>JAKCOX010000062.1:1014556-3956886 GCA_022605575.1 Laterallus jamaicensis coturniculus
CCCATCAACTTCTGTGAATACCCATTTCACAGGCTGTTCAGTCTTGTTCTTGTCTACTGCCTATCTGACTCTTTTGAGCTTTTGAGCTGAATTGCCTGAAAGACCAGTGTGATGGCTTTAACAGGAAATGTTGGACATGGCCTCAGCCCAGATTTTTTCATCACTGGGTCATTGAATGTAAGTGAAACTGGATGGTGAACTGTTAAACATTTCTGTTTACTGGAAGGGTGCTTTAACTGTGGGGTTATAACACAAGAAGCATGTTTAAATGAAAGCTATGTACCTTCTCTATTTTGTGCTCTGCTACCTGGCTTTAGCAGGAAGTATGCTCAGAGCACTTTGAGTTCAGTAAGCATTCAGTAGTGTTGAATACAAATCTCATTCATGAATTTTGGTTTTATTTGGGAACAAAATTAGAGTTGGATGTCCAGGTCAGCTAAAATGTGGGAACCAGTACCAGAATTTCACGCATTTAAGTAAATTTGGGCTGAAAATAGGAGATGACAAACAGGATTGAAACTGATGGGTTGAGTTTTTGATGAAGTATTCTATGGTAATTAATTAAGCACTTAGAAATGAGCTAAAATAAAATATGTGGTGCTGCTTCTCTGTAAAGCTTACCTCAGAGAACCCTAACACAGATGATGTTTCATAACAGAGGAGTATTGATTTGCTCAAAAAAGGAGGCTCATAAGTTCCCAAGAAAAGAGAACAGATTAGGGTCATGTCAGAAAACATTTGTGAAATACTACAGAAGCACAGGAAAGGAGGTGAAGGGGAGAACACTCACAGAAAACACTCATGTGAAGTTTTAGCTGGGAAGAATTTGTGAACTGATGTTTAGAAGCATGTCCTGAGGACCAGGTAGGTGACACATCGTATTCCCAGCCAGAATGGCTTTTTGGTTTCAGATTAATGCAGTTAAATATGTGATACAACTTTTGCCAGAAAGGTAGTTCTTCAGAGATCTATGATTTTTTTATAGGTAACTCTCCTCATCAAACAACTACAAACAACCGCTTATTTGAATGAAAAGGGAAGGATGTGAAGCAGGGTGCATGGGTTGGGGCACAGGGGTTGCTGAAACTCTCGTATGATTTCATATGGGGAAATAAAACATCAGATGCTGGGAGGGTATAAAATACAGTTGAAAGTTCCAAATGTGAAGCCACGTCTGGTCTCTAAAAAGGACATTTCTACACACACCCAGTAAAGGTCAGGAATACTGTCAGTGAAGATATCAAAGGACATACCTTTTGATATTTTGCTTGGAAGTTACATTATATGCATGAGCCAGAAATCTGGTCTTATCCTCTCCAAAAGCAGAGACAGCTGGCTGCAGGAATGCAGGTGAAGGCATCAGTGAAAACACACAAGATGATAGGGAAACACAAGGGGAGGGAAGGTCAACATCCTCTCCCTCTGTTACAGACAAAAGTGAAAAGCCCTCAGGTCACAAGCCCAGTGCCTGTAAGCTGACATGACTCAGAGCAAGCAGGTCCTCCGCCCATTTCCACAGAGGAAGCATCAGGTACATCAGTTAACTTGGAATAAGTGCTCTGTGACCATGAAGGATAACCTACTGTATATTGTTATCGAGAAACTAGGGGTGAGGGTGTTGTGCAATGTGATATACTTGCATCTGGGGAAACAGAGACAAAAGAACCCATTCACGTACTTAACATCCATCCATCGCTAACCAAAGTAGCAGCAAATGTACTTTAGCTGCCTCCCAAAGTGAGACCTAGAAAGCTAACCACCTCAAGGGTGTATGTAGCTATAGTGGACCCTCTTGCACCCCTCCAGGGAAACCTCTATGGTTGATTACCACTCTGTAGGGTCTGTGCACCAACCCATGCAGCGGTGGGATAGTTCACAAGGACTGGAATACTGTCATGGATGGCTATGTACTTTTTAGGAAAGACAGGCCTGCAACAAAAGAGAGTAAAGTTGCTCTTTATGTGAGAGAGGAACTGGACTGTATCGAGCTCTGCAATAGGTAGGATTACAACCCTGGGCTTCAGGAGAGCTAACTTTGGCCTCTTCAAAGACCTGCTTGGGAGAATCCCACACTCTACAAGGTAAGGGAGCCCAAGAGACCTGAAGAAGCCTGGTCAATATTCAAGCACCACTTCCTCTGAGCTCAAGATTAGTGTGCTCTGAAGAACAGGAAATCAAGTAATAGATGAAGGAGACCTGCATGGATGAGCAAGGAGTTCCTGGAAAAACTCAAAGGGAAGAAGAAAGTTTACTCTGCATGTCCACCTGTGAGGAATATAGGGATATATGTCTTGCTAAAGGAAGATCTTGATAAAGGAAGATAGTCCCTTGGTTGAGGACTATCTTGGCTAGAGCATCTAGGCAAACTTGACATTCACAAATTCATTGACCCTGATGGGATGCACCTGTGAGAGCTTAGGGCAGATGTTATTGCTAGGCTGCTCTATCACCTTTGAAAGGTCATGGAAAACAGGAGAGGTTCCTGAGGACTGGAGGAAAGTTTCTATCACGCTGGTCTTCAAAAAGGGCAAGAAGGAGGACCCAGGAAACTACAGCTAGTCAGCCTCACCTCCATCCCTGGTAAGGTGATGGAACAGCTAATTCTGGAGGTTATCAATAAGCAAGTGGAGGAGAAAAATGTTATCAAGACTAGTCAACATAGGTTCACAAGAGGGAAATCATGCCTGACCACTGCTTTCTGTAATGGCATGACAGGCTGGGTGGATGAAGGGAGAACAGTAGATATTGTCTACCTTGACTTCAGCAAGGCTTTTGACACCGGCTCTCATAAGATCCTCGTAAGCAAGCTTAGGAAGTGTGGGTTGGATAAGTGGTTTGAGTAAGGTGATTTGAGAACTGGCTGAATGGCAGATCCCAGAGGATTGTGGTAAGCAGCTCAGGGTATAGTTGGAGGCCTGTAGCTAGTGGTGGGCTTGTTCTGGTCTTTTTCAACATATTCATCAATTATGTGGACAAGGGGACAGAGTATGCAGCAGCAAATTTGCTGACTAGACTAAATTGGGAGAAGTATCCGACACAACAAAAGACTATGCTGCTGTTCAGCAGAGATCTCGAAAGAGAAGAAAACTGGACAAAGAGGAACCAATGAGAATCAATGATAAGTGTGTGGAGGAATAACCCTGTGCAGAGGTGTTGACCTCAGGGAAACAGTGCTGTGGAGAAGGACCTCGGAATCCTGGTGGGAAAGAGCTCCATGAGCCAGCAGCGTGTGCCCTCATGGACAAGAAGGCCAATGGTATCCTGGGGTGCATGCAGAAAAGCGTGGCTAGTGGGTCAACCTCCCTCTCTACTCTGCCCTGATGGGGCCACATCTAGAGTTCTGTGTCCAGTTCTGAGCTCCCAGTTCAAGAAACAGAGCATTAAGATAGGCTGCTGAGAGAGGTTGTGGAGTCTCCTTCTCTGGAGATAGTAAAAATTTGCCTAGACGTGATCCTTTGAAACCTGCTCTAGGTGATCCTGTTTTATTGGGTGGTTGGACTAGGTGATCTCTAGACATCCCTGTGAATCTCAGTCCTTGCATTTCAAAAGAATACTGTCAAATATATGAGCCTTGACAGAAAATCCTTGGGAAAGGATGAAGAAGTCAGAAGAAATCCAACAAATTGTGTGGGCTCATTTTACCTAGAAATATCAAGTTACAAATAAACGTGCTTGGAATGAAAAATAGGTTTATTGAAAGGATGGTTTGGGGTAACGAGGTCACAGGATAGAATATGACACTTTGATTGAGGAAAGTGACATTTTCAAGCTGATGTCTGATGTTTTATGAAAACTGTGTTGTTGATAAGAAGACACTCCAAGAAACATTTTACTTTTAGATGTAACCAAAGTTATATCCAAAACAGAGTTTATAACCAAACTTCTCTAGGATAGTTAAAAATAGATCTGGTCAGCTCTTTCACTGAGGTGCAGGAGATGTGGAAAGTGACAGATATATGAGTACTGTATCGTATAAATAGATATTCATAGCAATTTACTTATTTCATATTATTTTGCAGGTGGTATGGAGTTAAATCACAAGAGACTTCTATAGGGGAAATGAAAGGAAAGGGAACAATGTCAAAGACACCAGGAAAAGACCAACAGCCATTATTTTCCCCAGAAAACATACCAAAATTCCTTCAGTAATGTATAGATGTACTCTTTTCAATATCTGATCTACTGGAATGAAACTAATGATGTATTTTCTATGGCAATGAGGCCAGGGTCAGAACTTAGTACTGAAGGGACACCTCTCAGTTAAAGATTATTGCTAAAAGGGGAGGTGGAAACAAAAGGAAGCTGAGGGAAATAACATGCTTGTATTTATAAGTTGGGGTGGTCCTGGAAAACAAGTCCATTCCTGTCTCTATTTTGGCACTATTTTCTGTGTTGTTGTTCTCACCTGGGTTGTCTGGCTGGAGTCTCCCCAGTCTCAAAGGGAAGGCAACTGGACAAAGAGAAACTGACACCTGCTTGCAAGCAAAGAATAAATTTAGAAAAATGCTTGCAGGATTTTTATTTCAACCCTGTTCTGTGCATATCTTCTGTGCTTGGCTGAATATAAAAAGTGCTTGTATAAAAGAACTCGATTTGGGTTTTAACTAATGGAGGACCAAAGAGAAGTTTTTAGCAGTCTCTGTAAGAGATGGGCCTATGCGTTTTGCAGGGATGGCAAAACGGCAATGCAGGAGTCTAGTGTGAGTATGGTCAAGCAAAATTTTTCTCTCTTGCAAGAAATAATGCAAGCTTTATGACCCGAGGGTGAGGCACAAGACAAATTACGAAGGAATGTAAAATACAGCTTGTCCTGTAACAGGAATATGACAGGAGGCACCGCAGCCCCCTCTGGGGACAGCTGAGGTGGGAGTCAGCAGTCACATAGCTTCATTGGAAGGGGCCTGGTCTGCATGGAGTGTGGTTTGGGCAGGCAAGGGCAAGACACAGGGTTTGGCCAGGGAGTGGGTACACATTTAAATGCCAACTAGGTCAGGCACAGGCTTTACTCAGGCTCTAGCAAGCTCAGATCAATGATAACAGCCAAGGGAGCTGAGATATTTCGTACCTGTTATCTGTCTTAGATGGCCTTTTGGAGGCAGGAGACTCATTGCTGATTTATTGACAAGCAGTGGCTTGTCACTGCTCCCAGCACCCCCACCAAGCACCCTCTTCATTTAGCTGTTGCTAGATCAGTGCTTTTCATACGCGACCCTGGAAATGAACATTTCATGTTGCAGCTGTTGCTGGGCAAACTTCATGAATGTGTTCTGACATATGATAAAACTGCTTTCGTACCCTGTTCTGTACCCCAAGTGTTGCAGCACCATCAGAGCTCTATACATTTCCCCAGTGTTCTGGAAAGTTTTCCATACGCACACAAGCTGTTACAGTGTGTTGAGAAATGCATCTTTCCAGGTTAGTACTTACATTTATTCTCAGCTGAAGCAGGACTTAAGGCTCGGGCATTGTTTAAAACGTAGGAACCCTTCCAAATGTATTGGAAGGTACATACAGAAGCTCATAGTTGGTTGTTCTGTGTAAAAATAAGTCAGCAAAAATATCCCAGAATTATGTGGAAACTTTCTCATTCTGGGATCACAGAACATACTGGCTCCTGGGTGTGATACTTAAGGCCAAAACTCCCCAAATCACATGAAGCTCCTGAAATAGAGCAGGATGCTTTTAAAAGCATAGCACAAATCCTATGAATCATTTAATGGGTCATGGATTTATCTAAGGTAAATTTGGCACATTGCATTGGATGATTGTCCAGCATTCCTCTTCAAAAACACCTCTGCTGGTATTTATAAAGCATAAGCAGGAAGCATAGCATAAATGCTATTTTTCATATGAAATGTAGTGTTCACATCTATTGTTTCTTGCCAGTGATTTTGGGTTATACACACTGTATTTTTAAAGGTGCTAAGTGGGCTAGGACCCTTCACTGAAAAGTACTCTAAAAACCCCACAACCCAAGCCAGAAAAAGCCTTTTAGTACTCAATGGCACTTTAGAATCTGTCACTTTGAACTGTAGCATTGGTACTTGAGAAGAAAAAAATGGTCTAGAAGTAACTGAGGGACAGTCGGTATCAACACTTCCCCCAAGGTTCCTATCTTGTCATTCTAGAATGGACAGATGGATAGATGGGCAGCTTGATTCAAGGATGATGTGGAAGTATTAATATTAGCAGTCCCTGTTGATTCAATTGCTCTGACCACAGACTCTCAGATTGTTCAGACAAGACGAATAACCTTGTGGTTGTTAGCATGATGTGGCCCTATTGAAATCATGCCTACAGTCTTTGTAAAGCTCCATAGTTACTCAAGAGTTACTAGTTGTGCATCTAGCTGTAGACAAAAAAGCAACTAATATTTTAAAAATTGTCATATAGGTGGGGAACAAACCCATCATTTCGTATTTACGCTGCTACTACTTTGATTAGATTACAGACCATTATAAAAATTCTTCTGTGATGATAAAATTCTGCAAATAAGAACAACCATATGCTTTATCACCTGTACACCTACATAAATAATTAAAAAAAATAATCCCAAATACTATATTTGTCTCTTCTTCTATATGACACATTCTTTCAAGAACAAAATTGAACACACCCAATGGCAAGTTCACTTCAGATACTTCTGCACTCAGAAGCAATCTTGGAGAGTTACTTCCTTCCATTCTCACACTGTCTCTGATTCTAAATCAGTACAAACTGCAAAACGAGGAACCCTAAAAGTTATAACTGAAAAAAAGCAATTGTCCTACTTCATTAACTCCTTCAACAATTTAATGTGTGATTTACACTCACTCATACGCCCCCTCTAAATCCTTTCAGCCCATAAAGTGTTTTGAGGTCTAATTTATATTACTTCAGGTATTTCTCTGACTTTGCTAAAGTCAGCAAATAAATCTGCCCCGTCTTTCTGATCGCTGGCATTCTTTAGCACATAGCAGAAGTTTTTCACGCTTTGTGTGTAGTGAACTTGTGTTGTAGAGCATTGCTTCATATTGAAATAACAGTATCAAATGAATTTGATCTGATCCCTGGAGCTGAATTCCAACCACCAGGCCACATAGGGAATATGTCTTTTATTTATAATTCATTTACTGCTGACAATCATAGTGGCAATTTCATTAAATGAAATGTATCCCAAACCTAAAAGCCCATTAATATGAACTTATCATTGATCTGACTTTATTAACTTTACTAATTTGTTCTATTTGTTTCCAGAGGATTAATAAAAATATTTTCCATTATAATTTTCTAAAAATATATATCCATAGAATTGTTTTAAGTAGTTCAGATATAGGTGTTTCAGAGCAAATAAGAGAACCGTCCTCTTTTCTAATAATAAACTTTTAAACAGGTCACTAGTCCTTAAAATATAGAAAAGGCTAGTAATTCAAAAAGTCAAAGCTGCCTGGTGTCATTTCTCTAAGGGTTAAAAATAAAATAGACTTTTCAAAACTAAAGCAGGCTGAATAATAATCCAATTTTAACCTCACTAACAATTATTTTTTTAATAGTGTAGAGCAGTCCTCCTTTCTTATCAGTTGGGCCGGGTTTTCCTGCTACTGAGCACACATTTGAGTTAGACAATATAATGGGTATGTACATTAGCTACTGTATTTCTCTTACAGTGCACCACAAATAAGGAATAGAAAGCCATTTTATCTTTCTCTCAAAAGATATTTTCTTCAGTCTGTATTAATTGGCATTTCAGATCATGTGCTGTCACTTTTACATTTTGCGAAGGAAAAGGAAAAATATGTATTACAGCTATTGTTGTTATTAATCTAAAGCCTGACTTTTCTTACAGAGATTAATTTGAAATGACACTATGGAGCTTGACAGTTCTTGTTGGTTATTTTCATTTGCTAGACAATTTTGCATGCTATGAGCATAGGGACATGGTCTCAGGCTACAGCTTTGTTCTATTGATTATTATTCTAAATGAAATAAATATTGAAGCAAATAGACAGTAAGCCTAACTAAAGACTAAATTACTATGCTGAATAAATCTCAGTAAACAATTACTGAAGAGAAATTCGGTGATAAACATAATAAATGATTGAATATTCAACTGACAAGCACATTTTCTACTGAGGCACACAGAAATTATTAGCTTTATTTGGAAATTCTGGGGTGCTCGTATACTGGCTTTGAAGTATGTGTTACGCCTTTCAGACATTTCTGGTAGCTTTAATATTACTTCTTCCATTTCTTCATTTTAAGGCAGTTGAAGATGCTTATGAGCAAAACATGACTGAGCCAGCCTTACATGTATTTAAAATGTGATATTAAATTGAATATTGAATCTTCTAAGTCAGAACATTTTTCACTTCAGCAAAGACCTAGAAAAAACCCTGACAATCCACCAGATTTAGTAACCTATTCATGTCTAGGTACTTAGAACCGCATTGCTATACTGAATTCTGTGAATTGTCAGTTGTTAAGATGGGATATGATTCTAAAAATGACCGTTCTTTCCTCAAAATAAATATAAAAGTTAGAGAATATCTCCTCCAGCCCCCCAGGTGGATATACTGGAATGGTGCATTTTATATCAGTGCTCCGCAGCCTTTGATAATAAAGAAAGTGTGCAAATATGTCCTACATGAACATGATTCATCTGATTTTTAAATCACAGGAAAAAATAATCTTTTTGGCTCAGGTTTGTTTTAACCTCTGTAATATGCATCAGTCTTGTTCCAAATGAGTTTTGCTAGGGCTCTGTGTGTTGGTCATAACTTTTTCACCTTTTGTGTTCCATTTGCTGATGCCTTATTGAGTTTTAGAGACTGCTTCTTGGTGTGTGTATGTCTGCTGCATTATACCTTTAATTATGTGTCAGCATGAGCCAAATCCTCCCCTCACCTCACCTCTTTTCTGCCTTTTCCTTCCACAGCTGGAAAGCCCTGGAGACTGGAAAAAACCCCACAAAATCATAAAGAGGACAAGTCTGACCTCTTTCCAAACTATTTCCTGACCTTGTTCTAAAGCACACAAACACCCCAGAGCTCCCAGAAGCAGGTTTCCAGACAATGACTACCTCCTTCATGCTGCTTCCATGTCCTTAGTCTTTCTTTCTCCTGGCCACTGTGCTCTCACGTCTGCTCTGGTTTGGCAGGCAATTCTCAAATGCCTTTTGTTCCAGGTCCTAGGATTGTAGCAAAGTTTTTTTTATAATATAAGCCAAATACAGCAGTTTAATTTTTCTTCATGTGTATTCTCCATGTATTCTCCATGAAGGCGTTTCAGCAGCATTTGAGAGAAGGAGGGTCTTCTGTACAGAGTGCTCTCCCGTGGCTGCTCTACTCAAAAATGGAATGCATCAAGGTTTACAAATGAAAGGGCACAGTTTTCTCCTTTCTCCTATGAGGTCTCCATTAAGACCACTCCACTTAGGCATTTATCACTTATGTAAAAGTATTTTGCTGTAATTAGAAATTGCTCATACTGCTAGTTATCAATGAACTTTAGGTAATGCATTCCCATTAAATTGCTTATCTTTTATTTTCACAGTTGTATTGGGTCTGGCTGGCCAACACTGGCAACCACAAAGGATGGTGATGTGTTAATCTTGGCTGACCACCAGATGCCCACCCAGTCACTCTATCATGCTCCTTCCTGAGCAGGCTAGGAGAAGAAAATACAATGAATAATCTCATGGGTTGAGATAAGGCCAGGGAGATCACTCAGCAGTTACTGTCACAGTCAAAACAGGCTTGACTTGGGAAAATTAACTTAATGTATTGCCAAATAATGACATGGTTAAAATTAAGAACAAAACTAAAACAACTTTCTCACTATCCCCTTCTCTGGCTCATCCTCATTCCTCTTCTACCTCCTCCCACCTAGCAGTGCAGGGGGATGGGGAAGCAGAGTTGTGGTCAGTTCCTAAGTTTGCTAGTCCTTCTCATGCTGTTCCCCTGTTCCAACATGGGGACCCTCCCACAAGATACCTTCACAAAACTCTCCAATGTGTGTCCTTTTCACCAGCTGCAGTTCTTCAAGAACTGTCCTGGCATGGTGTTTTCCACAGGACTATTTGACTAAGTTTTTTTTTTTTTTTAATGTGGATTAGACCATATTTTGTCTTCTGTCCATCCTACCATGATGACTGTAATGAAGACAAGTAGAGTGTATGGCTTCTGAACTTCCCTCTTGATTTCAAGGTATAAAGGATGAAATTCACTCCTATGTAAGTGAGCTGCCTAGGAACATAATGACTACACCGCAGGACAGCTATTGCACTCACTTCTGGAGAGTGGTAAAAGACTTCATTTTGAATGAACTCTGTATTAAATTCCTGAAGTGTTTAGAATTTCCCTTTTTAAAGATTTTCTTCCGTACTGTTTACATTCATATTGTTTTAGTTCAAGTAGTATGCTAAACAAAAGGTAAACAAACTTTTGAAGACAACTCCCCTCACAGTGTGATGTTAATAAGAAAACATATTGCCTAAGAGTTAATTGTGCTATTTCCTATCAAAAGTGTTTGTCCCAAAAGATTCCTAAATATTTTATTTCTGTAATGTATAATGTTATTTTCTTTTTTTTTTTTCTTTCCCATTTGCTTCTCTATACCTTCTGAATGGCTTTACTAACAAAAAGTCTGCAGAGAATTATATAATGTCTCTTACTTGATGATCTTTAGAAAAAAACATTGAATATTAATTATGCTAGATAGCTCAGCGTTTTGATATCTGTTTTATGACTGGATAAGTCCTAAACAGGTCACAGGCCTCAGTTTAAGGATGTTTGTTTGTAATAAAAGCTCTCCTGCACCTGGCTTTGTGCTTTGTAAGAAACTGTTTTTCTCCAGGGTACAATTACATCAAGCCTTTTTTTTCTCAGCCAGCAAGAAGAAAGGATAATGGGCAAAACTCATGTTACACCAAATATTTGGTCTAGAGTTAGGCTTTGCAATGTATTGGATATTAAGCATAAGAGTTTGAAATCCCATGAGAACAATAGGTTACTATTTTGTGGATGTTTTAAAAGGCTCTAATTTAGACTAAACTTCCTTTAATTTTTTAGTTCATATCAGAGCCTTAAGTCAGGAGTGTGAACCCTGTTTTAACTCAATTTTCCCATTCCACCAAGAAAAAAGATAGTGTTTCCAGGGTGAAGTTTAATATTACTAATGGTTCTTATTCTGTGGAAGGGATTTAAGAAGCTGATTTGGATTAACTGGGACTATTATTATTCTTTTTAATTTATTAAATAGCATTCTTGTTCTAAGACAATGTTCTGTTTTGTACAGCAATTATCTCCAGCTGTATGAGACAGAAGTAAGCACAACCCTGTAGGTGAGTGTTCCAGAAATACAGACTGGAGTGAACAAAACAGAATAAATTAGAAACCACTTACAAGTTATAGTGTCGAATTAATCACAGTTTCAAAGTATAATCTATACTTAACACTGAAAAAAGGTAGCAATGGTGATGCTAAAATAATACTTCAGCAACAAACCCTTTTGAAAATGTTGCCAAAAAAGTCCATTGTTGACCTAGGCAATTATAGGAAATTGAGTGTGATTTCACTAACAAATTCATATAAATAAACCTCTGTATGAAACTGGTGATATAATCAGGCAGGGTCTTTCTTTGTGGAACAGCTGTCACCCAGCGCACTGTATGATTATGCCAATCTCTAGACATCACCTCTTTTCTCTATTTTTCGTTTTCTTCTTCTGTGGCAGCACTGTTCCAAGAATATGAGAAGGAATCGCTTTGAGTAAGTGATGACATACTTTGTCAGATGAGCTGACATAAAGCAGTCACATATTCCTTTATAAAATTAGACATCTAAAATATTAATAGGTTAATAGAAATGCTGTTTATAATACCATCAAATTACTTTCATAGTTCTCATGTTCAAGGAATGAAAGACCGTGTCTCTTATAATATTAGCCTGAATGGGGGCATGGCTTAAGTCCCTCCCTGTCCTAGAGAAAAAACCCAAAATTTTGGGAAAGACTTAATCATGGCAAAGGTGCAAAGCCATGAATTTGAAGGTATAAAGCATCTGTATCATTGCACCTCCATTTGTCAGTGTTTCTCTTCACAAGTCTCTGAGACTGGCCCTTGGCCACTAAAGATGTTCCATCGATCTGTTCTGCTGAATGTTTGGGATAAGGTGTTTTTTCTCCACATTTCCTTGATGTTTTCCGATCTTCTATCCTTTGAGTCTTTACTCTTTCTTGCTTACCATGTCCTAACCTTTCTTTTTCTGTGGAACTTCAGCCAAGTGAAATTACCCTGCAGGGAAAAAAAAATAAAATAGGGGCAAATGGTTTCTGAAAGATCTGGAAGTTATATATGACTGTTTCAGGTAGGGAGTCATGATGTTTTAGATTTTGAGTGTTACATTAATGTACAGCATTACATGGACCTCACATAAAAGACTCTTGATATCTGTGCATAACACAGAGAATGTCTACTTCTATATTTAGTTGGAATTGCTCTTTTAAGATATTTAAATGAGGGCTTGTTTGCTTTTAAACTTTATCTTCATGAAATACTAATGTTTGAATGGACAAATGATTCTCTTCTAACTCTGAATTCCCTTGTTTTTTAAGTTAGACTCTTGATAATTCTGAAGTCTAATTTCTTTTCATGTAAGTGAAATACTTGAAGCTTAAGAATATGATTCAAATCTAAAGCACTAAAAAAGAGATGGCTTCCTTTTATACAGTCCCCAGCAGAAGAGTGTTCTACTTTCCATTCAGTAACAGTTCTTGGACTATATCAAATGCAGTTTAAAAAGTGAGGTCATGATGCTATGATTCAAAATTTGTCAGATGTAAAGCCATAAGGGATTTTTAGAAGATGAAAAGACTAGACTTCTGATGTGACCTGATGCAGCTGAGTAACTCCCAAAGTCACAAGTCAGTTTCTGACTATAAAAGAGACATCTGATCAGATTGTCATGCTTTATGTTTAATGGAGTGTTACAAGGACTTTGACACAAACCATTACCCACTATTTACTTATTCAAGGCAGAAACCTACTGGAAAATTGAACTAAATTATCCATACTTTAACAGCTTTGAGCAGATTGCAGTATGATCAAAATTTCTAAAACATGCCCTTTTGAGAACACTAGTATTAAATGCTCTTGAATTCTTGTATTGTACTTTAATCATGACGTTTTACTGAATAATTTTTAACCTCAGGATGCTAAATAGAAATATTCCCAATATTGCAATTTATATCTTCCATACATGACCATGTTTCAGAAAGATCTGTTACTGACAGGATTCAAAAGTAATCAGTTGTGAAACTGATTTTCTTTTGTATCTTGCATCAAAACTATGTTAGTATTTTTTTCTTTTTTTTGTTTTAGTATTTATAGTACTTTTGGAAATCAAATGCATTATAAAAATCACTACCAATAACTCTGGTATCAGATTTCATTAGAAATTTGAATTTTTGACTAAAAGAAGACACTCAGAGGAATCTTGGTCACATCAAACTGTGCAAAGGAAATATGCTAGTGAATAATTACTTCATAGCCTTTTGGTTGCTACTCAAAAATTAAAAGCTAGTAAAACCATAATTCTTGACTAGAGAGATATGCTATTGTGAAATAACCAGTGAAGCAAAACATCTCTTTTGCAAATCCAGTTATTACACATTGGGAGAGTGTGTGATTAGTATGGACTAGTTTTGAAACTTAGAAAGCTAAATGATTTGAGGACTCTCTGAGGATAGTATAAACATGCTCATATATGGAAGAGAGTGAAGTAAATATTCCAGGCATTATTTTGTCCCCTCCAGAAATGACCAGGACTATATAATTATTCTCATATGTGATTACTGGATGAGTTCACTACAGAGGCCAAATATAAACTAAATAATCCAGCAAGCAGATGATATTTTCATTCAAGACACTATGCGAAGCTATAGAAAATAAGAAAAAAAGAATTCTAAACCTCTGATATCTTTTGGAAATTCTGTAGTTAAGAGAAAAGGATCACAAATAGCAGAGGAGCTCTTCATTTTCCACCAACTGATAGAGTACTGTAAATCTTCTTACACAAGTCAAATTATTTATTTGCACCAGGCTAAATTGGACCCAAACACCGCTTGTCTGCAGAGAAGAAATCCAAATGCTTCAGGATATACTTCAAAACCAAGTGGAGTAAAATGTTAAGTATTACTTAAGAAAGAAGGGTTTTGAACAAACAACTTTGCAAGGTGAATCGATTTACTAATCTGTATCTTTATTAAGTGTAATCCATTGCTGAATTTTAGTGTGGATTTTTTTCTGATGAATTCTGTAAATGTAGAGATTTTTATGAGATTACACTTTGCCCTACAAGATAAAAGATCAAATTATTTTCACCATCTAGTTGCATTAGGGCCAGGAGGTCAATCATATCAGCAAAAACATTTATCTACATTGGGGGAAGAATGGTGACTGGAAAGCATTTCTGATATTTGCAATGAGATTAAAAGTAATTGTCAAGAGCCGGGTTTAAGTGAGTAGTTTTATATACATTTCAATAGCTTACTATTGACTTCCAATATTTTAACAACATCTAAATACTAATGTGTGCAAAATTACATTTTTGGGGGTAGAATGACATGTTTTTTATAATTGTAAATGTCACCAAACATATCTTAAGACCAGATTTTCTCATGCATTGTATTGGGACAAATTTTTAAATGAACTCTGGTCCCTTTAGTAAGATTTCTTTGAGAGTTCTATGAAATCTGGTGCTTCCTTTTGGGAGTTACTCATGAGACCAACTGAATAGAAGTAATTGAACACCTCATAGAATCATAAAATCGTTGAAGAATTTAGATAGGAAGAGACCTATGGAATTTGAACACAACTCTGTCCAATTGGATTCAGGTCCAAATCAGCTCAGTTCCGGAACTGTCCAATCAAGTTTTGTATATCTCCAAGGACAGGACCTCCTTAGGAAACCTGATCCAGTGTTTCACCATCTTCATAATGAAAATTTTCTCTGTAGTATTTAATTGGAGTTACCTGTACTTCAACTTGGATCTGTAAACTCCTTTCCTGTCTCTGTGCTTCTTTGAATCTGGGTCTGTCTTCTCTCTGTTGTCCCATCAGGTAGTTGTAGCTAGCAATAACATACTCTTCAACATTCCCTTCTCCAGGCTGACCAAATCCTGTTTTCTCTCTCTTTCCTGGTCTGCAATGTGCTTCAGCCCTCAAACAAGTTGTTTACACACTACTGGATTTACTGTCCAGCAGAACCCTCAGGTTCAGTTGCAAAGCTGCTCCTCTGCTAGTCTGTCCCGGGTCTCTGCTGTTGTGTGGGTTACTCCATCCTGGATACAGGATTTTGCATTTGCCTTTGTGGAAATTGGGCAGCAGCACCACTACTCCATTCCTTGACTATTCCCCCAGTTTGGTATCATTTGGGAACATGCTGAGTTTGTACTCCATCACATTGTCCAGATTGTTAGTAAAGATACTAAACAGAGTCGCCTCTAGGATTGACCTCTGAAAGATGTCACTGGTAACCAGCTACTTTCTGGACCTATGTTACTGATCACAATCCCTAGAGCCCGCTAGTCCAGTGAATTTTCCACACACCTTATTCTTCCACTTAACGAGTCCAAATATTATCAATTTAGCCATAGGCATGCTGTGGGGCACAGTGTCAAAGGCCTTACTGAATCAAAGCATGCAACATCCACTACTCTTCCACTGCCCAAAGTGCCAACTGTGCAATTGTGGAAGGCAAGCACGCTGGTCAGTCACAATTTACCCTTCATAAAGTCTTTCTGACTGTTCCAAATCACCTTCTTTCTGCCATGTGTTTGGAGATGTTTTCCAGGAGTATCTGCTCCATGACTTTCCCAAGGACTGGAAGATGAAACTCCATTGTAAAAAAATTACCTTTGATGAGAAAAAATCCTCCACCTCTCCTTATAGTAATGTAATTCTAAAACCTATATACATATCATAATTATTTATAGAAGTGAGACTACAATGACCCGTGAATCTATCTTAAAAATGGTTCAGTGAACTACATTCACTTAAATTTAATATTTTTTTATGTATGATTTTTTCTGAGAGTGAAATTGAAGTAAGTAAGTGGAGTGAAATTGATAAACAATGGAATTGAAAAGTCCTACAGACAAAGGTACCCCAAGCCAAACTTGTAGATGGAAATGCCTGTCTTATCTGGAAACACAAAGCATGGAAGCTCTGTCTAAACTACGTAGAGAGTTGTCTTGAAATAACTTGAGAATTGCTATGAAAGATGGTTAAAAAGGATGAATGGTAACTTTCATTTATCAAGGGTGAATAACACTCATGGTAACAATGTTTTCACTGTTCATTGCAAGATACTGATTAATAGCAAGAAAATGTAAGACTAAAGTGACATCAATAAAGCTTAATGCTAAATTTAGATAAGAGAAATAGCTTACATGCAGTTTTAATTTCTCCCAGTTTTAAGAAAATATTGATTGTGGTGTATGTAGAGATGCATTTATTATAGAGGATTATTTTCAAACAGAAGCTATATTGGTAGGCTGAAAGGTTTGCAAAGAGTGGACAAAACTGGTTGCTCTGCTTCCAACAACTTGTTTGAAACATGTTCAGTAAATGTATAGCTGTCACTGTGAATATATCTTGCATTCCGATCAGAACCTGAGGCAGGGAAAATTCCCTCTCATATTAAGGCTTATTGGCGTAGCCCATCCTTTTCAGTACTTAGGACTGAAATTACTGTCCTAAGAGAAACCACTGAAAAGATAATTGTTCAATAGGCCAGTCAACCTACAATATGTGAGGAATGTACTTTTAAAATTAATTTTACCTTGTCTTATTAAGTAGTTATCCTTTCATGAGAGAGCTGTTCGAATCTCACTTGACTTACTCATTTATATGATGAAAAATAGGAACATGCAGGAATTTGCAAGTGGTACTGCTGTAAAAGTAAAGTTGAGAAACAGAAGAATAGTGATAGTACCCTTCACTAATTTCACATGGAAATTCAAACAAATAATAAAAACTTCTGTAGACCTTTAAATCACACCATTGATGAATCAGATGCTACCTCTTATGTCCCCATTTGAAATTATTTTGTAAAATGCATAATTTAACAGAAAGAGCATGAAAACAGTGGAAAGAATTCAGCATGTGTAGGTGAATGAAAAGATGAACGCATGACTCCTGTCTTGTCTGCTGCTATCTTCCCATCAAGAAAATGCCAGATGTTAAAGAAATCTGCAGCTTAACAGACTGAAAAGGTAACAAGATCTTAAATCTCAGAGATAAAGACTGGCAAATCCAAACTAAAATAGCACTCTTAAAAAAAAAAAGAAAGAAAAAGGCAACATAACCTAAAAAAGATGAATAAAGATGAAATTAATAAAGATTAAAACCTCTTAAGTGAATGTATGACGGGGAGGATTTTTTAAGTTACTTACTTAGCTTGTTTAGTTTTCAATCCAACACTAGATGTGTCTTTAATTAGTCCGTGAGGTGCAATGTAGCATAAAATAGATAAAATAACAATCACAGGTATGCTGTCTGACCACATATGTATCAGGTTGCATGTCAGATTTTCAAGGCAAGACATGGAAGTGAACAAAAATGGATCTAAATTTGTTTATCAAAACAGGTCATGTTAGGCTAATTCAGTGTACTAAACTAATGAAATTTATCCATGACACAAAACAAAGTTCAGAGTTATCATGAACAGCTAAAATAGTGTATGTCCTTGAAAAAAGGAGGGATAGAGTGAAATTTTTAGCCCAAAAAAAAGTGTGTTCAGCTATACTGGGACTAATAAAAGTATTTTTTACAATTAATTGAAAATTATTTGCAAATATATAAAGAAAATTCTGGTTATTTCACAGGACTGTGAGCCACCATATAATGCAGCCGTGAAATGTGTTAAAAGTAGGGAAAGTTGTTTTAAGGTATTTGTTGATGGATTAGTAGATGAAAGTCCAGCTTTTAAGTAGCTGCTAGACCAGATAATATTTTCAGTGTATGTATAGTAAACATCCTTTTTGATGGATTTGGTTGTAGAGAAGGAAACCACACTGGGCAAAATAAAATTCCTGACTGAGCATTAGGAGCTGTTAGAAGTGATTCTTATGACACACTGCCTAGATACTTCTTACTAAGCATATGCTTATGTAGGATCTAGAAAACTACTCCCTTGCTGGAATAATTATTTGAAATAATTCTGATGCATGGCTAACAGTGGTAAAGTATGTATCGCAGGAATTACATTAGTGACCTAGCTATCAGACAAGATGAAAGCAACTGGGGTTCTTATATATTAACTGGACTTTTTTTTTTACTGGGAGAAAAAATTTGTTAGATTTTGAGCAAGTTTTATTTTGGCTGATTTTAAGAAGTCCTGAGGTAGTAATGGAACCTAGTTGGTTTTTAACAGTATTTAGATAACCCTTCTGGCAGTTAGTAGAAAGAAATGTGAAATCTTTCTGGATTTACATTGGATTTGCCTTTTTCATAATCACAATATGACATCAGAATTGTTTTTCATGATAACTCAAATAAAGGTATGGTAAATACGTATTAACATGCAATAATATATTCATGACAAAGAACTATGTGTAGCTACAGGTATTTGAGTTGCCATTTCAAAGACTTTCACTTCATATTGGATCATATAAAATCAATTAAAATGTATTGATAAGAGAAATTGTTTTGATTGATCAGTAGGTAAAATAAATATAATATGAAGTAAATGTCCAAAATAGCTGGTATCTCAAGCTACTGATACATATAGATGTCAACAGCTGTAAGGCAGCCCAGTGAGTAGAAAATATGAGGGGGAAGGTTTTATAAAAACATTCATAGAAGGCACTGAAACATGATTAGAACAGCTGCTCTATTGGTACGTGAGAGATTTCTTCAAGAATAATGAAGAGCTTGTGAGATATGATCAAGCTTATTTTGGATTGTACTTAAACCTTTGGGAGTATATCAGATTTTTCTATATTGAGTAGCAGTGAAAGAAACTGAAATCCATGCAAGAGGGTGAAATGGCTGCACAGAGGATTCAAAAGAATTTTCTCACCTTAAACACTGGAACATATAAGTACAAAAATATCCCAAAAGAAAACAAAGGATATGCATAGATCACAGGAGCTTCGAATAGGGCATATAGGACTAGTTTTACAGAAGGTAGAAAAGCAGATAAATGGAATAACAAAGCCAACTGGGAAAACAGACTGTATAGCTTCATCTAGGAATGTTTTCACCTTAGATCTTCTGCTTCTGCAGTGAGTGGGGCTTAATCACACAGAAGAATTTGGCCCAATGTTGTCAATACATGCTGTCTCTGGCAGCAGACTGTATCCACTCTGAATCAGAGGGAAAGATGCCTCCTCTATCCCACTCCCTCCTACCTGGGGTTTTCCTTGGATTTCTTTCAGCTAAAAACTGGGTAGCTCTGATCCTACTTAGCTTTTGTGATCTGAGAAGATCACAGCCTGAAGTGGTATGAATAACATCAGGTCCCGGTGTTGATAGATGTGTGGCAACAGTATGAAAGCTGATGACAAATATTTCCAGTAGATTTTTTCCTTTATCAATAAAATTAAAATATGTACATAACCCCCTTAAAAATCTTGTTCTCTTCCCCCCCAAAAAGGTTTATTTCCTCAAAATACCTACCATTTTTCACAGATTTAGGGAAATATTGTGGGAATTAATGCTACCAAAACAAACAAAAAAACCCAACTCAAACAAAACTCCACACTATTATGCCCTTGCCTCATAGAAAAACTCCAAACAACCTGGAAAAGCAAAAATCTTCTTAAATGGGGAAAGATTGTCATTATAATTTAAAGAGTGCATGATGTATAATACATATGAACCTATTGCACCTTTCTCCAACAAATAAGAAAATCTCAGATAGGAATAGATATCTTAATGGCATATATTGCTATTGAAGGGAGTTCACAGTAATGCCAGGCAATGAATTAAAAGAGCACCACTTAGTTTAGTTTCCCTTCCCTGAGAACCAAAACTAAGTACTACTGTTATGACTCATAAATAATTTATTTTTATAGAAAACTGAATTGGTTTTAAAATTAAATCCACAAAGCTTAAATTCTATTAATGAGTTAAATTGCTATCTTCCTTCCAGAACTGACTGGACATTTTCTGGTGGGATAACTTTTTAAGTCAGGAACCTCAGACTCACTGAAATATGTTGATAGCAAGAAAACATTTGTCAAACCTCGGCAGATTTCTGATGAGGAAATAATACTCTGGCTTTCTGCCAGCTTGCCTGATTGCCTTCATCACTGTATGACTTCATTCCCTGAGAGGGAATTTTGGAGCTAGACCTCTGTAAGTGCCTATTCTCTTGCATTTAATAGCATCAGGGCCTCCTCTGCCAGTTCAGCTTCAAGGCTTTCCATTGAGGAAAACGGAGTACTCTGGTAGCAAATAATCCAGGAAAGCAGTCAGCCAAGGAGATTTGCTCTCAGCAACCTGGCAGTCAGAGCACTTGACTGTTTATTGAATGGGGAGCCAGACAGCCTTCAGAATTAATAAGAGGTTCAAGAAACCAGAAAACCAGGGTGCAAATTACCAGTACAGTCCCAAAGTCATTGCTCTTAATAGACCACTTTGTGTACTGCAGAGGTGGAAAACCTTCAAGTCTAAAAACCTCTTTGCAACAAAAGTTTAGACCCCTTAGCTGGCTGCCAGAGATTTTTAGGCAATTTCTAACTTTCAGAAGCTAGGTTTTAAGAAAAAAACCAGTGTGCATTGTATGATTTATACTGAAATCACCACTAATGGTTATTAAGCAGGCACTATAGTAAAAGGTTGGGTTTTGCTGCAGGAATTGCTGTGCTTTCTCAGACCTGTGGTTTACTGAGAAGCAAAGGCAGTGCCTAAATTCATGGGAATATGATGAGCTACATCAGAAAAATTCATTATAGGCCATTTCCAAGAACATATAATTTTTTATAGTAATTTAATATGAGATTAAACTTTGAAATAGAAAGTTTAATTTGCATTGACTATTAT
This sequence comes from Laterallus jamaicensis coturniculus, assembly GCA_022605575.1. Classification (NCBI taxonomy): domain Eukaryota; kingdom Metazoa; phylum Chordata; class Aves; order Gruiformes; family Rallidae; genus Laterallus; species Laterallus jamaicensis. The sequence goes on from JAKCOX010000062.1 coordinate 1,035,585, forward strand.
ACTTTTGGATGACAGTGGATGCTAATCTTCCTCGCTATAATTTTCTGAAAGCTTCTTCAGTGGCAGAATTTATAGTCCAATATCAAAAACATATACTTCATTTTTATTGGTTCTGATTTAAAAAAAAAATCTTTAGTTTATAATTTGGACTATTTAAAAAGAAATCTGAGATGACAATTTAACAGAACTAAAATATACATGGTAGTATATTGTACCTGAGTTAAGCAGACACTGAAGCCTTGCTATAGGCATAGTCAAGTGCTGTACTAGTGGGTACAGACTAATATCTAGTCCTGTCCAGCAGAAGACAAGGGATGTACAACCTTTTCCGTGTACGTGATGAAAGTCATAGTTGCTCAATCTAAATTAAAATTTTGCTGAATTTTTGGCTGCTGTCTCCTAAACTCAAAACAGCTCAGCATTTTCTGTGGTTATTTCCTTTTAAAAGCAGTCTCAGTAAAAATATTATCTCCTTTTTAGTGTGTTTCCATTATATGTAGCTATATGTAACTATCCTTTAGAAGAAAACCGTTGAAGAAGAGTCAAGGAATGGCTTAAGGTAAAATTATCAAAAGACTGACTGGAAGACAATCTTTTTCAAATGCTGTTTAGATTTCAACAGAAGAGTAAAACTATAGAGCTAAGAATTATTTCATGTTCATTTTTGTAAGTAAATGCGTAACAGTTCCATTGTTTTTAGGAGTGAGAAGACAAGTATATAATGAGCTAGAAACTGGCTTTTTTGTAAAATGATGCTGGAGAAATGTAAAAATTTGACTTGGTACTTTCTCTTTTAAATTGCAAATTTCCTAGGTAATGAGGCACAGAATAGAACATCACCACGGCTTGTCCAATTTAACTTCAGCATTGTATTTCACCAATGAAACCTGATAGATTGATAGAGTAAGTGATTTGGGGATAGGTCATTGGGGATTCTTTTTCATAACAGGCTTTCTTCAGAAATCTGCAGGGTCCATCAGTGAGGCGTTATTCCTCCAGTCTCTTAGGATGTGGTCCTTATAGCAATATGTCACAGTCACTCGTATGACCTTGTTTCACAAAAAAACTAAGAAAGACACAGATTTAGTTTCAGTGCATTTTGAACAGTAGTCTCCCCTGAAAGTACCACCCAGTCTAAAAATCTCCCTTCTGGAATGTAGTCCTGCTGTAACACAGTTTGGAGGAGTTTCCCTTAAGGCCCCCAGGCAAACCACACTGGATATCGACTCTGCTCAGCAATCTCCCAGTTAATCTTCAAAATAATTCCTGCAACTGAATTCCATTTGTTGCCTGAAGAGTTCTCTCCTCAATGTAAGTTTCTGGTTTGCTGAATTACCCGAAACAGGCTGTTCAGTAGTCTGGACTTAGTATCTTCCTTCCTATCACAGGTTTTCAATACACAAAACAGTTCTTGGGTATCTGTGTGTAAGGAGCTATGTGATAAGCTTCCTTGTTACTATTCAGTAAAATACTTTACTGCAAATTGTGCTTACACTATAGAAATCAAGCATGAGGTACAGTTAGATATTATCAACTTTAGTGTTCAATATAATATCAGTGGGACAAGCTGCGAGATAAACTGTAATGGAAAATGAGGGAATAAGATTGTGCATCAGAGAATGATTTCTGTGAATATATATATATATATTTAGTAGAAGTTTTCTGGAAAATTACCAGTTTTCATCCAGACTAGCTGAAATATGACATGAGCTCTTTACTCAGAAAAACCTGGCCATCAAACACTGTTGATCTGTATGAGAAAGAAGCATGGTCTGGAATAACACGCAAGCAATACTCTACCTGCACCATATGGAAATTTTGCAACTGTATCACTGAAGATAATGATCTAATTGAATGTTTTGTGGCATTAGGATTTGTCAGCACTTACATGGAAATTTTTTGCAGAAACTGAGGTAATAGAAAGTGGAAGCAGTGGTATAGCAGTTGGCACTGATTAATTTAAGTCTGATCTACAGTGGAAAATTAATTCAGGCTGAGGTAGGATGTAAAACAGTGATTGCAAATTAACTGGTTTTGACCTCCTGAGCAAGTTAATCCCACGGAACTTCAGATATCCACACTGAATCACTTATTTAGACTTCCTTTAATAATCAATTTCATTTCTAGTATATGATTCATCTTATTCTAAAGGTAGAAATCTAAAATAGGGTATATAAATCACATCCTCTGGGCGTCTCTATCTTTCTATTTGACTATAAAGATGACTCGCTTGATTATAAACATCTCAGCTGTAGATGTCTGAAGCTAAATGAGATGAATCACATCCTCTGACTCTAAAATAAGGGTCTTTATTCCAAATTACATACTTCAGAATTGAGAATATGGGCATCCACACAAGAAGTCAATCATAAATCCCAAATTAACCTCCCACATTAAGGGAGGCCTTTTCATTGAGTTAAGGTCTTTTCATTGAGTTGATAGCATCCTTCTTATGTTAAGAGGCAAGAAGAGACCCTGTGCAGTCATGGTTTCAAGGCTGCATTTAATCCATTACTATAGTTTATGTTGCGTAAAGGCATGAAACACTATGTTAAAAAAAGTAAAATATCCATAATTAATATAGTCGTATTCAGATGGCAGTATAACTAGTCAGGCTGAACAAGATAGTATCTACTCTAATTTGCCACTTCCCAGCATTCATAAATTCTTACTAAATTGCCTGACTGAAACTTTTCTGCTTTTTTTGATTGATAATAGGATTTCAGAGAAAATGTGATTTATTGACATGAAAAAGCAGCTTTCTTCAATGAACTAGATTCCTACTTATCTTCTTGTCCCATTTATTGGCTAGAAATTTTGGTAGAAGCTTTTCCTAACAGTTTTTGATAAATGGTGGTTTTGTATTGTAAGATGAGATGCTTCTTTTTTGTGCCCGAGTGATCATGTGGACTTGTTATGGGCAGCTGTGGTACCATACAATGGGACCTTGATAGGCTAGTAAAATTGGCTGGCAGGAACCTCATGAAGTTCAGCAAGGGGAAGTACAAAGTCCTGCACCTGGGGATTAATGCCCCCATGTACCAATACATGCTGGGGGCCAACCAGCTGGAAAGCCGTTTGGCACAGAAGACCCCAGGGTTCACAGTGGACCTAAAGTTGAACATAAGACAGTGATGTGCCTTTGTGGCAAAGAAGCCAGCACCCTCTGGACTGTGGTGAGCAGAGCATTGGCACCAGTTTAAAGGAAGTGATCTTTCCACTTTATTCAGCACTGGTGAGGCCACAACTTGAATGTAGCATCCAGTTTTGGGCTCCCCACTGCAGGAGAGACATGGACATACTGGACAGAATGCAATGTAGAGCTGTGAATGTGACTGAGGGATTGGAGCACCTCTTCTGTGAGGAAAGACTGTGAGAATTTGGACTGTTCAACTTGGATAAACATCAGAAGGACCTTATTAATGTCTAGAAATACTTGAAGAGGGGGTGCAAAGAAAATTGAGCCAGTCTCTTTTGAGAGGTTCCCACTGACATCACCAGAGGCAATGGCCACAAACTGAAACACAGGAAACTCAATCTGACTATCTGACCTGTACACAGTGCTTACTGATTTGTACATTTACAACGTGACTTCTCTTCTGAATCTGATTAAATTGTGTTCATAAATGCACTTACAGGTTTTTTAAAAATAAAATGATGTTGATTGTATATATGTGATCTTGATATATTAAAATTATTTTTGTAAATTAATTGTGTTTAAAAAACCCCACAACAAATGAACATTCCAAATTATAGTATGCTTAATCCTATACTTCTCAGTGGAAGCTCATGGGCCATTTTTAATAGTATGCTTAGATCACATTAATTCAAATGGGTTGTGTCTAACTCTCACTAAGAATCTGACTGTGTGTGCATTTGTGGACATTTCTTTTATTAATTCAAGGATCTAGCTTTCATCTGTATGAAGCTTGTTAATCATCTGTGGTATGGGAAGCAGAGAGAGAAGATGTTCAGCTGTATGATGAACCACAGATGAAGGTGTATGAGGGAATGGAAACCGATGACAGATTATCTTTCTTTGAGAACTGTAGTGAAAAAACCCCGCATTTCCTCTAAAATTCTCCAAAACATTCTCAGTTGCTGTCAGTATGTGGATGACTATGACCATCCATGCCATCATACATATTCTCCCATATCAGGTGACTACAGGTGGCTCCTGGGTACAAAAGCACAGTCCAGCTGTGAGGTCTATGCTAATAATTTGGTAAAACACAAATAGAATCATAGAAACATAGAAGGCTTTGGCTTGGAAGGGACCTCAAAGAACATGTAGTTCCAATTCCCCTGACATGGGTAGGGACACCCTTCACTAGACCTGGCTGCCCAAAGCACCATCCAATACAGCCTTAAACACTTCCAGGGAAGAGGCTTGAACAAGCTCTTTGATCAACTTGTGCCAATACCTCACCACCTTCATAGTAAAGAATTTCTTCCTAATGTGTAATATAAACCTACCCTCTGTCAGCTTGAAGCCATTACCCCTTGTCCTATCGCCACACTCCCTGATGAACTTTCTTGTAGGACCACTTTAAGTATTGGCATGCCATAATTAGGTCTCCCCAGAGCCTTCTCTTTTCCAGGCTGGCTTGTCTTCTGAGAGGTGCTCCAGACCTTTGATCATCTTTGTGACCCTCCTCTGGACTAGCTCCAACAGCTCCATGTCTGTCTTGTACTGAGACCCCCAGAGCTGGACACAGTACTCCAGGTGGTGTCTCATGAGAGCAGAGCAGCAGAATCACCTCCCTTGACCTGCTGCTGCCCACACAGGTCTTGATGTAGCCCGGGACGTGTTTGGCCTTCTGAGCTGCTATCGCAGGCTGTCGGCTCATAGAATCATAGAATGGCATGGGTTGGAAGGATTATAGAGCTCCAACCTCCCTGCCACAGGCAGGGCCACCAACCTCCAGGCCTGGATCTACACAAGGCTGCCCAGGGCCCCGTCCAAGCTGGCCTTGAACACCTCCAGGGACGGGTCATCCACCACCTCTCTGGGCAGCCTGTTCAGTAGCTCACCACTCTCCCTGTAAAAAACTTCCCCCCACAGCCCATGGAAAAGGCTGAGACCCCACCTGCAGCTCATGGAGAGGCCCCACACTGGAGCAGGTGGAGACATACAGAAGACAGTGTGACTCATGTTGGAGCAAGCCTCTGCCTGCACTTGCAGCCCATGGAGAGAGTCAGAAACAAAGAGAGGAGCAAGGGAGAGATCCACAGTGGAGCAGGTTTGCTGGGGGCTTGTGACACTGTGGAGGACCAGGCTGGAGCAGTCTGGGCCTGAGTGACTGAGAGACATTCTGTGATTCTATGACTGCACCCTGTAGAAGTGACCCATGCTGGGGCACCTGGTGAAGAGCTGAAGCCCCAACAGAAAGGATTCACGTTGAAGGTGTTTGTGGAGGACTGTCTCTGAAGGTGGGACCCGATGCTGGAGCAGGGGAAGAGTGGGAGGAATGCCCAACCCTGCCCCCACTCCCACTAAGAAGGAAAACAACTTATGAGGAACTGCCCAAAACCCCCATTCCCTGCCCCTCCCTGTGCCACAATGGGGGGGAAGAAGAAAGGGGTGAAGCAAAATCATCACTAAAGTGAAGTCTCCTAAGAAAGGAGGGGTGGGGGGAGATGCTTTAAGATCTGGTTGCACTTCTCATTATCTGACTCTGGTTTCACTGGGTGTGTAGTGCAGTGCAATAAATTAGAGAGTTTTCTTGTTTTCTTTCCTTTATTCTGTGCTGAGTCTGTTTTGCCCGCGACGCTGATTGCTGAATGATTTCTCCTTGTCCTTATCTCGACTCCTATGCCTCTCAATAGATATTTTCTCCCCTGTCCAGCTGAAAAGTGGAGTGATAGACTGGCTTTGTTGGGCACCTGGCCTCCAGCCAGGGTCAAACCACCACACCCTTACGTCCTTCTCCTTAGGGCTACTCTCAATCTGTTCTCCACTCAGCCTGTAGTTGTGCTTGCGTTTGTGGTGACCCCCATGCAGGACCTTGCACTTGGCCTTGTTAAACTTCATGCAGTTTGCATGGGCCCATCTCTGCAGAAATTCTGATACGAATTTTTATAGCTATTACCAAGTTATATGACAGATCCCTCAGAGGGATAAAATCTCTCTTGCTTAGCAGCTGAGAGCACCTAGCATGTTAAAACATACTCAAGGAGTTAAACAGAACTTCAAAGTGTGTATGGAGGAAAACAACCATTGTAATTGTCAATCTGTTGATAGAAAGACTTGGAAAGTCTTAAACTGCTGACAGGGCAGTTAATGAGTAGTCATCTGGTTATTATTATTTCAGGTCTTTATCTTTTCCTCTTTTGTAGGAAGATGTCATTAATTATTCTTTTTCTACTACTACCATTAGGCAATTTCTTTTTTGTTATCCCAAATTTCAGTCTATTGACGTCAGGGGATGGCTTGTTTCAGTGGAAATAAACCCTCACCCTTCAAAACAAAAAGATGTTATAGGGTGTGATACAAGAACAAGGTTAGACAATATTACAGCAGCATCAAAGGCTAAGATATTTTGGCAAGAACACTGACTACCTGGGTTTGTGAAAACAGTGAGTTCAATTAATGTGATTCAACCACCACTTAAATCTCCAGCTTGCAAAATTTTACCATTGAAGTATAGTTGTTTTCACTATTGTGAAGTGAAGTTGTTTTCACTATTTGTGTACTGTGTATATTCTGGAATCACCCAAAATATGCAAGGCATGTAGACAGGTATATTCTGTTCTAAGAGGGTTTTAACTCTGGTGACAGATACAGCAAAACAATAGAGAGCTGGAACAACAGGTGGAGGAAATAGGAGGATGGGAAGAACATAATTGCAAAGGGAAGGTCAGGAAATTATATAACTCTATGCAGACACTGTGTTCCCTAGTATACACAATATTTTTAGGGTTTCTGTCATGATTGTGAAAAGCTTATTTTATCATGACCAAGGGATATGATAAACCAAGGGATGATTGGCTGGGAGTCTGAGGGGTTGAGGATATATTATCTCCTCAAAACCATGCACTGCAATAGGAGATTCCAGAGAAGTGAACTAGTGAGGACACTCAGATGCAAGAGGCCCAACTAAAAGGCTTTGTGTCAGACAAGACAGAGCACCTACTTTACTCTAGGTCATCATCATAGGTACATGATGTAGCCACTGGCTATGGATCCTTCCAGAGCGGCACTTCTCTCCCCTTCTGTAGATCTACTGTTCCTGAATTTACCAGCAAGGGCCTTTACAATGCTTCCTTAATTTCTTCCTTCTCAACAATCTGTGAAGTTCAAGCTTAATATTCAAGTACACTTTTCCACATATTCAGTTTGGTTACAATATTACTTTTGTTTTCTATTTTCCTGCAAAAGTTATTTAGGACCTACAGTTTTATTTCTTCCTATGTCACTTAGGCTTCTAAAATTATCAATCTACCCGGACCCTGACTCTCTCTGTGGGTCAGCATTAGAAGCTGAAAAATATGACTTTGGCCTCAGTTCTTGATACTTAATATGTGGAATTTCCTTCTCACAGCCATATGAGATGAGTAAATATTATTGTTACCTTTTCCCAGTGGGAAACTGAAGGCAAGGGTGGTTTCTGGCACACCTGAAACACGTGAACCTGAATCAGACTTTTGGAACGTAATGTTTTAAACTCCTACATAAAACCAAGGCATTTTCATTTGTTTAGTCTTTTGTCCTACCTTTCTCCTCCGTTTTCACCTGCTATCTTCCAAAAGAAGATTCTATGTTGGCATAGTTATGAGAAAAGAATACAACAAGGATTTGTGGGAATGTCTTTTAGATTAATGGCCATTTGAGAATCATTTGGCTGACCATTATTTCTTACTAAACACCCTATACTGAGGTAATTTCTATTTTAAAAAGGAAATTTAACTTAAAAGCAAATAACATGAATAAGGATTTTTAGGTTTATTCATATGCTTTCAGTTTTGGTTTTTTTAGAAATAACATTCAGCTCCTGTTGTTCTGTGATGTTTTATTTTGCTATTTCTGCTTGTTCTTGATATTTGCCAACAAGAAGTAATGAGATATCAAGAACTGGTGTTCATTCCTGTTTTCCGCTATATAAGTTTTTAAAACCAAGCTTATGGTTAACTTAAAATGATAAGCAATCACACATTTTTCATGTTAAAAGTGAATGCAAAAAAAAAAGTTTTTCAGGATGAGTGCTAGAAGATCAAATCTGTCACTTCTGATCCAATGGTTGTCTAATTATTTTATTTCCCCCCCCTGCTCCCCCAGCTCTTTGAAAAACACTCTGAGAAGGCATTGTCAGAAGTTTCCTATTTGTTTAGGATTTGACCCAAGTGTAAAAGTTTCCACCACATTAGATGTCGATTTCATTAGAGATTGCCTTACAGCAACAGCGTTTGGTTAGTCATTTGTGCAGTGCAGTAAAGCAACATAAGAAAAGTGCTCCAGGTAGCATATAATTCAGTAGTTCTTTATTTTTCCACTTGCAATTTGTATATGTTTTGTCCTTATATTTTGAAATTTGTGAAATTTTGGCAAATTTAATAACTGTGATGTTCTCACCTAGGCTGGCCATAGCCCACCAGTCTGTTCTATCATTCCCTTTTCTTCAGAGGACAGTGGGAAAAAGGTTGAAGGTTGAGCTAATGACAGGGAGATCACTTACTAATTACAGTCACAGGAAAAACAGACTTGTCTTACTTGTCTTAGGGGGAAATAATTTAATTTATTGCCAAATAACTCTAACACTGTAGGATACTGAGAAACAAGAAAAAATAAAACAACCCAAAAATCTCTTCCTTGGTTCCAGCATGGGGTAACCCCATGGGATACAGCCCCTTATGAACTGCTCCGAAATGGCTTCTTCCTACTGCCTGTGGTTCTTGATGAACTGCACCAGCATGGGTCCTTTCCCTGGGCTGCAATCCTTCAGGAATGGACTTTTCCAGTGTGGTTCTCCCTAGGGTCACAGTTCTTCCCTGGAAACCTGCTCTTGTAGTTTTGCATGGCTGGGTTCTGGTGGAGAAGGGGTAGTGCAGGGGTGGCTTCTGCAAGAAGCAGCCAGAAGCTCTCTGCAGGCCCAAGAGAGCAAAGACCAGCTGGCTCAAGGCTGGAGTTGTTGAGAGAAATCATGACTAAAGCGAAGTCTCCTAAGAATATGAGGGTGTGGGGAGACACCCAACTCTGGTGTCAATAGGTGTGCAGTGCAGTGTCATAAATTAGAGTTTTCTTTCCTTTATTCTGTGTTGAGTCTGTTGTGCCTGTGATGCTGACTGAAGAATGATCTCTCCCTGTCCCTATCTCAACTCCTAAGCCTCTCAATAGATATTTTCTCCTCTGTCCAGCTGAAAAGGGGAGTGAAACTGTGATGTTGGTGGGCATCTTTCCTCCAGCCAGGGTCAAACTACCATAGCTCTTTTCCATGGGCCCCAGTTCCTGGCAGGACCCTTGTTCCCACGTGGAGTCTCCATGGGCTGCAGCATCCTTCAGGGGACATCCACCTGCTTTGGAGTGGGGTCATCTCTGAGCTGCAGATGGATATCTGCTCCAAGGTGGACCCCCATGGGCTGCAGGGTGATGGGCTGTCTTACCACGCTTTCCAGCACAGGCTTCAGGGGAACCTCTGCTGCTGTGCCTGGAGCACCTACTCCCCTTCCTTCTTCACTGACCTAGGTGTCTGTAAGGCTGTTTGTCTGAAATATTCTCACTCCTCTCTCCTAGCTTCTGTGCAGTGTTTCTTAACCTTTCCGAAATATGTTGTTACAGAGGTGCTACCAATGGAGCTGACTGGCCCAGCTTTGGCCAATGGTGGGTCTATCTTGGAAACAGCTGAAACTGACTCAGTCCAACATGGGGAAAGCTTCTAGCATCTTCTCACAGAAACCACCCCTATAGTCCCCCCACTGCCAAAACTTTGCCACATAAACCCAATACAGTAACATATCTTTACCCTTGTTTCATTACCTAGAAGGGCTGATCTAGCTGAAAAATTGCAATAATCAAATATTTAATATTGCTGCCTGAGAATTCTGGCCTGTCTTTAGGACTGACAGGAAATGAAGGAAAAATTATGCTTTTCCCAGAAACATATTGTTGTGGCAGCTGAAGAGTTTTAAGCTCCCTGGCAACTTCAGAACCTTCCTCATGTAGACCTGTCTAAGGGAACGTCCATTTGGTGGAAAGAAGTTTCCCAACTGCAGTACTTGATCCAAGTTTCACTGTCACCCCAGAGACATTCAGGATCCATGTTTATCTCATCTGACAGCATTTTAGAATGGTGTTTTGTAAGCAGAATGCTATGTATTCTTTTTGCTTATACTTTAACCTTTCCCTTGACATTGAAAAGGTATAAAGTACAGAAATTGTATGTTGTTTACTGTTGTCTATAGCTTTATCGGAAGGCAGAAGGTACAAAGATTGGAAACAGTTCACCGATTGTAATGTTGTCTATTATATGATTCTACAGATTTGTGTGTCTTAATCATCAACGAAGATGATTAAGGGCCTGGAACATCTATCCTATGAGGAAAGGCTGAGAGAGCTGGGGCTGTTCAGCCTGGAGAAAAGAAGACTGAGGGGGGACCTAATCAATGTTTATAAATATCTTAAGTATGGGCTGCAGGGGAAATTGGCCAGCCCATTTTCAGTGGTCTGTGGAGACAGCACAAGGGTCAATGGCTGCAAATTGGAGCACAGGAAGTTCCGCACCAACATGCGGAGGAAATCTTTTACAGTGAGGGTGACAGAGCCCTGGCACAGGCTGCCCAGGGAGGTGGTGGAGTCTCCTTCTCTGGAGATATTCAAGACTCGTCTGGATGCCTATCTGTGCAGTATGAGCTGGGGAGCTGCTTTGGCAGGAGGGTTGGACCTGATGATCTCTCGAGGTCCCTTGCAACCCCTACAATTCTGTGATTCTGTGTATGTATTCATAGATATATATGTATAAACACACAGGCCCAGATAGATACACATAGAAAAACACTATTCTGTTTGTTAAAATTATATTTTAAAATATTAGTCTAATTGTACCTCAATAAAAAGTTTCTGTTAAAAAAATGTATGCATGTAGCATTTAGTGCTATTTTGTGCATTCGATTTTGCAAGGTGACTTTGAGGCATTTTTATTGGACAGAGATTTTACATTTTAAGTGCATACGGCTCACAATCGGGAGATATATTTTACATTTTTATGTGGGCACAGAATCCCTAATGTAACAGCTAGTATCATTGGTAAATTATTTCTTTATGCTGTATATGCCAAGCCACAGACATATAAATGCAAAGTGTGTACACATTCTGTTAAAAACATTTTCATTACTGAATGTAAATTGCATTATTTTCGCCGATGTGTATTCTTCAGTTTTTGTGGAAAGATCAAGCAAATCCAGACTCCTTTTCCCACTATGTCTCTTTTAAATTGGACATATTTTTAAGTGCGGCATTTTATACTGAAAATTGCTATTCTGGAATAAATTCTGAGGAAAGCATAAGGCATTATTAGATTTTATTGTTGAAGAGTTGGCTATAAAGGTAAAGAATCTTGCTTTTGTAAAATGCTTCTGGCTTGTGTTTATTAAGCTTTCCCTGAAAGTATTTAGTTTGCATTAGATACGATGACCCCTTCCATGTTTCTGCATTTACTTATGCTCTCAAAACCTTTTGATTCTAGCTTGTTTGTACCATCCGTCTTTCTGCTAGTACAGTGCTCCTCAAAGCCATCCTTATAGTAGCCTTCAAGCTATATTCTACACTTCTAAGGGAATCTGTGAAAGGTATGGCGTACAGGTTCTGTGATGGGGTTTGTGAATACTAATTCTAGGTTGTCAGCTGTGCCAGCCACCTCTCATGATGTTCAGTGTCATGGAGAGCTTTGTGAAGGAATGAGACTGACTTACTCAACTTTCCAAGCAGGAACAGAAGATTTTCATGTGGGAGATATGTCAGGTGGGCTCTGTATCACTGATAGTTATACATAATTTAAATTCCCTTCTTTGAATCACCATGTTAGTTTGTCGCAGCTATTGACAGCTGCTATCTGATCAGTCTGCTAGTGCCAGTAGTATCTTGGCAACAGCACAAAAATAGCTTTTCCCCCTTTTGAGTAAGACCGGTCTGCACTGACAAATTGTAAATGTGCTAAAGACAAAGTAATCTGATATTTTGGGCCAGATTTTTAGCCTTACACCTGTGCTGCAGACAATTATTTTATTCTCCAAATCAGCTGATGGAGGATTCCTCCAGAACAGGAGAAAATAGTTTGAAGATACTGTATTTTTCAATGTAGGCTTTTTCTTATGTATGGGTGTGAGAGAAGGCTGTTTTGAGGGGATGACCCATGGCCAATGGTGTGGGTTTTAGTTGGCTACTCATGGTCAGATGAAGACAGGAGAAACCAGTGTCAGAAGCCTTGGCCAGCTTAGGACTGCTACAAGAAAAAGGTGGAAATGCCCTAGAAGAGGCTTCCCACTCCTCTTTTTGAGAGATCTAAGCTGAGGGGTTCACATTTGTCACAGCCCACAAGAGAACATCCTCCTGGCTGTTACCTGACAGGGGGAACCATCTGTAACCTCTCCTCTCCTTCCTCCGAATCTTTCCTTTGCAGCATCGTAGTCTGGGACTGCCAGCTGGCAAATATTCAGGATGCCCAACCTACCCAAAGCATCTGGAAAGTTTCACCTTACCCACATGTGCTCCACATAGGCAGGCAAAGCACACAGCCTGATCAGTCCAGCCTCTCCCATGGCTACCCTCCTGCCCTTTGTGGTGCTTAACCAAAAATTTACCCATGATAGCCTGACCACCTTAGCCATTCCGCCCCTCCAGTTAGGTTAGTGTGATGTCAGATGAGATTGGGTTATTCCTTTGTCTCCACAAACCCACAGTCATGGCAAGTGGGAATACCTCAAGGCACAGTCCCTACCCAGGCTGATGTGAGAAGTGTAGTGAGCACTCAGCTATTGCTGAACCAAAAATTTTGGATTCATTTTTTCAGAAAAGAAGTATATTCTCTTGGGTAGGACTTGCATAAGACCCTGGAAAAGACCCAGGCTTTCATCCATTAGGACAAGAGGTATGGCTGAGAACTAGTATGGAACTAGAATTTACTATACACAATGACTTTATCTTAAAGCTGACAGCCAATTAACCTTAATGAGGATCTGATTTCATATCATAGTGATTACATGTTACCTAACCCAAGGGAAAGGCACACCTTTATTTTTCTAGTGGGAAAAAAAAGGTCTCTGGACTCATGTGGGAGAGAGGAACCACAGCCATACTTCCTCTTTTGAGACAAGAGATGTCTAAATATATGAAAATATTTTCAGAAATTTCTACAAGGAAACCCACTTCTTTTCAAAAACTACTCTCCTTGACAAGACTATTTTGCTTCAGCCCTGAATCCTCAATTAGGTCTTTCCAGGCATCCTGCTGAGAGCTTGCATGCACAGTCATTATGTTTTGTTAACTCTAATCGAATCTGGATGGCAAAGCAAAACTATATATAACATTTTATTCAGTTTATTTTCCCTTTGATTCTAATTTTAATTCCAATGCCTGAATAACTTCTGTGTCTAAGACTCACAAGCAGATTTATTTGACAGGGGAACAGTCTCCTTAGAGAGGCTGCAAAAATGGTATCAGCTGATTCATTTAAAATCAGACCGGACCAAACTCTCAGGAGCGTACTGTAGGGAACTGTCTTGCATTTGGGATGGCTAAGAATGACCTTCAGGTCTTTCCTATATCTACTTTCTACTATTCTTCGATTTCCCATGTTCACTGTCCCAGTTTGTCAAGCACAAGAAACATTTCTTGCAAAAGCAAAGTAAAAGACAGCATTTCTGTCATATAAATTATTTTTCTTTTTATTTTCTTCTTTCTTAAGCAATATCTTTTATTCACTTTAGCAAAATTAATTTCATCCACTTCAAGAAAATCTGTTTATTTGCTTTATGTGCTAATTTCTTCAGATCTTGAAAAGGTTGTTCCTAAAAGTGTGTTTTTTCATTTTGTCTTGTTTTGCAGGCTTATTCCAAAGCTTAAATATTACTATGGGTATAAAAATGATTTTACACTTTCTTAAAAAAAAGCCAGGATGAATATAGCAACTTTTCACTAATGGATCTAAGACTGAGGGAAATTGAGTGCCAAGAAAACTTATTTCCTGATTCAGGTTATTCATTACCAGTACTGTATAGATAAAAAAATAATCACTCTACAAAGAAGAGTGATTCTGTTTGATGTATTGGTATTTCTGTTTATGCATATAAACGTATACATAGCAGTGACCCTTGTAAAACTAAGCAGAAAAAAGCATTTCACATGGGGAGCATAATTCACAAACTGGACGTTGTAAATATGATCAGCTTTTAATTTATGTTGATTGTAGTATTATCTGTAATTGCTTCCCCAGAGGGCAAAGTTTATCTCAAATTGAGTTCAAATGTAAAAAAATGAGGAAGAAATCAACAAGGAAATGGTGACCCTAAAGCCTTATTTCTATTCTTATTGAAGTCAGCAAAAAAAGGTCAGAACTGGATCTTTGTGTTCCATGAGCATGAAAAACAGCATAACTGGTGAGTGAGGCAGACCTGTGCAGTTTTAGCATTCTAGCTTTTCTCCCAGAGACGGAATTCAGAGTGTAATGAGAGATCAGCAAATTCCCCCACAATATGTAAATGTGCAAAGAATATTACCAAACTCTTTCATGTATGTTTTATTCCTAGGCCAAATTAACACTACTACCTTTGATGTCCAAAAAACCCAGCCATCTTAAGACGTGTAGCTGCTGAATGTGCTTAGATTAACTTACACCCGTGTATTGCCGACTGGCGGATTCATCGCAAAAGCAGACAGTCCAGTTGGAAACCAGCCAGGTGCAATGCTACCGTAGAATAGTACAATAAGGCTTTAAGCTTGGGTCTTAGGACCCAGTCCTCTTAAAATTTATATATATGCTAAGGTTTATCTGCTGCTTCCACTGATACCATCAGACATAGAGTGTCTCTGAAAGGGAAGCTTCTGTGCTTTTGGAAAGCTGGTAAGACTCCTATTGGTGAATGTTAGGATTTAGGGTTACACTTTCTATTACTCCAGACTTTCACTGCGTGGCTAAATCCTTATGTTGATCTTTACCCTTTCTATTTCACAGAATCACAGAATCATAGGGGTTGGAAGGGACCTCGAAAGGTCATCGGGAGGTTAAGTGTTCTGTGAAGTATATATATAAAAAGATATCATGGCATACAGTATTATAATTTCCTCCATTTTCTCTGTTGATATGTTCCAAGTTTATTCTGGGGCTATAGTAGGACCAATGCAACACTGCAGAGAAGACAAGAGCTATGCATCCACCAAGCATGCCTTAGAACAAAGTCCATGGTGATTATTGAGTTTATGTTTCTAGGACACTGCTTGTGCATTATAGTCTTCTGAATATAATGTAAAAATAACTAGATCTAGTTTCTATCTGCAAAACAAAGCTTAGTACATGAATTCTGAGTTTCAAACCATCAGCTTTTACTACATAAAATCAAAATTTTCTGTGGTTATGAATCCAATTGAGGAACTGAAATCAAACAAACAAAAAAAAGGAACCATCATAACAATTTACTGTTTAGCTCTTCAGAACGTAATTATGCATATTTTCTTTTCCCAGGTGTAAAAAGAAGTGACTTCCAGTTGTGAGAAAAGTATTATGGACATTTTCAGGTTACTTACAGACTCATTTAATTTAGGATTACTTAGTGTAGCTCTAGCATTTGTCCGTTGTACTGTTATGGTGGAGGTCTAGTACATCCTAAAGTGTCTAACCTTTTTTCTTTTAGGACAGCATTCAAATAGCCTAGGGTTCATTTTTTTGTTGGTTTGTTTTTGTTGGTTTTGGTTTTGTCTCCTCACACCCCCCCCCCCCACCCCCCCCTTGGATACATGCTTTATATGAAACTGGATTATTTCCAAAGGAATAAGTTTGATTTTTTTGAGAAATCAATATGGGACTTGTTTGCATGCAAGTTCCACACCCAGTAAATCTGAACCATAAACATGTATGTTTGCACCTCTGGATCAGAAGAAACAGTGATTTGATCACCAGAGGCTGCTGAAAAATAGCACAAATTATATGCTTCGGGGTATAAATTCTGGATCCAAATCAAAACTTTCCCAAAGTGCAGGAATAATATTTTTGCCAGATTCATTTGTTACCTCTGGATCAAAGGGGTGTTAAGATGAAACAACTGGGACAAAAGTTCAGGGCATGCCTCCACAGATAGGAAATTTCACTGACACGGATTTGTTGTGCACCTGGAGCCCCCACACTCTCCATGATGCACATAAGTCCTTGTAAGAGTGTTAGGACAGTGCTGAGTGTGAATTGATATGGTCTGTGAGACTGAAGGTACCTCAAGCATCACGATTTATCAGAGTCTCTGGGGACTTCCACAAGCCAGAGCAATGCATTCTCCAGTTCCACACTGCACAGCTGTGTGAGAAGCCAACTCCAGTCTTGGGAAGAGCAGATGGATTTCGCTGTTCCACGCCATGGAAATCTCCCCAGGAGCTTCTTTAGCCAAGGCCTTCCTTGTATAAGCTTACTTCATTTAGTAAACTTGCTCTGCTCTGGGAAGCTGCTATAATTTGCATATGAGCAAAAAACATTTGATACTACACAGTATCTGCAATTTGTGGTGAAGGGAATAGACCAAGTAAGAGGACAGACCTCTTCTGTTTGCAGCAGCTTGAGGCTAGACTTTGTGTGTTCCTATGGTGCATTTTAGTGAAAGGGAGGGTGCTTCCTGAAGAGGGACAGTCAGTCAATCTTGAAGCTGGCATGATCCATGAGATGAGAAGCTGTGCAGGAGTGGGAACACAGAAAGCTCTCTGCTGAGCTGCAGTTCTGTGAACTCTCTGTAATGGATTTAGGTATTGATCTTTGAGTATTTATTCATCTTCAGGTTTTCAGTGAGCTGTCAGGTTTCATCTGAATTAACAAGTAAAATTTCTGACTTGCTGTGCTATGATTTATTCATGTGTAAATATACACTGCCATCATAATATTTTTGTTCAAGTCCTTCTTCATACCTTGCTTCCTGCCATGTTCATATGATGAAGGATTTGGGGACTTTTTTTATTGCTCTTTTATTCCTTTTCCTTTTATTTTTGAAAATATATTAATTCATGCTTAAATCCACAGAAGTAAGAGGTCTCTGAATAAATGATCCTAAGGATCTTTAAATGTTCTCCCCTGTGGCTGGCACATTAACACTCACAATCCCATGTGACTATATAGGTTACATGCTAAAGCAGTGCATTAGATTTGAGGCCAAATTCTGGCTGGTAGTACATACCAGAAAATCCACAGCCAGTAATGTGAGGAAAGGTAGAAACGGGCCACACAGATTCTGACTCTTTGAAGTATTACAGAGATGCTGTTCTACAAGCTTTTCATGATCACACCACAGAAGAATATTATACAGGGAGGCCTAGAAGCCAGAAAATAGATCTGCAAAAATGTTTATTCATATACATCTCTGAAACAAACCCTTCTTTTTTAAAGTCACTTTGTTTAGGTGGATTTTCCCTGTTGTTGTTGGTTGGTGGGGTGTTTTTGTTGTTGTTGGTGGTGTTGTTTTTGGGTATTTTTTATTTTTTGAAAAGAAAGATAGGAAAGGGGTTTGGTCAGGAGCATGTGAAGAAAAGAGAATACACTTTTTTGAACTACGTGAATTTTGGTCCTCTGCGCAGGCAGATAATTTGTAGTACAGATTAACTCACTGTTGTTGCCTCTGCAGTGAATCCTGTCCCTGTACTTCCTGTTGTACTTTAAGGTACAACAAAGGAAGCATCCACTGTCACATACTGCTGTCAAGGAAGAAATAAATGGTCTTTGCTCAGTGAATTAAAAGTTATCCAGATGAATCAGGATTGAGAAAGACTTGGCCTGGTAGTAACTATCAAAACATTATAGTTCCCATAATGTGACCTTATTGTACCAAAAAGGACAATTTAAGTTAGAATGAATATAGTCTGCTACAAAATGTGCTGGTTTTCATTGGGATAGAGGGTGGGTTTTTTTGTTTGTTTGTTTTCATAGTAGCTTTCATGGGTCTGTGTTTTGGATTTGTACTGAAAACAGTGCTGATAATACAGGGATGTTTTTGTTACTGCTGAGCAGCACTTGCACAGAGCCAAGGCCTTTTCTGCTTCTTACCCTGCCCCACCAGCAGGATGTCTGGGGGTGCACAAGTAGTTGGAAGGGGACAGAGCTGACCACAACTGACCAAAGGGATATTCCATAACATATGACATTATGCTCAGCACAATAAGCTGGGGAAGGGGCAGCATTTGGAGCAACGGCATTTGTCTTCCCAAGTAACTGTTAGGTGATTTCATGGACATGGCTGAACACCTGCCTGCCCATGGGCAGTGGGGAATGAATTCCTTGTCTTGCTTTGCTTGTGTGCGTGGCTTTTGCTTTACCCATTTCAACCCACAAGTTTTCTCACTTTCACTTGTTCAGTTCTGTTCCCCCTCTTGCTGAGGGGAGTGAGAAAACAGCTGCATGGTGCTTAGTTGCTGGCTGGGATTAAACCAGAACAGTCCTTTTTGGTGCCCAACATGGAGCTCAAAGGGTTTGAAATAATGACAAATTTGATTGGAAAGTGCCAGATCAAATTTATAGCTGTTATTCCTGTTTAGCTATTAATTGTCAGGCTTCTGTATTTGCCATGGGGATTGATTGTTTGCATTACTGTATATGAGAGTCTAGAGCTCTTTAGTGGCTGCTTCTTGGTTTCTCTGCTTGCTGCGGTGCTGTAGCATTTATCGTCTGTGCTGTGCCTGGGAACACTTTGATAGCAGCAATGGCGATGTCCCTGGGCTGGCAGATGGCCAGGGCATCACTGTTATTTCTGTGTATTGTCTGGGACTCCAGTGGGTTCCAGGCTGGAACTCCAGTGTGAACTCAGATCAAAGGGTCCGTGAACTCTGGATGAGTTCACATGGGATCAGGACAACCCAAAGTATCTGTGGCCATTGCAGAGCACATATATTTGGAAGCATTTGTGGCCATGGTTATGTTTGTGCCACAGCACATATACCTGTGAAAGCATTGTGACCCATGGAGAAGGCCATGCTGGAACAGGTGCACCTCAAAGCAATTATGGCAGTGGGTAAATCTATGCTATAGCAGGTATACACCTGAAAGACTGTAGTTCATAGATAAGGCTCCACTTGGAGCTGGTACACCCCTAAGGGACTGCACTGTGTGTTAAGCCCAAGCTGGAGCAAGGGTGAGGGGAGGAGTTCATTGCAATGCCTTTCTTTTTGTAGTTATATGTACTGAAAGAGACAGTTTCCCTCTCCATTTTGTGGAGGATACTATCACTGAGTTCTTTGTGGGGAATTGTCAAAATGGGATGAATCATTCTTAAAGACTAAATGTAAGTTATGTATTAATTCAACACATTTGTTTTACATTAAGGTAAACAGTATTTCATCCTCAGAATTTGCGCTTGTACTTGCAAGAGGAAAAATAATGCCAATGAGTAGTAGTCATCAAATATCTGGCATTTCCTTTTTTCTTTCCATTATCATAATCAAGAATTTATATTACATACATATGGTGTGCAATTTAATTACTTAAATTGCTCAGAATATGTTCCAGTCTTTGGGCAAGTTATGTAATGGTTGGTTGTGTTCAACCTCGTTTCTCTCCCTATTATACTGTATTTACCAGAGTGACCATAAAAGTCCTGAACCTTGTAAAGAATTACCTTTTATATATTCATGTACTTAGTCTTGAAGCTACTGATGACTGTCAAATAAAAAGAACTCCTGTTCTTTCTATAATAAAATATTTATCTATGGGTTCAGCAGAGATCCAGAATATTTGAGGGAAGTGTAGCATGTATATTATATATATCTATCTCTCCACAAAGATGTTCATAAATATACACACATATATGCATATGCATATGATCTAGCTTCAGATTACATCGTTCTACTTTCTTAAACAGTGATGAGATTGAAGCTTATAAAATTGCAAACGCAGAGATGATTAATTTTCTATAGGTCTAGAAAGTGCTTCAGTGTAATGTTCAACAACAGCTGTAGCCATGTGTAAAGTTCCCTCACAGAGTCATGATTGGTATTACTGGGTGAAAGTACTGTTTGCATATGAAAATAGTTTTATTAAAGAGAAATGTCAGCTTTTAATCTAAAAGGAAGTCAGTATGGAGGAAGACTTATAAAGCATGTTAGGGTAGTAAGACCAAGACTGATAGAATGTTAGTTAGCAAATATACTAAAAGTTGGGAGTGAAAAGTGTGTAGGCCACATGTACATCTGAAGTGAACAAAATGCTATCAAATAATGGAGGAAAGATTACTAATTTAATTTTATGGAGATGAAAATGCACCACAGCTAACTTACTTCTTATGGAACTTTCCCCTACTAGAAATATGCTCTCTGTAAGTATTCTGCTAAAAATGTAAGTCTTCCCCTTCCCCTGCCACAAAGCACCTTATCACAGCATTGCTTCTTATGTATGCTATATAAAGCTGTAAGCAAACACAGATTCCAGAAAAAGATCTTGGCTTTGACATTTGCATAAAGCAAAAATATACTGCCTTGGCACACTGAGAAGTTAGAAGAAATTGATGAAATTTTGATTCATTTTGCCCACTTTTATAAACAGTAGTTATTTAAATCCTCTAAGATATGCAGCTGAATCTTTTTTTCATGAGTCTGTAGCTCTTAAATATAAGAATAAAGCTTTGGGATAAAGTAGCAAAAGGATTTTGATATAAAAATGACTTGCTCTTTGATGTCCTGCTACCTACTGGAATTATACCTTGCTCCTTACAGAGGCTATGGAGAGTATATTACAAGTCAAACTCCTGAGAACCTCATTCACAGAATCTGTAGTGGAATACGAAGCACCCTGGTGTAGCCGACAGAGAATTCAGGAGACTTGGACTGCAGCTAGGTGCCATGTTATATACACACAGATGCGTCTGCATAATTTGGTGTGGCCTTCTCTGTGGAAGAAAAATGGAGACATTGATGGAATCCCTCTGACTCTGCTAGTCCTTTAGTAATCGTGAGATCCTGACCAAAAGATATGCATGTTGAAATTTCTGTTCCTCTGCCTGAATTAGAATCTCTATCTAACTATCTTATTTGACAGCTAGATGCTTTAACCCCTTTAAGATACTGGATATATAGGGAAGGTCTCTTTCACACTCTTCTGCTAAAAGCTTATGCTTTGCAGAAAAGAAAGCAAATATTAATTGGAACAATGCCCAGATCCTGTCTGAGAAAAAACTAACTACAAGGCTATAAACTCATTCTCCCACATTGCCTCTTCACACTGTATATTTAAATAACTTACTGAAATAAAACAGCAAGGCACATCACTTTGTCTGTGAGGTGGGATTACTAGGCTTGTGGTATTTCAGGCGGTGGTTTGAGCTGGGCAAGCTCTCTTACACTGGAAGCTAAGCTGCATCATTACTACTATGTATCTATAATAATTATGATAAAAGTGCCATAACAGGGATAAGGATAATTTCTAATTTCAGTTTCAAACACTTCCAAATGCTTTATCTGTTCTTCTGTCACTACCCAGTCTAAGCCAGTCAAATCTAAGCCAAATACTGCATCACCTCAGATCTGTTACCTGAACACTTTTTGGTCTATAGGTTTCCCTGCTTCAGATACCCATAAATGCAGTTCTCTCTGAGCAACTGGAGTGTTGAAAGAAGAACTGAATTACTAGGAAAGCTTCAAAATTATTTAAAGGCACTCTTGATTGCGTGCCAGTTATCAGACTTTTCTATTGAGGTCTCATCTTCAATAAACAGCAAAGAAGCATCAAAGTGGGGAAAGAGACAGGCCTGTCTGAGCAGAAACAATGTTCCCCTTCACAGCAAGGTGTACAGGGAGACCGCACTGTGTCCTGGCCAAGGTTTGCATCTTCTTTTCTGGCAAAGCATGGACTTTGCTCAACCATATAGGTCTCACTGCTCATTGGGATTCAGTTTTATTAATGGCAGGTTGACCCATCATCAGGGGTAATCCCTTGACAAGCTTGGCATGGGATTGGCAGAGGACTGAACAAGAATCCCAATCTTTGGTCCACTGCAAGGGGCATAGTAGCAGAATGAAGGTAGTCACTGAGGCTCTGGCCACTCAGTCATCCAGCCAATTCAACTGAAACATGGGGTCATTTTTGAAGTGGTTGGTGAATATAAACAAAAGACTTAACTGTGCGGAGATTTTTAATGCACAGGTAGTGGAATATTTTTATAAAAACTATTTGACTAAACATTTTTGTATCTGACAATAAATACTTCAAGTATGCCAGAAAAAGACCAAGTGACCTTTTTTCTGCAAGTGTCTTGCTGAGGGTGAGAAATTTCAGATCTTTCAGATCTTTTTCTTCAAAAGGTTTGAAAGGGTCAGTAAAGAATAGCTAAGCTGTAATGAATCTGTCTTTTCCATGTTAACTGTCAATAGGCCAATGTCACATTAGCTCGTCAGGAGATAACTGAATCTCAGTGTGTCTGCATGGTCGGGGGTAGTTTATCCTTCCAGGGTCATATCTGCACCATGAAAAGAGGAAATTAAATGTAATAGCTAAAATCATCATAATAGAATAAGAGAATTAACAGTGGGACATAAACTAATAATAAGGAAATTCACAGGCCAGCTGCCCTCCAAGACACAATAGGGGTACATTGAGGAAGTGGTTCAGGAGGCACCCTGTTGGGCATAGATATTGGAAGTCAACTTCAATTGCAGATTTCCGTGTTTGTATTAGCTCAAGTTGAAATTGAACTATTCTTTGAAAGTTGGAGGGGTTTTGTGGGCTGTTGGGTTTTTTTTTCCCCTACTTTCAGTGAATTTCCTTTGGTTTTGGTAGAATCTTAAAAGCAAGATTCTGTTCCCTCCCTCATCAAAGAGAATAAAAGTAGATTTAATAATCAGTAATTCTACACTTTATTGCATGGTAGATCACGATACCTTATATATATACTAATTTTAGATCCACTCTGCGTAAATCAGTAGAACATGTATGCTTCATTTTAATATTTAAATGACTATGTCACTTTGCGTCATGGGATTGTTTTACAGTGCAATGTGTCTCAGTCTTGTCCAAAGTTAGAAAACAATAGTATTTCTATTTAAATTAAGAAAAACCAAGCTACAAATAGGTTCATTAATTTGCACTAAACTGCATAAGAAGTCTGAATAAATCACACAACATTTTCTTTAGGTTCTGGTACTTATTTATTTCTGAGAAAAGTTGCAAGCTTTTTTCTTTTTTTTAAATTTAGCTTAAACTGTATTTTATTATTTGTAAGCTACACTAACAAAAAATGTTGCACGTTTTTAGTCTTGCTTATGTTGACGAATACCAGGATCAGAGGTATAAAAATGTAAAGCTATAATAATTTTTATTTTATTTTTTAAATACTGGACAGAACAAGAGCAAAAGATTTTAATCCAATCTATGAAACACAGGTATCACATCACTGACTTGGATTTAGGCCTGTTTCTAAAGTGCCTACTGGAAATCTTGCAAAAAGCCTGTTACTGCAGGCTTACCAATAGAAAAGATCTTTGGCTACTTCCACATCATGTTTGGAAAAGCAACTGAACTATTAGAATCATAATTAAACAGAACTGGCAAATCTTTTGATGTTTAGCCATCTCCCATTATGTTTTGAGATATTTTCTGTGGATCTGAGGGTATTCTGGCTCAGGACAGTGATGGAAAAGGAAAAAAAAGAAAATCTAGTCTTAGTAGCTAGCAGAGGAATTTTAACTCATGTGAATCTTCAAACAAGAGATTCTGTAACATAATATGCTGCTCCTAAAAATAATGCAATATAGCTTCATGGTTATATCTCTGTGAAAATGTGAAGAGAGATTAATTAAACTGATAATTATTAGTTTGGATTGGCACTCACCTGCTCCATGAGTTCCAATGCTATTTTGTCAATATAGGATCACAATCCTGGCATGCATCTTCTTCCCAGATTCAAGTTTGGCAATAATATCAGAAAATTACGCCCAAATTCTCTTCTGTGTTTAAAAAAAAGAAGTAAAGCAAAATAAAATCATCCAGTTGTCACAATCTGTGTACTGGGTTTTAGCCAGAAGAGAAATAACAAAGACCATTAAATATGAGTAGCAACAAAAGAATCCCATCCTATTCAATTTCTTCTTCAAGTAATGTATTTAAACAACAAATAATTTGGGGCATGGGGACTTCTGAATATACATGCACATGTGTATATACAGACTAATACAGAATGTATTTAGAACAATGTATTTGATTTCTGCAATGAAGTATAACATCCTTTAGTGTTAAATCTCTCGTTAAGTGTGTTTTGGTTTTGATTGCATGAAAATAGTTCTAATTCTCAGAAGAGTCCAACAGTTTTTTCAGCTGTGGTTTAGCCCCAGCCTGCAACTAAGCCACCGCACAACCTTGTGCTTACTCTTTCCCCCACAGTAGGATGGGGAGGAGAATCGGAAGGAAAAGGTAAAACTTGTGGATTGGGTTAAGGACAGTTTACTAGGGCAGCAAAGGAAGAAGAAAATGAAAAATACTAATAAAAGGATCTACAAAATAGGCAATGCACAATGCAATTTACTCATTGCACAAAACCTGATGTCCAGTTGGTTCCTGAGCAGTAATCCTTCCTCTCCAGCCAGCTTCCCCCTTATATACTCAGCATAACATCATATGGTATGAAATATCCCTTTGACGAGTTTGGATCAGCTGTTCTGGCAGTGTCTCCTCCCAACATATTTTGAAAATTAACTTCAGCCCAGTGGAAAACCAGGTTATAAGCTTAGTGTCCTTCATTGGAGTTAGGTACACGTCCATTGTGTTGCCTCCTATGCTGTGCAAGTTGTCCTGAGTTTAAGGAAGGAAAGTCATATAAAAGCTGATTGTTCTTTGTCAACATCTAGATTTTTATATCCTTTACACAACGTGACAAAACCTCAAAGGCTCCATTGTAGGCTTTGGGAAACATTTTGGTTTTGTGTACCTATATTAAACACGTCTTTGTTTTATCTCCCCTAGATCATATAAAATTACATTGTTTAAAGAGATTTAAATTATCAGGATTGGCAATACTGCAAAATAAAAATAAAAAAGTAACTAAATGACTTCAGGAAAAACAGGTTGGGTGGTTTCAGGTTTTTTAAAATTTTATTTTTAAGAATCTCCCTTTGCCTTCTTGTTTTTAAGATTTTAGGATGTATTGGTTCACACCTCTTTGTATGATGATATTGGTTCAAAATATAAAAGTTGAGGCAGAAGAAAATGAAAGCTGAAATTCTCATATAAGGGTCTGATTCCTGACTGTAAGGAAAACAAAGAAACAAAATTTTTGTTTTCTCAGGATTTTAAATGAAGACCTGAACACTAATAAACCTGAGCTGGATTATGGAAAAGATGTACATTTTTCCTGCTGCACTTAAACTGCTAAATAATATTTACTGAGTTGAGCTTTCTTGACTTTCAGGCTTATTTTAAACCTGATTACAAGCTAGTTAATAGCCCGCGATTAACACAGCTTGTCATCCTGTGGGGTTATAACATTACTCCCAATTGACCATAGTTACATAGTACTACTGCATCACAGATTATTTCTGATGTCTTCGAAGCAATTTTCAGTTTATTTACGGAACAGGGAACTCCAAGTTTTTGGTTTGGCTCCTACTCCCTCCCTAAGTTCTTTTCACACATACCTCTGACTCTCGCAGCCTTGAGCTGCAGCCCATTCCCTAAGGGTGCTTCTTTTTGATGCTACCTATTTTCCCCAAACTGTTCAGTGTGGGTGCTTGTTTGTCTGCTGCGTGTGAAAACCGAGCGATGATTTTGTCTCTCATCCCTTCCAGATGGTAGTTTCCTCATTCTCTGTTGCTAAGTATTTTTAACATTTATCGACATTTATTTTCTCTCTCATGGAAGATAGTGCAAGCTCGCTGATGAGGAAGCTGTTTTTGGTGTGGCTTGCAGAACCCTCTGGGTTAAATTGCCCATGGGGTAGTCTGGGCTTGGTCATGCTTGCACATTGCCTGCATCACCTATTTCACCATAGTGAGACAATGACCCCATGGCTTCTTTTGAGCCCTCTCCAAAAGCCAAGAGACATTGTGGTGCCATGCTGTAATCAGGGGGGCATATGTACAGCAGTGTGCAAGGTATCCTTTAACCACACAAAGTCCTGCTCCATTTCCAGGATCTCGTGTAAAGATGTAACCCTGCTGTTCACGTTCACGTTTCACCCGCTCCTGGATATTCCTCTATCATGCTGAGCAGGATTTCCCAAACAGGTTTGCCATGCATTTACATATTAAGGGTAAATGCAATGAGCCTGAGGCTTCCAGGAAGCTACAGACTAACTGTGCATGTGTTTCTCAGTAATTTTTACATCATATTTACAGTGTACGCACAGGCCATCTGTGCAGCACATGCATAGTGGATCGGTTGGCCTCATTGCAAATGCACTGTAAAGTTGATATGTGCATGTGGAGGGGATATGTCCAGATTTTCTTCACTACTGCTCTGATTAGGTTGCCAGACATCCAGAAATCCTGAACAAATGTCAAAAATCTTTGAATTCCCTCTGGATATATGTTCCAGGCATTAAAAAAAAGAGATGTGTTCAAGGGAACTGAAGCATATGGTAGTCTATCCGGCACAGACCACACTAAATGACTTAGTCACGTCTTGATGACAGAACACAGGAGGGCTAGGTCCAGATGCACCTTTTGGCTCCTGCCCAGTTTCATACTGGGACAAGACTTGGGTGATTACCAGCCCTTTGTGGATTTTATGGTAAGGAAATCTAGATATATGGGTCAGGGGAGAAACTACCTTATCATCCAAATAAGCCCTTGATCTACACAGTTGAGGGAGAAGGAATTTGAAGCAAGCTGTGGAGGTTCTCAGTGCAGGAGTGAAGATTCAACCTCACTCACATGATGTCCTGGTAAAGAGTTTATTATGCTCAGTATTTTCCCATATGTTATGTATGTATTTGTAGAAAAAAGCTATTGCCTTCAGTGAATGTGGCTTTGATATTTGAAGGATGTTTCTGCTTAAGAAACAAAGGAACAAAGTACTCAGTTGCTGTAAGAGATGCTGGACTGTTATTCATTTGGACAGCACACAGTGAGCAGTTTCAAAACAGCAGTGCAGTAAAGGAAAGCAAAATATATAGAAAACACAGTGAGTTCTTACTACGTTTGTTCTTACTACATTTACTGAAGTGCCAGCAATTCCTTCTTTGAAGCTGGCAAAATAACAATAAATGCTGAGGAAAGAAAAAGGTTATCTGCATTTATTTCATAAGCTATTTATTTTAAGTAAGTGTGGAGACTGTAAAGTGTATGAAAAACATATGTATATTTCTTTTTAAGATGCATCCATTACAGGGTTGGCAGTTTGAAAGTCAGAGAAGAAGCCACATGGAAGTAAAGACTTAATTTTAATCTTGATCAAATTAAGGAAAATATGGATATTTTGTATGTATACATATTTAATTTGTATTCGTATCTTAAATGGTAATATTGTCTTTAGAACCAGTCTTAGGTAGTCAATAGAGATCAAAAGTAATACTTTTAAAAATAATAACAGAGGAAATAAAACAAGACACAAAACATGTTTTGGTGTGTGATTTAAAAGTATAATTTTACTTTTAAATATACCTTTAAATTTTCTTTGACCTATATATAGCTACATAGCTATGTATTTTCCAGAACTACATGGTCACTGACCCTGCAAACTGTGTTACACATTCTTAACACCTGTGAAGAGTCCTACTGAAATCGAGTGTGTGAAGGTAGTCACAGGAGTAGCTGTTGGTAAGACTGAAGCCAGATTAATCAAATGTATTGCATATTGCTTTGGAAAAAACAACTTGGACCATATCCTACAAGTCTTACACTGGCAGGTCTCCAGTTGATGTAAAATCAGATTCCTGCCTGATTGAGAATTGCATAAAACAGCACTTGCTTTCCTGATAATCCTCCCAAAGAAAATAAGCAAACTACAGCTCTTCATCATTATTGCTTTTTAATTTCTTGACACAAAATGTGTATGATAGTATGTGTGATTTGGATAAGGTGGTACAGCTCTACATTTAGCAAGTTCAACTTCCTCTTAGAAGAGTTATTTCCAATGTGCCACTGAGTGGTACAGATCATTGTCAAATACCATTGTTATTGAGTCTTAATGGTATAAGAAAGTTATTTCAAAGGTGTCCAACAAAAATAGCCTGAAACCGATGTTTATTGACCTGATGACTGCAATCGCTAACTAAACATGACTGAAAAACCTGTTGGTCTTTCTGACATTCTCAAGGTTTCAACATGACTTTTGTCTGGAGTCTCCAGACATTCCTCAGCTGAGAAACGGGAGCATAAAAACTTTTCTTTGATTCTCTCATTAAATTTTGACCAGAATTTCCACTTAAATCTTAACCAAAGTTCTTTTGTTCTCTAACATCTTGCCTGCACAAATTTACTTGGAGAAATTTATTTCTGTTAAATAAGCTTTTTTTAGTCACAGAAAATATTTCTCAAAACACTTATGCATAATTCTGCAGAATGAATTCTGATTACTGTCTGATATTACAAAATCTCAGTTCTGCAACTACCTGTATTCTGCAGATATAGAAGGCATAAAAAAGAAAAAAAAATCATAAAGTCTTCGTTTCTGATATACATACATATATCATCCTTGGTATTTAATTTAGTATTACTTTTAAAAGAATAATTAAATCAAAATTGAATTTTATAAATTACTTCTCGATGTGACTCGTTTACTATTAAATCTTAGGAGAGTGAAAAAAGCTATTATTTGAACACCAGTTATTATACATAAGACTTACAACACCAATAAAGAACAACGATATTACAGCTAGATTGATAAATTGAAGCTATTATAAATGGTGTAAAAAATCTCTTTTCATAGAGAAGACCATATATGTTGACAGACCTACAAATTTACTTTTATGTTAGGGAGTTTTAGTTTAGGTAGTGCTTGTTTTAGTGAAGGGAGTGGTAAGAACTTATTAACCAAATTTTCCCTTTTCTGGGTATTCCCCTTACCTGCAGAAAAAGTAAAGCAGTGGAACCAGTTCTTTCTGAGTTACACCCAACCTGGCAGAGAATAGATGTAGCTTCTTCTGTATGTGGGAAAGAGATTTGGAGACAGTTAGATATGCACTAAAAACTGTGCAGGTGGCATGGGAAGTGAAACTGTTTTAATTTAAAATAAGAAAATGAAGAGAAAGAAATTAATTAACACAGCCCAGACAGTAACTTCCTGCTCTGGCAAGATGAAAATAAATAATTGAGGATGTTTTGTTATGAGAACAAATTCAGAAACAAAACTTTGGACCTGCAATTCTAGACCCAAAAATGAGAGAGAGAAAACGTGCTCACTTTCATGTCAAATGTGTATGTGTTAGTTCTGAATATAGAAAGGAGGGATTGCCATTAGGTTTACCTAAATGTTCATTTGTATTTGTGTACCAGAGTATTTCATATTTTAAGACATATTTTTGTTAAGATGTTGCTTGTTACAGCTTTTTCATTCAGCTGACCTGAATTTCATATTCTCTTTTTTAATATTTAGGGTATTTGTGTAGAAGCTTACCAGGTGTGCATATGCAACAAGAGCAGGTGAAACTCCAACAAAAGCCTTTTATTCAGGGAAGCTATTTATTACTAGAGTGCTGACAATATACTGTAGTTAGGCTTAAAATGAGGGCTGGACAAATAAGTCACAGCAAACAATTTATTCTACACACATATTACCATTGTTCCGACTCATGAATTGTACAGGAACAGCTTGCAAACCTCTCAAATTTAGTGCCTGGAGCTGTAAAAATCATGAGTAATTCTACTCTAGTGAGTAACATCACTTGATGCATGCAGCAGCACCGTACAACAACTGTGAAACAAGAATTTAACATTTTGCTGTTAGTGTAAATTAACTTAAAATGCAAATGCTTGAGGTGAATATGTCCAAAATACAGTTACTTTTCCTTTTGGTTTTCTGTCAAAGGACAATCTTTGTCCTTGTGATGGCAGTCCTCAGAGTTTCCTCTTGCCCTTTGGCTGTCTGGTTCAAGATTGTGGTCACACACACCAATGTAGACATATTATGTAGCTATATACATATATCAAGTAGATATGCCATGTAGAAACCTCATGTAGTTACCAATGTTCCCTCTGTTGGATGCAAGGATGGAAAAGCAGAAATAATGAAAAGAGGTTAGAGGATGAAAAATGCATAAAAGGAAGCGCAGAGTCCTGTGCCTGGAACATAACATCCCCATGCAGCACTACAGGCTTGAGGAAGAGTAGCTAGAAAGCTGCCTGGTGGAGAAGGACCTGGGGTTGTTGGTTGACTGCTCACTGAATATGAATCAGGAGTGTGCCCAGGTGGCCAAGAAGGCTAATGGCATCTTGCCTTGTATCAGAAATAGTGAGGCCAGCAGGTCCAGGGAAGTGACTGGGGCCCTGTACTTGGCATTGGTGAGGCTGCAACTTGAGTACTGTATCCAGTTCTGGGCCCCTCACTACAAGAAAGACATCGAGGTCCTGGTGTGTGTCCACAGGGAGCTGGGGTTGCTTAGCCTGTAGAAGAGGAGGCTGAGGGGGGACCTTATCACTGCCTACAATTTACTGAAAGGAGGATGTGGAGAGATAGGCATTGGTCTCTTTGTCCAAGCAACAGGTAATAGGATGAGGGGGAATGGGTGCAAGCTGCACCAGAGCAAGTTCAGCTTAAACATCAGCAAAAAGCTCTTCACCAAAAGGGTTATTGGGCATTGGAACAGGCTGCCCAGGGAGGCATTTGAATCACCGACCCTGGATGTATTCAAAAAATGGGTAGATGAGGTGCTCAGGGATATGGTCTAGTAGAGGATGGGTATGGTTTGGCTTGATGATCTTGAAGGTCTTTTCCAACAAAGTGATTCTGTGATTCTGTGACTCTGTGAACTGATTTTACATTGGCCAGCTATGCCTCAAGACATGATGTACAACCTAACCTAAGAACTCAGGCACACTTCTGATCCAGACACAATGCCCCAGTAAAATGTTATTTAATTTCTTCAAAAGTTTTGTGTGTGGAGGAGTCCTGTAAAAAAAAGATCAACAAATTGGAATTAGGATTTGTAAGCTGTTCCGGGATGTTCAGGTAAAGACTGCTTGCATTGCACAGTGGAGTGTTTGTTTTCAATCTCAAGCACATTCAAGTTTCAGTTACACTATGGAATTCATTGCTGTATTTGATTTGGCTTCAGAGGTAGAGTCCAAGAAGAGTTAAGCCTTATAAGCAAAGGACGTGAGTGTATACAGTCACTTCCAGGTCATCTTCCATACCTCTGTTCAGTCTGTACAGACTTAAAGCCTTATCCTGAAGGTAGGCATTTGCAAACTTGCTTCAGAAATTGGATGTGTAATGAGTCCTCTTTAAAAGGAAAGATTTACTGCTGATCAAAGCAGTTATATATGAAGTGGGAAGCCCTCCCCTGGGTTTGTAGATTCAAACCACATTTCCTAACTTTCCTTATCCATACAGCTATGCTCACTCTCTTAAAGTCCTTCTCAGTAGGTCCATGAATCTTGAATGTGTTACAGCACTGTGGTTCAGAGGAACATCTGTGTGCAGAATAGCCTATAACTTAGTATCTTGGGGAATTAGAGATATGGAGCTGAACATTTTCAAACCAAAACCTGTTGAGATATCTGAACAGCGAGCTACTACGAAAGGGTTCTCTCACGGCAATCATGCAGTGGCAGTTTGCCTTTGTGTATTATGAGAAGCTGGGTCATGTCTGTGTAAGCTGTGCTTCAAAAGAGTATAGAGGGGTTTTTTTAAAGTGAAATCCTATGATTTAAATACTAAATAATTGAAAAGGGGCTTTTCTGTAGTATAAGACACTGGTGGGACTTTTACAACTTTTGGTCTTTTTCAGACTGTAGAACATACCAGCAATTAGCACAAAACCAGTCAGCAGAATTAAATTCAGAGTAAGACAAAGGTTTAGCTTTCTCTGGACAATAAGGTTTTCATTTTCAGGTATCAATACAGAAGGCTCTGAGTGTTGTTTATTGGCTTGTGATACAGAAGAGGTCAGAGCAGTTCACCTAAGGAAACTCTGGCCTTGGGTTTTGTATCGCTTCAGTATTTAAATGACATTAAAACTCATAGTAAATGAGAACTCTGGTATGAGCAATGAAAAATGAAAAATCAGCCAGCTGTCTGCTTGTTATTCTAATCACTACGAAATGGTACAATGGAAGATTTTATTTCCAAAGAGGAAAAGTTGAGGCTTGTTACATCATGTGCTTTATTGTCTTTTTAAGAGTATGCTAACTTCTCTTATGAAAACAAAACAGTATATTGTCCTTCAAGTTGAAAAACCAGAATCCTTATGTAATGGTTGCCTTGGAAAGCAATCCCTCAGTCCCCAGTGGAGTGGTGAAATGCTGCAAGGAGGCTACTGATTAGTCATAAATATAAAATATTGTTTTACCCACAATCATGATGTTCATAAGTATCCAATTTATATATATTATTCCAAGTTTGCACATTATCAGTAATAAAAATAGCTTAAATGCACCACACAGCAAATTGAAGAACATATTTTTGTCTTCCCCTTTAAAAAAGAAATTGTTTTGGCTGATGGATCTAATGTTTTCTATGGGTAAAATATGTATATTACCATATGTTTAGTTTTATTCCTAGACTTAGTTGGAAAAATTCTTTCCCCATCTTATACAGGGATTTCTCCTTTTTAATAGACAACCTATACATATTCATTGACTTTCATATTAGTCATGAAATATATATAGCTCTGAAGCCTACTGGGACTATATGTTTGTCCCAAGCAATTCATAGACATGTTAAAAAAGAAAAAAAAAAGTTAAGTAACAAAAATTAAAGCACTCCTGATTAAACTACCCTGAACTCAGTGTTGCACTAGTTTTTTCCTTAGTAAGCGTCACAACCAAGCGTCATAACTGACAGGGAGTCAGTTTTAACAAGCAGGTCCTAGTAGTTGTTTATTTGTGCAGAAGACATATTAAATTACTATTTCTTCACAATGTAAAAATTGTTTTCTTACTACTTTCATCATAATATACTAGAAGACTGTAAAAAATCAATACAAGCTGGATGTTTAACTCATACATTTAATTATCCCTTTAAATAAACATTCTACACCCTTCTTGAGGTTTCTGAGACTGAGGAGAAAAGTGTTTTTTCTGAAGGTTAGCATCAGGTCAAGTCAGTAACTTGAGCTGTTTAGTCATCAACTTGTTTGACCTGACTGGCTAGAATTTTCTTTACTGTGGGAAAGCCTAATCAAAAATCCAGATGTATGCAACCAACGATAGCATAAAGCCCTGTTATACTGTAATGGGAAGAGGGTAATTGAATTTACTCAGGTAAGACAATTAGGACTGGCTGCCAGGGTTTGGGGATAGGAAGAGAAATAGGGAAATGAAGGGTTCCTGTGAAAAATAAGTGTAATTCTTCTGAGTGGTAAGTCCTCCATTGCTGTGGGAACTGGGGGTAAGTCATAACTGGATGAAACTCTAAACAGCTGCAAGAATTTGCTAGTATTTGTATGAGGAACTTAACAATATATCTGAGGGTAAGAAGAGAAAAAGTCACACCTATTGGTCGCTGTAAAGTGGGGATCCCCACTGTGAGAGAGGTGACATCTTCAAGAGGAACAATACCATGCATGATGTCTCTCAAATTGAATTCCACTAATGTATTTCAGGTTATACTCTATCTTATTTGAAGCTTCTTAATGCAGCAGGATGATATAATTCGTGGTGTTGCTGCCAATATTTGAAGGTTATTTTCTCCACTGCAACATAGTTATGGTTATAGAAACCACATTAATGGTTTAAACACTTTTGAGGAATGTTCTCTGGGCACCAACATTCAAGCACCTGCATTGTCAGAGTGTTAGAGGGGTTCCCAACACACCTCTTAAACCTGACAGCAAGCATGTTCCCACACAGTTCCTGAACATTTTTGGGATATCTGTAGCAAAGTTTAAGAAAAAAAAAAAAAAAAAGAAAAAGAAAAAAAGAAGAAATAATAAAAAAGAGGAAAAGCAAAGAGGATTTAACTGTATGGACATGGCCCATACCATTGGTTTCTGTGCCAGAAAAAGATCCCAAGCATGTTTAGTTAACAGCAATAAAGACATAGTAAAAGCAGTGTTTGAAGGAGTAAATTACTGGTATTCTAAAGGGTAAGGCTTGGGTAAAATGTACAAGCTCTAATCTGAAATAAATGGTGATCCAAAAAATCTGTCAAATTGGGCTCTAGCTGAACTCTAAATATCCTTCATTGTTGCTTGGAAGCTTCCTATAATTTTGGGATACCAGCCCTTGTTTTGGAACCTTCTGGGACCAAGAGATTTCCTCCCTCACAGCTGAGGGACTAGCTACTGACTATCTACTAACTGTCTACTGACTTCCATGTTCTTTTGTTGATCCCATGAATTTTGCTCACTTTGACTTTGCAGTAGTACAATTTCAGAAGAAAGAAAAGGATATTGATATTTTCTTGGGGAATATAAATTGGGAGTTAGAGCAGAGAGAGATATATATGCTTGAGTTTGAAATATCTGAAATGGTAAAGAGGAGTGAACCGAGTTCTTGTTTTTTCTGGGTGACTACAGCAGTCAGTAAAAAGTTCTAATGTAGAGAAAAATAAATTACCTCTATTCAGTTGGATATCCCCCTCCCCCCAAAAAAACAACCAACCAGAGACATTCAGTCTCTGTTCTGGAACCCATCCCAAGTTTTTTCTTTTTTCATTTTTTTCAGAATTGGAACTTTGTTTCTGTCACATAGATTTGTACTCGTTCCTCTTGCAAAAAGAATACTTGGCTCACATCAGGGAGTCAGTTATGGTCAATGCACTCATCAGCTCTAGGCAGTGATTTGGAAGGTAATGTTTCTGCAAGCATTAATCCCATTTTAATTTGAACTAGGTCAAAACTCAAGTTTCTATATCTAAATATCCTTAAAATGCACGTATACATGTCCTGTTCTTCTGTGTGCAGTTTTGAGAGATGGGCTTCTGTACAGTATTATTTTCCCTCTTTGTAATATGAATGGCTTTCTAGAAGCATGTTCTGCCGTGTAAGTCACCAAAAAGCAATTGATATGTTCCCAGCAAACAGGAGAACACGATGTGGATGAATCCATCTAAAATCCAGGCTCAGTATAGGAGATCCCCTCCTTAAGTGTAGTTAGCTGTGACCACATCAAACCAAAGTGAATCTGGCACTATTTCACTGCTAATTCTGTGTGCTCTAGGATGGTCCTGCTCATACAAGCCTTTACTGTGAGGATGCATTTTGAAACCTGTAATTTTGCAGTGTGCCTGATGAAGTCAGGGACTGGAGTGTTACTGAAATCTTGTCCCAGTTTTGCAGTCTCTTTATCATAAAAGCGACCTACAGTTTAGGGTGTCAAAATAGTAAGTCACTTGTGGCTGTTAGGCATTTGGGTGGAAATCAGAGTGAAGCACCACTCAACGCCAATGCTTCCAGCGTCTGGAAGGGCATCTCAGCAATCTCAGTGGGCATACGTGCAGTTTGAGCCATACCTGGCATTAGCCTAGGGTAGATGTGTGTGAATCTTTATGCCCTGTAGGGCTCAGACGTTTCTAGCCCTACCATCCTTTTTTCCATCCTACACAACTCCAGTCAGGCTTTCCAAGGACTAATTAGGGCACAGTCTTCTCTTAAAGTATACTTGGTGGTAGTGCTGCCATCAACTGTACGTTTTAGCCAGTGCAGGGGTGACTATGCGCTTTGCAAGCTGCTCAAGAGCAGTTCCATGTTGAACCTGGGTGCATCTCCAGTTAACTGATGAAACAGTTTCAAGAGGTAACAAGGCAAATGCGACACAACTTGTATGACCGCTTTATGACACCCCAGCTACAATAGGAAAGCAGCAGAATGAGCAGGGTCTGTTGTATCCCACCTGTGAATTATTTTGTGGGAGAACTCTGTTGTCCCTTTGACCACGTTGTAATATAATGCAAAAAAGACTTAAATGATCCAGCTGACATTATATTCCACATCTAATGCTGATCAAACATGAATACATAGAGGAAAATGAAAGAGTAAATCCAACTGAAATACTCTTTGCCAATTCTGTCCAAGTTTCAGACCACTGGTGGCTCAGGGACTTACTGATCCAGAGGTGATTCTTACATGTTTGGAAACCTTCAGTGTCTTTTAGCTCTGAGTTTCAAGGTAATTTCCATTTAATCCTCACTCAGTCAAAGAGGCTGATTTTCTCATTTAGATTGACAGCTTACATGAAATTTAGGAAGAGGAACACCTACTATCTGGATCTTCATCAGCCTGTAACAGGCTGACTCAAAAAAGTAGGACTGTGGATAACTGTGAAACTCTAAAATCAAACAGTGATTTGCTTTGCAGCCTATCTCTGGAGACACCTTAAGTCACAAATAGTCCAGAAAGGAATGAGGGTGGGAAATTAATAAGTTTGCCAGTGTCCTGCCTTATGTAACTGAGTCCATTTATTTTGATGACACTTGAAATATCTGATCCGAAGCTCGGATCAAGGCAGAAAATAAGGTGTGTTGAAGAGAATGGCAGAATAATGATGAAAGATGCCAAAATTTTAGATCTCAGCAAACATGAGAAATCATTAGTTTCAAATTTTAACTAATTAAAGAGAAATATTTTCTCTCTTTTTATGGTTTACCTTCAGCTCCCCCAAATAAACAGTCCTTAACTAATTTTTCTCTGAACTTTAGTAAATTTTTTGACTGAGGCTTAAAAAACCCCAGGCTCTGGAACACAGTGTGAGCCTCTGGCCCTCTAAATAGTGCCTGCAACATTCTTGGTGCTTTTATCAGAGCAATGATTTCTGCCTTTGGTACAGGCATGTTTGCATTTGATGATTCCTCAACTTATGTTCTTATTTAGTATGGGCTTATTTATTTTCATTTCCACCCCAGCATACCTTAAGTAACTTTTTGCTTTTCTGTTCAAATGCCAAATTTATAAAGGTATTTATGTGTGTCTGTGTGAGGGGGTACAGGGTGGCAGGGGGTGGGGTGCGTAGAAAGCACATCAATGACATATGGAGAATATTTAGGGTATTGGCACAATTATTTGTCCTTAAAAGGTTTGGTATGCCCTTGATTATGTTTCAGATATCACACTGTTTTGAGAAAGCTCACAGACAGACTAGAAACCTTCAGACTAGAAACACAATATATTTTAAATTAAATATATTTCTTTTATTCTTCTAATAAATCTTACATTTTCAGATGTATTTTTAAAGAATTCTTTCTGTCCAAATCTGACTTTCTCTACATGTCAAATAAATCAGACATTTTTTCTGAAATGCCTGGATTGAGTGCCCTGATATGCTTATAAACTAAATGCAGGAACAGCAGAACCCCACTGCAGAAATAATTACTTCATGACAATGTCCGCAACTTATTTCCACTGTTTAAACTCAGACACATTGTTCTTATTTGCACTCCTCACAAGACATTTGTTCTTTTCACTGTTCCATACATTGAGTGGATGAGGTTCATCTGGTTTGTTGATGTTATAAAATATGGAATTCTTGTATTAATGGTTATAAAATCATATGGGAATACTTTACACCATGTCTTTGTCATGATGCAGTATTAACTGGTATCATACAGAATGAGTTAACATGATATTAAATTACTCCTTTTTATGTCATTCATATTTTTTCTTTCTAAAGCCTTTTTTGTATTATACTATATTTATGAAGTGAGCGAATGTGATACTGGGAAAAAAACCTCTCTTAAAGCAGTTTTGACCTTAATTTAGCAATATTTAATTCAACATATTAAGTCCGACACTCCTGAGAAGCCACCCTTCTATAACATACTGTTGGTACAAGTGTCCAACCACAAAACAACCACTAAATAAGTTCATATTGTTAAAGGCTGTTTTTGCAGTAATGAAGGCACGTAAGAGACAGTCATCTTTTCCTTTATGGCAGAAAAGATGGGGGAGGTTTGGCCTGGTTCACAACTCCAGGTCAGACTAGCACTTGAGTTGAAGTATGGATCCATATATTACATGTCTTTAAAGCCTGAATAAATGAGAAAAGGCAAACTTTTTTCCTGAGCTGTAGCAACTGCCAGAGAGGTATCAAATACCAGACCAGTAGGAAGAAAATCAGAAGCTTTGTTATTCCAACATAAGGGTTAAGAATGATTTTGTACGCAGTATAGTGATTGTATATACCAGATTAAAAGCAGCAACACAATTTAAGAGTGCAGATAGGCCATAGGTAGAATACAGAACCATTTCAAAATTCCAATCTTGACAATCCATTTTAACTTAAGAGGTATAAAATGTGTAAACAGCTGCAAAAGTCCAGATCACTCCTCTCAGGAAATGCCTCAATGCTCCAATAGAACCAGTCCCCTTCTCACTCTCACTCCGACTGTATTTTAGACCTAAATAATCTTTATTTTAGGCCTAATAATTGTTAAAAATAAAGCCTGTAGTCACTCTGGAGGAATTAAGGTTGAGTTAGATTTTTGCTGGAGACACCGCAATTGGCATTAATGAAGTTAATACACTGCAAATGCACTAGTGATAATAATATGTGTGGGAAAGCTCACCCAGTGGATTAGTGTCACAGAAATTTCTCATTTTATTGTTTTTACTACATTTTATTAGTTTGATGTAGTCTTCTTCCTTTCAAAACCTCAAGGAACAGTCTGTAGATAAAGTTGGTCTTGATGTAATGGTAGGTATAAATACATAGCAGGATACAATGGGAAAAAACATAGGCATTCCTAAATGATTTTGTATCTTATTTGGCAAACGTTCAGTGGCTTGATTCAACAAGTTGTCTGCTGTGTATTTAGAGGTACCGGTATCATTGCTAATGATCCATTTGTCACGGATTGACTGGTCACAGTCATCACCTAGATGAATCTTATCCAAGGTAACTGGTCTTACCAAAGCCCCATCTGCCAAGGTCACTTTCACCTTCCAGAAGCGCTAATCCTCCATCTGCCTAAATCATTGCTGCCAGCACTGCCACCATTGTCATTAACACTGCTGTGGATGGTGTTTTTTGTTTTTATCTTTTCCTTTTGAAATAGTTTCAGTTTTTCTAGAACTCATTTTTGTCACTGATCCTTCTCTGATGTCAAGAAATCTGATATCATAAAATCTGAAGTATCATGTGCTAGTGTTCCAGTTTCATATATTCACTCAAGAGTAACCCTTGTCAAGACATCCTACCAGCACATCAAGAAAGTAGGGAGGGGCGGATGAAGTAACTTGTGTATTTCTGCCTTGTGTTTGAGAGGTTTTTTTGAGAATTC
This sequence comes from Laterallus jamaicensis coturniculus, assembly GCA_022605575.1. NCBI lineage: Eukaryota > Metazoa > Chordata > Aves > Gruiformes > Rallidae > Laterallus > Laterallus jamaicensis. Next base: position 1,075,046 of record JAKCOX010000062.1, read on the forward strand.
AATGGTTTTTGTGTTTCTGTAGTATAAACATGTAATTGTGAGAGAAATAGGAAAAGGATAGGGCACAATTTAATGCTGCCCTGGATTTGAGTTAAATTTTATGCAGTTCTGTCTGCTGTTATAATGTTATAGCTGAACTACACATCACCATCTACTGTTGTATGCATACCATATCCTATCATCATTGGTATAACTGATTCTGGCTTTTCTAGAAAACCTCTCTCTGAGGAGAGAGGATTCTCTCTCTGAATTCAAAGCAGGATTATTTTTGACAGAGAAGGATAAAGCCTAAAGGCTTGGTTCTCTGTCACTAATGAGTTGAGGAAAGTCATTTATCCCATGTTTGTCCCATACTCCTTATTTGGAGCATTCACATAAAATATTTCTTATCCACTGAGCTCCTTGCGTGAAAGTAACTTTACAAACTAGAGCAAGAAGTATTTGAAAAGAGCTGTTGAAAATCCACAAGGAAATAGTATCACTTTTCTCTATTGAACAGAAACTTCTTTCTTTACAAGTGGTAATACCCCTATGGTGTTGCAAGGCAAATTCTGCTGTCTTTACACAGCAGTTACAGAGCCTTTACAAAGGAAACTCCCTCCAGCTCACATGGAACTTGTCGTTAAAATCTAACCAAGGGACCCAGGAAGTGGCCAAAATAATCAAAGATTACCTCATGGAGCTTTTTACTAGGAAGCCCAAGGAATGTAGCTTTAGCATATTAAACATTTCTTTGCATACACTTCATGTGCTGAGGAAAGACTTCATACACAGCTTTGCCTCCTTGTTGGAGCTATATCTAGCACATTGAAAAATCTGCTTTTCTAAAAGCTTTCTTTTTTCTTTACTTTTGCTGTTTATTTAAAGAAAACCCCTCTACTTCCCTCACATATATCTTTCTCACTCTGTCCTGCTCCCATTATCGCACCCTTTTCTCTGAGGCTTTGGTGCACGATGCCAATTTATATTCTAACAGTCCAGATAGAAAGCTGAATGACTGTGAGAAGCAAAGACCAACAGGTCAATCTACAGATCAACCAAATCTTTAGGCATCTGAAATGTTTAGGTGTCAAATCTGAGCTAACTAAGGAGTTACCTGACACAGTAAATGGAAAGGTATAAATCTTTCCAGAGGGTGATACATCTTCTTCTAATGAGGAAGCCAAAAGGGCTATATCTCCGATTAGGTATTAGATAAACATGAAAAGTAGTATCGTTCTGTATGCAATAGTTCCTTCCATCTGTTCAAGAAATGGTTGCTTCCTCCTTCCCTTTCAGAGAAAAACAGGAGTAAAGGCCGTGAGGTTAAGCTTGGGTTGCTTTTAGAAAGATTTTAAGGTCAGGACATTTTGAATATTCTCCTTTATTCAATCAAAAAGTGATGCTTGTTTAATTTTATTTTGTTTTACCTTTTTTAAAAAAAAACAACCCAACAAAAACCCACCAAAAACACACAACCACAAACAAACAGAAAAGCAAAAGCTGAAATTTACTGTGTGGTTCTGTTAATTAGAATATTGGCATATTGCTCCTGACAAACTCCTTCCGCCCCTTCAGTTCAATTAGGGTGACTTCTAGACTGCACACAGCTAATGCTTTCAGATGTATTTTTTCCCTTCTGTGGTTCTGGCAGAAATGGCAGGATCATCTGGATGTACAGGGCAAAATTCTAACCTATGTAGGTTCATTCAAGGCTCATTTATCCCAAAATATACCAACTTTAATAAGCATGTAATAAATATTCCAACAATTCTGGGAGTCCAAAAATAGACAGAATTAGGTGATTGCCATTAGATAAGATTATGTTACCTTTTATGTCAGTCAAAGTTCAATTTAATTTCATTTACCTTCTTCCTCAGTTCTACAGCTGAGACACTGACAGTGAGGTAAGCCTGTGCAGCTGCTACTTTTTTCTTATTTTTAATGAAAGCATGTAATATTGTCCTTCAGAGTGAGAATATTAATTGTTACTACACTGGCAGTGTGCTTGTCTCCTTACAAATTCAACAGTATGTAGTGACTTAGTACCATTTAAGGTATACAGGAGAACAGCCACTGGCTTCCAAAGCAAACCATTTTTATAAACCAATCACTTTTTTTCCCCGAGTATTTTCTACTATTTTCTGCTACTATTTTCCCTACTTTGTCTGTATACCGATTTCTCAAAAGGGGTGAATATATACTGACATATGGTATTATTCTAAGCAGATTTTGTGATTTGACACTGGATGCCCTTCCAACAATAAGAATTCTTATTGGGTCTGCCTTGAGTGTACAGTAAGAATAGGAAAAAACAGATTATTATTATATATACTTGAAAATCAGTGCTGTAAATTTTACATGGGCATGTTTTAAGAAGTATGGACTTACATATTCTTTTATATATGTCTATTACCCAGGTCCAAGCTAAGAGAATACTTAAAATCAGAACTATGCTTCCAGGTTTTCCTAATTTAGGAAAAAATATAGTCATCAGACTAATTGTCTTACTTAAAGGTATATTCCTCCATTTTAGTGACGAATAATTCTACTAGGTACATTTAAGAGATACTCCATTCTGTATTCCTGCTGACTATATTTTCCTCTGCAGTTAGATGGCATAAATAAAGCTTGTAATAGGTACTGGCAGACTACATTTATGGCTATTTGTTTAGGAAAAATTCTAAGGACAGTAAGAAGCTTTGACATACCTTGAAAAAGCATCATGTAAATTGAAAGCTTTTTGAATCTATCCAGCATCAAATGATTCAGATGCTGTTAACAGAATGGAAGCTATTCTTAATCCATGTTCAACCTAACAGTAGGTATTTCAGCAATTTATTGCTGGTATTTGCACATCCCCAAAGACTTATCTTTCAACCTCTTTTGTCTTAAAAATGTTTCATAGCTGTGTAATGTTGGAAATTGTTGTTTGTTAGGTTTTTGGTTGGTTTGTTTGGGTTTTTTGTTTGTGTGGATTTTTTTGTTGTTGTTGTTAGGGGGTTTGTGTGTGTGTGTGTGTGTGTGTTTAAAACTGATGTATTGTAGCATGACATAACCTCAGACCCTGCTCCCAGCCTGTGTGGGTTCATGGGGCTGGGAATGTACAGCCATGGGACTTTTTCCTAAAGGCCTTTTTTTCATTTAATTTCATGACTGTGACCTACCTCCATTTAAAAGAAAGCTATTTGACATGCCTCCCTATTCTGCAGCTTTACCTGCCGTTTTGGATAAGTAATTTCCATCTTGTGGTTTTTGTTCCCATATGGCATTGTAAAACAATTGTAAGAAAACAGATGTTTGAGATTTCAAACAGCAATTAACTTCCATACTTTGCTGACATATATTTCTCATTGTGATACTGAGAGGTTATTCTTGTTGTTGGCAAATTCTGAATATTGATATAAAGAAAGTAGTGAAACATCAGTCAGGGGAAGGTATAAAAGAAGTGCAAGAAAAAAAGGAGAATGGAATGAAAATGTGTTGACACTGAATTTAAGAGAAATACATTAATTGACTTGAATAGCAAGAAGTTTAATCAATTTTTTTTAAAGTTTATATGCCATCCAAAGAGTTTAATTTGGATTGAGGGTTAAAATAGTTTCTAGATGTCCAGGGACAGATGGGTGACTTACTCACCAGCTACAACATGTGCTTATGCAGACCTTATTGATCTGTGGCCAGGAGGCATGACTCTGTCTTCAATGCACTCCCAACAAAAGGGATATCCCTGGCTGCCTCCAAACGCTTTTGCCTACTCTCTGTCACATGAAGCCACAACATGTTTGGATTATTCTTGCATAGTAAAGAATAAGCTGTAGGGTTCAGACCACATAATTTTAAATGTCCGTAAATGTCTACACCTATGGCTAATCATCTAGGCTTCCTTTAAGTAAATGCTGAATAATAAGTCCTTCTACAGCACAAATAACCTTATCCTTACATATCTCTCCAAACAGGTCAAACAATCAATACAGTTTTTTTCTCCACTGACTATGAAAGGTACAAAGATTATTTGCTTAAAAGGATGAACCTGCACTGTGCAATTGTAGGATGAATACTAAAAGTCCCTAAGACTTTTACACTATAGACATAGTATTATTGATAAGTTGAGGGTCACACATTTACAAACAACTGTGGAAATACCCAATATAGTTTAGGGGATGTAGGTTTTTAAAAAGCACTTTTCCTGGATGACCAGCATAGGATCTGCATAGCCCCATAGTACAGCAAATAAATACAAGGAGAAGAAAGTGTGGTCAATGAGATGAATTAATAACTTATAATAGTAATGAGGTCTAATTGATTTGGGTTTATGCACTCATTTCAATTTGTTGCGGGCTGAATTTTTTGTCACTCAGCTTAGCTTCAGTTTAATAGCTATTACCTTATGGTAGTCTTTTGGACAGAGAAGACAGGGCAGAGAAAATAAGTTACTTAGCTTTTCAGAAACAGCTACTGTTAGGTGAGAAAACAGTTATAGCTTTGGGACTTTCTGAAATGTGGTTCCACCAAACAATGCAGGGTGTATGCTTTTCTGTTACTTTTTCCACAGACTTCCTCTGTTTGTTTGTCATGGCATGTTTCTCAGCAGGGGTTTTCCACCTTACCTCTTCACCGTCATTTTTGTTTTCTTTTTCTCCAAGTTCATTTCCCTCCTCATCTGGTAGCATCTGAGTTGTATCTTGATCTGAGCACAGGGAAAATATATAAATTTCCTCCTAGCATCTCAGCAGAGCTGTCAGTGACTACTGAGTAGAAGCAATTCCTAGCTGCGGAGGCTTCTCAAATCTAACCACTGCTTTTTAAGAAGTTGGCTTTTGGAGAGGCAGAATATGTTTGATATGACAGTTATGAAAACTGGCTTTTAGTTCTGGAGGAGAACTACTGCAGAATTTTTAACATCTATAACTGAAGGAAAAGATCCTCATTTTAAACCTCCACAATGCAACCTTCTCTCAGCTGGATCATGTCTGCCCATGATATTATATTACTGGGAGAATAACTAGTGCAAGCTAAGGCTTTTTTCCCTCTGAAATCAGCATGTTATGGACAGTCATAAAGAGAAAACCTTTTAGAGGAAAAATAATATTTTGTAATTGGTCAACTGGAAAACATGGAAAAGCTTTGAGCACACAGAAACCTTCATCAGTGAGACCCCCATAGCCATTTTAATGCCATTACCACACAGTTGCTCTCCTCCAAAAATATTAAATTCCAAAAATTAATGTATCTGTTGAATTATTTGTAACAGCATGCATAATATTAGCTCGATACTCAGCACTAATCATGTAACTGGACAGATTGCATGTTCCAGTTAATTGCAATTGTTTTTGAGCATGCATATTTGAAAAAGCAAACATTACTTGTACATTTCAAGATTTTTCTGCTAATGAAGCAATAACATTTTAGCAAGAATGGATAATGAATTTTTAGTACAGAAATACATATCAGAATCATTTGAACTGCTCTACTTGAACCATCACTTCTCTTGCTCCACTAGAAAGAAATATTACAATTACCTACTAATTATGTTATAGGAGTGAAAGTGTCATTTCAGCCCACCTAGAGAATTATTTGTCTTATGCAACCTACTACTACTATCTACTTAAAGCATTCTGAAGTCTCAAAGCAGAAAGTACTGTTTCTAGTAACAGTAGCTATAAAGGCAAGCATGCAAGGAGATGGAAGTCTCTTGTCATAGACTGGGCTCTCGATGTAGCGTATGTGCAATCGGGAAGCAGACACAGACATTGAACCACAAGTTATTTTCTACATGCAGAAATCTACCAGAGCAAGGAAAGAAAAAGTTGTAATTTCATCTGTTGAAGGAACTGTGAATTTTGTTGTTGAGATAGAGAAACGGGAAAATTAGAGTCCACTTCCTTTTATGGGGTGTATCTTAGAGACAACAGTCTACATGAGAGATGTTTAAGTAGAACATCAATATTTTCTCTCCGGTGATTATAAACAATCAATTCAGTGCAGTAGATGTCTGCATAGATGTTCAATGTCTGAAGAAATTAATCCCACCTACGTTTTCATCGTCACAGCACTCTTTTCAAGTTTATGACAGGGGGAAAAAGTATCAGCTGCTGCAGCTTGTACAGCTCCAATAAAGAAATTTCTGTTTCACAGAGTTTTCCATTTCCTATCCCTTCTTCCCTGGGCAGTGGAGAAATGCTAGAAGCAGCAGGTAGGAAAAAATGTACCAGCAGCTTGTAGGAGTGAGAGATGAGTATGTGATGAAGGGGTGTGCCAGCAGTGTAATGGGAGAAAATCTGAAAAGTGGGAGTCCTTGTGAAAAGAAATAGGTGAACAAAAACTAGATCAAGAAAATGTATGCTTAATTTAGAATGGCAGCTGAAAAGATATGGGGTGAAAGTGTAATAAGAGGTATTATGGAGACATGAGTCATTGTAGAAAGACAGGAGTTGAACAGGAAGGCTTAAAGAAAAGAGTTGGAGGGAAATTTTAAAAGAGGAAGAAAGTTAGCTAGCATATAGTCTAGCTTTCGTAAGTGAAATGGGTGAATAAACTCATAGTAATCAAGCCCAGAAAAAAGTGACTTAGGGGGAATAGGAGAGAAGACAAATGTTCAGGAGAAGGTAGATTAAATGAATTCTTTCCCTCTTCCAAAAAAAGAATTAAGTTTTGATGAAGTACTTGGATTCAAAAAGAAGAAATAATAGGAGAACTGTGAAATTTTTTGTCAGATAGTGTCCTTGAAAGGAAAAGCTTTTACAGAATTGAGAGGAAGCAAGTCTGTGGAAGATAATGACATTTAAAGTTACGAATTATTTAGAAACCAAAAGCAGTTCAGCAAATCCACTGAACTGAAAATATTTTGAGGCTGAGATAATTCTGCAAGTATTGTGTATGCTTAGTTTGTTCATATTTCTCCTCAGATACTCGCTTATGGCCATTGCTAAGGGAAAAATATTGAGTTAGATTATCCTTGGCCTGACACAGCATGGCTGAATTTTTTTTTTCTAAGTAGGGGAGAGAAAGAGAAAAAAGAAGTGGGCTACTCCAATTGAGGAAGTACTATGGAGGCAGTATTTAGGAAGCACCTTTTCTTTTAGGTATATATGTCTAGGAAATATGGGCTTAGGAATTATTATTTTAAAACAAGTCCTGCTAAGTACATCTGTCCATAGAAAGAATTTCCAAATTATTTCCAGCCAATCTTTAACTAATGGTATGATCTGTTTGAGATGCCTTGTTTTCATGACTATATAAACCCCCGAAAATCCCCCAAACTCTGTTTTTAATAATATTCAATTTCATTTAACCTAAGTGGAAGAGATTTAACTGAAGCCTGTATTGATGTCAGGGAAATTAGGCTTGTGGCAGTTAACTCAAGAGACTGTGGTACAATGGCTTATCTCAGACAAAGCCTTCCAAAACTGCCATGTCATAAAAAGGCCAAAGGCCATGCCACTCTTTTGTATGGCCTTCCATCAAACCATGCTTATGGACACCCAAAAGCTGGACTCCTGGAGAAAACAGTAGGGGTCTGAGCACCGTGTGTCGTGCCTGTCAGTGCAATGAGAGACACATCAAACATCTGCTTTCTTTCATTTATTGATACTGATAGGTGCATTTTAAATTAATTTGTACTCAGGAAAGGCGATGAATAGCTTAAGAAGTGTGATACACACACAATAGAAGTACCGTGATCAGGTAGCCATGCAAATTGCTGTACAGGAAGCAGCTTAATCTTCCTTATTAATGCCTGAAAGGACGGAGACATCCATCAAATAAAGTATAATTGTCTTTCTCTAATATAAGTGACTATTACAATTATCTTAATATAATGGATTCAGAAATATCTTAAATCTGCCAGATTAATAAACAAACAAGCTCAGCATAGTGCCCAGCCAAGAGGTCAGATCAGGTTGCTCTGAGGTTAATTGGAGTTTTTCTACTGAATTAAATTAGGCAAGTGTTCAGCAGAAAATGCTTGAACTTTCCTGAATAGCTTCCTTTCAGTAAAGGGAAGGTGAATGTAAGCAAGCTTTGGTTTCATGTTATGTCCAAGGCACAATTTTTTTTTCTTGTGACTTTAATCCATGCACCAAACCTCACTCTTTTGCTTTTCTTATCTATAGAACTTATCTAACATCTATCAGTAATATACTTTCAATTCCCAGTATTGAAAAGACACCAGGCTTCCATGCTGTTTTATATTCTACAGTGTTGCTAATTGTTGTGCACACAGCTGACATAAAACGACAGCCCACAGTCTCTGTATTGCAAACTGCAGTAGAAAGACTGCATTATTTTACCAAGAAATGCTCTCTTGCTGATTATCTGTGACTTCCTCTACCTAATTTGGAGAGCGAGCAGGCTGGCATTGTTAAAAACTTTATCTTTCATTAGATAGGGTAGATTGATAGGAAAAGAACTGGAGAGATAGAAATTAGCATCATTGTTAATTAAACTTTATTCTGTTGTTCATTCAATGTAATATCTTTTGCCAATTCAAATCTCATTCTAACAATATCTAGATCTATCTATCCTAGACAGAATTCACAGTATTGGACAAAACGCTGGGTCATACTGGAATTGTTATTAGCTTTTAAAACCTTGTATATACAAATGAAAGCATGTGTGCTCACAGGAAAAGGGAGGAAAGGAAGAGGAAAGGAAAGAGAGTAAAACAGTAGTACTTTCTTTAAAATCTTGCTTCTAAACCCATATTTAACCATGTCAATAAAAGGGATCCAAACTCTAAAGAGGTGGCCAGTGGGGAGTTGCAGGTGCTTAACACTTCAAGAAACCGATCTTGAGTTTAGAAGCCTAAATTCTAGCAACCAAATCAAAAGATTTTGTAAGCTCTGCTCATGACAATAGTAGCTGGTTGTTGGAGGTTTTTTATGTTAGCCTTCATGCCATTCATGTATATTTATGTATAACAAAAAAAAGATCAAAATCTTAAACAAGAAAAGGCAGTTAGAAATTGAAATATAAAATGCCAGTGTTAGCATGAGATTTATTTTTGGTATTGATTGTATCAAACTGTGCTTTAGATGTAAATCTTTGGGTTTTTTTTTCTAATGTCACGGGGTTTAAGTTACATTGTATGGAAAGTTCTCCCATTTGCTATCAAAATTAATGGAAAGCAGAGATAAAAGAATTATTAGTTTAGAAAAAAATCACCTTATGAGAAACCAACAAGTTATTTAGCTGTTTTCCTAAATAATTTATTCATTTCTTTTCCTTTTAACTAATCACAGGCTTTCACTTACTGGTAAATATGTCTCAAAAGTCTCAGAGGTTCAAACACCCAAAATTTCAGATGCTCATTTGATTTTTATTTGATTTGTGTTCCTCCAGATCCAAGCCAATTTGAGGTTGTTCAATATTATTATTATTATTATTATTATTATTATTATTATTATTAATATTATTATTATTATTATTATTATTATTATTATTATTATTATTATTTTAATTTCTTGTTTCCTTCCAGAAATTACTTTGGAAAAAAAAACCAACACATGAATTTTTATGGGAAAATAGCAGCTTGGTTAAAAACAAACAACCAAACACTGTTGTTAAGAAATCTTTTGGCAAGGAGGTTCCATGCTCTGTCAAGTTACATTTTGGAAGGGATACCCTTTTCTTCTTTAAGTAGTGGAAAATTATTTTTTTTTCCCTTGAAATAGATGGTCCCGGTTCATTCTGGTTTTTAACTTACAGAGTTGAGATTTGATTCTAAGTAACACAAACATTGGAGTCTTTGGGGATTTGAATGTTTTCTTTTAATTATTTTCATATATAATAAATAACCTAAAAAAAAATCTAAATTGATAGGTCTTGAGTTCATCAAAACACTGAGCAGAAAACAAACAAACATGCTTCCACCCCTGCCAAGTTTTGAATTTTCCTGGGAAAGGAAATCTATTTCCTTATCAGTCTATCTTGACTTTTCTGCTCCAAAGTGAATAAAAACTTTTACCAGCTACTGCTTACCTGTTTTCAGTAACTTGTAAACTCCTAAAAGATTTGGAATAACTCATCGTAATAAGCATGAGAGCATAAAGTACTGCTCTATTGTCTATTTAAAATAATTGTCTTTCATAGTTCTACATCCACCTTGGTTGAGGGAAAAACAAAAGGGGAAAAAAGGAAACTGGCAAGAGCAATGCAAGAGAGCAAGTAACTACAGGTATACATAGGTATATAACTACATACATATAATATATATGTTAAAATATTTAATCATAATATGCATACACTTGATTCATTTAAGGTCTGAGAAACAACCAAAAATGCAAAGCTTAAAACTATACCCGGAACTGTAGTGAGACATTTTGGGCACTTTGGTTGCTAGTTTGCTCCTTTTTCCTTTTCTCTTCCCTCCAACCCTCTCCTTTCCCGTACATCTACCCTTAACTCTTTGCTGAAACAGCACACAGCTTCTTGATCCAGAGGACTCAAGTATTTCTACAGTTATTTGCCAGTGTTTTACCTCACCCTTATCTCTTGGCCCTGTGCGGCACACTTTCACTGAAGAATTCATGAAGGAGATCGATGGAGCCCTTGGTTGAGGGGAATTCTGGGTGGAAGGCGCGAGAGAAGGAAAAGTGGTTATTAAGTCCCTGGGAATTCAAACAAAGGAAACCCGATGTTTCTCATACTGTGAGCAGTTCTCTGTATTTTAGTCAGCAATTGTGCCACTGGCAAAATAATTAAAGGGAGGATCTCCCTTACAATCTTGCCTTTTGTTCCTTATCTAAACATCACCCGGAGTACCACAGGTCCGGTAGAAGATGTGACTTAGCAAGTCAAGAGAAAGGAAGGAAAGTTTCCCTAGTTACAAATATACTCGCAGTGCCCTATTCAAAGCATAAAAAAGAGGGCTAAGGAGATAACAAAGTATGTGATTAAGTGCAGCAAGCTTGCGCTCCTATGTGCACCGTGTGAGAAGAGACAGCCATTAGTAACTCTTTCAGGCTCTTACGAGCTGCAGCCCTAAACGTTATTAATACACATCTCCTAATACCCCCTCAGGGAGGTGGCGCAGCTCCACACTCCTGAAGACTCTGATGCTCAGGAGGGGGCATTTAGGCAAGAAAGGACCAAGGAATCTTACGTTCCACCTGAAAGTAGAGGGATCCAACACATATTTTGTTACTATACTGGCTGAGGAGATTTCTTTTGGGTGGACAGGAACTATATGATGAGTACTGTTCAGTGTGAGATGGCACATCTCCACTCAGTGTCGAAATTAGGAAAAAAATCTTCCTAGTCTCCATCCCTCTGATACTGTATAAATAGCTTTTATTTCCCTATTTGCCATGTCTTCACACTCCAGTGCTTTCTGAACCTCTTATAATTATATTATACATGGCAGGATTTTACTGTTTACCTGGGTGCTGTGTCCCTGCTTGCCCTGCCCACTTCTCACACAGCTGTTACTGTCTTCAGACCACCCAAGCTGTTTCACGCTGGCACCCCTCGCTTAAAAGAGTTGGGATTCATTGCTTAATTGGTTGATCAGATGATAGACAGCTCAGCTCAGCACGTAATTTTCAAGTGGTTAGACAATACAAAGCGGCAGCTCAACTTTCTGCTCCAAAGACATCAACTGTTGCCCTTCATGGATTGACTGACGGGTGTTCATACTAATCTACGTCTTCTGGCTAATGAGTTTTCTATATTCAGAGGAAGAATGGGGGAGACAGGCATCTCTTTCTGTTGCACATATTCCTTTTATTTTGGGGAGACACCACTCGTCTGTCCAGTGTCATGCCCTTCTGCCGCATGGAAACTCAAACTTTGGTCATTTTCTAGGAAAGTCTCCATGGCTCCTGAAACACCTTTGCATCCAGTTTTATTTTCAGCAATGTATAGCAAAGAGTGATGTTCTCAGTTTATTTTGATAAATGTCTGAAATAAAACTACAAAATTGAGACTGCTAGTGCTGTAACTTTTCTGTGTCTGACACGGAATGTGTCGCCTTTTGATCTCATCTGACAGCGAGAAGCACAAGCTGTCCTTGCTGGGAAAGACTGGAAGCTGAGGAAATGTGCACTCCTTCATATCACTCCTCTCAGCTACAGAAATACATAAGCAGTCGCTGTTCACTTCAAAGAAGCATTATGGAGACAATGGTCTTTCTTTCAGCCTGCTCTGCAAAAATCTTTAACAGTTTATGCTAGATGAGGGGTAGTGCTGACGTGCTGCAGCTCTGTGTGTCTCATCACTAACACCTTGGGAAAACATTTTGAAAACAGATCTGAATTTGCTGTCAATCATAATCTGTATGGACCATGTGCACTAACCAGGCAAGTGAAAATTGCAACTTGGCCTCCTTCTACTCAAAAGTGTTGTTACAACAAACTAGTTTGAATCTGGAGACTGTTCCACTAAATTTGTTACATTAATTTTAAGTAAAGATAAGACAGAAAGTTACCTCTGTACACTAGGTTATCTCTTTCCTGTGATATATTGTTGATCTACTATTCTATCTGTACATATTTCTCCAATAGAAGAGTAAACCCAATTATTTAACATTTCAAACACTGAGAAACAGAAGAGAGCAGAAGACAGTCTGTACAATTTTAGATATAAAATTTCTTGGATTCTGCATGTGCACTTGATTGTTCTAAACATACATTAATATATAAACTGATAATATATTTAAAATTTGAACAATAATGCACATAAAAGTAAGGCTCATAGAGGAAAGTATTACAGTATAATTTTAATCTAGAACTATAATAACATAGAATTTAAATGTTTTATTATACTTTTGGGCTAATATTTAGAATATACTCATAGTAAAATAAAAATAATAAAATAAAATCTGTGTGCTAATGAGATAAACACCAGAACAGCAAATTATTTGCAACATCTGATATAAATGAACCTTAAGCTTATTAAATTTTATTTTTTATCAAATATGTACAATTAGAAAATATCAGACTGGCTGGTTGACAGTAAATTGAATAATGTGACATTTCAGGATTATATATAACAGTCCAAGGTGAGAGTCTTTTTCAATTTGAAAGCCAGCCCTTACCCAATTCAGTTCAGAAACATACACAGTTACACCAAAATGGAAAAACCTGGGAATTCTGTGTCTGTTCTTTCTCACATTTTTTTATAATAAAATATTAAAATTACTAGAAAGTATAATGTTACATTATTTTAAGTGAATAATATTTTAATAATTTTACTAAGATATTATCTTTTATAAATATAATTATTAAAAATGTATTTTCAGTTATAAAGGCCAATTTCTGATTTGTTTTCCAGACTGTGTCAGGACACCTGAAAATATACCATGGAATCAGATTAATCTCCTTATGGCTGAAAAAGGCAAACATTTAAATCTGAATTAATCCTGTAGTCCACATTTATATCAATAGAGAAAAATAGTTACCAAATGGGAGGGGAGTTTACCTGACCCGTGTTAGAGGATTGTCCCAGTGTGAGATAAATCCCTGCTTGGAGGTGCCTCGTCTCCAGCTATTGGTGGTAGAGAGAAAAAAATGCCTAAGGTTTACAAGCTTAAGTTTATATATTCGAATGCAACTCATGCGACATATTTTTTCCAGAAAAAGCAGGTATCTTGCAGTTCACTGCCAAGTTCTGTAAGTAATCATGGCTAGTTAGCTGGGTATGGTGCTGAAAACTTCTTACATTTTTTTTTAAATGTATTTTTCATGCACTGGAGTCCCTCATGGAATTTGCCCGGCACACACCTTATTTTGAAGTACCAGAGAGTTCAAGACACACTCTCTTTTCAGAAACAGGCCATTAGGGGACTGCTGGTGTTGTAGCAGCTTCCTCCACCCCACCTTCTTTGGCAGCATTGAATGGGTTTCTGGCATTAGCCATCCTTTACCTGTTTGTTTATGATTCGCTGAAGATGATGGGCAGATACTGGGAACAATGCCAGGAAAAAGGCTTACGTGGACTTCTTTCTACACAACCTGTTCTTATGCTGATGACTGCTTAACTGCTTAATTGGTATTATAGGTAATGGCTGTTGATTTTCATGAGTATACATTCAATGTTGAGAAAAAAGCACATTAGACAACATGTGGGGAACAAAGAAAAAAAGAGTAGACGGTCACCAGGTGTCTCTGAACTCAATAATGTTGCTGAGAATTTCTGGTACATTTCAGTTTTCAAAGTGTAATCTGAAGAAATGCATGCTGAGGTATTGGCAGAGCCGAGGCTTGGCTATGGCTGCTTTTCCCGGTGGAGTTTAACACAGCTCAGTGTCTGTAAGTTTTCTTGAAGGAAACAATAGGTTTCTGTGAGAGATTACAAAAGATATAACTTCCACCACTGTTAAGGAAAATTATGATGCATGAAAAAGTGGGGGTAGTTCTTTTAGGTTTTTGAAATGAGGTTTGTATTTTTTTTAGTGGTTTTTTCTTTATTTAGTGACAATAATTTAACTGTTATGACTATCTTTTCTGATTTTACTTTTTAGGACTAAGCTTCAAGAACATTTTCCAAATATGTTTTTCATACCCAAGGAAACGTCACAAACTGAGGAATGGGAGGAGCTGGGTAGGATAAAAACACAGGCAGTTTTTTTAAGCCTAGCAAAAAGTTTCCCTTAAGTATTATTTATTTCAAAATTTTTCTTCCTTCTTCAAAGTAGAGATGTCTACTGAACGTGCGATAGAGAAATGTGCACTTCATCTAAGAGAAAAAAAGTAATATGGTGATGGTTATACATGGCTGGCAGTAGGAAATGTCTTCCTTTGCATATAATTTGGTTCATTTGTGCAAGGTACTTCCCTGACAGTTCCTTTAGCCTGTGAATATGTAGAGTTTTCCGTGGATACTGTTTTTTGGTCAGTCATTCCTTAATAAATATGAATCTTATATTGCTCAATAACAGTTTTATACTCTTTACCTTACATAAGAATAATGATACATATTATTTGCTGAAGGATGTTCTCTTTTTTGCTTATTTCCTAAAGGAATGGACCACAGAATTCTTCTGTATTAGCCCCACGTGGAACTGGATTCAGACAGTCATCCCCAAGTTCTCTGAACAGCAGTAGTGGCCATACTGCTATTGAAATTGAAATCCAGATGATTTTGATTTTACCTATGTGTGTTTATAAGTTTGCTGGTCAAGTAAGAATATAGCACCAGTGATGACACTTTCTGCTAATTTCTTGTATATTCTATAAAAGATCGCTTGTCCTTTGTTCATTGGATATATTGCACCTCAAAAATGGCAGCATCCCTTGAATTCCCATTATTCCTCCCCAGTCTTTCAGTTTATCAATATAATTATCATTAAACATCATAAACAATAGATTTTGTCCAGCTGTTTGTCTCACAGTTGAATTGCTGTTTTCTGATGAAATTTCTTACTGCTTGTGTTTATGTCACATAACTATTTCTCCAAAAATTCTTGAGCATTTTTTAGTTTGAAATCTGGGTACTCCACTATAAGAATGGAGTTGCGCTAATGATACTTTTGGTATTCTTCCTTATTTTAACATTATACAATTACTGGTCTCATCAACAGTAGCAGATTATCTGTCTCTGGTTTCATCTATCATATTTTCATTACATTGCTGTTCCCTTCATCTAAAAGTTGAGAGCACAATGTCTATTACCAGTAGCAAACACCAGTGCCAACAATCTCTAGCTGCTGGTGGTGTGCTTTTCTGAAGAGAACTCAGACCAGGTTTCTTGCCATGTGTAGGTGGAGTAAAGCTCAAGAACAACTTCTGCAGTTGCTGAAAGTGTTTCTCCGAGACAAAAGTTATTTTCTGCCACAAGTTATGTTAGTTCATAAGGGTGGAATTAAATAGTTTTCCTTCAAAAGTTATAGTTTTCTTTCCTTTGCTAACTTCCTTAGCAGTTTTCTCCCTTTTATTAAAGGAAATTCATTAACTTCTGAAACATGGACAAAAGGACATGACATGTTTTAGCCACAGAAACAGGCCTTGTCTATTTGTACATTTATGAGCAGCTCAGACCTTGTTATATAAAGAAGAAGGTTATGAAAAGTCAATTTTTCAGCAGTTTTTGTAAGAAGGTTTAAAAAGCTGATATGTACATTTTACTGCAGTGATTTCTCCACCCTGGTTTCTCTTTTTACAATAGCTTTGCAGACAGATACCTAGCACAATTTAGGGCTTAATGAGGTGCAAACTCCCACATATATATACCATAGTGTCTTACAGCTGGTTCACTTATAAGCATAAAAGAAAATAAGTAGAAAATGTCATTTTATATCATCATCCTAAACTGCTCACTGCTTCACATAGAGTAAAATAAAAATTGGTTATAATTTTTTAAAAAGTACATCTTAAAAGAAGAGCAATATAATTTATAGATGAAACAAAGGGAATAACTTACCAAGGCTAAATCTACTGTACTTTCCCAATACTCTACTCCAGAAGTTGGTTCAAGTCTTCCAGACAAGGTAACTAGTCTGATGCAACCATTGACCTCTATGACACCTTCTCTTCTACTATTCATTGACCTTTCTATGCTGAAGACATCCTTTGAGGATTATTTTTCATATAATATCGTATATGCTTATTATATTGAAGCTTTCCAGAGGTAGGTGAAAATATGATTTGAGAGAAAAGTGAGCAGCAGTCTGTTTTCTTTTGTACATCCAATTTACTGAACATTTATTGTTGTATTACCTCTACTTTGTACCAATACTCTGAGAAAAATCATCAGATAAAGGTCTGTACTTGCAATTTGGAAAATAATAATGCAAAACTGACACATAGGATGTCTCTGAGTGTATGAGAAATATTTATAAATGAGAAGAGAGCATTTTGAAACATTGTCTATCTTCTTTTTGGTACAGTTACCCATTTGCCTTACAGAATGGGAAAATTCCACTTACTGTTATCTCTGTTTTCCAAAGGGTGGATGCATAAACAATAGTTTATGTTTAGGTATTAGAAATGTTCAGCTATTCTTACATTCAGGAATATCAATAAATTACAAAAGAAAATACATACTAAAATTTCCATTTAATGACCCCTTAAGAGTGAAATATCTCACAGTCATAGGGTAGCAATGCATTTATGCATTTATTGTAAGTGAAATGACTCTGAAGAAACTACAGTTTAAAGTGATAAACCACTACGCTGACGTATCTGTCATTCCTCAACGTGTGTTCCACCTCGAAACTGGTGAGGAATTAGTTTCTCCACAGAGCTATGTTGTCACAGAGACGAGCTCTGTTAATGTCATGGGGAATCAATGACACTACATTCATGTGATTTTTTTTTTTAAACACTGTCTTCTCCCTGCTCCTCCCCTGTCCCTGTCTTTAACATACTTAACTACTGATGGTCACCTGTAATTTTGAAGTAAGCAGATAGAAAGTAGACAGAAAGCAGATTTTGAAGAGCTTCAATTACAATTAAAAAAAAAAAAAAAAAAAAAAGGCCTGTTCTGTTACACAAAATTGCATAAATCTTCTCATGTTGAATATCAGCAAGAAAGAGAGATTCCATCTCTTTCTGGCTCATTAAAGCCTGTGGTGACTGCTCTTCATATTTTGTAACAATGTGAGCCAAGCAAGGAAGCAAATGAAAAAGCCTGCAAACACAGACATATACAATTACTTTTACTCCCATGAGGGGTAGCACCCTAAACAGAAGGGACAATTCTCACAGTAATAAAGCTAAAAATGTACAAGCTTTGTCTGAGCAGGGCTTTCTCTGCTGACTGAGGATATAGCACCATTTGCATTATTACATCCATCAAATAAGCTATATATATTTTTTCCCCATACAATCTTCAGAAATTTAGTTTCAAAATTTTACTGTGAAAAACTGCTGGTATTCTCAAGATTTAAAAAGTAGACAGAGAATCCCTTCCTTTCTTGGACAATGAAGATTTTTTTTCCTTTAAAAATTATTTTAAAATGTGATATGGTACACTTTAAAGCTTAGTGAGGATCTTTAATCACAGCTAATAATTCATTTATTTGGTATAGTATTTGAATTCTTGACACTTTATCTAAGGTGTGTGAGATGTAAAATCACTTTTAAACAGGAAGAGACAAGACACACCAAAAAAAAAAAAAAGAGTAGAATTAAGAAATGCCTCCAAAACGTTTACAGATCTTAACCTTATTGCACTCCTTTTACAGAGGGCAGACTACATTGAATTGTTACCCTAGCCTTGATTAAAAAAAAAACCACAAAAAGTGTTTACTACTCTAACAGAAAAGAGCCTGATATAACTCTTTTAAAGACTAGAAAAAAATAATCCTTTTAGCTTTGGAACTTTAACAAGATTTTAGTTTGAGAATCTGACCTCTTCTCCTTGACCCCCTACGATTTTTAATAATTTTGTCCCTCTTCACTATGGCATCGTCTCAGAGGCATCATTTAAGGGCAGCTGAATTACTTCTATAACAAAATGTAATGGCACTAATAATCTATCAGTTGGTAGTTCTGATGCTTTCCTTCCTTAATTGATAATTATTTGTATCCTAAGAGACTTTTCCTTGAGAAGTATATACTTAATTTGATGGATATTTTAATAATTAGGCATATAATTCCTCTCTTATTTTATCAAAATTTTGAAATAGTTAATGAAGTCTTGTTTCAGGTATATACTATCAGATATGCCAGTCACTACCTCTCAGTCAAAAGTATAGAAATTTGACATATCCTCTTAGTATATGTATTTGAGCAACTCTGCACAAAGTTACAAGATGGTCATTTAGTCTAAACAAAAAAGACTAATATCTGTTTCAAAAGCAGAAATGTACATCTGAGACAGGGAATAGGGAGGGGAAACATAACTTCAAGACTAGTCTTCGTTTTAGTCAAATATTTAAAAACAAATGACTAAAACATATCAGTATTACCTATATATGCAGCTCTTAAATTTTTTTTCTATAGGTTTTTTTTTCAAGATAATCACTGAAGATAAATGTGTGTAAACAGGAAATTTCTCTCTGAAATTTTTCTTTACACCTGAATCGTTTATAATAGGAAACATAATTCTCTGTTTGTGATATAACACCTGTGACTGCAAAAAAACCCCCAATTCTTTTAGAAACTTCATATATTAACAAAGGGAAGGAAACCATCCATCACAGGTGCAAAAGAGCAACCCTTGATACATTTTCTGAATGTATACATATACCCATTAAATCCATTTTATTTATAAATAAAGTTGAGTTATACACCTACTAAGAATACTGAAAGGTAATGCATAATTTTGAACTAAGAAACATCAGTGGCCTATATGATTTACATGAGCATACGAATATTACACATGGCCTTAAAAGTCCCCTATGTTTCATTCTTGCTCACACATGAAGATAAAGGATGGATACGTTTTCAAATCAGATTATTTTGCAGTTTCTTTTGACAAGCAAAGTTGTAGTTTGGATCTATATGGAGGTCTCAGTTAACCATGTTGTTAAATGAACCTTTTCATGATTTTGAATTTAAGGAGTTACTGTTGTTGCCACTGAATTTAAGGAGTTATTGTTGTTGCCACTCTGGTGAAATGTCTTATTTCAATGTGTTTCACTAAATTGAATCACAGTCTTTCCATTTAATAAAACTGTCATATACACAGCTGGGTTAAGTGGGCACAGGTTTATAGAAGTCATCACATTGATTCACATCAGGTGAAATGCTGAGATGAGGTTTTATTCATTTTTTTAAATCTTCCTAGCTTTTAGAGAATGAAGAAAAAAAAGAATCAATGTAAAATCATTGCTAGGTAAAGGGGCAGTATGTTTATTGAATAATAGCATACTAAAATCACCAGGTAGCCTCATGTAGTAAAATAATCACCCCTTTTAGTCTTTCCAGGAGGGGTCTGAACAATGACTTTTTTTTTTTTTCCAGAAATTGCCAAGAAATTTTTGACGATTAGTTTCATATTGGTTTCAGGGGTGAAGCTGGAGAAAATTGATTTGGTCAGTGAGGAGAATGTTCCGAACCATTTATAGCTATGGCCGTTTACTATTAGATCATGCAGTGCTGTAAGTTCAATAAAATCTCCGGAGTATAAAGCATTAACCATTGGAAAGATGCTGCCAGTCTCATTTCTTGAAAGTTCCTAAGAATTCATTCTCTCTGTGACTGAGAAAACATGTTTGTATTTATAAAAGAAAATTTGACCTCATTTTACTTCACTTGCCAAAATAGAAATATAAGAAATTCCAAATAAAATAGAAATAAATAATTCATGGGGGAAAAACGATAAGCACCTTCATTAAGTTCTATTGGGCAAATTTTTAATCACAATTTCTTTATTTTTTGCTAATGACAACTCCAAAATTTTAAAGGTTTATTTAAGTTACATTAAAATGGGATTCAGTTGAACAGTGTTTATTGTGAGAGCTCATACTATGGGAACATCACATCAGGTATGAAAAGAGAAATGACAACTGAAATCAATAGCAGCTCCTCAGGTAAAGCTAAAGCGTTTGGCCAACAAAACATGTATTGCTGTGTTTTCAGGCAGACCAGCAAAAAACTGGCTTTGTCTGTCAGGTTCCAGACTGAGGGTGCAGAATGGGTGCTTGTCAAATTATGTTCTAAACTAAAAGAGTTTAAAAACAAACAAACAAAAAATACCTCTGGGATGCATTACCTATTTTTGACTACCAGAAGGTGCAGTTTTGAGCATGCTGACAATTCTTTAATGTAAAAAGATGAGGAAAAAATATTAAAATAGAGGTATTTTTTGTGAATTATCTTCTGCCAGCTATGTACTTGATGGATACACCTCTATACTTTAGATTTTTTTATACTGTAATAAGAGTTTTTGATTCATTTTCCAGGAGATTTAACCCAATGCTTGTATTTATGTTCTTGTGAATAGCTTCAGTCAGTTCCGTGAGAACATCCACCATACTTAGTCAATCAGGGAATCAGACTAGGTTGTATCCAGAATCTGAATTTCATGAGTTGAATACACTCATAAAACAACGAGATTGTTTATAAAGCAGCGAACCAAGCAAGCTAAAAATAAAAAGAAGCATTTAGCAAATCTGATCTGTTTTGTAACTTTTTTTTCCCTTGTCCCTCCCAGTTATTTTTAAAACATTTTTCTCTATTATTAGAATTTTTGAAGCCTTGGTAGAAGAATCTTCATAGTAGGAACATGTCATTGTTGTTTTATAAAAGAATACGATGATACAATGTCTGAGGATAAGAAAGAAACAATTCTTAGTAGAAGGATATTCATAGAATTGAAGCAAAGCTTTGTGGTGGTGTCAGTGGGTGTAAAACCACAGAGAACAATGGAGTGGTGACTACTTACCCCAGGGCTCAGTTTGATCCTCTGAGCTCTCATAATATGGTACAATCTTGAGGGCACCATTCACACTAATCTCCATCAAAATGTGAAGCTGCCAAGTGTGTGAAATGTGTATGTGTGCTTTTTTATGGGTGACTGAATTTATGTTGCTTCCTGGGTGTTTACCACATTCTTCACTTCATTCTTCAATCAACTAGTGCTGCCTGGTGCTGTCTAAGTATCATCCTACCAAAGACAAACTGTGACTTAATTTGAGTTTATACTGTTAAGAATTTTTTGTAGATGAAGACATCTATCAGATTTAACTAGAGGTGTGTAAAAACCTCGAAGGATGATTTATCTTAAATTTAGACCTAGTTTTCTCACAGGATATCCATGGGGAGATAATTTTCCATAATATTTTTAGCTCAGTGGACTGTCATAAGCAGAGTTCCCAGTGATCCCTTCAGATGTGAAAAAAAACTATCTCATGCAGTCAGATAAATTATGTGGGAATGTCTCTGTTCCCTGAAAAGACCAGATTATACAAGTGGTTTTGAAACATCTACAGTGGAAATGTCCAACACGTAAATATTCCAGACCCGTAGTGGCGTCTTGTAGCCTATGTGAGGTTTGTATGTTTGGCCCCTGCCTTCTCTTTCCCAGTCTCAGTGGTGGTGCTGTGGGTAGTGTGGAAACTGGGGGCTGGTGGGCAGCCACAGTCTTGGTTAGCAAGGTCTTTTTTTGCCATGTAACCAGATGTACACAGATCTGTAGTTAGTCACATGAACCCAGTGCACCGATGCATGTGATCCCTCCAGGCCTGGGTGACAGAGTGCCTGCTCTGATGATGTGCCTCAGTACACAGGAACCTGTTTTCTGCTAGAGTAAAAAGACCTGATGCTTGTGAAGGGAGGACAAAAACATGTGTGAATAAATGAAAGGAAATCCCTAAAATATTTTAGCTGGTATTTGCAGACCATATTTAGCAGTATTTGCCAAACAGATTGACATTTTAGGTACTTATATGGCCTTTGAAATGGAAGATCCACCAGACAGCCCTGAGATCCAAACGCCCTGAAACAAAGTATATGTTTTTATGAGTGAATTCTGGAGAATGTGTGGAAATTTTCTTTTTTAACTACTGAATGTCTGTATTCATATGTTGTTGCTTTGTAAGTACTAACATCAGATATTTTCTTTCCCTGCAAATAAAGTCTGAGGGATTGAGAACTTTCACTGTCATTATCAGGTGATTTATGGCATCAACCCAAGGGAAATGAAGTACTAATATGTTTCTTTTTTGTTGAGCCAGATTTTTTATGCTTACTCTTACACGAATATTAAATTCATCAACATCCTGTGTATCTCTCTGTTCTTTCTACTCTACGTATCCCTCCTTGCTTTTAGTCCTTTCCTCTTCTCTCACACCCTCCTCTGCCTCTCCTCCTCTCACACACATATTTCTCAATGTGCCATCATCAGTAACAGGGGAAAGAGTTGTCTTCTTGCACCCCTTATTTACAAAGAGGCTCAATCATTAATCCTGCATTTACTCTGTTTAATTTTTATCATTGATTATATTAATAAAAGATGTATTTGTTAGGGATCCATCATTTTAATACGAGTTGGTCCACTGTGACAGCAATTCTAAATGGGTAATTTTTCATAAATTAAAATTCCTTGCAGCAAGTATAACTTTGTTTCAGTAAATTACAATCCACAGACTTCCATAACAAAGTGCTAATTGTAACTTGGCTTTAAATGTTACATTTTGTATGCAAATTGGCCCATGGGGAGTTATTATTTAGTATAACATTGTTAAGAACACTAACATTAGTTTGTAATTTGTTTGAAGAGGAATACCATTATTACTAATACATTACGTGCGGCTTAGAGAAACAGCATTGCTTTCTCATGTAAGATAAAAATCTTTTATCAGTCAAATTTGTTGAATGCTGTTTTTGTGCTCTGTGGGAAAACAAAAGGCGACCTGGGTCATTAAAAAATGCATTGTGTTTTAGGTTATATGAACAGAAGGAAAGTCAAAAGAACATGACGTAATTCTCAGACACTGAAAGAAAAAACAGGGCCTGATCCTGCAAATGTTTGGACAAATAAGATGCTGTTTGCAAGTGAAATCACACTACCATAGCGGTATTAATCCTTTTTTTCTTTCACAAATGAAACCCTAGAGTAATTTTTCTTTCCTTCAAAAATGAAACCAGAATATCTGGTAGGGTTTATTCTAAATGCATGGAGTGTCTCAGGGATTTCCTTGCTGCATGTTTCATTTCCTGCTTCATTTGTTCCATAACTAGCACTTTGATCTGACATAAAAAGGTACAATGTCTTGGACATCAAAGCTCCCAAGTTCTTATTTAAAATATTTTCAGGAATATTATCATCAGGTCTTAGGCATATTTTGGTATGGTACCATTTCCATCTTTAAGTACAATACATGTGGCCCTTGAGGATGAAGTAATACCTTCCTATGGGTGCAGGAAGAAAAAAAGTAATAGAAGTGACAACCCCCCTCCCCAGCTGGTATTCAAAAGGGAGTCCAGCGATGTTCTGCCCGGAGAAGTAGTGGATGCCCCGTCCCTGGAAGTGTTCAAGGCCAGGTTGGATGGGACCCTGGGCAACCTTGTGTAGATCCAGGCCTGAGGTTAGCGGCCCTGTCTGTGGCAGGGGGGGTGGAGCTTTATGATCCTTGGGGTCCCTTCCAACCCATGCCATTCTATGATTCTATGATTCTATGATGTCAACTCCATGCTGGTCAATGACCTCTGCCCAATACACTCTTGTAGCAGAAGAGAGACCCTCAAAGTACCACTTTGGGTAAGGGGTGTTTACACAAACAGGAGCCTGTCCTTGTCTGCCAGCAGTACAGATACCAGGTAATACCAATTCCCAACAGAAAATGTAAATGTTTACATGAATTCAAAAGGAGTGACCACATCCTGTTTATGCATGATGGAATTCTGACAAATATCAGCATCTTTCTACAATAAGGGTTCACTGCTTTGGAAGACTGAATTTATAGGCATCAGTGAAAGCTATCCATGCCTGTCATGGGAGAGCCTGGGACCCTTTCTGCCAAAGACAGGAGACATGGGAGTTCAGAAGGGTAATTGATTTAAAAAATAAATCAGGAAATTCACACCAGGGTTAGGAAGAAAAACCTCCTTCTACATTTCAAAAGATAGGAGTTCCATTAATTTTACTGAAAATTACAAGCACACTCATAACTTTTCAGCAGCTGTTGATTAATTGTTGAAGAGAAATAATGGGAGCCTGAGAGAATCTTGTTGATAGGAAGTTCACTTAGGTCAGCAAATTTATTTGGAACACAGCTGGCCCTAGTAACCCCCTGCAAAACTACAAGAACAGATCTGTCCAATGAACTCACTCTTCTGTGCTAAAGCACTCAAATAGTGTCTCTTTCTCTTTAGTAGTGTAAGTGGATAGTTTATACATGTGTTTAGAGCTTGAGGTTTCTTTTAAAAGTAATTTCATCCAATATTTACGGAACAAAAAATGCAGGTGAGACTTAGGAATGTAGATGAGAATAAGAAATATATCAATTCCTCTCTATGACAGTTATAATACAAATATTTAGGTGACTATATGGTTCTTATTGAAGAATTTCAAGGTTATTTTTATTGATGTGTAGTACCTGACATTCCTATGGCGGCAAAATCCAAATTTTTAGCTTATGGGAACCTTTCAGGTTAATTGGAACAGGCTGAATTCGGTGCTACTCCCTGTAGCTGCCTCTGACAGATATCACCCATATGAAAATCAGGAGTTCCTGGGTCACACTGAACTGCTGATTTAGTGGGAGCAGGAAGTCTGAAATTGCATATTTCTCTCAAGTTTTCCAGCACTTGACTGCCCCAAGCTCCTTTGGTAGACACTAGGAAAACTCAGACATCAGCTGTAGCTGCTCCCTCCTTGGCAGTGTTCAAGGCCAGGTTGGATGGGGCTTTGGGTAGTCTGGGCTAGTGAGGGGTGTCCCTACCCATGGCAGGAGGGTTGGAAGTAGATGGTCTTTGGGGTCTCTTCTAACCCAAACCATTCTATCTTTCTGTGATTCTATGTATCTGAATTCACCACTTGACAATAACACAGATATCCTCCATGGTATGGTGAGAGCACATGTCTGTGCACTCAGTGCAGGTTAATCAGAAAGATATATATGTTAATTAATATCCCTTTAAAATCAAACTGAAGCTATTGTCTCATCATGTGACACAGGAACATTGGTGAAAGCAGAAGGCACAAAGCAATCTCAGATCGCATCAACCTTACACACTTGTATGCATATATATATATATATATATGCTGGTATGTGTAAGAGGATGCTTAAAGTCAGTTCAGATAATAGGACATAGGCATTAGATTATGGGATATCACACAGTTCATACTTAATTTTGTTTTGTTCCTTGGTTTTATCTGAAAATTGAAAAGTTGGGCTACAGATTGGATGGATTGTTCTGGCAGGCTAAGTCTTGTTCCTGGGCCACCTCTCAGCATCCCTGCTCCAGGAGATCATTGTTTCAGTCAGTGCTCTGTCACCTGGAATCTGATGTGTATGGAAAGAAAGCAGAATACAAGACCACAATTGGGAACAGTCTTCTTTTTTACCTGCCATGCACATATTCTCTGAAACAATAGGAGTTTAGGAGCTTACTGGCCCTCTTCCCTGTTTCTTAGCAACACTACGTTGGAGTCAGACTTGAGGACTGCTCACGTTCATTTTTTATGGGTTGCAAGAAAAGTAACAGGCTGATAGTTACTGATTTTTTCCAACTTCCATTGTTCCTGTTGCAGTCCTGTAAAAAATCATGGACAGACCCACAGGAGTGGCCCACCCTTAATGTACACTGAAGTGGTAGGGTAAGGGAGTGGTAAAGATGAAGGAAAGCAATGAAAATGAGTGACATATGGACACTTTACTTCAGAAGACAAGGAACAATACAGCTACAGGATGAAAACTCAGACTACAAAGAAAAACATTTGTAGGTTAGAACAGGGGAGGGCAGAAGAAAACAATATAAACAGTTTCTAGAAGTGAAAAAAAAATGATGAGAAAAATAAGAAACAAACGGCCATGAAGTAAATTGGCAAGAACTCTCCATAGAGTGCTGTCCAATAATAACACTGAAATCAGCAGACAAAATGCCAAGAATTATCTACATGCTGTATGGGCAATCTTGTGTCAGAACCCTTCATCACTGTTAGAGCCAGCATCCCCTCATCGCCATTAATCAGAGCTATCATCTTTCAATCAATGTGGGTATCTAGTCGTAGACACAGGCTCTCTGGGGCATAATTTTTTCTCCCTTTGAAAGGAAGGGCCACTTCCTTATTCTCTTCAGTGAACTCTGAACATAGGAAAATGGAAGCTATGATTAAGAGTATATGTTTGTGCAAAGGGTAAGAAGTTGGTGACAAAATCTCTACCTCATTTTATAGGACAAAGAGTGAAATATCTGCAATAAAACACTGATTTACAGCAGAACAGAATGTTATATTTGAAATTTGATTGGAATGGCTATCTATACAAAATACATGAAGGTATCTTCTCGCTTTAGCCATCAACAACATACTGTTGTTTTTTTTTTACTTCAGAGTTAACACACATGAGTGAACAAGCAGGATTTAACTCTTAGTTAAAGCATTTTAAAAAATTTGCTGACTTGGTCAGGCAACAAAACATTGGCTAAGTTCCTCCCTGTCCCCATTATTTGGATTGCAGAGCTCCCTTTAGCTTTTCAGACAAAATCCTGAATTCTAGAGACTGATGGGTCTTTGGTAAAGTGCTGGTAAAGCATTTTCTTACACACTAGCCCAATCTGTCTCCTCCAAAACACAACATAATAGGATGAAAATTGCTTCTTACCTGTTGACCAGCTGAAAATTGCATCTTTAGCTTCTTTCTCATGGAAGCTTCATCAGCTTCCTGTTCTTTAGCAGCTAATTGAAATTCTTGGAGGAAATAAACCCCTCTTGAGTATTCTGCAGAATGCCTAATAAGGTATTACATGCCATCCCCTTTAGCATTCAATCATCAACTCTGCTTCTCTGACTTATACAGCAATCAGACTCTGGAGAATGAAGTTGTAGAACACAAGTAAGTATTCTGAGGGAGTCTTGGTAATTTGGGAGATATTGTTCAGCTTATTCCTGTGAGATGTTTGTGCTGTAATGGACATATAGTGAGAAAGCTTTTATTGAGAGAAAGGCATATAATTGTCATTCATCTGTAAAAGAATTGTGGGAAGTATATCACCAAATATTTTAAGATAAAATATAAAAAAGCCTTGATCTGGTCTATAGTTTTAGTAAAAAATTGATTTTTCCAGCAGCCAAAGGACAGACTAAGACATAGATGGCCCTGTTTTTTTTGTTTCTTTTTTCTTCTTTTATTTGAAATACTCAGATGGCCCTTTGTTTCATAAAGAAATATTATGGAGTGGAGAGATCTATTTAATTCCAAGCTACCATTGGTCTTTGGCTCAGGTTGTTCTTTTGCACTCATGTGTTCTGAAAATGACTATGAGCATTTTACACTTCCTGAAAATGCAAGGTGTTAAAGAGTTCTTTCCTAGCCAAGGAAGGCTAGAATGTGTAAAAGTTGAATGTTCAACTGCAAAATACTGGAATTTAATTTCAACTGTCTTATACCTCTCATTGCTCCCATGTATTGCTCACTTCAGGATATGCTCTGAGCTGCGTAATGAGCTGCATAATGGCTGCTGTGAGGCTGTGTACCTCCTTACCTCCTTCCCAATCAGTTCTTTTGATAACCTATATGTATGCTGGAGTAGGACCAAGACTCCACAATAAAGGGTGTTGTAAGAAGTAGTATACAGACTTTACACTGTTCTGATGCCTGTTACAGAGGACAAAGTAGGAATTTGATGGTGCTCCAAACTGGGACATCATATTTCTTCATGACTCGTTTTTCCTCGACTCCACGGTATGGATGTAGTGGGAAAGGGAGGCAGAACAAGGGAAAGGTTCAAGGCTGCAATTTTAATAGTACCTTTTCAGATAATTTTCAGTTGTTACCTAAATCGTAAGCATGTACAGCTTGGAAGTTAGAACCAAACTATCACCCCAGACAACAAGGAATCAGGAATTTACAGATGCAATTGGAATTGTATTTGTAAGATCCTGCTATCTTCAAAGAGAAGCAGGGAACACATGTGAGTGAGAATTCTCATGAGCTCTATGCACATCAATAATAGTTTTAGCAAAGTTATTGAATGTATCCTCCTCCGGTCCTCTTCATTATGATCTCCTCATCTTCTGCATAAATAGTGATCTAGCAACAACATTGTAAATAAAGATCATTATTTATGAATAAAAATAGAACTGCTCCATGATGTTTGTCTTTGAGCTATCTCATTGTGTAATCTAATATTTCCCCTCACTGTAAGTGCTTGAGATTCCTTATGCTTTAGTGCACATGGCACACTTGGATGGCCTCAAAATTATTATAGTCCACCCTTATCAATAGTTCCTTAGGTTCCTTCCTGTTTATCCTTTTGCCATGCTGCTTACTTACCCTGAAATATGTACACCTTGCCTGTGTGGTCAGAAAAGAATTATAGTACTATTTCCCATGATGAACCTTCAAAACCTTCAATCAGAACTATGATTAAAGTTGAATGATACTTCATATACATACAAACTTTCTCATTTCAGTAATGCAACAGCATCTCTGAATCTGACTGACAATTGCTTCATATTAGATGTTTGCTGATAAATTATTTTTGATATGATGCATTGTCAAATCACTGAACATTCAAGAAAAGTGAAATGTTAAAATAGTCTTTGACATAGGAAACATAATTGCATTGTTAAGGGAAGTGATAGTAGTTTTCAGCCTGCATGCATATTTCTGACAGAATGCCTGTAATGTGTTGTGGTGAGAGCTGAGTACAACTAATGCAAATTCTTACTGGTATATTTCCAATTTCTCAGGAATACTGCTTCAAGTATTAGGAAGAGCTGATTGCCACTTACTTTTGAGATGTCAGTACCACTCTGGTGACCAACTTTGAAGCTGACTCAAATATGTGATTAATATAGAATCATAGAATCATTAAATCATAGGATATATTGGGTTGGAAGGGACCTTTAAAGGCCATCTAGTCCAAGCCTCCTGCAGTAAGCAGGAACATCTTTACTAGATCAGGTTGCCCAGGTTGTCTTCTCTGCAAGAGACACATTTACAGTGATAATTTCCCCAAAAAACCTGTTTGTAAGTATATAACACCCAAGCAAACCATCAAAACTTAGCATACTAGGCATTAATAATGTCTTTTTATTGTTTTCTTTCCATATGACTAAATGTCATCTTCAGGTTAGAAGTATAATTGAGGACCACAGATGAAGAGCCATTCAAATCAAATTCTATTTTCAGGCAATATCCAAAACGTAAAGTTGATCTCAAGCTAGCATCCTGCAAAAGTCTTGATAGTACTCTTCGTTTTTTGAAAAATGCATACTGTTTCCCTAAAGAAATGTAGGAGTTGCAGAAGATACCTGCAGTTCCCTACGTACTTCTGACTATTTATATCAGAATACTGCAACATCCATGCTAACAACTCAGATGTTCACTGTTCTTTTGGTACCATGTATCTTCCTCTTTATAGATTGTAGGATGGTTACGGTTGGCAGCTAATGGTCTTGGTCTGAGTGAAACAGTGACCATCATGCACACATACATCTAGAAGTACAGTGAAAGACTGATGATTTGAGTCTTCTAAATAGGTCAGATCAAAACCAACTTCTAAGGAAGAAAAGAAAACACTTTGCCCTCTGCAAATGGTTATTATTTTGTCAAATCAAAACTCCTTCCTCAAGTAATTTCAGCTATACAATTGTTCAGAAATATGTCCCCTATATTTTATCTATAAGAAAAAGATAGGGGTTTTTTTTTCCAGATCCCTTTATAACTAGGTAAGGTCAAAATGATTTTCATTCACGTTTTTTAAAAGTAGAAACAGCATGGGAGACGTTAACATTTACAAATGGAGACACTGAGTTTCCTAGCACTCACTAATGCAACATTTGTCATTGGTACTGCGATAACAAGAAACTTCGATGTGCAGTAAACCCTTCTGCCTCTGCATTTTGCATTGTATAACTACACACCACATCATCTTTTTATGGTCTGTTTAGGATGGTGTGGGAGAAATTCTTTAACCCTGGCTTACCAGGAATCCATGAATTATCTACAAAAAAGAAAGGTCTTTGAGGTCTTCAAGGTTTGTTGTTTTTTGTTGTGAGTTGTCTTTTTTTTTTTGGTGCGAGAAGGGTGTTGGTTTTTTAATATTCCTGAGTGAATTAAGGAGGGTTTGTTTACCCTTATCTTAATTAAGCTTGTGTGAAGGAGGGCAAAAGGGAACCATCCATTTCCTTGTTCCTCCTTCTTCAGGCTGCAGCCACTGACTCATCATTGCAGGGGGCTGATGAAGCTTCGGTCTGGTGACAGTTGTCATCACCAGCCCTGCTCTGAGTTTGGTTTCAGAAGAAGGTTAGTCAGTGCAGAGGATTGGAACAAGTTTCTCAAGAGAGACACTGTCAGCAGCTGGAAATGCAGCTGTGGGAGGCTCCCACTGTGCTAACCACATGGGGAAAGAAACTCTATTTGATAATTCTTGTACTCATCTAACGGGCACTTTTTGATGTAAGAACATCAAAATGTGTCTCTAAATTAGTGTCATCCACATTCGGAGGAGAGTAAGACAGTCCGCAAATTGCTGTACTATCTCTAGCAGGTTTATATCTACCTCATTACCTCCCTTTTCCCCTTCTAATTAAAACATGTGAGACATTTTAAAACAGTCTATTTATAATATGACAAAGTTGCTTTCAAAGTAATTTTCTTTTATTTAGTGTTTGATCCCCGATTTCATGCGCTTTTCCTCCATCTGGCAGTTGTCACTAAGGCAGATGGCCACCAGCTGGGAGGGCAATGTAAGTATCTCCCTCTAGATCCGCTGCCAGAGCTGCTCAGTAAATGCAATGTGAAGGAAAACTGTGTCAGTCTATTACCCACGCAATGAGCTCACTTACTGACTTGTCACCACTTCAGGTCCTGACGACGAAATTCCACTCTCAAGCTGGAAGCCAGAAGAGGGCTGTATTTATCGGGGGAGGCAGATGTCTTCAATTTTTTTATTTCCTTCCCTCCTTCTCCTGTGTTTTTAGCCCCTCTCAAGGTCTGCAACTATGAATGGCACACCTGCTGCAACTACTTCTGTAAATAAACCGTTGGGCAGATTTCCTACATCGTTGCACTTAGCTCTAGTCCATGACCTGTCTATAAATAGGCCTGAATAAAATGAAGCCTGTATTTCCAGTGTCCTTAGTAAAGTTGATGAGACCTGAGTGAGTTTGCTGCCTTGGTAAGTTCAGTCCTCTCTTTTAATTAGCACACTAATTCAGAAGCAAATGGTAGATATGTCACTTATAATGCATAATGAAATAAATGTTGAAGGAATCACCAGAGTAGGCAATTTGATCTAGCTAAGCAGAAGGGGATGAAAATAAAGTAGAAAACTCACAGGTAAAGAATTCCCTTTAGTTTTACAATAGAAATCATAAAGAAACCTGAAAGTGCTTAAAAATCCGAAATTTTCTGATAGTAACAGCAGTAGGGAATGGAAGTAGGGAATTTCAGTTACAAGTTTTGCTAATATTACACTATATTAGCACATAAGCAAATATTGTCCAGGGAACTGGTAAAAACTGGGCTCAAAACAGTCTCTTCTGTCTTCATAAGAAAGGATGAGCCCTCTATAGAACTATGAACTTTTTCCCCTGTGTAATCAAGACCTAACACTGACAGGCAAAGAACCCTAGTAATCAAATGGATCTGAGCATTTTTGCAGAATGTTCCAGATATACGAATTTTTATAATTTCAGTAAAAAAAACCCCTTCCTAACATTATAGTAAAATTAGAAATTATGGTTGTAAGTTACATTCCACTTCTTGCCCTTTAGAATAAAAATGATTTGGTTAAGTGCCTTAGGATATAAAGGAATGCTTAAGGTTTAAGGTAATTTTGCCTATGTGTTTGAATCCGTGAACCACCAAGTATACAATTTATAGCATTTTCCATTTTCCAATAGTGCATATGTTTTATTCTGTTTAATTTGGCTCGCACAGCAAAAAAAAAACCCTCCATAGCCACTTTTGACCTTTTTCTATGATGTCATCTATAAAAAAAGTGGTTTTTCATGGCATGGCTATCTTTCCAATATTAAAGTTTGTTATATCTTTAAACAAAGATATGTTTTCTATTCTTTATTTTCAACAGACTATGGAACTAATATCTGCCTCAGTTTTGCCTACATTATTACTGCTGAGGTTGAGGGGACAATAAATGTGTAGCTTAAAGGTTGCTCAGCTGACTTGCACTGTAAAAGAGCTAATAAATATTTAATCTATGCAGTAATTAATGATTTCAAGATAAGTCATTCTCTGAGAAGAGCACATTGACCTAAAATACAGCAGAAGAAAGACTCCTAATTTACTGCACACGTTTTTGGTACGTCAAATAAGTTTTGGTATTTTTCATTATATCTCATATTTCCATCATTCCACTGAGCTTTTCTGGATTGCATTCTTTTGTTAGATTTCATTTTCAGTATTGAGAGACAGACATTTTTTAGATAGTTTCTTTGTTTGTTTACATCTAGTAATATCATTATTTTTTTGATCAGAATTGTTAAAATTAAACTTTGTGCAAGTGTATTTAGGCAGCTGCCTTCCCTTTTCATATGTAAAACCAAAGCTGTGACCAAGAGATACCTTTTCTTGTGCTTTTTGATCTTCAGAACAAAACCCAATGGCTCTTACATTAAGGAACTTGTGACTCTGCATTGTTGAATTACACTATTGATTAGAGCAGCCAGGATAAATTTACAGTGGAGGAAACAGAAACGTAATTTACAAAGAAAAGTGGATTAATTCCAGCTAAGCGGTCTACACTGTAACTGAGGATGTTTGAAGATGGTTAAAGCATCAAAAGACACTGGCATAATGACATCCTGCCTGTCAGCCAAAAGCTGGTTATGCTAAGGTTTTACCACAGGTTGCCAAAATAAATATCAGGCTGTGTAGTTTGTGGGCTTTGGTATTCCTAGAACAAAGAAATCCCAAACTTTATGGATAGGTTATGTTACAAGGGGTAGAAACAGATGGTTGTTTCAAATGACTAATTTGCTAATGTTGTTAGGAAATTACAACTTCTTTCTTTTCTTTCTTTCTATTTTTTTAAAAATTAAAAATATACATAAGCACTTAGAAATGTCAAATGATGAGAATGACAGCAGGCATCACAAGTGTCTTGAGGTGATACCTCTCTACCAAATTTAGTCTGCCTAACAAATTAAAGGCTATAGGAGATCTATGAAGTAGATGGAGAAAAGGGCCTGTTGGACAGCATCAATTAACTCAGCAACTTTTTGATTATTGAGCAGCTTGAGACTTATATTCTTCCTGTGTTGTTTCAGAAGTTTCCAGACTGCAAAGGGACTAAGTTTATATTTTCTATTCACTGAAGGCAGCAGGAGGTGCTCGCAGCAGTTTGAAGGGAGCAATGCTTAGTATCCTGCTTTACATCCTTAAAGCTCTGTCATTAAACTTTATTTTCATTACATCACAGCAGGAGGTGTTACAGAAGTCTATGAAATTAAAGAAAATGTAAAATCCAAATGCACTTGAAAAACTTACATAAAATGTTTCCTCATGTAACATCATATGTTTACATCCACAGGTTACATTTTTCTTTAGGTATCATTTGCAAGTTCTAAAAGTTCACAAAATCATTTAAAAGACAGCAGGAAATGCATTGGAGTTTTTTTCTCCTTGCTCTAGAGTGAGTAGCAACTTTCCCTGTAATATCCCTTTGCCATTTGTGAGGAAAGAAACAAGGTCAGTCCTTCCATCTGCATTAGCAGGGCTGGGTTAAGTTTTATTTTAGAATTATAAAAAAGGTGCAAGAGGAAAAAAATCAGAGGATTTTGAAGAGGATAAACCAGCTTCTGCAGCATCTATTGCCAGCTGAACCTTAGTTTCTAGACACTACAGTAAATTTCGTAAGCTATATCCACCTAAGTTTTTTGACTGTGAGTTAAATGTTTTATTGGTTTTGGGTTTGTTTGGGTTTTTTTTTTTTAATAAGAGATGTTGGATTTGACTTTTTTTTTCTACTATGCAGATTGTTTTTTAAAAGGTGGGTTTGAAACATTGATCTCATAACTTATTAAAATCTATAGCACTTCTTGTAGAAGACTAAGATGTAAGAAGCTGTGCAGAGGGTCTACTTCTGACTGACAGCATTTGTGTATCATCACCAAGCTTCTAAGACAATTCTCTTGTCACTTAGAAGGACAATACTTGAGTACTCAAGAGAGGGTTGAGTAACAAAGCCAATGCTGACCCATGACTCTGTATGCTGGTAGTCAGTGCATATAGAAGTCATATTATCAGGAGATTATATTATCAAAATGCAGGCTCTATCAAGATGAAAAATTGCTGCTATCCACTCTTCCATTCCTGTTCTGCAAACAGGTTTTAATGTTTCTTAGGATGTGAAAGGGAAAAATATTTGCAAAATCAAATTGATTACTGTGGGCAGTAAATAACTTTCTTTAAATGTCTTTCTATGTGGTTCCCAGAACTTCTTGTTCCCTGGTTATCTTTGATGTGGCTTTGTTCCAGGCACAGAAGTATCTGAACTGAGTTGGAAATGTTCTCTCTATCTACTGTATTTATTTTCAGTTTGAGATCATAATTAGTTTTCAGACATTACAATATATTGAGGAATTTCACTGACTTACGTGAACATATTCCAAGGCTAGTGATTTTGAACAAGAGAAAGAGATGGGAATGTCAAGATTTTAAGATGTATACTCTTTAATACTCAGGAGAAATGATGCAGGTTTTTTCTGTCCTTTCTAATGGAGACAAAGATGGTTGAACAGTAGAATGGGCAAGTAGATAGTTTGTTAATTCCACGAGACTCCAGAGATTTGTTTTAATTTCTTAGCATGGATTTTCTTGCAGGATTTTGGGCCCTTCATCTACCTATGGCAACTGTTCCTAACTCTGACATCAAACCCCAATCCAGGCAGAGCTGTGAACTAAAAAGAGTATCATCAACTACAGCTTCATTACAATATACTCAACATGATAGGAAGGGTCTGCAGCTATTGTAACTTCCCATATGTTTTAAATCAGCAACTGTGTGGTTGAAAAGATGGTGATAGAGTATTTATGTACAGCTTTAAGCAGACTAATCCACTGACCAAAGCAGATAAGTATATGAAATTCTTTGGAAAAGTAATATAAAATTAGTAAGATACTAATTTCAGAGGTGACACCTCCTTTACATATACCTCCATGTTAAATGCTCATCTGAAATTAGCTTGCACTTCTTTTTTTTAAGATTTTATGAAATTTAGGATCACAAAATGAACAAAAACTAATTCGTTGCTTTAATTGGGTTTTTTATTATTAATTCTTTTTAAAATTTGTTAGACTCTTACAAATGATTATTGTAAGTTGGTATGCTTGTCTGTTTTGGTAGAAGGTAACACTATGTTTCTGTTCCTGGCAGAACCACATTTTTGTTGAATTACTTTGCTGTGCTTTGATATTTCTATTCTTTCATCACACTTTCTTGCAAAGGAAGTATCAGTGCTTTTTTTTTTTTTGAGTTATATCAAGAGCTGTATATTTGGTCAATTCTCATATTTACTACATAGCATCTTAGCTGTGGAGCAGAAGCTAGCAACCTACTGTAAAATGAATAAGCAATTTCATTGTTACACTGTTTTTTCAATCTTGCATTCCATTATGTGGACTTCATTTAGTAACTCTTTAAGAATTATTTATAATTACATGATGACAGGAATGCCACTTGCATGAAATGCATTTGATTCTTGGACAGAATGGATGGCCAGTAACAGGGCTCATCAACAGCCCTGAAACTTTTGGAGAGCAATGAATCACGTCTGGGTCCCTGCAGCAGGACCCCATCAGGAATGGGCAGTCATTGACCCAAAGACCAGCACTGCTATGGAGCCGCTGGAGCAGGGATTGATGGCCCCTGTGTGGACTGAAATGGAGCCTTGTACCATGGACAGGGTGGGGAAAGACTATGGGGATCTGGTCCCAGACAGGAAGATTTTTCATACCCTCAAGGCCCTAAACATGTCTTTAACCAGAAAAAAATTAATCTCTTACAATTTTTTTTTTACTGAGAAGGGGGAGAAAGCACATTCTACAGTATGTTTGGGGAGAAAGAGTTATTTTCTAAAAATTTAAAGGCAGCTTTTGCAGACCTGTGTCTTATGTTCAGTGATCCATGTGTCTGTTTCATTGATTCTTGGATCATTGCAAAAATAATCTGTTCGCCCTACCTTTGGCCAGAGGTACATTCAGGAGGGAGATTTAGTTTCCTCATAGTGGAAAAGAACTTTTCATTCTAAAATGACCTTGGTTTGAAAATAGATTTCCTTGGGCAAGTTAATGGAAATCTTTCTGAGGTAAAGTTCCATTTCTGCCAAGGCAGAAGCATTCTCAGTTGTGTCCGAAGCCATGAGTAATTGAAAAGATCACTTAAAGGGATGGGTTGAGCTACAGATTTGGGTCATGGCTGCATATCTTTAGCTCAGACCTAATCTGCAATAAGAGTTAGGCTTCAGGCAAGACATGGAGGAGGGACAAAACCTGATCATCCAATTGAAGCACAGCGGCAAAGGGAGAAACAATGGAAGGGACGGGTTTGAAGATGATGTTTTCCTGGACCACACTGGAGTCTGGGCCATGTCTGCAGGTCCTTGGCAGAGGTTGAATCAAAATATAAATTAATGTCTAGGGTGTGGTTCAGCTTTATTTATGCTGTTAAAAATCTACTAAAGGGGAAGGTGGTAAAAAGATGTCTCCCCAGAAGACTGCCATAGCAGAGAGGCCTTGGCTTAGTCTTAGACCAAGGTCAAGGTTAAGGATGAGGATAGGGTTATGGTTAGAGATAAAACTTTAGACCTTCAGTGGGAGTTGAGTGTCAGATGAGCAAAGAATAATGACACTGAAGATAGGTTCCCCCCATAAGGACTTTTTTGTCTTGTCCATAGCTGAGGGTCCTTGGCTAATGATCAGCTTGAGGCCAAAGGTGAGGTTTGGGGCAAAGGACTGAAAAGAAATAGAGCCTTAAGCTCCAGAAAGTGTATGGCTGCAAAGGGAAAGTTTGTGCTGCAAGCAGGTTTCTCCCCTGAAAACCCTTTTCTCTGTGTCATGTTTGAGGGTACTTGCCTAAGCTTTGACCAAGGCCAACAGTTTATCAACTAGGGCTGAGTTTGAAAGGGAGAAAAATCCTGGAACATCACTTGAAGAGTTGCTACAAAGCAGCACATTCATGTAGAGCCACAAAGGGTCAGCCAAAGGAAGGAGTACATTGCCAAAAGAGCTTTGGTTTACAATTTTTTTCTCTGGTATATGGTTGGAGGTCCTTGGCTATGGGCCATCTAAGGCCAAGAGTTATGGTTTAGGTTATGGTGGCTGTGGAAGAGAGGCAACCATTAGAGATTTGGGACTGCCTATGGAAAGGATAGGCTATGTAAGTAAACAAAAATAATTGTACCCTAGTGACTTTTACATTTGCATTATGGTAGGGGTTGTTTAGTGTTTCGTCTAGGTTTGGAGTTGGAAGTGTTATAAAGCCATTTTGTATGGATAATAGAATTTTAAATCATGTGTTTGGAAGTATAATCTTACTTTCAAGCAGCTTTTCATATGTGACTCCTTTGAATTTATTTAATTAGTATAGGACATGCTTTTCCCTAATTTGTTCTTGGAGTCCTCAATAAGTTAAAATACTGACAACTGCTATGATAGTAGAAGTTTGATTATTAACTATTTAGCCTAGTTTCAGCAGCAATAATTTCTCTTCATCAGCCTTTGAGAGCATTTTTGAAGTCCCTTGTAACGGTTGAAGATCTTTGATCTTACTCATGACAGTAAGGGTTTCTGTATCCCTATGAACACCTGTCTAAAAGAAAGCTTTGTGACTGAAATATTGAGGTATCCAATGGTATCCTCACTCAGGATCAAAATTTCATAAAGAAAAGACCATAAAGAAAGTTAGGAGATTTAGATAATGCAGCTTAATATTCTCAAAGTACCTTCCCTCTTGCATAGTATTTGTGCTGTGATAAAATATCAGATGATATTTTTGATTTATACAATTAGTTATATACCAGTAGCTC
This sequence comes from Laterallus jamaicensis coturniculus, assembly GCA_022605575.1. NCBI lineage: Eukaryota > Metazoa > Chordata > Aves > Gruiformes > Rallidae > Laterallus > Laterallus jamaicensis. The sequence continues at coordinate 1,113,572 of JAKCOX010000062.1, forward strand.
ATCATGCTAGACATAGATAAATTTGTAATGTTTTCCTGTTTTAATTTAATAAATATGCCCATCCAAACCCTCAATGGTATGGTTTTTTACAGATCTATGCTTAGAAGTCAAAGTGAATCCGGACACTCAAGTAGAGAAGTGAAATGCCATCTATTTTTATGGTAACTGTACTGGCTGATCAGAAGACACAGTAGTCTATATTACACAGGAAATTGTAGGATTATACAAACAATTCAGGATATTAACCATCTCAGCTAAAATAACCCTTAACTATAGATAATGTTTTCATTAACAGAACATTTTCCTGTCTTTGTGTTGATTTGACTGAAACGGATGACCAGGTCAACATCTTGTTAACTACTTCCACCTACATCAAATCTGAAGTTATTTTCTTTAACAAGGGGGTAGGTGTGCATGTGCACCATTATAGCAGCAAAATGAAAGAGGCCCAGACACAGATAGGAATGTTAGACATACAAGAATGTGCATGTTAAAAGCTTTTATAGTACTTAGATTATAAATAACGTGACATAGCACCTCGATATCATATAGGTACATTATCTTGACTTTGAAAATGTTACCAGAGGTGCTCATTTTCAGTTCCAGCTGATAAGAAAGAGAAAAGGCAGAATGGCAGGGTCTTCACTGTGAGGACCTGTTGCATTTCATGCCATGCACGTCACAACGCTTTTCAATCACATGCAGTCACTGAAACTGCTACAGCAAAACACTGACACTGTATTTGTGGATTTGAATGAACACACAACAGGCCTTTGTTAATGAACACAGTACACGATATCCTCAACAACAGCAAATAGTGAACAAATTCTTTTGTGATTGAAACTCTATGGTATTAAAGAGAAACCTACTAACTAATTTCAAATATTTCTGATGCCTCAAACCCGAAAATGTCCAATGTATTCTTTCTGTCCTGTTTTATGTGGGTTAGCTTGCCCCTAGATTGTATGGTATCCTGAGTAGAGCATTTCCTTGATTAGTTATGTGTTATGTAATACATGCACTGTTTAAAATCAGGCTTCTGACACTCCACAAGCAGGTTTTATATATATATGTGTATATATATATATATTTTATGATTATCTTTTCTCCACTTTCTTTTTAGAAAATAATAATCAATTGTTATGAAAGCACCTTCGGTCTCTGCAAGACAGAACAAACAGAAGAACTTCGCCAGTCCCAAACAGATCTTTTTGGCCATAAAGTTGTCCCTTTTTTGACCTTTCAAGTTCAACGCTGTGTGCGATTAGGTGCCATGGTGGAATACAAGGTGAACTTTGCGGTGAAACCACCCTTCACAACCAGCACCTAGCTGTAAGAAGAATTCTGTCACTGGTGGCTGCAGCCACCACTGAGACATGGACTGCTCTTTGTGTGAAAGGGATGCCTGGCACTCTGCCAGCAAGTGCTGGACTTGTTCATGTTTATATATCTGCTTTGGCCTCAAAGTGTGAACTGTGCAAAACAGAGCACTTCATGAATTTACGTAATTTTTCCCTTCATGTCACGCAATTAGCACTCCTACACACTCCCTGTAGCTGTACTTTGGGAATCACAAATATTTTTGCAGTGTTTCTCAGAACTAAGCATATATAATTGTATAATAAGTGTTAGAGAGAGACTTACATATAAAACACTGTGCCAACATTGGATGAATTGAAATTCTGTTTCATTTGAATCAATTAGTCAGTTATGGATTGAGTACAGGAATATAAATAATGACATTGCTAGGATTAATAACCAGGTATTTGTAAAAAGGTGACATTAAATGTGTCCTGGTTTCTTAAGGTAGTTGTTTGAGTAAAATGGCTTGTGGTTGCAGTTGTTTCCAAACATTGTGTATGTGGAGCAGGGATTTTGTCAAACTGAAAACAGCCTTCATATCACAGCAAAAAGAACATGTTGTGCTGATGCAGTGATTACCTGTGATATATTTAGAAAATATCGAGTGTAATTTTATTAATAGATTGCATAAAGTGGTTCCAAAGAGATCTAGTCCTTCACTTGATTAGAAGTTTCCTACTGGAAGTGACAGCATCATACTGAAAGGCCTAGGTTTTGCACAGAAGGCACTCATGCCTTAGTTTTCCTCCCAGTAAATGGGGCAGCATTTAGAAAATCCTTTGGTAACCTGAGGTAACCAAGAAAAATTGAGTATATCATTGTTACTGCATGCTCACAGGTCATGAGGAGCTTTGAACATGCAAATGATACAGGCTCAGACCTTTAACCTTGAAAAGCTACACCTGTCGAATGAAGACATTCCTTCATTTTGGATTATTTTTTAAGCAAGTTCTTTATCTCTCACCCTTAAAGGATGTATTTTAACATGTGTTCCAGTGAGATATATGAAATCTCACATATTTATTTTAAGCCTAACTTATTTAAATTGGTTCAGCTACTCCTCTAAATAGAAATTGCCTTTTTAGCTGAAAATGTTTAGGAAGATTTTAGGAAAGCAAGGAAGGCTACAGGAACAGGAAAAGGTGAGTCTTTTATACATGTATGTAGAATTAGCTGATTAATTTTCTTTCTCTTTTCAGTTTTTGGTCTGCCTTTCAAAAACAGTATTTCCTGTGTTTTTTGGGTGAGTACATGCAAGCACAGTATCCGTTTGTACCCATGGACAGGATTTATAGATTTCTGTGAGGAACAGCTCTTTGGAAATGAGTACAGGACAAACAGGATTTTTTTAAGTGTAAGAAGAGAATAATGGCATGCTGCCAAACTACTTCTTCCACATAAAACTATAGAAGACTACTGAGGACTACAGCTACTGCAGCTGCAATCGGAATAATTCATGTTTCATGCACAAAGTTATTATTGGCCTTACTAAAGCAAGATCAGAGCAGCACAGTAGTTTGGCATATAGGGAAACTGAACTCCAAGAAATGCCAACAAATACATAGTATTACAGGGATGACAAAATACCATAGCATCTGTTCTCCAAAAGTGGATGCTTAAGGGTGAGTCATAGAACAGAACAAGCACTCCTTGATCACTTTTTCTATCGTTGCCCAGTCTCCAACACTTTCCTGCACTGCAAACTTTACTTTGATTGGTCTTACATGAACTTTAACTATCATTTCTGGAAGACAATAAAAATTTCAGCCTCCACGAGGATCTTTTATTGCATAGTCCCCTAGTCAACATTTAAAGTCATCTTCCTTTTACAAGAATTAGCTCTCATCTTTCCATTTGGTATTTAAACTGACTTCTCAAGTTTAAGATGCCAGTTCATAAATGAAATATCTGGAGCCTTTGTAAGAAAAAAGCCGCAAACAAAACTGTAAACCAAAATGAAACCAAAGTCCTCAAAGGTAGTAGGCAGGCTCCCTTTCTGCTATCTAAGTTGGATTAGGTACATGGAATACACAATAACCACTTCATTACCTGGAGTATTGTGTCCAGTTCTGGGCTCCCTGGTATAAAAAGGACAGGGATCTCCTTGAGAGAGTCCAGAGAAGGGCTACGAAGATGATCTATCCTATGAGGAAAGGCTGAGAGAGCTGGGGCTGTTCAGCCTGGAGAAAAGAAGACTGAGGGGGGACCTAATCAATGTTTATAAATATCTTAAGTATGTGGTGCAGGGGGAATTGACCAGCTCCTTTTCTTTGGTCAGTGGAGACAGGACAAGGGGGCAATGGATGCAAGTTGGAGCACAGGAAGTTCCTCACCAACATGCAGAGGAACTTTTTCACAGTGAGGGTGACAGAGCCCTGGCACAGACTGCCCAGGGAGGTTGAGGAGTCTCCATCTCTGGAGATATTCAAGACTCGTCTGGATACCCATCTGTGTAGTATGAGCTAGGGAGCCTGCTTTGGCAGGGAGGTTGGACCCGATGATCTCTCGAGGTCCCTTCCAACCCCTACAATTCTGTGATTCTGTGATGAGAGAGCTGGCTAGTTTCCCATAACTTCAGTCTGTTGTAGTGTGACCAAAAGGAAATCACAATATACAAGTAAGTTTGTCTCAGGTACAGGGTGCTAAATGCAGACATCTAACCAAATGCCTAATGAAGCTGTCCTCACAAGGTACTTCACTTAATCCGTGAGAGACAGGATCCTTAGAGGGATCAAGCATCTCAGGTATGGATCTAAATATAAGCAGATAAGATTTTCACCCATTTTCATGACTTTATAATCACTCAATCTCTATGTGTTTTCTTTACAGGGAAGTTGAAACATTGCTTAACTCAAATGTACAGGTACATGCTGGGTGCCTAACTGATTTCACTCCCTAACAGTTTGTTTTTATACACTCAATGTCTGCAGAACAGAAAGAAAGATCTCAACTAAACTCTTTAGGGCTGAGCTATGTTACCAGTAAACCATTCTTAGATGTTGCATTACAGAATCACAGAACATTAGGAGTCGGAAGGGGCCTCAAAAGATCACCTAGTCCAACCCCCCTGCCAGAGCAGGATCACACAGAATAAATCACACTGGAACACATTTGAATGCTTCCAGAGAAGGAGACTCCACAACCTCTCTGGGCAAACTATTTTATTATATTACTAGTTTAAAAAATTGATATTAATGATAGAAAGATCTGCACTCCCTTTCTTAATAGAAGGACTAAAAAGTTCATACTTCTGTAAAATGTCACTCTAGATCATTTGGTGATGGAGGATCTGTAGCATGTTATCTTGACACAGTCTGTCTAATCAATTCTAATAATCATTGTCACTGAAGAATAAGATGATAAAAACATAGAACTAATATATATACCTTTAGAAGTGCTTTTGAATTTACACTTTGTATTCTTGCCTGTCATAAAACTTATGGCATTTATATTCATTTGAGGTCATAATCAAGTGCAACTTCAAAGCTTCTTTTCAAAACAGCAATTAAAGATAGTTTGTGAAGGTTTGGGGTTTTAAAGAGATAGTTAATTTATTTATGTATTTATTTTAATGTCTATACTCTCCATGTGAACATAATTAAAATCTGGCTAAAGGGATTTTCTTTAGACATTCCAAAAATTTCACCTTTAGTTGGAGGCCAAGTGTAACAAATCATGGCTATTTACACCTGGCTCACAGGGTCATCAGCAGGGATCAATTGTAGCTAAAATTCAAACTCTACTACTGGAACTAAAGGAACACTTAGATGTAAACATTCCAGGCCATAAAGGAATGATGGAATTGACTCTGCAATTGTGTGCTGTGTTTCAGTACAAAACAGCATTCAGAATTTGAGTGTCTGTGTATCAGACACTTGAGACTAACCTTTCCGATACGAGGTGTATAATGAGTTGTATAACTGATGGACTGGTGTTTGTGATTATGTTTCTCTAATGGCATGTGCTGATGAGATTAGCACCTACTATTAATACGGATTGCACACTTCATGGCCAAATATGCGATTTTTTTTTCACATGGAGAGGAAAAAACCAAACAAAAAAGTAGCTAACATGATCATTTTCATAGGAAACTATCTGTTTTGGTGAGAATAGATTCCTCGATCTAAGAGAAATAAACACATACATAGTCCAGTACAATGCAGCAGGGAGGGTACTTGCCTGGAACTTCCCAGGTGAGAACTCCTTGACCATCGCCCAGACATGTAGTTCTGTAAAATGAAACAGTTCCACCAAGAAGAATCAGGAGGTATCCCTTCAACAGGCTACATGTGAAAGACCTCATCTGACATATAAAGGACCCTTGTTCAGCTCTCTGGTCTGAATTAATACAGAGCAGGAAGACCTGTTGCCCACACACCAGCCACATGCCCTTTGCTATGGGTCATTTTGAAATGAATAAGAGCAGTGTGCCTTTACATTTCATGCTTTCAGCATTTTAACTCAATGCAGACTGAAAAAAACCCCAAACCTAAAAGACTTTCTACCCATGAAAATTAATTAACTACTTTACAGTGGTCTTTTTTTTTTTAATTGAGTGATAACTCTTAGGGTGATGATTCCCATTTACATCTCCATTCAAAACTAGAAGAAAGTATCTGGTAATGTGTACAAGAGAGTGTAGGAGAACTGTCTGGCATCAAACATGAGAACTGGAGAGTTGAGGCATGAGGGCCCTGAGGGCTCCTGACACAGAGGTATTAGAAATCTTAACTGATATTTGGTTGCTAAATTAGTTTCCTTTAGTGAATACTCACAAAAATTAAGAATATTCCTATAAGTGATTGTAGTTCACTGCCACAACAAATACTTGTTAACAGACTGTTAATGAGGTAGCAGAGTTAAAATAAAAGCCTGAAAGAGGAAGAGCATTCTGAAGACATTAAATCCTAAGGATGAGTTCTAAGCCACTGGTATCCCCTTACAATACAGCAACTCCACTGCTATATTAAGGCAAGAAGAACATAGAGATAAAAGAAAGAATGGAGAATGAGGAAAAGAAAAAAAAGGTGGATTAGGAAGGATATAGTTTGCATTATAGAAACAAGAGCCTCATACTTCTGAGTGGTGCTAGAATACTGGGTACTGTTTTTGAAGCTGAATCTGAATGATGTCCCCTAACTCACTTCTGTAAACAGGAACCATGCTGTAGCATTTTATGACTAGCTCTAACTTATTTAGTCAGCTTGCAGTTTGGCTTTGGAGATAGATGCCTGCAGTGATATGACCAGGAGGTAAACGTGACAATTGTGACTTTGAGTTTGGGACTTTTTGATTATCTTCTAATAAAATGGCTCTCCGAGGTACTTGTGGTGCCAGTCGATATGAAGATAAGTCATGCAGTGACCACTTTTAGCTGTGGGCTCCATTGACCACCTGCAGTTAAGTTTGAGTGCAAGAAGAAAAGAGGAACGTTGTTCTGTTCAGCTAGATTTGGAAGCGAGCTGTTTCTAAAGGAGTTTTGAAGACAGAATACTGTCAGTACTGAGTAAACTGGCTTACTGTTCTTTCAAAATAAAAACTAAATGCGGGGTTTATAAGTACTAGGAATTAGCATTACAAAACTTGCTTTAGTGTTGCTATTTATTTGGGGGTTTATTCTGCAACTTTGAAATTAATGGAATTTCATTCATTGAACAAAATGGGAAGTGAATTAAGGTCTCAAATGTTTTCAGATCCCCACAGAATAGGTCTGTTCTTCAGAAAAAGTCAGATATCACAATAGTCAAAACCTCTATTACAAATCTATCCTCCACTGTATTAAAAGAAAAAAAAAAGTCCAAACCTTATAGCATAGAGCTTCAAAAATATAGAGTTCATTTGAACTTAAGCATATGATACAGTTCTCAGTATCATCAGTATTCAAGGAGCCCATTTTATATAGTCTTCCTATATCCCCATTAAATAAGTGAATATCTTAAACTCTAAGAACAATTGCATTAAAGTGTCATAGCAATATATGAATCTGTAACACAAGTACACCTCCTCAGAAATAAGGTACTAGACAAAGATTACCTATACTAGTTTTAGTACATACAAACTATAACACCATTAAAGAATACAATATTGCAGCAGATATTTTGGCAGATACAGAATAGTACCAGAAAAAACATTTAGCGAAAGGAAAAAATGAAATTAAAAAAAAATTGCACCTAGAAAGAATTACTTTACTCTGCAACTAAAGCTTTAGGGACAATGGTGCTTATCTTTACTCAGTCGTTTGAAGGCTATGCACAGAAGTAAAAAGCTAGCATTTAAGACAATATTCTATAATTTAGTCTGTTGGTTTTGGTAAGATGATGGAAGGCATCTGTGCAGAACCTCTTCAGCATAGACAGCTGGAGAGTTCCATAGGATACAATGGGAAAAAAATAATAATTGTATGCACATGTAGAAATAGTTAAATCATGCAGAGACCCTATCAATGGCCCGTGAGTGTCAATGTGGGCAGTACTGTAGGGAGTCAGCATAAGAAACAGAAACTCATTTTTTAGGTGTCCTTAGAAGAAACAATTTGGGTTCACTTTCTCTTATATATCTAAAATGAAAACAGATAATGTTTCATCAGACACATCAATGTAACATATATATTCAGATTTGAATCATAATAGCTTAAGATGCAAGCATTTTTCTGTGTGTTATATTTCCTCAATTATTTTTTTTTCCTTCATGTTGCCTTCGCAAAGGCGTGGTGGCCTGTTTCAGGAACGGCACATTGACCAGACCCAGGTCGCACGGACCACCTGCTCACAGATATCAATTTGATAGATGGCAAATGGCGTTTATTAACAAGTAACACGACCTTATATAACTGAGGTTCAGAACGTCACTTCCGCCTGCTTGCTATTGGCTATTAGGGGAGGGGCCTTATCTACCCGCATATCACGTGATCTTCCAACTGCCAGGCCCTAGCTAGAAACACATGTGAAGTGAAATATACTCAGGAATCTTATGGTTTTGATTGTACCAGACTCAGCAATGATGCAAAATTGAGTTTGTTGCCAAAATATAGATTAAACATTAGTAATCACCCTTGCTGTTTTTAGCCCACCTGAGGCCCATGATCTCGCTAATTTGAGTAACTGTACATCTCAAATAGTAAAGTGCCTGTTCATGAGAAAGCCATGCAATTTGCTGAAGTGTGTTTTAAGGAAAATTTGTACAAAAATAAAATTTAAACTGAAGTTGGCAATCTTCTTTATTTATGCACTGTAGTGTGGTGTGCATGAAAGGCAACTTAATCTGTATATTGGGAATGAGTAATGACTCTGAATTTCTCTGTTCTGTTTATTACAGAAATGCCCCTAAGCAGTATATAAATGGCCTGAGTTTTGTGCTTCAACTAGCCTCAGGTGGAAGTATGTGTAAGCAGAAATATAATTTAGATTATTTTCCAACACTACTTTATATCGAGCCTTTTCAGGCTACATGCAGCTACTGTGCCTGATTACAACATTTATTAAAAGGGAAAAGCAGATTATTGTCCTATAAAGTGTAAGAACTGTTTTGCTTCCAAATAGCTTAAGCAGATGTACTTAAACTCTATATATAGGTATACAGACATAGAAGTATGCATATATGTGTGATTGTACAATGCGTGGTTTGACAGTGCAGTGTATTGAGTACTAGTACAGTATATTTTATGTATTCATATATATATTACTTGCTTTTGCAAAGGCATAATTAACAGCATAAACAAAATGTTTATAAATATATACTTGTAATGCATACACAAGTAACAGGGTACAGTTCTTGACAATATAGGTCTACTCAGCACAATCACAAGGAAATTTTCTGAAAAAAACCAAATGGAAATGAAGAAGTACAAATGGGTAATGAGGAAACTATTCATATTATTAAAAATGTAAGGAAAAAAATTAAAAATAAAGAAGTTCCCTCTGTTCTTTTAGAAGTGAGGCATATGTTTGAACTGTTTGACACTGACCATATTGTGTCTTGGTTACTATGTAAATTAGCTTAATTTAGCTCAACATAGCTCTGCCACAAGATGTTCTAATTTTGGGGGGGGGGAGGTTGTGGCTTTATTTGTTTTGTTTTGTTTATAATAATGTAAAAGGGAAGGGTAGAATTTAAACTATGAAGACACTTGAAGCAAAGGCAAGACAGGGCATCTCTTGTGGAGAGTTATTGAGGATATCTATAAGAAACCACAGAGATAAATTACATGAGAATTTTTCAAATGAGTATTTCAAAATAGCCATCACATCAGAGGGCAAAGCAGGGTATCCAGTGAGTCCATCAGAGTTACTATTTTTGTACTTAAAGAAGCAGTAGTTTATTTGCCTACAAAGCATCTGTTACTCTGCTGTTAGTTGCCATATATAGTAATTATGTGCATGCCCTAAAGGAAAATATTCTCTACTTGGAAAAGCATAACTCCCATAAAAACTAATGTAGATTTTTTTACATGCTTAGGGACAGGTGAAAGTTAGCAGGAACTAAAATCAAGCGGTTTGCCTGAGGGCTTTTATTACCTGGAAACATTGGAAAGTAGCAAAACTGCAGTTAGAGGCAAAAGTAAATTTCCTCATACGTGTTGCCAATAATAAGTTTTCTGTAGTTAACCACTGATTAACACATCTGTGAGGAGTTACCAAGTTCTGGGATCATTCCCAGACATGAAATGTTATTTCTGCTGACTCACCTTCTGAGTAAGATTAGGAAGGTTTTACTAATCTTGCTAGGCCAAATCCTGCTTTGAAATCTCAGTTTTGTTCCCTGACAACTAAAAAATTTTACTTACTGTACAAAGTTACTGGCAACACCTTTCTAAAGCTGACTAATGATATTTTATCAGTATTAAAGAATGAAATTACATATGAATAACTACAATCTTTAAGTTATTCTGGTAATACTCCAACATTAAAATTAAAGGTACTAACACGATTAGAAAAGCATAGGAACCAATCTGTGCTTAAAAAGTATAAGCATACTGCAGCTTGCATTACTGAAAATGTCTTTAGTTTAAAAGATTTCTTAAAGCATCTTTATAGTGTAGAAGTGAGTGGGCTCAAGGAGGGGAGGATTCCAGAAGAGTTTTCAACAAAGATTCTTAACTCTTAACACTTGCTTTAAAAGAAAATGGCGAAAATCTCATGGAAGGAAGAACTTTGAATGTGATGTTCATTGCTGGATGTCAACGGAGTCTGGAAATTTTGCACCAGTGCAATTTCTGTAAATTACATTTTAGATAGGACATAAAGGATGAGGATAGAGGTATACTCTGTTGTACAAGTCTGAAGAGGATTTTGTAGAGTGAGGAAAATGGAAATAATGAAAATATGATGCATCTGAAGAACAAACAGGATACCAACGCCTGTGGTTTCCACTCGTGTGACTAGTATTCACTATTTGTGAACCAAAGCCTGAAACATGGAGATATTTCTAAAAGGAATTAATATAATTTTGACTTTAATGATTAACTGTTGGGGAAATGGTCTGGTTGAAATAAGATAGGATACTGTGCTTCTGTGTGGTTAGGAAACAAAGCTGTACATTGCCACATCACATGCCCAAATTTTTGTTCTTGTCTGGAATAGCCTGATACCATTTGACCTCCTGGCAATGCTGCCTAGTCACACTGCCAGTAACCTTGTTTTGTCTCAACCATTCAGTCTTTCTTCTGGCAGATGAACTGATTTTGCAGCATAAGTCAGTGTTCAGCATCATGTTACTTTTGTCACAAATTTTCAGGGCATTCAGGAAAACCCCATTCGTCAAACATAAGGATATAATGTATGTGCAGCTAACAATGGTAAGGAGTGACAGGCTATATCAAAATCCTGGAGTATCGATTCAAATTAACCATCTGGGGGTAATTAATGTTGATTGAATAGGAAGGCAGATAAGAAAAAAAATCCCAGCAGTTGCCACAGTAAGTATATTTCTTGATATGATGAACTTGCTTTTCAGCTCACCCACACAGGACTTCAGGCTCTTTTAGTTGGAACTTACTATATTGCTACTGGGTGGGAAATGCAAAGCGTGTTGACACCAAAAATGTGTTTATTTTAGATCTACAAATTCTCTGATGTTCTGGAGCTGAGGACACATAGGGGACCTGCACTAAGCAAGCATAAAGGAATAAGCAACTGATCTGTTAAAAAGTGCTGACATAGATATCTGTTGGCAAAAACTGGTGGAATGCCATTCTTCCTCCTGGTGCTAATTTCTCCAGAGGTAGTTGACTGGGCCTGTGCTTAGAAGTTAAGTTTTAATTAGTTCAAACTTTCTTGGCATTATGAATGTCTCTTGAGAGCTGTTTGCTTGAATCTATTTATTAATTCCTTTTGAAAGTGTTTTTTTAAGGAAAAGGTAATCGTTTGTTTAGGATAACTTTATGAAGTACAGGACAATTTTGAAGAAATCTGAGGTATAAAAAAAGGTGTGGGCTTTTTTTTTTTTTTTAATTTTATGTTACTAAAAAGAGATTGATGAAAAAAAAGTCTTGGATCATAACTGCTGAGGCCAGGATAGAGTTCTTCTGCTCTGCTCTGTTTCCAAACACTGTGTCTAAAAAAACTGTACATTGGAAGGGGTAGCAGTAAGAATTCAAAGGTCAAATCCGGTTTTCAGTATAGTACCTAGATGTGTGGCTCTCAAAGGGACATTGGGTCCATAGGGCAGAGAGTTGCTGTTTCTGAAGGATATTGTAAAACTGGAGTTTAATGGCTATTGTTCATCTCGTGTTTTCCCCAGGCTTCTGAGGCTTAACAGCACAAATTAAATTTCACACCAGACAGCCCAAGATGTCAGCATACTGTTTGGATTTAAATACCAAGTTCTGTTTTCAGGAACAGCTAAATATGATCAGGTATTTGCTAGCATTTCTATATCCACACCAGTGAAACAATTTCTACAAAGTGAAAATACAGCAACTTTTTACATGCTGTCTATTGTGAGAAGAAAATTATTAAGACTGACTCAGCAAATACTACACGGGCTGGTTAAAAAAGTGGAAAAAAAGTTTGAATAATAATTTGTTTTGTAGTGTTGATACTTCCCAAATACAAGTAGCGTTGGAAAATTGCAGTTCTGTAAAAAGGCAATGAGACAACTCCTCAGTATATACCTGATAGACATATGGAAGTAGGAGAGCATTAATGCAAAATAAAGTTTTAGAATTGTTAGCTACATGCTTGAGAGAGAGATTTGCATGAGTAAGTGTTTCTTCTTACTTCCAATATTTTTATATACCTCGTACAGTCACTCTTGTTCCTAAATTTTTATTGGTTAATTTTGATGACCCAAGTTATTGGAGGAGGTCATGCACATAATTACTGAAATACCAGGAGTGCTGGAAGGTTCAGTGCCTTTTGAAATTCTCTAAATGATGATTCTCCTACATGAATTACTTATGGGACCTGATTTAGTAGTTGGGCTCAGAACAAATTTTTACACTTACTGATCAGAAATTGTACTAGTTGGTAATTAGTTTTGTTGGGGTTTGTTTGTTTGTTTGTTTGTTTTTTACCCAAGAGTGAGACTTACTTGATGATTTATTAAATCTGGAAGTCTTACAGTCAAGACCTTTCTTTTCTCGTGTGGAAATCTGAGTTCCTGTTTTTTCAGTTGCAGAGGCTGCCCTAGCAAATTCCTTCTTTAAGTATCTTTTATTTCTTTGCTTATGTCATTCTGTCTTCAGAAAGTCACTTCCTGAGGTTTCTCATCTTGGTATCCAAACCTCCTTGCACTTTGCTTCATGGACTTTAGCCACTCAAATCAGGTTTGTGAGTCCCTTCAAGTGGTAGAGCACTGAAAATGCAAATGTTTCAAAGATGGATACTGCAATCCCAACGTGATCACTGCAACTCTGCCTCTAGGAAGAGAAACATATTCATCTCTTCTGAAGCTCAGGCCATTCTTTCTAAATTGTCCAAGGTAAATATGCAGAAAGTGATTATCTTAGGCCAGAAATCCAAATTCTTCAGCTTTCTGTAATTACTTCTCAGAATCAAAATCTTTGGCCACAACCTTGCCTGTCATTCTGTCAAAAATCAAAACCAGAATTTTGAACAGTTTTCCCTGATTAAACTTTTATTTTTCAGTAAGATAAGAATTTTATTATTTGGAGAAAACATTTTTGCCAGCTGTTTATGTGAGAGCTCCTACTGAAGCAAAAAACCTGTTCCTCATCAAAAAAACTTTCAGGTGTAAGGATTCAAAAGGGAAAAATGCACTGAAACAAACAGATCTAAGTTTCTACTTTCAGATCGAATTCTAGACATTGGCATGTAAAAATTATGCTACATTCAGATGTGGCGTCAAAACTTTACTGGGAAAGATAAGCTGTCTGGACACCAGTTTTGAATTCTAAACACTACTGCCTTCTTATTTCTATATTTTAATTTTCTTTAACTAGAAGGAATAGCATACACATATTAATAAGTAGCAAATGTATGCATGTTATAGCAATGGACTGTATAGGGGAGGAATTTTTAGCTCTTTTAATGAGGTTTAATGACCATCAGAATCACGTACACCTCCATTGCTATGTCTATGTATTTAAGAAATGTTGTTTAAGGCCAACAGCAGCTGCTGCAGTGATGGCAAAATACACACGCATATATATATACACACATATATAAAAATCTGAAAGCCACAATTGCTTCATTAACATTATTGAAGGCATAAAATAGGTTTTAATTGTATGGCTGATTTCCCACAGCAATTTAATGGGGTAAGTATTTGGCAGAAATCAAAAGCTGTAAAATTCATGTTGTTTGTTCATGAAGTTAGCAGTGAGCTAAATCCTTCAGCTATTACTCAGGCAAAAATCCCATTTAAGTGCATTGAAGTGAACTTTAGTTTCCCCCGAGGAACAAGGTTTGCAGCATTTTTCTCAAAACAAATAGCAATGTTGAAGCTTAGGGAAGCTGTCATGATCGGAGGGCCTTAAGGCAAGGACACTGTTACTCTAAATTTAAAACATTTTCATTTTTTTCTTCTTTTTTTCTCTTCCTTTCCCTATCTTATTTCCAGTATGACAGATGCATCAATTTAGGGGAACAGCTCAAAATTGCGTGGGCATTTATTGTGATTACCAGTACTGAAACAGTTAGCCAGTTTCCATAGGTGCTTCATTTTAAAAGGTTCTCTGTTGGAAATATCAAACATCTGCCCAGAGAGAATAAATAAATAGCTGATAGCACTGTATATGTTCCTGTTTCAGGCTTCCAAAGCCAGAGGCACTTTGAACACCCATGTAGGATCCTAGGTGCTCATGGAGACTTGAAAGCTGGAAAGACCAAAGTCACATAAGATCAATTGCTCCTGGCACTTAAAAGCCTAGTAAAACCAGGTTATAATGTTTACATGACTTTTTATGGGTCAGAGTTTATTATAGCTCCATTCTATGGCCTACAGCAGAGGAGCATTTTACAGGGCTTTTGCTGTGCTTGACAGATATGTTTCAGTGAGTTTGCCAAGGCAAACCATTTTGTCTGAGCCCTTAACATTTACAGATTTCCAAGATTCCATTTGCAGTGAAAGATATTTGGGAATTGGACAATATGAAACCAAATTGGATTGGGCACAATTCATAACAATATATAAACCTTGTGACTACTGATCATAAGAATGTTTATACATGTCAAAAGACATTATATGCTGCACTCAAAATGCTGCGATGAAGCGCATTGTGAGGGCTACAAAGTTAATCTATCAAAAATTACGGAATGCTAGGATCAACCTTGCTTGCTTAATCCCTTCCCTTCTCTTCCAAAATAAAATAATAAATCTTGTACCGTACCTGCTACAAGACTGACTCTCTCACTTCCATGAATATGGTGCAATAATTTACTTAGTTCAGTGGTTGGCCCATGTTTCATCTGTTGTATACTACAGAAAATACTTTCAATACAGATTTATTGATCACCTCACAGGGTCTTATATGGTACTTGTAGGAATAATATCTGAATACGCTACAGTAGTTCAACAAAGGTTATGATTGAGACAAATTTTCATGAATAGAGTGGTGCAGAGTAGAAAAGTGCCATGATGAGGGTAATGTTTAATATTTTAATTATTTAATATATTTATATTTTAAGAACAAGAGCTAGAAATAGATATAGTACTAGTGTGGTGATAGCATTTAGTGGTAGTTAATGTACTCTCAGTATCTCAGTGGTCCAAGGTCGTTGTCTTGCATTCTGGTGGGAATCTGTGTGAATTCTGTGAGAAAGAGAGGAAAAGAATTATTTCAGGGGGAAGACATAGGAATTCTTTTTTTTTTTTTTAAATTTTAATTTTTTAATAATGTATGATCTTTTTACTTAAGTGTGTTAGATACAGTACTCAGTAACAGGCTAGTACATAGAGCACCTGTGAAACTTAGAAGCAAAATTCATAGTGATAAGCCTGGCATACAAGGCAGACTCATGATCACCATGTCATTCTGTCTTAGTTTGATATTCTCTTAGTTCTCTTCTTTCTGGATTGCATGTTTCTCCAAGCTGGAATTATTTCTTTCAGTCTGGAAATGGAACTACCTAAAGTGATAAATCTTGCTCTAGCATTGAAATTAGGGATCAATAAAGTGACATTTATCATATACGTGCAGTTTATACTTTAGTATCTGGTCGCAAACTACTCAGTGTGACTGGGGCAGGTGGAACATCATGGCCAGTAGGAAAGTAGATTTTTTTTTTCCTGAGTAATAATGCAGTAGCAGATAGTAAACCTTAACACATGATTGACTAAACAATTGTTATTTCTAACAATCCTTATATATTTATACACAAATCTTCAGTAATTTGGCATCCAATTTTAGCAACTTTAAGATAAAATTGAGTGCTTTCATCTGAAAATATCAGTGAGAAAAGAACCATCAAAGTAAACCTAAAGCTTATTTAAACACTAAAATTTTAGCTTAAAATGTGTTGCTTCCACACTGTCACTATTAACAGTTCCTTCTTTGTGGAATTTCAAGTGCTGTTATGGAAGTTCTGGTAACACAAATTGTTTGTAGCCAGAAAGCTGACTTTCATTAAAAACAAACTGCCACACCATACTGTACAGTAGCATTTTATTAAGTTTGAAGTATTTGGCTTGTTAACTCTATTTAAGCAGCTGCTATCTCACTTCAGTCTGATCACAGGACTGTTTGAAATGAAAATAAAACCTGCTTTGTTTACAGACCTCTTTTAACTACTATGGATCAAGAAATGTTTGTTCTTTCTGACAGCTTTTATGGGCTTTTGTTGCATTTTATTCTCACTGTGATAGACGCTGGTAATTTTCTACTTGCTTTTTGCAAGTTTTTATTACCAGCCACATCACAGAGAGTTTATCAGAAAAGGCTGATCTTTCCTAATCCACCACCACATAGCATGTGCCCTTTGGAGCAGGTATGCTTTCATAGCACAGTGTTCAATACAATATTCTGTTTAATAAACAGTTTTATTTTTATTTTTTCTTTGTTTTAATTCAAAGTAAAATGAACATTCTTTGCATTTGTTGGCACAATTATGTTTTCTGTTATTGGTGATGCCAGCAATAATGGTATCACCTCAAAGAGTGATTTTAACTGGGCAAAGAAGCTTTCCTGCTTAATGTGACATTTTCTCAGACATGATGTCATCTGCTGACATTTCTTGGTCAAATAAAGAAAATATGAATCAAAATTACATTATGCTGAAGATTAATTAGATTCTAATTCTTAATTTAAGATCTTTTTTGGTAGTCTTGAAGGACATTTCAGATCAAGTTTATACTGAAATAACTACCCCTGAGAATATGGGTAAATTTAATATTTGAATAAGTGTCCAACACAAGCAAAGGTGGTAATTTATTAAACGTGTTAATTTTTATTTAAAAAAAATACTGTTACTTTCAACTTTATACAGGAGATGATAGAAATTAGCTTAGCAATGGCAACATTTCTTTAAGTGTCCAATCAGTGACTTTTTTGTGATAGAAACAACAGTTCTTTAACGGTTAGAAAAACTTATTCTCCTTGTTTCAAGACCAATACTGAGTAAGTACTTTAAGATGAATAAAAAAGTGATTCAATTATTATATGTTTGAATAAAATTATCTATCTTTATATAATCTATGTATTTTTTTCCATTTGGCTTCTTTTGGTTGTTCTTATTTACTGTTCAAATATTATTAGAAACATACAAATGTAAATGTCTAATAATAGAGATTCTCCAAAGGCAAGATTTGAACTATTAAATCACACATAAATCTCTAATTTTAACAAGAATATTGTGTGATTTCTTCTAACAAAGGGAATATCCCATCAGATTTAGATATACAATACAAATAACTGGCTGCATGTCAGAATCTCAAGACTTGAGATTTCTGAAAACATATGAGCATGTAATCAGCGCATCTGAATGTTGTTATACTGCACTGAATAATGGAAAAAAAAATTTATCCTGTCCTTGTGCTGATTTTGCAGTATGGTCTCCCTGTTCTGCAATTTTATCTATACCTCGCTTCAGTCTGTGATGAACAATCTTCTTGCATTTGAAAGTAAACTGACACAAGCTCAACGTTAGATTTTTAATTCCAGGAGTTGCTTATTGCAACTCATTCATTCTGCGGCAAATGGATCATTTCATATCCCTCATTTTAAACTGAGAATCATTTGTTTGGAGGCAAGATATTGTGAATCTGTATGGTGGGACCAGGTAGAGGTTCTGGACACTGTGCTTTTATGAGGTCCTTGGAAGACTTCAGACCTGGAATTTGATCTGAAGAAGAGGACACAAATAAATGAACAACTTTGTCTTCTGTTATACCTCATCTTAAATGACACTGTTTAAATTTCTCAGTCACCTTCTATACAATGTTATGGACTTCAGGTATTAAGATTTTATCAGTAGAGTTCCTTTGGTACCTTAACATCAGTGGAGTTCATGCTTAGTTCTACTAACATGAGTTAGACTGCAGAACATACTCAGCAGTCAAGAAATATCCTTTGGCCAATATCATTAGGTAGATGAATGGGTATTACAAATTTGAGGAGTTTTGTGTACCTTGGCATTCTCAGGGGACACCTGTCTGCCTGAGACTCAATCAACAGCTCATTAGATAACCCAGGATCCTGGGGTATCTTGGGAGGGTATAGATATAATACTTCTCTTTCTTGAAGTGCTTTACTCCCCTTGACAGTCCTGACGAATTCTCTGTGGTGAAGACAGAATAACATTCCTATGGAATTTAAAGAATGAAAAAGTATAACAGTGTTTCTAGTATTTATATGGGGTTTTTTTTACAGATTCTTTATATGGATGATAAAACGTGGTTCTGTAAAATAAATATTAACACTCTCACCTGACTGATTTTCCTGTTTGGATCATTTCAATTTTCTGTGTGATGAAATCAATTATTCAACCGATGTTTCAGGAGTAGAGTTTAAAAAAAAAAAGAAGAAAATAATGTTTGGGGCTATGATTTAAGACAAAATACAAATCCTTTTTGAAGTTCAATATGACTTTCCTCTCACCTCCATTCCATTTGGAATCCTCCTTGCTTTTATAACAGAAGACAGTATAACAGAAGGATTCTTCCTTCAGAGAAAGATTGAGTTGTAATCATCACATTGGACATAAGAGTTGATTCTAGGATTAACAACATTAAATGGAGCTTTTCCTAAAAAACTTAAAGTACCAGCAGAAGAAATTCCAGTGACATGAATATACTTCTAGATGACACTGAACATTTAAATTTCAAGCCAGCTGAGTTTGGCAAATTATATCCCTAAGGAGGGTTTTATATGCTAGTTGATACATCAAATGTTATTTGCTTTAATTAAGGGATACTAATAATGCTTACGAATTATATAGGCAGCAATAAAAGACTTTTGCAAGTAATTAAATGCCACAGTGAATATAGTGGGGTGGGTTGACCTTGTCTGGATACCAGGTGCCCAACAAGACACTATCACTCCTGTCTTCAGCAGGACAAGGTGGGGAGAAAAATAAGATGGAAAAAAGTCCCTCATGGGTCAAGATAAGCAAATGCTATAACATGTCTTCAAAAGAGATCAGTGGTTCAAGGGAGAGAAACAGGTGCATATGGAGTGACAGGATGTATAAATAAGAAAGTATTTATCAATCTGTGGTAAAAAAGTATTACGATTATAGTGCTACAGATACTTGAAGAAAATACATAACCCCCCCCATCTATCTGTCTGTCTATCTATCTATCTAATCTATCTATCTATCTATCTATCTATCTATCTATCTATCTATCTATCATCTATCTATCTATGCACACACATATATGTATGCACAAGTGCATTTGCATCTGTCCCTCACTAGGGTATGATGCCTGCCTGATGATACCCCACTGGGAGCCTACTTCTAGGTTGAGTGGACAAACACAATTGTATCCGTAAAGCACTGTTCTGAAATAGTTTCTTATTCTGTGAAGATCTTATTCTTAAAACACAGTGGGTTTTTTTCATATGGTGGAAAGAAAATACTTTGCACCTGTCATTTCTATAAGCTTGCCACATGGATCAATGGCATTCAGGAAGATTTGTGCATGTTTAATCAGGACCCTACTGACTATGTATTCCCTTTTTATGTATGCAATGGCTTTGAAATATCCCCACATCTACTGGAAGTAGTTTGTCAGCTTTATACTAAATACTATCACTGTACCAGTCTTTTCATGAACACCTTAATTAGGTGGCTCGTAAGTCCCAGAAATTTCTGTCTTGTCTGCAATTTTCGATTAAGCTCCCAGTTTATAAAAGAAAACTTTGATGGCTGAAAACCTGAAATGAATAACCCTAAGCACATTTCTTGCATTTGGAATTTTAAATATCTTTAGGTCCAAACATTGATACTAAATTCTTCATATAGGAATGCTTTATTCTTCTTCATACTTGCAATCGCATCCTAAGGATCTAGGACCATTATTTATATAATTTCATTGCCAGTGTCATTAAGGAATATAATGGACCTTATTAAGGGAATCAGGCATCACTCCTTTTTTCTCAGAGGGAGAAGACAGATATTATTACTATTAACTCTGCCTGATCTGGAAGACAGAGGGGGGACTCAAGGGGAACTGCTTTTCTACCCATGAAGAGAAGGAATAACAAGCTACTAATGAGACCTTATTAAGGAACAGGATACCCAGCAACAGAACCTATTCTTCAAAGAGGAAAGTTTGACATTGTGAGCTCATGAGAAGAATAGACATTTTTTCAGCATTTCTACAATAAAAAAAACATATAGTTTTCTAATTCTGTTTTTACAAAATGTCCCCCTCCTGCAATACTAAGATGGAGAGGAATTGTATTAACAACAGCATCAGTGAAAGGCCATTGGTTTTGTGGAAAGAAGCTGCTAGGGGAGAATTCCTTTTTGGTAGTAGTTTCTATTTTTATTGTTTGTAGGATTGTCTGCACTCACTATTAGCTGAGCATTTACTTTCGTTACTGCTACCCTAACCAGAAATATTTTTTTTAATGAATGGACAAAAACTATGCCCTGCTGATAACTAGATTACTTAATGAAGAATTTAGAAGTCCTAGTTTTTTCAGGGAAATTTAAAAAAAGAAAGAAAAGAAAGAAGACAAAAGAAGAAATTACTTCTTTTGGTCACTGAACCATACATTTATCAGAAAGGAAAATATGGATTAAACTTGTCCCACTATCATCAGAAATGGCTGTTTCGGTGTTTTCACTACTCATTTAAACTGTAAACCATACAAAGGTTACAAACAGCATAGAATGATCTAGTAAAATATTTCCTTAAGTTTCCTTAGTTTGGAAAAGTGATGGGGAGGGGAAGGGAAAGTAGAATAAAGAAAAATCTATAGTTAGATGACATCCATCTGAGGTTGAAGTCTGTAATCTCAGTCTAAATTTGGACAGTTCAGATTTCCTGAATAGTTTGAATCAAATTTTAGTGGAATAAATAAAATCAGTAGGTATTCATAATTAATTTTGAAAAGTGGGGAAGTGAACTATCTCTTGGTCCTTCCAGGATATTTTATCATAGACTACAACTTTGTCAAACAGCATGTGAATTGCTATGAGTAAGACTCATAGTTACAGCACCAGCCAACAGAATCACAGAATCAGAATCACTAGGTTGGAAAAAACCTTTGAGATCATTTAGTACATCCATACCCATCCTCTACTAAACCATATCACTGAGCACTTCATCTACCTGTCTTTTAAAGGCATCCAGGGATATATTTAAACCACCTCCCCTGGGTAGCCTGTTCCACATCCTGACAACTCTTTCAGTGAAGAATTTTTTCCTAACATCTAATCTGAACCTGCCCTGGTGCAGCTTAAGGCCATTTCCCCTCGTCCTATCACCTGTCACATGGGCAAAGAGACCAACACCAACCTCTCTACAATCTCCTTTCGGGTATTGTAGGCAGTGATAAGGTCTCTCCTCAGCCTCCTCCAGGCTAAACAACCCCAGTTCCCTCAACCACTCCTCATAAGATGTGCTCTCCAGGCCCTTCACCAGCCTTGTTGCCTTTCTCTGGACACACTCCTGGGCCTCAATGACTTTCTTTTAGTGGGGCCCCAAAATGAACACAGTATTTCAGGTGCAGCCTCACCAATGTTGATTATCACTTCCCTGGACCTGCTGAGTACACTGTTTCTGATACAAGCCGGGATGCCATTAGCTTTCTTGGTCACCTGAGCACACTGCTGGCTCATATTCAGCCTGCAGCCAACCAACACCCCCAGGTCCTTCTCCACCAGGCAGCGTTCCAGCCACGCTTCCTCAAGCAAGTAGTGTTTCACTTGGGTGTTGTGACCCAAGTGCAGGATTCTGCTCTTAGTCTTGCTGAACCTCATACCATTTGTCTCAACCCATTGATACAGCCCATCCAGATCCCTTTGAAGAGTCTCTCTACCCTCACATCCTCCCAGCTTAGCATTGTCTGTGAACTTACAAAGGGAACATTTGATCCCTTCATCCAGGTCAATGATAAAGATATTGAACAGAACAGGACACATGACTGAGCTCTAGGGAACACCACTTGTGACCAACTTCCAGCTATATTTAGCTCCATTTACCACCACTCTTTGGGCTTGTCCATCCAGATGGTTTTTAACTCAGCAAAGGGTGTTCCTGTCCAGGCCAGTGGTAGCCAGTTTCTCATGCAGAATGCTATGTAAAATGGTGTCAAAGGTTTTGATGAAGTCCAAGTACACTACATCCACAGGCTTTCCCTCATCCATTAAGCAGGTCACCTAGTCATAGAAGATACTCAGGTTAGTTTGACAGGACATGCCTTTCATAAACCCATGTTGACTGGGCCTGATCACTCAGTTGTGCATATACTGTATGATAACACTCAAGATGATCCATTCCATGATCTTCCCCGGCACTAAGGTCAGCCTGGCACGTCTGTAGTTTCCTAGATCCTCCCTATGACTCTTCCTGTAAATGGGTGTAATATCTGCCAGCTTCTAGTCAAGTGGAACTTCCACAATCCACCAGGACTGTTAGTAGATGATGGAAAGGGGTTTGGCAAACACATCTTCCATCTCCTTTAATACCTTTGGCTAGATCCTGTCCAGCTCCACAGAGTTGTGAATGTCTAATTGGCCAAGCAGGTCTAATGGGGCTGCCAAATTGCAAATAAATTTTTTTTGGAATGTGACACAAAGTTGGTTTTGCTGTAGACAAACATTCGTTTTGCATTTTCTTTACACGTGCTTTATACTTGAAATACTATTCCTTTAGTTTGACACGTCATTTTCATATATGACTTCATGAGATTATATAAGACTTCTCTGGAATCAGATTTATGTGCATTTTTATGAAATAGCTAATAAAATAAAAAAAGATTCACATAAGAAGTTTTGCATGAAAATCACCTTGTTACTCATCCCTCATCTGTTACACAAATGAAATGAGAATTAATGAATAAAAAACAATTTGCGGAAATAAATACTAATGCCATATCAGAGATGAAAAATAACTAGTCCACAGCTTTTCTGGATGACCAAAGAACTGCAGCTTTAAAGACCTCTTCTCTTTCCAGAAAGTTTCAGAAGGCCACTTTTTCTCTAAGAGATCCTGTCACACCCAAGGTAGTGGTATGAACCTGCAACAGGGAAGGTTTAGGTTGGATATTAAGGAGAGGTTCTTTACTGGGAGGCACTGGAACAGGCTCCCCAGGGAAGGGGCCACAGCACTGAGCTTGACTGTGTTCAAGAATTGTCTGGACAATGCACTCAGTCAAATGCTCTGACTTGGATGACCCTGTATGGAGCCAGGAGTTGGAACTGATGATTAGTATGGGTCCCTTCCAACTCACGGTATTCTATGATTCTATGATTTTAAAATCTTTCCTCCACAAAGAAACCAATCTCTCCCTACCTCTATGAGATAACTATCTGTTAAAGTCATCTCATCTCAAAAGCATTTTTTTTCCTCATTCTCCCTATAGTAAAAACAAACAGCTACTTAAAAACCCTTAAAAAATGTTATCTGTAAATGTAAATTTTAGGGCAAAATTTGAGTTCCCTTAAACTGAGATCTTTGCAAGACTATTCATGACTGGAAACACTTTTTTTTTTTTTCTGAGTCTCCTGTTTATACATAGAGTAAGAATTTTGAACATGATAGTTTATTGCACAATATGAAAGCATTGTGATATACTAGCATTGCAGTCACATTGTTTTTGATTCTTTAAAAGTGGTTGAAAGTGAAGTTTAATACATTTTACCATGAAATTCCAGGGCCTGGACTTTTGTCTTCTTTGTCCATACCATTTTTCCATTACCCTTGCAGGTCTAATCCAAATAACGTATGCATTCTAAATTCTAACAATCAGCAAAAGAAGCAGATCAACATATGGGAAATATTATGAAGAACAATCAGCAAGTTTTGATACTAGGTTTTCTAACATACTTAAATTGGGTAAAAGTATAGTGATTCAGGACTCTCTGGAATATGATGTATTATTCTTTTCATTTATTAATTTGTTCTACATGTTTTTTCTTCATTCTTTGTTTATTCATTTATTTTATATATGAAGTCTATTGCTGCTCAGGAAAGTGAATAGTAAACCCAGTACATTGACAGAAAATTAATGTTTCATCTCCCTGTCCTAAGGAAGCTCCTAAGGAAGTGAGCTATGTCATGACTGATTTTGTTTCTTACAAATAAAATATTTACTCTCTTAAAATTTCAGTATATTTGTTTTACTCTGTTTCATTTGGACTTTATTTAAAGCTAAACGTGTAGGGTTCTTTTGATGTATAGAAGTTATCAATGTCACGGCAGACTTCTGCTTCTTCTGAGTTCATGTGGTCTGTTTATGGAGAATTCAAAATATTTCCGTGAGCTGTGGTCTAATTTATTTATTTAAACTAAAGATACCCATTTAAAACTATATTGTTGCATATAAAAATTTAGTTACAAAGGAATTGTGACATATTTTTTTGGCTCTATAGATAATAAAACTGGAATGTAAATTTTTGAGAATTAAAAAACTATTTGTCAACTTAACCAGTAGTTGTATCGATTATAAATAAAACTTCTTGCAAGGAGTTTTAACACATCACAATGGCTACAATTTGTAGTCTAACTTTTAATGCATACATAGATGCTTTGTATCTAGCAATTTATTTTAATCATCGGCTGTATACAGACATATTTATGTAGAGACTGTACATTGACATAATGAAATCTTTAGGCTTCTTGGTGTCAGTGATTGCAAATAGCCAGATAATTCTGTCAGTTTAAAATTTTTCCTCTGTTTATTAATTCTGCTTGTAATTTCCAAATGGCATCACATCATATACAGAAGTTTACATACTGTTCAACACTGATTACAGGGGAGGAATAGTTCAGTTATTGCCTCATTACAAACTTTTACAGACTGAAGTGAAAATTATCATTAGGTGGTTTTGCATTTTCTTTACATATGCTTTCCTCTAATCTATCATTAGGTGTTTTCACTGGGATAAATGGTTTGGGCAAAAACATGAAGCATAGTCAAAGCCTGAAACATTTTGTGATGAGATGTGATTTATATTCCTTGTTTTGGGGGTGTGTTATACCCTTGCTTTTCCTTCTGCTTCTCAAAGTTTCATAAAAATTTTGTTATCCTGCATTCTCACACAAATTATGCAGATTGTTCCTGTTTCACAGCTAGTATATAGCTCCAAAAATTGCTAGGTAGCAAAAATACATGGAAGAGGAAAGAAATTAATCCTTTAAGAGAGAGCTTTTCTTACTTCAGCTTGCTTGTATATCATCAGCTTTTTCTGCTTGGGCACCTTATTATCAGAATTTCATGGTTCTCCAAACCGCACACCTGTTCTGGAATCCAATTAAAGTTGTCTGACACTGGAATATCCTTTTTCTCATTAATTAGTATTTAAATCTTTATTATTGTTGTTGTTGTTGGTATTATTATTATTATTTAAAAATATATTTTAAAAATGCCACCGTGCTACATCTACATAGTTCTAGCTAGTGCTACAGAAAAATTGAAACGACTTCAAAAATTTTCTGCTGTTTTCTCCTAACACTTAGTTGAAATTTGAGGGAAGAAATTTCAGAGAACTTGGCCGTGATTTTTATGAGTTGGCACAGGAGAAATTGTAAACATGATTCTGGAATCTTTACAGTGTAGAAAGACACTTTAGACACAAATATAGTTTATAAAAGTTTTTGTTTCTTTATTTTTGTTTTAAAGAAAACAGGGATGTCACTTTATCTATTACAAAAGTAAAAAAGGCATTGAGAATTTTTAACTCTCTGCAACTATTTATAGTTCGAAAGTTAGGAATATTTTCATGTAAGTGTTTTTTTTCTTTTTTCTTTCTACCCTTAATGTCAACACTTTTTTTCAAGTGTAGATCCACATATAGCATAAAATATTTTTATTTCCTATTTTGGTCTATATATATTAAATTAAATTGAATATGTAAATAGGACCCAGTACTCCATAGATTGTAGTACTTGAATTATTTCATGACATATAATTTAGAACTCAATGAATGCTACAGGCGTCTGCATGCTAAATGAAATAAGAACCTGCAGAATGACTCAAAGAAGTCAACAAAGAGCCTCTGACTCCTAGGACTTTCTCTTCAGCTCTTGCTTATACTAGATTATACTAGAGGTTTCTACTACTTCTCCCAGACTGCATTTCTGTGAACTACTCAGCATTTTCTCTTCATAGTTTAGATGATACAAAAGGAGCTTCATATCCCATTGCCTGACACAATTTTCAATGTAAAAATTGACCTTGTGTTTTTTGTGGGTTGTTGTTTGGTTTGGCTTTTTTTTAACTGTAATTTCCTATTTATCATAACTGTAAGGAAATTGATCACTGCTTCCCAAGTTTGTCCTCTTCAGTTTTTTTGTGTATGCAGATATTGTAGTGTTAGACAATTTCAACACACAATGTATTCCAGTGCATAATTTTCCTGAGAGAAGTATTTTGACCAGTTCATTGATGATCAATGCATGTTAAAAGAAGTCAAATGATTCATCCTAGAAATCAGTGACAGATTCATGAACAGAACTATCAGGTCTCTTTTTTTCGTGGTTATTTGGTCGCAGTTTTCGTAGCAGATTTTAATGGGCATTCTCTGAATATTGGGATGTAATGTATGAAATGAGACAGAAACAAGAATATTAGTATTCACAAATGGATGAGTTCAATGACCTAGACAGAAGTTTCCAAAGATAAAAGATCATATTTTATGAGATTATAGTTCTTGGGAAAAATAGCTGTAATACAGCATAGTATACCATAGCATAGTATAGTTCTGTGCTGAATACCTGAATGAGATACCAGAATAGCTCCATAGTAGGAGCAGTATCCTTTTAGAAATGTAAATGGTTAAGGATGGACAAGCTAAAATAAGGAAATAAAACCAAGAGTGATACACAGAAACAATTAACGTGGGACTTGACAGTAGACTCATATTTGAGACCATCATAATGAAAGTTTAGTTCAAGGGGAAAACACCGAATGTAGCTATTATTTTTGGATCATATTTTAGACTGGACGGATAAGCCTTGGTATGATGCTCAGTTCAGAACTTGGTACATGCAGAAGAAAAACTACAGATACATCCACAATTTCCTATAAAGCATTTTGAACATGGCAATTAATGATGCATTTTGTTGTTTTTCACAAAGCTGGATGTTTGCTTCTTTTCTTTCTTTCCTCATAAGGCACAATTTAGATCTTCAGCTTCAAATGTGCCCAGTTTAAGGAATGTGACTTTGGGCAGCAATGACTCTCAGGAGAATGGTGAACACTGATTCCACAGGTAATGTGACCACTGGTGGAAAAAAGGGTGCAAAAAGGCCTTGATGCAATGATTGAGATTGTGTAGGATGTCTTGAGTCATGCAAAGTGGGTGGTAACATCCCAGAGGGCAGATGGAGATCCAGATTGACCAGAGAAGACACAGAAGTGCAAGCTGTCAAGCTTCCAGGCATCCCTGATGCTTCTCTGAGGGGTCAGGGGCAATGACAGCCTCAGGTCTGGCTGAGAGGGTGATCCACTGGGTGAAGGAGCTGGAGAGGGAAGTGAGTAGGTAATGTACCATCACAGATGAAGAGCAGATCAAGATCATCTTCATAGAGATACTTTAGAAGCCAGAGGTATGTTATTACATAGGAGGAAGTATGGACAGAAAATACACTTGAATGAACGTAAGTTGGTGACTCCCAGGATAGGAAAGCTTGCAATTTCTGGCAATGGAAGGAAGACTCTCTGCTGCCAGATGTGCACTTTCAAAATAGGGATAGAGTTCTATAAATTAGATGCCTAAAACCTTCTGTCTTTTTTTTCCCATTAATCATACGGTTTTTGTGAGTCTCCAGGAGTATTTATTTATTATCATAAATATAGAAATATTTATATTATGAATAAATTATTATCTATTTTTATAAAGAACAAATAAATAAGACAACAGAAAACAGGAATATTTAATTTAAATTAGTTGACAGCAATATTTTTATTTTATTTTAATGGAAGTAATATTAAATAATTATTCTTATCAGAGATATGAGGGAAAGGTAAGCATTTTTCTGTGTCAGCACACTGAAGCCACCTGAGAGAAAGGCACCTGGTCATTGATAAACGATCTGTACAAGTAACTAATTTGCAAAGAAACAGAAAAGTTTATGAATCAAAAAACCAGAGAAGAGCATACAGAAGGATTTGTACAAGATTTGAGAGGGGGGAAATTCTGTGCATTTTAGCAAAGCTAAGTACTGGAGAAAAAAGATTATCATGGATAATCATGAAATACTGATTATGAACAATACAGTAAAAGGATCCCAAGGGCCTAATATCTAAATTAAGGTTAAGTAATAATTTAGTATCTTAACTAAGGTTAAGATGTTAAAGGGAGAAGTATTAGTTTTAAATGCATGGAAGATTAGCTGATAAAACTCAGACAGATATATAGATTAAAGGTACAGGTGAAAAAGTTGTGAAATATGAATGGGGATTGAAAATCATAAAAGAGTTGAGGGGTAGGTTTCATGGCTATTTTCTCAACAACAGAACTGGGAATGTCCCAGAATTGTTGGGCAGTTCTCTGAGCACAGGAAAACAACTTGACTATGAGGGAAAAGTAAATGCTGAGAATGATACTCAAGAAAGATAAAGATTTGAACTGAACAGAAAATAAGTATGAGATAAAGTTTCTTGGGTAGAATGTGACAATTAAATATGTTTTATTTTTCTTATAATCAGTTTGTAGGCAAAATGATTTTTGTACCTGGTGTTCTGTAAAGGAAGTATTTTGGTGCTACATAATGAGATAGGTAAAAAGAAGAACAGACTAAGAAACTGTGTGGGGAAGATAATAAATGGACTGAAAATTCTGGAGAGAATCACTCACTGATTATTCTTGGGATCAATCTTACTTAATATTTTAATTTCATTAATGACCTTGGAACAAGTAATAAAAATGTGCTGATGACACGATTGCTAAGGTATTGCCTGTGTGCCAGAATATCAATGTACTTAATGCATGGGATGGTGCTAAGAGATTGAAAATTGGAATCGGAATGAAATGTAATAATAGAAAGTAGATCGTGAACTTAAGGATTAATTACAAGAGTATTGTGTATACGCGAGGCAAAGTTGAAAAACTGAACCAGCAAGAACTTCCTTTATTAGTTCATCACAAGATACCTGTGAATAAGGATTGTGATACCATGAAAAGCACACTAAGAAGTGTATTAAGAAGCTATTGATTTCTGCTCCATACAGCAGAAGTCAGGAGAAAACAAATACAGAGAACATATCATACAAGGTCAAGGGAAGGGAAGACCATGAAGTACAAGATGAGGTCAAAAGAGGTACTAGTCTGACTCAAGTAGACAATACTTTCAATGCATGTGAGCACAATCATATTTCCATACATCAATGCAGACAGAAATATGAAGAACAAAAAAAATACTGGTCAGCGGAGGAATGAGTTAAAATGTGAATCTATAATTGGTGTAAGAGGAATTCTGACTATTAGTAAGTTCATGGAACAGCAGCCTAGTGGGACTGATAGAGACAAGAAAATATGGTTAAACAGTAATAAATGAGGATCAGATAGAAAGGTGTTTTTCGTATCAGGGGACACAGCATAATAAATCAGGAGTCTTTGGCCCTTTGTGCATTTCTACCCTTTTTCAAAAGGAAATGCACACAATTATTGCAGCACTGAATTTCGTGCCTTTTAAAATGAATGGCACCTATTATGCAACATCACTACATTTTTACACAGTGCTTTGAGTAGACATAGATAAAAATTTTAGTACAAATTAAGTGAAACAAAGAAAGAGAGGTGACCAAGAACATAGCAGTAATTCAGCAGTTCACAGATGTTGCAACTCATAGGGAATTCCCAGGTTCCTCCCCATTTTTTTGCATTTTTACTTTTATTCCTACTGCACAAGAAAGATGGATTTTTCTAAGGTATGTCGGGGTTTTCTGGTTGATTGTGAGGTTTTCTGTCTGTGCTTTGTGTTTGCTGGTGGGAATTTTAAACTGAATAACATACATTACTATTCTGGAGCTGTGTTCAACATCAAATCGCTTCCCTCCTTGAGAAATTCACTTATTTTAAGTGGAGGGCTAATGTATCATGAACTTAGCAATATAATAAAAGGAAGTTTTGGCTTAAGCACTAAATCTGGAGGTAGGATCTCTAGAAAATTGGTCCACTTTTCTAAATACAGCCCACATGCTTATTGTTGCCCAGAGAAACATAGTTGTTTATCTATTAGATTGAGTCAGGTAGGAAAATGCGTGATTCGGAATCATGACTATACACACCCTGTGGTCTAAACAGCTGAACAATGAACTATAGCTTTCAGATTCTGTGGTGGTTTTAAAGTTCATTCATCCTGCTTTCATGTGCCATGGTATATTCAGAAGTTACTTCATAATAAATGAAATATGTCCATAGCTTTTATACTAGAAAAAAGGGACTACATTCTAATATACTTTTAAGCAGAATTCAAAGATGGATTCTCTAATATGGCATAGTTACTTAATAAAAAAATCCCAATGTTTTTGGACCCAGTTGTCCTCATCCTACTTAAAACTTCATTTACAGTCAGTTGAATCAGTCTCTGTGTCTGCAAGTACTATAGAGTGCTCCATAAATGTAATGGCTTTGATTTTTTTTGTTAGTGATTTATTTTTTTTTTAAAGCAAAGTTAATTTACTTGAAAGGGAAAGGGAAAGGATAGGGGGAGGGGGGACAACATGAGTGGAGAGAATATGAGAGAAGAGGAAAAAGGAAAAAGTAGAAGGGGAAGGAAAAAGACAGGGCAATGAAAAGCAAAGAATATTAAGGCAGGGAAAGGCAAGGGAAAGAAAGGTCCCAAATATTCCCATTAATTCTTTCACCCTCCTACATACAGGATCAGCTTCACAAACCTGATTGGAAGATTGCTGGAGACATCTCTTTAGAGATGTAAATCAACACACTGATTTGCTTCTGACAATGAACTGGAGAAATTTATGAAGAATTGTGAACATATGTAAACAGGTTTGACTGGAATTGTGAAGGGTTTATTTATGTTTTTTGATTTTTGGTTTGGTTTTGTTTTTTTCTTTTTTAGTTGTCCTGAGTTGCACACATTAGAATGGCAATTCAGATCTAAGCAAGTTTGAAAAACCTGATAGACAAGATGTCTATCTTTTGATATTAGACAGTTGACCAGTTAGTACCAGATCTGGATTATAGCATATATATTTAGCTCTGACTTCTGGCTGAATGTGTTAAAGAATATGTGGAAATACTGTGTTACAAAGTTACTGAAAGCAAAGAAAAATAATTCAGGAATGCATTGTGAAGTTTAGATTGGCATAATTATGTGGAAAAAAGATGATCGAAGAGTTAAAATTTTGCAAACTGCTCAGCACATAATTCATAATATTGTGGTATTTGCCTGGCTTAATACTTAAACACATACTCAGGATCATATTTAAATGAAATCACTGAGTGTTGTCTGTCTTTTTGGCCAAATATAAGCCAAAAAGCCAATAGTAGTATGATATCCAGGTTTGACTTGGAACTGTGTGAAGCTTTGACTTTTTAGATTTGGATGGGCTTCAAATATCAGCATCCAATATGAAGGATCCCTGATATTTCAACCTGTCTTAGAGCAAAAATGCAGAAAAAGGTGGTCTTTAGAACCCCTGCAAAGCAAATTGCAAAAATAATTGCAATATTTGTGTACTTCACTGATCAGTTAACTTGAACTATCTAGCTTGGTTTATCAAGTGATTCAGCTTTTTGGTGGGTGTCGCAAAGATTAACCACAGTTCAGTTATTTGAAAAATTTAATAGGAAAAGACAGATGGGGCAAGGTTGCTGTGCTGTCTTTTATTAGACTCTGACATAGGAAAGACATGTGACAAGTTCCCCAACTGACAGAAATTCTTAGGTGGTGCTTTCATCATATTAAAGAATAGAGCATTAATTGAAAAACATGGAACACAGGAAGTCAGGTTTATTGCAATTTTTATATTTTTTATTTATTTATATTTTAAAATTAATCTAGTTACTAAGTTGGTACTGGTACCCATAATAGCCAGAAATGTGCCTTGCCTTATGCAAGCGTGGAAGAACAACTAAATACACATTATACATTACTTGATATTTCTATTCCTCATGTTCCATAGATATCTGTGGCTGCTTTCAAAGTTTTTCAGTATCTCCTTTTGCAAAGGCCTTGTTGCTGGTCATTTGCATTAAGACCTCTTAGATCTTCCTTGATGTAATCTTTGGGGATCTTTCCTCGTTGGTCACAAAGCTGAACCTCCTAAAAATAGCCTTCTGAGAGATTTTTTACGTAGTCTGTCTTCCATCGCCTAACCACATATCTTACACATTTAAATCATTGGGGTTTTATTTTTTTTAAAATATTTATGACGCAGTGTTAACATTATATTTGGCTGAATGCCCAATGGAAAGTACTTGATCTAGTGTGCATTTTATTCTTTTCCTGTCTGCTATATCTGAAGAATAAGCTGAAACAACAGTTGGAGTTTTATAGGCCATAATGAGGAAAGAGATGCCACTATTATGCTTATGTTCCATATTGTCACTCTTTTTAAAGATTGGCCATAATATTACCTCCTTCTATTTCTTTGGCTTTTTTTCAAACCTCTTAACCAACAGGATAATTTGGTAACATCTTTGTCTTAGTGTATCCCCACCTGTTTTTAATACTTTAGAGGGAACATTGCCAGTCCCTTCTGCTTTGTTTTTCCTGAATATTCTTGATGCTCCTTGATTTTTCTCTATTAAATTGAGTTCTTACACAAGTGAGCCAGATGTCTGAAAAGGCGTTTGCTTGTTAGTCACTTCTACCATGATTCCATTTAAAGAAATGTATCAGGTATCTATATTTCCAACTCTCAGTTTTCGGATTTCTCAACAGAATACTGCTATAAAACTGAACAGAGCAAAAAGATTGAAGCAATAGGCAAAACGTTGAACTGAAGAGATTGTCATGGCAGGGCAATGGCAGTAGCTTCCTAGAGATTCCCAGATGTACATCACCTCTGGCACTTAGGCTGACATGCGTGCTTCCTGACTAGCAACTCTGGTTGTCTGAGTTCTACAGACAGCTGCGTCATGCAGTCCACAAAACGTCTTGCACCTTCTGCTTCATCTTCTGTGATCCCTTGAAAATCTGAAAAAGCCCATGAAGCTTGAAAAACTTCAAATAACTAGTTTTGAACTGAAAACTTGTCTTCTTTTTGTCATTGCCCTCTGGTCCAGAGAGGTGACTGTCCTGTTCTACACTGCGCTAGTGCAGCCTCACCTTGATTACTGTGTGCAGTTTTGAGCAGTGCAGTACAAGAGGGACACAAAAATCTTGGAGAGTGTCCGGAGGAGGACAACAAAGATGGTGAAGGGTCCCTTGGTTTGTTCAGCCTGGAGAAAAGGTAACTGAGGTGAGACCTCATTGTCTTTGGCTTCCCAGTAAGGGGGAGCAAAGGGGCTGGTGCTGATCTCCTCTCTTGGCAACCAGTGATAGAGCCCAAGGGAACAGCATGAAGCTGTGTCAGGGGAAGTTCAGGTTGGGTATTAGGAAGAGGTTCTTTACTGAGAGGATGGTCAGGCACTGGCATAGGGTCTCCAGGAAAGGGGTCACAGAGCCCAGCTTGACTGATTTCAAGAAGCAACTGGACGATGCACTCAGTCCTATACTCTGAGTTGGCTGGCCTTGTGTGGAGCCAGGAGTTGGACTTGATGATTGGTATGGGTCCCTTCCAACTCATGGTATTCTATGATTCTATGACTCTATAAATAGTAGCTTGGGTACATGCACCCTTATCCTCTCATTTAAAAAAATAAAGTACAGTACTAGTGACACTGCTGCAATAAGTGATGGAATATGCAAGGAAGGGAAAAATACGATTTCCTGTTAGTAGTTGTGTTTTTCAAAGTGAGAATACAATATCTGTTGATTAAACTGAGACTTCTACATGGGCGAGTAAGCACCACCACTTTAAAAGATAATCACTTACTTCCTAATGCCAGAATTCCAGTCTACTGCAGCAACATACATCTGGTTAACTTCCTAGAAGAAAATTCCAAGGTAGCTAATATTTATTACATTTCTTGACATTTCAAGGGTATAGTTAAAAGGAGGAGTCTGAGAATATTACTCCCTTTTCGGAGTATGCGCACCTTAGCCAAATTCCAATTACATATTAGGATGAGACTTGTGTGCTTTAGATGTCTTCTCTCACTCCCTATAATTTGTTTTCCATTGGGAGTCAACTTAGGTGTGTAGACACATCAGATACCATTGTATGTTGCACCACCTCCCTGACCTCAAGTGAATTTTCAACAGACCCAAGTACAGCTGCCACAGGTTTTGAAATGGCCAGCATCCCTCAAGATAACCATTATATCCCATATACATCGCTGAATTTTCTCCACTACATTTTTAAAATAGTAACATACACTTTGGGGAACATATTTACAAGTGCAGGTTGAGACTTTTTGAAAGGACCCAAAGAAGTTAATAATTTCCTGCAATTAAATAACATATGATCACCTTATTTACCTCTGAAAGTCCAATTCCTAAAATTTATTTTGTGAAGAAGCAAAAACTCCATGCTGTTTCCTGTTTATGTAAGGGATCAGAAAAGTTTTGTAGGAAGATTTTTGAGTATTCTGTGTGCTGACATATGAAGATTTCTAGTAGAAATTATTGGTTAAGTGAGGGATTATTTTTTACATGCATGCATCAATTTTATGTACAAAAATAGTATCTATCTACAAGATATACAATCATAACCAAAACAAACAAGGTTCAAAAAAAGCAAGTGTAGAGTCTTGCACCTGGGAAGACATAACTGCTTGAATCAGTACAGGCTGGGGGATGACCTGCTGGAGAGGACCTCTGTGGAGAAGAACGTGGGGTTCCTGGTAGATGACAGGTAGGCCATGGGCCAGCAGTGTGCACTGGCAGCTAAGAGAGCCAATGGGATCCTGGGCTGCATCAAGAGGAGTGTGACCAGCAGGTCGAAGGAGGTTATCCTCCCCTCTACTCTGCCCTGTTCAGGCCCCACCTGCAATATTGTGTCCAGTTCTGGGCTCCCTGGTATAAGATGACAGGGATCTCCTGGAAGGAGTCCAGAGAAGGGCTACGAAGATGCCCTGGATTTAAGGGCCTGGAGCATCTATCCTATGAGGAAAGGCTGAGAGAGCTGGGACTGTTCAGCCTGGAGAAAAGAAGACTGAGGGGGGACCCTATTAATGTTTATAAATATCTTAAGTACGGGGTGGTGGAGTCTCCTTCTCTGGAGATGTTCAAGACTCGTCTGGACGCCTATCTGTGCAGTATGAGCTAGGGAGCTGCTTTGGCAGGGGGTTGGACCCGATGATCTCTCGAGGTCCCTTCCAATCCCTAGGATTCTGTCATTCTGTGATTCTGTGATAAGCAAAAACCTCAAACCAAAAGTATATATATTTGGAGTCTGTGTTTTTATTTCAGGTACTCATGGCTGCTGACACGGTGTGTAGAGAAGTCTTTTTAGAGCATGCTGAAGTACAGGAAATGGTTTTAGAAAATAATAAAAGGATGGATGACTTCCCTTTAAATTTAGTTTTTATATAACTCATTATGCATTGTAATATGTTATTATTAAAAATGTTGAAGTAATGTGACTTTGATATTTATTGTCAAAAATATATACTTTATAGATTCATCCATACTGAGATTTTAAATGTCTGTGATTATTCATTGGCAATTATTTAAATGTCTGGAGGAATTTTACTTAAAGAGTCGTGCACACACACACACACAAAGTATAAGAAACATGATTTCAGAAAGAAATAAGACTCCATATATATTTTTTGTTTGCCCTCCTTAGCTGACAATACATAAGGTTAAGCAATTTGTTTTCTTAGAAAAAAAAATCTGTGACATTTTTAGGAGAAAATAAGATAATTCATGTGTTATTAAATTTGGGAAGTCACTGTTAATGAAGTTCTGAAATAAATTTAATCAACATGGAGGGAGCATACACGAATTAGTTTTCTTTTAAATTCAGCTGATTGATTTAAGTACTGTCACAGCAAAACCATTATTCCATCACAGAGAATGATGTTTTGTCTCCTTCAATTCCAATTGTGAGGAAGTGAACAACGGTGGGTGCTATACCAGTTGTCTATATGTACGACTGTCACTTGATCAGCTGTTTTAACCATGCTGTAGGTTTTAAATTATTTATATATGCTTTAATATTCCACTCACAGAATCTCAGAATCACTAGGTCGGAAAAGATCTTTGGGATCATCAAGTACAACCATACCTGTCCTCTACTAGACCACTAGCTACAATATAAAAAAACTGCAGATGTAAGAGCTTTTGTTTTAAATGGCAGAACTCCACATTGTTAGATAACCAGTTTTTCTTTCTGCCCACCTTCAGAATGACAAAAACGCCGAGGCATAAATGAAACCTTCAGCTCAGTTGTGCTGGTTGTTTGATTTATAAACTCATTTAACAAGTATGATTTAGTTGTATCTGCTGAAAGATCCCCACCCTAGCCCAAAGACATTACTGTCAGCTTAAAACTCTGGCAGTATATAAACTACATGGATATAGTCACAACTTGTTGTCCCAGACCATATTAATCCTCAAGCTATTTGAATTTAAAAGCTGCTTTTGACATGGAATCCACTGTAAATCTGCACTCTCTGAATTTCCACTGACACTTCAGGGTGACATTTTGATTTTTTATTTTAAGGAAGTCTCTTTGCTCTTGCTTAATCTCATTACCTGTTATGCAGACATTATTTTGTCTCATACCAAATATGCAGCTTACTACAAATTATTGTGTCATTGTTCTGCAAAGCTATCATCCATAAGGGATTTTCCTAGTGAACCAATATCAAAATATAGACAAGATTACCATAATTTTAGAGCTGGCATTTTGAAAGCCTCAGGGGTCTTTTGTATTAAGCCTCTTTGTTTTGCAAAGCTAACAGCATGAAGTTATGAATGGCATTAACAGTTTGTATTCCTTACAAAATAATAAAAAAAAATCTTGATTTTTCTCAGAGTAAACTTGTTGCATTGCAACAGATACTGGAGTCTTTCTTTCTTACTGCATGTTTGCTTTTGTATTTACTGACACTATATTCCAGCAGAAAAAGAAGATAATTCAAACCCACTTAAGAAGTAAGACTGATTTTGTCTCAGAAACTGTAGATATTATCAAGCTTCAGAAACTTCCCTTTAAGCATCCTACCTTTTTTCTCCCCAGAAATATACGCATGCACGCATGTAACTTTAAACACACCAATAATCTTAATTTCTTCAATAGGCCTATTTTTTAGTTTACTATAATTTTAAAGAATTTCATTGGATCCAGGCCACAGAATGATAATACAGTATTTCCTCCAGTGAAAAGAGATACTTGCTTTTATAACTGGAATGCACAGGGGGCCAGAAAGTGGTTTATATTTTTATATTTCCTGGTCTGTAGTTGACATGCGGTGTTATATATGATTATGAAACATGGGTGTTTATTTAATTAATAGTATAAAGGTGCAACAATGTGAGTGTTTCTTCCATAAGACAAGAGATTCTAAAAAAAAAAAAAAAAGTAATAAATCAAAAGATAGTCAAATCTGTATAGGGAAAATAAATAAATAAATGAAAGGTTAAAAATGGTTAGACAGATGTGTCAGGGACCAAGCAGTGAAGATAGTGACATGATTTATTTTTGATCAGTATGAAAATTTGGTACCTGCCAATGCAAATGCACATAAGTCCAGTTTTGAGGTTAGGACTACGTCATGCAACTCAGAGAAGGATTTGGTAGGTATAAAAGTTGTTGTAGTATCCCTTCCAGATTGCCAGGGTTCCTCTTTCTTCAAGTTGCTGCCCTGTGATGTGTAGCATTCAGTCATACGAAGACTCCAATTTGAGCTCAGATGGTCAGGTCCCTCTATGACAAGAGACAACACCATATGAAAATGGAGTGGTGAAGTGATACCAAGTCAATTACTTCTCAAACAATACCCAATCCTCTGTCTCTATTGTATTTGCTTTATTCCAACTATCACTCAGAACTGGTAAATGATATTATATTACATACGCTCTCACAATAGAGACAAATTGATTACCACACAGGAATGTGCTCACTATTTAATAGCCACTATGTGATTACTAGTAATGATTCACGTGCTATATCCTTTCTGCAGCTGCTTTCGGAAAGCAAAATCAAAATATACAATGGATGTTCATAAGCGAAGCATAGAGAATAAGGAGGTAATTTTTTTAACACTAGATTTTATAAGAACTCCTTAAATTGTGAGAAGACTAAATTAGTTATAGTTGTTATTCAGAAGATGTGCAAGAGTGACAGCAAAGGAAGAAGAAAAAGGGAGATCATTAATTTTATAGTCTACAACCGTCGCACTTCTCTGGAAGGAAGAAAACTAATAAATATAGACTGCCTTTGTTTGCCAGAAGAAATAATCACTCTTCCTCCAGCTATACAAATATCATGCAGTGAGTGAGCCAGCAAGAACATCCCAGCAATCCAAATGTTTCCTTTACACCCACAGAAGTTCTGGCTGTTGCAGAAGCTGCAGTCCACTAAACTGAAAAGTGTGAGGCCAACATCTATCCCTGGCCTCTGTGTGCTGTGCAGAAGTACATGTGCAACTGCTTAATAAGCTCAGTATTTGAGGGATAAAGACATTTTGAATTCAGATACTCAGGCATTGTGCTTGGTTGTCATGGCATTCTCAGCCACTGTCCAAAATCCTCCTTTGTCTGATTCTTCCAAAAGTAAAGGTATGTTTGATTCTTCCAAAAGTAACAGTAACTTTGTAAAGATTAAAAAATCCTCAATAATACTAATAACAATAATAAGAATAATAAGAAGAACAACAACAGCAACAATATGGTATTTGCTAAGTATGTACAAAATTAAATGTGTTTGCATCTACTTCATGTAAAAAAGAGATTCTAACATCATTAAAACCCTGTTTTATGTTTATGCTTGATTATTCTATTAATTAAATATACTTATTTTTCGTCTACAAGAAAATGAACTGAGATAGTTTAGAGCTATATATCACGAATCTGAAAATTTATACGTCTAGCTTTGAAGAAAAGTCTGTCTAGCTTTTCTGCACATATCAAAAGCAGCTAGCTATTAAAATGTCAAACTTCAGTGTAGCTAATCCTTCTTCAGAAGTCGCTTGAGATTAACAAATAAATAAGCCTGATTTAAAATTATCTGAGACAACGTCATTAACTTGCTGGACCTGAAACATGGTGAGAACCAGCTTTTTGAAAGATCATCTTTTAATAAATACAATTCTTTTCTTAGCAATAAAATGACAATATTAGAAATTAAAATTTCCTGAAAGGTAATTCTAAAATAAAATCCCTGTTACATTTACAGCATGGATAAATGGACCATATATAATAGAAGTGATCAGCTGTTGGTGAAAGGATTGACATTTTAGTTTCTGGAAAGTAAGTGTGAGGATGCCAAGGCTTAGAATAATAGTTTGGCTATTCTGAAGGCAATGGCAAGATTATTTCTGGATTCAGTGAAGTTCAACGCTTTACCTTATGCTGAAATCATGCAGTTTGTTGGACCCTTACCCATCAAAATAATTCCCTGTCCATGAAGTAGATATAGTAATACATTTTTGGTAGGAAAAAAATCTGTTTTCAGTTGAAAATCATTGTGCAAAAGTACAGTTTCAATTAATAGTTTGATTGCAAACTGATTCAATATACCTAGACTGCCTCAGATTTCACAGAGAATTTTCTCAGCAAATCCAAAATATATCATTGCATTGAGTGGAATTTAGGCATGTAAAGCACTGTGAGAGTGAAGCAGATGTACCCTCTGAATCTGCTATTGCTGCATGTACCTCAGCAAGCATGCTGAAGGAGGAATTTGTCACTGACTCAGTAGTGAAAAGAACCATCCCACGCCATTAGTGCTCTGCAGTGATATGAAGCATGCTGTCTCTGGAGATAAATGCTCTGTGTGATATCTGACACAAAAGGCTGAGAAAAAGCCATGCAAGTCATAGGATCTCATTTTATACGTGATGAACCGTTCATTTTGTTTGTTGGTCTGCCATTTGAATATTATGTCTCATTAAGAGGAAGTGGAGACATCACTCCAAGTAGCATCTTGGGGGAGGGAGGTGGGATGGGCTTTTCCTAGTCTGCAAGGCTGGACAGGCAAATGGAGAGACACAGAAGCCTCAGGCAGGAGCGAAACTGAAGTATTATGTTTAGAAAAAGATGGAGACAAAAACCACCAGGGAGATAATGCAGTGTTCTCTAAACTAGTAAGCCATCGAGTTGACTGAAAGTAATCCTGGATGAAAGGTTAAGCTTCAGGATGCCATTAAGAGGGGTAGATTGGTTAATGGTCCCTTTTTATTTCTATTCTTTTTGACCTAGGAATTTTTAATTTTCTGTTCTGAAGAAAGTTAATTATTCCAGTTTACATCCTAATAAAAATTGTGGGTTTTTTCCTAGTCTTTCTAGCTCAAGGTCTTCAGAAATAAGAAAAAGGAGGCAGATCACTTCAGGCTCTTACAAATTCTGGGTCCCACCATATTCTGCATTGCCCAAGATGATTCTCCACTCTTCATGTGGATTT
Source organism: Laterallus jamaicensis coturniculus (assembly GCA_022605575.1). Classification (NCBI taxonomy): domain Eukaryota; kingdom Metazoa; phylum Chordata; class Aves; order Gruiformes; family Rallidae; genus Laterallus; species Laterallus jamaicensis. Next base: position 1,154,592 of record JAKCOX010000062.1, read on the forward strand.
ATTTGTAAAATGTTGAACAGAGTGATACAGTGACTTGAATTTTAAGCTCAAGTTACTATTTTTCAGTGAATGTGAAATCCTGAAATCCTGAATGTGAAAAACCCTGAAATATTTCTGGGTTTTAGTTCCTTAGTGTTGAAAAATCAAATTTGAGAAGTTAGCACAAAGAAAATACAATAAATTTACGTTTTTGGTTTTTTTTTTTAACCCATCAGATTTTCATAGACTAGCTCAGTACTTAACTTGCTTTGCTCTTCTCATCCACAGAAAATTTAGATGAAAGTAGGTGAAATAGGGCCTCTGGTGACTACTTATAATACTTTCTTGCCTTTACTGTTACAAACATTATGAGCTTCCTGTTACAGTTATCATAGAATCATAGAATGACATGGGTTGGGAGGGACCCCAAGGATCATAGAGCTCCACCCCCCCTGCCACAGACAGGGCCACTAACCTCAGGCCTGGATCTACACAAGGTTGCCCAGGGCCCCATCCAACCTGGCCTTGAACACTTCCAGGGACGGGGCATCCACTACTTCTCTGGGCAGCCTGTTCCAGCACCTCACCACACTTTCTGTAAAAAACTTCCCTCTAATATCTAATCTAAACCATCCTTCTTTTAGCTTTAATCCATTCCCCTTTGTCCTGCCATTGTCTATCCTTTTAAAAAGTTGAATCCCCTCCTGCTTATAAGCTCCCTTCAGGTCCTGGAAGGCTGCAATGAGATCCTCCTGCAGCCTTCTCTTCTCCAGGCTGAACAAGCCCAGCTCCCTCAGCCTCTCTTTGTAGGGCAGGTGCTCCAGCCCTCTAATCATCTTTGTGGCCCTCCTCTGAACCCTCTCCAACAGTTCTACATCTTTCTTGTATTGGGGGCCCCAGATCTGGACACAGTACTCCAGGTGAGGCCTCAGGAGGGCAGAGTAGAGAGGGACAATCACCTCCCTGTCCCTGCTGGCCACCCCTCTTCTGATGGAGCCCAGGATACCATTGGCCTTGCGAGCTGCAAGAGCACACTGCTGGCTCATGTTAAGTTTCTCATCCATCAGAATCCCCAAGTCCTTCTCAGCAGGGCTACTGTCAAGAAGCTCTTCTCCCAGTCTGCATCTATGTCTGGGATTCTTCCGGCCCAAGTGCAACACCTTACACTTGGCAGTGTTGAACCTCATTAGGTTTACCTGGGCCCACCTTTCCAGCCTGTCAAGATCCCTCTGGATGGCTTCCTTTCCTTCTGTTGTGTCAACCACACCACTCAGCTTGGTGTCACCTGCAGACTTGCTGAGGGTGCACTCAATCCCATCATCGATGTCATTGATAAAGATGTTAAAGAGAACCAGTCCCAAGACAGACCCCTGGGGGACACCGCTTGTCACCGGCCTCCACCTGGACATAGACCCACTGACCTTTGGCTACGGTCTGTTAACCAGTTTCTTATCCACTGGATGGTCCACCCATCAAATCCACATCTCTCCAGTTTAGAGATAAGGATGTGGTGCGGGACTGTGTCAAAGGCCTTGCACAAGTCCAGGTAGATGACATCGGTTGCCTTCCCTTTATCTACCGATGCTGTCACTCCATCATAGAAGGTCACCAGATTGGTAAGGCACGACCTTCCCTTGGTGAAGCCATGCTGGCTGTCCCAGATCACATGCTCTTCCCTCATGTGCTCCAGCATGTCATCCAGGAGGATCTGTTCCATGATCTTCCCAGGCACAGAGGTGAGACTCACCGGCCTGTAATTCCCTGGGTCGTCCTTGCTCCCTTTCTTATAAATGGGAGTGACATGACATTTTTTCCAGTCCCCAGGGACTCTCCTGACAGCCACGACTTTTCAAATATGATTGAGAGTGGCTCAGCAACCACATCAGCCAGCTCCTTCAGGACCCTGGGAAGCATGTCATCCGGCCCCATAGACTTGTAGACATCCAGTCTCATGAGGCGGTCTCAGACTTGCTCTGCTCTTACAGTGTGGGGGGATTTGCTCCTCCACTTCCCACCTAGAGTTCTAGGGATGCAAGGTTCTGGGATTTGAGAATTATGAAAATCCTGGCTGCCAGAGAAGACTGAGGCAAAGAACTCATTCAGTACCTCAGCCTTCTCCTCATCAGTTGCAGTCAATTCTCCCTTCTCATTTACCAAGGGGGGTACGTTCTCTTTGGCCTGTCTCTTCTGGCCAATGTACCTGTAAAATCTCTTCTTGTTTTTAACATCCCTCACCAAGTTCAGTTATACAGTCCTTTTCTTAAATTCATCATACTGCTTTTTATTTGTGGTTATTGTTTTTAAATTTATCATCTTTTAAAATTATATATAATTAATTTCTTTTATCTTCTCTAATCTTCTAGATTATTCAACACCTTCTCTCTATCTTTTTTTCATAATGTGTTCAATTAATTTAGACAGTTTTCCATAAAATCAATTTGTAGATGAATACATGTTTTTTTGGTAGACACTGAAGCTACCTAAATCTCGAAACTCTAGATTAGACCCACTTCTGGTTTACTGGGAGATACATATTTCAATCCAAACCACTAGACATTTCCAGAGATCAGCTCCAGGGGTTTCTATTCTGCCAAGCCATAACCATAAGTTTAAATTGTAGTTTAATTCTTCTCTGCATTTCACTGCCTGAGATGCATAGAGCTACTGTCATCATTAAAGTAGAAGACTGAGGTGAACTTCATCTTAGCTGTTCTTATTATTAGTTAAGATTAATGTTTAAATGAGGAATATGAATTTGTTTTCTGTCATATACAAGAAGAATGTCCAGAGTGGTCCAGACATCCTGTGCTACATACAAGGGAATAACTGCCAGTAAAATACATAGTCCCTATTTCTGTTAGGACTTGAAGTATTCACAGACACATTGTTATAGAATTTTCTTTTTTAGGAATAGAATTTTTTCACCCCTGCTATTGTTCATAACAAAGCTTTCCAGTCTCTATAATTTATTACCTTTTGAAAAAAAAAATTAGTAAGCTATTTCTTCTTTCTTTCTTGAAGATTAAGCTTATTTCACATAGGAAAACTGACTACGTTATCTTGTGCAGATCAACAGGATATCCTGACTTCTGGAGTGAAACGTCACGAAATCTTGAACAGCTTTTACCTGGCAATATGAAATTATATTATCCTGATAAAGCAGCACTTCATATTACTGCTGCCAGGCAAGATGGTAACAAATGACGAAGACTCTACAGTAAAAGCTGATGTAAGATTTTTCCTTTGAATATTTGAGGAGATAGGCAATTTTCTAAAGTACCATTTTTATATTTATTTTTACTATTGGGAAATATATTAACATTTTTGTAGGCAATTTAGCTGTTAGACTGTGTGCAGAAGCAAGTATTTATTGTAGTTGCTGTGTATCCAATAACTGGAATTTGTGACAGCACCAATTTGTTAACGTTTTTTACTGCTTCTAAGTCTGTTTATTCTTGTTATGTTTCTTTACATCAGTAACAAATCCCCTGCCATTTAAAGACTTTTCCTACAATGAGGTAAACATGGATGAAGCATGACATGAAATGAAACCAGCAAATGTATTTGAGCTTTGCTTGTGTTTCAGTGAGGATTTAAACAGAGCTGAGTTGCAGAAGGTATTCACCTAAACATGACCCAGACACTGTTATTTTCCTTTGTGGGAGAAGATGCTAGCCTACTTACTAGAAAACTTCACGTTTTGGAACTGTCCAGTCAAACTCAATAGAAAATAATTTCAAAAACTGAAGTAAAATTCCCACAATATCAATTTCATAAGCTACTAGAAAGGGAGGGTATATCATTTTTCCTACGGTTTTAAATATGTTCTTATCCATATTTCCTTTGCATCAATCAGATGGCAATGACATTCAGGCTATAAATAATGAGAATGAGATTTTCAGAAGTCTTAAAACAATAGAGAAATATCTGGTGAAGTGAGGATGTAGTTGGAATCTATGACACTGTGAAATGAGGACCCTGAAGGCCTTCTTTTTTGTGGGGACTGTTGTGGTTTAACCCTCAGCGGAAAGCTGAGGCCACAAAGGTCAGACCAAAAAAAAACCCCCTACCACTTTAAGAGGTGGAGGATGGGCGAACGGAGCTAAGAAAGGGGCTGCAGAGCCAGAGGAAAAAAAACCAAGGCCTGCAAGGTTAGGATAAGGATAGTTTACTAAACAACAGGGAAAAGTATGAAAACAACTAACTACAGTGCTATTATTATATACAGTGCAAACCTCTCACCACACTATGTCATTTGAACCGTGCCCGAACCGATTCAGATTCCCAAACGCAGCACTCCCCGAGCCCAGCACCCCCGGGCACCCCCCTCACCACCTCCTGCCACGCCGATCCCGAAAGAGAAAGAGAGAGAGAGAACCCGGAACTCCCACACGCCTGCTCAGACCAGCACTTCCCGTGCCCGGAGCAGGTATTGATAGGTCTGGAGTCTCCCCCGGAACTGGCACTGCGGCTGCCCAGACCGGGACTTCCCGTGCCTGGGTCCGAAGTCGCCCCTGCAAAGGGGGGGGGGGCAGCCTGTCGGATCATGATGCAATTGGTATGGAATACTCTCAGGGCTAACATAGCCTGCTGCTGGGCTGAACCCAGGACATTATCCACCCCTTATTCCATACCATTTACATCATGAGCAGGATCAGCAACCTTCTTTGGGTCCAGGGAGTCTCTCACATCCACACACATGCATGTACACATGCACACACATGTATGTGCATATAGATTCAGTCTGTGGACGTTTCCTCCGAGTCTGTCGGTTTCGTTCAGTCCACGATTCTCAGGCTCACTGGTCCCTCTGTCACAACAGTCTCTCAGGGATGCCACTGGATCGTTGAATGCTGTATCTCGGGCTCTCGAACACTGCACCTGGCATGATCCATGCTCATAGTCCGTGGGTCAGAGGTGTTTATTACAAAAGAGAAAAGAAAGAGTTCTTGGGAGGCTGGTCTTCGCTCCATCATCACGGCACCGATGAACCTAGCTGTAATGTCATTAGTATAACATACAGTATCGTTTACCATGGCGAGTTTGTGGGAGAGTGATGTAATCAACCTGCCAAGCCTCCCCATATTTATATTTCATCCACCGTCCTCTATACCAGAGGGGCTTTAGCCGCTTAGCTTGCTTGATTGCGGCACATGTCTCACACTCATGGATAACCTGTGCAATAGCATCCATGGTTAAGTCCACCCCTCGATCTCGAGCCCATCTATATGTTGCATCTCTTCCTTGATGACCTGAAGTATCATGAGCCCATCGGGCTAGGAACAACTCACCCTTTTCTAATGTACTCTGGATTAGTCCATGACAGATGGTGGGACTGTGTTTCCACCCCTGGGGCAAACGATTCCATGTGTATTGGACACCTCTCCAGGTGAAAGCAAACTGTGGTCTGCACTCTGGTGCCAGTGGAATTGAGAAGAAAGCATTTGCAATGTCAATTGTGGCATACCACCTGGCTGCCTTTGATTCCAGTTCATACTGGAGCTCTAGCATGTCCGGCACAGCAGCACTCATATTTGGAGTGACTTCATTTAGGCCACGATAATCTACTGTCAGCCTCCACTCTCCGTCGGACTTCCGCACTGGCCATATGGGACTGTTAAATGGTGAGTGGGTTCGGCTGATCACTCCCTGACTCTCCAGTTGACGAATCAGTTTATGGATGGGGATCAAAGAATCCCGGTTTGTACGATACTGCCGCCTGTGCACTGTCGTCGTAGCGATTGGCACTCGCTGTTCTTCGACCTTCAACAACCCCACAACAGCTGGATCTTCCGAAAGTCCAGGCAAGGCACACAACTGTTTAGTTTCTTCAGTCTCCACAGCAGCTATGCCAAAAGCCCACCGGTATCCTTTTGGGTCTTTAAAATACCCTCTACGGAGATAGTCCATACCTAAAATGCACGGAGCTTCTGGGCCAGTCACAATGGGGTGTTTCTCCCAGTCCTTTCCAGTTAGGCTCACCTCAGCCTCTAGCACAGTCAACTGTTGGGAGCCCCCTGTGACTCCAGAAATGTAAACAGATTCTGTCCCTTCATAATTTGATGGCATTAGAGTACACTGAGCACCGGTATCCACTAGAGCCTCATACTCTTCTGGGTCTGATGTTCCAGGCCATCGGATCCACACAGTCCAATAAGTCCGATTATCCCTCTCCTCCACCTGGCTGGAGGCAGGGCTCCTCTATTGCTCCTGGATAGAAACTGGTGCAACATTCCTCTTGGCAGAACCTCGTGCACTTGCTCTACCTTGCAACTCATTTACTCGTGCTTGAAGGGCTGAAGTGGGCTTCTTATCCCACTTTTTCATGTCCTCTCCATGATCACGCAGGTAAAACCACAATTTGGCTCGGGGTGTGGCTCGTGGTGTGGCTCGTGGTGTGGCTCGTGGTGTGTACCTGCTGTGTTCTCTCTCTTGGGACGATGGATGACTTTTCCGGATAGCTGCAACATCGCTCTGTAGAGGTTGGGAGTCGGCCATGTGTTCGTCAAGTTTAAGTTTAACCAGTTGCTCTACTGCTGCAATGACAGAGCGTGCAACGTTGTCTTGATAAGTCCGGAGTCGGCGGGTCACTTCATATACGGTTGGTGGAAACATCTCCTCACATTCCATCACTGCCAGTGAATTTGTGTGCCCTGGTGGTGCACTTCGTATCACCTTACGCCACATGTCTGGGGTGCATCGGACATCATCAGGATCATCAGGGAGCCTTCTGTTGTCCGACTCACAATAAATCAACTCTCGTACAGCTAATTCTCTCAGGTACTGGATAACTGTCTCTATGCTGTCGTTCTTGGGTTTCAGACAGGTAATATATTCTTTCATGGGGTATCTTTCCCGCACACTTGACAGCAATCGCCTCCAAAGGCTGAGGATTTGTGACCCCTCGCCAAGTGCCTTATCAATACCTCCTTCTCTAGCCAGAGATCCCAACTGCCTGGCCTCCCTGCCGTCTAATTCCAGACTATTGGCCCCGCTATCCCAGCATCTGAGCAACCAAGTGATAATGTGCTCACCTGGGCGGCGGCCAAAATCTTTTCGCACCTCACGCAATTCACTCAGGGTCAGGGATCGGGTAACAATCTCTGGTTCTCCTACATCCTGACCTGCTCGAGATGGCTTTGCCCCATTCTTACTTTTCTGAGATGGCCCTGCCCCATTCTGACTTGTCTGAGATGGCCCTGCCCCATTCTGACTTTTCCATGATGGCCCTGACTTTTCATCCTCATCCTCATCCGGCCATTCTTGAGATAATGGTTTTTCACCATCATCCTCATCCTGACATTCTTGAGATGGCCCCGGTTGTTCACCATCATCATCTGGCACTACGCGAGCTAACTTCCTGGTGTGTTTCCTCTTTTGAATGGGAGCCACAGACTTTGGTGTGGGTTGGCCAAGGTCTATTGTAGAGGCTGCAGTATCTACAGTATGTACTAGTCTATTTCCTTTTCCTCCCTGACAGTGACAACAGCACTGACAGTGCTGACACCTCTCTTGAATGGAAACAACAGGCATTGGTGTGGGTTGGTTCTCTGAATTATGGGCAAGGTCTATTGTAGATGTTGCAGCATCTGCAGTATGTACTAGTCTATTTCCCTTTTCTCCCTGACAGCACTGACACCCTTTTTGAATGGGAGCAACAGACATTGGTGTGGGTTGACCAAGGTCTATTGTAGAGGTTGCAACATCTGCAGTATTCACCGATCCAATTCCTCTTTCCCCCTGACAGTACTGACGCTCTGAATTAGGGGCAAGGTCTACTGTAGAGGTCGCAGCATCTACAGTATTCGCCAATCCAATTCCTCTTTCCCCCTGACAGTACTGACGGTCTGGATTAGGGACAAGGTCTATTGTAGAGGTCGCAGCATCTACAGTATTCGCTAATCCATTTCCTCTTTCCTCCTGACAGTACTGATGGTCTGAATTAGGGGCAAGGTCTACTGTAGGGGTTGCAGTAGCTGCAGTATTTGCCAATCCATTTCCTTGTTCCCCTTGGCAGTGCTGACAGTACTGACAGTGCTGCTTGCTATCAAGCAGTGTTTGGTAGATGGTAGCCAAGCCCCAGCACAGTGCAGTAGGGCGTATTTCTCTGGGGAGCCCACTGCAGTTCTTTTTCAAATATGCAGTCACCTTATTAGGATCCTGTAGCTGTTCGGGAGTGAAGTTCCAAACCACTGGGGGTAAGAAAGTGCCTAGGTACCTGCTCATATTTCGCCATTTGCCCTGCCACTCAAGGTTATCCAGCCTCAGGGAAAACTCTTGGGTGGTATTCATAAACCTGTGCCTAATATATATACATATATATATCGAAAGCAAAACCATTTGCACCAAAACCAACAGTAGGAAAATGCTAGTTAGAATTTCCCAGGGATATTGGAAATTGTTAAACACTCTTACAAGGCCTGTTTTATCCCTCCTTGTACCGAACAGCAAAAGCTGATACAAGAACTCTTTTAAGTTCATGAACTTCAACGTTATCCAATCATAGACTGTTATCACGACATACACTAAACACACGTACGGGATGGCAACGAATCCTGGCAGGATTAAATGCAGCATGCCACGAGTTGGCAACCATGGCAGCATCCTTAAGAGTAAATGCCACAACATTGTACATAGAAATTACTTCAATAACCGTACCTACAACAACTCTATCTTAACTGCAATCGAGTTAAGGTCAAATCTATCGTTATCCCAACCTTTTTTGCCCCCCTTGGGGGTCCCCCGTCGAGCCCCACGTTGGGCGCCAAAAGTTGTTGTGGTTTAACCCTCAGCGGAAAGCTGAGGCCACAAAGGTCAGACCAAAAAAAAACCCCCTACCACTTTAAGAGGTGGAGGATGGGCGAACGGAGCTAAGAAAGGGGCTGCAGAGCCAGAGGAAAAAAAACCAAGGCCTGCAAGGTTAGGATAAGGATAGTTTACTAAACAACAGGGAAAAGTATGAAAACAACTAACTACAGTGCTATTATTATATACAGTGCAAACCTCTCACCACACTATGTCATTTGAACCGTGCCCGAACCGATTCAGATTCCCAAACGCAGCACTCCCCGAGCCCAGCACCCCCGGGCACCCCCCTCACCACCTCCTGCCACGCCGATCCCGAAAGAGAAAGAGAGAGAGAGAACCCGGAACTCCCACACGCCTGCTCAGACCAGCACTTCCCGTGCCCGGAGCAGGTATTGATAGGTCTGGAGTCTCCCCCGGAACTGGCACTGCGGCTGCCCAGACCGGGACTTCCCGTGCCTGGGTCCGAAGTCGCCCCTGCAAAGGGGGGGGGGGCAGCCTGTCGGGTCATGATGCAATTGGTATGGAATACTCTCAGGGCTAACATAGCCTGCTGCTGGGCTGAACCCAGGACAGGGACAAATAATCAAAATATATTTATGTTATTTGTTTTTCTTCTTTGAATCTTGGCAAAATATTTCACATAAATGTGATTTGTTGACAGTCTCCTGAGATATATTTGGTAGGTATTTAAGTCCTGAAAATGGACATTATTAAATTTCTAATCATTGCAACCAGGCATCACAAGGAATCATTATAAAATTAAAAAAAAAAATTCATGTTTCATGATAGTTGTGAGCATCAAGTAGTGGAACAATTACTTTTTACTCTCGACTAGCTGAGAGGACCAAGGCTAATATAGGCAGCAACGTGAGCATTGTTTAGGTGGCCAGAAGAAGACTTTTCGCTAAATGTGTGCTTAGGACTCCAGAAGCATAACAATGTAGCAATTTTTTTTTTTTTCTGGAGAAGAATAAGGAGAATGTTAGGATAGAGCAAATGCCTTCCCAAAATGATCAGGACAGATCTTTTCATAGACCTTAATTTTATTAGAATCCAGTGCATGGCCTTAGGTGCACTGTGGGTTTATGTGCCAGGTGGATGCTCACATGTTCTCTTAATGTGAAGGAGAAGAGTATGGGACGCAAGGTCACTGCTGCTGGTGTATGTGCCTTTTGCTGTTTTTGTAAATGAAGATGTTGTGCAGCACACTAACTTCATAAACCTGCAAGTCAGACCTATCCCGGAAGCATATCGCAGAAGCTGAATCCATGGCTATGATTAGAAGAGATTGCCACCGCACAGTTGCCAATGCTAGATGGCAAGGGACCATAGGTGAGGGGTCGAATGAGCAGGAGCTACAGTATGTGAGACTTCTGATGTCGATCTAAAACTGAGGAATTGTCTTTGAGTCCAGGAACACATCTACACAGAAACAGTCACAGATAAGCTTAGGTCTGGACATAGGGAAAGTAGGCAGCTCTCCTAAAAACCGGGAAATTAAAAATTACTATAGACTTCCTATCTACCTTACCTGTTCCTGACCCTTGGAAAAATAACATTGTGGTATTGTCCATTGTTTTTTCTGTTCATGACAGAAGCTGCTGCAGTAAGAACAAGGGTGATAACCGTAGGCTGCATCTCTGTACAGCAGTTTCTGTGCCAAACCTAGTTGCCAATTCTGTGCTTTCTGATGGTGTCTTAGTCACCTTGTTTCTCCAGGGTTCTGCCCTAGCTCTATGACATCTCCTCCTCCTCCTTATTACTAGCTTCACCATCACCATCATTAATTTCTTATTTTTTTCTTTTAAAAAACACCCACACAGGAATAGCACGTTATATAGTGACAATTAAATACAATACACTTGATAGATATTTGAGTCTTACTTACATAGTGTACTCACTCATCATGGCCAAATGCCATATAAAGGAAAAACAATGGTAAGTAGCTACAAGTGACTGGTGAAAAACCACACAGATGAGAACCAAATGGACTGACCAGGAATTACCTTTCACAGAGAGCAGCTGTTTTCACGCCTCTGAGAAGATCTGACCTGGCCCCAGCACACCTGCTCCCTCTGTGAGCCCAGACCCTCTGCAGCAGCTCTGTGTCACAGCATCAGGGCAGTACCCTGCCCCTTTAAACACAGCTGCAGTCAGAGGTATCCGCTGGGCAGTCATGACACCTGTCTCCCACCACGAATTTTGAATTTGCTAGTAAAATGACTACAGCCCTTTGCACTTTTACATTTTAAATTTTACATTGCTCATGAGTGATGTTCGGTTTATTCTGTTTGCTCTTTACAGTGAATAACTCTTTTATGGTCTTTGGTAATGCTCTGAGAGTAATGAATAATTTTAAAGCCAGTTTTATTTTTTTCTTGTTTAAATAAATTAGATAGTAAACAGAAGAAGCAAGCCTGAATGAAGGGAAAGTCATTTCAGGTGTTGGAAGGGGAGGTGTGTCTTTACTTGCAGTGGGAAATTTAAGCTGCTACTTAATAAGGTTGGGGCTTCACATTTTGGGTATATGTAGAAATTGTCATGTGTGATATAATTTCTAAATGTGCCTTCATTAAAAGTTTCCCAGATGGGGATTAAGGGAGTGTAATTTGTCAGTGAACCAGAAATCAGTGCAGGGGTTGTGGTTCAAGCTGATAAGGCCTTGGAGGAAATTCCCTCCTACTGTTAGGAAAACTGGAAAGCGGAAACCTGAAGTATGACTGCTTTAGCTGATAAGAGGAAAATAAAATTATCTTAAAATAAGGAGGGTCTTTTTTCACTCTATTAGATTTATCAAGAGGAAAATATTGATACAATTTATCATTAAGGTGAAAATTAAGTATATGCAAACCTATTTTTTTGTTCACGCCAGCTGTATTAATTGACTTTTTAGATTATAAAGTATGACGTGACTAAATTGGTAAGTGGTATAAGCTGAGGTAACATGAGTAAGTTTTCAGTTTGCTTATCATTCCTTTGAGGCTTCTACTTAAAATGACTGAAAATTGCTCAACTGATGTTAATATGGCCCTTCATCTGAAATAGAATTATTAAACACTTGGGCTTTATCAGCTGGGCTGTAGTTTGTAGCTTGGAAGATGCGGTGAAGGAGTTTTAATCAAAATGAGCAACAACATTCCCTTCAATTTCTGCAGTTTAATTATGCAATTTTCACTTATTTCATACCTATGCAACACTTGCTGAAGGACTGAGGTAAAGGTTATCTTTGACTGTAGAGTTGATGTTACCATGTACATAGACTTACATAAATTGCATGAGGGGCAGTAGAATCTGAGGCTCCAGATTGTTGTCATGAAAACTCCTGACTACTTTTGTATTTGCTTGTGTCATAGTTTTATAAATGTTTGGTTTTAAACTTACAAATTCTGGTTGATGCTTTAAAATTGTCACTTGGCACACTGCTGAAATGCCATTTCATCTGCGTATCCATCATGGGTTGGGAGGCTGGGACAGCAGTAGTCATTTCTGCTTGTTCACTCATCTAAGTGAATTGCCTTAGGCAATGGGTTTGTTCAGCCTGGGACATGAAATTCCTTCCTTTTCTCAGAAATGAGAGAGGAGATGAAGAGAGAAGCTCTCAAGGTAAGGCAGAAATCTTACCACAGAAGACAAAGGATCATTGGTAATAAGAGTAGATATGCAGGGAGAGGAAAGGGGAGACCAAGACACTGAGAAGAAAATATGCTTTAATGGCAGAACTAATCAAAAGCAGAAAGGACAAACCATGCACATCCTCCCTAAGTGACAGGAAGGTCTGGTGAACTCTGAGTGGCAAAAAGCCTTGGACACAAAGCAGATTCAAATATGTTTGATTTTTTTTTTGGTTTTATTATATTTTGTCTGCTCTGTGTTTCATGTAAATAGGAGTCAATTATTCAGTTGCACTTCTCAGGAATGTGGCTTGAAAGTAATTTAATTGTAAACAAAAAAACTGCATGCAGTGGTATTTTAGAAAGACTATATTTGAGCTTTGGATGAAGACAGGTGGAGAATATGACTGAAGAGCCAGTACTAAAGGGAAGATTATGGCTACAAGCTTTCAAGACAAAATGTAGGAGAGGAGTTTTAATCTTGGGTATGTGCCTCAGATATGAGGTCAGTCTGCTGAATACCTCTGTTCGGAGACAGGATATTCACACAGTCCAAGCCCCTGGCAAACCCTTATTTGATGGCCAAACTTAGATTGGACTCTGCAATGGACTGCTGCCCTTTGGTAGCTGTGATCAATCAGCATTCATGGAGCTACGTTAGCCATTAGGGAGCAATATTGACTATAGGGACAGATGTTCTGATTCAACCTGCTCATTTAGAAAGAAATTACACAGGGACTAGTTGAATTAAACAGAAGGCCTCAAATAAGAATAGTTTGCTCGCAGATCTTCTAAACAACCCTCAACACATGATTATTTTTTTTCCTCAGAGGCATTCTTGGTTCTTAGTGCTTGGAACGTCCATGACTGAAAAGTCACTGTTTTCTGTGGCAGAAATGTCACTGTCCATGGTGGTTTTGTTTCTCTCTTTCGTGCACACTGAAGAAATCCTTTCTCTACAAACTGTCCCAGAGTGGCCTTCTACAGGACTTTTTTGTTTGGACTGGTGCTTTTGCTTTGGCTTAGGAATCTTTTATTTGGATTGACATTTTCCTGTTAGAACTGTTTCGTTTAGAGCAATTTTTTTTTGGCAGCTTGAACTCATGCAAGCCTTTCTGTGTTATCCTAAAAAATAAAGATGACATGTGTCTCTAAATACTCCATTTAAAAAAAAAAAAAGGATAAAGGAATATTGAATAGTGTGTTTAGGTTTAAGAATTTTTTTTACTTATTATAGTGACTTTGTAAGGTTATATCATACCATGGTATGTACTGATTCTTATATGTATAATGGAGGTTGGAATATAAATATTCTTCCTCATTCACAAAATCTGCAAGTCCTTTTGAGTGAATGTAATGCAGGGCATGCTGCTAACTACTAGAGAGGAAGTATTATATATCTATTTAAACTTAAAATACATAAAAATGAAAGTAGTAGATAAAAATACTAAGTATATAGATCCATATATTTTTGGGAAAAACATAATTTGAAAGTGAAATTTTCTATCCAAAAAGTCTTACCAATAAAATAAGTAGGTAGACTGAAAGACAAAATGACATTAGCTTTTGATTTAAGGATGCTTCTGTGTATGTGCAGGTGCTTGCCACAAGGGGATTCTCATTTTTCTACTTTCCATTCCTTTCCTTTGGTCTAGATTTGGGAACTGTGTTTGGTGAGCTAGGTCAATGAGCTGAGCACATTGAAAACAGGAGGCCTAACAAAAAAGTGGATAAACTTCAGAACACTATGACACCACTATGAACTGACTCAACCCCCCGTAAGTAGGGGACTGAGCTAGACACCTTCTCAGTGATAGACTAGCACAAATTCAGAAAACTGCCTGATGATTTAGACACCATTTTTTCACTTACTCAACTCATTGTTGTGATTCCTCTCTATGCTTCTTTTATTACTACTGAATTGTGAAATGGAAGTTTAGAAAACTATTTGTGTTCCAATAGCAGTTTGTAAACATAAAATTTGCTACTATTCATAAAAATTCGCATTTTACAGTAGCATACATGCTTTTTTAACCACAGTATTACTCATATTTCTCTTTTGAAAGGCTAAAACTCAAGTAATAAGCAAGTTTTGCAGAGTTTTGGGATTTTTGTTTGTTTTTTTGTGGGGTGGTTTAGACTTTGGGATTACAAAGTAGCATTGTAACACTTCACACAGTAACAGTCAAGACAATTCAGGGAACTAGAATGGCAATAAGGCTGTTAAACAAAATGTGGACATGTGAAAACATGATCCTCTAACTTGGGGGAAATGCTCAAATTACATAGCATTTGTTTCCATTTTGTTCTGTTTGCTTATTTAACTTTCTATGTGTGTTGCAATCTCTTACATTCAGGTCAGCTGCACAAGGGTAGTTTGGCATGGTAAACACACTGTGTAAGCACTGCAATGGTATGCGAAGGAATATTCAAGGCAAGTCCAGATTGTTTAACAGGAAAGGCAATGTGTACTGAGGCTGGTGAGATAGATTTCATAGTACCAGCTTGTCGAAACTGTGTAATAAATGGGAAATTCAAAACTGGACAAAGAGGAGAAATGTGTCGTTACCCCTAATTTCTGTAACACCGATAGTAGGCACTGCCCCTGTTGACCTCCTTGGCTTGGCATCCAGCAGCGATTGTGAACATTTGAATGTGACTATGAAAAATGACCTGACATTGTTCTCCAAAGAGTTTGCATTGTTCATTGCAAGCTTATTAAACACCATCACCACTCAAGTAGAGATCTGTTTGCTAAGCTGATATATTTGTACTACTATGATATGCTCTGGTTTCCCTGCAGAAACACAAATAGGAATAAGTGTGCTTGGTTTCTGTGCGAGTTAGTTTCTATACAAACATATACAGGCCTGATTCCAGTCCCATTTACTCTTGTGATATCAAACATTGCTCTTTTTATGTGCTGGCATTCTCAAGAGCCAGATGAAGAATTTTTGTACAGATTAAACAGTAGCAGAAAGGATAGAGATGTGGGATGTGTGGAGAAAGGAGTCATTTCCATTCAGCAAGCCTCCCACTTGCTACCAAAAGAATCTCTATATTGAGCTCAGGGAGTGCAGTGGAAAGAGTTCAGGAGATAGTTTTTCTATTTGCTTCAGCAGAAACGCATGACTCAGTTAATGCCAATCGACACCGACTCTCTCAGTGCAAAGTATTACCAGGCACTTCAGCATGTGCAGTTTTTAAGGCACCACTTGGAGGATGAGCAGAGGAGCAAGCTGATAAAAGTTGTTGCAGTTCCATTTCCATAAGAGGAACCACCATATCGATTTACACCAGCTGAAGGCGTGCTAACAAGGCACCGACAGGAACGCTGTGGCCAATTTAGAAAAGAACAGCTTTTTTTAATTAATATTTTTAAACAACCATTCAAATTCTTACAGAAGGGAAAGCACTGTTCAGACTCTGCAAAAACATTTATTTGTTGAAATTAATTTCATTATGACAGTCCCATAAAAATAGGAATGGTGTCAGAGAAAAAGGATGCAGGATCATTTTGGGAGATCAAACTTACTTGCTTATTCTAGCTAAGTATGTATAAAATGACTAAATTTTTGACCTTCCAGATGTTCTAGTGTTTTCTATAATAATTATTACTTTGTTCTATCAATGGTCTAGATGTGAATATATCCTCATATATATATGCCTCATAGAGAATATAACATAAGAAAAGATCATGAAGGGACAAACAAAATTTATATTAAGAACATTGAAAATTAAGCTTTCTGTGAAAACTCCGAACAAACCAGTTGATAAAACTTTAGCAAGTTTGCTTTATTAATTGTCTCATTTATCATATGTAAGATTTTTTTGAGGCATCGGATAGCTTCTCAGGGTTAAATTCTTACTTTTCTCTCTGCCCTCCCATTATTTTTAAAAAAATTGATTAATAATCAAAGCCTTTCTATTGTTTCAACTAAGAATGTCAGTCAATTGACTACAATGTATCATTCATTGTTTTCAATGGACCTTTATGCAAGGTCATATTGACCTTGTGTAAATTTTGCTTTGAGAACAGCTTTAACAATAGACCTCTGGTGCATTTGTTTCTGCATGTCTTGGCATCATATAAAAAGCATTTCAAAAGTATAAGTAAAAACCATCAGCTTCAACAGAAATAATGACCCCATTTTCCATGGTAACGAAAGGACTTTATGAAAATACACTGAGCTGTTTTCCATACTAAGGTAAAATTATTCTAAAAATAGGACTGGTTCTTGGTGTTAACTGGCCAAGTTGCAGAGATTTTACTTTCTGAGCCTTTATGAAGCAAAATATAAACACTTCTGAATATTTCTGAGAAAGTCAACTGCCAAATTCCTTTTTTTTTTCTAACATTGCTTTTCTTTAGAAGATAGAAGGAATAAAACAAAAACAACCAATGATTCTTTATAACAACAGATGGCCAGTATAAGTAAACAACTGAAATTTAAAATTACATTAAAAACAAGTGTAATAAAGTTATAATAAATTATGTCATTACAGCAGACCTCCTCCTCTCCTCTCCTCTCCTCTCCTCTCCTCTCCTCTCCTCTCCTCTCCTCTCCTCTCCTCTCCTCTCCTCTCCTCTCCTCTCCTCTCCTCTCCTCTCCTCTCCTCTCCTCTCCTCTCCTCTCCTCTCCTCTCCTCTCCTCTCCTCTCCTCTCCTCTCCTCTCCTCTCCTCTCCTCTCCTCTCCTCTCCTCTCCTCTCCTCTCCTCTCCTCTCCTCTCCTCTCCTCTCCTCTCCTCTCCTCTCCTCTCCTCTCCTCTCCTCTCCTCTTGCTATCACTTAAAAAAATTATCATTCTGGTGATGGCAAAGGAAAAATAAAAGCAACTGGTAAACATATTCCATTATACATTTTTTAACTGAATAAGGAATTTGTCAAAATATACTTAATCTAACCTTTAAGCTGTGCAGTTTAGCAGTTCAAATTTAAAACCTCACAGAAGCTAGTAAATCTTAGGAAAGATAGAATTTGTCCTAAAGGATACCTAGAGGATAAAAAGAGATGAAACGATAGCCAAGGAATTTTCACATTTTAAAAAAAGGTAGATCATCAGGAAATTTTAGTGCTTTTCCCCCTGGAAAACTTAAAAAATTTGGAATGAGTCTAAAAATGAGGATGGATAGTTTTCCTATTTAGCTGCTTCTCAATTTCTTGTTAGCAAGTGCACTTGCTTTTACAGATGTGTTATTCCATAGAAGACATAGTTAAGAATTTTTTATATGAGCAGAAGTTGAAACTGGCCGGGAATCACTGAATAATGTTAATGTGCTTTCATCAGATCAGTAATTGAATTTGTTACATTCATTTAATGTAACTGTTCAAATGGGAGTTGGGTATAATTATCTTTTAGTCCCTGACTTTGCACCTCTGGGGCCACAAATCAATGCTTGGTGAGGACGACAACAATTACTCTAATCAAAGGGATGTAATACATGCTAAGTTAGTTGGTTTCATTTCTTAGAGCGCTAAAGTCTTCACAGAACTACACTGAGGTTTGGCACAGTTTGTGAGTTGGCAGGCTTTGCTCTAAAGAAACACAGTCTGAAATGAGCATCGGCGGAGAAATACTCTTGCCCCACAGGAAAGCTGAAGTGTGGTTCCACAAACAATTAACACAATTGTACATTGTGACTGTCTGTTCACACCAGCCTCTCATAAGACCAAAAAACTGGTCTCAACTGCCTTGATCAGCAGTAGTAATTTGAGCTCAACTTCTTCCTTGAAAAAGCAATTAGCATAAAGCTAGCACCTAGCGACTGAGTGGACTCAAACACTTCTCTGCTTTAGTATTCTGATTTCCGTAATTGCACTGGATTTCTTTCTTAATTCCAACGGGAAACTGAGGTCTGTATAAATATTTGGCTTTGAAACATACAATCAAGTATTTATAAACAAGTGTACCTTGTAAAAAAAAGTCTTCCATAATGTTTAACTTTTTTGCAATTTTTCTTTCATAACAGTTAAATTAAAAATATAGGATTTATACTAAGTTAAGAAGATAGAAAGTAATGAAAGTAATCAAGGGATATATGGCATTTCATTTATTTTTGTATACTACCAGAAGTTATACCAAATACTCATGTGGTTGAGTGCAAATAAATTCACAGGAAGTTTTCACAAAAGGAAATACTTATGAAGAATAGAAACTTTTGATTTGAGTACATTACCTATTCCTTCTGTTTGGGTTTAGTAGAGAGATGCGCTTGCTTTAGATGAGAAGTTTTTTATCCTGGAAAAATTGTAGTCCAGTGGACAGATTTACAAAATGAGGTGGAAAATGGAATTCCAAGACACATAGTAATTCAGATTAGGAAACATTTTCCTTTCTTGCCATTTTAATATAATTTTCTCTTTAGAAGGTGTCACTGAGCTACCCTGATAAAAAAGAACAGGTTCCGATCACAGAATCACAGAATCACAGGATTGTACGGGTTGGAAGGGACCTCCAGAGATCATCGGGACCAACCCCCCTGCCAAAGCAGCTCCCTAGCTCATACTGCACAGATAGGCGTCCAGACGAGTCTTGAATATCTCCAGGGAAGGAGACTCCACCACCTCCCTGGGCAGCCTGTGCCAGGGCTCTGTCACCCGTACTGTAAAAAATTTCCTCCGCATGTTGGTGCAGAACTTCCTGTGCTCCAATTTGCAGCCATTGCCCCTTGTCCTGTCTCCACAGACAGGGGCAGGCCAATTCCCTCTGCATCCTGTACTTAAGATATTTATAAACGTTGATTAAGTCCCCCGTAAGTCTTCTTTTCTCCAGACTGAACAGCTCCAGCTCTCTCAGCCTTTCCTCGTAGGGTAGATGTTCCAGGCCCTTAATCATCTTCGTAGCCCTTCTCTAGACTCTTTCAAGGAGATCCCTGTCCTTTTTATACCAGGGAGCCCAGAACTGGACACAATACTCCAGGTAGGGACTGACAAGGGCAGAGTAGAGGGGGAGGATCACCTCCTTCCACTTGCTGGCCACACTCCTCCTGATGCAGCCCAGGATCCCATTGACTTTCTTAGCCACCAGTGCACATTGCTGACTCATAGCCAACCTATCATCAACCAGGACCCCAGGTCCTTCTCCACAGAGCTCTTCTCCAGCAGGTCATCCCCCAGCCTGTACTGATACATGCAGTTATTCCTCCTCAGGTGCAAGACTTTACACTTGCTTTTGTTGAATATCATCTGGTTTCTCCCTGCCCGCTCTCCAGCCTTTCCTGGTTTGCAGTGCAGTGTTCCTGTGTGTCAGCCACCCCTCCCAGCTTTGTATCATCAGCGTACTTGCTGATGATGGATGCTATTCCCTCATCAAGGTCGTCAATGAAGATATTGAACAGGACTGGACTCAACACCGAGCCCTGGGGAACACTGCTCGTCACAGGCCTCCATTCAGATTCTGCTCCACTGATGACAACCATCTGAGACCGGTCTGACAGCCAGTTCTTGACCCACCTTACTGTCCACTCATCTATCCCATACTCTCTCAGCTTTGTTATCAGGATGTCATGGGATACAGTATCAAAAGCCTTGCTGAAGTCAAGGTAGACAACATCCACTGCTCTCCCTCCATCCACCCAGCCGGTGATGACATCATAGAAGGCTATGAGATTGGTCGAGCATGATCTCCCCTTGGTGAATCCATGCTGACTACTCCTCATGACCTTCTTCTCTTCAAGTTGCTTGGAGATGGCATCCAGAACAAGCTGTTCCATAACTTTTCCAGGGACAGAAGTGAGGCTGACTGGCCTGTAGTTGCTCAGATCCTCCTTCTTGCCCTTTTTAAAGACTGGAGTGATATTGGCTATCTTCCAATCCTCAGGCACTTCTGTTGTCCAAGACCTGCTGAAGATGATAGAGAGCGGCTTCTCAATCACTTCCGCCAGCTCCCTCAGCACATGTGGATGCATCCCATCTGGGCCCATGGATTTGTGTGCATTAATCCCTATGAGCAGCTCCTGACCTCCTCTACCTCAACTAGAGGGAAGATCTTCATTCCCCAAGCACTCCTACTTTCATCCAGGATCTGTGGGTCCCGAGGGGCCTTTGGAGTGAAGACTGAGGCAAAGAAGGCATTTAGTATCTCCACCTTCTCATCATCCCCCGTTGTTGGAGAATGGCTGACAGACAATGGTCATGGAGATATAGCTGAGCTGCATATGCGTACATAAGGAACTGTGTACGTGCACGCAGGCACGGAGTACAGACTAAAGCAGAGCAGAAGAAGCACGGCACGACCAATCAGGATCAAGGTCAAGACGACCTTAAACGAAGATAGCCCTCAGAAGAAGCAAGTGAATCTGGGAAGAACTGTTTGAAGGAACTGCAAGAATGAAAACAAGAGGCAGGCTTATGATGATGTATCCCTTAACAAATAACCAATGATAGATTGACTAATAGGCATATATTAGCCACAATGTATAAAAGGAGCTAACTTAGAGCTAATAAACGAAGTTGCTTTTATCACTCATATTGAGTAGGCCTGCTTCTTCCCCCGCATGCACCCCGTTACCAGGACACCAAGTCCCTTGCCTTATTCAGCAACGGACCTACATTATCCCTGGTCATCCTCTTACTATTCACATATAGATAAGAGCCTATAATTTGATCAAGGAAGTGACTGAGGTAGGTATTAGGTTTGACACTTCAGAAGAGGAAGATATTTGTCCCTTTTTACATGCAGCATGATTTTACATACAGAATGATGATACAAGAGCATATGCAACAAGAAGGCACTCCAGTCTCCAGGTCTTGGCTCTTTGATCAAGCAGATCTTGGCAAACCTTCATAGTCTGCTGTCTTGAAGGTTGATGAGAACACTTTTAACAGTTTTACTGGGTTTTGAAGATGACTGAATTTAGGGTTGTCTTAAAGTGTGAATAGAGATGCTTTCACTTATTGTGGAGCTTACTTATTGTGGGGTTAACATACTGTTGTGGTTTATCCCTCAGTGGAAAGCTGGGGCCACAAAGGTCAGACAAAGAAGCCCCCTACCACTTTAAGAGGTGGAGGATGGGCGAACGGAGCTAATCGAAGAGCTGCAGAGCCAGAGGAAAAAAAAAACACAGGCTTGCAGGGTTGGGATAAGGATAGTTTACTAAACAACAGGGAAAGGTATGAAAACAACTAACTACAGTGCTATTATATACAGTGTAAGCCTCTCCCCACACTATGTCATTTGAGCCGTGCCCGAACCGATTCAGAGCCCCGAACGCAGCACTCCCTGAGCCCAGCACCCCTGAGCACCCCCCTCACCACCGCCTGCCACGCCAATCCAAGAGAAAGAGAGAGAGAGAGAAAAGCCGGAACCCCCACACGCCTGCTTAGATCGGGACTTCCCGTGCCCGGAGCAGTTTCTGATAGGTCCGGAGTCTCCCCTGGAACTGGAACTGCGCCTGCCCAGACCAGGACTTCCCATACCTGGGTCCGAAGTCGCCCCTGCAAAGGGGGGGGGGGGCAGCCTGTCTGATCATGATGCAATTGGTATGGAATACTCTCAGGGCTAACATAGCCTGCTGCTGGGCTGAACCCAGGACACATACCTGATAACCTGCTCCAGGTTAGTAGTTCTACTTCAGGGAGTAGTTTTTTATTTCCTGTGAGCAGTACTATTTTTTTCTCTTTTCATCTGATCGCAGTGTGGTTTAGCATGGCAAGATTATTGAGAAAACCAGGGGGTGTGGGGTGTGTGCTGTGGAAGAGCTTCAGGGATGGCTTCAGCAAGAAGCAGCTAGGAGCTTTCCCTAGGCTTGACAGAGTAAACACCAGCTGGGCTCAAAGCCAGACCCACTGCTGACCAAAGCCAAGCCAATCAAAGACGGTCATAGCACCTCTGGAAATCACATTTAAGAGACAAATAATTCACAAGTAGATTTTTTTTGCCACCAGAGAAGGGAGTGAGATGTTAGAAACATTCCCTTTTGTCCTATCGCTAGTCATCTGTGAGAAGAGGCCGATCCCCCAGCTCACCACAACCAAGTTTTAGGTAGTTGTAGAGACCAATAACGTCTCCCCTGAGCCTCCTTTTCTCCAGACAGTCCCAGTTCCCTCAGCTGCTCCTGATAAGACTTGCATTCCAGACCCTTTATCAGCTTTGTTGCCCTTCTCTGGACATACTCCAGGCCCTCTTGTAGTGAGGGGCCCAAAACTGAACGCAGTATTCAAAGTTACTCACCAGAGCTGAGAACAGGGAGATCATCATCTCCCTGGTCCTGCTGGCTACATTATTCCTAATACAAGCCAGGATGCTGTTGCCTACTTGGCCACCTAAGCACACTGCTGCCTCATGTTCAGGTGAATGTCAAGAAACACCCCCAAATCCTTTTCCTCTGTACAGCTTTCCAGCCACCCTGTGCCAAGCCTGTAGTATTGCCTGGTATTGGTATTACCAAAGTGCAGGACCCAGTTCTTTGTCATATTGAACTTCATCCCACTGACCTCTGCCTATTGATTCAACCTGTTCAGGTACCTCTGGCAGATTCACAGTTCCCCCCTACTTGGTGTTGTCTGCAAACTTACTGAGGTTACACTCAATTCTCCTTCCAAATCATCATTAAATATATTAAAGAAGATGGGCCCCAGTACTGACTCCTAGGGAGGACCACTTGTGATCTGTCACCAGTTGGATTTAATTCCATTCACCATGACTCTCTGGGCCTGGCTTTCCAGCCAGTTTTTAGCTCAGCGAAGAGTATACCTGTCCAAGCCATATGCCACCAGCTTCTCCAAGAGAATACTGTGTGAGACTGTGTCAAAGGCTTTGCTGAAGTTGAGGTAGCCTACATCAACAGCCTTTCTTTCATCCACCAGGCAGGTAACCTAGTCATAGAAGGAGATAATGTTGGTCAGGCTGGACTTGTCTTTCATGAATCTATGCTAGCTGGGCCTGATCCCCTGGTTGTCACATATTTGACCGCTGATTGCCCTCAGGATAACTTGGTCTATAATCTTCTGCGGCACTGATGTCTGGTTAATAGGCCTGTAGTTGCCTGGATGTTCCTTACAACCCTTCATATAGATGGTTGCATAGTTCTTATAGTCTCTAGTCATCTGGTACCTCTCCCTTTGCGCCCATGACCAATGATAGATGATGGAGAGAGCTTGGCAATCACATCTGCACCTCCCCCAGCACCCTCAGGTGGATCCCATCTATTGAGACATCTTATAATACTAAGTAGTGGTTTTTTTAAGCAGTTTGCAGGGAAAAAACATACTGACTAAAATGGAATTGTGAAAAAATAAACATGAAGTACTATACTGACTTAGTCAATCACAACAGTACAGATGCCATAAAGTAATTACCCAGCAAATCTAAGATTTTTTTTGTATTTGCTATGTTGTTATCACAATGTGATTAAATTTGAGTGTATATTCATGCATTGGTGAAGGCTTCACTATAAGACTGAAATTTTGTGAATATTGTGCCTTTCAGAATCTTTCAAGGAATTCAACTCAATTCTCTCAGCATGCTTGCTAAATTTACATTATAAGCTGCAGCAATGCCAATGTGTTTTAGAATCAAGGAAAAAAATAATCACCCTTAAAAATGATGTCGTGCGGGTAATAGGAAATTAATTACATTGTTCTGGACATCCAACATGTAGGAGAAAAAAATAAATCTTGAAAAAATAACCTAGCCAAACAAAAAACCCCCCTGCAAACACCCCACTACAGCACAAAAGTGCCATTGCCATGGAAAGGTTAACAAACACAACAAATGAGAGATTCAACAAGTTATGTCAATGGGGATTTTTTGGATTAAATCTACTGTACCAGGTAGTGCTCTAAAAGTCTTGGACTGCACCTGAATCCCTTTGGTACAAAGGCGAAGTTGATAAAAAAAAATAGCTAATTTATTGATGTACTTACCTTTAAAATGTAGGCTTTAAGTTCCTTTACAATTCACCTTTTCATCAACATAGAGATGCTAGGACAACTACTTCAGATGCAAACCTTTATAACCATGACATAAATGCTCCTTCCTTGCAACAGTCTAGGAATTTCCCATCTCATTCCTATTACTAAAATCCTGTGCTTATTTAAAACATATACAAACTAAACTGTAACACAGCAAAAAGCCTAAGATGGGGGGCAGGGGTAGGGAAGGGAAGTAAAGCCAGACTTTTATAATTATAGTAATTGAACCTTTTATGGTAGACACAGCTTACTTAGTGTCTTAGTGAAGTGTTTAGTAGAAAACAGTTTGGAAGCTTTTCAACAAAGTCAGCAAACATAACTTTCGATGGTTTGGGTAGTGTTCCACTCTCAGAGAGCTTCTGGAAAAACTAGCATGTACACAGTGAAAGAGAACTACAGAGCTCCCCTTAAAAGTGAGATGCTGTCTACCTAGGCAGAACTGGAGGCTGGAGAGTGGAAAGGGGAATGGCGAGAGTTGCATATAAGTAAAACCTGCTCATCTCTAACAGCCAATTTAAATCAGGAAAAGTGGCCTCAGAGGCTTTATTCATTCTTATTTACAAGAAAATACATGTGTCACATTGCATCCTATCCTATCATAACTTGTCAAGTGTCTAGTTTTCCCTGGATGCTCATTTAGAAAGAAAAATTGGAAAAGGAAAAGGGAAATAGACTGTATTCTGTGGAAAAAAAGGATACTTAACACATGCACAGTGATGATGACCACTGTTCACAGGTTCAGTGCTAAACTTCTAAGTCAGTTACGCTAGAATGTTCTTAATTGGAAGAATGTTTGCATATGGATGTAACATGTTGTATACTTGCTCATATTAGATTTGCTTTCTTTTTCTTTCATTCAGCTCTGGTTTTTTTATTGTGATTTTTTATAGTGGATGAGAGGGTTGCTATCTTCCCTCCAAGAAAAAGTGTCCAGATAAAAAAGCTAAATAGATTATTAAAAAAATGGGGGGGGGGGGAAGGGGGAGGAGAAAAAGAAAAAGAAAGCAAATATGTTCAGAAGACAAGAAAAGACACTGGATTATATTCTTTATTCTTTGCGCTTCTCTATCACTCGTGAACTGCCCTTTTTTTTTCTTCTTTATTTTACCTATTATTTTTGTGTAAGGTGATATATGTGTGTTTGATTATTGCAGCAATGTATTTTAATACATTTTTTCTTTATAATAAAATTGCATAGCACTTATAAATAAAAGAAGGGGAAATTTTTTTCTTGCATATTTTGTTTCCAATCTGCACAGGTTACAAAACCAGCCAAAGTGCAACTTTCACAGGTATTACTGAGACTCAGCCTTGGAATGCTGACAAGCTGCCATGGAGTTTTATACCTGTTCTGCCTTTGATGTGCATTTGAAATGAGTGGCAGGAGAATTTCGCAGTTAGAAATTGTATGCCTGTATCTTGTGTGATGGTATGTTCCCTTCTGGTGCCACACTTCTGAGGAAAATACTGCTCTTTCTTTTTAGCTGTTCTTAACAAAATGTACTGTGCACTGTGTACATCCAACTTTGGTTGATGGAGACAGGGTGCCTGGCTTCAGAAACGTCCAGAATATTAAGACAAAAAACTTCACAAAACACCTGACCTACCATCCCAGTTATTACTGAACACACAGGAAAAATAAACAGTCAAATAAATATAAGATATTCATTCAATGCCCAGATAAGTATATCTTGAAAAAAAAATAAACAAACTCTATTTTCAAAAGGAAATTTTTAAATCTACTTTCTCTAACTTCCTCTAGCTTGGGTAATTCCCAAGCCTGAATTCCTGCTTGTCCCTAGACTCCTCATTTTTATCCTCCTGTTTAGCATTGCCATATCAGGTTTCTTTAAGAATCAGTCATTGACTTCTTTTCAGTCATGTTTTCTACACGCAAGGGTTCGCTTGGTTTTCTCATAACTCCACCGTTTATATCTTGTTCAACATCAAGCATTTCCAAGATAAATGCTGACATAGAATATGCTATCTTTCTGTTAGAAAAATCATATTACTATTTTCTACTTACTCAACCTTATGACAATGGGAACCTTAATGTTTTTATTTTGAAGTATTTTTTGTTTCCTTTTAATAAAACATGCATTTCTGCGTATGCACCTTAAGAAATGTATTTTTAATGCTTACTTTTGTCGAATGTTTGATTTAATAAAAGGTAGTGTACTAAAAGATTTTTTCATGTTTTCTTCCCAAGATTCCCAATGAATGTATTAGTAAATCCATGGACTAAGGATAGGTGTCTTTAATTTTTTCTGTATTCTGTAAAAATGTACAGGGTACATCCTGTGAATGACTTCCCTTTACTGTATGAGTTCATTGTAATATGTCAGGTGCTGAAAATCAATTTATCATGTTAAGCAGAGAAATCAAATAAATGCTTCTTTTTGTAAGTAAATTTTCAACGATCATATGAAAGATGCGTTAACACCAGAGGCTGATGACTGGTTAAAAAAATCAGGGACAAAAAAAAAAATCTGATTTTGTTCTATTTTTCTATGGAATACTATTCTAAGTGTGTTGGCTAGTGTTGGTTCCCATCATATTTTCCATAGCAATTTCATATTTTATTTAACACTAATGACAAGGGGAAAATATAAAACTCTGGATTTTTTTTTTATACTTATAATTCTATTTCTTGCTGCGAGTTGGTGGCAGTAGTTGGAGATCAGGGGTGTGAATCTTCAGCCAGCTCAAACTTGCTGAAAGAGATGGTAATTTCTGTTTGTAGGTATGTTGCCATAGGTCCCCTCCCAAAAAACATTTTTGTACTGAAATGATGAGTCATTTCATTTTTTTAAACTTCTCATTATTGAAATTTTTCAGAAATCAGGCACTGAGTGTAGTATGTTGAGCTGAAGTGACTTCAAACCTTTGATTTTTTTAGTCTTTAACAAATGTTTTATCTTCAGGACTATAGGTCCTGCTGCAATCTGAGTGTTACTAATCACAGTCAAAAATATGGAGATTGCTTATAGAAATAACAGTTAGAATCATGGTAGAAATTTAAATCAAATATCAATTGGAACTAAGTTACAAGGTTTCATTCTCACTGAAAGCTATGGGCAAGGAGAACAGATGAGGTGGAATAGATTTTCTTCTAAACTAATCTAACCTAATTATCTTTTCAGGTAAAATTAAAGTTCATTTCATCAGTCTTTGCCCCTTTATCAGAAGCAATAGGGGAAAAAAGGAAACAAAGAAGAATGGGTGATGTATTTTCTTAATTAAGCTTGATAACTGCTTTTATAAAAATTTCTAAATAAATGAAAGACCTGATTCTATTACTTATAAAATCATCAGGATTCATTCCAGATGGTGACAGTATGAAATCATTTTGGCTCAATGAGCTCGATCAGGTTTTCTCTATTCTGTCTTTCTGGATGCATTTTTGAGTAGTTGATTATAAATGAAGTTACACAAAAATTTCTCCAGCAGTTTACCAGATGTTAAACATAAATAGAATACCGTGTACATCTGAAGTTCTTTTTATCTGTTAATGATCATTTCTAGCCTTTCTTTATTCAGCATTCTCAGAAACAAAATGTTTGAAAAAAATTTTGCTGCTATGCTCTACTACTGTTTTGGAGAATCCCAGGTGGATTTCACTGGCTTTGTGCTCCTAAATATGTCCAGATCTAAAGATTACAATGCTCTCTTTCTTTCTTATTTTACCCTATGACTTCTTTCTTTATATATTAGCTATTTTTGCATTGATACAGCACACAGATGTACATCTTGGCTTTGCTATCTGCTCTTTGTAGTTTTTCACATAATTAAGTTCTTATGTAAAATATTATTTTATTTATCATCAGCATTTTTCATTTGGCTTTATTAGGTGCCAATATAAATCTACATGATTACAGGCAAGGTAGAAGACAAGATTCTTTGTAAGAAAGAAGCTTTAAAACAAAAACCGAGGCAAATATTTACAGAACCAATGGAAACACTGAAGATGAAAGAGGTTTTTTACAATGCCAAACCATACTTTTCCTTTATTAGTCTTCACACTTTTATGAGTTGCAGGTTCAAAATCAATGGTGAAAAACTAGCAAAATTACGAGTTCATTTTTTCAGAGTAAAATGTTACATTTATTTATTTAATAGTGATTTTTTGTGTGCTTATTCTGGTAGCTCCATATGTGATCTTGCTGTACTCAACGAGAAGAAATGAGATGACCCAGAGGATGTATACTTGAGATCCGAGTACTCAGGTCCAGCTTGAAATTCCTTAAAGCGAATGAATTCTCACAGTATTTCAATATTTTGGCGAATGCAATATTCTGCAATTTTTAGTTACTTTTGAATCCAAACCTAAGGATGCAGGCAACAGGAGAATAACAACTTGACGTGAAAGATTAAATTTAATATTACTTTTATTCTTTCACATTAGAAATAAAAGAAAAACAAGCAAATCCCACAAATAAACTACTCTATGCTCTTGTAGTTGTCCAAACAGAACAACCACAAAGAACCCGAAATCTTGTCAGAGCTTGCTTTTTTGTAGCCACTATTCATTTTCAACACCTGTTTCCCATAGATTCCTGCTTTTTTCCATAATTTCCTGCTTTTCCAAAGTTTCTTTTGAAAGACTCCTATTTTTTCGCCTCCCCAATCTTCTTTTCATCACAGACTCTAGTTAATAATGCAAAATGAAGGTTGTGATTGTCAAGATAGGTAGTTGTGAACATAGTCCTAATAGTTATTTGCATATTTCATTTCTGTGAATACATACTGCTAGAACATAAAGCTCCATTTATTTAACAAATGATCCACGTATTTATTTTGCATTGAAAATAGCTGCATTTCTGTTGTTAACTACTGCCATTGTAGCAGTGTAAGGTGTGAGCAGATGTGTTTTGTTTCTCTAACTGCGCATGGAGTAAATTCACTGCTTTCACATAATTATTGCATTGACAAGCATAGCTGCAGTCCTGATCTCACCTGACAACTAAAATGGTTCCTGTCGCCATCAGCAAAATTAAAGCTCACATAGAAACACAGAAATAAAAATAAATCCTATAAAATATCTTCTCTGAACATGCCTGGGCCATGAAACAAGCTTTTGAGAAATTGACTCTTAGCTTAGAGGTGTTTCCTTCAAGGTCAGGCTCCAGGCATGTTAACAGCACTTGGAAATCATGCCTGTTACTGTCTGTTTTATATACTCTCTGTGAAGACAATAAAGGACTCTCAAGCTGTTCATCCACTATTCTATAAAAGTTCACAAAATTGAAATACTGCGAGAACATGAGCCTTGACATAAGTTTGAAACGAAAAATACACCAGACAGCTTATTTCTTCATGGAAGCCTGCTGAAGAAATATTTGTTCAATTCCATTTAAATATGTCCTCTAGCAACTGAGAATATAAAAAAAGAATTAAAAATTGCTAGAATATAAAGATTCAGCACAAAGAGCTAGTGGACCAAGATAGTAATATGTATAAATATTCACAAAACAATATGGCCTCTATCAATTAATTCTTTACAATATACAGAATACGGGTAGAAGAACCAGAATTGTTGGATATGAGTATTCATGGGGAGGTGCTAGAAGACAGTTAAAATGTTTTCACTAAATTGGTCTGAAAAAGGTGTAAATAAGGAATTGAAGAAATAAAACACCTGCATCCTAGCTTCAGGAAAAAATCTTTGCAAATATAATGGCAGCAATTCAATGACAGCCTCTGGTTGTCCCATCTATTAAAGGACTTGGGCTAAGGGCTTAGGTATTTTGAAATGTCTACCTCTTGAGTATTTGGCACCAATGTTGATTTCTCTGTTAGACATCTGAGCTACACAGAGAGAGAAGTGCTCAGAATGACATCTACAGCATCCAGCAGAGAAGGTTCAAGTTTTCTGAAAGTGGAGAAGCATGACAGATCAGTGGCCAAAGTTGAACTTTCTAGGTTGTTTTGCCTTCTTGAGCCCAAAGAGTTCAGATTCACATATTTAATTTTTCATGAGGTTTTCCAAAAAATACAGATGAAAAATAACTGAAGTAAGAGGTCCACCTTTTCCACCTTTCCTGGTTAAGTTCTTCCATGGGGAAACAATAACTGAACATTGGGCCTGATTGTTGGAGTCACACAGTGTAATTGAATGAGGTTGTAAGTCCCACACTAAGCATGAGGAATGAAGACAAACCTGTGTGTTTGTATTGAGAACACTGATGCAGTTTAGTAGTTGCTTTTTATTCCTTTTCTGACAGAAGGGGAATAAGGACTTCCAAGCACTCAAGTCTATCACTGCCTCTTCATACTTCCCTCTTAAGTGAGTCTTCAGTTACCAGTTCAAGGTTATTCTTTATCTTAGATCATTGTTAACTTTTCCTTATGGTGATATGTCAGGGATCAGAGGCAGTATCTGTGAGCACATAACTGCACAGATTTCTTCCACTAAAGGCAATATCTGTATGATATGCCAGGAACAAGACTGTGTCACGTCTCTGCACAAAAGCATGCAGAAGAAGGGTGGCTATTTCATTATATTCAGGACAGAAGGAATACAGAAAGACAGATGTCTGGTAATTTGCTTTGCTAATCCGTTAAAGAAAAATGTCAGGGCTGGTTACCCTGGGGAATGAGCCCAACTCTTCAGAGATTTTTAATTAGAATTTTAAAAAAAAAAGTCAAAACAGTAGAGTAACAATAATCCTTTGAAAGTTGAGCATTTCATATCATGGGATTATGTTAGAAATGCTATGGCAAGAAAATGCGCTCTTGCTGCTGCTGCTTCAGTATACAATTTTGCCCGTGATCATTTTAATAGCCTTGGGCTTTTCTCTTAGTTACTAATCTATATGATAGTATCTTCCTTATTAGATTACAATAACTGAAGTAATACAAGGAAATTCTTTGTTCTAGCTTAAGTTTGGGTGGGATTTTTTGGGAATTGCAAATTTTTATTTTGAAAAAATGAATTGGTACAAAAAAATGTCTATGGAAAGCAGAGGAGTGAACATGCTGCTGATGCTCATTTCTGAGTCACTTTAAAATGGAATAAAAGAATCCAAGCAGACTGATGAAGCAAAAATACTGGATGAAACTCGGTGATGATGGAGTAGAAGCAGTTCAAGAGAACAAGATAAAAAATGTCTCCTGCTGCAGAACAGACTTTTTTTCTCACAGAGCCCATGTAAACACTGTGCACCTTCCCATGCTGTTTTTGCAGTGCCTACCTGAAAAGTATCTTGCATATTGCTGGCGCATATTGGGAGTGGCATTTAACTTCACATACGCAATAAAGTTTTTCAAGAGAGGAGTTAGAGGAGGTTTTGGCTTAGATGATAGTTTATAATCAGACTTGCATCATCAAAGGGCAATTCTGACGTAAGGTTGAATCAGCCTACAGAATTTTTTACTCCTTTCCACAAATTATCAAGTTTTGAATGTAGATGCCAAAGTAGATGCATAATATTGGGAGGAATATTTAAGATCAGCACATACATGAACAAGAAAAGGCATAAAATGATGGCACAGCATTTGTCTTTTGGTATTACAGAAGTTGATTGACTTCAACTGTGTCTTAACGAGTATTTATCTTCAGCTCAGGATTGCATTTTTGAAGTAGATCTCACAAATTTCATGCCTTATTCTGCTTTGAATCACACTGAGAAGCAATCTTGGAGTGTGAGTGTTAGATGTGCTTTTTTCAATGAAACAGATTTGGAATGTATCTTCCAGGAACATGTCTAGTACACTTCAAGCACTGGTAGATGGTCAGTCCATTGCTCCAGGATGCAGCAAATCCAAAACACATCAAATGTAGATGTTAGAACCCTGGCAGAAACTTACAGTTCCATTGCTACAAATCTATGCCATGGTAACTGTTAAAGCAAACTGTAACCAGAATAATTTCTAGAGACCTCTCTTGCCATTATGAAACATTATCTTCAGCATTTTTTCAATTCTTTATTTCAGTGTGGCTAAACTTCTAGTATTGGGATGTCCTAACTGTAGGTAAAATGGTGCCAGTTTACATTTAAATGCCTGGACTGATACTTTACTGTCTCTCTTTGTATCTTACCTGGTTAATGGAAAAATAATATTTTTGGTAAAACAACTAAAATGGCTTTGATAATGCTAAGACCACCATCCTATGCAAATGATCTTAAGACTGGAATGGACTTCATTATTTTTCTTATTTTTTCCTATCTCTTTCCAGGGTAGAGAGCAGCTTTATATGCTCACTTTTAATCTTCACCAAGGATGACTTAACAGTATGCACAGTTCAGGAGTTAGTGAGAAGATAAGGGATAGTGACTTCTTGATTTTAAGAGAAAGGAGAATAGAAAGGAAAAACATGAAAATCCTCCTTTAGCAGAATAATTATTTGCCACACTGGAACAGTGGGGAAATTGAGGACAAATTCTATGGTGCTTTAAATTTTATTTTCCTTTTTTCTTGTTTTTCTTTCTTCTAGGATATATATATATAACTGTTTTTCTTTGGAATTCAGATTGCGAATCATGGAAAGTATGAGACAAAAATCCTCTCCTAGCGCAAATTCTTACTGTATTTTTTAAATCAGTGAACTTTTATATATTGATTTTCTTAAAACTGTATCCACCTATAAATTTGAGGCCATATTGATTTTAGAAAACTAACAGAGATTTTTTCCAATGTTAGAAGTTTATTTTTAAAATATCCTGTTGTGTTTGTGCTATTACAGGATTCTGTGGAGAGTAACATTGCAGTCCCTGGAAGTATTTCTATCCATTACATTTGCTTCAAAGCTGTCAGCCTTTTATATAATTGTTTTGTCAATGCAGAAACAGCTTTTCCTTTCCAAGTGCAATGCAATGAGTACCCATGATTCATGTTTCACTGGAATGCAAACGGGAGAAAAAGCTTGCATCCATTTGTAGGCTGAACTGGAGTCAATTTTGAGGTTTGTACAGTTTTTCTAGAGCCAATCATGTGTAGTTTTAAGCTGGCAGATGCTAGAAAAGATCAGTTATTTCATGTCTTCATTTTGAAAAGTTAGAATAATATTTGGAGCAATTATATGAACCTAGAGTTCTTGAAAATCAGGTACTAATATTACTTGCTAAGACTAAGTTTACTTCAGACAGATGTTTGTAGATCAGTTCTTCAGTTTTGGGCTTCTATGTTGTTCCCCTCATTATGCTACCTCTGAGATGTGGTTGTGTAAATCTGAGGCATATTTCTGTTATTTGTAAGTATCATCCAATATTTGGATGTGTTTGTCCTTTATTCACTGTAAATAATTGTTGCTATTGATTGAGGGCCAAACTTTAATATTAAAAAAGAAAGGGTACTGAAAGATTCTGGGCAAACTAGTTCTTCCTTTAAAATACCTTTAAGGACTGATTTTGGAAAAATGATTTAACTTACAAATATTTTTTTATCACACAAAACCTTCTAATTGTAATGAATAGATAAGTGTTGTACAAAATGTGGCTGTTATCAAATAAGGAAAGGTAGACACCTCAAATTTTACACATGACCATTACTTTCAAGTAAAAGAGAAAAAAAGTGATTAAATGAACAAACTTGTCTAAACAGAACTGCAGTAGACCTGTAGTTAGAATATAATTGCAGATCTTCTGTACAACATTTGCAGAATGTGCCATTATGTTTTTAATGACCACAGGTGGGTAGGTGTTCTGTTTCATGTCTCATAAAAAAAAAAAAAAATCCCCAAAATAATGTCAGAACAACAAAAATCTCTGACCTTCAAGCACGGTCTTTGGATTATTTTTATGATGTTTAAAATATGTTATGTAGTCCTGTTATTATTAGATCTGTGTTACTTTAGAATGCCACCTGCTGTGTCCCTGCCACTTTTGATACCTCTTCAGTATTCATACAAGTTTTTATGTTAATCCAGTCTAGCTTTGCATAGTTTAGCAAGTACAAATAAGTGCCTGAGGTACAATAGCTACAGGCAAATTTACTAGAAGAAAAATTGCCTGGAATGATTTCACGTTTGTTCTCATTTCCACATCAAGAATGTTTTAAGTGGGAATTTCTCTGAAAATATTTTCAGAGCTAACAAAGCTGGAGTTGGTCACCCTTTAAACATGTATTTGAAAGAGAAGTAGTGTTGGAGCTATATTCATACTGTAAGAGCTACTTATTCATCATATAAGTTATTGTACAGTGTGATGGGTCAGGAGTGTTTGTCTTAAAACATGTGAAGTAGAAAATTAGAAAGAAGAAAATGAGTCCTGACATGGGCTACCAGATGCAATGGTAACTACAGTATTATGCCTTTTCCTAGTCATTACTTTGGAATTCATCTTGGATTTCCCTTAGCAGATATGAGTGTCTGGAATGGTTTTGATTGCCTTTCCTTTTAACATTTTTCCCACCTCTGAAGACAAGTTTCAGAGCTACGTTGTCCTTTAAGACCAATACTATGTTTCAGTCTCAGGTGTAATTGCATTATATCATGTAGTATAACTACATAATTTGATTACAAATATAACCAGTGTTTAGAAATTTTATTCAAATAAATATATGCACTATTATTAATGGAATTGACTATACACAACAGTGGACATCATGGTGACATCACCCAGCTTTTTTTTCCCATGTTATGTCTTTTAAAGTTTGCGTTCATTCCTCAGAAGAGGAAAGAAGTAGAATATTCCATAGAAATACATACATTTGATTTTCTGGTTGTTTCTACTTCATATCCTAGGCTTCCAGTTTCCCTCCTTTACTCTATATCCAGAAAATATTCTATTACTGGTTCACATGAAATGACAACTCCTTGCTAGCTTCAACTTAGCCATTTTTTGAAGGTGCTATACTGAGTAAATAGGGATAAACTGTAATTACACTCTTTTCCTCCCCTCTCCACCCTTCCGTATTGCCACTTTCATCACTCCCTGTCTGAGAATGAAATTATCAGATACTTTGCCATTGTACAAAGCTAGTAACAGAACAGGTAATCCTGGTTTGACCTGTGTCCCTAACTGCAATTTTTTTCACTGTTTGTAACATGTAATTTAGAAAAGGGGTCTGCATCGTTTAGAAAAGTACAGAATTATGTGACAAAAAGGGATATTAATGTATTTCTTGCAGTTGTTTTTTATCTTTGAGTACTTATGGTTTTGTATCTCTAAGGTCATTTTGTTATTTGGCAGCTGAAAACTTTATTCCAAATCACAATTTTAGGTTATTACTTTACATAGTTGGTTTCATGAGTATTTGATGTTATACTAGAAATTTAAAATAACATTATTTATACTTAATTAAAAATAAAAATAAAAAAAACAATTTAAATCACATAGTTACAGTAAAAAAGATGATGAATTTGATTTTGAGTCATATATTTTTTGTTTCTTTAGAGAATTTGAGAAATGAATTAAAATAAATCTTCAGGTTTCTATTGAATTTCATTGTCACAGCCATAGAAGAGGTTAAAAGTCACTCTTATTTTATAAGTCTAAACACATAATAATTTAGTAAATATGATCCCATTTTGAAATGTTGGAATCATCCAAATATCTGAAATAGCTGTAGAGTTGGAAGATTGTTGCAATATTTAATTTTTTTCCATACAATGTAAACTCTTACAGTCTTCCCCATTTTACAACATATCTCAGGCCTGTTCTCCTTTGTTCCTCAAATGGTTATCTTCTCAAAGTCAGACAAAAGACAGGAATAATGATATTTATTTACCATCTTCAAGCTGGTAAGTGTAATTCTATTTATTTTACTGTGGTTTAACTGCACAGGTACTCATGCTTTGAGGGTTTACCATTTTGAGCAGGTTCGTAAGATTTTCTTTGCTGAGTTATACATACTCCTCTTTCCTTTTATTCTTACCCTCCCTCCAAAGGCTAAGAATATAAAAAGCTTCTATCTACTTGAAATGTCATTTCTTTATTTAAATCCTGCTGGTTATTTGTCTGTAGCTCATTCCCTTTGGCTCATTTTGCTTTTCTCTGTGGTTTCCCTCTTGAGTTAAATTACTTTTCTGTGTTTTAATTATTAGTTCTGGTTCTTTAGCCAATATCAATTTTCATTACAAAGCTTTAACGTCTTTGATTCTTTACATCATTTTATTTTTGTCACTTATTTCCTAGGTAAGAATGTGGCAATAAATCCTAATCTCTACAGTAAGTATTTGAGGGCAGATTGAGGCATATTTTAATTGAATTTGCATTTTAGCAAGGACCATTTCAACTCCTTTCTATTTCTGTTGATCTTTGAACCCCTCATCAACATGTAGCAACATTCAAATACAAGTTCTATTAACATTCTTTCATTCACAAGGCAGATGTTTGATAGATGATTAAGGGACCTGGGATTTCAGGGTTTCCCACAGGGCGAATCTTGTAATATGCATTATACTTCTATTTTAGTTCTTGCTGTATTTTTCATGGGGAGTGAAAAGGAATTCTGTTAATCTTTAAAAAATCTGCCTATAAACTTATTTTAGTTCTCTACCAGTGAACAAAAACATGTTATTCTTTCACTTCACGGATGTAAAATAAAGACACACCTCAGAAAAACAAAGCAAGCCAGATGAAAAATCACTATGGATTTGAGCTGACATTTAAGAAAAGATTAGTGTATTTCCCTATTATCTTTTATTTTTGCAAAGTTCTGTACCTGTGTGTTGATTCTTCAGGATACCCTGTGGGTAGTGTCTGATGTGATGAAATGTGTCATGCAGCTGCCTCCATCCAAGACTGACCATGGAACTGCAATTTACTGTCAACTTTTGACTTTTGAGTACTATTTTACTGTCTGAAGGTTTCTTAAAGGTTTAGCCAATACAAGCTATTTCTTAAATCTGCTATTGTAGCAGTAATGGATAATTTTGTTGCTGAAGATGATGGCCTACGTACCTTTCTGTCTTGACTATTCTTGCATCCTGAATATTCCTGTCCTATTTCTTCTAAAAAAATTGAAGCACTAGAAATATTTCTGAAGATGTGGGATTATCCAATGCTGCCTTTTCACAGACATTACATATATTACTTATCTGCTTTCTAGAGCATACATTGATTGAACCTTTTGCTTTGACCAGATCTGGCTCTACCCAAACCCATGTTCCATCCTAAAGCCTCCTAGGTTGATATGCACTTTCCTGTACACCAGAGTAAGGAAGGTGAACTAGAATAACATATCTGCTACCTTTTACTTCTCTAAGTTGATAAAAATACTGCCGCTGTACAATAAAATTTTTGTACAGCTATAAGGTCAGTCATCATCTTCCAAACCTTCTGTTGTGTCACTTTAATTTATCAGTACTTTATTGCTTTTACTTAAAAATTATGTCAGTTTGTTTTTCCTAATTTCTTTTTATTTCCACAGATGTTTTCACATCAGGCTCAATCTTTGAGGAAAACTTTATTAACAAAATACTCAAGTCCAGTCCTGCTTTAAAAAACTCTGGTAACTTGATAGCAGTGAGGCAGGTTACATGCATCACAGATTCAGGTCAAAGCAAAGAAGTATTTTCAGGACAGGGGAAAAAAAATGTATATGAAGAAAAGTGTGGAACCAACTATTGAGTGTTTTTGATCATTTTTGGGTAAATTTTAGAACAGTATTCTATAAATCAGATAAATGCATTATTTGTTTAGCTCTTGCCCATAGCTGAGTAGGTAGTGATCTCATAGTTAGCCTGTAGCTGAACATTCTGTGGTTTTTTGTGGGCTTTGTTCACAATCTTATCTACTGTGTCCAGTTCCTTCCATTTACTTGTTTGCTCTATCCAGCTATGCTAGTCTTACATTCTTTGGATAAAAGTCTTATTCTCTTTATATGTGTAGTGTTTATATACAAAGATGATTAAGGGCCTGGAACATCTACCCTACGAGGAAAGGCTGAGTGAGCTGAGGCTGTTCAGCCTGGAGAAAAGAAAACTGAGGGGGGACCTAATCAATATTTACAAATATCTTAAGTACAGGATGCAGAGGGA
This sequence comes from Laterallus jamaicensis coturniculus, assembly GCA_022605575.1. Lineage (NCBI taxonomy): Eukaryota > Metazoa > Chordata > Aves > Gruiformes > Rallidae > Laterallus > Laterallus jamaicensis. The sequence continues at coordinate 1,192,829 of JAKCOX010000062.1, forward strand.
ATTGGCCTGCCCCTTTTCAGTGATCTGTGGAGACAGGACAAGGGGCAATGGCTGCAAATTGGAGCATAGGAAGTTCCGCACCAACACGTGAAAGAGCTTTTTCACAGTAAGGGTGACAGAGCTATCTATGTCTGGGATTCTTCCGGCCCAAGTGCAACACCTTACACTTGGCAGTGTTAAACCTCATTAGGTTCACCAAGGCCCACCTTTCCAGCCTGTCAAGATCCCTCTGGATGGCTTCCTTTCCTTCTGTTGTGTCAACCACACCCCTCAGCTTGGTGTCTTCTCCAGCCTAGCTGAGGGTGCACTCAATCCCATCATCAATGTCATTGATAAAGATGTTAAAGAGTATCTGTCCCAAGACAGACTCCTGGGGGACACTGTTAGTTACCAGGTGTGACAGGATTAATCATCATCATAATAATGATGATAATTCTGTCTTTGAGCCACCAAGGCATCACATAGTCTGGAGAAGATTTGGACTAATACAGTTTTTCTCTGAGGAATTCAGGAGGACCAACTCAGTACCTCTCAAGTCTGTACCAGATGCTTCAGGAACAAAGAGCTTAGACAAATACCCTGAGTTCGGCTGGAGATGATTAAAACTAGAATTAAAATTATCTTTCTTAAATAATTACCTGCAAGGAACAACAATATGAACCTTCTTAACTTACCAGCCACTTATACTTAATTATTAAACTACAGGTATGTGCAAGGTCCTTACTGAGGATTTTTCATAGGTTTTCTGTGCTCCTCCATTTATATTCATACATATGTGAGGGAGAGACAGAATGAAAACCTACAGATATTCCCAAACTGATGAACCTCCAGTAAGAGCTCACACTTTAGCAGCCAGCCATGTCAATCATCCACACACCAGATCTATAGAGAATTAAACTTCATTAGTTCTACTGCTCAAAGAGCTACTTATTTTACTCCTGAATTTCTAATTTCATATTCCTTCTGGAACACTATTCTCTAAAGGTGGAACGGAGCAGGTAGTGCAGTTTAGATGGAATTCTCATCTGTAAATCTGGCTTTTTCCAAAAGTTATTTTTATTTCTTATTTTGGAAAATATCAAGAAGTATAATTCTTTAAGATAAATATTGAATTTGGCATCACATCTCTCAAGTTACTTGTAAAATTTATTCGTTTCAGGTAAATGTAATATCTCTGTATTGAAAAAAAAATTTTTTTACACATGATATTGCATATTTTATCCACAATTAGTTACATCTAGTTAAATTGCACTCTCTGTTTTTTCTTTCAGTTATCAATAAAAATTTCACAAAAATGAAGCAGATATTAATAAATGTTCTAAAATATTTCTATAGAGTGTTGAACCGGAAATGGTTTGGCAGATATGGAACAGAGGTTGAAAGCTACCAGCTGTAATGTTATTCTGGTGCTATATTAACAGATTGTAGAGAAAGGTAGCGGTTTTGGGAGCATTGCCATGTCTCTCATTATCTAGTGTGGATTTAACTGGAAACATTATATACCTTATCAATTTGGCTATCTACTTCATGTCACATGAATGTTACCTAAGTCAAATTTACAAACTTGAGCAATATTAGAATACCTTATTTATACATGCATCTAACTAGGGAGATAATTTTTAGTGAGAAAAGGATAAACAAATTCACAGAGTATTTTGTGATGAGGGATCCAGTTGCTGATTAGAAGGAAAACAAATAATAATCTAATTTGAGCTTGGAATTTAATGTGAAGCTCAGCTGCCCTAACACAAGTGACACCACCAAGCAGTTGGAATGATAATTGGAGCAAGTTCACATGTACCAATCCCCTTTTTAATAATACCATAAAGAGACTGTAGCATCAATATCACTATTATCCATGTCTGAAAATGGCAAAAGCCACTCAGGCCAAAAGGATCACTGATTGATGACTTCAGTCAGCTGATATAAAACTTGGTTGGATCTAAAAATGTGTTTTTTCTTGTACGTTTATCCTTATCTTTTAGACTCAGACATGTCACCACAGTTCTTTAACTTAATCGCTGAGGAAGAAAAATACATAGCGAGAATTAAAGAAATATTATAAATTGCAAAGTTTTATACAGAAATTGTATTTGCTCTGACCAATTCAGAATAAATTTTGTCAATGGAGGCTTTATAGAAATATTTGCCATTACTTATTTTCTAATAGATTGCTATGGTGTTCCATTAAATAACACTCTGGTATCTACTTCAAAAGCAGCATCTCTGCATGAAGAAGCAATTACATGTAAAGTGGATAATACACCATTATTAAATCTTTTTGGTTGGTTGGTTTTCCTTATTTACTTTTTTTTTTTTATGAGGAAAGATACTCAGGACTATTACAACTGTTGGTCTTAGATTTCTCTTCTGGATGATTTCTGCTTTGTCAAAATTTGTCGAAATTTTCATGTCGATTCTTTAAGAATGAATATGTCATTGTCTGACATTTTTTTTCTTTCTGTTTGCTGCTCCCTATCCTAAAATCATGAAGATGACTAAACTGAGTGTGTCACTAAGCCTTGTGAAAATGACCTTCACCTCTGACGTGATGCACCTGATTTTTTTCTCATTGTTCTCATATTTTTTCTATTCAAAATTTTAAAGCATTTTAAAAAATATTTTTCTGTGCATTAATGAATTTTCTGAAAGTCAAGGAAAATCAAGCAGAAAAAAATACTAGTTTTCTTTATTTCTTTGTATTATATTGTAATCTTTTCATGCTATATTCTTAGAACTAAGACAAAATGTTTACAGAAGTATAAATGACTGCTTTATGTTCAAGGAATGAAAACAGAAAATCAAAGAATCATATAGTTCAGTCTTGCTTTCCAGTTGTGCACTCCTAGTGAAAGCGACTTGCCAAGAGTTGATATCTGAAAACTAATAAGGAGTCCAACCATACTATTCATACTGAATATTGAATTCTCTTTTGAGTGCAGGTCTAGTGTTCTGTTAATTAATTAATTTCTGTAAGTATTTGTGAAAAGTAGTTTATTCCAAATAATGGAAAAACTTTGATCTGTCTGATAGTCTACTTCTCCCATTTTATTAAAGTTTTCTGGACTTCTCGATTCCCTGTCATTCAACAGCAGTCACAACATACCAGAGAATGGTCTGGTTTATGTAGCAACAGTTAAAATAGAATTTGAGAGTTCAATTTCCTGTTGCATTTTGACAGCTTTAATAAGAACCCATATTTTAGTTTTCTATAGTATTTACTGTTAAAATGGTAGGCACTCATCATTGCTTTATTGTTTTTGGTTTTGTTTTCCAAATATTTGAAGACTCTCTGCTTTTTACCGTACCTAATTTTAATGTTGTTGTCCTGCTAGGTTCATGTCTTGATTAGTCCACTGAAATTAGTGAAAAAATCAAAGTCCATGCTCCTGGGAGATGACATCTGTTGATTTAGATACACCAGGAATACAGTGGATTTGAAATTATTTTACATTTCTTGGCAGAACATCCTTCTCACTATAAGCTAAAGTAATTCTGAAGCGGAATACCTCAGCTCCTGCTAGTGCTTTAGCAGATGTTAAATTACATAAGGGAAAAACAGGACATTATAAAGAAGGATTGATAGAACTGTATCCCAGATACCATATAGTTCAGTTAAGAGCCAGCACATTGAAAAAGTGGAACAAGAATGGTATTTCAACTGTCAATAAAAGCATCCAAATCCCTTTGCCATAGTTACAGTTGCTACTGCAACCCAGAAAGAATGGTATTTGACCATTGCATTGACTTATGTCTAAGGTCAATATCCCAGCTACAGAGTGGGACTGAAGGTGGATATGACAATTTTTCTTTTCTAATAAATGTATAATTTATTCACCTTCCCTTCCTTCCATTCCCTTTTTTATCTAAAGTGGAAAGGAATAAAATGCTGAAATTATGGATTCATCCTAGAAAAGTGTAGGCATTTAACTGAGGATCCTAGGCTAAGATCCTAATCATTCTAGGCTTATCCTAGAGTTAATGGAAAAAAAGTTGCCTCCTGAGAGCAATTAAGTCCTTAGTTGACTGAAATAACCAGCTGTAAAAGCCCTTCAGTCATCATATTATATCTCTAAAGCTTGTGGGATAAATGTGGACCAAATATTTAATTTGGGGTTTAACAGTTCTGTCATGTTGAATTGAAGAATATTTTGAAGGAAAAAAATAAGGAAGCAGAAGTATTTCAAACCAATCCTACTTGGTGTTGTTAAAAAATGAACAATTTTTCATCAAAAATTACCTAAGTATTACTATAGTCAGTTTACTACATAGAAGAACTCATATTTATTTTCTTCTTAAAAATGTATTCATGTTGGGGTGAATTCCTGTTAACGTATTTACACTACAGATTGTATTGATCCCATGTGTTTAAATATTCGGTGACCTGTTACTTTAACTTAAAGGAATCAATTGAAGTGTTGAAGGTAAAAAAGTGATACTGTGGCAAAAGCTTAGCTTTCAGTGAAACATTTAATTCCTTCTCAGTTTTTAAAAGGGAAATTCTGTAAGACTTTTTAAAAGAATATTTTGTAAAACTACCAAAAATCTTCAATGTTTCTTTTAACATCTGGTATTCTCAGTTTTGTACTTTTACATTCATGGATTCCCATATGCCTGAGTTACAGCAGAAGACTATAGGATAGATATGATCCATCATGTTAAATCATAGGACCACTACTTATCAAGACTAATGGTGCTGCTAATAAAGAAACGTAAGCCTGTGGTAAATTAAAACAGACAGATTTTTAATTCTGGGCTGATACTGTTAATTTAAATGTCAAGTATTGCATATAAATATTTCCTAGTAATGACTTGCAAGAAACATGTAATTTTGGGGTTTTTTTGAAAATGACTTCTATACATTCTCTAGTATTTTTATAATCTGTAAGTGTGACCTTAGCATGCTGCTTTTTGCTTGGAAGATGTCTTGGTGGTCATAGATTCCATTGTTTCAAAAGCTGATGACCATTTAAACTACATTGGCTTATGAATTCTGAACTTTGTAAAGCATTTCAAAAAACACAGCAGTTCCTTGAAGATGAAGATATAATGCTTAAAGAAGAAGCAACGTTTGTGTGCTGTCACAGTAAACTGAAACAAATTGAAAATGTTTTCATTTTAATAATGTACAAGCCTAGCCAAGGCTTGATTTAACACAACTCATTGAACTGTACCTTTAAACAACTTGTCATATTTTCCAGGTCATAATTTTATGTTTTGGGTTTCTGGTAAAATATATAAATTTTATTTTCAGAATGATATTTCTGTTTGTGATTATCTGTTTGGACCATAGTAAATTCAGCCTTTTTATTTTCCCTAACTTGGTTTGTTAAAGAGTGTTGAAATCAAATTAATGTACTTAAGACAAATCATACTGTCAACAATGGTTTTACATGAATTTGTTTTGTGACCTTCAACTGTCCAACTGTCCCTCTTAGATGCCCACCACTACCATTTGTATATACTCTTCTCCCACCAACTCAACTCACACGTCCTTTAATTCTTCCATGAACCTACATGCTATAGCATATCTATATTGTTCCCACTTCCAAAGACATCCTCCTGCATTACAATAATTTATTTCCAATGTTCTCTGCTTCTGCAGGGTCTCCCTGATACAGTTTAGGTCTTCACGTCACCACACTCTCAGCTTTTTCATGTCTCTTACTACTAGGAAAAATCGTGAAGTTTCACCAGGGGAGGTTTAGATTGGATATCAGAAAATGTTTCTTAATGGAAAAGGTGACCAAGCACTGGAACAGGCTAACCAGGAAAACGGTTGAGTCACCATCCCTATAGGGATTTAAAATATGCATACATGTAGTATTTAGGGACACGGTTTAGTAGTGCACTTGGCAGTGTTAAGTTTATGGTTGGACTCAATGATTTGAAGAGACTTGTCCAACTAAAACAATTCTATCATTTTGTAATTCTGTGATTCTGCTTGTACTTTTCCTGCACCTCAAACTAAAGGCAGCAAACTGAAATTGTTTTGGAGATATATGTGCTTGCTGGCTCTTTAATATGTTTATGCTTGCTGGTCTTCTGAGTGCTGACACCCAGCTGACAGCTTATTCCTCACTGGAATGTTGAGTGAATACCACCTTTTAACTTCTTTAAGCTACCGATTTTCATAGAACTGTTTGGCTGGTAGTACCTTTGAGATTTCTATTTTTGTGTCAGATCTGATTAAAATGTACTTGTGAGTTACCTTTAAGAAGAGAGGAGCACTAGGGAGACAAACATACCATATAATCAGGAAATTTGGATACTCAGATAATGTTACAAAGTACATAGAACTCGTGGTTTTTTTTAACCTATGATTAAAGCGCAGTTCTTCAAAAGTGGTTTTTAACAAGACACCTGGGTTACTAGAAGAAAATATCAAAATCTACAGAAACAAATCCTTTTAGTTCTCATGGGAGGCTGCAGAACATTTTAATTTACATATACAGAAACCTTCCCACTTACTACCACTGAGACAACTGATTTTATATTTAAAAACCTGATTTCAGCAAAGTTCTGTAATCGCAGTCATTGTAGGCTAAAAGATCAATTTCACAAACCGCACTGATATTTTTTACTGAGATTATATATTTTAATCTCTCTTGAAATTCCAGTAGCATTTATTAGGTTTACTATGCAGCTCAAGATTGAAGTTAATGCCATTCTTGGACAAATTATATTAAAAACATTCTGTGTATTGGCTAAAAGAAAAACTCTACTGTGTTAAAGTTGATGGAAAGTTAACCATGCAGAAGAACAATATGGTCACTACCCCTGCATCTTATAAGAGAAGCAAGTAGCCTGCAGAAGATGTGCTACAGTACTAGTAAATAAAAATTTTTAAAAAGCAAAAAATAATCAAATGAAAGACTACCTTCCAAACATTAAAACATTCCAAACAAAATGCAAAACCTAGACAAGATGGAAATCACAGACCCCACTTCCTAACATTCCATAGCACCTTGCAAACAGCTCTAAATTTGGTTTTCTTGAATAACTGCTATAATCTGAAAATGTCTTACTATTGCTATCGCTATAATTCTTCAAAACATATATAAATGTTTAAGCAAACTAGAACCCAGGGAAAAGTTCTGGCAAGCTTCCTGCTAACCACTGTCCATAGTAGAAATGGCTTATGTTCTTCCACTATTTGTTTTCTATCCTTTTATTTCAAAGTGTTGTGGACATTTAAAACCCTTGTGAGTCACTTTGTGAAAAAGTTCTGTGGAAAGCCATGTATGTGTACCACACAAATTTATTCACATAATTGTTGACTCTCGGACAACTCTAAGATATAACTATGCTCTGCAGTAAGTTTCTGTTCTTGATGAATTACAAATTTTAAAACAACTACATTTTATGTGTTTAGCAAATTATTCCAAAGGGGTTTTGTAAACATTATTATAATTTATACTTACATGTAACTTGTAATGTTTTTTATACTCTTAATTTTTGTAATTTTTATGTATCTTCCACTTGAAGGTTTTTTTCTGTAAATCAAGATTCCTTATTCATTATATATTGTGATTAAGCTGACTTCCAACCATAATGACTTTTTTCCTTCTTTCAGAATTCCTTTGATCATCAGCATTTTTTTAAGAATCTACCGCTGACATTTTAAAAAGCTGTACAGCCTGCACAAAATCCTTTTGCCCTTTAAATGATTCATTTAGTTCTGTTAAACAGCACTCTCATATTTAGTTTCTTTTTCTTAGGTATAGGTTTAGTGCTTTGAGGTTGTTTATTTAGTTTTTTGCTTGCTGAGAAGATATTGATTTAGAGTGTATTGTGACCTGAGATACAGAATTTGTTGAGGTATCTTGAGCTAAAATATCAAGATCAAGAATTATACTGAACAAAGTAACTATGGATTATGTAAGCAGTTTTACCAAGAAACAGTCTCGTACTGTGTCTAAAATTTGTTGCACCATGGAGAGGCTTTTATCTGTGTATACAACGGCAATAGGACCCTCCCATTCTTGTTTTTTCAAAACCTCTCTAATCTTGTTTAAGTATGAAATATTTACAAAAGAGGTTATATCACATAGTATCTGTCATACTAGAGACTTGAATGGTGTCCTGGGAGATCTTTTCCAATTATATGTTCTCATGATTTTGTGAAATTCCATTATTTGGCTTAAGATAGATACAGTTGCAATATCAGGGCATATATTATATATGGATCACATTTGGAAGATAACTGAAATACGTAATTCTGATTACTATACATATATAGTCTCATTATTAAATACAGTTATATAACTTAACTTTAAAAAATATTTAGGTGATTATTGAGAAAAAAATAATCAGAAATAACACAAGAAACTGTGCATTAAAAAAAAAAAGAAAATTAAAAGGGAATTGTATGCATAAATAATGTTTACCAGTGGATAAATCACTGTGTATGACTGAAAACAGTTGAGAAGATCTCTTTGATTTTTATGGAAAGCTATCAAACATGTAAATGTAGGAAAAAATTACTTTCTTCCCTAGCTTATCTATATGATTGACAGAAGATATGAAGCTTACTGTAGAAAAACAATTTTCTTACAAAGGAGAAAATGCTTTAATATTTCAGTCTGTTACACAAATAATCTTTTTCAATATTTGGAAATTTAAGGATTTTTATAAATAGAAATAGCATTTCAGTAAAAAGAATAACTTTATTTCAAGTTCTCATTATTTATAAAGGAGACCATGAATGCTAGAGAATTTGTCCTGCTTACTATAGAAGCTTCTGCCCTGTAAAACAATACAAACTTCAAGCAATATCTGTTTTATAAATAAGGACATTTGGGATCAGGAAAGTTGTATCATTTGTTATTTTTATGTGATCAACAGTGATTCTGACTTCAGTATTTATCTCTGGCAGTAATTTTAAACTTCAGGACTTAGCTGTTATTTGTCTCTGAATTAACCCACTCGCTTTTATCAGAGGCTGGGCTAGTCCTGATTCTCAAAGACAATACTATTCACTTTTTGCAAAAGTATTAATGAAAAAGCCCATCCTTTACAAATAATAGCCATATCGATAGCAGCTAATTGAGACTAACGAAGAGCAAGACTCAGGATCCTCATTTAGAGCTTAAAAAACTTTTAAGGAAGAAGATTTAATTCAGAAACTATGAGACCTAAAACTTCTGTGGACACATAATGTGTAAGCTAAAAATTTCCAGGTATCTTCATAGAATCATGGGATGGCATGGGTTGGAAGGGACCCCAAGGATCATAGAACTCCAACCTCCCTGCCACAGGCAGGGCTACCAATCTCAGGCCTGGATCTACACAAGATTGCCCAGGGCCCCATCCAACCTGGCCTTGAACACTTCCAGGGACGGGGCACTGTAGTGTAGGACTGTAATGTGCAGCATGCAACAATCCAACAGCACACATAATCTTACCTGCCCCGAGAGACTGTTATGACAGATGGTGCTTGAAGTCAGGGACTAAATGAACTCAGAGAACATATTGTGGAGTTTTTAAAGACATTTTACAAGGGTGATCAGTAGATGAAGGAAATACTATCTGTGTATTTTATCAAAGAATCGGAAAGGGGGTGCTACTTAATGATGTGTTGGATAGTGTGGTACCTGAGCATGACATGAATAGTTTGGAATAAGAGGTGAGAGTGTTCTGGTTTTAGGTAAGATAGAGTTAATTTTCTTCATAGTAGTTAGTATGCAGCTACGTTTAGGATTTGTGTTGGAAAGACTGTTGACAATGGAGAGATGTTTTTGTTACATAGAGGTATTTTTTTATTATTGTTGTGCAGTGCTTACAGAGAGTCAAGGCCTTTCCTGCTTCTTATACCAGTGACTAGGCTGACAGTGAACAGTCAAGACAGCTGATCATAGGGGCATTCCCTACCATATAACATCATGTTCATTATATAACTGGGGAGGATAGATATGCGGCGGGATTGGTCCTTGGAAACAGATTGGGAATTTTTATCTCCCCAAGCACTGTGCAACCGTATTCATGCAGCCCTTGTTTCAACAAGTTGTGATAACAGCAACAATAATAAAATCATCATCATAATTTGTTATCCTATTAAACTGTCTTTATCTCAATCCATGAGGGTTTTTTTTTCCATTCTTCTCATCCCCTTGATGGGGTGGGAGGGAACAGGAGGAAGGCGGAGAGGGGTAAGCAAGCTGCTGTGTGGTAATTAGTTACTAAATGGGGTCAAACCATGAAACCTTCATATAAATGACAGTTACCCCTCCTCATCCTCTTGGCTATCCCTTCTAGACACCCCTTCTAAAGAGCCTGTACCTATGCATTGCAAAAGTTCTGTAAGTAATCCCACTATGTCTCTGTGATTTCAGTGAGATCATGCTCTGCAGATGCATACACACCTCTAGCTTCTGCATGATCCACATGCTGTATACTTTATCCTACAGGCATTTCAGGTAGGCACTCAGCTCTGTGGACTTCCGAGGGAAAGAACTTCCCCCCTAATTTGTCCTCTCTGCATATACTTATTTATACTCATACAAAAAAGGGCCTTTCCACCTTGTTTTCCTAATTTTTGAGGTGTCTTGTCCACATTGCCTTGCACCATTTTCTTGCAAAACCAGTGTCAATTCCTCACTTGACTGTTCTCAAAGGACAAATCTTTCTGCAGCATAACCCTCCCCTTGGCAACCCCATACCAATTAGAGCTGCAGGCTTTGTCTCTCTCCAAACTTAACCCTAAGCCTAAACCTCTCCTAAGCCTAACCCTACACCTGGCCAGAGGGAAATCTTGAATTATACACTATGAAAATGATTTTGAAGCCAAATGTTAAACAGTCTGTTAAGCCTGCTGTACTGAAATCTTTCTCTAAAGATGAACATTATTGTTAGTCTTCACCTGAATGACCACTTAGAGTGAGGAATAAATTGACAAATATTTTGACAAATAAATTGACCACGAATCTGGATTTTTCAGTTTATTAACTTTATTATTTATTGCCAGTGAGACATGGTGGCAAAATAGCTACTTTACTGAGTTCTTTTCAGACAGGGGTACAGCTGCTTGGAATGGGAATGTTAGAAAATTAATACTCAAATTAACAAGCACATTAATTAATAGGATTAATACTCATATTAATAAAGCACATTATTATGATCACCATGGAAATGAGAGAACTCTTTCTTTGTAAAAACGCACAAATAATTCCAAGTGAAAATTTGTATCTTTTCTGAAACCTAGTCTTCTGAGAATCAACTTTCAGTAGAAACTACCTATTTCAACGCACTGTTTGCTGAGTTTAGGCTTGAGCCCCTGGTTTGATATCCTGCCTTGAAGTACTGCCTGTGAATAGGTATTCCTTTTCCGCCCCTGGTCCAGGATTGACCAAAAGGCATTTTATGAGATTACAGTATATTTCCCTTAAGTACAGTTTCTGAGGAACATGCCGTTTGAAGTAATGGAAAACAGTGCCTATTTCCTTCAGAGTAGTAAGTAGATCAGATTCTTAATACACTTGCAAGCTTACATGCTCGGGAACTTGTCAAACCAGTTCTTCTCATTTTTAGTGCTGTTAAAGGTAATTTACCTGGGACAAGTGCTATGCAAAGAAGTGAGTCATTCCTGGAGAAAGCTTCACTGTTCAGATGTATCATATTTAAAAGTATTCTGAGTAGAGAAAAAGAGGGGGGGTGTGGAAATCTCAAACATTGTTACATGTTGTGGTACTGCCACATTTTCTAGTATTTCTGCATGAACAAATGCATCTATTATCACAGGATACATGATATTAAGGAGTTATTTTATTATAATTTAGCTTGTAATTGGGAGCTTGTGAACCTCAGATTTCTAACAGCAGAAATTCTTTTAAATTCTTTTAAAACCTAAATTTGAGATGAGCTGCATCAGACTGCAAATGAAATTTAGTTTTTATATTATTTTATTATACAAATCTAATTTATGGATGAATGTTCATTTCCAGTAGTGTCTCAAGATCAGTCTAGAACTTTTAATTCTCAAGTTTATAGATCAGACATATCTTCCATTCTGTGTCTAACTGAAAAAGCACTTCTAATTACAGCCAGAATATTCTCCTGGAAAACAGTAATACAATGTATTCCCTATATGCACTCTGTAAAGTATTAAAAAAGCTTTGAAAATCAGAATAACTCATGGTTGATCTGTTACTGTGTTTTGTGGTATTTTTGGTTGTCTTTTTGTTTGTTTGTTTTGTTGACCTACTTCTCAAAACAGCATAAAAATGAGAAATGTGAGCAACAAAAATAGCTATAAAATATTGACTGATGATGTCAAGAAAGGCCCATATCATTTAGACATTCTAGGGACTTTTCAGTGAAAGCTCATTAAAGAGGACCTAAATTGAATGTTCTATTGTTAACAACTTAGACAGACTCTAGGAAAATGTGATTTGTGTGTTATGCACACATAACTAGGTGAAAACCCAGTGATGCCTGAAACAAAATCCGGAAGCGAGTGGAAAAAAATTAATAGCCAAACACTTGACTTCCACTGAGTACTTTTTTTCAGTTTACATTAGAGTGACTTCAATAAAGTTAGTCAGTGCTTAGGCGATTTTGACCTTTATTTAGCAATATTCTGAAGATTATGAAACTGGTCTGACAAGTACTTAAATAGGAACTTTATCTTCAAGTTCACAATTATATTGAAGTCAATAGGACTCCTTACTTGCTGAGGTTTTTTGCTGAGTGAGCTCATGATAGGTCAGAGTTTTTGTGACTTATTTTAAACAACACATTTCTGGGACCAATGTCTTAAAAAAAATGGGAGTAACTTTATAAAGCTCTTTCAAATATTTAGTATGGCTTGTAAAATTTTGTAACCAAACTAAAATAAAAACGACCCCAAAATGATAAAAGTGCTTTTCAATGTGGTTAAAAAGACATATGGATACTCATTGTAATATAGATTAATTTTTGTTCAAATATTTTTTACATTTTACTCAGAAATGTACAAGATTTAGAACAAGTTTGAGAAAGTGGATTGGAAGCAAGAACATTTTAAGTATTCCCCATACTGCTGTGTAATTTTCAATTATTGAAAATTAGAATTACCTGTAAAACTGTAAAAAATTAGGAAAGAACATTTTTTCTGACAAAATCTTGAGGAATTATATCTAAAGATTTTGTAGAAAATATTTTTAAAGATTAAATATACTCATACAAAATTATTAAAGTAACATTGAAAAGTTGTTGGGTTTTTTTTCAATAAGTATACATGTTATATCTGATGAAGAGCATTTAAAATTGATGAAGAGCAAACATGCAGATAATTACTTCCTCTTGGCCAATGCCTTGTAACTTGCTTAGGTTAAACTTCAGTAGTGTTCCTGTATGTTCATCTTTGCTAAGACAGTATCATTTTGCATGGTGTGTGCTATCACATTGTCAGATTCACTTATCTCAAGACTTACTGCACATAACTCCCAGTTGTACCATTCTAATCTTGACAGCCTCCCCACATCCTTATCCAAAGACAGGCTCTACTCTCTCCAACTACCTCATAATTTTCTTCACAATTTCCCTCTTAGATTTGACTTCCCAGACTCCCCCACCCTCATTCCCAGACTCCATCTCTGCTTCCACCCTGATTCCTTATCCTTATCTCCTTTCCTTCTCACATTCCGGTCTATGTCTCCTCCTGTTGTACTCAATTCAGATATCTTTCTTTTCCTAATACCCTGGAAACAGCAATGAGATGGTTGAGCTAATAAAAGTGCAAAAAAGATTTAATTTTCTTTTTTCTGTGACAGTTCTCAAGCTCCTTCAGTTCACAAGAGAAACTGAAATTGCAAGATAGGGAAAGTCTAAGTGTATAATCTATAAATAAGTATTTCAATATTTTAAAAAAAGAATACATAAAAACACAGCCTGAATTCCAGTTTTGTCAACTTCAATATCTTACAGTTCAACCCACAGAATAGTAGATAAAAAACCCCAAATGTACTCCCAAGATAAACTACTGTCATGGTTTAACTCTGGCCAGCAATCAAACACCACACAGCTGCTTTCTCACACCCCTCACAGCACAGGATGGGGAGAGAATCACAAGAGTGAAAGTGACAAAACCCATGGGGTCAGTTAAAGACAATTTAATAAATTAAATAAATGCTGTGCATGCAAGCAAAGAAAGTCAAGGTATTCATTCCCCACTTCCCATGGTGTTCAGCCTCCTCCAGGAAAGCAGGGCTCCATTATGTGTAACTGTTACTTGGGAAGACAAATGCTATCAGTCCGAATGCCGTTCCCTTCCTTCTTCCCCCAGTTCCTTATATGCTGAACCTGACTGTGTACCAGCTCCTTGTGCAAACCCAGTCATCCTGCTGGTGGGGTGGTGTGAGAAGCAAAAAGGGCCTTGACTCTGTGTAAGGGCTGCTAAGCAGCAACAAAAACATCTCTATATAATGAAAACATCTCTATAGCATCAACACTATCTTCAGAACAAATCTAAAACTAAGCCCTGCACTAGATATTATAAGAAAGACTAACTCTGCCTCAGAATTTAACTACACTTAACTACAAAACTTTGATGTTCACATTGCAAATGCTTTTTTCTTTTGTTTTCCCATTTAAGGGGAGCATTATACACATGCACTTGAATTGTATGTGAGGAATAAGCAGGAAGCAGTCAGTGTAGGTACATCTAACGTTAACATAAAGCTAGTATAGTTTTTCATCTGACTTTGAAAGTAAACAAATGCTTTATGTGCTTGCTCATTTCCTGAACAAAATCCTTATTCTCCTTTGCAAGTAAATGACTTTGTATAGTAAAGAATGCTTCCAGATATACTCTTTTATATACACATGAATATAAACCTGGCATTTCAAGATTTTTCTTCATGAATGAAAATGTGCATTGATATGTTTTAGAAAATACATTGTGTACGTAGTATCCGTTCAGTAGGGAGATTTTAATGAAATATAATTTATTTCCTTATGCCTTAGTAATTTCTGCTCTTTCCTGTGCGTGCCACCATGGAAATTTCATTATTCATATTAGCATTTAGACCTTTGTTTTATTCACTGACTGCCTCTGTTTAGAATTGATGTATTTCTATTAAGCAGCACACAAGTAAAAGAAAATAACATCTGAGAAAAAAACAAACAAACCAACCAAAACATTAAACACATTAGGTCTGCAAAAGCAAAGAGGACACATCTCAGAATCCAATCTGGGAATGAAAGCTGGATTAAGGTAAGAATGCCAATGATTTCTAACCCTCAAATCCCCATGTCTTCAATCCAACACAATCACCATTTTCTCTTCAACCATAAATGTAACTTGATGAGGAGAAAAAAATCTTATTAGAAACCCCTGTTTGAGCTCCGCAGTGCAACTGATATTGAAGGTGATATCAAGAGTCAGAGAGCATTTGTTTCAGCAACAGTGTCTGGATGAAAAAACAAGGTAAACAACAGTCAATGTGTGCTGGGTGAGTAAAGGACCTGAGAGAGGCCAGCGCTCTCTTCTCACACAGCTTCTGTGCACACTCCTGGCCTACCGATAGCATTAGGATGCAGAACAAGGAGTGGGAACTGTGTACTGTTACAGCATATTGGCAGCCTCACATCCACTGGTGAATGGGGGAGCAATTCAAATGAGTGGCTGAGCTTCTAAAATTTTGATGATTATTATTTTTTTTTTAATAGCAGATTCCCAAGGCTCCTACCTTTCACCTTTTCCACCATAACAAGATCAGTTTTCTTCCATCTACTTCACATTTCCTTCTTATGTCTGCCCCATACTACATTTTTATATTTTTGTCAGATGGGTCCCTTTGAAGCTTCCTGCCAAGCATGTGGAAGGGAAGGAACAGCAGCTGCAAGTCACTGCTGCCCTTCTCAACCATCACAAGCCCAGGCCAAGCAAATTGCTCTGTAAATGCAGTGCAGCGCAGCCAGCCAAAGCAATGGCTTCATTTGCCATATGTTGCACAGACCAGCAGTGAAGGGTTGATTAGCCTTTGCACATTGCTGAGCGAATCAGCACGCATACATCACTCATGTCTTATCAACATTGTACCGGGTTTCTTTTTTGAAAGGGACTACAAAAGTTATTCCTTTTCAGTTCACTGACAACATTTCCTGACGTTCCAGGAAACAGGCTGAATTCATAATACAGGTATTATTGGAGGGCCCATGTGAGCACATGGATTTGTCAAACAAGGTAAATTTGAAACGGTTACTACATGAACAGGAGGGACACTGAGAAGATCCTGATTGCCTTCCTGTTTGAAATTCTCTCTGCTGAGTGAAGAGGTGGTTCTTGATTCCCGTTCTGCTCTGTGCTGACCACTACTGCCTTGATGATTTTGAGGTGCAGATTAAGCATATGACGGAAAAAAGAAAAGCCAAAGCATATGAAAGCAATCAATCTGGTATGCACCCATATGCCTCTGAGATTTTTAATTGCCACTGAGGGGGCTTCAAGGAATTTCTAAAATTAATTGCAGAGATACATACTCTCCTATGAATTGAATGGTTATGCAAGAGCACTGCCAACTGTCTATAAAGACCAAACTTTTTCACATCAATGGAAATTTACTGTGTAGAAAAAAATGGTTTATGTCATTTAAAGATATATAAACAGAAATTCTCATTAATGTACTTCATCCATCTAGAACGATATTTAATTTTTAAAAAGTAAAATATCAGAGGTGCTTATTGCAATTCTTTGACTACCGGATTAGTGATTTTCTCAGTTTACCTGCAGGAGGACCTGCTAACTCATAGGTTGGAATATAGCCCTGACAATCCAACAACCCCAGAGAGAGGACTTTCTATTATAACTAAGTAATCAAACCAAATTATTTATCTGGTTTGATTTAACAGTATTTTTTTTTGAAGGTTTTCTAAAAAAAAAAAAGAATCCATATATATCTATAAAAGTAAAAAAAAAAAAAATTATACATCAAGTTTAAGTTTTAAAAGATGATTTGTGGATGGTGTTTGGAGACATGGTATGTCAGAACTGAAAAATATAATATTCTGTTTAGTTGAATTTTTGATCTGTATCATTTATTTGAGCTTGAACATCTCATGTGTCAATTCCTGTGCTAACAATCATTTCTTTGGTAATTCATATTCTACTTGAATTAGGTTTTATTAGAAAAAAAGTATATTTTATCTGGAAAAGGGTCTAACTTTTTTGATGGACTATGATACCTATGAAATTTAGCTTTGGAGAAAATAAATGCAGACAGTAGATCTGTATGCAAGTTCTGTAACTGTTATTGGTTTTAAATTGCTTCTTGTTCCATGAGGAAGTAAAGAAAAAAGAAGAAAAAAGGTAAGGTAGAATGATGTCCATTGCCTAATAGTTTCAGTGGCCTCCCTGTTAGATTTTTTTAAATTTTGTTTTGGCTGCAATCACTAGAGTACATTGGCTGCAATACTTGCAGATGGAAACTAAGTACAGATGTGCCAACATCGGCTCCAGGTTTGTGAGTATTCACTCTTTTATTACAAATAGGGTAAATAGCTTTTCCTCAATTATCCAAGTAGAAGTTGAAAAAGTGCCATATATAAAAGATCTCCTTTTGGGAAAAGTTGAAATTCCATCTACAACTGCACTTTCAGTGGAAGATTTTTTTTTTATGACGTTCTGGGGCATATTTGTTTCTTTTAGTGTTGCCGGTACTGTGGTTTTCTTGAGAACAAGTGTGTTGTCTATATGAGTTCCCCCCAACACAGCAGCAGTTGGAAGAATGGAAGCATATTTTTTCTAATTCAAGAAAAACATCTTGCTGAACATACCTCCATTGCAATCGGACTCTGGATGATTTTGTATGGCTTGAAGAACTTTTGGGAATACTGATCATTAATGGTTTTCCATTTTACAAGATTTGAATCTTGAATTGAATCTCAAATTCATGACCAAAGTTAAGTGGCTTAAGGTGTTTTATTTTTTGAAAGATTTGTGTCCTGTTTTATACATTTTTCCCCAGTGACTCTATAATAACTTAATTGAAAGGGTAATTTGGACTCAGACCTTCAGCCTTCTATCTCTTTTTGGCCTTTACAGTTAATTTCTGTCAGATTACATAATTAATAAATCCTTGAGAAACAAGCAGTTTATAAGGGAAAAATTCAGACAAAATCATTAACATCTGATTGAATATGCAAGAAATTAAATTGCAAAAATATGAGAAATTACAAGCTATTTCTTATCAATGTTTTTGGTTTGGTTCTCTTGTAGCTTTATATCTTAATAATTGGAATATTTTATGTTCCTAACTGATATTTAATGTCTCTTTGCTACATTAATATTTAAAGAAGCCTAAAGACTTCTTGCTTTTGAAATATTCATGATTGTTGCTCTTTTATGTGAAACAAATTTCAAAGGAGGAATCCCTAACTCACTTATTTACCAATTTACATGTCTTCTCACTTGCCTAAACAATTTTTAGTGGTTTTATCCATGAATCTGAGTCAAAGTGAAAATTTGATAATTGTACTAAATTAACCAAGGTTGGATAGATTTACATTTGGAAGTGTGGCAATCTATTTTTCAGCTTTTTATGGACAATGGAATTGCATGACTTGGAAAAGCAGGCATATTTTCAGGGGAGAAAAAAAAAGGAATGCAAAGAGTTAAATTTTATCAGAAACATATATTCAAAGCTAATTTCTACCCTCCAAAAACTTGCTCTAATCTCTTTTAATAACAAATATTAGAACATTATTCTAGAGGTTTTAGCAGTGTAAGACCCTCAAGAAATGCAGTAAATTTTCCTCTTTGCATATGGATTGGATCAGGAAGGTTGAGAATTTGCAGGACAGTGTAGGTAAAGTAAGGATGGGCAGTGAAGGCAGAAGAAGTCAACAAAAATCAGAAACTCTAAGAGCAGAGAGACAGGTAAGACACAACTCAGTGTTTGACAGCACTATGGAGCAGAATTGTCTCTCAGTGCTGGCTGCAAAAATTTTATTGTGTGATCCTACTGCTCTAAAATTGGAAAGACTGTCCCACAGATTGGGTAGTTAAAACAGTTCATGTGACATTCAACTCTAAGTGTGATGGAAAGAACATCAGCTTCTTGTGCTATGAGCAGAAGAAATGGATGGAGACTCTGAGACTACCAAATGATTTCACATGGAGAACATATAAGAGCTGCTGGCCCCATTGGTCACTACTGCTTTGGTCTAGATTTACCTTGGCAAGACAGAAATGATAAACTCATATCCCATTATTAGCAATATGTTCAGACAGCACTTCCCTTACTCTTGTTTTCATTTTCAGATGTAGCTTGTGAAATTTACTCTGTCTGCTTTTCAGATGAGCATCACAAGAGACTGATGCCAATCTGCAGAAGATTTTCCTCCAGCAATAGAAATTTGAGCCCATGGCAGACTCTGCAGGCAGTTTTGTTGGCAGCATCAGAGATACTTCTGTGTTTGCCACTTAATTAACTCTTGATGGACCATCTGGGCAGCTTAGTCTTTATGCATGTCATTTTCTTTGGCTCACCTTGGAGTCTGTATAAGCAAGGCACATTAATTTATGTGAAAAAAATTAATTGTGTAAGTATCCTTTGTGATCAATGTATACAAAGCAGTATATTGAAGACCATATTGTGCCCAAAACCTGTTATGTTAGTCTATTTTTGTACTTAGACATTAAGAAGGGGAGGTGAAATGGATTAAAATTGATTTTACCTTTTTTTTCCCCAATGTTCTCCTCAATACCTACACAATTGATTATCTTATTTCTCAGGGAGAAATCTGCACTATGATATTCCATTGATTTCTAAAATTAGCTATTATAGGATTTTAGAAGAAGGTGAAAGCCCAAAAAATTTTTTTAAAGAGGAAGAGAAGAAAAAAATCAGATTAATTCCTTTTCATGACATAAAACCAGATGACTATGCAAAAACTCCATTTTACCTAGTGTATAATAAAAGTCATAATTTCAAATTTTCTTTCAGATAGTACTTTTTCCACAGTAGAATGCAGTATTATATCTGAGGTTCTTTTAAAATACACTGAAGCAGACAGTGTTTATAGCCTTGTTTTCAAAAAGTCTAACCTTTAGTTTAAAATTCCCAGTTTTAAAGAAATTAATAATAAATGACTGATTTTAAGTTTAAATAATACTTGAAAGTAAAGCAAATGACAAATTCGGAATTCAGGCCCTGTGAAAGAACACTCCACAATCCAAACAAAAAAAAACCCCGAACAGCCATCCCCCCAAAAAATCTGATGGATGAAATAACCTTAATGAGTTTAGGAAGAGTTTTGCCTACAGAACTGAGATTTCACATCATCAATGTGAAGTCAGTTATTGAGGGAGCAGTTCAAAATACATATATGAGCTACTGTACTTAATCCAAAGTCCAGTTCTGAGTGAACTGCAGTTCAGCCTTTCAGTTCTAGCAATTGTCTATTTTTCTATACTCACAAGACAGAATTACCTGTTAAATGTATGCTGAGTAAATAACCTGTTTTACAATTATGAGACCTCATGAAGTCAGATTTAAGACACCTGAGACACCTGCAATATAAAAGATTGTTTCTTTTCTTTTGAAGTGTTAGGTCCCAGCTAAAGTGTATTGTTTTTTATATATATATTGAAGATCTAAACCATGTAGATGGTTAAAAGTACTTTAGAATACTACTGAAGCATATACATAATTCATTCCTTAACACCACGAACAACAAAAATCTAACCTGTGGACTCACTGTAGAAAGGGACTGTAGCACTCCACATATGAAGGAAGGCTGAGAGAACTGGGACTGCTTAGCCTGGAGAAGAGAAATCTTGGGGGGCAGGTGTCTTATTAATGTGTATAAATATTTAGAAGGAAGATGAAAAGAGGATGGAGCCAGACTCTTTCTGTGGTGCCCAATAAGCAATGAACACATATTGAAACACAGGAGGTTCCATCTGAACAGCAGGAAACACTTTTTTACTGTGAGTCTGACTTACCACTGGAACAAGTTGCCCAGAGACGCTGTACAGTCTCCGTCTATAGAGGTAGTAAAATCTATCTAGGCATGGTCCTAGGCAACTGCCTGTAGGTGGTCCATCTTGAGCAGGGGAATTGGACAAGATGACCTCCAGAAGTCCCATCCAACCTCAACCATTCCGTGATTCAGTGAAAGGTTGAAAAAGTCAAGACTTATTTTATATACTTATATACAAATATTTTCTTCCATCACAGAGCTGGGGCTGGGCCAAATGTAGCATTGTAAGCCCTTGGTACTGCAAGTTTCTTCAAAAAAGTATAGACATTGATAATGTTGCATGTATGTATTCATTTGTGACTTTTTCCTCTAGATAAACCTGTTTTCATATTTTGTCTTGTTTGGGGTTTTTTTTGTTTGTTTTATTTTGTTTTGATTTGATTTTGGGTTTTTTGTGGGTTGTTTTGTTGTTGTTATTGGTTTGTGTTGTTTGTTTCTTTGTCTGTTTCTTTGCAGTTTTTTGCCAACTGTAAGTCAGAGATTATTCAAATGTCTCCAGGTTGACCAGTGTTCTCTCACACCTGCAAGCACATGTTTGACAGTATCAGCAATCATCTCAAGTCCCTTGTTAGACATACTGAAATCTGAATCCCCCCAATTCTTAGCACATCTAGGAGTTTTTAAAAAATTATATAAGAACACACTTCATGGTTTCAGCACTGCAGCATCTGCGGTTAGTGGATGGTTTGCACACTCATTTCTGACCAAGGTAAGTTACAGACAATACAAAAATCAATCTTTTAAGTACTGAGAAGCGATGATTGTCTGATAATGGAAGCAGTCAAGAATTATGGTAGGTTGTATATATTTCAAAATACATGGTTAAAGAGCCACAAAGAGGAGTGCATCATAGGAACAGAGGCTTAGAAGTAAACTGCATTCTTTAACTGAAGACACTGAAGTTTTCCTAAGTCTCCATACAAAACTTCCTTAGTCAATAACCAAGACCAAGGAAACAAATGAGAACATAAATATTCAGAAAAATGCATCACTTTGCAAAATCAGAACAGTTCATTAGGTATAGTATGATGTTCTAACATGTTTGTGACGTGTTGCTACGTTGTTTGAAATGAGTCTTAAATTTTGCACAACTTACCACTGTCTTCATTGACCTCTTTGAACTTAATTTTAATTATTATCAGTATTTGTAGTTTTCAATGAAATCAGTGGAGCTTGCTATGCTGTCATTAAGGGGCTCTAAATCAGGAGGAAAAGATGTGAACTTTAGGTTTGCTCCAGATATAATCTGGCAAGTTATCTATACTTCGTTCCAGCACTATGTTCCAGAAGCAAATAGAAGAAGAAACCCCTCCTCTGACATACAAAGTTGCTATTTGAATTAACTGTGATCACAACTTAGTTTGGAATCAGTAAAGGTTATTAAAATTTGGGGGTTGTTACTGACATCATGATAGTTGTGGCAAGTTTACCTTGAGAACTGCATGCAGTTTTGGGCACAACAGTACAACAGTGTAACAAAAATATTGGAGAGTGTCCAGAGGAGGGCAGTGAGGATGGTGAAGGGTCTGGAGGGGAAGTCTTATGAGGAGAGGGTGAAGACCCTTGTTTTGTTCAGCCTGAAGAAAAGGAGACTAAGGGGAGACCTCATCATGGTCTATGACTTCCTGACAAGGGGGAGTGAAGGGGGAGGTGCCAATCTCCTCTCTGTGGTGACAAGTGATAGAACTTTGCGTTGGTCAGGCCCCACCTGGAGTACTGTGTCCAGTTCTGGGCTCCCTGGTATAAAAAAGACAGGGACCTTCTGGAGAGAGTCCAGAGGAGGGCGACAAAGTTGATTAGGGGTCTGGAACATCTCCCCTATGAGGAAAGGCTGAGTGAGCTGGGTCTTTTCAGCCTGGAGAAAAGAAGACTAAGGGGGGACCTAATTAGTGTTTATAAATATCTTAGGCATGGGTTGCAGGGGGAATTGGCCACCCCCTTTTCAGTGGTCTGTGGGGACAGGACTAGGGGCAATGGCTGTAAGCTGGAGCACAGGAAGTTCCGCACCAACATGCGGAAGAACTTTTTCACAGTGAGGGTGACGGAGCAGTGGAATAGGCTGCCCAGGGAGGTGGTGGAGTCTCCTTCTCTGGAGATATTCAAGTCTCATCTGGACGCCTATCTATGTAATATGAGATAGGGAACCTGCTTTGGCAGGGGGGTTGGACCCGATGATCTCTTGAGGTCCCTTCCAACCCCTAAGATTCTGTGATTCTGTGATTCTGTGAACGGCATGAAGCTGCGACAGGGGATGTTTAGGCTGGGTATTAAGAAGAGGTTCTTTACTGAGAGGGTGGTCAGGCACTGGAACAGGGTCCCCAGGGAAGTGGTCACAGCACTGAGCTTGGCTGAGTTCAAGAAGCATCTGGACAATGTGCTCAGTCACATGCTCTGACTTGGCTGGCCCTGTGTGGAGCCAAAAATTGGACTTGATGATCCTTATGGGTGCCTTCCAACTCAGGAGGTTCTATGATTCTATGATTCTGCATTACATTTGTGCAGCATTAATAAACAGGTGGTTGAATACAGTCTTTTTACTTTGTTGTACTGTGTTGGTATCCCTACTCCTTCTGAGGTGATATTTTATTTTATTCATTTATCTTTTGCCTTAAGAGATCCTACAGATTTTCTGAGTTGTTTTCCAGTGATCGCCAGTATACACCTTTTTATCTCCACAATATTACAAAGCCAGATAGATTAATTTCAAAAGTCTTCAGACTAACTAAACTTTGTTGCTTTTCCTTATTCTTATTCATTATTTTTATTAATATAGTAACTGGAAACAGGTTAAGACAGGTGGAAGATTTTATAGCTCGAGGCTTAACTAATCCAACAGGCTGCAACCAAGTTATGAAGAGAAAAAGAGAACTTTGTATTTTGAAAACAGACATGATGGATGAGCCATAAAAATGATGTCATTCAGAAACTCATTAACAATACAGAATGTCATCTGATGTTTCTGAACAATTTAGAGGGTACAAATTTAATCATGGATTCTGAAATTGGATGCCCACAAGCAAACTCCTAGTACAGGCCTTTTTGGAGTTTCCATTAAGAAAGTGCCACTCTACAGAACAGTGGGCCTTAGCTTTTCAAAGGTCAGATTGCAGAACCAAGACAGTTCATTAGGAGCTTTCAAAGCCTTTTCAGATCCTGCTAGAACAAGAAATACACACACGCACACACCTCCATATACCAAACACCCCTCCAGCCAACAAAAAAACCCCAACTACAACAAATCCAGCCACAGTTTCTTTTAGTATCTTAAATTGGGGGTGAGGGGATGGGAGCATTAGAATGCAGTAACTACTAGATACAAAGTCAAAAATGTGTACATGTATCCAAAATACAATTTCTTGTTGATTCAATGTCCTTGGGTCTCAAGTGCAGTTATGAAAATGTCTTCCAGCCCTGACAGCTGGGGCTGAAACATGTGCCCTCTTCCTTATCCATAGTCATTGGTATGAATTTGGCAGAGTTCTGAAAACTTATTTGTTGGCCTAGGTACTTGTTGCTCTGACAAGAACTCTTTTCCTTAATATCCAGAAGAATGAGAAAGAGGAAAGATTTTCCTGAAAAGTTATTTCATTGGATACTGATTTTCTTTATGGTTCTTATAAATTTTTAATATTATAAGAAATAAAGTGTGATTGGCAAGTAATTACTTCTTTGTGAGTACCTTTTACATTTAATGCATGCTGGTGGGAAGGTAATGATTGCTTTAAAATCTTCAGTGAAGATGCATTTATTCTCTTAAACTTAGGCTGTTATATGGTATGCCCAAAAAGTCAGTTCTATTTTCATTAAAACAAATAAATTTTAAAAAAATTATAAAGAGGTACATACATATACATATATATATATACATATATATATATGTTTACTAAAGACGCCTATTTTTCCTTATGGACAAGACAAATTCCTAATTTGACCAGACTCAGAAGTAACAGGTTAAGTTTGTGTATCTAATTTAGGTAAGAGGAATCTGGATCTCCGCAAGTAATCTGTTTTAAAGGAAAATATAAAATGGGAATTGTCTATTGTTCAGTTAATAATTTGTAAGTTAATCTCATTTTGCCTTCTTGTTTGTTTTCCTTTTAATAAGAACGCAAATACTGCTAAACACATTTAAAAGCCAAATTTTGGCTGTATATTGTGCATGCCCTCTTTAAACTATGTGATAAAATGTTCAGGCTTCTAAAGTAGATTCAGTATCAGTTGCAATGTTTAAGAATTAGATGTATAACAAGAAATAATATAGAAATATGTTTTTTTGTTTTGTTTTGATTAGGGTCTTCTGGCATTGAGCTCTCTAAAGATATTTGATGTTGGTCTTACAGAATTGCTGGCTATTTTTCAGATGTTTTATTTTAATGGAAGGTTAACTCAGTGAAAAATAAAGAGCTCAACTCAGCAGAAAATTCTACTTGAATGAACAAATTCATTTTCTATGCATATCATATTAGCTTACTATAGACTTTATAAGCTAAATTCTTTCAAAAATATAAATGAACAAGAGGCTATGCAATTCAAATTTAAACAAGGATTTAAACCTTTGTAACAATGGTAGATTTAAAACATGCATCTAAATAAGAGCATAATTATATTCTGATTCACAAAAAGTACCATAACAATAATAGAAGTGTAAAAATGGGAGGTTAATATGCATTTTTATGATATATTTGCACAGTAAATGGTACGAATTTCAGAGGGATGTTGCTAAGAAAGAGTTATGAGAATCTTTTTACATAACTCATCAATGTACAATATGTTTTCTTTCAAAAACACATTAAACTGGGATGCTTCAAATGGAAGTTAAAGTCTCATAGCATAATATTTTATTTATTTGTATTCTGTTTTGGTTGTATGATTATGACACAGGTACTCATCAAGTAAAAAAAAAATTTTCTAGTAATCTAAATTTCATTTGGGGGGGGTGTTGGGTATTTTTTACTTAAGACATAATTTAGTATTACAAGTCTGTGTTAAAGTGTCTATATTGCCTGCTTCACTTGGAGCAAAACCCCGTATAGAACCAAATATGTTCTAAAAAGGGAAGGATCTTTTGAATGGAATTTTCTACATGAGTGTCCATAGGTCAGGCCAAGCCAATAGGACCCAGTGACATACTAGCAGTCATGAGAGCTAGATGTTTATTTAATAATTTTTCTAATTTGTAGGAAGTGGGTTTTCGGGATGCTTTTTCTTTCTTCTTGGTAAATTAAAGGGAGACAGAAATAATACTTTCAATGTAATATCTCTAATTGTCTAATTTTTATGCTTAGAATTAACTCCATGTTTGCCCACAAATAAACTTTGCTTTCCTTATTTCAGTTTCCTGAAAGCATTTACAATAAGGTACAATTACAAGAATGATAAACATTAGCTAGAGCACTTTGGAACTACATATGAATTTATTTTCACAATTTTATTGGGTCATATTTTTTCAATGAAATGTTCATTTTATAAAAAAATACCCCAAAACCAACAAAAAAATAAACAAACCACTATCTCACCTTAAGCATAACACTAAAAGGAAAAAAAAAATCAACAAAATCCTTACCCCCCTGTCCCCATGCTTAATCCTAAGGTAGAACTCTTTGGTCACTCATTTTTGTAGAAGTTCCCTCTCTCCACAGAGTTCCTTCCGAGCCCATTGTGCTTGTATTTGTAGCTGCACATTGTACTTGTATATGGTGTTTGGCTTGTAGTATTTGGATGTGGTGTGACAAAATACTGGCTATGCTGTTTTCCTTTTGTGTTGCTGTTGCATTGATTTTAGTTTAGATTTACAACAGTGGAAGTGGAATTGAGAAACACATAAAGCCAATCTGTCTTTAAATCCTGAAATACTCTTTTTATTGTGGTAATCCTTAGACAGCAGGTAGTCGTCAACCTACCCACTGTATCATAAAAACATTCTTTGAAATAAATTTCTCTCAGTGGTATTTCAAATGTCTTTCCTATGCTCAAACATCAACTCTGTTTGCTTTACTCTTAGTTCCCTCTGGACTTGTAGTAGTTAGAATCCTCTCATTCGGCTTTTATGTTGGAAGAAAATAAAGTATAACTTAGACAACAGCTTAATAAATTAATTTCTTGTTTCAGCTGATTGAAATGATACTGAGTTGGTATATTGTATGATTCTTTCTTTACATAATGTCTTTCTTTCTAGGAAAAAAAACACAACTAGAATTTACCTTTGGTTTAAATTAATATTTTTATAATTTATAAGCAGGCTTAATTGTGTCCACAGAAATAAAATCTGAATAGCAATTTTAGCTGTGATTGATACATGCCTCAGTCCCTTAGAGACAGAACAGGTTTATCCCAGCTCTAAGTTTTTGGATTGCTATCTCAGTGAGGACATAATT
Source organism: Laterallus jamaicensis coturniculus (assembly GCA_022605575.1). NCBI lineage: Eukaryota > Metazoa > Chordata > Aves > Gruiformes > Rallidae > Laterallus > Laterallus jamaicensis. The sequence continues at coordinate 1,220,167 of JAKCOX010000062.1, forward strand.
TAATATATTTTTAATACTCCATGCTCACTTCAGAGATACAGGCTGCAAATGAAGAGGAGAAAGCATATACTTTCCCTTTTCTATTTGTTTATCACTAAAAAATATATTTTGATAACATGGAAAAAAATACGAAAAGTTGCATTTAAAAAAAACCCCAACCCTTTTCTTTCTACTTACCTCCCTATCTAATGGTGTCCTTAATTGTCTTTAAGAGTATTTCCTGTGGCATATGTGGTCGTTTTATTCTGGGTTATCCCTGGTTTTGTGTTGATCATACTCTGGTATTACTGAAGACTTTACTGAAAAATAGAATTAAACTTCATTGCTAGCTATTAAAACAAAACCATTACTGGTATATGATTAATAAAAAAGACTGTTTACTGCCATCCAGAAAAATGTTATATAGGAAGGTACCATAAATATTATATGAGAAACAATCAGATATTTGAAAAGGATTAAATGATTCAGAATATTGATAATGTATTACACAGCCTCTCATCACGTGGGTTATCACTCCAAGATGTCCAGATCAATAGGATTACATTATTACCACATGAGAATTTTTAAACCCTTTTTGCTTAGTGACCATGTCTGGACTTTTGGAAATTAGTAGAGAAACTTTCACTGGCATCAAAATGTGACATTCTAATTTTCATGGTGTTTCGAGGTCAGAATATGGCTTCCTAAAAGTGAGTATGTTTAAGCAGTGGTAGTGGTGGATCTGTTAAACATGAAAAACCTTGCTCTTTCCAGATGTAAATCTCACCGTGACATAGCTTTTATCTGATGATCAGATTTATTTTTTGAAAACACACCTGCTGAGTGGAATAGAAAGTTAAATTATTGCTTCATATTCATTTTTATTTCAGAGAAAAGGAAATAATATATCAATTGAACCAAAATTTTATTAGACACCTTTGAGAAACCATGCAAGCAACTCCATCATTTTCCAAATTTTAAATACCAGAAAACATCTGGGAGTTGTTAATTAAAAAGCAGGCAAGAGCCAAGAAAGTAAGAGAGGTAGTCTTCATCAGTTACCTGTTCAAAAGTAAAAAAATAACTTTTTCCTGGTGTTTCTTGTCCCAGTAATGTTTACTATAGTAAATTAAAATTTAGCACAAAGCTATATTATCCATACCAAAACTAATTTTTTGCTCTGCCTTTTCCAAGTCTTGGCCCTTCCTTTCCTTTTTAACTCTTCCTTGCACCAAAAAACTACTCAGACAAAATGCATCAGATTATTTTGTAGACAATAAGGCTGCATAGTCAATAATTTTCTAAAATGCTTGGGCACAAAGTTAAAGAAATGTTAGTGATAGTCAAAGATTTTGGCATTATTAGGGAAAATTTAAGCTCACAGAACATTGCTAGAGCTACAGACGATACTTCCAGACTGACAGCTTATAAGTACAAGACACACCCCTCCCCCCATTATTTCAAGAGCTTTCATTTAAAATATTATTCAGTTGCTCACATACACAGCAGGAAATAAAAAAGGAAAAATAGTCTTTCAAAAACAAATATTAAAATTAAATGTCTGTAGACTTACAGAGGATAACAAACAAACAAAAAATATTAATGACCTTTGGTATAATTTACTAAACTATGACACAGCTGGAAACACTGAAGGAAAAACCCTTATGCAAACCTTTCAGTAAATAGACATTCTGCTTATTAGGAAAAGAAAAAGCAATGCTCTGAAAACCCATTAAATCTCACAGTATGAAATGGTACAAAAAATTAAAAGAGACAACATAATACAGTGGTCTAAAATCAGCATGTTATATGGGAAATTAATAAAGATAACATCAGCTGAATTTATTTTCTAGTAGGGAAATATTCCATAAATTCTATCTGAAACACTTAGTGTTTGATCTTAAGGTAGATATCTTACCAAAATGTATGTCTAAGAATGTCATAAATTTGGGGTTTTTTTCTGAAAATGCAGGATTGGTTGGGGGACTTTTTTTAGCTCCCATATGCAGTTAAATTAATTTCATCAGATATTTGACATAATCAAACATGTTATTGGACAATATGTTTAAATTATGACAATTCCTTAATAAAATTATAGTTTATTCTGGCAAATATTTGCAGAAAGGGATAAGAAAGTATGAAACTGAATCCAAAGTTGGTTTTGTAATAAGGAAGCTTGTGACACCTACTTTTATTTCCAATAATTCAAAGCTTAATTTGGACTTATGTTCTTAAATATTTTCCTCTGTTTTTTGCAAGATTCTAAATCTTGCAATGTGTGTACTCATATATGTCTAGACAGAACTTCAGAAGAAAAGAATACAACAGTAGTCTGGTTCTGCATTTTCTACCTCTCAGTGGAACCATAGTGTAACAGAAGTCTTTAAAATTAAATTGTTCTTCTGCAGTTTACCATATGCAGGATGCATCTGTGTCACACCACAGAGACTAGCACAGAGCTAGTCCAGTTAGTTAGGATATCAGCAGCAATGTAGCCGTATTAATTCTGGAATTAATGTGCTGCACTTGATTATGAAGTAGGATATCTCTACAATGCTACCTGTTGTGTCCTATAGCCTTTGGTTATTGCTTTTGGGGCCCAGTACTTAGGCCAGATCTGGGGTTCTACCTAGAGATGGAAGGAAATGCAGTCTGAGAAATTATTTCCAATACTTGAATTTAAGGTGGTGTTTTGCAATTTGTTCCCAAGATTTCCTGAGCAGAGTTGTATTTCCCTGCAACGTGAGCACAGTAATTCCAGTGCCAGCATACACCAGACTAGCTGCTCAGCACATGTTGTAGTCAATATGTGCACTCACACATTTAGCTATTACTCCAAGATACTTGGACATTCAGCAGCTTGCTAACCTAAAAACACATCTAGAAGTACCTGCATGTATTGTTTATCTATTGGGTGTTAGTCAGCATATATACTAGCCAGTTGAGCTGGTGGTAAGTAATGCCGTATACATGAAAAGAAAAGATTAAAATAATGAAAACTGTAAACAAATTGGTATATAAGAGACAGGGATTTTTCTTGGTTTTGGCATTGATTTTTATACTGAGCAGTGAGAAATAAGAACGTTCTTAAAATTCTTCCTAAAGCAAGAAAGTGTAAATAGAAGGATAAATGAAATAAAGTTCCCCTTATGTACCCAGGAACCCTGAAAGAGCTGTGGTGCTAAAAAAATGATTACTTGCAAAAAACCCCAGAGTCCTTTCTTGTCAAATAGGAAATTAATTCAAAGACACAACTGAGAAAGGCAGAGGAAGTCTGTAAATGATAGATTAAACAAAGGGTTTAGACACTGAAATATTACACAGTGCAGTGTCTAAGTCTTAGGCATTCTTGTAGCAGTACAGAAGCATGAGTTGTGGGCTTCCTACTCAAGACATAGGAAAAGCCAGAATGCCAGAACTTCAGAAACAAGCTTGAAAGCTTGTTAGCTTGAAAGCTAATTCCAGTTGGTCACAAGTTTTTGTCAGAACGTAAATCCCAACCTATTGCTATTTACTCCAGACTGGTGACTACTTGTAAATAACCTTCCATTCTTCCATGTAGTAGCCATGCTTTTTATACAAAGACGGGGACTAGTGTTCACCCTTAAAAACATCATTGCAGGTCAATGAATGTTTAAAATAAGAAATAAAAGCCAGTTTGGACATAGGTTAAAAACCATGGCACACACTTATGTATCGAGAAAAATTGCATTCTGTAGCAGAAAATTGAAAAAAAGAAAAAAAAGAAAAAAAAGGAAAAACATGTTTTATGGGGAATTTCACATATAACTTCAAAAAAAGATTCAAAATAGGACCACCTCTAAAGTTAGACACAGAAGAGGAATACAAGAATTTATCATATCCATGTGAACACTTGTGAGAGAAAAACTGTGAAGATCTGAACACTTTCACTCCAGAGAAACACTGAAAGCAGTGATCTTTGTTTTCTGGATAATACAGAAGTTGTGCAACAGTCTCATCATCAATCCTGCTTCAATCATACAATAATATCAAAGTAAACAGCAAGGTCTCCTCAGTTCTTGCTGAAACAGTGGAAAGCACCATACCTCCACAAAAAATTCCAGGTACCAGATCATTGATTGTCTACAAGCCTGAACTCCGCAGTCATTTTTGCTGCAAGGGAGTTCTAAAATGCCCAAGCCCACTTGTCCTATGTTTAGCCATTTGCTTCCTTTTGCTGGTGGAGATACAGCTCAACTCTGACTCTGATTAATTTACATAAAACCTTCCCATCACAGTAGGGTTTTAGCATACCACTGTAAATTTTACAGTCAGACAGTCCATGGTTTATTCAGTTCATAAGTTCTTCATGTTACTGTTCCAAACCAACTGCTATCAGAATTTTATACTGCATTCACTCTGAAGTTGCAGCATCACAGCTGATCAATCTGCTGTACCTGCCTCGCAGAGGACCCATTGCATCACGTGTACTGGAATTTAAGCATAATCTCTAATAGAAAAACATTAAAGAGCTTGCTTTCTTTTCTGATACTCATTAGGATTGCCAAGTAATTCTTTAATTGTGCCACCTGCTTTGAATGATGTTTTCAGATGCATGTACATGCATATGTGTGTCTATTCATGTATATAAGTGTATTATAAACATATATATGTGAATATGTGCATATGCATGCACGGACTCATACATTCTTATTCATGAGACCATTAATATAAATTGGCATAGCAGAAACAATATAGAAGAAGAATAATGGATTTATGACAGCTGAAGACCTGGCCTTACACTCAGATCTTGAAGGAGTCATATAAGTCCTTTCAGTAAGTGGAAGAATTGACCACTGAAGAATTTTTAATGTTCATTTGGTATGATGGAAAACAGTAGGAGTGAGCATGTTTGCTCACCACATGACCACAACCTGTTGCATTGCGCAGCTTGTGCAGATGAGTCTTGATCTTTCAGAGTGTCTCAGAGGAAACAATTGATCGCTTACTGGAACTGAATGGGAATTAGACATCACAAATCTTAGCATCGCATTACTGAAGGCTTTCTCTCAAATTTGTGTTTTGCAGTATATTCTGCTTCTGTTTACAATCTTTCAATCAATTTCTGTTCCAAGCAAGTTTGAATAACTGCTGGCTGAATTATGAAAAATAAATTAAGAATACTTGATTCAAATCAGTGAATCATTCTACATGGACAAATTGTTTCCATATTCTGTGAACAGTGTGGGTAGAATAAAATTAATTTAATTCATTTGAAACACATCAGGATTGAGAAACAATTTAGTGAATATTTGACCAAAATACCTTTTGTAAATATAATATCTAATTCTGTAACAGAATCCAAATGCATCTCATTCTGTGAGCCTCATCTGCTTCTTCTCCTATCAATATGTCAAACAATTTCCATTAGTTCTGCAAAAGTGTTTATTGGTTATTTGATATAAATTTATTATTTTTCCATAATAATAGATTTTTCCACTTAATATTAGTTCCATTATTTTATTATAACAAATATCTTCTTCCTTCCTTCCTTTCCTCTGGTCTTTAAAAAAATAAGGAAAGTTTGCCCTTTAAAACTCTAAATTTTTTTATTGCTATCTGAAAAGATCGTCAGTGAAGAATTTTTTTAGCCTTTAATTATCAATAGTACACTGGTTTGATTTTACTGATAGGTATGTTTTGCAACACTGTCTCATTTTGTCAAAGCTATAAGTTCTCAATCAGAAAAAAAATGTGTTAATATTTAGGAGTGCTAAAGAAGGAAGAGGGAGAAATCCTACAAACCATAATCAATCAGACATGGATAAATAAGTGAAGTCTGAACTTTTCTAAATTTGTTTTAGTTATAACAGCAAACTGCTATTTACATAGCTATTAATCTCTTAATTACATTTTCAGTACCATCAGGGGTTTAATATCTGGCCGTGCTTGCTCTAATTTTCTGTCATCCCATAGTTTTTCTTTGTGTTACATTCCTAGCATTTATTTCCCTCTTTCCCCCACCTGCTGCCATCTCTGGAGATACTGTATCTTGAAGTCATTCCCACTGCTAAGGCAAAAGGTAATTTCTGAAAAATCCCATGCTAATTTTTTTTTTCCAGTTTCACTTTAATTCATTACCTGTTTAATCCTACTGAAGTTGCTGTCCTGAAATATAGACATTCTACCACAGTTCTTGGAGCCATTGCATCCTATATCCTTTTTCAATAGTTTAAGATTAGCCTACTATTTATTAAGATCATTCAGTTCTTTATGCGCTTTAATAAGTGAAAAATGTGTAGATACATGTATCTGATCTCTTTTTGTTTCCTTTTAAGCAGGAAAAGATCACTCTTATTATATCTAATCTTAAAAACATGTATGTAGTGAAGCAAAAATTAAAGCCTCTATCTGTATCTAAGGTATCAAATCTTTAAAGCCAAATCAAAATAATTTGTAATACCATACATACAACTTCTATTATAATTGGCTACTGTTATAAATATTTCTCCACAGACTTTTACAATTTGTGTCCATTATTCAGTTTAGTCTGTCATGTTTTCTGGGGTTTTGTAAATTTTCTATTGCACAATCATTACTCACTGTAATCTTAAAGGCAATCAGAATTTAAAAGAAATATTTTTTTAATCGTGAAAATCAGACAAAATATTACACAAAGTTATTTTTCTGTATATTTATGAAAGTTAAGGTCACAATTTCTTATAGAATATTTTGTAATTCAATAAGAAAATGAAGGGAAAAAATAAAACTTGTTCAAGCCAATAATTAATTTGAATTATTTAAAAAGATAACAATGGTTTTTAGTAGTATTCTTCAAATGTATTGTGTCCTCCTGACATGAAAACATACGTGGAAATGTAACTAACTAATGACTGACTTCTTTATAATATAAAGCAACAGTAAAGAAAAATCAACACAATTTTTAATATAACCTATTAAATCATTGCTGGCTCAAATGACAGATCTTACTGATGGCAAAGGAGATGAAACACTACTTGGCTACATCTCTTAGGATTAATTCCGAAAAACAACATAAATGCTCAGATGTATTTCTGGAGAGAACTGGTTTTATTTGTCTGTTTTTTAAAATTTTTGAAAGATGCATCTGAAATATTGTTTTTTCCTAGATATGTACTTAAACTCAGCTTGAATTGTTACTTGCAGAAGTGAGGGGAAAGAGGAAAATTACTTTTTCTGTATTGTGACAAGCCAAATTATTGCAGTAGTTTAGAAAACTTACAGAGATTGAGTAAAAGCCTTCACAAGCTAATAAGAATTAAATAAATTAATTAAATGAAGGGGAAAAATTTAAAGGGGGCACTTGCACTTAAGTAGCATGCATTTTACCTCTGTGAATAACAAAAGGGGGAAAATGTTTTAGCAGTATTACCAAATGCATACACCTCTTCTGATTTCAACAGAACTGTGATAACTTGCATAAGCTAATCAGTACATAATTTCTTCTTTTGCCACACTCTATGTACTTTAAAGTAGACCTGTTTGATCTGTGAATTGCTTGTGCTGTAGCTAAAGTATTTAGCTTTGAACTGAATTCATAGAGAGTGACTGGGGGCATTACTTGTTCCTTTCAGCTTGTCTATTTGCCATTAGGCAGATAAAGACTCTAGACCCAGAAAGAAATGAGTGGTCAGCAAAAAGTTCTGAAAGGCAGAATGACAAGGAAGGCTTTTGGGTGGGGGTGTCATATTTTTGGGGTTTTTTTTTGTGTGGTTTGGCTTTTTGCTTGTTTCCTTTTTTTTTTTTTTTCTTTATAAAAATAAGCAGTGGATTGATTGTTTCCAGCCCTGAGAGAAAACTGTCTCAGGTCAATGAAATGTATACACACCACTATATTTTAGGTGTAGGCTTCTTTTCATAATCCTCTCTTTTATGGAACGCAACTTGCAATGCATACATCATGCTTTGTTTTAAAGAAGCTTTTCAATGCATCCTTTTGACTGTTGTCAAAAGCCTTTTGAGAAAAAATAACCTGTAGAGATTTGACCAAATGTATCAACTGGTTTTGATGTACCTCAGTACAGGTACAGGGAGCTGAAGATGGGCAACAACTGTGTGACTGTATGATATCATGTGTTACATCAAAAGAAGTGTGACCAGCAGATCAAGAGGTGATTCTGACCCTCTACTCTGATGACACCTCACCTGGAGTACTATGTCCAGTTTTGGAGCCCTCAACACAAGAAAGACATGGACCTGTTGGAGCATGTCCTGAGGAGGGCCACAAAAATGATCAAAGGGCGAGAGCACGTCTCCTATTAAGACAGGTTGAGAGAGTTGGGCTTGTTCACCCTGGAGAAGAGAAGGCTCTGGGGGACCTTTTAGTGGCCTTCCAGTACCTGAAATGTGCTTATAAGAAAGTTGGGAAAGAACTGTTTTCGAGGACATGTAGTAGCAGGACAAGGGGTAATGGTTTTAAACTCAGAAAGGGGAGCTTTAGGTTGGATATTAGGAAAAAGTTCTTCAATATGAGGGTGGTAGATCACCGGAACAGGTTGCCCAGAGAGATAGTGGAGGCCCCATCCCTGGAGATATTCAAGGTCAGGCTTGATGGGGCTCAGCAACCTGATCTAGTGAAGATGTTGCTCAGAGCCCCCTCAGATGACCTCTAGAGATCCCTTTCAACTTTACACATTCTATGATTCTATGTTTCTATGATCTGCTAGGGACGAGTGAAGGCTGTCAAGCAGAGACATTAAAAGGGTATTAAAATTAGGCTTATTTCTAGAACTGTGGTTTTAAAGGCTGTTTTTGAAAGATACAGTTTTGGTGTTATGAAAAGCAGCAGCAGCAATGGCATTAGCATTTTTGCACAGCATCTCAATTGCAAGTAAAGCTGTGTTGGAGCAGGTGTAAAGGAGTGACACAAACCATGTGCCCACTTGAAAAAACAGTAAGTGGTGCAGAATTTTGGAGTATAATGCAAAACACTCAGGTTTTATTTCTTTGTCCCCAGTGATAGCCTGCTCCATGTGCCATGCAGCGAGTGTCTGGGAGAGGCTGTCATTCACAAGAATTGCTGTAGCTGTTTGCCTCAGCTCAGGAGATTAACATCCTCCTCTACTAAAAGACTCTTTTGGAAGCCTCTTAATGGAAATACTGGTGGCAAAGGCTAATCCTGAAATTAGGTTTAAACTCAGCTGACTTTACCTGTTTGTGTTGTGTCTCCATTTCATGTGGACAATATTCTAAACTTTTCTCCATGGAAAGAGAGAAAGGTACCACTTAAATTGTCTTTTGGAAATTCCTCCAAACTCCTGGCTGAAATTATGCTGGAAATGGCATAATGGAGAAAACGTGAAGTGCTAGGAAAAGCAAAAGTTTATTAGAAAGAAAGCAGAAAAGATATTTGAAATATTAACTATCCACACTTTCAGTGGGATCTAGCAGGAATCAGATAGTATTTGCACAAGTGCAAACACTTACAGCTCTGTTGGGCAATATGGGAATAAGAAATACACAGTGACAGAGGTCACTGAACAGGCATGATCTTTATTAAACAGAGCAACTCAGCCTGGAGATTTTCAGCCGGAATTCATTGTATGATCTTTTGAGCACAAACTGCAAGTAAGATTTCTATTTTCCAGAGATTAAAGTGCTCACTTAAGAGCTGTTTTCATTTGTGTGAAGAGCTGGGAAATTTTGAATGTAGGGTTTTTTTTTCCCTGAGCCTGTCTCCTATGCCTTCCTCCTCAGACCCCTGCATCTCAAACTAATATTTCACCTTGCTTTGGAGGACTGAGGAAGACAATTTCCCAGCAGATTTGCTTGCAAAAGTCTGGGAAAACAAAGGTACTTATTATTATTTTAATAAACCAAGGAAAAAGAACTTTGTGAAAATTGTTGCATCAACTTTTATTGTCTTCTTGGGTTTTTTTCCATCTTTACTCTCCTTCAGACCTTCTGCAAATTCTGACGGACCAAAAAAAGCCACCTTACATTTAAGATGTTATAGAGTTGGGATTAAAAAGTGAAAGAGAAGGCTAAGAGAAGTTGTCTTATAAAGGTCTCAAACTACCTAGTCAGTGGTCATAGAGAAGTCAAGGCCAGACTCCTCACAGAAGTTCACACTGAAAGGATAAAAGACAATGGATACAAGATGCAGCAAAGGAATTGCCTTTTAGATATGTGAAAAAAATTCACAGTGACACTGGACAAACAGTGGAGTAAGTTGCAAATAGCTCACTCGGAGAGGCTGTATCTTTGAAGAATTTAAATGTTGGACTGCACAAGGCCCTATGTAATAGCATTTAACTCTGAGGTATGCCTTTCTTGCAGTTAGCATTACACCGAATGATGTCCCTACCAACCAGAACTATTCTCTAATTCTCAAGCTAAAGTTATCACATCTATTGAAGAGATTTGTTGTATTTTTCAACATGAATACCTGATACACAAACAGGATTCAGTATTTCCTATAATAAAATTGTAGGAGATGAAAAGGAAATATCAAGGATGTGTACCTGAAAATGTTGATTTTACCGTAAGTAAAACTATACTACACTGTTTTAAGCTGGAATTTGCTTTCTTTTCTCTTTACTTTCAGTCTTTTTGGGCATGAGTATGTTGTAATTATCTTCACCAGTCTATCTGTCCCAGTTGTTTTGCTTCTATTAGAGTGTACCTTTTAAACCCTTATAAAAAGAAAAATGTCGTTTAAGAAAATCTTCCTTGGGAGACTAATTCTTGTAGTATTCTGTGCACATAAGCTGCTTGCACTGTTGAAATAACTTCCTATGTCTTTATATATTTTCCAAAATCTGTGTCATTTTTAAGTTCTGATATTTTCCCCTCACTACCCAGAATGGTGTTGCTCTGACAAATGGGGATTACAGTACAGTAGTATCAGATGTTTTCTGCAGACTCCTGCCTCCATCAGACATGTGTTTTAAATAAAAGTTACCATAGGTCCCACACCATATCTATTTTCTTTTCCTTAATTCTGTTTTAATAGTTATTCTATCCAAATTTTATCTTCCAGCAATAAATGTAAAACTTAATTTAAGCTATACCAATTAGATCTGGGTTTGTGATTTTATCTCCTAGTTATACATTTAATAGTTGATTTAAGCTACACAAATTACTTTAGATCCTGGAGAAGGAGGGGCTGTGATCCTGATAAATCATACCGGGTTTCAGATGAAGTGCAAATGTGCTTGGTTAGGAGTTGCTGTTACTCAGGTTCCCTATGGTTTTCTTTATACAAGTAATTGAGCAAATTACAGGTCCAGTCCTGTAAACCCTCAGCACATTGAACTTCTGTTTCCAATAGAAGCTCCAGTTGTGAGGGTCTTGCTCCTAATCTTAGGGCCAGACAAAACCAATGGGTCAGGAGTGGGGAGGAGAGGCAGCAAACAGCAGCTCTGTCCCAGGAGCACCCTGAAGATGAAGGCCACTCTTTCATAGCTTCTTGTTTGTAATTTTCTCCTTGCCTTGGCAAGGGAGCAGAGGGAGAGTAAATAATTTTACTCCTCCTTACTCTCCTCACTGTGATGTTTGTCTTGCTTTGCCAGCTAATATGAGGATGACCTTGACTTGATCTTACCTCTGCTGGCTTTTATGTCAGAGCATTAACAGTATTCCCACTCCTGACTGCAATCACAACATGAACAGGGAAGTCCCAGGGGTTTGGAGAAAATTACCTCTTAATAGGACTGAGTGCTGTGATTCTGAAACAGCTCTGAAGCAATGCACTTTGGAAATGAGGTTTAATTGCCTAGCAGGTTGGACAGTACCTCAGTTTGTCTGCCTACTTCCCTCTGTTCATACTCCCTTATTGTCTGATGACAATACATCTCTCACACTGAAGGATCATTTCAGGCCAAGTCCATGAGATACCCTTCTAGACTATGCAGTAACTTATCTCTTCATTCACATACATTTTAGCAGAAATGTATCTTTCAACAAATGAGTTAACATAGAGGTAACACAGGGGATTGCACCCATTCCAAATTAACTCAGTTTTACAGTTTGTCATTGTTACAAATATACAGAAGGTGTTCTAATAATGCGATTTTAGCTGGTATGCCAAATATGCATGCTGAAAGTCATCTAAAGACACTTGTACATTCTGATTCCAGAGCTGGATTACAGAGTTGTAAGACACTGGTCATATTAGGTGGTCATCACAGTTGTGGTTTACCCCATGCACCATGCAGCTGATCACTCACCCCTTCCCTGCTCAATGGCATAGCAATGATAATTGGAAGGAAACAATAAAACTCATGGTTGGGGTAAGGAAAGTTTACTAGGAAAGAAAAGGAAGAGGAAAAAATCAATACTTATGAAAGAACATACAAAGCAGATGATGGACAATGAAGTTTGCTCACTGCCTGGGGCCTGATGCTCAGCCTGTCCCCAGGCAGTGACTCCTCCTCCTGGAGCAGCCCCCTTTATGTAGTTAGTATGATGTCATATAGTATGGAATATCTCTTTGGATAGTTTGGGTGAGCTTGTCGTGCCTATGTCCCCTCACAGCTTCTTGTGAAAACTATGTCAGCTGCAAAGCAGGAAAATCTCTTAGGCATGTGTCCATAGCACAGAACTAGAGGAAATGCTTGTACTCTGAGAATGCAGCAATTTGCAGGTACCAGTCATCTACTAAAAGACTTTTTGCAGGAATGATGCTAAGATGGAAGTCAACCAACTGTACCCCAAGGAGATCTCTACTGAGAAAGCTTTCCCAGAATTGATTATGGAAGGTCTCAGGACTTCTTTAAGAAGTTAATTGGAAAAGTCCCTGGAGACCTAGCTGACAAACTGTTTCTATTTAAAATGAAATGCTGTTTGGTAAGTAAGTCTCATAAAAAAATAAACCAAGACACATTTACTGAGACAATTCAGAAAAAAAGATTTATAAGAGTATAAAAATTACCAAACTTTCTGCTCAGTTTTTATCTCAAACTGAAAATCAAACATCTTAAAAAAACCCCACCCAATACCAAAAAGCTGAATAATCTGGTTCCACAGCCAAATACAAGCAAAAATACTGAAAGGTGCATTCTTAAACTTTACCCTGCGTGCTCACTTTACCCTCACATCCTCAAGTTGAATGACACTGTCTAAAGTAGAGGTGGCCATTCTTACATGCTACCTAAGTCTACAAATGTTGGCAACCAGTATTTCACAGTTAATTTATAGCTAATTGCCTCCTTTCAAAACTTGAATATCTCACTGTATTTTCTTCAGTAAAATCTTTCATAGCATAGTTTTATTGAATGACATGATAACCAATATCTTTAAAATAATACAAGGTGTTCACAGTCTGTTAATAATATACTTTAAGAAATAGGACAGTTGTAAATGAAAAACCTCTTCAGCACCAACTATCATTTGCTTTCCCTTCTTCCTACACTGAATCAATGATATGTATGAGCACTGCATATATTACTATCCGTTACAGAGCAGTGTTATTATGGATTTTCTTTTTTCTCTCTCAGGAAGTATGGCATTACAGAAATGACCCACTCTGCTGTTACGCAGAAACCTCTTGTAAGTTCTAGTGCCACATATGTGAACAAGAACACCAATGTAGGCAGAGATCTGCAGAGTGTTGTACATATTCTGATCACACAGCTAATTTTGAGACTATTTATCCTTTCTCTCTACAGTTTGCATATGGCTGTAAATAGATAGACCAGGATTTGAAAGAGTCTTTCTTTTGCTTTGAAAATATTTCCCCTCAGATTTCTGGGAAAGAAGTAGAACAGAGTGGGAGAAGAATCACTTTTGTCTATTTTGAGATGTAAAGTTTAGCCTCATGTCACAAATAAATACTAAAACAGATGGCTATTGTATCACAGGACTATATATATATTTGTATAGAGATATACACACACACACACACACAGGCACACAGGATTACTAACAAAGAATCTCTAATTTTAATTACTAAAACTGTGAATTCCAAGGAAGCTTGGACCTATTGCAGTAACTAAAACCCCTTATTTATCCACCAGTTCCCTTTGATCTGGGAAAAGCATGGGATGAAAACACAGCAGGGAGATATGCTGGACCAAAATGTACCAAGGGACATCAGCAGTGAGGAGTTACAGCTTTTTAAAGCTTTTTAAAATACAGCATGTTTTCTTGTTTTATTAAATTATACAAAAATTAAGTCTGTTTTTTCATCTTTGCAATCAATAGCATTTCCCCATTGCTATTACCAAAACTAAAATCCAGTCAAAGTGAATATTGACCTGGATATTAGTGATCTGAAGCCTGTAGAAACTTCTGCTGTGCAAAATACCACCTTATCTTTTTTCTGTAACTGTGCCTATATATGGCAATAGCCTTAGTGAAATAGGTATAAACTGAGCAGAAAAAAAACACCTTTAGGAAGATAATTTCCTCTATTCTGCCAAGACTGTTAAAAGCTTAAGAACTCAGTACCAAGCAGACTCTTAGTTAGAATGCTATTCTATATATAGAAAAAGAAAATGAAAATTCACTTCACTAGTTAACTTGGGTATTTTTTACGTATGTTGCTGCACAGTCTGATGAATGGGCAGGCCCTGCAGGAGATTAGATACATGACCAACAAATATTGCAGAAGCAGTCAAGGGAACTAAGAGAGCAAGACAGAGATGAGAAAGGCCAAGGAAGCTAAAATATAATGTTGTGATGTCAGAGTATCATAATGAGAGCATCACAAATAAAAGCAAAAGAATATTATAAGAATGTGAAAATGTTCTTACATAGCTATTAATATTATATTATAGCTATTAATAGCTATTAATATTAGTATAGTTTAAAAAATGCATGATCAATTTGGAATGCATTCAATTATTTTACTTAAAAAATATTGAAGAAGTTATTTTACCTTAGAAAATGGTTCTCAACAGGCTAAACCAAAACATGAAATATAGGCTCACTTATTTTCAGATTACACAGAAAACTTACTTGTGATGACTTATGATCTATGACAACTCATGATTTGTGAGATAATTTATACAATCCCATATTTTAGTACAAGACATAATCCTTTACTAGATGATAATGAACTAAATAAGGAAGAAAATAACAGTGTATTTAAGCATTACAAATTGTTGGGGAGGAGGCAAAGGAAAAGGACTGGAAGGAGATACTCATAAGATTTTCTGAAGCGTGTTTTTAACTATTTCTTCAAATTTATATCTAGCAGAGTTAAAGAACCTCAATGTTTTTGTGTAAACCAATGATGCAATATGATAGTTGATGTACATTCTGTTATATTTCATTGAGCTTCCTTTCTAAACCTCTTGCAAAGAAGAGCCTGATATTATGGAAGTATATACCCTTGTAAGGGAGTGTAGGTCAGAATAAATATCTTAGATTGGTTCTAAGGCTGAAGAATTCAATCATTTCTAATAAATATAGGGGCTGCTGACCTAGTTTTATCCCAATATTTAATTTCTTCCTGTTAATTAATTTCCATTAGTAGACTCAATGAATTTTTGGAAGTACCTTTGTGCAACAGATTATTCAAATAACTGACACCCTGACAGGCTGCTAGCGCACTCTTTAATAAATGCTATATAGGAAAAAATGCTGCAAGAAAAAAGTTTCTGGATGCCAGTGTTTTTACAAATATTCATGAGTATGATGTATAGAATCATAGAATGGTTTCAGTTGGAAAAGACCTTCAAGATCATTGAGTCCAACCATCTACCCAGCCCTACAAGGTCCAACAGTAGACCATGTAACCAAGCACAACATCCTCTCTTCTTTTAAGCACCTCCAGGGATGGTGAGTCCACCACCTCCCTAGGCAGCCTGTTCCAATATCTAACCCTTTCAGTAAAGAAATTTTTCCTAATATCCAACCCAAACTTGCCCTGACACAACTTCAGACCATTTTCCCTTGTTATGTCACTAGCCACCAAGAAGAACCTCACCACAACACCCTCAACAACCCTTTTAGGTAGTTGTAGAGAGTGATGAGGTCATAGAATCATAGAATGGCAAGGGTTGGAAGGGATCCCAAGGATCACAGAGTTCCAACCCCCCTGCCACAGACAGGGCCATCAACCTCCAGGCCTGGATCTACACAAGGTTGCGCAGGGCCCCATCCAACCTGGCCTTGAACACCTCCAGGGATGGGGCATCCACCGCCTCTCTGGGCAGCCCCTTCCATCACCTCACCACTCTCTCTGTAAAGAACTTCCCCCTAATATCTAATTTAAACCTTTCTTCCTTTAGCTTTAATCCATTCCCTCTTGCCTTGCCATTGTCTACCCTTTTAAAAAGTTGAATCCCCTCCTGTTTATATGCTCCCTTCAGGTTCTGGAATGCTGCAATGAGGTACCCCCCACAGTCTTCTCTTCTCTAGGCTGAACAAGCCCAGCTCCTTCAACCTCTCTTTATAAGGGAGGTGCTCCAGCCATCTAATCATCTTTGTGGCCCTCCTCTGACCCCTCTCCAACAGTTCCACATCTCTCTTGTATTGGGGGCCCCAGATCAGGACACAGTACTCCAGATGGGGCCTCATGAGGGCAGAGTAGAGAGGGCCAAGGACTGAGGAGGTGTCCCCTCAGTCTCCTTTTCTCTGGACTAAACATCTCCCTCAGCTGTTCATCATAAGATTTGTCTTCTAAATCCTTCACCAGCTTTGTAGTCCTTGTCTGGACACACTCAAGGATCTCAATCTTCTTGTAGCGAGTGGCAAAAAATTGAACATGGTACTTGAGGTGCTGCTTTGAGTACAGGGAAAGGATCACTTCCTTACTCCTGCTGGCCACACAGTTCCTGATGCAGGCCAGAATGCCATTGGCCTTCTTGGCCACCTGGGCACACTGCTGGCTCATATTCAGCCAGTTGTTGATCAACATGCCAAGTTGTCTCTCTTCCAGAGAGCACTCAAGCCACTCCTCTTCAAGCCCTTAGCTTTACATGGCCTTGTTGTTACCCAAGTGCAGGACATGTCACTTTGCCTTGTTGAACCTCATGCAATTGGCCTCAGCCCATCAATCCAACATGACCAGGTCCCTCTGAAGAGCATGCTTTACCCTCTGTCAGATCCACACTCATGCCAGTTTTAGTATCATCTGCAATTTTACTGAGGAAGTACTTGAGTCCCTCATCCATGTCATTGATGAAGACATTAAACAGAACTGGCCCCAGCACTGAGGACCAGGGAACACCACTGGTGACCAGCCTCCAGCTGGATTTAACTCTGTTTACCACAACCCTCTGTGCTCAGCCAAAGTGTAAATTAGAAGAAAATTATTAGTTACCGAACTGTTCACTTTATAAATCTATCCAGAAGATGAAAATTCTTTTTTTGGTGCCATTGTTATTATTATTTTGAATATGTTTAAATTCCAGTTAAAAAAAACCCAACCAAACAAAAAACAAACAAACAATAAGATATTTTACATGAATTATTGAGCACTGATTTTTAACATATTCCTTTTCAGTTTAAAAATCTACTTTTCTTAAGAAAGAACTTTTACTTATCTGTATGTTAGCATGGGATATGCATGACCTAACAGCCTCATCTTTAACTGATTTTCCTTCACTCTGACTGAGGAAGAACAAATTTATGGACAAAGTACCTCCTTAGCTAACTTCTCTCTCTTATCTTATCTGATAAGAGAAGTAAGTTAGCCCTCTGTAAGTGTGAAGGGATGAAGAGTCCAGATCTATCTGGCTATCTTTTAGCAGATGGATCCCCTAGGTTGTTTTTTTTTCCCTCTTCTCCTGAATGCTTATGTGAGAGAATTTTTATTAATGCATATATACATTCTTAGTAACAGTTTTTATGCAGTCAGCCTTAGAGCTTGGGAGATAGACAATCATGGAAACACCAGTCCACTGATTTACTATGCATTCAGGGACATGAAAGATAGAATTCATGCCTAAAAATATTCTCAAAAAGCAGCCATGTTCAGTATTAGCCCCATGAGTTTTTGAAGCTAAAAGAAGATGCATATATTCCTCAAACTACTTTTTAGACAAAATGTATCAAGATAGATCTCAGAGCACTTTTATGGACAATGACCGTCACTGAGTATTTTAGAAACTCAGAGAAATATGTGTTTGTCAGCTGTGGGAGGTGAGTAGGAAGGAAGTATGAATATATTCCAAATTTACAAATTTAGTGTGAGGTTCATCTCCTCTTACATTTTTAAAGGCTTCAGTTTGTAAAGAAAACAGCTATAACACCCTTTAGCACCTCTTACTTGGTGATCCATGATCAAAATTAGAAATAGCTTTGTAAAGTACAAATCATTCCAGACAAACATGAATATTTTGTTTTGATGAAGTGACAAAACAAGTTGATGAGGGGTCTGAAGTAGATGTGATATATCTAGCTTTTATTAAAGCATTTGATATAGTGTCAAATGAAATTCTACTCAGAAAATTAATTCAAATTGGCATGGATATGAACACTGTCACACAGAATGAACACTTGCTGAAGGACTGCAAACAGTGCACTGATAAATGGCAATATATTCAGATGAATTTACAGCATGTAAATGAAATTCGGAGATAATACTAAATTCATTTGGGAGGTGTTATGAAAACCTCCAAGGAAAGAGAAATAGTACAGAAAGAGACCAAGAATTAGTTATATGCACATAAAATATCAAAATGTTTCTTGGATCCATAAATTTTAAGACCAACGGGAACTATAATGATCATCTAGTCTGACCTCCTGCATAGCATAGACCACAGAATTTAAACAAGTGATTTCTACATAACTTTAAGATGAGCAAGGCCCTCTATATGTGAAATAAATCTATTCTCAATTTTAAAACTTCAGGCTTTATGATCCAAGGTACATTGTTTCAATGGCTAATTATCTTTATCATTACTAAAAAAAAAATAAAAAATTGCACCTTATATGAGATTCAGAACAGAGAAGCTGCTACTGAATACAATTGAGCATATATAACCCATAGCAAGGGAATTAAATAAAAAAGAAATCCTGCAAAACACTAAAATGAAAAAGCCCTTGGGATACGGAATAGCAACTTCAGTTGGAATTTGGCCTTTCCAGTGGCCACAATGACAAGGGCACTTTGAGCTGCAGAGATAATAAGTCATAGACAAAATGTATGATCTCATTTGTGATGTATAGTTTTGCTGCAGTCACTGTTTGAATTCAAATTTAGGTACTTTGGAACCAGCTGCATCTACAACACTGGTAGGATTGGGCAGGAGTATGCTTTGAAAGTAAACTCTCATCCCCCCTTAATTATCTTTTGTTTGCATAGTGGAGCAATATCAGAACACAAAACTGGGTTCTTTTCAAATAACTGTGGACAGGAAGACAGACTCAACTCAAGGGATCTGAGCCTGCATAACCGGTGTTATGTTTTAGAACAAAGCCAGTTGAACATCAGGTCCTCAACATCAATAGTTTTTCTGTCGGGGTTAATTCCTGTTGTGCCACTCCATCTGCTAATGCAGACATTGATACAGAAAAACTGACTTTTGGTCAGAGTTCCCAGAAAAAAAAAGTTTTGAGATTAAGTAGTGATTCATTCACTTGCACATAATTAGCATTTCGCCTTGTAAAAGAAGGGTTATTGCCATGTGAAGCCTGTGGAGGCTATATACACCAACAGTACAAGAATTACTTCAAGTGGAAAGTGAAAGTTCAGGAGGGATATTTTGCTTCGCTGTCTGTTATAAACTTTCTGACAATGAGGTGCGATTATGTTGTAAAAATGACTGCTAAGAAAAGTGTGGAGGCCAAAGTGTGTAGGAAGAAATATTTCAGTGTCACAGAAACAAGAGTTGATTGCTAATTAGAAGGATTCTTCCCTATATATGGTTCCCTTGAGTTCACAGGTTCATAATTAAATATTCATCTATTTCAACAGTGGGTGATTGGAAAATAGTAAAGTAAAAAAGGGACAAAGAGCAATTTAAGTTATAGTAAAGGTAAAGTATCCTTTAACATCCATTATTGCCTTTTAGGTTTGAATATTCCTAAACCCTTCCATTATGTGTGTTTACCATGATCCTTCCCTCCATAAAACAGCTAGGCTAGAATTCATAGTTGTACTAATACACATCAGTTCAAACCTTCTTACTTCATTATAGCACTTTCCTGTGTACTACTGTCACTATTATGCAGGAAGTCAAAAGATTTTTTCAGATCAGCACTAGGAGGATAATGCACATCATAAATCAGTTGTAGAATACTTTCCCGGAGCCCATAGATTACTACCTCACTTAACATCATTAGCTATTCTATCCCCAGGGCCTGGAAACATGAGCTACTTGTTTGGTTGGTTATTCCCGTGCCAAATTATATGTCATACAAAAAATGAAGGCGCTGGTAAGTTTGGGCAACCAGCTATCAGCATTGCCCAGGTTCTTCACAGACATCTCCAATTCCATCTATTTTTCTCAGATACTACTTTACATAGTGATTAAGGACATTAATTGCAGCTAGCTGGTAAATAATCAGTATGGACATTAAAGCTTGGCATAGATTCCAAACACACTGATTATATTATATACATTAAAACTAGATGAAGATCATGGAAACAGGAAGAACTGATGTATCGCTAGAGTTGCCATATATAGAAGGAGACAATATTAAAACTATCACGAAAATATCTTTATTAATGGTTAAGTAGCAGCAAAGAACAAATGCAGTGAAACAGTAATACTCAGAACAAATACTGATCTGTTGACGCAATGAAATCAGTTTGTACTGAATTTAATGTCTATTTGTTGGTTGCAAGGTGTAGAACGAATACCCAACTTCAGCATTTCTCATGTGAAGTTTGGTTATATTTGATTCAATTTTTGAGATGTATTTTAAAAATATAAAGTTAGTTTCTACCAAAAAAACCCAAACCAGAACCCCTCAAAACAAACCCAAAACCCACTAAAAACTATTTAGTGAAATAATACATTCATCAAATAAAGGTAATAGTCTATGTTTGGTGTATTTTTTCTAAAAATATATTTTCCACAACTTTCTCATATTCAGGTCATTGTTTTTCAGGTGAGACCAAGAAGACTTCTCCAAATCTTTAAAAATGTTGGCCCTTAAGAGTAGCTGAATAAGCCATGTTCCCTAATTGATGTTGTTCTGTTCCTTGGAGAAAGTAAATGCTTCCACCACTTCAGAGGCTTCTGGGAAATCAGGGGGAAGCGATCAGGTAGAAAGACTTCTTTTGATGGGTGAAGAAAAGATGTACTTCCATAAAATACAAACCCAAAGTATAAGCAGAAGGACACATTTTGCAGGTCAGCTTCAAACTCAAAAGAAATCTTCACCCATGAAGATTCCTATACTAGAGACATTAGAATGAAATGTAAACCAGGAAGAAGCATTTAAAAGAACAGTACTATCAAATTAAGAGATCAATGCTTCCTAACACTTCCTAATGCTTCATTAAGAATTAAGTCAGAAGCCATTTTCATCCAAAATAAGCATGAATAGGTAACATAAAAAAAAAGAGGTGAGTGAAAAGCTGTGTGTGTAAGCAAATTAATATAAGGAATTGAAACACTACTTCCCATTGGTAAGCAGATGCTTAACCATCTCCATGAGAGCAGGGTTCCATAACAAGTAACAGCTACAGGGGAAAAGAAACGCCATCACTTGGAATGTCCTTTCCTTTTCCTTCTTCTTCCCCCAGTCCCTTCTGTGCTGAGCAGGACATCACTCGGTATGGAATATCCCTTTGGTCAACTGGGGTCAGCTGTCCCAGCTGTGTCCCCTCTGTGTCCCCTCCCAACAATTACCCAGCCTCATAGGTGGTGGGATGGGGTAAGAAGCAGCAAAGATCTTGGCTTTGTGCAGGTACTGCTCAGCAGTAACTAAAACAACCCTGAGTTATCAGCACTGTTTTCAGCACAAAGCCAAAAGACTGTCTCTCACTAGCTACTATGAAGAAATCTAACTCTATCCCAGCCAAAACCAGCATAGTGAATCAATTTTTTTAGAATATATACAATAAAGGAAGTAAGTGGTTAAACTTACAAAGAACTTAACACACCTAAACCCACTTTTTACTTCAGCCTTTTTACTGCTGTTCAGCTGTTACATATGCTCAAGAAAAGTCAGGATATGCACTAAGCTGGATATCTACTAAACTAATTTCTTTAGAATCAGCCAGAAGTTTTCCTGCACAGGTTTACAGCTGTCCATTTTATGTTCATTATAAGATAATAAAGTATAAAATGAGGCAAATCAATGCAAGCATTTTGAGTCTTCACTGGAAGAAATTATTACTTGCTTAATTTTTCTCCTTCTCTGTTTAGGTTGACTAAAAAATCACCTATCAAATATTAGTAACAAGGAGAATAAAATTAAGTGAAATACTAAAGAGTTGCTGGTATGAAATAATACACATGATACTGAGAGTAAAATAAAAGATTGTGGAAATGAATGGAGTGCTAAAAATGTATCATTCTTTCTAAAATGCTAAAAAAGTGATAAAATGTGATGTTTGTCAGCAGCCGATGGAGCAATTTCAAACAATAGCATGTCTGGGCTTGATTCAATTTACCTCATTTTAGATGTCTGACCAGCTTAGAAGCATACATTTCTAAGGCACACTTTATCTAATGTTAAAGCAGAAGTCCAAAACCTGAAGTGCTTCCTAAAAGTGTCTGTTTATTTCACAGACTGTAAAAGGAATTCAGCTTACTTAGATCTGCATTTTGCTAAGCAACTTGTTTCATAACAGCTAAATCAATGCAAAAAGGTAACAAACCAGACACTATTTTTTTTTTGTATGTACAATAAGTAAATAACAGAAATGTTGGGAGACTAAAATTATTATTTCTTGCATTCAAATTTTGCAATAGCTGTGGGTATTCCTACAGCTTTAAGCTAAGAAACCAAGATGAGAGAATGGGAAGCCTGGTGATGCTTTCTTTGGATAATACTATTTATGTTTCCATTTAATCTAATAATGATTTATATTCTTGCTGAAATATTACCCTTTAAAATGTTGATAAGGTATGCAAACAAACAATTAAGGAAAAACATAACACAGTATATATAACTTTACTTGACTACCTGCAATAGCTCTTTTAATTTTCTATCATAATCTGAGATACTAGTGTTAATGTGAAAGCTTTGACTATATGTCTATATTTTGTTTACATTTGAATTACTAATAATTTCCAGGATTTTTTCAATATTAGTTGAGTCTGTAGCATGCTTTTCCTGCTCAAAAGGCTCCTTGCAGAAAATTCTCATCTAGGAGATGAGAATGGGCAATCCAAATGTTCATTAATACATTTATAAGGTTTTCTTCTTCTTTCTTGTAGAATGATGTCAGTAATCATTCTATAGGTATTGCTGTTTAATGGCTTTCATATTATGAAGGCAATGATCTTTAACAAAAATTAATTGGAACTTATGGGAGAAATATGAGTCTAAGCTTATTCATACCTTTGGCTTATCGTAGAACAAATAAGTTACCAAGGAGTAATGCTTTTTTTTTTTTTTTCTTCTCAAGTAAGACCCTCATAGAAACTAGCCCCTGTCATATTTTCCTTCCCTGTCATCCTCATTTGACCTGATTTATTTTTCAGAAGACCTTGCCTCATAGGGATGTCTGTTCTAAGAGAAAAAATCAATTTACCGTTAACTGATGTGTCAAAAATTAGATAAACATTTTAAAGAAATATTTCAAACTCCTCAGATTACTTTCCTTACACTTCAGATCTTTAAGGTAAACCAAAGTGTGTCTTGAGCAACCTCTGCTTCCTTTTCTCCTGGAACTCCTCCCTCATATCTCCTGAACAGCTCTGCTTAGTATCTACAAGCACAATTCAAACTACAGTGGTGATTTGATTTGAATCAGGGGCATAAACTTGTTCAGTGAAGTAAAGAATATAATCTGAAGAGTTATAAAAATTCACATAATCTTTCTCTCCTTTCTTCTACTATGCTACATGCTTTCATGTTAGTCAGTTGTCCCTTTTATGCAGCCGAATTTATTATCACAGCCAGGTTAGGTGGAAAGAAACTCAGTGAGGCTGCAGGGGTAGAATATAGACAGCAGTTATTTAAATGCTGATCTGTAGATGTGAAATCACAAACTGCAGCAACTGTGAAAGGATTGAACATGACTCAGACCACAGGGAAAGTGAATTAATAAAAATTAAAATACTGACGCAAGCACACAGGACATCACCAAGACTCAGCTGATTTGCAATTACTTGTTAAACTATAGTAATTTAACCATGACACTGACCTTAGACTCTTGTCAGCAAACTGCCAGATTTTCTCAACAACAAAAAATGTTTGCAACCTTGTGTAGATCCAGGCCTGAGGTTGGATCCTGTGGCAGGGGGGTTGGAGCTTTATGATCCTTGGGGTCCCTTCCAACCTTTGCCATTCTATATTTCTATGATTATGTTTTTAATGTTTTAGAACAATTGTATAGCAAAAAGGGTGGAATAAAAAAATAATTTGAGTCTATTTCTTAATTGTGGGAGTTAAGCCTTGAAATAAATTTGGTTTCATGTTTAGATTTATAATTAAACTGTTTCTTTGATTACTGTTAGTTTGTTTATCAAAACACTGCTTTGGACTGAGTGGGATGAAATTTATGTTGTCACATAAGCATTTGAGGGGAATGAATTGGACAAAGCTTTGGTGACCTAAGGGAAGCATCCGTTTTACCAATGTAGAGAAAGAAATGAGATTCATGGGTCAAGGAGAGGAAGAAATCACATATGTGATTTCATAACTATGTGTCATGGCTTTCCAGACCCCCAAAGCCTGTGTCAAACTACCACAGAGAAATCCACAGAAACTTCATTACGAGCAAGAATTAGGAAGCAGACCTTCTATCACTCACATGAGCTCCTTCATGACATGATATGGAGTCACTTTATTCTTATTATGTTTCTGTAATCCCCATGAATCATGGATTGCTTCTGGTACAGTGTGACAAATCTCCAAAAGATAGGACGATGGATGTTGAATTATGGGGGGATGTTAAACCATGATATCCACCGTTAATGTCTGTTGACCACAGAAGGAGCTAAAAATGCTCTGTAACCATTAAGTTTGGGGGACTAAATGATTAGGTTACAAAAAAAGATCCTAGTTACTCCTTTACAAGGACACTGTACACTGGAATTCAGTCTTACATCTTACATGTGCACTGCCACAGGTATAATTGAATTTTTAATCTGCCCTTACAGACCTAAAAATAATTTTCAAAAACTGTTTGATCCATAGGTTGTGAGTGGCAGACCTTTAACAATAATACCACATTCCTAAAATGATACGAGTGTGCTAGATCAAACCAATTCAAAACAACTAAAATGAAACACAATTCAATTTATTTTTGTATGGTTTCTTTTAAATGCTATACTAGAGTATGATTCCTAAAAATACACTAAAAATAAGCTTATCCATTCTTTGCTGCTTTATTTTTAAAGGCTTTTATTTAAATTTAACTTTCTTATTAAATTGATTGCATACAATTAATCATTGTAACAAAAAAAGGAGAAAAGAATTCAATTAGTTTATTTTTTCTCAGCTCGCATTAATACAGCAGTCCAAAGAGAATAATTCTAGCTAGTTTAATGAATAATCTGAAAGGGAATGATTTATCTACATGAGCCACACACATAGCTAAAACTCCTCCTGTGCCAGACTTTAAACTTACATTGTCTTTGCTTTGTTCTTTAGACGTGCACGCACAGACACACGGGCACACACACACACATGCACACACAAAATCAAATATTTTCACACAATAAAAAGAAAGTTATAATGGAAACAA
Source organism: Laterallus jamaicensis coturniculus (assembly GCA_022605575.1). Classification (NCBI taxonomy): domain Eukaryota; kingdom Metazoa; phylum Chordata; class Aves; order Gruiformes; family Rallidae; genus Laterallus; species Laterallus jamaicensis. The sequence goes on from JAKCOX010000062.1 coordinate 1,245,854, forward strand.
GACAGGTTCTTGGAGAGTTGATTATTGTATGCTCTAGTGGATTAAGAATACTCAATTCCCTTTTCTTTGGAGAAGTATTTCTCAACCTAGGAGTACAGCCTCCTGGGGAGGAGTGCAAGCAAACCCCTTCTTTTCACTTTGTTTTCAGTTGAAGCTCAGCAGAGGCTAAGTCATAAAGGCTCACCATGTGAAGAAAACGATGAAGTAGGCCACGAAAAAAAATAAATGAAAGCAAAAGGACAGACAGAGGTGGCTACTTTGTGCCTAGTAATTTGCAATATCAAACTGTGTTCGGTTTACTTTGCCAGATCACCCTCTATTGAAACTCAAGGACTGATTGCTAATTTCTGCTACTTAGAAGTGGAGTTAACCAAATAATTTTAAAATAACCTACTTTAAAATAAAAAAGATGAATATATTTAATGTTATAGTATTTACCATACATCTAACAAAAAAAATAGTTAAGCACTATTCATTTCCACTTTAGCTGATAGTTTGCATTCTCTTAAAATTCCTTTCAAACAAACTTTTTCCACTGTATATAGAGTACCAGTAGTTTCATGCCTAAAAGGTTACATCAAAACCGAGCAAAATAAATGTCACTATAGAGATCTTGTGTACAGTTTAAAGTTTTTCTGTGCAAGGCAGAGTCAAGCTTTCAAAACACTCTGCCATGTCATATCATTATGTAATGATATTAATTTTTTTCCTCATGGAGCAACATCACTTTCCACATAAACCACATAATGTTTAATCTTTTTTGTGAAAATACATATGCCACTAATCCTGCAATACACATTACAAACCAGGAAAATATATATATTACCTGCAGTAACAAGCATTGACTAAGTAGACAGTATCAAGATAGGTTGTAATGCATGAATGTTCTTTACCCTCAATGATATTTGTGTGCTATATTTTAACACCAGCTGTCAACTAAGTAACACTGAGCCACTAGCTCACCCCCCACTCTGGGATGGGGGAGAGAACTTCTGGGTTGAGATAAAGGCAGTTCAATAAATAAAGCCAAAGTCATGTGTCTAAGCAAAACAAAACAAGGAATTAATTCTCCATTTCCCATGGGCAAGCAGGTGTTCAGCCATCTCTAGGAAAGCAGGGCTCCATCATGCCAAACAGTCACTTAGGAAAACAAATGCTAACACTTTGAACATCACACCCCGCTTCCTTTTCTTCCCCTGGCCCTTTATATTGTATGGTATATCCCTTTGGTCATTTTGGGTCAGCTGACTTGGCTGTGTCCCCTCTCAACTTCTTGGCCATCTCAATCCTACTGGCTGGTGGGATGATGTGAGAAGCAGAAAGGGCTTTGACTCTCTGTAAACACTGCTTAGCAGTAGTGAAAACATCCCTGAGCTGTCATCACTGTTTTCAGCACAAATCCAAAACATAGCCCTGTACTAGCTACTATGAAGAAATTTAACTCTACCCAGCCCAAACCAGCATACCATGGCATAAGCGTGGCATATGTTTACAGTAGAGAATGAGCAGATGAACAGCGACCTTAGCAAGTATCATAGAATCATAGAATGGTATGGATTGGAAGGGACCCCAAGGATCATAGAGCTCCAACCCCCCTGCCACAGGCAGGGCCACCAACCTCAGGCCTGGAAAGAATGTTTGGTGCCAGTCATATAGCCATACAGAAAATAAAATAAAATTTAAAAAAATAAAATCCATTGATGCACCTGACATTCCATAAAAGTGCAATGTACTTTACTGTCCTCTAGGTAACTCTCTGGTCTGGCTTCCTAGCTGAGAATCTTAAACTAAGAGACCTATATTCACCAAAGATTCTTCTCCCATTCTATCTACTACAGTTACATTGTCTGTAATAGACTTGTGGTTTACCTCAATAGTTTTGGAAAGTCTAGGTTTCAGAGAGATTTTGTAAAATACCTTTCAGATATTTATTAGGTGAATATGCATTGTTTTTATTTCCTTCTTTATCACATTTCCATTAATGTGGGTAAGAACAGCGACAAACATAGCCCACCCAATAGTCCTCTGTGCAGCCCTCTTCAAACCTGCATTGATGCAAATTCATTCTAAAATCTGCAAATGTCAGCCAAATAAAATATATAACTAGCCTTGATTACTGCTTGTGCTGAATCAATTTCTTTTTCTTCCTGAATAGTCCCTGTATTTATATATACTCATTCATAGTTTGTCTAGTGAGAAGCATCTGAAAATAATAAACCCCTGAAATTCTGACGGTATCCTTATTAGTTTTGTGCATTTGTATTCATAAAGATGCTTGTTATGAAGTCCTGATCTTGCAAACAAAATTTTCATGACCTAAGGGAGACTGAATTTTATTGTAACACTTCCTCAATATTTCAACAGGTGTAAACCCCACCCTAAATTTCTATTTAACAAATATGGTTCCGGTCGGATTTGTAATCACTTTTACCATTAATTTCCCTCAGAATTACTACTCTAAAACAAATATTTATTTGGAAATTGTAATAATTGAGTCTTGTCTCCTCTTCCTCTTAAAATCCCCAAATGTCTTCAAGGTGAGATAGGTATGATAGAAAAGAGGGAATTGTTTTCTTGGAGTCCTGCTCTACAAAGACATAATGCCTCACAGATATCCTTAAAAATTAACAGTCTGGCAGATTAATAAGCAAGTTTTTTAGTGGTTAATATATGGATTAAGACAGAGCGTGTGAACCTAAATGAAGCTGGTTGTGCACAGAAAAGGAGGGGACGCATCACATTTTCTTATAACGTGAGACTGGGAATCTTTTAGTGTAGAAAATATCAGAAGAATATGATGATCTTGGGAGAAATGAAAGGAAATTAAATTTACATGAAAAAACTACAAGATACACCAGTTGGATACTGACAGAAATGTCACTGGCGAACCATATGCCATCCACTAAGAGCTTTCCCTTGAGGAATACAGACCTTTGTCTAATGATATTAGTCTGTGACAGAATGTAGCTACGGAAAATAAAATGCATTCAAAATTATATTTCCAATTCAACATGAAAATATTTATGTTCTTAGACAAGATATTCACACTACCTCATCTGGAAGGTGGTGCAGAACTCATCATGCATCTTAAGACAAGACTTACTCCAGCTTTGACAGAAAGGCAGGTTAAAAGTATGATTGGGAGTGTGGTCACAGCAGTTTTAATGAAATATTGTAAAGCACTGTGCATTTCAGGGAGAATCGTATAATGTCAGGAAATCATTAGGAAACTGCCTAAATCTTTGCTGCATCTTGGAGTGTTAAGAAGCTACAGCAAGTGATTAGGCATTTGGATCAGGTCACAACAAAAATCTATGCTTCCACATGTGTAATCAGAAAGTAGAAAAATCCATGACCTTCATGAACCAGTTCCATATGTGTGTTTAAAGGAGGATGAAGTTCAAGTGCTGTTTAAGCTAAATGAAAAGTTGCCCAAAGATTGTAACTTAAAGTTCCCATTGAGCCAAGTTCATTTTTGACCATTTATTTTAGGTATCTGTGTATAAAATATTTTGGCAGGATTTTTTTTCTATTCTTCTAATGTAATTTAAAAAAAAAAAAAATCCTTTGGCTTGTAGCCTTATTATCCTGTGTGCATTTTTCTCTAGTCTTTGTATTTTTATGAATAGAATCAATATATTTTTTCCATGTCACTGTCTTCTACTTTCAATTTAGACCTGTCTTTCAGGTTGGTTTTTTTTTGCTTTTTCCATATTTTTGCCTGCACTTCATCTGTATTGTACCTGTGTTTTGTCCATATTTCCTAACTTTGCATCCTTTTTTACTTTCATTATATTTGTTGCCAAGTCAATAGCTGGTTCGGCTCTATTGTTGCCCTCTCTGTATTACAGATCTCATAGAAAGTGAACTGTATTTCAGTCCCAAGCATTCTTGCATTTTCCCATGGCTTCTATAGCAGGCATGTACCCAAATTTTTGCTTGCAGAGATACATGCACTTAAAAGTAAGCAAACAAATGTCTTCCATTAGACATATGACAGCTCAATTAACAGACAATTATTCAGATTGTACTTTATTTTTATTCTTAGAAGGAATCAGCATCACAATGAAATTATATATCAACCTTCAAGTAAACATAGACTGTCTGCCAAATGTGCCTTGCATAAAGATAATGCCTAGGACTCCATCTATCATTTTCAACAGTCAATGGTTTTAGTATTTGCATTAGTAATAGTAGCTGTCTCAATTTCAATTTTGAGCTCTTTTCACTGAGTTATTCAAGCCTTTAAGCAGGCTGGACTTAAAATTCTCTCTGGAAAAAAACTAAGATCCTGTATTTGTCCACGAACAATCTTCCACCATAGGCAATCTCTCCCAGCACTTTTTGGTTTATTTTGCTGATTTTCTCTTTAGGTTGTTTTTGTTTACACAGGAGTAAAAATCCTCCTTGACTGGGTGAGTTCTCAAAGTATTTTCAATGAATCCACCAGCAAACCACAAAATACACCAAGAAACTTGAGAAATGGAGTCTCTTCCTGAAAGATTAGGATGGGTAAGAGAAAGACAGATCTTAAAGATGATTACCCTTTTGGCCTCAGATTCACACAAGATAAACATTCACCTCCCACCCTTCAGAGGCCTCATAATTGAGCAAAAATGGGAAAATGATGTTTAGAGGCTCCTTTTAAGTGCTGTTGCAAGCAGGAGAGAATTTTTGTGCAAATGATGAAGAAAACAGCTGATGTGCCTGCAGCTGCATGCTCTAAACCTGTTCCTGGATTGACAGTCTGATGTTATTTCTTGTTTGTTGGCATAAATGGTATTTATTCTATTTTAATGCAGTCTAGAAATATATTTGGCGGAAATATAATCTTTAAAGAAATTTTGGTCATAAATGCAAGCATCAGTCTCTGTGTAGTGATGCAGCAAGGGAATTACTCAACTGGATACCTTCCTGCTTCTAATCTTGTGATCGCTTTTGTAACTTCCCAGCACAACATGCATACTTAAGTCCACAAATTAATGCATCCAGTCTTGCTCACAAGCTTTAAATGATTGAAAGAATGCTTTATAACACTATTGCTAACATTTTTCTATTTTATTAGTGGGCATTGTAGGTTCTATGTGACTTTTACCTGAGTTGACAGATTGCAGACACTCTCTGAGAATTTTAATGCCTATTTGTTTATTTATTTAATATTACTACCAAGAAAGACTTATTCCAGAGAATTACTTTATTTGTTTGGTTTTGCACTTTTCAGATCCGTGTCATATTTCTATGTTGTATATCCCTGAGCAGAAATCAAACTGAGCATGCAGATAATTTGGTGTGAAAGATTCATTAACATACATGATGAAATTCATCATTACATTTTTTAAAAATCTTAAATGGCAAAGATTTTATTGAAGTTATTAGAGGTTTCGGGATGCAAATATGAGACATTCAGAAATTATTTGATTCTTAGGAGGTGATGGGAGAGTCAGGATTAAAGCTTATCATTCTCTTGTTCTTTTAGGTTGCAAAAACTTATATTGAAGTTAATTACTACATTGGTCAATTGGAAAGTTATAAGAAAATCCCAAATAAAACTTGATAGATGGTGAGATAATCATCTTCAGAGAAGTTACTAACTTATCTACAGTTTAGAATGAACTAGTTTTTGACACCCCCCCAACCCCCAGTGCCAACAAAAGTAATGCAGCAGCCTCTGGCTGGCATTGAAATTTCTTAATTAACTCCATGTCTCTGAATTACTCAGAGGAAGAACACAGTGTGTCCTAACACACTGTGCTACTTTGCTGTGTCCAACCTATCACTTCATTGTGCCAGTGTACTGAGAGATAGCTCAGGGTCCTAATATAATGTACACAACTATATGATGGTGCACTCAGAAATTTAATCTCAGAAATATTCCTGCGCACATTTAAAAATGAATGAGAATATAACAATAGACTCCTCTGAAAGTTTCATTTAAAAGACCAATCTGTAGCTCTTTCACACAATGTTTTTTCACTAGAAAATGAGCTATGGTGAAGGTTAATTCTGAAGCCCCAAAAGGTGCCGGCTGCATATAAAAATTTCACAGGAGGACCCGCATTTTGCATAGAATTTAAATATATTTTGCTCTTTCCTTTCCCATGTTATGACATAAGTCTGATGCTGGGATGCTTCAAATTAACTGGTGTTTCAAATATATGCTCATAGAGATCTAAATGGTCTTTTAGGTGGTTTCCATGGAGGTTATAGCCTCCAAGGTGTTAAGAAAATTTACAGCTGGAGCCTCAACAAAGACAGAATTGGAAGAAATGAAAAGTTGAGGGTAAGGGTGAAGCACCAATGGGAATAAAAAAAAGTTCAAAAAAAAAAGAAGTAAAAGACTTACTGGAAACAAGAAAAGAAGTACCAGGTAGAAATTATCAAAAAGCAAAAGGCTACTTAAGCTATAGGAACAGAAAAACACGCAATAAGCAGATGGTGAGAATAAAGTGAAAACTAAGGCAACAAAACAAAACTCCAAGAGCATGAAGGAAAAATATTATGAGACTAAGTCGTAAGCAACACAAGAGAAATAGTTTAAGGGTAAAGGCTTGTCATTCCGAAAGAGGACACTAGGTGAATACAAATGGATTTTGAAAAAATCTTTTTGGGAATTAAACCCATTTTCCAGAGAGGTGTTTAATGGGGACTGTATGCTCAGATTGTCTTAAGAATTTTTGAAATTCATCTCCATGTTATTTCATTTTTATTTTGGAATAACTAAATCCTTTTCGTATTTAATTGGTAAATGGTTTCTAAGGCCAACTATGGCATTTTCTTTTCCTCTTAAATGTATCATATTCTGTCAGCCGTCTAATGGGATATGTTTACCACATCAACACTGCACAAAAAAGGCCAAGTTAGTGATGGTAGAAATTTTCCAATGCCTTCCTATCAGATTAAATCCTTCAACTTGACTAGTTATTTGAGGGAGGGATAAATAGAAGCAAAAGTGTGTCTCAACACAGAGCAAACCACATTTCCAGTAATGGAGGGGAGGAGTGGAGCACTTTAAAAAGTGAAGTCAAACAAGAAAATTATCATATGACTCTATCCCCAAATACACTGATGTTTAAATGACACAGACTGTCAGAACCTTGTCTGTGGACTTTTTAAGACTGAAATCTGTTCCATTTATGGTTTCCAAAAGAGAGGATGAAGACTGATGTTTTGACAGGGCTTAATGACTGCTGTCCATATAATGCTCAGACACCACTGAGTTCCTAACTTAAAAATTATGTCCTGAGACCACTTTGTGAAGGGCTGAGCTCATTAGCTTGCCACAAAAGGTATCAGTATTGAATTTCTGAAAGCATTTCATCTTAATCCATTTACAGCTGAAGGTAGAGTCTCCTTACAATTGGTTGGAAAGTGTAGAGATAAGTATTTCTTAAACCTCAATCTAGTGCCTGATTAATTCCCCTGACTTCAGTGAGATTCCATTAAATCCACGAAAGTGTCAAGATGCTTTTCTACACTTGTTTGAGTAACCTACACATCAGTAAGAGAATATAACTCTAAATCCATTTCTATCAGATATTCTTTTTCTTAATACAAAGGAGAGCAGTTTCATGGTCAGAGGGAGTACAAGCCAGAAAAAATCCTGGACCTGTTTTGTTTGGGGGTTGAGCACTGAGGTAGACAGTGGTAATCTGCCTGTCTTTCACTGCATAATGTACACACTGCATAATGCAGACGTCATCTAATTATTCTCCAGCCTAGTGATTAAGGAATTATCTAAAGCTGCTGCAGATGCGTTTGAATCTCCTCAGGCTCAAGAGAGAACTGAACATTGGCCTCCCACTTTTTTGGTAATTACCATGTCATTATAAAAGTACACTTCCTACACCACCTACATCCCTCCCTATATTCCCCAACCCCCGCCAATCTCCTGTGTTCTTTATAGATGTCTAGCTTTACAGGCGTTCTCCAACTCAAGAGCCTGAAATGGAACTTAAACAGATCCTCAAATCTTTGAACAAAAAGAGCTTTATGATACCCTTGTTACCAGCATTTTCTGCATGGCCCTAGTGCTGCATTCCTTGAACCATTCTTTGCCTACCTCTCCTTCTCTAAATGCATTGTCTTTCCACATAGAGTTAAACCAAATAGCTCTGTATCCCATTTTTAAAAGGGTGCCTGCCTGCAGCCATGACATGGATACCCAAACTAGTGGACACATTCCCTTTGCCACTCCGTTTCCCTTAGTATCTACTGTTCTGATTCCAGAGTCAGGATACTGGTTCTTGCCCTTTCCAATGAATAAGAAACACTATCAGCAAAGTAAATTTCACTGCCAGAGCCTGACCCTTGACAATTTGGTGGTGCAGCTGTATTTGAGAGAGAAAAGTTCCTTTTTCAAAGCTGGGATTCATGTCGGAAAGGATTCAGAATCAGAAACAATAACTCCTGCAAACATACCAACTTTTTACATGGAATTGCATTTAACTACCAGAGCAGCCACTTTATGCAATTGCCAGTGTAATTGTCCAAAATTCAGCATTTTACTTAAGCTCTGCCTCCTATACTATGTAGCATTGAAAATAATCTTTCTTCATTACCTCTTCAGTGCTGTGCATCTTCACTATCTTTTTCTCTATATCCTCAGGTTTTCCTTTCCTTTACTTCCCAACCCCCCTCCCTATTTGGTATGACATTTCAGTCCCTTTCCAGGTATTCACTGCCTTTGGCTACTCTTCTGTCTTTGCTCATATCCCCCTGGAGAAAAGGAGTAGGATGGGGCTTAAGCTTCATAGCTGGCAGGAAAAGGAGTATAGATATAGCATATCTTTCTTTTAGCTGATGACTGGAGAGAAAAAGCCAGAGATATCTGCTGAGAGGTATATAGGCAGAAAGAACATCTGCTCAACAGCTTGACACTAAGCTTGTGAATAAATTTTCTTTGCAGACTTCTTAGGGTATGCAAGGAAACAAGGGAATCAGTGGAAAGGCAAACTTCTCTCTGTCACACATCATATGGATGGTACAGGAAATCTACTGCCAGGTATTAGCCCTTTTTCATAATTTCTAGAAAGTTTTTGGAAAAGATGCTGGTTTATGGGATTAGGCATCAACTTAGCTTCTTAGGGAACATTTAAATCAGAAAACTGCAAGTTAAAGTAATGAAAGTCTACCTGTTCCTAACAAAACATTTAACAGGGGATGTGCACCATGTTCATGGAACCTATGTCACTGACATGTCCTATCATTCTGGTGTCACAACACAAAGAATATCTCTTAACTTGAGAAGAGCTCAGTTTTTGTCAGGTCGGCAAATGTAATTCTTTTCTGGACTTATATGTTCAAACTGGCCAAAGACATTTCAATCACAGTTCCTGCTTTGAAAAAATAGCTTTTTCTTGTCAGTAAGTCAACTATTCTGACAGAGTTCACTGAAGTTTTGTATGAGATATTCCACAACTATTGGCTAAAAAATCTGGCATTTTTGAGCTTTTATGCAACATAATCCAAAGAAAAAACAAAACCTCCCCTAAAATGATATTTCCCTAAATGTTGTCTGGTTCTCTGAGTTTGCAGCAGCTATCAACCTTGCTAAAGTCCATCTCCTCTGCTGCTCACATAATTAAGCTTGGCATACTTTGATGCTTCCCACATAGTTTCAAGACAATCAATTAGACTGCTGTAAGAGTGAAAAGTAATATGATGACAATGGAAGTGAATTTTTGTGCATTATAAACTTCATCAACTTGCTTTTAAAGCAAACTTTGTCTCATATGGAATTCAAAGAATTAGACTAAGTCTGATGCATCCTTATTAAAAGTACAACAGAACAAACATCCAAAAAATCGAAATAGGGAAACTTCAAAAAGTTTCTGACTGAATACTTGTCTTTTTTGGTTTGTTTTTGGTTTTTTGGTTTTTTTCCCTTTGGTTCAGAAAGATGGCCAGTTTGGAGACATAGAACAAAATATATTAAAACACTAAAAATAAATACTAATTCTATCTTTCATACATTTAAAATATTATATACTTTTTACATATGTAAAAGCAGTGGAGTTTTTTGCATACTTTAAACACTATGAAGCTATAAGAATCAAAATTATATTTTTAGGTCTGGCTGTTTCTAAGATACAGAAGCAATACTGGCAATATGGCACTTTTAGAAATTATTGTTATATTTAATCATGCAAAAAATATGAGGATGGAGAAGTCATAAAGAAACAAACCAGTCTTTCTCTTTCCAGCTCTGCTGAAGTGAACCATGCCTTTGAGTGGCTTTATTACATGCTTTTGTTTGTTGTCCTTTATGGTCTTCTTTTATCCCACATTACACGATGATTTCTGCTAGAATTACATGGGCACTGGATGTGAAGAGCCTGAATCCAGTTGCACCTCTGCTCCGGAGATTTTTCAGAATTCTGCCAACAACCTCTGTTCAGCCACATTAACGTATAAAATTAAGGGCATTGATTAGGAAAGTGGTGACAGTGTAACTCCCAAAGATTGTGACAATTCATTGGATACACCTTCCCTTTGACTGGAATTTTTTTGGAACGCCAGCAATACAGCACCAAGTAGGGACCAAAATTACAAATGTTCATTCAGAATAGGATAGATTTATGGGATTATAAAATGCAGTGATGTGTTTCCTTCCACAATACCAATTATTTGGCCCTCATCAATCTTTTCAGATGTGGTAGTACAGAACATCAGGGGATTCAGAGAAGAGTGAAAAGAATGATGAAGAAATTGGGGGGGAGGGGGGAGAAGAATCCCACATCAAGAAATAGAGAAAAAGATGAGTGTGTTTTGGATCTGGAGAAGGTGTCATTCAGATAAAATAATTCTTACTGATTACAGTGGAATCATGAACTGTTTCAAGCAGAGACTGGGGTTTTTTTGGGGGGGAGGGGAGGGTTTTTTTTTCTGTCATTGGTTTCCTGATAATTTACTCACAGCCGCAACAAACTATATACAGGCAGAATGATATATTCCATTTTCCTGCCTGTAAATACTTTGGAAGTTTAATAAGAAATCAACAAAGAACTGTGGACTTAAAAATGTCGAAAGATTGTAGCAATGTATCTGTAGAACATGTCACATCATGATTTTAAAGTCAAATAGTTAACTAGATTTAAAGACAAGTGGACATACACCAGTATATACCAGTAACAGGTGTATAAGTGTTATATTATTAAAACCTTCCAAAAGTGAAACTTGACATCATCTTTCATCGCTACTGGTCATTTTAATTAATAAGAACTCAGTTTGCACCTATACAGTGTGGAAAGATATTGGGAAGTGTATCCATCTATTATGCAGTTCTTGTACCTTCTCCCATGGTAATATTGAAGAAGTCAAAGTATGCAGTAAAATGGACTATGCATTTGAATCAAATTTGGAGATTTATTCCACCATCAGGAATCTTTGCTATATACACGGCAGCAATATTCATCCGATTTCTTAGGAGAAAACAGTCAATCACAGAGGCTCTTTCAAACGGTTCAGTAGGAAAACACATATAGATGTTAAGAAGTATGTCTAAATGATCAACTGTACATATCTTAAAATATTTTAACATTAAAACCATATTTCTCTTAATGAAGGTGTTTTAAGACCCCTAATAATTTATAGAAAATAAAAAATGTTGCTGGTAAAGTTCTTATTTTTTAAAAATGTATGTAAATTAATATTCCACATGTACACATACACTATCCAAAGTTGAACTTCATCTTTTTATAAATTCCATTGAGATGTCAAAATTTTTTATTAATATTTGGTTTATTAAGGATGTAGTTAATCTATCTTCTTCCCTCAAAGTGTGTGGGGAGCAGGTTGTTGTTTTGGTTTGTTTTTTTATTTGGTTGGTTGGTTATTTATTGTTTTGTGTTTGCTTTTTTTTTTTTTAATTTGTATCTCTATTGGTCTGTCAAGCTCCTATAATTATGTTTTATGTCCACTAAAAAAGCAACCAAATTATCTTTGTCAATTAATTACTCATGGAGCATTAATTACTCATTGGAGATTAAACATAAAAATATTAACTTTTATATTGATTTTTTATTATCTTTGAATTAGTGTGGGATTTTGTCCCATTGAAAATAAGTTGTAACTTAAATTGACTATTGGACTATGTATGCTATAGCCAGAATGCAGAAAAGAATCAATCTCTATGGAGACCTTTTTTTCATAGAACTAAGGTAGATGACAATGAAAATATACTCTTCCACTTTACTTGAGCAGACCACTTTTAATAAGAATTTAACTTTAGAAAGAAGGAAAACTATGCATTAGGGTTTGCAAAAACAACGTTTATATTTTAAGAAAAAGAATTAGGAGTATTTCAATTAGAAATTTTTGATATATGTTCTATCTTTAAAATGCATTGGCATTTTTTTAGAATTACAGTGCTGGGCTGTCTTTAATCTTTTGTAACATGGAGACTTTTGTTTGTCAGCTTCTGGCAATAGAGACAAAAAAGAATAATCCCCAAACTAGTAACAAATATAGAAACATGAAAGGTTTTTTTTTTTTAGGGATTCATGCAATTAATTTTACTCAAAGACTTGCTCAGACTAGCTTCACAAGTAATGAAAAGAGGAATGACCAAGTAGAAAGTGATTCTGGGGCTAGCAGGAAAAAAACATCCTACAATCTGATAGTATACACTAAGCTCTAAAATCTCTAGCTCAGCAACCCAGGACAACTGTTAGCAGTGATAACAGTTGTCAGTATTTTCAAACACATGGAAACATTTATTTGTTAAAGATCTTTAAGAACAAGTGAATAATGAGAAAAGTCTTTAGGGAACATAAGAGTAAGTGACCTCCAGTTAAAATTTTGGTAAATCGCTGTTTGCTTTGCTTTCCCCATGGGCAATTTAAAGAATTTAAATAGAAAAACAAGTAAGCAGCATTCTGTTCGTGCAAAACAGATAGGTTAAATGAGATTTTGAATACCATTATTCTAGTGTACAATTGTTAACAATACCTGTACATCAGTTTATCCTATCGATTACATTAGAATCATAAATCATCTTGCTTTGTGGTGGTTGGGGCATTTGTTTTATCATGCTGTAACTTGGTCTATGAAGCAGATTAAATAATCTATAATAGATTACAGATTTAATAATCTATAAAATTAAACTAAAATGGCACAACTAGCACAGCTATCAAATTAATCACTAAGTATTCTTTATTTACTCTTAAAACTATGAACTACTTTTGATCAACCATGCGGTAGGAGTATATATTTAACACAACTACCTAATAACACAGTTATGTTCAGTCAGCACAGTATTACCAGTCTAAATTATCACACTTTCCTTTGTATGTTTTGAAGTCATTCCTTAAGTCACATTCTTAAATGGAAGTTATTAAGCACACCAAACAAACAAATGTGTGTGTCTGTATGTTAGTGATAATGATTAAACATTAATCTCTTTTCCCTCTGTATTACCAAAGGGACAATGAAATCAAAAGAAATGTACTTTGCCAACCTTCTTTCTCTCTGAGCAGAGGAACTCTGGCAAATTCTGTAGCAGAACTGCAGCTGGGCACAAGCAGTGGTAAGGGGAGTTTTGCTTACTAGTCAAGATTTTTGCCATAAGTATTCAGATGAACACATGTAGTAACACATTTTCTGCAGAAAAACAGTAGAATTCTCAGGAATTTAGAGGTCCTAGATGTTTTTGGATGCTTTTGGTTAGAAAAAGGACTCTCCGCAGCATCACTGTTTCATAGTCCCACTTTAGTCCTTTGAACCATAGAATCATAGAATCTTTAAGGTTGGACAAGACCTCTGAGATCAAGTCCGAATATCTATCCAATACTACCACTTTACTCCAAATGAACATGGTGGAGGAGAATTCTCATCTTTTCTTTCCCTCAACTCCTAGAACATCTTTGCATCTTTACAATTATCACCTCAAAACCCATAGTCTAAGAGCAGTATATGTTCTCTCTCGATACCTCAAATGAAGGCACAGTACTAAAATTCAATTCTTGTAGGGATGCAGATTTTTTTTTTCCAGTGCTGTGTGTATTTGAGACATATCACCTTCATTACTCATTCCTCAGGAAGTTTGTTTTTTAAAATAAGGAAAGACTTGGACCTTTACTTTTTGAATTGCCTCTGGTAGTTCCTGGAAAACTTACAATTCTGGTATCAGCCTTGGCCCAGGAAAGTATCTAAACATATGTTCAAAGTATATGACATAGCTGTTCAGTGCTCACAGAAAAATGTCAAAAATATATCTTTGGGGTTTAGCTATGATATAGCTTTATTTTGTTATGTTATTTCATCCATATTTACTGAATTTACAAAAGATTTATAACCTTTCAAATAAACTCTTTCCTACACCAAAAATGAGAGACCTTACTGCTGTTTCATATTCACCAGTTTCTCCACTGAATGTCACTGATAGATCATGTCAGTGTCTCACAACGAAGAAAAAAAAAACCCTGACACAAAACCACATGCTTTTCTTCCACCTTTTCAGCTGTGTCTGAGGATTTACATAAATATACAAGTGATATACCACTAAGATTTCATTATAAAGTGCTTTAGGTATGGTTAGCATTATCCATTGTGAGATTCATAATATAGGGACATAAATTTAAAGGACAGTAAGAAAACTATACAAAACATTGCAATACAATAATGTACAAAGTTAGAACCTTGTTTAATAAAAGAATGTTATTTAGAAACTTTGGTATTCTGTATTACACAGAAACTAGGATATAAGACAAATTTTGATGAAGTGCCATTCCTAAGAGTAACAACAGCATGGCAGAACTTAGTGATTATAGTGGCATTTGCAAGAAAGAACAAAGATGAGTAATCATGTAAGGGTACTAGCAATTGATGGCTTTTATGATTGCAAATGAACGTACTTTACTATCTGTAGACAAAGACTTGAAAAAAATGAATTGACAAAGGAACAAACATAAATGTAAAGTACTACTCCTAAATTTCCTTTGGTATGTTTCAGTTTCTATCTTAGACTTCAGTCAGTTTGTTTTTTTCACATGAATGTGGTAAACATTTTGATGTTCTATTAATTCATAAGGGACAAAATAATGTTGTGCATGCCACAACATCATGTATGTTATGTTTCTTTTTGCCTTACTCCTCATTCCATTGTTACAATGAAAAATAATTAGAATTTTTTAAATGAGAGTTTAACATATATAACTGCCAGCAACCACAGTCATTTTACTTGTGTTCCATGTATTAGAACCCTGGCTAATCATGACATTTGTATTACTTGTTTTTCTTCTAAATTCTAAAATATGTTTTTCTTGGCATTTTGTCTCCAGAAATATAATTTTTAAGAAAAAAAAAATAATACCTTCAACATCTGTATTTCTTGAAATACAGAACTATTTTTTTCAACATTTTCTAGTGTTAATTATGTTAACACAGGGATGGTGTCTGAGTACCACAATGATAAATAAAAGAGACCAAGAACAAGGGCAAGCTTGAAATCTTTGCCTCACTACAATTAATTGTTGCAGTCCAATTTGGGTTGCTCACAATAGGCTCTTCAAGACAGTATCTGGGCATGGTCTAGGAATGGTTCACTCCAGATCTGTTTATGATGGGATTGTAGCAACTGTGGTTTTATTCCCTCTTCCATGTCTTCCAGGAATTATTCCATTAGTCCGTGCATCTTCAGAAGCCTCCTCATATGCTCACACAAAATCCTTGTTTTATCCATTAAAAAACAATGAATTATAATAGAGTCCTCAAATTATGTTACAGTGTTGAGCTGAAAAAAACCTGCATAAAAAAATAGCTATGTTTCAGGGTTAATGTATGGAGCCAAAGAAGCTTCAGAGCCAAATGGTTTGTAGAATGGATGCAGTAAGTCTGATCCAGGAAAGGTTATTCCTAAGCACTGTGGACATCAACCCCTCCATGCTGTCTGGCCAGAAGGGTATCGTTATCTAGAAATTCATACAGAGCCAGATATCCCAAAGTCATGCAGGGTGAATATTATTCTTAAAACATTTTCCAGTAAGAAACAAATAAATGACCGGTTTTTAAAAAGAGAGTTGTAATGGTTAATGCATAACACAGAAGATTAGTATCCCAGTATGGCAGGATAGGATAAAGCCTCGCTGCTGGCTTCAGTTTCTTTTGGACCCCTTTCTGTGCAGCAAAGCCAGAAAGGCTGTTATAATCTACTCACTGACACCAAAATTACCACTCTTTTCCAAAGAAATAATAGTAACGTGATAATAACTCTTATTGTAGAGATACAGGAAAGACATTAGAGGGTAGGTTACTTTTCAGCATCTGCAACTCTTATTTATCACAAATTTATAAGAGAAGATGCTTGAACTTCAATTAAAAGAATGATACTAAGCAAATCATATAGTAGAATGTTTGCTTCTGAGCTTCATTTTCATTTCTAATTTTAAACTTGTCTACATGTGTGACAGCTCCATATTTGAAACAGACACATGGATGGTAATCTCACTATTCTTGCTTTAGATATGTTATTGGCTCTTTTCCCTCTGGAGTTCAGTACTTGAGACATATATCTGCTGTGTTTGCACAGACCTTAACAGAGTAAAACAATATGCATTTTTTTCCCCCTAATATTATTAGTTTAGGAAGCAAGTCACAGAAAACATGATACTGTAGTTTTAATCCTGTGTCATAAAATCCCACCAAAATACTGCATCTTGTTATTTGGCCAGTTATTCTGTGTCAAACTACTATTTCGTCATAATGATAGTCCCAGGACAATGATCACAGGGTCATTCACACATTTGTTCCCCCAAAACCATGGTTAGAGTGTCCATGTCTATTGGGATCAGTTGTACATGAAGAATATAGAATATCAATGGTGCATTATTCCTCCTAATGCACAGACCGACTGGGAACTATGACATGTTCTACTGCTGACAAAGGGATCCACCATCTACAGACAGTCCTGCCATTTGATAAAGACTGCATAGTCAATAGAAAGGTAAAACAATGTAAATTATTTTCTTCTGGTAATGTTTAGAAGCCACTTTCCACTAACTGTAGTGTAACCTTTTTTAGGTTGACCAGTGCACCAGGCACATGAAATATAACAAAAAATTTAGATAAGTAAATGAGATAGACTAGACGCAAACACTGTCTTAATCAGAAGTGCTGGAAAATCCTTGATCTAATTAATTGCTGAATATCTACATTTATTTATTAATTCTTAAGGGGGGGTTGCTTTTCCATTTGTAAGTTGTTCTTCAAAAGACAGCAATTCTATATTGCACATATAGTATAAAATTCCCACAACAATGTAATTTTAAACAGTAAACTAACATGACTGCAAAATAAATCTTTGTGCAGTGAGAAGAGCATCACAATAAAAAAGTTAAAAATAAAGAAAATGTTTTTAAATTTATGCTTTGAAATATGTTAAAAACAAGTTTCATTGCGTTTGCTGTCTATTGGGAGAGTTGAACAAAATCTTGACAAATGTGCCAGCTATTAGATCATGTTATTCAGACTATGATTTATTCCTTATTTGTTTTAATGGAGCAGAGCCATAGTTTGCACAAATGAATCTATTATACATGTATAAAAGGAAATGCACAATAGCTAAAGTTCTATAGTTATGACTGTTAGTGTTTTCTGCTGCCCCAAGAGTGTTGAGATACATGCCATCTGTGCTTTTTGTTATGGCAATAATGAATTGTTCACGAGGGTGACAGCACCTTCCCTAATACCAGATATCATGTCTGGTGCTTGTATAGGTAGTCTTCATTTTGACTTCAAAAGAAACAGCGGGCAAAAGTCTACTCTGCAAACCCCTCAGGAATGTCTATTTATCATGGTGCTGAGGTGTAGCGATCTCTATGGAGTAGTCTGACCAACAGAAAAATCAAGGGTAAGAATAGGAAAAGTGTACTTTGTAAATTAAAATGTGAAGTTCTCAGCATTAGGTAGTATAACTGTTTCTTAGTGTTTATTTACTATTTAGAGCATATTACCAAACATTATGCATTTTTAGGTGCAATGGCTTAGCAGGTGAGAGCAAGTTGGAACATTTTTCTTTCCTTGGGTGTTACATTCACATCTGCTGAAACATTCTGAATGAAGGGACGGATTTTATCAGAGGACATGAATATGATCCTTTGGAGAAGCACCAGGGTATGTGAAGGGCAGCAAACCTTGGCATACACAGCAGAAAAACAACCTGCAGCTAAATTAGATTCCTAATTCTTGAAAACAGCAAGGAGAATGTAGACATCAGGGCCTCTTAAGTGAGAGAAATAAAGAAACTTTCCTAGAGATGGAGATAAAATTAAACAGAGTTTATTACAACTCTGGAAGCCATAATAAAGTCCAAAAGTGGTACATTTTCAAACCTTCATTTAAATCTTTCTCACATAACTTATCTGACAGTTTTCTAATTCTGTTCTAATAAACTGTGAAAGGTGATTTTGGGGTGACTTTTGGTTTTTGATGTTTTATTTTGCAGTGAGTTTTTTTGGGAGGGTTAACTTTTGGGAGGGTTTTTTTTTAAAAAAAGTTCAATTTTTAGAAATATGGTATAATGGAGTTACAAAAATGAGGAAATATACCAAAACATGTCTTCAAGCCAGTGTTTCCTTTCCAAGGTATTCCTTGTGGGTACATAGAAATGTCTTCTTTGTTGTAGATCTTGTTTATGTTGGGGAAATGACCCCATTTCACCCTGTGTCAACCTTCATGGTCTTCCTCGGAAATTACTTCCTTGGTCACTGTCTTCCACTTTCACCCTGAAAACATTAAAGAAAGAGTTCTTTCCTGCCTGCATGTGAATTCTCATATAGTATCTTCTAAAGAAATTACCTATCCCTTTAATGTCAAGTGGGAGACACTACTGTACCTTAATTCAGAAGCAACTATCTAGATAAGTGGAAGATGTTCTTTATGACTGCATTATAATACTTCTGATATCTTGATCAAATTATTGTATAGTGCAAATGCTGTAAGGTTGCACTTTGTTTTGTTTTCCTCCACCATTAAAACTGGATTTTGGCCTGAAATTCATAACTTGTGCCTTGATTTTTGGTTAGTCTTTCTTGCTAATGCGTTATCTTCCTAGTTTATAACAATTACTTACGAATTATATATCAGTGGAAACATTAACTAGAAATATCTTAATGTCTCCATATTTGACATCTTACCACAACTTTTCACTGACCTAATATGATACATTAAATGAAGTGGTTACAGTAATAACATACCACGTTATTAGGTCTAGATCAACCACACCTCTCAGTAAGTGTTCTCCTGAGCACAGCAAAAATGTATAATAAAAAACCAACTTTGTCATAAGAAAAAAACTTAGAAATAGTGACCATGCATTGTGTAGAAAGACATCTTGAATAGGGAGAGACAAGGTCTGTTTATGGCAGAAATCTGTCTGGACTTTAGATATGGTCTTTCTGAGGTCATTAAGTCAGAAGGAGAAGGAAAAAGAGATTGAGAGGGAGAGGTGGATTCAGTGTCTTGAATACCAACCCTGAGAGGCTGGTCCTTTTGCCTTCATTGACTGGAGACAGAGCCCAGATGGCTAGCTTAGACTTGAAACCTAAAGTTTAAACACTTTGGTTTAGGTGAGCTGCCAAAGAAATACAGCCATTTCTACCACCACGGGAGTCAGTGATACATAAACAGTTTCACTCTGGACAGAGTAAATATTTGTAAATGTCTACAAATGTGATGCCAACAGTGAAACTATTCCAAACCACAGGAATGCTGAAGGCATCTTTATCCTCCCTCTTTCTGGAACACTGAGAAACCTCATTACAGGTTATGTGATCTCTTCTTCAAAGCTTTGGGCCTCACCCCTTTTCTTCAAAATGGAAACAAAACACTTATTAAATATTTAAGACAGCTGAAAAATCTAAGTCTGTGTGCACTGCAATTTTTTTGACTACATTAACAAATGTATAATGTTGTTATGTGATGCAGGGAAAAACCTGTGTGAACAAAACGAATTAAAAAAAAAAAAAGAAAAATGAGGTCTTAAATAGAAGAAATGAGGTCTTTATAGAAGACATTTTAGTCTTCTTTAGTTATTTAGTCACTTCACCCATACAAGAGAAAAAAATGTGGTACTTGGAAGGGATCTTGCAACACATACAATTACTCTATGTCATGCACCATTTACTTAGGTATAGATCATTAACATTTCTCTGCTTTGTTCTGCTTACATTCAAAGGATTTTCTGTTCTAACTGCTCAGGCAATTAAGGTCCATAATTGTAATGTGTCTATTTTTTCTTTACTTAACTTTTTTTTATTGTAAAAATGGCTTCTGAGGGATATATTTCATGTAAGTTACATATTTAGAGACCATCTGTTGAGAAAACATTCCCTGCAGCGAGAATTTATCAATGTCAACTTCAGGTCCATTTATCTTCCGTTATTTAGTAAAATTATATAATACAGGATTCTAACTACTGCCATTTATATTGATCAAATTGTATTCTGATAAAGATAAACTCTCTTAATAAGGATTTCACAATTGCTATATATATCTGTCCTTTCCAGTGTAACAGAAGTTCATAGTGTGTGCAAAATTTAAGGTGTTCTACCATTTTCCATTGAAGTATGTTCCCTCATTGTCCTGGTTTCAGTTAATGCAAGAATATAACATTCAAATGCATTTTTCCTATACTAAGGTGAATCAGAGGAGAGAATTTTGCCTTTATATAATCGTATTTTCTCTATGAATACTTTATAAATAACATAGTAATAGCCATAGCAATATTAAGGTTAACCTTGTGTAAAAGTAGACAAATGAAACAGTTCTCTCAAAACACCAGTAAATCTGAGAGAATCATAGGTACAGTAGTATGCGAAAGAAAGACTCAGTTTAGAAACAAGTGAAAAATGATTTTCTGTAGATTTCACTTGAAAAATATCTTTTCATGTACTCTTTGGATGTTTCCTGAACTTTACATCCTTTAAGTGCTTGCCTCTCTTATCTAGTGAATACAGAGAAGCAAGTAATGTTGCAGACCTCCAAAGGAAGATGTTATCTACCAAAATTTAGATATATAGCATTAGACTGAATTCGTAATTCATCCTGCCTCTGACTTACTAATTTCTTACTTACATTGTTAAAAATGGTTCACCTAACAATGAAACGTTAGGTTCATTTTAAATAATCTTACATGGAGAGAATTTTGCCTATTTAGAGCAAATAAAAAATAACATAACCTCACATTATAAATGTAACTGACAATATTTTATGACATGACAAAGTGTTATTATTTTTATTCTTAAATTAGAGTTTTATTCTTAAATTGAGAAATTATTTTAAAAGTATAGAATTTTACTCTTAAATAGAGAAAATAAATTATATGAACCTAACTTCACAAGAAATCAGACACAGATGATATTTTCTATGAGTTTAATTAGGTGGTTCTACATGCATTATTCTCCTCTGAAATGTCTTTGGATCACTGTTCTCTGAATTTTCTTCATCCTGTTTGGTTGGTTGGTTTAGTACTAGCAGGGATTTTTCTTCTTCCAACATGTTTATTTAAATGATAATCTATTTTAACATTATAAGTATTTTTTAGGGTAGGCCATGTTAAGAAAGGTGTGAAGAAAAGACATGGTAATGACAAATGCCTCCAAATCAAGAGGAAACAAAGATAATATTAAAAGCTGAATAAAAACCTTGTATGCATGGGTAGGTATCAGAGAGTAAAATGTATGCCTTGTTGCTTTGCAGTATCAATTTCTAATAAAATGCTTTTAGCCGTTCCCCCAACCTGAATATTTTTTTCCACTTTTAATATTATATTTTTTTAAATGTTTTTTTACTCTTTTTTTAATTGCAGTGTTTGGTCTGTTATATTTGTAACTAAAGATGAATCTGATTTTGTATATGATTGATTTTAAACTATTTATTTTGTACTTCTTAGCAATGTTATCTGGTATTCAACTTTTCTTTAAACTTAGTGTTTAAGTTTTCAGCTGCTGTAAATTACACAATGCCAATAAAATCAAAGGCTCTATGCCAATCTTAATCAGCTTTTCATCTGGTTTCAGAATACAGTAAAATATATTCATATCCTCTCCTCTCTTCTCCTCTCCTCTCTCTTCCTTAGTCTCCATTGCACTTTTGAGCTGCTAACCTAGTAAGAAAAAGAAAAAGAATATATTTTGGATTTAAAGAATTATTTTTCATTATGAGGAAATATTTGGTAAATAGAACACAAAGGCAAAACAAATAAGCAAGCAAGCAACACTGCATTATTTATTATTTTCCTTATATACACTGTATTTTTTCCCCATTCAAGGCCTGTTGTATTTGATGTGTCAAGACTGCTTCCAATGAAAGACTTTGACACCTGAACAAAAGCCTATCCACTGTCTATCTTCTGGGCATCTGGTCCTGCATTGTATCCCACATTATATGCTAAATTCAGATGTCTGATTTAGAAGTCAAACATACTCTGCCTTTATAATCATTACAAATACATTTACCTTTAGTTAGTTATTTAAATTTTGACAAGGTTGAATTATTGTCTTATCCTTTATTATTAGGAACCCATTTGAGGCACCGTGGAGAAAATAGTTCAAAGCTGTATAGGGGACTTTCAGACTTAACATGAAGAAGTATTTCTTTACCAAGAGGGTGGTCAAATACTGGAATAGTCTTTAGAGAGAGGTGGTCAGTTCCCCAACCCTGTCAGTATTTAAGAGATATAGGGACAATGCACTTAGTAATATGCTTTAACATATGGTCAACCCTTAAGTGGTCAGTCAGTTGGACTAGACGATTGTTTTAGGTCTCTACTCCACTTTACTCCTCTGCTATTCTATTCTATTCTATTCTATTCTATTCTATTCTATTCTATTCTATTCTATTCTATTCTATTCTATTCTATTCTATTCTATTCTATTCTATTCTATTCTATTCTATTCTATTCTATTCTATTCTATTCTATTCTATTCCTTTCCTATTCTATTCCTTTCCTATTCTATTCTATTCCACTCCACTCCATTCCATTCCATTCCATTCCATTCCATTCCATTCCATTCCATTCCATTCCATTCCATTCCATTCCATTCCATTCCACTGCATTATAAAAGTCTCAAAATTAATTAAAAATATACCAATCTATGGTAATAGAACACAACAACAAACCTCTGAGTTTACTGCCTAGTTTCCCAGTTCTTTTTACGAAATAAGTTGAACACCTAAGCATGTATAAAATGATGGTTAGTTTTGTGGCACTACTGAGAGTGCTCAGGCCAGCTAGCTGTCACAAAGCAATATTTTCAATGCAGAGAATCATAGATCAGGTCTTTCATCAGCTGAATCTCCCATTTGGAATACTTTTCTCTACCTAATGACTATCTAGAGAATGCAGGTTGCTTACTGAAGGACCCCTTGACTTAGATGCAGTGAATTGGTGTTTTAAAATGTGTTTTCTTTTTGCAGTGCTTTTGTATTCAGATATGTTAACATTAATGGAGCACATTATTGAACACATTGAAGCGGTTACACACACATGCAACTTTTAGTTTGATACATATGTTTTTATGAGATTAGAACTCTCTGAAGAGTTTTTTTCTGCAGTGCTGCAGAGACAATCCTGAAGAGAAAAAAAAAAAGTTTTGCAGAACCTAGTAACTGTTTATGTATGTAAAAGTTCAGATCTGAATAATTTTCTTAATGGTATGTAAATGATCTAATTACTAAATAAACTTCATTTTCTACTATAAGAAATGGGTCTGCATTTATGGCCTGAACTGGTTACTCAAACAGTAGTCTTGCATTTTTGACTGAGGTCACTATGACTGTGGTTAACCAAGAACACACATCAAATAATAGAGAAAACAAAATTTGTTTTGGGTATCACATTAGACTGAAACAGAGCTCTCTAATGTTCTCCAGACTTAGCTAAGGAATTATGGATGAAATTCAATAACACATAAGTTTATTACTTGTAAAACCATTCACTGTTTTGAAAAACTCAAAAAACCCTGCATTTGCATATTATTTCTCATTGGCATTTTTAATGTAGGTGGGATATAAAATATTTTTGGAGTTCAAAGCTATTGGATTCTATTAACCGTCTATATTATATGCAAATCAAGAATGAATTCCCTGGAGGAAATAGGATAAATTATCAAAGGTAGCCAATGAATGAATAAAAGCTGCACCGGGGGAGATTTAGACTGGGCATTAGGAAGAATTTCTATATGGAGAGGGTGGTCAAACACTGGAACAGGCTTACCAGAGAGGTGATCAGTGCCCCAAGCCTGTCAGTCTTTAAGACAGGTGCCCTTAATAACATGCTTTAAGTTTTCATCAGCCCTGAATAGGTCAGGCAATTGGACTAGATGATCACTATGGGTTCCTTCCAACTGAAATATTCTCTATCCTATCTAGTCTAATTTTTCTGTAAGCATTTTGATTGCCTCAAAAAGTCTGATTCAGTTTTTTAAAGCACTGTAAAATCACTTATCAGACACTATAAGATCAGCCAAATCATGTATCATGGAAAATCACTGCTCACTTGGAAGATTTCAGTCATTTGATTTCTAATTTATTTTGATACAATATTAGAGACAGAATGTGGTTCATTATCTGCCTCCAGAATTCTTTTTAACATTGATTTTAATACAGTACCACAGACAAAGCAAAAATACCCCATGAAACAAACTGGCTATTCATTCTCCCTTCATCTGTTCTAAGAATAATCCAGCCACACTTTTAGACTGATTTTCTTATCAACAGGGAGGCCGCAGCCAGTCCAGATTCTGGCACATAGAGATACATTTTTCCCTTTTCAACTTGAGTGTGTTACCTCTAGGAAGAAAAAAAAAAAGGCAGTGCGGGGGGGGGGGGGGGGGGGGGGGAGCTTGAAGAGAGGCAACAATCAAACAAAGTTGCCTTGTACAAGGAGAAGATATTATGTTCAGCCTGACCTTGACCTACAACTCTTGACATCAGCTCTGGAAAATGTGCCAGTTTTCTTGCCTGGTTTGTTCAAGTGGTGAAGCCTTACTCCTAATGTAAAGGCATACTTTACATACACACACAAACACAAGTGCGCTTATTTCTATGAAGTCAGAGGCAACAAAGCTGTCTTTGTATCTAGCAAATATAATTCTTTCCTCCTTGCATAATTGCTTAGATGTTTTTGTTTGAAATTCTATTCACATTGACACTTCATGTATGTGTGAAACTGGTTTGAATGATGTCTACATTCATTAGTTTTTCCACAGTAACTATTTCCCTTACAAGGTACATGATCCCAGAGCAAAGAAAAGTTAACAATTTAAAACTCTGAGGGTGTCTTTGTTGGGACCAGTATAATTTTTTAATTCACATTCCTTTCACTTACTTAGTTCCTGTAATCCCTGAAGAGAACAGAGTCAAACTTTGTGTTTTAATTAGGATTTTCAGTATTTATGGCCCGGAGCAATGAAAGAAAAAAGAAATTCTAGGGGTGTTGTGGGAAAAAGGAGTGGGCCAAGTTTGTATTCATGTGACTGTCATTTACATTTTCTAAGAATGTCAAAAGTGAAAATAGTTTTATGATTCACAGCCCAGTATGATTAAAAGTAGCAAAGAGGATTTTACACTGGTAAGAAACATCTATCAAAGATAGTGATTTTAGGCAAGGAATGCCACTCCATTAGAAAAAGAATAAACTGGAACTACAATGATGATAATAACTAATGTTCAAGAATAAAAATTCCACAAATTAGTATGTTGCTTTTATAAACACAGATGTTATAGATGCATTGCATTGGAACCAAGGGCTGCAGAATTTAACAAGGGCAGTTGAGAAACTGATCTTTTGCCAAGCAACTGAAGCTTACAATAATTTCAAACCCGATATCACTAAAAATCTTCACAGATGTGTTACATTACTGAAATATTGAAAAAGTATATATTTTCCTCTTTTCCATTAAATAGTTTATTAATGTGTCAGCAGTAGAGCATTCAGAAACACCAGGTTTTGCTTAATTATGTAGCTTTCTGCTCTGTCCTTGTTGGTATGTGATTTCTTTGACTGTTTCTTGATGCATGCTAGATAGTCACTGTAGGCCAAACTCTGTAAGGGAATCAGGATAATCACTATTGACTATTTCTCAGTGAACATCATGCAAATCTGGTACAGCTCTCTACTAGAGTAACGAAACTACCCTATTTCCAGCAAAAGCACCATCATAACTCTTTATCCTTTTAGTGAAACATTGTTTTCTAACAATATTCACAAAAAACACCTCCTCTCCCCATTTTAATAAAAAAGAAGCTGCAAAAAGTAAGCATTTAAAGAAGAGGAGGAAAAGCACCACCTTAATAAAAAAACAGCAAGATGGTATCAAGGATCTGAAATGAAGACTTCTGGTCATTATACATAAAAGGTAGGTGTCAACAGGATGGTGGCAGACTCTTTTTGGTGGTGCTGTGACAGGACAAGGGGTACTGGGCACAAACTGGAATACAAAAATTTCCACCTGAGCATGAGAAAAAACTTGCTTTACTTTAAGGGTGAGAGTACTGGCACAGGCAGCCCAGAGAAGTTGTGGAGTCTCTTTCTCTATAGAGGTTCAAAACCCACGTGGACAGGATCCTGTGCAACCTGCATTATGTGATCCTGCTTTAGCAGAGGAGTTGGACTAGGTCATCTCCCAAACCCTACCCTTCTGTGATTTTGCAAATTACATTTGCTATTAAAAATAAAGTTACTCTTCAATGCCCCCAGAATGAAGCCTTTCTTTTCTGAGGGAGTGAGAGAAAAGTACTGGAGCAGTTATGACAACCCTTTATGCCATTGTAAAACTAACTATAAAGACCCAGTAAAAAGAAAAGGGAAAGAAGAAGGGAAAAAAAATAAATAAAAGAATAAACATTGTGAAGTTGAATTTTTTGATTTTTGTATAATACCTCTTCCAGGCTCAAGATGCTCTGTATGAATGTGGGAAGATTACTGTAGAAATCACACACACACACATGCGCGCGCGCACACACACACACACGCGAGGAGAATCAAAAATTAAAGGTACTAGTGAATAGTAGCACCTACCCACCTTTGTTTTGATGATAATTAGGCACTTAAATATTAATCATGTCTTTGAACACTCACACTAAAAATTAATGAGAGACTTTAAATGAGGCAATGTAATTAACAGTTGGAAAAGGAAAAAAAGAACAAAATAAAAATAATTAGAAAACCATAGTTACTTGAATCAGCTATTTGCACAGATTAACAGTTCAATATTAAATGAAGTATGTGTTCTTTCTTAGTAGAAAAGCAAGTGTCTCACTCAAGATAGTCATGATTAGGTGGTTGACTGTTTTTGTAATTTAAGTGGAGATGAAATTTAAGAGAAGACATGAAGGACTCTGTTTTGAAGCTGCTTTTTAATGTTGCAATGTTTTAAAATTAATGAATAATTCAAGCTGAGGTAAGCACAAATAAAATATAACGTATACTCCAATAGAAAAAGAGATTGGAGAAATAGAAATCATTTAGCTATACTGTAGTGGAGGGATATGCACAGTTTATAGATAGGTTTTTATTCCAACACATCTTAATTTCTTGAAGTGTAGATAATTTTTCTCATTTTCCATAATCTGTTTAAAAAAAACCCCTGAATTTAAAAAAGTGAACTCCAGCTTGGGGGCAAAAAGGAAGTGTATCAGGGAAAAGTATCCAGAGACACTGCAGACTCAAAACTATCAGATTCAAACCTGAAATTTAAATATTTCTGCCTCACATTTTATACAAGAATATTAGTATTTCTAGGCTTCTAAGAGCACTTGAGCTCAAATGATCAGAAATCTCTCACAGTGCTCAATATTTGCACATATGTGGGAAACAACCCTCAAACCCAGCAATAACAACCAACAGATGAAACAAAAAAAGTCTCTGTCTTCAACTGAATAGCTCTAACATTGTATACCACATATTTTAGAATGTACGTTTCAGAAAGCTTAATAGCATGCAAAGGAAGATGCAGTGTGCTTTTATAAAGTTTGTCTAATTTATGACTTTTAACTTCCATTTGTCTACAAAAAAACGGCCAGAAAAACATGAGAGTATAAAAATAATTGTGTCTTTCCACTGCTCATGTCTAATTGTGTGATAAATTTTTGGAAGACATCTTGACAACTAGGAGTTGAACCAGTAGGATTGTAATAGGGAAAAGTATTTGTTTTCTAATTCATTCTTACATCTGGGATACGACCACAAGACAAAGTCAGTCAATAGTTTCTTTCAGTATCTAATAGATAAGTGAGAGAGAATTGCTGACTCTCAAAGAGAACAAGATTCCCACAAAATTGCTGGACTACAATAGGACAAATCATAAATACTTCAAAAATTTTCACTGTATGGATGCATTCACTGTTTTCCATACAGCCGTGTGCACATACGATTGTACACAAATACACAGATGCGCACACACTGACATGTTCCTTCTTCACTTAAAAAAAGATCAGACACGAAATGTAGCATGGTTGTTTTTAATTTATCAAGTGTGGTGAAAAATAATAACAAAAAAAGCAAAAAAACCCCTCTTACTAACCATCATTCTTACTTATGGAAATAGGTTTAAAAAGGAGACCCTTAAGGAAACAAAGGAAATTTTACTCTGTCACGAAGATGATTAGTCAACTTTCTTGCCCTTAGATTGCCTCATCTCTCAAATTTTCATCTGATGAGATTATTTATCAGAAGCACATTTTTTTTCCTGTGGAAATCAATATCAACTGTCTTCATTTATTGCTGAAAAAATAGTCTATGAAAGTTCTTTATGTCTTATTAATAATTTCAGTTGAAGGCACAGTATGTCACTAAAATAATGCAAATTAGTTCTGGACACTAAATTATCATAAATAGTCACGAAAATATTGCAAAATGGATTTTCATTGGGACAAGCAAACATGAAAATTGTAATTAAAATAATTGATCTAGCTTTTAAAGTGATGAAAGGGATCAAAACAAGTGGTTGTTCCATACTGGTTTTCTCCTATCAGAAAAATGTTGATAATAAATGAGTTCTGCTCTTAATTATGTAGAATTTTTTGCTGTGTGCATGTATGTATGTCTGATTCTGAACTTATATAAACAGTCTGACTGAAATTAATGAGACATCTCACATTAGACCATCAGAATTTTTCACTGTCTATTTTGAGCAATTTAAATATAGAATTATATCACAGAGTTTGGATTCAAAATACATTTGGAAAAAAATCTTTATAACTCAATGTGTTGAAATTCCTTATACCAAGAAAAAAGTTTAGTCAGATTTATTTAAGTTTATATACTTATGTAAGAGGAGGGGAATATAAAGTTCTTTTACTAGCATCTACTTTAGAATCATAAAATGACAGACTGGTTTGAGTTGGAAGGGACCTTTAAAGATCACCTTGTGCAATCCTCCCTCCATGGGAAGAGACATCTTTCACTAGATCAGGTTGCTCAAAGCTCCATCCAGCTTTGGTGGATGGTGGGGCATCCACAGCTTCACTGGGAAACCTGTTCGAGTTTCTCATCACCCTCATCATAAAAAATTTCTTCCTTATATCCAATCTAAATCTACCCTTCTTCAGTTTAAAACTGTTGACCCTTGTCCTGTCACTACAGGCCTTGGTAATCAGTCTCTCTCCCTCTTTCTTAAAAGCTCTCTTTTGTATTCAGAGTTCTCAATGAGATCTCCCAAAAGCCTTCTCCTCTCCAGGCTGAGCAACTCCAACTCTCTCAGCCTGTCTTCACAAGAGAGGTGCTCCAGCCCACTGATCATCTTTGTGGCTTTCCTCTAGATGTGCTCCAACAGGTCCATGCTTTTCTTGTACTGGGGGCCCCAGAACTAGACACAGTACTCCAGGTGAGAGTTTCATGGCAGCAGAGAAAAAGAATACATAGTAGAATTTTCAAATTCATTTAGAGTATAATTCTTCACCCATCATGCACCTCCATATTCTCCGTTTGAGCTAATAGTCATGCTACTTTTGTGGTCTGCTAACTTTCTGTGAAAACTTTTGCCTTTTCTTTGATGTTTAGATTGGAAAGCAGTCATAAACACATGCTAAACTAACTCACTGAGAAAAGTCAGAGAGACTATGTACTTGGAATTTTTTCATAGATCAAATTTTCATTTATCTCTTTGGTTTTGACATTTAATCCTATTTTTGAAATAGCTGCTATATAAAATTTACTTTATTTTATAAGTGCAGTAAAGGCAGTTACATAATTTATTTGAGACAGATGATTGTAAATTTACTCCTTTTATGCGTAGTGTAAATGGTATTTTTCTGAGGTTCTACTAGGGAAAACATACATTTAAATAGTATATGACAGGATGAAAATTACCCATTTTTAAGAACACTAGTTGCATGATAAATAGATGGTCTGTATTATTTTAGTAGTAAATAACATAGAAATAACATATAAACAGCTTTTGTTGCTGCTGTTGCTCATAAACAGGTCAACTATAAAGAAAAATATATATAAAAATTATGATGGCACTATGTTTTCTTGAGACCAAATAAACTTGATAGAAGTTCATCTTGTATTTTCATATTGTACCATTTTACATAATCCTTTAAAGAAAAGGCACACGTCTAATTCTCTACCTTGCAAAGAAGCTAGAGAATGTAAACTCACCAACAGGTATTTTTGGTGTGAAAACCTCACAAAGAAAAGATTCATGGCACTTTTATGTAATTTTTCTTCTGCATTTTCTAAGGGTGCCTTTGATAGCTAAAAATTGTATACTAGATTGATTATATTTTTACATTTCAATGCTGCTAATTAAATTACTTTCTCACCACTCTGCCTCTTAATGATACAGAATTATAAAATATGATAATTTTCAGAAATTTATTACAAGTACTACTTAATAGGAAATGTAATGTTCAAAAAGAAAAATTACTGTTAACTATATGAAATGAAAAAAAATCAGAATGCTTCAGTTATGTTTCTTCAATATGTAAGTGAAAATATGCTTTTAAAAGTTCTCATCTCTTGCAATGCTAAAAATTGCCATTTAAATGCTTTGTAGCTACACACTGCATTTATCTGTAGTAATGTTTTTTCTTGTGCCTACACATATGAGTTTAGAAATCCAAATAATGGATATGAGGAATTTCACACCTCAGGCGAGTACAAGCATCCAGATACTTGTAAAAAAATGTTGGAATTGTTAATAACAGTGTTACTAATGAATTTTATTTTACTGTTGAATTTTGGTTTAGATACTATATAAAATGATGAAAAAACATTTAAGAAACATTGTACAGGACAAACTGAAAAATAAAATAAATTATGAAAATCCTATTGTCAGATTCATCAGAAATGATTGCTAGGAGAAGGACACTGTGTTCAAATAACTGAATGAAGAAAGATTTCTAATTATATTTGTCGATTACTTCACAAAAATCAGGACATAAATGGATTGTTCAACAATCATCGGTCACAGCTGTCTCATTTCTAGGCCTTGTAGAAAATGTAGCCAAGCTGAGGAACTAATAGTAGTAAAAGGTTGGGAAATAAGAAGAGGTCAAGATCAAAACTAAAATTTACAGTGTCCATTAGGTCCCAGTATAGAAGAATTTCAAATATCTTTAATAGATGCAAAGTACAGATGAAGTAAGTTTTCAGGAATTAGTTATGGTTTATTGGTTTCCTTTAGTTATAGACTAGGAGACATCCAGTCTATTAAGTTTCACAGAATCATAGTATATCTTGAGTTGGAAGGGACCCATAAGGATCCTCAAGTCCAACTCGTGGCTCCACACAGGGCCAGACAAGTCAGAACATGTGACCGAGTGCATCATTCAGATGCTTCTTGAATTCAGCCACGCTCGGTGCTGTGGGCACTTCCCTCGGGACCCTGTTCCAGTGCCCCACTCCCGTCTCAGTAAAGAATCTCTTCCTAATATCCAGCCTAAACCTCCCCTTGTCACAGCTTCATTCTGTTTCCTCAGGTTCTATCACTGGTCATCAAAGAGAGCAGATCAGCACCTGCCCCTTTGCTCCCCCTTGTCAGGAAGCCGTAGGCTGTGGTGAGATCTCCCCTCAGCATTCTCTTCTCTAGGCTGAAAAAAGGAGGAGTCTTCAGCCTCTCCTCGTAAGACTTCCTCTCCAGACACTTCATCATCCTGGTTGCCCTCCTCTGGACTCTCTCCAATATTTTCGTGTCCCTCCTGTACTGTTGTGCCCAAAACTGCATGCAGTACTTGAGGTGAGGCCACACCAGTGCAGTGCAGTCACCTCCTGTCAATGCCGTGATTGATGCACCCTAGGTTATGGTTAACCCTCCTGGCTGCCTGGGCACCCTGCTGGCTCATGTTCAACTTGAATTTCTCCTTGAACGTTTCCTTTCTCTTTATTAAGTTCTTACATTTATGAGACAATTAAGAATGAACTCTAGTGGGAGAGAAGAACTGTTTTCTGTCTGGAAAATTAAATGGCTGCATTTGTTCAATTGTGACCATGGAACTACAAGAAAGGGAAATGTGAAATGAGATTGCATATTAAGATACATTTTGGCATCATATGTTCTGGCCACAGTTCGATGAAATTAACAGTGTTGCTGGTGCAGTACAAACTTGACTTCCCTCTATATTTAGCCATCCTACACTTGATGGAAAATTTCCCTCTAGTTTATGGAAAATTTCACAATAATTTCCTGCTCTAGGGAGAAGGGAAGGAAACAGGAATAAAACCCAACCCTTCTTGTATTTTTGAATGGCTTTAAAACCAGGATGTAGATTAATGCACTTGACTTACAGTTTGAAATAAAATCATCCTACCAAGATTTTAGAAGTGTTGTGCTTGACAGTTCTTGTATTTTTAAGTATTACATATCTTTGTGATTCTATAAGATGGGAAAAGGGAATTATTGAACTACATTATGTGAAAAGGAGAATGGGGAAAGAGGGAAAGGAAGATGGAAATGGGCAAAGGAACGAACCAGTTGTTGCATATATTGAAGCACATAACACTGAGATTTTAAAAACACGAAGACTTTCCAGCTAAATCTCTTCCTCTAAGCAATCTGGCATTCTTGGCTAAAAATAAAGATCCTGCTGCCATAATAACATATTGCTCTTGATTAAAAATGCTCATTAAATAGAATTTAAATTCTTACTAGTGGCTAAAATTATTCACTAACAATAAATTATGGGCTAGAACTAATAGAAAAATTATACAACCTAATAACAGTTTAGGATAAAAGTTTATCCAGATAAACTATTTACTTCTTTTAGTGTGTAAAGACTTCTAATGTAGTAAAGCCAGTGTTAAGCCTAATGTTAATGCTAGAAACGTGGAAGAGTGTTATCTAACCTGCCCATTTATAAATTATGTCATAGCTGAACATTTTGAATTACCCTATTCTATTCTTTCTATTTTCTTTCTGGCATGTTTTTTTCATTCATGAACTTATCCAGATTCTTCTTTATAGATAAAAATCCAAGGGAAGGTCAGACCCATAAAATGATCTTCTGTGGCTGTGCAGAGGTATTTTCTCTTTCTACACTTTTGGAAATCTGCAAAACACAAGATTAAATCCCTTCTCCATACATGAGACAACTCTTTCAGCCCACTCTGCTAATCAAGAGAACGTTGGTTAAAAGTATTCCTATCTCCTTCCTTCTTTCAATAATAATTCAAATAATTATCTTCCTTTAGTGATCAAAATTTTATCCCTTTGATACACTGTTTCTGTACAATGACACACCATCACTTATCTTGGTCTCAAACAGAGAAAATAGAAAAATATTTATCTATAAACATATGATAAAGGTACGCTGTAAAAAGCATATGTAGGCAAACTTTCACTTAGCTCAGTCTCCTATTGATTCTAAACATTGCAAATGGACTGATTTCGTTTGGACAAGGGTAGGTCTGGGCGTGGGATTAATGTAATAGCTGTAGGGTGAGTTGAAGAAAATCTGTGATTAACAATATGAATATCTATGAGAACAGACAGAAACATCATATCTCTCTTAGTGTATACCAGTCCATAATAATATTTTATCTCTAACATATAACAGTTTTACATTGATAATGTAAGACTGGATAGATTAATATAACAGTGATTTAATCTAGATAATCTTCCAACATTTATGATACATTTATGATTTAGTTTTTTCTAGGCATCTGATTAAAGGATTATTAGCAAAAATGTTAAAGTTTATTAGCAGCACTTTTGAACTAATATAAAATTTCCAGACTGAAGATCTATAAAAAGTCAATATACATAAACTTTAATATGTGCTAAGCATCATCTCTGTAAAATGTGTTGATTCTTTTTCTCATATGGCAAACAGAATAAAGAAATTAAACCTAAAGAAAAATGTGCATGCCAGACTAGAATAATAGCAAAATATGCCTATGTTGAGGAGGATTGGAGGAAGTACAACACAGATGGCACTGATTTAACAAATATGGGACCTCATTCAGTGCCTATTAAGTTAGCAGCAAAATAGATCAATTATGCACACAATCTCAAAACTCTTTTCATAGACATGTATAGACCCACCTGAGCTCCTCTTCTATAGCAATCATGTATCTGGCTTAACATGTGTTTGTTCCCATGGTGCTGAACTCTTGTGCCTGTCTGAGAGGTCAGCACACTTCCAAGGCTCTGCTACAGCCTCTCAGAAAACAGAACAGAAACTCTTGCTCACGAGCTTCAGTCTTGTGCATTTCAGTTTACCTCTTACAGCACTGCTAGTCCTTACGTTCCAAACGACTATGCAGGTACCACTAGAAATAAAAAATCCCTAGTTAACACAATTTAAAATACTGAAATGGTGAAGTAAAGATCTGGAGTGATAAAGATACAATGCATGAGACTAGTACATTGCACAGAGCAAATACAAAGTGTTGTTAACACCTATAACTTTTTGGGTATTGTTACAACACATATAAATGATAAAATTGTGATTAAAAAATTCATTTCTTAGGAAAACTCCTGCTATTATTGGAAATCTATTAACTAGTAATATAACATGTAAAATATCTATTTGTTACCCAAACAAAATTTCTGCACAAGAAAACAGTAATGCAGCATGCTGATCTCCAGCTGCTACATAAAAGATTGGGATGGATCCAACAGAAAACAGATATTGAAGCAGACTTTTTTTCCCCATTTTTCTACAGTAGCTTTTTTAAGCTATTATTTTTATTGTTTTATTCCTAAGGGTCCATTTTTGAATGTTGGTTCTTGTTTGTATAAGGCTGTGAAGAGTATAGACTGGCATAACTTTGACTAGTACTGACATGGAAAAAAATAAATGTGTATCCTCTGAGTGGTGGATACTAGAGGTCCAAGGGATCTGGGATTTACTGAAGCAGATCCCCTGCACTAATGAGTTAGCATGTACCTCTTAGCCCCTGAAAATATCAAATTCCTTTTGCATGGAAAACTAAATTATTAATTCTAGGCTTTCTTTAGGATATCTAGAGTAAAAGAACCTAGAAAGGGGTTTAATCAGGCCAGAGATTTCTGTTTCGGGTTGAACTCCTTTTTAGAAGTATTTCCTAGTAAACCTACAGTGCTTAGATAATCTTTTAAACTCTTAGGACACAGCAACTAAATTTCTGAGGAGAAAAGTTCTTGATAACACATACAAAAACCTTGACACACACACACAGATACTTCAGCACCTCTGCATTAATGAAGAGGTTAGAGGTTTATCCTCAATCAGGATATTACCATATATATAATATAAATCAAAACTCCAAGTCCTAAAGTTGTGCCTGGGCCACCTTGACTCCATTGAATGTCGAAATTTAATAAAAAGCTACTTCAGCCAACTACAAATCCAGTAAAAGTATGAAAAAGTAGGATATTTTATTATATAAATAATTTCTATGTTCTGAAATGTCTTATTTTTTCATGTGAGAAGCAGATATATACTGAGGCAGTATATCTGTTTTGTAAGGAGTAAGATAAATGCTAAATGGTTTAGGGAAAAAAGTTAGAGCTGCCTTTATTTTCATCTGGTCAGAACATGGATGTGAGTTTTCTTACTTTGCTCTTCCTGCATCTCTCCTGGCAACTGTATGAGTAACACATAAAAGTGGAGGTATAGGAATGCTCCATCAACAGTTTCAATGGTCATTTGAGGATGTATCTGAAAGAGAAAATCCTTTTCCTTTAACTTTTTTTTTTCCAGATTTGTTTTGCTTTCAATAAATTATCTTTTGGCTTGGGAGAACTTAATTTGTACTGTCGTGGACCTAGTGTTTCCTACTCCTATGCTCAGACTCATGCTTACTATATTCCTAGCCATTTCAGGCATCTACAGTTGGAGAAAACTATAAAACTATGAAAAGATTTTTTCATTAAGGATTAATTCAAATCCTCAGATTGACTCACTGTGAGACTATGTGAAATATAGACTTATAGAAAAATGTGACCGGTGTGTGAGATGGTAACACTTCTGCTGTCATGAAATAACTGCTTCAGGTATATCTCCCCTGAATACAGTCCGAAAGTAATTTTTTTGCTTGCAAACACGAAACATGACTGCTAGGAAGATATATATGTATGTGATTCTCCATGGACCAAGCATGCTGTCATGTTCATTTCAATTTCCTTTTAAACTTGTAATTGGTAGTATTCTTGATCCTACAGGTGATGGGTAAAGGATCCTTCAAGTTAACAATTAACTGTAAGGGTGGTGTCACAGCCATGGTTTGTCTTTTGTGTCCATGATTCCCTCACTGAGAAATGACCCAATAGAAGAAATATGTTGATAAATTGAGGGATTCCTGGGCCACTAGGATGGTCAGAGCTGGAGCAGCTGCCCTGTGAGGAGAGGCTGGGGTAACAAGGCTTTCTCAGCCTGGGCCAGAGACAGTCAGCTTCAGGGGCACCTCACAAACACCTTCCTGTACCTATGAGGAGTTTGTTGAGAAGAGAGAGTCAAGTTTTTTGCTATGTTTCACAGCAGTAGAAGGAGGAATAGTGGTCATCAGTTGAAAGAACAGAGCTTCTGACTGGATTAAGTTGGTGGGGAGGGGTGTGGAGTGTGGGGAATCCCTGTGAAAAGTATGAAACTAATTTTTTAGCCTAGCTGCTTTTGTTTTGTGGCTTGCTGGTCTTCTTGTATACAAAGAACAACATCTTTTCAAGTTTCTGAAAATGCAATACTTAGTTGCATGCAATATACAGATCACCCTTTGCAGTACTAGATCTCTAACAGCAGCAAAGATTTTGAAGTGAGAATCATTAATAAAAATATTTTTTCACTGTTTCACATACTGACATAAAATTTTACAATAATGAAATTATACATTAAATACTCAGAATTGTTTAAAAAATAATATTTTAGCGTAATAATAGTCTAAATATATACTCCTCCTCCTAAAAGGAAAAGATAATCAGGAGAAAAAACCACTTCATTTTAAATAATGCCTGTAAGTCTAAAAATGTTATATAATACATGAATATCAGCCTCCTATAAAACCTAAGAAAAGCTGTTGAGCAGAAATTAGCCTTTAAATAAAATTTAAAGGCCTGTAGAGAACACTCATCTTGAACAGAAAAGGTAGCTTTTGTTCTGTAATTGGAACTTGTAATGTTTTTCTGCTAGATCTTATTAACCTATAGATGCAATACACAACAATGCACAGTATGTTTTAACCACATTAGTCTTTGTTAAATCTTGCAATTATAATCTCCGAAACATGTGAAGCTATTTTATAGTGTTAATTAAGGGTCATGAAGTATTGTTGCCTACATAGTGTTACTAAGCTGGTGGAATGTAACATTTTGTTGGAGTTTAAGTTGGCATTTTATTAACTGTACCTAAGTGACTTGCTTGTCTTCTTTGTTTAACAGGTCATTTGACACCCAGTAAATTTATGTTATGAAAAGAAATACATAAAACTATGTTCATTTACAATATAGCACTTTGTTTTCTGAATCTCTCTCCCTTTCTCTGCATGAAGGGGGAGAAAAGCAATGCATTAATGTAGACAACAAGGTACTGATAATGCTGAACATTTCTCAGATATCTATAATGCACTAAATCCCCCCTGAAATATGGTTTATGTTATCAATTTTTTAAATAATTTACTGTGGTATCTCCACAGATTAGTATACCCTATAAAAGACTTTGAACTATTAAATACGGAACTGGTATAGTCTTTCCTCTTTTTTTCCCCTCTTTTTTTTTTTATTTTTTCCTTGTTGTTATTACCTGAGGAAAGAACTTGGGGGTTCTCATAGATGAAAAACTGGACACGAGCCACAAATGTGCCTAGGCAGCCCAGAAGGCCAGCCGCATCCTGGTCAGACCTATTGGACCACATCCAGAGGAGGGCCACAAAATTGATCAAAGGTCTGGGGCACCTCTCCTATGAAGACAGGCTGGGAGAGTTGGACTTGTTCAGCTTGGGGAAGAGAAGGCTCCGGGGGGACCTTAGAGCAGCCTTCCGGTACCTGAAAACTGCCTATAAGAAAGCTGGGGAAGAACTGTTCACAAGGGCATGTGCCAGTAGGACAAGGAGTAATGGTTTTAAACTAGAAAAGGGAAGATTTAGGTTGGACATTAGGAAAAAATTCTTCAATATGAGGGTGGTAGATCACTGGAACCGGTTGCCCAGAGAGGTAGTGTAGGCCCCCGTCCCTGGAGGTATTTAGGGTCAGGCTTGATGGGGCTCTGAGCAACCTGATCTAGTAAAGATGTCCCTGCTTACTGCAGGGGGGTTGGACTAGATGACCTCTAAAGGTCATTTCCAACCTAATACAATCTATGATTGTTCTTCATTCTGTTATATCATTTCCATATTGGTAAATAGGTGTGAAGTGGTAGCACATAGGCGTGGCATTTGGCTAGAACAACAGTTAATACAGTCCAAAATTTCTGTTTTCCTACTTTACCCTGTGAAGTTCACTAAATTAATCTCAATGTCAGATTATGAATCACTATTTAGCTCAAGAGAGTTGTAGTCAAGTTCTCAGCAGTAACAAGAAGTGATAGAACTTGTTCAATATCAACCCAAAATAGCAATAAGTTATAAATTGACCCCTTCTTGTTTCTAGCAATTTATTAAGCAAGTAAGCATTAGATGCAAATCCATTCTGCTCTTCTATAAGATTTCCTCACAGAATCTCAAAACATGATTTACTTATGAAGCTTTATCCACTTACATGGAAACATAAATGAGAATAACAGAGTTACAAAGTATTTTCATACCTCTTGAGTATGAAAACATTAAACTGATCTCTCTAGGGACACTTGTGATTATTATCCTGGGAAGGCAAGTCAAAAGAGTATTGCCCAACTGACACTACATCTAGGTAAACAGAAATCTCTGCCATTAGGTGGCTAACCTTACACTTTTTTGATAATATTGGTCTGGTAAATGAACAAGAGTACATTTTGTCCATCTTTCCCCCCAGAAAAAGAAACTGAGCTGCTTTTTTGTTTTTGTTTTTGTTTTTGCATGTGTGTGCTGAACTTGTATATTTCCTCCCCCTTCCTTTGCTCTTTCTACTTATTCTCAAAAGTCAGTGTAAAGGAAAAGATACATATACTCATAGATCTCCATGGGGTTTTTAATTTAAATTTCTAAATCAGTTTTTTCTGTATACATATCAGTTATATAATTTATGTTATAAGGGTAATTGTTTGTATAAGAGAGGCAAAAATATTTGGTCATCAGTGCCAAAATAACAAGATAAGAATGTTGCTAATAGTTATGACCCTTCTTGAAACAATTAACAGGGATGGGTCATAGTTAAATCATACTTAAAATAAATATCTGCAGACACTTCATTATCATTTCCATAAAATGATCCTCAGAAGGAGCATTTATATTGATATCTAGCTATAATAAAACACCAGTTGCATATTTATAAATCCCTAATAAAGAAAATATCGAAAGTAAGAGTTTAAATTTTCACTATGAACATTTTCTGAAGTGGAAAAAATCTATATTTTGTCAAGTGATATAACTGAGAAGAAAAGAATTAGAGATATTATTTAAAAATTACTGAAAAACAAATGGTCGCTAGCACAGATCACTTAGTAGCAAATCAGCATTTCCTGTTGCAAATTGCATGTTCCACAGCCAAAACCTTTCTGAAGAGCTTATTGAAAGACAGGTGGTCTATAATAACCAAGTCATAGAAAACAGGCAATGACTGTGATCGATTGATCAATATTAGAACATATTTTAAGCACTTCAGAGGCAAGGTAGCTTTGTTTGAAGTGTATAGAAAAGGAATTAGAGATGGCAACATGTTAGTTGCCATCTTGGGTATGACCAGTGTATTTAAAAGGCTATTATTACCTCTATGTGTGTGTGTGTGGTCACAAGACAGAACTCCAAGGAAAAAAATTTGAACACAGGTAAAAACCAATTCCCTTTCATGTAATTCAAACTGTGGGCTCACATTCTTTAGATCTAATTTTAGTTGTTAATCTGCTATTCTTAGATCAGAGGTCTCTCTGACATGGAGTCCCTCAATTATCACTTTCCAGTGGCTGTAGAGGAAATCTAGGGTGACTGAGCTCCTAATTTGGACACCTTTGTTTAGGAATAGCCCAGGCTATATGCTACCATATGACACCTCAGATTGTCTAACATAAATGTTTCTGGGTCAACATTTATAGAGGTAGGGGATTGGAAGCATGTTGTAGTCACTTATACCTCTTGTTAGGAAGTCACACAGTTAGGAGTGACTTTGCTTCAGATTTGTTACTATATGCAATCACAGAAAATATTTTTTCCTGTTGGGAATTATAAGTGGTCACACTAAAAATACGGACTGAAATTTGTTCCCTTATCTGATAGCATATAACCGTTAGAGCAATCTGCTGAAATATGAGGAAGTATTTTTTCTCTTAGCTTAAATTTGAAGCACAGAAGCTGATATCAAGCTGGGTTTCAGAATATGTGGAATGTCAAAAGGATGGACTGGAGCTGTACATAATGCAATGTCCCTAGTACCCACCCATTAGATCAAAAAATGTGATTATATAATCTCTTAAATTCACAGTTGATCTATTGAAGTTCTAAATTAAATAAATGAATAAAATACTGACATTAGTAAACTCATCACAAAATAGCAAATCAATAACAAAAACATCTTATTTCCAAGGATGAGATATTTTGCATGCTTGGTTTTACATTTTTCATTGCCCCAGCCCATAGAACAACATTTATACTCTTCACCACTTAAAAAATATAATTATTTGATACACAGTTATTTCAGACTTTAAGACTAGCAAGTGATGCTAACCCTGAGACACTATTCTGCTGTCATTATGTCACTTGTAATCACACTTCTAAATTTTTCAAGATTTTTTTTCTGTTCTAACTGGAAAGAAGAGGTGATGTTTAGTTATTCTTTTATCTACAAACTTCAAAATGGTTTTTAGTGTTTTGGATTCTAAACCTGACAACCTGACATGGCTTGATTTTATTCCAGTCTATGGTCAGATTTAGGCATTTAGCCAAAGCTACTACCTGATGATCTAGCTGATGAAAACATTCTGTGAGGTTACTGAAAATCTCACACAAGAGAGACTTAGATCTTGACTACTCTCAGTTGCTTTTAGAGACTTTTCTAGGATTATAAGGCTTCCTAACTCAGTGTGTCAGTTTAGAGCCACAAGAGAAAGTATGAGTTCAGATCATTGATGTGTTGTCTTTATGAATAAAATATGACAAATTTAGGGATGGGATGGTGGTGGTGGGAGTTTTTTCGTTGCTTATTTTATAGCTGAACAGAAAAGGAAAACAGAGAAAAGGGATTTATGTAGATAATAGTATGAGAACAGAATATTCACCAGATATGGTCACTGTCAACACCTTTATCTGCATTTACACTGGAACCAATAACATCCAAAGGCTAGAAACACAAACCAGAAAATGTTACCCTGTGTATCCAAAATAGATAGCAATCAATTTTTGTCTTTGGAATTTATTCTGAAAGTACCAAGAGATCTCAGACTCAATAATGTCACTTTTCCTTTTATAGAATTGAGCATCAGCCCAGCTCTGAGCTTTACGTAACAATTTCTAAACACCTTGATGTTTTAATAATACTGGGCAGAAGGCAGAATTGTATTTAGGTATCTTCTCATGTGGTTTTTGTTTTGTTTTGTTTTGTTTAATACATACATGTATATGATGTTTTCCATGATCATTTTTATGTGCCTCATTTTGGAATATCTAGGCATGTTTATACTTGCAGTTTCAAAGTAGTATTTAACTTCTTACATACACTTCTACAGTACTCTTTCACAAATATATGAGGAAATAAAACATATAGGTCAAAATCTCTTGGAGAAAAAGTCATTAGATGAGAGAAACTGATTTGCTTACAGAAAATGTCTTTATTAAAAGCAATCCACCTGAATGCTTTTCTCATATCTGAGACAGTTATCTGTCCCTAAATTGTATGACTGCTTATTTGCTAGGTAAATCTGCTGAGATGCTTTGTTCTGTAACCAAAGATGTATGAAAAGGACTTCACATCTCTAAAGTAGTTTCAAGTACTTTTGGAGCTCTTGTAAATCAAATTGATAAAATCAAAACAGTAAAGCAGAAAGTGAATAAAAAGTTTTAAAAGTTTGGCTTAAAGCCAAAATTACCATTATAGTTGTAAATATCACCACTAAATAGGTAACAATAAAAAGTTGTGTAAATCGATAGAAATATCTATACAAACTTATTAAAGAAAAACTATTTTCAGCAACTTGCAGCAGAATGAACCTAGTTGCACTGTGCTTTCCTGTTTCAAAAACATTAGAACAAGAAAATTAACGTTATAAAGAAATAGACATACATAAATTTTAATGCTTTCAGATATTATTGCAACTATTTTTGTTCAGTGGACTTGATACACATTAGAAAAATGGCTTCCATCCATTATATCTGTTACCCAGGGGAAATTATCCATTATTCTTCATTGAATCAAAGCTTCTTCTCCTAACAACATCATTTTAATGATACTAGTGTAGTTTTTCAGAAATAAAATGCATGGCGTGTAATCAGACTTCATTTTCTTCACTTGAATAACCCTCATGTTGTCAAGGAAATATTATAGTACCACACAGTCATTCCCAGTATGTTACAAGTTGAGTCCACATGACAAATATTTTTCAAGTATATGTATTTAATTTCAGTTATGTCTACTTTATCAACTAGACAAAGTTTTTATGAAAGGTAAGTTTGTAGTAGTTACTTTTTTAATATACATTACTTTTTTAATATACATTAAATAAATATTTCAAAATAAACAGTCTTCAAAATTAATCAATGACTTTTAAAATTATTATTAATTTTTTAAAAAACTGAGAACTACTGTTGTTTGCATTTTTTTATGCTTGGTTATGAAAAGCCTGAACATATGGGGGGTGTGGAGTAGTAAAAGTGGAAATGGGCAAGATACAGCTTGCACACTGATAAATGTCTGCTATAGTTATTATAAGATACAAAAAAACCACAACCTGGAAGTAAAAGACAGGTGTATTATGGAGGACACAGTTTTAATTATTATTATAGATTTTAAAATATTTTTAATAAACTGGAATTGGATAATTTGATCAGATGGTATTTGGTTTAATCCTCAAAAGGATAAAAGAAATCAAAAGTTGAGGTCTGCTTAGTAATTCTCTTGGATTTTGCTTCTTCCTGTGATTTTTTTTAATTCTCCTTTTTATTTTGAAGAAATCATACGGAAAGTACATAGTATGTCAGAACCAACTATAAATAAATTTCATTTTTAAAATAGAAATCGCCATAGTGGATGTTTTTAAGAATATTTCCAATAAAATGAAATTTTTCATATGCTACCAAACACACTTTTTTATAAACATATAGGGGTTGCAAAAGAGCTGGCATAGTTCCATAGAAGAGGCTTTGGCCAAATAGCTCTTCTGTTGTTGTGTCGTAGAATGTAGGATAAAATACAACATTTCATTCCTCTCATGTGTTTTGTAGTGTTCATTTCTATTGTGCTGCATTTACACTTTTCATTTAAATCTATTACAGACACCAAGTTTAAAAAATTACTCAAACAGGAAGAAAGGGTTTGTCCTGAAAATGTTTTTGGGTTTACTTTTTTTTTTCCATGTGTGACATACTACAAAAGGAAACTTCATTCAGAAACATACCAATTCTTCTGAAGTGTTACTGCCAGTGTTGAGAAACTGTATAGAACTATTTCTTTCATAGCTTGATTAGGAAAATGAGAAGGTCAAAAATGGTGCATAAGAGAAGAAATGACAGTTCTGCATTATTCACGAGAGAAGATTGTGGAGAGAAACAGCATATCCCATACAAAGCAGGGTTCATTTGTCAACAATTCTGATTTCTTTTGAGAAAAAAAGATGGTTAATCTCTAATACAAGTTGTTGTAGAAGGACATACAAAAAGGAAGAAAGGAAAAGTGAGAATTTCTCAGAATAAGATAATAGATTTACATGAAGATGTATTTTCTTTTTTAAAAAGCTTGAAAACAGTAATATTCCACTCATTGAAATAAGCTTTCTAGAAAATGGAAGGTAGAAGTTCCAAGGGTTGCATTTAGCCACAAGAAGCCATAATTTTTAATTATGTTCTGAAGCAGAAAAAAATGATTGAAGATTA
This sequence comes from Laterallus jamaicensis coturniculus, assembly GCA_022605575.1. Taxonomy (NCBI): domain Eukaryota; kingdom Metazoa; phylum Chordata; class Aves; order Gruiformes; family Rallidae; genus Laterallus; species Laterallus jamaicensis. Next base: position 1,290,417 of record JAKCOX010000062.1, read on the forward strand.
AAGATACAACCTATATTTGCTACTAGCTAAAAATTAAATCTGAGAATATAAAGCAAACCCCTCAGATAAAGAATGAAATACATAGTTCAGTATTTTTTAATCTATCAAAATGAGCAAATTTCAAAAGTTCTCATCGTTTTCAGATAGAATACTGAAATGCAAAAAATCCTGGAATTAAGTACTTAAATAGTTTACATCCTTAGCACTTACAGAAGGAAAAAACCAAACCAAAACCAAAACCAGAAAGCCCACCATCACACAACCCCCAAAAATACGCTGAACACTTTTGCTTTCTAAATTTCCATGCAGCTTTTACTTGTCATGCATTAAATTTTCAACAAAGAACTTTTTTTCTTAAAAGTTTATAAAAGGTTATTATTTTCTCAACATTCATCAATTATTTTGCTATGGCTTGTGGAGTCACTTTTTTGGAAAACAGATTAGTTTTCCAGTTAAATTTTTTTCAGATATTCATTCAAATATTATAAAATTAGGATTTTATGTGCTAATCCTAGGAATCTATTCCATCCAAAATCAAAGAGACAGTTGCACACAGATATTCAGGAAACAAGGCACTCTTTGCACAGTATTTGCTATTACTTGGTATGTCACATCTTGGAATCCCTTTCATGATGTTACTAATACTAGTTTTCATGTGTTATATGTAATTTTCACATAGCAGATATCCGTTCCCTTTAAGGAACTAAATTCTCAAAACATAATTTTTCAACAGAATATATACTTTTTTTAACAGATTTGTTCACTATCTTGGTATCGACTAAGTTGTGTTTTGCCAGAACGCATAAAATATTGGAAAAAACTCATAAATGTGTCAAGATGGTACTTTTTCTTTTTTTTTTTTTTTTTACATAGAACAACAGCAAAAAGATTCTTCTGTTCTAGGCATTTCAAGTACAAATTCTTTTTACCAAATAAGTACAATTCTAATTTTCATTCCATAATGCACTGCTAAAGATTTTGCCTTTTCATAAACAACATAATCATTTCAGAAATCTGTTGATTTTCTCTTTTCTTAATGTAATTTCACAAGTTCAAACAAAGTATTAGTCGCAATGCATGTAAAGTGAGTCTCTCAGTCAAAGCAATGTCTGCTTGGAAAGACAAGATAACCATGTCCAAATTCTCAAAGGATATCTACAACAACAGTTACACATATGCCCATATCTAAGCTTACACTAGCTCTATATTTTAAAAGATTTCTTATCCATCTCTAAGCAAAAGCCAGCCAAAGGCCAGTTCTGAACCTCAGCTCAATTTTTACTGCCTCTGAACCTGCCCAATTTGTAGTCATTTCCTAGTGACCACGTTTTGATGAAGTGGCTTTTATTCTACTTTTGCTCTGTTCCATTTCTTCTTGTTTGTGCCTTTCATTTGCTTTTCAGACTACTGCAAAGTCATTGCAGCATCAGTACTGACCTGAACTGCAGTCAGTTTATCCAAGACCTTTAGAGGACCATGGTCAGAAAATACCCAATATGCTCTCAGTTTGCTAAATGCTGGGAAGAACTATGATTTTCTCACACAGTCAACATGTCACTGAAGTTTGTTTTTGATATTATACTCCCAGAAAGACATCTAGCACAAAGAAATATCTTTAGTAGAGGAAGCTCTCTGTTTAAGTGCTATGTTTTTTTCACAACTAGTGTGAAATGAAACATGCCAGTGGTCTGAGTGCCTGGGTTTCATAAAACTCTCTCTTGCAGGATAATGATTTTACATACAGGAAAAACAGATGAGAGTGCTATTTTTGTGTCAACTCAAGACATGACTATTATTGAAATACTGATACTGATAGTCCTGGAAGCAACAAAGGCAGAACATCCCTTCTTCATTGTGCAGCCTAGGAGGACTCTTTGCTAAAGGTCTCCTGGCACAGAGGCCAAGTGACTTTGCCTGGTCAGGTGTAGGCTATCAAGAGATTTATCTTCTAAAACAGGGCGAGCACATCTAACCCACCTGTTAGAATGAGCCCCTGAATTGAGATAAATCTCATACTCTGCCTAGGAATTGACTGGTGGAAGATCAGGCAGCCTGATGGTGTCTAAGGATGATGTGAGTGGTCCAGATGAGAGCTATAGAGCCTGAGTCCATGATTGGGGTAACTCTTCGCAGAAAAATCCTGGATCTTCTCATGTACAGAATCTGTTGCACAGCACCTTTGTTATGTATTTTCTGTAAAGAAAGAGGGTAGCTGATACATACTTGGTGGGGAGCAAAGCAAAGGAGTATTTGCTTTGTTTGGATTTGAACAGTGGTAATTTAATGTGGGAATTATGTAGGGATAATGTGATAACACTCAGTGATTACTCCTCAACATTGCCTGTAAATATGGCACTGAAGCAGAGGGAAAAATAAGCAAACCCAAGAAGCATATGGTTAAAAAAAAAAGTGCCACACTAAGCAACATATAGTAGGATTATCTGAATGACTGTAGCACCTTGAGTTGTCATGCAGGCATTGTTCCAAAATTATTTTTATATATACATTCATATATGTCAGTGACAAATTAAAGTGTAGATAAGAATTTCAAAGGCCAATGAAGTGCTCTAACTCTTGACTCATAGAAAGTGTGAGCAGCCCTTGCTAATTCATCTTGGCAGGAGAGAGATCGCTTCCTTTTTTGGCTGTTTTTTTTAGGAACAAATATGTTAAGATTATGAAAGGCACATCTAAATTATCTATTTCTCTTCTCTTGCTCTGAATCTGTGAATGCTGAAACTGGGACAACCTGCTGACGATGCTGCAGTAAAGGGAAGCCAACTTTCAAGCACAGTTGCTGTAACAGGCAGAGCATGGATGGTAGGAGGAGCACATAGTAAAATGGTGGAGAAAGATGCACCCTGTAAACTTATTGTGCTTATTTTTTACGCGATGATGTAAAGATGCCTGAGGAGTAAGCTGAAGAGAATCTAATCTTGTTTTAGGTGCCAGTTCGAGTGACGTCCCAAGTGCACCAGTCCAAACTTCAGTGTTGTTCTGTGGAGGCAGCTCTGACTGCATGGAAGGATGAGCAAAATCACTGCACTCTGCCACTGTACCAGGCAGAGATATAGAGTTGAAAAAGTGAAAACATGAGAGAGGAAAGAAGGAAAGCGGACACCAAATGCTACAGGTACTCCTTCCTGATTTGTCCCTGAAATTTAGGCGTTCCATTCTGCATTTATTTTTCTCTGTGCTACCATCAGATTAATTTTCATTTATTTGGTTATGATGCACTGTTCCTACTAAGTCTGTGATGACTCTTAGTTTATTAAAGCTCTCTGTTGAAGCTGTTACTCTTACTGGCCTAATTACTATAGAAGCCTTTCCAGAAAGATTTCATTTAACTTTAATAACAGATGACACAGTTTATATAGACCATTAAATTGACACTACATTATTCCCAAACAGCAAACACAGAAAGGTATATTTAAATCAATAAATTTTTCGACAGACAAATCAGTGGGTTTTGTCTTCACATACCCAATCCATAAATTTCAGAAAGGCAAACTGCCACAGGAGTACTTCATAAAGGCAGTTCAGAGAATTATTTCAACAAGAAATTTAACCCTGATGCTCTACACAATATGTTATCAGAAGATTTTTTTATTATTATTATTATTAGGCAAACCACATTTATTTTGAGAGTCTCTGGGACAGATATGTTCTTTTAGTGGATCATTTTCATCTTTTTTTTTCAAATAACTAAAAATAATCTGGACATGCATACTGTATTCAGATAATGTATGCATGCATGCATGCAAATACATTACAATTCTTGCAAAATTTAGTTACATAGAAACACACACAGGCATCCTGAGAGAATCCATTTTCATCCAGGCATGTAAGTTTCTATCTACAATGTTCTGTCTCTTTTAATGCTGAAATGCATATTCCATAGACTCCTGTTTTATCTCTATCTGGCTTCATAAATCAGTGCTTACAAGGGCTGGAAGTGTCCTGGCCACAACATCAAAAGGAAATGCGATCCTATACTAGTCAAACACCATATTACTGACAGTATACACCTTTACCAGTTTTCCTCCCATTCATCTTCCTGCATTTTCCCTTGGTCAAGAATTGGCAGACTATTATTACCTCCAAAACAATTTCTGCTGGAAATGTGATCACAGAATCACAGAATCATAGGGATTGGAAGGGACCTCGAGAGATCATGAATACCCTCCAATGTTTTAGGCATTGAATGTTTCAGGAAGCTACTGGCATTGATCTTCATCCTTTTTCAGACCTTTGGAAACCACGATTAGTTGGCCCATAATTGCAGAGTAACTTAATTTCATTAGTATGTGTCAGTTCATCACTAGGAGTGCCACTGTACACCAGGCTGGCACTGGTGCCTTGCAGAAACAATACTGTCTGCCTCTGCTACCTGCACTTTCAGAGCTGGTGTGTCTGATGGTTCAGTGCTATCCATGACCCTTGAATTTGGAAATTTCATCCAAAGCCTTGTATTGTCTTGTTGTGTAGCTGCCCTATGGCATAATTACTTGGACTGTAGTTCTGAAGAGATTCTGGCCCAAGTTCATGTTTGTTTGCTACCAATTCATGTAGTCTTATTACTGAATCATTCTGTCTTTCTGGGCTTCAATCACTGATGATGACAATGACTCTTGCCCTTTAAGAAAGACAAGTTGTCAACACAAATTCAGAAGGCATCCTATTTCCTAACATAAAGAACCTGCTACATATGACACCTGTCATAGACACATTGAGGTTCATTTGAGTATGTTTCAATAAAATTATTGGGAAAGATGGGTCACAGAACAAGGGTCTGTGCTGTGTTCTTTGACACAAGTTGCAACCCGTCATTGTGGACATTCACTGTCACTTTGATATCTCAGCACAGTGTGGTGAAATGTACTTTGAGTGTTCAGTCTCTTGTTACCTATCTATTCCATCTCAGGAGTTTTTTCATGAAAGTGTATAGGTAAGGCCACAGTTTACCTATCAATTGCTTTGACACAAAGAGGGAAGAGATATATGAAGTAATTCTTCCTTTTAAAAGCAACTTGATGTCAATTATTGACAAGTGGGTATGCATTAATTGTGTGATTCCTATGTTCAAAAGTAAACAATTACCCATGTTGACAAGTGTTTTTAGAAAAAAAGAAAAAAGCATGGAGAGGCTATATAACATAAACCCTAAAGAATAAAGAGAATAAGGCAGATCAGACTTCCCATTGTGCTTTACAAGATGCTCCTCAGCAGCGATAATCCCTACTGCTTCTGCTAACCCTCTTTTATTAAATCTGACTCTTCAGCAAAGCTAACATGAAGGAACAGGAAGACCTTTATGATAGTAGAGATTAGCATCAATATAGTAGGAAGAGATATTCAGGGACGCTAGTAGATCAGATACACAGTAATGGATTCTACATTTTTATTTAAAGCTTGCTAAACCTAAAGCTACGTTATGAATAGGAGCATTTCTTCTTCCGTCAAATAACTTATGTCATTCCAAGTATGAATAACAGCATGATATCTTCATTTTGACCATTGGCTTCTGTGACTACGAGGACTGAATCCCTGATTAAATTGGCATTATAAAGAAATTCTCTCCCATTTTCTTTCATGTGCTCAAAAGACCTGGATCACTCATTTTGGCTGTTCCCACTGTCTCATGTTTTCAGACACATTCATTTATCACAAAGAAAGTAACTTTCCTGTTTGTGTTTCCACTTTACTCTAAAGGGCACACAGAGAAACATTACAGGAATGCAGGGCTGCAGCAAATAAATTGTCTGCACTTAGTCTGCAATATGTCTCTACAGCCATTCAGCCTTGTATGATTTCTTGTTGCAGAGATAGAGTTAAAAGGCTTCTTATAAACAATCATTTAATACAGCATTTTCTGATGATGTGGTTCTTTGATCTGTTTTTCTGCTGAGAATTGTAATATATACTATGGAAACTTTATGTTCTTTGTAATGAAATGTCTTAAAGTCTCACTTAATAATACAGCTGTCTGTACTTCTCAGAGACGTATGATATACAATAATTTAACTGGAATCAGATTGCTACGCAACTCTCACAAATCTGAAAGTTTCATAACAAAGTAATTAAATAATCAACAGTTTCCAGCAGGATTAAAGGAAGCATCACAACTTGAGGCGTTGATGAGCTACGCTAGACAGAGCAGTAGTCATGACTGCTTTGGCTATACTTGTTACTGGAACAAAACTGCAATAAGATAGAATCTGCTCAGTAGCATTCCTTTTTTGTAATGGTAACCACATATATTGTATATTACCTTCCCTTATGAAAAAAAAAATATATACTGTTCATAATGCAAAAGATTTGTGCTATACTATAGCTGGATTTTTCTTTTAATTACAACATGAAATGATTGGCTTTGACAGCAGAAGTAGCCTTGTAGTAGAAGACAAGCTGAATTCCCTACTAAATTACTTACCCTTCATTCATACCACTGTAACCTGCAGTCATGCTTTCTAAATTAAATAAATGACTGGTGATTTACATTGAATGAATAATCAGGTTCAATATGACATGTATAGACACCTCCTCATGATTTTTTATTTCTGCTTTAATTATTATTATTATTTTACTACATTATAGCATATTTTTCTACTTATATGAAATTCAGCTTTGAAAATACATAATTTCACTGAGTTAAAACATCAGACTAGATAATCTAATGTAATGGAAACTTTTTTGTTGTATTCTTTGGAAATTAGTATTTTTCCTCTCAAACTTCCTTTTTTATTTTTGTTTTAAAATACGCGCATTTCAAAAATAAAACCAAACCCCATATCTTTGGGGTTTTGTTTTGGGGTTTTTTTGGTTGGGTTTGTTTGTTGGTGGTGTTTTTTTTGGTTGGTTGGGGTTTTTTTGTTTGTTTGTGTATATTTTTTTCAGTGAATCTGCCACAGACTAAAATATAAAAAAAATCCCAAACAAAACAATGCAGAGAAATTTCAGCTGGCTGCAAACTCCAGAGTCTTAACAAAAATTGCATTGCTGTTTTCCTAATTCTTCTAGATTTTTATATATTGAATATAATTTTATATTCTTTATTACAGTTTGTCTTGAAAAAGTATCATATCTAATGAGAAAACCTTGGCAGGATAAGTCATCACATCAGGCATTGAATGGATTTTAAAGTTGTCTTATTTTTGAAGTTTGAACATCCAAGGAAAGATTCAGACCACCTAAGTCAGGAAAACCAATACCTAATACTGAGGTTCCATAACCACCAGTCTAAGTATAGTAAATTAAATGTGTTTCCTATACAGATAGTGAGAGAGGTAGAAAGTGGCTTAGAAATTCTTTACACTATCAAGAGAGTTGTCTAGAGTTCCTTACAGGAACTGTAGATACAAGCTAAAATTCTGAGCTTCTCTACTCATGAAGCACTGATTTAGGCCATACATCTAACAATAGTCTTCTGAAATTAATATGGAAATCCATGCATAACTGAACTGGGGTCCTGAGATGACAAAGTCCAATTTAGGAGCTCTGAGACAGGTTATCTACTGAGGAAGTGAGAAATATGGCTCGCCTTAGCCCAAGAGATTATAATGTAACAATTCCCACATACCGAAGAGGACATCTCAGTCCCATCTCCTGATCAAGTACATAATGCTCTCTACCAGAGTAAAAATTTACATTTGTCAGCATAAAAGATATAATGAGGATAAAAAAAAAAAGTAGGCAGAAAGATTAAGGCACTTAGTGTGGGGGAGAAAGATCTTGGATGAATTATTTGTCTCATTGCTAGAAATAAAAAGAAATTAACTATGGTGCTTTTGTCCCTGAGCTTATGTTTACTCCACTGTAGATAGTCATCTTCAATTGGCTTGCCATCATTAAAAATAAAACCTGCAAAAAAAATAGTAAAAATAAAACCTAAATCGTGCCTTACAGGGCAATGTTTTTGTGGTCTAACTACAAATGCATTAAGGGCTGCACTCTCCAAACATTTTGAGTGTTTTATGGAATGAGGTGTAATGTAAAGCATTGAGCACTACTAACCTTCATTTTTCTTTTTCATTCTATTTATTTTGATACTCAAAAATTTAATTAACAATGAAGAATATTGACATCAGGGGGTTGAGAATTAATAATTCAAATATGTGTATTTTGGTTGACCATTTTGAGAAGAAGGAGGGATGAAGAAAAAAATGTATTTAAATCAGTTCAAAACCTTGATTTTGTGCCCCTAGAAACTGTATGCAGAGGAGGAAAATAGAAAAGGAGAAAAACCCAAACCCCCAAATCCCCAAAGATGCTGAGCAATTGCTGTCATGAATGCTGACCAGTGGTTCTGCTCCCAGTGGTTTTCATGGAAGGGTACCCTACATTCAGATGCACAGTATTTTCTGATGAAGGCTGAACAGAATGTTATTGTCAACTCTTCATCACTGCATTCCCCAGGGTATTTTATCCTTCTGTAGTTAAAAGTCGAGTCAAAATATTGCCAAATTCTGACACTGTGTGAAATTCATCTCTTTCTGCACAATTAATTGAGCTGTGGAGTTGGAATGGCACTTCTTTAGCAGATTTTATTTAGGAATAGAAGAAAGGGAAGCAATTCAAAATCACACAGTATGATGAGATATGATGAATGTAAGTGAAACAGAAAAGCTGAATAGTAAGTTGATTCCTGAGATTTCTAAAATTATACTTTTAAAAGTCAGTAGAATGGATTAAAAAAACCTTTTTAAGATTTTAACTGTTCATATATCTACAGTCAACATCACTATATCACATAGATAAGGCTTCTCCAACACCATTTTTCCAATGATTAAAATGACAAAGAAAACAAAATTTCAAAAAGGTGTCCTCCCAGAGTAGTTTCATCAGAATTTCTATTCATATTCCTGTCCATACTTTTAGATGGATATATATTTTTCTTTCTGTCAGTTATGATATGAAATGTTTATTGTTGCTAGTTTACAGACATTTCCTTTCCAGAAGGTCCAGAAATACATTCATTCAATAAGTATTCAATAAGTAATATAACACCAACTCCATTGGCTCTGAGGAAAGGGAAAGAGATCAGGTGTATACTCTACACATAAAGATTATATATTTCGTATCTTTAAAACAAAACAAAGCCAAAGTGAATAACTCCTTCAGTTTATTCTTGTCCAACTAAGAGGATGAGAATTTGATCCTGAAAACTTTTACATTTGTATCATAAATCTGTAGCATCCTTTGATATCTTTCTACAATGACCTGACCTTTTAATGTTGTTTTACACCTAACTATTGCTTTTTTCCATGATTCTCCCTTCTCACCTTTTGAGTGAGGTATTTATCATGCTGCAGGTTAATCAAGGTATGGGGATCCAGTTGTAATTAGAATTATATAAACACAAGAATTTTTACTGAGAAAATATTACATATGAATATCTATTGAGTTACAATTTAAGAGCTGCAAAGTGTCAAGTCCCAGAGCCGAATGTCATTAAAATGCCGGAGAAATTACAGGTGCTGTTCTTTGCCATTAGGGAGAAGTATGACTGTAAGCCTCAGCAGTCTGATTTTGCTCCTTTAAATTTTCTCTCAGGCAATCTTTCTGAGGGAGAATTTAATGTATAGACTGAATTCTAAAGATTGTAAGGAAAAGACTCAACCTGGATTTATTGATTGGATGGAAAGAAGCATTTAGACTTGCTAGGTGAGACAATGTTGCCTGTGGTATTGTGGGGCAATGAAAGCAGCTGGTTAACCTCAGTAAGTTTTTGGCCTGCCATTTCAATCTGTGTGAATGACACTTGAAGAATGTCATTTGCATGTCATTGCTTATGAATAAACTCTGAAGTATTAATATTTCTTCTGCCTTCATAATCAGATTTATAATTTTACTTCCTTGTACTACATTTTCTTAGGAAAAAAAAAAAAGAAAGAAAACCCAACAGTTTATCTGCAGACCTATGTGTATGGGTTTTTTAAAATATTTGATGGTTGGAGGAAAAAACGAAACACTGTTAAACCATGACTTTGGTGCAATATGGCCTATTTCCTGGGAATAATTGATAGAAATATAGTAAAGTGTCAGTGGTAAATTTGAAGTGGCATGCACAGTATGTGTTTAGAATGTTTATACAGTCTCCGATTGACTCTCAGGGAGCTCAGACTAATTGGAAATAAGGTTTATGTTCGGCGAAGCAGTGAAGCAGTGATATGGTGATACTGCAAAAGTGATTCCTGCCTCTGGCAATATTTTTATATATATCTGCAGAGCTCAGGCATACTTTGTAATTCTGAGTTACTTAAATAATAGAAATAAGTAATTTTGTAAATGTAGCTGGGTTGACAGTTGCCAATACCCAGCGCTCCTATCAGAGAGCGAAGGAGGGATTACTGTTCTGCCCTTTCTCCCTTTCAGTGCTAGTAGAAGGACCTATAACAGTTGCTTTCACAAGCTGTGCTAATTTTAGGTGAGACTTGGATGCATGGATTTTGAATTCTGATCATCCATACCCCTTTTTGTCAGGGGCAGGAGGTGATCAACTGGTAACAGCTCACTGCACCGGGGTAAGCATGTTCTGAACTGTGCAAACTAATGATAACATCCAGTTGTTACTCAATAGCTTCTGAACAGTAAACTATCTTGGCTTGCAAACTGAAGTTAGTGGAAAAGACTGCAGCTGTGATGGCAAGAACTCGGGACACTAACACCTTTCTTAGGGATGTTACGGAGAGGCTTATCAGCACTGGTAGGAAAACTACACCTGAGATCAAGGCTGTTTATTTCTTCACAAATATGAGTGTGGTTACATAGACAGTTAGATAGCTAGGACTATCTTCCTTTCTAACTAGTCCTTTCTAACATCTGCAGAAAGTTACTCTGGTGTTTTTCAAGTCAGCTGTTCTCAACTACAGCTGAAAGAATGCCATAATTTTCTTTTCCACTGCTAAGTGAATAATGAAGAAAAAGAAAAAAAAAAAAAAAGGAGGCAAAAATATTTCTGCCTTCAGAAGTTTATTTCTAAGACTAGAACAGTTTTCTCCTATCCTTTTCCATTCTCTTTATTTCTTGAAAAGAGAAATAAACAGATGGACGTTCATTATTTCAGGTGGGGAATGCTATAAAGCAACATTATAATGAGGCATGTAGTCTTCTCAGTTCAATTTAGCAAAGTATCCTTTGACTGTACTGGAAAGGGATCAACACAAGGAAGTGAGAAGAGGAAAAGAAAGAAGAAGGATCAGCAATAAGATTTATCCTATTTTCAAAATGAACACATGAAAACTATTTTTTTTTTCTGCAGAAAAGAATTATAGATATTTCAACATTAAGTTCTCTGATGTTTTAACTAACCATTTTGAGAAACTCGGTAGCCTATCTTCAAGTGTCTTGTGTTTTGGTGTTACTTGTTTCATAAGTGAGAAGCTAGCAGCGACCTGTGGCTTTTAAACAAAATTTCAAATGAATCATAGAATCATAGAATTGTAGGGGTTGGAAGGGACACTGAGAGATCATCGGATCCAACCCCCCTGCCAAAGCAGGCTCCCTAGGACATATCACTCAGATAGGCATCCAGGCAGGTCTTGAATGTCTCCAGAGAAGGAGACTCCACCACCTCCCTGGGCAGCCTATTCCAGTGCTCTGTCACTCTCACTGGGAAAAAGTTCTTCCGCATATTGGTGCGGAACTTCCTATGCTCCAACTTGCAGCCATTGCCCCTTGTCCTATCCCCACAGACCACTGAAAAGGGGCTGGCTGATTCCCCCTGCATCCCTTGCTTAAGATAATTATAGACTTTAATTAGGTCCCCCCTTAGTCTTCTTTTCTCCAGGCTGAAGAGTCCCAACTTACTCAGCCTGTCCTCATAAGGGAGATGCTCCAGGCCCCTAATCACCTTTGTAGCCCTTCTTTGGACTCTTTCCAGGAGATCCCTGTCCTTTTTAAACCAAGGAGCCCAGAACTGGACACAATACTCCAGGTGGGGCCTGACCAGGGCAGAGTAGAGGGGGAGGATCACCTCCTTTGACCTACTGGCTACACTCCTCCGGATGCATCCCAGGATCCCATTGGCCCTCTTAGCCACCAGGGCACACTGCTGGCTCATGGTCAACCTGTCGTCTAGCAGGACCCCCATGTCCTTCTCCATTGTGCTCTTCTCCAGCAGGTACTGATACAAACGGTTGTTCCTTCCCAGGTGCAAGACTTTACACTTGGTTTTGTTGAACTTTATCCGGTTTCTAACTGCCCAGCTCTCCATCCTGTCCAAGTCAAATGAAGTTTCTATTTTTAGCATAAAACATTTATCTTTGCATCTCTGAAAGTCTCTGAGTGTATATTAGACAATGTATGCCTAATTCTAATTGTAGAGGGTTTTTTTCTTTAGTATCTCTTACTTAAGTATTCAAATTACCTTGAGGTTGTGGGCAGTAAAGTAATACTATCACTCCCAGCTATGATATCCTAACCAATTTCATATATGTTATGATTATCATAAGTATTACCATTATGTCAGCACACCCCACCCCCCCACCATTTGTTTTGGTCTGCAATTGTAAAAATTCCAAGCCCTGCTCTAAGTAGCTGTGACCTACTGAGTAATGCAAACCACAAAATCCTAACACTGCCATTATTGCAGTTCACATGAGCCAAGTCTTTCCATGATGGATGCTTAAAAATGGTTAAACAACAAGCATGAGGGTTCAAAATTCCACACAGGCATAAAGCCTATGAAAATTATGTGCGCCCAAACCATCACCAAGGTTGCCCTAAAATGCATATAGTTTTACTATAATGGGTTTTTAATTAATATTTTAAGTTTTGGTTCATATAAGCTGGAATCCTTGGAGTTTAAATTCAAGACTTAAAACAAAAGAAACCACAAATGCTAAGCCAAATCACCAAGTTTTGCCTGATTACAGATCAACCCCATGTGAAACCTCAATCTTTCCATTAAAACCATTTATTAACCTGGATTATTTAAAATTTATCCCATGTTTGTTGAAGGGTTTGTGAACCTTGAAGAAAAAATACAGAAAAAAAAAAAAAGCTTCTTAAATAAAATGGGTTTTGTTACAAAATTCCAAATAAGAAAAATCTCCTGTATGGATGAATTCCACAAAAAGAATTGCTGACCTCTCCAGTTCCTATCAACTTGAATTTATTCTTCCCATTCCTGTGTTCTAGGCTTAGTAGTTGTAATAAAACACTGGCAAAGGCAGACCTTTTGAGTCAAATTATTCGCATAATGAATATCATCATGGTAGTAACAGGCCTGACAATGGTAATGTGAACCCAAAATGGACCTGTAAGATACAACAGTATAGTAGCTTACTTGGGCTAAAAGTAGCTTTGGAAGACTGTCACTCCAAATTGAAATGGACAGATTTGTATCTCAGTTAAGTTCTGGGAAACTCTCTTTGTATCTAAGTCTCTTTGAGAGAAGACAACTGGAAAAATATTTACTCAAGCAAACTGTGAGTATTTTTAACATATATTGGAACTTCAGTAAGAAAAATTTGAAGCACTTTAAAGAACAGTTTCACAAGTTTCGACACCAGTTAAAGACAGTAGAACTGAGCTAGATAAACCCAAATTTGAATTCTTGCTCTTTGTTTTGCCTGTAATGCTAAACAGTGTTTCGAGTGTTAGGAAGTACCATTCCTTTGCTACAAAGCGTATGGATCATTGTAATAATCTGCTAAAAGTCCCAGCTAAGGGAAAATACTACACTTATTTCTAACAGCTGTTTTTTATTTACTTATGTGTGGCTTCATCTGTGCCTGCTGGAAGAACTTATTGTTCATTTGTCGGATCATTTGCTGGAGATGAAAAGGAGCACCAACAAAGCATTAGTTGTACTATATCTAGGAAACTTACCATTTAACCTTCTCTGTGACTGTAATAAGGATAATTTTACTAAAATAATGCTTTACATATTGAAGCAGAGAAATACTGCATTTCTGAAAGATTGGTTTCACAAGTCCTTTGCAGACTTTATTAGATCAAGAAAAGGGTGATTACATCCTCTTATGTCTAGGATTGTCAAAGAAGAAAAAAACCCACAAAACAGAAACCAAACCAAACCAAATCAGAGCAAAATTTAGATTCTAATTTTTATACTTAAAGGTGTATATTGATATATGTTTTTGTGGCTTAACTCCAGATGGTAACTAAGCAGCACACCGTTGCTCATTCACTCCTCCTTGGCTCAGGGAAGAAACCTTGTGGGTTGAGATAAATAGAATTTAATATTCTAAAGGGACAACAAAGGAAGATGATGATGATGGTGATGATTAAAAAATAAACAACACTATACCGAGTCTGATTCTGAGCCGCCTTCTGGTTAGCTTATCCAGTTATATATGGAACATGATGCTAAATGGTTGGGAATATTCCTTTGCAAATCTGGGTCAGCTGTCCTGGCTGTGCCCTCTGAGCTTCTTGTACACCTAGTAGGCTATGAAAAGATGAAAAGTCCTAGACACTACAACTACTTCACAACATCTAGAAACATCAGTGTGTTATCACAGAAGGGCAGGGGTTGGAAGGGATCTCTGGAGATCATCTAGTCCAACCCCTCTTCTAAAGCAGGATCACCTAAAGCTGTTGGCACAGGATCACTTCCATGCGGGTTTTGAATCTCTCTAGAGAAGGAGACTCCACAACCTCTCTGGGCAGTCTTTGTCAGTGCTCCATCACTCTCAGAGTGAAGAAGTTTTTCCGCATGTTGTGTTCCAGTTTGTGTCTATTAGCTCTTGTCCTGCCAATGAGCACCGTTGTAAAGAGTCTGGCCCCATCCTCTTGACATCTGTCCTTTAAATATTTAAAAGTGTTGATCATATCCCCTCTCAGTCTTCTCCAGGCTAAATACCCCCAGCTCTCTCAGCCTTTCCTCATACAACAGATGCTCCAATCCCCCATCTTTTCTATAGCCCTCCACTGGATTGTCTCCAGTCATTCCTTGTCTTTCTTGAAGTGGGAAGCCCAGAACTGGACACATATCTTCAGATGTGACCTCACCAGAGCAGAATAGAGGGGGAGGGTAACCTCTCAGCCGGCTGCCCTTATTCTTAATGCACCTCAGGATACCATTAGCCTCATACCAAATCCAAACCATTATAGAATTAAACCATCCACAGAATTATACTGGCTAATAGAAAGAAAATTAGCTGAAACCACAATAGATTGTTTCATAAAATTCTTGATGTCTAGTACAGAGATGAAATAAAAACGACGCCCATCACACTGATCCTTTCCTTTTAAATTTTTCTGATTCTAATAAAAGGTTAAGCTATCTCAACTGGGTTCTGTATTTGGTCTCTGTTCTGGGGTTTTAATTCAGATGTGAATGCAAACTGTGAAATTTGTTGCTGAATTGGGGGGCTTGGGAGAAGGATTGTAATAATATGCATCCTTTAGGGAGAAAAATGTGAAAAAACACCAACTTGAAAAGCTTTTGATGGTGCCGATCTATTATTTGTGTTTTCAAATAGAGCTTTGCAAAGGTAAAGCACGGAAACTTCTTTTATATGACAGAAACAGAGGTTCTCCTTTTCCCTTTCTATATCTAGAGGTCTTTCAGTAAATGAAAAGAAAGTCATCTACTTTTCTATCTAACTGCTGCAATTCAAATTGAATGATTTCTTTTCCTCAAGCAGGTCATTGATTTGATGAGAAACACAAGTTTGAATCAATCAAAGTATTAGTCAGCTTTTGCTGAACGTGGAGAATTGCTCCAAGCAGGAAATGCTCACTTTATATTTCAAAATGTGCTTAATAAAATGAAACAAATATTTCTGTCATTCAAAAATAATGCTGTGTAGGAGGAGAGGCAGCCTTGAACTGGAAAACAGTTACTCTGACAATACTGATTGTAACATAGTGCTTAAACTACCACCACCAAGAGTACAGAGTGAATTGCTCTCTGAAGGCACTGATTTCTCTTTATGCTCCATATGGAGATTCTAGGTGAGTTTAGGAAGATACCTAACTCATAGATGGCTTAAAGTGACAGGATAAATAAACCTGCTTGGCTATTTGTGTTGTTGTAGAGAATGTACTGGATCTACTCCTTTAAATATTCATTAATTCTCAAATTGGCTTCCTGTGGAGGCTATTAATTTACTTATTTCTGGATATATGCAATTTCTTTGTAAAAGCATCTGGCTGAAGTTTTTTTGCAGAGTATACTCTCCCCAAAGTTAGAAAAGTAAATTTCTTATCTACAAACATGGATACAGAAGGGGAAGGAAGGCAGATTCTGTACAGGCCACCCAAAAATCCAAATTATCACCTTGCTCTTCAACTACTGACTACGTGTCTGTTATGTAATACGCTGTTTAATTCCTGTTGCTCAGGTTTCCAAAAGGTTTTCATCCTGTGGCCATGGATCAAACCAAGAGACTTTTAAGCCCAGTAGTAAATCTTGAAGATGAAGTAGATGAAGTTAAAATTAGCCTTACAAGTAAATGCTTAAGGAACCTAAGATACATATGTCACTAGCTCTCCAATTTATGTGTGTTTGTGGATATGCTAAGAGAAAGAGGCAAACAGGTAGATTTCCTTATCTACCATGCAAATACAATAAATTGATAAACCTTCTATCAAAAGTTCTGGAGGATGGTATCATCTACAAGAGTTCATTAGGGCTTCACCAGGAAAGCTAATGATTAAAAATGGTTCTAGTGAAATAAGGGATATCATAAATGACTTCTGCAGAATCAGAGATTAGTGTTGAAATGATTTTTCAGTTGTGAAATGCAAAATAAAATTAAATAAACATGCTTACAGTCTACCTCCATAGTAGTATTGATAGAATTAATTCCTTTTTATGCACACAGTGACCGTATGACAAATAGCCATGCTTTCTACATCCTAACATCTGATTTGTAGTGACTTTTTTTATACTAATGCTTTATAAATTGTTTTAGATGATTAGTACTGAGAAAGCTCGTTACCTTCTTGATATAATTTTCTGTAATGATTCAGATATCAATATGTAGTGAACCATGAAAGAAAGTGCAACATTGGTGATTTCGCTTTTTTACGCAAGTTGTGTATTTTTATCCTTCCTGATGTTTTGAGCTGGGAAGAGGATTGGATTCTGCAACAATGCAGAGTTAATTTTATCACATAATTGACTGCCGACTTCTCCATTAACCTGATAAAAATCCTGCCATGCTGAAATGCAGCTCAAATGAACCTTTGCAGATTTGATTTTTCTGAGACCCACATTTTCTACGTGTTCTACCTGTTCAAACTACTTGTTAGGAGAATAACAAGCTTAATCCCAGGTAACAGTAAGGTGGTACAGGCTTAAATAAAATTAATCTCAAAGCTGTTAGAAGAAGGGAAGTCCTGACTTCAAACCTTGATTAATTCCAAAATTAGGATAATTACAGGATGAATTAGAGTAAATGCTGCATTCCAATTCTTTCGTCTACTTCTAGGTTATGGTATCATGCTCTGTCTTCCCTGCCCTCTCACCCCCCACCTTTTATTCTTTCTCCTCTTTTCTGCTTTAGGAGGCTTACTGCATGTTTTCTCAACTGTATATCACTACAGCTTGAGGTGACAGATTAGAACAGAAGACATTATTTAGAAGCTTTTCAGTGTATTTTCTGAAGTAACTGAACAAATACTAATGTATAATCCAGGAGGGAATTCCTTGATGTTCTCTAATAACTACGATGTGATTTGTTCAGCCTATTGGAAGACATTTCAGAAATGGAAATTTCAAGATTGGGATCTTAGATGGACAAATGAATCCTTTCTTGACTGTTGAGTCTCTGTTTTGGAAGCCTAAACTCCAGAGATTAAAGAAGTTAGAGTTAGTTCAGTGACTTTTTCCTCAAGTTGTGTGAGCGGGAGTTGGATGTCTGTTTTCCTGGAGACCCTTAGAGTATGCCTTAACCGTTCAAAAACAATAGCTACCAGACTGGAACCCTCTTGACTATAGAAATAGCTGAAAGGGAGATCTCAGCTCAGTTCGGAAAGCAATGCAATGTTTTGCACTTGTGTTGTGAAGTCTGCCTATTAAAACTGTCAGTAAGGTCATTTATTTATCAAACAATACAACTCACACCCCTATGGCTGTATGTCAAGGTGTACGTGGATCAAATGTCTTTCTGTGCCACTTGTGGCTGAAATGTTCCCTCCACCGAGTCTGTATTTGTGCTTGATGTTGCCCTGACTCACGTACAAGACCTTGCACTTGGCTTTGTTGAACTACTCAATCAAAAGATATAAAATGCTTATTCACTGTCTAGCACCCACCAAACATTATCCTAAGAACTTGATTGCATACCACCCCAGTGGACTAGGCATTCAAAGATCTATCAGTCCTATGGCTCTTCTTAAGGATCCACAGTGCCAGAGAGCCACCTTGGGCCTCCAGGTACATCTCCATTGATGGCATCAACTTTTCCTTTCTGGGGTCTCATCTTCCTGATATCCCCTGGCTTTGTCTTGTAGGTTTCACACCTTTCCATGCTGATGTTTTCCCACCTGAATCATTGAGCTACTGATAACGCCACGTAAGCAATCTCATCTTTTTTTCTGGCCTTTCTCATCTCTGTCCAGTCTTTCTCATAGCCCTTTCTCAGCATTGTGAGTGTAGTTTACACAGCTGAATCAGACCAGAGCTGGTCTTGGTGCCTCGGTAGAAGGGTCACTAAATCCCTAGGAGAGAGAGGTAGCTTACAGCACAGTCTATGGCTGATAGCTATGACAAGATTATTATTAAAATGGAAAAGTGGTCCTCATCCACTCTTTAGCTTACTTTTCATAGGAAAACAGAGTAATTGTTGTTGTCTATTTTCAGGATATGATCCCTGGTCTTAGATTTGGAGCGTAAAAAAGTTATGCCTGCTTTCCTGGTATAGGTTTCTCAGCTTGGACAGAATGCTGCTTCCCTCCAGCCTTGTTCTTGGTAATTTCTCTTGGCAGGAACTGTCCTTAGAAAAGAGCTTTTTGATTGCTATTCAGAGGTACATGACTTTCATCCTGGATTACTGATGAAGTTTAGATGCTTAATTCTAGATTGGGTTTTTGAGGGTCAGAAACTTCAATATGATGCCATACAGCAGTAGTCATCTAAATCTCTTATTGGACCTAGTTCTGTTTTCTTCAGAGAGTATTGTAAGCTTCGTGTCTCCCTGGTGAGTTGACAAAAAGGGTCAAAACAAAAAGTCACATAGATTTCCTATGAACTATATTGTGGCACTTCACAAATAGTCAGAAGCTTCTCAACCAAGGTACACTAATAGAATGTCCCTCAGATATTTATAGTGAGTACCTTCCGGATACTCAGACACTTGAGCTTTCTTTTCAGGAGGGGAAGGTGAGGAGTGCTGCTCATCCTGGCTGAGGTACCTGATCCAGCCAGACCAGAGGTTCCAGAAGTTTAGACTTTTTTGGGGGGAGAGAGGGGGGGAAATAAAAATAATAAAATAATAGAAATATTAAGAATAATAAACATAATAAAAATAATAATAATAACTACACCAATAATAATAATATCACATCCTCTCCCCCCATAATTAAAATGCTTCAAAACTAAACTAGGATTCTGTAGCTCCTTTCCAGTTCAGTAGACTGCATAAAATGTGAATGGAAAGTCAACATTTCTAATAACTAAATGCAATTCCTTTAACTGTTGCTGTAAACCTTATGTTACTAATTCTTCTTAGCCTGTTCTTGGCAGTACATTATTGAATCAGGTTGCAATGTTAAATAGCCAGGGCTGCAAACAAGCCCCAGGCACACACCTCACTGTCTGGCTGTTGTAGACCAGGCACATTTTTTTTGAAGTTTGTGGTTACTCTCTGTCAGAGGGGAAAGACAGCATGTAGTATACTAATTTCCTAGAATTTCTTTACCCCCAATAATAAAGAACTTAATCTTAGATTTTTACTAGTACAGAAGGAAAAGGAATCCCCAAGATTTTTGTTTTGTTTTGTTTTGTTAGAGGACTATAATATGGTCTTTTACTGATCATTTCCAATTTTTAAAGAAATAAAGATTGCAAATAAAAAAATAATGTGATCAAATACGGATATAAAATAATATAGTAAAACACTTAAGTATTTTATATTTTAATATCTGTAGATATTTGCAACATGAATTATTTTAAAATATTTTTCATCTTATAAATTGTCATTATATTTTCCTTGTGAGATTTTACTGAACAGTGAGGGCTCAATGGTTTGCAGGAAGTATATTTTTTATAGTCCATTATTAGTGAATTTATACGATGTATTACCTTCATGGAATCATGGAATCTAAGGTTGGAAAAGACCTTTAAGATCATCACCAGTGATCAGCCCAACACAGTTCATCCTTTGCTTACAAATTCATTATGATGAATCAGCTGTATTATGAACAGTAAACTTCCTTTATGCCTGAGAATTTACAGATAATAAAGCTGTTATTTTATTAAAAGTGTCCACATGATTGATGAAATAAAATATTTAATTCACAGCATGATACTTTAGAGTTTTCAAGTCTTTTGCAAAACACAATCATACTGCTTTTTCAAACAGGTTCATTAGAAATAAACAAACTTACAAGATGCTAGACAGTTCAGGCCCATTGTTTTTAAACAACCTTTCATATTTTGTTATCAGAAGTAGACTTTTCGGTAATTAGTTACCTTTAATGTCTTCATTTTCATTTAAATGCTCAACAGTCAGGATAATTAGAATTAGTTTGGCATTGTCATATTATGATAATGACAATTCTGCCACTTATCACTCACATCCTGCAGGCACAATATTATCAGAGAAATATGACTTGTCCACTTTATCACTTTAACCAAAGACTTCAAATGAATATGAAGCAGTAGGAACTGGCATATTCCCAATATAAATTTATGCAATTTCTGAAGAAGAAACATCTCTGAAGTACTCTTTCTTTGTGGTTCAGTTTTTGAGTTTCTTCACAATATCTATAAAGGCTGACTTTGGCCAATTTATTTTGTTCATATAAATTTTTGGGGCACACCTATCCCCAGAATTTATGCCCACCTGTTTATGTAACTGGAATTATTTCAGTTCAAGCACTATTTACCTGGAAGTGTAAGGTGACTATTATTCCTGTATTTTTAAGTGCCAGTGGTAAAAGAAGTTGAAGTGTATTTTTATGAGGGGAATATCTTGGTCACCTAAAGGAAAATGGCATCAGCTCTTTAGAACTTCAGCATAACTGTTGAACCATTAACCATTGCATTAAGCTCCTCCTCATTAACCAGGATGTGCTTATTGCCTGAAGGCAGATGCAAGGGTTGCTCTTCAGAAACATATATTGCTTCTCTGGAGGCTGGAAATCACAGCAAAACAAAATCTTTTTCATGACACTGGCTGTTCTTATTAGTAGCACAGTGATACCATGGACACTAAAGGGCTTTTGATCTGAGTTCAGCTTTTGGTTACAGATGATTCCATAAATCTCAGTGAGCTGTCTGTCATGCTTGTTCCTACGGTTTGCATTCATTAGGGCTGTCATGACTTTATCTCTTCAACTTTTGTGATTTCTTCCTTCAGCTTTTTTTCAGTGACACTCATACTTGTGGTAAGATTGACCTTTTCTAGGAATTGGAAAAAAAAAATCCACAAATGATTTAAAACTATTTCTGCCTTGGAAATCCTGGGTAGAAACCCATGTGCTTGTCACAGGGTGTGCCATAAATATAACGTGTTTGGAGCACGTTAGGCTTGCTGCCTGTGCACAGACCAACTGTATTGCATATGCACAGTGTGCTGATGCTTTCCAGAAACAGCAGACTCCCTATGCCTATGCTGCAAAACTAATCTGTACGTGCATAGTGAACATGTCTGGAAATTCTGGACATCCCAATTGTGGGCACAAACTTCTCCAGTTCCCAGACAGAGAAAATTTCTCGGCAGAAAAGGGAGGACATGTCTGAGGAAATCCAGATGTATTCTGGCTCTAGTTAAGATTGAAATTAAAACTAAAATACCCCAAACCTACCAGGGTCAGTGTTTAGCTACTTTTTCCTTCTTTGGGAGGAGACAGAAAACCCACTGCATTTAAAATAACATTACAATAAAATCTCTTCCCCTTATTATTTTCTTTTTTTCCTGAAAAAAAAAAATTTCTGAGTGCTCATACACTTCTCTGCCCCTGTTATTTCCCAGTCACACTGTTGTCTTATGCTATGCCTTTTTAGAGTCTTTATCAAGTGTCTTTTCTTTAGCCTTCTTGAAATTGTTTCAAGTTGTCCTAATTTAACTGTTATTTAAATGACTGTTAAAGTATTCTATTTTACATTCCTTTGTTTAAAAATTTAGCTCATTTCTTATTCTATTTCTTTCAGGCAAGTGTAAGGGATGATTTTACATGATTTCAGAGTAATTAGTTAATCTAGCCTATTTTTAAGGGTGTTGCAACAGTTGATTTCTTACTGACACATTTGAAGAGACTCTCATTAATTTCAGTGTATTTAGTTTGGGGGTTCTTACTGATACCACTACATCATGTATCACAGTCCTCTATTCAACTCTACCATCTACTCGACTGTCTGGTATAGCTTAACAACATAACAACAAAATCACAGATTCCGTACTCTTTTAGTAGGATTAAAGGAGCAAATCTGATGTATTTTTATACATATATATATTTAATGGAAAGGTTACAAGTAAGAATACTAGTACTTTATGATGTTTGACAGTTATACAAACATTCATAACCTTATGATACTCGACAACTGCTTGATAATTATTGCAAGGTTATGCCATTTCTCACCTTGACCATTAAGTTTGCCACTTTGTAGTCTGCTGAATCTATTCAAAAGCAGAAATACTTCCTGCTTCTGAAGTCTGGTGTCTATCTGACAATCTAGTGTTTTTCATTAGAGTTGTATGAACTTACTCCCAGTTCATTTTTTAGAAGTAGTGGGGTTATTTGTAAAAAGGATGAGGTCATATTGATTTTGCACTTGATCCAAAACTCAGTAATTTTTGAAGTATGAGGTCTTTTCCTCCAAATTTTTACAAGATCAGGTTTTTAAATCTATTCCAACTTCTTGTGTTTCTCTCCATCCATGGATAATTTTCAGTCATAAACAGATGGAAAACATTGTTAGCAGATTAGATGATATCTGTCAATAGGCAAATCTTTACAGAGATTATATTGTACTTAAATCAGCAGGTTTTAGCTTCAATAAACTGTTCTCTTTTTTTGCTCTGTTCTTGTAGAGCTCCTGAAGCGATAACACAGTAGTGGGATAAACTCTGTTGCTGCTCTGCATATTGACATTTGGAGATTACTTTTTCCCATTTCTGCTTAGCGAAAAAACTGATCATTTCTTCGTATTTCTTCTTAGTTATCTTTATGGCAGATTTGACATTAGCCTTTTATTTTTAAGTTTTTTATCTTTAAAATTGCAATACTCTTACTTCTCAAACTACTAATACAGATTTGTTTGTATGCTGATATAAAAACTTTTGTGTTAGAAAATACTAGACGTATAAACTGAAGTCTCTCTTGCATAAATCTCTTAACCAAGACTATATCTTTCTATTCATATAGAATATCTCTGAAGTCTACAGGGACATCTTAGTACATATTATGCAGATGAATCTGTTATTTATGGAATGGGATCACTTATTCCCCAGGTGGTTGTAAAACTGCAATCTCACTTTGACAAGATACAAATTGGTTTAGAGAAAACAAATTATTGAGGTCTTTATAAACCAGTGATGTTGTTGGAGCATAGTAACGTGGTAACTAAATCTAGGAGATCATGATATAATCATTAAAGATGAGAAAAAAAATTGTTTTGAATAGTGCTTGCTGACCTTTTTGATTTTGTCCCCAAACATTTAACTTCTGGACAGGAAAGTCCACCAGCTATCAGAAGAAGAACTCATATATTTTCCATTTGGTTCCATTTATACTTTGTGTTAAGAATGATAATCCTGCAGCAATTAATGACCTACTCTTACAAAGAAAGGACTAGTATGGATGAGGAGAAAGAATGAGTCAACAATATATTGAAGAGAATAAACATAAATCTTAAAAGAATTATTGTGTATGCGTGAAATGATACAGTGGTATGATGCCTCTTAAGCAATAGTACTTAATCCATATAATAACACTGATTTTTTTTACCTTATTGCTTCAAAACTATGTAACAACTGTTAATGTCCAGAACAATGACATTTTCATGAATATATATAAAAATTTTAAAGGAAATCTTAACTAACTTTGCGTTTCTCATGAAAGAGTAAGCAAATAAGGACTTTTAAGAAGGTAACCCATGAAACATACTTTCTTCTTTTAAAATGGCAGACTGACGGACTGTGAGCAAATTGTGTTAGTGAACTGGAGATGAACTACATAATACATTTCCTTGATTAATTATTTAAATTTTTCTTATTGCAAATTAATGATTTAGGCTGTCTCTCAGTAGTAAATTGCTTTACTTCATAAATTCTCTTTATTGTGCAAAGGAATTTTGAGGTTTAAAATTTGGTTTTCTTTTCTTCATAAACACATGTCAATCTATCTGCTCCATGCTTCCTTCTGTCTCAAAAGATTCTAGTTTCTTTCCCTTATTTCTCCTTCAACTATCTGACATGACCTGTACTCCAATTTATGAATATTTGACAACTCAAAACGCAGGCCTTCATTTGACAGAATTAAATCCTGTGTACAGTAGACAGAGTGATGAAGTAATAATTTAGATCAAGTGGATGGGACTTCAGAAGGTCTCTAGTCCAACCTCCTACTCAAAGAAGAGTCAATTATAGGATCAGATTGTGCTTCACGAGATATTTGGGTCTTGAAAGGTTGACTACAAGGATGGAGTCAGACTAACCTCTATGGGCAACTCGTTCCCACTTCTATTTTGTCTTTCTTCCCCCATATATCCGATAAAAACTTCTTTCACCATGTACCTCCGAGAAGCATCTGGCTTTACCTCTGAATGACTTCCCAATAGGCAACAGAGTGGCTGTGAGGTTCCCCAAAAACTTCATCTGCCATAGGCTGGACAAGCTCTGTTCCACAGTCTCTTGTCATGGGGCTATAAATCACCTAAGCCCCAAACTCAGTGGCTTCTGCTTGACTGACTGAGACTTGTCCTGTCCTTCCAAAATAGGATGGACACAGTATTTTAGATAGATTACTGTCTTCAAACTACAGGACTGGACTTACTACTGGTATATGTTTGTCTTTGCAGTCTGGCAAGGCCACCAGTTTCTTTCTGTAGAGCTATTCCTCAGTCTGTCCATCCCAGTCAAATATTTCAAGAGCTTACTTCTTGTTGGGTGCAAACTTTGTGTTTGCCCTTGAGTAAGAAATGTATGAGAGTTATAGGAGAATTAAAAGCAGCAATATATAATGGTGGTTGTGTAGTTTGAATCAATCAATCGTCCTTTTACTAATTTTGAAAACATTACGCAATGTTAGGAATACTATTGCAGTAATACTGAGGACTCAGAATGTCTTCCCCTCCCTGCCCTGCATTAGCATCGTGACCATAATAGAACTCAGTATTATATGTCCTGATTTTGTCCCTATCTGTCTGTTTTGCAGCTCAAGAATTAACACTTTTCCCACTTCCAAAATATCCATAAAGGTTTCAGCCATAGACAAGTAAAAAAAAAGTCCTCCATTAGTGTTCCTTTAAGGGTGATAAATATTTAAATTTAGCAGATTTTAAAAATATTTTTGAATTGTGTAGCTACAGAGATTATTCATACATGGGATCATACAGAGTTTATTAATCCAAACAGGAAAACTGGACATTAATCAGATTTTTAAAAATTTGGTAACAGTTAAATTCTTCATTACAGTCCTGTAAGTACAGACACTATATCCACTGAGCTTAATATAGCACTATATATATTTCCTATAGTTATGGTCCAAGATGACACAACTCAGTTTTCAGTCCTTGGTCAGAGTGCAAACTGTGTGGCAACATTATGATATCAAGACAATGCTAACATTAGGAACAACCATCCCTTTGTCTACAAAAGTAATTTTGCTATTGATGGATGCCAATTGCTGTATTTCCCATCGCCTTAAGCTAAGATATATACAGTTGAAAAATTATGGCTAGGATTTAAGCAATTTTTTTTTAACAGCTAAATAACCACTATCACTTTTTGGCTTCCTTTCAGTGGCAATGATGTATAAACAGAGAGCTGAAATTCGTGTTTTGTTAGCAGATCAGTCAGGCCAGTTAGTTTTGAAAGACCTGTGTTTTGCTAGTTTCTCAAACTATATATATATTTAATCAAGATTCAGAGAAGAAGAGCTTACAACCTTTGAAAATTTGTTTTGCTTTATATCTATCTGTCTTATAAGATTCAAGTAAAACAACCCTTTGTCATATTACCTCAGGGAGAAGAAAGCTAGGGAGAAGAAAATGAACATTTTCACAGTACGTTTTACTTTACCTATTCAGTAACAGGCATACTGAGTATAACCTTATTCCAAAAAGAGAATGCAGTGGGAAGGAAATGTAATTTATTTAAACCATCTGTGTCTTGTACACAGTAAAATTGGGAGAATTAGAAAGACAGCCCAAAGTTACTTGAAAGACAATCACATCCTAATCATCTCTTCAGCTGTTCCTTTGAAATTAACTAAGAGGCATCATTGTGGTCCGGCAAGGATGAGTATCTGTATACTTGCAGACTGTGAGTTGAGCCAACTAAAACTTAAGATCAGATAATATAAATATATACTGGAATTGCTGTTAACTTTATGAAGCAGACGATTGTGATATGGCTAGAACATTTTGTGAATCTATGGCACGGTGTGAGTTCTTGCATTTCATATCTGAGCATGAGCTAAGGAAACAAGGCATCTGGAAACTGAAAGACTGAATGCAATTAGCTAGAAGAAGACATTGAGTTTCTATGTGTTAATAAGAGAAAAGCATTTGCTTATTTACTAAAAAAAACATGCATTTTTATTTTCATTATTCAAAGAAATTCAGGAAGTACATGACAGATTTTAGGCCATGTAAGCAGTTAAATAAGTTTTGAAATATCAAAAGTGAAAGTGTGGTCTTAGAAATCAAAGAATCACAGAATCACAGAATCACAGAATCATAGGGGTTGGAAGGGACCTCGAGAGATCATCGGGTCCAACCCCCCTGCCAAAGCAGCCTCCCAATTTGCACTGAAATAAAGAAGTAGAAATATTATGCCAAACTATATAGCAAAACCTAAATTATGTTCCAAAGTTGATTTTTATGAAGATAGATGGTAATAACACTGCATTCCTGAATTTCTGGTTAGGATGGAAGGAGAAGAATTAAAAACATAAAATATTTTAAAGTTTAAATTAATTTTAGCATTTGCTTTCAGTTATTTAAAGAGGCAGTAGAAATATTCAACGTTATTACATAATTTTTATTACTATTAATAAATTTTGTTTTTAGTAAAGGTCTGTGTGCTGTTTACATAATGCTGGTCAGAATATATTGCTAATACCCCTGCTTTTGTAATACATCTTGAAGCCTGTAACAACCATTTCTTAGAAAGTCTTTTGAATCAAGGGGAAGGCCATCAAGACAGATATAAGATGGGAGCTTGCTATAGGCCACCCAATAAGGATGAGGAGATAGATAGATTGATAAAAGATTCCATAAGCAGCTGCGTGAAGTCTCATGTTCACTTCCCCTTGTACTTATGGGGGACTTCAACTTCCCAGATGTCTGCTGGAAATACAACATAGCAGAGAGGGAACAGTCCCAGAGGTTCCTGAAATTTGTGGAAGACAGGATACAGATAGTGAAGGAACCCAAGAGGGACAGTGCCCTGCTGGACCTGCTGTTTGTGAACAGAGAAAGTCTTGTGGGGAATGAGATGGTTGGAGGCCATCTTGGCCACAGTGATCATGAAATGATAAGAGGTTTTCAATTCTTGGGGAAGTAAGGAAGGCGGTTGGTAGAACTACCACCTTGGTCTTCCGGTGGGCAGACTTAGGCCTGTTTAGGGACTTGTTTGGCACAGTCCCTTGGGAAGCAGTCCTGAAGGGCACATTTGTCCAGGAAAGCTGGCCACTCCTCAAAAAAGCAATCTCAGAGGCACAAGAACAGGCTGTTCCCATATGATGAAAAATGAGTGAGCAGGGTAGAAGACCAGCCTGGCTGAACAGAGAGGTTTGACTTGAGCTCAAAAAAAAAAAAAGATTTTATGGCCTTTGAAAGAAGGGGCAGGCAACTCAGGAGGACTATGAAGTTGCCTTGAGGGTATGCAGGGAAAAAAAATAGAAGGATAAAAGCCCAGCTAGAACTTAATCTGGCTGTTAAAGATAATAAAAAATGTTACTACATTAACAGCAAAATGAGGATCAAGGAGAATGTCCATCCATTATTGGATACCAAGTGAAACTTAGTGACCAAGGACGAAAAAAGGCTGAAGTACTGAATGCTTTCTTTTCTTCAGTCTTTAGTAAGAAAACCATTAGTACTTAGGGTACATAGCCCCCTGAGTGGGAAAATAGGAACTTGAAGCACAATGAAATCCTTTTAATGCATGAGGAGTAGGTTAGTGATCTGCTATATAACCTATAAATACACAAGTCTACGGGGCCAGATGGGATCTACCCAAGGGTGCTGAGGGAATTGGTGCTTGCTAAGCCACTTTCCACCATCTGTCAGCAGACTTGGGTAATTGGGGAGATCCCACTTGACTGGAGGCTCAGGAATGTAGTGCCTATCTACAAGAAGGGGCGGAATGCAGACCTCTCAGTCTGACCTTGGTGTCAAGGAAGTTTATGGAGCAGATCATCTTGAATACCATCAGGCAGCACATGCAGAATAACCATGTGATCATGCCCAGTCAGTATGTGTTCAGGAAGGGCAGGTCCTGTTTAACTAATCTGATGTCCTTCTATGATCAGGTGACCCGCCTAGTGGATGAGGGAAAGACTTGGACCTCAGTAAGGCCTTTGACAGTGGTTCACACAGCATTCTCTTGGAGAAGCTGGAGGCTCATGGCTTGCATGGGCATGCGTTTCACTGGATGAAAGACTGGCTGGATGGTTGGTCTCAAAGGGTTGTGGTAAATGGAGTTAAATCCAGCTGGAGGCTGGTCACCAGTGGTGTTTCTCAGGCCTCAGTGCTGGGGCCAGTTCTGTTTAATGTCTGTTTAATGTATTCATCCATTATATGGATGAGGGAGTCAAGTGCATCCTCTGTAAAGTTGCAGATCATACTAAGATTGGCAGAAGTGTGGATCTGCTAGAGGGTAAAGCATGCTCTTCAGAGGGACCTGGTCATGTTGGATTGATGGGCTGAGGCCAATTGCATGAGGTTCAACAAGGCAAAGTAACATGTCCTGCACTTGGGTCACAACAAGCCCATGCAATGCTACAGGCTTGAAGAGAAGTGGCTTGGGTGCTCTCTGGAGGAGACAGACCTAAGCATGTTGATCAACAACTGGCTGAATATGAGCCAGCAGTGTGCCCAGGTGGCCAAGAAGGCCAATGGCATTCTGACCTGCATCAGGAACAGTGTGGCCAGCAGGAGTAGGGAAGTGATCCTTCCCCTGTACTCAGAGCTGGTGGGGATGCCACTGGAGTCCTGTGTTCAGTTTTGGGCCCCTGGTGACAAGGACATCAAGATGCTTGAGTGTGTCCAGAAGAGGACTAAAAAGCTGGTGAAGGATTTAGAAGACAAATCTTATGAGGAGCAGCTGAGGGAGCTGAGATGTTTAGTCCAGAGAAAAGGAGACTGAGGGGAGACCTCATTGCTCTCTACAACTACCTAAAAGTGTGGTTGTAGTGAGGTGAGTGTTGGTGTCTTCTCCTTGCTGGCTAGTGACAGTACATGGAAAAACAGTTTGAAGTTGCATCAGGGAAGTTTACGTTGGATATTAGGAAAAAATTCTGTACTGAAAGGATTGTTAGAATTGGAACAGGCTGCCCAAGGCTGTGGTTGAATCCCCATCCCTGGTGATGTTTAAAAGAAGAGTAGGTGTTGAACTTTGTTACACGGTCTGGTGTTGGACCTAGTAGGACTGGGTTAGACTTGATGATCTTGAAGGTCTTTTCCAACTGAAATCATTCTGTGAGAGTAGAATTTTGTTCATTTTTTAACTGACTTTAAATGAGTATAAAAAGAGCAGTAGTTTTTTCATCCCATGGATAGCAGCAATCTTATGAGGCTATTAAAAAAGAAAAGGATAGAAAATCGCATTCACAATAAAATTTTGCAATACTACAATTTGAATTTTGACTAATGCCAGGAATTGATCTTGCATCTCCTGAGTATGGAATCTTTTCTTGAGTCAGGGCCATGTCTTTGTAAAAGAAAATATTGTCTAGACCACGAGTGTTGGAAAAGTCTTCAGTTTTCTAGTTAACTATGTCTAGAAGAAATAATCCCTGACAACTACTTAAGGTGCTTGGCACTGCTGGCCAAAGTAATTTATATTTTATTAAAGTCTTCCATTTGTCTAAGTGAAATAAAGTTTGCCAATGATTTATTTAGTTAAAATATTCTTTTGGGATGCAGACTTTCCCTGTTTGCCAATGTGTCATAATGTCTGAGGAATAAACAAATGGTATATTGTAAATCCTTTTGTTTCAGAGTCAAAAATAGCTTTATAAACACAAAAAACCCTGACACAAAACAAACAAGCAAACCCTAAAGCAACAAAAGAAACATGTGACCAAGGAGAAAAATAGGAAAAAAAGTCTATCAAATGGACAAAATTATGCCAAGTTTCACAGAGAATCAGAGAGGCTGCTCTTATATAAGTCTAAGACAAGTGAGATGTCAGAAATGACTGCCTGAAGAGACAAGTCAGTGTATTTAATTGTTTTCTGTTAAGTGTTCTATACTTTCAGCTCCTGTTACAGAATATTCTTATTGTTAGAGGTTTTATTTAATTTTTTATTTTTTTCCCTTCATATTTAGGAACGTGATTCAAGAGTCGTTAACTGAATTTTTAAAAATTCTGACTGTATAGTAACAGTAAAAACACAGACACGAAGAACTGAAATTTCTCTGTGTCCTTAATAATGAATGTGATAAAGAAATATTTTGTATCTGAAGTTTATTGACATTAATGATAAATGAAATAGTGATTGGAGTGATATAAGGAATAACACTGTAAAAACTCATGTGGGGTTGTTTTTTTAATGAAATTGAACACATTTCTTTCTGTTCTTCTTACAATATTTGGAAAGTATGCAGATTTCTTAATCCACATAAAAAGATGAAATTCATGCCCGTAGCATAAAGCTTCTAAAACCTTTTACATAATTTATATTTTTACTTATGAATCACTAAACACAGCTGCCAGAAAAATCATACAAAAAGAGTAATTTTTTTATAAGCTATCATTTGATCTATATTTTCTTAGCTAGTGGGTACAGCACCTTGATCGCTTTGGGGTAGAAAACTTAAACCTACTATTTTACAAACAGAACAAAACTTGGCTCAAAGGATAGTCATGAATACAATACTCACATTTTGAAATTCTTATGCTGCAGAGGGAGTGGTCAAAACTTCTGCATCTTAATAAAATTCATGTTCTTTTATGTATGATGGTATGCAGTAACCATTAAAATTGACACTGTTAAGATAAATTTTAAGTCAACTGTACATTAAAAAAACCCAAAACAACAACTTAGAAGAATTCAGAGAAAGTCATCATGTTACAGTCTGCCTACAAAGTAGATTGTAGAGGTTTTGTTTTCCTATACTGAACATTAAAAAGAATCATAGAATCACAAAATAGCTTGGGTTGGAAGGGACCTCAAAGGTCATCTAGTTCCAATTTCCGCGCCATGGGCAGGGACACCCTCCACTAGACCAGATTGTCCAAAATCTCATCCAACCTGTTCTTGAACACTGCCAGGGAGGGGGCATCCACATCTCTAGGGAATGTCTTCCAGTGCCTCACCACCCTCAAAATGATGAATATTTTCCTTATACCTCTAAATCTAAATCTACCCTCTTTTACTTATAACCCCTTGTCCTACCACTACACTTCCTCATAAACAGTCCCTCTCCAGCTTTCCTGTAGGCCTCTTCAAGTATAGGAAGTCTGCAATAAGGTCTTCCTGAAGCCTTCTCTTCTCCCAGCTGAACAAGTCCAACTCCCTCTCTTCAAAGCAGAGGTGCTCCAGCCCACTTCATGATCCTCCTCTGGATTCGCTCCAATAGCTCCCTGTCTTTCTTGTACTGAGGGCTCCAGAACTGGATGCAGTACTCCAGATGGGAAGGGATGATAAATGAGTAGAGAATACTGCTGTGATTAAAATGTCCTAAATTTACTCTAGATCTTTCAGGGATTTATATATTTGCTTATAAATAGAACTAGTTCTGATAAATCTGCCTGTGTTTTTGAGAATGAAGTCTTCTAATAACATCTAAATTTAATAGGTCAAGTTATGAAACTATATTAGATTTCTATTCTCTTCAGACTTTTATTTTAAAATCTTGAGAACTGCTGAGGCCTGTGAAGTAATTGTCATTAAAAATGCATGCATAGAGAGAAGGTGTTGATTGGGTCATTAGATACATTAATAAAAGATATTTTCTGATTGTTGTTCTTTCAACTATTACCTCAGACAGAAAGTTGACCTCACCACCCTCCCAACAAAGACCCAGCCTGTCTTTCATAATTTTGGAAGAGCTTCTGATCTGCAATTAACTTACCTGATTTTGAAAAATCAAGAGTCATTCAGTGTTGAAACTTTCTACCATGACCTAAGGCTGAAAGATTACCCACTGTGAAGGAATTACATATGCTGACTAGCCATAACAGTTTGAATTAGTTAATTGGTTCCAAAGTCATATACCACTTGAACAGTCTCCTTCCTTGCTACCACTTTTTGTGCTTGAATTTCATAGAAATTAAACAGTCACACTTTAAGCAGAAAGGGAAATCCAGCTTTTATTAATCTCAGAATTAAGATTTGCTGTTTTATAACTTACTCTGAAAATGCTACTAAATTATATTATAATCATTCAAGTTACTGTAAAGAATGCTGTTTTGTGAAGCTTTAACTGTCTTTTTCCTCCAATTGCTTAGCTACAGAAGGAGAAAGATGTCCATCCTAAAATCTTCTTGGTTTAGGTTGCACTGTAATTTAGAAACCCTTAAGTCTCTTTACTCATTTTAGGTACAATAATCTATAACAGATAGGAAAGCATGTGACAGATAACCAGCAGTTTCTGTATAGGTTATGGCTCTTCTTCGTGCTAATTTGAATCCATAGAGCTAGACGGTTCCCTGTGTTACTTAAAATTCATTGTCCATTAGGTTTCATGGTAACATCATTCAAAATGAGTAAAAGAAGGAAGATCTGTAAGTAGGATCTTATTCTTAACAGTCAGTTTATTTTATTGAAAAGAAAATAATTGTTTTCTAGCTTGTCAGAGGTGTTAATTACAAACCGTATATTGAAATTATTATTGGCACACATTAGTGTCGTACATCTGGTAGCAAAAGAAGATGAAATCATTCTTAGCCATTTCTGTAGCACAATTTTTTCCATAATTACTCCATCATTAATCTGAATAGCTAGAGATGGTGTTCATACCAATAAAAAGGAATATTGCTTGCTACCCTGGGAAAGTTGTTTTTTCCTTTACATGATCCTTTTTACTTAATATCAACACTAGCACCAAATTTAGTTGCATGCCACTTAAATATGTGTAACCAGCTGTGAATGTATTTTTTTAGTAGCGTGCATGAAAAAGTTTTCCTTTTCTTCAGCTATAGGTGTTAATTGGTATCTTTGTATCTTGCTAATTAAGTTCTAGCAACACCTTTTCCTTCTTCCTTGTTCTGAATTTAATGAGCTCCCTTGTTGTATTAATTTATTAGATAATTAGATAAAACACACACAAAAATAGGGGGTTTTTTTTAGAGGCACTTTGAACAAGATTTAATAGAATTTAGAGAGATCACAGACAGTACACAAATAATCAATATCATATGCTGTTCATCATGCAATTTATTATATATATTATTTTCTAATTGTGCAATTATATATTCTGCTGTCAGACATTGTCAGACTGATCTATTAAGTTATCCACTGGCTCTCTGAAATAGAACAGCAGCATATGACTAAAGTAACTTAAAAAGATCAGTAGGGTATTAAGACTCATAGGAATGTAGGATTGGAAGACCTTGATATGTTGTCTAGTGCATTCTCTGGCCTAGGATAGGATCAGCTATACTGTATTATGCAAGACAGATTTTTCCAAGTCACTTTTAAAGAGCTCTGCTTATACAGATCTCAAGGACAAGATTTCTGAGGAGGTCTGTTCAGCTTGGAGAATAGAAGGCTGAGGGGTGACTTCATCTCAGTCTACAGCTTCCTGAAGGGGTTCTCTTCTGGCTCTAGGGACCAGTGATAGGGCATGAAGAAATGGAATGAAGCTGTACCAGGGAAAGTTCAGATAGCACATTAGGAAAAGGTTCTTCAATGAGAGTGACATCAGTCAATGAAAGAGGTTCCCAGGGGAAGTAGTCATGGAATCAAGACTGTCAGAGTTCAAGATGAAGATGACACTTCCAGTCACATGATTTAGTTTTAGGCAAATCTGTGAGGAGCGGGGAGTCTGACTAGGTGATTCATATGGGTCCCTCCTAACTTGAGATACTTTTAATTCTAACCTCCACACACAATTTACCTTAGTGTTAAACTATCCCTAAAGTTAGTTTTTTTCTGGAGTCACACCCAAACTCATAATTAATTTAATTGCTACTCACCCTGTCCAGTATGAAATAGGCAGCTCAAAATTTCTTTTCTTATTGCAACAGTTTTTTACATACTTTAACTGTGCTTCACATTCTTTTCTTGTTTTCCTTTTTTATGTTCAACCATACTTTTATTTCAGTCTTTTGATAGATCATGTTTTCTAAACCTCTCATTATTCTTGTCTAGTCTGTCCAAAATTCATCTGTCTTGATGCATATATAAAATATTGCAGATAATGTATTTATTCTTAATAAAAGGTTTCCCATGTACTCCTCCCATAAAATTTGCTCTTCTAACAACAGTATTATTCCCTTGCTCCCACTCATATTGCTGGCCATTTGCTTCTTTTCTACAAAATCAATTTCTAAGAAACAGTTCCCCATACTGCATTCAAAACTGTAATGTTCTCACACAAGCGTGCTTTTCTATATTGAACTTTACCATTTTGAGGTTGGTTTTATTTTAAATTTTAGTCTAAGTTATTCCATAAGCTTACCCAGATCATTCTGACACCAAAATAAACCCTTGAATACATTTACAGTCCTTCTTAGGTCTATACCTTCTCCAGGTCTAATAAAACTATTCCCTGATACATCACGTAAGTGAAACTACTTGTAGATCTGGTCTTTGTGTCGTTCTTCCACTTTGGTAGCAAACTGTATCAAGACAGTAGTTAATAATAACCATATCGGTTTTTATCCATGTCAAAGGAGCTTCAATAGTACTATGTTACTTTTCCCTCCCAACCTTGCTGTAGAAATAACACGAGATGTTATCAAATAAAGACATTATGAATCTATTACATTTTTCTTCATTGAAAAGGCCTATTATCTGCTATAAAAGAAAAATATCTGGTTTAACATGTTTTTTTGAGGGGAGGAAGAATTTATGTTTACCACACTGCCCACTGAATTGATTTGAAGATGACTGATTTGTAATTCTTCTACATTTTGTCTTTTATTTGGAAGACAGCAATTGTGTTTACCCTTTTCCAAGATGTCTTGACTATTTTTCACAAAGAGAAGATTGTTCCGAACATTTTTAAGAATTACAGGAGGGATAGAATTACCTCCCTCAATCTGCTGGTTCAGTCTCTGTCACATAGAATTGACATAATGAATTAAGCAGTGCATACATATAGCAGTATATTTAACATTAATGATTTTCTGAGAATACTCTTTTGGGTTTGCGTGGCAAGTTTTTGGTAGAGAATTTGGGAATAAAATTAAGCCTGGGAAGAAGGGAGGGGTGGGAATGGGGGTGTTTTAAGGTTTGGGTTTATTTCTCATTATCCTATTTTGACTGGGTAATAAAATAGAAGAATTTTACCCCATGCTGAGTCTGTTTTTCTTGTGACGGAAATTGCTGAATGATTTATCTCTGTCCTTATCTCAACCAATGAGCCTTTCATTGTATCCTCTCCCCTCTCTAGCTGAGGAGGGGAAGTGATAGAGCGGCTTTTGGTGTTCACCTGGCCTCTAGCCAGGGTCAACCTGCCACAAACACTACACGTCATGATGTCTCACCATGACTTCTTTGTGGTGGCACATTTAAAAAAGAAAAGTAAAATCTTATCAGTATTGTATAAATTAAAGCCAAAATGTTCCCTCCTGAAGAAAAGAACTCTCTACATAATATTACTGTTTTCCTAGTCATTAAAAAAATAATTACAATTGGCTATCTCATAAAGTCTGGTTTCTTGAGACCATTTCTCTACCACTGTACCGTTATAAAGTATTTTATTCTTCTTCACTAGTCTCTGAGGAAATGCAGCATACAAGAGACAGAAGTGTACTGGAGAATTCAAATTTGTGAAAGTATTGAGTGGCCAGCTGCATGAAACAGAAAGTTATACGGTCTAGGTTCTGCTTGATTTGCCTTCAGTGAGCCATTAATTTAGGTTTTTCCTTCTATAATCAAAAAATGGGTAGAAATTGAATTAGTTCTGAAGACTCATCAAGTACGTTCAAAATGGGTAAGTGAATCTGAGCAGAGTCTATAGATAGCATGACCACGTAGTTCTCCTTTCCTTAGGAAACCAGGCAAAAAGAGTAAATGTTTTCTTCTCTCACTCCTTAAAACCCATTTTAGAAATTTATGCAGTGACAAGGAACTGTGAAATAGTCTTTAAGGCATTAAGTTTATTACTTTCCTCTATCTGCCACTGCTCATTAGTTTTGCTTTTATTTGTTGGTTTATTTATTTATTTATCTATAAACAAGGTTTTTGGAAGGAACATCGGTTTCTAGACATCTTTGGTTTGTGCCTGTGTTTGTATGTTAATATAGAATTAAAAGATCCAAACTTATACATATCCAGAGTAATATTTGGAGTCCTTTGCTGTACCTTACATTGAGCTACTTCCTAGTCTTTTGGTAAAACTTTTTGATTCAGGATCTCCTTTTAAAACCTTTAGCAATGTCTCTAAATACTGTCTTTTAACTGACTCTTTCCTATATGTTTCACATTATGATGTACACTCTGTCAAAATATTGTCCACTTTTCTTCTTTTATCAGGTTTGATGTACTTTTTCAACTACGTACAAAGCTCACTCATTTCTCAAACAACTCCCCTTTATTCATCCATGATGCTCAGCTTTTCCTCATGATGCCATTGATTACCTCTGGCACTTTTTTACATAATTGTGTAACATCTCTACCAGTTCATATTCAGTAACTCCTCCATCCTATACTCAGTGTAACCTAAGGCCAGGGTTGAGGCAGCAGCCTTGCCATTTGTCTGCAGCCCCAATACCCTTGTATCTTACTTCTGCTATGGCATAAGCAACGTACAAGAAAAAAACAACCTCATGATCACCATTCCTTCTGAGGTACCTCTTCACACAGATATGGCCACCTTTATCTTTCCCATTCCCTCACTCTAGGTCACGCCCTAGTTGTGTGTCGTATCAAACTGTGCTTGTTTTGTCTGGAATATAGTTAATTTTCTTCACAATAGCTAGTATGGGATGTGTTTTGGATTCACGCTGAAGACCGTGCTAGTAATATTGAGATGTTTTTGTTACTACTGAGCAGTTCATACATAGAGCCAAGGCCTTATCTGCTTCTCACATCACCCCACCAACGCCTGGGGCGGGGTGCACAAGAAGTTGGGAGGGGACTGTAGGGACTGTGTCAAAACATTAAAAGTTTGTGTTGGAAGTTTGTCACAACATTGCTGGAACAATTTGCCAACAACTATCACCACTGTCTTAAACAACGGAGCAATGGCTGGACTGCAGGACTAGAAGTTTTAACACTACTGCCAGCAATGGAGCAACAGTCAGACTGCAAGATCAGATGCTTCCTGCCTTCTTATGGACCTGCATGTGGAGCTGAATAAACTTAATCCAAACTCTGCACATGCGCCTAGACCCAAGGTTTGGAAGACAGAGGGGCCTAGAGACCCCTAAAGACTCCTGGAGACCCTATTGGGCATATGCACCACTGCCGCAGTTAAACAAAACAGTTCTTGGAATATGCTAATTGATTCCGAGGAGGAGTGGCTACATCCCAGTAAAAGAACAGAGACTACTAACATCAGACAGAACATTTCCCACCAGACATGAAGACAAATCAGACTGATGGGATGCCACAGCTCCATGGTGGTAGCTATTGCACCTAACTTTTCTTTTTCTTCTTTTTTTCCATACCATATGACATCATATTCTGCAATAAAACTAGGAGGGATATTGGCACTGCTCCATGACTGTCCAGGCACCAGTCAGTTAGTGGTGATCAATTCCTTCCATTTGCATCACTTATCTTCCTCCGGTTTTATTTCTCTCTGTTATTTTTTTAATTTATTTTCCTCCTAGTCTTAGTCTTATTTTTATTCTTATTCTCATCCTTACTAGAATACACTCCCATTGCTAAATACTTTTTTCTCAACTCAGGAATTATATCATTTTTTCTCCATCCAGTTCTTTCCCTCATCCCACTGGAGCAAGGTGAGTGAGTGCTTAGTTGCCATGAAGGGATTAAAGTATAACAGAAACTCAGCCTGCATGTAAAGTCACAGAGTGATAGATATTTGTAGAATTTGTGTCTTTTTTAGGTCTAGGAACAAATGTGAACCTTCTTGCTCACTTGTTTTGATTTTTGATTTTTTGACTGCAGAGCTAACCTCTAACTTTCTAATTTTCCTAGGTTATGTGAAAAAAGTTCAGTTCTTTGAATCCTGGTTCAAAAAATCTCAATATTTCTGTGCTTGAAAACTGATGATGTTTCTCAAAACCCTGAAACATCAACTTGGCATGATCAATGCCATACTCCAGGCATACACAAATGCTGCATAAATCTATACTAATTTGTCTGTTTGATTCAGAAAGCTGGCCTTTGACTCATCAAACACAAAGACTGAGTTTTGTTCTCCATGATTGTTAAAATATTGTCATGTTCTTTAGATTTATGATGCTTTCTATTGACTTGTAACTGCTCAAATATCACCAAACTATTTGATTTTAAAGTTATATGTCTCCCAAAGTGGCTGTCCATATGAAATATTTTGTTTATAGGAAGATACGTAAATGCATTAGGTCTCTTTGGAGTCAGTAATTTATTAATAAAATCCTGATAAGATATCTAAACATTTTGTGCAGATAAGTATAATTTGAAAATAGAAAAATGAATCTCTAAAATATACCAAAAATAATAATAATCCACCAGCTACCCCCATGGAGCAACAGCAAAAAAACCCAACAATACCTCACTAAACCAGATTCAGTCTACCCTCAACAATAGCCTACTGAAAAAAAGTAAGGTTAGAACCTTACCAATAAGTTCTTTAAGTCTTAGAATGTGTCTTTTTGATGGTTTTTTTTACTTATTGTCATCTCTGTCATAGGACTTCAGAAATTTTGTACCATTTTCATTTTTCATTAAAGTACAAAGATTACCTTGAGAATAGTTTAATTTTGCAAAATTTTTCTCATTTACGTCTTTTTCTTCATGAAAATGGATTTATTCTGAGGGACTTTTTGAAGATGCTTTTCCTGTTTTTTACAGAATTAGAACATGATAGCTTAGGCTTCAGAAATGCAAAATTTTATTCCAATGAAAATGACTGGGACAAGAACAAAAGCTGGTAGCTGAATTAATTCACTAGCAGCACAATTGTAAGAGAATCATGAGAACAGTAAGGTGCATCATACTTCTGTGGCAGATATTAAGTATACTAGGAAATGTTCTAAAATTATTTTCTTTTTATATCATAGGATAGTTTGAATGTATACTTAGATTTCTACAGGCTTTGTTTTGTGGGTTTTTTTTAACAATATAAGAATAAGTCCTGATTCTGCAGCTATGTACAGCTGCAGTTGGTCTTGTAAACTTCTCCAGGAATAACATGTGAAAACACGTTATTTTTGTCTGCACCTGTATAAAATAATAATGTAAAGAAAGATTCTAGTAAGATTTTCATCTAGGTGATACGTTCTTAGGAGCAGTATTATACTGTAAGTCACAGAATTTATGTCTTTACATATGCTTTATATGTATGTTTATTGTGCTACTGGACAGTGTGAATCATGATGGGGGGGTGATGTTTTGGAACAGAAAATTCTGGTTATCTTTATAATTGTATAACTGTATAAATTAATGAAGTTACTATTTAGAATTCAATAATTACTGGACAGTGTGAATCATGATGGGGGGGTGATGTTTTGGAACAGAAAATTCTGGTTATCTTTATAATTGTATAACTGTATAAATTAATGAAGTTACTATTTAGAATTCAATAATTTTTATTCTTCATATTTCCAATAATTAATATCACATAAGACAATGAAAGTGCTACTTTTACTAAGATTTATTTGCATTATTGTGTACTGTGATAGTTTAATACTGGCTAACTATCTTACACATTCTGATATTAAAAACATATCCTATTGATCTGTGCTACATTGCAAACTTCATTTTGAAACCTTGTTTTGGCTCACTTTAATATTGGAGT
Source organism: Laterallus jamaicensis coturniculus (assembly GCA_022605575.1). NCBI lineage: Eukaryota > Metazoa > Chordata > Aves > Gruiformes > Rallidae > Laterallus > Laterallus jamaicensis. Next base: position 1,331,032 of record JAKCOX010000062.1, read on the forward strand.
TAAGTAATTAATTGAGGAAATAAATAAATAAAAAGAAGAAATTTTACAGTAGGAAGGAGTGAATAAAGAAAGAATTATGGTCTCTGATCTATGGATTTTGTTTGACTAGAGCAAAAAAAAGGAATTCAGGCTGAAACATAATCACAAAGCCATGCCACTTAACTGGTTGAAGATCAAGCCTAAACATACAACAAAAATCACTTTATTAAAGTTGTAGGAATGAAAATTTATTATTTAGTGTTGGAATGTCATAATTTCCCCTATCTTTAACTGGGTTTGGGGAGTTATAGGGGGGGTTGGTTCTGGTTTGTGGTGTTTATTAAAGTGTGTAGCGTAACACTTTTACAGCTGCATGATTATTGATGTCATGGCTGGGTACCCAGTATGCTTCACTGCCACCTTATCGTGCATCACTTATTCTTCAGACTTGTTATTTCTTCATTGCTTCAGTTTCTCTCAAAGGCTTCTATACCATAAACTGTTGTGTTGTTTGTTTGTTTTCTTCCTGACAAGATGTTTCTCTTGATTCTATCTCTTGCTCATCTCTTTCTGCTTTCTTAATTTCTTTTGTTAATAACACACCATTCTGCCCCTAAATTCTAATTTCCTCTAGATTTCTTTTCCCCAAGCTCTTCAAATGATCTATAAATTCCATCTTTCTTTTTATATCAGCTCCAGCCATGGTGAAAATAAATGTAACAGTAGTAACCACTTTTACTTACTTCCTTTTCTGTATACAGTGGCTAAAGAGCATTTGGATAGATGAACAATAATTTCAGTCCTAGGGCCAGGGCTAATAGATGATAGTAGTAATTTTGATTAAGGATAAGAGCCTGTTAACATTGAGAGGCAAAGGTTTTAGTAAAAATCTGTAAGCATCACAAATAAATAAATAATGCCACAAGAATTGTTGTCATGATTTTTTAATTTCCATTCTCAACTAGAACACTGATACTTTACTAAGTAAAAGTCTTGAGGCGTTTATATACTGGATGAAATGTGCATGGCTTTGTGGCCAATTATCATTATTATTAATAATAATAATAATATGTAAATAATATTTTGTCAAAATGGAAATACTTCATGGAACATTTTTTTCTAACATATTTGACAGGTTTTGAAAAGTAATTTATTTTTTACTTAATTTTTTTCTTTTTAGAAGATTTTAGGTTGTACTTGAATTATATGCAGTCTGAAATATCTTTTTTTGTACTTTCATTTATCATTGAAGATTTAAGAATTTCCATTGCATAAATATTTTATTTTATTTTATTTTGTCCTTTTTGGGAAAAGGAAAAAAGTAATTAACTTGAATTTTTCAACTGTACGAATCACAAACCTAGAAACACAGATTTATCTCAGTCTAACTGTATATTTATTTGCCTCAGTTGTTTTTATTTTCTTTTAATTCTGCATTGTTACAGACATTTTCAAAAAGTTTAACAGAATTCTTTTGTAGTTGCCAAAGGGAATTTATTTATTGCTAAGTTTCACTCCTCTAAAAGTTTTAATACATGCTTTTTCTGTGGTCTTTCTTTTTATTGGTGAACTCTCCTCTGTGAAATTATTGTAGCTTTGAATCTCTTACAGCCATATATCATCTATTCCATGTCCTCCATGGGAAATTTCTATAAAATTATGTAAAGCGAAGAAAATGTAATTGCTACTTCGCTTACTCTTACAAACAGGGGGAAAACATGGATTTGGGGAGAGTTCTCAGGCACAGGAGAATTAGAGCAGGGCAAAGTGGCAGAAACTCAGCAGATGAAAGATCTCCAGCAGTTGGGCTTGCTGTGTAGAGTTGTTAACACAGGTATTCCTGGAAGTCCCTGATGGCCTAAGGATCATGAGATAAAATGTATCATAGTTTTGGGAATGTTACTATAGAATTGGTTGTTGAAAATGATGGGAGTTCCTATTAAGGAAGCAGATACAAACCAAGGTAAGTTCCCTAAAAACACTGCAACCACTGAATCACTTCAGAAGCAGATATCCCTGGTAAGAACCAAGACTTCCCTGCATACACACTTTTCCCTTTGCTCTCATAGGGAATGAGAGCTGAAATAGCAATAAAAAAACCTTCTACTGGCACACACATTCAGAGCGCTGTTTCTACCGCTGCTCGTGCTCCGAGTGAAGAAAATGAAATAAGGAACTGCACACCAAAACAGCGTGGGATAAGCAGGCTACACTGCTGAGCAAATTTACCCTCACCTTCAGACATGGCAAATTAGAGTACTGGATTTGAAAGTATTTGCACCACACGGTCTCTAAATAATAATGACAAGCTAAACTGCTGTCATTTGATGTTATGTATAACCTTATCCTTTCCAGTGCATTCATTAAGTGTATAAACACAGTTATTATATCCCAAACATTTGCTGTGATGTTTGATGTTTTAATTTTAAATTGGACATTATTCTTATGTGAATTAATCCCAGAATCTTTTGCTCTTTAGAAATGTTTAAATAATTTCAAAAGACTAATAGTATATAGAAAATTTCCCCCATTAGGGTAGAATTAATTATGAATGTTATCAAGAAATATGTTCACTCTGCAGGGTTGAGTTCTTATGATTTACCAGAGGCAAGTTTCAAATGAATGTTGATGTTAGTATTCTAGCTGTCAGTGACACGTGTAGTGAAGGTTTCTCACTAGATTACTGGGGTTGTTTTTTTGTTAACACCCAGGGTTTTCTTACTTTCTTCTATTATTTACTTAGCATTCTGGGACTTGTTTTTATTTTCTACTCATTTACAACTTAAAGCTTGCATGAAAATCAATTTGACAATTCTTATTTTTCATTTGGATTCAGATACATTCCTGGGCTTCTTGCTATACTTAGGTCAAGCAAAGGTAAGGGTGTTCTAAGTAAGTATTGAAATGATCAGAATTTTACTCTGAAAGCTATTGGATTTTCTTTTTAAAATATGTGTTTTGATTGTAAGTTTTGAGCTTCACACTAACTGTAGTGTTTCATGTTTATCTAGAAGCAGTGTTAACCTAGAAACAGGAAGAAGTAATTTTTCCATTGGTCCAAATTGCAGGTGATAAATTCATAGTGACTTCTTGAGGTTAATTGTTATGAACAGTGTACAGGATAAAAGAGCCAAACAAATCTTGCACATGATAACTGATGAAGTTGCCTTCACTTTTACTTGAAATGGCTTAAACTAGTGAAGGTTTTTATGGGTATAGAACATGATTTAGTATTTACTGATCTCTGGAACTCATTGCATTTTGTATGGGAGTTTCCAATGAAGAGTGAAAAGCATTCTTTCTGAAAGACTGAAAATTGAGGATGAAGAACAAGTACTTAGAAAGTGGATGTCATGTTTCCTGCTTCAACATTCCCACAAGTCTTTCAGTTTATTTATAGTACTTTTATTTAGACTTCAGTTAAAATTTGTATATCTGGATAAAGTAGAGTTTTCAGGTTTGACAATCATTAATAGAGCTGTTTGAATGTGATCTCAGCAGCAGCCCTGTGTGGAGCTTGACTGTTTTCCATGCTTTCAAAACATATTGGCAAAGAAGTTTGAACTGGCAATCTTCTATATTCTATTTTTGTTGAACCTGGCAGAAATATGAATTTTGGTGTTCTTCTGAGTGGTATGAATAACTCTGCACATCTCAGGAAGGTAATTTAGCATGAATGAATTCTTTGCCTTGATATTTATGAGTGCAGCTGTAGGCCATAACCTAAATCTGGAATAAATTTTCTGTGAAAGTGAAATACAACAAGAGTTTTATGAGTCCCAGATCATATAAAGTGTTTGCAAAATTAGAATGATTAAAGGATGATAAAGCACCAGGCTCAGATAAATTGGTCTGTGGCATGTTTGGGGAAATAGAAAAGTAGTGGCAGATACTTTTGATAACTACTGAAGCTAATGAAGTAACAAAGTAACAAAGGTGGCCAAATGTTTCTCTCTAAAAGCTTAAGAAAGGATCTATGAAAGATTCAAAACTACTGACCTGAACAGCATACAACTGTTAGAAGAATTGTTTTATTAAAAGTATAGGAGATATGACTAATTTTCTTTATTTCTTTTAATACTATACTTTTAATAAATTTGTGAACAAAGAGGTAGTTGTGGTAATAATTAATGTCAATTTTGGAAACATTTTTTATATATCATTACAGAAAAGTGCATTTCTATGCTGGCAACCTCGGTGTTTTGGCATAAGAACTACAGGAAAGGGATTTTATGCAATAGCTAAAAACTGGGCCAGGGCTACTAATCAGCCCTCCTTTTTATATGGAAACATAGGAGCTTGGCACATGAAGTGGGATGAAAGGTGGCTCCCCAAATATTTCTGAGCTTGCATGTTCATTTAAAATTTCCAGTCACAATTTCTCAATTATACAATATGACATAAAATTAGGGAAAGTTTTTAGTTAAATTTTATTTTATTCTTGAACAGATTCCGTATGAATACCCTGATTGGAATCCTTTGCTGCATCAGTATTAATAAATTAAAGAGGTTAAGGGCCATTCTCTTGCCATTATTGGAAGTGATGCAGCACATCTTCTCTCTGTTCATGTAAACTGTCTCCTTCCTACAGACCAAATGGCCACCATAAATCTAGCCAGGAATAGATTCCATAATTTCCATGGAATTGAAATATATGGATTAATAAATTATGGGTGCTCATTAGATGAGGATATATGTGCAAACGAAAGACAGAGAAGGAAGAACTGGATGGTACTTACTGTTTATCAGAATGTTCTAAAAGATAAATTTGTAATAGTATCTGTGAGGTTACTTTCTCAGAAACTGTCATGGTTCATGCTGATAGTCAACTAAATATGAGCCAGCAGTGTGCCCAGGTGGCCAAGAAGGCCAACAGCATCTTGGCTTGTATCAGGAATAGTGTGACCAGCAGGAGTAAGGAAGTGATCATTCCCCTGTGCTTGGCACTGGTGAGGCTGCACCTTGAGTCCTGGAGAGAAGGAGGCTGAGGTGAGACTTTATTGCTCTTTACAACTACCTGGGAGGAGATTGTAGCCAGATGATGTTGGTCTCCCAAATAACAAGCTATAGGATGAGAAGAAATGGACTCAAGTAGTGGTAGAGAAGGTTTTAGGTTGGATATTAAGGAAAAAAATTCTTCACTGATATTGTCAATCACTGGAACAGGCTGCTCAGGGAAGTGGGCAAGTTACCATACCTGGAGGTGTTTAAAAGACATGTGGATGTTTAGACTATGGTTTAGTGATTGAAATGGCACTGCTTGGTTGACGGCTGAACTTCATGATCTTAAAGATCTTTTCCAACCAAAACAGTTCTGTCATTCTATGATTTGGTAGTATAACCTGGCAGGCAGCTAAAACAACACGCAGACATTTACTCAAGTCTCACACCAGTAGAATGGGAGAGGGAATCCAAAATATGAAGGTAAAACTCATAGGTTGAGGTAAAGACAGTTTAGTAGGACAGAAAAGGAAATTAGTAATCATCATCATCCAAACAAGTGATGCACAGCACAATTGCTCACCACCTGGATCTGATGTTCAGCTAGTTCCTGAGCCATACTACCTCCCAGCCTACCCATCAGCTATATAGTGAGCATGACATCATATGGTATGTAATATCCTATTGGACAGTTTGGGCCAGCTGTCCCATCTGTATCTCCTCCTAACTTTCTGTGTGCCCCCACATTTTTTGGCAGAGCAGCATAAGAAGCTGAAAAGACCTTGACTGTTTGGCCACAAAGATGGAGATGTGTGACAAGTGGCGGGTCTGTATTGGGACTGTTTCTATTTAATGCTTTCATCAATGACATTGAAAATGAAGTTGAGTGCACTCTCTGCAAGTTTTCAGATGACACCAAGCTGATTGGCGCAGTTGACATGCCAGAAGGATAGGATATCATCCAGAGGAACCTGGACAAGCAGGAGAATTAGGCCCGTGTGAACCTCATGAGGTTCCACATGGACAAGTGCCCCTACACTTGGGTCAACCTCGGAGATGAAGTGATAAGAGAGCAGCCCACAGAGAAGGACTTGGGAGTGCTGCTGGACAATAAGCTCAACATAAGGCCACAATGTATGCTCGCAGCCCAGAAAGCCAACCGTATCCTGGGCTGCATCAAAAGGACCATGGCCTGCAGGTTGAGGGAGGTGATTCTCCCCCTCTACTCTGCTCTCATGAGACACTCACCTTGAGTACTGCATCAAGCCTGGGAGTCCCCAGCAGAAGGACATGGAATTGTTGGAATGGATCCAGAGGAGGGCACAAAAATGTTTAAAGGCTTGAGCACCTCTCCTTTGAAGACAGGCTGAGAGAGTTGGGGTTGTTCAGCCTGGAGAAGAAAAAGCTCCAGTGAGATCTTACAGCAGACTTCAAGTACCTGAAGGGGCCTACAGGAAAGCTGGGGAGGGACTTTTTAGAAAGGCATAGGGTGATAAGACGAGGGGAAATGGTTTAAATTGGAAGGGGTTAGATTTAGATTGGATACTAGGAAGAAATACTTCACTGAGGGTGGTGAGGCACTGGAACAGGTTGTCCAGGGAAGTGGTAGATACCCACTCCATCCAATGTTCAAGGCCAGGTTGGATGGGGCCTTGAGCAGCCTGGTCTAGTAAGAGGAGTTCCTGCTCATGGCAGGGGGGTCAGAACGAGAAGACATTTAAGGTCCCTTCCAGCCCTAACTATTCTATGATTCTATGAATCTATGAAACCAGGAGTGAAACCAAGATTATTAGTACAGGATTCCTCTTAAGTGGGCATGTCAATCTTGTGCTTAGATTTCTAAAAATAACTGAATCATATTAAATATTATAAAAAGCTTATTCTAAGCATAGACCTAATTTTAAAAGGAGATCTTATATAATTGAACTAACTGTTCCTCTACAGACAGTATGTGGTGCTGGTTAAACTGTTATGAGTGCATTCTGTTGACTTTAGCATGGTAGAGTTACAAATATTTTTTATACGTCAGGTCTTGTTTCTGTGACAGTTAAAATACTGCAGAAAATAATAATAAAGGAATATATCTTGTAGCATTCCAGTGACTAGAAAGCATGTATTGTCTAATGATTAGAAAGATATATTCTAACCTTGATGACTGGGGAAGAAGTAGGAGGATTGGGAATTCAATGAGGTATGTCAAATCCTATTAGTCTGAGTAATTTCCCCTTGCTGAATTCTGACAAGGCAGGGCTGTTATTGGGATTGAGCAAATATTCATTGCAAATAATTAATTCATTTTTTAATATATAACTATGTCAACAAACAAGTATTTTCTTTCACAAATTTATTTTATTTTCCTTAATAAACTATAGCTTATTCCTAAATATTCAAGTCATGTTTCTTAACAATGATCAGTCAAATAAAAGATGTTGTGTCAGTCTTGTTATTTCATTGCATATAAAACAAAGTTATTACAATAATCTTAAATTAAAAATTGTCTTTATTAGTTTGGGGTTTATTTTTACTTCTTAGAAAAAAACAAGCCAATGAATCATAAAAAAACCTATGGGTGATAATAAACAGTTTTATTGAAATAATTAATAAGCATTATATCACTAAAATGCATACCTTACAATAATTATTTTTTCTTTATTTAAATGTGGGAATTTAGTTCTTAAATATATATATATGGACATATAAATACTTTCCGTCCTTTTTTCAAACATTTCCCTACATTTTTAGCAAACGTCCCGTGGATTTGCTTTGAAAAAAGAGAATTTCTGACCATTTCAGTGTAGTGACACATAAGGTTTAAAATCCAATTTCTTACTTACTTTGTATTACTATCATACACAGGTATGCAGTGGTGGTGAGTTTGATTTGACACCTCTTACTCTCAACTGAATTTTATCTCTTGAAATCTAAGAAGTCTGCCATTTGACCCCACAGTGAACTGTTATTCATGTATTAGCTGACAATCTGCGAATAAAAGTTATCTGTTCTTAAATCATCTCTAAAGTGGTGGGGGAATTTGCATTATGGTTTTGTTACCTACTTGTTTAATTTTGTTTAAATTTGTGGGTTTTGTCCCTTCACAGGCTCCTGAAAGATATTTGCCAGTGAGGGCATGGTAAGAGATCAGTTGACTGATCTTGAATAAAGCAGAAACAAATTGATACCAGCGAGCAGCAGAGATAGTAACTAGCTGCAAAACAAGAGGTCATGGTCTGAGGTTAAAGGGGGTGGTAGCTGACAGGCAATTTAAACAGACTGCCATTATACAAATAAAAATTCAAATATAGAGCAAACCAGTCAGAAACCATAAAAAAGCTACCACAGCCATGAATTAGGAAGAAGAAAAAAGGCATATTTCATTAATGGAATTATGATTATGGTCAAGAGGAAAGCCAGTGACTAGTAAACTTCTTGCACTTTTTGTTCAGATTAGAGAAAAACAAAATTTACTACCAAAAATTACTGTGTTGCTGTTTTGTGTGCAATCTGGGACTTTCATACTTTACTTTTAATCTTAATAGTTTTAGGCTTGGGTTTTTAAAGACAAGGATTTGTCCTATTAATTTTAGATTCATTATTAGACTACACTGCATTTTAGATTAAATTTTAGCTTCTGCCTGTTTATATGTGCTGTAAGTTTGATTTTAGGAAGTTTTCTGTCTGGACATTCTGTATAGACAATAGTTTCTCGGTTTTATTGCAAAGTTCCATGCTTTAGCTGGAAATCTCATGTCTTATCAGGTAGTCTATGGACAGGCAGTGATGCTCAGAAGACAAAAAACATTGAATTAATGGAAATGTTAGGTGTAGTAGGTGGGACATTAGCTTTTAGCATTTTCTGTTGATTTCCTTTATGTCAATAGAAGTGTATTTCTACACAACCTGAAGGTAGCTATGGCTTCTCTTCATTGATTTTGTAAAGAATTTAGGAACCATTCTAGAAAAATTGAATTTTTTTACTTCTCAGAACTGGTTGGTTAATATTTCTCTAAAATACAGCCTAGACTGTGTACTGAGATTAGATGGAATTTGATCTGTTTCCCCAGAAAAGTTTTTACACATTGCACATAAATTCACTACCATGCAGCTTTTCTCAAATTTTCTTCAACAATTTACTCGAATTAGATCAAGAGACTGGATGGATGAGCCATAGCTGCAAATGAAGGAAGCATGAGGAAATGTGTGCACTGAAACTACTGATACAACAACTAAAGAATTATCATATCAACAGTGATGATATGAGAATAAAAGTAAGAGAGAGAAATCATGTAAGCTTATATTTCTTTTCAAGAAAATTCTTAATGTAACTTTCGCTGCATTCACAGCGCATAACAAATAATGTTATCTGTACTACTCTTTTAGCCAGCAATGTGAATATAATGCCACTGGAGTTCTTATGTAAGAAGAGTTACTTTTAAAGCTAATGTAGTGGCATGCTAACAGATTCATATAGTGCACTACAAGCCCGCTCATCTGTTTTTTCTTTCTGCCTGAACTATCGTCCTCTCAGGAAATCAGTAAAAAAATTAAAATAGGCATTTGTTGTATTTGAGAGGTATTTAAGTAGAAGTGGAGATAAAATGTTAGAAAATCCTTGCACAGCCATTTCCAGTGTATGCAATGCCTGTCCTCACCATAGCTTGAGAGTTTGAGTAAAAGGAGTAAGGAGAATCTTCTTCCTAAAAACTAAAAATCCTCATATGAAAAAAGACTAGAAAAAGGGAGTTTAATGAAACACAGTAAATTGTGTGAGAAGAAAAAATCAGCACTAAAATAATTTCCTAGTTTTGACATACAATAATTACCTTCAAGTTATTACATTCATGTCATGTAGCTAGGATTAAGACCTTGGAGAAACATTTGATAAGTAGAAAAGGAGTTTCCACACCAAACCATGAAAAGTTTATGTTTCTTTATATTTTTGTTAGAGCTATCAGATGGAAACAGTAGAAAAATCTCTAGCTGAGCATAAAATCAAGCTTATTTTAGAAATCTCAATTTAAATTTTCATTAATAAAATCAGGGTATTTGATTTGCTTTGTTTGGTGATTTGTTGAGGTTTTTCCTAGTTGTCTGTATTTCATAATGCTTATATTTAGAATTAATGTCTTACACTAGAAGTATTTTAGGAAGAACTTCAGAATTTATTTTCCCATTTGAAAAGTTTTAGTTGTCCAATCATAGACAAAAGTAACATTGTATAATTCAGAGGACCAATCAAATGCAGAGAATGATTAATCAATAATATTCTGTTAAAAGAACACCTCTTAAAAACAGAAGAAAAGTGTTGGCTCTTTCTGCCTAATTTACGAGAAGTCCTGATGTCACAATTGCACTTCTGGTGTGTAGAACTCTCATTAAAAACAAAATAAACCAAAAAACTCAACAAACAAAAAACAAACAAAATCTTAAATTTCTTAATTTTCAAGTGAGATCTTAGTATGGACTTGGTATGGACTAAATGTTGTGGGGTTCATTATGCTCTAAACTCTCCATTCCTTTCTATCAAATAGTTATATAGACTACAGAGTGTGTGCACATGGGGTAGTGGTATGCATAATGATTAGTACATGTAGAGGAAGGCTGTACATACTTTTGAGAGTGTAATAGGTTATAAGAAATCAAGTTTTAACTTTTGACTTTGAAACTCTTTAGTGATTAAAACCAAGTATCTACATGTCTGCAAATGAAAATACTGTGCTAAATAAATAATCTACGAAGTGTGTTAACAAAAAGCTTACTAATTTGAAATGTATAATTGGATAGGTAAAATAAATCTAATATACATTAACAGATGATGGCTTTATGGCTCATTTTCAAATGTCTGAATTAGAAAGTGAAGCAACCGTGAATCGCCTGATCCTCTGGTGAACAAGATCCACAGAACTTGTACAAATAATGCCTAGCAGGCTTACCCTTCATCATGACCCAGAATGTGTCCTGAAGTCCCAGGATGAAAGCTGAGATGCCTCTGCCCTTGACCCCTATCCCCAAGCACTTCATTTTCAAAAAGCTGAGTATCATTCAACAGAGTTGGTGGGAAACATAAGCTTTCTGTGTGAGGGAGCTGACAGTGCTGCTGAACTGAACGTAACGTTCAGCATGAGATCAATAACTCATGGTCTCCTTCTGAATGGGATTGCTTTTCTTTTGTGCATGTAAGGGGAGCCTGGGGGTGAGCTAGTTACTGCGTTGGAGTGATTGAATGTGGGGGAATGAATGAGCAGCAAAACAGAGCTTGCCTGCTCTCCCCCTTCCCCGCTCCCCCTTCCCTTTTCTTTTCTTTGCTTTTTCTTTTGTTTCAGGCACAGCGTCAGGAGAGGGGGAAAGGGACAGGTTCAGCTTGGACTGTGGATGTGCCCTGGTGCAGGGCTGGCGCAGGGAACGCTATTAAATTGGCTGTGCCCTGGGTGCCTACTCCACCGCATGGCTGCCCCACCACCACGCTGACCCTCTGCCTTGGGGGTGGTCAGCACTCACATTGAGCCTGAGGGGACAAGTTAGAGTGACTAACCTTTCTTCGGGGCACTCACTCAGTGTGTGACACTGACCTAAATTCCTCCTTAAACCAGAAATTAGCATCTTTTGACAAGGAAGCAAAAGGTTGGCCAGTGTAGAACTTAAAATTTCCTACAGCAACTTCTATACAGGCTTTTGATGTCTGGGTAGGGATAACTTATACGAGAAAGGAGACACAACAGAAGTACTTATAGGAGGCCAGGGCTAATTTATGCTTCTTAGTGTCCCCCAGTTTCTCATTTGTTAATGTATGTCACCTTTAATTTACACTGATTGGCATGCAATGGGTGAAAGTAGTCAGGAGTGTCTATGTTTCTCTTTCATCTTGAAGATGCCAAAGCAAATAAAGGTATTTCTGAACTTCACACAGGATACTACTTCTATAAGGAAGCAGAATCTTCTGGAGAGACCACAGTATTTCTGTACTGGGGATGCTAATGTGTTTCAGTTTGATCATATATGTTGAGTGTAGAACTTCCATGATTTTCAAGTGGGATTTTGTGTTTTCTCAGCTTTGTCTGATGTTCATTTGGCTAAACTATTGATTAAAAAGAAAAAAATATATTTGAGCATAGTCTGGGATTATAAACATTGCTGACAACACCTTTTATTTATCACCACTTGAAGCATCTATTTTTAGGGGTTTTTTTTTAAAGTCCATTCTAACATTACCACTTAATTCCACTATAAACAGATTGACCTTTGCTGTAGAGGAAATGATTTGGTTTTTCTACTTCCTTGCGATTGATTGTACTAATTCTGACTCTGCCTAATAGAAGTGGCAAAGGAAGAGAGATCTTTGACATCACACTTCTTTGCCCAGCAGGCTTTCTTAAGCTTACCCAACTAGTTAATTAAGAACATTTGACATTGGGCACAGAGTAATGGTCACCTAAATGTATTGCCTGGTTACTAGTTCATACACATGAACTTTAAAGCAGCAGGCTTTCAGGCTAAGACAAAAAAACAACCTCTTCGTATAACAAGTATCTGCAAGTCAAGGTTAATTTTTTTTGGCAGCCTTTAACTGTTAAGTTTTCTTAAAAAGAGCTCTACTCTACTCAGATATGTAGTGAAATGTGATTGATCTTGGTTTTAGAGTAAATTTGACAAAACAACTTTTTGAGATAGTTTTATTTTTATTGATTTGGAAGTAAAAGTCCTCCAAATACATATTTTCAGGAAAAAATAAGATACAGTTATATGAGTTATGAAGACTATTCAAAATACAAAAATAATACTAATATTTGACAATAATTTAATGTCTTTGCCCTCCTTTTCTTCTTACTGTTGAATAAAGGAAGGTAGCATTGAAAATCACTAGAATCAACCAAGATATTCCTTTTTATTTCAAAAATATGTAAAATCGAACACAGAAGAAGAACAGGAATCAGTATAGTGATTATTCAGATCCTAGAGAAAGGGCTTTTACAGAATCCCAATCTGAACCTCACTCATTTAGGGGAGGAGAAATAGTACAATGTGGTGGTTTAGCCCCAAACAGTGGCTGAGCACCACATGCCAGTTGCTCACTCCCACAGGAAAAAGGGGACAGAGCCTACATGGGTTGGGATAAGGGCAGTTTATAGACAAAAGCACCCTGAAAGTAGAACAGGAACAGCCAATTACACTCACACCCAGCAATAACGTTACCTTACTGGCCCAATGATAACAGAGTAATGCACCAGGTCCAACCCAACACTCTAGCCACACTCATACTGCTCTGGAGGCACCCAGAAGTTTCTTTCCGCAACCATCCCCATTTATGGGGGAGTGATGTCACGTGGTGTGGAAACAGCCTGAGGGTAGCTCAGCCCACCTGGGCTGGTTGCTTGGGGAGGTTGACTCAGGCCTGGCTGGAGCCAGGACACATAATAAGAAAGATCTGAGAATATTTTTTTTTTAAAATACATTATGTTAATAAAATTATCATTGCAAGATTAATCACTCCCTCTCATCACTGTTCCTACCCAAACTCTTACCATAAAAACCCAAACCAACCCAACAAAAAAACACTCCAACCCACAATGCATTCCACTATTGCAATGACCAAAATTTAACTAATGGAGAAACAATGTCTACACAACAGATAAAGAACACTTATCTCATTATACCTAAGGCAAGGGTTCTCAGTTCTTCAGGGAGGGACAGGGGAAAACCATAATTAAAATTGTATGTTCCAAAACAATGTACAAGAGACAGACATAAACATAATGTGGGTATCTAGATTCTTCCACAAAGCAAACCTAAGGGCTAAAATGACTTTATTTATTTTTTTTAGGCATTCTCTTTGCAGAGCTTCCAAGGATGAACAAATCATCAACAGTAGCCAGTCAACAGAGATTACATCTTCTATTTTTAACCTGAGCAGAGTATTACAGCTGGCACGTGACAGGGAGAACAGGGAGAGAGACTGCTGAGTTGGCCAGGCCACTTTAAATACTTTATATTTAAACTGCTTTCTTGTGGAAGTAAGGATACTTTCACAGAATCACAGAATCTTAGGGGTTGGAAGGGACCTCAAGAGATCTTCGGGTCCAACCCCCCTGCCAAAGCAGGCTCCCTATCTCATATTACATAGATAGGCGTCCAGACGAGACTTGAATATCTCCAGAGAAGGAGACTCCACCACCTCCCTGGGCAGCCTATTCCACTGCTCTCTGTCACCCTCACTGGGAAAAAGTTCTTCCGCATGTTGGTGCGGAACTTCCTGTGCTCCAGCTTACAGCCATTGCCCCTAGTCCTGTCCCCACTGACCACTGAAAAGGGGCTGGCCAATTCCCCCTGCAACCCATGTCTAAGATATTTGTAAACACTAATTAGGTCCCCCCTAAGTCTTCTTTTTTCCAAGCTGAACAGACCCAGCTCACTCAGCCTTTCCTAATAGGGGAGATGTTCCAGACCCCTAATCATCTTTGTCGCCCTTCTCTGGACTCTCTCCAGAAGGTCCCTGTCTTTTCTATACCAGGGAGCCCAGAACTGGACACAGTATTCCAGGTGGGGCCTGACCAACGCAGAGTAGAGGGGGAGGATCACCTCCTTTGACCTCTTGGACACACTCTTCCTGATGCATCCCAGGATCCCATTGGCTCTCTTGGCCACCAGGGCACACTGCTGGCTCATAGCCAACCTGTCATCAACCAGGACCCCCAGGTCCTTCTCCATAGAGCTCTTCTCCAACAGGTCATCTCCCAGCCTGTACTGATACAGTCGGTTATTCCTCCCCAGGTGCAAGACTTTACACTTGCTTTTGTTGAATTTCATTAGATTTCTCCCTGCCCAGCTCTCCAGCCTGTCCAGGTCTCGCTGAATGGCAGCGGAGTGTTCCTGCGTGTCAGCCACTCCTCCCAGCTTTGTATCATCGGTGTACTTGCCGAGGGTGGATGCTATTCCCTCATCAAGGTCGTCAATGAAGATATTAAACAGGACTGGACCCAACACTGAGCCCTGGGGAACACCGCTAGTCACAGGCCTCCATTCAGATTCTACTCCACTGATCACCACCCTCTGAGCCTGGTCTGACAGCCAGTTCTCAACCCACTTCACTGTCCACTCGTCTATCCCTTGTTTCCTCAGCTTCTCTATCAGGATGTTGTGGGAGACAGTATCGAAAGCTTTGCTAAAGTCGAGGTAGATGACATCCACTGCTCTCCCTCCATCCACCCAGTTGGTAATAACATCATAGAAGGCTATGAGATTGGTCGAGCACGATCTCCCCTTGGTGAATCCATGCTGACTATTCCTCATGACCTTCTTCTCTTCCAGTTGTTTGGAGATGGCATCCAAAACAAGCTGTTCCATCACCTTTCCAGGGACAGAAGTGAGGCTGACTGGCCTATACTTACTGGGATCCTCCTTCTTGCCTTTTTTAAAGACTGGAGTGACATTGGCTATCCTCCAATCTTCAGGCACTTCTCCTGTAGTCCAGGATCTATCAAAGATGATAGAGAGCGGCTCCGCAATCACCTCCGCCAGCTCTCTCAGCACACGTGGGTGTATCCCATCCGGGCCCATGGATTTGTGTGCATCCATTCCTTTGAGTCGCTCCTGGACCACCCCTACCTCTACTAGAGGGGAGCCGTTCGTTCCCCAACCACTCCTACTTACATCTGGGATCTGTGCGTCCTGAGAAGCCTTCGGAGTAAAGACCAAGGCAAAGAAGGCATTAAGTATCTCCACCTTCTCATCATCTCCCGTCACCAAGACACCCGCCTCATTCAACAAGGGACCTACATTATCCCTGGTCATCCTTTTACTATTTACATACCTGAAAAAGCTCTTTTTGTTGTCCTTTATGTCCCTTGCCAGCTTAATTTCTAAGCAGGCCTTAGCCCTCCTAGTTGCATCCCTACAGGCCCTGACCACATCCTTATATTCATCCCATGATCTCAGACCCTGTTTCCACAGTTTATAGGTCTTCTGCTTCCCTTTGAGTTTACTCATAAGTTCCCTGCTTATCCACGCAGGTCTTCTACCTCTCTTTCCCGATTTCTTACTCAAAGGGATGCACCTATTCTGTGCTTGGAAGAAGTGCTGTTTGAATGTTAGCCAGCACTCGCAGGCTCCCATTCCTTCAAACAGAGCAGCCCATGGGATAGCCCCTATTTGATTTCGGAGGAGATCAAAGTTAGCTCTTCCAAAATTCAGGGTAGCTATCCTACTTTTTGGCTTGCCTCTTCCACTCAGGATCTTGAACTTTACCTACTGCACATCCACACTGGGAAGTTACAAATGTGCAATCCATAATCTGATTAACACTGGGGAGTCTAGAAAGGCAATGAGGTGTGGGCAGAACTTGTTCAGTTAATTTTAGAAAGGACCTCTCACCCCTTTGCATGGTGCTAGTCATGTTTAGCAACAGAGCTGAGGTTTGGACATCAGCACCTCTTTCTAAAACAATGATGACAGTTTCATAGTCTGCATTTTTCCCCTATGCTTTTCCTGTATTCTTTACTAAAGCAGCTTTGTTTTGTTTGTTTGTTTTTAAGAGAAGGGAAATATAGAGACCTTTTGCTGTTAAACGACAGAAATATATTAGGCTTTCCTTGCACTTAATCACTTATCAGCAAATCCAGGCTAAGCAACTTTATGATATGGATTTAGCGTACATGATACGAAGCAAACAAAAAAAAAATCCCAAAAATAACAGTGTGTAGAACTGTCCCTGGGAAACACAAGAGTTTTGACGTTTCTGATCAAGTTTCATGTGGTTTTTTCTTCTGGTATCTTATTCCAAGCATTCTGGGAAGGAAAAGGTTATTAAAAAGGTATCATTTTGGAAAATCCACCTAAACATGTTAAAAATCAATGTTTCCCTTACAGAAAAAGCCCTGGGGAGAGAATTAACAGGAATTACTGTATGGGTTGGTCTGCTACTTGTTTTGTATGCTTGACTGCTTGTCAGTTGGCAGAAATCAATGGTTCCCTTTTCACACTGAGGAGAGAAGGAAATGGGGGTCAAAACTTTTCCTTACGGGTAGTTGGAGTATAGATTAAGTATTGTACCTCTGTGTCTCCAGTGAATCTCCTAAAAATACCTCTTGCCATGGTATTTCAAAAATACTGCTTGCATTTATATGTGCATTAAGACTATATTAATTTACATAATGTTTCTCTTCCTGCATTTGTTGTAAAAGTTGTCACTTATAACAAATACTAAATTGAAGTAATTTATGCTTTATTTCTTTATATTCACCTTTTCTTTATTATATTTAATACTCTTTTTTATATCATCATGTTGACTATATCCAAAACCAAGGGAACCTGGTTTCTTTCATATAGTGCCTTTCTTTTGACCTCAGTAAGGATACAGAAGATATGAAGAAACTATACCTGTCCAAAGGTAAAAGAAATATCCCAAATTCCATGGAGTGTAGCCATTGTGTCACGTGGCAGTGACATGTTGTGTTCATTGAAAAGGTTAATTTAGTAAAGACAATGTTTAAAATTCATTTTGTAAATCAAAGTATTGAAATGGGGTACTGCTTGAGTTTATAGAATGATAAATGCTTTCTGCAGACCTATGAGTTCTTGGCACTAGGCTCTGGAAGTTTTCAAAAATTATGTTCTTGCGACTTTTGCATGAAATAATCAGGTGACTGCAACATCAGCAATTTTAACTATTCTTTCCCTTTCATTCATGAATTTCTTCATTTTAATTGGGTGTTCATCTTGAGGTCAAAGGTTCGAAATCAGTTTTGGTTGGACATTTGTCTCTCAGGTATTGCGATGTGGACAGATAAATTTCACATTATGATGCAATCATTGCAGGATGATCATAGCATTTGAATTATGTTGTTGTCTCACAGGCATTCTTCAGTATGGTATGTATTTTGAAGATAATGATCTGTGCTTTACTGCTGCTTAAAACACGCTACTCTCTATCCATTACATTATATCAAATGTTGGGGAAACTATTTTTACACAATGAACACTTGTGAAGTTCACAAAGGTGGCTGCATTACAAAGATTTCATCAGAACTTGTTGAAATCTGTGCTTGGGGCTGAGGTTATGGCTTTCATGATGCCTTAAGAGGGCATATTCTGTTGCTGAAGATGATTGCTCTGAAGTCTCTTACTCCACAATAGAAAAGTCTAACCCTGCTGCCAAAGCAGAGTCCCTAGTTCAGGTTGCACAGATAGGCATCCAGACAGGTCCTGAATATCTCCAGAGAAGGAGACTCTACAACCCCCCTGGGCAGCCTGTGCCAGGGCTCTGTCACCCTCACTGTGAAAAAGTTCTTCCGCATACTGGTGTGGAACTATGTACCAGCTTGAGGCCAATGCCCCTTGTCCTGTCTGCACAGACAATTGAAAAGTGATTGACAATTTTCCCTGTGTCCCACACTTCAGATATTTATAAAAATTAATCAGATCCCCTCTCAGTCTTCTTTTCTCAAGGCTGAACAGCCCCAGTTCATTCAGCCTTTCTTTGTAGGGGAGATGCTCCAGTGATGTATTAATATTAAAACCATAACTTATGAAAGTTGTGGGGTGTCTTCTTATATTGTAATCTGTAGTTTTATCCACACAAGAGAGAGAAATGCAATTGCCACAATGACATTTCAAATTTTCTTTCTAGTTGTATTTTTGCCACAATGACATTTCAAATTTTCTTTCTAGTTGTATTTTGCTCTATAGCGGTTTCTTAACATGACTTTCATTATTAAGGTTTTTTGCTAGGCAGGGAGTGAGTTTTTGGAAAACTATGCAAACTATTTCCACTGTAGTCCTAATTATAATTAGAAAGAATTTTGGGGGCATGGAGCATAGCCTATTAGTTAAAAAGCATAATAAATTATAATTACCCTCTAGATACAAATTCTTGATCTCTTCTGAAATCAGTGCAAGAACTAAACTGCCTAATTTGCACTTACTGTCTACATGGATGCAGCAGAAGCAGTGTTAGGCATTTAAACATATGCATGTGTGCACATATATTTATCTATACACATACATATCTTAGTAGTCTCTCTAAATTCCAGATGAAACTAATTCTGAATCTAAATTGAGGAAATGCACAAAGACCAATAATAAAACAGAAAAGGTGATTAATGGATTACAAACAGGAGTAAAATTTGCCATGGGTAAGACTTTTTTCTGTTCTCTGCTAGTCACCAAACAGTCTGTTTCATTCCTTTTCCTGGAATGTTTCCTGAAATGCAAACGGTACATAACAGGGTGTCACTTGAAGATGAAACACCTCTTTCTTAAACAATTTCCATTTTCCAGAATGTAAGTGTGCATGTGTGTATACATGTATATATATATGTACATATATGGAAATTTTAAGCCTAAAAATGTAACTGTATTTTCTGAGATATACTAGTGGTATTGTATGCTATGCTAAATATAAGCACCATTGTTCACTAAACCACATAGTAGAAGGGATTGAGAATCTTTTAAGATTTGCCCAGTCAACAATGTCAGTTTATTTTACCGTGATCAGGTGAACTTCTACTTGTACGTATTTTTCTCTACTTTTTAAGTTGCAGAGGAACCACACCTAAGGACTTGAAGAAAGTTTGTAAGGAGCTCAGAAGGGGGACAATTCCAGAAGTTAAATGCAGCCATGCTGGAAGATCAGTTGAATAATTCTGACAAAATAAGAGGTCAAAAACTTAAATATGTTAAGGATTATATAGAATTTTATGAAACTGTTACATATTCTCAGTATCCTTTGGGTATATTATTTTATGCTTTCAGTTTGAAAGAGGAGTATTGTATTTATTCACATAATATTTATCCTTATTTTATATCTATTTAAGAAAGCATCTTATTCCTCTAAAATACATTAAGGTCTGTCTTATCCAATGTACCACAGATGTAAGGAAGAAGAAAAAAAACCCTAACTAAACCAACTGAGAGGTGTGCCCTTTAATTGAGAAGTGTCCATGCATCCTCTTGAAATTTTCCAACTATATATGGACATACTCACAATGAGTAAACTAGGTGGACTATTTTAAGCTTCACATTTCTGTTCTTGCTTTTAAATTTTTTTTAATTTAATTTGATTTTTCAGTTTACAAGTACTACATTTAAATCCATTTTCTTTAAACTCCAAGAGCTGCAAAAAATACTAGTGAGTTCTCACACAGAAATAAATTGAAATATGGAATATTTATTTTTCTGTTTCCAAGACACTGATCAAACTTTCTCAGATTTAGTGTTTTGCAAGCTGACAGTTTTTATTTTTATTTAAATAGAAACTTGGTGCATTGATCCAGTCTATGTCTATATCACCAAATCAAAGGCATTTTATCTACATTTATTCTTCACTTGTTCTTTTACCAAATGTATGAAAAACTTTCACTTGTGCAGGATGTAAGCCCTACCCAATAAGGCATTTTTCTTCTGTCTTCCTTTATTTTAATGGCTGCTACTTTGCCTTTGAATAGTTTAAAGAAACATTGTCATTAATATTCATAGGATATTTTTCCCCTAACACGTGTACCAGATCAGTGCAGAGAATCGTGTCCATCCAATTCTTACAGCTGGAATTACTCCAGGCTTCTTGAAACCTGAAATGATTTACCAAGCAAGAATGACTGTCTCCAGAATTTTGTCTGGTAAATCATTCCCCAGGCTCTTTGATTCTTCACTGTAAACTGATCTTGTTTAGAAATAGTTGAAGTCTTAGCCTGATTTATGTAACATTATTGGTGGCGTGTGCCAGTTCCTATTCACATTTTACAGACCCATCTTTGGCAAAATTGAGTGTTTGCAAAAATGTATTTGACAAAATCAGTTATGGTAAATATCATGATATGACAAAGAGCTACACTACTTTCAAAGGTTTAGAGCCTCCAGATAGATACAAATAAGATAAGGAAAATCAGACACATGTTAAATCATCCAACAGCAAAGGGGATACTTTATGGAAATGAACTCGCAAGATAATAATTTGAATTTGACAAGGTGATAATTAAAGTCCCTAGATAGACTCCTTCCACATCTGTATGCCTTTCAGTGAAGTTGGTTAGCATTTTAACTACTGTTGGAGAATACTAAAAAATATTAATAGAATGTTAAACTGTGTATTGTTATTCATTTCAATTTGTATAATAAATGTAACAAAATGCAATGCATGCAGTATTACACAAGAGGTACTAATCTCCTTTATAGACTTATTTTAAGCACACTGATACCATACTAGGCTCTCAGATGCCAATTTTATCCAGAGAAATTAAAAAGATTTAATATTAATTAGTCTTTCTGGCAAGAACAACAAGGTGATAAATTTCTTTTGAATGTGAAATACCGAGGCCAAGACATTTTCAGTGCAGTAGCCGGAACTATTTTATATTGTAGTTACTGAATAATGGCTATCAATAGGTACTTTTACTGGAAATTCTTTAATAGCAACTGGCTTTGTGGAAAGGCTTTGAAGCTTACGTCTGTAGTAAAAGATATTTTGTTAACTGGTGATAGCTCTTTGGACCAACTTTAAACAAATAGCCCAAAAAAACTATTGCTGGATTTTTGAAAAGCCAGTACTCTCTCTAATCAAATTACTGTACCAGCGAGAAGACATTCATATACTGCTATAAATAGCACCTTTTTTTTTTCTCAGAGAAAAAAAAAGTAACAGTTTTGAATGTATGCACCACACATCTTTGTTGCCTAGCAGATTTAAGTGTCATTTACACTTTATCTTTTGTTAAGTAACTCTTCTGGCTATCCACGCTTCTGTGGAGTCACATCATGGACTGGCATCAGGGAGCTGCTCAAGCTGGAGTTACTGCTAGTGAAACAATAGAGGAATAAGTGATGGGGAGCTCAGCCAGTACGCAGCTCCAGATGGGCGTTTGGATCTTTGGGGCCAGATGAGAGCCGCCCTTGTAAAAACAGTCCTGGTTGGTCATTAGGTCCTCGGCACCAACTGTTCTGCCCTGCAAAATGACTTCTAATGGTTCACATCAATTGTTTCTGTAGACATAATCTCAGTGTGACAGATAAGAGGAGAGTGCAGGCACGTTAAAAAACAACTACCAGAAGCACTGTAGGAGCCTTCAAGTCTGGGAAGTGACTGGCAGCACCACCTGGAGAGACATGGAAACTTTGTCACTTAAGGTAAAGATTTAGTGTGAAGAGCTCAAAACACTGGGAGAGCAAAGGAGTGTCGAGTCTGCCATAGGAGTGACTGTCATCTCTGAGTCAATGCAGTGAAAGACTTAAAAACCCACTGCGATGTCTTTTTTTTTTCTCGTTTTCTTTATTTTTTAATAGTCTCTGCCCCTGAACGAAGGAAACCTTTGCTTTGACATAGTTTTTCTCCTAAATTGACATTAGTCTGTCATCCTTTTCAAAGAGAAACATAATTATCATATAACAGAGAATTTATGAATCATTTTGCAATGCTACATGTTTTTCTTAGCATTTAATGCTGTAACCTAGCACATGGTATTCATATTCAGCGTAGTGATTTCCACACATCATGATTCTCTCATTTAACTGTGCCAAAAATTATTTACAACTTGGAATATTTCTTCCTGACATTTTTATTCTTATTTCTCAGTCTTCATATCATCACATCACTATCTGTAGAGAACACGGATGTCACAATTAGAAAAAAGGCCAATTTTTTTTTTCAATTTGATAGATTTCCCCCACCTCTCTCCTTTTTTTGCTGCCAATCCTTCATTTAAAATAAAACAACACAAAACATCGAGTTCTGCAGCATGCTAAGTCAGTAGTCGGTGAAATGCTAAATGTCATTTCAGCTTGGGTTTGTTATAGTTTCAAAAAGCATACAACACATGCAGTACTTCTTGATCCTGACAGATTTAGTTCCACACAGTTGAAGACCACATTTGAAATCTTCATGACTAAGAAAACATCAACCTGATAATAGCTTTGTTTCCTGGTTATCTACCACATAGTTGTCCCCAAAGGAGGGTACAGGGTGCAGGTTATAAAGGGTTAAAATTCACAGTGAATAAATATTTCCATTGTATTAACACCAAAACCAGAAATATGTGTGTATCAAGTCTACTTGCCATCAGTAAAAGAACTTTAACGTTGTATGATAATCAACTACTATGGTTTAACCCCAGCATGTTAAAGTAACCTAATGGCTTTGAAAGATGATAAGACCCAGGCCTCATAGCAAAGGCTAGTCTTGAGTTGTCTTAGTGACTGTTAATTACTGTATACTTCAATTAGATCTCACAAATAAGTGAAAGTGACTAATATTTTCCTTAATCTGAACCGCAGCTTGTAATGTTTGCAGCCCTCCCTGACAGACACATTTAGATTAATGGGTTCAACAGTAAAGGTCTGCAATAAGCCTGAGGGTATACTGAAAATCCTGACAGTAACTTTTGCCAGGTGTGACTTCTGGAGGTGGCCGGCTATCCCTTACTGACCAGTAGCCCATAGATAACAGGAACCAGTAGGCCTTTCATCACAAAACCAAGCTTAATTGATAAGAAAATTGACATTGTAACCCTTCTGGACAGCATGATATGCTCTGTGATTTCTGTGCATACCTTGAAAATATATGGGATTGCACTTCTATAGAGAGAGATCTGTGCATGCACATGTGCATGTGTATGTGTGTGTCTCTGTCTCCTTCATCTTTTCTCTCTAGCAGGATGTCTCGCCAGTCACAGTGGGACTATTGCACTAGAGCATCCATTCAGCAGGAGGGAAAAAACTTGCATCTATCCCTTGGGGGTCTGACTTAAAACATGGGAGGGGGGGGGTGTCAGAGCATGAAGGGGAGAAAGAAGCTTGACTTCGTGTCCAGTGGTTTTCTGAGGAAGAGAAAAATAGGTGCTGTTTATGAACTTGTGTGCAAAAAAACAGTGGGTGGGAATTTTTTGGAGGCTGAAAGTGGAAAGAGTATAAACTGATAATGCTTCAGGAAACATTTCCAGTAAGAAAACAGAGATCATTTTATGCTGTTTAGCTACTTTTTGTTTGGTTTTTCTCCTGAAGAAACAAACTCAGATTTTTCCCATTTTATTTTTATCTTCTGACTTACTCACCCCGCTGTTCATCTCAAACATGTCTTACTTAAAGAGCTGGCTTTGAGTGGAGGGTGGTGGCACGTTCACGTTACCCTGAGGGAAAAAAGAAACCAGTGGAACACAGTAAACAGCATGCAGAGCACTTCTAGCTGCTCTGAACCTGTCTTGGACTTTTAAGATGCAGAATTCAGAAGCAGGGAACGGTGTGTGAGAAAAGCAGTTGGATGTAGTCAACTTGAGCTTCAAAGATAAATCACTCAAGAGCAAGGTCATTGCAGCCATGCTGTGAATCTGGGGCCTCCCAGGCCCTCCCTTGCTACCCCCCAGGAAGATTTTAAGAGAGATTAGAAAGTTTACAGCAGGATGAGAAGACAAAAAGCCACCCTATTCAGGGCAGCTCCGTGCAGCCCGGGCAGCGATGCATTGTCTTTTTCACAGCTTCGCGGGGCGGTGAGATCGAAACCCTGATGTCTGCCTCTGGCTCCCCGTCAGTGACTGATCACTTTCAGCTGCAGCATCCAGGAATTCACTCATTTCTAGTGATGAAAAGGTTCCCTTTCTTCAGTAATCACTTAGGCAGAGGCTCAGCTGCCTGCTTCTGCACTCACGTTGGATATTAGCTTGGCCGGGAAGCCTTTCTCCGGACTAGGGTTGTATGGTATAGTTTAAGGAGGGCTTTAAGAGAGAGAGTGAAAGCGTTGTATCTGTGAGACTAAGGAATACGTACATAGAAAAACAAAATAGATGAGTTAATAAGATTAAAGCCGTATCCAGCTAGTAGCAAGCAATCCACTTCAGAGTGCCAAGTTACGACAGCCGTGGGCAAAAAAAATAGGGGAAGAGGGCTGTAAATCAGAACCCAGCTTTGAAAAACTCGCTCCAGCAAGGGAACTGAGGGTCTGTGGAGACAGAGCGTAGTCCAGGGAGAGCAGTCAAGGGAATGGCACTGTATTGGTTTCTAAACGTGAGATAAAGCAAGCCTGTTTAGCTGTGCTGAATGAATTTTTTGTAAATGCAGATATAAGTAATACAGTGATAAATACTTGTCAATTAATTAAATTGCATGTATAACCCTGACTATTTACATTTAAAACCTTGCACTGAATTTGCCAAAGTTAAGTAACTTTAAAGCAAGAAGAAATTACAAGCCCGCCAAGCAGGTTTTTTCCCTCAGAAGCTTCTGGAAAGCGCTTCTTACATATGATAACCAAACCTTACAAAAATAAATAAAGGGTCTCTCTAAGTAAGTTTTCTAGCCCACAGAGGTAGTAAATCATTGAATATTAGGGAGTCTGAAATGTTTTCATCATATATTTATCACAGGCAATGCTGATTTGACAAAACTATTTTTCATTTCTGTCAATTTTGAACATTAGGGAAATAATATTTGAAAATTATAAGAATGCCTTATTTTGACATTTTTATTGAAAATGTCAAGTTTTAGAGATCAAAAATATTTTGTTTGGAAATTAAGCTAATTGTAGCTGTTAAAGGTTGGAATTTATTTAATCTCACTTTACTCCCTCCCCCCTAATCTTAAATGTTTTTTCTGAAGTCTGATTTGAGAAAGTTTTCAGTATCTTAAACATAGTCAGGAAGGTTAAAAATAATCCACCTCATCCTCCAAGCCATTGTAACTTTAACATCTTTTAATATTTGTTTATGATTCCCAAGTAAGTTCAAACACCGATGAAAAAAAAACAACTTATAATAACTATTACAGCAGTAGATTGCAGTTCCTTTTCTACTTCATTCATGTAAATCCTATAGAAAAAGCAAAGCATCACGTAAGCAAAGCAATATGGTATCAGATTCCTTATGATGTAGAATATGCAAGCCTTCAAATACATTCATGAATGCTCAACTAGACAAAAAGCTGTGCAAAAATTATAAATATAAGTGGATTCTTTGGTTCACATCCTGAGGCTTCATTCAATTTTCTTCAGCTGTTATTGAAACTAACTCCTATTGAATGAAAAAGTGTTTTCCCGTACTTAAAAACTAACCGAGACCTCTGAATTTGACCTGTCTGTAGTACTGTGTATGATGCATTTCATGCAGTGCATAAAGAATTTTATGTAATAATCAGTGCTGACAAGAGTACTAGCAGACCAAAATAGTCTGACCAAAAACTGATCATAGTTATCACTGTCTCAAAAAAATAACTATTGACATTTTTTTCTGTTTGCCAAAGTACCTCTATTTGCTTCCCAAAATACAGTTGTTTTCTATGATTGATAAGTTCACTAGCTTTTAAGCTCATTCACATCCATTAGTTCTGTCTTTTCCCCTCCCTGTTGAAAATCAGGAGCTGTCAGACTGAAATGTTCCTGCCAGACACAAATACTGTCCCCAGGGGTAGCAGAAAGTACTCTGAATCTTTAAGAAATAGATTTTAAAGTGTTGCTTGTTGACACTGGTCATTCCACTTGCTTTACAGAAAATGTTGAAATAGAGGACAGAAATTGCACAAATACTGCCTTTAATGTGTCCTCCTAAAAATATGTCCTCTTTTTTTTAGACAAAACAATAATACCTTTGAGATGTTTCAAATAAAATCAGTAATGTAGCAATGAAATATATATGTTTATCCTTTACAGAACCAGAAATATTTCAAACAGTGTCTGCTGTTGTGCCTGATCTAAAAACCTAGTAAGGCCAAAATCACAAATATTTTTTATTTTAATGATAAAGTATGTGAACAGCAGTCATCCATATGCTCTTTAAACTTACAGAATGAATGATTCTATACTGCAGGACCAAGATCAGTTCTATATCTGCTGAAGCTGATGGGAGTTGTGAAATCTGGACTGGGATTTCCAACTTCATCTCTAGGAGAGAAGAACGGGGTCTTCAAGAAAGCAAAGTTTTGAAGGAAAGTTACAGTAGAATCAGAGTTTATTTGACTGTCTTATATATAGCTAGCCTGACAGTATTTTTTCTATTTCTATATGTCTTAAAATTAATTGCTACTCACATATAGGAACATGCATAGTTAGTTTAGAAAATGAACACAGTTTCAGTCTATTTACATAGATTAAAACCTGACCTAGTAAAAATTATTTCCTTATGCATTTCAGTATTTTTTTTAATGCTAGTATATGTGTTACAGGTGAGAATATGACAATGGGAGAAATTACAACACAAAGTATGAAAGTATTTTTCTTACAATAAAAGAACTCTTGTGATGAAGAATCATTTTCTGTTTTCTATTTTATCTTAGCATGTGTCTATTGACTGGTCATCATGAGGAAGTCCTGACGTATGAGTAGTTTATGAGAATTGATGTGTGTCCATTGCCTTAGATATTCCAACAATCTACTGCATTCCTGTCTCCACCCCCCGCCCACCCAGCTGTAGTACTCTGAAAGGTTAGCTGCTTGTTTCATATGTTTCCCAGGCTCAGCTGCTTTGTCTCAGCAGTGGCTTGGGGGAAACAGTCACTACAGAGATGTAGGCTGCTGGCCAAAAGGGATTTCCAGATACTGTTGTGGTGTTGGTGATCTCCAATGCTAATTGGGCTGCTGCTTCCTGATGCCATGAGTGCTGGTTACCTACACCACGGGAGATAGCAGGACTGACTGGAATGGAACTGTGAAAGATTAGGGGGCAGTAAATGCTACAGAAGTTGTTGTTTATTGTTAACGACCTGATGGATCATAACTAGTGTGTTGTAAACAATCACTCGGGTACTTTAAAACTATACAAAAGGCAAAAGTACGTACAAAGTTCTGAGTTCTGTGTACAGAAAATTAATGTTGATGACTCTACTCTAAATGAGGAGGGACTAGTCTAAATTGTCCCATGTATTTTTGTAAACTAACTTTTAAAACCACATAACTGCGAGCAATTGGTACTTGACATACACTAACTGCCATCACCGTTATTAATTGTTGTTGCTGTCTTTGTTGTTGTCATCATTACCATCATTACTAATTTATAAAATGGATTTCCAATTTTCTGGCAATTGGATTGGCAGACAAGGTCCCAGAGGCTGCATATGAACATAGTTTTTAATTATTCAATGTGTGGTGAGGGGAGAAAGAGAAATAAAATTATGTCGAAAAAAAAATATATTATTGTATGTGTCATGTTTATAAAATGTCCTCTTGGCATTTGACATTGTTTAGAGGGAAGAGTTCAGAGATATTTTTGGGTAAGTTGCAGGATGAGGAATTCCATAGCATGGTCCTATGTAAAAAATTATCATAAAAACCACACCAAGATTTAAGCAGAATCTGAAAAAAATCCCCCAATCATATGATTATACCTCCAATAAATATGTTTTTAATAATCATGGTGTATTTTAAACAACAATCTAAAGTCTGAATATGTATACATGGTTAGGAATATTAATATAAAACATTACTTAATAGCTTACACTAATTTCTATTTTCATTTATTTACATTTCTCTCTTGAAGTGGTGCCTTATTGTTAAGAGCATGGTGACCTTTCCAAACACTTGGCACTGCAGATTTTCTCACCAGTGTCCTCTTTTGTTGGTTTATTGTTATTGATCAACTAGAAGGCTAGAATGTACCAGGAAATTAAAAATACTTCTTGACATATTTATTTGGTATTAAACATCTTTAGAGATTGATTAAAAAACACTGCATATGACATTTCTTATAAAATCCTTTTGCTTAGACTAAATTCTAGGAGTACATTTGGGTTAAAGAGATAGTGGGTTAGTATTCATATGCAAAAGCAATTCACTCTAGTTTAGTAAACTGGAATATGTGTTGTATTTTTACTGATAAAAAGTGTAGATCTACCAGTATTTGAAATCCCTCTCCAATTTCTTGTCCTTATTTCAGCATATTGTAATCCTTTATACGTTAATTGTGATTAATGATAATTAAAATACTTCTAAGACTTATAACTACCCATCTGGATAAGATCACATTCCTTCTCTTATTTTTAACAACATACTTTCAATCTTTTTTTCCCTCCTACTCCCATTTAATTAACTTTTTCTCTTTTTCTGTAATGCCATGCTTTTATTTGATACATTTTATTTAATATAGGAATTCTGCCTTCCGTTTGAACTGATGAGTTTAATAATTAATATGATTGCATAAATCATATTGTCTGTGGGTGTGTCAGAACTAAAATACCTTTTTTGTTCATAGCCATTAAACAGTTAAGGTCCACATATAATTTCTACAGTTCTTAAGTGTAATGTATAATGTATACATTTTAATAATTACTTTTATTAAACTTTTCTCTTTGAACTTAAGACAAGAATAAAAACTTACCCCAGAAACAGTTCTGAAGATAGATTGATGTTCCTCCTAACAATTACAAATGTCAGACTCTGGATGTAAAGTCTAAGAACTAATATTCACTGGAAAAATAACATACATGTATAATACTTATCACAAGTGATCTTTTAAAAATTGAAACATTACTAAAAACCACACAAGGAAAAACGAGGTAATTTAAAATCCTACATAGAATGTTTTCCTAGACTTAATTTTGTAGATCCAAATCACTCAAGTATCATCCATTTCAAGTGACTCAGAATCTCATATATATCTCAATTTAAATATCACATAGTAATAGTATATGTGGTCATAGAAAATGAAGTGGTTTGGGTCCAGAAGCTGCACATAATCCTGAATTATACTATTCTGTGCCTTATCTAAAATACCCTTAGAATATGCAGGGATGCCCTGAAAACAACCAGCGACGCTTTTTACCTACCTACCTGCATGTCCTATAGGATGCTGTGCATATGCAGCTCATTGATAAATGCTCAATAAAGGATGCACTCTCTCAATAAGAAGTAGAAAACCATTCCCTGGCAAGAGAATTTAGAGAGAAGTTAAATGGGGCCATCAGATATGGGGGCATCCTGTTGTCTATGGCAGGGTCCCAGGACCATGTCTTGCCACCCCTCCACCTTGAGACGCTCAAAATGACAGGGAATCCCATCCTGAAAGAGAAGCAGGAACAGAATGACCAACTCATGTAATAATGATTGTTTTCTACATTTTTCTAGTCAGCTTTGAAAGGTGACTGGTTTGATACTGTCAAATTTTGCACATGTCCCTCTGTAAAGTGGAAGAGGCCTGGAGAGAAGATACAGAGCATGTGACACAGACCAGCCACTACCAAGTATATTGTGACTACCTCAGGAACTCCATACAACTCTCCTAGAACTTGATACCATAGGGAGTATGCTATGCCTTACGTGCTAAACTTGAAAAAATATTAAAGAATTAATTTTGCTCTTACAGAAAGCTTGGATTAACCTAATGTGGATAAAAGAAGATGCAGAACAAAATTCTGAAGTGCCTGAGTAGGAAATATTCTTATGCATAATGTCTGTGTTGTTACTTCCCCATCTTCATTAATTTTCTTGCTCCTGTGAATTCGTTCATGCTCACTACTGACCTATAGCTTGTTTCCATGGTGAAAGTGTTAGGATGATCATCACATGGACAAATACACTGTATGACAAACAGGCCAAGTGCAAAGATGTAAAGCATGACTAAGACCAGGGAATGGTGAATAGGCAAGCAGAGTGAATCATAAAATTGTCATCACCGTTTTTTGATTCAAAGGGAGAGAAAGCGTTCACAAAGAAATATCGGCACAGAAATATCCATGTGCTAGTGAAATGTATTCACTGCATGCTTTGGTGTATCAAATTGTTCTTTTTCCTGAGAACACATAGAGCACTTGCTTAAATATTATTCTGATTTATACCCTATGTCACCCTGCTGACATATAAGGAAGGGCAGAAATACATCTGCCGTATGGTTAATAAACATGCTAACATTTGAAGTACCAGAAGTGAATTTATAGCTCACATATGAACACCAGATTCTCTCTGTAGTTCTTCTGCCCTAGTTTCCCCCTTGAGTAGTACGATGGAAGACAGTATGTAAGTATTATAGACACTTATGATGGGAGATACCAAAATTCTAGAGTGTGCTGATTGGTAAGAGCAATCATTTTTCACACTAATGCATTACAGGCTTACATCAGAATTTCCATTTAAATCACAGGAATAAGACTGCAATGGTCACCAAAATAAAAAATGAAGCATTTGCAACTGGGCAAACACCATTAGCTATTTTGAAAAGGTAAATAGCCCTGAGTATTCACTAGCTCCCTTATTCAGTCAAGAGCAAGAATTAATAACATTAACTGTCATAACGCAGTAAATCCTCCTTTTACTGTTTAGGTGAGGTTCTTTCAAAGAAGACCTGAGCTTTGCTTTGGTTTTTTTTTTCTTGTGGTTTTTTGTTTGTTGTTTTGTTTGTTGTTTTGTTTGTTGGTTTGGTTTGGGGTTTTTTTTGTGATGGTTTTCTTTCATGAAGACTTTAAAATTCAAAAATATTTATATGGAAAATTCAGTTGGGTAATTCATTAAGTTATGTTTTAAAGTGGTATGCATTACAGTTCAGATGAGAATTACTACAATATGGAACATTCTGCATTGGATGAAAACCCTCTTTTCTCCCTATAGCAGAAGTTTTGGGTCTGTTTAAGAGAGCCGCATTTTTTAAAAGCTTCTATATAATAGGCAGATTTTTTTGTTCTAGATCTAAACCTTTCAAGTGACTTCCTTTTCTTTCTGTAACACATCTATTATTGTATTTTTAAACTATTACCTAACTTTTATGGTAGTAAAGTTTAAGGAGATTCTATGCTTTTAGCACTGTTTTCACTTTTAAATAAGAATAAATCATAAAGATGTAACAAATACAAGAGCATCAACTTGCCTTCTTGAGCAGCAGAATTATCATGTGGAATTATTGCCTGAGGTATATTTTCCTCTTGTTTAGGGAAACTGGCACACTAATCCTTTTGTTATTATTTGTTCTTCAGAAAGGGTACTAATTTGTAGAATTCAGAAAAGCACAAGGGACTCTTCTATCAAATAGATAAAAGAAAGATGCATAGTACCATGCTGTGATTCTATTCCATCAGAACAAAATTTTGCATGATACATAAGAGATACAGCATGATTTAAAGAATAACATTTATAGGTCTTCAACTGAAATAACTTCTCTTTATAGAACTATATCACAAGTAAAGCTGTGATGATATTTACTACTCCTACTGGACAAGTGCAATCTAATTATTTTCTTCTTCTAGAAATAAAGAAACATTTTTAATATATATTTTTAAAGAGTTAGAAAGCTGCCTGTGAGGTAGATTTGATACTTTCAGAAATAACACTCTGTCCTGCTAAGAAGAGGTAGAGTTTCTATCACAGTCATGCAGTTACTGGGAAGAAAAAAAAAGGAAGAGGGAATAGATATAGGGACCTGGCAGCATTAGTGGCTCTTGGTAACTAATTTACTGGCTAGGTTTGACTTTAAGGCACGTATGAGTTGGTGCAATGTGTTATAGGACTCCCAGGGTGAGATAGTGCGTGTAATCTGATGTGCAGGGTGCATGTGTATGCATCTGAGAAACACACTTTGCCTGATTGACATTTCACTGCTTAACACTTACTTACTTTGTAACTTGTTTATCCAAGTGCATGATATATTCCTGCACAGCATGGTGCTTTTTGAGGAATAAGTTATGATAGCCCAAGCCTATAATTTGACTTCCGTAACAGGCCTTCTGGGACTGGAATATTTGTTGTAACTTGACTTTGCTTCTCCCTTGCTGAACTACTTCACTAAGAATATGCACACCCACTAGCCTCCCCGTTTAACAAAGTGTGCTCATTGTCCTGTATTGTAATCTGAAAGGTCAGGGCATTGAACCATTAAATATTCAATTTATTCATGTAGGAACATTACATGTGTTTCAATGTTTTCTTAAATGATTTGACATTAGCAAAAGAACACTGAGGCAAAAGAAACTGTGTAGAAGAGATAGGCCTTAGGCAATACACAACAACAAATCATAACAGATATTAAAAACAGATTTAATATACACACTGCTGAAAAAAACCCTACCTTCATTAGAGGGGTATTAGCTAGAGGGTGACTGCTCATGCAATTTGCTGTACATTAACGTACAAGTTCTATTAAACTTCCTGATAAAAACCCTCTTACAAATGTACTCATTGATGTCAAGCTAATATCTATGTATATATATTCAGTCTAAGAAAATATTAATTTTCCATATGTGATTCTGTAGCACTCTGATTCTAAGAAGTCTAGCTGGAATTTTCACTGATGTGGGTTTTTTGGGGGTGGTGGTGGTTTTGGGGTTTTTTGTTGTTGTTGTTATTGTTGTTGTTGTTTGGTTTGTTGGGGTTTTTTTCCCTTTATTTTAAGTGTGATTCTAAGTAGATTTTGTTTGGTCACTCACTATGTCAACTTTTCATAAACATTGAAAAGACAAAATTTATTGGCCTAAACATTCACTGTCCATCAGTTTCTAAGTTAAGGCTCTGAGTAGTTGGCCAATTACAAATGTATAGCTGTGAGTATTCATGACAGAAATCTTTGATTACTTCTCAAGCAATAAAATACCACTGCAAAATCAACACTATTTTTGGAAAACAGCAGAATATACTGCAGAATGCAAGAATACTGGGAAAAAAAAACCCAAACAAACAAAAAACTCCACAACCTGAAGAAATTATTAGTTTTAAATTACTTGTTCAGCTCCTTTTCAGGATTCTGCTGACATGAAGACTACAAAGAGATAAACTAATATTTTTCATATGGGTGGACACCATCTACAAGAACATAATTTTGCAATTATAAATGCATGTTTTAAATTACTGTTCAGGGTATTTTCTGATTTGAGCAATTAGCAAATCAGAATTTCACAAATTATTACTTCAAACAGTTGGCAAGGCACAGTACTGACCTACAGAGACTGAATGTAAGGGAGATGATTATTTAGAGGCAAAATCTGCCAACCTCCTTGTATTGACCAGTTTCTTACTCTGAAGTTATCCTAGTGAGATCAGTAGGATTACTGGAACTGTAATGTGCTAGTTATTGTGAGAAAGCCTGGTGGAATCTGGCCTTTGATGTGTCTTGCTGGCTTTTTTTTTTTTTTTTTCTCTTTCCTGTTTATAGACCTTAAAACAGCTTTACTGTAGTTTCAAGTTTGGAACTTGAAAGTTTATACACTTATTTCAAAGACAAAACTTCAGGTTTTTTAATTTGCTTAGAAAAGATGTTCTCCAGTCATTCAGCACTTAGATTCATGATAAGCTCTTTTAGAAATAATACAATACCTGCACATTCTTTTCTGTATTTTTTTTCCATAAATTTACTGGTTTTGCAGCTGTAGCATTCTCCTTTTAGAAGGATAAGACCTCTCTCTCTCTCTTTGTGAAACAAGAAAAATATCACCTATGTTTGCTCTTCCTCACTCTTGAACTACTGAAAGCAATACAAAATTTGGCATTGATTCCAATTACAGTGAGAGGGGAGACTTGACCCTGACATGCTGAGCCCTCTTACGGATGGTGTAGCCCTTTAGTGGTGCTTGACATATGCCTGGATCACTCCCTAAGTATATAACGCTTGCAAAAGGTGAGTCACTTCAGTACTTTTTCTCTTCAAACAATAGTGGTGACTTTTTGTGACTATTTAAGAGGGAAGAGAGACAAGGGTGGGAATAATTGTGAAATGATTTGCTAGAGAATAAATTCCTTTGAACCCTCCCCTCCCCCCCCCACCCCTCGCCCCGTTTTGTGTATTGGTTGCCGCTGCTGCCATACACATATCTTTGTTGTAAGTTTTTTTTTTCTTTTCTTTTTTTTTTCCCCCTTCTTCCATGTGCCTGAACATGATTGGTTGGCTCCATGTTCTCATGCTATTGTTCAAGATGTTTCTATGGTGAGTGATTTAATTTCACTAGATTTGTGGCTTTCTCCTGCTGTGCCTGTATAATGGCATTGATGCAGATTGTTGAAAGGGGGAGTCTCAAGCCAGGTGGAGTTAATTAAGATGAGGTAGGTACCCCCCAGTCCTTCTCACATGGAAAAGAGTATAAAGCAAACCTGGCAGCTGATGATATAGCAAATGTAAATATAATTCTGATGACAGATCATGTCATTTCAAAAGTAGTGAAAGCAACTGAAAACTAAAGCAATGCACTGTCTGCTAAAATTGCAGTTCCCATTAAGGAAGAAGTCATTTATTTTCTGTGAACAGCTAAACAGTCACAGGGTTTGAGAAAAACTGGCTTGAGGGTTATAATGAGAGGTCTTGCTACACATGCAAGAAAGACACGAGACCCCCCTTTGCTCCTCCCTGCAAGGGTCCATGTTATGCTCACACATGGTTGATATACTGAATTTGAAAATTCCTGTAACTCTTGACATGCTAATGAAGTTACTGAAACTGATTTGGGATGAAAGAAAGCAGATGAAGCCCTGTAATATTTGTGACTTGTTTTGTGGAGGAAAGAAATGAGCAGTTCAAGATTTTCCCGAAGACTGCCAAAATTTACAAGCCACAGAAACATAGAGATGTTTAAACCATATTTTCCATGAAAACCTGGCGTGAAACAACACAGAGGGAAAGGTAAATATATTGAGATCTCATACTGTTTTAAGCAGGGGGAAGTTGTTTTCACTTTTCCTTAAATGACTGTATCTTATTAGTCGGAGTACAAGTTACGTGAAATGGAGTCATAGAGAAGAACACGCAGAAACCTGTAGATCTTCTGTGATAAAGAACGGAGCTAAACAGGGCAAAACCACTCTGTGGATCTGGAGTTTGATGGATTTAGAGGGAATGAAAGGACAAAATTGGGAAACAGCTAATGGCCACAGCATGCTTTTCTTCCTGGTGAACTAATTTCCCTCTGGAATGTTTTTTGCTGCAGGAATATGTTCAGTATGGAAATTAAATGGAAACATAAGCAGTCTATCTAAAGTATTTTATCTAATCTCTGAGTTTATTTTAAATCCATCGGAACAGAATCTCGGCACTGTCTTTTATAAAACAAAGCAGTTAGAGGGCTGAAATTATCCACTCCTCTCTGCTTAAGCTATTTGAACATATCAGATTTTTCCCTTGTTTTAGTCTCCAAGGGAATATTGTTGGGTCACTCAGAGGTGACTGCATGAATGCAAATGAAAAGAGATGGGTCTTGACTTTCACTCATAAGGTGCTATGGTCCAAAACTTACTCTGATTTTTGATGAAAAGAGATTCCCTGTCTGGAAGGCAGACAAAGGCAGTTGCCAGGATCCTAACCCTGATCCCTGTCTGTCACAGTTCCTATAAGACTACAGCTGCCACACTGGGTCAAAGTAAGTAGCAGGTGTGAAGGGAGTCATGGCCCAATCCTTTCAAGACATTGAAGAATAGGGCCAACATTTGGCCTTGGGGTGGATTTGATGCCACCCAGGTAGTGAGAGTATCATCAGAATGACGTGTTCTTTCTTTGCTGCCAAACTTAGGACGTGCACTGAATAAGACGATTGCAGGCAAATGTTTCTCCTATCTCTGAATTCTTCTTAAGGAGAAAGATAAGAGAAGGAACCTAACATTATGTTTCCTGAGTATTTGATGTATTTCTGTGATGTGGCAATGGTACATAGCAAGGTATTAAATAAGTAAATTTCAATTCCTTCTGCTCAATTTATTGATAATGAACACGTCAAAGTTAATGGAAGAAAATTAACTTGGATCAAACAAGCTCATGAACTAGTTTACCTAATATCTGCAAATAAGGCCTGATTTTACGTACTGTTTAGTAAGGGAAATGTTAGGGGAAACCATAAAGACAGAGCAGGAATAATTACAGAGTAAACATGAAGGTGAAAAGGAAAATAAAAGATGTCTTATTTGACCTTCTATTGGCAAATTTTCAAACTTGAATTGCTACTTTTGTTTTAAAAGATAATGTCAAACATTCATAATAAGTCTGGTTTGATGAAAAATAGTTAAATT
This sequence comes from Laterallus jamaicensis coturniculus, assembly GCA_022605575.1. Lineage (NCBI taxonomy): Eukaryota > Metazoa > Chordata > Aves > Gruiformes > Rallidae > Laterallus > Laterallus jamaicensis. The sequence continues at coordinate 1,367,804 of JAKCOX010000062.1, forward strand.
TAATCTTTTCAATCATAAGCTTCATCCGCAAAGCTATTTTCCATTTGAAATTACTTCTAAATTTCAAGATGAAAAAATAAACCCATGAGTTATTCTTGCTTTATAGAATGACTTTTTTTTTTCTGAATCCCAAGAGAGAGAAGGATTGCCCATGAAGACACAAAGTGTTTTAACATATTATTCAGTATTTTAGACACCTTCACTCCTAACTCAGAGCTCACAGTGAGTGAAGATTTTTTTTTTGCAGACCTTCATCAGGACTGCAACGTGGAGACTTGATTTTGTAGGACCTACAATATCAAGTAAATTTTCATAATCCCAGATAACTTCAAGTGCCAGGTGTAAACTCTCTCTGTATCAAACTGCCATCTGCTTGAGTGTTGTCACCCAGAAACAAAAACATTTTTGATATATGGCTTACAAAACTACCTTGTAAATCAGAGCTTGATTCAATATTAAGAGACCTTCTTCATCTTCTACTTTCAAGAAAATAGGATTTTTTTAGACACGTTGTGCTCTTAATCATACTATCACACTATCTGTCAAAGTAGCCAGATTGTAAAGCTACAGGTTGTTCTGCCACAGAATGAAAATTTGTTCTGCTAAAGTCAGCGACAAACACCCACAGAGATAGCATTTCACTCATGATATTTCACCATAATATACCATGACTCTAAATTAAGAGGTGACTGCTTATAATTGAATTATGATTACAGAGGATTAGAAATTAGAAGAGACAATGAAAATGCTATTTATATTTAGAATAAGGTTATAAAAAATAATTTTTAAAAAATAAAAGAGAAAAGTAAATAAGTAAAAAAAGTAAAATTTATTATTCAGACACTAAAATGACATTTTTAAAAAAGATTACATATTTGCATCTTTTTTAATATATATTTTTCCTCTACAGAATATAATTAAATAATATTCTAACACGTACTTGGTACTTTTTTCTATTAAATTTTTAAGCTTCCTTTAAATTTTTGGAAAAGAAAAAAATGAAGAGAAAGAACAGATTAGGAGAGGAGTAAGCAGATAATAATAGCAAAAAGAAGAATCCAAATAAAATGGGAATAATCTCCCATTTAAATAATCTCCCTAGGGAAGTGGTGGATTCTTTGACACTGGGCACTTAATATACAGCTGGTCGGGAACTTGAGCTACCTTGTCTAGATGGTACTTTTGTCTACTTGGAGCTTTGATGAGAGGCTGGACCAGATGATTGTCAAGGTCCCTTCCAACCTGATAATCTATGATTCTATGGTGATGATAAAATTGTACTAAAATAGTACATGGTTAAAATAAAATCTTAGTTTTGGACATTCATGGAGAAAAACCAGCAACATGTATAAATTATTTTTTAGTAAGTCTCAAGCTACAAGAAAATCTGCACTTTACCACAGTTATTGGGGTTTTCTGTAGGCCCTTTGGGGAAGAACACCTTAAAATCTGTGCGTGTATCAGATTTGCAGGAATGAGGCTTGCACTCTGATTTTCTGGTAAAGTTGATTTAAAGGAATAAAAGGAAGGGGAAAGAGGGAAAGAGAGAAAGCAAGAGAGAAAGCAAGAAAGCGAGAAAGCATGAAAGAGCAGAAGAAAGATGTTAATAACAAACGATTTTTTCAGGCGGAAGTAGATGTAAAAAAAAACCCCAAACCAACCCAAACAACCAACCTGTGAAAACATACTTTTAAAACTGGTTGTTACCTTTTAGAATATTGTGGCTGTGAAGTTCTACATACACATCACCAAGAAGATTTATCCCTTGGAGAAAGATCAAATAATAAGGGAATATTCATCACAAAGCCAGATAGATGGTACATCTTGATGAAGGCAACCAAACTGCATTGTAGAATGATGCATTCAATAGTAAATGAAATATTAATCCCCTCTAATGAATTTAAGATGGAACTGACAAATAAATCAGACTCAAAACTTATTAAAACTGCTGAAAATCAAATGTGAGGTGAATATTTTAATTATATCTTTAGTTCCAACACCAGTTCAGGGAGGGCGGTGGTGGTGAACGACAACAGGACATGACACATGACAGCAGGTGAGAATCTTATCACAGCAACTGCCTACTTGTCCAAAAAATGAAAAGTGAAGTTGACTCCTGAGTTTGTAGAGTTTGTACCAAGAAATGTAAAATTAATGCTGAGGGACAGATAACACATTCGGAAAAATTCTTTTGATAGTATATTTTTAGTCATACATTAAAATACTGAATGTCTTGTAATTTGGGGAGCCGAAATAATACGTCATGAGGTCTAATCATCTGTCTGCTGTTCTAATGACAGATACAGTAAAGTTTCATATAGACAAAACTAATCCTGAAACTCTTGCCAATATTAACATATACCATTTCTTATTCGTTACTTTTCCTTGCTTCCTGTTCTTCAAAAATATTAATATTGTGGCTTCATTGGGAATAGAAATAGGGAAAGTTAGTTCACCCAGTACATAGCATAAGTAGCTGATGTCTGGAAGCAAATAACAAGTGATTGAATAAAATGTGGTGATATTAAGTATTTCAGTCATACTATGAATATTGGCAAACAGGAAAGACTTTTAGAGAAAGAAAGATTGGCTCACAAATGAAATGGTGTGTTAAACTTGAAAAAAATTATAACAGTGGGATCGAATACCTTTGTAAATAATGGTAGCAAATATAGCTAAATGAGAGCAGTAAATAGCTGCACAGTGAGTAGCCACCTATATCCCAAATATACACAACAAAACTAGCTTCCCAGCTGTATCTGGTGTGAATAAAGTATACATTTGGAAGCCTGGTTGAGGCATGAACAAACGTAGCTTAAAGGTTGCCAATGTTTAAATTAACTCTTTGGGAAAAGGAATATATTTCCTTTGAGCGTTTACAATGCCTAGGTAAATGGCACCCTAATCCCTAATGAGGGCTTATCTACACTGCCAGAACACAAAATGTGAGAGAAGAAATAAAAAGCCCCCAACCCACTGCATAAAAACTTCTTTACTCTGTATTGTCTGTGTTCACAGCTGCAAATGTTGCAGTGAGTAGGAGCAGCTCTCCAGATCCTATAATTTACAGCATTGTCAAGTGAGGAGTGTTGAAACAGAAATCTATTCTCCTCATCAAGCATGTCCTTGCCCACATCCTTTTCCTTATTGCACAAACAACACAGAGTGACAGTCTGTGCTCACATAACAAGTATGACTTTAAGAATTGTATCTATTTGAACTTTATGCTTTCATTCTCCTGTTGATTTGCAATTCTTAATCCCTGAGTATAGAAGAAGTCCTCTGAGAATGTATAAATAAATCTGTTAATTATTATGTGTTAAAATTAATTTAAATTGTTTTAGAAGAAATTTAGCACTTACTATTAGATGCTGACATGTCTGTCCCAAGTGGTCTTATCAACACACTAGTGCTGCAATTTCCTATTTTCTTAAAACTGACTTAATTGTTATGCAAGTTACCACTTCAGATTTTTTAAGGACACAAGGAAGTTTCTCATTTTGTGGAGACCAGAGAGAAAAAAAATGCAAAAACTCAACAACAGAAAAATAACACATGAAAATGTCAATGAGTTGCCATATTTCACAATGAGCGCTGTCTCTAGATGCTCTAAATAGGATTGAAGTTTTGCAGTATCACCAGCAAAGGTTTTTTTCTTGCATCTCACTCAATTTTTCTTTATCTTTTAGCAACATAAGGTTTCTGCCATTTTAATTTAGAGTAGCAGAGAGAATGGATTGCTAGTTTTCCTGCTTTTCTCAGTATGCAGTAGAGCTAACACCTAAAAAGAGATTAGGTGTCTAAATTAAAAAACTTGCTTCTTTCTTGTTGTTTAAACTAGATATTTTTTCTCTATGTGATTTTTTATTCTCTATGTGAATTTTTCCTCTATGTGATTTTTTTTAAAGAAATGTCCTAAATTGTCTAGCTAACTACATCTAGTTTATCCACTTGTAGTTATGTCACACAGTTTCTCAGAGTTTTCTTTATAAGAGTTTAGATGATTTTTATTTATCCTTGCATTTTGGTACAGGCTCCCTCAGTGATACAAGACACTTGATCACTTGCTTAAGGCTGTCCTCAACAGAGGCTATTAACTACTTTTCTTTTATATACGGAGCTTAGAAAGACGGAAGGAAGGAAGGAAGGAAGGAAGGAAGGAAGGAAGGAAGGAAGGAAGGAAGGAAGGAAGGAAGGAAGGAAGGAAGGAAGGAAGGAAGGAAGGAAGGAAGGAAGGAAGGAAGGAAGGAAGGAAGGAAGGAAGGAAGGAAGGAAGGAAGGAAGGAAGGAAGGAAGGAAGGAAGGAAGGAAGGAAGGAAGGAAGGAGATGCAGGGTATAATAAAATACAAAGTATAATAAAATAACATTATCTCTGTGATTTTGGATTGGTTTGACAGTAAAATTGTAATAGACTATAAATGCAGAAATAAATTTTGAAAAATATTTTGAAGGATTAATGTAGTAATTTTGAAGTTAATATATTACTAAGGTAAACAAAAAAAGCTTAATCTGGAATAAGATCTTAAAATTTATCACCTTATGCCCTTGACATGCATTTTCAATTGGCTTGGTGACTTGTTATGATACAGTAACAATACATAATTATTATTATACATAATTATATTAGTGTTTTAAGTCAGAAGATTTGTGGAGTATGTATGTTAAGGTAATTTATTGAAAATATCGGAATCAGAGACAGCATCCATAGATATTTCAGAGATGTTGTTTGAAATAAGTTTAATTATTCCAAAGAAAATTATAAATGTTACACACTGTTATTTTTAGACTATTCTGGGGGTAGCACTACTTATCAAGTTAAATTAAATATTTTTTATTTTACTGAAAGGACAATAAGATCTTAATGATCTTCACACATTTATAATTAATGCAAGCAGTGAGGTCTAAAAGCTTTTACTGAGATTTTCAAACTTGGTTGCTTATGTTTATGAATAGTAAAAAACAGGTTGCCCAGGAAAGCTACAGATGTCTCAACTCTGGAATTGTTAATTGTCAGGTTGGATGGGGTTTTAAACAACCTAGTCTACAGGAGGCTGCACCTTCCCATGGCAGGGGGTTGGAATTAGATTAGGTCTTCAAGGTATATTCTAACCCAAACTGATCTGTGATTCTATGATAAACCTGAGTATCTGAGCATTGTTTAGTATATATCAAAATGGGATTTCACAGATTAACGCTATATTCAGTAGAAAGAATGAGTCTGACAAAGATGATTACAGGGTTCCCTATGAAGGGAGGCTGAGGGAGATGATCTCGTTCAGCCCAGAGAAGAGAAGACTTCAGGGGGACCTCATTGGAGCCTTCCAATACCTGGAGGGAGCATATAAACAGGAGGGTAATCGGTTTTTTAAAAGGGTAGATAATGTCAGGACAAAGGGGAATGGATTAAAGTTAAATGAGGGAAGGTTTCGATTAGATATTAGGGGGAAGTTCTTTACTGAGAGAGGGGTAAGGTGCTGGAATGGGCTGCTCGGAGAAGTGGTGGATGCCCCGTCCCTGGAGGTGTTCAATGCCAAGTTGGATGGGGCCCTGAGCAACCTGGTTTAGATCATGCCTGAAGGTTGGTGGCCCTGCCTGTGGCAGGGCATTGGAACTCCATGATTCTTGGGGTCTCTTCCAACCCAGACTGTCGCGAACGGAGGGAAGTCAAGGACACACTCAATATGAGCGATCAGCAAGCTTCGTTTATTAGCTCTAAGTTAGCTCCTTTTATACATTGTAGTTAATATATGCCTACTAGTCAATCTATCATTGGTTATTTGTTACAGATTACATCATCATAAGCCTGCCTCTTGTTTTCATTCTTACAGTTCCTTCAACCAGTTTTTCCCAGATTCACTTGCTTCTTCTGAGGGCTATCTTCGTTTAAGGTCATCTCGACCTTGATCCTGATTGGTCATGCCGCGCTTCTTCTGCTTTGCTTTACTCTGTACTCTGTGCCTGCGTGCACGTACTCCAACACCAGACCATTCTATGATTCTATGATTCTATGATTCTATGATGTATTAATCCTTCTCTTCAGCTAATTTCAATTGCTACTCTTCCACTATAATTTTTGGAGAAACTCTTAGGAATTAAAGGAATCAGAAATTTTCTTAAACTGAAATGCCTCTTGATCAATGTTGCAGATAGCATTATAAATACATATCTTGGAGAATACTGTTGATCATTGCCTATTGCTGATGTGTACAAGCAAGATTTTTTTTTTTTTTTTACATTTTGTGAAAAGCTTCAAAATAGAAGTAGAAAACTATAATTTCAAAGCTAAAGACACTAACACTGCTCTCCAAACCCCAGGAAATTTATATTAGCCTCATGAATGCATTTGGACTCCCGTTGACTGGGAACATATATCCTTGATGAGTAATGAGCAGAGGCTTTCTGGAGAAAGAAAATTTTGGTCTAATATGCCACAGGCTTTGAAAACAAATTCAAAAGATACCCCTGCTTCTTTGGAAAACCAAACCCTTAAGTCCAGCTTTTATTAGAAAGTGCTTTTCTGACAGCTTTATGTGGTGGAGAATGCGGGCAGAGAGCAACATGCAATTCAATATGAATTTTAGGTGAAGCCATTTTATTAGGTGAAATCACACAGATTGTATACCTTTATTACTGCAAACATGTCAAGCTAAAAAAACTGCTAATTGCTTACACACACTGTTCACACTGTATCAATTGGTTAGTAATTATAACGAGTTCTGATAAACCTATCTTATAGCTAAACATCCTTAGTTTACCTTTGATGCCTAAAAGTATCTGCACACCTGCTGTTTTGAACCTCTTGTTATGGTTGGTTCCTAACAAGTTCCGTTACTCCCAAGTACCTTCCCATAACTGCTTCTTGGTTTAGGGTAGCCTGTACACCTATCAACAAGGCTGCTGTGTTTTGAGAATGTGATTATTAAGATCCTCTCAGCATGAGTAATTTTCCTCTCTCATGGGAACAGAAGAATATTGTCAGGGCCTAAATCGTGAGAGAAGAGAGCTAGGACGCTAGCAGGCCTGCTGTCTTCCCCAACAGCTTTACATAATTGATGCCTAACTAGGTCTCAATATATGTTTCATTTGAACGTAAAACTTTAGCATTTAAGGATGTAAGTATTATCATGACAGAAAAAAATATATTAATATATACCCGAAGTCCTACAAAAGGTCTTTAAAACAGTAAAGAATTCAACTTTATGTATAATTGCTTTCAGATGTGCAAGTGATGTGGAAATATATAATGCACAGTCTGCCAAAACTATTGATTTTCATGCTCAGTTCCAAAAGATTATTGCTTCATAGTGATGAGCAGAAACATACAGACCACCAATAAATGGCTGGAAGTACTAGAGACCATGGATTTTACTCCATGTGATGATTAACAATGAAGTATATATTTAATGTGCAGTAAAAAGTAGAAAGATAAAAAATGTGTAAGTGTATCTACATGTGTGAGTGTGTGTAAATTATACAATAGAAATATATGCTGTACTCATAATCCTTTTTATAGGATTTCACTGGCAGTAGCATGGCCAAATTTAAGGGCTTCATTAAATAAAATAGGAAAATGCTAGCCAGAAGCCTCAAATTTTATACTCAACTTTCTGCTGCTCAGTGAAATAATTTACCCTATGCATAAATATGAGTCAAATGGCTAACAAATTACATTTGTATGAAAGACAGAAAGTAAAACTCAAGGATGTTAGATTAATGAGGAAAGAGTAACTCATTTTTAAAATATTAGGATAAGAGAACATGATCTTTTTCTCTACAAAGGAAATTCTTAGACAAAGTGGTGTTCTCCTTGGTACAACATGGGGTTTCTCCTCTGAAGTAATCTGAGGTTCCACTGGATAGTGTAGCCCAGTTTAGGTTGATCTGATCAATTGATTCACCATTTTTCATTACCCAATTCTGCTAACAGTCACATCTCGTTGCTTGTAGGCTGACCCTGATAGCAGGTCCTATGAGCTATGAGTCAGACCCCATCCCAGTAGCCACTTGTACATGCCACATCACAGAGCTGTTCCCTAGTGTGGGACTTCATGTCATCAGCTGTTCCTGGCTTTTCATGTTCCTTATATCTAGAACTTTACGCTTCATACTGTACCCCATTTCTTCTGGCCACTACCTTTAGCCACACTGCATATACCTTCTACAAGCTGCACCTCATTCCTGTCTTGTGCAGTCCTGCAACTGCAGCTCATGCTGCTCGTCATTCCTCTGTGCTCCAGTAAATGGAACCAGATTGGCCAGCCCTACTTATTATCGTGCTGAAAGATTAGAACTAAATGCTGGAAAACCTTAGAAAACACTAAGGAAGCTCTTGCTATCTCATACTTTGTGGAGAAAACCATAAACATATTGAGAAGTTTTCTTTCTACAGATCCCACCCTTCATGCCTCCAGTACTGGAAGCTATTGCCAAAGATTAATGTTCCTAAACACCCCCTGAACTTGTAGCAAATTAGCCAAGACTTTTTGTTCAATTAAAAATTGTTTTGGTTGTTTGTTTGTTTGGGTTTTTTAATCTATGCCCATTTTTTTACTCTCCATTTATCTCCCTCTAGTTCCACCACAAAATAACAAAACACAATCCAGAAAATTCTGCATTGCCATCTCTGAATTTTGGAAAGGTAATAGGGAAGCATTAGTGTTTTGCTTCCGTTTTGGCTCTTAATCATCAAGCTTACATACAAGCTGATATAAAAATTAGAATACCCATCAAGGAAATTTGAATTATTATCCTGGTGTAAAAATGTAAAATTTATTGGCTTCAGTCAGTTTCAATGAAGATGGTCAGAGGGCTCTGGGGACACCTTATAGCAGTCTGCCACTACCTGAAGAGGGCCTATAAGAAAGCTAGGGAGGGGCTTTTTACAAGGGCATGTACTGACAGGACAAGAGTTAATGGTTTTAGACATCACAGCAGAACTTTTCCTGAAAGAAACTAGCAGGTGCCTCAAATGTTATATTTGCTCCTTCATTTCACTTCCTGTATAAGTATATATCCATTAGATGTATAAGGTCTGTTGAAGCACTGCTAACACATTTAGAAGAGTCCTGATCAGTGATCTGCTCTGGATGTGGACTTTGTTAATTATTTAATGTCTTCTTATGTGACAATATTTGCTGAACCTGACTAAAAGACAGAGAGGAAAATAGCGTATTCAGAATTCTTTCCTGGGAATTTTGGTTACCAATATGTGAATTAAAATGGAAATAGCCATGCTTCTAAGAAAAGAAAACTAGACTCATGAGGCTCAGAGTCGCAAAAATCAGTTGTAGCAGTGTCCAGCAGAAATATCTATTTTGGTTAATAATTTTGAATATAAAAGACTGATTTTTTTCCAAACTATCAAGTCCTCTGTAACCCTTTCCTAAAAGAGAATTAAAACCCTAGATGGTAATTTTGTCACTTTAGTGTGTGATTTGTAAAACATTTAAAGGTTTGTTCATTCAGAAACACAAAAGATAACAGGAAACAAGTACAAGAAAAATGTTTTTTAGAAGCAAGTTAATCAGAGTCTCTAAAAATAAATAAATTCCTGAGACAAACAAAGGATAAATAAAGTAAATGAAACTTGTTGTAAGAGTAACCAAGCACTCCAATATACCGATATTTTGAATAATTCAGAATAAGACTTAGCAGCAAGACTTTGAATCTTTAGTGTATTTGAGGCATAATTTGTGGAATGAAAGCTTGGTGTCTATTATATATGTACTATTTGTGGATGCAGAGTTTTAATATTTTGTCTTATAGAAAATTTGAAATAAAAATTTCATTAATAGCAAGTATGAAAGTCTTCCCAGTTTTTTGTTAGTAAATAAATGTTGTAATGCATTAATTAATGTCAGGATATAGGCTTATGGTTGATCTTTGTTAAAACCACTTAAGTAACAAATTCTGTGGTTTATAGCTATGCCAATTATCACACATGCATCTATTCAGTGAATCTGAAATGAATAGGATCATACTTAAGGTAATACTAATAAGTATGACAGAAAATAGTAATTAGTCTCTGGATTAACAATTGTTATTTTGCCACTTAGAGTTGTTTATTTTTCAAAGAGCATTTTCTTGCTCTCCTTTTCTTCAAACTTTCTGTTTTAATTTCCATAAGACAAAAAAAAACAGGAAAAAATGAACCCAAACACCTGAATCTTGTAAAGTTGCAAGAAAGCAGTGATGTTGCATAGCCTTAGTCATGTAGAAATTGCAATAATATCAGTCATATCTGACAAATGTGTGAAGTAGCAACACCCCAAGGACCTGCCCGGAAGATAAAGCTCATAATCCTAAAACTGTGAAGTGTTTGAGGCATAATTGGCATTTAAGACTTATTCATGGGAGGGATTTCATCCAGGCCTCAGTTACATATTATGACCATTGATTTCTCAGCTTTAGTTTCCTATACTTTACAGTTCTTATTGACTTCTAGAGCTCTTGATGAGTAAAGTCTCTGAACTGCAGACACTGCTGTTTTGCTCTGATGAACAAGAAACCCTACTTTAAAAGGCCAAAATTCCAAAAACATATAAATGTCAACCAATTCTTTTCATACGTATTAATATTTCATGGCAAACAACTAGACTGAAAATGCCTTGCTTGCATTCTATAACACTAAATCATAACTAGTTCCATTGAAACAAGAGAGAATTTCTTTTGAGTAGTTCTTTGCCCACAAGGGAGTAAGCAAATGGTTCAAATATTTGTCCAGAATGGTTTTTTCTGCCAATTATAGTGCGTATGAGATTGCATAAGGTGTCAGGGTAATTAAGGAAAAATGAAGATGGGTTTCCTTGTTTTAGCTGCTGGACCAATTCTCAAATGCTGCAACTATCACTCAACAGGGAAAAATCACTTTTGAGTGGTCTCTGCTGCATTATGAGTTGATGTTTTTGTGTCCTTGTTTATTATCTCTTTGACATGGTACTTAAAAGGAGTACAAAGTTTTTCGCTTTCCATTTAATATGTGATAGGATTCACAGGAAAAGGCAAACAAATCTAGTTTCATCTGAAGTGACGTGGGTATAGCTTTAGTATTTTGGCCACAGGGGAACTCTGGCTTTGCAAGAGTAACCAGGATAGAGGATTGGGTTCTGTGTCTTAACATAAAGTGGAATGATATGTTTCCTGAAGCCAAAGCATAACTCTTATTCTTTAATATTTCTCAATAGGTTTTCAATCTGAATGCTTCCTTATGTTTCTTTGTGAGCTGTCATTTCCAGAAGACTATAGCTAAAAGATCAAAGCAATCATACTTTAGAAGTTAGCTAAAATCCTTATACTCACTCATTAAACAGTTTTTAAAAATATATATTTTCTTTTATAATTATAATGGAGTTTTGGAGCCTGAAGAATCAATTCTACATCAAAGAATGAATGTTACAATAAATATATACATTTTCCCTTTTTACTAAACTGAAAGATTTTCAACATACTAAAAGATTCATTCATAACAAATATTTTATTATGAGTATTCAAAGAATTAGATTAAAATAATGCAAAATATTAAAATTTTATGTATTTTATATTCATAAGAGATGAATCAGGTCAAAACCACACTTAAGCCATCAGCTATCAGCACTTTATTTAACTAAAACCAGAATAAACCACTGCTGAGCTTTACCATACATAGTTTGCGTTAATAGAGATTCATTTAACCCTAACGTTTTTCTCTTTGAGAGTCAAAGTATTCATCCTTACAAGCTCATGTATCAGGTACGTAAGCAATTCATCTTGGTTTTACAAATTAATACACTTCACCTGTGTGATGGCATACTTCATGTACACGGGTAAAACAGTTTAACATAAAAAACCTTCTATTGCAGTCTCCCTGATAAAATTCTAATCTATACTTACAGTCTCATAGAACCTTGAATGAATGTACATGAGTTTTTATACTCCTGAGGGTAAATTTTCACCAGTATATAACAAATAAAAACAAGAACTCATGTGTTCTGAAGAACCAGTTCCATATATATCATAGATTATAAAAATAAAAATAAGAGGATTTGCTCCATTTACAGTGGCTTTATTTCTTAGAACCACATATATCATCTATTGGAGGAAAAATCCCAAAATTGAAAAAAAAGAGGGTACTCCTTAATTCTCGATGCATTTCAAAATATGCTTATGTGCTTATGCAGTCAAAACCCCCTTGTCATGGACTATGAAGATCATTGACTATGAAAAAACCCCTCGATTATTTCTCTTCCAACTCATGTGCGTTTTATGCATTTTATCATTAGACCCTAGAGTTGAAGTACTAAGAGAAAAAAAACCAAATATTTTGCCTATATTGGTTCATATGGTGTGTGTGATCTTGAAAACACAAACTATTATATTAACTGGGATCTGCAATGTGATCCTTGAAGTCTTACTACTAGAACATAATTTCTTAAGAGACGGTTGTGCTGTTTTCCTCTCTCCCCCCCCACCTCCTTCCCCGACTTGCTCCCCATGGTAATAAACAGAGTTTTCAAAGAAAAATACCTGCTGTAGCTGTAGCTGATACCGATTCCAAAGTTTGTTATATTAGGTAAAATAGTTATAAGTTCTTTCATAAGGAAAGCTTAGATTTTTTAAATCCTTATCCAGTTTCACGATGTCACTAGATGAAGGTTACTACCTAGTGAGAGAGCTCTCAATCAACTCAGCTGTTGCTCTAATCATTTTTGCAAAAAATGTGAAGATACTATAGAGTATCTGATCATTGAGAGAGCGTGGGAGGCGATGATAACCACAGATAAAATCACAAAACTATATCAATTACATGACATTGTTGTCATTTAACTCCACTCACAAAATGCAGCTTAGGGTGCATGAAAGAGCAACCCTCAGAAAGTTTACTCCTATCCTAAACCACTAAAACTGGCATTCCCTCTTTCCTTAGCCTGTTGAAATCAGAAAATAATTGCTGTTATGACTATGAATCACAACCAAGTTACTGTCATAGAAATGTAGTTTATTTAATCCCCATTTTCATATCCTTGCCCCCCAGCTGCATGGATATATTAGTAACCACTTACATCATGGATACTGAAAATAGCTCTTTCCTGTTATGTTTTAGATCACAATCTGCAGTTTGCTATTTCTGATTTATTTTTTATTCTGAAAAAAATTACTTGACATTAAAAGTCTTGAAAATTGTGGTTGGTTCAAATCTGCGATTTAAAAGACCAATGACCAAAACATTCTATTTTCTCATAAAATATTATATAAATTACAATAACAATATTTATGATTAAATAATAACTAATTTCTTATATAGTTACTATATAAATGCACATATAAGCATACATGTGGGCACTTGTATATAAGCCTTACTTCTATTCAGTATAAATATATGTATTTATAGTGTATAACAGATGTATATGGTGTTTTATTTATTTTAACATTTTAATTTCAAAAGCCATACTGGAAGTCCATGAAATGTTGCTAGATTCTGTCACGCCTTCTTGTCTCCTTGACTAGATCTCATTAGCCCCAGAAAATAATGCAATTGTTTATTAGCAGTAGCCTAAATTAGTAGAGGCACAGAAGTACAATCAAAATGTTCTGCATATCACCTATATTTCATATAGTCTGGAACCAGAAGCCAGTTTTTATTACTGAAGTTTTGCACAGGCAAAACCTTGTGTTCCTGCTTATCTTCATTGGCTTCACTGTGACTCCCCTACAAACACAGATCCATCTACTTTAGGTTCAAAGAAGGATTAAGTGGTGCATTTTGAATTGTGTAGTTACAACAAATGCTTATTGAACTTAGTGAAATCCAGGTGGTGTGTAGAATAAAGTACTAGGCACCACATGTCATGTCAGGATGATATAACGTAGCTGTATATGCCACAGTCAGTATGGAAGTTACCTGGAGCAGCAGAAAACTACCACCCCACAAAACACAGGATAAACAGTCTCTCTCTATATATATGTGTGTGCATGTGTCTGGATAAAAATAGGTTGCATTTATATTTTATATAGAACAGTTATTTAATTATATAATTTCCTTAACTATATATACAAAAAAAGTTTAGTTAATTTCTTGAATGTCATTTTGTATTTTTTAGTGAAAAGAAGTCTGATGACTATCAGAAACATCTTAATTCTTTTTTACATTTTCTCTTGTATTGTTGACTTACATTAACATTTCAATAATTTATTATTTATTTAATTATTTTTTTAATCTACTATAGAGCTTACTGGCATTTTTAGATATGCATACTCTTACATCTTTAAATGCAAAGTTTTTTAGTTTAGATTTAAATAGCATTAGCAATAAATATACTATCCTGAAACTTTTTTGTTGTTGTTTTCTCTGCAAAAATAACTGAATTGAGATTCTCAAGCATGATTCTAATATGGTATTTTCTTACTGTCCTGACACAAATATAGATAGTTTGGTTAAAACATTATCTAACAATAGTTCTGACACTTTACACATGCCTCTCTCAGAGAATTGGTTTGTTTCGAGACTTTTATGCTCTTAGAAACCTTATCATGTATGAATAGCTAGCCTTTTAGATGACTCCTGTCTAAACTCCTGTTAGCAAGGATTTAGCAAGACTGTGGGATGGAGACTCTATTTTGTAACAAAAACACTTGGTTAATGTGCTTTAACCACCGGTGAGCACTCCATCACCACAAAAACCTGCCATTTTGATGTTAGTCTCTAGATGCATGTTAAGGTTAAATAGTGATAGAAGGGTGCTAAATGAAGTCTTATCAGGTTACCTTACATCAGAACTGTGATAAAGCTCTCTCAGGAAAGTATCAAACAGAACAACGGTCTATTCAGAAATGTTTGACAGAAGACACACCATTACAGTGGGACCCATCTAATTGACAGCACGGCTTAAGTCTGGAATTTCTGCTACGCAGAACCTGATGACTGCTTTGACTCCCGCAGTCTGTGATGAGTTCAGGCTATTTCAGGGTCAGTTTTGTGAGTTAACTAAACCTTGGGATCTGTATAGCAGGCAGGATATCTTGTAACAACAGGTTTCCTTATCTTTTTTTACCTATCAGTCTCCATCAGAAAAAAATGTGAGGTACATAAATGGTTCAGTATAATGCATCTCTGAATGTCAGAAATGTTTTGGTTTGAAAATTATTTACACTAGTCTGATTTACCCTCAATCTTTCTAATTTTGAAGCAGGACTGTAGTGCTCTAACAAATTCTCATGATCACCTCATCATCAAAGTAATTCATGGAAGGAGAAGACCGAGACAATTGGACACAGGTGGGAACCATCTATTTGAATGAGTTTTGATTTTGGTGCTTTCTGTTTGACCATCTCACTTTTGATTGTATATGCTCCTTTGTTGCCATTGACCAGAATCATGGATTTATCGGAAGTTGACAGAGAAATAACTGGAGCAAATTTTAAATTAAACTAAATCGTTCAATCTGGAGTTGGACAATATAATCCTTATGGGTCCCTTCCAACCCAGTAATTCTATGATTCTTGTTTAAATGACTTGAGTAAAAGAAAGATCACTAATATGGGAAATGTCATATTTCTGCTCCAAAAAGTGCCTCTGATATTTCCCATGTAAGGATAGGCAGGGGATTACAATGGGCTGGGAGGAGTTGCCTGGTTCTGTTCCAGGGATGGGGCACTGTATCCTTTACAGGCAGGACATATTCCCACAAGGCATCCTGTAACAATATTTGTGTAAGAATATGACTATTTGAGAATTACACAGAGTAGGGGAAAAAAAGCCTGTAAATAAATAAATGCAGGACTGAAAAACTAGACTTTTGATATATCCAGATACATAAAATGTACTGGACCACTGGTAATTCTCTGACTTCGGATTCTATTATCCCGAATTTCAATATGAATTCATGACCTTCCTTGAAAAATAATTATAATGTGTTTTAGGCATCAAAGTCACAAAAAACAGTGGAAATTTTCAAATGAGGAAAAAAAATCAGACACTTTGGCAAAAGAATTATATTTAAACTATGGTGCTATTTCAAGAGGCAAGGGAGACTTAATCAGAAAGTCTTTCTTTAAAAAAAATAGCCGTTACCTTTGGTACCAGAGTAAGTGAACTAAGTAGTTGAAAGGGTGCAGATAATGGGAATGATAAGGTCATGTTGTAATGCGGTGCATTCTAGAACAGTGTCCTTCTACATGTATCCAGCTACACAGTAAATTACAAATTGTCAAACAACTGTAAGAGGAAAACTGATATGAGGTTTTCTAAACTTAGCTAGATAGCCTCCTAAAAACTTTTTCTCTGAAAAAGTCTGGAAAGATGAGAAGTGCATGTGTACTATTGCACAAGTATTGCAGTATAGATAATTTGGACCGGTATTCGTGCTTGGAATCTTCTTTCCATTGCATCATTTTAGATATGATAAAAAACAGATACAGTTATGAAATGAACCTGGTTAGGAACATTTTTACCACAGAAGGGAAAAAAAAGTTTCAAACACCAACCATTTTGTGGGCTTTCTTGAATGTTTTCTGTGTTGTAAGTTCCTTAAAGTCATGCCAGCTTTCACAGACTGCTACTCTTACATTGAAGATTACATTTTGCTTTATAGATACTCTTTCACATCATTAGAATTCTTTAGATGAACCTTGACTTAGAACAACACTGAGAAATTTGTTATTTTGAATTACATGTTCTGCATTTGTTCACTCTAGAATGTTGCTATTAGTACTTTAATTGCATAAAGAACTAACAAGTATAATATACCATTCATTAGTCACCATAGCTAACTCCTCTTTTGTGTTTTGTTTTTTTTTTAAATCTACTTTGATAAAAAGGGTAAGATGGAACAGCTTTTTGTTTTCCATTAGAAAAAAAAAATCTACATGAGAAGTGGATAAAATTGTTTGCATCTATACTTAGGTAAGTGTTGGGAATGGTTTCACTCCACTCAAAATTCTGAGTGAGTTTATTTGATTCTATTGTTTGACCATAGTAAAAATAAATATATACATGTTACAATAGAGTAGCAACTTAAAAAAGCTCTCAGCATTTATATTCAGGTTTTTCTCTGAACAGTCTTCATAAGTCTCTTACCTGTATAGTCAAAGTAGAAACAGACTGGATAGGTAAATTTTTAAAGTGATGCACAATCTTAAATATGTGTTTCAACTTTCCTCTTTTAATTGATTTTAATTTGTTTTATGAAATATTGAATTAGATTATATTTTCTGCTGGTAGAAGAGGAAGAGAGTACAGCACTGAATCTGAAAAAAACAAATAAACAAACAAACCAATATTAAGTAGTGAGATTTGCAGAAATTCTACGCTAACAGAGGAGTTTACAGCCAGATATTTCTGAATATTTTTTTTCTATTAAGACCCAAATATTTTTAAGTGCACTAAAATTTTGCTGACCATCATCTTAAATTAGTTCAAATTATATCAATATCTGCCAAGTGCAGATAAAGATTAATACAAGGATAACAATTTAGGATTTTTATGCTAAATTTTCACACTGAGTTTGAGCTCTGGGGACATTTTCTAAATAAAAACAGCTATGTATACTAATGATTCACAATATCCACATATTAAAAAGAAACAAAACTATTTTCCTTTCTCTGACGTATTAGACATCAGTACCGTTAAAGTAGGAATATCTCCGTCAACAGATCCTTAGTGGTAAAAAAAAGATGAGAAAGGAAAATTGACATTAGTCTCTAGTGTCAATTTGTTTACCACTGGATATTTCAAAACAAGCTTTGATAAAAATATAATTGCAGGAAGCTTTAATATTTTTTGTGATAAAAACATTATTTTGTACATTATTTTTTAAAAAGTTATTTTATTAGGATAATATTCTTTTATAATAGTAAAGTTTTACCATTCTATTTTTTTTTTCTGTACTACCCAAGAAATCTGTGCAACTTCAAGAGAGTTCAACAAATTTATTGACTCATTCTGCCTTCAGAGGATCATCTGTTTCCCACTGATGTCAGCTTTTGACATGTGTATGTTCTGGATCCAGAATTTGGTACTTATTAGTTTAATATCTCAGCAGCAATGGGAGTGACGGATATCTGGGGATCATTTCAATGACTGCCAAAGTGCACCCACCTCTTGGGGAAAAGTTATTCCAATGTAAACAGTTTTGATGTTGCCAACTTGCACAATATTTGATATTTTCTCAGCGGCCCAGCTGTTCTCTGAGCTTCACATATGCAGATACAGCTTTAGTTGGAGAAAAAAAAGGGTTTTACTGCTGAGGAGTTGGGGAGGGGGGAGTGGTGGGTGGAGGGGGGATGGGTTTTAGGATGAAGCTTAAAGCAATGAAGGCTTTTAGCCACAAAAAACCACAACTGCTTATAAAAAAATAAAGAAATAAAGATTTTTTTAAGTTGTGTTATTATTTAGAGTTTTATCTGGAGGAGAGCAAGAACTTGTGCAGGGAATTTAGGAGAGCTGTACTATGTCTTTTAAGTCCTTATTATTGAGAATTCTATGCTTTAGAAAGAATAAGAAAACATGGCATATGTTCAAACTCCACAGAAACTATTGCAGTAGTAGTTGCATAAAAATATTCCGATTTTTTTCCCCACTGTTTTCTAGAGGACAAGGCCATCTTTATCTCAAAACTAAGCAGTGGAAATATTCATTCATATCTCTGTGTTAGGTATTCTCTATATTTTAATGAACTTTACTTAACAATTGGCATACAGACAAGAAATCCCCAGTTTTGTTCATGCTAGAACTCTAAACAGATGAGACAGCCTCAGAAGAGACAGCCTCAGAACACCATTACAACATTTATATGAGCTGTGTTGCTTTTTTGTCTAACAACTACAAGGCGATATATTACACATACAACATTAATTTAAAAAATCAACATATTTTCTTAATTTACTCAAAGCTTGGATGTTCACAGCTAAACTTCCGTGCTGATAATTTGAGACAACATGGGCTCAAAATGAGTTATCACAATATAAATGGTTTAATGAAAGTTTCCAATGGTCACCTCTGAATTCAACTTGGATTTAGCTGAGGTTTTCTCACAACTCTGCATGCTTCCAAGGAGAGAGGTTAATCCTTAGGAATGCTAGAGAATCACTGGGTAAACTGATAATAGTACATTTTTATGATTCTGTCAAGTATAGCCACAATTAAAAAGTCCCTTTGTGGAGTGAATACAAAGGCTTTCGAAGCCGCAAGTGGTCCATGGGCTGTGATACAGAGAATCTTAAGCTGATGGATATTGACGTAGCCCTATTAAAGTCAATGGCATTAACACCTCTTTTATACCAGCTAACAATCTGGCCTGTGATCTGCCCCCTACCCTCTCCATTATACACTGTGTTAACAGATTGTCAGACGTCCCCTTGAGAGAAAATGTATATCCTGAAAGACAAACCAGTTTTACATCTACACATGATTTCCAAACAAAAAGTCTGATCTGGAGTCCAGTAAAATAAAGAACAACTCCTGGAAAAAAAGAATAATAATAAAAAAGTACTTAGTTTCTAACTTTTTCTCTTTTTGCTTTTTAAAGGAATAGGCTAAGAACAGTACAGCGAGGAAGGCAATTCAGCCTCAATAAAGCTATTATTTCCCCTCCTGCACAGGTGGTAGGCTCAGCTTTTCCCCTCCCAGTGTTACAGCCAGTGCAGCTGTATCAGAGCATGTATAATTAATTAATTATACATGCCTCAGTATATAATTAAGTATAGGGATGGTGTAGGGGGGATATATCAATGATTTTACAGAGGAAAAGAAATAGGAGGCATATTGTAACTCTGATTCACAGTTTGTAGGTTTCTCCACCCCCTGGGGCAATGTGACTGCCCTCTGTAATTGAACCCTCAGTGTGTTTTTTGGCGGGTTTTTTTGGTTTGTTTTTTTTTAAACAGCCGAATAATACTGTCAATGAATAAAGAGACTGTGATCTAGAGTTCAACCTCAGCCAAACTGTGAGGACAGGAGACTAGAATCTTAAAGGTAGCACAATGGAAGGCAGTAACTGCTAAATCGTTGTGGACTGCAGAGCAAGTCGGTGTTGTGCAGCCAGAAGTGCAGCAGTGAAGCTCACCATAGACACAGAGATCTTGTTGCAGCACTGGATCATATGTGCATGGTGTTTTAGATAACTGAATTTAACCCTTACTAGAATTTTAAAATCTGTATAAACGAACAAGCATCTCACAAGAGATACTCATACCCTTTTTGTGTGCAGTTAATGTCTGATATAGCGAGCATCCCTTTAGATGATAAACTGTAATTGATTTTGATAGCGTGTATTTGACAACTTAGAGGTAACATCAGTCTGTGCTTACTCTCTCATGTGAACCACTTGATATCTCCTCACTGCCATTATCCAGTAAGACAAACAGTGAATAAGATGATTCTTTTTATTCATTTTTTTTCTGGCTGTTTTCAGAAGATTAATTAATATCTCTAGTTTTTTGCATTTTTATTTCCACAGTGTTGGAAAAAATATGTTAGTAAAAACTCGTGTAAAGGGTTCTTTGCCATGCAGAAAGGAAGAAAGAATTATAAATACATTGGGATCCAATCTTCTAGTAAAAATGTGAATAATCAGAAGTAAACTAAGAGATTAAGTCGAATGACTCTGCCTGTTTTGCTGTATAGTACTTGGCCTTGTTTTCAATACCAGCTGTCAACCATCCAGCTTTATGTTTATCTTTGCCTTTCCATCATTGAAAGTGCAAAGACACCTTTTGGTTATTGTTCAGTTGAGAAAATATGCGTGTAAGGTTTGTTGTAATTCATGTGTGGCAGTCTTCCATGTATCAGCAAGACTGTGCTGAAAAATCACATAGACTATAGTTTTTTGTAATAAGTTACTTGGCTGCAAAGGGATTTCGTTAAGATTTCAGGGGAGGTGGGTAGCTGGGGGTTGTTTGTTTTGTGTTGGAAATGGTGTGAATGTGGACTCATCCATCCTCTCAAGCCACACATGATTTCAATAATGTTATTTATTGTTTATGACATTTTCTAAATGGTGTATTTTAGAAAAATGCAGAATACCAACGGCCAAAATGCCACTTCCTATGTTATTTCAGTAATTCTATGATTTACACCAACCTACACACAAGCACACTCTTTTACCTCCAAGATCATTAAAATATGGTATGATTTCTGCATTTTCATGAGGAAAACACCCTGTTATGCAAGGTCAGATGATGAGTTTCTAACAAAAAATTCCTACAAAGTAATTTTCCAGCAAATAGGTGCTATGATGGGCTTGTTTTCCCTCCTTAAACCACATTGCCTAATGGAAGCTACTTCTATATTTTCCAGATATTTTTGTGCTTTCAGAATATTTGTAGTAGTAGTAGCAGAAACAACTAGTATTTGAAGCTATCAAGGTAAAACAGTGCTAGCTAGCTATGTTGCTATTGCTTTCTGCACATTAGCAGTGCAGATGCTTCTTCTGTTTGAACGAAGTCCAAGCAGCCTAGGAGATGTGCTGCTACCCAAGACTTCTAGGTAGAGCTTCTAACATCAAAGTTCTTGAACATTCCTTAATGTCATTAACATTGGAAATGCTGAAATGATAATGAAAACAGTCTCTGGTGCATCTCTCTATATTCTGTTATCATCCCACAGTAAATAATGTGAGTCTGGTATGATGATCTTATGTTGAATTATTTTTCAATAGTCTCATTTTGTTGTCTTACTGGTTTTGCTTGCTCTGCACAAGGACACAGGGAGAACTGTGTCTAATTGTACAGCTGACTTAAAACTGCAGGGCATTAGCACCTATTCTGAAGATTTAAATATTTGTCTATCAGAATTATTGAATTTTTTCTTAAAAAAAAATAATTGAGAAGAGTTTTGTGACTTACGTTTCAATATGGAAAACTGCTAGAAGCATTCTTTTTCATACCTACCTTTTTCTACATCAACACCTCTTACGTGTTTTTTTCATAGCAAAGGCAATAGTATTCACATTAGTTTTTCTTGAGAACCTATGAATCTATCTCTGAACAGAAGACTGACCATTTATCATGAAAAGATAATGATGACAAAAACGGATACTGTTTTTACGATAGTCTTCTAGCTCTGTTGGTGTTTCATATCTTAGAATGAAACTCAAAATCCAAGCTCTGTGATTCAAAGCATTGTGGATTTTAAAACACTCTTCTCTGCTCCAATTTAGCTTTCTGCATCTACTAGTCTACAAAAGATTTTCTGCAATGCAGAACCTTTTGTTAACTGTACATTGTAGCATCTGTTCATCCAGTTAGAGTAAGTTGTTCATATGTTCTGGAAAGAATTGCCACTATGGCAGTGACTTTTAAGGGGCTCAAAAGAGCCAGAATTTTGGAAGAGAACCATCTAATTTGAATTGCTGTAATTCAGTTAAACTATTAGGGGTTATGACAATCCATATTACCCAAGGACTGTGTGTTTACCGTGGGCTTACAGGATGAATGTGTGTTTGATAGCATTCCCCTACAGTCTGGTGTTAAGCTTTATTGCATTTGCTCGGAGGAACATTTTTTCCTTCACTTGTACAACTTGTACAACAGTAGTCCATCCCTTCTCCATTTTCTGCTGCTTCAGCAGCTCTTTTGTTTCATAGCTTGATCTCAGCGGCTGACGCCACTCATCTGTTCATGCATTCATAAACAATTTCAGAAGGTAACAATGAGAAATAATACAAATATTTCATCTTCTTCCTACAACATTTTCCTAAAATGTATGCACATCGCAGATTTCTCCCAACAACTAAAATATCTTTCATTTATGTCTTACATAAAACATATTTAGTAATACCGTATCACAGTCCAAGAAAAAGATTGAAGGATGCTTATTTAGTTACTTAGTCACTATTTTCTTAGATCATTAGATGCACTTCAAATGACATGACTGTTAGCTAGAGACAAAGGCTGGAGAAGAGCTAAGAGGTTCTGTGAAAATATAGCAGTCTGAGAAAGAAAATGTCTCATATAGGAATGTAGGTAATAAAACAGAAAATGAAATTTAGGATATGCAGATTTGTCTTAAATGTCTCTCTGACAGGGATCTTCAGCACTAGTATGGCAGATGCTTTTGGAATGTGTATTCTTTGTGAAATATCTTTATTACTAACAATCCAAGAACTGTCTAACTAAATATGATGCAGGGATCCATAAATATGAGGTAAAGAGCTTTCTTGTTGCTAAAATTGTGAAGCTCCTTACATATTCAGTGGAAACAAACCAATTTCACTTTTTTTCCATGAAGATCTGAGATAAATCTTCTGGAATTAAGAACAACAGCGACAAGAAAAAGACTTATTCCTTTGGCTCCCTCCATACCTTTGGCTCTCCATGGGTGCATATGTGTTTGGCTTTGAAAGTTTGGTTTAGAATCTCGAATAAGTCGGCTTCTTGTGGGATAGTGTATTACTATTCCCTCACAGCAGTGGTTCTGAAAAAAGGTTAAGATTTTGCATGTCTCTGGGGATGTTGCTGTACACATTTTTATTACAAAAAAGGTTGAAAAGCGTATCAAGTTCATGATAAGACAGGGCTCGTTCATATACATCAAACTACAGTGCCTCTGACTATTTAAAGACAAAATCTTCTTCCTGATATGCCCATGCAAGTTATATTAACTTCACTGACGTTGCAGGGACATGACTGATGCCACAGTTTGGCCTGCTGTGCATAGAGGTTACAACAGAAGGCAATTAGCTACAATCTATACTAGTACACACTGCCCCACAATGTGTTTCTTATTGGCATTTTAATCAATGGGGGTTTTATGACAGATTTCTGTACAGTATTTTTCAACAATCCTAGGGAGTAAAATGTTGGTAATTGCCGTTGATTGTTCTTATTTACAGAAGCTACACTTGTAGCTTCAGGGGGAAGAGGGTGGCTGTCAGTATCTTTGTTTTTTAAAGAGTTACAGTTATTGATTGTGTTGATTAACTCCATGCTTGTTATTTATTTTTTTTCCTAAGACCAGATAAAACTGCTTAGCAGAACCAGACAAAAATAATCGCTGCATTCTTTTACCACTAATGATACACTGAGATAGTAATCTAAATGTACTGATTACAGCTTAACAAATGATTGCCTTGCAGAAAAATGCTTGAGGTGCCAAGAGTGCTAGACAATTCATGTCAGAGTTAGTCACTTCAGAACTGTCTTTTCTACATATTTATCTGGATCTTATCCCTCTCAGCTGTTTAGTAAACATCTAATTGCATTGTAATGAGTTATGGCTTGATGTTATGAAGTTTTCTAGTTCAATTCTTGTTGAATGTATTGGAAATGTACTAGATGCTCCTAGAGCAATGTTAGCATCATTAGATTCAAAAGTGGCTTTAATAAGGGACCATGGATAACTGGAATTTTCCATTGTTTATGGACAGTTCATGATTAAATAATCACTGTATTATGGATTTTGACTTCTGACATTTCTTTCTCCAGAATTAATTCAGACATGACATGAAAAAAATTGTTAAAAAACATAACTATAAAATAAATTTTCCCTTCAGTTTGAAGTACTCTTTCAGGTGATCAACAAATAGTTTTAACCAAAAGTGCATTGTTAGTTTCAAGGCTTTGGAGAATACAAAAGAAAACCCACAAAAGCAAACACACAATGTGGAAAAATAGTGAATTAATGACTAATTAATACTATATCTCAAGTGGTATATAACAAAAGTTTGGGTTGGAAGAGACCTTAAAGATCAACTATTTCCAACCCCATTGCCATGGGCAAGGACATCCTCCACTAGATCAGGTTGCCCAAAGCCCCTCCAGCCCAGCCTTGAACACATACAACACTTCCACAGCTTCTCTGGGGTACCTCTACAGTTACTTTTCACTCTCATATGTGCCTGAACATAGCTTCCAGGAGGATCTGGTCCATGATCTTGCCAGGTGCAGAGGTGAGAATGACCAGCCTATAGGTCCCCTGGCCTTTCCATGTTTAATAGTGTGGGTTATGTTTCCCCTTTTCTGGTCAGTGGGAACTTCACCAGACTGCCGTGACTTCTCAAATATGATCAAGAGGGGCTTAGTCACCTCATCCACCAGTTCTCTCAGGACACATGGATTCATCTCGTTAGGTCTCATGGACTTGTGAAACTTCAGGCTCAGGTCATTAAGTGGTCTCACACCTGATCTCCTACACTGTGCAGTTATTAATTCTTTCAGACTCTGCTTTTGTCTTCTTTGAATTGGGCAGTGTTTGTTGAGTACTTATCACTTTCTTGGAGGGAAGTGGGGGGTGGCTTCTACAAGAAGCTGCTAGAAGCTTCCCATAGGTCCAACAGAGCCAATACCAGCCAGCTCAAAGGGTGGACCTGCCACTGACCAAAGTTGAGCCAATCAGCAATGGTTGTAGCACCTCTGTGTTAACATATATAAGAAGGAAGAAAAACCCCCACAGAACAACAAAGTGGCAGCTTTTTATTACCAGAGAAATGAGTGAGAAGTAAGAAACTTTGCAGACACCAAGGTGAGTGAAGAAGGGGGTTTGAGGAGAAAATGCCTCGGGTGCTGGAAGAGAGACTCCCCTGGAGCCTTTGAGAAGACCATAGTGGAGCATGTTGTCCCTCTGCAGCCCATAGAAGGTGATGTAGAATAAAGATTTCACCTGCAGCCAGTGGAGGAGCCCACACTAGAACAGGTGGAGACACCTGAACAATGCTGTGACTCAGTGGGAAGCCCACATTGGAGCAAGCTCCTGACAGGACCTGCAGCCTGTGGAGAGAGAGGGGCCCACATCAGAGCAGATTTGCTGAGGGGAACTTGTGCCTCCATGCTGGAGGAGTCTGTTCCTGAAGATCTGCCCCACACTGTGGCAGTTTGTGAAAAACTGAAGCCTCCGTAGAAAAGGATTCACATTGGAGAAGTTCACATAGGACTGTCTGCTGTGAGCGTGACCCCATTCTGGAGCAGGGGAAGAATGTGAGGAGTTTTCCCTGTGAGGAGGAAGGACTGGCAGAGCCAAAGCATGATGAGCTGACTGCAACCCCCATTCCCTTTCCCCCTGTGCTTCTCGGGGCAAAGGGAGGAGACAAATCATTAATAAAGTAGAGCACAAGAAGAAGGGAGGGCTGAGGGGATGTGTTGTAAGATTTGGGTTTTTTTCCTCATTATCCTACTCCCTTTTGATTGGGTAAGAAATTTGATGCATTTTATTCTGTATTGTCTTTTGTGCCTGTGATGCTATCACTGAATGATATCTTTTTGTCCTTATCTCTACTTGTAAGCCTCTCATATTTTCTCCCTTGTCCAGCTGAGGAGTGACAGAGTGGCTTTGGTATTCATCTGGTCTGCAGCCAGGGTCAATCCAACACCCCCAGATGGGGCTAAAACCTGTGCCCTTGTAAACTCTAAAATGTGTATTCAGTTGTGTAGATTTGTGGTTGTTTTAGCATTCACTTATGTATCCACCCCTCAGTCTACAAATTATTTTTTGTGATTTTGAAAATTATGCATCTGACACATGATTCGTCATTGGTAGAGTTTTGTGAATCACAGTGGACCAAAAATTTGAATAAACAGATTTTAATATATCTATTTATGCTCACTGCAGTATATAGTAAGTTTGGTTAATCGCATTTAGAGTACTGATTCTGAAAGTAGGTTCATTTCATGTACACATTAAAACTTCATATGACAACTTTACACTAGCTAGAGGTAGCTCTAAATTTCACTCTGTTTCCTGCAGTACTTACTGTGGCATATGTTAGCTATTTAGTCTGAATTATCCATGGAAAGTGAGCTGGGAAAAGAGTGGATTAAAAAAAATTTAGTTTTGTTTTGTATTAGCATACAAATTCAATACCACCTGAAATGAGCATATACTCCTTTGTGTGAAAAGGTTCTAACCTTTCTTTACAGAGCAGTTGTGTTTTACCTGATACTGAAAACAATTGATTACTTTCACAGTTTCCCTGATGGAACAAACTGCTGAAATTAAGGGTACTTATAACTAAAGAGATTATGGGACAGAGCATCCAGTGTGTTTATTGCTCAATGACTGTTTTTATAACACTTGACCTGAGAAAAGCTTGCAAAATGGTTTTAGTTACAAGGGTTCACATCCTCAGCAGTGTAGCAGACAAAAGAACTGTTTGTATCTCACAGTTGAGGAAGTCACCCATTTCATAGCAGTTATACTTTCAATATCTTCTCCTGAGGAGAATGAAAATCAAGTACTGAAAACTGTTTTCATTTTCATATGAAAACTTATTCTAAATTGTTTTTATTACATGTGTATTGATAAAGCTACAAATACATGAAGTTACAAAAGAATATGGAAGAGCTAAGCATGAATACATATAGTTAGATCTACGTGGTGCCTATTGTCTCATTTTCTTAAACTTTTTGTTATTTTTCTATTTAGCATGCAGCATTTTATATTGGTTTTCTATGTTCTTATGCTAATCTCATTTTTAGCAACATCACTAGCAAAATGTTCAACTCATATTATTTCTAAAATAGGTGGAACGCACTCCCAGCACATTTGCAGGTGATCACAAACTGGAGAAGACCATCTGATGCTCTGGAGAGCAGGCTGGTTATGTAGCAAGACCTCCACAGACTGGAAAAATGCACTGAAAGTAGTACCCAGAAGTTCCACCAAGAAAAAAGTAAAGTGCTGACTGGCTGGAAAGCAGCTTCGGAGGAGAGGTGGAAAGGGGGCTGTGGCAAAAAAAAATAAACAACAAAAAAACACCACAAAAAGAAAACAAAGCAAAAGATGAAAAGATGTAGTGGTCTTGGAAGACAAGTTGCATGAATCAACAGTGTTTCTTCAGTGAAAAAAGACAGTTACATTCTGCCTCTACTAGCAAGAGTATAGCTGGTTCAGTGAGTCCAGTGGAAGGCCACCTAGGTAATTAATGAGTACTGGAGCATGTGATGTACAAGGAGAGGCTGGGTAAATTTGGCCTTAAGCAGGGAAGGCTAAGAGAACACCTTACTGCTGTCTTCAACTGCCTATTAGAAGAGTATGGAGAAAATGCAGCCAGGCTCTCTTTGGTAGTCCTCAGAGTTAGGAAGGGAGGGTTGAAGATGAATTGTCGGTGTCTATCTAAATGGAAAAATATGACTTCATCCCAAAGTGAATGTGTGTGAGTGTGTCCCAAACCACAGAAACAGCTCTACAACAAATGCTGATTAACTATAGATCCTCCTAACAGCCTTCCAAGTCAATCAAGGCACTTGATCTCAATGACTGTAAGAAGCACACATTGCTAGCGTGTTTTAGGACAAAATGAAAAGTGAGTTTACGTATAACTCATACCATGTTTATGCAATTTATTTGTACAGAGTGTTTAGACCATGGTCCAAAGTCCAATGGAAGTAATGGAAATATTTCTGTCAGAGAATTGAGCAAAGTAGGGCCACTTGAAAATAACCAAATTAGCAAATTCTGAACAAGCTGACTCAAATACTGGAGCAATTTAACAGTCTCTTAACATAACCTGGGAGGAGCACTGCAGCTGCATTGCTTCTGGTATACAAGATAGTTCTATGAGAGCCAGTTTGGGTATCATTACAAAATGAGGGCTGTGGAGACATAATTTTAGGCTCTGTGAAGGAATATTGTGTCAGTACAGAGTATTTAGACTAGTGGAAATCTGGTTAGTTTCAGCAAATGCATGAATGTAGTGTTAAAGCAGGAAACTGCTTCGCCTACGTAGCACAATCAGAGCATATTTATTTTGTTAATGTTATGTTACCATAAAATAATAAGGGAAATTAAATCACAATTTAATTGTTCATCATGTTGCAGAACACATTGTATCTCAAGCTGTCATGGAAACTAGTTATCATTTCTTTGATCTTTAAATCATAGACACAAAAATCGCTGAGGGAAGATAGAGGGATCACAATATTTGTATGAGAAAGATTAATGAGCTGTCTAAGCTGATTGCTTTTGCAGTAACTCATATTTCATGATATTGTATGAATGCATAAATGAGATTTCTTTTTTAAGTTTAAATGAAAAAAAACCCCTTTTCTGTTTATCAGAAAAGATATAATGTTATGCATACCAAGTTATGAGTTTTGCTTTCTATTTATAGCAATTTTGCCTAGTGGTAAAATATGCAATACATCCTAAGTATTTCAAAAGTGTATCTGTTGATGATTTGATTCCATAGCATTTTTCCTAGACAGTTGTCATATGATTACATTTTACAGTATAATATGAATATGTTCATGGAGAATTCATTTGGTTCTATTCATAGTACACCCTAAACAACATAAAGTATTATTCTCTCTCTCTTTCTGTAGTTACTGCAAAAAATAGTTATCAGTTACACAATACTTCAGAGTCTTTATTGATCATTCAG
Source organism: Laterallus jamaicensis coturniculus (assembly GCA_022605575.1). Taxonomy (NCBI): domain Eukaryota; kingdom Metazoa; phylum Chordata; class Aves; order Gruiformes; family Rallidae; genus Laterallus; species Laterallus jamaicensis. The sequence goes on from JAKCOX010000062.1 coordinate 1,397,090, forward strand.
GTCAATTGTTGGAGTTTTGTCAATGTTCATGTAATAATGTCAGTGTATGATTTAGCCACAAAAACCTTTCCTTCAGATGGTATTTTTAAAAATATTTGTTCATGTTCTTGGTAACAGTGGTGAAAATGGAAGAAAAATCAGAATTTCAAAGCATGTGTTTGATTTTATTTGATTTTTCCTACTACAATATATGACAAACTAAGAAAGCTAATTATAAAATATATTCTGTTTATGTAATAATTTTATTATGATAATTTTAAAGGCTTATTTTCTGTTTCTTCTGCATGTATGGAAAAATGAAAACATAATTGTAAAAATTCATTCAAAACTGGAATGGGAAAGCTCTACTTTTCATCTTTAGCTTTTTCTAGGTAAACAAATTATGGGACACTTAAATTATTTCCTTATCAGATTCATAAGAAATCCCATTAAAATCTGCAACTTATATTTCTAGTCATGAAAGTACTCATGAATTCATCACAACAAAATAAACTCTGTTTTGAAATATATAATTATAGGGGGTTTTTTTGTTTTTTTGTTATTGTTTTTTTCCTCTAGGGTGGATTAAAGATAATCATTACACTTTGTGGTCCTTTAGGCTTTTACCATCTCCATTTCAAAGATGTTATCTAGTAAGCATTAAATTCTAGACAGATATAATATTCTGTTTATGATGTTAAACTGCTTGATGGAACTAAGCACTTCACCAAGGCTTAGGCAACTTTTGATTCATGTGACATGGCAAAAAAGGAAATTGAGGGTTTTGAGACTATAATAATGTTTTAATATAATTTATTTTTGTCTAAAACTTAGAATTTAGTTTAGTGTCCTTTGCTTAGGGCATCAAGACAGCATAGAAAACACAGGTGTTGGCTCAGACACTCTACAGGAATGGGAGCCTCTATCCAATTTTACTGTTTTCCTTGTACAGTCCTATATTCCCAGTCCAGTGCTCAAATTTTATCTTTACATACTCTCACTACAAGTGTACGCATATATGCAGTTACTCATGGCAGCTAATTATTTTATGATTTTCAGCTTCTATAATACTTTCTCTGTGTATACCAGCTGTTTTGTTATACAACTGAATATGAACTTAAATATTTTTCTTGTATGACTTTTTGTTTTCTGGGGAGGTAGAAGGCTGTGTTGACAGGAAATGGTCTGCTGGGAGCATGGGCCTGGAGGTGAGGACTCATAGAATCATAGAATGGCTTGTATTGGAAAGGACCTTTAAAAGTCATCTAGTCCACCCCCTCCTGCAATGAGCAGGGACATTATTAACTAGATTAGGTTGCTCAGAGCCCCATCTAACCTGAATTTTAATGGAGTATCTATAACATCTCAAGAAATTGCTGTTTATACTGAGACTGTATACAGCTTTAGTTTATGAGATATTCTATCCATCAAATTCATGTCTAAATGAAGGTTAAGAAAACCCAAATGTTATGAAAGAAACCTTTGCTGGTCCTGTAATTCAGTTTAAGAAGTAAAGTCTACCGTGTCCAGAAGCTGGAACTGGTACTTCAAATATCAGATGTGCTTCTTCTGCTCCTTCCTTATCTTCTAGGGAAAATTGGTCAACAAGTTTTGCCTTAAAACCCTCAGAAAAATGAAACTTATTGCCACCTTCTTCAGCTGGGTAATATATGCTCTTCAGAACTAGCACAGGCATTCAAAAGTGAAACTAATAAAGCAATAATTAAAGATTCTTAAGCAAAGATTACAGAAAACCATAAATACTTAAAAGATTCAATGTATTCCTATCACATACTCATTATATCTTTGCTACTGTAAATAAATGAATTTAATTGCTGGCTTGTCTATAAATTAAGAAAGTAAGTGTGCTGATATTTAAATAATAATGTTTTGATGCCTATTAAACTAATTTGCTCTTGTGTAAGGGTAATTAATAGAAGGGAATAAAGAAATAAATTTTTCACACAGGTATCTGCAATAGTGTGCACACTTTCCTTGAAACACAGCAACCTCTATTTTTGCTACTCTTTCTGAAGCCACAATAGCAGTTTCTCCTGCTTTACCTTCATACATGACAGCTTCTGCTGCTATACTCCTGAGATATTTGAGAAAAGACAATCTAGCTCTACTTCTATCATCTAGCTGTCCTTTTCTTTCCCACCAACCCCTCCGCCAAAGTTTATCCCATTTCCAGAAGTCAGAAAAGGGACAGTCAGTGTCTTCTATTTCTTTGCTGCCTCATCACCCATGCTGGTCAAAAGCCCAGGTACTTGCATTAAGTGAATTTATAGGCAACTGTTTTCCAATGTAATCAACTGACTGGATGCTGTTTAGTCTCTTGTTCTGCACTGATTAAACCACTCTGTAACAATAACATCTGAAAATCAAGAGAGTAGGATATATTTGTGCTATTTTTTGTTATTTTGGTATTTTTCCTTTTGTTTGGTTTTTGAGTAGGTATTTTCTAGTTTTTTAAAGCTTATATGAAAAATTCATGTTTTCTGTAATTTTTACTCATTTACAGGAGAAAGGATATCCAGTGAATGTAGTAAAAATACAATGCATGTACAATCGCACAAGAAAATGAAGTAAAAATATGTCTAATTAAAAAATAGGAAACTAAATATTTAGCAGGGATGTAATCATGCTCTGCTTTTTGAAGCATTGGCCTGATCAAAACGCCCCCATACTCTTGGAAGTCAAAAGTCAATTAATACCGTAAGTGAACACAGCTTCCTTTTTCTGTGGGTACTTCTACCCAGTTAAGCCAGTCTGCCTCTCTTGTGTTCCACTCTAATGGGACAACAGGTCTTTAGATATTTTAGTGTGTTTGTGTGGGAGTTGTTAAGCCTTATGTCTGAGAGTCTGAAGTGGTTTTGAATCAGTATTTGCTTGAATCCTGCTGTGTTGGAACATAGTTTATTTGAATCTGCCTCTGCAATACTGTGTAGATATGTTCTATGTTATTTTAAGCCATGCTTTCAATTCAGCAAAGTGCAATGGTAGATTTTACCCTTTTAAGGCAAAACTTAATGTTTTACACTCTACAGAAAATGTAAGGAAATTTAGGACTGTACAGAACTTCTCTGACATTTAGAGTCAGAATTTTGAGTTCGTATTTTGGATGAATGTGAATGTGATATCATATATTGATTAATGTGATATTTAGATAATGATTACAAATATAACATCTTCTAATATATTTCTGTGGAATTTTTTTTAATGTACACTACACACTTGTTAAAGTACAGTCAATTATTGACACATCGGTGATTGTAATTTAATGTGTCAGGCTCCTACTTTAGAAAGTGATGTTCCCACCACAATGCATCAGGAGGACTTGAAGAAAACTATCCTTACATGAATCATAGAATCAGAGAATACATTAGGTTGTGAAGGACATTAAAAGTCATCTAGTCCAACCCCCCCCTGAAGTAAGCAGGGACATCTACACTAGATCAGGTTGCTCAGTTTCATCAAAACTGACCATGAATGTCTCCAGGGATTGGATTTCCACCACCAATCTGGGCAACCTGTTCCAATGCCTCACCATCCTCATAGTGAAGAACATCTTCTTAATGCCTAATCTAAACCTGTCTTACTCAAGTTTAAAACCACTGCCCCTTGTACATACATGCTAGTAAATAAAAAATAAAATTGTAGGCTCTGAAGGAAGGTGAGAGCTGATCATATACATTTTAATACTGAAACATCCAAATTCTCTCATTAGCTTTTAGACAGTATTCACAGATGACAAATGAATACAAAAAGCTCCTAAAAAATTTGTTTTCACAGTACAAGTGAAATAAAGCAGGCAATATAGCAAAACTTAATCAAAGCATATGCTATAGCACTAAAATCTATAATCATTAGCAGAGAAAAACAAATGTCATGAGAAGAATCATTTGAAAACATGGAATACCATGTTTGTTACCACATTTAAACTCTCTGTTCACTCTGACAATTGGATTTTCGTAGAAATCTTGCCTTGACTAAGAGATACATTGTCTGTAACATAGTCTTTTGCTTTATTCAGTGGTGGCCAAGCAGGTCTCATGTTTGGGGAATGAGATCATGTTTGAAATGTGATCATGTTAAAAAAATCATAGAGCCAACCATTAGAAAATCAATCAGGCACATGCAGCAGCATCCATGCTTCTCAATACATCCTTCATATATGTGATGGTTTGACCCTGGCTGGAGGCCAGATGCCCACCACAGTTGCTCCATCACTCTCCCTTTCAGCTGGACAGGGGAGTTTGAGAGGCTTAGGAGCTAAGGACAGGGAGAGATCATTCCACAGTCAGCTTCATGGGCAAAACAGACTCAGCACAGAATAAATGAAAGTCTCTAATTTATCACCCTGCATTGCACACCCAGTGACACCAGAGTTGGGTAACGAGAAGTGCTACCAGATCTTAAAGCACCTCCCCCCACCCCTCAGATTAAATTTTATTCATGATTTCTCTCCCTTCTTCCCACCATTGTGGCACAGAGTGGGGCAGGGAATGGAGGAATGAGGATTTTGGTCAGTTCCTCAAGAGATGTTCTCCATCTTAGTCAGGGGATGGGGGGGGCATTCCTCACAGACTGCTCCAGCCTGGTCCTCCATGGAGTCACAGGAGCCCCCTGCAAACCTGCTTCAGTGCGGATCTCTCTCTTTCTCATCTGTGTCTCTATCTCTCTCCATGGGCTGCAAGTGTTGGCAGAGGTTTGCTCCAACATGGGTCACAATGTTTTTTGTATGTCTCTTGCTCCAATGTGGGGCCTCTCCATGGGCTGCAGGTGGGGTCTTGGCCTTTTCCATGGGTTGTGGTGGGACACCTGTTCCACCATGGATTTCTTCTCAGGCTGCATGGACATCTTTCTCTCTGACACCTGGAGTGTCTCTCTCCCCCGGCTTTTCTGGTGACAAAAAGCATCTACTAGTGGGTTTTTTTTAACTTCTTAAATGTGATTCCCAGAGGCGCTGTGACCAACACTGATTGGCTCATTTTTTCCTAGGGAAAGCTTCTATCTGCTTCTTGCAGAAGCCACCCCTGCAGCCCCCCTCCTCCAGCAGAATTAATCCATGCAAAACTATAACAATATATCATCTGCTTCTCTAGTTAGCATAAAAACTCATCCACTTGTTTGTATAGACTCGCAGCTCAACCCCCCCAAACCAGTCGCATGGTAAAACTGGGCCCTTATTTCCTCTGATGCTTTGCAACTGCTGCCATTTCTTTCTAAGGCTTCATTTCCTGTATCTTGAACCATTTAATTTACTCTTCTGTTCAAAGTGAAATTAAGGAACCAGAAGTGCTCTTATTTATTGACAAAATTTTTATCTTTTATTTTTTTTTCTCCCCTGCTTCTTTAATGGTTTTTGTTTAATGCTTCTTTATGCTGCCAGTGGTATGGATACTTTGGTCGCCATGAAAAGTTTCTGTATGTGAAAGCCTTTAGGCGCAGTTAGTGCAGATCATGGATTACAAAACATCAGTAGAATGTCATGAAAAAAGCAAACACTTAGAACAGTTTTTAGCATATTTCTCTAAGAAAACAGAGATATGAAACTACTCGGTAAGCTTTCTTTGTCTCCCTTAAACATTCCTCTTCATAGGTCAACTCTGGCTGATTTCAACCATATTTGACAGAAGGTCTGGTCTTGCAAGTACGGAGTTTCCTACACATTTTTGTGAAAAACAATGTCTAAGTAAATGAAAATAAATTTTATCAATTCCCTTGATAAGCAGAGAAAATGAGGCTGTTACTACTCTCCAGTTTGCTTGACATTTTGCAGCTAACAAGTCAATATGTACACAGCCCTGGATAATCCACTGAACAGTCAGCATCTTGCCTAGAAGTCATATGGGCTACATGGCTAAGTATCGAGGGGAACTGGAAGTAGGATGGACAGCATGAAGTGTATGAGCCAAAGCTCAGACAATTCAGCAGGGACTAGAGAGGCTGGGAAATTAATTGTAGCAGAGCAACTGGGGCTTAAGAGGATCCAGGATAATATAATGAGACAATAAAATAGTGTATTGCATTTTTTCATAGCTGACATATATTCTGATTATTTTAATATGAAATAATCTGTGCGTATAATGAGATTATACTATTACTGTTTCAGTCAGAGCTGCTGGATGGCTAGTCATTTCTTCATAATGTTTCACTGAATGGCTAACTGGTTGTGGCTAGATAAAAATAGTATCTGAATAGGAGATAGGGTTCTGTAGAAATCTAGCCAGATACATGCACGTAGCAGAAAAATGAGACTGTCTCTTTAAAATGATGAAGATGTGAAATAAGTGGAATCAGCCTTCTTGCACTGAAACCAAAGTTACCTGGCTGCTAGCAAAAATGAAATGCATTCACTTTCTGATTCTTCAAAATTGAGATTGAACAATTATCCTAGTTGAGAACAGTAGGATAAATAACAAACCACCCACTGGCACTACTTGGTAATGGGTCACTCTGGAAGAAAAAAGACAAAAAAAGTGCATTTCCCTTTTTCTCACATGGTGAAGATAGAAGAGAGGCTGTAAATGGGGCAGGAGGATTGAATTGCTCTGCTTGAAGCATTCCATCTGGATGTCTGCTAGGAAGTGGCTGGGAAGATGCTGATGACATCAAGCCTAGAATGGGCACTGACACTATGATATGAGGATGTTTGATCACTCTGTCATGGGCATCCTTCTGCTGGTCAGGAAAAGCACCCCACTTCCTCTTACCCTTTCTCCCGGTTATAGAAACAGGGTGAAAACTCGTTGTGTTCAGAATAATAAATTTGATTTGATTTCTAGCTTCAGTTACAATAATCAAGCACAGGGTTGTGCAGAAAATATGTCCAGACAGCCCCAATTATGTTATCTACATACTTTGTTATCCCCAATCCTATTCCCTCATGCTCCTTTTCATTGCACTCATGCCTCTCTTTCTCTGTCCAAGTTATCTCCCACATAAACAGTCTGCACCCAATTATGTTTTACCAGATCTGCTACACCCATATCAAAATACCTAGGCAATCTTGGCTTTATACGTTATTACTAGCAATAACTGTTAATACTGATAATAACTCGCTACTTCCAGTGATTATCATTCTGCTCCCCTCCGCCCCCTGCCCCAGCTATCTGTGAAGCCATTTCTCAAGTACCTCCCCCTTGCCCAACTATGACATCCATGTTTTTCTTGTGATGCTATTATTATCCCGTCAGCATGGTTGTGTGCCATGTCCACTATGAGATTCTCATGGCATGACCTCATGCCAGGGGTGTCAGCAACCTGTCATGTCCCTGTAGAACTAACATTATTTAAGACTTTTAAACTACTTTTGAGAGGCTTTATGTGCCCTTCATAATTAGTCTTTGTACAGCCAATGAGAGCAATCTGCAAGACATAGGTATTTTACTCCAAGATCCTTGAAGTTTTAGAATAATGACATTTCTGATGCTACTCTATTCTAGAAAAAAAAAAAAGACAGGATTTTAAAAAAATATTGATGTTAACTCTATGTATTTTTAAAAATACAGATATTAATATCTGGGTTTTATAATACAGATATTAACTGTACAAGGTTTAAATCCTGAGTTCAAAACAGTCTAAAAAGGAACTGAATTAGAACTCCTTTATGACAATACAGATTTCAACAAGTAAGCTTTAAAGCTATCTGGGTCATGTATGCTTGTGTGGTGTGTGCACACAAAGCAGTTTCAAACACTCTTTAACTTGTAGGTGAATTTTCATTGTGACAAGTTTGTGCCCCTAAAACTGTAGTAAATGTGGTAGCAAAACGCTACTGTCATTGTAGGCATTTTTAGAACAAGAGAGCTAAAAATAAACAAGGCATAAATACCACATATCATATGAATTCCAAGTGCATCTTTCTTGCCCTAAAGTCTTCTAAAACTCTACTGATATTCAGCTAAAATCTGTTGTTGTTGTCCTAAATATATTCCTTTGTTAAAATTATACTTCTAACCCTTTTGGGTATTGACAGCCTATTATTTTTCATATGTACCATCTTTATACAGGAAACTGAAAGAACAACTAATTATATCCTTTGCAAATGAGGGTAGCAGAATAGCTTTTGTTCACCAAAATTCTTAAATCTATTCATCATGAATGCAGAATTCACTACGATTTCTTCGTTGTTGTTTTCAATGTACAGCCACTTCAGTGGCATGTGAAGTTTGGCATTTGAAGCTAATTGTATACTTTTCTTTGCAGGCTGTAAATTCAGCCAGTCTGCCGAGCTACGCTGTATTTGTACTTACGCCTTAATTGATCATGTTGCCGAAGGTTTTTGTGTGTTGTTTTTGGGTGATTGACATTAGCACTATTATTTTTTAAAGGTTGCCCGCATAGTTTTAGTGACGGCTATGGTGGTGAGCAATTAAAATGAAGGTCAGTAAAATAAATCTGTTAACAAAAGCATAATGCTTGGAGGTAATGTGCTATACCTAAAAATTTACAATAATTTTACAAAAATAACTGCATATAAAAGCTTCTCTAATTCATTTCTCTGAGCTACTGAGAAATCAAAAGTAAATTACTTAAGCAGAAAAACAGACATCTGAGCATGAGTGGTATGAAAAAAATAATGGAAAACCACAGCTGAAAGAGTCTCAAAGCATTTAGTCATATATCTTCAACAGAAATAATCATTACCAATTTTTGACTGGTCAGTCTGTTTATCAATATATGTATTTCAACTTGGCAGGTGTCAGTAAACTTCTGTTGCAGTTTAGCCCATCTGGCAGCTAAAACAACCACATAACCATTCTCTCACACCCTCCTCCCAGCGGGAAGAGGGAGACAATAGAAAATGGAAGGAGAAAAAAAAAATCAACCAAAACTCATGTGTTGAGATAAAGACAGTTTACTAAGACAGAAAAGGATGATAATAACATCATGAACAACAGTAATAACAATAATAATAACAACAACAACAATAATATACAAAATACGTGATGAATGGTACAATTGCTCACTACCTGAAGCCAATGCTCAGTAAGCCCCTGAGCTGATCTTCCTACTGTCCAATCCCCTAGTTATACACTGAGCATGACATTGTGCAGTAAGGAATATCCCTTTGGCCAGTTTGGGTCAGCTGTTCTGTCTCTTTCTCCTCCCAGATTCTTGGGCCTCCCTTACCTTTTCATTGGCAGGGCAGTAAGAGAAGATGAAAAGTCCTGCTCAGAAACAACTGGAAACATCAGTGTACTATCACTATTGCTCTCATCCTAAATCCAAAACACAGCACTGAACTAGCTACTAGGAAAAAAAATAACTATCCCTGCTGAAACAAAGACAAGTTCTTTTGAAAAGTTTACATTTAAACATCTTTATTAATGCTCTGGATGATGGACCGTAATGTACTCTACAATTTTGTTGATGCTACAAAACTGTGAGGAATGATAGATGTGCCAGAGGGTCATGCTGCAATTCAGATAGACCTTGATAGTATGGAGAAAAGGGCTGTCAGTAACCTTATGACTTTTAACAAGGAAAAGTACAAATTCCTACACATGTACCCATGCATCCCATGTTGCATGTAGAGGTCCATGTACATGTACTGGCTGGTTCCTGATGGACAGCAAGTTGTTGAGTCTCCATCTTTAAATATGTTTTAAAAATCCATCTAGACATGGTCCCGGTCAACTGGCTCTAGGTGGCGCTGCTTGAGCAGGACAAAATGGTATCCAGAGGTCCCTTCCAGCCTCAACCATTCTGTGATTCCATTGATTCTCAGATGATATTACATAGCCTATCTGCTGTTCCTTGTATGCTGTCCTAAGAGCTTCAGATTTCTTTATTCTCCCTGGAGTATTCAGAAGAAATTATTACAGTTTTCTGATCATCTTTACATAATCAATGTGAATTTAGAATTATTTTTGGCTTCAGTAAGCAGCTTTGGGTGGCTCTTGGTTTTTTGTCAGCAAGAAATTTCCACTGTTGAAAGTATGTGTACTTAGCTGAGACACTGACAAAAAGGGTGGTCGCATGAAACATGATTTGTAGGCAAATACATGATTAGGAGGCATAGGTTTCCCACCTTATATAAGCCAGAAAAAAAGATCTCTTCCAATTTGTAATATTATTTTACAACTGTAAAACTTAATATAATTACGATTTCTTTTGTAATTTCAAATGTTATGTTTTTCTGTTAAAAAAAGGATTTTCATTAGCTTTCATATCACTAAGCTTTGCACTGGGAAGATTGCAAACCTATGACTATATTATAGGTCTTGGAAGATACTGTACACTGAAATTTTGACAGGTTGCCTGCATACAAATGACTGAAACATTAGTAGCATTTTTTGTGGGTTTATGTGCTTCCTGCTTTATTTATTTTCTTCCAGTAGTCTGATGTTCAATAGATACTGAACAGCTTGATTTGAAAACATGAAAAGGGGGTACATAAAGTAATTTATGTACCCCCTTTTTTATGTGCTGTTATTTCAAGTTCTGTAAATAAAGCTGTTTATCATCCCTAAAGGCATCAGGTCAAAACATGTCAAAATCTGAAACTGAGGTCAATGTTGTGCTGAAATTGAGCTTTAAAGTAGAATACAGAGAAAAATATCTTTTCTGAAAATAAGCTATCCTTTAAATACTGACAACAAAGGTAAAAAATACCTTGTGATACATATACTCAGGGTAAATCTACTGCAGAGACTTATATATGTCTCTCTGAAAAGTTGAAAGATCTACTGATCTTAATTGTCAGGGTCAAGATACAAAAATAGAGACAGACAGTAGATCTCAGCCTGGTGGCAAAATCCAATATTTTTAAGGTGTGTTAGCTGTACTGTGCAACTCCAGTGGGTGAGAAAATGAACACATGGTACCACACTTATCAAGTGGAAGATCTGTTTATCTGCTCAGCTAGCTGGTTTAATAAAAGAAAAGACAAGTTATAGGTGACACCAAAGCTTCCTACAAAATCCATTTAATTTGTTATCGTTATCAAATACATATTCTCCCCTTTGCACATCTCTTTTAGGTCTTAATTTGTCTGACCTATTTTAGATTAACTCCATCAAAATATGTTTTGCTTTTCCAAAGTAGTAGGAGTAAAACAAAAGAATAAAATACAGAGATTTAGAGTGTGTCTTTACTGCTTCGTTTACTGCATTTCACACTAGTTTCTCCATACTTCTATAGACTCACATTTTCTAATGCACAAGTGGAAGCAGTCTAGCAAATAACTTCTTGACAAGGTTCAGTTGCCATAAGTTGTCAAGAATATATACAGAGACTATGCAGAAGCATTGTGATTTTTGTTAATATTGCAATATGTAACCTTTCAAGTGGATGGCTTTCATATATGAAAATGTTTATAGAGTGTAAGTGTTTAAATAACACACTCTCCCCCTCAAAACAGAATCTATAGATAAAAGGGACAGGTCATCCAATTTAGTTCATATTCTTGCTCCAAAAAACCCCCAACAAAGTAGGTGTAGTTTTATAATTTTTAATAAAGATACATTTAAAAAAAACCCAAACCTCCCTTGCATCTTTGGCACTATCAATTGCTATTGATAATACACATTAATGAGGTCTGAAGAATAGAGTGGTAATTAAACCAGGTCTTTTTATCATGTGGAGAGATGGCAGTTGTTTAGAAAGAAACTGAATGTGGTGAGAAGATCACACTAAGTAGGGTACTAAGAAAAAATATAATTAAACATTTGCAGCTATAGACAGCTAAGATATAATTTATTCTAATCACATTTACCAGAAAGAGTAGCTCAGCTGAGGTCTGCCTACAACAAAATTCCTTGAGTTGGTTCAAAAATAGGTGGTAGTGAGAAATTCATCACATTGTAATGTTGGAAGTAACTCAGCTTAAGGGGCTATGCACACGAAGCAAAATTTAACATATAGACAATTTAATCTAGCTTTAAACATTTATTATGCCATGTCATCCCACTAAATTTTTCCTGAACACTGACAAGGAAAATATTTCTGACATGCTATATGGGTGAAAGAGGAGGGAATTTATTAAACAAAAGAGACAGAATATAAGGAAGATAGCAAAGATATGGCTAGAGAACAAAACCAAACTTGCCAAGTCTCTTTCATATGTATGTTGTGACACACGGGTTTCTGGTAGGTCTTTTATGATCATATGACTAATCTGGAAGGCATTAACAACTTGACACTGTCCTTCTGCCAAATGTTCCACTTAGCATTTACTCTTCTATGACCTCTTTTTCCCAACTTGAATATGACATAAAATCTAAATACTATTGAAGAATTTGTATGAAATAATTGACAAATGTAGAAATAAAACTTCAGAATGAATTGGTAAAATTGTTTCTTTAACAATACTGACAGGTAACACAGATAATAAAAAGCCAATCAGAATCTTGAAACTATTTAATTTGAAAACTTGTATATTTTAAAATTGTTTAGTATCAGTTAAACAGATATTTTTGTTTTGTTTAAATTTCCCTATGTTTTCAATTTATTTCTTTAAGCATCTACTAAATTTTAGTATAAAAGAAATTTTTAGAAAAAAAATATCAGTTTCAGTTTTCACTTTGTTGTGAATTATTATTGTTGTTGTTATTATTTATCTCAAATCACCAATTTATATTCCACTACTTTAAAAATCTCCTTGCCAAATGTTCTTTAGTTGAACAATGGACAAATGGCTTCACTTATTAATGAGAAGGAACTCTTTGAAGAGGATTGAGATTATTACTCAAGGCAGAATCATGGTGACTACACTTTCTACCTCCAATTTTGTGCCTGCTGTGGATCCTCTGAATAACATAGGAGATGATGTATCACAGAAGAGAGAGTTAAACTTCAGTGCCTGAATTTTTGCTCAGTACTCCAAATCAGGACACAAGAGCAGGGAAAAAACCTAGAATGCCCAATAATATTAATTGCTAACACAACTGTGGTGATAAATTGGAGTTTTAAACATAGAAGGAATCACTGTACGGGGGAAAATTAGAAGGTAAATTTTAACAGGATCATCAAAACAATCACTTTTCTTCTATTTTAAGATTTTTCTCCTCTATATAAATGGAAGCTATATTTAACTATAAATAAGGACAAATCACCAATACTAAGCACCCAGAGCTGTGTCTGCCTAGAATTTGAAGGATCACTAGTAAATTATCTGCAATACCTACAAAAATATGTAGGCAATGAATGCAGAAAAATCATCAATGTCTAATCTCATGTTAGCAAACCCTTAGAAAATAGACTGGACTGTTGGGACAGCACATGCTCAGCCCAGATTAGTGAACTCCCGACAAGCATGCATCGGAGTAGACAGGTCTGGAAACATGTTTTGCTACTGGACATTCCTAAGTTTCTCCTGTAAGATGTTAGCACACATATCCTGTTTTGGCAAAGACATGTTTCAATTTGACATTTTGTTGTACTGTTGCATTTGTTTCCACAATTAATGCAAGGAAAAGAAGCAACAGTACCGAAATTACAGAGGTTATCTTCAGGTAGATGTATATATATATATATATATATATATATAGGTATTTTGAGGGAAATTAAGTCCACTGCTAAAATATCAAAGAAACTGATAGAACCCTTTTAAAAAATGTATTTGAATGAAACAAATACCTACTTTTCCTCAAAATACTCTTTAACTTCCTATGTAATTTATTATGCATGATAATGCTCGCACTCTCCCTGTCCTTCTTTTCGACTGCGATCCCACTCTCTTTCCCTTATTTCTCTTTCTATTTCTCTTTCTATTATGTTCATGTGTACTCCTGCCTGTAAGAAAAAAAAAAATCTGGAAATATGCTCTTTGAAGGTCATATTGATTCTCATCTAAGAAGTGAACAGTTATATTTAAAGTCAAAATACCCCACCTCATTTCTTATATTGTGTTTGAAGTAGGTTTCAAAACCAGAAAAACTATTAATTTATTTGTATCCCTCAATAATTATTATGAATAAATATGTGGGAGATCGAATTACTTATTAATAAAAAATCAATTTTTCCATTTTTTTTAAATGAATCATTTGCATTTGAAATACATTTAATCCTTGTTGAAAGAAAGTTTTAAGGATTTTTCTTATGCTTATAAGTCTGATGGAAAAAATACTATTTCTGTAACTGATCAGAAACTGTGTCAGGTGTTTACTGTGCTGAAAGGTAAAGGGTGATGAACAGTGCCTCAGAGGGTGCAGGTATGGAAAGCAGGAGGTATTACATGGTAAGGAAGGACAAGAATATGGATAGGGTATAAAAAAACAGAATGGGTTCCTGATTCTTTCCCTCAGGAGGAAGAGAATTAGTCTCTTTTTCAAGAGGAGATTAGGACTCCTCTACCTTTTTACATGTTCCTACGTCTTGAAATGTCAATTATTTTAGTCTTCCAAGGATGTGCACTATTTTCTTTACACCATTGGAAGACTGCTGCCATGGGAGGACTTACTTGATACTTTTTCAGTGTTTTTCCATCTGATGACTAACAAGAGGAGGCCTTTAATCTTACCTGGAAGTTGGAGAAATTCAGAAACTACATTTCCTTTCTTTACATGTATATGTATATATACATTTTCTGAGTCTTCTCACCTTCATATTAATGTTATTGAAATATGAATAAGAGATGATTCACACAGAAGCTCAAATATTATTGACTTCTGTCATGGAAACATTTTGAAATAGCTGTCTATAAAAATGCGTCTTGATAAATTTTGTCTGAACATGGGAGAAAAAAGACTTGAAACTGGGGTAATTCAAGACATTACTAGCATGGTAATTTTTCTGAAATATTTCTTACTATCTAAGTTTTTCTGGGATTTGTATGTAGTTTCGGAAAGGGAGGATGATGACAGTTTTATGACAGTTGATTGAGAACATCTGTATTTGTCTGTAGCCTGAACTTGCCTTCTACAAGCAACTCTTTCTCTCTGTTTACAAGAACTGATGGAGCCTTGATACATAGCATGGATGGTATGAATGTTCTGCAAAATGTTAAGCAAATCCTTAATTTTGAACTGCTGGAATAGAATTATCCAGTCACGGTCCTGTTCTTAGAGATATGTACTCCTTGCTAAGTACAAGTGTGAGGGTAAATAGAGTTAATTCCAGTTGAAGGCTGATCATGAGTGGTGCTCTCCAGGGCTCAATACTGAGGTCAGTTATCTGCATGAGGGGATGCAGTTGACCCTCGCTTACTTTGCAGAAGATACCTAGTTGGATGGAAGTGTTGGTATGCCTGAGGGTAGGAAGGTTCTACGAAGGGATCAAGAGAGTCTGAGTTGATGGACAGAGGCCAGCTATATGGGATTCAAAAAAACTAAGTGCCACGTCCTGCACTTGGGTCACAACAACCCCATGCAGCGCTGCAGGCTGGGTGAAGGATGTCTGGAAAGCTGCCCAGTGGAAAAGGACCTCGGGGTTTTGGTCAATTGCTGTCTGACTGTGAGCCAGCTGTGTCTAGGTGTCCAAGAAGGCCAAGAGCACGGAAGCTTGTTTGAGAAACAGTGCGGCCAGCAGCACTAAGGAAGTCCTGTGCTTGGCATTGATGAGGCTGCACCTCAAGTCCTGTGTTCAGCTTTGGGCGACTCCCTACAAGAAAGACATTGAGTGCTAGATTGTGTCCAAGGAAGAGCGATGATTCTGGGGAAAGGTCCAGAGCATAAGTCTTCTGAGGAGCATCTGAAGGTACTGGGGCTGTTTTGCCTGGATAGAAGAAGGATGAAGGGAGGGAGACCTTTTTACTTTCTACAGCTACCTGAAAGGAGATAGTAGAGGTGTAGGTGTTGGACTTGTTTCCCAAGTAACAAGTGATAGGAAGAGATGAAACAGACTCAAGTAGTGACAGGGGAGGTTTAGGTTGGATATTAAGAAGAATTTCTTTATTGAACAGGCTATCAATCATTGGAACAGGCTACCCAGGGCAATGGTTGACTCACCATCCCCGGAGGTATTTAAAAGATGTGTAGATATTCTGTTTAGGAACATGGTTTAGCAGTGGACTTAGCACTGCTAGGTTAATGGTTGGAATTCATAATCTTAAATGTCTTTTCTAACCAAAATGATTCTATGATTCTCTATCACAGGCTCAAACCTAAGAGAGAGCAGCCTGGCAGAAAAATACTTGGGGGTATTGATGGATATGACCCAATAATGTGCACTTGCAGCCACGGTTAATAATATCCTGGATGACATCAAAAGATCAAGAGAAGTGATTCTCCTCCTCTGCTCTAGTGAGACCCCACTTGAAGTTCTGTGCTCAACTCTGTGGCCCTCAGCACAAGAAATACATGGACCTGGAGCACCTCTTCTATGAAGACAGAGAGTTGGGCTTGTTCAGCCTGGAGAAGAGAAGGGTCAGAGGAGACCTTATAGTACCTGAAGGGGACCTAAAGGAAAGCTGGGAAAGGACTGTTTGTAAGGGCATGTAGTGATGAGTGGCAATGCTTTTAAACTAGAACAGGTTAGGTTTAGATTAGACATTAGGAAGTGTTCTTAAATATGAGGGTGGTGAGAAACTGGCACAGGTTGTCCAGAGAAGTGGTGGAGAACCCACCCCTTGGGGCATTCAAGGACAGGCTTGATGAAGCTCTGAGCAACCTGATCTAGTTAAATGTGTCCCTGCTTACTGCAGTGGACTTAGACTAGGTAACCTTTAATGTCCCTTCCAACCTAATGTATTTGTGATTCTTTGATTCTATGCTTCTAGGCCTTGCTTCTCTGGATAACACTCATCAAAGAACAAAGCAGAACTTTAGCAGTAGGTGTACACACATGAATGATTCAGAGAGGAAGGGAGACACAGATGAATGAATTGTGATATAAACAGAAGTGAGATTTCTGCAGCAGTAGCAATGTGTTTCTTAGTAACTTCACTGACATTTCATTGTTATCACAAAATTGACTTTGGGTTGAGGCGTACATAGCACAGGAGCAACAGTGATAAAACAGAAATCTTTTGAACGTGTTTTTGTTTGGTTATGGATTTTCTGTGCTTGACGCTCTGTAATAGAAAAGGTGAAGTGGGAAGTCTTATCTGGAGGGAGAGTGTATGCACCCACACCCTTAGCAGAGTGAAAGGGATAAACACTGCATGGAGTCACAATCTCCAGGGTCCTGCACCTGCCTGTCTTGCATGCAGGCAACCGCTGAACCCACAGAAGTGACTTTTGTGTCAGCTATCGGTCACCTTTGATTTTCCCAATGCTTTTTTGAACAGGACTTCAGAGTGTTGTGGTTTAGACCTCAGCTGACAAGCTGGGGGCCACAAAAGTTAGAAAAAAAGTCCCCTGCCTCTTTAAGAGGTGAGGGATGGGCGAACGGAAGGAGCCGCGAGGAAGGAAAAAATCCCAAAGCCCCGCGGGTAGGGTTAAGGATAGTTTACTAAACAACAGGCAAAGATATGAAAACAACTAACTACAGTGTAAACCTCTCACCCCACTATGTAATTTGAGCCGTGCCCGAACCGCTGCCGACTCGGAGCCCCGAATGTGGCACTAACAACTGGCGCTCCCAAACCCCCCCTCACCGCCGCTTGCCGTGCCAATCCAAAAGAGAAAAAGAAAGAACCCGGAACTGGCACTGTGCCTGCCCAGACTGGAACTTCCCGTGCCCGGGTCCGGAGCAGTTTCTGATGGGTCCGGAGTTGTCCCCCGGAACTGGCACTGCGCCTGCCCAGACTGGAACCTTCTGTGCCCAGGTCCCAAGTCGCCCCTGCAGGAAGGGGGAGGGGGGGGAGGCGGACCACCTGATCATGACGTAATTGGCATGGAATACTCTCAGGGCTAACATAGCCTGTTGCTGGGCTGAACCCAGGACACAGAGTGACAGTGATTCCACCTCAGAGTGGACCCTCTGCCTGCTGCAAAAACTGCAGTTGGATTTTCTGTCAAGTGCGCATAATAATCTTGAACCTGGGCCTGATATTTTAAATAGCATGTTCATATATGTTAGTGTTTCCTATTGGATTTATTAATTTTGTCACTATTAATTTGAGACAGATTTTTTAACGATAAACTGATGTTTTTCTTTGTAAAACCACTTGTCAGAAATTAGATGTAAGAATATATAACAATTTAAGAGAAGTGCTGAAACAAACAACATTTGGGAAACAGTCAGCTAGTAAGGTCTGACATTTCAGTTCACAGTAAACTTAAATGTTCTACAGAAAGACGGCACTGATTATAGAAAGTAAGTTTCTGATATTCTGATATTTCTGGAGTATTGTGTCTAGTTCTGGGCTCCCTGGCATAAAAAATACACGGATCTCCTTGAGAGAGTCCAGAGAAGGGCTACAAAGATGAATAAGGGCCTGGAACATCTACCCTATGAAGAAAGGCTGAGAGAGCTGGGCCTGTTCAGCCTGGAGAAAAGAAGACTGAGGAGGGACCTAATCAATGTTTATAAATATCTTAAGTATGGGGTGCAGGGGGAATTGGCCTGCCCCTTTTCTGTGGTCTATGGGGACAGGACCAGGGGCAATGGCTGCAAACTGGAGCACAGGAAGTTCCGCACCAACATGCGGAGGAACTTTTTCACAGTGAGGGTGACAGAGCACTGGAATAGGCTGTCCAGGGAGGCGGTGGAGTCTCCTTCTCTGGAGATATTCAAGACTTGTCTGGACGCCTATCTGTGTAGTATGAGCTAGGGAGCCTGTTTTGGCAGAGGGGTTGGACCCGATGATCTCTCGAGGTCCCTTCCAACTCCTACAACTCTCATTCTATGATTCTGTGATTCTGTGATATGAAAGTACACTACTATACTGTAATGAAATCACCAGAAATATGCTAGGCTTGGAAGATTGCCTACATATGTATGACTTCCTAAATACTAAGGAGAAGAAATTTACACATTTATACACACATATACACACGCAGATATAAAATATTCTTCCTCACCTCTTTTAATAATGCTTTCAACTTGTTCGATATGTAATAAGGTTTTAATTACCTTAATATTTCACGGGTATAAAAATTTTCCTCTGCAAAACATAAAGAACTTTTCATTTTTGAGAATCCTACCATTTAAAATTTTAACCAAATTGTTTTAAACTTTACAATGTATAATAATGAGAAAAAAAACCAACTTTTTTTTTTTCCTGGGAAAATGGATACATTTTTCAAACAATTCCACTTGATGACAAAATAATAGATATAATGAACAGCAGAGATTGAAAGAGAAGCTTGTGATTTAAAGCAATATAATTATGTAAATTATCAACTGAGATATACATACATCCTTCTATTTCCTTTTAGGTTATTTCATTTTATATTATATGCATAAAAATAAGAAATCAGTTAAAAATATGTTACAAGAAGCTCATTGGAAATGAGTTGGGAGAAACTTTTGTATGAATTTAATGCAAATGAATCTGTCCTTTCTCATAGCTAATCAACAAGATGGGTTGTCCAGCAACCTGAGGAATTGAAACAAGAAGGATCCAACTTGCTGACAAGAGGTTAGAGTGTATCACGAAGAGAAAAGCACTAAAATGAAAGACCTGGAGGCACCACTGAGATAAATGGCATTGAAGGTTGACATGAGTGGTAAAAGAGAAAGAACAGGGAACAAGACACTGTAATTTAAGAAACATACCTAGGATGTCTGTACTTTATTTTCCATTTCTTTTTCTGTTTCTTCTATTCTGATGCAGAAGGGGCTTTTCTACTCAGCAGTATAAATTGCAATGACTCCAGACCAAGAGATGTGTAGAGGACAGTCATGTGAAAATGAAAAAACACATGGGAGTAGAAGAACACGCTGTAGAGAGTTCCATATGAAATGATTGTCACCTGAGATCTGACAGAAAAGACAGGTAAAGTTGACAACATGAAGGGAAAGGATGTAGTACGGCCAAGCAGTCAGTGTGCTGATTCTGACTGAGTCAACTCTCTGAAGACCAACTTTGTCTTTCCTTTGTCTTTCCTGGGTTCCTAGATCATACCTAGGATTCTGTAGTATAACATTTGCACAGAAGATCTGGTTATGTACTTTAGCAAAATTTCCACAGCATCTCACCCATTTTAAAGTTTCAGCACTTCTTGTAATGAAGCCAGTTTCTACTTTTGAGACATGAAAAAACAATTAGATTTCAGATAATGGAATTGCAATATGCACAGCTGGGCTACGGTCTGGGGTACTTTAGGTTTGCAGTTCAGACAGAATTAATTTCCCCTAGCTTTAGCTTTTAAAAAGTTTGTCATCTAACTCTCCTTATGGTATTTTCCAAATTTTCCAGGGTGGGGGGAAGGGGGGAAGCTTTTATTAGTCTCAGGTTATAGCTCAATCACTTAACCTAAATAACTAAAAAAAAAAATAAATCAGGTATCTAGTTTTTTGTAGTTAACAGTCTGTAGTTAACAGTACATATTTCCAGAGACAATTCAGACCATTCTAGAATTACTGGGATTATTTTCTCTCAGGCAGGGAAGGAACTTAGAAAATTTTAGATTGTTAGATGCAATGAATCTCAAGATTCGGGGTGCATCTCAGAAACATTTATATGGAAAATAGGACATAACTATTGTGTGCATTTACTGGTTTTTATCTATAAAGTAAGGGTATTAAAGCTCATCCTGGACAAAATGTTGTGATGTTAGTTTATCTTACTAGATTTTTACAGTTCAAAACTATTCTATTTTACCTAGTCATAATATAAACAGCAATTCAAATGAAAATATATTGTAAGACTAAAAAATGCTTTTGTTGGAATGGATTAATGCAGTGATATATATATATATATATATACACTCTCACACACACATATATAAGATGCATACATACATACTTCAGCATTTTGTCATTTTTTTTCCCAACTAAAGCTTTGAACCCTCCAGTCTTCAAGATGCTTGATATAAAACTGTTTTTCAATTGGAGAAGAACATACAACAAGAAAGGAAGTAAAGCAAAATAAGATTTTATGTTAAAATAGTAAAAGTTAAATTCAGAAAACATTCCAATCTTCCAAGAAATGGAATTATTTTCCAATAAAATCCTAGGCCATTTTGAGAGATGTGGTTGAATTTCACATTAATTATAAAACTTGGCAGTCTTTTGAAAGGGAAAATGAAAATACATTTGAATTATTTATTTCAAGTATTAGATGTATTCAAAGAGGGCATTCATTGAAAACTCAACATCAAAGGAAAGACACTGAGTGACTGTTTAGAAATACTATTGAGAGTCACAAAGTCACAATACTCTTTTTTTACTGGTTTTATACCATTTTCAACATAACCTAGAAATCTGCAGTATTAATTACTGTCATCAGTTCTACAGGAGTTTGATGTCCATAACATTTGCTTTCCATTTGAATAATTGCTTTACCATTGCCTTAATGGAACAAGAATTTTGACTACCCTAAATTAAGATGAAGTAAATCATGACCAGCTACATAGCACCAGCCATATTTATAGGGATCATCAATAATCTGCTGACCAGACATTGAAATCCTCTGCCTGAGTACCTGTGGCAAGTAAATAGTAATATTGAAAATAACAATAACAATAATAACAGTTTTGTATGTTGCAAAAAAGAAATTCAGGAAGACAGAAATTGTGTGTCTTAGCAGGGCCTGTTCTGGTATGCTATGTCATGTGATGAGTTAAAACAGTTGTTCCACCATCATTGTAGCTGGATCTACCACTGCTTCCTTGATCAGTTCAATAAAATGAAACATTGCTTCTTAAACTCTTTGGTTTTTTTACAGAAAGCAAAAAATAAACAACCCTATGTCTCTTGTCCTTTCCAGCAGCTCTATCAGACAGTCTGAACCTTTCAAATGTTAACTGTACTTCATTAAAAACATCCAGCCTTATGGTAAAGTTTAGATGCTGCAGACTTTTCCATATGGCGTAGTAACTGTGTAGATATTTAATGTATTTTCACACCCACACATGAATAAAGAATGTAAATAAATATAAAACTGCTCTTAGTAGATAAAACAGTAACATTCTAGTTTATATTTCTTTTAATTTCATTTTTCTAAATATACAAAAAAAGTGTGTTCCTTTGAAATAGATATATAAAAAAACATGATTAATTTCTTTCACTCCCAAATCTCTCTTGAACAAATTTCTGTGGGGCATTTGATGCAAAAAATCCTGTAATTGATATGTCTTTTATGAAACAATAACTTGAATAAATGTTTTTGTAAACTTTGAACTAGATGATGAGACATAAAATGTCCCACTATTGTATTTAATGCAAGTACCACAGTTATGTTTAGCATCATTAGTTTTCTGCAGCAGGGACAAGATGAGAAACACTGACTTTGTTAATGTCAATAGAAACATGTAAGCAGTAAGATGTCATTTGTTTTCTTCTGATATCCCTACTCCACTGCAGATGTTAATGTCAAGTTCACTGAAATTATTGTAGAATTTCTTCAACGGCAGACAGACACAGAGATGGTAGAAAGACCTTTTAAATGCAGAATATTGTTTTGCTCCCTCAATTATTTTACTACTAGAAATACTTCATAAGCTAGAAGTGATAAATATTCATGTGCATTAAATATATTCATTTAGTAGAATTATTCATAGTGAGAGAAATTATGTATTCAGTTTCTTTTGGAATCAGTTGCAGTTTTAAGCGAACAAAGATTGTATGACTTGGCCTGTGTATTTAGCAAGATAAATAGCCTGTGCTCAGCACAGTGTCACTTTTTGGTACTTCAGTGATTCTGCTTTTCCTTCCCCTCACACACAACGAATTTGTTTCTACCACAGAGGTCAGCTTACTTCTGTGTCTTTCTTACTAAGAAAGAAACATGATTTTAAGGGTATACACCTGTCTCACAACTGCTCCAGCAGGGGTGAGCTTGGGCCAAAAATCACTGACCTCTTCTGAGAGCCTAATTGACTTACGAAGGAGTTAGAATTTGCTTATTGCTTGCAATGGCTTTGACTGGAGCTGATAAAAGAGTCAGGATCAGTTTCAGTGACAGTTGACTATGGCAGTTAGACTTAACTAGTTTTACATGAATAAAACGTGTGGAAGCATAAAATCAGAAACATCTTACAGATGCATGGAGTTCCTGATTACTTTTTTCTGAAACACTATTCACAGAATCAGACTGATGGCTGCAGGCTTCCAAATACTAAATTACAAAAGTTTAATTCTTTGCTGGTTTTTTTTTTTTTTGGTGCTGGTTTTTTTGGTTTGGTTTGGTTTGGTTTGGTTTTTTTAATCCAAAATAGCTTTTCTGTTGGGAAAAAGTTCTAATGTAAAATCCTGTTCTTGTGTAATAAGCATGTTGCAAGCAGTGCAGAGTCATCAAACACAGCAATCATCAGGCTTTTAACATTAGAGATTGAAAGAACTGTAGCATACATTGAGTTCTGACCCAGAAAAATTAGCTTTCAAAATCCCAAACGTGTACCATTGTGAGAGACAGGTAGCAGAAGTATACTCTACATGGTCTATATATTTCTCCACTGCTGCATATTAGGGCTGTGGGACATGCATTACTTAGGAGGCACAGCTATCTAAAGTCTGTAGGAAATTTAAATTAGCTGCTATATATTCAGGGGAAAATTGGCAGATTGTAACTATAAAAAACATAATTAATGTTCCCAAAAGAGTTTTAAATGAGATGCTTTCAACTCTTTATTAATCTGGGCAGTCTATTGAAAATAATATGTGATAAAGTTAATGCTGTCTGCCTGCAGATACATGTTTAATACTTGCAGAAAGATGTGTCCTGCATTTTGGATGACGTCTGACTACTATGTAAGAAAACCACTGGCGCTACTGGAACTGCACAACACCCACAATCAAGAATTAATGGTTCTATTTTTAAAGACTGCTTCAACACGTAATTTTTAATATTTCTTTTCATATTTGTAATTATTAAAGGTTCATTTCAAGCAAAAAAGAATCAGCATGAAATTAGGGATTATATATTTTTGTAGCTTCCTTGTCCTCTGTTTAGTGTACCTTCTAAAGAAGAATAATACGATGTTTCTTAAAAACACACGCGGAGATTTTTTTTGAACGACCCTTGACATTTTTCCTTTGAATGCTTGTGAGATTTCCTAGTGTTAACAGCAAGGAACAAGCCAGGGAGAACTCCACAATGGCAAGCATCAGCAGCAGAATGAAAGAGTGCTAGAGGGCCTGTCTTGGGGTCCAATCTGTTCTGAGAAGAGACAGCAAACTGCTGTTGCCAATTTACATACCTTTGCTTTGCTGTGAGGCACAGGGCACAGAACCGTGTCTGGTGAGAGCTGCATCATATGCATATTTATCTCAACATAGTAAGTATAGGGACTTAAGCAAAACAAAACAAAACACACACAGAAAAAAAAATCCACCCTAGCAACAACATCAAGATCAGAAACACAAAAGGCCTTTCCACTGAACAATTGATGAAAGACTTGTAGTGTAACCTGACCTTTTGATGAAGAAGCCAAGACTAAATTCAGTCTGGATTCTAAGGCACAGATAGAAAGCTCACATGCTTTGTGCATGCTTTTGTTATTGTTGTTGTTTTGTTGAAGCAGCTGTGGAAGCGCCTTGTATAAATGATGATAAAATAAAGATAGGAAACTATCTGCCAACCATATCAAAGGGCAAGATGATCCCATGTATATTTTTAAAATAGAAAGTAATTTAACAATAATGTTTTGAAGGGCATGGAGTCTGAAGCTTATCCTCTACACAAAGGAAGGAGACTTTCTCCTTACAATTCTGTTGTTGCTGTTTTAAATCAGGAAAATAGAGCAATCAGGGAAACCATACTCAGAATATGCTTTTATCTGCGCCCACTGGTTACTGATAATACTGCTCCACCTGAAAGAAGAAATTATGGATTATTTTGATCCACAATCTGAGAATTCAGAAATCTTTTAGAATAGAAATTCCAAAAGACTGTGTTGTGTGAACGCCAAGGTAGCCTTTTGATTGGTTAAATAAAGAAGTCACAGCATTCAATTTACAATTTTTGCATTTTGCATCTAATTTCCTATTAGCTTCAAATTATTTCTCTTAATACAATTTAACTATCTTAAATAACTGGTTGAATATGAATAGTAGGATGTTATGGTTTAGATATTCTAATTTTTAGAAAAATTATCTGGCATGCAGAATGTACTTTTAAAAAACAGAACACTTGGCAAGATCTTGTGTTATAGTGAAGCATCAAAATGAAAAACATGATCTAACCCACTATGATGTGTTTGGCAGCTGGATTCAGTACACTCCTCGGGAACTTTGTACATAGGAGGGATTTTCTTCTGTGTTGAAGAATTTGCTAATGCTTACAGCACATTGCTTTTGCTATAACTTGCTTTCTATTTAATTTTTTTTTTCTGGAATCCATTGCTTATTGGTAATTTTGCCTTGTAGTGTATGCATTGGAAAGAGCAAAGAAAACATAATTCCATACATACCCTTACACCTGATTGTCCAGGTATAGAGAGACAACGTATTTTTAGGACCTTCTTTATCAAGAATGTGAATACTGATCATGTAGTGATAGTAAAAGGTCTGAAGAAAATTGAATGGTTTGTTTCTTAATTTGATGACTGAAGGAATAAGAACCCAGGGGTTTTTATTTCCACTGAAAAATTACAAGTCCACCGTGACCATTGGATGGTCTTGTTTTCAAAACTGGTTTTATAGTGTTACTGCAGTTCAGAACTCAGGTTTAAGAAAGAATTTCTCTGCCAGTTCACAAGTAGTCTATTGTAAGTTTTAACTATATTTATGAAGTTTTGAGAAACAATGTATGGAATGAATAAGAACATAGTACAATGTGTTTCTGTATTATGCCTCTTAATTCAATCCTATCAAGCCTAGTCGACGTTGTGAAGAGGGTAATCTGTTTGTGCCATATTGTTTCTAGCATATGTTACCATATCTATGGAGTAACCGTGTTAGAGACACTATCAGTCACAAAGTGCAGTTGATACCTATTACCTTTTCAGAGTGATGTCTGCACTAGACTCAAATTCAGGAATCAAGACTGACAGAATTACACTATAACCTTTGAATAGATGAATGCTTCTAGACTTTGCAGAGACTTTCTGCTTGCCACTATAATCTTTCTTCCTCACAGGAATAGTTGAACTACTCAAGTGAACTGATATGCTGAGGCTTGTGTTCAGCTGACAGAACGTGGTGACACCAGCCAAATTCAAATCCGTGCATGCAAGGCCATTTTATATCATGTTAGGCTCTTTTATTAAGTCTAATAAAAGAGGCTAACATGATATAAAATATGTTCTTTTTATGAATCAGTTCCTTTCTCTCGTGCATCCTAATCAACACGTATAGCACAGGGACCCTATATAAAAAAGCTGAATTTTAAGTGGAAATAGCACCGTGTCTTAGAACATAGCGTTTAGGCCCTTCTATGTGCTTCTTACCCAGTGTTTGTTGCCTCTTGCATTTGTCTTGTTTTTCTTTATTGATTATGATCTTCAGTGGTTACTTGTGTTGTTTTACTCTTAAGTTGCTTGGGTACTTTTCTCAGGGGAAAAAGAAAAAGTGCAGATTCTGCCAGATATTCTAGAGAAGCTGTATTAACTCTAGTAAAAAAGCAGGGAAAAAAGAAGTTTGTAGTGAACCTTAAAAAATTGTCTTTCCCCATACAGAAAAAAACACTAGATAAAAGAACAGTAATGTATTAATTATAATATAGAAAGCCAAAGAAAATAGATTTTCTTTCCCCTTGCGATGCTGATTTTTATTTTTAATAAGTAAACATTTCTTTTCTCATATAAAAATCATAGATTGAGACAGTACCTAGAAATTGTGCAGAAAAGTTAATTAGATATGATTACTCAAATTGCAACATGAATCTTGTTACAAAACACAAAACTCAGTAAGAATTTTTGTAAATGACAGTGATTCTTTACCCTCCCCTCCCCAACTTCAGAGCTAGCAAATTTTTATTTGCAAGTTTCTTAAACTGAAATGACAGAAATCTCCTTCAAAGAGCTTGATCAGCTAGGAGCAGCTCAGTGTGACTCTTAATTTTTTGTGAAACAGGGTATGTCAGGTACCCAACAATCAAATTCACTTTTAAGTACTTATTTTATAAATTACTCAATAAGGGTGGAAAGAAGAGTTATTCGCTATTGCTTTTTAGAACCTGTTCCAGCAACTTGTCTCTGGAGTTAAATAGAGCTGTCTTGATCATTTTTACATATAGACTTCCTTGAACACTAAAAAGAATTATAATCACCTGATTATAAATTCACTGTTAATATAGCCTTAGAGCTGAGAACATTTCACTCCAGTAGTTAATTTAGTCTGTGGTAAATTCTCACTGTTATTTAATGTCATTTATCACCTGCTGTTTTGTCTTACTGTGAACATCCTGCCTGCCCTGTACTGTCTACAGTACATGGACCTTCTGTGACTTTAATGTACTCAGAACAAAGGCTCCAAAGTGCTTCTATCGGGAGGATTTGGCAACTTGCCTTAGATATATTCAAGCCATTTTGCTGCCTGTCACTCAGGGCTTTACAAATTGAACTCTGAGGAGAGGTAAAAAGGGTCTATGAGGCATTTTTTTTTCTGGGAAGAATATGCTAATAAAGCGCCATCAGCAGGAAGCAGGTTGTGTCTGAAAGAGTTTTGTCAACTCTGAATTAATTTTGTGTGTTAAGAAACACGGGGGTGCTTCTAGAGCCGGTCTGTGGTAATTAATCCTTCCTGTTTCTGGAAGAGCAGAACTGTAATAAATGCAGCCCAGATTTAACAGATGTGTGCACACAATGTCTGCTTTATGAGGAGTAAAACAAAATGATGGGTATAGAACAAAAAATGTTGATTTAAAAAAAATTAAAACAGTATGGAAAGAACTAAGATTGGAATTCCTAGTGTTTATGCAAATACTGTATTCCTTTAAATGTTAGCAGACAGTATGGTTTTGGAAACATCTGTCAGAATGGTTGGATGCTGTGAAGAGACTGAAAAGGACAGATGTTACTTGTGCTTGTAAAAATAAAACCTACTAAAAAATAGAGAGATGTGTGAGATGTGAGCCACAATCTGCTTAATCTAGGTGGTTGCAGAAGCTGGACTAACAAAACAGAACTGTAATGAAGCACTTGGAGAATCTTTGTAATCACTTCATAACATAATTTGAAAAAAACCAAAACTCTCTAAAATTCTTGCAATGCAACAATATTGCTTGAGTATCTTTACCCTGTGTGGGATCAAGATCAAGGCAGAACAAGGGGAAAACATCTTCAATACTGTGTAAAGAGTTTTAGAAAGCTTATGCAATATCTTAATAGAGCATCTTAGCCATACTTTCCTATAAAATGTTAATTCAGTGAAGTATGTGATTGTTCATAACAAGCTTCAGTTTTCACTGTAGTGCATTACAAGTATCTCATTTAATTCGGGGGGGAAGACTGCTCATTGGACTCTATGGACAATGACAATTCTGAAGAACATTACAGTCACACAGCTAACTCCTGATTTTCATGTCCAGAACGTATGCAAGTACTTCTCCTTCAGACCTAATTCTAGATTTGATTTTGCTTGAGGGACTGTTTTGTTTGTGCTTTTAACAAGAAGAAATAAATGAAAAACTAAAATTAAAAACACCCGCATTTTCTTTCTCCACGATCCTTTGTCACATTCATAGTAAGTGTCCTTCAATTAGATATGTCTCCATGCTGATTCATTTTAATTGCATTGCAGCTGAATTCATACCTTATTTAAATACTTTTAGCACAAAATAGAATTTTGAGACTTTTTTTTTAATTTCAGTCCACATACATTCAAGAACATATTAGCACACTTCATTTTAAAGTTTTACATACTTACCCCTTATTAGAGAACCTGAAGGGGTGGGTTTTTTTCAATTTTCTACCTTAACTACTACTGTAACATAGGCAAATTTACATTTCTGACAGTTTTCAATACTATGTCTTTAAACACCAAAAATTCTGTTGAATTGGAATAAATACATCACTAACAGTATACTATTAATATCTTACAGTTGGTTACTTCTATAAAAATCTCTACAAAGACAAGTGAATCTATGGAGATTGAATTACACTTTGAAATATAATTTAAAATACTAGAATCTACAAGCTGTGATTCATGCAAATTCAAACTTCTTCAGTTAATCCTTTTGGCTAATTAAGCTCTAGTCATAGGTATATTTCAATTACTGTTCAGTAAGAAATATGACACATAAAAGATTTTTCCACTGCTTAATTTAGAAGGATTAAGGAAATGTGTTAAGAAACTAAACCTCACAAACAGATATGATGCCAGATTATGAACAAACCTTCAGTGCCATCTGCATAAAATTTCCAGATTTCTGGATTGAAATTCAATGATCTTCAGCTCTGGTTTAGAATCCATTATGTTTCTTTTGTCACAACTATTTATGTCATTAGTAACTTTACGGAATTTTCTTTGTCAGTTAAATAATTCTTTTGTTGAATAATTAAATTATTGCCCAAGGCAAATATTGTTAGCATATAAGCATTTAAATACAGACTGAACACACAAGATGACTTTGATTTAAAACTTTCAGCCAAGGTATATTTTTTTGTAGGTATAAGTGCTTTATGCATGTCTCTCTTCAAAAAGCAACTTTCTTGGACAGCACTAAGAGGATTTCATTTAAGTCTATTTTCATATTAAAATGATGTATTAGGAAAAGTGAGGAAATTATATACTTGGAAAGATGGGAAAAAGAAAATTGTTCACATTGCCAAATTTTTGGCTTCTTGGCTTCAATATTCTTGATCACTTTCTGGAGACAGTTTGGCTTTTTTTTTTTTTTTTGACTATCACCTCCTAACTACAGATCCTCTGATTTGTGCCAATGCTACATGCCTAAAATAGCCCCAAATGGAAAGTGTGAAATGCCATTTAGTAGCCAAATTCACACATGGTGTATATCCATTAAAGCCAGAAGGCCACCGTATGTGGCTAAATTGAGCTCTGAGTATTCTTGCATTTCAGGAAATTTGTAGCACATGTCCTTTGCAGTATAAGGGGAGAGATGTGAAAGATTGTTAATATTATTCTTAAACATGGTCAAGGAAAAGGTTCAGCCACAGGCTCCTTCCACCTCACCCTAGCAAATGACTTGGCAAACTACCTTACTTGGTCTAGTGCTCTATAAGGGAAAAGCTGTGGATGTTGCCTACATAGATGTTAGTAACAGTACCTCGGAGGAGGTACTGTTGCCTATTCCCCTCCTGAAATCTTGCATCCCTTTAGGGATACCTGCACCTGATTTCTCCCTAATGTGTCTGTATACTAATGCGCGCAGCGTGGGAAATAAACAGGAAGAGTTAGAGATCTTTGTGAGGTCAGAAGGCCACAATCTCATCGTGACCACAGAGACGTGGTGGGACAGCTTGGATGACTGGAATGCTGTCATGGATGGCTATGTCCTTTTTAGGAAAGATAGGCTAGGAAGACAAGGTGGAGTTCTACTTTATGTGAGAGAGCAGCTAGAACGTACTGAACTCCACCTGGAAGAGGGCAATGTACCAGTGGAGAGTTCGTGGGTGAGAATCAAAGGCAGGCTAGTATGGGTGACACTGTTGTGGGTATGTACTACAGGCCCCCTGATCAGGAGGAGAAAGCTGATGAAACCTTCTTCAAGCAGCTAGAAGTAGCCTCGCAATCCCAGGTGCTGGTTCTTACAGGAGATTTCAATTACCCAGATATATGTTGGGTAAGCAATAGGGCCAGTCATGTGTGATCCAGACTGTTCTGCAATGTGTTGATGATAACTTTCTGTTACAGATGGTGGGGGGTACTGGATCTTGTTCTAACTAATGAGGATGGGCTTGTTAGGGAATTGAAGGTTGGGGGCATCTTGGGACATAGTGACCACAAGATAGTGGAGTTCAAGATCCTGAGTGGAAGAAGCAAAGCAAAATGTAGGATTGTTACCCTAGCCTTTAGGAGAACACACTTTGATATCTTCTGGGACTTAACAGGAGCAATCTTATGGGCTACACTGTTAGAAGGTAAGGGGGCCCATGAGAGCTGGTCAGTGTTTAAACAGTACCACTTCCAAGCCCAGGACTGGTGCATCCCTATGAGTAAGAAATTAGGGAAGTGTGGCAGAAGACCTGTGTGGATGAGCAGGGAACTCATGAATAAACTCAAAGGGCAGCAGAATGTTCATGAATTGTGAAAAAAGTTTCTGAGCACTTGGGAAGAATAAGGGAATGTTGTCAGGGCCTGCAGGGATGCGACAAGGAAGGCTAAAGCCCACCTGGAAATAAAGTTGGCAAAGGACACAAAGGATGATAAGAAAGGATGTTTTAGGCATGTGAACAGTAAGAGGACAACTAGGGATAATGTGGGTCCCCTGCTGAATGAGGGGGGTATCCTGTTAATTGGGGATGCTGAGAAGGTGGAGATACTGAACACCTTCTTTGCCTCAGTCGTCACTTCAAAGTCCCCATTGGGACTCCTGGCCCCCAGAAGAAAGAAAGAATTCAGGAAATGGAGAGCTTTCCTCTGGTTGAGGTGGGGGTGGTCTGGGACATTCTTGGTGGGATCAACACACATAAATCCATGGGTCCTGATGGGATGCATCCATGTGTACTGAGAAAGCTGTTGGAGGTGATTGCTGAGCCACTCTGTATCATCTTCAACACGTCTTGGAGAAGAGGAGAGGTGCCTGAATGCTAAAGGATAACCAGTGTCCAGTCCAGGACAAGAGGGAGGATCCAAGTAACTACAGGCCAGTCAGTCTCACCTCTGTCCCTGTAATGGTGATGGGACAGCTTGTTATGGATGACATCTCCAAGCAATTGGAAGAGAAGAAGGTTATGAGGAGTAGTCAGCATGGATTCACCGAGAGGAGATGGTGCTCAACCAATCTCGTAGCCTTCTATGATGTCATCACCAGTTGGATAGATGGAGGGACAGCAGTGGCTGTCATCTACCTCGACTTCAGCAACGCTTTTGATACTGTCTTCCATAACATACTGATAGCAAAGCTGAGAAAGTAGGACATAGATGAGTGGATGGTGAGGTGGGTTGAGAACTGGCTGACAGGGTGAGCTCAGAGGATGGTGATCAGTGGAGAAGAGTCTGGCTGAAGACCTGTGACTAGCTTTGTTCCCCAGTGATCAGTGTTAGGTCTGGTCTCATTTAATATCTTCATCGATGACCTTGATGAGAGAATAGCATCCACCCTCAGCAAGTACGCCGATGATACAAAGCTGGGATGAGTGGCTGACACACAGGAACTGCCATTCAGCAAGACCTGGACAGATTGGAGAGCTGGGCAGTAAGAAACCAGATGAGGTTTAATAAAAGCAAGGTTAGAAGGAAATTAATTGCTTGCTTTAAAGGATGTTTATTTTCTGCTTGGAAAGTTATCTCCTAACATGGTAGAGTGTCTAGTATCTAGTCAGCTATTTCTGATAAAGATTTTGTAAGAAACTGCAATGAGTCATTCTGACTTGCTTTCTCAACTGGTGTTTTGTCCTTCTTTGGCAAACACTGAACTTGCCTGCACTTGGCTGATTATCTTCTCTTTGAAATGAATCATGTCCACATTTTTTGTTATCCCTATATTTGTTCCAGGTAATTATGAAATGTAGGACTGCTTTTATTTACCCAAAATTAGCTTCCAAGGAGATCCCATCAAGAACACTCTCACATGAAATCCAACCTTTGTTTGCTATTGGTACCTGATTTTTTTTTATTTTATATTAGACTAATATTTCACAAGTTTGGAATCAATACTGAAAACTATATGGTAATGTTCTTGATGAGGAAAAGACAATCTCATTATTAATATGTTCATGTTTGGTTGTAGTGAATGGAGTTACATCTGGCTAGCAACTGGTTACCAGTGGTGTTTCTCAGGCTACAATTCTAGGGCCAGTTCTGTTCACTGTCTGGATGCAGAAAATGATCTGGATGCAGAAAATTAATGCACCATTAGCAAGATTGCTGATGATACTGAACTGGGAGGTGCTGTTGTCCGTTATGAGGGAAAGAGGCCTCACAGTATCTATATAGATTGAAGTATTTGGTGGTGATTAATGGGATGAAAGGTAACAACTCCAAATGCCAGATTCTGCACTTAGGACAGAATAATATCAAGCACAAGTATAAATTTGGAGAGGAATGGCTGGAGAGCAGCCCTACAGAAAGGCATCTGGAGTTGCCACTTGACAACAGGCTAAACAGGAGTTAGCACCATCCTGGGTGCATCAAATGCAGCATAACCAGCCAGTCAAAAGAGGTGATTGCCCTGCTGTATTCAGCGTTGATGCAGCCTTACCTTGAGTATTGTGTGGAGTTCTGGGTCCCAATAATGTAAAGGGTAAAGGTCTGATTTGTGGCTGAGAGGGGTCTTGCCATTGATTCACGAGGTTCAAAAAGGGCCCTCTGGCTTTCTAAACTTCTCAGTGAGGAGCCTAGGTGCAGTTAAGTCCAGTCTTAGCCCCAGACTTGGTCAACGGTTTATGCCTTGAGGATTATATATAAAATCACGTATCAGAGTCAACATTTGCCTGTCAGAGCCCCTAAAGGGCTTTCACTGAAACAGTTTCATAAAGTTGAAACTAATAGAAAGTTTATTAAAGTGGCAGATATAAAAGTTCATGGTTACCATTGGTAAATGCACTTAATGCAATAACACTGATATGTAACTACATTTATAATTAAAATGCTAAATGCTAGCAAAACACTATCCCAGGTACTCCCAACAAAAAGGTGAATTTGCAATTGCTTACTGAGAAGGCACCCCTGTCTTGAGTGGAGGAGAAGGTACACAGCCTCTTCAGGGTCTTAGATTTCTTCTCTCTCCTCCTGTGAGTAGCTTCCTCAATACCCTTTACACCCTAATCTTAGCTGTTCCCTCCCAGGAGTGACATTTAACATAATTCATATGGCATCAAGTACTATAGTCATCCGTGTTTAGCATGTACTAAAACGTGTCCACAGGAGAGCAACAAAGCTGGGGAAAGGGCTGGAAGGAATGTCTCATGATGACTACCTGAAGACATTGTGTTTGTCTATCTTGGAGAATAGGAGGCTGAGGGGCAACCTCATTGTTCTCTGCAGCTTCATAAGGGCAAGGAGAGAGGGAAGTGTTGAGGTCTTCTCCCTGGTATCCAGTTGTTGGACCTGTAGGAATGGTCTAATACTATGTCAGAGGAGGTTTAAACTGAACATTAGGAAGCATTTCTTTTCCGACAAAGTGGTCAAACACTGGAACAAACTTTGTCAAGAGGCAGTTAATACCCCGAACCTGTCAGTGCTCAAGAGTCATTTGGACAATGCCCTTAATACCATGCTTTAACTGTTGGTCAGCCCTGAAGTGATCAGGTCAATTTAGGTCCCTTCCAACTGGTTCTATTCTGTTCTGTTCTAGTCTGGTCTAGTCTGGTCTCATTGTATTCATGACTTGTAGGAGCTGCCTCTTATTTCCAGTTGGATGTTTGCTGGCATAGATTAATCGTGTTTGAAATTTCTTGGAGTTCTGTGCCACAGAGATTTTGTGGAGGCAATTGCATTTCACTGGGTTTCCAAAACAGTTTAATTGTGAACGGGTACTAGGCGATGCTGTTTCAAAATCATTACAGAATGTTTTGGAATAAAAAATAATTGATGGCAATGGAGAATACAGCATGTTTGGGATAAAGGTAAAATGGAAATCTGTTAATTTGATATGGATAGTGTTTGTCTTAGATATGAGTATTTGAGGGGAGCATGATGCTGTTCTGAACTCATACAGACTCTGCACTGCAGTTACATTGACAAGCATACCTGAACCATAGGTGTTCATACATTTGTGGTTTTAAATCTAAGTAAATAAATGTGACAACTAAATGTGAAACCAAATTGAGTTTCCTCACTGCATATGCCAAAGGTTGACATTCCTTCTGAAACAGCTTGCACCAAGCGATTTCTGAAACATTGCAAACTTCCTCCATGTACAAGAAAAGCTAATAAACAATGCCATATGAGCTACCTCTGAATGTTTAAAGGAGGAGACAAGGTGACCACTTCAAATTGTTATTGACAAAAGCAATAACAAAGTTGCTATTAAAAACACACACTGCATCAGATAATAAATCTCAAATGTTTAGTAGAACTGTCAAACATACATTATTGTGAACTTCTACTTAGAAATGTTTTCAGATACTAACTTGACACTGCTGTATGTAACATCCCTGGGGCTATTTCACAGGGCAACATTGGTAATGAAGTATGCAGAACTGTGCTTTTCTTTCTTCACCAACCACACTGTAGCTAAAATTACATTTAACAAAAGAAGTGAGATTCTTCGGGTGGAAAAAAAACCCCAATAGGTTTATACCATCTTTTCTCAGAAAAAAAAAAAACAAGACCCACCCCCATCCCCCAAAAAACCCCAAAACAACACAACAACAAACAACCAAAACAAACCAATGGAAATCCTGTCACTCTGTGGGGAAGGCATTTACTTTCTTTCTCCTTCCATGACTTAACTTCAATATGAGGCAATTTGTCAAAGGTGTTGAGCACCTATGAAGTGCTACATTAACAGTAATTAAGTATTATAACTGCAGCTGGTTTGGGGGGGGAGGGTGTTGTGTTTTTGTTTGGTTTGGTTCTTTTTTATTCTTGGCTTTTAACCTTATGTAAGTTGTGAAGTCTACCCTTAAAACATCTGGGCTTCTTACTGAAACAATGGCATAGTTTCTGCAATAATCTTGTATAATTTCTGATGAATGGTAGGGTACATTTAAGTAGTTCTAATGGGGTGAGCAATATTATTTTAAAGGGCTTTGATCATTACTTATCTTCCAGCTGATTATAGGAATCTTGTTGGAAGCTTTCAAAGGATTTTTAATTTTGAATCTCTTTATGTCTTCAGCTTAGTGATGACATTAATTTCCCCTATTGCTTGTGAAAGGAAGCACAGTTTTGTTTCAGACGTTTTTTGTTCCGTGTGTCATGTCTTTTGTGCATGCAGATGGGACTGATTAATTCTGTGGCCTTAATTTATAAAAAAAAAAAAAAAAAGCAAAACCTAAAATAAAAATAAATATCAGGGAATGGTAAGCATAACTACTACTAAAATCTGTCAATAGCAAAAGAAATGTGTTTTTTTACCTCAGAAACAAAACAGTTAACATGGGTCTATGAACTCTGAGGGATTTCTTTCTCACTTCATGGAGTACTCAAGGCCTTTCACAACAGCTTTTTTACTAAGGGGAAATTTATTTCTATGCAGAGATGGTACAGGCCACTTCATCTCTTGAATCCTATTTAAACCTTCAAAATAATATTTAAGTGATATATAAATAAGGCATTAGCCTCCACCTTAGGGTGAATTTCAACCTTTCTGAATTAGTTTTCTTTCTGTTTGACAATGACTGAAGAACACCTAAGGTTAAAAATTAAAGCTAAAGGAAGGATCACACATGAATGATGGCATTACAAATTATTATTGACATTACTCTATTTAAATAGTGAAAGGCTAGCATCTAATTTATATTAGTTTCATTTATTAAGACTTCTGAACTAAGCATAGTGCTGAATAAATGCATGTCAATTCTGGAGTAATTTCCTGCATGCAACAACGTAAAACTGTTCATGTATAGTTAGATATACATATTTTAAGTGTTTTAAATAAATATTAATGAATCGTTTACTAAAACAAATCAACAAATACAATTAAGACAGTCCCTTTTTCATTCTGTCCTTGCTGAGATAGACCCAGAATCTTAATTTTATTCCCTATAATGCACTGCAAAGCCTCCCAATGCTGATAAAAAAATCGTCTTCTGCACAGAATAAGATTAGAGAGCAAATTTTAAAACTTTCTGAATGCTGTATAAAGGTTTTTTCTTAGTGAAAAAAGTAAACAAACAAAC
This sequence comes from Laterallus jamaicensis coturniculus, assembly GCA_022605575.1. Classification (NCBI taxonomy): domain Eukaryota; kingdom Metazoa; phylum Chordata; class Aves; order Gruiformes; family Rallidae; genus Laterallus; species Laterallus jamaicensis. The sequence continues at coordinate 1,433,863 of JAKCOX010000062.1, forward strand.
AAGAAACAGCCTCCAAGTTAGAATTTAAGTCATTTGGGCATGGTCTACTTTCCGTTTTCTCAAATCCTGTAGGCTACAGTGTAAATGTTAAAGCAATAACAAAAAACCCCTGAAAAATCACCAAAAAAGAACAAAAAATCCCCAATCCTAAACCATATGCTTATTCTGGTACATGTACAGGAATAGCAAGCTCATTTATAATTAAAATAATAATAATTTTTAAAAAATCAAGCCTCTGAGCTTGTAAGATGACAATGAAGAAAACAGTACCTTCACTATATAATGCATTCATCATAAATTAACAGACTGAAGATTTCAGTACTGCTTTATCATTGGATGAAGCTCTTCAACTTTAATTTATATTAAGTAAGGAAAATCATGAAGTGTTTCATGCTTTTTATTTTCCCCCTTCTCATTTTTTTTTTTTTTCCACAAATAAAAGAAATGAAGTTAAAAGCTGTCTGGCCACAAGGAATAATGTACTGGAATAAATGGCTGAACAAATGTTTTCTATTTTCAAAGACAAGAAGTAGCTTCCTGTCTGGACAAGGCAGTTATATCTCCCAATTTTAATTAATAATAAAAATAGAGTAGGGATATTTCATGCCTTCAATTTTTTTTTTTTCCCTGGTTAAAAATAAGTTAAAAAATGTCCAGGTACATTAGAAACATCGAGTGGGCTGAAAAGCACAATACATTTTAACTACAGAGGAGAAAGTATAGATGAAATTTAATGAAAAATGCACGCTATTGTTTTTGTTATCTTTCTGTGGGATTGGACGTTGCACTGAGAATGAGGAAATAATCTTTCATGTTCATTGGGAGGATCTGAGCCAATGCATCAAATAAAACATTTTCAAAGTGGCATGATTATAGACATAATATTTTTTAAAAAAATGAATTTAGAAACTAGTTTTTGCACACAATCTTCAATAACAAATGTTCAGGCTACTAAACTGACTGCTTGAATAAATGAAGCATGAACAGCTTAAATAATTATAAATTGCCTCTAATTCATGACATTAATTGTGTGTTTCTGCTTCAGCCTGTTTCTTAAGTATCCAAAAAGCAAGATTTAGGATGGACTGTAACTCAACAGCTCTCACTACACATATTTTAAATAACCTGTTTCTAAAATTTAGTGACATCCAAGCTAAATAATAAATATGGGCAGAAAATATATTGAAACTATAGGGTACTGAATGCAAAAAAGTAATGGAAACAGTCTACTGTGGAAATGTTTGGAGACAGCATTGAAGACTTACAATGGTAGCTTTGGTGGAGTCTGTATAATTGTCTTCAGATGTTGGAAGTCAGTCACCACCTATTCACTAAACTGTGCTAAAACTAAAAATTTGCTGCATTCTACCATGTTTGCTGTTCTCTGTAAAGAAAATAGCTCTGTATATAATGTTCTGTTCTATAGTTTCCCTAGCTGCAGATTGGGCTGCGTCATAGGTGCTTGCCGCGGTGCAACACACAGGGCTTCATCTTTCTCCCAAACCACAGTTTATGTAACTCATTTGCTACTTCCACAGAACTAACACTTTTTCTCATTAGACCAAAGCATGAAGCCCTTTATGGTTACAAACTGGTGATTCATATATCTGTCATACATTGGTTCTCTGCTTTTATCAGCTTTTAAACAGCTTCTTCATCAATTCTGAGAGTATTTTTCAGTGCCTTTGTGCTTTGCAGGTTCTCTGACAGTGACTATGAATAAAAATATGCCCTTGGACAGACTCTTAGCCATTCTTAAAGCTAAGCAGTAGTGAAAGAAGGAAAGGAATATGACAGTATCAGCAAACGTAGCACCAACATACTTTTTGCATAAGCTAAACTCAATTGAATGTCAACCTTGTAAAAATGTATGAGTTTGGCCAAGTTGACCTACTGTCAATATAACTCAAAAAAGACAAATACAGTTCTGGACTATATATGTTTCCCTTGAAGGTTCTCAGCATTTTCCTGTTACCTGTCTATTTTCCTTGTCCTTTTTGTGCTACTGTTATCAGACCTTGAAAATAATAGCAGATCATTTCTTCCACCTGCGTTCCTCAGTGTACCACATCATCAAATCTCTCAAGTTCTGATTTTTGAGGAGCAATCACCGTAAGTACTTCATATCACTACATAAATCAGAATTCAAGTATTAAGAATGCAATATGATAAATATTTTAGGAATCACATCTCTCAAATAATATATATCCAACGATTGTGATTGCAAGCCACAGCAGAAACTGGGAATTCTAGATAATATGTCTGTATGTGATCTCATCCCAAAGGGATCATAAGTAAAACAAGCAAGACAAGAGAGTGGAATATAATTAAATTGCTAATGCTCTCACAGAATCAGAACAATCAAACTATAAAGCTCTTTTAACCTTAAACCAATATAGGTTCAAGCAGCATTTGTATTATAACATTTATATTAAAATTATGTATGTAGTAGTTTGATGATAAGTGAAATGCACTAACATGAAGCATGACATCGAAACTCAGAAAATTGAGTCAATTCTTGCCTCTGTCTCCAAGTCTGTCCAGTAAATAAAAAAAAGCAGTGACTTCTCTATGTCCCCAAAGGCCAGCAGTGGTGGTACAAACTGCTTAAGTAGTGAAATTCTCTTACGCCATGACAGAGGTAGTGGTATTCATTTGGAACTGCCTGATAGTGAACCATGCCTGGATATTGTTTCTGAGCACAATGCTTGGCTAAGTCAAACTAGGTCAGAAACTGTGCCAACCGCTTAACAGTGCATAGTATTGCATGCCAGTGCTTGTGAAGGTTATCAATCTCTGTCCACTGAACATAAAAGAAATGTAAGGAAATAATAACTGAACTTTGACACTTCAGTAAAATAATCTAAAATTAGGAAGGTTGTCCTTTCATTAATTGAATTTACATAATATATATTGACCTTAATCTTTTTCCTTTGTCTTTGTGTATATGTGTGTAGATACGTGTCTGTGCCAAGTATGACTGTACAGTAGAGTAACTGAATTGATTCACAAGGTGGTAAAAATGTTATTTCATCTGAGCATGGGCCTTGACTTATAAGATGAAAGTGCATTCAAAATATAACACTTTACAATATGAATAAGTCCATGATCTTTATTCCTCTTTAAGTGGTAAAACATGAGATTTCATGTCTGCGCACCAGCAGCTACTAGAAATTATTCATCTATGCATTTGTAAGAAGTGCTTACATTGCACCTTTTTACAGTAAATACCTCTTTGTGAAACTATCCAAAGAAAAATGTCAAGGTCATAAATGCTTTAGCATTTTTGATCTTCTACATTCTGCCTGATTTATCATTCTGTTCATGATTATAATACTTGTCATTCTTTTTATCCTATTGGGCTTTGTGATTGATTTTCCTTTCTTTTGTTCTACTAGTCTTCTATTGTATGAAGTTTTACAGCATATGTTGATCTGTTATAGCTACTTGGAAATAAGCACCAAACAAAATTTCATCACAAGTTCAGTAAAAATATATATAAGTGATCAAATTAGATACTCCATTAGAATTGAAAGGTTTGAGTCAAACCCACTATGATTGCCCCTACATGTTCCATAACTGCATGATAACCTTTGCTATTGAACTATTCTGACGCGAAAAAATAGAACTAAAGAAACATGCTTTCCAATAGATTTTTCATATTTCCTTTATACTTTATCAAAACAACTTCTGCTCCTGTTGCAAGAACTTAAGTATCTAAAATGTTTGCATTACAGTTTTAATTTCATTTTAATTAAGAATAATTATACATTTTTACACTGTCTTTGGTAGAAAAAACATTTTGCTAAATTCTGGTTTGTTTGTTGTTTTTTTTATTGGACTCAATGATTTTTATGGGTCCCGTACAACTCAGAATATTCTACAATTCTACTATTCTGTTATTCCAATGATATGTTTGGAGCACATATACGCATAGAAGAGGAAGAGCTTGCCATATTATTTCAAGCAATTTTATCATATAATATCTTCCTATGTGATAGGAACTGGATTTAAATTCAGAGGAATTTGATTTAAATTAATAGCTCTAATGGTATCTGAAAGGTACTCATTATTGCATAAGTGTCAACAAATAATAGACATTTTAAATATTTTTCCACTTTTTAAGTTTTAATTAACAATGGCAGTGAGGATTGTTTTTTACAGTTATTCCACCTCTGTTTTGAGAGCACTCACTTTGAACTATCTCAGAGCAGTCAGATGTAGTGTTCAACCTATGTTAAGAATACTAGCACAGAAAAATTAATGGGAAATTAATCCAGTGAAAATTTCTTATGAATATTTTTCTTATCTAGGGGAAAAATGCTCATTTATTTATTTATGTAAATTTAAAACAGCTGCTGAAACTATGTTAGTTCTCTGTATATTAGATCTACATCTTTCTGAAGTTTCTTGGTTCTGAGCCAGATAATACAATGCTGCAGGAAAACCTATATTTGTGGGACTACTTTCCTGTTTGATCATTAGTAAATTTTGTTGGATGGTCTTTGACTAACACATGCTACATTTTATCTCCATTACCAACAATAAAACAGATTTATGCATGGGTGGAAATTTTAACAGAAAACAAAAAAAATATTGTAATTACTATGATACTTAGAGTTTCTCATCAACCCATGGTTTGGTTTTTTTTTGGGGTGGGTATTTTTTGTGGCTTGTTTTTTTTTTTTTTTCCTCATGTATACTTGCTTACTTTAAATGTATGGACAGTACAGAAAATGAAGAAATATATCTCATAAAGCATTGGTAATAAATTCTAAAATGCTGTCTGATGATATAAGAACAGCAAAAACACTTAAAGGACCAGCATATATACTGTGAGCCATTGAAAATAAAAGGCTGCTATAGAGATCAAGAGCAAGTCTGCAACCACTCTTTGCTCCTCTGAGGTGCATTTCACTTCTGTTGTTGCTGAATAGTCCTCGGACTATGCTTCTCTAAGTAATGTATATGAAATGTACCTATTGATATTCTCAAATATATTGCTAACAAATTGTTATGGCTATAGTAAAATTGGTTGAATTTTGCTATTTTCTAAACCATAAACAACACTAAGAATTTTATTCTGATAATTTACAGATAATAACAGATAATTTAACATGACACAAAGGGATAATAAAAGGGGTTATATCTGTGGAATACCTGCCCCTTCGCTATATAATAAGATGAGAATCCATGGTGTGGGCTAGTTGTGGATCATGTGGAGCACAGTAGTGATAGAGCAAAGGTGTCCTCAGTGCTCAGGAGTTCACTGATATCCCCAGGAACCAACAGCACTACTTGTCAAAGGCATGGTTATGTAGACAACATATACTTTCATGTCACTATATGAAACATTGTAGGTGTAGGAGGGCATTAAGTCGAATTCTGTCTCCTGCCCATTCTTGCTAAAAGAAACACTGTAAAGACAGTTTGTGCTCATTGTACAAACCAGGGACATTGCTATCACTTAAATCTATTTGAAATTCAGATTAGCTGTCTTGTCTCTGCTCAAATCTCAGAGTTCTTGCTGGGATGTGTTTTTAGCATGACCCAAAGTCTCAGCTTCTTTATGGCATGCCCTTATACACTGGTGGAGCACAGCATGGGTCTAAATTCACCCATACAAGAGGTTTATTTGTAATGAAAACTTGGGTATGTTTGTTGAGGAGAAGCAAGAGGGAAGGTTTTGTATTCCCTTGGGTGTTAGCCTAAGTGAAAGCACAATTAAGCACATACTCAGCCCTGTGAATCTGGAAATTTTTAGAGGTGCTATATAAGAAACACAGCTTCTCATACTTGTTTTAGTCTTATACCAGGATTGTAAGGAAGGCAGATTTTTTTTTTTTTAAATTTATTAAATTCAACACAACAAAAATAAACCCATGCTGCAAAAGGAATTTCTGGAGTACAGAATGACTAAAAGAAGGGCCAATCCACAGAACTCCGATACTTCCTACAACTGATACCCATGTTCATGTGTCATATAATGGTTTCAGAATCATGAAAGTAACATGCCTTAAAGTGCCTTTCATCTTCTTGTTCCTGTATTTTTACTAAGCGTGAGCTTTGGACAGTCCTAAATTGCATTTCAAAGAAGCAAAACTATTACTTTTTGATGTAGTTTAGGTTCCATTTGCAGCTCAGAATTCCCTAGTAATGAGAGAAAAAGAAAAGCTATCTTTGATCCCTAAAATTGTATTTAGCAATTGCAAATTTGCAAGAAGTTTAAGTTGAGACAATCACATGACTAGCTTCATTGATCTTTCTGATTAATTAAAAAGTAAACTTCAACTACGCTTTCTTTGAAAAGTTTAATGCAAAAATGAGTATATATACACAATTGTTTGGTTTTATCAATTAAACTTGTTATCTTATTAACACTTAAGACAGGTTTTCATGAAGCTATCATGAAAGCATTCTTGCTAAAGCTCACAGATGTTCTGTTAAAAGTAACACAGTCTTACTCACTGTTAATGGAATTCTATACAGTTATTACATCTGTGTCATTTGAATGAGATGTTACAGTAACACCCTTTTTCCTTGGTTATTAATATTTGCCTAAATACTTTTAACACAACCAAAGATATACTTTGGTGTCCAGGGCACACATTTAGTTTCTTCAGTGATGAAAAAAATTTTTTTTCAACTCCTGCATCAGCTCAGTGATGTAATGTAGTTCATGACACACTCCAGATGAAAGAACTTGTAAAAATATATATTATTTCATTACTTTTAATATCTTCCACCCCCACTTTTCTGTGAACTTTCAATTACATCATTAGTTACCAGACAGCTCATGGAGATAGATCGTTGTCTCACCACACAGGACGGAAAGGCAATGTTTTTTAAAAATCATTATCTTAAGTTCCTTTACTAGAGAAGAAGCTGTATTCATGTCCTTGATAAATAATGAAATGATAATTAATTTTTCAGCTCACCATCTGATACTCGGCAATTGTTGAAAAGCATATTTATTTGTTATTCAAGTGGAAGTGTCAGATTGCCCATATCTTGTCATGTTTTGGGCTCAACCATAGAGAAAACTATGCAAGTTCATGGCTGTTTTCTTTCCACTATTTTGCACAGTGCAAATGAAAAGCATGTCTCATGCAATGGGAAAAAAAAAAATGATAGCCAAAAACTTGGAGGAAATATGTGCTTACACTCACTGTCCCACACTGTACAGTACTCCAGGCTACTGGAATTCCTTGAAAGCTAGAGCCTTTAAGAAGCTATGAACTTATGTTATACACTAACCGAAGTTATACCTATTAGTCTGTCAATACTCTGAAATACCAGAAAACTTTAATCACAAAAACATAGAATGCTTTGGGTTGGAAGGGACCTCAAAGATCCTCTAGTTCCAACCCCCCTGCCATGGACAGGGACACCATCCACTAGATCAGGCCCAAAGCCTCATTCAACCTGGCCTTAAGCACTTCCAGGAATGGGGCTCATTATGCAGATGACAATCCTGTGCATGGAAGGCAGGCAATTTTGAGAAACTTGAGATCTTTGTAAAGATAAACCAATTGTCCCAGCTATCAGAAAGAGTGCCTGGAAAAATACCCAGAATTTAAAAATCTAATGTCCTTAACTATATCTAAGGGCTATTGATCTGAGCATGAACATTAGCCTGGAAGGGCACCTTACTCGGTTTAGCTACAGGGACACTCAAAGCTACCAGTCGTAAAAGGGCAATAGATAGAGTTAGTGCAATCATCTAATCACGCGTCTGCTCTAAATGGAGGACTGACTGTGATCTAGTTGTTATTATGCCTTGGATCGACCTCAGAGAGCTAAGCATGGAGTTTATGCCAGTCTTTGTTAAAAGGAAAATATGCGAAGTAAGTACAATAAGCATACCTAAATCACTATGCCACATTTTTGGTTATGCGTTAATTGCAACTAAAAGGCAAGTGGAATTCATATCCTGTTCTTTCATGGGTCGCATGGTTATGATAAACAATATTGATATCTTTGTGTGAAAAAATCTTAAACTGGTGTGACATGTGCTTTCCTGATTCAAGTGACTTGCTGAAAATGCACCAGTTTGTACATCTGAGTACTTAGCCCAGTGTTTATGGAAATGTAGATATTATGACATGCAGCTTGCTTCAGTGATACCCTGTAAATTTCACCAAACTACTTTGTTCCAAACCCTTCAGCAACATGAATAAGTATTAACGGATTAAAGTATTACAGCAATGGAATATATTATGGTATATCAGTTGATGATCTGCCCCTTTTATTTCTTCTGACAGAGATAATTGTGTTGCTCTTCCTTTACCATGTCCTTTTCCCCTCCTCTTTTGAGCTGGACTGCAGCCATGCAGAGTGAGTAATGTCACACAAGCACATTGTTTATTTAAATAGATTTGTGTAGTTAAGTACATGACCTGTGATCTAGAGCTGAGAAAAAAAGAATTAAACACTGATTTCTAAGTGCTCTGTGAGATAAATCAGCCATCACTCCAGGACTCAGCCAACATAGATACTTTTATTTGTACTTGTCACTTCAGTTTGTTTGAGTATTGTGTTAATAGTTTATATTAGTTTTTGATGTCTGTGTACTGTTAGTGTTTTCACAAAATGAGAAATGATGAAGTTATGCACTCTGTTATGTAGCTACAGTTTTCACTTAGAGCAATGAAGTGCTACTTACCGTAAGAGAGATACAATAAGGATCTGATTCTCCTGTCATTTAAAACAGGTTTAACACCAAGGTAAATTCCCTCCCTTTGGAAAGATTTCTTAATAGTTTATGTTAGTTTTACAATTCAGTCCTCCTGGTGCTTCTGAACAGGAGTACGTTTACACAAAACACATTCACACAGATCTCGTGTAAATGAAAGAGAAAAAATCTTTTGCTAAATCATTCTCTAAAAATTAAATTATTTTTTAAAATTATGTTTGTTTTGTTTTTAAAATTATGTGTTTATGGTAGTGTGGTCAGAAGCTGAAAATGTGCTATATACTTAGTTATTACATACCGATTATGCTTTTCCTGTAGAGATTTTTAACACACAAATGCTTAGTCTGTAATGATTTTCAATCTTTTATGATAACCTCATAGTTATGTAACCAACTACATGTCTTTTTAGAGCATTTTTATATGGAATTGCAGGCATAAAAGGTAAGCTAAGGTAAAGTAGGAAACTTTGGGGGTTTATGTTGCATATGGTGCGTATTGTCTTCCATCATTTCAATAAGTGAACTATTGTGATAAAAATAATCTAAGAAAACTTACCAGCATTCTGGCATACTGACTTTAATAAACTGGAATAAATTTAAAATAAATGTAATTTAAAAATATTTCAGAAATTACAGAGTGGGGGGTTGTGTCTTTTTGTTGAAAATCTTGCATGTTAAGATACAGAAGTGGACACCACGCTTTAAAACAGGGTGGTTTGTAGCACTTTACAAATGTCTTCCTAAATCAAAAATACAGTTCTAACTTTATTTTTATTATTAATTTGACAGGTTGGATTTTTTTTTTGGGGGGGGGTGTTCCCCTCCCTTTTCCTTTGATATCTGTGTTTAAGTCTGTAAAAGCACTAGCTCTAAGAGTGAGAGAAGACTTTAATTTTTATGTTATATCATGTCTGGGAAGTACAAAAGTGCCTTTTCATGATGATTTCCATAATGGAGAACTACCTTCATTTTGAACACCTTCCACCAGGAACTAAGGTAAAAGTAACTGCATACTCTTCTTGCTGATTTTAGCAAACTATTGTTCTAATTTTTAATCTATATTTCTAAATGTAATTCAGTGGCACCTATATATCAGGGTGAGTCTAACAGTGGTGCTTATGTATTACTGCCTAATAGTTTGGCTGTGATCAGGCAATGACAAGTCTTGGAGTTAGTGACTCCATCCTAAGTAATTGTTGTGGTTTTATGAGGCAAAGTTCTCTTGGAGAGAGGAGGGTAAGCAGCCAGAAGCCTTCCCTAGGCACAACAGAGTAAACACCAGCTGGGCTGAAGGACAGGCCTGCCTCTGACCAATACCAAGGCCATCAGTGACAACCACAGTGTCTCTAGGAATCACATATAGGAGAAAAAAAAAATGTGAGCAGCTGCTTTTTGCCACCAGAGAAGGGAGTGAGAAGATGTAAGAAGCTGTGCAGACACTAAGGTCAGTGAAGGATGGAGGAGAGGAGGAGGCACCCCTGGTGCCAGAAAGATGACAATGCAGACCATGTAGAAGACAATAGTGGAGCGGGTTTACCCCCCTCAGCCCATGGAAGAGGACAGGGAGCAGAGACCCTACCTGCAGCCCATGGAGAGACCCCACACTGGAGCACGTGGTGACATACAGAAGACACTGTGACCCACGTTGGAGCAAGCCCCTGCCAGCACTTGCAGCCCATGGAGAGAGACAGAGACACAGAGATGAGAGAGCAACCCATGCTGGAACAGATTTGCTGGGGGAGGGAGTTTGTGACTCTGTGGGGGACCAGGCTGGAGCAATCTGGGCCTGAGAGACATTCTATGATTTATGGCTGCACCCCATGGAAGTGACCCACACTGGGCAGCTGGTGAAGAGCTGAAGCCCTGTGAGAAAGGACTCACAATGGAAAAGTTTGTGGAGGACTGTCTCCCGTGGGTGGGACCCCATGGTGCATGGGAGCAGGGGAAGGGTGTGAGGAATGCCCTCTCCTTCCCCACCCCTCCCCCCCCATCCTAACTAAGAAGGAAAACAACTCATGAGGAACTGACCAAAACCCCCATTCCCCCATTCATTGCCCTTCCCTGTGCCGCAATACGGGGGAAGAAGAGAGCAAAACGAAGTGTAAAGTGAAGCCTGCTAAGAAGGGAGGGGTGGGGAAGGTGCTTTAAGATCTGGCCACACTTCTCATTACCCAACTCTGGTGTCACTGCATGTGTAGTGTAGTGTAATAAATTACTTTCCTTTAGTTTGTTCTGAGTCTGTTTTGCCCATGGTGCTAATTGTGGAATGATCTCTCCCTGTCCTTATCTCAACTTCTAGGCCTCTCAATATATATGTTCTCCCATGTCCAGTTAAAAAGGGGAGTGATAGAGCGACTTTGGTGATCATCTGGCCTCCAGCCTCTCCCCTGTCTTTCCTAAAATAGGTTTGATCTATTCAGAATAATGGGTCTCTGATTCATACTATAGCCCATACCATGCCTAACCATGGGCAAATGTGTGAGCAGTATGAACAGTTGCATGTCCAGGCATCCTAGAGACTGATTTTTTTGTTGGTACAGATGTAACCTGTTCTGGGCCATATAATGTTAGACAGATAAATGTGAGGAACAGTATACAAGGCAGCTTGGAAAGTAAAAATGTAATAGATATATGAAGTATCAAATACATAAATGAAGAACAACAGACAAATACAGGAACAGAGAAGAAAATAAGTCATTTTGAGGTTTCTAAGGAGATTAATGGATATAAAAAAGTACAGAAAGAAAATACAAGCAGCTTGGCAGGAGCAAGTGGACGGAATCAGTGGATAGATAGTGGACTATAAATTATTAACAACCTGGATAGGAGAATTAAGAGGCACAATTACCTAGTCTATCTCAATAGAGAGAAACAGAGGTTCTGTTAATTCATCCTTGGTAAGAATTAAAAAAACCCCAAAGTATATCAAGATTCTTTCTCTATGGTATTTAGACTTGAATTTCAAGTCTAGATTAATGACATTGAAAATAGTTATGTTACCCTAAATAAGAACCATTAACATTGAAAACAAGTAAGTAAAACCCCTTGCATATTGACCTGTTTGCTTTAAAAACAAAACAAAAAATTAAATTTGAAAACAAAATGTGTCTCATATGTGTGTGTTGAAGACCAGATATACAGAAGATTAAAGCTAAAAAATGTGGGAGTAAAGCAAATAATAAAATGTTTGAAGTGGTTTTTTTCTTTTATTAAATCCTAAAAATCTTACCTTTGTTTTAACAGTCCGAGAGGGGTTTCTACGATCAAATACACAAACTCTTCACTACAAGGTTAAAATGAATGTTCCTGAAAGAGAAGGAGGCAGAAAGAAACAGAGAACATATGAATATCTGCAGTTTCTTTTACCCAAATAATTCTTACTGGTTTTCTGTGTTTGAATTAATTCTGAGTAATTAAACATGCATTTTCTTTCCTTTGTACTTGTTTTTTGGTTCCAGTTTTGTGGTTCCAGATAAACAGGTCTGTCCAAGGAAAAAAACTGGAAAATCTTAAAGAAAGCAAGAAATAACTTTCTTTTACAGTTACATGCATATATTTGTTTCATTTTTCTTTCTTCCCAGTAGAGATGAAAGCCATTCAGCAGTAGCACAATAACAGGAGAGAAAAACAGGTTTGACCTTTAAAGAGCAACACATGACTTCTTTGGTAATTACACTTAAACACAACTAAACCCATGTTAATGTTAACTGCCTAGTTGGAAGCGACCCAAACTGTGGTCTACAGGACCCTTGCTGTCATCCCAAGGACTGACTGCAGTCATGTGATCTTTGCTGCCACCTGTAACACAAAGCTAAATCATATCAACACCATCTATGGATTAATTAAGGACTTGCTAAATGTTTGTCCTCTTGAAGGCAGTTGCTCCAGCTGCTATAGAGACACTGTGTGTTTGTAACTAAGACAAAGAGGGGTATATTCTTGCTAAAAGTTGGGCAGAGATAACTTCTCATGACAAGAACCTCATAAAGATTCAGCACACGTTAGGATAAAGTTTTCTCACCTCATCTGTAGCAGCATATATGTACACAAAATATCAGACATTGACAAAACTGATAAAAGTATTGACTTCTAGAGTGGACATCTGATTTTTAGGGTGACTATAAAATTACTGGCACTCCACCATACATACGTGTATAAAATATACCTGCTAAGTGCTTTACATGTTCTCTGGTGACAACTTTTAAAAAAATGTTATAATTTTTTGTATATTTCACTTTATATATACATATATGTATATATTGAAGTTGAATTTAAATGCTACTATTTTCTTAAGTGAGGCATTAAATCCACTGTTGGGGGTTTAGGAGGGACAACTACTACAAAACAAAGAAAAAAACCAAACAGAAATCAACTGGTTTGGGCATTAAGAATTTCAAGACAAATTTTTACCTTCCTAGTCATTTGTATTTTCCAATCTATCAACAGTTACCCAAGCTGCTACATACATATGTATGCCCATTTGATACTGTTTCAGCATTTAGGAGGTGAGTTTGTGAGGGTATATTGCTTCTAAGCTGTTATAAACACATTTCTGAGGTGTGTTTTTTGAAAGCCTATCTGTCTGGCACTGGTGTTTTGACAGCTTTTTCACTGAAGGGGCTGGTTACTGATGCCTGTTTGCTGTAGGTTCAATTTGCCTTCAAGGAAACTCTTCTTCATTGTTTAAATATGCTCTCAGGCAAATAAAATCCTTACCATTTAACAGCCATCTAGAACTTGCAATCACTGAAAAACGAATACTTGGCAACTGAAAAGAGTATAACTTCAGCCACGGACCATTCAGCCATGAGTCTTTTGTTTGCAGGTGGTGTGGAGCTTCTGTTGCCAAATTTCTGACTTGATATTTTAGATTCTGTAAAAATCAGAAAAGATTCAATGTCAGTATAATACCAAGTTAATGTCAAGAATTTGACATGAGATAGGGTCAGACAGAATGAGCACCCTCTTAGAATAAAAGCTGGTGGATAATAAATAGGCAGGTTTTTTTGTGGGGTTTTTTTTGTGGGTGGTTTGTTTTGGGGTTTTTTGGTGGTTTTTTTTTCCCAGTTGTCTTTCATAGGTTTGTTTGTTTTTTCTTCAGTAGATCTAGAAGTTTTCTTCATTGTTTGCTTAAATTTAGTCAGTAGGGATGAATCATGTCACTCAACTTTAGAAATATGAAGAGTTAGACATGTAAACTTCCGGCAAAATAGAAACTTGTCTAAACCTCTCCCTATCTTGCCACAATATTGTTGCAATTCATATATTTGAAATGTCAGGGTATTTTCATAGACCACAAGAAAGTTCTAGTCTGAGCAGATTCTTCTGTCTTGACTGATTTTATAAAAGAAATAACATGAAAGCCGAAAACCTTAGCTAGGATATTTATTGTTTAGCGGTTTAGCATATTTCCATCCAATTTTCAGGAAAAGATACCTGTAAAATTTATGTGGTTTTGTTCTAGAAATCTCCATTCCCTTACTGCCACGAGTCCTACTGAAATAGTTTCACATTTTTCAGAATTGTAATAAATCCTGAAATAAGGGTTTAGGTCATAGGAAGGTAAAGCTGAGGCATAAAAAAAAAAAAAAAAATCCAAAGTGATTTTTTTTTCTGAAAAATGACTTTGTAATGATATAAGTTCCTTTAAAACAAACCAAAAAAACAAGGAAGAAATTTTCAAAGGATGTTTTTGGATGTTAGTTATTTATTCTAATATCATCTGAAAGGACATTTCAGAGATATTTGAATTTTCAGTGAAAAATAAGTGTTTCAACAGTGAATTTTGTGCAGATTTGGAATATAAATAAAACAGATTTCAGATAACTTGAAATTGCAATGCCTACTTGTTATAAATGACTTGTTCCGAAACAGGATTTTAACAATTTATTAAACGAATAAAGGCAGCAAACGGTGCTAGGGTGCACGGTCAGCACAGGGTGCACTGGAAGTCTCCGCTCAACTAAAACGCACCCCGAACAGTTTCCAGTCCCTAGGTTATATACGTTCCAGGGATAACACAGCCCACCGGCTTAAACTGACAGGCTGGAGTACTGCCAGGCGACCCCCACAAGACATAACCATATACATCTTAAACCGACACACTGGAGTGCGGGCCAGGTAACCCCCACAAGGCATCCTGTAGCTTTTGTCTTGCTAATGGTCGGGCAGCTGGTTCTGTAGACTCACGAGTCCTCCTCCTCTTCCTTCTTGAGCACCTTCTTTTCAGAGACAAGTTGTTTCTCCAGAGGTATCACAACGCTATGTGCTTCATTGTGGTCCTTTAGGCGAAGATTTGCACATCCCTTATATCATTGAGTACATGCAAAATCTCCAACTGTCCCTCCCAGGCCCGTGACCGTACAAGGGTATGTCATTATGCACCCCCAACATTATTCCATATTAACAGGAATCAGAGGAACATATAACACACTACTCATCCTGTGGGTTTTCGGGTTTTTTTACTGATTTACTTCTTCCATCACTACACATCTATTTCAGATATAAGAATAATCTCTCCGCATTCTGCAGAGATTCTGCTCTACATGTTACCTTCTTGCAGAGAAGTAATTAGTATTATTGAGTCTTTTAAAATTATATATGTGTTAGCTGGAGAAGAGAGATGAAAGAAAACTGCTTTGCTTTCAGACAGCATTCCAGGCCATAGGTTTGAATCTTCACCTAAAATAGCACTCAAATAGCACTCCCTTGTTTAAATAAACAAAGGATTATTTTCTGAAGACTAAGAGGTTGTTTACAGGGTAAGAAAGAAAGATTTGTAATACTAAGATGAGCAGCATCTCCTGATGATAAAAATGTGATAATAATTTCATGACATAGTTCCTTTCTTCACAAGCTGGTGTGGCAAAGTGATGATTGGCCAGAGCAGACATGTGCGAATCAGTAGAATAATACTGCAAGCACCAATATGTGAAAACAGATATAGAAGGCTCGATCTGAATGAATACTTGTCCATATTTTCAGATGTACATTTATGTTCAGTAGTGTTTATGTTATGACAGACCCTAGGATCCCATGCTGTGGTCCAGGATGTTAGTTTCTAAAATACACTTGTAAAGTTGCTGCTCAATGTGATTTAAAATGGCTGTTAAGCTATATAAGGTGCAGAAAATTGGATACATAATGGAACCGTAGAGAAATTCGCTGCTATTTGGAAATGCGAGACATGGTTATATATAATGAAGTGCAGGTGATGTTAAAATAATGGATTATTTAAGGTGAAAGGCAACAGAAATGTCTCAAAATCGACAAATGCTGATGGAACTTTAGTCTTCTCCCTAGTTACTTCATATTATTAGATCCATTCTTAATAAAAGACATTGTTCATATAACCTGAGGTCTGTGATTTCACAGTGGAGACCAAAAGGATATAATTTTCACAGTCTTCATCCATACCTCATGCTTAATTTATGGTAGCTATTTCTATTATTTTCCTAGTATATGTTTCCACTGGAATTCTTGAGATATTTCTTTGCATTCATGAAAATGTCATCACTTTGATAACACTAAACAACACAAATGATAGTATTTTCTTTTTCACAGAACTCCTTTCCAGGCAGAATTAAAATACCACATATCTAAAAATTTCTTCTTCATTGTTACATTACTGTCGTCCAATAACACTGGAAAAAGGTTAAGTTGCATGAAATGAGAAGTAAGGCTTTCCTTGTTGTTCCATTCCTGATAATAATTTGTGTTTTAATTAATTCCACGTGCATGTTATTAGTGTTCATTTTTCCTTCAACTTCAGATGTCATGAACTATTCATTTGATGACCAATATTTCTTTTAGAAAGTTTTAGAAATTTTTGCACAGAAATTCAAAAAGAAATAACCAGTTTTAATCTTTCTGGATGCAATCTTGATACACATTTATTTAATCAATTCTTACAGTTTTAAGTAGAGAAACTCAAAATAAAATAAAATAAAATAGTAATAAAATAGTAATAGTAATAAAATGCCAGCAAAATTTCTGGAATAACTGTTTGCTCTGAATTATTGCCTTAATCTCCTTTAAATACCATTTATTTGAATTTGAATTACTGGTTTTTAGATACAGACAGCAGTTGCTGGACTCTGAATGTTAGATTTAGTTAATTTCTTTAGGTGTGCCATTCCACGTGCAGTCTAACAGGGTGTTTCATAGAATCACAGACTGGCTTGGGTTGCAAGGGACCTTAGAGACCACCTAGTTCCACCTCCTCTGCCCTGGGCCGGGACACCCTCCACTAGATCAGGCTTCCCAAAGCCCCATCCAACCTGGCCTTGAACACTGCCAGGGAGGGGGCAGCCACAGCTTCTCTGGGCAACCTGTGCCAGTGTTTGTTGGTCTTACAAAAAGTTATATGAATTTTTACTCTAATTCAAGTAAGAGTTTATATGGGAAAATCATGTGCATGATATGTACCCAAAAGATAGTGATGCTTTCTGAAATGGTTATTTTCAAAAGCCACTAATATATATTTTTGTGTTGTTGAACTTAATATGAAAAAACAGCTATTTAGACTTAGGTAAGGGATTAATTTGCCATAGTGTCTGTGTCTAATATGTCCACTGGTAAACTTTTAAAGAATTTAAGCAGAGGACAAGTAGACAGGGAAAATTCCTAAGAAGAGTTTTGTCACTTGCATCAATCCTCAATAAAGGTTTCCTGAGAGTGAGGATTGTATCCTACTTAAGCAGTTGTGCTTCTCTGTTGTCAGTCAGAGTTGAGTTCCACAACTGCACATCGGATGAAAAAGGATATTATTATGCGTGTAGCAAACATACAGCTTGAATATTTTATTTTGCTTCTTTTTTAGTCCTTTGTTGTCAGAAGTTGTGAGCAAATATTCAACCTTTTGAAAATTTAATGATTTTATGTTCATCTTTCATATCCCATCTTTGATCATCCTAGTCATGATACTCTCTACATTTTTCTAGTTCTAAGATAACCTGTTAGCAGGGAGCTGATCAGAACTATAAACAGGATTCAAGACAGAAGCAAGTAACACCATAGTTAGCCACAGTTTCTTGATATTTTTGTTTTATCTTCAGTGTTTTTCCTAACCATTCTAACATCTTTTCCCTTTTTACTGTTTTAAGCATAGAGCTGACATATTTAGAGACTCCACGGTAGCTCTAACATCTTTTTCCTGAGCACTGTTAAGTAATTTAGACCTCTCTGTTTTACTGATTTAGTCCTGATTACAAATACTAAATTTAGAGTTTCTTTTCCCTTCCTACATTTTCTCTAGACTAAGACGAGAAATGTACTGACAAATTTATGCAGTATCACAGAGGGTCACATCTCTTTGTTGGCTCAATCCATTTGGTAAATGTCTTCTGTTAACTTTTAATAACCTTTTAATTGAATTTGTTTAACATTTTATGGGTCTTAAATCAGAGGACATTTTGTTTGGATAATAAACTACAATATTATAAATATTTCTATCTTTTTTCCTCCATGTTTGCCTAAAATATTCTTCACACACTGAGCCAAATTTTAAGTGTAGAGCAGCTGTGAGATATACTGAATGCATACTAATGCAAGGGCAGAACACTTACTGTATTAGAATTTTAGAGTGAAAAAAAAATGTGTGCATGCATAAATGTATGTATATATGCATATATCATAGCTATACTAAGTTAAATAAATTGTGGTTTTATTTGCATAGTTTAAAGTTAAGTCTATGTTCATTTCTGAGGATGAAGTTATCTGCAAGCGAGAGTAAGATGCATAGGAGAAATGTCAGGGTGATGAAACAGGTAATAAATAGGGCAGGTTTTTTCAGTTCAAATTATTTGATCTAATACCAACATTTTAGCCATATCAGAATCTAACAAATTTTACTACTTATTATCAAGCAAAGGGCCCGAAGGTCAAACTAGGAGCCTTTAATACAAAAAGGTATTTTGGTCTGTCTGATACTCACAATATTGTCCACAGATGTCTTGAAATGATTACTGTTAGAGCTATGAATTAGCACTTGTTAGCATTTGTTCACAGGTACAGCAAATGGATGATCCATTTGCTACTGACCAGGTCTATTTGTTTTCTTGGCCTAATTTATAGTGGACAAAATTTTAAATTAGTGCAAACTGTATAAAGCCATACGTAAGAAAAGGATCTGTGATGTGGACAGAGAATATGAGGTTTGCACAGTTTTTTATTTGTGTTTCAGGTCAATAAAATATTCAATTAAAAATTAAAAAAATAAAAATTAAAGCAATACATAATGCCAGGAAGTTTTCTGACTGCATATGTCATTACATCACTGTACATTTAAAATTTGGGGATACAAATACAGGTTTTGTGAGTTATATGGTTAAGTATTTGTCCTGGATAGTAAGTCTTAGCCAGAAATATGAATATTGTGTTATCTAGTGTGGGTTTTTTAACTGATAAAGAAAAACATAATTTTTGTTCAAAGTTTTTGTACAAAATGACAAGTGATTGGATAGATTTTATTTTTTGGGGCAAACTAAACATTAAAACCCCACAAAATTCTTTACAAATCAGAAAATGAGTATATCGTAGCTTTTATTTAAATAAATGGTCCTGTCTGGAAAAGGTATAAAGAGGGATATAAAATAGACCATGTCCATTATTTTATCTGCCCCAGAAGCAGATAAATGGCATGGCATAGATTACATGCATATGGTCAAAATGGCTTCAGAAGAGACTGCCTTTTCTGCCCTGAACCATGCCTGGGTATTTCTAAGAGTCTTACGGTGTTGTAGTTTAAACCTTTGTGAGGAATCATGCTGATGATTTGAAAGGCATGGATGTTATGCTATTGTTACTTTTAGAGGTATACGTCCTCATGAGATGTCAGAGTTACAAATCAAAATGTCCAGCTGCCAACAAAAGTAGGAAAATAGGGTCTCACTGAAAATTCTGGAGATTTGCTGTCGGCTCCACTTTGGCCAGAATTTGCCTTAATCAAATAGTACGATGTATGAAATTTATATATATATTTTATATGTGTGTGTATTTATATACTGTATTTATATATAGATAAAACATATTTTCCCCAGATTTTTCATCTGGGAGGAATAATAGAGGGAGGGTATCCATGACCTCTTTTCGAAGTAAAGGATTGTACATTCTCAACTTCACTTGGCCAGGGGAGGGGTGGGGCAGGAAAGGGGAAGGGGGAGGAGGGGGACTGTGGTGGGCAAGCACGACAGTCTGACCAATTAGCTAAAGATTTGCAAAAATCTGATCACAAGATGAGAGAAATTACAAGGCCACACAAGAGGAGAGGCAATAAGAACTCCACCTTGCACTTTGCTTCCACATAATGCACTTCAAAGTACATAAATAAATGTTACTATGAAAACATTAAACATCTAGACTGCTTTAGAGAGATTATCTGCTTCTTATTTAGGCTCAAAAAAGAAGAAAAGAACATTTGCTCATGCTTAAGCAGGTGTTTTACTTAAGTGCATACCAAATGTTTATTAACACTGAGGAATCCACGATTCTGGTTTCTGTCATGCTCCTGGGCAAAAGAAATCATTTAGAAATATTCTTCAGCACCTTTCAATTTACAAATACTTGATAAAAGGGGAGTAACCTGAGTTAGGACTTTGATGTTAAGGCTGAGTTTGGATTGCAGGCGGAAAGTCATGAATTAGTTGAAAATCCTCTCTACCTGTCACCCTTGATGGTATGTATGAGGGGCTTGGTTTAACCCGGGATCGCCTTGCAGCTCTTACATAGGACGCATTGTGTAGCTTCACAGCCAGACGACGCCAAAACTGCACACCCTGACATGCTGATAACAGCCTTTCAAGTAGCCACACACACCACACACACACACAAACACACACACACACACACACACACACACACACACAGACCATAAAAGCCCTCTCTCTGCTCTGACATGGATCCATTTTTTGAAGAAGCAGTCTTTGAGCGTCAGTAACTTTGGTCAAAGGCAACATGAAGAAGTTAAAATACCAAAAAAAATAGTCAACAAAAGTATGACTTCCCCTTGTGCAAAGGCACAGGATTAACTAGATATTGTACCTATTTCCGTTGGTCTTCCTCCTAAAAGAACACCATATATTAATTGGTTTAGATTTTTTCCTCCTCTTTCCATCAGTAATTCCTGATGGATACTAAAGTAGGTCATATTAGAATTACTTGTGTATTTAAGCCTTTTATTATTGCAGTGTTGTGACTCCAGGTTTTCTGATTGCTTTCACAAACTGATAACAATTGATAGCTGCCTGAAGGACTTGATGTATTTTGGTTGTAACACAAAGGCAGGTATAATGTTGCCAGAATCTGGACACATCACTGAGAAAGAATGCAGGAGTGAATTTCTCACAACAATAAAGCCCAGAGGAAGAAGATTGAGATAAAAGACAGGAAGGAATCTTGGTGCTCCACTGAAAACCCTTGATTTTTTAAAATTTTTTTCTTTTCATGTTACCTGTGGGGACAAAATACAGAACCACAGAAGAAATCAGAAACTGACATTTACAAGTTTCTAGAGACCGGCTCTAATAGTATATGTAGCCACAGAATTATAAAAGACCTTTCCCTGGCTACACAGGGGGGAATAGAGCACCACGATCCAGCATAGCAATAGCAGTAAACCCTGCTTGTGAGTGGGAGTGAAGCGTTCAGTATCAAATCCGATGCTGCCACTTCTATTTTGTTTTTGTGCCAGGCAAGCTCTGCCGAGCTCTTTATCCACCCAGGAATCATTTTATTGGTGGTCTGACATGGGGCCAAATCCCAAACACGGAATCAGATTACTTGCCCATGGCAACTTGCAGCTGTTGGTACCAGCCCATCCACAGGAGTCTTTAAAAGCAAAAAGTCTTTATGCAGGTTACCTTGACAGCTGCTTTATTAGCCTTTTGAGACAAATAAGGCGCAGTGATCTTATGGGTTGGATCCAGACAGTGTGCGGCCAGTTGGATTTGATGAAATCCTGAGGAAATATTAAATGAGTAACTGTTCCCAGCTTGAATGTTTTCTGCATGCCACTGAATCCACATAGGATACTAGGAAAAAAAAATGCATTGCTTGTTTTGGGGTGAGAAGAATAAAATCTCATGTTTCAGTCTTAGTATTAACATACCTGTGTTCTCTCGGAACTAAGGAACCATGTTCACAACGTGTTTAGGCTACATAGTCAAGTTACAATATTAGTAGTAATATAAACATGTCAGGGATAGTGTAATTGTAACAATATCTAGCTTTTGTGTGGACATAAAATAGGTGGAGCTGAACCAAATGTATAGCATACATATGTATGTGATGTAAATGATTTACTGCAAAAAGTTGTCATACCTGTGTATGATTTTCTCTCATTACCTGTTCTATACTGAGATCAAGTTCCTGGAAACATGTGAAATCTGATTGAGAAAAAGAAATTTCTCATCATGTTTCAGAAGATAAAAATTATTTGTTTAATTAGAAGTGATATTTAAATTGTGAGTCTTCCTTTGTCTCTGCCATCTGGAATGCTGTTTACCCTCATGGTAGCTGCAGTATTTACTATATTACCTGAAATTTTATGTTTTCTGGTTGAAATTATTATATTGAGTTATATTATAGGATGAAAATATAAAATAATAGATATGATTTTGATACAGACTTTTTCACATTTTACTACTTAGATTTGCGTCCTCATCATTTCTTTCTCCTCTCTACTCAACTGCAATCTGTTTACATGCCTTTTTCTTTCTGCTAAAAATGCTTCTTTAGTGACATTATTTCATTTCAAAATTGGCATTATCTAAGCAGTGGTGTATGGGAAGTGAGAATTTGATTCCTGCATTGAACTGTGCAGTTTTGTGGAGATACCTGAGCTACTCTGACACAACCCAAGCAATGTAACAATGTCAATGTGTTGCTGTGCCAATGCTAATTAGCTTCACTACTTGTAAGGATCAGGTACAACAGCTGTGTAGTGTATGCAATTTCTTTTAATACATAGAAATTGATACCACCCTTTTTTGAGGCTAGAACTTCATTCAAAATGTCACATTCCATTGTGATTTTTCAAGAATGAACATTTCTGTCTTGCTAAATATAGTATTTTTGTGGCTCTTCTCTTATAAGATGAGGGAACAGGAGACAAATTTAACCAAGATAAAGTGATATTCAGACTAATATCACCATGTGACCCTGAATTATTCAGTACACCTGTACCCAACAACGCAGGACTAGCCGGGATATCACTAACACAGAATGAGGTTTCACAGTATAAACACACCCTGAAAGACTCTCTGTTAACACCCCAGTGGAGAAAATGGATGTATCATCCCAGGGTGGGGTAGCAAGTTCATGTTGGAGCTGGGAGACTGGTTCCTGAACCAGCTAACACTCTGATTCTTTGTCTGAGACAAAATGTGCTACACATTTTCCAAATGTTTAGAACCAAAATAAACAGCTGTGGAAAATTACTGATTATATTATTTTTAACCAGATGGCTAAAGTATCCCCCCTCTCCCTTCTGCTGTAAGTGGCACTCAGATTAACAACCGTATTTATTAAGAAACAAATTTTCATTCCTGGAAAATCATTAGAGAAGATGTATAGCAGCATTTTGAATTAATTCTGTATCACCAGGAGTGATATGCACTAAAATAAAAAGTACTAATTTTACTCCTTTTCCTTTAAATATATTACGTTATTTACAGTTCTCCTACCATTTTCCTTTGTATTTCTTTGATATTTGAAAATTGAGGACTCATCTCATTTTCCACAATGCTAGAATTTAGGATTCAAAATAACTTATAGTGTTTGACAGCATTTTTTACTAGAATGTCAGAATGAATCACTATCAATTATTGTGAAAATTGACTTTTGTCATAGTTTTATGTGGAATTTTGTATTAGAAGTATAAAGCATACATATTTACTTCTTATTATCAACCTGGGTGAAAAGAGAACTCTAGATTGAAGTGACCATTTAATATCTTCAGATAAAGGCCAGTAATACTGCAGTCTAAAAGAAGCTTTATGGATCATTGATTTTGTGACCCTTGCACATATTTAGTAGTTTTCTTACTCAGCTAGTATTCCTCCATTAATTGCATAATTTTATACACTTTGAGAGACATGAATTTCATATTTGTTTTGCCTCAAAGACCTGACGGAACAGCACACCTGAATATTACAACTTGCTTGCCCTCGGTCTGTGACCATGGATGGGACTAGATGACATATTTTTTCCTTCAACTACCTACTTTCACCTTGTGATAGTTGGGAAATGGGGGAAATAAAAGGGAGATAGAGAAGGACAAGAAATGAAGAAAGGACAAAAGTAAATATTTGTTTAACCTAGATAGTGTATTGTGGAAAACAGATCATCAGCTATCTTTGATGCCTGATGTGGGATTAGGGTAAATCCTCTTTTCCCATTTCAGAAGTGGGTGCAATCTAGTTAGTGCATTTACCTACTCTGTCCATGCACATGCTCCTGTTCATGCACGAGTGTATGAATGAGAGCATCAGCCATTTGTGGCTATTTTTTCCATCAGCACCTTCATTAGCTACATTGAGAAATAAAGTACTTTCACTCTCCTTTCCCTCTAGACAGCAGAAATAAAATGAAAATTAGTGCAGATAGAAGCACCAAGTCTTAAGAATTTCTCAGTTTCCTATTTCTTCAACAAACACCATGGTTTCTGTATGGGAGACTGCACTCACTGCACTCAGAAATTATTTTTTGCCAATTATATTATGAAAAAAGACTACTATGAATTTGTGCAGAGTCCTATATGACTGAGATGCCAAAAATACATCCTAACATCTATCTGCAGGAAGCTTTGTATGACTATGAGTCATACTTTTTCTTCATCCCACGACTTTCTTTAAAGGAAATTCCACAGTAATTTTTCATTTTATGTGTTATAGCTAATGACAATTTATTATTGGCATCTAGTTAAAGATGGAGGCATCCATAACAAAGAGTCAGTCATTCATCCATGTCTGGGTGTACACCCAGATACTATATACACAAACACAAAATGTAAATATAATATAGATTTAGAAAATACAGAACCGTCTTGGTTGATATTGTTCATAGATGCACCACTTTGATTCACATAGATATGCAAACCATAGAAGATGTACTTTGTCAGCTGATATCTACTTTTCTAGTAGGTTTTCAAAAGAAGATACAGTAATCTTTATCCAGTACCATGAGACAAAGCCCTTGAAGGAAGAGGGGTTCAAGATAGCTGGCTAGTATGCAAGGATCACCTACAATATGGGAGTGATGAATCCCAACAGAGAGGAAGTCAGGCACAAATGGCCATAGGCCTGCATGGATGAACAAGGAGCTCTTAGGCAAACCAAAACCAAAAAAGAAGCTTACAGAGGATGGAAACAAGGACAGGTATCTTGGAAGGAATACAGAAAAACTGTCCAAGCAACAAGGGGTCAGGTTAGGATCGCTAAAGCACTGATAGAATGAAATTTGGCCAGGGACATCAAGTGTGACACTAAAAGTTTCTGTGTTAGTGTTAAAAGCAAGACAAGTAAAAATGTGGGTCCCCGCTGAACTGAAATGGTAGACTTGGATACTTGGGATATGGAGAAGACTGAGGTACTCAACCAATTTTTTTGCGTTTGTCTTCACTAGTAAGGGGTCTAGTCTTACTGCCCAGTACACAGAGGGAAAGGCAGGGACTAGGACAATAAAGATCTGCCTACTGTAAGAGAACATTCAAGGTAACTGAAGGTGCAAAAGTCCATGGGATATGATGAGATGCATATGCAGGTCCTGAGTGAACTGGAAGATGAAGTGGCTAAGCCACTCTCCACCATATTTTAGAAGTTGTGGCAGACCAGAGAAGACTGAAGAAAAGGAAATACTATCCCCAGGGTAACTACAGGCTTTTCAGTCTCACCACTGTGCCCAGCAAGATCATGAAGCAGATCTTTGTGGAAAGTATGTTCAGACACATGCAAAATGAGGAGGTGATTGGTGACAGCCCACATGGCTTCACAAAGGACAAATGATGCCTGAAAAATTTGGTGGCATTCTACAGTAAGGTTACAGCACTGGTGGATAAGAGAGGAGTGACAGACCATCTACCAGGACTTGTGCAAAGCATTTGACACTGTCCCACACAATATCCTTGTCTCTAAATTGGAGAGACATGGATTTGATGGGTGGGCCACTCAATGGAGAAGTAATCAGATGGATGATTGCACTCAAAGAGATTCAGTCAATGGCTCAATGTCCAAATGGATAACAGTGAAAAGTGATTTTCCTTAGGGGTCAGTAGTGGGACTGACTCTGTTTAATGTATTTGTCAGAGACATGGACAGTGAGATTGAGTACACCATCAACAAGTTTATAAAAGCATGAAGTTCAACAAGGCCAAGTGCAAGGTCCTGCACATGTGTGAACCCAATCCCAAGCACAAGTACAGGCAGTGCAGATATAAGAGACTGGGTTGAGACTGTTTTAGGGGGTATTTGTCTCACTGGATGTTTGTCTCAACATTGCTGGAACATCACACCACCTACCAACACCACTGTCATAGCAATGGAGCAACAGTCAGACCACAAGACTAGCCAATTCTTGCCCTCCCATGAACCTGAATGTGGAGCAGAGTGTAAGAAATTTAACCCAACCCCTGCATATGCATGCAGACCCAGGGTCTGGAAGACAGAGGGGCCTGGAAACCCCTGAGGACCACTTAAGAATCCTGGAGAACCCCTAGTGACAGTATTGGGCATGCACACCACTGCCAAGTGGTGGGTGAGGTTAAGCAAAACAGTTCTTAGAGTATGCTAATTGATTTTTGGAAGGAGTGTTTACACCCCAGCAAAAGAGCAGAGATGACCAACATCAAATGGAATATTACCCCACTAGACCTCACAACATCGGAGTGGTGGGATGCTGCAGCTAAGTGGTGGTAACTATTGAAATTAGCCTATCTTTTGCTTCTTTTCTTCCCTTTGTTCACTATGTCCCTCTTTCTCTTGCATTTGAGCAGTCAAGTAACCAATAAATTCCTTTAGTTAGTGGCATCTGGGCTTGTTTGTGTCTTAATCTCTGGGTACAACAACAAATCTCCACAGCCTGGGCCTTCCCATTTCTCAACAACAGAGAAGAGATGGAGCGCAGTCCTGAGGGGAAGGGCTTTGGAGGTGTTGATGAATGAAAAGCTCAGCATGAGCTAGCAATGTGCACCTGCGGTCCAGAAAGCCAACTGTGTCAAAGCTGTGTCAAAAACAGCATGACCAGCAGGTCAAGGGATGTGATTCTTCTCCTCTACTCTGCTCTCGTGAGGCCCCACCTGCAGTACAGCTCTGGGGTCCCCAGCACAAGGACGTGGAGCTGTTGGGAGTGAGTCCAGAGTAAGACCAAAAAGATGATCAGGGTGGTAGAGTTCTGTGAAGACAGGATGAGAGAGTTGGGCTTGTTCAGCCTGAAGAAGGCTTCAGGGAGTCCTTATTGCAGCCTGCTAGTATGTGGAGGGGCCTACAGGAATGATTGAGAGGGACTCTTTATCAAAGACTGTAGTGATAGGACAAGGGTTACTGGGTTTATACTGAAAGAGGGTAGATTTATATTACATAGTAAGAGGAAATTCTTTACTGATGGGGCACTGGAATAGGCTCCCCAGAGAAGCTGTGGATGCCCCCTCCCTGACAGTGTTGAAGGCCAGGTTGGATGGGGCTTTGGGCAACCTGGTCTAGCAGAGGGTGTCCCGGCCCATGGTACAGGGGTTATAGCTATATGATCTTTATAGTCCCTTCCAACCCAAACCAGTCTGTGATTGTGTAATTCTAGAGGGTTGCTTTGGTTTGTGTTTTTGGCTTTTTTTAAAAATTATTTTTTATTTTATTTTGTATGGCAAATTCTTAGATCTTGAAAAATAAATACTATAAAAAACTTACTAAAATTATTCTCTACTGTCGCTCTGTGCCTTTAAGGCATATTGACTTTTCTGCTAGCAGGACAAATGGAACTTGACTTAGCATATGTAGGATTTGTGAAATTACAGGCTTTTTCTCTAATACTTGTCCTTTGATTTACACACCCCGCCCCCATTAAAGGGACTGCTGAATTAATCTATTCATTGAGTTTTTATGAGTAGTTTTTGAAAAGAAAAAATTTCTACAAACAAATATTATATCAACGCCTTCATGAAATGCTCTCAGATTTAGAAACATGTAGAGATAACCATCAAATAAAAAAACCCCTCTGGCACCAGGAAAGAGCGTCATGTTTGAAAGCAGTCTAAGGAAGAAACTGGATTCTGTAACAGCTCAAATATATTTGATGTGGTCCATATTCTTCTCCTATCTGCAAGCAAACAGGTTATGAACTTCACCAGATGCTGGTCTCGGCTCCCTGCTATCTTCATTGATTTCAGCAATGTTTAAAGGTAGCCTGTGAAGACTACCATAATGGCACAGTAGGTTAACTTGGTTCCCAGTGAATAGATTTTGAGGGCCTTGAGCACCAACAATAAGAATTTTGTCTATAGTCTCCCCAAGATGGGAAGGAAAAAAGTAGAAGCCTACTTCTCCAGACCTTAATGTGAAGTAACATAAACCATTAAAGCCTAGTTGTAAAAACCTTAAATGTAAAGTTGATAAAGAAGAAAATGTTATAAACCATTTTGTTACTGATAGTGCTTTATGCCAGCATTTGGCCCAAAGGGGTTTGAAACTCAGGGTCAATCAGGATACAACTTTAGAGAACCCAAAGCATCCTCGCCCTCAAGACTAGAAAAAGTAGGAAATGCAGTCTCTTCAGAAGCAAGATATCATTTGGTTTGAAGGAAGGAGAGACTGAGCTCATGTAAAAATGCAAAAGAAAAACTGTAAAGTAACCATAAAACAAACCAACCAACCAAACTAGTAATAATGATTTAGAAAAAGGTTATGGAATGAGAGTGGAGGGAAGGGCATATTCAAGAAATTATGTTCTCCAAATACATTCTGCAGGCAACTTATCAAAATGTTTTAGATACAATAAATGTCTACATCAATAGGGAAAATTCTGTATTCTGTGGCCCCAAAGACAGAAGCTATAAGGCAGCCCACATCCATATGGCTATAACTTTTTTCATTCCTGAAAGAGGAATAATTCATACAGCTATTAATAATAGCTCTTGACCCATGTGTGCCCCCAGCCCTCCACCTTCCACTCTGAATTTGCTTGAGTTTGCCCAAGAGATTGCTTTCTGCTATAGTAGAAGGTATCTTTTAGGAGGCATTTGAGCAGCTAAACAGTCTGACAATGCATATGAACTGGTCTCCAGACCTCCTTCGTTTAAATGTAGCTGAAAGGACCATTGCCATCTTTCAACTAACTATAATGAACTGTATTTTAACACTTTGTCATTTTTTGCTAGGTATGTACAGCTTCAATAGTGAGGCTTCCATAGCAGGAATACAATCTAGATGTTTTATTAGTTTCCAAGTAGAAGTTTAGTGTATCAATGTATCAAACCTTTTGCTGCTATGGAAGATGCATGAGTCCTTATAAGTCTATTATTCTTCCAACATTTTTAAAAATTGTACTTTTCTGAAATAGTTCTAATCAGTGTGAGCTGAAGGAAAACTTTTTGAAGCCAGAATCTTTCCTTTGGTGAAAGAAAAAAAAAATTAAAAAGAATAAAAGAACAGACAAGTGGCTTGTAAACACAAATACCGAGTAAAACCCTGTCAGTAGCGTAAACTAGATTTTCTTTCACGTTCCTTAGTGGTTTTGGTTACCGTTTTACATGCTTATATCATGTAGAAATTGTCATATTTTAACCCCAGTCAGCAACTAAGCACCCAACAGCTGCTCACTCGATCCCCACTGCCCCTCCCTTGCAGCAGGATAAGGAAGAGAATCATAAAGAAAAAAAAAAAGTAAAACTCATAGGTTGAAATAAAGGCATTTTAATAGGATAGAAAATAATCCTAATAACAGCCATAATAAAAATTATAAAAATAATAGCAATATCAGTAGTATAGAAAACAAGTGATGCACAGTACAATTACCCACCACCTGGAGCTGATGCTCAGCTAGTACCTGAACCATGCTGCCTTCTGTCCAACACCCTAGTTATATACTGAGCATGATGTCATATGTTACAGTATATCCATTTGGCCAGTTTGGGTCAGCTGTCCTGGCTGTGTCCCCTCCTCTCTCCTCAGGCCCTCTTCCCCCCACCCCCAGCCTTGTGCTTGTCAAGGCAGTATAAGAAGCTGAAGTCTTTGACTGCATGGCAACAACTGAAAACATCAGTGTGTTGTCAACATTATTCTCATCCTCAATCCAAAACACAGCTGCTAGTAAGAAAAATATCGCTATCCCATTTCAAACCAAGAAAAAATTCATGATCTAAAGGCCACAGAAGATGCATGCGAAGGATTGCTTAGACCGGCTCAGTGTTTGGCAAGAGCAGCTCAATGACACTTGAACAAGTCAAAATGAAAAAAAAGTTAGAATCATTCACGTCTTTCAATACTATTTCAGATGTCAGACTCTAACCTCATATTTTGCAGGGAATATGGTAACTTTAGAGAAGTTTTGCTATTCCAAAGGAAAACAAACCAACCAAACAAACAAAACCCCAACCCAACATCTCTTTCCTACAAAGTTGTATGTGATAGAAAGGAACATTTCTATGTCTGTGTGCTTGTTGAGAATAATTCATGAATATATGTGTTTATTTAATTTAGTTTTATTTTTGTCATAAACTGTGGAATAATACTGGAATTCAGCTATAACAGAAATAAACATCTAAGAGGACAGTAAAATCTTTTATATTACAGAATAATATAAATAACTTGTACCATAATGTTATTTTTAAATAAATTGTTTTCACATAATGTTTAGGATTCTGAATATGCTATTTCCTGCTGTTAGCATCTGCAGACTGGAAAAGCAAGCTGTGTTTTTCCTGAACTTACACAAAAGGGCATTGCAAAGATGGGGAATGAATTTTGATTAATTGTTTTTCAGTACTGTGCTGGCTACACAGGTCAGAGGACATTTGTAGTCTTTTTCAAAGACAAAAGAAAGAATTTATGTCCTGTGGAATTTATCATCAAAGTGCTAAACTGTGACTGGTTTAGACAGTCAAGATCAAAGAATGGTGTTAACATATTTTCCTAGAGGAAACATACAATTTCTTGCCTCCCCAGGGCTGAGGAAACTTTTTAGAGATTCAGAATTCTGTCTGTGCAGTGTGAATCTAATAGTTCATGTGACAGAAATAAAAGCACCATCTTCTGCAAGTTCCATGTGGATACTCTACTTATGGAGGAAGGGAAGACAGAATTCCTTTCCAGAGCACAGGAATTACAATCTGTTTCACCTGTTGTACATTTATGCATTTGTGCAGTATCAACATAAGATGCATGAAAAATTATCCTGGAGCATAATAACATACCTTAAAAGAAAAGTATTTTTTTATTGAGTACGAGAACAGTGTGTTACCAAAGAACTGTAACTTTTTTTTTTTTTTTGTGATAGGTCATTGTAAAAAAAAAAATCATTAAATTATCACCGGATGTGTTTAACATAGGAAAAATTCTGCATTGGAGTATCCCTCTCCCATAGCCAAACTATTCCTCAAAAAATAACCAAAACCCTGTTTATTTGAAGTCCAGGCATCGAGTTTGTCTTTCACTGATACATATATGAAACTATCCTATCCAATCCAACTTCATTTATACAATCTCTTGTAATAGTTCAAGATGCTTAATACTTACAGAGAGAAGGTTAATCCCATAAAAATACATACTTTTTTTTTCCCTTTGATAATTCTTCTGAATGCAGGTCTGGGTTTTAAATGGGAAATGTTTTCATGTCCTAGAAATTAGAGTAAGAAAGCAGCTGCAGTCCAAAGAAACACCTGCTCGGACATCTGCAAAGGTACCTTTTCTTGCATGTGTTTGCCTGATGTTCTCCTTTTCTTACTTTTGAAAACCAGTTTGGTTTTGCAAATAAATTGTGATCAATAGCTGGCTCTGAAGAAGGACTTGAACTGACCAAAAGCATGCTCTGAGTCTTACTTTATTAAAAATCGACAACAAAAAAATTATTCTAAAATTAACTGATACTGTTCTTCCTATTAACTGCGCTGACATTAGTTCTTATTTAAACACCTACTAAAATCTATTCTTTTAATAGCATATCATTTCGATTCATTGAAACCTTGAAATCTCACCAAACATTTATGATTTATTGACTCTGTAACCATTTTTTCTTTTAATCTTTATGAAAGAAAATTCTTTAGATAATTTTAAAAAAGTAAAAATAAAAAATGAAGTTTATATAGAGTCTATTTTTGAGAGCATATTGTTTGTAAATATTTGTGTTGTCACTGAACATATTGAAACAACCCTGAATCCTAAAGTATCCTGTTATTTGAGCAAATTGCTACGCACATGTTTCACAGTATTTCCAATACTGCTTAAAATCTTTGTCATCATTTAAGAGATTAGTGATACTTTTTTAAACAATTAATTATAATTGTGGGAAAGATATAAGCATGCTGAATCATTCAAAGGTATCTCATTGGTTAGAATTATTTTCTGTCAATGATTTGAGTTGTAATTTTAAATGTTTTAATACATTCATTGAAATCAGAATCGACCTGTGAGAACCATGCACACAAAAATGAATGGTGAATTTTTCAATATGTTGTAGAAATAGAAAATTCCATTTATACAGACCATGATGTAAACAATCAAAGAAACACTTCTCAATGTAGTTATCTGGGAGAGCACGGTCCAGGTAATGCAGGATGCTGCTTTGCTTTCCTTTTACTGTTTTTAATAACTTAGAAATAGGGTGTTCCTGTTGCCTCTGAGAGAATTTTGCTGTTAATCCTGATACC
Organism: Laterallus jamaicensis coturniculus; assembly: GCA_022605575.1. Classification (NCBI taxonomy): domain Eukaryota; kingdom Metazoa; phylum Chordata; class Aves; order Gruiformes; family Rallidae; genus Laterallus; species Laterallus jamaicensis. Next base: position 1,466,402 of record JAKCOX010000062.1, read on the forward strand.
TCTTGTTAGTTACCTGCACCCTATTTCTCCTTCTGCATTAAATAGTTTGTTTCTCTTTCTAGTATTTAAACCCTTTGCAAATGAGGAAAAAAACAGGTTTAACTTTCTTTTTTCCTTTTATTCACTGTTTAGTCTACACAAAGAAGGCCCAAAATTCTGGTGAAAGGTTCAACAGAGGACCAAGGCAAGGCGTAGACCACAGCTTAGAATGAGTGAAATTTCTCTTCTTTCTTTCCTTGTTTTGGAGTAGTAAAGACAAAAGGATAACGGAGGAAGCTGGCTTATTTCATTAAAATCTTAGCACTGTTTGGAAATTTGCAGTCAAAAAATATGAAAGTTACATAAGCCCATACATATTTAAGTTCTGATAATTCTTGCTTGGGGTAGATCAATAAATAGCATTATGATGTATTGTGTCTTCATTACTTATAAACATGCAGAAACCCTGTTAATTCTGTGGATTAGGAAAGAACAGTGTAAAAAATAAAAATAAATAAAAAATCACACTTCATATTTTAATTAAAATTTGCATTTTTTTTTTTAAAAAAGTCCTTAGGATCCTGTTTACTACCTTCCAAGGAGTCTGTAACTGTAGTTATTAAATAAATGTTGACTGGAACTTTTTGATATTAGTATGATCAACAAAATTAGATTGGTCTTGCTATTAATAATCAAGTTTATTGAAATAATATTTTTTTGAGAATAAATTCTATTTTATTGTCTACCCATAATATTTTATGCAACTACAATGAAAGAATGCAGTGCTAAAGAAACTATATGGCTGTATTATGGCATATAATTTAATGCAACTGTCCTGTATCTATTCCCTTAGTATATGTTAATTATGAAATTATATAGTCTGCATTTTAGGACAAGTTAAGGATAGTTTGATACAGTCTAAAATCATGCACACAGATACAAAATGCCTCAGAAACTAGATTAGTAATTTTATTTTTAATGCAGAGACTAACTGCATATTATAAAAATATTATTTATCAATCATAGCTTCTCTACAGCTTTTCCTCATCTATTGCAATAATTCTTTCGTTATCCATCTCTGGAGATACATAAAAGTAATCGCTTCATTAAGAAGCTTTCAATAAATTAATTTATTTTACTCGGTGATGACCACTAAGATGAGACTAACAGTTATGAGTTAGAAATTCTTGAGAGTTAGCAGAAACAGGGTACAAAATCCTCCAACTATACATGAAGGAAATCTGCTAATTTTTCAGTAATTGGCCACCAAAAATGGAAAATACGGCTAAATAAATATATAAAAATATCTTTGGGATATTCATGAGATATTCATGAAATGTCTCCATGAATTCTCCTCTTGACTCTGTTATTCTTGTACTCAGTTTACTCTTCATGTCTGCCTTTTTTAATAGTATTCATATCCAGCTGCCATAAAATTACAATTCAGAAATTGTACCTGACAGGTACTGTTCTATTTTAAGAGTTATTTGAATATTAAATTCATAGTGATGAGTCAGAAAAAAAATCCAGCTGAGCTGTGATTGCACTTCCCCACTTCCCCTCTCTGTGCCTTCTAAGATAACTGCTTCTAGCTTTGGTTTAGCTGTGGACAATGTAGAACTGGATTCCAACTATTGGATGAAGTCCACAGGTCCTTCATCCACAGGCTCTAAAATTTATCAACTTTCACATGAAAAATGTCACGTTACTGCCTTGGGTGTTAAATGCATGGATATATTGAGTTCTCAGAGCATAAAACATTAGTGCAACAAGTTCATTCTGAAAAAAAGTATTGAAAATTACCATTTTTAACTTTATAGATATGCATTATATATGCCAGGACAGTGTCTTTTTGAAATCTAAATTAGGTTTATGATTTAAAAATACAAGTGCATTTTTGACCACATGCCCATACATTGGGGAAGATTGTGTTCCCATTGTTAAACATGCTATTTTCTGAAGATAAAACTGGTATTGTCCAGAGGAAAGACCTGCTAGAAGAAATGAGTATGTAGGCCTTAGCAAAACCAGAAATATTGCTATGTCTGTATCTGTTGCATGAAGTTATAATATTTGATGACATACAGATTTTCAAATTTCCTTCAAATTTCTCTTTCTTGCAAATTTCCTGTCAATTTTTTCAAGGCACATCTTTACTCCTTGAAATAACAACAGCTCAGTACAGAAGTACAGTCAAATACAAAGGTGAAATAATGTCTGCAGAACATAAAGTAGGAGGAACTTTATAATAAGAGAGTACATGCCAATGTACTGACATTTGATCTGAACTGCTACAAAAATAAACCTTAAACACGCTGAATTGTTAATAACTAAACCTTAAGTGAAGTGTAGACCTACTCCATAGCATGCATCTTTATGTCAAGGTTACCAGGTTTTTATCTGGGGATACACTGTATTTCTTCGGCATAGAACAAAGACACATTTCGTTTTCTGTTCATAATGTACAGTTTCTATTTCAGATTTTATTTGCATACCAATGAATCCTCATCCTTTCCACTCACCACAAATTGCTTTTTTGTTTATGACTTTGTCTTCAATTGGAAGAAGTATTGATTCATTAGAGAAACTACTCTACTTAGTGGCAGGGCTCTAGGAAGAGGTATGCTGAGGAGTATCAGGGAGTGTAAGAGACACTGGGACACCCCACCTTCTCAGGCCCAAAAGGCAGATAGGATGCATGATGCAGAGAATTCCCTGTCCTCTCTCCAACTGGCTGAACACAATGATTTAAGGGAGAGAGGGCAATGGTGTCAAGTTCCGGCCCAGTGCAGCGGGCACATCTCCTCTGTGACTACCCCAACTTCCTATGTGGGTTGCATTATAGTTATGAGGCTCTCCAAGTAGAACAAAACATTAACAAGGATGATGGTTCTTCCGGCTTGGAGATGTCATCAAGGTTAAGTTGCCTATGTCCAGCATCAAAACTGCTTCCATAAATTAAAAAAAAAAAGATGGGTCATTGTCATAGGAGACTTCCTTCTGAAGGGAGAAAGCCCAATATAGAATCATAGAATACTTTGGGTTGGAAGTACCATCTAGTCCCTCCTCCCTGACATGGGCAGGGACACCCTCCCCTAGTCCAAGTTGCCCAAAGCTTTATCCAACCTGGCCTTAAACACTTTTGGGGTTTCCACAACCTCTTTGAGCAACCAGTTCCAGTGTCTCACCACTCTGGTAGTAAAGAATTTCTTCCTAACGTCTAATCTAAACCTACCCTGTTTCAGTTTAAAGCCATTGCCCCTTGAACTATCACTGCACTCCACGATGAACAGTCCCTCTCCCACCTTCCTGTAGGAAGTCCCTACAGGACTACAGCCTATTGGTAGGCTGCAGTAAGACCTCCCTGGAGCCTCCTCTTCTCCAGGATGAACAATCTCAACTCTGTCAGCCTGTCTTCATAGGAGAGGTGCTTCAGCTCCCTGATCATCTTTGTGACCTTCCTCTGGACTTGCTCCAACAGCTCTATGTCTTTCCTGTACTGAGGCCCCCAGAGCTGGATGCAGTACTGCAGGTGGGGTCTCACGAGAGCAGAGTAGAGGGACAGAATCACCTCTCTAGTCCTCCTGGCCACGCTGATCTTCATGGAGTCCCGGACAGTTGGCCTTCTGAGGTGCTAGCACACACTGCTGCCTCATGTTGAGCTTGTCATCGATCAGCATCTCCAAGTCCTTCTCCTCAGGGCTTCTCTCAATCCATTATCCAACCAGCCTGTAACTGGGACTGTGCCAACCCACATGCAGGACCTCATACTTACTCTTGTTGACTTTCATGCAGTTCACATAGGCCCATCTCTGCAGCCTGTCAGTGTCCCTCTGTATGACATCCCTTCCCTCCAGCATGTTAACCTCATCACACAGCTTGGTGTCAACAAACATGCTCAGGATGCAGTTTATCCCACTGTCCATGACATCAACAAAGATGTTGAACAGTGTCAGTTCCAGTACTGACCCCTGAGGAATACCACTTGTCATGGACCTCCATGTGGACATTGATCACAACTTTTTTGAGTGCAACCATCCAGCCAGTTCCTTATCCACCAAGTGGTTCATCTGTCAAATCCATGTCTCTCCAATTTAGAGTAAAGGATGTCGTGCTGGACAGTGTCAAATGCCTTACACAAATCCAGGAAAATGATGGCTGTCGTCCTTCCGTTGTCTACCATCTCTGTCACTGCATCGTAGAAGGCCACCACATTTGTCAGGCACAGTTTACCCTTAGTGAAGCCATGTTGTCTACCTTCAATCACCTCCTTATTCTATATGTGCCTGAGCATAGTCTCCAGGAGGATCTGCTCCATGATCTTGCCAAGCACAGAGGTGTGACTGTCTGGCTTGTAGTTTCCTGGGTCTTCCTTTTTGCTTTTTAAAAACGGGGGTTATGTTTCCCCTATTCCAGTCAATGGGAGCTTCACCAAACTACCAAGATTTCTCAAATGTGGTGGAGAGTGGCTTGGCCACTTGGACTGCCAGTCCCTTCAGGACACGTGGATGCACTTCATAAGGTCACATGGACTTCTGCACCTTCACATTCCCTAGATGTTCTTGAACCTGATCTTGCCCTACAGTGTGCAGTTTCTCATACTCCCAGTCCCCGCATTTGCCTTTCATGACTTTGGGTGGTGTGGCTAGAGCTCTTGCCAGTGAAGACTGAGGCAAAAATATGTAGACAGTGTCCACTTAGGGAATTCTGCAGCCTCCCTGGGGCCTGGGTTAAAGATGCGAAGAGAAAGTTTCTTAACCTTCTCTGGCCCTCAGATAGTTATCTCTTATTCCCTTTTTTAGGTAGGCAGCAATTATTTTACAAGAAGACTGACGGCAGTCAAGAGAAACTTCAGGGCCTTAGTGCAACCAGGTAAGGGATCAGGAGCACAAGCAGTGTTCTCCTCAATCTTTCCAATTGCAGGGAATAATAAGTGAAGAAACAGGAAGAACCAACAGATCAATACCTGTCTCAGAGCCAAATGTCACTGTAAAAATTATGGATCCAAAAATTATGGATCATGGATTGGTTTACAAGACACCAGGCCTGCTGCTGACAGACAGGGTACACCTTTCTCAAATTGTATCTTTGCAGAGGAGTTAGCAGGTCTCATTAATAAAGGGAGAAAGGGATAAAACCGGGCTTGCTAGAGATAAGCCTGAGCATGGAACGCCAATGTTTGAGGGACAGTGTGCTAGCAAGTTCCTTCAGTCTGCCATGTCAGTGGAGGCAGGGATGGAGATCCATGCAACAGCAAAGACGCAACAGTTATCGATAAATTAAAAATTACTGAAAAGCCAGAGAATTGTCACATAAGAATTAGAACATCTTCTCCACAAGAGGATGATGGAATCAGTAAGGGCATCTGCACCAATGCATGCAGCATGGGCAATAAATAAGAGGAGCTGGAAGCCATTGTGCTTCTATGATACAGTTGCCATCACAGAAACATGGTGAGATAACTACCACAACTGGAGTGCTGCAATGGATGGCTACAGACACTTCAGGAGAGACAGGCAAGTAAGGAGAGGTGGTGTGGTATCCCTGTAGGGTAGGGAATGTTTTGATTGTAAAGAATTTGATGATAGTGATGATGGGGTCAAGTGTTCATGGGTAAGAGTCAGGGGGAAGGCCAACAAGGCAGGTATCATGGTGGGAGTCTGTTACAGACCACCCAACAAGGAAGAAGAGGCAGACAAATTGCTTATAGAAAATATTCTGTAAGCAACTAGAAGAAGTTTCACAGCCACTAGCCCTAGTTCTTGTTGGGGACTTCAATTTTCCAGATGTCTGTTGGAGAGGAAACAGTCTATGAGGTTCATCGAGTGTGTGGAAGATGACTTCCTGAGAAAGCTGGTGAACAAGTCAAGTAGGGAAAGCATCCTGCTGGACCTGGCTATCTAGATAGTCTAGATAGACTAGAGGCTATCTTGGCCATAGTGATCATGAAATGATATTTTTCTCTGAAAAGTAAGGACAGGAGTCAGCAGAACTGCTATTGTGGAGTTCTGAAGGGCAGATTCTGGTCTGTTTAGGAGACTGGCTGACAGAGTCCATTGGGAGGTAGTGTTGAAGGGCAAAGGGGTCTGGTAAGGAAGAAGACTGACCTGGCTGAGCAGAGAGCTATGGCTATAACTCAAGGATAAAAAGGTATGTTTATAGCCTTTGGGAGAAGGGGCAGCTAACTCAGGAGTGCTACAAGAATGTTGTGAGTTTATGCAGGGAGAAAATTAGAAGTGCCAAAGCCCAACTAAACCTGTGAAAGACAATAAAAAAGTTTATATAAACATATCAGTAACAAATGGAGGGCTAAGGAGAATCTCTGTCATTTATTGGATATATGGGGAAATATAGTGACAGAAGAGCAATGAAGCTGGTGAAAATTCTAGAACTGGGGACACCTTACTGCTCTCTACATCTACATGAGATGAGATTGGTCTCCTCTCCCAAGTAACAAGTGATAGGATGAGAGGAAATGGCTTCAAATTGTGACAAGGGAGGTTTAGGTTGAATATTTGGAATAAGTTCTTCACTGAAACGGTTGTCAGGAGTTGAAACAGCCTGCCCAGGGAAGTGGTTGAGTCCCCATCCCTGGAGGTATTTAAAAGACACATAGATGTGGTGCTTTGGGCCATGGTTCCATGGTGGACTTGGTAGTGCTAGCTTAATATCTTGACTTGATGAGCTTAAAGGTCTTTTCCAACACAAATGATTCTATGATTCAATTCTATTATTTGATTCATTATTTGCAAAATAATAAAATCTCATTTAAAAAAGAAAAAAAGAAACCAAACGACGTTGTGTCTTTAATTTAAAAACTGCTTGAGAGCCCTATGGGGTATATTAAATCTGTCTCATTGTCATATATCTTGGTGTACATTTTGCTTGAAACCAGGTGTTTTGTATATTGAACTTTTTAACACTGCAGGGAGGTAAGTATTCACAGCTGGAGTTTTATGCTTCACACATTTTCATGTTTCAGAACAAGGAGCAACCCCTAGGAAAATCTCCTCCAGCATGAAAAGAGGCAGAACAAAGCGCTTCTGTATCTGGTGGCAGGACATGGATATGATGAAGTCACAGATCTAGGACTTGCATATAAAATAGATGCTGCTGTAACTGAGACAAAAAGTTGCAAGCCATAGAAGTGTATGGATCTCTAGATCAGACACAATCTGAACTGTGGGAAAGGGGTGTAAAGCAAATTCAGAGAAGGGTGAACAGTTTTGTAACATAGACAAAAGTTAAGAACACTTGTATTTTTAAACACTGATACTGTTGGAAGTCTGTCATGCTTACTGTGAATCATCTGTTTAAATTTTATCATTTACTGTAGTGTATTATATTACTCCATACAACATAGAAGCATACAGAAAAATTCCAAAAGAATCTATCTTTCTACAATGAACATATTTAGAAAATATTTTTGACACATAAAATCACGTGAAATGACTAAATTTCTTTTCTAAAGTAGCAGTTTGAGAGATTAGCACTTTTTTCTCTCATGCAGACAACTAAGCAAATTAATTGGTTTACTCCTCAAATTAATTTAGTTTTATTAAAATAGGAAGAAAATCTTTTTGGGTTTTCTGTTATTTCTGTGAAATAAGTTTAGGAAAAGAAAAAGAAAAAGAAAAGAAAAGGCTGCTGGAACAATTTAAGTTCTACTTGCCAACAGCATGCAAGATTTAAACTTTGTATTTGATAGCTGGATTTCAGTTTTAGTGGGATGAAGAATCATTTCAAAAACCACAGAAAGTAGCTTGTCAATATAAGAAACAAACTGGGTTTGGGTGTTAGAGCATGTGTCTTCTATCCCACAAATTAAGACATTTCCACACCTGTATTTTTATCACTTAACAAGTTTATAATCCTTTACCCCGTCAGCAAAGACAGTGATTAATTTCGAGTAAAGATTAAGAATGTAAATATTTTTCTCTGTGTCATTTGTAATGACAAAAACTTCTGGCAACATAAAAATCAATCTTGAACCATAGGCTGGTGTTGCACTGGCTTACTATAAGGTTATCATCCCTGGAATGATGATAAGACCCACAGAAAAGCTGTTGTGTGAATACATGGAACAACTGAACAATGCACACTAAGCTGTATTAATAGTAAATGCTATCTCATCTAGTAGAAAACGAAATTAACAGACTGCTTAAAAATTCAAGACACAAAAAAGCAAGTGCATATTGGTTATTAAAGGTATTAAAATAATGTGTCTGATCATTTGGTCTCTTGTTAAAGCCAGGAATGTCTATGTTTTCCTGCAAAACTGTATTTTAAAGGATTTGTTTTGATGGTTCTCTGATTTCACCTTTCCTTCAGGCCTAAAGCAGAGACTGCTGAAGTCCCTAAGAGTTATGCCAGTTCTTGTCTCTCAAGACAAAGTATTTTGTCACTAGCATTTGTCACACTCTATCTGCACCATTTCTACTGTGGAAATCCCTCCAATGACAGTGATGCATAGCTTTTCTGTTCTCCTTGGATGTTGTAGGCACAGTAGGAAGTGTATGTAGGACAGGAAGAGAGCGAGCATAATGGTAAACACAATGATAAATAGTTACGTGTGGTCAGTATTATTATTATTTCTGCCATGAGTGATTTATTACACATAATATTTTATACAAATGGCACTCTTAAAAATAGGAGAGAGTGTACGATAAACAAAATTATATTCTTATGCAACAATGGCACACAAGGTATAAAATTAATCTTGACTCCTCGGTGTTATACTGGAGATAAATTCCTGTCCAGACAGAAAAAAGCTCCATTGCTTTTGAAGTATCTTGCTGTATGTTTAGAGTTAATAATAATACTAAAAATAATGTAAAGAGATTAACTAGGTGACATCTTTGAATTGAACTTTAAAATATTAAATATAAATATAAATATAAAAATGAAAGAACTTCCTTAGTGTTTACATTGTTTCAAGGGTTTTTCTGGGGTTTTGTTTCTTTGGTTGTGTGTGGGTTTTTTTTGTGATGCATGTTTTGTGTAGGCTTTTCTTCCATTTTTCCTATGAAAGAATTTTATACTAGGATTTCAATAGATGTGAAACTATAATAAAATTGATTCAACTGTTAGATTTTCTATTCTACTTAGAGCAAGTGCCTGTCTTACAGGGGGATCCTGAGACCTTGGCCACAAACATGGGATTATGGGCATCATTGTAATTCAAGGGCACAAGTTTCACCACTATTCTTTCACTTACCTGTGGTGTAGAAAATGGAAATTTCATTATCAAGGCCCAGTGGTGCTCCTTGAACAAAGCCTAACTCCTTAGATTTTTACAGGAGTAAGTACATGTGTGTATATGTGCATATGTGTGCTTGTGTTTGTGTGTGTGCACTGGGGAGTGGCAGAGGAAATGAATTTCAGGTAGAATTAAATGACTTGTATTATAATTCTTGCCAAGGAACAACTTCTATATATTTACCTGAAAATATATATATATATATATGTCTGAACAAAGAGTGTATGAGGAAACCCTGGTTAATTTATGGAGAGGACTGAACAACTCTGTGATTTCAGATATATGGATTTAAACCCAGAATAATTGCATTGGCTTCAGAAGACTTACTTTTGACTGACACTACTGTAAGTTAGGGCAGCATGCAATCTGAAAATTTTTGACAGCAATTTATTATTCCAAAGTGACATATTGCACAGTGATCATCCTTTTAAAATACCTGTAGTGTGATTCATCACCCTTTTAAAACCATTGTTAGGATCTAGATTTCCAATGCAGATTTCAGTAAGTTGTGAAGAAGTATTAATAATGAGCTCAAACATACCTGAAACTGGGTGGATTACATTTGACTGACTCATGTAAACTGGCCTCTTGGAGCAAAAAATGCACACTGATGGATACTTAACAAAATTCATAGTAGTAAATAATATTCCTTCTTCTTGACACAGGTTCAGCTCATTAAATCTCTAGTGGCGATGTTTCTGTAGAAAAAATAATACTCTATGTAACAATAACCAATTACTTTGGTAAATATAGTGGGTTCATACAAAAGGACAACCTCATCTACATAAGACAACAAAATGTTTCCCCAACATCTGACCCATACTGCTCTGCATGTGTTTTTCTGAAGAAATAAATGGCTGAACTGTATGAGGAGGACCATTTATTAGATTGCACATTCTCCGTTAAAATCTTCAAACATAAGAGCTGCTGTCAATCACCTTTCACTGAGTAAGATCTTACCCAGATAAAATGTCTAGAGTGCTAAAATCTTTTTCAACTATTTTCGCACATGTAAAGATGACTCCAGATCTGTCTGTATGAATTTTGGATGGTTGCCATACTTATGTAGCTACTTTAACTGCCAACATTTAATTTTCCTTTAGCTTTATACAGAAAGAAAAAGAAGAAAGGGGGGGAGAGGGTGGTGTCTGTGGAGAATGAGAGATCTGAATATTTTTAAAAGATAAATATATTTTAAAATTCAAAGATGGTGCTAATTATAAAGAATTATAATTATAATCCATTTTGGGAGCAGCATGCTTGTTCTTCTAACCATTTTTGTCACCTCAGTTGGAGATAATTTAAATTTTAGCTGCAGTTTCTTTGTTTAACTGGATTTTTTATGCTTACTTCAGTTTCTGGGAAATAAGTGACATGCATAGTTTAGATGGTGAGCCTGACCCCTTTGTATCATTGTGTTCCTGGAATTTAGGATTTCCATTTCTGAATAAGGCATATTTCACCCCTGGTGAAATCACTATAGCTGAATGGCATCGCCTGATAAAGGCCAGAAAGACAGAATTTTAACAAGCACTGAACTGCAGCTCTAAAATAACTTAGTGTGAAGTTTTACATATGTTTACAATGTTCATTACCCTACATACAAATTTCAAAACAAGACAGACTGTTTACAATGTATGTAATCAGCTTGGTGTCTTGTAGCTGGAGCACTCCAAGGAATGAAACAATGAAAGCACCCAACAGAAGGGCCCTTCAGCTTAATCTGTTAACTACAGTTTGTACCAAACCTTGGTAGGAATGGGGGGCCCCTGGATAATCTTTTGACTTGACTAAGTGGTTCTAGGCACAGATTTCACAATAAAATAATCAAAGCTCAAGGGGCCCTTCAAGCCAGCATATATTCACGACTGACTCTCCTCATTAAAGGGTGGAGGTCAGCACTACATTTCAGTGTTTTCCTGTTTGCATACAATGATTTCTTCTTTTCAAAAATTGCTCAGAGAAATGGTAAAGATGATTATTTTGCTCTTTGATATCTATTGGGTATGTACAGATCCTGCATCTGTAAATATTGTAGTGAAATTTTACTCTGAAAAAGCCTTCGGAATGGATGGATTTTTGAAACTCCATATATACAAAGAGGTCTTAATAGATAAAAATTTCTGCACTTTTCCCTTATAGTCCTATAGACATTGACTATAGTTTTAATGTTGTTTTATCTCATAATGGTTGGAAATGTTAAATCCTGATTTTAAATTTGTGATAGTCCACTGATTTTTATCATCAATACTCTATTTGCTGCTAAATATTACAAAAAGAATGCTAAAACCATAATTTACTTCAAATGAGCTCTTTAGTCTGTGGCAGACTTAATAACAAAGACAGATTGATAAACCCCAGAGGAACACTGCATATAAAACCTTTCACTGTGGTTGGGTAATGTTATGCATATGTAGCAGTCACACACATATTACTGCTACACTATTTGCTAAAACCATTTAATCAATAATTTGGTTTACTGTAGCTTTATGTTGGAAGGAATAGAATCTTTGCCTTAATTTCTGAGAGGGAAATGTGAAATTATATTGTGAGGTGTGGCAATATGACAGTAGATGCTAATTCAACAAATAAGCTATTTGGTTACAAACTGTACTCAGATGGCTGAAATGGCTTTGTGTGCTTTTCTAGCCTGAGAAAAAAGGGGAAACAAGCCCCCTCCCCCCCCAACAACTCTTCCCCCAAAAAAACCCAACAAACAAACAAACAAAAGACCACCCAAAAACCAAAACCTCAACAGAAAGGAAAGGGTTTTTAAAAAATAATGTTGAAAACACCTTTCATATATACACCTCCTGTCTTATAATCAGAAGATTATAGGCCAAAACCTCTGCTTGTGAAAATCAGCCTACATATCCTGGTGTCAATGGGATTCTATTGATTTATGCTGGCTGGTGATCTGTGCCAGCCTCTGTTATAACCATAGTTACAATATGCTTTGCTTTGCTGTAATCATAACCGACAGTATTTGTTCAATTAAGCCAACATCTGGTGCAATGCAATGACTAGGAGTAGTAATTAAGTCTTTTTTTTTTTTTTTAATTTAAAATCTGTGTTAGACTGCTTTGTGTTTTAAAAATACAGCGACAGAGATGATTATGCTATAAATGTAACATACTTGTTTCTCACAGATTCTGGTTGAAAATGTAACTGTTGTCCATAGTTTCTTGCTTTGCCTTACCAAATGAATTATAGTGCACCATTGCCTTCAGCTGCTTCGGACAGGGAACCTTGTTTCTCTTGTGAGACTTCACGGAAGCTAGGTCTATGATATCATTAAAACTATTCTACTCAATAGGTTAGAGCAACTGGAACACTCCTGAGAGGGAACATTTACCCTATGATAGGATCTATCTCACTATCCTCACATAGCTGAGTGTTGCGGTTTTGCATGGCTGGGTTCTGGTGTGTAGGAGGGATAGAGCTGCCGGGGTGCCTTCCGCAACAAGATGCAAGAAGCTTTCCCTAGGCCTGACAGAGAAAACACCAGCTGGGCTCAAGGACAGACCTGCTGCTGACCAAGGCTGAGCCAATCAGTGACAGTGGTAGTGCCTCTGTGAATCATATTTAAGAAGGAAAAAAAATGCAAGGTGCCACTTTTTGCAACAGAGAGTGTGAAGATGTAAGAAATTCTGCAGACACCAAGGTCAGTGAAGAAGTGGTGGAGGAGGCACCCCAGGTGCAGGAGAAAATGATTTCCCTGCAGCCCATGGAGAAGACTATTGTTGGAGCAGGTTGTTCCCCTACGGCCCATGGAAGCAGACAAGGAGTAGAGATCCTACCTGCACCCAAAGTGAAGCAGATGGAGATGTGGAAGATGATGTGACCTATGCTGGAGCAAAATCTTGGCAGGACCTTCAGCCCATGGAGAGAGACCCACACTGGAGCCTGGTCCCCCACAGAGTCACAAGCTGCCCCTAGCAGGTTTGCTTGTGACTCTGTGGGGGACCAGGCTGGAGCAGTCTGGGCCTGAGAGACTAAGAAACATTCTATGATTTTGTGACTGCACCCCATAGAAGTGACCCACACTGGCACAGCTGGTGAAGAGCTGAAGCCCTGTGGGAAAAGACTCACTTTGGAGAAGTTCGTGAAGGACTGTCTCATGTGGGTGGGACCTCATAGTGCAGCAGGGGAAGGGTGTGAGGAATGCGCACACACGCACACACACGCACAGAGCTAAGAAGGAAAACAGCTTGTGAGGAACTGACTGAACACCCCCATTCCTCTCTTCCCCTTAGGGGAAGAAAGGGAGAGAAGTCATGAATAAAGGTGAGTCTGCAAAGAAGGGAAGGGAAGGGTGGGGGGAATTGTTTTAAGATCTGGTTATACTTCTGTGCTCTGTGTGTGTAGTATAGTGTAATTTTTAAATTTTTTTTAGTCTGTACTAAGTCTGTTTTGCCCACAATGCTAATTGCTGAACAATCTCACTCTGTCGTTACATAGCTCCTAAGCCTCTCAATATGTATTTTCTCCCCTGTCCAGCTGAAAAGCAGAGTGATAGAGGAGCTTTGGTGACTTTTCACCAGCCAGAGTGAAACCACCTCACTGAGTGGCCAAGCTATTAGGTGAGTCAGAAGCCAAATGCAATAGTTTTTCCTAAGAGAAATGACATCTAGTTACTAAATCTTCATGCCTTCATAAACTTGGGAAAGGAAAAGTGTGTAATTTTTTCCTACTCCTGTGAAAATGCAACAAAACCAGGAAAACAAACTGACTAACCACCACCAAAACCATCCAAATCACAATGTTTCTGAAATAAACATATTATTTGGTTATGCAGCTATTATTTCATTTTCCGATAGTTAGAAATTGTTATAAGAAGCTCATTCTGGCTGGATTGTATAGACCATAGATTTGAGAAACATGAAGGGAGCAGTAATGAGAAGCAACTTATTCCTGGAAGGATTAACTTTAAACAGCACACACTTCATTACATGAATGAAAATAAGGGATTAAAGTGAATGATTTAGAGGCTGGAAATATTTTTTTCACTTATTGTTCACTTATTGTGTTGATACACATGAATCATAGTCAACTTAATAAATGGTGATCTTTAAGAGTAAAAAACTGGCCGTGCTTTAGTGACTTATTTCCATGTAAACATAGCTAAGGAAATACAAGGTTTGATACATATGGAACAGAATGTCTGTTTTTCAGCAGCCTGTACTGTATATTATCAACTATTGCAGTAATAGTGAGAAAGTTTTCAATTTATTGATTAATTACAAGTTATAGTTTATGAATTTCTATTTAGGTGCAGAGGTTTTAGAAGCTGAGAAATTATCATTCTCATAGCGACACCGATACTGTTAATTGTGATGTGCCTGAAATCATGGTTATTGGTGTGACTGCTTTATCAAGAAAGCATTCTAGAGCACCATTGTCTTACTATGGCATTTCCTTGTCATTGAAGGACCTCAGCGTGAAATAAACCTACAATGTTTAGATATTTCCATAAGCATGTTAAAAACACAACCTCTCAGATTTTCACTGAAGGAAGTGGAATTTGAACACTCCAAGAGAAAAGTAGACAAGGCGGGCGATTCCAAGAGGACTTTGGCAAAAAAAAAATGCCATGTAGGATTGTATTATCTCTTTTTCAGGCCTCCCACACTTGCAGCTGCTGTACCAAAGAGCTGATGTCAGTAAGACTTTAATTACCTAATTACCTTTGAAATACCCTGTATCTCTTTTTTTTTTTTTTTTTTTTCAGAATGGAAATCACTTTCCACTTCATTAAGATATAGTTTACATTGCCTTAATGAATAAATAACTTAACCATAAACTGTAGCTGCCACATGCTCTTCCTTTGAGAATGGAGCAGAGAGAAGAAACACTACTAAATAAGACATAGCACAGTCTAAAATTTAGGCCTTTAACGGACATTTTTAATTAGTCTTGAATCACTACATAAAATTAAAGATAATTTTTAACAAATTGAGCTTGTTACAGCTAAAAGAACGGTAACTTTTAATGCCAAGTGTAGCTTTTTATAGATTAGACTTTTATCTTCTCTTTTAGTATTCCTTCAATTTAATTTTGAGACCCTGTCATAATGTTTTCCTCTAATTTTCTTTCCTTTCCTCGAGAGATATTCCATGGTACTCCCTCCATATTTCCCTTTCAACTTCACAGGAACTTGCTGAAATTTTATCAGTCACATGTCCCTCTGAAGTTCTTTGAGAATTGCAGGACTATTGTTTTCTTCTATATTCCTCCTAATTAACATCTGAATATTCTTTCTGACTCTTCTTTCCAACTCCAGTGATGATACCATTTCTATAACCAGAAGAAAACTGGGGAAAAAAAGATAATGCTAATATTTATGGCACTTAATGCAAAGAAGTCATCTGTGCACCATCTAGTGCTACCTGTAGCATTGTTCAAAAAATCAGAATTGAACTAAAATACCTTTTTTTTGGTGATGTTTTGCTAAAAGAAGACATATTTTGTTTACTAATAAAAGCAGTTTGGGTTTTTTGGTTGGTTGTTTTTTTTTTTTTATTTCAGAATTGTTTTTTTTCCTGTAGCAACTATGTACAACATTTAAAATCTGCACAGCATACACCACAACAGAAAAACTGCACAAGCATACCCTAGAACAGGTTTGACTATAAAATTTGTATCCTGAGACCATGTAATACTATTCAAAAAGTATTAGGTTGAACGATTCATCAGGGGAGAGATATTAATTACACCCATCTAGAAGAGAAATTTCTGTCTCTCATATAATTTTATTTCCTGAAAGATGCCAATTTATAACCAATACATTATGCAGAAAAAACCCACAAACTGGTGTGTTTTAATAGTTTTATGTTGCTGTACTGCTACAAAAGGAGTCACCCTTGAGCAAAGTTCCCTATGTTTTGCACCTCGGGGAAAAATAAAGAGAAAGCCAAAGAATCCAATATAATATAATAAGCCTGGATATTTTTTGTGCATTTATGAAATATTTATAACTCTGTAAAACAATTCGTAAAAAACCTGACTCTATGTCATGCTCTAAGGGGTTACCCAGCTTACTGGCGTATAGAGATTGCAACTGTGAGTTCACAGAATGTTGTAATATGCAAGGACACAAAGGCTTTACCTTCTAAATTTCACTTCTTTGTTCCAGATTACCACAATGTCAGAAAAATCACCACTAGAAAGTATACCTATGATTTATAAAAGTGATATGAATGACTATATATCAAGCTATTACAAATTGCTATCAGCAATCAGTAGTATAGTATCAATCAATCAATAGTAAGTTATCAATCAATAATAGCATCAATTGGTATTGCAGCACAACCAATAACAGCAACAACCAAGTAGTTATATGCTATTAAAGATTACTACAATTTATCATTACTGAAGCAAATTTACCAACAATATAACATCAGACATACTCAATATAGATTCTGTATGTGACTGTATATAATACAAAACTGAAATTAATTAGATTTCAGAGGAAGCCAAACAACCCTTAAAGGGAGGGACCAACAAATCCCAGAGCAGGGTGACCCAACCATCCCCAAAAGAAGTGAGGACCGACCAAACCAATAAGATAACAACGTCTCACAGCATTTGGAGTCAGCCAGGCATCCCAGCTGGAAAGCCCTCAGAGAAAGAAGCTCCATTTGGAAAAAAAAATGGACTTTCTACAACAGATACATGTGTGTGTACAGAGTATCTGTACTCTACAACAGAGTGTGCGACATCCTACTTTGAGCAGCAAATAGATGCTGTTAATTTCTGCTTTTCACATCTAAAAGACAGTAAATGATGATGTTTTCCATTCTTTCTGGGTATTTTTACTGGATTGTTTTCCAGCTTCTCAGATGATAAATTGCTTTTACAGTCCCTTGTTTTTGCACTTCTTGGATGTCTCCAGTTTGTGGGTAGCCAGCTGCTATTCAAAGAGGCCAACTGCACTTCAGGGATGTTTCTGGTTCACAGATCTCGTTCCCAGGATCCTAGTTCCATGATGGCAGGCTTTCCTCTGTCACTCTTTTTCAGCAGACATTGTATTCTGTTCAATGTATTGACTTCCCATTCTAACCAAGCCACCTTTATGGCTGTTTACATCACCATAGCTGGCTTTTTATTTTCTGATGGATTGCATTTCAGAGGAACCCAAATCTCCAACAGTCTATTTCACCCTGGAAATACTATTTCACTGAATTTGCTTCAATGTTAGTTAAGTTGCAATTCAAAAATGGACTTACTTCAAAGAATGCTTACAGGGTTGCCTGCAGTTAAAAATATGCGAAGGTTTTTTACCTATTTCATCTGGTGCTATCCAAACTTTTGCTATATCTCCAATCTTTCTCCTACTGCATATTTCAATTAACAATAGTAACTTATGTTCTTGAGATGCACCTTTGCTCTCACTGATAGAACTACTGATAGAAAGAAAGATTAGGATGATGAATAGCCTGAAGTCCTACCAGAAAGACATTGAGATCCTAAAGTGTGTCCAGATAAGGGCAACCAGGCTGATGATGGGTCTGAAGAGAAAATCTTATGAGGAACAGCTGACGGAACTGGAGTTGTTTAGCCTGGAGGAGGCTGAGGGGAGACCTTATCACCCCCTACAATTACCTGAAAGGTAATTTTGCCCAATTGGTCTTTTTGCCCAAATGACAGGTGATAGGATGAGGGGGAACGGGCTCAAGCTGTGCCAGGGCAGGTTCAGATTAGACATTTGGAAACAGTTCTTCAACTTAGAAACAGGCTGTCCAGAGAGGGGGTTGAGTCACCATCCCTGGATGTAAATAAAAGATGGGTAGACAAGGTGCTTGGGGATATGGTTTAGTCGGGGGACAGGTATCGTTGAACTCGATGACCTCAAAGATCTTTTCCAACCTAGTGATTATGTGAAACTAGAAAAAAAAAAAAAAAAGTAAAAAAGTGTTTGAAACAAGATACAGACCGAAGTTCACAGAGTACTCCTCATGTAAAATAATTTCAGTGAAAATCTGATATTTTTAAACATGTCTTTTTGGAGGGGTCCTTATTTCATGTGGCTCTTAAATCTTTGAAGAGCTTGAAAAGGGATAAGAATATGAATGCTTCCCTTACTATGGAGAAACATACATTAAAGAAGGAAAATTGTAAAATTTTGTCACATTTGTAACCTTATTCTACTTTGTGGAGGCAAAAGGTTACATCTTTTAGATACTAGGAAAACCTGTATTTTATCTCTGTAAGCATGAACACCTGGAGAGTGGTGGAAGGAAAGCTTTAGAAAACTGCCATTCACAGGAGATTGGGTCCTACAAAAAGTAGTGTGATCACTTGGTAATAGCAGATTCTTGGTAAAAAGGTCATTTAATCAAAATATCTATGCTTTTATGCCTTAATTCCTAAATAATCATCAATATTAAAACTATTTGTTCTTATATGAATCATCTATAAATCCCAATGAACTTACTTGTTCACCAGTCTTGACCATTAGACTAATATATAGTTTTTAATTTGGACTGAATAGATGGCAGGCTAAAAATGGTGTTTGTGGTTCACCCTGTTTGCAGTTTAGATGCAAACTAAATTTTATTAGCCTGTCTCTGACACCTTTAGCATATCACAGCTATCAAAGTCCAAGATTAGTGCCCATCTTTCCTTCATTATCTGTGTACCTACAGAAGTAACTTTTAGATTAAAGCTATTCTCTTTTCAGTGCACAGTAATAGTTTTGGTGGCAAATTTTGGTGGCAACTAATAGCAGAGGTGGCAAGATAGTGTAGTAGGTGTATAAGTATTCAACACAAAGTAGATTATAGCATCTCTGAGAATTAACTGCAACAGAAACCGTAAATTAACATGATTTGTAAGGACTATCCCACGGAGTCTCTACAGAGGAGGAAAATCACAGAAGCCTCCATGAATAATCCTTGATAAGAGTCCTTGATGCAATTGCTGTGTCAAAATTGGTCATGTGAGACTGATGTTGATACTGATAATCCATGGAAAGCAGTGAAATTTCTCAGAGAATCTCTGCTGGTACTGAAATTCAGTTATCTTCTAGGAATGGTTTCCCTTTGGATGAATTCCACACATAGTGACTCTGCTGTTTCACTTACCCTATAAGACAAATGGAAGGAGAGAAAGTGCTTTCCAAGGGTTTATTATTTTGAACTATAAAGAATGCTCTCAGATTTCCATACAGACTTGGCAGACAAAACTACTGAAGGAAATAAATTATCTGTTTAGGGCTATGTAATATCATTTAGCTTCTAATGGGTTAGTGGTCACTTACATAACATAGATTATGAGTACGATAATTATGCAGATATTATCATTGGAAGTTATCTTGCATCTCTTCAGAATCATCATCACACGTCTGAACCATTTGTTGTCAGGTTACAAGATTGTAGATCATGTTTCAGGATAGTAGTCTCTTTATTGATCTACTGTCCTTTTCTCATCTTTTGGGATCATCATTTTATAGGGTGGTCCAAACATACTCTAGTTATTTTAGTTGGTAGATAGACTTTTCTGAACCAAAAATAGTTGTCAAAAACATAATTGCTTCCAATTTTACAGCCCTGTAATCACTTCAATGAAAAAGCAAGTTGCTTTGCATAATTTCACTTGAATGAAAATGCAAGTTGCTTTAGACAATAAAACTATTTTCAGGTCATCTGCTAATATCTTAAAAAACAGTAATAGAAGTTTACAACATGGATCAGGGGGTAAAAAGCAGAAAGAACAACTGAAAACTAGATCTAGATAGGAGATTACTGCATTTATAGTTATGAGTCAGTCTTCTCATTAGAATGTTTTTCATTTGTTTTTGTACTTAGAAACAACATTGATTGTTTACTTTGTATTTATCCTCTGTCAAAAGTACCTGTATTGTACCCACAATACCTTTGGAGTACAAAATAATTAGAACATAATAATTTATTAATATTAATGTAAACTAAAATTACTTGTTTCTCTAGTTAACTTCCTCACATAATTCTGAAAAGAATACATCTATTTGAACAATTTATTGAACAGTGCTGTGAGGTTAGAGTTTAAAATGCTAAATAGGTTGCTACAAACAGAAATCAATGTATTTAAAAATAGCAGTGTGTACAATCATATTTTTATTGCTGTATTTCAGAACTTACTCAAGCAGCAACTCTGCTGAAGGCTTTTTTTCCATATATATATATATATATATAATTATTGGTAGGAAAAAGCATATAGGGCGTCTTGAGGTCATGGATGTAAAAAGTAAAAAAAAAAAAAGCCAAACAAAAAAACCCCTTTAGAAATGTTAAACATTTAAAATAAATTTTTAAAACAATAAAATTTTGTGTATTAAAATATTAATTTATTCATGAATGAGTCAAGTGAGCTGCTCCTCAGGGCATAATTTGTGATGTCATTTTAATTCCAAAATGCATGGCAGGGAAAAGCTCAAGAAATTATGCACAGTATGATAGAAAACAAAGAATTCATTCAAAGAGCAGTTAATGTTATGGAATGAAATTCATTCCAGAAGAAAAGGGTTAGGACCCTGGTTGAGCAAGGAATGCTCTCAATATGCACCAATATTCTGTTCATAAAAAATAAGATGTTTCATGCTGGGTTTGTTGAGAAATACAGCTAAAATTCAAAAATAAATGCAGGTAATAGATGTAGGCATAAAACTTGGAAGTATTAAAACTATCATCTTTTCTTCTGTTTCACCTCTTTTTATTATTATTTTTTTCCTGAACAATTTAAGATCTTTTCTTATGCAGATGTTGTTGCTGCTGCTAGTTTCACTATCTCTGCTCTTAGAGGGCTCTTGAACAAGAACCTTCTGTGCCATCCTCACCCTCCCTATCTCCCATGGTAAATCTATCTTCTTGCTGTAAGTATTTCCCTAAAAGTGCTACTTCTAATAAGAATGATTTAATGTATAAAGGTTAATTAGATTAGTAATGGGTATCATGAACATTAGTCCTCTATCCTCCTTACAGTTCTTAACTTCGGTAGCCTTTTCTGATCACAGTCTTTCTTCATATTCATACTATCTCCTACATAGGCAATTTCCTGGGTTTCACAGTGAGTGCCTCATGCTTTATTGCTCCTCACATTATTATGCAGCCTCACTGCATAATAATAATAATAATAAAACCCAAAAAAATCCATAAAAAAATTAAGCTGGTATGTCTTTTCTGAATTTTCTTCTTTCTTTAAAGTCCTCCAGGTGGTGACTTAAAGACCTGTCTTGTCTACTGCTTCCCCTCATTAAAACTAAAATTACTTCCTGATTACAAATACCCTCCTGTGGTTCCTTTTCCTTACGTATTCCTGCACAGCCAAATTTCCAGCTTGTTTCGAATTTATTTGAAGAACCCTTTCTTCACTGGAAATATTTTTTTCTCCCACAGTATGTATTTCAGAATTCCTTTTTTTGGTTGTTCCACTTCTATATATATCATTTAATTAACTTTTTTTCTTCTATATTTAAGGGGAATCATCATTAAAATTTGTACTCAAGATAAAATTTTGCACCACAATTTTCATAACCTGCTGAGTGTCACTGGCTTCTTCTGACTGTAACAGGACATGATTTCTCAAAAAAATCTGAAAGGATTGTTAATATACTGAAAGAAATAAGACTGAGACAGCTATTTGCACTGTCACATGCATTTAATTGCTCTATGACTAAGAAGTAGTGGTACCTAGATAGTCCCCCGTGAAAACGTCTTGCTTAGAGAATTCATTTATTGTTCAATTTCTGTATTCCTTTTCAGTAAGTTACACACACATGCATGCTGTGATATGGCAGGCTTTTTTTCCTAAAGTTCATATCAATCTAAATTGACGTATAGTAATTACTTTATTCTCATTTAAATTGCTTTAATAACTATTACATGCCAGTAGTAGTGCAAGAAATCTTGCAGTAATTTTTCAGCCCATATATATATCTGAATGATAAACCTCAAAATGAATTAAAAAAAAAACCCTGATTTGCAGTTATTAAAAATAATCTGTACTGAATTTTAAGAAACTATCTTTACTGAAAGAATTCTATGATTCTGTGATCAAGTACAGGCTACCAAAAGGATGTTTATTTTATTAGGTAAATTCCAAGATGTTTCTGCTTTGAGAAACCTGAGTTTCATGAGTGTGACATCTTTGACTAACAAATTGTGAATCTGCGCATTTGAAAGTACAGAGTAAACAATGTTATTCTGACTGTGTTTCTAAAGCCTGTTTCATTATTCTATTTTCAAAAGAATGTATTTTTTTCATTTTTATAAATAACAAATTATTTCCCTAATTGCCTATCACTTAAGGCACTTGGGATCCATGCCTTCTTCTGACTCATATACAAGGTAGAACATATGAGTCGCGAATATAAGGAAGCTTGAAGGAAGTTTACTGTAGATTGATAAATAACCAACATATGGAAGATATTTAGATATTTCTTAACCCTAGTACTTCTTCTGACAAAGATGCTATTATTCATAGGATATTTCATTATACAGATGATGTGAGCAGCCAGAAAGACAACCTGTTTAGAAGGGAAAATTACTGAATAGAAAGAAATGTCTTCTGAAATACTGACAGAGAAAATGCCTGACAGCTTGAGAAACATTAGCCTGGGAACTCAGCTAATGTTTCACAGGTCTAACTAGGCCTGTGAACCAGAAGCATCCTCAGGAAGTGCAGCTGGTATCTTTGAAGTACATCTGTGTACCTAGAAATCTGGTAGACAGATTTCCTGAAGACATCCTTAAATACCATCACATAAGCACAAAATCAAGGTCCAGAAAAAGGGTAGAACATCCTGAAAAAGTAATGATTGGTAACTGTTGTTGGCCATTCTAATTGCAAGAACAGTCTGAGAAATCAGAAAAAGTCGTCTATTGGCTGTTACGGAGGAAAATTTGATATCAAGAGCATCTGTTGGCTGCTTGAAGTGGCAGTGTCCTATGTGTTCTTATGCATCTATTAAATTATTTAATTTTTGTACAAAATGGTGCTTCTTTGTCTGAAATTCCTGTGCTGCATAATTTTTCCTTTACCTGAACAGGTTTGCTTTAACTTTCTACAAGATCTTGGACCCTCACTGGGGTCTCCTGTCTGACACTAAAGTCCATGATGTGGATCATCTTCAAAATGGGACTGTTATTGTATTGGTCCCTTTCTGGGACCTCTTCTGGGTCCAGTTCATTTTTTTGTCATACTTCTGAGTTGATTGGGTTCCCTTCTGGGATGGGTTTTTCCTCCCTTCTGGCAAAGGTTGTCCCCCTTCTCAGTTCTGTTCAATGTGCTTGCTGCGATACATATATGTTAGGTAATCTAGCATAAGTATATCTGCTGCTATATTATTAATGTTTGCTTCACTGGTGATATGTTTGTAGTTACCTGTAATATATACATATTCATTGCTGGTTTTGGGTGCTGCTATGATTGATTATTGCTGTAATATTCATTGCTGATAATAGTTTGTAATAACTTGAGAGCTACATATCTATAAGAATATATATACACTTTATTAGTCATACGTATACTTGCTAGTGGTGATTTTTGTAGCATTGATGATAATCTGTAACAAAGTACTGAAATTTAGAGCATAACATCTCCATGTCCTTGTGTATTACAGAATCCTATAAACCCACTAGTCATGATTTATTTACACCCATAGACCGAGTAACCCTTTAGATCATTACAGCAGGAAACACAAATTAAATTTGATCTTAGAGGTATTAAAACTATGCATAGAAGTAGTGAAATGCGTACATGAGATAGTGTGAATGAACTGAAATGTACACACATAGAACTAAAACTGACAACTTAGTATATCAAGCTCAGTATTCACTCTTTCAGTCAGTTAAGTTTTACGATCTCACTCAAAACTTGATAAAATTCTATCTTGAAAATAGTTATAATATTGGAAGAAGATCAATTTCACCTGTAATGAAAGGCAATTCTGCACACTTTTTATGGATAAATGCCTTGCATTTTCAATTTAATTATTTTCACTATCAATTTACATTTATTATCAAGCTAGTATTGTTTCTTAGTTTAAATTGTTCAGGCCTTCTTCTGATATCTGTACTGTTGAAGTGTTTATACAGAAAATAATTTTTCTACTTAGCTTTCATTTTCACAGTCTAAATAAATCAGAGTGCATCAGACAAGACAAGTGCAAGTAAGTGGAAGAATGTCTTCTTAGTATTGCACAGAGTTGCACAATTGGGCTAAATAGTTTCCAGATTAGCGCTGAGTCACTTGTCATCAATTTGGAATAAGTATATACCAAACATCTGTGCCCTTCTAGGTAGGTGTACCTTGTGTCTCCCTTATTGTCTCAGGATACTAATAGGGCTTCTTTGTCTTGAGTCCATCTTGTACAACCACTCTGGAAACACCAGCAACTGACACATCCATATAGTAACAGGTGAGGTCCTACCAGTGCCATTGAGTAAGCAAATTTTAGGCAACTTTCTGAAAAAACTGTCTCAGTTTTTCTGCGGTGAATATTGTATGATCCACTTCACTTTGTGATCTTGAAACTTTGGTTTTACCTAACAGGTAATTTCTATTTTCACATACCCATTTCATTAATTAACCTGATTTTTTTCTTCATTTGCTATATCTTTATTCCTAATGAAAAGTTAGCCAGGTTTTCTTTGTGTTTTGGTTATGTTGTTTTGTTTGGGGTTTTTTTTAATTTTAGATAGTACAAAGACTATTTTTAATTTCTACTATGTCCTGGCAGAATAAAGTCCTCATTTTTTCTTCTATACTTGTTCTCTTTTATTTATATAGCAAATAACTTTTATTATTTCTAATTTCCTCTTGAGGGTTGAACTGACTTGAATTTTTAGTAAGACTCATTTTATCTCTATACCTTCTAATATCTAGGACTGCAATTTTATTTATGAGTCAGTGCTGGT
Organism: Laterallus jamaicensis coturniculus; assembly: GCA_022605575.1. Lineage (NCBI taxonomy): Eukaryota > Metazoa > Chordata > Aves > Gruiformes > Rallidae > Laterallus > Laterallus jamaicensis. The sequence goes on from JAKCOX010000062.1 coordinate 1,491,536, forward strand.
TTCTATTCCACACAGACTCTATACTCGCTCTTCATACCCTATCAGTGCGTAGTGGGTTGAACCTGACTGAACAAACCTGACAGACGTCTCTTACGTGAGTCCTTCCCATGTGCTGCAGTTCTTCATAAACTACTCCAGCCTGGGTCTCTTCCATGGGGTGTAGATGTTCAGGACCAGACTGCTCCAGTGTGGGTCCCCCACAGGGCTTCAAGTCCTGCCAAGAGCCTGCTCCATTGTGGGCTTCCCATAGGGTTCACAGCCTCCTTTGGGTGCATCCACCTGCTCAAGCACGGGGTCCTCCACAGGCTGCAGATATCTATCTGCTTTACCATCAACCTCCATGGAACACAAGGACAGCTTGCCTCACCATGGTCTTCTCCATGGACTGCAGGGGATTCTCTGCTCTGGCACCTAGAGCTCTTCCTTCCCTTTTTTCTTCACTGAACTTGGAATCTGCAGAGTTGTTCTTCTCACATCTTCTACCTGCTCTTTTTAGCTTTAATTGCTGTTGTGCAGTAACTTTTCCCCCTTCTTAACTGTGTTATCCCAGGGGTGATTCCACTGTGGCTGATGGGCATGACCTTGGCCAGCTGGGGGTCTAGAATAGCGCTATCTGGTCTTGGTTGTATCAGACATCCAGGAAGCTTCTAGCAGCTTCTCACAGAAGCCACCCCTGCAGCCCCTCTGCTACCAAAACCTTGCCTTGAAAACCCAATACAGAGTGGTTATTGTGTCTTGATCTGTCCTGCAACACTAGCTTTAATCTACTTTAATTCTTCTTAGTTAATATAATTTTTTAGTAAAATAATGAGGGGAAAATTAAATTCAATTCTGTTTAAACATAAAGGCTTCTTATGGATGACAATGTGAACAACTAATCCTGAAGGAATGCAAATTTGGTATAAAGCTCTGAATTCTTAGTTTCTTGCATCTCGTTTGTGCAATCGTGAATTACAAGGGGAAAACACTGAAACTTCTGGATGTACAACTTCAGTTTATATTGTTATATATCTTCGGTCTTGTATTGCTGAACCTTACAAAAAGGGAACTGGAACTATTTCACAAATATGGAGTTCCCATGGTATGTACTTGTTCCATGAAAGTTATTGTTCCATAGAGATGGAAGAATAAATATAAGATATAGTCTACAGGGATGAAAAGTTCATTGCTCTCTTACCACTGAAATAGTCCTAGCAAAATGAAACTGACAAAGACCAAATATAGATATGGGAAGCACAGTGAGTTACCCTTTTGCTCCCAGAAGATGTAGTATTTTCAGCATCTTATTATGGACATACTGGTTAGAAATTGAATGAAATATAGGCTGTTGTTTTCTGTTAAATTTTCTTTGTAAGCATGCTCTTTCATGTATTCATCAGCTCCTTCACTACCATTATTCAACTTTATGAGGAAGGGAACACCTTCTTCCTCCTTTTGCCTCCCTCGGTTAGTAATATTGCCTCCTACATCCCACAGTAAATAAATCCCGTGGGAAAGAACATCCTTCTTAAGAATGCAAGAAATGTTCATCTTATATTAACATGGTCTGGTTGATTATCTGGCTCAGTTATCACAGTGAACAATGTCTTAGAACAAGCATTTCTGGAGCTGCCTGTAACTACGCTGTTAACTGCAGTAGTTAATATGGGTTATTTTACAAATAATTGATCATAATTGCAACAAGATACAAGTTACAGATAAGAACTGAAACAGCAATTGCTGTCTGAAAATGACGATATAGTTTCTTCTACTTTTGCATTCTAAGAGGCAGAGTTTTATCAAAAGCAGAGAAAGGAGACATGCCTCATCCAAATTCTTGAAACTGAGAGTTGTACTCTGGGCACTGGTGGGCATCTTGTTTGTTTCATGGCTATCTATTGGTATGAAAGTTGATCCACTCTTTACGTATTACAAGCACACACACACACAGAGAAGTAGACATTTCTCAATGCTTATATTTTCCTTAAAAGAAACTTCAGTTGCACAATAAGGGACAAAGATGGCATGATGTCCAATCGTTATGAACAGATGAAAAAGGCGATCGGGTGTAACATACAGTACACTTTCCTCACAGTTGAGAGAAGACTAAGAACCAGAATTCTGTTTCTTGGAATGCAGGGATAAGTAAAACTTTAAAATTTCACAATTCTGATTATATTGAATTTTAGGTGTTTAATCGAAGCTAATGATTTTTTTTTTTGAGTGCTTGGAGGAGCTTGATATTCTATTTCAAATTTTCCCCTAAAATTTTTATAACTTGACTCTGAAATTAACAGTCACTTGGTACATTCTCTGTGACAGCACACACACTGTGGTAATGCTAGTAGCTTGTAAGAAGTAATCACAAAAGTTTTAAAAAGAACTACTGGAAACAACCATAAACCACAGCTATACACTTTGCATTTAAATTAACTGGCATTTTCTTTATAAATATTAGGGGTATTTTTTATCGCTGTGATCTCAATATCTCTGTATTCTAAAACATGTAGTTGTTTCTTTTAAAAACATATAAAACTATTAAGTATTTGGTCACTGGGGAAATGTCTGTAGCCTGACAAAAGTCACTCTTAATTTGCAGGCTTTTGAATGCATGATTTAACATGACTTTTGTTGATTAAATTCTTGGTGATGGCACAAAAATAAATGAGCATTTCCCCATGTCCTTTTTAAAAAAATAGATAATAGTTCCGTTTTCTTTCATTTTTTTCTCATTTAAGTATGAACCATTACTGTTCTCACATTAATCTCTAGTTACTGAAAGTGTGGATATTTTGGTTTTTTGGGGGTTTTTCCCCTTTGTGTTTAAGGTAATACAGGCAAGGGACAGTAAAATATAATATTGTTGCACCCCAGGGAAGATGATAAGCAGAATTGAAGAGCTCATTAACTTTGTCTCAGACATTTTTCTTTAGGTGCTAATTTGCCAAAGTGTTTCTAAATTACTTCATATACTTTGAGTATTGTATGCTGGTATTGGATAAGCTTTTATGAAGAGCTTTAAAAATATCACTAGTAAATGTTTACTCAGTGTTTCATGTTTGATCTTTTTTGTACGATCCTTATACCAAAGCTGGAATTTATTTTCAATGACTACATATAAATGCAGCACACGCTCTGCGTCCTAACAGATGCCATCTGTAAAAGCATTTACTTTAAATTAGTGGAATAAGTAATCAAAAGGGCTTTGTACTTAATGCAGAACTTTTGGTGACTATTAAATGCTCATTAGAGGGTGTTTTTGCTGTATGACTGTCAAAATCAGCAGGACGTTTATGTTAGATTTCCTGAGTGGGTCAAGATTGAATATGATTTTACAACTTAAATAACGTAAATGAATGCAGGTTATTTCAGAATCTCCAGATGTTCCTTAAACTCCCTGCCCCTAAGCAAAACTTACAGCCAATTTAAATTTTGCAGCAATATTACAGTGCAGATTTTTGCCTCAAACATTTAACAACTCTCTTATTGCGTTCCAGTCATTTGTGCCTTAACCATCACAAATGAAAGATATGAAGAGTATTATACTGGAGATCTCTTTCTTTAAAACCTGTATGAATAGATGGTTCAGATCAATCTGTCATAAAAAGGTGTTAGGTGGGACAAAATCCTTACATAAATTCCTTACAAAACCAGGTTCTCTGTCCATATTTTAGGTGCCCTGACTAATCTTAACTGAATTTAATTTAATAAATAAGTTACTAGTGAATACTTATTCTAAAGTTAAACAATAACTTGAAAGCTAGCTGTATAGACACATGAGTTTTCTGTATCTTAATAAAGATTTCTGCATTACTATATGCAAGTTAGGATACAGTAATTTCTTTGTCTATAGTAAGTATAAATAATTCTACGTTGCTGTTTGGGTTTCAGTGTTGGGTTTGTTTGTTTGGTTTTTATACTGACCATACTTATGCTAATTGCAACCTTTGAAGATGGCAACATCTGTTAGGATGGAGTCAATAAAGGTGAAATTAAAGCCAACTTATAAAGTTTAGTACAAATTGCTTAAAAGTGGCCTTTAAGCAAGACACTTTTCTAGTTAAAATTTGTAATGATGTAGACACAATGGTCTATTAGAAATTATCTCTGAATATCGTAACTCCAGGATAAAAACATTAAAGCATTAGAGATTTCAATAACAACCCCCCCCCTCATTTTAATAGTTTAAATGCCAAAAAAAAAAAAAGCTTCAGACAGAATACCATAGAACATTAATACTACCTTCTAAGACAGCTGAAGGTTTGGGCTCCCAGATCAGGACCTTGTACAATTTTCATTAAAGAATCACAGAATTACAGAATTGTAGGGGTTGGAAGGGACCTTAAGTGATCATCAAGTCCAAACCCCCTGCCAAAGCTGGTTCCTTAGGAGAGGTGACACAGGTAGGCATCCAGACAGGTCTTCAATATTTCCAGAGAAGGAGACTTGACAACCCACCCTGGGCAGACTGTTCCAGTGCTCTGTCACCCTCACCATGAAGAAGTTACGGATATTGGTATGGAACTTTCTGTCCTCCAGCTTGAAGCCATTGCCCCACAGACAACTGAAAAGAGGCTGGCCATTTTCCTGTGTCCCACACTTCAGATATTTATAAACATTAATCAGATCCCCTCTCAGTCTTCTTAAGGCTGAACAGCCCCAGTTCATTCAGCCTTTCCTCATAGGGGAGATGCTACAGGCCCTTTATCATCTTTGTAGCCCTCCGCTGGACACTTTCCAGGAGATCCCTGTCTTTTTTATACCAGGGAACCCAGAACTGCATACAGTACTCCAGATGGGGCCTAACCAGGGAAGAGTAGAGGGGGAGGATCACCTGCTTTGACCTGCTGGCCACTTTTAATGCACCCCAGGATCCTATTGGCCCTCTTAGCCACCAGGGCACACTGCTGGCACATGGCCAAGCTGTCATCCACCAGGACCCCCAGATCCTTCTCAGCAGAGCTCCTCTCCAACAGCTAGTCCCCCAGCCTGTACTGATTCAAGTGGTTATTCCTTCCCACGTGCAAGACTCTACACTTGCTTTTATTGAACCTCATTTGGTTTCTCCCTTCCCAGCTTTCCAGACGATCCAGGTCTCACTGGATGGCAGCGCAGTGTTCCTGTGTGTTAGCCACTCCTCCCAGGTTTGTATCATCTGCGTACTTGCTGAGGGTGGACACTAATCCCTTGTCAAGGTCATCAATGACTATTGAACCAGACCAGACCCAACACCGATCCCTGGGGAACACCGCTAGTCACAGGTTTCCTCCACCAGGATCCAGCCATGCAAAACTACACTACCTGAAAAAAAACAAACAACAAAACAAGCCATGATTGATTACGAACCAGGTTATCTATCTGACTAGAAATAAAGAATAAACCACACTAATTTTTAAAGCACTCAAACTGATTCCTAGGTTTATAAAATAAATTTTACAGTCACTGTATTTTTAATTCAATTTCCAGCTTGTAGCTAATGTGGGCTGGGGTAGCAAACTAGCATACTGTGTTTATGTTTCCAGGATAGTGTTTAAGAAAAGACGTGTAATGTGAAGCTAAGTCTTTCTATTCAAGAAGCAGTGCAGAAATTTATGAAAAATAAGAAGTTTGTCACAGTGACATAAATAAATAATACTCTGTGCATGTCTCTAAAACTTCGACCACCCAAGTTCCTCACACCAGTTCTATCAACTCCATATTATTCAGACATCAACCGTAGAGTAATGCTGCCCATATACCTGCTGCTGAACAAAAGCAGCAACACCTTTGATCAAGCCAAAATTATTATTATTTTTAATAATATCTGCATCATCTGTGCAAAAGCAAATGAAGCACAGGGTTAATTTCAAAGTGATTTAGATAGGTTTTACTTAGTCACCATATTAATTAATATCAGTTCAAGAAGATTTTACTCTGGGTCTTAAAAAAAATGGTTTTTGAACTGTATTCTAAGAGTGTGTCCCAAAATAAAATACTATGAAATATTATGAGAAAAACCTGTCTCTATTCTGGCTATTGAGCATAGCTGGTTAAGTGAAAAAGGTTGTGGAAGTCAACCATAATTTTTCATTCACTGTGAAATAGATATTTGCAATAGACAGTAGAGTCAATGACTTTTGTTCCTGTTTTATCTCCCTCTATTCCTCTAACAGTCCCTTCTTTCCTCTGTCAATATTTGTTTCATAGAGAATGAAAGGCACTAGTAAGAAATCACTTAAGCCGTGTATTAGGCCATTTCAACTCAAGTCAAAAATTATCTTTTCACTAAGTCATTAGGCTGTTCTTATTATCGGCTCTATTTCCTTATTATTTTGCACTAATGCTGGGCTCACATTCTCACACTGAAAAAAATAAATGGTCACTGAGCCAAAACAATTGCAAATGAATGACTTTTAAGTTGTTGGTGAGAGCACAGATGGGTCAGAACTTTTTCTCAATGATTTTAATGAAGTATCCTTTACAAAATAGAGAGAACATCATTGTAGAAATAGGGACAGGATCTCTCTGAGGAATATCCTATAATCAGATGGAAAAACACCTTTTATGAAAGGTGGGAGGTTTAATCCCTCTATATTCACCTGAGACTCAAACTTGAATAGCCCAAATTAGATTGGAAACTGTCGTGATTAATGCTAGCTGGCAAGTAAGACCCACGTAGTCACTTGCTCTCCCTACCCTGTCCTGTGGGATTGGGGAAAGATTCAGAAGAGTAAAAGTGAGAAAACTTGTGGGGTAAAAATGAATGCAGTTTAATAGGGAAAGCAAAAGCCATAAATGCAATGAAAGCAATTAAGGCATTAATTTACTTCCCATGGGCAGGCAGGAGTTCAGGCATCTCCAGGAAATCAGGGCTCCATCACACACAACTGTTACTTGGGAAGACAAACACCATCACTCCAAATGTCTCCTCTTTCCGTCTTCTTCCCCCAGCTTCATATGATGAGCATGACATCATATATTATGGAATATCCCTTTGGTCATTTGAGGTCAGCTGTCCCAGCTGTGTCCCCTCCCAACTTCTTGTGCACCCCCAGCCTACTTGCTGGTGGGATGGTGTGATGAGCCAAAAAGATACTGGCTTGGTGCTCAACACTGCTCAGCAATAACAAAAACATCCTACTTTAACAATACTATTTTCAGAAGAAAAAGACAACACAGCCCTGTATTCGCTACTATGAAGAAAATTAACTCTATGCCAGCCAAAACCAGTACACTTGATCTTATAGCATTTTTGCTAGTCTCCAGGGGAAGAAATATATCCAATAAATATATGTGTTGTGGTTCAACACCAGGCAGCAGCTGAGCACCACGCACCACTCACTCACCCCTCCCAACAAGCAGAAGCAGACAATGTCCAGCGGGCTGGGACAAGGACAGTGACTGACACAGCACTGCAAAAGGGGAACAAAAAGAGCCCGTGGCAGAATACGCACACATGGTGATAACACAGAGCAGTTTACTGACCCAATGCAGTGGTAACACGGAGCACTGCACAGACACAATGACCAACCCAACACCCAACTGCACTCAAACTGTTCCAGAGCCTTGCAGACCTACCCCTCCCCAACTAGCCCCTTTACAGGGGCGTGATGTCACATGGCCTGAATAACAGCGTCAACTTGGCTCACCTGTACTGGCTGCTGGGGGAAATTAACTCTGGCCTGGCTGGAACCAGGATAATATATTGTATTGCAAATATGAATTTTAGATTATATTCACATTTTAGTGATGCACTGGAGAGGGGTAGGTTTTTAGATTGTCTTAATAATTTTTCTACCCTGATTATAGTTTATATGCAGATGTGAACTTATAAGTAACAGTACCTTTTTCTATCCTTTTTATGGTCAATACAACTTTTTAACTCCAGTGTAGCTATTCATACTTCATAGTTTTACATTGAGTTTCTACAAGTGCTCTCTCATATTTGCTAAAAATTAATGTTTTTTTTTACATTTATGTAAATTAATTTGTTCATTACGGTTTTCCTGGAGAGTGAGAACAAATGGCTATCAATAAAAAAGGCAATTACATTTTTCTAATTAAGACTGAAATTCAGAAAGATTTAATCCTTGAGCTCCTCTCACTAGATTCTAAATTTTTTCCAGAGGCTTGGAAAAATTAATAGTTCTGAGTCACAGAAGAAGTCTTGTCATGAAGACAAATAAAACTGTGTTTAGGTTCTATGTATTCCCCTATATTTTAGTTGAAGACTATTTCCAGTCTGATGCTATTGGTGAAGTAAAATTTTGTTCCTATAATAAAATCTATATGGATACAACTGTTCACCTATGATTTCACACTCTGCCTGATTATTTACAGATTTAATTCAATACCTGGTTTACATCTCTTTTGCTTCAAATTGCTTAGATTATATTGCCAGACTCCTGATACTTGAATCAATAGAAAATTTTCAGTGCAACGATTACAGGCATCAGAGAAAATTAAATGTCAGTTTTATAAAGACATTGTTTTAAAATGAATGATGAAGTGACTGTACTTAAAAATTCAGGTTCAAAATTGAAGACTAAACAAACAATTAGCCTAATTTTTTAGTCCTCAGTAGAGTGTTGAATGGCTGCAATGTAGCATTATAACTTGCAATTTTTCTGTTGGGGTAACAACATTCAGTCCTTCTCAAAGTTAGTGATACAAGTGCACGGTAAGCAATTCAGTGGAGCTATGGAACTGGTTCTGGTATGTTTGAAGGAACTTAGCATTTTCTTTTTTCAGGTTTATTCCATTCATGAAAGGATGGGTTATCACTTTTTTGAGTCATAACATTAGTAAATCATTAATAGAGTAATAAGTGTTGTGTCATCAGAAGGCTTAAATTTCCAAAGGTTATGTATGGAGAAACAGATGTGTAGAATCAATAAAAATACCTCAACAAACAAAAAAATATTTTTTTTAAAAATAAACTGTCTGAATGTGTTACTTGTGCCTAACCCAGGTGTGGATTTTTAAATTCAGTGACAAAAAGCAAAGCAAACAACCATGACTATCTTATAACTCGGCATTATCTTATATTCTTTTAGCTGTTGATTCATTTCTTAAAGCAAATAGCTAAATGTTTCCTTCCAATTGACCGTGCAGCACATTTAGTCTTCAAAGGCTGTAGCTTCATTTAGAATTTCTTTCTAAACAAAGATTTCTAAGTGTGTGTTTCAGCAGCTGTCTTATCAGGTTTCTGAAAGAGAAAAATTAAAGCTCTACTATATTTATTCCAAGTCTTCTCAGTGACTGATCTAGTATGAGAGTTAATTTTATTTTCTGTTTATCAGGAATAAGGCTTATCAAAGACGCCGTATGTAAGTAATTATGAGAAGCTATCACACAGATGGTGGATAATAACGTGTAGCTGGGGAGGATAATTTCTTCCTTTTGACAAGTAAAGAGCAATGGTATTTGACTTCTCTTCAGAAATGATAAAGCTCAATTCTCGACAGAGATATAGTCTGCTTCCATTTTCCTAAGGAAAGGAGACCTAATGTTGATAATCAGCTTGTCTTTTAGATAACTGTTCATTGCCCTTCTTCACTTTATCCCTTTATTAGCTTTCAGATTTCTAAGTGGTTATTTTACCTTTGGCGTGTTTATTTGTGGAACTGAGCTGTGTAGGCAGGAAATGGACACTGAACTTTGTATCCATTGTTTGCATTGAAGGCAGCTAGAGAAGACAGATAATTTTTCCTTAATTACTGTTCAGATGCCTTTTTTATATGCAGTCCATTCTGAAATATCTACAATTTTCAGGTCTTTGGGTTGTTTGAGGATGTTGTTATTTCCTGGAATTTACTGGTACTGATTGCAAAATGTGAAATTACAGTCAGCGTGTATGACCACATGTTTAAGTACTCTGATTTGGGTTTTGTGTCTAGTGACTCTGGAACAACATTCATGTCTTCCATGGTGAAGGCTGAGACAAGCCTTTCAGTGATTATTTTGCTCACTCTGTCCCAAAGGAGCCTGCTCTGGCCAAAAAAAACCAAACAATAAAACCAAACTTCCCGAAACTCAAAATGCAGTTTCTAAACAGGTCAGGAATTTTCTGTAAGTTTTAATGTAAATCAGAAAAGGTACTTTGAGGGACAGAGATTCACAAAGAAGGTGTTTTGGAACTTTATATATAAAATTTTCAACTCTAATGTTATTTTGCATCTATGCTTGGCTTTGTGTTCCTGATGAGCAGGTGGTGTTGTTTTTGAAGTGAATCTGCAGCTTGTAGTGAAGAATTAATTTTCAGTTTTTGTTTTCAGTTAAATAAAGCTATGCACACTTTCCAAATATTATTCACATATTACAGTTACTTTCCAAATTCAGCATGATTCTGATGTTCAGGGAAGATTTTTGCAAAAATTTTATGTCTTCCATTTTGACTCTACACTCACTCAAATCACTAAGCTGGAGAATAATTCTTATTTAATAGTTTAATTTTTCAAGACAGCAAATATGTTGTTGTACTTCTGGTTAAAACTGACCGATGTGGAAGGTAAATTCAGAGGCCGTACAAGAAAGGGAGTGAAAGGCAGACATACTGGCCCTCCAAGTCTAATAAATGCATAAAAGACAGATAAGAATACAAAACCAGGAACAAAATTAAGAACATTTGCAGTACTCTTTCTCTCTGATCAGTCAATAGTACCAGTGATCAGGACATTCACATTGGATTCCTGAGACTTCTGCAGATACCTATTTTGCTAAATTAAATTTCTCAAGGTAGTTCCATCCTCCCACTTATAAAGGTCTTGGTGTTCAGAAGGAGTAGAGATATCTGGCAGAGGAAAAGGAAGTGGGATTGTTGCAATTAATTGAATCTGCATTTATATTTTATTGTGTCTTGGTCACTTCTGTTAAAATGGTTTAGAAAAAAATATTAAAAGGGGAGAACTATAACATTTGAAAAACTTTTAAAAGTTTGCCTAACTCAGCTTTGTTCCTGTGGTGAATGGTCATGAAACAAAAAGCAGTAATTAAAATATAAGGATGGGAGAGAGAGTTAAAAGGTGTTTGGGGCCCCAAACATTGATTGTAGTCCATATGCTACCTGTAAGTTCTCTAGCAAGCAGAAACTGTTAAATAACAGGAGTAGCTAGTAGGAGGGAAAGGTTAACTACACTTGATGGTGAACATTACACATTTAAGTGTCAGACTTCAGTGAAGCTTTGGTACTCTGCAAGAGGGATAATAAAATCCTTAGGTTTATTGCTACATATACTAGATAAGTTGTCACTAGACAGAAATATCAAGTGCTTGTCCTGCTAAGAAGTTAGGAGAACATTCAATTAAATACAGTTTAAAGAAAAGAAACAGACAGCCATTCTACATATATTGGTTTTATTTGTTTTGTATGTTTACTTTATCTCACCAAGAAATTCATGTTTTTCTAGGCCACTTCATTAATCTTTTGAGAGTAAGGATAGAAAGCTCACAGAGCATGTGCTGCAGTTTAAGATTTTCTCCGAGCTAGTGTTTATGAGTAATCCCCCAAAATTTGATACAGTCCTTGCAGATGTCAACAAAGGAGTTATGTGGAAATACTTCACAATTTACAATATACAGTAACATGAATTAAATCATAGAGTTCTGTGGATAGACACTACTCCTTCATCATACGCAGATATGCATTATGGCAGTCGAACTCTGAACTTCTATCAATTCTCCTAGTATAATTAATAAGCCAAATATCCCAAAAGACAGGAATATATAAAATCAGATATTGTTAGATATAAGCTGAAATAAGTTAAAGATTCCTAGTATGTACCATAGCGTCAAATATCACATAGAATATTTCTGGAGAAGTTCAAATGAACATCTATTGCTTAGCCACCCAATTTGATGCAATAATCCTATAACCAATTAGTAGAAAAAGGAAAACATTGAGGATATTTGTCAATAAAGCAAAGTGCTCCCAAAGAATAATAAGTAGTGGGTGTAGAATCTGGAATCAGCAAAAAAGTTAAGGGATTTTTTTTCTATTTTCTTCCTAATCACAATGCTTTTGAGTAAAAGTGAAAAACAGGTAAAGATGATGTAACAAAGATATATAACAAAACTTGCAGAAAACCTCTACCTCTTACAGGCAAAACTCTGATAGCACTGCCAGAGGTTCTCTTAATAATATAAATAGAGGAAGATAATCAATTACAGTCAAAAGAACAAGCTTGCCATATCTCTCAGCAAGAGTAGCTAGGTTTCCTCAGAAAAGAGCTAAGTGGCTCCTTTGTGTATACTGCTTTTCAGGCAGACACAGGACTAAAAGCCCACCTAGAAACATTGAGAACAGGTTTAAATCAAATGAATGAACTACTGTCCACTGAGGGAAAGATTATTAATAAAATAAGCAAGCTACCAGAACAGAAATTAACAGCCTAACAATGAATTGTAAGGGCAACCCTGTGTGGAAGTGAAAGAAGAGTTTTGTTGGTTTTCTAGCACAAATAAAACTGCTGAACATGGTGTTGTTACTTGTTACATTCAGAGCTGAATGAATAATTAGAGAAAAAAAACAATGAATAATTTATTCAATGAGTTTGGCTGTGGAATTTTTTTTTTTTTTTACAGTCTAGTGATCACAACTTTCTTAAATGTATTCATTATGCAAATTAATTCAACTAATATTCATTTACATTCTTAAAGGATTGGATTTAATTATCCAAAGGGTATGTTGCTTATAATATTTGTGACTGGTCAAAAGAAGTCAGGCAGAATTGCTTATATCACCTGATTGGATAAATAGACAACCAAAGTTAGTGACAATATACAGCTGTGTAATTATCATCATGTATAACCAAGTACAAGCTTTGAAATACACAGTTTAAATACTTATGTTAGGGTGTCAACCTAGCATAAGTATTTCAGGGCCAAAGGGAATTAATTCAAAACCTAAAAGGAAATGTATTTCTCAAGATCTGTTTCTATCTACTTTCTGCAAGATTTTTCCAAAGAAATGATCTTTTTACACTTAGTCTGCTGCTTAAGTAAGGAACTGCTGATGACTGCTCTTTGAAATATAACTAGAGGGAACATTGTTAGGACCCAGGACAGCTCTTATAACATTTTACTCAAATCCCCATAAAATGAAATATGATCCTTTAAACCTGTTGTCTATGGCAAAAAGTCAGTAAAAATATTCTAAGGCTTATCTGTCAGTGGCTTTCCTTCAGACCTACCTTTGCTTATGGATTCATCTAAGTGCATCTCTCAAGCACAGTCAAATATATTGCTATTCATGACTGGAAATAATTAGGTTAATGGCTACACTGTAGATTCCATTTGCTGGAATTTCCAGTTTGTGCTTTAACAGTAACATCTCAGCAACAAATTTTTTGCTTACTTGCTCATCTGTTCCCATATTTTCTTTATCCTTAATCAGGTTGTTTGGATGTTAAAACCACTTCTCTGCTTTCATTGATGACAAAAATCTTTGTAACACAGCTAATAATGTTTCTTTTTGCTTCTTTGCAAGTAACAAATGAATAAGACTCAGTAGTATTAGTAGTACATTTCAGATCTTTCCATGTAGTTGAAACACATTAAATAAAGAAATTGAAAAGGCAATTGAGAAGGAACACCATATTCTGCTGTGAATAAAATCTTGATATACACGTTTTGACCTAACAACAGTTAACAATTTAATTATTTTGTCTTCTCAGCAGAGAACACTTACAAATGGTAGAAAATAGCCAAAAATTTGCATGCACACAGAGCACAATGCTAGAAACCTTTGCTATAAATAGATTACATTTTTTAAATGTCACATCAATAAAAGGCTTGAAGCAGTGTTAAAAAGATGCTAGTGATGATTTTCCAACCACTCTGTAGCACTTTCACCCCAAAGTATAGATGGTGTAACTTACCTCATTAGTAAGAATGCTTTTGCTTGGAGTGCCTAATTCAACAATTAGTTAAGATCTAATGTGTATATATATATATTTGCTTATGTAAGCATGTTTCTCTCTGTATGTACCTATATGTGCATTTTAAACCTTGAGCTTTCTTGCTGAGGATTTTCTCTTAAATAATAAATGATGAGAATAAAAGCATTTCTTTAGTAAACTTTTATCCAAGATTTGTGCTCAAAGAATTGCTTCTGTCACAGGCAATGATAAAAATATATAATTTTTTAATGATGCAAGCTCCACATTCTTATTCTAAAGCCTGAGTTCTATTTCTTATATAGGGTTTCTCTTTGAGTCTCACGGTTCCCAATGACAATTAACTCTATTATCCTGTCAGAACATAACCCAAATATTCAAAACTGAATCCTAATTTCAAACTCAAGATATTCTAACGTGAAAAATGAGGCAAAGTGAGTATGACTATCTCTGCATGACACAAAACTTCCACAATGGACAATGCACAGAAATTATTCTTCAGGGTCTTCTGATGCTCAAGTCAATGAAGTTTTTTTGTTTTAAGATCTGCTAGATCTTATATTTCTTCCTTATAATTGGTATTTTTTTGTAGTATTATTATAGTTTCTCTGAGACATTTAAATATTAAAGCATATAGAAACACAATATGTTTCATAAAAACTAGTGATAGATAATTTCATAATTCAGAAGTCATAATGCTCTACAATCTAGCTAGATCTCATAAACTAAGTAACAACTTAATTTAAAAAATAAACAAAAAAACTCCCAAACCAACACACCCCACCAAAACCCACTACGTAACACTACAAAACAGTAACTAATAAAACTTCTCCCAGATGATGAAGTGAGAAGCAAAACATAACCAAAGTAAAATGCAACATCTTGATTTTCAGTGGTCTAGCAAATTTGGAGTTGTTAGTGTTGCATGTCATTTGCAGCTAAAATGTGCTGGGAAGACAAAGAATTCCACAGCTGAAAAGTTCAGCTCATTTAAGATGTGAAAGTTTTGTTATTTAAAGGCAAAATCGTAAGACTGAAGCGATATACTTTTCTGATTTTCACAGATTCCTGTTTGATCTGTAAAACCTTTAAGAAGGTCCAGGTTAAGAAACAGATTACTTGATTGATAGGAAAACAGTCCATGTTTCTGTGATGTTAGTGTCTCTGCTGGTTTTGGCTGGGATAGAGTTAATGTTCTTCGTAGTAACTATTATGAACTCTAATAGAGTAGGCTCCAGTAGGCATAGGGATTTATCATACTTTTACCCTGATGAAGGGACTTCTTTTTTTCAATTACAAAAATAAGTAATGAAAACTCTAACCAGAAATAGAGAGGCCCTGTCTTTGGCCAGGTGGAGGAAAGGGACAACTGGTTTTACTGGACTGTATGGATTGATGGCCTGGCACATTGGCCCCATGGGAGTATAAAATTCTAGTGGACATCACTGCACAGTGTACTCTAATCCCATCAGATTAGAAAGGGGCAGAATCTATCTATTTTTATGGAGTGACTGGTTTTAGCTAGGCTAGAGTTAATTTCTTTCTAGCAGTGGGTGCAGTGCCGCGTTTGGGAGTTCGGATGGGAGCAATGCTGGTGTTACACTGATGTTTTTAGTTGTCAAGTAGTCAAGGACTTTTCAGGTGTTCATATTACTCTGATAATGAGAAGGCAGGGTGGCACACAGGAAGCTGGGAGGGGACACAGCTGGGACAGGTGACCCAAACTGTACAAAGAGATTATTCCATGCCAATTATGTCATGCTCAGCATAAATGGGGGCAGGTGGGGGGAGGAACACTCAGCTCCAGGACATGCGGATTTTGGGAATGGTCCAGGTTCAGGATGGCTCTGAGCTGTACAGACCCAATTGTACGGTTTGGTGAGAATCTGTTATTGTTTATCACCAGTTTCATGTATTTTTGCTATAAAAATCCTATTATTTCTCTCTCTGCTGTCCTAGTAAACTATTCTTATCCCAAACCATGAGGTTTGTCTTTGGTTTTTTTTTTTCCTTTTTTCCTTCTCCTTTCCCCCACCACCCAGAGTGAGCAGCTGCATGGTGCTTAGCTCCTGATTGGGAGCAGAACCACGACACAGGAGGATCCCAAGAGCTATCTGGGTTGGAGACTGAGGAAACACTAGCTGGTAACAGGTAGCAAAAACATCCTATTGTGATTAGTCCAGGAGCTTCATATATTTTTGACATAGACTGACTCAGGAGAGGGTAGTTCAAAGACCCAGAAGGGTACTGATGGGCTTTTGGTATAGCTACCTTGAGTATTGAGAACAGCTGCCTTGCTTTCGTGGTCTCTCAGATGTTCCATCTTTGGTGGGATTGCTTCTCATCAGCAGGTGTCAATTGCTACCATGACAGTGCACTGGCAACAATACAACACCTATTGACACTCCTGGGTTCCATCCATAAGTTGAGCCATTGACTGTAGAGTTAAGGGCTGATAAAAAAGACATGATTTCCCATGTAAAAACACATCATAAATGCATAAGCTTGTTCTTAAAACCAGAAAAAGACTGAGTTTTGTGTAAACAATGACATCAAAATCCCAGAATAGGACCTAACACTGACCTTAAAAATTCAATGAGCCAAGCAGACATTGCGTGCCTCTTTTGCCACAGACAGTACAAGATGATAGAAATGGATTTAAAGCACATTAAAGTTCAAGGTTTTATGCTTTTCAGTTTTTAAGCTATTTTCAAATTATGCAGAGCAATAGACAAATCAATAACATATGGGCTTACCTGATTGACTCCTTGGCAAACAGCCCCCTGTTTTTAGAAAAGTTTTTATGGAAATAAATGAGGATATCTTATAAATGTGAAGTTTACTATTTTAATATACAATTTATGAGATTTATTATTTCAGTTTCCAGAAATAGTTTGTACGACATAAGGCAGCATTACTTATTCAAAATGCAGACCATTATTTGCAATAAATTAAATAAAAGTAATAAAATATGTAGTTTACTTCTTTTTACACTTAACAACGTTTTTCCGTCCTAAAAATGAAAGGTTTAACAAGTAGGAAAGAATCATTTTGACAGCACCAAAGTAATTCTGAAGCAGGGCAGTGGATGGGTGGCTCAGATTGTTTACAGTTATTGTGGAAATCACATTAGTTTACAGCAATACCATGATGTAACTCTACACTCATAGAGGAAGTCTCATCCCAAAATTTATTACAAATAATTACTAAGAAAGTACTTTTGATTCCTGGAGAATGGATTCAACTTCTAAGGGGAAACACTGCCATTCAGTAAATAGGTCAGTTGTCTGGAAGCCGGGAAACTTTAGTTCTATTATGGGCTTTCCTGACAGCTGCCTGCATGATTTTTAGCAAGTTATATATCTCCTGTGGTTTTCCCCTGATCCTTTGCATTCCTTATCTCTTCATAAGTTTCTTATGCAGGGACTGGATATATTGATATCAAATAGATGTGACTTTGCCTGGTCAGATCCACCCCTCAAAAAAAACCCAAACAACTGTGAAAAGCAAAGTTAACTTTCATTGAATTTTTGGTTGCGTTTGGGTTTTTGGTTTTTTTGTTTGTTTGTTTTCAAGAAGTGCTACCAGTTCTTCATTTAGCTAGAGTTTCTCCATATTGCTACTGCTGCCTATAGTATGGACAGACCTATTCTAAAAGATAGTTTCTTATGTAAGAAATTTAAAACTTAATAAAGATTTAAAGCTCCAAGCTCCTGTAGCTCAGGAGGAAAAAAAACCAAACCAAACAAAAAACCCAAACCAACAAGTTCTTTATATTATCTCAGATAACTTTTAAATGTTGTATTTCTACATTTTCAAGAAGGGCAAAATTCACAAGATCATTGAATCCCGAGAGAAAAATACCATTTGGATGGTACCAAGTACAGTGTGGTAGAAATGTTTTGGATACATTCAAAGCGCGTTTAATAATGACTGCCTCATAGATTATGAGGATTTCCAGGATCCAAAGAGGTTTCTCACTGAAATTGTTATTACCTTGTCCTCTCTATTCCTTAGCCATTTAGGAACTGTATTTGGCACATGAGAATAAAGGATAATGTATCTTTAGAATAACACATAATTTATACTCCATATCATTATATATTATGATCTCTTTAGGATAAATACAGTACTCCAAATAGGATCAATATGAAGTGACTGCCTAATAACCCAGAAATGTCTTCAGACTTTAAAGCTGTAGGGATGGTGTAAATCTATGTATCTCAGCCTTGCTTTTCCTCACAAATTATGCAGTATCAGAGAACGGCTGGCTCAGTCCAAATGCATTGCTGCTGCTAGTGCCTGAATAGGAGACACTTAATTTATTAGTTTGAATGGCTACACGAGCTGTAAAATGCTTTGTAACTGTAGAGGGAGAGAAGTAACTTCTAGATCTTAGAAAACTACAGTATACAGAAAACAAGTCAAAATGAATACAAATCACACAGTACACATCATAAAGATTGAGAAAATGCTGTGATTCCACATGGATCATTATCAAAGATTTGGAAGAAAATAAAACACTAAAAAAAAAAATAATGAAATCAAACACAAAATCAGTAATAATTAGAGTTTGAAGACTTGTTTAGTAGTTATCTCTGTTAATTTTTTATTTCACAGCTAGGGATTTCAGCTACAATACAATCTTCTGAGAATTCTTATGAATTTTATTATCTTAGGTCAAAATTTGTTGAGAGATTTGTATCAGACTTATATGTTAAATTAATGTAATCAAATAATGTAATTAATTAATTTGCTCATTATTTGTAGACAATATTGCATTTTCAAATTGAATTGGTATACATAGGGTGTATGCATTTACATATAAGATCAGAGGATCTGATGAGACATGTTTAATTGATATATATTGGAGATCAGTACATGAAATGTAATTTCCAGGACATTCAATAAATGTAAACAAAATTATGGAAGACGCAGAAATCTGAGGAGGGGAAGTTGGAACATGAATGCCTGGAGCGCTAGGTAGGGATGATGTACTATCTGACTGAGATCAGGATTAGTAGGTTGCCCAACAGGGGTCACACTATTAAAAGTTTCTGATCACGAAGTAGATGCCACATTCTTCAGACAGCTGGAAGAAGCCTCATATTTGCAGGCCTAGTTCATCATGGGGACTGCAACCACTCCGATATTTTCAGAAGGGACAAAAAAGTAGGTCAGAAGCATCCATGAATTTTCTGGAGTGCACTATTGGCAACTGACATAATTGAGGAGCCAACTAGGAGAGGCATTTTTCTGGACCTTATATTTAAAAGCAAGGAACAACTAGTAAGGGGTATGGAGATCAAGGGCAGCCTTGGCTGCAGTGACTATATGATGGTCATGTTCAGGATCCTGCAAGGAGAGAGCAAGGCTGAAAGCAGGACCACAGTGCTGACCTTCAGAAAAGCAGACTTTGGCCTATTTAGGATCAGCCTGGAAGAATCGCATGGAATAAGACCCCATAGAAGAGAGAGGTTCAAGATTACTGGTCAATACTCAGGTCAGGAACGATACATCTCTAAGAGCTTGAAATCAAACAAAGGCATCAGAAAGTCTGAATGGATCAACAAAGACTCCAAAAAGTTGAAGCAGGGCAGGTGACCTGGGCTGAATTTAGAGATGGAAATTTACCATTTTAATAATTTGAAGTACAGTATCCAAGTGTGGCATGATGTAATATAGTAGAACATGTGATGGTTTTCATTATGTTTTCTTTCCAGCTTTTTCTTGATGATAGATTAAGACAAAAAACTGCATTTCACAAGGAACTGGTACCATCTGTACAGCACCTGCAAAACACTGATGTGGAAATATAGCACAATTTCCTAAATATTGAGCCTTTTCTGTAATAAATAAATAATCAAGTCATTTTCACCCTGGGAAACAACTTTATTGTAAATAATACTCTGGGTATTTTAAGGACGGACACTATATTTTTTATTTCCTAACAGATGTGAATTTTACACATAATTCTTAAACAATTGGGATCATAGATTTGAAATGCATCTCCTCCTATTACTTTTTGAAAAATCATGTCAAAGGGAAACAATTACCTTCCTTTTCTAGCACGAACAACATTTATAAACAAAGAAATATTAAAAAAACCTTAAAAAAAGAGATTGGACTCGAAATGCTGCACAAATAAAAGTCTGGTTATGCAATAGAAACAAGCTTGTTCAGGGTATGTTTTAATGCTACATTAGTGCTACCTACTCTCTTTGGCAGCAATCTTTCTCATTTATTTTTGTATTGCAGTAAATTCTACAACTCTTATATAGCCCTCTTTAAACTTTAATCTGTAGTTATACTGGGCAGTTCAGACTAGTGTCTGAAACTTCTGTACTGTTTTTTTTGTCAATTGAATAAGAGTTTATGGGTCTTTGTGCAAAAGGGAACGGAGGGATATATTCCCAAGGAATTTTCCAGAGTTGATCAAGCTGAGTTAATGGTGATTGCTACATTTTTATGCCTACGTAGAAGTTGTTTTACCCCATAGGTACCCTATGTGGTAATTTAAACTACAGTAAAAGTGTTGTAATAGGTCTCAATCACTAATTAGATGGCCCTAAGATGATTAAGTGTTGGACAATGACGTTCCACATATGTGGTATACTGTATAAATTCTTATAAAGAAAAACTTTATATAAAACAGACACAACCCCCATAAAAGATTGTAATTTATATTTATTTTAAGTGACAAGCATGGATGGGATGGAGGGGTAAGATTGAGCATTTTTAATTTCCCATTGAAAGCAGAGAGTGAACAACCCCTTAGAAGGTAAGTTTGCTCATAAAAATCCTGTAAAGGCTTGAGAGTGTAAATACTTACTTCTTTCAATTTCAGTATAAGCCTTTACAAATTCCTTCAGGGAATAAAACTACTAATCGAGGAGAACTAGAAAGTGACTTATCCTGACTGCAGTCAAGGAGATATCACTGTACATTCGTGTGACCACTTGTCCCACTGGTCACAAAGCAAAAACCTTGTCAAGAACTTGTAATGTCAACTGAAGTTGCTCCTACCATCTGCACACAATTTTCAAGAAAAAAAAAAAGTGTGTGAGTGCTTTGTAATTTTCTCCAGGTAAAATCCAACACATTGCATCAGGTCATATGTTGAACTCATTGAGCTGCCTCAGCAGATTGAGTATCAAACAATTCCCACATCAGTTTTCACCACATCATCCATTCTCTTTGCAGTATCACTCTCAGCCATTTTACCAAGGTTATCAAAAAGCAAAGGGTCTTTGATCTTTGGAGATAGATACAATTTTTACCTCCCTTTGCTTTTTTCCTTCAGGTTGAACTTGAGGAAATGGGGAAATGGCTTCTTTGGGACAGAAGCTTAATTCTCGCATAACTTAATGCTGATATCCAGTGAGACGCTGACACCACCATTTAATAACAGCTAACAGCTTTAAAAATGCTGGGCTGGGTGGAAATGGAATTAGTACATGATAATAGTTCTATTTGGAATATGCTAATAATGACATATGATGTTTGAGCTACTCAGAGCTATGAGGCAGATAGACAGCCTGTGAGATTTCTTTTCAAACGCCACACAAATTGACAGCAGTGTTCCTGATTATATACTGCTTTCTTGAAGATACCTGACCTAGGCATTCTTCATCCATGTCATGTACAAAATAGTAGTAGTCTGACTGACTGGGTAATACAGTACAAGGAAAAGGTTAGAGACATATTTCAGGGAGTATTAAGGAACTCCTTAGTTATTTATCTCCAAAGCAATTGTATTATCCTTAATAGTGAACCTTCTTTCCCTATAGGGAACTATAATTTCTTTCCCTGACCATTTCCTTTTCCATTGTGAAGTTAATGTCCTCTGTTTGGAGAAGCCAACTTGACAAGGCAATCAAATACAGAATATAGATACTGAGCATTATTATTATAGATTACGTTATATTGTATGCATATATCTCTTTTGTAAAACACCTGTCTGCATGGGATAGCTGTAATCTGAATAGATGGCTGCTGCTATGGAGAGGCTGAACAAGAAAAGAGTATTTAAACCATGTATAGACAAGAACATATCAATGATTTGCACTGCAGATTTAATACTTTAGTCATGTACCACAAATAATTTTGGCAAAATAAATTGCATTTACTTTTTACAGAATAAAACTTCCACTCACAAAAACTTTCTGACTCTTGTTTTTAGAGACCAGAAAATTACAGTTGTTGCAAGTGGCTGTCCCATGTTCCTCCCTTAGTCCAAATTACAGTCTCCAAAAATTCAACCATATCCTGGGGTGCATCAAGCATGCCTTTGTCAGTTGGTCCAGGGAGGTGACCATCATGCTCTACACTGCACTGCTGTGGCCTCACCTCGAGTCCTGTGTGCAGTTTTGGGCACCACAGTACAAGAGTAGCACAAAAATACTGGAGAGTGTCCAGAGGAGGACAGTGAGGATGCTGAAGGGTCTGGAGGGGAAATCTTATGAGAAGAGGCTTAAGTCTCTTGGTTTGTTCAACATGGAGAAACAGAGACTGAAGGGACACCTAATTGCAGTCTGTGGCTTCCTGACAAAGGGAAGCGAAGGGGCAGGCACCGATCTCTGTTTTGCAGCCAGTGATAGAACCTGAGGGAATAGTATGAAGCTGTGACAGGGCAGGTTTAGGTTGCATATTAGGAAGAGATTCTTTATGGCAAGGGTGGTCAGGCACTGGAATAGGGTCCCCAGGAATGTGGTCACAGCGAAGAGCTCAACCAAGTTCAAGAAGCATCTGGATGATGCACTCAGTCACATGCTCTGAATTGGATGGCCCTGTGTGGAGCCAGGATTTGGACTTGGTGGTTCTTACGGATCATTTCCAACTTGGTGTGTTCTATAATTCTATGATAAGACACAATTTTCCTTAAATACATTATAGAAGCAAGTTGGTAAATCTTGAAATATGGGTGTCTGGTAAATCACCCACTGAATTTTTTTTAGTTTACAAGAAAAAACAAAACCAAACCAAACAACACATCAGCTTGAGACTTTGAATCAATTTTCATGTAGACACAAGATCTTATCACTATATGCCTTTGTAAACAGCCCCTTTTCAGCTTTCTTATAAGCCTATATTTGGATAGCCTGTAGTTATGCTTGAGATGGCACCAATTCAAGTCCAAGACCTTGCACTTGGCATTTTGGAACTTCACATGGACCTACATTTCAAGCCTGTCAAGGCCTCTCTGGATAGCATCCCTTCCTTCCAGTGTGTTGACTGCACCACACAGCTTGGTATTGGCAATCTTGTTGAGGGTGCACTTGATCCCAACGTCCAAGTAACTGACAAAGATTTTAAACAGCACTGGTCCCAGTACCAAGTCCTGAGGAACATCACTTATCACTGGTCTCTGCTTGGATATTGAGTAATTGACTGCAATTCTGAAAGTGTGATCATTCAGCCAGTTCCTTATTCATCACGTTGTCCATTCATCAAATCCACTTCTCTCCAATTTAGAGACAAGGATATCATGTTGGACAGTGTCAAAATTTTTGCACAAGTCTTGGTAGATTATGTCAATTGCTCTTCCCTTATCCACCAGTGCTGTAACCCCATCACAGAAGGCCACCAAATTTTTTATGCATGATTTGCCCTTTGTAAGTCCACGTTAACTGTTACAAATCACTTCCTTATTTTGCATGTGCCTAAGTATAGTTTCCAGGAGGATCTGCTCCATGATCTTGCCAGGCACAGAGGTGAGTCTGACCAGCCTGGAGTTACCCTGGTCTTCCTTTCTTCCCTTTTTAAAAACAGGGGCCATTTTTCCCCATTTCCCATCAGGAGGAATTTCACAGGACTGCCACAACTTGTCTGATATGATGGAGAGTGGCTTAGCCATTTCATCCACTAGTTCCTTCAGGAGCCGTGAATGAATCTCATTAGGTTGCATGGACTTGTGCACCTTCATGCTATTTTCTCCAATAATTTGTCCCCAGTATTTACATAGTGAACTTAGTTACAAAGAATAAATAATTAAACAGTTGAAGTAGTTTTCACAGACATCAGCTAGGTTTATAACCTGGGTAGTGTAAAATCAGCTTTAAAAACAGAGTCTGAACCACAGAATCACAAAAGGTTAGGAGTTGGAAGGGACCTCGAAAGATCAAGTAGTCCAACACCCCTGCCAGAGCAGGATCACCAAGATGAAATCACACAGGAATGCATCCAGGTGGGTTTTGAATGTCTCCAGAGAAGGATACTCCATAACTTCTGTGGGCAGTCTGTTCCAGTGCTCCATCACCCTTGCCGTGAGAAAGTTTTTCCATATATTCACATGGAACTTCCTGTGCTTCGGCTTGCACCCATTGCTCCTCGTCCTATTGCTGGCTATTGCTGAGAAGAGCCTGGCTCCATCCTCCTGACTCTCACCCTTTACATATTTATAAATATTAATAGGGTCACCCCTCAGTCTCCTCTTCTCCAAACTAAAAAGCACCAGCTCAACTCATAAGGAAGGTGTTCCACTCCCTTAATCATCTTGGTGGCCCTGTGCTGGATTCTTTCAATGACTTCTACACCCTTCTTGAACTGAGGGGCCCAGAACTGGACACAATATTCCAGGTGTGGTCTCACCAGGTCAGAGTAGAGTAGGAGAAGGACCTCTCTTGACCTACCAACCACACCCCTTCTAATGAACCCCAAGATGCCATTGGCCTTCTTAGGGTACATTTCTGGCTCATGGTCATCCTGCTGTGCACCAGGAAACCCTGGTCGCTCTCACCTACGCTACTGTCCAACAGGCCAGTCTCCATCCTAGACTGGTACCTGGGGTTGTTCTTCCCTAGACACAAGACCCTACACATGCTCTTGTTCGGTCTCATTAAACATCTGCCCAAATCTCCAGCCTAATTCTTGTTGAATGGTAGCACAGCCCTCTGGTGTGTCAGCCGCCCTTCCTAGTTTTGTGTTGTTTGAATATAATTCAATGTATTGCCAGTTTACATAAATGTTTAAAAACTGATTGAGGTACTCGGAAACAAAGACAAATATTTAACTAGCTATGGAAAACACTTTCCCCTCCATTTCCCAATTTCTATTTCTTTGTAATAGGCTTGCCCTTGTTAAATCTCATTAAACTTCTCCCTGTCCAACTCTCCAACCTGTCAAAGTCTTACTGAATGGCAGCACAGCCCTCTGGTGTGTCAGCCATCCCTCCCAGTATTGTGTGACCAGCAAACTTGTTGACTGTACACTCTATTCCCTCATCCAGGTCATCAATTAATACCTTGAACCATACATGTCCCATTAGTCCCTGAGGGACTCCACTAGATACAGGCCTCCAGCTAGACTCTGTGCCATTGATCAAACTCACTGGTTTCTTCCCTAAAACAAGCCCACAATCCACCTTGCTACTTGACCTTCCAGACCATACTTCCTCAGTTTAGCCATGAGGATATTGTGGGAGATGGTGTCAAATGCTTTATTGAGGTCAGGGTAGACCACATCTACTGCCCTACCATCATCCATCCACCTGGTTATATCTTCATAAAAGGCTTTACATTAGTCAAGCATGATTTCCCCTGGGTAAAACCATTTTGACTGCTCCTGAAATTTTATTCATTTACTAAAATCTATATAACCAGGGACTTTCAGCAGCAACTAGCAAAAAGGAAGAGGCAAATGTCTCACTTGTACTTTAGCTCCAGTATGATTTCCGTC
Organism: Laterallus jamaicensis coturniculus; assembly: GCA_022605575.1. Taxonomy (NCBI): domain Eukaryota; kingdom Metazoa; phylum Chordata; class Aves; order Gruiformes; family Rallidae; genus Laterallus; species Laterallus jamaicensis. The sequence continues at coordinate 1,517,065 of JAKCOX010000062.1, forward strand.
AACAATCCAAAGTTACACAGGTGTTCCTGCAGATTGCAGATCCATAAGTGATTTATTCACAATGTCTAATCTGTGTGTGCTTTCATCTGATGTAAATTCCTACTCAAGACAGTAAAAGTGAATCTAAACCTCATTATTTTAAGTACTCTGGTTTACCCATGATAGCCTCAGTTCTACATGTACAGGAAACATTTCTACCCAAGAGGGAAGTTCAAACCTATGAATCTCAAAGTTAGACTTTTCATAATATAATGAAGATATTAACAAGGATTTCCTTGTGAAATTTGTTGTCAAAATCATTCTACCTGAACCACATTCTTTTGTTATTGTGTGATGGGTATATTTTGCATAATAAATATGAAGGACTCAACTGTTAATTAATCTGATTTCTCTGAGAATGTAACATGACTACAGGGGTAAAGAGAGAGACAAGGAGGGAGAGAAATGAAGTGAGAGAGAGAGAGAAGGATAGAGAGATGGTTGAAGAGAGAGGACTCAGTGGGGGTTGGACTCAATGATCTGGGGGTTGGACTGGATGACCTCTGGAGGTCCCTTCCAACCCCTACAATTCTGTGAATCTGTGACTTAGTTTCAGGTCCTTATCTATTTCTTACCTAAACTAGATAGCTATGAGGTAGCAGGCAACTTTATTAACTTCTGAAAAGCGCTAACTCAGAAGGAGCATAGCCAGCACACATCAAGAACAAAGTTCTTCAACAAAGTGCTGGCTACTGTTTTGAGGAGCCACTGGAAAGGAGACTGCAGCTTGTGTTTATACACAGCTATGTGAATTCATAACAACAATATTATCCAGAACTATCTGTGATATCTGGTGACTATTTCACTGTTACAGGTCTTGTGACCTTGAACCTCTGCAGGCAGGGAAAGCATCACCCTTGTTTTTCCGGTTCACTGAATGACATTGAGAGCATAGGTATTTGCCCGCTTTCAGTCAAAGTCAGAATTAAACATTAATGGTTTCCTAATTTTACTAAAGTGGGTTTTATTACAAATACGTCTTGCTATATGTGCCCTCTTCCTCCTTTATTCCTGCCTTTCTTCCCCCTCCCCCCAAAAACACCCCAAGCAAACAAAGTAAACCTGAACCCTCCACATATTGCCTTCTATAACTTGCTTAAATAAGCATTTAATTGTTTGTACAACCAACTGGTTGACGATTGACAGTCTAAGTCTACCCTGTTAACAGTTTGTTATCATAGGCATTGTAACCAATTAGTGTCAAGCCTTATTTGCCCAGGATTAATTTTCCAATATCTGGAGTTCAGAATCAGTTTTTCCTGAAATGAATAAGAACACTTTGGGTACTTTAAACAAGTATATAGCTTTGAAGCTAAAATCTCTGGCAAGTAAATTTTTTTTTCCTTTTTTTCCTGATTTAAGTATGCATTAACCAAAACCTAACAGTCTTTATGAGCTAAAGACTTGAAAAAATAATTCAATACTCAAGATGAAGCTGAGAAATCTTAAATATAATTGATCTCAATATAATTAAATAAAGCCTTATATGAATGTCACCTTTTATTTTAAATTTCAATTAAAAACATAGAAAAGTTTTTTTTTTAAATCTGACATTTTTCTACCAGTATCAAATTATTTTTTAGAAAAGTTTTTTAAACAGTTTTCCTAATTTGTAACTTTGAGGATAGAAATATTTTCAGTATTTCACAAATGGAAAGAATCTGATGCATGTCAATAATGGTTATGTCGATCCTCATTATTCTAACAGCATTGAAATGGTTGATTTTATAATTAGCTTCAGATGAGTATTTGACTCATTGTTAGGCACTATTAATATATGCTCTGTTCTTAAAGGTAGAAAAATATGTTGCAACAACCATGAATGGTTATGAATATATGTTTTTAGGTTAGTTTGTTGATTTTTAATTGAAAAAGCTAATTCATTAAAACCAAAAAATTCAGTTTCACAGAACAAAAACACAGGTTTCAGTGTAACTACCTTTGAGAATTCTCTTTGGACTGTTTCACCCCTTTAAAGAGAGTTTGGAACAGCCTAGATGAAAAAAAAATATCTTTTTTCCATGAAGTGCAAAACACGCATTTGAATCTTGTTTTCTATTATGCCAGATAAGAAAAGAAAACTAATGATTATTGCAGGATAAGGATGTTTTTGACTATTTGTAACTACTTGGCTATTTGGGAACCGGAATAGACAATCTTATTAAATAGTTAGATAGGTAAGTGGAATGTGTTTGTGTGTGCATTATACCTATTTATACTTATATATATTTATAAATATATGCATCAACAATAAAATTAAGTACTTACTTTCAAATAAAATGCTAGATTTTTCTTTCTCTGCCCACCTTTGAAAAGTAATGGTTGCCTCTGGCCAACTGCACATTGCAATTGTTGTCTAAAGATAGAATTGTCATCATGGTGTCATGTATAAGGCTGTTACTAATTGTAATACAGAATCACAGAATCACAGATTTGTAGGGGTTGGAAGGGACCTCGAGAGATCATCGGGTCCAACCCCTCTGCCAAAACAGGCTCCCTAGCTCATACTACACAGATAGGCGTCCAGACGAGTCTTGAATATCTCCAGAGAAGGAGACTCCACCACCTCCCTGGGCAACCTGTTCCAGTGCTCTGTCACCCTCACTGTGAAGAAGTTCCTCCACATGTTGGTGCGGATCTTCCTGTGCTCCAACTTGCAGCCATTGCCCCTTGTCCTGTCTCCACAGACTACTGAAAACGGGCTAGCCAATTCCCCCTGCACCCCATACTGAAGATATTTATAAACATTAATCAGATCCCCTCTCAGTCTTCTTTTCTCCAGGCTGAACAGCCCCAGCTCTCTCAGCCTTTCCTCATAGGATAGATGTTCCAGGCCCTTAATCATCTTCGTAGCTCTTCTTTGGACTCTCTCAAGGTGATCCCTGTCCTGGGGCCTGACCAGGGCAGAGTAGAGGGGGAGGAGCACATCCTTAGACCTCCTGCCCACACTCCTTCTGATGCACCCCAGGATCCCATTGGCTCTCTTAGCCACCAGGGCACACTGTTGTCTCAATAGCCAATCTGTCGTCAACCAGGATTAATTTAACATTATTATTATTATTATTGTTGTTGTTGTTGTTGTTGTTGTTACAAGATTAGAAGAACAAATATATCATGTTATATGGATGTGATGGAACATCTTTTCATTTTGGACAATCGTACTTAATTTCATACCTGTAGTTCAGTTCTGGTCTTAATTTTACTCAACAGGGAACAAGAAGAATTTTAGCAGGTTATCAAGAGAGATTTTTTTTTTTAAATCTCTTTCTTTTCTTTTCTTTCTTGATGCAGAGGCCAAGATGAGAAAACAGAAGAATGGCTGATGGTCAAGCTGAATATCTATGTGTAATTGCAGATGTGTCACACTGTAAAACTTCGAGTCAAGAGAAACATAGGAGTCAGGTAAGCAGTGGATAATAGGAGTTTGCTGAGATTTAGCATCATGAGGTTTTTATATGGCTTCAGATATAATTTTTATGCTTACAGTCCTGTGGCCAGAACATTTTTAAATGTCTATGAAACATGTCTTAAATGTAGCATGTTTGAGAGTATCTAGCAGAAGCCCATGGGTTACTTAGTATATAGGTAAACCACTGAAATATTAAAGTCACAATACACTTACTCTCTATAAAGACACATTATCAAATACTTCAATAACAAGTAATGTTATTAAAAGTATTGTAAAATTCTCTGCCTAGTGTTTAGACATCATATCAGCACAGATTGTCCATATAAAATATCTAAGAAATCAAACACCTTTACTACATTGCAGGTATATTTTAAAAATATTTTCACATTTTGCATGCTAAACTAAGTTTAATTTCCTCTACTTAATATGTCTTAAATTGATACTTAATTATCCAATTCTGTGTTAAAAACCTGACCTGAAAATAAATGAATATACTGTAATCTGCTAAAGATAAACACGAAATTATTTCCACAGCTTTTAAGAATGGTTAGTATCCACAATCCTGTTAGCTTTGTGCGGCATTAACATTTCATAGATTTAACTTTCTAAATCAGATAATTAGTATCAGCAACAACACTTGAGATCAGAAGTGTAACTAACTGACAAAAAAAAAAAGAATATATCGAATGCTGAACAATTTCAGGCTTTTTGGGGCATGTGGGTTTCAAGACTACACAGTGCTGACACCGATCCAGTTCTCATTTGGAAATGTCATTGTTACGATTAATTGATAGCCATAATCTGCAGTAGAGAAGCATATAATTTTAAATGGAAAAGTCTTAGATAGAGACCAATTAGTACCATGGCAAATGATGAGCAATTTCAATATCAAATGTCATTCAGGGTCGTGTTATGCCACGGACGTTTTTTCTTTTCCTTTCTTCCCTCCCCTTCCTGCCTCCCCTTCTATCATGTATTTTAATTCTACAAAATGGCATTATTTAAATGATTTCTATATCATTAGAGACATGCTAAAACTTACTTCCTTCAAGTAAATTAAATAATGCCAAAGATGAAAATGAAGCTGCCATCTAAGGAGCCAGCAAATGCCTTCAAGGCTGGTTGTGAATGTGAACACTAAAATGTGGGTGCAAACACACACAATACTCAGAAAGTGACACCTGAGACGAGAGCCACACTTCTTGGGTACCAGTACACACTCAGTGGTGTCAGGCAGCAAAGAGCTTGTGCTCCATATGGAACCAGCCTGCTAATTTCAGCTTTTGTTCCCAGGGATTTGGATGCAATGTGCCAGGCAACCATGTATGTGGTAGGTCTCAAGGAAAAACAAACAACCCTACCCCCCCAAACAAAAATGTAACAGAGATTTTGGTACATTCGGACTTCGGTGAGCTCCCTGGTTTTTTTCCACAATTTCCTACTGGGTACAGTGTGGTGCCAGAATCCATCAGTGTGGTTCCTTTTGCAGGATCAAGGCCTTACTTTATAAATGTAGATTGGTAATGGTTATTTACTTATAAATAGGCATTTAACTGACATTGCAGCAAGCACTATGCAAGTGTTTATTAAAAATCAATTAATTAAAATAGATTGTATGATGTATAAAATAAATACATTTTCGATGCTATTTAATGGCTGATTTAATAAGCTACACATTTCTGCTTAATCTTTTCAACATATATTACCTTTCTAAACACAGGATTTACTGCGCTCCTAGAGGATAGATGAAGGATTATCAAGCTATTACCTTTAATATATTGTCTGATTCTGGATTCTGTCCTTTTGAACCATACACTTCACAAGGGATCTGGGGACATGTAGAGAATGTAACATAATTTTTAACCTGTCTTAATTACATATAAGAATTATATACTTAGAACTATGCACATAAGGACGAAATAGTTTATTATACATATTTTTGTGTTCTCTGTTATTCCTCTCTTTTTTAAAAAACCTTAAGGTTAAAATTTATATTAGAAGTGTAAAAATATAAGCAGTGTGCCAAAGTAGCATACCTAAAGTTGAAGGACAGAGAGACAGTAGAAATAAAATAATGCACCAGAAAGCATATTTGGCTTGTACTAAAAACATATGTATATTGAGGCTTAAAATCTAGCTTTATTTGCATTTTTTTAACATTCATGTTCCTCTTAATCTGTTACAAACTGACTTGTGTTTGCATGCATTAGAACTTCAAGATATACATTTGATCATATCCCACCTGACAGCATATTTGGAGAATTTAATCCCAAGTTTTTCCTTTGGATCATTTCTCTTTAGTGTCTGTAGATTAGAAGGGGAGGGGTTTTGGGGAGGAGGGACAGCAGAGTGAAATTTCACAAGCCATAACATCAGTTTTATTTTTTTAATTATCGACAAAATTCAGTTCATCAGATGATTTCTGTATGTATGTGACTCTTTGATTTGATGTTTTCTATAGAAATCCATTAAGTTTTTGCTAATCAAGGTGAAAATCTTACGTCACTGGGAAACTGTCACTAGTAGCACTTTGAGCATTCCTACATTAGTTTCATTGCTCTCCACCACTTTCAAGCGGAGGTCTTCTGGTTGTCAGGTCAGGAAAATGATGAATCTTCATTGATATTTCCTCCAATATTTCTTCTTAGGATTGTTTTAGGCAGCGTGCCATCTGATGCCAGTGTCAGCACATTAAAAGTCTTTTCTCTTTATCTTTCAAAAGCATTTATGACTGGCACTTGTCCCTGAAATCTACCCTCTTCATGTGTCTAAACCCAGCATTTTCTAGGTTATTCAACGTTATAGACAGTCCTAATCAGATAAACTCTTTGACTATCACGGCATGGAGGCTTAGTTTGATTATAGAAGATAGGTCATTCTCCGTATAGAATTTTGTTTTCCGTGCTATGTTTTCAGTAGAGGTAGCATGGATTTGCCAGTGTTGCCTGGAAATAAAACATAAAAGTCTCTCCCACCAAATTCTTTGACTATTCAGAGAACACATTGACATACCAGCATATATAAGCTACTGTTACAGTGTTTAAGCAGTCAGTTACTCTTCTTGTCCTGCCTATTTCTTCCCCCAAATCATGACTGTCTTTTACCTCCACATTCTTCCTATCTTCCACCTTCATTAGGTACTTTCTCTTTGGGTTCACTTAGTTTTGTGTGGTTTGGGTTGTTTCCTTTTCTAGGCTTTTGGGTGTGTGTGGGGGTTGTTTTCCTTTTGTCAAACTATGGTGGTGAAGTTTGTTTATTTCAGTGAGCAAATCAGAGTGCATCAGAGAGTAAGAAAAAGATAGTCAATTAAAGTTGAATTTTTTTTTCCCATAGGTCTCACCCTCATCAGGAAGTGAAAAATGATTCAGTATAATGATCTGGACTAGGCAAAAAGAGCTGACATTTCAATGCCCTTTATTTCCTAATACAAAATAACTTCTAAAATCCGTTACTGCTGTATAAATAAAATATACAGTTGCCTTCATTAGGATTAATTAAAGATATTTTTTTAAACACTTAACTCATAATTTCAATATCTGGATATTGGATAACAAACACTTTGCCATATTCTACTATGGTATCCTAATTAGTCCGACATTTACATTAATTTTCCAGCGGTGAATGAAGAAACAACTCAGAAGCGGAAGTTACACCATGTAACTTGGCTGCAAGAAAGTGTTGCATTTTCTTATATGGTTTTGTGTTTCTTGTGATGTAGCAATACTTTTAAATTTATGGCCTCCATTTCAAATGAACAGCACCCGCTAACAAGCCATTTGTTACTTTTACCTACATATGGAACCTTTTCACTGGCATTGGTTCAAATGTCCTGTGTCCGTTGGACTTTCATAAAATCACTAGGTGTCAAAAAGGAATGTTTATAAACTAATTTGCATTACTCATGATTTGTGACTGTGCAAGAGAGAACTCATAGCCATATTTAGTGTGGGGGAGTAGAATGGGGAAAACTGGGAGTAGGCGTTATTATTGGCTCAATTCCACACATACCAAATGTGAATGCTTATGTTCTTCCCACAAAACATTAATTTCTTCACATACTGTAGACTTTATTCTTTTACCATGTTCCAGATAGCAGACAGCTCTTGTTTTTCACTTATGTTTTCCTCTTAACAACAGTCATTAATTTACTGATACGCTGTCTATCAGAACCACATCATCTTGATTAGAGCTGTTATCCTAATCAAAAGGCTGATAATTAAGACTATCCATCTGTAGAGTTCCAAGTGCTAAGATGAGCTGAAGATCCTAATTAAGATTATTTAGGTGTTACTTAAATGCCATCATTTGATTCAGCTAATCATACCAGCAGGTACATTAGATTTGCATTAATGTTCTGCTGAAGCCAGCAGCTCTTTAAACAGATCAAAAATGTAGATTACAGGCACCATTTTCAAACATCTTTATATCAATGTAACACTGAGACAATGCATTAAAGTAAATGGAATATTGGTACAAAGAGGCTATTTTGGTGTTTCTCAGTCTGTTTTATGATAATCAGTAGAGTATTTAAAATAAGTAGTTTATTTATTGAGTTTGTGTGCTATAGCAGCTCTGTATATAAGTCTTCACTTGTGCTTTGCATATAGACCGTATGGAGGACTGTCAGTTTAATATGCATTTTTCTTGTCGAAATAAAATTGTATAGTATGTGGGAGTTCACTATTCCTTCTGATAAAATATTAGATAGGTGGTTTGTGAATAAATTATTGAAGAAGTCATAATTCTTGTCCTATAAGGAATCTGTTTGAGGCTGAAATTTGCAAGTGTTCCTGATTTTCTTTTAAAAAGGGAGCTGTGTCAAGCTGCTTTCCTTTTTTGTTTGGTTTTTTTTTTGTTTTGTTCAGTTTTTATCCAAAAATGTTATGGTTTTATAAGTAAAGGAGTAAAGTTTCAGTTTCAACTTCAATCTGCACATATGTTTTATGAGAGGTCCTACCTCAACAGAAAGGTAGTGGTTCACATAGGTAATGCATTGGACATCAAAATAGGCCATGACTGTGCTTCAGAGATAGTTCGGCCGCCTAGGAGACAGTTATGATGACTGTTTTTAATATATAGTATTAAATCTATCAATGACATCTTTAATCTAAGGTTCTGTTGTGTAGCAGCAGTATACACGTGCATAAAACAATTTTCAAATAATTAAGTTTAAAGCACACTTCAGTAATTAGAAATTAACTGTTTAGATATGTGAAGTGACAGGCTCAGTGTTGTGGTCATTGGCAAAAGGTCCAGTTGTCCAGTGGATATTAGGAATATCCTTCAGCAGTTCATAACAAGGCCAATTATATTTAAGTTCCTCATTAAGGACATAGATGATAGGCTGGGGAAGAGTAACAGACTAGAGACATGCTGGTGGGAATCCAAAATCCTGGATCTGAGACAGAAAACCCCAAGTTGACTAATGAGAAAGCCTTTCTGCAGGAAAGAAATTGTGGTCCTGATGGACAGGGTGAACATGGGACAGCAGTGGGCCCTTACAGCAAAGAAGAACATATGTTCTGCATATGTTGCCCATGGGTTGAGGGAACTGATTCCTTCCCTCTGTTCAGCACTTGTGAGACCATGTCTGCAGTGCTGTGCCTGATCCTGGGCTCTGCAGTTAAAGTCATGGGCATGCTGGAATGCAGTTAAAGTCAACCAAGGTGACTGCTGTAGTCTGGAATACATGATGTAGGAGTAAAGACTGAGGAAGCTGAGTTTTTTCACCCATAGTAGGGTAGGGGAGGTGGACACCTTTCTAGTCTCCTGAACTACCTAATGGGAGGGTGTAGAGGGAGCCTGGCTCTCTTGGAAGTGAGTTCTGCCTGTAGGAAAGGCCACAGGCACAAGGAAATTCCAGTCAGACACTATGAAAATATTTTCCACTATGAACGTTACCAAACACTCCATCCTTGTCTATATACAGGATTTGACTGAAGGCCCTGAGAGACATTTCTGAAAGATATTAATATCTGAAAGACATTCTTTCAGATAACCGAAGTGAAAAGAATCCCATTCTTTTAGTGACATTCTGGTTTTTGCAATCATCCTTCTTTGGGAGGTTTTGGTTTGGAGGATAACCAATACAGCATTAACCTATAGAAGTAATCACACAGTCCATGAGTGACTTTTTGATGCTCTTTCAGGAAAACTTTGTTCAAGAATAACGTGTCTTTAAGACAGGAAGAAATATGGAGAAATATGGGTGGAATGTCTAAGGAGAGGGAGCTAAGTTGATTTGGGGAACTTAACTATACCTTTTCTTGCTTTGAAATATTAACTTTGCCTTTAGGTCTGAAGTTCCTATCCCTATATTTTTCACAACTTTTGATGTTTTTGCAAAGAACTTTGCTTGCAAGATTATGATGCTATCCTTAATTTTATGTTAACAGATTTTATTATCTAAGATATATGCTGCAACCAATAGAAGATGGAAATTTCCAAAGAAATTATAGCAATTACATCAAAAGAACAAAGATATTACAGTGTATTTTAGTGGTTACATTTAAAAAGTGAATCATCTTTTAAAAAATTCCATTTTCATATTCTATTTTATTTGCATATAAACAGACATATTCACACTGAATTTGCATAGAAATAGATGCATTCAAGACATCTTTACAGCAATCATGGAATCACAGAAGTTACAGATGCAACAGAGTTGTTAGTTCTGATTATTTAAACTGGGCATCTATTTTTCTGAGAGTGATTTTTGGGACAGTTACTGATTTTACACACCATTTTTGCACCTGCAGACCCAGACAGTAGATTTAAATATATAATTTAGATTCTGCCCACACAGCAGGCAGTTGATGCCCAAGTTCCAGACTTCTCTCAGGTTAGGAGAGAATTTCTAGAGCATTCAACCTAACAATCTATGTGCTTAATTTTAGAGTCTCTGAAAATTTGGAACAATCGGCAATCAACACTGCTTAAACGTATTCCTTACTTTTACAGTTTTCAATTTTGCTTTACACCCAAGAAGAGGCAGTCCATATCAGGAAACACTTCCAAAGATTTTGCTTTAAATATTCCAGTAGTAGCATCCAAAAAGCTATACTGCAATTACTTAAAGGATTGTCCATGCTGAAAGCTAAGAGAATTATGCCTTGCATGTCAGTGGCTCACAGCATACAACTCTTTTATAAATTTATGTTTAGAAATGTAAATGATGTATTTATTTTAAAATTATCTTATGGGTTTTCTTCTTTAAATGGAAGCCGTGTAGAGCAAGGGATAACATGAGGGTGATCTTCAGACAATAGAAGAGTCATAGACAGTGAGTTATCAGGTATATAATATCACAATTTGTCTTTCTAGTGCTATTTTTATGGGTGGATAGCTGATACATTTGTTGTTTTTCTTCATACCTAGACTGAATGCATCTTACCTTCTACTAGCTAGCTGGACATTTTACTCTTTTCAAATAGAAAGACAATAAATTCTGAGATGAGCACAACTGAACTATGAAGAAAAATGTATTTTTTCCCCCACAAATTCCTAATAATGTCTTTGCCAATTAATGAATTGTATAAATCAATGGAGGTCTTTCCAAACAAAGTCATTATTTGTTCCAAGGTTAAGGATGAGTAAGTTTTTTTAACTCATCCATTATCAATATTTTGTTTACTATAAATTCTAACTTTTCTAAAGGGGATGTGCTCTGCAAAAGAAGTAGTGAACCGTAAAGTGTTTTATTGCCTACTCCAAGGAAACAGCATTCACTCAAACCATTTGAGCTAACAGATCATTCTTTAAATAGTTCGACTGACCAGAAGATTCTACTGACTGTCTCTAAGGAATCCTGTAAAAATACAATGTCTATTGAATGTACCTGGCTACTTCTAGCAAATGCCTAAAATGCTTTTAATGTTACATTTTAAGATTGTGGTTCTAAGCAATATTTCCTATTCTGATATATTATTCATGCTGCTAATGCTAAGCTGATTAGCTGTCACTGTAATTTTTTTTTGAGAATTCTTTAATTATCATTTTATCCTTCTGTAACTTTTAATAGTCTCAGGCCATAAACCTGTTATTGTTTTTACCACACTGGTGTGACAATGGAAATTAGAGACACTGTGTGTGAAAAAATACATCACCATGTGGAAAAAATACATCACCATGTGGAAAACCTTCAGTCACAGGTTTATGGAATACATCTGTGTAATACTTAAGAAAATGGGCTCTTGAATCTGATGGAATTGCATAAAAATAAACATGTAAGAAACATTCTTGGAATCTGAGTAATCATCCACTCAGTTCTGCTTCCAGTAATGTCAGTGGGTTATGCCATTTCTAAGCAGCATACAAGGCCAGCTACTGCAGACCATTTGCTTTGCAAATGCTATTACCCACAGTCATTAAATTAGGGATGTTATAAGGTAACATTTCTATGCATTCTCTTTAATATCTGTCTATGGACCTACTATCTATGAATTCTTCTAATCCACTTTAGAAACTGCTGATATAGTCTTCACGCACAAACTACTGTAGGAGTAAATTGCGGGATTGTATTGGGTAATGTTTTAATAATTTTTTAAATATGTTCACTATGTCCAGTATTGCATGATTTTGCATAAAAGAGCTTTGTATTTATCTTATCCGCTACCTATTTTTTTATAAATCTTGCTAATATACCTTCTAAGACTCTTTTCAAATTTGCATCCTAGCTACTTCAATTTCCCCTTAAAAAAAAGCTGTTCTGTTCACTTAATTAAGTTGCTCTTCTCTGCACTTTCTCTAGCTCCACTGAGTCTTTCTTGATGGACAAGAACAGCTTTTGGAAAATACTGATATAAATGTTTGCATACTTTGCAAAACAATTAACTAGAAAATTACAAATAATATAAAATATATTTATCAATATTCATAGTTTGTAACATAAAATAATTGAGCACCAGTTTGTCACGGTGAGGAACGGATGACCATTTGCAAGCTGAGAGGAACAAGCCCTCCCTATAAATTACATATTATTCTAACAAAGCTAAATTCAAATCTGTAAAAGTTTGACAACTCAAACACATCAGGGCATTGCTGAATCCAATAAACCGAGGAGGGCAAGGCAGTACCAGCTCCATGCCCCTGGGTCCGACCACTAGTGAGGCTGACAAGGAATTCTTGATAAACACATCACAAACACTGATATGATGCATATATACTATACATACATCCAGCCATGCTGATCAACTCATGCAGAAATACAGCAGAAATGGCCTCATCCTGTTACTCTGTCTGGGTGATCACTGCAAGTCTGTTAATAGAAATATAAATGTATGTACAAGGCAGATCACTCCAGTAGCTGTCCTTAGACACTCTCCCCAGACACAGGCATCTGGACATAGGAGCTGCAGAGGCTGCATCCCACTCTAGTTGCTGGTACAGACCACCATACACACAGACACAGACACAGGGACACACACATACACTGAAGTCCAGGAAAATAGTTATAAATGGTATTCAATAATAGAGAACGTGCATTGATTAGTACAGGACATGACCTGACAAGTGTACTTACCAGTCATCTGTCTCCATGCACTCTGCCCTTTTATCCTCTTATCTCTCTTTTACCATACGTGTTCTTCCTAAACCACCTTGATACTTCCCTACACCATGTTTGGTTTGTCTGCTGAACATCCCCAAGTATTTTTCCCATGAATCCCATAATGTGTATCATACCTATGTAGGCAATAAAACCCCTCCATCCAAAAGATATTCCAGAGACCTGCTCCAAATGACTGATAGTGCTCCAGCCCATAAGCCTAGAGGGTCATCTGAGACAGCCCCATGAGCGAATGCTTTTGGGCTTGTGTCTCTGGATGAATTTTGGGTTCCCTCCTCTGTTGTTTGACTCTACTCCTTCATGTGTATGGAGGAGACTTTAATGGGCTGATGGCTCAGTCCCCCATGGTGGATATGGGATCAGTCAGGACAGGGTAATATTTTGTCTTCCCACATGCCCTTGTTCCTCTATACTCCTTTGTGTCTATGTAGGCCAAGCTTTTAACATAAACTAACAAGAACTTTAAAGATTTTCTTGCTCCATACAAACATAAGATGTTGGATGATGAAATATCTTTTAGAATCTCAGTTTGGATGATGCCTCACCACCTGGAATGAGTTGGAAATTCTAGTCAGCATTCTTCAGACTGCATGGAACTTGAGCTATGTTAGTGCAATTTCTGAGTGTAATAAGCAACTGGATTTAAAACTTTTCTAACTTAAAAGAGAATATTGCCCCATTTAAAAAATGGGTATTTAAAAAAGAAAAGCTTCATTACACACCTAAACAACACAACTAGCTGCTACCAGCTATTACCAGGTAAGTATCCCAATTCAGTTCTAAAGCCTTTCAAAAATTTGCTGACAGCTCATCATATCATAGGAATCTCATTTAGAGGAATGTACAGAGGAAAAGACAATCTGATAATTAAAGGTCTATTGTTCAGTTAGGTTTTATATTTTTTTTAGTTAGTAACATGGCATTCATTATTATTGTTGCAGATTTAGCAGTATGAAACAGATTATAGGTATTAGAGGTATTAGTTTTAATTTTATTCAAATGTTTTTGGCAGATTTTTATCGTGTAGTTTATTTACAGAAAGTGGAAAATCTGTCATCTCCACCAAAAATATTCTACTAGTCCTTGATTATGCAACTCGCCAAAGGATCATTTGCATCAGATTAAAAAAAAAAAAAAAAAGCTTTAGCACGTTTAAAATAGGTTAGGTTTAGAGCAGTGTGAAGTGAATGCCAGAATTAGTGCCCTGATACCTCACAGTGTTTGTGATATGCTTTTTCCCCTCATCCCTTTTGTTCTTCATCAGATTGAAATAGCGATGAATCTTAATAATTCAGTTCCCTTCATAGTTTATCCTATCATGTTCCAAACTAATAACTTTTTCAATGTGTTTATTACTGCTATCATTTAGCAGAATCTGTTTTACTGATAATTTTTTTAGAATTTCAGACTTCAGAGACTTCTCCAACATGGTACTACAATTACAAAACCCATTAGAGAGAATATAATTGCTGCTAGTGCACAATGTTTGTAATATATATTAGGCATCAGATTACCAAAAGACATACATATTTAATGAACTAACTCTGAATACAAGGTTACTAATGATTAATAGCCTGAGAGGACACAAAAAGCAACATGCATTTTCCCCAAGCCATTAAATGCTGACAAGCAGATTTCAGAAATTATGGGTGAGGATGTAATCTGATGGGCCACTGAAAGTCAAAGGAGAGACACACAGTGTTCCATGAAATTATATGTTGAAAAAGATATTCTGTGCAGTACAATTTCATCACTAGATTACCCAGAACCTTTTAAGAATAGCAATGTAGTACTTTTAGCTATAGCTACGATACTTGTCTGTATGTTCTTAAAGACATTTCTTTACAGACTTAACTGCAGAGCTCTTTTAAGTACAGAGCAGTGAAAACACAGTTAGGGTAGTCAGTGTGGGGTATGCAAATGTCATAAATCCTGACTTCAATTTGCTTATATTTTTAACGGGGATAGTAAAAATCTGGTTTTACATCACTTCTAAAGGCTACACATTAGAAAAGGATTAGGCTTGATGACAGCTGAGGGGGACACTTAAATCATGTATGGTGTGTTGCTCTCCTCACCAGAAAATGAACATACTTAAATAAGACAAGATTCGGATATCCCGGGCAGTTATTAACCATTGAACATTTGAATCTCTTGGCTGCAAGTACCTTTTGATCCTTATTTCTGCTATGGTTTCAGGGTGTGGAATGGGAAATAAAATAGAAAAATTGCTGTGAGAACATAACAGTTTATTAGGTTTTCCTTAAACTTCTCTATTGAAAACAAAGACTGTCTTGACCTAAACTAAGTGGCAGGGTAGTTGGACCATTCAGTGTTGCTGACGTCTGGATACAAAGACACTTGGACCGTGTTCCATCTCAGTCCATGTGACACTGGATTAGTTTTTGATGGTAGCATTTTATTGGCACTTGTCTGTTTATGATAAAGAAGTGGCTGGGAAACTGTATTAAATGTGAAATACTAGCATTACAGCTTAAACACAGTGGTATCAACCTGGGTAGGGGCAATCCTCATCATCATTACAGGCAGGGAAATGATGTGATAGAGAACAGACCTGCAGAGAAGGACTTAGGGGTGCTGGTGGACAATAAGCATGAGACAAATAAACATGAGACAAAAATGTGCACTTGCAGTGCAGAAAGCTAACTGTATCCTGGGCTACATCAAAAGAAGCATAGCCAGGAGGTTGAGGGAGTTTCTACTCTGCTCTTGTGCCACCCCACCTCAAGTACTGTGTCCAGGTCTCAAGTCCACAACATAAGAAGAACATGAAACTCTTGGAATTGGTCCAGAGGAGGGCCACAAAGATGATTAGAGGTTTGGAGCACCTCTACTATGAAGACAGGCTGAGAGAGTTGGGGTTGTTCAGCTTGGAGAAGAGCAGGTTCTGGGCAGATCTCATAGCGACCTTCCGGTACTTGAAGGGAGCCTACAGAAAAGCTTGGGAGGAACTTTTTAGAAGGGCATGTAGTGATAGGAAGAGGGGGAATGGTTTATAAATTGGAAGGGGGTAGATTTAGTTGGGATATTAGAAAGAAATTCTTCACTATTAGGGTAATGAGGCACTGGAGCAGGTTGCTCAAAGAAGCTGTGGATGGCCCCTAAATGGCAGTGTTCAAGGCCAGGTTGGATAGGGCCTTGAGCAGCCTGATCTAGTGAGAGGGCTCCCTGCCCGTGGCAGGAGGGCTGGAACTAGATGAGCTTTAAGGTGTCCTCCCCTAACCATTCTATGATTCTATGACTCATTCTATATTGCATTTATTTTAAGTACATGTAAAGTTCTTGACTGCAGTTGCTCTGACAGGAGAAATCTAACATTTGCATACACCAGCTTATTTCACAAAACAAGAAGACATTAAAAAATATAGATTTTGCTATTTGTGGAAAGTCCGTTGTCTAAACCCACTCATATAATGCACTCTCTTTACAGGAGAGGCATAAACACTGGTAGAAAGTCAATATCTGATCTAAGAAAAGGTCTAGTACACTTGATATGAAGCACTTAGTCTGGCCTTCAGTCTTATGTGCTATAGCATAATTAGAATGAGGTGCAACAAAGATTATAATGCAATTAATAATCATGACTTAGAAAAACAGCAACTCCACCAGGTTGCCAAAGTTATATATTTGTTTTCCGTGCACAGGAAGGAGTTGTGTCAGGTGATCTCTTAATCAAAGTGGCAGGTTCTGCTTCCCTTCTCCTTGCTGACATTAATGTTGATGCATTTCTATTTTGATATTTCATGTGTTTCTGCATGCCACAGATAAGAGTTTGCCCACAAACACGGAGCTTTTTCTTGCATATCATCTGGGTGATAAGCAGTTAGGATTTTTTGCAGAGGGAAAGCTGATTCTTGTTGATAGTATGTGAGATAAATGAGGGAGAAAAGTAAGCACTATTGAAGGGTTCTTTGTTTTTAAGCAGACATTCCATTGAACATGTAGCCAAATAGAAATAAATAAAAAGGAAATTATTTCATTTACCACCATGTCAATTTTAATGACAGAAGGATATTTAACATTTGCCTTTATATGCTATGACCAGTACTGGATGAATCATTGTGTTTTTCAAAGACTGCTGTTACATATCAAAATACAGCAATTATTATGTTTTGAGGGTTTTGTATTTTATCTTTCCTCACTTGTAGGTGCATATGTATAACTTACATAAGGAAGTATGATTCAGGAATAAGATAAAACAGAATGAAATTAAAAAAATTGAAGTATTAAGATTATTATGATGTGGAATACCGAAAAAAAAATTTATGGAGAACAGAATAACAGAATCTTAAGTGTTACATAGTTTGGGTAAAAAAACTGAAACAATGGATGCTTTACTTTTATATAAAACAGCATGTGTTCACACATGCATCCAAATGTGGAAAAGCAGAAAAGAACAATTAATGCCACCCTGAAATGTCTTTACTGCAGTATATTTGAGTATCATAGATTCATAATGGTTAGAGCAGGAAAAAGTCTATTAGATCAAGGAATCAGCTTCTCTGTCAAACAAGATTACTGAATGTTCTCCAGAATTCTACCAGAATACCCCACTGCATCTCATTACCTGGCAATTTCCACAACATAGGCCAAATTTCACAAGATAAATATTCTTCTATTGCAGAGAAGTAAGAGATTGTGTTTCTGCATTGGCTTTATGTGTCATAAATGCTTAGAATTGCTCCTTTCACCAGCAAATCATGAACAAGGACAGCACATAAAACAGGTACAACTGGATTGCAAGGTGACTGAAGTACAAAGTACTATGGCAAGATGTGGAAAAATGTGCAAAAGCACCTTGTGATTAGAAGAGTTTCATACCAGAAATGCAAAAATACTGAGGTGGCAGAAAGAAATAAATTACAAGTGGAAAAGATTTTTTTAACATCATATGGATTATGTTTTAGCACCAAATAAATACATCACATTCTGCTCTTGTCCAACAGTTGTAGAACCAGTAAGATTTTATACAGAGAAAGTATAATTACAAAATTAATGTGCATACATGTCTTCTTAAATAGGAAAACCTTAGAGTAACACAAAGTGGCAATAACAGCCAACCAGCTCTCCATAGATCATTGTTTAACGTTTTGCTTCTCAATAATCCTGTGGATAACTGCTGCAATAGAATTTATGTCCTGTGACCTACTGACATAGTTTGATTTTATTCATCATATTTATGTGTATGCTTATCTATGATTCTGTCCCTCTGCTCTTGTGAGACCCCACCTGTAGTACCATGTCCAGCTCTGCTGTCCTCAGTACAGGAAAGACATAGAGCTGATGGAGTGAGTCCAGAGGAGGACGATGAAGGTGGTCAGAGGGCTAGAGCACCTCTCCTGTGAGGACAAGCTGAGCGAGTTAGGTTTGTTCAGCCTGGAGAAGAGAGGGCTCTGGAGAGACCTGAATGCAGCCTGCCAGTACTTATTTGTGTTGGTACTAGTATCTGTTGATGCAGATGGATGGATAGAAAGAAAGGAGAATAACAGACTACATTGTTCTACATGCAAATTATTTATGAATGAAAAACCACACTAAATCATGGCTTATTCACCATTACAAAGGGGTAAAGAAGTACTATGCATCCCTCTCACCTCAAATTGCTGGGATATTTTTTGTTAAGAGTTTATGAATTAATAAATATTTTTATATTTTATTCTAGAATAGCATATGCTCCTATGCATATGCTAGCAACATATATTATTATGTATAAATACATATTACAAGGTGCTTCTGTGAACACTTGGATATTTACCCTTTTCTACATCTAGAGTGAAGAATGTGTGGCATGGATGTAGCTATGTAGATGAACCGAGAAATGTAAACTTTTCAAGTGTAAACCTGAGCTGACTTAAAGCAACAAAAGAGGCAGACAGGTTGATTCCTGGAGTTTCTTCTCCTCCTGAGCCAAAGAAACAACTTTTATTCAAAACATTATATTGTGTTGGGCAAAATAATTTAAAACTCTCTTTATTGAGAAATAGATTTTGATTAAAGAAATCGTTTAAGATTCTTGAAATTGTGAAAATTTGAGCAAACCTTTGTTGTGAAGGGTTGCAATGAGAGGTTCAAAAGGTAGTTTTGATATTTATACTTATACTTGTATGCATTAATACAATCAAAAGGAGCAAATTGATTAGAGTGGTAGAGTGGATATTTTTTATTCTATTATTTTAAGAATAAAACAAATTTTGGCCTTTTTTTTCTGAAAAGTAAAGGGGTAGAGTGGAATATGTTAAAATTGCAATTTCTACGATTATTTTTAATGCAAAATTCTCTATTGCATATAATGCATTTACAAAAAACTCTATTAAAAAAAAATCAGCTTTACTAGTCCCATGATGCATATTTTAGTAAGAAATGATCAGTGATCCATATAGTTGCAGTATACAGAAACTACAGAGTTCTTGAAGGAAAAGCTGCACTGAAAAGTGTGGTTAAAAGTCCCTTTTATCTCCATTTTCTTTCCTCGTCAGAAAATTGCTTTTTCTCTTACCTGTTTGATACCTTTGCTGTTTTGACCCTGGTGGCTGATTATTCCATGTGGTTATTATCATTATAGCAAAATATTTCTGTTTCCATCCACTGTTTACTTTTCATTTCCTGGTTAAACTATGTTCCCGCTACTTTTAACTCTTAAACAATGCAAGTGTTTTAGCCTGTTGTAGTCTATCACCCATATATAATTAAATACAACCCTCATCCCAAAGTTTCCCTTTTTTTCACTGTTGGTATTTTGCATCTTCTCTTGCATATGAGATTTCATGTATTTAGATGCCTTTAAACCTAGCCCTGTGACCATTTATGGTATCATTGTATCAGTGGAACTTAATTCAAATAAAAAGGTCAGCTTAAGGTGGGGGGTTCGTAGTAATAAAAGAATTTCTTAATTAAGACTTTAAGAGCTAAACCCCTTTGTATTAGAAAGTGATCACAGCATAGTAGTAGGCATAAACAGCTCAGAACTGAGAAACCAATTAACTTATTTTTTGACAATTTTTGCAAGAGCTGTTGTATATTTAGGTGAAAATTAGCAGTGAAATCCTCTGCTATATCTCTGCATGGAACTGGTGCCATGCAATTTCTTACTGTATGCAATACTTACCAGGTGACGTTAGAAACTGGAATTGTTCTTTGTTGTCATTTCTTTAATGACAGCTTTTAATTTGGGAGAGAAATTTTATTTTAATTTTTTTAAAGAAAACTATTAATATTTGGAGGCTGCATTTAAGATTTAGATTGATTTATAACTTAATCTAAAAGCTAATGTAAACAATATTTTTTAGTGTATCAGTTTTTTTAAATCAGCAGCCTGCAAGCTAAAAAGCAGGACCTTCCCCTCACCTCCCCCCCAACCCTAAGGTTTGCTTATCAGTGCTTTCTGTTTTAAAGTTTATATTACTGCAGGGGGAGGACGGGTATGCATCACACTTTACATACTGTCAGAAAATTTCTCAGGTTGTCTTAGCTCTCTCTCTCTTTCTGAGATCTTCCGTCAGAAGAGGGGTGGCCAGCAGGGACAGGGAGGTGATTATCCCTCTCTACTCTGCCCTTGTGAGGCCCCATCTAGAGTACTGTGTCCAGATCTGAGGCCCCCAATACAAGAAAGATGTGGAACTGCTGGAGAGGGTTCAGAGCAGGGCCATGAAGATGATTAGAGGGCTGGAGCACCAGGGAGCTGGGCTTTTTCAGCCTAGAGAAGAGAAGGCTGCAGGGGGAACTCATTGCAGCCTTCCAGTATCTGAAGAGAGCATATAAACAGAAGGGGAAACTTTTTAAAAGGGCAGACAGGGGCAGGACAAGGAGGAATGGATTAAAGCTAAAGGAGGGAAGGTTTAGATTAGATATTAGGGGGAAGTTTTTTTTACAGATAGAGTGGTGAGGTGCTGCAACGGGCTGCCCAGAGAGGTGGTCGATGCCCTGTCCCTGTAGGTGTTCAAGGCCAGGTTGGATGTGGCCCTGGGCAACTTTGTGTAGATCCGGGCATGGAGGTTGGTGGTCCTGCCCATGGCAGTGTGTTGGAACTCTCTGATCCTTGGGGTCCCTTTCAACCGAGACCATTCTATGATTCTATGATTCTATGATTCTATGATTTTCTGCTATATGCGCTTACTACTTTTGCAATGATCATATATGGATGACTGAATTTCATGCTTACCACATGTTAGCTAGGGAGCTGTCTATTGCCAGATCATAATATCAGGCAAGTGGTAACCATGTGATGATGCCTGTCTCAGAAAGCACCTACAGTCATTTGGGTTTGAGAACATTTCTTTTTGGGATAGTTCCTGGGGTTGAAAATAAGGAGGGGGATTCCACCTTAATCACAGAAGAATTTATGGTTTGAGCCCAAGAATTTTGGCAGAGTAACAGACCGTTCTCTCAATGACAGAACTTTTCCTTCTGGGTGTCAGGATAATCTCAAAAAGCTGTGCAGGTTGTCTTTAGGTAAAAATGTTCTTAATATTGGTTTGGGTTATTATCCAGTCTTTGGCATCTCAGATAGCTATCCTTTATCGGTGTCTTCATAACTTCAAATAAACATATCTGCTCATTACTAATTTATTACTAATAAATTCCAATAGAGTTTATATTTTACAATAAAATTAAAATACATTTGATGTCTACCACATATGTACAGATTATATGTCATTGATATTTCAACTGTGTACACATACTGAGTAAAAAATTCTGTCTTTTATGTGTTGATCATAAATTTTGCCAAGATACACATTCATCTCCAGATTTAGATGAGCTTTGTATTCCTGAGTATTTATGTTAAACCTGTAACATTCACAATGTCCTCTGTAAAATCCTTTTTAAAAATTATTCACATAGACTAAAATAAAAAGCACAAGCTTTTAGCACTTTTTTTGGGGGGGTTGGTTTTTTTTCCTTTTTTATCTTTTTCCATTTATGACTTTAAAAAAATCTTAATATAGTGCTTAAGCAAGGTTGTTTATACATCTGTACAGGTAGTGAAAATTCACTGTTAGTAGATAAATCTTCACGTTGACTTCCCAGCATATTTAAGTCTTGATCCAGAGAGAACACCTCCACAGTTCAGAGGGGAGTGTAGCCTGCCTGCCCATGCAGCCCCTTCATCGCTGTTCAGATTGACAACAGCGCCTTCAATTATGAGGGTGCCTTTTTGAAGTGGGCTCGTGTCCAATAAGCATACAAAGGAGACCTTCAGCTCATTTCACACAGGTCACTAAGCCATAAGATACTGACAACTTTTGCTTGCCGTTGACCTTGGCTAAATTTGAAATAATGACCCAGAGGTGAATGGGTCCATATCCCATTACCATCACCCAAAGTCACTCAGAACTTCGTGACAATAAAATCCTTGAAGACCTTTTAATTTGCTTGAGCATAAGTTTCACCCCTTAAACCTGTGCTGAATGACTCTAATCAAATTATGTTTGTTCATGCTGTTGCTTCAATAATATCTTTAAACCCTCTGGATCTTTTTCCAATGTTTTCTATTGCTTTCTTCCTCACCCAGCAGCCAATGTGAAAGTGAGTTACACTTGATAGCTATTTTTGTGACCCTTCCAGTATTTTGATTTCCAATTACTGGCTTTTGAGAATCAACCCTGCAATTAGAGAATATAGTAAAATACCAATCAGTTACTAGCTTTTATTTAATTGCAACGTGTCTACTGCTTAGAACCATGTTAAGGCCCCCAAATTCAACATCAAAAGAAGGGAAATACAGCCACAAAACACTCTTTTCAGAGGGTGGATTGGATACGCACCAATTGATTTTATTCTTCATTAGCGTATATTTAATTAACCATTTGTTACCTTAAGTCTCATTTCATTATGTGACTTATTCCTTAACCATGGTAACATATGAAAAATGTTCCTGCCTTAACGATAAATAGGAGAAATTTTGATTCCTACAATTTCCAATTGCACCTATTATGTTACATAGATGGTAAAATGTGCATGAAATAATATTATTCATTAATAAAATACCTACTTTCAACAAAGTTACTCCTAGGATTTCAGAGAAACACTGAAACTGATTAGTATCCAAGAGATAGCACAACCGGTAAAAGGAATCACTCACCATTACCAAGTATACCGCAGGGTACAGCTGAGTATACTATTTCCCAAACTCACTCAATGGACTATTGAACATGTAATGACAAAGTCCCCATTAAAGTCTGATGTAGTTTCGTGGATTACACAATGCTGATTTGAAGTTAGATATTTGGGTCATTAAAGAGCAGGAGAGAAGGCAGACTTGCTTGGTAGCACCGCACACTTCTGTGAGCATATTACTGCTACCTCTAGGTCCGTAGCTGATACATGATGACAGTTCTTTTAAGAGTTAAGGTATTCTGGAGGTCCTGAAAAACTGCCCCAAAATAGCCTAGTCCATGGCTAAGATGTTAACACACAAAGCAGGAAACTGAAGGTCCAGTGCATACATGAATTGGACAGTCCAGCACTCAAACATGGACCAATCCTCTGATTTACCACAAGGTTGTTTACTGTTTGGGTACACTTAACTCTCCCCACGTATAGCCCTACAGAGAAATTCTAGCTTGAACATGAGATAAAAAACCTTCAGATTTCATGGATATTCTCCCTGTCACCGAAACCCACTAACTTTCTGTGTTAAAATACTATTAAGCATTCACTTAAACAGCAAGTCCTTTTCTATAAAAAAGCCTTTCGATCCCTAGCAAAATAAAAAATGTTAAGTTTAATTTCAACTTCCAGATTAGTCTACATAACTAGCATACGAATTGATCTTCCAACAAAGCTGTCTTCAAGAAAGAAACAGGTCCCACCATTTGCCAGGGCCTTTAATAAACTATTTGGGGGACTGGAAAAAGTTGAAAGATTTTTACATAAAGTTCTCTGCCAATTCTCTCAGCACTTTTATTAATATTGTGTTTGAAGTGGTATCAGCTAAGGAGAATACAGTCTTTAATTTATGTGGGGGGAAAAAAAAATAATTCCAGTAGGTTTCATTTGCTTCTTTAAATCCATATGTTAATGTTTTAATTCACTATTGTTGCTGGATGGTACAATAGAAAAGAAAAATTGTTTTGAACAGGACAGTTACTTGCACGACTTGGATTTACTGATGAGTCATCAAATTTTTTTAAGGTCCCCGGAAGGACCCTATCCAATGAAGTCCAAATCATACATAAGATTTTTATCTTGGTTCTGACAAGGCAAGTGAAGTTATGAAAGCTACCTTTGCCAACCTTTATAAGGTTTATATTACATTTACAACCTTCTGCCTTTGGCATTGAGCCTGACTAAACTTTGCTTAGCAATTTTTCTTTAATACAGACCTGACAGGCAAATGAATCTGGCATACCAACTCATTGATCTGGATGTAACAACATATTACAGGTGCATATCATTAGGAAGTAAATGCTGCCACTGATATAGCTAAGGTTTATCTAATTCAAGGGACAGTAAAATATTTCCATTAACCTTTAGCAAGTTTCTTTGTATTTCATGCTTTACCATCTTCCTTTAACTACTATATTTATGTCAATGATTTTAAAATATTATTTTTCTCATGTTTCAGTTGCTATGTAGTTTCATGGTTGGGTTGAAATTTTACACTAACACCTTCTGTTGTAAATTAATTGCTAATATATGTCATTGACTTAAGAAAAGATCCTTCAACTTTGTATTTTTACTAATCAGTTCCTTGAAGCTCTGATGGACTGACTGATTCTACCTCACTTTTCTTTTTAGCAGTGACAGATTTACTTTTTCAACTGTTGAACTCATAGATACATTTTCTTAACACTAATTCTACCTTCTGAGTAAAGTGAGATTTTGGACATTTTTTTGATTGAGAAAGAGCTATATTTCCTCTTTTTGCAATGAGACAGCGTTTATAAAAGACTGCATTCCTGGCAGCACCTAGGTAGTAGGTAGTCATGGCATTGGCTCCTTGCTGCTGGGGAGAAATCTTAACAGTGAAGAAAATACAAAAAGCAAATACAGAAAATAGCCTAGAGAAATGGTGGAAGATGTTAGTTGAGGATGTTTCTTCTATACACAGATGGGTTTCTGCAGTGATGACAAATGATTGATATCCCAGTCCTTTTCTCAAACAATTGCTTTTGTGCTGAGCAAGTCCTTCAGTATCATCACGTAAAGCTCAAAGGAATGAAGTGGGATGTCTTCAAAACTGCCAGACAAATGACAGAACAGTCTCAGAAGTTTGTGAGGGTTTAAAAGCTGACAACTAGCAAAAATAAAGACATGTTATCAAGATTAAGTAATTTAGGTGTCTGTGAATTCTCTAATACTGTCCATAAATAACTATCCCATGCTCTGAAACGAGTGCCCTCCAAAGGTTCTGTTCAGTCAAACAAATTGTTGTCCAAAAAGTGGATTTGTCTAATAGTCCATTTCCCCCACACAGGGGAGATACTGCTTTTATTCATGCTTGGGTGCTCAGTAGATTTCCATAAATCAAGCACACTCAAATCCAGATACTTCATTATATTTATACACAAATATTTCAAGGTAATACATTCCCAGTTACAATGATTGGCTAGTAATTTAAATATACCTATAATTATTATTAGATAGATTATATATGGATATGCATTATGTATAACTATATATGATATTATTATATAAATATAATTGTTGTTGTGACATTGTCTGGGCAAGGGTCTTCTTCGCCTGTTGTTGGGGTTTTTTAGTATTATAAAGAAAACAGTTCAGTTAGGGATGCCTGAACTTTGGTTTTCACTGATAAACTGGCTCTCTGTGTGTAGATACCTTGCCTCGATGTTCTTAGTGTTCCAGGACAGTTAGTTTACAGGTATTCCTTTCAACAGTTCCCTTTGATCCTTTCCTTAGCAATCACCGAACAACTATTTACAATCATTCCAAATTACAGAGCCATGGTTAACTTCCAAGTACAATGATAGATATCAAACTCATGTCCTTAAACTTTGGCACTGGGTAAAAAAAGTAAATATATTGTCTGACCATAGTGAAATGGACTAATATCAATCTTTTTTTAGTCATACAAAGATCTTCGGATAAAAATATAATTCAGTGCATGTTCAGTTGATTTCCTTACAAAATCAGAATCCTCAGTGGTGATACTGATCTATCCAATCAAGTTTTCGTTGATCATTTGCATATTTTTTCTACTATAAATAGTTTGAACATCTGCAGCAGTAATTTATAAGCCTCATATTTATACTATTATTTATAGTACTTTTTATTAGTGTAGCACCAGTACTTTAAAAAAACCAAACTACTGAGAGGTACTGGAGAACTTTCAAATTAAGCAAGTGGTACCAAAAATATGCTTGACCAAAAGGAGAGAGCAGAAAGTAATGAGACTGTGATAAGCAATGGCCCATTTATTAACTCTATGGAAGCAATATAACTAAATACTAAACATATTTTCAAGAGTGAAAATACAGTTGTGTTTCATTATAATATTGAAATCAGGACTTGAGGTTTGATTATTTTCCTGCATTTTCCCCTTCTTTTATTTCTATGTTTTTGATAAAATTGCAAGGAATGTCAGCATTATGACAGTCTTACCTCTGCTTTTCTTTTACCAGTGAAAAGTATTATATCTGAATCTCTATGTCTTTAAGGACTTGCTTATTACATGAAAAAGATAGTGTAGCTATCTCAATCATGATTTAAATGTTTTCAAAAAAATAAAAAGAAACAAACACCACTACCTCCCCAAAAAACCCCAACAGGAATGCATTTTTGTTCTCACTGTATGAGTTTAAATCAGATATGACTCTAACAAAATTATTAGGATCACTTCTATATAAAAAAAGAAAAAAAAAAGAATAAAATCAGGACTCCTGTATCTTCCTTGTAATTGATCTCACATTGCAGTGTAAAATATGTGTCTATCCTTATCTGTCTAAACTAAGTAAATTTATTCCACTCATTTGATGTGAAAAATACATGCTTCTGTGATATTTACATACTAAAAACTTTCAATTTGCTTATCAAGAGTGAACAAACCAAGAGATTGCTGAAAATAGTGCTATAAAAATGTACAGAATAAATCTTGAGGTAGCCTGCTATTCTGATACTGAGGGTAAAAATAAATAAGATTAGAGCATATTCTGTTCTATTAGATAACTGCAGAGAGTTTAAACTTTCTTATCTGTCATATAATGAATAAATAAGTTTAGGCTGGTAAGACAAGCTTTACAGCATGGGTTGTCAAGCTTTTCAGAAGCTGGATTTAAGAGCTTATCCAACCATTCATGGTTGAGTATTAACATTTCTGGTTCATTCCCAAGCCCACTTCTGTTCTAAACTCACAGGAGAAAAGACAGATTTCTTGTCATGTCTAGAAAATTAACACAACTCGTCACTTTTACTTTGTATGACAGGTAAAGACAGTGTTCACGGACAAAAAAAGATTTTCCTTTCATAATCAAAATAGGATTTAAAATTCCATAGAGATGCATGTATAGGTTTGATTAAAAACAAACAAAAAAGCCCCCCAAACCCCCAATTTGGATAGTTTAAAAACAATTCTAAAAATGGGGGAAGTTTTTTATCTCAGATGTGCAAGGATTGCTACTGAGGAAAAAAGCATGAATACAGGGACAGTTTGGTCTGCTCTGCTTGTTTACAGCCTTAGAATAATTTCATAAGTAGGAAAGCCAAAGAATCCCTTCAAATATTGTTGAGAACACAAAGGATGATTAGGAAAAAGAAACCAAAACATATGGGTTAGGCACAAAATAAAAACGGTAAAAGAAAAAAACCTCTCAAATACCTCTAGTATACTAGATGAACTGTAGGAAAAAAGAATTCTATTTCATAAAAATTTTCCATACCTATAAATACATTTTGAAGGGAACTGTCTTGAAATATGTATTTTGCAAGGGAATAGGAGTAGGACAGGATAGGAAAAGGATTTTAAAAAAAAAAAAGCAATATGTGTTTGTGAAGTGTTTTGGCTCCCAAATAGCATATTCAATCAAAAGCATCTGACAACCTCCACATTGGAATCTTCTGCTTGTCAGTGAGTGTACTGTGAAAAAGAGAACAGTTAATGTAATCACTTCAGGCTTTCAGAAAGTCGCTCCTGATGTTCAGTTAAGGAAGTGTGATGCTATCATCTTGTTCCATGAGCAAAGCCTAATAAAGATCACAAGCTCTATGTCTAAGTGCTAGCTCAGAGACACAGACAGAAGACATGGAGACTTAAAATCCATTCAACTTGTGGTTTTTTGTTTGGTTGGTTTTTATACAGTTGAGTAAAGAAGGTAATTAATTTCAAAGGAAAGAAGTAACACAATGTGATACTTCCCTGTTTCATAGTTGTGGCTATAGTGGTTCATCACCATACTAAAGGTAAATAGAATACTGTTACTGTATTACTATATGTACTAAAGGTAATAGAATACTATTGCAATTGTTTGACACTATTTATGATAATGAGACATAAATATTATTTCAGCAGCTAAAGATTTCAGTAATACAACTGTAAAAAGAGTTGTGTTCAAATCATTATTCTTACTTGCATTCATTCTTTTAAAAGTATTTTAACGGATTTTACATTAATAAAATTAGCTATTTAAAATCTTGATCCCATTCAAAGACCATTTTTCTAGTTTATTTTGGAGTATAAGCTATTTCACTATATCTATATTTGAATAATATTTAATCTATGTATGAACTGCAATTTCCCTTCATTACCACATAGAATAGATTTAACCGTTATAAGACTGGGCACAGTCTTTAGGAAAGTTTATTGTGTGAATTTTTACTTCACTGTTCCAGAAATCACCTCTTTGTCACTTTCTTGGCACATTAATTGAAAGTTGATAACATGACAAGTACTAAACCATCTTTTTGTTCTATCCTAGAAGAATGGAATATATTCTGTATTTGCATCTTTTAAATTATACTTGCTCTTTTTTTTTTTTAAGATGATTATGTAGTGAAATTCAGCTAATATTTTAAGGCATAATGCATAATTTAGTACAAATTTATATTTATTTTAATCACCATATGCCATATCTTAAGTTTGAGGGCAAAAATAATCAGTGGGCATGAATTCAGCTGTGAAGAGTAATTTATTTTTTCTTACCTAAGATGCTTTTCTTATCTTTTGGTAAACATTAGTCTCAGTAGTCAGTAGAACATTGAATAGAATTTGCATATTCAATTGTTGGGAAATTTTGTGAAAGAAAAGATAAAATCCCAACAACTTTTGTAATAAATTTTCCATATATCTGTATTCTTTCGACTTGATTTTAATAGTGAATTTTATGATTTAAGGTTTTCAAGTATTATTTCAGGCTGGGATCTACTTGGAACCATGTTTGACAAAGGAACATAGTCACTGTAATGTTGAAGTATTTAAATGAAGTGACTGGTAAGACTCTTTTCAATTGTTAAAATATTTTTATTTCAAGAATAACTTGATTCAAATGAAGCTGTGCTACATAGCAAAGTAGGAGGGGCAGCTGGACCAAGGAAGAAAGCCTTGAAAAAACAAGTATTGTTAATATCAATCTAAAATAGCATGACAAATTATTCTATTCTTATATTCTCAACATTTTCATGTTGATTATATATGTATTTTTAATGTAGTTGTGCTGTTCTGATTGTTCTTTACTTTCTTTTCCTAGACATTTCTTAAACAGGCAGGTAATACAGTGGCACGCACATGTGTCTTTATCCAGGAACTCCTGTCTTGAGCAGTATGTGTTTATGAATGAAAAGCAGGTGCTCTCTTATTTGCTCATCACCATTTGGATTGCTTTCAGCTGATAATGCTTTTAAAAATGTGAAGAATGCCTGCCAATTTATATGAGAACTGGTATAACTAGTCATATTTTTAGTTTCATTGCCAAGAATATCTTGTTTCTTGAAAGCTTTCATTGGACTCTTCTACCACTGATGTCAATCTGGATCAGTGCAGCTGTACAGTCAGCATTTCTTGGCAATGCCGTGTGAGAAGCTGGCTATACATGCTCTTTGTCTTTGAAACATTTAAACTAAAACTTAGAAAAAAACCTCAACTTGCTTTTCTTTACCAGATCTTTTTTCTCTACTTTACTGCAATTCTTACCAGTTGAGTTTCCTGTGATTGCTATATATTGCCTACAATGCAAAGGACAGTTCTGTGAGTAAAGTATAAACTGTGTTTATATAGCTGAAGGGGTTATCCTGACATACAGATCCAAGTTCTGATTCTGGCATATTTAGGTGGTATTCAGCTATGTACTGTGGACATTGACATTCTGACTTCCGTGCATAAGCTAAATTGCTTTGCTTTCTGTCACAATTAGTGGAAGCTGGGACTCAATTTGGTTACCTCTGTTTCTATATCTGTCTGGAGGCCCATGAGGTGTCTGGGATACCTAAGATCATGCTTCTTAGTGATGCAACTCAATGGCTATGTGGGGTTTGTACCACAGTGGTATTTGAGAACATGGAGGACACTATGCAATGAATGAAACTTCTACATGATTAGTGCTAGATGTCTAAGTCTCCATTATGATCACAGAATCACAGAATCACAGAATTGTAGGGGATGGAAGTGACCTCCAGAAATCATTGGGTCCAACACCCTTGCCAAAGCAGGTTCCCTAGGACAGAACAAACAGGTGTCCAGACAGTTCTTGAATATCTCCAGAGAAGGAGACTCCATAACCTCCCTCGGAAGCCTGTCCCAGGGCTCTGGCACCCTCACTGGGAAAAGGTTCCTCCGTGTGTTGGTGCAGAACTTCCTATGGTCCAACTTGAAGCCATTGCCCCTTGTCCTGTCTTCACAGATATAGAAAAGAAGCTGCCTATTTCCCCCTGTCGCCCACACTTGAGATATTTATAAATATTAATAAGATCCCCTCTCAGTCTTCTTTTCTCAAAGTTGAACAGCCCCAGTTCTTTCAGCCTTTCCTTGTAGGGGAGATGCAGCAGTCCTTTAATCATCTTTGTAGCCCTCCACTGGATCTGGTGGAATCTAAGATTTGAGTTGCATCACAGTAGTGTCTGTTCCATATGAAATGCTCTAGAATATCCTTTCTGGCACCCAGCTTCCAGTATAAGTCTCTCGTGAAATACCTACCATTTCCACATGGATATTTCTGATTAACTGAATCTTAAATGGCATAGGGACCTTGGTATGATCAACTCAAGGGGATCTTTATTATCTAAAATCTGACTGTTAATTATTTGTTTTAACCACAATATATGTAATTACAGATTTTAATTTGATCTAAAGGATATCAGTAATTTTTTTTTGCTGATGCGCTGGAATTTTAGCATGGGAATGAATATTAATTAATATAAAATAGGATCATAGAATCATAGAACCATAGAATGGCATGGGTTGGAAGGGACTGCAAGGATCAGAGAGTTCCAACCCCCCTGCCACAGGCAGGGCCACTCAGGCCTGAATCTACACAAGGTTGCCCAGGACAACATCCAGCCTGGCCTTGAACACTTCCAGGGATGGGGCATCCAGTACTTCTCTGGGAAGCCTGTTCCAGCACCTCACCACTCTTTCTAATATCTAATCTAAACCTTCCTTCCTTTAGCTTTAATCCATTCCCCCTTATCCTGCCATTGTCTACCCTTTTAAAAAGTTTCCCCTTCAGTTTATATGCTCCCTTCAGGTACTGGAAGGTTGCAATGAGGTCCCCCTGCAGCCTTCTCTTCTCCAGGCTGAACAAGCCCAGCTCCCTCAGCCTCTCTTCGTAGGGGAGGTGCTCCAGCCCTCTAGTCATCTTCATGGCCCTGCTCTGAACCCTCTCCAACAGTTCCACATCACTCTTGTATCAGGGGCCCCAGATCTGGACACAGTACTCCAGGTGGGGCCTCATGAGGGCAGAGTAGAGAGGGACAATCACCTCCCTGTCCCTGCTGGCCACCCCTCTTCTGATGGAGCCCAGGATACCATTGGCCTTGCGAGCTGCAGGAGCACACTGCTGGCTCATGTTAAGTTTCTCATCCATCAGAATCCCCAGGTCCTTCTCAGCAGGGCTACTCTCAAGAAGCTCTTCTCCCAGTCTGTATCTATGTCTGGGATTCTTCCAGTCCAAGTGCAACACCTGACACTTGGCAGCGTTGAACCTCATTAGGTTCACCTGGGCCCATCTTTCCAGCCTGTCAAGATCCCTCTGGATGGCTTCCTTTCCTTCTAGGGTGTCAACCACACCACTCAGCTTAGTGTCATCTGCAAACTTGCTGAGGGTGCACTCAATTCCGTCATTGATGTCATTGATAAAGATGTTAAAGAGAACCGGTCCCAAGACAGACCCCTGGGGGACACTCCTTGTCACCGGCCTCCACCTGGACATAGACCCATTGACCACCACCCTTTGGCTATGGTCTGTTAACCAGTTTCTTATCCACTGGATGGTCCACCCATCAAATCCACATCTCTCCAGTTTAGAGATAAGGATGTAATGGAGTACTGTGTCAAAGGCCTTGCACAAGTCCGGGTAGATGACATCGGTTGCCTTCCCTTTATCTACTGATGCTGTCACTTCATCATAGAAGGTCACCAGATTGGTAAGGCATGACCTTCCCTTGGTGAAGCCGTGCTGGCTGTCCTGGATCACGTGTTCTTCCCTCATGTGCTCCAGCATGTCATCCAGGAGGATCTGTTCCATGATCTTCCTAGGCACAGAGGTGAGGTTCACCAGTCTGTAATTCGCTGGGTCTTCCTTGCTCCCTTTCTTATAAATGGGAGTGACATGACCTTTTTTCCAGTCCCCAGGGACCTCTCCTGACAGCCACGACTTTTCAAATATGATGGAGAGCAGCTCGGCAACCACATCAGCCAGCTCCTTCAGGACCCTGGGATGCATGTCATCCTGCCCCATAGACTTGTAGACATTCAGTCTCATGAGGCGGTCTTGGACTTGCTCTGCCCTTACAGTGGGGGAGGATTTACTTCCCCTGTTCCCACCTAGAGGTCCAAGGCTGCAAGGTTCTGGGGCTTGAGAATTATGAGAATCTTGGCTGCCAGAGAAGACTGAGGCAAAGAACTCATTCATGTCCCTATCTTGAAAAATAAAGTATTTCTATGCTGAATCCTGCTTCATAAATATAGACTGGATTATCCCAAATATTTTATGGAATGGTAATTAAATGTTACTGTAACTATAATTTAGAAATATATGTATCTATCATTAATCCTATCTCCCCTATGAGGATAGGCTGAGTGAGCTGGGTCTGTTCAGCCTGGAAAAAAGAAGACTTAGGGGGGACCTAATTAGTGTTTATAAAGATCTTAGACATGGGTGGCAGGGGGAATTGGCCAGCCCCTTTTCAGTGGTCTGTGGGGACAGGACTAGGGGGAAATGGCTGTAAACTGGAGCATAGGAAGTTCTGCACCAACATGCGGAAGAACTTTTTCACAGTGAGGGTGACAGAGCACTGGGACAGGCTGCGCAGGGAGGTGGTGGAGTCTCCTTCTCTGGAGATATTCAAGTCTCGTCTGGACGCCTATCTATGTAATATGAGCTGGGGAGCCTGCTTTGGCGGGGGGGTGGACCCGATGATCTCTTGAGGTCCCTTCCAACCCCTACAAATCTGTGATTCTGTGATTCTGTAATATTTATTAAAGAATTGGAAAATCAAGATCAGCTTTCTTTTTTTTCACCTGTGCATCAGCCAAACTTATGTAAACTAGTGTTATATTTCATTGAAAAGTATCATTTGCTTTTGAAATGAAAATGAAAACCAGAATCAGTTTTTTAGACTTTTTTAAAAATCAAATTATAATTCAAACCATTTTGAGACATATTCCATTATATGATTTCCACAACATACGTAAGAATTGTAACAATCCAGTTTTAGCCAGTGTGCTACACCCATCTTTTACAGTACCTGTTGAATAAATTGTATGGGCAAACTCAATGACTGTCTTGATATTTGTCTTCAGATGAAATGCTTACAGCTTAAAGTTGTCTAGAGCCACACAGTGGTCTAATTCATCAACAGATTTTCCTCCACATTGTATAAATTATTTTAAAAGTATTTAACTACAGAAATCTTTAACATAATAGAATTTTGTTTTAAAAAGTTAGAGAATAATCTTTTTTATTTAAATTTTCCAGAAAGTTCGGAACTTTCAAGGACATTGATGAGGAAGAAGTGAAACGATGTGTGAATTTAATCTGGCTTGGCAAAGTCCATGTAGAGTGAAAATGATGGGCAAATTAGGGTTAATGAGGCTTGGATCCATCAAAATTTCAAACTTTGCCAAAAAAACTTCTCCAGATGGATTCTGCTCTCATGCAGAATTTTACTCAAGAATTTACTCTTTCCTGTGACACCCCTTCCATCCCCTCAAAAAAATGCCTCTACCTGCCTCATACTTGAGCTCTTGATTTTTGTCCCAGGTTCAACAGCTCAGTTGAATTTAGCAGGCAGCTGGCCAGCATCAATCATCTGTGCTTCATACAGCCACCTGCTACTCTGCCACAGCCTCACTACTCATCTACTTCCCCTTACCACCACCTATGACCATGCAAGCCCACAGATCATGCTTTAATCTACCCTACCTCCCCCACACTTCTACCTGTTACCCAATATTGTGCAAGAAGGTGAGCATCAACAAACAACAGGGCAAAGATATCCTCAGGAATCAAAAGTGGGTGTTAAAGGAATGCTATAGTTTATGGTTTTGCTGCAACGTTGTTATGTATCTATCCCATTGAATGCAAAACAAAACTGTGCCATCCACTTCAGGAAACCATGTGGCGTAGCATGATCAATAAAGTATGTTTCTGTTATTAATAAAAATTTGCACGCAGACATGTTCCAGAGATAATCATTCTGTTGGCTAAATTGCAACAAGCAAATGTCCTGCTATACACAGATTGATGCCTGAAATGGAAAGCATGAATGTATCTGTATTTGTATAACAGTGTCACTACATGATGCTGCATATCTTTTCCTTATTTTTACAAAATTGATAATTGGTTTTGTATCATAGTTAATAGAACAAACAAGAAATCTTATTATTTTTGCATCAATATGCTTTTTTTTTTTTTATGAACTGTGGTTTTTTTCAGATTACTGGAGATTTAAAATTATCACAGAATCACAGATTCACAGAAGGGTAGGGGGTGGAAAGGACCCCTGGAGATCATCTAGTCCAACACCCTGTTAAAGCAGGGTCACTTAGAGCACGTTGCACAGGAACACATCCAGGTGGGTTTTGAATCTCTCCAGAGAAGGAGACATCACAACCTCTCCTGGAAGCCTGTTCCAGTGCTTGGTCACACTCACAGTAAAGAATTTTTTTTTCCCTAATATTCTGATGGAACTTTCTGTGTTCAAGTTTGTGTCCTTTGCCCCTTGTCCCGCCACTGGGCATCACTGAAAAGAGTCTGGCCCCTTCTTCTTGACATCCACCCTTTAGATGTTTATAAGCATCTATCAGATCCCCTCTCAATCTGCTCCAGGTTAAAGAGACCCACCTCCCTCAGCATCTCCTCACAAGAGAGAATCTCCAGTCCCCTAACCATCTCTGTAGCTCCCTGACAGACTTTATCTAGTAGTTTCCTGTCTGTCTTCAACTGGGGACCCCAGGCCTAGACACAGCATTCCTGAGTTGGCATCACTATGGGAAAATAGACCTGCTGGCCACGCTCTTGTTAATGCACACCAGAAAATCACTGGCCTTCTTGGCCATGAGGGCACATTGATGTCTCATGCTTTACTTGTGTTCCACCAGAACTTCTCTGCAGGTTAACCCCTAGCCTGTACTGGTGCTTGGGGTCATTCCTCCCTAGGTGCAGGACCCTTACATTTACTTTTGTTGAAATTCAGTAGGTACCTCTCCACCCAACTCTCTAGTCTGTCTGAGTCTCATTGAATGGCAGAGCAGCCTTCTGCTTTTATCAGCAACATGCCCCAGTTTTCTATCATCAACAAACTTGCTGGAAGTACAATCTGACCCCTTGTCCAAAGAGTATACTGAATACAATCAGACCCAGTACTGACCCCTGGGGCATACTGCTAGCTACAGCCTTCAACTAGACTTTGGGCCACTTATGACATTGCGCTGAGCTCTGCCATTCGGCCAGTTCTCAATCCACCTTGTCCACTCATCTAACCCACACTTTGGAGGTTACCTATGGGAATGTTATGGGAGATAGTGTCAAAAGCCTTGCTGAAGTCAAGGTATGCAACAACTGCTGTTCTCCCCTCATCTACCCAGCTGGTCATGCCATCATAGAAGGCCATCAGATTTTTCAGGTATTGTTTACCCTTGCTGAATCCATACTGACTACTCTTGATAACCTTCTCTTCCACACATTTGTTGCTGAACCACCCAGAATGATCTGTTCCAACATGTTTCCAGCGATGGAGGTGAGGCTGACTGGCCTGTAGTTTCCTTGGTCCCCCTTCCTGCCTTTTTTGAAGACTGGAGTGACATGTCCTGAAGACGGATATCTACTTCACCATCAGCCTCCATAGTCTTCACCATGGGTTGCAAATGAATCTCTGCTCTGCAACCCGGAGCACCTCCACACCCTCCTTCTTCACTGACCTTAGTGTCTGCAGTGTCATTCTCATTCCTCTCTGTAGCAGCAATTGCTCTTGATGTTGTACAGGTTTTGTTCCCTTCAGCAGCAGGTGGTCCATGTAGGAGATGGCCAGCTTTGTCTCTATTTGACATGGGGAATCTTCTAGCAGCTTCTCACAGAAGTCCCTTCTATAGGTGACCCTTGCTACTAAACCAAATATAATATATCAGCAACATTGTTGGCAATTAAAACTTGTGTTCAAAGTGTATATAATTAAAGATATGGGGAAATATTGTTATTAACTGAAGAGTTTACTAAATGAATACTAACAGCTAGCAATTTAATATATTTTGTTTTCCAAAAGTGAATAGTACATCAAATGTGGTGCTTGAGATATGTAAAACTTTTTAAAAGAGTGATAATAATGCAGTAAAAATGAAAAAAACCCAAACAAACCCACATTAGAGCAATTTTTAAATGGTGATTAAACTTCGGAGAAATAATTTCGGAGAAATATTGTGTCTTGTACAGCATCCCAATAATTTGAAAAGTTGTGTGATTATTCAGGATTCACTAATGCATAATTACTAACCTAATGTAACAGGTACTAATATTATAATTATACAAAAATTAAGTAGATACTTTAAAAGTTCAAGCAAAGAGAAAGGTTTAAAAACTTGAGAAAGATCTGGACGCAGGACTAAAACTGCATGCTACAACGCATGCAAACGCAGAATCCTCAAATCCAACCAAACAACAAAACCAAGCACAAACAAGAACCTAATTAAACATGGAAAACCACCTGAGGTAAGTTAATAACTTGTTAAAAATGTTTGTAAATTACTAAATACTTTAGAAGGCTCATATAATATTTTTTCCTTTCTTCTTTCTTTGAGACGGTTTCACTTGGGAACAGAGAAGTAAATGTAGAAGAGAAATTGTTCCAACAGTATTTTTGACCTATCAGTCTAGGATATATTAAACATAAAAATATTTTATATCTATGTAAAATATCCATTCTGTTAAGTTACATGTAATAGATTAAACCCACTTTTCTTTCAGAACAATTTTCTAACAATCTCAATCAATATAATTCATCAATTATTTTTCAAGTGACTGATAAATTTAGAAACATAATGATTTAGAGGAGATGCTTTAGGGAATATTTAGCCAAATCCTTATCTCTAATACTGAGAAGTAAACTTAGATTTAATCTTCTGAATTTAACTGGGATTTAATCCTACTTTACACCAACATAATTGAGACTAGCATTTGACTTACTGTTTTTCTGAAACAAATACCTCCTTTGGGATAACTTCTCCTTTCCTAATATTGAAATAAATTAAAGCCAGAAGAGTTATAAGTATGTGCTTGCCTGAAAGGAAAATGCTTAGCTAATGCTATCAGCAATTAGCCTGAAGCTGTTTTCAGAATCAGAGATGAATGTAGCCCATACTCTGACAGTGGCTGAAGAATGAAGACTTCTAGTCACAAGAGCAGAATATGCCATGAGGACCCATCCTTCATCTTCTCTCAGCCATATAGTGTCACACCTTAAGGAAGGTGGATGACTGACATATGACAGGGAATAAATTTGATCATATTACTCATCTAGTCCAGACTTCAGGTCAGTCTGTATTTTCTCATATTTGGAGCTCTATCAACAACTGCATTAATTACGTTGAAATGGGTAATACAGATGATACGGGATACTCTATGTTGTTCTCTACAAGAGAACTGTGTATCTTTTATTAAAGGATCTAAAATTATATGCACCGAGGTATTCTAGGAATAACCAAGAAAACTACAGAACAGCAATAGAAGATGCAACAAAGTGAGTTCCTTTGATGTCAGGTGAATTAGTAAAATCACCCACATGACTGAACCTTTAAGCCAAATCAGCACACTTATCATTCTGTGATCAAAAACAAAGAAATAGAATCTTGAGTCTCACACACACAAACAAAACAAAACAAAACAAAAAATTACTAGAGAGGTGCAATATTTGGTATGTAGAAGATGTAGGTATGGAAGCTCGATCAGTACCTAAGAATACAAGTTTAGATAGAGCAATATAGATACCAGCTAGATAAAAATAGCTTTCCAAGACTGAAAAAAATTATATACAGTTTACACTGAATTATATACAGTTTACACTGAATGACCACCACGTTCCATCTTTATTTCCACAAAAAAAAATATGATTCTTGTTGAATCATATGTGTTTGCCTGTGATTCCCCATTTTCTTTGGTTGAAATAGATGTAATTATACTTAGTTCTACTAAACACCATCAGATAAATTCTTTGTAATTTCTGAAGGGTTTTTTTCCCCTCATTGTGTAGTTATTGATTTCTAATGTCAATACTACATGGTTTAATATTTATTTTTGACTGAATCATCAGAATTTTAAAATTTATTTTGAATCTGAAAATAATTGCTTCAGGCTTTGAAGTCCTGTGGCTACGTGATCATCTCATATATTAAAAGACAAATAATCATAAATAAAATCTGGAAACCATGTCATTAAAGAAGCAGACAACAAAATATTTATAAATAAATGCTAAATATAGCCTTTATTTAAAAGGAATAATTTATCATTTTGGGGGGGAGTGGGGGCGTGGACAGGGGTTGTGTTTTATTTGGGTTTTTTTTGTTCTAGGAATATGAGTGCTTAAACACTTCCCAGATTACCTGTAGCGATGCTGATAATTTTAATGAATTTCTAGGAATAAGAATAGAAGAATTAAAATGATCGACATACTCCCAAACTTGCTATCCTTTTTTCCACAGCTTTATATGCTGATACAATAAATCTAGGGCCATACCACCCTAGAAAGTTTGTGACATGATGGTAGACTGTTTTTATCAGATCTAAGACTATTTAATATAGTTGGGATTATTGTGCAATGTGACCAAAGGTATGTAACATCCTACTTTTTCATTGAAAACAACTTCACAGTAAAATATTAGAAAAGCTCTAAAGATACAGGACAAGATAAATGAAATTTAAAAATGTCACAACTACCACATTTACAACTAACCTTTCACGAAATTAAAACTATACTTTCAGGCTATTATAAATTAATACTAAAGATGAGATTACAATCTAAAATTTTAAATTCTTTGAATGTTGCACTGGAAACTGTGGCTCAACTCTTCTGATATTAGCAGTCTCAAAGTTTCTACTCCCTGGAACTTCAGACAAATATGCATAAATTCACAAACAAACCAAGCTAAAAAATACTAAATTGAATTTACAAAAGTATCACCAGAGATTGTATTTTGTGGGGAGTAAAGGAGTAGAATCTCTCGAACGCAGACCCGATGATGCTTTTGTATAAGGTTTCCAGACATGACCTAATTTAATGCAACTGGTGTCCATGGTTTAAAGTAAAGTTGTAGCTACCAGTGTAAAACTCTGGTGTTCAAATTCCACTTCAGCCGTGTTTCTCTGTCTTCATTTTAATCGTGTCTGCTGCACATATAGATTTATTCCCGATGGTTTTAAATAACGATTTTTAAGCCTCTGTTGCCTAATGTAGAAGACTAAATTTGAAAGAGAACTAATTAGTATTTTATCTCCCTTCAATAATTTCAATATTCCTATATGAATCTGTAAAACACAATGCTACATAAATATTCATAGGTAATACTTAAAGTGGGAATGCGTAGGAGGAGGGTGTACCTTTTTTCAGTAATGACAACCTGTCCTATATATGCAAATTGCATTTGAAAGATTTCTAAACACACATACATGTACTTGACTTTCTGTCTAGCTCAAACACATCTATGGCACAGACTTCACCTCAGCATGTAAGAAAACTTATAGGAAGATTTCTGTAACAGAAGGTTTTATTCAATTACAACTTCTCAATTCCTCTTTTCCAAAAATGCCTTGCTGTTTAAATGCTGCCTTGGCTTTATGAAGCCAAAGGCACAGAAGAAGCCTTAATGCTCTACTTTTATTTTAGGCCTTTTTGTTAATACACTACTTGCAGCTAATGCAGCATCCTTACCTACTCCTTGCTTTAAAAGGTTTATCTAGTATTAGTCGAGTTCTCAATGTGAACATTTAACTAAAGTAGTTTTGCACTTGGACAGGCAAGTCTCACAAAACCGGTTCCCGAGGCAGGTGACCTGTTTTTTGATCTCATTTTTAGAACTGATTTTACAACCATGTTTGTAAAATTAGGGTAGCTGAAATAACACTTTGCATTGTTACAAAAAAATCTGATATTGCTTAATCAGAGTGCAGCAGGCACAGATAAGAAACTGCAATTCAAAAGTCCCAGCAATTTACTTGAGATCACTTAGCTGTATGTGCAATTCCTACCCAATGCTATATGTCAAACTGCCACCGTATCAGAAATAGTAGTGATAAGTCTCTGTGCTAGTTTATTTCAGTATTGTGGCTTTCATTATTCCTCATGGGCTGTGCTGATTGTAACTCCATATTAGATCAACATCTGTCCACTAGAGTCACTAAGGCTAACCACGTACAGTTCAGAAGTAATGGAACTTTAAGGAATTGTATCTCCCTGATTGTATTTGCGTGTTTCCCTTGCCAAATATGTAATGGAACATTAAGTTAGAAGTTAATTTTAAAAGAGAAAAGATGCTGTGAGAGTAAAATGACATATATTAATACCACTGCGTGTAGTTTTTATGCAAAATGGGCAGGAAGAAATGGCTACAAAACTGTTTTCAGGGATAGAAATTACTTATATTAATTTTCCATTCAGTTCATAATTTTAAAGCTTCATTTAGAGTATTTCAATACTTCATAATGATTCTAAAGGAACGTTTATTCATTGACAAAAAACCCTAAACAAAACAAAACAAACCAACGAACTTTTATTAAAAAAATTTCAATGTCATAACCAGAATTTTAATAATAATATTTGCAGAAGGATAGGGTGGTAAGTTTTGAAAAATACTGTGGTATCCTTCTATTCCAATGGAATCTACATGCATGTATTTACTTATGTATTAAAGCTGCATTTGAAGAATTTAAAAGATTGGATATCATAAAAGTAAATGATGATGCCACTCTACAGGCATGAATGGTTCATTTCACCCTGGTTTATGATAAACTCCTTAAATATATGTCCATGCTCTTATTTTCTATTCACTAGAACTTGTAGTCTATGTGATGTGTGGAGAATTGAGAGAACTTTCTGAATTCTTTAATGAATATTTCTTTGAAATTGCAACATTTAAATTGTGAGCCTATCATTTCCACTCTTCTATTTATGAAGCTATGTGGTTTTTAATTTAGTATTTTCAGCTTTTTTTTTTCTTTTTTTTTTCCTAATGCCAAAATCTACAATGGTCTCAGGTTTGGTGGTGTGGAACACAGTTTTAGATGACTCTTTTTGAAAGTGAAATTTTAAAAACATGAATTATGAACCTGAATTCCTTGTGCAATTTAGGTAGCATTCATTGTACCTAATTGGATTTATGAGTTTTTTCAAGAAATGTACTTTCAAGGATTTATTTCCCTGGTCTTGTACACATACGGGAAGCTGGACTAAATCCCCATGTGGAGGCATTTATCTCTCACTTTCAACTATAGTG
Source organism: Laterallus jamaicensis coturniculus (assembly GCA_022605575.1). NCBI lineage: Eukaryota > Metazoa > Chordata > Aves > Gruiformes > Rallidae > Laterallus > Laterallus jamaicensis. The sequence continues at coordinate 1,559,182 of JAKCOX010000062.1, forward strand.
ATGCCTACATATTTGATCCATAGAAGACAGCATCCTCAGCTTAAAAGATGTATCTAAGAGATGGCACAAAATGTACAGAAGAGCATTTTTGAAATTCTGCCTCTTCCTTAGACTTAAGACACTTGTTGAAGGCTTTAATATATCCCTTCCATGAGTAGCTTTCTTTCTTTTCTTTTAAAATGAGGCCAGCCTGTCATTACTGTGTTGTTACTCCTGTTTAAGTTTTGTTAACACATCAAGTTACTCTACTTGTCCAACAAATTAGATTTCAGTTCAGTGCCCTCTTCTCTCTGAAAAAATGCATACCTATTAGCTGAACTGTATCTTAGGCTTGTGGCCACCTCTTCTGCAAACCCGAGCCCACAATACAGCTGAGGATATAAAAATCATGAACCTTTGAAAAAGCAGTCCTAAAGCAGGATCATGATCCTTGCATGCTGATGAGGGCATTCTCCTTGGTTTCAGTCTTATCAGTCTTGAATGAAAACTACTGAAACATTCTAGAACAAGGACATAAACTGAGGACTTGTTCTTCCTGAAGAACACTTCCAGCAAGAGTGTATCTACTGTTATACTTCAAAATCGGAAAAAAAAAAAAAAGCCACTAGAGAGACAATTTTGGGCACACTAGGAGGTGTAAGATTATTATGTAATGCCATGGAAGATGAGTTGAATAACAAATCAAGGAGGTTGTGGAGAGTCCTACTCTGGAGACATTCAAAACCTGCCTAGACATGATCCTGTGCAGCTTGTTTTGGGTGATTCTGCTTTAGCAAGGGGGTGGCCTAGATGATCTCCAGAGGTCCTTTCCAACAGCTACCCTTCTGTGATTATGTGAGTACACGATTCCATGATTCTGGGAGTTCAAATCTGTGCTCTTAGTGTGGACAACTTATATTGGTGTCTGAAAGAAAGATAATGATTATGAAAACAAAAATTACTAACAGTAAGTACCTAGACAGGATAGATGTAGTTTATGATTTTCTTTGTTTCTTACTTCTAGAGAAAACATGGAAGAAATGGATGGTTTTTTACCTTTTTCATCTTTGTAGACAGTGTTAGAGAAGGGTCAAAACCTAATGCTATCATGAAAGTTTAGTCTTCCTGTTTGCTTTCTCCTTCATCTAAAATGAAAATAATTGCAGACACATAAGTCAGTCATATATGATCAGATGAAATCTACTTATATTAGTGTGAATTTTTGTTGTCATTATGTCTCATTTCATACAACAAAACAGAAAACTATACTCACATAACACTGGCATTAGGAGCAAATATAAAGGCCCAAAGATTTTTTTTTCAGTGAAGTCTGTTTCATTACCTTTGAAAAAATGAAAAAAAAAAAAATAGTAGTTCCTCTGTCTGTCTGTCTAAGACCATGGCACCATGAGGTGATGTCACACAACACTGAGTCATCATTACAGGCATTTTGCACATACTATGCTTACATGTGTAACACAAAAATCTTTCCTAGTGATGTATTTGTAACTTATGACTAAGTAAGACAATAGGACAGGAAAAAAAAAATGATCAGGAGAACAATCAGAAAACCTTATGTCAATCCAAGATCTCTTTTCAAGTTTGAAAAAAAGACCACAAGATCATACCATCTTCCATATTCTTGGCTAGGTAGCTGAAGTGAAAAAATATTCACTTGAGACTTCAAAACCACTAGGAACTATATTAGCCTGACAACCATTGCACATGGAGAAAAGTGTTAGATATTTTCTTCTGCTAGATGTTAGCTAAACTGGTAGAAGTATGTTTGATGACAATTGCTGTTACATGTATTTTGATACTTCAGAAACAGAATAAAATTAGACATAATCTGTAGATTTATTTTCTCTTTAAGGCAGCTAGTTTTAGCTACCTACAGTTTTGTAGGCTAAAAAAGGACATTACTTAGTGTGTCAGTTGAACAAAAAGAAATCAACAAATGAAGGCTTGTACTGAAAAAAATAATATGTAAGAGCATATTAGCAAAGATCTAAACCTTTAAATAATCATTCTTACAACTCTAAATCTTAAACGTGTACAAACTAGGTGATTCAAGTCAAGACACTCAGATACAACACCTTTATTTCTTTCACTTAGGAGCTGATAGATTGGTATTGTTAAATATGTTAATGCTTTAATGTTATGCTGTGTTATGCATAATTTATAACTTTAGTGCCAAAATGCATGAGTGCAGTTCCCTTGATTAGATATTTTAAGAGCTGAGAAATCTGCAAACTCTCCGGCTGACATTATTTTATTTAGCAAACCTGCTAATGCAATGTTGTTTTAGCATATTCTTAATGAGTAGATTTTAAAAGAATGATGGATATATCAATAAGTTTTGTCGTGAGGAGTATACGTAGATAATCCATGACAGCATTAATTACTTCAATATATCATTCTAACAAAAAAAGAATAAAATCCCCAACCCCCCAAGCGAATAAATTATCATAGACTACTACACCTGATTAAGATGTCTTATATTTGTTTCCGTAGAATATGTATAATTCTCTCTGTTCTACACATTTAAAGATAACAGTGTAACTCTGTTAAAATTAACAGAATAAAGCGTGAAGTGTCACTTGATTCTGAATTTTAATGCCAAGACAGAGTTATTTTTTATTCAGTGAAATCCTTCATAAGCATTTCAAGTACTGACAATTTTTTAGGAATCCTGAATCTCATTTGCAGGTGAAATAACCTACTATAATGCTGCAGAAGCAATTGAGAAAGTTTGGCAATAAAGATGACATCAGAATACAGTCTTGAAAGCCTACGGCACTCTACATTTAGGTGATACTTCAGGCTACAATGCTCAGTTTTGAAGAAAACTGGTTTAATGAATCCAAATGCTCTTATGAATAATTACAGTATATATTCTCTTTGGCATAACAATCATGATCCAGCTTAAAACAATATAGGTTTTTTTGACTCCCCCATTCCCACTGAAAACCCATATCAGAGTCTCATGATTCTAAGAACTGGAAATGTTGGAATTCCTAAACTTATTCACAACTAGTCCATACCTTCACAATTTTATTTTAAGATCTTTTCTCAACAGGTTATCTCTCTGGCCATTCTTCTCAGGATAATGCTTTGGGTTTGTGTGGCAAGGTTTTGGTAGTTGTGGGGGAGCTGCAGGGGTGGTTTCTGCAAGAAGTTGTTAGAAGCCAATATCAGCCAGCTCATGGACAGACCCACCACTGACCAACACCAAGCCAATCAGGGACAGTGGTAAGGTCTCTGTGATAACATGTTTAAGAAGGGAAAAAAAAAAACCAACAGGAAAGAAGAAGAAGTAGGTTTTTGCCACCAGAGAAGGGAGTGAGAAGATGTAAGAAACTATGCAGACAACAAGGTCAGTGAAGAAGGAGGGGGAGGAGGAGGTCCAGGTGCTGGAGGAGAGATTCCCCTGCAGCTTGTGGAGAAGATTATGGTGAAGCAGGCTGTCCCCCTGCAGCCCATGGAAGATGATGGGTAGAAGAGATTCCACCTGCAGCCCATGGAAGACCCCATGGTGCAACAGGTAGAGATACCTGAAGGAGGGTCTGATGCAGAGTGTGAGGAGTCCTCCCCCTGAGGAAGAAGTGTCAGAGACAAAATGTGATCAAATGATCCTAACCCCCATTCCCTGTTCCCCTGTGCCACTCAAGGGGAGGAGGTAAAGAGTTCAGGAGTAGAATTGAGCCCAAGAATGGAGGGGTGGAAAGAGTTGTTCTAAGATCTGGTTTTATTTTTCATTATCCTAGTCTGATTTTTTAGGTAATTAAATGCATTTTGTTCTGTGCTGAGTCTGCTTTGCTCATGAAGTTTATTGGTGAATGTCATCTCCCTGTCCTTACCTCAATCCATAAACCTGTTACGTATTTTCTCCTCTTTGTAGCTGAGGAGGTAGTGATAGAGCAGCTTTGGTGGTCATCTGTCCTCTGGCCAGGGTCAACACAACACAGATAACCAAACCGTAATATTTTTCTGACCATTCTTTAATGTCTTCATTCAGTTATATTCACCTTTTAGCTTTCTGAATATATTTAATTTAAAAAAAGTAAAATTCCAGAAGCAACATCAACAGCATCTTATAAACTAAAAGTAATGCTTCCTATGTTTCATGAGAAAACTTTCCTTGAAACACTCAAAGGCCAAATCTGCCTTTTCATAACCTTGAGATCAATATTAATCACCCTGTGATGTCTCTTCTGATGTCATCCCTTTGTGATCATTTCTAAGATTACAGCAACTGTTGGTCAGTCCATTGGTTTGTAAACATTTGACCTTGTATATTGAAATACCAGTTTGCACTCAATTCTTATTAATGTTCTTCCTGCTCTCCTTGTTTTATACCATCTGAAATCCATTTTTTCACCAACAAAACAAATAGGAAGGAAAAAACCACAGAGCTGTAGTTCATAGAATACTGCAAAAGATCAAGGTGATGTAATTAGAATAATCCATGTAGTTTCAATTACACTTGAAAACTGTGCTTTAAATTGTGAATGCAACTAAATTGAGCCAAAATATAAATCCACTAATAAATTATTACACAAATAAACATTTAAATTTATGGGGTTTATTTTTCTTTTTTCTTCAAGAATGACAGTCTAAAGTTTTTATTGTTTATAACTGTATTAATTGCTGCTTATTTTGTGGTGCTCTTCTTGAATGCATCATTTACTTTATACCTATAAAAACTAAGTAAGTCTAAGCATCAGCAATTCTGTCATTTAAAACATCAGATCGTCTTCATACAGCTATACAGAACTACTTAAATGTCTAGGAACTGAAGTGTCATTTTACTAAAATTTTCATGGACTTTGGATATGACATCTGTCAGAACATGTAGAGGAATAAGGGAGCTATGATGTGATATTTGGTGAAACTGTGGTTGTATCAATTAACTTGGCTATTGCTTCACTTTTCTTGACATCAGAAAAGGGAACAAACAAATTGTCCTGTATTAATTTGTTGGTTTTGTTGGGGGAGGGTGTCTGGGTTTTTTTTTTCTTCCTGCAGTTTGCTTAGTAGCAGTCAGGAATTAGAGAGGTAGTATGTAATAAAAAATATTTTTCTTATATGTCCTATTTTCCTGGATGAAATTGCTGTTGTATTGAGGTTGATTTTCAGGACAAGAGCAAAGCAGAAGATATTTTGCACAAGTTACGGTTTCTATTAGAAGCAAGGTGAAGGGGCAAGAATTAAAGTCCCACCAAATCCATTTGGTTTTTGGGACTAATGGAGTGGGTTGAGGGAATCTTTGAAATAAACAAAATAGAGGAAAGAATACTCTTCCTATGCTAGTTTCTAATGTCAAAACTCTTATTTTCCTTATTAGCAATAGGGGGAAAAGTGAATACTGAATAAGTATCACACAAATGATTTGAATACATGAATAAATACGTACTGCCCTTCTTTCCCCAACTTTGAGAAAGTCTGAGCAGTGGAAAAATTATCCAAAGAACATACTTATTTTGTTCTAGTTTGTCTACGTCCAAGACAAGGAAGACATGCTACAGAATATAACCTCTTGAAATCTGATTTTGCTATGAAGTATCATGCAGAGAGATCAATAGTAATTTCATTGCAATGATTTGTCACCTAATGTAGTCAACAGAAGAAAAAAGTGGCAAACCTGCACCAACAATTCCACCTTCCAAAACTTTAGCTTCTGTTACTATTACTTCTGACAGCACATAATATTTGAAGCAGATAAAATGGAAACAGAGAACTTAAGAAAGAGAAGTTTAAAAAAACCCACCAAACTGATTATAACAGTCAAAGGTTCTATATATTAACACAACAAAAACTGCTACTAGGTGAGGAAGTCAATTTGCATTGGATGTATCTACTTAAAATCCTTGCATGTTACCTGCTCATATACTTGGAATAAAAAACTCTAACAAACCTATTATTATTTCTTAACATCAAGGCTGGGACAATCATGTTAGCCGATAATAAGAATAAAACATTTTTAAGAACAGTATAAAGGTGAAAAATATGTTTCAGCCAAGATTTCTTATATTGGTCAGTTTTTATTCACATAATATGTCATGGACACACTAGAAGATACAAGCCTTTAGGACTTTTAAGATTTCAAAACTAGAAGAAAAATTGCAGTGAAATGAATTTACTAGCCACAATACTGATTAAAAAAACCCAAACAAGCCAAACGCCTCCAATCACTCAGAACCAATAGATAATTAATTATGTCTTCAGTGTTGGGGCTTTTTTTGACCGATTATTTTTATGGTCAAAGTAATCTTTCTGCCTCCAACACTTTGAGATTAGTCAGAAAAGGTGCAAGGTAAACTTTATATACTGGACAACTTTATAGTGATAATGTGTATAATGATGCAACAGAGAGTGAGATAAGTGGAATGAATGTGAGCTCAAGTTTCCTCCCCCCCCAAGATAATTGATTGCATGAGCCGACCATTGTTCTTTTCTACCTTTCACCACTTCAAGTGTGCTTTCACAGGAGCGAGCTTTGGTTTTAAACAAACAGCCTTTCCTCATAGGGGAGATGCTAAAGGTCTTTAGGCATCCTTGTAGCCATCTGCTGGACTCTTTCAAGGAGTTCCAGCACGGAACTGGACACAATACTCCAGGTGGGGCCTGACCAGACAGAGTAGAGGTGGAAGATCACCTCCTTTGACCTGCTGGCCACGCTCCTTTTAATGCACCCCAGGATCCCATTGGCCCTCTTAGCCACCAGGGCACACTGCTGGCTCATGGCCAACGTGTCATCCACCAGGACCCCCAGGTCCTTCTCAGCAGAGCTCCTCTCCAACAGCTAGTCCCCCAGCCTGTACTGATAGAAGCGGTTATTCCTCTGCAGGTGCAAGACTCTACACATGCTTTTATTAAACCTCATTTGGTTTCTCCCTGCCCAGCTCTCCAGCCTGTCCAGGTCTCGCTGGATGACAGTGCAGTGTTCCTGTGTGTCAGCCACTCCTCCCAGCTTTGTATCATCGGCATACTTGCTGAGGGTGGATGCTATTCCCTCATCAAAGTTGTCGATGAAGATGTTAAATAAGACCGGACCCAAAACCGATCCCTGGGGAACACCGCTTGCCACAGGTCTCCAGCCAGACTCTGCTTCACTGATCACTACCCTCTGAGCTTGGCCCAACAGCCAGTTCTCAACTCACCTCACCATCCACTCTTCTATCTCATACTTTCTCAATTTTGTTATCAGAGTGTCTTGGAGGACAGCATCAAAAGCCTTGCTGAAGTCAAGGTAGATGACATCCACTGCTCCCCCTCCATCTACCCAGCTCGTGATAACATCATAGAAGGCTACGAGGTTGGTCCTGCACAATCTCCCTTTGGTGAATCCATGCTGACTACTCCTCATAACCTCTTCTCTTCCAATTGCTTGGAGATGGCATTCAGAACAAGCTGTTCCATCACCTTTCCAGGGACAGAGGTGAGACTGACTGGCCTGTAATTACTTGGATCCTCCTTCTTGCCCTTTCTGAAGACTGGAGTGACACTGGCTATCCTCTAGTCTTCAGGTACCTCTCCTGATCACCAAGATCTGTCAAAGATGATAGAGAGCAGCTCAGCAATCACCTCTGTCAGCTCCCTGAAGCCACGTAGATGCATCCCATCAGGGCCCATGAATTTGTGTTCATTGATCCCTCTGAGATGCTCCTGGACCACCCCCACCTCAACCAGAGGGAAGCTCTTCGTTTCCCAAACTCTCTCTCTTTCCTCTGGGTTCCAGGAGTTCTGACGGGGAGTCTTTGAAGTGAAGACTGAAGCAAGGAAGGCTTTCAGTATCTCCACCTTCTCGTCATCCCCCATTACCAACACACCTGCCACATTCAACAGGGGACACACATTATCCCTAGTTGTCCTCTTACTATTCATATAGCTAAAAAAACCCTTTTTATTATCCCTTATGTCCATTTCCAGTTTCATTTCCAGGTAGGCTTTAGCTTTCCTAGTTGCATCCCTGCAGGCCCTGACAACATTCCTATATTCTTCCCACATGCTCTGACCCTTTTTTCCACATTTCATGGACCTTATGCTTCCTTTTGAGTTTACCCATGAGCTCCCTGCTCACCCTCACAGGTCTTCTGCCACCCTTTCCTGATTTCTTACTCAAAGGGATGCACCGATCCTGGACTTGAAAGAAGCTCTGCTTAAATGCTACCAAGCTCCCTTACCCTCTAACAGCTTAGCCCATGAGACAGTTCCTATTAAGTCACGGAAGAGATCAAAGTTTGCTCTTCTAAAGTTCAGGGTCCTGATCCCACCCTTTACCAGGCCCACATTCCTCAAGATCACAAACTCAACCAGGGCATGGTCACGGCAGACCAGGCTGTCTCCAATCTTGACACTTTTAATGATCTCTCACGCGTTGGTGAGCACTAGGTCCAACAACACATCACTTCTGGTCAGTCTGTCTAATAGCTGAACTAGAAAGTTGTCATCTATAGACTCAAGGGATCCCCTGGATCTCTTGCAGCTTGCCATGTGGTTTTCCCAGCAGATGTTTGCATGGTTAAAGTACCCCATCAGGTTGACTGCCTGCTAATCAGATGCCTCTTACAGCTGAAGAAGGAAGGTCTCATCAGCAGTTCCTCCTTGATCAGGTGGCCTGTAGTAGACCCCTATCACCAGCTCCTCTTTATTAGCCCCATCCCTAATTCTGACCCACAGGCTCTCAACCTGCTCCTGACCACTTCTCAGAGGGAGCTACTCACAGTCTATGCACTTTTTAACATAGAGGACAACTCCCCCACCCTTCCTACCTAGCCTATCCCTTCTAAAAAGGTGATACCCTTCTACAGGGGTATTCTAGCTGTGGGAATCATCCCACCATGTTTCCATGATAGCAACTAGATCATAATTTTCCAGTGATATCACAGTTTCCAACTCCTCCTTCTTATTACCCATGCTGTGTGCATGGTTGGTGTAAAGACACTTCACCTGGGCTTTCTGACTCACCACCTTTTTTGAGGAGCCCTCCATCAACCCTCTGTGATGGATCTGAAGTTTTCCCCCACTGCCTTCTAGAGGGACGTTAGAAGGTTCCAGAAGGGGAGTCAGCAATACTACCTCCTCTGAGGAGTCCCCTGAAGTCCTATGGGACACTTTAGAAGTATTTGCCCACATTCTCCTAGAATGACAGCATCCTCAAGCCCTTCTCTATCTCATTGTATTCTACCCTCTTCTCCCTTCAAGTCTACTACAAAGCTAGAGGCTACATGGTCTCCCCTAGCAAGCCTCACTATATCCCCTTCCTACCTAGTTTAAAGCCCTGTCAATGAGGCCTGCCAGCTCTTGGGCTAGGATTCTTTTCTGTCTTGGTGACAGGTGACACCTGTCCACAGCCATCAGGCCAGGTGCTGAGTAAACCACCCCATGATTGAATAACCCGAAGTTCCTGAGGCAGCACCAGCTCTCAGCCACCCATTCAACACTTCTACTTTCTTAGCTCACTTCGTGTTCTTTGCTGCCCCAAATGGGATAGAAGAAAACACCACTTGCACTCCCCCTCCCTCAATCAGCCTCCCTAAATCCCTGAAGTTTCTTTTGATACTTCTCAGACTTCTCTGAGAGGTATCTTCACTGCCTGCCTGAACAATGAGTAATGGGTAGTAATTGGAGGGGTGAACCAGATCTGTGAGTTTTCTAATTATGTCCTTGATCCATGCCCCAGGGAAGCAGCACACTTCCCTATGGGTAGGGTCTAGTATGCACATGGGGCCCTCTGTTCCCTTGAGAAGGGAATCCCCAACCACAATCACCTTTCTATCTTTCCTGGTGGAGACAGTCTTGAGGCATGGAGTTGACTTCTTCACTCTTGGTGTCCTCTTAGGGTAATTGTCCCCACCTTCCCATTTGCCTCCTCTTCAACTCCCAGCACCTCAAACCTATTGCTTAGGGGAACGTGGGGAACCAAGGTAGGCAGGGAAGAGGTTTTCCCATGGCACTGAGCTGCAAATATCTTCTAACCCTTTCCATCTTTCTGGTCTCCCACTTCTCCCTATTCTGCCCAATAGGGCTGGGTGTTCATAATTTTTTTTGGGAAAATCTCCCTGTTGATTTTCCCTCTGGCATGCCAGGGAGTTACTCCACCAATCAACCTTCTCGTACACCATAACGCTTCTCAGTCTCTCCACCTCTTCCTTGAGCTCTGCCCCCATGCTGAGCAGATCTTCCACCTGCTCACACCTCACACAGGTGGAATTGCTGCTACCATCCGCTGGCAGGAGCAGGCTCAGGCATTCCTTGCAGCCAAAGACTTGCACAGCCACACTCCTGGGCAGGCCCTCAGTCTGGGTCGCCACGCTCTTTATGGGGCAAGACCTCTGTCTGGTGGAGTCCATGGTAATCTGTGGTCTCAGAGACTGTCAGTAGGTGAAACAGTTCCCCAGGTGATGAGACACAGAAACGACCTGCCTGACCTCCTCTCTCTGCAACGTGTCACTGCTATTTTAAAGGCTGGATTTAATGCTTTGTTTCAGTTAGTATGAAGTTCCCTGATCACTATGATGGTTGACTGAACATCCTTTGAGGTGTCCATGAACTGTAGAAGCTTCCAAGCAGCAATTAAATATCTGAATTGGATTAAGTGATTCTTGTATCAAATTTTTTAACATGCTCTGAGATTTTTCTGAAGACAAGGAGGCATGGAAGTCTAAGTTATATTAGTTCTCCACCAGTAAATGTCCTAAGAATGTGACTAATACTTTTGGAGTTGCAATTATGGGGAAAATAACTTATCTGAATTACCACCAATTTTGTGTGACTGGAATTCATGGACTGAAAAAAACCCAAAAAAGTTTAAAAGTCTTCCTTGATGAGGGTTTAGTCAATAAGCTAAGTGAAGAAGAAAAATAATGCTGAGGAAATTTTTCATACAGATAATATAATAGATGGTGATTTGCATTTGTTTAACACAGATGTAGGTATGTTTTTATTAGTTTTGGGAGGTAGATGTTAAGTTTATTGGAAATTGTAACTTTTTAATTAACTTTTAATATTCTATACACGCTATTAATTTTACATAGGTTTTGCTACTTTAGTGCAAACTCAAACTGTAACACTTTGTAATTATTTGTCTTGTAATTATACAAGAATCCCAGTTAGCCTATTTCTGTTTTATTGGTTATTTTAGCAAAACCAGAAATTGCTGTTTTGCTCACAATGCTACTATTTGAGAAAAATACTATTAATTTAGAATATTTTCTTACAGTAAAAAGCTGTAATTTAGTAAAGGTGTGTATCAGAATTCTTAAATTAATGTTATTCTAAGAAGATGCTTTGTCAAGTAAAGATTTTTTCCTATGGCATGCTGTTTCTTTTTGACATACAAGGATGGATCTTTCCATTCCTACAAAAGCATCAATGATGTTAATATACAATTTAGAGCTGAAATCATTAAATGGTTTGAAGTGAAAAACCAGCCTGTCAAACTACCTGAAATATACAGATATGTTTCTAGCACAGAAATTAAATATGTTTGTCCATAAGAAGTGCTTTTCAAAGTCATCCATCCTTTGTGCTTTTAATTTCACCCATGTATAAAACATCAGTAAACACAAATGAAGGACATCCTCATATATAGATCCTGAGTGGAAGAAGCAAGCCAAAAAGTAGGATAGCTACCCTGAATTTTGGTACAGCTAACTTTGATCTCCTCCGAAATCTAATAGGGGCTATCCCATGGGCTACGCTGTTTGAAGGAATGGGAGCCTGTGAGAGCAGGCTAGCATTCAAACAGCACTTCTTCCAAGCACAGGATTGATGCATCCCTTTGAGTAAGAAATCAGGAAAGAGAGGTAAAAGACCTGCGTGGATGATCAGGAAGCTAATGAATATACTCAAAGGGAAGCAGAAAGTCTATGAACTGTGGAAAAAGGGTCTGAGCACCTGGGAAGAATACAGGAATGTTATCAGGGTCTGTAGGGAAGCAACTAGGAAGGCTAAAGTCCGCTTGGAAGTGCAGTTGGCAAGGGATAAAGGATAATAAAAAGGGGTTTTTTAGATATGTGAATAGTAAGAGGATGACCAGGGATAATGCAGGCCCCTTGCTGAAAAAGGCGGGTATCCTGGTAACGGGGGATGACGAGAAGGTGGAGATACTGAATGCCTTCTTGGCTTCAGTCTTCTCTTCAAAGCGCCCTCGGTACCCACAGACACAGGATGAAAGTAGTAATGTTTGGGAATTGAAGAGCTTCCCTTTGGTTGAGGTGGGGGTGGTCCAGGAGCATCTCAAAGGGATTAATGTACACAAATCCATGGGCCCGGATGAGATGCATCCACGTGTGCTGAGGGAGCTGGTGGAAGTGTTTGCGGAGCTGCTCTCTATCATCTTCGACAGGTCTTAGTGAACAGGAGAAGTGCCCAAGGACTGGAGGATATCCAATGTCACTCTGGTCTTAAAAAGGGCAAGAAGGAGGATCCTAGCAACAACCACACTTCTGTCCCTGGAAAGGTGATGGAACAACTTGTTCTGGATGCCATCACCAAGCAACTGGAAGAGAAGAAGGTTATGAGGAGTAGTCAGCATGGATTCACCAAGGGGAGATCGTGCTCGACCAATCACATAGCCTTCTATGATGTCATCACCAGCTGGGTAGATGGAGGGAGAACAGTGGATGTCATCTACCTTGACTTCAGCAAGGCTTTCGATACTGTCTCCTATGACATCCTGATAGAAAAGCTGAGAGAGCATGGGATAGATGTGTGGACAGTGAGGTGGGTTGAGAATTGGCTGTCGGACCGAGCCCAGAGGGTTGTGATCGGTGGAGCAGAGTCGGACTGGAGACCTGTGACTAGCAGTGTTCCCCAGGGCTCAATGTTGGGTCCAGTCCTGTTCAATATCTTCACTGACGACCTTGATGAGGGAATAGCATCCACCCTCAGCAAGCACACCAGTGATACAAAGCTGGGAGGGGTGGCTGACATAGAGGAACACTGTGCAGCCATCCAGCAAGACCTGGACAGGCTGGAGAGCTGGGCCGGGAGAAACCTAATGAAATTCAACAAAAGCATGAGTAAAGTCTTGCAGCTGGGATGAAACAACCATTCATTTCAGTACAGGCTGGGGGATGTCCTGCTGGAGAAAAACACTGTGGAGAAGGACCTGGGAGTCCTAGTGGATGACAGGTTGGCTATGAGCCAGCAGTGTGCCCTGATGGCTAAGAGAGCCAATGGGATCCTGGGGTGCATCTGGAGGAGTGTGGCCAGCAGGTCAAAGGAGGTGATCCTCCCCCTCTACTCTGCCCTGGTCAGGCCCCACCTGGAGTATTGTGTCCAGTTCTGGGCTCCCTAGTATAAAAAGGACAGGGATCTCCTGGAGAGAGTCCAAAGAAGGGCTACAAAGATGATTAAGGGCCTGGAGCATCTCCCCTATGAGGACAGGCTGAATAAGCTGGGACTGTCTAGAGAAAAGAAGATTAAAGGGAGACCTAATTGGTGTTTACAATTATCTTAAGCATTGGATGCAGGGGGAATTAGCCAGTCCCTTTTCAGAGGTTAGTGGAGACAGGACAAGGGGCAATGGCTGAAATTTAGAACACAAGAAGTTCCACACCAACATGCAGAAAAGCTTTTTCACAGTAAGGGTGACAGAGCCCTGGAATAGGCTGCCCAGGGGGGTGGTGGAGACTCCTTCCCTGGAGATATTCAAGACTTGTCTGGATGCCTATCTGTGTAATATGAGCTAGGGAGCTGCTTTGGCAGGGGCGATGGACCCGATGATCTCTTGAGGTCCCTTCCAACTCCTAACATTCTGTGATTCTGTGATATAGTTGTAAAACAGTAGCACACCTAGCAAGCTAATAGTATCTTTCTCCAGGGCCTGGACATCATTTCATTTTATAGAAAAGGACGTTATAAAATGGATAAAAAATCTTCATCTCAGTGTTTTATGTTATTTCCTCAGTCATTACATGAAAGAAAAATAGGATATCTTGTTCAATACCTTTACTCTTTGGCCATTCCAACATATAACTTCTATCATAATATTGTCTTATCAAAAGAAGTTCTCAGACAACTGGCTAGTCAATATTCTTTCTTGATATAGAATATTATAAACATCAGAAGGTATGAGACATATCACAGAGAGTTTGAGCAGTCTGAAGATATCTTATTCATTCTAATTTACTGATCTCCTGTAATGATTTCAGACATATCTGAATAAAGCCTAATAGAATAGAACTATCTCATACTTCACATGAATAGCACTTAGGTAATCTTGTAAATTCCATAGAAGTGTTCTGTGAGCTCTGAAAAGATGCATTTTTTTCTGTTTTCTAGGTTAAACATATTTTGAATTTTTTAAGAATTAAAATACGCAAGATGGACATGTAAAATAAATTTTGCTTCTTTTGATCACTAGGAAAACTAATGTTACTGAATAGAATGCTATTAATTCTAGTGGTCATGTACCTAGTTGTAAAGAAGCATTTTTATTATTGTTGAGATTTTTCATATATGCCCTAGAACTTTATCTTTTGCCAGTAGTGAATGACTGATCAGTTAGACTAATATACTATGATCTCCAATAACTATTCTAAATTCCAGTAATTTAGTGATTAAAAATGTTTCCAGTATTAAAATTTTAAATGTTTAAAATTCATCCTGTTTACTGCAGGATTTCTTGTTATAAACCTAGTCATAGCCATTCTATTTTATAAACAAAGCTATGAGAGAAGAACATAAATTCTCTGATAGTGAACATTCTGGCAGCATATTCCCCTTCCAACACTGCCTAGTTGAAGCATGCACACTGATCAATAGATCAAAAAAACGGAAATCAGATTTTCCTTTACCTTCTGAATTACTTATTTCCCACTCACATCAACATATTCTGTGACTAAACAGAGAATGAGCTATACAGTGCTTAAACCACAATCTATTAAAGTATGACTTCATATGTTTCTCTTCTCCATAATAAAATCTTGTGTCATTTATCTTCATCTATGAGAGAGTCACCCAGGAATTAGCTTTGATGTTAAATGGGGATAGGATCATAAACTGCTGGCATCACTGTTATTATTCCTGATATATCAGAGAGATACCCAATCCATAACATTTCATTAAATTTTTTCAAAATGCATCTTAATGTCCACTTGTTACCACAGAGCTGGTCTTCAAATCAGTTAACCCAGAAAACATCTCTATTCTTCACTGAACATAAAAACATTTTTCAATATATTACTGGGAGATGTGAAGCCTCACATCCAGCTGGGAAGGCGTATCAAGTGGAAAACATCCTGGAGAAGCTATGGGAGGGTTGGAAGAAGATTTATGACCAGGATTTATTTTTTTTTCTCTCCATTTTTCTAGAATAACATGCTTGATTTGTTCCAGTAATTCTGTTGATTATCAGGTGTATTGATGAAAACATAGAATAACCAGGAAAGTTAGAAAGTAAAAATGATTTCCCTAGTTAGAAAATTATAACTAGAGTTGTATCTTTCATTTGTTCGGAACATCGTGAAATGGCTCATTCACTTGAACATTTGAAAT
Organism: Laterallus jamaicensis coturniculus; assembly: GCA_022605575.1. Taxonomy (NCBI): domain Eukaryota; kingdom Metazoa; phylum Chordata; class Aves; order Gruiformes; family Rallidae; genus Laterallus; species Laterallus jamaicensis. Next base: position 1,574,668 of record JAKCOX010000062.1, read on the forward strand.
GCATGTGTACGAGCAGACTAATGCCAATCCTTAATTCACTTATTGCACAAGACTAAAAGGCACTATTTTCTTCCTTTCCCTTTTTTTTTTTTTTTGCAGAGTATATAAAAATGATTTTGTGAAGCAATTTTTGTCCTTGTAAGTACTAATTAATCAATTTATTAATTCAACTTGAGAAGTTGACTCCTTGTGAGTGATGAGAGACATTCTTTCACCTTAGCCAGTATTCCCCAAACCATTCTTCTCCACAAAGTGAGTAATGTCAAAAAATGAGCTACTGCAAAAACCAGAATCAAGGTGGATCCAATTCTGTATATTTTATTGAAAATGTTTCATTGCAGGTATATTTTAATAACTGTTACACTTTCTTTTGTAAGTTTTGGAAAAGAAGAAAAAGAATCAAGGATGTGTAGCATGTATAAGGTGTTTATATGAAGCCACTTACATGTCATTTCATCTGTCTTTAAAAAGCCTAGAAATAAGTCTGTAACAAAAACTTTTCTGTTCCTATTTTCATAATTACATGAATTACATGCCAAGGCCTAAGCCTTAGAAGAATTATTTTTGTAAGTCTTTACTGTAACTCTAATGATTTAACAGAGGTGCTGAAGATATCATAATTATATGTGACCTGACCTCAAGTCTGATGATGATCTGGGCAATTAAGAAAGGAACGTGTTGCATCTGTTTCAACAAATTTTTGTGATTTGAAAAACGTAATTTATAATGTCACTGCAGTTTCCTGATTTTTCTGTCTATTTTTAAAATTCTCTTAGCTTCATCTGCAAGTCGAAATAGGTCATACTTTAATATAACAAAATGACAGAAAACAACTTTTTGAAAGCTACGTCATTCCAAAACTGGCATATGTGTTAATAATACCAACTCACCATACAGACACTGAAAATTCAAGATTAATTATTTTTTTACCACTGGCAGCTTCATTTCCTTCTCACTACTAAATTTTTTTAGAAACATGTTAGGATTCATTTGCAGCTGGAGGCAAAAGAAGATACATTATGCCATGTAAAAAGGCACCAGGCAATCAAGTTTACGAAATTAAATACAAAATTATTTATACACTGGGGGAAGGGAGGTAAGGAAAAAAAAAAAGAAGAGAGATATTAAATGTAAGATAATGCCTTACCCTAACTGAAGACAAGTAGGATTTTTCACCTATCAGTTAAAATTTTAATTTCTTTGCATTTCCTCTCTCAAGGTTGTACACCCATGCAAACAAACACATGGACACACACAATCAGTCTGTAAAACCCATCCCAGTAAAAATGGTTTTGAAAATATATGATACTTCCATTTTTCAAAATAAATCTTAAGTAGGATCTAATTTAAACACTGATATCTTATATTCTTCAGATAGGGGAGGAAGTGCGCATTTTATTTGTTTATGAATTACACTTATTTTCTTGGATATACAATTCTAATATCTTCTTCATATCCACTTCCATATTCATGTTTCAAAGTTGGCTTTGACATTCACCAAGGGCAAAACGTAAAATAAAATAATAAGTAGGAGAGGATTATAGACTGTCTTAAATGAGGAATGCATCTGTGGGCATGGGTGCTACACACGGAGTCATAGCAGCCCATTACTGAAATATAATGCATTATAGTGGGATTTATTTATTTTTTTAAATTATCTTTCAGAGAAGATTTCATAAATATTTTCAGAGAAATGGCTGGCGAGGGTGTGGGACAAGCACTTAGCACTGCTAACAATGAAACCAAGACATATATTTTCCTCTAAGATCTAAAGTAAGAGCCTTTGAAGGAAAGTAGTTCAAACAGTGGTTAATGTGTAAGTCCCCCACATTATACTATGAAAAAATAAAAAAGGTTGCTTCAGTGAAGGAAAAAGGAAAGCCTAACAAATAAAGCTTCTGAAGCATCACATGGCAGGTGGTGGATCCTTAAGCTAGACCAGTAACGGAGGAAGAGCTGGAAAATGGCATGCGAAAGAAAAAAGATCTAATTATTTTGTGATTTGCTTTAATTTAAATCAGACTTTAATTTGTTGTCACAACAGATTAACAGTGGCTGCACAAACAAATGTAATGAATTCAGGGTGTTTCAAAGCCAAAGGCTAAACCTGGATTTATTGTTGGCATGTGCTTTATCCATCTCTCTGGCCTGGGCAGGACTTGTTTCTTTTTTCTTTTCCTTTTTTTACTTACCAGAAAAGTCAATGATTTAAGGCAAACTAATGAGAAATAAATAAAATGAAGCAAGCTTCAACTTAACTTGAGGATTTGTGTTTGTGTGGATATTTCAAAGTAATGCCATAAGCAGCTGTGCCTTATTCCATTTAATTTATTTTTTTTTTCTGACTGAGCAAAGAGAAAAAGTGTTCTCCACCATAACACTGATTTGGACCTAATCTGGCATAGCCTTTTTATTAATATTGTACTAAACCTCAGGAAATGATGCCATAGGCCACATATTAGTGCCAAAATATATATGAAGTCAGTTGATTCTATTTATTAAGACCATACAAGGTCTTTGACCTTCTTACAGTGCACAAACATTCGGCCAGCTGGCTTACAGACATTCTTTTATACTAAATCTGCACACTCATATCTGTTAGAGACTTTTCACTTCATCACAGCACATAGAGTACCAGAACTGTAGCAGTTTATATGATTATATTTAGACTGCATGACTGGCCAGTAGAAGTACATACTGTGTCACTCATACATTCATTATTGGTGGATGATAACAACCATACTGCTTCTTTTGTGTAGATAAATCATATTAAACTGAGAACCTGGAAATGATCAGATTAGGAATTAGCTCTGAACACCCATCTCACTATATAACACAGAAATATTTAATTTGGCAGGAATTTATCACTGGAAAAAATCATCTGAGTGCAAAAGCATTTAAGAATGCATTTTCGAAAGCTTGAATAGGCACAAATCCCTTTCTGAGGTGTAAGTATAGGTTAGAGGTGTTACTGATTTTCAAAGAGATTACCTGAATCTGTAATGGAAAGGTGCAAAGTGACTGTTTAGTAGACATAACCCACATTTCCTGAGCCCTGCTCTGCAAACTGCAAACAAACACAATCTGTTTATTTCATGAATAGCCTGTCTGTTCACAACCTTAAGGTCTCAACAGAGACCAAATTCAAAACATTTTGTGACCATTCATATTCCTCCACTAATTCGAAGGCATCATGTTCCATCCTGGGACTGGGTACCTACTCCATCGTTATACTTATGTTTTGTCTTTTTATATTGGGCATCAGTGGCAGAGTTTTGATAGCAGGACACTGCCAGGGTGAGCTGTATGGAAGGAGGCAGTGAACTGCCCTGTGCCAGTTCCAGACAGTCCTATAATGCTGTGAAACAGACCGAAATGGATCACTGAATGCCAAAACTTCAATCAGGCAGAGGAGATTACTCTCTCTCTACTCAAACATATTTAAGAAAGAGAAGTAGTTGTGAGGGACAGGAGGAAACGCTGTAGCCATCATCTTGGAAGGAGATCCTCCATGCTGGAGGAGATACCTGCAGGGGACTGTGACCATGGCTAATGAACACCAGGTCAGGGATACCACTAAGGGACAGCAGCCTGTAGGGGAGCCATGCTGGCAAAGGGACACTTCTGTGAGGACAAAGACAGGTGCACCATACCAGGGCAGGGGACTATTAAGGAGCAAAAAGCAGCACAAATAAACCATTAAGTGCAGACCCTAAATTCCCCCACTGCTAATGATCCCAGCAAAGGGATTGAAAGTGACTGATTGTATCATGTCAAAATGAAGGGAAGTTGAGGCTGCAAAGTGGAGGAGGAGACATGTTTGTCTGAAGCAGAGCCAAGGGGAGGGGACTTAGAAAGGCCTTTCCCTGAATGTTTCTTTAACTATTTATATCTTCTTCTATTTTTTCCCTTGCCCCTGAATCAGTATTATAAGATTCACGTTAATTGTCAATTAATTAAAGTAAGTTAAATTCCCCAAGTTGAGACATTTAGCTTGTCACACTTCTTAAGATAAGCCATCTTTCACTAGATGCAGAGACTTCTTTAACTGTGGCTCATCTTTCTTGTTCTCGCTAAAACATTCCAGCAGAGGAAAAAACAAGCCTTTACAATTCTGTACAGGTCTTGAAGAACATATTAAATGAAAATGTACGTCTTCCTAAACATGTGGTAGAAAAATAGGGACAGTTCTGGCTGGACACTCACCTATTCCAAAGATAATTGTTATTCTTCATATTCCTGTTTTGATATGATTTCAGTTAGAAGTGTCTTCATCTGGTAAGACTGACAAATTCTACATTTATCTCCAATAGGAGAGAGGATCTTGAAAACATAAAATGGCACTTAAAGTGATAGTGATGTAGGTTGCCTACAAATCTTTGTTAAAAAGATCATAACATTATATTAGGAGAAATAAATGAATAACAGAAATATTCAGATAAGTACTACTTAATTTTCCTGAGACTGCCTTCATTTAACTTGTGTCTTATTGAGAAGCACCCAGAAACCCCTCTCAATTTTGTTTATACAGTTGGCACATAATAGTTATTTCTTTCTTCCTTTGGGCCATAGATAGTATATATTCTGTGATTAACACATGTTCATAGTATTTTATTATTCTTTTTTTTTATAGCAGTGTTTGGGTTTTTTTTCATAGTGTTGTTCTTCAGAAACTTGGGAGTTTGCATTATTTATTTAGCCCATTTAATAATGAGTTTTATCCTCTTATAATATTTAAAACCCTTTTTAATGAAATTATCCAGAAAGTAACTACAGTTTTATCTTGCTTCTCCCAAACTCAGTTCTTGCCTAACATTATGCCAAAGGATCCATTTCCATGCTTCTCTTTTCTCACGAATGCAGTCCCATTTATCCCATTATTATCTTGGACAGCTCCTTTCCTTGCTTCCCGACTTCTATGTCCAGCCTACTCCTGTCTTCAGCTAATCCTGGAGCTTCAATAGAGGGGTGCTTATGTGAGTTTTTGAACCCATTCATACTTTGCGACTTTTATGCCTAAAGTTTCCCCCAAATCAGATTTCAAGACTATTCAGAGGTGGACAGCTTGTACCTCTAATATTAAATAATTGCACTAAGTAGAACTGAAAGGTAATATATATCTATTTTATTGGACAGTAGTTGAGGGGTGTATGTGTATGTGTATGCACATGTGTTTGTGTATAAGATTTAGACTCCTCTCAGAATCACTGCATTCTTAAATAACCTAAAAAAATTCACATATAGACACTAATATTCCTACTGCTGTCATTATTTGTGAATAAGCTTAGGTATTCATCTGAATCACTGAAAAAGAGCAAAATGCAATTTTTTTAAACATTTGACTTCCCTTTACAGAAAAAAAAAGAGCCAATTAACAAGAATAAAAAAGAATTCGCAATAACTGAATGATAATAGTATATTAAATCTCTATGCTGTCATAAACAGTTGTCACATAGAGGACTGAATTCACAGATTTACAGAAAGGAGGGGATTAGATGATGTGTTTTGTTGTTTACATATTATAAGATCTTGGGATCCCTAATGGAATTCACAACCTCCATTTTAATCTTCTTGAAATCTTTGCCACTGCTGCCTACTTTAATCTCTTCTCATAAAGAGAATGTTAAAACAAGAAACATCAAGGGTGATTTTCAACTTCAGTAGAGAAACAGGGAACTCAGCAGTTTTCTAACCAGGTATAGTACAGCTCTTGTTCCTAACAATACTCGATAGATAAAATTTTAAATGTGCATTCTGTAAAGTAGTTTACATAGGGCAATTAGTATTTTGCTTTAAGTTTGGCTTGTTTTTTAATAATAAAATGGGCCTGTTCTGCTAGAGAGTCTTATTCTTGCAAGTAAACAATTTAGACCTTTTTTCCCCTCAACATTTTTAATGCCTTTCCACATGGGACAATGAAAAAAATACCTTATTCTTATGATGATGTTATAGAATTTAAATTGTTCTATTTATGTAAGTGGAAATCCATAGACTTCAGCACTGTAACAGTAGAAAAAAAAAGAGAATTGAGCCTGTGATTAACAGTTTCTAATCTCTGACCAAGACGTTCTGTTTCAGAGTTACTTCCAAGAGTTTTCTTAAGGTGGACTGTTAGCAACAAAAATTCCTATAATGTCATAAAATAAAGAAGACCAGCTGGTTAAGTACTAGAAATCAGTAAAAAGATGCAATACAATCCTGGAAATTCATATTGAAGATCACAATGTTTTCCCTTCCATTTCAAAATAGAAGAAACTCCAGTCAGAGTCATTGTCTAAATTAGTGGGATTCAGTTCCAATGGGACTGAGACTTTAATTCTAAAAAAGTAATACTTCCATCACCTGTGTGACGTGTGAGCAGGTGGATGACCTCCTCTGCTTAGTTGCTAGGCTAGAGGATGAGCTTGGGAGGGTAAAAGCCACCCGGGTAAGGGAGCGTGAAGAGCTCAAAAGGCTGAAAGCCATTCGGGAAAGGGAGCGTGAAGAGCTTGAAAGGCTGAAAGCCATTCGGGAAAGGGAGCGAGAAGAGCTCGAAAGGCTGAAAGCCATTCGAGAATGCGAGATGGAAATTGACTGGTGGAGTAGCTCCCTGGCATCCAAGAGGGAAGAGTGCCAGGAAGATTCCACACTACTGAAGGCGGTCCCCCTGCCCTGCCCTAGCCAGGTAAATGGGAGCAACCCACACCCTGAGGAGGGCTGGAAGGTGGTCCCTACTCGCTGCCGTAGACACTCCCCCTGCCTCCCTACCCCACCCCCTCAGGTCCCCATAAGCAACAGATATGGGGCCATGGGAGTTGAAGGTGAGGTATGTGAGGAGACGAATACAATCCCTCTACCTCAGAGGAAGCAAAAGCCCAGAGCAAGGAGAGTATCTGCACGCCTTGAGACGGCCTCAGAAAAGCGAGTAAGAAGAGTAGTTGTAGTTGGGGATTCCCTCCTTAGTGGGACGGAGGGCCCCATATGCAGACCAGGCCCTACACGTAGGGAGGTGTGCTGCCTTCCTGGTGCCAGGATCAGGGATATTACCAGAAGGCTCCCAGGGCTGGTTAGTCCCTCTGATTATTACCCACTCGTGATAGTTCAAGCAGGTAAAGATGCAATCATGAAGTGTAGCCTGCGCACTATCAAGAGTGAATTTCGTGACCTAGGTCGCTTTGTTGGGGGGGCGGGTGCCCAAATAATATTTTCTTCTATTCCCACTTGTGGGAGGTGGGGTTCGGAGCAGGTCAGAAGAACCCATGAATTGAATCAGTGGTTGAAAGGCTGGTGCCTGCACAAGAAATTTGGGTTTTTTGACCAAGGGATGGTGTACTCTGCTCCGGACATGAGTACTGCTAATGGGGCTTACCTGTCCCATAGAGGAAAGCGGATCCTTGCTCAGGAGATGGCAGGGCTCATTGATAGGGATTTAAACTAGTTAGGAAGGGGGAAGGGGATATTACAAAGGCTGCTGGGGTAAGGCAGATGCTTTGGGAGACACAGCACGAGTTGCTGGGGGAAATAGATAAATGCCAACAGCACAATTGCAGACTTGGGGATGTTGCTCCACACGAGATTAGGGATAACTCTGTGGACTACCCCATGAACTCCTCGGTGGAGCAGTTTTTGCCCACCCCCTATCGAAAATCTCGCAGTGAGCTGTTGGGGATATCTGGATCTGCTGCCCCACTAAAATGCCTATACACAAACGCACGTAGCATGGGGAACAAACAAGAAGAATTAGAGATCTTTGTGCGGTCACAGGGCCACGATCTCATTGCGATCACTGAGACGTGGTGGGACAGCCTGGATGACTGGCATGCTACCATGGATGGCTATGTGCTTTTTAGGAAAGATAGACTAGGGAGACGAGGTGGAGGAGTTGCTCTTTATGTTAGAGAGCACCTAGAATGTATTGAGCTCCACCTGGGTAGGGATGAACCGCTTGCCGAGAGCTTGTGGGTAAGAATTAAAAGGCAGGCCAGTTTGGGTGACATAGTCGTGGGTGTGTACTACAGGCCCCCTGATCAAGAGGAGCGGGTTGATAATGAATTTTATAAGCAATTGGAAGTAGCCTCAAGATCGCAGGCGCTGGTCCTTATGGGGGACTTCAACTACCCAGATATTTGCTGGGCAAGCAATACGGCCAGTTGTATGCAGTCCAGACAATTTCTGCAGTATATGGAAGACAACTTCCTGATACAGATGGTGCAGGAACCTACTAGGGGAGGGCGGATGCTTGACCTTGTTTTTACTAACAAGGACGGGCTCGTCAGTGAAGTGAAGGTCAGGGGCTGCTTAGGACAAAGTGACCATGAAATGGTCGAGTTCAAGATCCTGAGTGGAAGAGGCAAGCCAAAAAGTAGGATAGCTACCCTGAATTTTGGAAGAGCTAACTTTGATCTCCTCCGAAATCAAATAGGGGCTATCCCATGGGCTGCTCTGTTTGAAGGAATGGGAGCCTGCGAGTGCTGGCTAACATTCAAACAGCACTTCTTCCAAGCACAGAATAGGTGCATCCCTTTGAGTAAGAAATCGGGAAAGAGAGGTAGAAGACCTGAGTGGATAAGCAGGGAACTTATGAGTAAACTCAAAGGGAAGCAGAAAACCTATAAACTGTGGAAACAGGGTCTGAGATCATGGGATGAATATAAGGATGTGGCCAGGGCCTGTAGGGATGCAACTAGGAGGGCTAAGGCCTGCTTAGAAATTAAGCTGGCAAGGGACATAAAGGACAACAAAAAGAGCTTTTTCAGGTATGTAAATAGTAAAAGGATGACCAGGGATAATGTAGGTCCCTTGTTGAATGAGGCGGGTGTCTTGGTGACGGGAGATGATGAGAAGGTGGAGATACTTAATGCCTTCTTTGCCTCGGTCTTTACTCCGAAGGCTTCTCAGGACTCACAGATCCCAGATGTAAGTAGGAGTGGTTGGGGAACGAATGGCTCCCCTCTAGTAGAGGTAGGGGTGGTCCAGGAGCGACTCAAAGGAATGGATGCACACAAATCCATGGGCCCGGATGGGATACACCCACGTGTGCTGAGAGAGCTGGCGGAGGTGATTGCAGAGCCGCTCTCTATCATCTTTGACAGATCCTGGACTACAGGAGAAGTGCCTGAAGGTTGGAGGATAGCCAATGTCACTCCAGTCTTTAAAAAAGGCAAGAAGGAGGATCCCAGTAACTATAGGCCAGTCAGCCTCACCTCTGTCCCTGGAAAGGTGATGGAACAGCTTGTTTTGGATGCCATCTCCAAACAACTGGAAGAGAAGAAGGTCATGAGGAATAGTCAGCATGGATTCACCAAGGGGAGATCGTGCTCGACCAATCTCATAGCCTTCTATGATGTTATTACCAACTGGGTGGATGGAGGGAGAGCAGTGGATGTCATCTACCTCGACTTTAGCAAAGCTTTCGATACTGTCTCCCACAACATCCTGATAGAGAAGCTGAGGAAACAAGGGATAGACGAGTGGACAGTGAGGAGGGTTGAGAACTGGCTGTCAGACCGGGCTCAGAGGGTCGTGATCAGTGGAGTAGAATCTGAATGGAGGCCTGTGACTAGCGGTGTTCCCCAGGGCTCAGTGTTGGGTCCAGTCCTGTTTAATATCTTCATTGACGACCTTGATGAGGGAATAGCATCCACCCTCAGCAAGTACGCCGATGATACAAAGCTGGGAGGGGTGGCTGACACGCAGGAACACTGCACTGCCATTCAGCGAGATCTGGACAGACTGGAGAGCTGGGCAGGGAGAAATCTAATGAAATTCAACAAAAGCAAGTGCAAAGTCTTGCACCTGGGGAGGAATAACCGACTGTATCAGTACAGGCTGGGGGATGACCTGTTGGAGAAGAGCTCTATGGAGAAGGACCTGGGGGTCCTGGTTGATGACAGGTTGGCTATGAGCCAGCAGTGTGCCCTGGTGGCCAAGAGAGCCAATGGGATCCTGGGATGCATCAGGAAGAGTGTGTCCAGCAGGTCGAAGGAGGTGATCCTCCCCCTGTACTCTGCGTTGGTCAGGCCCCACCTGGAATACTGTGTCCAGTTCTGGGCTCCCTGGTATAGAAAAGACAGGGACCTTCTGGAGAGAGTCCAGAGAAGGGCGACAAAGATGATTAGGGGTCTGGAACATCTCCCCTATGAGGAAAGGCTGAGTGAGCTGGGTCTGTTCAGCCTGGAAAAAAGGAGACTTAGGGGGGACCTAATTAGTGTTTACAAGTATCTTAGACATGGGTGGCAGGGGGAATTGGCCAGCCCCTTTTATTTGGTCAGTGGGGACAGGACTAGGGGCAATGGCTGTAAGCTGGAGCACAGGAAGTTCCGCACCAACATGCGGAAGAACTTTTTCACAGTGAGGGTGACGGAGCAGTGGAATAGGCTGCCCAGGGAGGTGGTGGAGTCTCCTTCTCTGGAGATATTCAAGTCTCGTCTGGACGCCTATCTATGTAATATGAGATAGGGAGCCTGCTTTGGCAGGGGGGTTGGACCCGAAGATCTCTTGAGGTCCCTTCCAACCCCTAAGATTCTGTGATTCTGTGATTCTGTGATCAACTATTGTCTTCCAAAACCAGAGGCAAAATAGACTACAAAGGGAGCTGGGACCTTTGAAGCCCATTGGAAACAGTCATGTCTAAACATCCAGTGTATTGGCAGCACTGCAGGGAGATCTGAAATGCAATATAATTTTATGTATTTATGACATAGAATTTTCTCTCAATTAAAAGAAATATTTAAATGAAGAGCAGAAATTGGGAAAATTACAAGATTTGGTTTATACTTGAATTTCCAGGTAGTAAATATATGGTAATAAACAACAACTGCTATTTCTCCTTCAAAGCGTAGAATGCTCCTTAAACTCTGTGTGAACACTGACTTGGGAGTTGTCATGTGCTGCAGTGCCTCTGTGAACCCTTCAAATTCTCAACTTAATGAAAATCTTGTTTTCTGCACTGTAGAGATGTGGGGTCTACCCTCACAAAGAAGTTTGAATTATCGTTCGTAAAATAAGTTTACAGAGTTTTCCCTTCCTTACACCCTCTGTTTAAACCATGGGCCCTGATGGGATTCATCCACATATGTTGTGCGAGCTGGTGGAGGTGATTGCTGGGCCACTCTCTATCATTTTTACAGGTCTTGGAGAACATGAAAGGTGCCTGAATGCTGGAGGATAGCCAGTGGGAATCCTGGTGGATGACAGGTTGGCTATGAGCCAGCAGTGTGTCCTGGTGGCCAAGAAAGCCAATGGGATCCTGGGGTGCATCAAAATGAGCATGGCCAGCAGGTCAAGGGCGGTGATCCTCCTCCTCTACTCTGCCCTGGTCAGGCCCCACCTGAAGTATTGTGTCCAGTTTTGGGCTCCCTGGTATAAAAAAGACAGGGATCTCCTGGAGAGAGTCCAGCAGAGGGCTACAAGGATGATTTAAGGTTCTGGAGCATCTCCCGTGTGAGGAAAGGCTGAGTGAGCTGGGGCTGTTCAGCCTTGAGAAAAGAAGACTAAGAGGGGAAAATTTTAATGTTTATAAATATCTGAAGTGTGGGACACAGGGGGAATGGCCAGCCTCTTTCGGTTGTGTGTGGAGACAGAGAAAGGGGCAATGGCTTCAAGGAAGTTCTGCACCAACATGTGGAAGAACTTTTTCACAGTAAGGGTGACAGAGCACTGGGGCAGGCTGCCCCGGGGCAGGGGGTGGTGGTGGTGGTGGTGGTGGAATCTCATTCTCTGGATATATTCAAGACCTGTCTGGATGCCTCCCTGTGCATTCTGTCCTAGGGAACCTGCTTTGGCAGGGGGGTGGATTCGATGATCTCTGGAGGTCCCTTCCAACCCCTACAGTTCTATGAATATGTGAATATGTGAACCCTTCCTAAAGTCTTTGATGTGAGATTTAGAATTCCATCATACAAAGGTGTAAGAACAAGGTCGCAGGAAAAGGTAAGTAGAGAATAATAATAACACATAAGTCCATCTTCTATGGTGAAACAGGGTGCTGCCGTCCAGTTTTCATCTCTCAGGTATTACTGTTCATTCAGCTTTATTCCGACATGGTATCACTGTGCGGTCTCCACTTCGGTTTCCCAGTGTAGACATAGCCTAGATTTAAAAGAAATCATTGCAAATGAGATTCTGACAAGGCTGGTCTCTTGCCTCCATTGCTGACTTCTTACACCTGGGGATCGAGTGCTCTTGTGCTTTGTTGAAAGTGTCCTTAAAGATCTTCCAGCTCTGTTCTGCCCCTTTTTCTCTGAGGGCCATTTCCCAGGGAGTCCTGTTGATTAGCTCCTTGAAGAGATGGCTTTCCTGATATTCAGGGTCCTGACTACACTTCTCATTTGGTTCATACGCCTTAGGTAAGTGAACTTCACCAGTGCATCATCACTGCAGCCCAGGCTGTTTCCAATCTTGACATCCCTGATGAGCTCACATTGGTGATCTTCAGGTCCAATATCACTTCCCCTCCAGTAGGGCTGTCTATTTCCTGTCTCAGGAAATTGTCCTCTAGGCACTCCAGGAGTCTCTTTGATTGCCTACAGCTTGCCATGCTACTTTTCCAACAGATATCGGGGTGGTTGTTCTTATGAATGCATAAGGTTGTTCTTATGAGTACAAGTAACCTTAATGAAATCAAAACATTGATAAAGCCCTCTTACTTTTGCTGATTCTAACTAAGAAGAGCATTTATTTCCTTTTTTTCATCACTATTCATTTTGCTTCTAGACGTTACACTATGCAGTTGAGTTGCCTAGAATTTTATTAAAGACTCTGAACAATGGATAAGCTTTTGAATAAAACTTAGAAGCTTGGTACGTTGTTGTGTTGTGTTGTATTATATTAGTAGATGCAGTGCAAATCTTTCCAGTTCAGGAAGTATTTCATTACCAGTTCACAAGGCTGGAAGAATATGCAGGTAATCAGACTGAGAAATAGTGTTCTACATATAAAATAATGATAATATTTGCACTTTGAGAGTAAATACCAGTTGTGGATCTCAAATATATATTATCTATTAACATTTAAACCCTCACACCTCTGCACTGCAAGCAATCTATGCCAATACTTTTTCTACCTATGAGCTTCATTGGACAACCACACCTATCTACATATCATAGAATCATAGAATCATAGAATTGTAGGGGTTGGAAGGGACCTCGAGAAATCATCGGATCCAACCCCCCTGCCAAAGCAGCTCCCTAGGACATATCACTCAGATAGGCGTCCTGACAGGTCTTGAATATCTCCAGAGAAGGAGACTTCACCACCTCCCTGGGCAGCCTATTCCAGGGCTCTGTCACCCTTACTGTGAAAATTCTTTTCTGCATGTTGGTGTGGAACTTCTTGTGTTCTAACTTGCAGCCATTGCCCCTTGTCCTGTCTCCGCTAACCACTGAAAAGGGACTGGCTAATTCCCCTTGCATCCCCTGCTTCAGATAATTATAGACTTTAATTAGGTCCCCCCTTAGTCTTCTCTTCTCAAGGCTGAAGAGTCCCAATTTACTCAGCCTATCCTCATAGCCCTTCTTTGGACTCTGTCCAGGAGATCCCTGTCCTTTTTAAACCATGGAGCCCAGAACTGGACACAATACTTCAGGTGGGGCCTGACCAGGGCAGAGTAGAGGGGGAGGATCACCTCCTTTGACCCGCTGGCTACACTCCTCCGGATGCACCCCAGGATCCCATTAGCTCTCTTAGCCACCAGGGCACACTGCTGCCTCATGGCTAACCTGTCATCTACCAGGACCCCCAGGTCCTTCTCCACTGAGCTCTTCTCCAGCAGGTCATCCCCCAGCCTGTACTGATACAAAAAGTTGTTTCTTCCCAGCTGCAAGACTTTACTCATGCTTTTGTTGAATTTCGTCCGGTTTCTAACTGCCTAGCTCTCCAGCCTGTCCAGGTCTTGCTGGATGGCAGCACAGTGTTCCTAAATGTCAGCCACCCCTCCCAGCTTTGTATCATTGGCGTACTTGCTGAGGGTGGATGCTATTCCCTCATCAAGGTCGTCAGTGAAGATATTGAACAGGACTGGACCCAACACCGAGCCCTGGGGAACACCACTAGTCACAGGCCTCCAGTCAGATTCTGCTCCTCGAATCACAACCCTCTGGGCTCGGTCCGACAGCCAGTTCTCAACCCACCTCACTGTCCACTCATCTGTCCCATGCTTTCTCAGCTTTGCTATCAGGGTGTCATGGGAAACAGTATCAAAGGCCCTGCTAATATATGATGTAATACGTTAGCAACCCAGTACATCTTATATGTAGATCACAGCTGGACCTTGTTATCATAACTTGGATTCTTCAGTGGTTTATCTCATCAACAGATAATCTTGTTACAATAATCTTGTTTAACAAATTGTTTCAGTGCACAACGGTCTCATTCATGACTAATCCTAAGGATTTGTCACCTTGGGTCTAAATATTGTAACTGAGCCCCTGTGAAACAAACCTCATATAATTCTCCATTATTAGAATGCTAATCATGGCTCCTATAGAGCCATGCATCAGAGCTTTGGAGAAAAAAATGCATAATGACCTGACATGGTAGAGTTCTTTTCCAAACAAGGCATTGGAAACTCATTTCTTAATCATAATTTTCACAATGTAATATTAAATTTATAAGGATATCCACAGTTAGAATTTAAAGCACTTGTGGGTTCTTTTCTGTAAATATATCACAAAGCAGCATAATTAGGCATTTTTTATTCTGATTATGTTACTAATTGGGAAACGTATTTGAGCTGATTTTCTAGATGACCATAAACATTTTTTAAAAAATCCATATTAAGATCACATCTGTGTAGCACAAAAAAAAATCATACTTCCTTTTACTAATGGGAGTTGCACACATTTAACATCTGATATCACTCTGGCTGAAGTAAGCAATTGCATAGCACATGGAGCACAGGGGCATCAAAAGGACTTGAACTTCGTAAGAACTGCTTTGTTGACAGAAGTAATATAAATAAGAGTAGGTGTGATGATGCCCAACTGTATGCAGTGGGACAGATTTAAATAGATTGTAAATTGATCTCATAATGCATTAAGCGGACCAGGAGTAATTCCGGATGGTGATGTAGAAAAGAAATCTTCACAGGCTCATTGTTTGTCAGGAGGAAGGAACATTCAGTGAATTACAGGAAAGAAACGTTTCACTAATCTTAAGATGTCTTACCTTGTTCCCATGCCTAGCAAAGCATATGCAAGGGCATTAGTCACCTCAGCAACAAAAGTTGTAGCACCCCTCCCCCCTCCTCACCCCATTATTCCATACTGTGCAAATAACTAGAAAGGACATATGAACAGCAGAGTACCATAGATGTTCATTTGGATTTTCTAAAAATAATAATTTTTTAATTTATTACCTATAACTCAAAGTTTTTAGGAGGAAAAAAGTAAACACAGGAAATCTTGGTTGGTTTTTTTTTTTAATATTTCTTAATGTCACTGAAATAAGCATCAATACACATTTCATCTCTTCTCTTGCTTATACTAAATAATTGCTGGGGAAAATTTTATCAGTAAAAACTAAAAAAAAACCCCCAAACCAAAACCCAATTCTAATATTACATAGAATCAGAGAATTATAGAATGTTTTGGATTGGAAAGGACCTTGAAGAACATCTAGTTCCAATCCCCTCCACTAGACCAGGCTTCCCAAAGCCCCATCCAACGTGACCTTAAAAACTTTCGGGGAAGGGGGGTCCACAACTCCTCTAGGCAACCTGTTCCAGTGCCTCATCACCCTCACAATACACACCTTCACTATATCTAATCTAAATCTATGTGGTATCATCTTAAAGCCATTACCCCTTTTCCTATTAGACCATGCCCTTGTAAACAGTCCCTCTCCAGATTCCCTGTAGGCCCCTTCAGGTACTGGAAGACTGCAATAAGGTCTCTGGACCCACTCCAACAGGTCCATGTCTTTCTTGTACTGAGGACCCCAGAGCTAGACATAGTACTCCAGGTGAGGTCTCCCATGGGAGGAGTTTAGCAGAAGAATCACCTCCCTGCTGGCTACACTTCTTTTGATGCAGCATAATATACAGTCATCTTTCTGGGCTGCCAGTTCACATTGCCAGCTCATGTTGAGCATCTTGTTCACCAAAACCCTCAAGTCCTTCTTGTCAGAGCCGCCCTTGTTCCATTCTTCACCCCACCTGTAGTTGTACTTGGGATTGCATTGACCCATATACAGTGCCTTGCACTTGGCCTTGTTGAACCTCATGCAGTTCTAACAGGCCCACCACTCAAGCCTGTCAAGGTCCATCTGGATAGCATCCTTTTCCTCCAGTGTGTCAATTGTACCATGCAGCTTGGTGACATTGGCAAACTTGCTGAGGGTGTACTCAGTCCCATTCTGTAAATTGTCACAGTGACTGAGATGTTAAATACCAATACCTGAGAAACCCCAGTCACCACTGATCTCTATTTAGACATTGAGTCACTGACTGCAACTCTTTGAGTGTGACCACCCACCCAATTCCTTATCCACCAAGTGGTCCATCCATCAAATCCATGTCTCTCCAATTTAGAGAGAAGGATGTCATGCAGGATAGTGTCAAGTGCTTTGCACTAGTCTGGGTAGATGACATCAGTTGCTGTTCCCTTATCTGCCACCCCTCTTGTAAAAGAGCAGCAAATTTGTCAGTCCTGATTTACCCTTGGTGAAGCCATGTTTACTGTCACCAGTCACACTCTTATTTTCCATGTGCCTTAGCATAGTTTCCAGGAGGATTTGCTCCATGATCTTCTCAATTTACATCATAAGAGAATTAATAGATTACAGGGAAATATATAATTGCTATTTGGAATAAAAATCATTATTAAAATGCCTACACAGTTATTTAAGAATATTAAATGCATTGTTGCAGTCCTGCAAATTGATGTTTAATTCTACTTCTCAGTCACACACTTGCTTCTCAATTTGCCACAGGATGGTGAAAGGAATGCTGACTGATGTCATAGATATCTTTGTTTGTGCCCATGAATGTCTTAAATTAATTAAATCTACTTCATTTATGTTGTGTAACAGTCACGATGATGAGTCTTAGAGCATACACATGGCTGTGATTGTCCTCTCTAACACAAACTTGAAATATATAAAGAAAAAGCTCAGGTTTGGCTTATTCATTCCTCTGTCCCCAGTAGCAATAGTTCCAGATAAAATTTCACAGTTAACCACACAGCAGAATTCTCAAAGAGCTCCTGAAGAGACAAGCCTTAAAATGAGACTAAATTTGTCCTTATTATGAGATGACAAAGCATTTAGTTGAAAACTGAAAGTTCAGCAGATGTGTTTGCCAGAGATTTCAGCTGTGCTAAAACGCTGTCAGCCTCTTACTCTCTAAACTCTTCACTATTTGCAAAATTCACCTGGGAGAGAAATGAAGTTACAACACTAACATAGTCTACAAATTCACTGCTTTTATTCTATACCCATAGCATCAGTTGACAGTTGTGCACACTTGATGATTTTCAGATGAAATATTTCTGTGTTCTATAGGTGAGAATATGGTGAATAGGTGAGTGATGCTTTACAGAGGAGGAAAAAAAAAAGATAGAGAAGAAACACTGCCTACCATTAGACTATATAAATCAAATCCAGAATTTAGACCAGTGAAAATGTCAAGGTTTTTAAGCTGGAGAAGACAGAACAGACGGATGCTAGTTTTATAGGTCCAACCTTGCTAGTGGCAAAATTTAAATTATTAACCATCAGTTCATTAAATAAATCACTCTTAGGAGGACTTTGCTTCGAGATTTCTTTGACCAGGCAGAATTTTTCCTTTTCGCTAACATCTCTCAGTAAAACTCCTTCAATAAACTGAACTGCAAGCACTTCAGAGTATTGAAGTGATCTTTTGGAATGTCTAAAAGATTTCTTTGAGAACTTTGATGTAATTTGTGAATTTTCAAAGGTAAGTTTTATGGTATTATAATCTTTTTCAAGGCAGTGACATCAGAGTTACTTTGTCTATGTGAAATCATAGGGTATTTAGGGAAGGGAGATATGAGCATAAACCATGAAGCAAAAAAAAAAGTTTTAATATAATCAGGAACATATTTGAAAGCAAACATAAAACAAAAGAAATAAAAGCCAGGGGAAAAAATATATAAACAGAATAATAGAATATTGACATCACTTTAAAAGCTACTAAAACTAATAGCAGAGCAAAGACTTTCTGTAAGATGGTATATAATGAAAAATGGTATTTGTGATATATTCTATAATACTGAGCACACTCTTCTATTAATAAAAGTGTGTACCCTTTTGTATGGACACAAAGACTGCACCCAATTAATAGAATCATAAAATGGTTTAGGTTGGAGGATACTTTCAAAGATAATCGAGTCCAACCTCCCTGCCATGGACAGAATCATATTTCACCAGATCAGTGTTGTGGTTCAGTCCCAGCCAGCAGCTGAGCACCAGGCAGCCAATTGCTGTCCCCTCCCCTTGCAGGGTGGGGAGGAGAATGGGGAGACAAAAGAAAACCTTGAGCGTTGGGATAAGTCAGCAAATGGAGAGGGAAGTAACAACAACAACAGAACTTATGACAGAAAATAGACAACAGGTGACAACAAAAGGCAATTTACTGACTCAGCCCTGGACCATATGCTCAACCCACACACAGATAGTCCTGGAGCCACATGGAGCCACTCCTCCCCAACTAGCCCACTTTTATGGTGAGCATGATTTCGCATGGTACACCCTCTTGATCAGCTTGGCTCACCTTTCCTGGCTCCTTGTGAAAATCAACTCTATCCTAGATAAAACCGAACACTACTTTGTTTTCTACGTGCCTCAGCATAGTTTCCAGGAGGAAACTATGTATTTCTAGGAGGAATCTAGTATATCTTTGTCACAGTTCGTGCTGGAGATTTATAGACTCATGAGATATGGGAATATATGCACCTCCATATAACCCCCTGCATTCACATATTAAAGAATGCAATTTTTTGAGTTTGAAATGGGAGTTCCAACTGCAACTTTTTGTTTGTTTTTCATTTACGGTTGTTCCAGAGCTGCTGCTGTTTAGGGAAATGAATGATGTTTCTGGCTTTATTTGCACTCTAAGTAAAATGAAAGGTAGAGATATTGACATCTTTTATTAGAAAACCTGATGTTGCTGGAAGAACAAACTATTTTGAGGGCCTTTCATCAGAAACAGAATTGGATAAATGCAAGTTAAGAAAAGTGGTTCCAAATTAAATTCAATAATGCCAATCAATTAAATACATCATAGGATATTACCTATGGAGCAGACTGAAGTATTAGCAGAAGTATATCTGGTTACATTACTATATCCTGTAGGATATGTTTCATCTGAATATTGTTCTGGAAGAAAAAAAAGTGTTAAAATAATTGTGCTTTAAAACTCTTCCACCTTTTGAAACCCTAAATTTTAGTCTCTAACTGAATTATTAATTTAGTATCCAGGCCTGTTTTTTAAACATTTTGTGTTTCCAGTTAAACACTGATACAATATAGATAAAGTAGCTGTTTTCCACTAGTAGACAAATGTTATGTATTCTTACAAATTGTCTGTATCAATTCACTTTGGAATGTAATGGTACTGCTAAAAAATTTTTCAGGAGAGCATTACTAATTTTGCATGACAATTAATGTAATAAAACATAAACATTTTTTAATTGTATTTTTTGAAACAAGTATTCAGAGAAATAAGGAGAAACTTGGTTTTACAAAAAATAGTGTTTTCGTTTGGATTTCTGTCACAATGTAGTTTGTTGACTTGCAGGAGTCCAGGTGAACACCAAGCCACTCTTATCACTCCCCGCCTCATCTAGACAGGGGAGAAGAGATATAAGGAAAGGCTCGTGGAACAGGATAAGAACTGGAAGACATCACTGACTGAATACTATCACAGGCAAAACAGACTCAATGTACAAATAAAAAAATTATTACCAAATCAAAACAAGTGGGACAACTTTTCTCCTAATTTTTCTACCTTCTCCGTCCTGAGCAACACAAGGGGACAGGGAATGGGTGTTGTGGTCAGTTCATCACAGGGTGTCTCTGCCACTCTTTCCTCCTCTGGGGGAGGACTCTTCACACTTCCCCTGCTCTAGCATGGGGAACCTCTCATGGGAGAAAATTCTCTATAAACTTCTGTAATGGGACTCCTTCCCATGGGCTACAATTCTTCATGAATTGACCCCACAGGGTCACATGTTCCACCCAGCAAACCTGCTTGGGCATGGACTCCTCTGTCCACAGATCTACATGTCCTGCAGGTAGCTTGCTCCAACGTGGGCTTACCACAGAGTCACAGCCTCCTTCAGGTCTCTCCACCTTCTCCAAAGTGAGGTCCTCCAAGGGCTGCAGGTGGAATCTCATCTCCCCATCATCCTTCATGGGAAGCAGCAAGTCAACCTTATTCACCAGTCTTCACTACAGGCTGCTGGAGAATCTCTGGTGCATCTCCTCCCTCTCCTTCATTGACCTTGGTGTCTGCTGTGTCTCACATCTTCTTACTCCTCTTTCTGGTGGCAAAAATCTGACTCTAAGGTTTTTTTTCCTTCTTAGATATATTATCACTGAAGGGCTATCACTGTTGCTGCTTGGCTCAGCCTTAGCCAGAGATGATTCTGTTTTAGACCAGAGTGGTATTGTCTCTGTTGGACCTAGGGGAAGCTTCTAGCAGCTTCTAACTGAAAGAACCCCCGTAGCCCTGCCCTGCTACAAAAACCGTGCCATGCAAGCCCAAAACATACACCAACCTAACTGAAAGAATCTCAGGGCATCCTGTCATAATTTTTGACAAGTTAATTGCCCATAGTAAATTCCTAATGCAGTCAAGTTTTATTTGCTATGTAAAAATATTCAAATGACCTTGGAAGTTTTATGATGGGCATGACCTAAAAATAGTTCATTTTGCCTCTATTCTTCCTGTCATAAATGAATTTCACTTGCTTTGAAAGATTTTAAGTGATAATGAACTTTTTTTTTTTGCAAAACTTGAGTGGGTATTAGAGAAGTTAAAATTAGTTTAGCTTACAATTACAGAGAATTGATGTAACCTCCTGAGCAAAACTGAAAGAAATCCTGCAAAATCATTAGCCTGAGAATAAAAACAGTCTGTCACAATAATGAGGACAGGTAACAGCAATACTCTTTCTATGTAACTCTGATTACAGATCCATATCAGTGAATAGAGAGAGGTTTAGAATGAGTAGACAGTACGCATTTATCAAGGAAAATGTAATTTGGATCATATACATTTATAGAAATTGATCAATTAAAATGTGTGAAATTTAGTGTCCACAGTTTCTTAAATTTTTTTTTAAGGGATTAACTTTTTTTTTTTCTTTTTGTGTTTTTGTTCTTACAAGCAGATATAGAAAAGAAAGTGACAATTAAATCTTCAAATCTTTTTTATACTTTTGGTCAGAAAAAAAAATAAAGAAAATAAAAATTATTTACAATTTTATTTTTCAAATTCTTTTAACAGGTTCCTCACCCTCAGAAACTTTGACTCAGTTGCTGACTGGACCTCAGATTTTTCTTTTGAGTACTGTTAGTCACTGAAGTGGAAAAAATTTTATGTGCAAGCGTTTACACAGATTAATTACTTTCCATATATATGTAGTTGTCTATATGTACATATGTGCATACACCTATCTGAGACACACTAGGATAATATTACTGAACTACATGGTAATGCCAGCCTCAGATAAATTGTAAATTCAATCTGGAAGGGATTTGCAAACCTGTTTGCTTGGCAAGTGTCTGATATCATGAGTTATTGTAATTTATTTCTGACCTTGGTTAGCAGGTGTGAAGTGGATCAGGGAAGATGTTGTGAATCACCATCATGTTGTTTTCATTCATTGTGTTTACTGTCTACAGCTGAAATATGAATGAAATTATGTATTTTATGCAGGTGAGGTTTTTTTCAATCACAGTCAAAGAAAATACAGGGCAAAACACTTTATGATGATTTCTTTGTATTTTTTACACTTCTGCTATGAAATATTACCTCTCAAAATATTTAGATACACTCTATGACCAGGTTGTATGTATTTTTCCTACGGCTAAGCAAAGGAAGCAGTGGGAAGACCTCACTGGAAAGATCACTCATTACCTGCCTCATATTACTTCCTAAAACTTTTGCCAGAGGCTCAAGTCAAATTCAGATTACTCAGATATAATCTTGACAGTTGCTCCAAACTGTACATATTGTTTCACTTTCTTTGGCATCTCCAAACACAGGAAGATTTATCATTGCTTGTATAATAATAGCTAGAGGTATTCCCCTCCACTGGTTATAAAGACAAAATTATATCTTTCCCAACTGAGTATGAGTTCTGAAAAAAGGGATTCTGGCTCTGAGTCATAAATGACCAAAGATGCATTTAGTTATTCAGAATTCTGTGACATCCCATTTCTAGCAAATCTCTTCCACAAAATATACTGAGCCTTTTTCAGTGACAGGAGTTCTTAATTTCAGCTATTTCTCACTGTCCTACTCCTGACTGTCTTACTTTTTTCAGACTCAAGGGAGTAGCAGCTGTACAGAGAAGATGACCATCTACCCTTTCTCTTAACGTCAACACCTGGATATTACTAATGTTACAAACAGCAAATGTTAAATTCAGATAATTGCAAAGTCATGGAAGATTTGTAGGAGGCTGAAGAGTCTTAAACACCTATATAGCTCCCTGAAGTTGTGCAGAACTGCTAATACCATGCTTTTAAGGAAAATAAGTAATTTAAAAATAGCTACACATATTTAAACTATTTAAAGAAACATCTAAGAATTTGATGTACTAGTTCACCTTCTACAGCCATAGCATTATTGGCATTTTTCTATAAATCAGTCCAATGTGCTATTTGTAAATTTATGCACAAAGAATCCCTGTTTGAATGTATATATTTTGAGATTACGCTGTTCAAAACCATTTTGGGCTGTTATTCCAAATTAAAAATGCATTCTAGATTTTTGTTTTGAGCTGTGTGGAGCTGTAGATGGCTTTTTAGAAATATAAACCACAAATATGTATACAACTACTGTTGCAAAGTGTGGTGGTTTGGCCTGGGCTAGAGGCCAAATACCCACCAAAGCTGCTAGCTCACTCCCTTTTTCAGCCAAAAAGGAGAGGCATACAATTCAAGATAAGGACAGAGGGATCACTTTCCAATTAGTGCAATGAGCAAGAGATTCAAAACAGAATAAAGAAAACTAATTTATTACTACTACAACTACACACCCAGTGAACCAGAGTCAGGTAATGAAATGTGCAACCAGGTCTTAAAGCACCTGGCCTGGTCCCCCCAGAGTCAAAAGTCCCCAGGCAAACCTGCTGTGGTGTCGATCAATCTCTTCACAGGCATAGATGTCTCTGCTCTCTGTCCTTATCCGTGGGCTGTGAGGGGACACCTGCTCCACCATGGTTTTCTCTGCAGGCTGCATGGGAGTCTCTCTCCAGCACCTGGAGTCTTCCCCCTGTCCCCCTTTTGGGCCTGGCCTTGGTGTCCGCACAGCTTGTTACATCTTCTCACTCCCTTCTCTAGCGGCAAAATGCATCTGCCTACACCTTTTTTTTTTTTCTCCTATGTGTGATTCACTGAGGTGCTGTGACCATCTCCAATTGGCTCAGCCTTGCTCAGCAGCAACTCTGGCCTTGAATGGCCAATGTTTACTTCCTGGGGCCTGCAGAATGCTTCTAGCTGCTGCTTGCAGAAGCTATCTCAGCAACACACCTATGCACAACTGCGACAACTACTTATCTATTTCATATAAGAAAATCACAGATCATCCTGAGGTAGCTAATGAAAGAAAGATTTACAGGAATGATGGACATAAGATTAAAATTTACATAAATAAATGAAAAAGTGAAAATAAATTTACTGGCCAGGCTAGGTTCATGTATGAACACATCTTAGTGATTGGCTTTATGCAGCTCTAAGTTGAGATACAAAGCATTCTGGTATGACACGGGGGAAAATAATTATGCAAAAATACAAGATCAAAGCATGTCTTCAATTATAGCTACAGTAGCACATGAGAAATATACCCCATCAAACAAATCTACCCGCATAAAAATTGCACTCAGGGTACTAATTTAATAATTTTATTGCAAATGTAATTTCTTAGAGAATTAAAATATATACAGCACTTTAGAAGAGTTAAGCATGTTGATTTTGGGGGAAAAAAAAGTTTAATTTTTTGAGCTATTGATGAATTCCAAAATTCAGAATATTTGGGAACTTATAGCCTTTCACCTTAGTCCAGTCATATAAACACCCATTTAGAAAACTTGAGCTCTGCAATGTTTTTTAACACAGCTGTTACTTCAATGCAAAACTTCTGGAATTTAAGTCTTAATACACATGCAGTCAAAATGAGTTTCATTATATTTTTAACTACAGGAAACAAACTTCAAAAGGTTTAGAAAATAAGCATATTCCTGTAGTCTGCTTCTGTAGGGGGAGTATGGCTTAGTAACCATATATCTGCTGTATGTAAGGACTAGTTAACTAATTTGCTTGCTTTCTTATTTTTAATCTTTCTTTCCCCTACATATAATTCTTTGAATTCAAACTCATAAAAAAATCTTGTTGAGATTCAGCTTCAGAAGAACAGGTTTTGACTCATAATATTTCAAAAAACACATTTCTGGAAACTTTGCCATATTAAATCTTATTAATATAGGGGTCTGGCACAGTCATTATTGAGTTGTCATCATAGTCTACAGGATATAAATCTTAAAAAAATGCCTCCAGTATAAAGAGAATTCTTTATTAAAACCACCTTTCTTTAAGACTATATTACCTCAATATGTGATTCTTGTGTGAGCAGGGCTTCCATTTATGTCACCATGGTTGGTCAGCTGCCTGCTTGTGTTGCATCAGTAGTAGAGCTATTAGAGAATGTAGAAAGCTGCCTGACAAGGTGACCTTTTAAAGAAAAGCTTGTCAAACTGGTGATCCCAGGAAGATCTTCATTAAAGTGAATGGAGTATCTCCCTATCTTTTGTTTCAAAGCTTGAGGAATGAAATATCCTAGGGTGATTTAGTTTCCCTATCTTTGATAGCTCTTTATTTAATAGTCCATGTCTGACTCTCTATGAATGCCAAGCAGATAATGTTAAGAAGCACTAGCAAATTGTTACTTTCATGTCTGGTCATCATCTTACTGTTTGATGTTATTTTGGCAATATTCTCTGCAACATTAAAAGTGTTCTACTGGAGGTCATTAAAGACTGTATGATGACAGAGTTAACATCTTTATCAGGGCGCTCTGCTTATTAGGCATGAGATATGCAAAATTTACCGTTAAACAAATGTAAGTATAATTGGATAGCAGTACCAAATATATATTATAGATCATATTACTCAAAATGTAAATAATATCAGCAGGTTAAAAGTGACTTGCAAGGATGCCAAATGTGTCTAGGAGGTTAACAGTTAATATGCTTCTGCTGATGCCGTCCGCCAATAGATACATATTACACTCTTCAGAAACCTCTTAATTCAAAGTAGACACTATCTTATGTCTCCAGACCCTCTAGGCTATCATTTTAAACCAACAGTTTTACAGTTTTCTTACACGAATTCAATAATTTTCAATCCTTGAGCAAATGTAGGAGGAATTTTTTTCTGCTGCCTTTCTTCAGCTCAAGGAAGTTGCTGTCTACTTCAGTTTTGCAGAAATGTTCAACTAACAGCAGCTGACATGTGGATTCTAGAGCTGTTGGGCCAACATTTCCAAGACTGTGGATATGTCAGTAAATGGCTATCTAGGCACAGTTGTTAGGTGCCATGTTTCTAACCAACAAGAACTTGATGGTTATTATTTTCCTCCTTTAAATAGCATAATATCCAGGCCTCCATCGTCTTTAAAAACTAACACGCTAAATACATCCTTTAGATAAATTTGTCCAGCACTGCTAATAAATATACAATATGGCACAAGGATAGATCATATACCTCCTAATTCTGAATGAAAGCAATTTGTCTTTAAGCACCTTGTTTCTTGAATAATTTGATTTGCTGAAGCAAGACGAGAAATTTCCTCAAGCTGTACTCAGTTCATGGCTTCTTTACACTTCTTACTACAAGAGGCAGGGTGAAGCAGTCTTTTCCAGTTCTCAAGAATACACTTTTCCATGTGAACAAATGCTGTGTCTGTTTTTTTACTCTATCTGTCTGTGGTCATTTATTTGTTCTGTGAATAAAAGTGCAGGGAAGGTCTTGCTAAGCTGCCAGAAATTACATCACAGTTAGACAAAAGATGTGGTGAAAAAGAAGGGCTAGTGGAGGGAGAAAACCAAACATTTTCACAGGTGACTTGGCTAAAGATTTACTTTAGTAAAGATTTTTTTTTCCTTTGAGAGTAACAGTAGAGAAAAAAGAAAAGAAACAAAGATTTTTTTTCTATTATTTTAAAAAATCAGAGTGTAAGTTAGAAAATATCAAGAAATATAAAGTAAGCATATCAGAATGGACATCTCAATAGAAGCAGATAGGAAGCAAAGATAGTCAAAATTATAATCTATTAAAAAAAAAAAAGGATCATGATAAAAGTGGGAGTAAGTTCAGAAATCCAGGCTCTTAAGAACTCTGACATCATATCTGAAGAGCAAAATAATGCTTATCTTTGTTTTAAGCTCACATTAAATTGGTGTATTTGTAAGGGCTATCAATAAGAATATTATGGATTCTTAGAGGTATTTAAAATTTATTATTAAATATATTTGAAGCTTTACCGCAGGTTAAAGGCCTGTCTTTACTTTGAAGGAGCCTTTTGATCACTCATATCTTTCTTGCACTTGAATTTGCAAGAATTTATGTTTGACCAGGTGTCAGCTCTGCCTAAACACGA
This sequence comes from Laterallus jamaicensis coturniculus, assembly GCA_022605575.1. Taxonomy (NCBI): domain Eukaryota; kingdom Metazoa; phylum Chordata; class Aves; order Gruiformes; family Rallidae; genus Laterallus; species Laterallus jamaicensis. The sequence continues at coordinate 1,601,492 of JAKCOX010000062.1, forward strand.
CTTTTTTATACAGACTTTGAAGGAAATAAATTTTCAGAGACAATGTTGTTCATCCTTCTTCCACTCGTTGCTTTCTCCCAAGGCACTGAGTGAAATGGCACTGAACTAAACATAATAATATAAAGAAATAGTCTCAACAACTTCTTTTTCTTCAAGACGTAAAGAATTAATTTTTCAATTTAATTTCATAGTAATGCACAAATCTTATTTGTGTGTTTTTTAAATGGATCATTATTTTCTTTCTGTTTACAAAGAAAATTTAGCCTAAAAAATATCAAGAATTATACTATGGATACTGAAATACCAGTTATGTAGGTAGTTATTTGAAACACTGAGATATTAACCATTAGATCATTTCCTATATTAACAGTTACGATGAACTCTTGAGTCACAGTTCATTTAACCCTAATATTATTTGGTTTATTATCTTTTTTTTTCAATAGGAAACAATATAAACTGTAATCTAGACATTAATTAGTTATGTTTGGTTTGTTGGTTTGTTGTTGGTTTTTTTCCCTCTAAACTACATTCTGAATGGAGCACCTTGGAACCACTTTACACTGTGGAGTTGATCTTCCCTGTAAGAAAAGAAATATTGTTGCACCCAGATATGAATTTGATATAACTCTTGATCTACCTGTTCATTTTCAAACACAGCAAGACCGAGTCCCAGTTCAAGAATATAGAGGCAAGTTTAAATCTTCTGACTTTGCAGATGATTTGAGGGAACTAACAAAAATCTAATATGAATGATGTATAGTCTGTGTTGATAGCCTCAGCCAAGTCAATTAAGCAACCATTCTGTCTGTCTCTGCCAAAATTTTCAAAGGCAGAATTATTACCATCAGAGATATTACCAACAACTTTCATAAAAATTTCAAGTAATAATTTTCAAGAACTTTTACATTAAATTTATATAAAGTACCTCTTTAACTTATATGTCTTTTTACTTAGGTTAGTTTAGATAGCACAATAATAAGACCTTGGAAATGTTTTTACAAGACATTTCAAGGAGTTACATGTAATGTTTAGGAATGCAACAATCCCCTAATTTTTGTGGTCAGTCTTTACAAATTTCAATGGAAATGTGGTAAGAATGAATGCTATGATTCTGTTTTATGGAGTAGTTTATATAGAGGTCATTGAAGGTGCATATATTTTTTATATTTTCAGGTCCATTTCAGACTGATAGCTGAGGAGAAAATAGCTGTGTATAAATGTAAAGCTAGCTAGAAACAGGTAGAGGAAAAAAAAAAACCAACAGAAGTTCTTGCTGCTTTTCACATGCACATGTATTAATGCTTTGCTCTTGGGCTTGATTCTGCTGGACAAGAACTCAAGCTCTCAAACAAAAAGTTACAGGTCAGTATCCATACATTTATTAATGTATGTAAAACAGATTTTGGGATCTGATCTGCTTGTTGTTCTTATGTTAGCATAAATGAAAGCTTTAGTCATTACACTGGAGATGTCAAGTTTTGTTAAAAACTCAGGCCCTGTACATGAATGTTTACGTATATGGTTTTTGGGATGGACTACATCAAAGGCTATTAGCAAGTAACTCAGATTTTTGGTCTTGAGCTTTATGTCAAGTTATCTAGTATGTCTTTGTAAGAAGCAATTACATACGCAACATGCAAAGTCCTCTTTTAAATACTGCAAACTGACTTTTTAATATGGATGATTTTAATAATGTAAGGATTTTTCTATGAAGTTCACAATTACTCTAATTTTCTGCAACTGTGTCTTATTACTTCTCAGTAATTTTCCTAGTCGAACGTCTATATAAATTTTGAACTGTCACTATCCTTGGGATTTTGTCCTTGAGGTTTCCTTTCTGCTGACAGGAGAAGTGTTCCTACCCTTTTACCAACACTCCAGTGGAGTTCCAGGAAAATTTTCCAGCAACATGGAGGATAAAATCCAGGAAAATGGGAAAGAATGACCACCTTTTCACTGTTATGGGTCTTTAGAGACTAGCACGGTTCTCTAGTATTTTTGCATAGCTACTGAACTGAACCCTGTCAGCAGAACTTTTATGGAAAACAGCCTACTGTTGGTTGACTCTTCCTTCTGAGCTCTACAGCTGCAGCTGCAGAAAGGAATCTGCAAACTCTACTGTGTATTGAAGCAGGTTTAACCTTTAAACAAGCATCTGCATTAACATCCTCAGGATCAGCCACAGGTGACTATGATGTGGAGACACACATCTGAATTCCAATCCTATGTCTTCTCTCCCCACAAAGTTTGACAGTGTCCTTAAGATACTGAGCTTGAATGGGGAGGTTTCCAAATGGTTCCAAAGAAACAGATACGGTGAAGCTAGTGCTTTTCTACTTCTCTCTCAATTTATCATCTCCCACTTTAGGTCCTCCAAGAAATGGTGGAAAAATAGTAAACTAAAAGACATCACTCTGTCTTCATATGATTGTTTAATATGTTAAGCTGGAGTATCCCCTGAAAAAAAAATGCTTTAGAGATCTGACAACGAAAGGCTGCATAGCACAAGCAACCTCAGTTCTGCCATTTAGAAGCACACCGTCTTCCATGAAGCCCTTTCTATTTTTATGGCTCTCTGCATTCTCACTACTAAGTAAAACCAGGATTCTTTCAAATTCCTGGGCATGTTGCCACCACTTTGGGCCATGGGGCCAATAAAAATCATTAGCAATACATAAATTTTATCCAGTGGGCTTTCCTGAACATGTGCAAATGTTCATAAGGTTAGAGAACAGAAATCCACATGTTGTATCTTACATGCTTGGAATGCATTGAGTTTAACTAGTTTAGAGTAAGTTCATATGAATATCCTCACATTTTTATATCAAATTAAGACTCCTGTAGTTCAATTACTAAAAAAATAAAATAAAATTCTGATTAAATAGAGAGATTGCTATTACAATAGAGCAGATAAAATAATTCACAGTAAAAAGCCCCATTTTCATCTTTATAGTAATGCTAAGCTGCAATATTAATTAAATATCCACATATTTTTAGATGGAAAGTCCACTTTTTAAAATAGAAAGTTTCCATCTTTAACATAGTTAAAATTTCCCATAGGAAAGCAAGACGAGATATTTGGGGGACGGGAGGAGGGGCATGAAGTCTAATATTCAGTAGAAACATTTTTATGGGATATTTTGGACTACTTTTAACACAGATATAACTTGCTTTTTTAACATGACCAATTTACTCAGTAAGAAGTGCATATGATTATTAAAGTATACATTTAATAAACCTGGAAAAAATACCCTATTTTGCCTTGTCCTGGCATTATTTTGAATAAACAATACTACTAATATTTTGGTTTGTTTTTTCACATGTTTTTTTCCTAGACTAGTGTCAAGTAGAAACATACTTTTAATGAAAACAGAAGCATTCTGTAAGCTTTTAAAATTACCACTACCTTACCAGTACCCAAGCTACTAACATGTAAACATATTTGACCTTGTAAATATGACACTTAAGAAAATTATGTGCACATTGCTTTATGATATTATATTACTGAAAATTGTTCTGTAAAATATCTGAGCATTTAAACGTCCTACAACTCATTTTGGAACAATGCTTGAAAATAATTTCATAGGTTCTTTTGAGTTAAAAAGAGCTGAGATATTCTATAATAACACTTTTGGGTTCTGTGCATCAAGCTATATATCCACTCCAAAACTATTCCTTTCTTTGGGCTATTAGGTTTGGAAAAGGATAGGACATAACTGTATGTGGAAGCACTGAGCCAGAGCTCTACTGAAACAGAGATGAAAACTAACTGCTAAACTTATTTTGAGTAAGAATTATAGCTACTAGGATAGTACTGAAATGATTATCAGTGCAAGCGTATTTTAGCATCAGTGGATATTAAAAAACCAAAAACCCCCACAATCAATCCCCTGCCAAGACCCACAAAACTAATAATGAAAACCACTCTTGCTGTCAAAACACCAGAAAAAGTAGGTAAGAATTTAAAAAATCATGAAAATATAAAATGTTGTCTTTTAAGACTTTTTATTTGGCTTGAAGAGATTCTTAAATTTTTATATGTCATAATCTGAAAATTCTGTATCCTTAGACTGAATCTAAATGGCTGTAGAAAAAACATACTGTATTTGTGTTCTTCTCAAGTTATCATGAGCTAATTTTTCTAAGCTGTGCACTGGTGTGAGAACACAGTGTCCTTATAAAAAATGAACAATTTCCCTGCATTCTGTAACAATATTTAATCTGGGTAGACTGACAAAATAATTTGTCTGTATATTCTGTTCCTTTCAGTTGTTACTAACACCTACCTTTATTTATTGTGTAGTTTTCAGTAGTATAAGAGTAATTTTTTTTTAAAATAGTATATGTAATTTAGTTTTGCTAACATGTACAGTATGCTGGGCACTTTTATAAAAATAAGGCTGAGGAAAGGTGAAGCAACTTGAGTATCTACTGGATAACAGAAGTACAGATCTGATGCAAAGTACATTTAATAAATTTAATTTCATTCATTTTTAAGAAAGTAATATTTTCTTCTTTTCTCATATAATTCTGTATTTAATATGTGTAGAAATATTGCTAACTAACCTCTAAACATGAGAAGCACACTACACAGCTGTAGACAAACTTGAGTGAACATATCCTGAAGAAAGTCATACTAACTTCAGTGAGAAACATAGAAATGTAATGTATTAATGAGTCAACCTTACTAAGCATGGAAAATTTAGTTTTAGTTCTCAAATTGTTTAACAGTTGTTTACTTAAAATAACATTCAACCCGATTGCTTTTCAAAAGCTTTATTATTCAGCTTGTGCCCATTATTTATAGGTAAAATGACAGTCATTCAAGTCTAATTCAAATCAAATTATGTGATCCAAGTTTTAGCAAAAAGGAGCAATGTTTTAAAAATAATCAATTGAAAATATGAGATTATCAAATATAACCAACAACTATCAACCATATATATATATAAAATAACAACATTTTAAATGCAAAAATATTATTATGTGCTATAGGACTTTCTAAAGGAAAGGGAAAGAGCATCTTTTTTTATTAAATGTCTATAGCATCGTTGAGATTATCGTTCCTCTAAAGAAGAATACAGTGAACATTTTATAAAAAACATTGTCTTTTAAAAGACAACCAGGAGAGAAAGTTCTTTTTTGTATCTTAACATTTAAATATATGTGTGTGTATTTATATATACACACATTTATATATGTTTATATACTCACATATAACATTTTTAAATTATTTCTCTTCTGTTTCCTATTTTCCTCCATCTGGTAATTAAACATACCAGAGTTTCATGCTGACTGATGATGTGTTAGACTAACTGTTACTTGCCTTGCAGCATTGCTCACAGTACAACCCGACTCATTTATGAAGTTGCTTATGTAAGTGTTCCCTAATACTAGGAGCGTCTAGTGAGATAAAAAGTGCTGTCAAGCACCAAAATGCAGTAGAAAGAATGCTCTAAATTGTCACTTACCATCATTTACATGTAATTATACTTACTACATTAGCATAGTAATTTAATTTTTGTGGATGTTGGTACCTGTAATCACATAAACTGAAGATCCATACTAACTTTTATTTCTAGTCCAAACTTTTAACAACAGAGTGGCTGAGGAACATAAGGAGATTTTACCAATGAAACCAACAGCAGATGGTTGTTACAAAGAGTGAGTAACACTAAAACCTGAAGTCACCTGATAGAAGGGCTCTATCCCTCAGCTGTCTCTCAACACCAGGGACCAACTGGTTTAGGTCTCATAAAAGAGGCATCCCTCATATGTGTGTCTGTCATACGCATCATTGAAGTAATTTCATTGCATTCTACCACATTAAGTAAAAGGACAGTATCAGAAGCCATTGATCATTCACTTGTATTTTGCCTTAGAATAATGCACACCTGTTTTACTGTGGTTTGGGGAGTGGTGGTGTTGAACCTCCCCCCTCTACACCTCCCCCCCAGATAATACTGTATTATGAAAAGCTAAATATAAGCAGGTCTCTATTAGTCTAACCTACACAGATACAATTGTTTAAAAGTTGCTAACTAATCTATTGTTGCTAAAGTTCTGGTGTTTATCTCATTTTCTTCAGAACTAAAAGACTAATTTCTGAAACTTTTATAATTTTAACATTTATTTACTTATTTAATTTCACAATAGTTTTAAAGTGGTAAAGTCTGGATTTGTTCTTTTCAACTCGATTTAAAAAATAAATGAATACTTCTGGTATAATAATGGTTGTGTCTTTTTCAAGAATTATAGTTAATATGAAGTCCAAATAACTGACAGAAAAAGATATTAGTGTTAGTATGAAATCTAAATAACTGACAGAAAAAGTTTCATTGATATATTTCAATTTATTTCAGTGGACTTCTAACATTTTGTATTTCGTTTATTTCTGCACTGAAAGCCTTGGGTGGATTTTATTTTTTTTTTTTTTTTAACTTTTTCCAGTTCAGATGAGAATAAATATGTGGAAAATAAGGGGAAAATTTCTGACAAGTATAATAATTAATTTTGTAAAGCTGTAACAAAGTCTAAGCACTTTACTACCAGTAGCATGCAGTCTTTGTTATTGGTATTCTTATGCATACCTGGCACAAGCTATTCCCCAGTGTTTTTTCACTTTCAAAAGAAAACATTCAGCCCTAACCTAGCTGGCACAGTGGCTGTAGAATGTTGCTGTTTTCTATATAGAACTGTCCTTTTTGCCAGACTTTACAAATTCTCTGTCAACAGAACATTCTAATAGAAGTGTCTTGCAAAATCTGGAACATCATTCGGATTTGAATTTCCTTTAACTAAAACCAAAGAAAGAATCTTAGCTACCTGCTTTGGAGAAACATTTGGAAAAATTAGTAGGAATCACTGGTGATTATAAACATCTGTCCCCCAGCACTGTTTTAGGCCAACAGACAATTTTGAAATAACTCTGACTGGTTTATTTTAGATGATTAATACAGCAGCATTTAAGAAAAATATCTGTGGGATTTACTGTATGGAACATTTATTCTAAAGAGAGTAATAGACCTGCTACTGTGTGAAGGATAGGTTTGTCTTTTGCCTTCCTTCACTGGTGATAATTTTTTTGGTAGTGTACTTTTATGAGAACAATTTACCAACAAAGCTGTGTTTAATTTATACATATATGCACACACCTTGTGAACACTGTTGAGCATCAAAAAGACACCTCTCTGTCTTTTAACTTTTTTCCTTTTTCTTCCGAATAGTAGAACATGGAGCAGCAGAATTGAACTGTAGAAATAACATGAATTACATAGCAATGCTCTTTTGGGAAAATAAAACATTTCTCATCTGCTGAATAAAATATCTTTTTCACTTTCAAAGCTGCAGAACTGCCATATCTTAAACATTAGAGAATGTTTATACAAGTATGCTTTAGGAAAAAAATATCTGGATGAACAGACTTTATCAGGTGTCAAAATGCATCTGTTGATAAATGGCTTTGTATGTGTTCTGAGTTAACATTAATCATAAAAGGAAAGTATGCCTTCTTAATCCAACCTTCTAGAATAATCATACATTTAAACAGAATATAAATTAACTAGAATACATTTCTAAGGCAGGTATTCCAAGGTTTTATTACAGGAATAATCCTGGAACAAGTAGGATTACAATAGAAAAATGACAAATATTTCATTTATTCCTAACAGCTTGCATATTGTTTAAATTTCAGCTACTCAATTTATTGGATTAATGTTAATTTTATGTTCTAAATGGAATCCTTTCTCTCTGCCAAAGTGAAACAACTGTTTAATACATTAAGTATTATTGTTCATAAATAATAATAGCAAGGTCCTGCTCTGACTTACAGCTATGTGAGGCTGTGCTATGTACCTCTTAAAGGTGGCATTTGTTAAGAAACAGAAGGAATATTTGGTCACAAAACAGAAAGGAAAGAGGAAAAAGATAATTCAACTCGGAAAAGGATGCAATATTAATAAATGGATGATAGATGTATGTCTATTTCTATGTTAATTTGTAAATTCATGGAACATACATTTTTCAGATATGTTAAATAGAAAATGAGGATTTAAAACTTCAGGAAATCATCTGTGGAAATTCTCTCCTAAAAAGAGGGTCACTATGTCTAAACTGTTCCTGACAGATGTTTATCTAACCTATTCTTAAAAGCATCTAACTATAGATCCTGACAGAGCAATCAGTTACTCAGTTTAAATATCCTCACATGTAGCAAATTTTTCCTACTGTCTATGTTAGATCTCCTTCAACACAATTTAATGTATTTCTTTTTTCCTCCCCCATTGGAGAACAGTTTATCTTTCTCCTCTGCCATAATACTCCATAGATCCAAAGGCTGTTATTTTGTCTTCATTTCTTTCTCAGTTCTTCAGATTAAACTGTCTGATTTCCTCATACTTTTCTCACAGGAAGTTTTTTCCAGAAATCGGGCCACTGTTGTAACTCTCTATTAAACCATGTTGTTCAAAGCCCCATGCAGCGTGGCCTTAAACACTTTTGGGGAAGGGGGTTCCACAGCTTCTCTGGGCAACCTGTTCCAGTGTCTCATCTTCACTACAACTAATCTAAATCTATGCTCTGTCATTTTAGAGCCTTTACCCCTTGTATTATCACTCCATGTCCTTGTAAACAGTCCCTCTCCAGATTCCCTTTAGGCCCCCTTTAGGTACCAGGATTCTGCAATAAGGTCTCCCTGAATCCTTCTCTCTTCCAGGATGAACAAGCCCAACTCTCTCAGCCTGTCTTCATAGGAGAGGCACTTCAGGCCTCTGATCATCTTTGAGGCCTTCCTTCGGACTCACTCCAACAGGTCCATGTCTTTCTTATACTGAGTGCCGCTAGAGCTGGACATATTTTTCCAAGTGGAGTCTCACAAGGGAGGAGTTTAGCAAAAGAATCACCTCCCTTGACCTGCTGGCTACGTTCTTTTCCTTTTGATGCAGCACAGTATACAGTTGACTTTCTGAGCTGCAAGAACACATTACCATCTCATGTTGAACTCTTGTCCACCAACAACCTCAAGCCCTTCTCCTCAGAGTTTATCTCAAACCATTCTTCACCCAGCCTGTAGTTGTGCTTGGGATTCCACTGACCCATCTGCAGGATCTTGCACTTGGCCTTGTTGAACTTCATGCAGTTTGCACAGACCCACCTCTCAAACCTGTCAAGGTTCCTCTGGATGACATAGCTTCCCTCCAGTGTGTCAACTGCACCACACAGCTTGGTGGCATTGACAAACTTCCTAAGGGTGCACTCAGTCCCACTGTCCATGCTGACAAAACTGTTAAACAGTGCAGGTCCTAATGACAACCCCTGCAGAACTCCAGTCTTCACTTATCTCTACTTGGACATCAAGCAGTTGACTGCAACTCTTTGATTGTGACTGTCAAGATAATTCTTTATCCGCTGAGTGGCATATCTGTCAGATCCATGTCTCCCCAATTCAGACACAAGGATATCATGCAGGACAGTGTAAAATACTTTGAACAATTCAAGGTAGATGACATTGGTTGCTCTTCCATTGTGTACCAATGGTGTATCACTGTCACAGAAGGCCACTGAATTTGTCAGGTATCATTCTCCCTTTGTGAGACCGTGTTGGTTGGCTGTCATGAATCATTTCCTATTTCCTATGTTCCTGACCATACTTCTCAGGCAGAGGTAAGACTGACCAGCCTGTAGTTCCCCAGGTCTTCCTTTATTTCCTTTCTAAATGTAAGAGTTATGTTTCCCTGTTTCCCTTTTTCCAGTTGATGAGAACTTCACCATACTGCTACAACTTCTCAAATATGATGGAGAGTTAGCCACTCTTAGACCTGTGGATTCATATTGTCATATGACAATATGAATTGACTTATTGTCATATTGTCATATGACTTGCGCATCTTCAGGTTGCTTAGGTGGTCTCAAACCACATCTTCTCCTACAGTGGGCAATTATTCCTTCTCCTAGTTTGCCTTTCCCTTCTGAGACTTGGGCAGTGTGGCTAGAAAACTTGCTAGGTAAGACTGAGGCAAAAAATTTGTTGAGTGCCTCAGCCTTCCTCATAACATCACATGGGTAACGAGGTCTCCTATTTCCTTCCAGAGGAGACCCACATTTTCTCTAGTCTTTTATCACAGATGTACATAGCCTTTTTTTTTAGCCTTGACATCCTTGGCCAGATCTAATTCTACCTGGGTTTTAACTTTCTTAACCTGATCCCTGGCTGCTTGGGCAATTTCTCTGTATTCCTCCAAGGCTACCTGTCCTGCTTCCATCCTTGTTAGATTTCCTTTTTGCTTTTAAGTTTTTTGTTTCTTTCCAGGAGCAACTTGTTCATCCTTACAGGCCTCCTGGTGTTTTTGCCTGACATCCTCTTTGTTAGCCTGAGTTTGGAGGATGTGAGGCTTGAATATTCACTGGCTTTCTTAGGTCCCTGTTCTCTTTTGGGCTTTGTTCCATGGTACTCTACCAAATAGAGGCTCCCAGTCTTCTCTCTTGAAGTCCAGGGCAGTAAACTTGGTGCACATCCTCCTTGGTGCCCTGAGGATCTTTCCATGGTCACTGCCACCATGTCACCTGATCTTCACATTCCCTACAAGCCCTTCCTTGTTGGTGAGAACAAGGTCCAACTTAGCACCCCTCCTCACTGACTCCATCATGTAGAGAAAGAAGTTACCATAAATACATTCCAAGAACCTACTTTGTCTCTTATGCCCTGCTGTGTTTTTCCTCCAACAAATATTGAGGTGGTTGAGGTTCCCCATGAGGACAGGACTTGTGAACACGAGAGTACACTCCAGTACATTCTTGCAGAAGCAGAACAGGTACAATGCCTATATTGGGTGTGGCAATTATTCATCCAGTACCCATGCAACTTGGAGATGGACACTGAGGACCAGATTCATCAGTCTAATTTAAAATTAGAATTTTTTCTCTTAAGACTTTGCAGTCTGAAGAGGGTAGCACTTTGTCTGCAGCTTAGGTCAGTGGCTGAATTATTTCCCAGTCAAGCTCAATGACGAACTGCTTTTGTCTGAAAACTTAATTTTTCCTCATTATATTTTCAGTTCAGCCAGGGAAATCTGCTTTCCTTGGGGTTGGTGTCCAGTATGATCGGCATGATCCGGGTGTAAGGGAGGGACCACCTTCACCTCACCTTTCGCCAGCCATATGCCAAGGGTCACCTCTGCATTTTTCTGCTCTGGGTCCCTGTACCTGTGGTTTCAGCACAGCTACTTCATATGCACACTCAGTAGCTATGCCGCAGATTTCAACTCAATGCACAGTATAAAATATGTAGCAGTGCTGTGACGGATTAGTCATTTATCCTCCTGGCCTTTTAAACAATTAACAGATAGTTAATCTGGTTTGTATATATAAAAAATTTTTCTCATTCTAAAACATGCACTATTCATACTCTGTGAGAAAAGCGTGTGCCTTGTTTGCCTTTGCTAATACAATAAAATCCAAGGTCAGTTTATAAAGTAAGATTAAAACCATTTTCTGCTTCACATAAACAGAGACTTTGTGGTCCAAATCCCTTGCTGATATACTCCAGTATGTTATATCATTTTCTCTCTTGACTTAAGCAAAGTTTTTGATTTTTTTTTTTTTTTGGTCTTGAATTGAGATTCTTTGAGATGGTTCTGATTTTAATGTATTTTACTCTGTTTGTAAAGCAGAGTCCTTACTGAATTATCTGTTTCTTTTCTCTCACAGGACTTTAGCTGATCTTTAATCTATCTCAGAAGTAGCTCTTGCTGCCTCAAAACAAACAGATCTGACATTTTGCAAATACGTTGTTCTAATCCACTAGTTCCCTAACTAATAGCATTTGTTGAACAGAGTTGATTAGCAGCTCTGCGTGGAGCCTCTGCCTGTTTGCAGAACTGTTGGCTCCTGCCTACAACAGTGTAGGGCAGAAATGGACTTAAAGTCAACAGTGTTGTCACACCAAAGACGGGGGAATGTGCCTAGATCAATTAAACTTGAGAACAGTATTTTTAAGGATTTTGTAATGTCAAACTGCTTATTTTCACTAACAAATTACAACAAAATGTGAGGAAATAACCCCAGTTATAAGTTTAGTCTCACTCTAGTGGCACAAAAAAGCAAACCTTAGAAAAGTTTGACAATTCTGACATCCCTGGAAAAATGTTTAAATCTCAGCTTAGTGATGTGGCACAAGAACATTATTTGAAGCCTATCAAAACCACTCATAGGTTCTTATTCATTAGTTTAAGCAATGACCTATTTTGTAGACCAAAATAAATAATGATATATGCTTTTTTATTTACTTCTAAAAATTCAACCCCCCTTTTAATTCAATTCAGAAATGATGTCTCACATATAAATTCAGATGTATATGTGCATGTATATGCTCATGTATACCTGTTGGGTTTTGGTAACAGAATAATTTAAGACCAGCTATATGAATTATAAAAATATTACTTCTGACACCATGATCTCAAGAAAAACATCTGTCTGGGAACTAGAAAATATCAACGATTTACAGTTCCTGCATCACATGGTGATATGTTGCTTCATTTTACAGTAATTTAAAGCATTTAATGTTGTAGATTGATTACCTTATGGTGATGTATTACACCATGAAATTCAGTAAAAAATACAGACTATGTTTGATTTATATGAATGTTTGAATCCTGAGACTTATATAGAAGAGGAAAGCAAGCATCAAAATAGTTCTTTGGAATTGGGGAAAAAATAATTACAGAAATAATACTTCACATGCACTTCACTGGCTTACAGTAGTACAAACCATGGCATAACACATGATAACACAAAAGTTTTCTTTATGGCATTTCTTCTTTGGAAGTTGCACAAACCTAGCCACATGAATTATAGCACAAATTTAATAACCCCATGTTCTTGTCATGGTTTCTGAGACATGACACCTCTGATACTGATTGCTTGTTTGGATTTCCCGACTTTTCCAGGAAGATAGGAAACTGTCAGGAATTTTCAAGTTTTCTAGACAAAGTTCACTACACCAGTTTCAAAGCAGAAATATTGAAGTTGTTCTATATCTGGTGGAGAAATGGCAACTTGCAAACCCTCATAAAAGATTATATTTCCCTGTCAAAAAGAGTGTGCATACTGTCTTTAGGGTTAAAAGCAATAATCATGTACAATTTGCAGATGATCTGACCTTAAGTACTGCAATAACATTTGTCCTACCACTTAGATTTTATTCTAAATCAACAGGATATATTATAGTGTCTGTTTCTTTTAACAATATTGTATTCTCAACAATTTTTTAAGAAATAATCACTTATCCCTGTATTTATAAACCTGAAGATATAGACCACACATACACTTTTATATTCCTACATTTTTAGTACGATGTTTTGAATTTAAAAATATATATAAAAAATATGTATATAAAACCAGCTGTTTCTATGAAAGCAATAGTTCAATGTCAATATTTACAGCTGGATATTTAATAACTTTCATCAAAGTGAAAGTGTCTGACCCAGCAAAGAAAGCAGTTTACATTTTTCCAGTAAATATCATCTCACTCTGTGAACTTAATTGAAGAATTTGACCTTATAGGTACTGTTTGGTATTTGTAAATTCCTCACAAGTAAGCCTAAAATAAAAATAATTGTGCAGTTATTTGCATATATCACATACTGAGAATGGTGTACAACATGTGTAATTTATTTTTCCAATCTTCCACTCTATCTTTTTTTAAAAATATCCTTTTTTGTCTTTTTTTTTTTTTTTTACCTGCTAGTGGTTTTCTGTCCAATATTCAATGTGTACGACTTTTCTGTGATTTTATAATCACAGTATTAAGCTCTGTATGTTGGAGGGATGTCCTCAAACCACAGCACAGAAAAGTAACAAAGAAGGTAATTAAAACTCTAGACTTCAATGTCCTTTGTAGTGTATATGTAGAGTTTAAAAATTATTTTCATTGAAAAAATACAACATATTTTAAAATGGAAGATGTATATTGCATCTGGAAAACTTACTTGATCTGCTTTTTAACTGAACTGATAGATGAAGGTTCTCTCTAGGATGATACAGATTGGCTAGCTCAAGGATTCTTTGCTGTATACCAAATTAATTTTGTCAGACACAGAGCTTGGGTAAAAGGGAAAGGTTTGGGGAAAATGGGATGGAAATACAATGGCTTGCTTCATCTGTTGTCTTCAGGGAATAGGGAAAAATATAGCCTGTGGGCAACTGTGGCCTGTCTGTTGTACTCCCTTGCCACTCCAAATATCAGGATGAAAATCCCACTGCCTCACTGACTAGAGTGAAGGCAATGGTGCTCATAGGAAGTTTAACCTACTTTATTTTTGTTATCTGCACTATTTTTACTAGCAGTACCAATTCCTGACTTTCTAGGCTTTGAATTCAGTTGTCTAGGTTAATTTGCTTTTTCTACATATTTGTGGATGTGACTCAAAATTAAAAGGTTTGGGATAAGGGGCTTTCATTATTAAATAAAACCATAAAACCGAACTCCCTGATGATTCACTTCAGCAATATTATTAGGTCTGCTGGCTACCATAAAGTGTACTAGGAATGAACAAATTCAAATTAATCTCTTACTAATTAGCAGTTTTCTATAAAATCACCATGAATATGGAAAATTGGTTAGGGAAAATAAAGGCTGTGTTAAAAATGGCAACATTATAATAGATACTAAAACTAATTATGTTGGGATCTTTGAGGCAGTTTAGTTACCTTTCCACCCATTTATGAAAAGCGATCTGGCAGAAATTCTGTCAGTTGTGGAAACTCTCATTTGAATAACAGGTCATAAAGAGAGTTAGTGCCTAAAACTAGATGATATAAATACTTTCAGGATACTTCTGGACTTAACACAGACATTAAGAAGACTGAGACCCCCTTTTTAATGGAACTAAAGTCCTCTTCTAAACTTGATCCTGTCTGGAAAGAAAAGTACATGTCAGAAGGTAGTATATTATTTGACTTACTGGATTATCTGTTGAATCTTATCAGTTTTCCGTTGCAACAGCAATAGCATCATTACTGACATACTTGGGTACATTTGACCACCCAGTATTATATATTTTTAGAACGTTTTTCCATCAATACAACCAAATTTAATATCTTCCACTGGGAATCATAACTATACCTTCACTAGAGTTTAAACAAACTCTGCTTTTAAATATAAACACCGTGATAGGAAAAGGTTAAAAAAACTTATCTCATAAATATCCAGAAATATGGCATATTAGATTAAACTTGCAGTATCTGATATAGCAGCTTGGCTTTTGGTGTATGTGTGTTTAGAAGGAGAAAATGTTTATACTGTCAAATGAAAGTTAAAAGACATTAATATAAGCTTCCTTTATTAACTCTAGGGAGTTGTCCTTTTTCACTTTCTGGTTGGCCACCAGCTCTAACTTCTCCCATCAGATTTTCCAAAGACATTTGAGCAATTAGCCTTTTCTTTGAGGGTAATTACCAACAAAACCCAACTGGCCATTGAAGAGCTACATAATCAGTGTTCGGGTACACAGGAGACAAAAAAGTAAAACTAGAAAAAGGCTGGACAAGAGAAACTTCCACACTTCAGGTGTATTATGTTCCTTTATCAGGCCATAGTATATGTAATATTGCATTAGTTACTCATCCAGGTACAGTTATCCCTACTTATCAGGAGTGTGGTGAAGGCATTCCTAATACATTTTTTATGCTGTTGGTGGGGGGAAAAAGTGTTTGTATTGACAGATTTAATTTTTCACTGAGAAGAAATTACCTCCCCTCCAAACTGTGACATCAAAGAGTACTTGAAATTTAGAGTGAAATTTTCATGTACAGCACTTGAAAAGGAACAAAAGAAAGCAAGAACTAGAATGAAATAAAAATGACTGTCATTTTTATTATCTTAAAGCATTTATTCATGATACACATTATTAAAAAGGTTCGAATTCAATGTGACTAAACACTAACTAAAAGCTTGCTGTTGTTCTTTGCAGGAATAATTCCATATTCACAACGGAAGGGGCTTGAACCATATGCTCTGCCAGTTCTTACCCAAGGCTGTAACTTCATTATCACTTAGATCAAAGCACAGAACCACAGACTCATAGAATCACTAGGTTGGAAAAGACCTCTAAGATCATTGAATCCAATCGTTCCTGTCCTATACTAACCCATATCCCTAAGTACCTGATCTACCCTTTTTCTAAACACATTCAGGGATGGTGACTGAACCACCTCCCTGGTTAGCCTGTTCCAGGCCCTGACAACCCTTTCAGTGATTTTTTTTTTTTTTCCTAACATCTAATCTGAACCTGTCCTGGCACAGCTTCATGCCATTTCCCCTTGTCCTATCACCTGTCACCTGGCTAAAGAGACCATCGCCCACCTCTCTACAACCACCTTTCAGGTAGTTGTAAGCAGTGATAAGGTCTCCCCTCAGCCTCCTCTTCTCCAGGCTAAACATACCCAGCTACCTCAGGCATTCCTCATAGGATTTGCCCTCCAGCCCCTTTACCAGCCTGGTTGCCCTTCTCTGGACTCACTCAAGGACTTCGATGTCCTTCTTGTGGTGAGGAGCCCATAACTAGACATAGTACTCGAGGTGCAGCCTCACCAATGCCGAGTACAGGGGCACAATCACTTCCCTAGACCCTACTGGCCACACTATTTTTGACACAAGCCAGGATGCCATTTGCCTTTCTGGCCACGTGGGCACACTGCTAAGTCATATACAGTCAGCAGTCATAGAATCATAGAATCATAGAATAGCATGGGTTGGAAGGGACCACAAAGATCAGAGAGTTCCAATCCCCCTGCCACAGGCAGGGCCACCAACCTCAGGCCTGGATCTACATAAGGTTGCCCAGGGCTCCCATCCAACCTGGCCTTGAACACTTCCAGGGGTGGGGCGTACACCACCTCCCTGAGCAGCCTGTGCCAGCACCTCACCACTCTTTCTGTAAAAAACTTCCCCCTAATATCCAATCTAAACCTTCCCTCATTTAGCTGTAATCCATTCCCATTTGTCCTGCCATTATCTGTCATTTTAAAAAGTTGATTCCCCTCCTGTTTATATGCTCCCTTCAGGTACTGGAAGGCTGCAATGAGGTCCCCCTGCAGCCTTATCTTCTCTAGGCTGAACAAGCCCTGCTCCCTCAGCCTCTCTTCGTAGGGGAGGTGCTCCAGCCCTCTAATCATCTTCATGGCCCTCCTCTGAACCCTCTCCAACAGTTCCACATCTCTCTTGTATTGGGGCCCCAGATCTGGACACAGTACTCCAGGTGGGGCCTCACGAGGACAGAGTAGAGAGGGACAATCACCTTCCTGTCCCTGCTGGCCACCCCTCTTCTGATGGAGCCCAGGATACCATTGGCCTTGCGAGCTGCAAGAGCACACTGCTGGCTCATGTTAAGTTTCTCATCCATCAGAATCCCCAAGTCCTTCTCAGCAGGGCTACTCTCAAGAAGCTCTTCTCCTAGTCTGTATCTATGTCTGGGATTCTTCCAGTCCAAGTGCAACACCTGACACTTGGCAGCGTTGAACCTCATTAGGTTCACCTGGGCCCATCTTTCCAGCCTGTCAAGATCCCTCTGGATGACTTCCTTTCCTTCTAGGGTGTCGACCACACCACTCAGCTTGGTGTCATCCGCAAACTTGCTGAGGGTGCACTCAATTCCATCATCGATGTCATTGATAAAGATGTTAAAGAGAACCGGTCCCAAGACAGACCCCTGGGGGACACCGCTTGTCACCGGCCTCCACCTGGACATAGACCCATTGACCACCACCCTTTGGCTACGGTCTGTTAACCAGTTTCTTATCCACTGAATGGTCCACCCGTTCAAACCCACATCTCTCCAGTTTAGAGATAAGGATGTGGTGGGGGACTGTGTCAAAGGCCTTGCACAAGTCCGGGTAGATGACATCGGTTGCCTTCCCTTTATCTACTGATGCTGTCACTTCATCATAGAAGGTCACCAGATTGGTAAGGCATGACCTTCCCTTGGTGAAGCTGTGCTAGCTGTCCCAGATCACGTGCTCTTCCCTTACGTGCTCCAGCATGTCTTCCAGGAGGATCTGTTCCATGATCTTCCCAGGCACAGAGGTGAGGCTCACCAGCCTGTAATTCCCTAGGTCTTCCTTGCTCCCTTTCTTATAAATGGGAGTGACATTTCTTTTTTTCCAGTCCCCAGGGACCTCTCCTGACAGCCACAAGTTTTCAAATATGATGGAGAGCGCCTCAGCAATCACATCAGCCAGGTCCTTCAGGACCCTGGGAAGCATTTATCCAGCACCATAAACTTGTAGACATTCAGCCTCATGAGGCAGTCTCGGACTTGCTCTGCTCTTACAGAGTGGGGGGATTTACTCCCCCTGTTCCCACCTAGAGTTCTAGGGATGCAAGGTTCTGGGATTTGAGAATTATGAGGATCCTGGCTGCCAGAGAAGACTGAGGCAAAGAACTCATTCAGTACCTCAGCCTTCTCCTCATCAGTTGCATCCTTTCTCATTTACCAAGGGGGGTACGTTCTCTTTGACCTGTCTCTTCTGGCCAATGTACCTGTAAAATCCCTTCTTGTTGTTTTTAACATCCCTTGCCAAGTTCAGTTCCATCTGCGCCTTGGCTTTCCTGACCCCATCTCTGCAAGTCCGAACAGCATCCCTGTATTCTTTCCAGGCTACACACCCTTGCTTCCAGAGCTTATATTTGCCTTTCTTTTCTCTCAGTTTGACCAGCAGGTCCTTACTTAGACATGCTGGCTTCCTGCCCCTCCTGCCCACTTTCTTAACCAGAGGGACAGAGAGCCCTTGAGCTCTCAGAAAGGCATCCTTAAAGAGTAGCCTGCTGTCCTCAACATTTCTGTCTCTAAGGACCACCTCCCAGGAGATCTTGGCCAACAAGTCCTTAAACAGCCTAAAGTTTGCTCTCTTAAAGTTCCATGTCCTGATCCCACTCTTCTCCAAGCCCACCTCCCTTGAGATCGCAAACTCAGCTAGGGCATGGTCGCTGCAGCCCAGGCTGTCTTAACACCTTTATGAACACCTTTATAACACCTTAACACCTTTAATGACCTCCCCCACATTGGTGAGCACCAGGTCCAGCAATGCATCGCCTCTGGTCAGTCTATCAACTATTTGAACCAGAAAGTTGTCATCTGCAGACTCCAGGAGTCTCCTGAACCTCTTGCAGCTCACTGTGTGGTTTTCCCAGCAGATGTCTGGGTGGTTAAAGTCCCCCATCAGGATGAGTGCCTGTGACCAAGATGCCTCCTGCAGCTGAAGGAAGAAAGCCTCATCTGCCTGACAGCTGTCTAGCCAGTCTAAAGCACACACACCCAAAGGTAGTTTTAACTCAAATAATTTTCCCAAGACTGTTCACCTTGTAACCAGGTGAACTGCACCTTGTTGTGGTTTCAGCTGGGATAGAGTTAATTTTCTTCCTAGCAGCTGGTGCAGTGCACTACAATCTGGCACTGTCAGGGCAGGTTGCAGCCTCAGTTGCAACCAAGCCAGCAGTATTGGGGTCCCATCACCATGCTGGTGCCTGGAGTGCTGTGCCTGTGCTGGAGCCGATGCCATGGGGATGCTGCAAAATCCCCACCGTGTCTGAGCTGATGCCGTTCATGCTGCTGCTGCTGAGCAGCATCCCTCATGAGGGACTCGGGAGGCTATGCTGATAGGCCTTTCACCCTCTGAGATCAGGCTGCCCAGAGAGAGGGTGGATGCCTCATCCCTGGGGGTGTTCAAGGCCAGGCTGCATGGAGCCCTGGGCAACCTTGTGTGGATTCAGGCCTGGAGGTCGGTGGCCTTGCCTGTGGCAGGGGGGTTAGAACTCTGTGATCCTTGGGGTCCATTCCAACCCAGGCCAGTCTATGATTCTGTGATCGTCTGGAATGGCAGAGGGAGTGTGTCACAGTACCACAGGATCCCTTAGTATTGGCTTTAGAAAAAAGAGAATTCAAACAGAAAGAAACAACTGAAGAGGTGCTGCTCTGCTTAGAAAATCTGGGAGTGTGGTACACGGAAAGGGGCTTCTAGAAGAAAAGCGGGGGATGAAATACCAGAATCTTGATGGGTCTGGAGGGCTCACGATGGGTTGAGAGCTTCCAGCTCCACCATCGCACCAGGCCAGGGCTGCAGGAAAGAGTCGAGAGATGCAGATCTGCTGTCCAAGAGCGAGCCCAGGGAGCCCAAGGAGGTTCATGATTGGAATCTCGATAATTATATCGAGTATCATACAAAGAACTTGTGTAGGTGGGACTGAGACGTTAAAGTAGGCACCAAGTGAGTGTGGAGTCCCGCTGCCACCTTCTGTAACAGCGTCCTGCTCTGTGGGCCAGCAGGAGAGCTCCTGCCTGTCATGCGGGAGACCAGAGTTTGATTCCCAACGGAGACGCTGCTCTGGTGGCACTGATTGATTGGTCTTGACTTTGGAGCTGAGTATTGAAAATTGACTTAGGTTGGATGAACTGTTGGTGTGAGGGAAATGAGTCAACTCTGGTGTGAGTGGTGAGCGACTGAGTCGCAGCGAGTCTGGGAGAGAGACAAAAACTGACCACCAGAAACTCCTGGTTTGTTGGTTTGGGGTTGTATATTTGATGTAACTAATGGGGAACTGAGAATGGGTTAGAGAGAAGGGAGTTGGGTTATAAACAGGAACAGGGATCAAGAGAGAAACTGACTAACTATGGGGGGGAAAACAAAAGGAGTAAAACCCCCAAGAAAAGCCTAGAAGCTCCATATGGGGGGGTGAAGGGATGAACTAGCTCCGTCACCATCCCTCAAAAGGTTGATGGACCTCAACGATGACAATCAGTCCACAGGTCCTAGCCCAAGCATCACACCGGGGCTGGACTTGGGGAAGGACTGGAGAGGCAGGGATCCTCTGTCCAAGAAGGAGCCCAGGGAGCCCGTGGTGCTCAGCGGGAAACGCCTGGGCAGGCTTTTCGTGCTCCCTGTCTCCTCCTTCTTCCTGCTGAGGAGGAGAGAGAATAGACCCATTTGCAGCCTGGGCCCTCCTGTGGGACCCCCGGGCAACAGTCCCTCCCCGGCTGGCAGGCAGGGATACCCAAAATGGGCAGGGCACAGGTGGAGAGTCTGGGGCAGGAGCTGGGGGTCTCCCCAGCACTCACCATATGTCCTGGGGAGTCACAGGATTCTCTGCTCCTCCAGGTTTTTGGGAAGAACCTGAGGAGCGATGAGAGCGAGTGAGTGGCTGGCAGGCCCCAGCACAGCCCCGTGTCAGGGCTGCCGTGGGGTGTCAGCCCTTTGCAGGGTGCTCGGTGCCGGGGTCACTCACCACTTGGCTGCTCCAGTTGGACTCTCGCCTTGCTCTTGGCAAACATCTTCTTCCAATAATTCTGCAAGATACCCAGAATGTGAGTGAGTGTGGAGCAGCTCCCAGCCCCATGCCACAGATCCCCATGCTCCCCACACACCACTGCATGTCATGACACAATGCAGCGCAGTGTGGTGGGGTGTAACAGTCACCTACCTTGAGTTTGCTGGGAGAACGGTCCACTTCCCTGGGGCTCTGCGCCCTGACCCTGACCTGTCCAGGGGACTGCTCTTGGTCCCTCTGCACTGGCAGCTGCAGAGGGGGGTGCTTGGTCAAAGGCTGGCCTTAGCTCTGTCTCCGAGCCCTCAAAGGTTTCAGGGGTCTGCAGGGCTGGAGATTGATTGGGAGCTTCCAACTCCACCACTGCACTGGGGCCGGGATCCGGGAAGGAGGACAGAGAAATGGATTCTCTGGTAAAGAGGAAGCCAAGGGAGACCATGTAGCGCAGCGAGCCTTGTGGGGACAGGTGCTTCAGGGTCATTATCTCTTTGTTCTCCCTGCAGAGGAGGAGAGAGAAGAGACCCAGTTGCAGCCAGGGCTCTCCTGTGGGACCCCTGGGCAGCCCCGGCTGGCAGGCAGGGATACCCAAAATGGGCAGGGGCAGGGCACGGGCAGCGAGTCTGGGGCAGGAGCTGGGGGTCTCCCCAGCACTCACCATATGTCCTGGGGAGTCACAGGATTCTCTGCTCCTCCAGGTTTTTGGGAAGAACCTGAGGAGCGATGAGAGCGAGTGAGTGGCTGGCAGGCCCCAGCACAGCCCCGTGTCAGGGCTGCCGTGGGGTGTCAGCCCTTTGCAGGGTGCTCGGTGCCGGGGTCACTCACCACTTGGCTGCTCCAGTTGGACTCTTGCCTTGCTCTTGGCAAACATCTTCTTCCAGCACTTCTGCAAGATACCCAGAACGTGAGTGAGTGTGGAGCAGCTCCCAGCCCCATGCCACAGACCTCTTTGCTTCCCCCACACCACTCCATGTCATTACACATTGCAGCACAGTGTGGTGGGGAGTAGCAATCCCCTACCTTGAATCTTCTGGGAGAACGGTCCACTTCCCTGGGGCTGGACTCAGGGAAGGAGTAGAGAGTCACAGACCCACTGTCTGAGTGGGAGCCCAGGGAGCTCATGGCGCTCAGCGGGGCACTTGGGGACCGGCTCTTCATGCTCCCTGTCTCCTTGTTGTCCGTGCTGAGAAGGAGAGAGAAGAGACCCAGTTGCAGCCTGGGCCCTCCTGTGGGACCCCCGGGCAGCAGCCCCTCCCCAGCTGGCAGTCAGGGATACCCGAGACATGCAGGGCACAGGTAGACAATCTGGGACAGGAGCTGGGGGTCTCCCCAGCACTCACCACATGTCCTGGTGTGCTGCAGGCTTCTGTGCTCCTCCAGTTTTTTGGGAAGAACCTGATGAGGGACGAGACCGTGTGAGTGGCTGGCAGCCCCCAGCACAGCCCCGTGTCAGGGCTGCTGTGGGGTGTCAGCCCATGGCAGGGTGCTCAGGGCTGGGATCACTCACCGCTCGGCTGCTCCGGGTGCACGCTCGCCTTGCTCTTCCCAAATATCTTCGTCCACCAGTTCTGCAAGGCCCCCAGAACATGGGTGAGTGTGGAGCAATTCCCAGCCCCATGCTACAGCCCTCTATGCCCCCCCCCCCACTCCACTCCATGTCATGACATGGTGCAGCAAAGAATGGTGGGGAGTAACAGTCACCTACCTTGAGCCTGCTGGGGAAAGGCTCCACTTCCCCAGGGCTGGACTCAGGGAAGGAGTGGAGAGTCACAGATCCGGTGTCCGAGAAGGAGCCCAGGGAGGCGGTGGCACTAAGCGGGGCAGGTGGGGACAGGCCCTTCATGTTCCTTGTCTCCTCATTCTCCGTGCTGAGGAGGAGAGAGAAGGGACTAATTGCAGCCTGGGCCCTCCTGTGGGATCCCTAGGCAGCAGCTTCTCCCTGGCAGGCTGGCAGGGATACCGAAACAGGCAGGGCACAGGTGGAGGGTCTGGGGCAGGAACTGGGGGCTCTCTCCAGCACTCACCACATGTTCTGGGGTTCCGCAGGATTCAATTCACTTGCAGTTTTTTGGGAAGAACCTGATGAGGGACAAGACCGAGTGAGCGGCTGGCAGCCCCCAGCACAGCCCCGTGTCAGGGCTGCCGGGAGGTGTCAGCCCTTTGCAGGCCGCTTGGTGCTGGGGTCACTTACAGCTTGGCTGCTCTGGATAGACTCTTGACCTGGTCTTCGCAAACCTCTTCCTCCAAGACTTCTGCAAGACCCCCAGAATGTGAGCGAGTGTGGAGCAGCTCCCAGCCCCGTGCCACAGTCCCCCATGCTCCCCCCATAGCATTCTATGTCGTGTCACAGTGCTGCATGGTGTGGTGGGGAGTAACAGTCACCTACCCTGAGTCTCTCCTTGGTCTTCCCATGTTCCTTCCTCCAACGCCTCTGCAAGATCCCCAGAATGTGGGTGAGATGGGAGCAGCTCCCAGCCACCCACACCCCCCTGACACCACCCCAAGTCAGGACACAGCACAGCTCTGTGCGCTGCAACGTTCCCTTACCCTGAGCCCCCCGGCCCATCGAATGGTGGAGAGGATCCTGACGTACATCCCTAGCATCACGACCGGGATGAGATCAGCCACGGGGATGCCAAAGCAACCCATGGCTTGTGCTGAGCTACAGCTGCGGCACTCGTGTCAGCAATGAGCTCCGAGATGTCCGGAAATGGCACAACCAACACGCTGACTGGCACTGGCTGAGGCTGCAGTCTGCAGTGACACTGACAGACTACAGTGTCCAGTGCCAACTGCCCTGCACCTCATTATACCTGCCCAGCAGCCTCACCCTCCTTTCTGACATCATGGGCATGCTGAGCCCTCATTAGTGCTGAGCCCTCATTGGTGCCATCAGAGGCAGGCTGAACTCTGATTTGATAAATCTGGTGGCACTCCAAGGCATTCCACAGCCAGTGCAGACACATGCGAGGTGCTCAGAGGGGCTTGGATGTCCCCCTGGACATATAATCATAGAACCACAGACTGGTCTGGGTTGGAAGGGACCCCAAGGATCATAAAAATCCAACCCCCCTGCCACAGGCAGGGACTCCAGCCTCCAGGCCTGGATCTACACAAGGTTGCCCACAGCCCCATCCAACCCGGCCTTGAACACCCCCAGGGACCGGGGCACACACCCCCTCTCTAGGCAGCCTGTTCCAGCTCCTCAACACTCACTCACATCAAATCCACATCTCTCCAGTTTAGAGATAAGGATGTGGTGGGGGACTGTGTCAAAGGCCTCGCACAAGTGCAGGTAGATGACATCGGTTGCCTTCCCTTTATCTACCGATGCTGCCACTCCATCATAGAAGGTCACCAGATTGGTGAGGCACGACCTTCCCTTGGTGAAGCCGTGCTGGCTGTCCCGGATCACATGCTCATCCCTCACGTGCTCCAAATGAGCATTTTAAATAAGGCCTGGAGTTCAAATGATCAACTATTAATTTCCTTGATTTCAGGGTATCTTCTCTGTAACATGAAAAGATATGCAAAAGACCTTCTGAGTAGTCCGGTCGTCTAGACAGCAGCGTACAAAACCCAAACCCTGTCAGACTTAGAGGTTAACCTTACCTCTTTAATCCTCGAAACTAAAGGAGTGAGAACACTTGGTTTTCCAGCCGAAGGACTGAGTCCCTGCACATGGCTTCTAGACAGAGACACAGCAATGCTGATGAGAGGTGCTCACACATCTACACAAGGTTCTCTGAGTTTATCTTTTCCCCCCAAATTTTGAAGAAGGAATATTTTAGCTTTGATTATATCAATCCCTCTTGAAAATGAGATAAAAATCCCATCACCTATGACTATCTCTCTAATACTATACAAGGCTGAAGAGCTGGGGTCTACTTATCAGAAAGCCTTCCCAACTAACTTTACAGCATTAGCAGCTTGCTAGTCATAAAACACATCCATCCCTGCAGTCAATGAGTAGGTTTGCTAGAAGACTACCCTACAACAACTTATGGCATGTGACCCAAATAGCAAGAGGGAAAAAAAAGGTTAAACTGTTAAATAAATATTCCACCTGTCGTGGGCAAAACAGTGGGGATACAATTAAGAGCCAACTTAGGAAGCTTAAGGCAAAGGAAAGGCTGTCTAGTCTAGCACAGGTAAGGCTGGCACAAAACCCCCTTAGTTCCTCCCCCGAGGCTGTCCTAGGACACCCTCAGCACCAAGGTGGTGGGACACTCAGCACCTTCAATCCATGGGAAAAGCGCTTCCTGGGTAGCCTTAAAGACCAATAGGGATTACTGCCTATGGGATACAGGAGTAGCTGGCGTGCATGGGAAGACCACCTTGGACTTGCATTACCAAACTCAATTTCTAACTGTTTTCATGAGTGATGGACTCTGTGCACACATGTACATGGAGATAGAAGTGCCAGCAACTGTGCAGGAACCATGGATCACCACCGGTGACTCGCACATTGCTTGACTAGATCTGAGTGATCACTTGCACAAATCACGCTCTACCAGCCATAAAATGGGAGAAGAGTAGCAGCAGCCATGTATGAGTGCAGTGATAGGCCTGGCCAGTCTAGGGGAAGGGCCAGGGAGCCTAAGGTATCTGCTGGAGAAATTGTAGGGTATGGATCTAAATACAGCAATCCCCAGAACAATACGGAACCACTAGCACTCCGCAACATGGTTCATAGAGCTAGAGGAGCCAAGTAAGTAGTAAAATGTAGTCCTTCCCCCTATAAGTTTAATGAGCATTATATTAAGATGAAGACTGACACCACTCCATTAGCTTCAAATGACAGAGGACACTAAGAAGCAGAGAGGTAGGACCAAGTTACACACCACTTCCATTATTTTAACACAAATTTTATTGTTGCTGCTTATTCCATATCTCATTTGCCACGGTCTTCTTATCATGTGGACACTGCATTAATACATTTAATTAAAAACATGGGTAGTTAACAGGCACATGAAGTATTGTATTGTAGGGCACAGCCAAGTCACTGGCATGTGCGGCACGGACAGCTGAGCAATGCTGCTTTCAAGTAACAGGGAGGGCAGAGTGGCCATGCCAAGAACTTGACTTCAGTTACTCTTCTCTGGAACTGCCTGTTTCTTCCACAATGCAAAATTGAAATGCAGTATATATATATATATATATATATATATATATATATATATATATATTATATATATAAATATATACATCTTTTCCAGGAGTTCTCATAGTGCCAAGTGCAGTTTCAATGCTTTATTGCAGTAGTATTTAACTTTGAGGTACATACATTGGCTAAGAGGGACAATGGGATCCTGGGGTGCATCAAAAGGAATGTTGCCAGAAGGTCAAAGGAGGTGATCCTCTCCCTCTAGTCTGCCCCAGTCAGGCCCCACCTGGAGTATTGTGTCCAGTTCTGGGCTCCCTGGTACAAAAAAGACAGGGATCTCCTGGAGATAGTCCAGAGGAGGGCTACAAAGATGACTCAGGGCCTGGAGGATCTCCCCTACGAGGAAAGGCTGAATGAGCTGTGGCTGTTCAGCCTTGAGAAAGAAGATTGAGAGAGGATCTGGTTGATGTTCATAAATATCTCAATTGCAGGACACAGGGAGAAATGGCCAGCCTTTTTTCAGTGCTCTGTGGGGACAGGACAAGGGGCAGTAGCCTCAAGTTGGATGCCTGTCTGTGCCACCTGTTCTAGGGAGCCTGCTTTGGCAATGCAGTCCTAGGGAACCTGCTTTGCCAATGATCTCTGGAGGTCCCTTCCAATCCCCACGATTCTGGGATAAAGAGTGCAAATTCTGCTGGAGTCTCTTCCAGATACCACATTTGGTACAAGGGAGTAGTCTTTTCCCCTTGCCTCCTGAAAGGCTGCGTTTTAAGTTAAAACAGTTCCTCTGAACTTTTCCCATTGGATATGTTACCCAATAGTCTTACTCATGAATATCTCTGTTGTAAGGGGAATCAAGTTAATGGGATACCATCATTTACAAACGCTCCTTGAATACACCTTTTACAGCTGAGTGCCAGCTTCAGGTTTTTCATTGAGGTTCAGATCCTTTTGGACTTGTTTCTTCTCTTCCTCATCAAGTTGGGCTTCAATCTCATTTGGATCAATATAGGTATAAAAGTAAGCCATGACAGCAAAAATTATACAAACTGCCAACAGCAAGGCAGCAAACAGCACATACTCTGCCCACTGGAAAAAAAGCAACACAGACACATGATTTATCCATCAATAGTTGTTCCTCAAAAGAGTTATATGTTTTTACTGTTTCCAAAGAATGAAGCTAATTCAGGAGATGAAACTGAGCACATAACAAGTACATATGACTTGGATCGCTAAGTATGAGGTGTATATAATCCATACTCAAGCAATTTAATTTAGGCCCTTCTGAGCAGTTCTGTCTTCAATGAAGACAAAGTTCTACGAAAGCTGGAAAGTTCTACAATATCCTCTTCATGGAGGCACGGGAATGGAGCAAGAGCCTTAACAGAAACATTTCAGCCCTCTTTTGGGGCAGGTAATCTCATTTTTAACCAGGCCAGCAGTGATCCTGCTTCCACTTAGGTCAGCAGTGAAGTTTCTACCAAACACATATTTAGGCAGAGAGTAAGAGCTGAAATCAAAGCTGCCAGACCCATTTGAAAGGCAGGCTTTCCCATCTCCCACATATTCCTTTTGATTCAATAGGGAGTGCCACAAGCAGTCTGAGAAAGCCTCGCCCAAGGGCTCTTCACCAGGAGAGCCACAGCTTTCAGGCCACAAGGAGCAGGAGTTAAAACCCATGGAGCCAGGAGGAGGGTTGTGACAGGGCTGAGGTAGGCAGGTAAAGGTTTATTAGCAGCAAACAGAACTTTGGTAGATTTTAATCCCGTTAGTCTAGAATTTCAGCCCAGATACTCCTAGTATCTTCAAGTGTGACTCATGCAAAAAGCAAGTTAGCTGCACATCAGACCACTGCCTGCTAAGGACAATGTCAAAAGCAAGCCTCTACTACAACCAGTAGTAAGTTCAACCATAAGGCTGCAAATGGAAGGTATAGAAGAACAGCAGAAAAGTAGCAGCATTGTTCTTTCCCAGGATTAAAGAGTTACAGACATGTGATTTGTGCTGCTTCACTCCAAAAAGTCTAGACAATAGAGTGAAACATCCACTTCCAAGTTCAGCTAAGTTATACCCAAAGCAGATACGCAAGATAGCTTGGATGAACCATGTCCCAGAAGTTCCTACATCCCATAAACATTGAGTGAAGCCTCCAGCAAGTACAGAGTTCCTACAGTATAGAAGACTTAAGCAAGAAGAGTCCACCCAAGATGTAGGCTGAAGAGATAGTCTCATTACTGCCAGAATTTGGGAGCAAAATAAACTCTACCTGATGAGATTATTCCCTTCTTCTGGTTTTGAAGTGGAAACTGCATCTTTATGGTTTCAGCACAGGGCTGAAGATTGATTGGGAGCTCCCAGCTCCACCAGTTGCATCTGAGGTCAGAGGAAGGCTTAAGCCTTGAGCCCTGGTCTGGTTGTCCTGACCACAGTCGGAGTTTATTAAATTATATTGATTGACAAAGGTGTCTAACACGTTAGCTAAGAATTCAGAATCGAGGTTCCCCAGATGTTTCCTGAGCCCATATCAGAGTAAAAGTAAGACAGAAACATTTACTGCCCCTTTCTTTCTGCAACCCATGCTTTATTTTCCCTGTAAAGGAAATTCCAGGTATGCTTTAGAAGAGATGTGAATCCACACAAGAGTTACAGTGTATTTCTGTCCAATGCCTGATCCAGATGCTTAGAAGATTAGAGTAGAGGGCACATCATTGAATAGTTTTGCATTTCAGTATAAATGAAGCTGAAGCCTATCACAGAACATGTATTCTCATATAAAGGACACCCTGGGACAGATGGAAGAATTTGGCAAAGATGATAATCTTCAATTGTCACTCTGGAAAGGAACTAAAACCACTAAGTTTGTGAATTAAAGGTGGTTTTGCTGTTGTTTCTTTTTTATAATTATTTTTTTTTATTAATCCTTGCCATTTACTAATCTTAAAATCCTGTCTCTCCTAAATTCACCCAAATTCCATAATTTTTCTATTACCAAAATTCACACCTGTCAGTTCTTTGGATGAATCCTTTGCTTACAAAAAGACGTATATCATCTGACAATGACAATCACTGGCTTTAGTGTCTGTTTACACTGCCAGATGATGCAGATACCTAATTTGGTCCTAGGTCATTTGTGATTGTCAATTCACTTATAGTTCCTGTTTGGAGTGAACAAACTATCCCCTGCAAAGCAAAGCCTAGAAATGATTCTCTAGACTATTCTTCCTAAAGAGTCTTCCGTAAAAAATACGAAAACCAAAACAAAACCAAAAAAAATAAGTGAGATTTGTATATTTGCTCTCCAGTGCAGTTTTCCAACATTTTCCCAGAAGATTCTGCATCCCCAAGCACTCAAAATTCATCCCAAGCACAAAAAATATATAATCATTTCATTCACTAAGATCTTCACACTGATGTTTATACAGCCATCTGGTCTGCACAGACTTTGCCTGCTATCAGACACTTTGAACTGAAAAATCCCAACAAATATAGAATGTGGTGGTCACAGAAACACAATATAGTGCTGAAGAAATCTCAGTGCTAAGTGATACCTGTTGTATAAAAAAAAAAAAAAAGAAAGAGTTGTCTCTGGAGACATAGACTGTTCTACACCATTTAGCTTGTGTGCCTGGCATGCAACTGTGAAATGCCAGAGTAGATTCTCAGCATGGTCTACCTCAGTTCATTATGTACTTCTGTCACAACTTTTACACATGTTGTATTGTGGTTCATGTACCTGAGTAGATTGAGCTTTTGGTCCATTCGATGACAGAAGATGCAGAGACTATTTTTTTTATTTTTAATTTCTTAACCAGCTGTTTTGGCCTCTGATATACAAGTAGATAAGCAATCCAACAATTCTCTCCCAGACTTTTTGGTCCAAACATAATTGAAAATGTTATTCTTGTTTCTGCTGATGTTTTTAAATTACTGCTCTTCCTATTCCCACTTCCCTCTTTTTTGTGTCTACACTTCAGTTGCTAGACTTGGTGTATCTTTGTATTGATTTTTATTATGTCTAGAATATCTGTTTCTTTGTAGTTTAATACTTTGTTATATTGGCTCACCTTTTTTTTTTCTTTCTTATTACCTTTCCCACCCACCCCCCTCTCCTTGCTCCTGGTTCTGTTTTGGTAGTAAACTATTCTTTCCAGATGTATTGTTTTGGCACATATATTTCTTAAAACTGTATGTGAACAAAGACATGTTCATGATTAAGAATGCTCAAAGACTATTCTCAATGTCTGCCAGCTTCTGTTTATTTAAACCAGGGGAGTTTATAGAGAGGAATAGTAGTATCCTCTTACAAAGTGGTACTGTATGTATAAATAAATCAATAAAAATATCATAAGAAGATACTTAAAAAATGTATTTACTGTAGAAAAAGGGTCTTATTCTTCATTATAATGATATCTGAAGAAATTCTTATTGTGCATTAAAGTGAAATTAGTAGCATGTTACAACTACAGTGAGTAATAATGAAAAATAAAGTTTTGTAACATTGTTTCATGCTTATTATTCTGGATTTTCTGGCATTTTAATGTAACTTGGAAGTAATTAAAGTATCACAGGCTTTCAGAATTCTCTTGTGTTTCAAAATCAGTTAACTGATGAGATGACTAATGCACCTGTGTTTTATTTTTCTCCTTTCTCTTTTGATTATATGCCTTTCATTTTCCCTTCCAAAACACTGAACAAAATTTCTTCTTAATGCAGTACCAAATACGGTCTTGCTTATGAAGGCAAATTGTAAGTCAGGTAATGAAGAGGAAATAATGTTCTGTGAAGACACACACACACACACATATGGAAAAAAAAAAAAGAAAAAACCAAAACCCCTTTTTTTCTTGTTAGGCTCTGCCACAGTTGGATTTTGCACAGCCAGAGGCAGAAGATGTGATTTCTAAGTAAAGAGGAATAGGAGTGCTAAAAAAAAACATGGCCAAAAGCAAGCAATAGTGACACACAGTAGGCTCTATACTGCTTCAGATCTGAACATTGCTGGCTGATACAGGCTGTAGATAATAAACCTGCCCATTTCATTGACATTTCTAGGAGGGGGGGGGTTCTTCAGTGCTCTTCTTGCAGCAGCACAGATGACAGCTAGAAATAACCAGTGTTTTCATGGTTGAAATGTTTGCCAGGCATGATCATATGCAGGCTCTGCTTGAAGTTGCGCAGTACTGAGCAAAAGGTTGGGATAGTAAAACTTGATGAGAAGTAGCGGTAGCCCCATTTTCTCTTTACACATTCAGTCTCTATTGCTAATGCATGTGATTGACAAGGACTGTTAGAGCTTATGCTGAATTCAACCTTGACTTACAATCTATGCCTTTCTAAGACCTTATCCACTTATCCTTTTGTTGATCATTATCCTGTTTATTTGAAATCAATAAAACCTGTGTTAAAAAAAAATGAAAAAATCCCCACAAGTTTTGACCTTACTATAGAGCTGAGAATTCAGTATTCAGCTGAGGATGATAGCGCCCACTGCGCAGAGCAACTGGCCAGCTGGTGAGAAATTCCGGCTGTCATCGCAGTGCAGGGAGTTAACATATTTATCAGATACTTGAGATGAAAAAGTGGTAGTTCATGGGGACTTTTTTTTCCCCAGGCCATCTGGTCCTGAGGTGCCTATTACATCTATTATTGAATCATTAAAGTCAATGAGGTGAATAACACAATTAAACTTGTTTACTTGTCATGTAACAGTCGGTTAACACTGAAATGTAACTTTTACTTTCTGGTTTACTCTGCAATAAAAATACATCTTGACTCCCCTAACTGATGGCTAAAATTAATGCCAGATAAATGTCTTCTAATTTGTAGTCCAATTTAAAAGTACATTAACTTTTTTAACTCCGTTCTACATATGAATATTGTATTTCAGTCACTGAAAACACTGCTTCTTATAATTAAAACAATAAAACATAAATAATTGGTGATAAGTACACATATGTATACTCATCATTCCACTCTACTAAATAGGTAGGTGCACATTTATGGACACTCTGCACAGAAAGCAGTTTGTTCATGCAGATTGTAGGAAAGACAAAAAAGCTGTAAATCTGATCAATATATAAAAGTCCCATTTGCATAAAAAGGTTTAGAGCATTTCATTAAATACACTCATAAAAGTGTGAATAAGCAGCTATGGTATTACCAAAAATGGATTATACTTCTTTGTACTAAACTGAAATTTAAATAATATGGATTAAACTGTTCAAATTAATTATTAAAGCTAGGAAGTCTCACAGTGGTTACAGTGTAAAGGTTTCAATAGCAATAATTATTGTTACCCTATAAATTAGGAATTAAAGGTGCCCTTTTATATTTATGTTAAAACCTCCTTTTGGGATCTGCAGATTTTTAAAAGTGCAAATATTCTTAGGCTTAATACAAAATATTTTAAGTCTATGAACTCATATTCTTAGAATTCAGTAGGCTTTAAATCAGAGAATTAGTGAATAACATTATATAGCAATGTGAATAATTACTCATACCGACAAAAATAAGATTAAACAGAGAATTAGAAAAAAACATCAGAAACTATATTTATAGACATTGAATTTTCTTCAGTTATGCCTATATGGTCATCTTAAATTGGTCTCAATGCCATTTGGCAATCTTACATGCCATGGACACAAGCACGACACATGTTTTAGGACAGAAGTACAGTTTAAAGTATTTCACTGAAGGGAATAAATCGCCTGAGACCTTGTCCTGGTAGCTGATCTTCAACTAACAGTTTATCTAGCACGTAAAGAAGTGATACTTGAAACAACTGTAACCCATTCTTAAAGAAGTGAAATAAACTAAGTAATAGTCTTGATGTTTGTTTAAACAGATTTGACTTTACCTAAAAATATACCTAGAATATCCAAAAGGCTGGTAGTTTAAAGAGATGTCCCACATGCTGTACGAGACGTTGGTGCTGAAATGTGTTATAATTTCTTTAAAGGGATTTTAAGCCTGTAATTACACAGTCCAAAGGAATATTTTAACTGGTTTAAGTGTTCTACTGAATTGAGGTACCGTGGATCGTAATGAACTCACTTATTTATAATATCCATGTCATTAACTTTAACATCGATTTCCAATGTTACTCTCTTGCGATGTATTCTTCATAAAATGATGTTTATGAAGTTTGAGTCTTTCTATCTAATCAAGACCTGTTTTTATTATTAATATTCTTGTGGCTCTATCATTCAAACTTTTTACATGGTGAGATTTTGGGGGGGTTGTTAGTGGTAGTTTGTGCTTTTTTTGGTGCTTTTAAAAAAAAATATTCTTCAGGTTTGGTGTAGTGAAGGATTACAGATAGGAAGGTGTGTACCTCAGGATGCATAACAAGATTTAATAAACAGGCTTTTGGCCTAGACTCAAGCAAAAGCACACTGCTTAGGCTTTCACGATTGTATTCAGGAAACTAAATATAATCTCAGCCATTCCTTTTATTGTCTCCTTCAGAGAAGAGATTTTGTTCTATTATATTGCATTGGTTAATCTTGTTTTCATTTTTATTTTGTTTATTTTCTTGATATTATTTGAACAAATGTGTGATCTTTTTTCTTTACATAATAGCACAGGGAAATATTAGATTAAAGGGATAATTAGCATTTACGTTACCATGTCTGCTATACATCTTCTACTGTGTTAATTACTCATTAAAAATTACACAACAGTTAAAACATTTTTTTAAATTAATATGAAACTGCAAAATTAGTAGAATCAATCTGGAAGTTTAACACAGCTGTAGATAACTAATCCAGGGATTTACAAGGAATTGCAAAGGGACTGATAACTTTTATGCATATTACTCTGAAATATCCACCACTCTTCTCAGACTTTAGAATGATCATAGAATCTTAGAATCACAGAATGGCATGGGTTGGAAGGGACCCCAAGGATCATAGAGCTCCAATCCCTTGCCACCAACGTCCAGGCCTGGATCTACACAAGCTTGCCCAGGGCTCCCATCCAACCTGGCCTTGAACACTTCCAGGGGTGGGGCGTACACCACCTCCCTGAGCAGCCTGTTCCAGCACCTCACCACTCTCTCTGTAAAGAACTTCCCCCTAATATCCAATCTAAACCTTCCCTCCTTTAGCTTTAATCCATTCCCCCTTTTCCTACCATTGCCTACCCTTCTAAAAAGTTGATTCCCCTCCTGTTTGTATGTTCCCTGATTGTAATGTTGCACACATAAAGTGAGCACAGAAGTACCATTTCAACAATCTTTTCCAGTTTTCCATTTTGAAGACCAGATAGAAAAGTCACACATAGGAAAGCAATACAGCTGAGTTAGCACTGATATCTTTGTTATGACTGATAACTAAATGCTAAGATTTTGCCATTCATCACTTAAAAATATTTTTTAAAAACCCAAACCCCTCAAAACTCAGTTTAAGTACCAGGAACCATAATATTTACTCCCTATTCCCTAGTAAAAAGTTTAGTATGTTTGAATTGGTTTTCATATAAAATTTCTGATAAGAAAGTCAGCATCTATTTATTTATTTTTAAATCAAGAAAGTTCCACTTCAATTTTAGAGTTCCCCCAGTTAAAAAAATGCAGTAAGAAACAGTTGACGTGATTTGGCTTATAGTATTCCAACACCCACATTTCTCCATCTCTTCCACCTGGCAGCTTGGGAAAGCTGCCCAGGTTATACCAGAATGCTTTGGAACAAAACCAGTCCTTCAGCATACTAGGTGTTGACAGGCCAACCTGGTTAACACATGGTTCTGCCAGGGAGAAAAACCACAAAACACTGCTCTCTGGATAAGCTTAATCCTATTAGCTTTGAACATGTCAGATGATCACTTAAAGAACGTAGCTACATTTGTAAGTCGTCCTATCTGTAGGACATGAATGGCTGAAAAACTTAGGAGCTACCTGTTTCTCATCGGGCCTTTATAGCTTTTTGGGGAAGAACTAGGAATCCAGCTCAGAGAAATGAAACTTTTGTGTAGTATCTATACTTTTATCTCTGTGTTTACCCTAGTTAGTAGATGCATCATGCCCTAAAACTGCTTATTTATGTCAATTGGCTATGAAGGGAGCCTAGAATTAATAGCTTTGGGGTAACAGTCTACATTGCTGATGTCTGCAACCAATTAGACAATGCTTATCCTTGCAGAGTCATACTCATGACTAAGAAAGATATATTTTTCTATCTAGGTAACATACAGACCAGGCTAAGTACCAATTACAAAGGAAAATATTATGCCATAATGTTGGTCTAATGCCTGTATAAGTAATTCTGTGAGCAACAGAAAGTATTCAAATTTGGTTTTTGGGTAAGGGTTGGGGTTTTATTTTTTCTTTATCATCTTTATTATTATTGAACTAGTACCTTGTGGTTAGATTCTCAACTGTCTGGAAGGATGCAGGCTGGATAGTTTCTCATCTTTCAAGCTGGTCTTTGGGGTTTTAGAAAGGCTTTCATTTTTTCAGTAAGAAAGTTTATCTTATTAAGAAACCTAAGGTCTACCTCCTTATTTGTCTCTTTCCATGACTTTTGCTGGTAAACAATATCTTTAAGTACAGTCATAGACAGCACCATTTTTTCCTGCAGTTGGTCGAAGACATATCCAAACATCCATTAGTGCTGTTTAAAGTGCAGAAAGAGTAACATGGGACACAATGACTTTTTTGTAGGAAGGACAATGTGACTTGACTGTGCCGTGTCCCTTCTCAGGGGCTCTGCATGATCAGAATGTCTTTAGATAACAGAACTGTACCATTTTGTGTGCTGTTTATAGAAAGTGATGATATTGCTACTATTCCTAGAGAACAATTTAATCTTCTGACTTCTCTGAAATAGAATCAGCTCATATTTCACTTACTATAGTTGCAAAAATGACTTTGGTGTGGAGTTGTATAGAGCTCCCCAAGGTAGAGGAGAGAGAAAAATATCCAAAATCGTTCTGTTTTCCTTTGGTATTGATATGAAGATGTACTCTAAAAAAGAATGAAAAGGAAATATGTCTGTGGATGTATTTGGATGCTGTTTAAATAAATTTTAAAAATCTAATAATTTATGCATACAAGGAAATATGTCTGGTGTCCTGTACAGAAGCAGAATCTTTCTGTTTTATAGCTCTTCCTTGAAAGCACTAAACTTGATGAACACTGTTAGTACCACCATCAACAGAATACACTAGTATGGTCATAGATATATTTATTTATCTGAATTTCTCTAAGTATAGATTTTCTTCATAGTATAGGAAGAACAAATACAACAAGCTGAATCACAGAATCACAGAGTTGTAGGTGTTGGAAGGGACCTCAAGAGATCATTGGGTCCTTGCCAAAGCAGTTCCCTAGCTCGTTCTGCACAGATAGGCGTCCAGACGAGTCTTAAATATCGCCAGAGAAGGAGACTCCACCACCTCCCTGGGCAGCCTGTCCCAGGGCTCTTTCACCCTCACTGTGAAAAAGTTCTTCTGCATGTTGGTGTGGAACTTCCTGTGCTCCAATTTGCAGCCATTGCCCCTTGTCCTGTCTCCACAGACCAAAGCAAAGGGGCTGGCCAATTTCCCCTGCACCCCATCCTTAAGATATTTATAAACATTGATTAGGTCCCCCCTCAGTCTTCTTTTCTACAGGCTGAACAGCCCCAGCTCTCTCAGCCTTTCCTCATAGGATAGATGTTCCAGGCCCTTAATCATTGTAGCCCTTCTCTGGACTCTCTCTTTCTTTTTTATACCATGGAGCCCAGAACTGGACACAGTACTCCAGGTGAGGCCCCACCAGGGCAGAGTAGAGGGGGAGGATCACCTCCTTTGACCTGCTGGCCACACTCCTCCTGATGCACTCCAGGATCCCATTTGCTCTCTTAGCCACCAGGGCACACTGTTGTCTCATAGCTAACCTGTCGACAACCAGGACCCCCAGGTCCTTCTCCACAGTGTTCTTCTCCAGCAGGTCAGCCCCCAGCCTGTACTGATACATGCTGTTGTTCCTCCTCAGGAGCATTAATGTAACTTAGCATCTTAGTTTCAATTTTAAAGTGGTAATGCCATGATGGAAAAGCAACAAGAAATATATGATTATGCATATGATTATGTATATATAATGACGTGTGGTTATATTGCTGTATAGCCACACCTTAAGCAGTGACTAACTATAATGTGATCTTTTAAGGTGAGAAGTTTTGAATCTAGTATTATATGAATATGGTGAGTTATAATCTGTAATGTAACTTATCTTTGATAGGAAAATCAGAAATCTTTATGCAAGTATTTTAAGAATTCACATAATAATTTAAATATTTTTTTCCCCTTAAAGTTAATCATATTTGGGAAATGTCTAACTTATTTTATAGAAACTCTACAGTCTTCCATATTTCTAACATAATCGTATGTAGAATATATAGAGTATATTTAAACAAACTTAGGCTGACAATTCTTTCTGCATTTCCAGGTCATTATATTATTTAACGGGTATTTTAAATTGTTTCTAGACAGCATTATGCTAAGATGAATTTTGCCCAAAGGTACTATATTTCCTTCTCATATGTCTATTTTTTCTCATGTTTTTACTACCTAGTTCTCACAAGAATTTTAATAACAATTTCTACAATAACTTTATTCTTTCTCAGTGGATTTTTCTGCCTTTTAAGAAATCATCCAAATACTTTCCTCAAACTATCCCTTTAATAAATGCATGAAGCACCTAAGCTAGAAAGAAATATAAATGGTCAAGACTTTAAAAGAGATTTTTTTTTTCCCCAAAAGGACTTAAAGAAACAGTAACAGAGCAAGGACCACCCTGTTCTTTTCTGTGTTAAGTAAACAAACATCAGTCTTTTCTTGGCTGGAAGAAAGTACAGAGGATGGAAATTATAATACCATAGCTATAGTTCATTTCTCCCTCTAAGGAGAAAATATATTAATGTTTACTTGGGAATGAAAGCTTCCAAGAACTCAATATTTGATACCAAAGAAATCCCTTAGGCTTTTTTTTTTTTAATTTTTATTCTACCTACATCCTAGATCTTCTAAAAGTTAAGAAATGAAAGCTTAGACTAAGTTATTATCAAAAGCTGATCATCTTTTAGAATTTGTAAGGGGTTATTTTGGAGGTTGCTCTTCACTGTGAGGAAATGTGGGGATAGCAGTGAGGTTTTTCATGTTTTGTTGTAAAAATGGAATAGAGATGACACACACTCTGAGAAGTTTTTTGTGGGTTGGGTTTTTTTGGTTTTTTTTTTTTGTTTTTTTGTGTAACATCCTATTTAGTTCTTAAGAGAATGGAATAAAGCCTAAAAAATTATAAAAACTTAAACTAGAGGAGACAATGTTTTCTCTCAGTTGCCTTTACTGGAATCTACCGTGGCTGACCATTGCATTTTGTAGGTTTTTTGTTCAAGTATTTTTTTCATGGTATTATTAATATTATAATATTTCAAGTATTTTGTTCATGGTTTGTTTGTTCAAGTATTCTCTTATCTCTAATTCCTTCCCTCTGCCTAGGTATAACTACTGTAAATAACTGGACAATTTCCACTTAACCAAGCCTGTTGATGACCTGACCTGAAACATCAGTTTCAGGACAAAAGTAGACTTTCATTGCACAATGGTAGAATGAGAAGATTGCTTTCCACTGCCCCATATTTCCTCATGTTCATTCTACTGTCTTGAATTGCTTTTTTGTGCATCACATTAGGCTAATCCTTACATCACATTAGAATAATTAATTTGTCTGAAATCCAGGCAAATCTCCCATTTCTCTTGCCTAACACCCAGGAAAAAAAGGAAGACTTCAAGCACATAGAAGCCTAAGTCCCTTTGAAAGAAAAAAAAAGTAATTCTGAAACTGTAGCTTCTTTTCATAGCCTGAAAAGACAGGCAAAAATCAAAGCATGTACGGCAAATTTCCTAGAAGAAAATAGGATTAGATTTCTAAATGAGAAAGTTAACTAACTAAAACAAAAAGTAGAAAACATAAAACCACAGCATATATGTAAGTATAAACCATGAATCCACATTTAGGGCCATCTTTAGTCAAGTAGTGATTGTGACAGCAGGTTTTGTTTTCTTTTGGTGTTGCATGTGTAGGTTTATGTTGACTGTTTATTATTTTAACTGTGCTACCATCATATAAGTTTCTACAAAGCTTGGCTGTATTTGCTAAGCAACTTCTCTCGAAGGAAGGAGGGCAGAGATATGCCATTATGAAACGTTGTACAGAAAATTTAGTTTCTGAGGAAAGAACACAGTAATCCTCTGAAAGCCCAGAGAAAATCATCGGCACCATGTACTTGGAATGCTTACTTAAAGGAGTGAGGTTCATTTGTGGAATGAAATGAAAGTTTGAATTTGTCCCCTGGGATATATAATTCTGTAAAACTATGATACACTTCAGCTTTAAGAAGATATACATTCTTGAGCATCAGACCTCATAACAGAGTGGGTAGAAAGCAGCTTCTGTAAACTCCTTCCAGCAAGGGCACTCTCTGAGGCACATACCATGGCAGTCATGCAGCACAGCAGCTTGTTTTCTACTTTCTGTTTCTAAAGAGAACAACAGATCAACCATCAGAGAAACATCCAACCAACTGGATCTTTTGAAGAGCAGCATTAGATTTGTCTTGGTGTGTTATGACTTTTTCCTTGCTGCCTACAGAAATACACATCCTCAGGACAATGGGACCAGATTCATTTCCTCAGACAAACTTGAGTTAGAAGCACAATTGACATGTAGGCCTCCTGTAGAAAAAGTGATACGCTTTCATGTTTCAGAGCCTAGGCTGAATCACACCTGTCGATCATCCTTGCTTAGAAAGAGACTGTAACAGTTCCACTCTTCAGTCACGTGTTTCAGTTAAGAGCCTAGAGCAAGGTGACACGAAAACCAGTCACATCTATCAAAGGAGATTTTGACTAAGCTCTCTTCAAGGTTAGAAATAAACTTCTCAGACGAGACAAAAAACTTGTGTGGACAAAGGTGACCAAAAATAAGATATGCCATTGGTAAGTAACTGCAGCAATTGACAGATGTCTTCAAAGTAAGAAATAATTTCAAAGCCAGTTGGGAGTCCTCAGCACATACTTCAATTATGTGGGGAACAAGGTAAACTAAAGTGTGTGCCTTGTCTACACAAGAAAAATGCTTTCATTTTACAAATTGGTTTAGAAGTGCATCTAGTGATACTAGAAAAAAAATATTGATTGAAGATGGGCCTTTCTGATTTTCACTTCTTGCTTCTTCTTTTAGAGAAAAACCCTGAAACCTAGAAGTACTCAGGTGCTACTATTTCCTGAAAGTGCTCAACACTTTTTCCATAATTTTCTCAACATATTTTTTCATAATTCTTGAATAATATGAAGGCTTTCTTGATGTAGGGTGGAGATGTCTAGATTTCTGCCTCAAATTACACTTTTAAACAGCCAGTTCCAAACAACCCAAATCCCGAATTGCAAGACTAAATATGCTGGATTTTTTTTTAACCATTTTAGAAAGTATAGACTTTAAACATTTTAGAAAGTATTTCTTAGAGATACAATGGGGGTGAGTGGGGATGTGTGTTAATAAGTTTGGGGGAATGTTCCAAATATTTTCTCCCTTATATTACCATTTTTAATAGTTTGATAAAATATGGGCTTTTAAAAATAAAAATAGTTATTCTTAGATATAAAAACACTTCTAAAGACATTTCTGTCAGACTTGGTTAGCAGTTTTCCAGAAAAAAAAATTACCATACCGACAGAAGGGAGCTTTCCTCCTCTGATTTTTTTTTTTGTAATTTACATTTTAAATTAAAAGTGTTAATTAACCTACACTTGTATGATTTGTTTCTTGTTTATTGCTGTTTGAAGAAAAACTCTGACATTTTTCTGTCATGCTTAACAACATCTATTGCACTGAAATTGTATTCCACAATGTTTGCTTTCATAGGATCATAGAATCATAGAATGGTATGGGTTGGAAGGGACCCCAGGGATTATAGAGCTCCAACCCCTTGCCACAGGCAAGGCTACCAAACTCCAGGCCTGGATCTACACAAGGTTACCCAGGGCTCTTTCCAACCTGGCCTTGAACACCTCCAGGGTCGGGGCATCCACCACCTCTCTGGGCAGCCTGTTCCAGCACCTCACCACTCTCTCTGTAAAAAACTTCCCCCTAATATCTAATTTAAACCTCCCATCCTTCAGCTTTAATCCATTCCCCCTTGTCCTGCCATTACCCACCCTTTAAAAAGTTGATTCCCCTCCTGTTTGTATGCTCCCTTCAGGTACTGGCAGGCTGCAATGAGGTCTCCCTGCAGCCTTATCTTCTCTAGGCTGAACAAGCCCAGCTCCCTCAGCCTCTCTTCGTAGGGGAGGTGCTCCAGCCCTCTCATCATCTTCATGGCCCAATTCTGAACCCTCTCCAACAGTTCTATATCTTTCTTGTATTGGGGCTCCCAGATCTGGACACAGTACTCCGAGTGGGGCCTCACGAGGGCAGAGTAGAGAGGGATAATCACCTCCTTGTCCCTGCTGGCTGCCACTTTTCTGATGGAGCCTTGCATACCATTGGCCTTGTGAGCTGCAAGAGCACACTGCTGACTCGTGATAAGTCTCTTCTCCACCATGACACCCAGGTCCTTCTCAGAAGAGCTACTCTCATATTTCTGTATTATTAAGATAAAGTAATATGATTGTAACAAAGTGATGCATACATTCTGTTCTGCATATACAAAAACTTAATTTCTCTCCTACTTCTCATTTCAGCCATCGTACTTTGCTTCCTCCTGCTTTTTCAATATTAAGATCAGAATACATTCCTTTATAAGATCTTCTCTTTGTGATACTCTTTCAACACTTTTTCTTCCTCCATATATATTTTCACTCCTTGTGTATCTAGTGAGTTTCTCACACTCGTTTCCACATCACAAAATATTCTACCAATTCTTCACCTAGCTATTGCTTCTACCACACCTGTCCATGTATGAGGCACCTCAGGTTTCCATCATCTTATTTTCCAAATCACTATTCCAATACTGTTCCCTTTAATTACTCATCTGAACCCATCAGTCATGGACTCATAGCTTCTCACAGTCACATCCTAATAGCTTCTACTAATGACTACTAGGCATCTAGCTTGATTGCCACATCCTCCTGTTTTATCTGGACTTTCTGAGAGGAATTTTTAAAGCAGTATCAAGACGGGATGATGGGACTCAATAGTACTTTACAGAGTCTCATATCTAATATACTGTACACTTTTATTGCACATTTTTTCCTCTATAGACCTCTCCTCAGATTGTATACAAAACTACATGTTCCAAATGAAAATAAAATCCTTCTGACTTCACATGGTTTTACAATATAGACTCTCCGTTTAAGTCAAAGTCTGCAGTTTGGGTTCCTATAGGAATTTTTCCCCTCTAAAATATTTGTTCAGTCAACAGTCATTCTCTCACAGCTATCTCAAAGGCATTCAATCAAATACTTCTTTTGAGTTCCAGTAGGAAATGACTCCTACTGTCTGATGCCAGATGAATCATTAATGGGAACTGTCTCAGATTTTCTTCTATCTTGTAATAACAAGCAGGAGATAAAAACATAAGTTGAACGCATGTGCAAAGTCCTTGTTCATCTACAACTAGAGAACAGGGCAAAATTTTCTTTCAGGAATGCATGATTAATTTCAATTCAGAGAAATGCTAAACATTTGTGTTGATTATGCGCTATTCAAACTGATAGGAACCATTTAATCCATTTTTAAACCTATAATATACCATTCCAATACATTAAAGAAGGAAGAATGATCCAGCACACTTCATTTGCAATAAGTGGCTTTGTACACAGATTTGGTTTTTTCCTCAAAAAGGAAGTCTGAGTAAGTCACATGTTATTTGGTATAAAGCACAAGTCATCAATCTGAAAGAAGTTTTACAGAGATTGTGGGCATTTTTTAAGAAATAAAGTCCACTTCATCTCAAGCATTAAAGGAAAGAAAAGAAATATCTCTAGAAAATATTTAGCAGTGTTTTTGTATAATTTTAGCAATGTTTCTCTATCAAGACTAACACTGCTCTTCGGACCAGTGATTTGATGTTGAAACAGTGTAAATTTATCAGTTTCTAACTTTTAAAAGAATAGATCCTACAAGTCTAGTCTTACAACTATGTTGTCGTAGTTTTGAATCAGAGAATATCACATTGGTTCCTGACAAAATTTGTACCAGAACATTTTTTGATTCCATGCACAAACATATTGGGAATATCAATCTGACATGAACTGCTCACATCCAAAGCTGTCTAAAAAGCAAGGATCTCAGTTCAAGGGTTTTGGTTTTGTTTTTGCTTTTCCCCAAATTTAATTTGTAACCATGTTGTACAAAATGAATGATGCATTTTCTCAGAGTGCCTTGTTGTAAGATAACAAAATCATTTGAAGTTCTGTTACCTTTCTGGGTTACATATGTCCTTTGTCAACTGACCTGAAGATTGCTTTATTTATTTATTTAATTCTTCCTGAAGAGTTAAGAAGTCTGGAGGGCAAACTGGGATGTCTTATGTCTAAAAAGAAAAATATCCTAGTTATTTTACTGAAGTACAAAATAAAATTTAAAAATAGCTGATTCTATGTAGCGACAAGAATCATACAGACGCTATCCACAGTTATCTCCACACAGAATGTTTTGTACAGTTTTCAAATTTTTGTGGTTGTCATCTGTTTAAAATCAGGAAAACTTGTAGAGATATTTTTTTTCTCCTAATTTTGGTTGAAAGGCATATACTATCATTTTACTGATTTACTTAGGAGCATATGAATGCAAGATAATTTTTAATTCTGCTTTGGCTTGGGTTGGCGCTTTTTTTTGTTTTTTGTTCTGGCTTTTTTTGGGTTTTTTAATCTATATCTGTGATTCACATACAGAAGGAGATACAGCTAGATGACTCTGCAATAATGTCCTACTTCAGGAGGCTCTGGACAGAGGTGATCTATGCAGAGGAGAAACACTGAACTTGCTAGGATAATATGAGAGAAGTACATTACTTTGTAAATAAATTCAAGTATTTTGTGGGTATGAAGGGTTTACTGGC
Source organism: Laterallus jamaicensis coturniculus (assembly GCA_022605575.1). Classification (NCBI taxonomy): domain Eukaryota; kingdom Metazoa; phylum Chordata; class Aves; order Gruiformes; family Rallidae; genus Laterallus; species Laterallus jamaicensis. Next base: position 1,645,950 of record JAKCOX010000062.1, read on the forward strand.
CTGAGTGTGCACAATCCACCTACCATAACTTTATGTCCTGATTTTCACTAGAGATCTATGGAGGTATACAGAAAGTTACAAGCTCCCAAAGATCTCCTGGGACTCCACTCAGAAGCAGACCTACTTCTCACTGAGACACAGGTAGACAGATATTTGGTTGCCTCTGTGGAGTCAAATTAAGAGACTGTGGACCATGAAATACATTGGTAAGAAATATTAATGCTTCAGAGGTGATTCCTTCCTCTTGTTTGTTGGCAGTATTTTGAAAATGCTAGCTTTTTACAAAATAATTACTTCAGATGCAATTTTTTTTCCAATTCAAAGCTAGTAAATTCTTACAATTATGTATCATAATTGAGTGCTGCTTGTGTAGTAAAAGCATAGTGCCTTATTAATAATCATCTCTGAAATATTGACTTAGTATCTATGAATGTTCATCATCACTACAGGATAAACCAGAAAGGCTGTCTTAATGAAGTTTGATCAGCAGCTGTTGATGCATGTGTTCAAAGAGCCTACACTAATACGAGAGTCAATATGTTCAGACTTACTGCCAGTATGTTTTGTAGGCAAAAGGAATCAACTGTTCTGTCACATGTTTTCATCAAGTATTTTTGGGAGTCCACTCCCTGATAATTACTTAGTACATTTGTAGTTACGTGTTAGAGAAGATAGCTACATATTGGGGAATTTGTTCTGGCAAACTCATTCAGGAAGAAAGTGAGGTGCATTCAACTTCTACAGCTGCTGTGAAAGGTGAATGCATGTCATCATATGTAATTATCGTAGTTAAAAGTTTTGTAAAATTTACAAAATAAATAATATAAAAACATTGCGACATCAAAATCATAAAACCACTTGGTTTTCCTGTTTCTCAGGAGTTTGCTTTACCTATGTTATGTACATGATTGTCCCAACTCTTTTCAGAAAATAAAAGTTCTTTCTTCTGTGTAGGTTGCCTCAATATCTAATCCTTTTACAATATTTGTCAGGTCTGTGTGCTATTCATAATAACTTTTGAACTCAGAGCTGCCTATGTTTCCCCTATCTTCTTCTTCAAAGGAAAAAAATGCAGTCATTTCACTGAGCTAGCTTGCAAGCAGTTTTAACCCTCATCCTAAATAGTTCAATAAAAGTTAAACCTATAGATGAGGTTTGCTAATTACACATTTAATTCAGGCAAAATAAGTGCTCACAGTGGATGAAATTACTAAGAGTTTTCTGTTTCTCTTCCTTGACATTATTTTGCTCAAACTGAATATATCACGAGCTGTAGAAATGTAGAAAAATAACTTCCATAGGCTCATATAAGCAGCTATCTAGTGCCATACAGAGTGCTCATAGCAATGAAAGAAATCCCAACCTTCAAAAAACAAGGAAAGATCATGTGATATTATTTAGCAAAGCAGCTGCTGTATTCATTTATAAAACCAGACCAAACTAAACTAAATCAAACATCCCTTCCTGATAGATTTTATGTCAGGTTCATACATGTGGTACAAATAAATTTACTTCCATAGAAATAATTTCTGATTCAAGAAAGTAGAAATGAATTAAAAGGAAGAACCAAGAAGTAGCATTTTATGATGCTTAGTTGCAAAATGTATTAAAACTGCCCCTTCACAGTTCTGGAGAAGCAGTAAAATAAACCAGAATAAGCACTGTAAGCAATTTGAGCTCAGTTTCCGTTTTGTACTATTTTGGTCAAGGCCAAATTCCAATTACCTGTAATAATTAAGTAGCTTCAGCACTAAGAGGTTCTAACCTTCAACAAGGTAATTGTTCTACGACTTCCTCCAAAGGGCAAGTTTCTATTGACCAACTATCGATTAGGTTTTCTGTGTTCTTGCAATGTGAGATTGCTAACAAGGCAATGATTTATGAGATTGTTGAATATCACTTTGTTCTTCAGGAACAAAAAATGGCAATGGAAATACATTTTTACTGCCTTATATTATTAGAAAGGGTTTAGATAATAATTTAGATATAACTAATGAAAGTACTAATGTATATTTTATTGGTTAGAAATCCTTTCCTAAACCATTTTCTCCTATTTAACACATGTTTGGGTTTGGGGTTTTTTCAGCTAAAAATAATAGGATTTAAATATTTTCAAAATTCTTAATGCTCCTGATTTTTCAGATAAATCTGGGAATGGGACCAAAACTAAGTTATTCCTCCCAGAAGCTCTCAATCTCTGTTGAAGAAATGGGAAAATCTGTGTTAAGGGTCAAATAATTGTTATCAATGATGATGAAAGGCTAAATATTCTTAATGTATTTTTTCTGATAATGAAAACTTTTTTCATTTTTGTGATATAGTACTACCATAATATAAGTAGCTATACAATTTTATGCAACTTCTTCCCTCTCTATCAAAATTTACAAAAACAAAACACTTTTAAAGATCCTTAATGCCCCTGAGCTGTCTCTAAGAGTGCTTACTTTGTCCATGCACCTGTGGAGATACAATGCTTTAAAATGTATAAAGTAGTCTGATTTTTTAACTTCTATGTCTGTCAATATGTAAATGTTGGTTGGACTTGATGATCTTAAAGGTCTCTTTCCAACGTAAGTGATTCTATGATTCTAAATGAAGGCTGAAAATAATTCTTTCTGTACAAATAGGTATCTGACACAACAAAATAATCACTGTAATATATGATCAGTATTAGTTTATAATAAGTGCTGCTATAAAATTACTCCCATTATAGACATTCACTTCTACAATCAGCAGGTGCTAATCATTCAGTTCTGAACATGACATACTACAACTGTCATCATAAGACACTTTTAATCATTATGTGAATGAACATTTAATCAGGTAGCTGCATATAATTACCCTTTGAATACACACACAATTAAATTCAAAATCTCAAAGAGAAACTTTACAAAGTAATAGATGATTTTGGAGAAGTAGGTACCAAATAAACAGCATTAAATGTGCTCAGAAACCTAGCCTCTTAGCTCGATTAATTTTAATCTGGCATAAATGTAGATTCTATTACCCTTACATGTGATAAATAACATCTTTCCTCCGTGAAAACACATTTTAGTGAGAAAAACTTTAAATGATATATGAATAAGAAAACTGAATCCACAGTAAATAACTGGAAACTGTTTCTTGGGCTCTCTCCTCAAGGAAACAAAAATCAGTTAATGCCATGGATTTAGAATTAGTTGGCAAAACATACAATTTAACACAAGAATATCACAGAGTTTGTCTTTGCTTACTAGGAGTAGGGGCTGACAGCTAATTCTTTCATCCAACAGCTTCTGCTTGGATGATTTGTCCTTGGTTTAATCTGTGATTCCTCTAGAAATCACCATATAATTGACTAGAGTGTTACTATTTCTATCACAGAGGAGAAACCATCTTTGAGTCAGTCAACAGGTTTTGTAATTTTTTGTCAGAATTATCACTTATTATGGACAGTTGAAAATAATTTCTGCTAAGTAGAAGATCACTCAGGACATCTAAATTATATGTTCACGTGTTACTCATTAAAAATTGAATTAGGGAAAATGATAGACATTGCAAAATATCTGGAGGGAGGATACAAAAAATGTTTTTTGCATCAAGTGTAACACTCCTTAAAAATTCTTAGAAATCTTAAATTTGAGAGGCGAAACTAGAAGAAAAGTGCTCTCATGCAGAATAAGCTTGTCTCTTAACTCTGACAGTTACTGTTCTTATTTTCTTTCTTTCCCTAGTAGGGCTAATGTAGTCCTCCCATTTTGCATCATATAGATCTTTTCCAATTTTGAAGATGGTCCTAGGGTCGCTTATTGATGCAAATAATTAGGGTACTCCAGAATTGTTGTTTGTTTTGTTTTGTTTTGTTTTCTTCCCTTTCTTACCTGGGATAGTCAGAATCTGTCTGTATTCTTCAGCGACATATTTTCCACAACATTTCATTGTCCTGATCCCATTATCATCTGCATCAAATTTTAGCACACTTAATGTTTCTTCTGAAGTAAGGCAACTTATTCTGCTAAATTTTTTCCAGTGTGAAGCTTTTTTTAGAGATCTCTCTCAATAAACAACATGGATTACACTCTTCTGAGTTTACCTCCTTTCTTGCTTAATTTTATTAATTAATTTATTTAATCTCACTTATTTTATTCTGTTATGCATTCTCACATACCATTTATGCTGTAAAAAATCCACTCCAGTAGGGTGCAACATAAACCTTCCATTACTATGGATACTTTGAATGGTCCTTGAATGATCTTTGGTGAGCTAATTATACCTGAAATTATGATACAATATACAGATACTAGGCTAAGATAATGTTTCTATGTCAGCTAAGTTGGAAGGGCTCAGCTCTCTGTTTTGGGTGCTGCCAGATGCCTTTTAACTGGCTAAAATTTTCGCTGATTACTTGGACAACTAAGGCTTTTAATTCATATGACATATTCATAAAAAAATTAGGCATCTGCATATATATATATACTCATATGCTCATATATATTTATATGTGTGCCTTTGCATATGGATATACAGCATTTCCAAACATTTGCGATAGTAAAGATTCTGCTCTAATTTACTGCTGTTAAATGAATATCCTACTGTTGTAAATAAAAGTAAATTGAAGGTGCTACTGATTTACTGTTATATATGTTGTTTGAGTCACTACGGACATTTGCTCTCATTGGCTATTTACTAGATGTATGCAACACCCTTTGAGAAAATAGGTAGTGGAAATGGCTTTATTGTGTCAATGGTGATTTCATGAGATCTTTATGTATTTAGAATTGCTAAAGGGTAGTAAAGAAAAATCCAGAAGTGTGAGCATTGTGTTAAAATTCTCAAAAATCTGGCTGAGTATGGGGTTTGTCCATTCTAACAACACCAGCCCCAGTGAGATTTAGGTTTGAATAAAGGTTAGGAAACCATGACTGCGGATCAGAGAATCACAGAATGGTTTATCTTCGAAGGGACTTTAAAGATCATCTAGTTCTAACCCCTCTGCCATCAGCAGGGATAGATGCCTGTTATGCATTTAAGGGTGCTTCACATAATATTTTAACAGTTAAAATTTTATGTTTGTGGAGAACATAAATAACCACAGGATATCCATTATTCAGCCATATTAAATGACAAAGTGAGAAAATTGAAAAAAAAAAAATTCCACTGATATGAACAGATAAACTGTAAGGCTTGTAATATAGATGAAATAGAACTCAGGTACAGATAAGTGAAGAATTCTAATATAAGATAAAGCACATTGCCATGATTTTTTTTTTTTTCAAGTCACTTACATCATAAAGAATTTACTTGCTTCTGACTGCTTGTTGCTCACTTCTGAATATTTCTTCATCTTTCCAATTCCTAGAAGTAGTATTGAGAATCAACAGAAAATGAACCGTGAAGGCTCTGAGACCCAGGGGGAATGATGCAAGTAAAAGAGCAGCAAAAGAAATAACAGCAGTGATATAATAACAACAGAACTCTGTGCCTTCTGCCATAGATTTATATATCCTGTGCTGTTCTATCCACTGACAACACAGCACATTCGCTTTCTTGGTCTTGGTTTAATAAATTGATCAATTATGTACTTCTTTTCCCATTGATGCACTGAATATATCTAGCAATGTTATAAATTTTAGGCAAAATCAATTGTGTCTGTTTTGTAATACAGAACAGAGAAAATTATATTTTTTAGTTCCAAAACACTGTTTAGTAATTAATGGGAGCTGTCTGTCCCCATTCCTGTCCCCATCTTTTGGTAAAGTAGGTGCCATTTTCATATTACTTACAAACTGGAATGAACTTTCATGGCCTGGAATTATCAGTGGTTGGGTTTCTTAATAAATTCTCACAGTTATCATCTATTTCCTTAGCCCTGAGAAGATTTTTGTTAACTGAGAAAACTAGCATTCTCACTTCTGTCTTTGTGTCTTAAATTTAAAACATTGTGTGACAATTTTATCAACATTGCCACATCAAATGAGCTTAAAACAGCAGAAGTGCCATCTATTCAAAGCAATAATTGGCATGTCCATTCTTTCAAGAATAGTATGTAATACTGGGTACATGCTTGTTTTCTATGTTTGTTTGTCTTATGCATAGTTAGATAGATGGACTTTACAGTCAGTGATTCATTTGATTTTGATAAGAACCACACTGACAATTTGATAAGAACAAACTTTAGTATTTCTTAGGAAATGTAAAGGACTTTAAAGGATAATAAATAAATTTTAAAAAAACCAGTGGTAAAGAAAGATGATAAAACAATATGTTTATTACATATATTTTTTCTGATAAATATTGAAATCTATAATCTGCATTGCAGATATTCTCAAAAAATCAGAGATAATTAAAATAAACTAAGACAACAAATATAAGCATATTACTGAGAGAGATTAATCTCTAGTATTAAATTTACCTTTTTAGTGCTCACACAGAGATGCGAGCAGGGCATTTGAAACCCAGTACTAGTTTTGTTTTATTTTCTTTAGCCTTTGGAGGCATATATATAAATATATTAATTTCATAAATATTAATAAATCATAAGGAATATTAGTAACTTCCCACTGGATTTAGCAATTTTTTAGTAACCTGGATAATATTTAGTATCATCTAGAACAGCCCAGAGCTGGCATTCTCTACCACTGGGGTTTTAGTGAGGGACATAGAGGATCCGAGGACCATTGCACTCTAACAGAAAAGGAGATACCCTGTTCAGCTGAGGAGGTGGAGTGGCCTCCAGCCAGGGTCAACCTACCACAGACCTTTTTGGCACTCAATGAGGGGCTTGAGGAATTCAAAATAAAGACAGTATTTAGAAGAGGTAATGGGCAAAAAATGGGCTGAATATAGCTAAGGGGTAGAATAATTGTGGAGAATTTCTGTTCCTCTAACTGTGATGACGAATGGTGGATTGTGTGTTCAGTATTGTGATGAGGTTATTTTGATTTTGGTGTGAGGAATTCTTTTTTTGTTGTTAATGTGATTGATGGCTGTAAAGAATGTCTTTTGACTATGGATTTTAATGATAATTCTTAAATATGTGATTCACAGAGGCAAGGGGAGAAAAGACTGTCATGGTTAGACCCAGCCAGCAGCTGTGCACCACATGCTGCACGCTCACTCTTTCCCTAATGGGATGGGGAGGAGAATAGGGAGACAAAGCAAACTGCATGGGTATGAGAAAGGACAGTTTACCAGGACAGTAAAGGGAAGGGGACAGAACAGCAATAGGTTTTATCACAGAATATACACAACAATGATAACACAAGGCACTTTACGAACCAGATGACCAACAAGATGCTCAGCCCACAATTAGACCATCCTAGAGCTGCATGGAGTCCCCTCGTCTGGACTAGCCTCCAGCCCAACTAGCATGACATCATGTGGCACGGAAAACAGCCTTGGCCAGCTTGGCTCACCTGTCCTGGCTTCTTGTGAAAATGAGCACTATCCTAGCTGAAATCAGGATTATTTCCAGGACTTCCTAATCATACCTCAATCACAGAATTTTTGCATCACAGAATTGTTTGGGTTGGTAAGTACCCTTAAAGATAATTTTTTAAAATTCCTTTCCAAATCAATCGTTTTATGTTAGTACAAAAATCTAAATGAGCTGTATAAAAGGCCACTGCTTAGGAAATTTAGCTTCAAACTTTTTACTAACATAGAATGATTTGGGATGGAAATGGAATTCCAACTCAAATTGTTCTATGATTCAATGATTCTATGATAATCTAGTTACAATTCCCCTCCCATGGGCAGGGACTTCTGTCCTCCCGCAGCCCATGGAAAAGGACCTCACCTGCAGCCTGTGGAGAGGACCCCACACTGAAACAGGTGGAGATATGCAGAAAGACACTGTGACTTGCGTTGAAGCAAGCCTCTGTCAGCACTTGCAGCCTGTGGGGAGAGAGAGAGAGACAGAGATGAGTGAGAGAGAGAGAGAGAGAGACCCACGCCAGAGCAGGTTTGCAGGGGAGAAGGCTTCTGCCTCTGTGGAGGACCAGGTTGGAGCAGTCTGGGCTTGAGACACTGAGAGACATTCTATGATTCTATGGCTGCACCCCAAAGTGACCCAGGCTGGGGCAGCTGGTGAAGAGCTGAAGCCTTGAGGGAAAGGACTCACATTGGAGAAGTTTGTGGAGGATTGTCTCCTGTGGGTGGGATCCCACTGTGCAGCTGGGGAAGGGTGTGAGGAATGCTCCTGCCCCTTCCTAGCCAAGAAGGAAACCAACTTGTGAGGAACTGACCAAAACCCACATATCCCCATTCCCCATTCCCTGCCCCTCCCCATGTCACAATGGAGGTGGGGGGAAGAAGGGAGCAAAATCATGACTAAAGTGAAGTCTGCAAAGCAGGGAGGGGTGGAGGGAGGTGCTTTAAGATCTGGTTGTGCTTGTCATTATCCAACTGGTTTCACTGGGAATGCAGTGGAGCGTAATAGTTCCTTTCCTTTATTCTGTGCTGAGTCTGTTTTGCCTGTAACGTTGATTGCAGAATGATCTCACCCTGTCCTTATCTTGGCTCCCAAGCCTCTCAATATATATTTTCTCCCCTGTCCAGCTGAAACAGGGAGTGGTAGACTGGCTTTGGTGGGCATCTGGCCATCAGCCAGGGTCAAACCACCACAATGTTAAATGGTATTTGTCCCAGTACAGACCCTTTGAGGGACACCACTTTTTCCTGGTTTCCTTTTGGACACTGAGACATTGACCTTAACTATTTGGACACGGCCATCCAGTCAATTCCTTATCCATCTAACAGTCCATTTGTGAAAATCGTATGTTTTCAATTTAGCAGCAAAAATTTTGTGGCGTCCATAATACCTCTTTACCTATAGTTCAGATAACTGTGAAGTTGTTGTTTTCTCATGGTCAATTTCTTATTTGCCAAAAAAGTAACAGTATTTCTTGAGACCTACAGAACTACCTCCATAATAATTTTATACTGATTCAAAAAGGTTTGGATATTTGCCTGAATTATTTATAAACCATTCCCAAAGTTACAGGATTATATGTATCATGAGTATACTGGTATACTCCTGGGGGGTCTTATCCCATTTTCTCCTTTATAATAATGGAACTAAAGAGTCAAACTAAAAATTGTGAAAACACATTAATTCAGGGGAAAAAAAAACCCCACCCTGGTTATTTTATTTAAGTTATTTGGGTTCTTTAAACATTTTCCTTTGCAGTTAAATAACAATAAGCAAAATCAGTGATTCAACACTATAAAACACTTTGACATGTTCTATATTTTTATTCTTCAAAACTTTCAAGATGTTATAAAAGAAATTACACTCTAATTTTATGTATTTTGCAACTGCTTGTAATATACTATTAACTGAGTAGGTAGGAACTCTATGAAGTTACTGATTGTTAGCTTTCTCTGATAGTGAAAGACTTCAGTAGGCTATGGATTCAGATATTTATAATTTCTCAGGCAAATGTAACCAGTGTTGATGTCTGGTGAAGTGGAACTACCAGTCATATTTGTTTTATGATGTGAACCAATTTGAAAACCTTCCCTATAATAAAGTCTAGCAAAACAAAGATGCATTCTTTTGAAAAAAATTCAGCCAAGTTTGAAGGATGGAGATAACTATTCTTGTGAGAAGTCTGGGCTGCAGAAATAGAAAAAGAGAATATTAAATGTTTGATTATTTTGCACTGGGTTTTAATCTGATTTATGTTTGTTACTGCTTCCAATAATTGTAGATTTGTGTTTTAATGACTATAATTAATAACTGAGCTCATGTTTTTCCAAACATGCACGAACTAATTTTTGGTCAGTATCACATTAATTTACTATGTGCCCTCTGTCTGCAGAAAGATTTATAATATTTCATTACACCCATGGAGAAAATTCTGATTAAGTCCTCCCAAAGGGAACAAGTTTCGCTTACAAAGAATTACATGACATAAACTATTATAACAAAAACATAAAATGGCTGGTCCAAAATGAAGTACAAGAGTGTGTGGGGGGCAGGAGGTCACCACCCCGATACACATGTAGAGGAAGAAAGAAAATAAGAGAAATGATTATCAGGAAATTTAATTTTTGAATGATACCCTCAACTCCTTCCAAAAGTTCCCTCAGATCTGTTCTGAAATACCATATAAATCGGGAAAAAAAAAAAAAGGAGGAGGAAAAAAAAAACCCAACCAAAAAGAGAATAAAGAAAATGTCAAAGAAATACATTTCAGGTGCTAATAGAAGAATAAGGAAGCAAATAAGTTGTAGAAAAAGTCATTCTGGAAAAAGCACTGAATACAACTTGAATAATTTAAGAAGTCAGTTGCATTATTAAGGAGAATTAACAAATACATCATGAAATACAAATAGGTGGGAAAAATTACAAATTCTCAGAGTAATTAAATAAAAAAAATGTTGGAGACCAGGTAGGCAGAACCAGATACCAGTGTTTCAGATAGTGTCCAAAATTTGGTATCAAGTGGCATCATACACCAGAAAGACAGATTGTATGAGTTTGTGGAGGTGGAAAGTATCAAAGAACCTGGAAAATACTGTTATGAAAATATAGTAAAGATAATGAGCCTTAGGATGAAAATGGACCCAAGGATGACAAGGGGATTAATGTTTCCTCCTTCCAAATATGTCTTTATCATTTCCAAATAACAATAGGAATTCCCACAAAATCTAGTGGGAAGCTTCTGTTTTATTACTTTTAATTAGCAAGTAACCTGTTCAGATTAAAAATTTTCCAAAATTATTAGATAAACCTGACATTCTTTCATGACTTGGGGAAGAAAGCAAACAAGGAAAAAGGAGAAAAAGCATGGAGAAGAGGAAAAAATGCTTTAGAATCATGCTCCTTAGTGTTCCTCACAGACAGCCTCGTTTACATGATCTTGGCAGCTTTTTAACACAGACCAGCAGTCTGAAAAAGCTGTAAGGCAGATGCATGTTTGATCCTTACAGCATGGAGCATGTGACAGAGAATTCAGGCCAGAACATTCAGGTTCTGCTATGGGCATCTCAGTGAGACAGCATCACCTAGGCAGTCTAAACAGGAGCTGCAACTGTCAAGGGTGACTGAAGTGTTTAAGCAACAAAATGAAACAAAGATGAATGAGTCCAAGTTAAAGATTCCCCATGGCAAAAGCTTAAATATCCTCTTTCACAGACTGAAGGACAGTAGGGAGCTCAAAATCCCTAAGAATATATCTCACCCTTCACACCAATTGCATTTACTCAAAGGTATTTATCTTTTCCAATTGCCAATGAAGCAAGCATTTTGAAAACTCCTCATAACCTAATTAACCTTCATAGCTGAAATCTGTTCTCCCACTCTGCCACTTAGTTCAGTCAAGGATTAGATTTTTTAGTTCATGAATTCTAATAATTCAGGTTTCAAGAAAGCTTTCATTCCCGTATGCTATGCAAATTGTAAACACTGTGTCTTTCACGGATATCTCAACTTGCCTGACTAGATTAGCTTAAACAAAAATAAGAAAAAAGTTTCTGATCATAAATTTCAGAAAACCAGAATGGATATATCATCTTAATGTTACAGGAAAACTGTATATTTCCAATGCTAGAAAACAAGAACATGTATTTTCCCACTGACTTCTTCCCTTGCCCCAAACCAGCTATTCGAGATAATTAGTGCACAGAGTAATTGTAGACTATAAATGTTTATAGCCAGGGAGATAAACTAGCAATTAGTGATAGCACAGGTGTGCAAGGAAGTTAAGTGAACTTACGGGGGAGCTATGCTGGAAATATACAGCCTATGTTTTCTTTAAAATATGACAGTGTATTTAGGGAAGTCAAGAAGTCAAATGCACATGCACAAAAACCCACAAACAAACAAATAAACAAAAAAAAAGCTGAAAGAGTCAAGAAGGAATTTAGCAGTAGTGCCATTCTGGATGAAAGCTTTTTTGTGCCCTTGAGTTGGATTTCAGACTGTCTGAACGAGGCAGTGCCCTTCATGAAACCAACTTAGGTTTGACACAAAGCAGCATAAATAAAATTAGGGGTGAAGGCTGTCACAGAAATTTAGTCTTGGTAAAGCTGATATTTCAGATGCGCAAAGACATCAACCATTAATGAAAAGCAACTTCTTGAGCCCCTTCTTCCCTAAAAGAATGTGTCATAGTCTTATGGTTATACTTACTGTTCTAAACAAGAAAAAGCAGTGAATTTGGTTCTGATCCTTCTTGCTATTGGTAAGACAGGAGTTGGCCTAACAGAGTCCATCTGGAGGCAAAGAAACTGCCTTTTAAAAAAAAATCAGAGGGCTTTGTTGTTTTGTTGGGGTTTTGGTTTGTTGTTTTTTTTCTTTCTTTCTTTCTCCCCAGTTTGGTTTGGTTTGGTTTTCACCCTGCAGAAATGAATGGATTAGACCTGAATAGCAATCACAAAAAAACAGAGGTTCTTCGAGATCTACAAGGTCTGGTTTCCTACTGTGTGGAAGGAACATATAAGATCTCCCTGCTTCTACAGTATTTGTTACCTTTATGTTTAGTATTATCCCAGGAAAAAGATTCTGAAAAAGAAATGCTTTATACATATCAAGAGTGTCACAGATACGTACCAGACAAAATGCATCAACGGATGTCTATACTGGTATTAAACCTTTCATAGAAAAGACTATTAATTCATAAAGCTAATTATTGAGTCTTAATTAATTTGGTTTAAAATGTCATGTAATCTTCACAGTTTATGTAAAATGGAGAAGAAACGAAGAAGGACTGCAGAGAAGTGTGCAATTTACTCTGTATAAAGCTCATTTGTTACTGTGGAGCCAAAAGTGGTTTTCTACCTAGTTTTTCTTCTCAGAGAACTACTTTGGGGGGGTAAGCTGAGGAAAAAGAAAGACTTCTTTCTGAATAATTAAAATACATATATTCAAGGCACTATCCAGTTGAAGAGTATATACATTTGCAATTGCGTCTGTTTTGTTTTCAAAGGTTCTGCATATATACCAAAATATCTAATTGAATCAATATCTTTTGTATTCAACTTCAATCCATTTTGAGATAGTAAATTAAAACCGATTTTCTATAGTAGCTTAAATCTTTTATTCTATAACTTTTCTATTACAAGTGAAAACTGAGATATTTAACTGGGTTTTAATACCGTTACGAAAATTCTCTTTAAGTATTTTCTGTAACTATTTATTAAACTGCTAAAAGAAAAATATATTAGACATACTTTTATGCCTTCAGGCTAATCACATTAAACATTTAGAAGACATTTAATCTCTACAACTACTTTATGAGCAGCTTATATTGCAATATATGCTTCACCGTGCTGGTCCTGGTAGAATTACAACATTACTTCAAATGCCCCAGAGGTAGCCTGAGGCAAAATCTATTGCTTTTTCCTTCTACTGTTGTAATCCTTTTCCTATATATGACCTACTGTGAGCTACTTAAATGTATCTGGCTTCAGGTATTCCAGTTACTTGTTCACACATCTCTGAGCAATACTGCTGTATTGTCAAACGCAGCTAAATGAAGCTTTATATGGAGAAGATTCATTAGTCTCCTTTATTTTACTAGGTATATGATTGACTGCATTAAGAGCCTAAAATGAAGCTTTATAGCTTGCAGTACTTGAAGAAAGGAAAAGTGGAACAGCTGTTATAAACAGCCATGCCAGATTTAGTGCAATGAAATAAAAATCTAGACAGAGAGAGGGGGGAAATATAAGGTCGCTTTCTCCTTTATTACCACTGACATTATGTGGTAAAAAGAAAACAAACCCAAAAACTTTAACTGAATCTTGAATTAAGGAAATTAGAAAGTAGAAATTATGAAATTTCTAGCTTATGTTTCTAGTCAGCATAGCCAAAGAAACTGAGTAAGAAAGTAAGAAAAGTTGATCTGAAATTATATAAAACATGGACAGAGATATTAGATTTAATGTTATGGAGAAAATGAGGGGAAATTATCTATGACTATTATTTTACTTGCAAAATATCATCAGGAATGCTCACATTTAGGATATGTGAAAAAAATTCAGTATAACATTTAATTTTTTATAACTGCTTTTTATTCTCTTTACCTACCTCATCAGCCATAACCTAATTCTGAAGCAAATATTATTTACAGTCAATAAATAATAACAAAAGGTTTTCAATCTAATGGTATTTTTCCAGCAAAATAAAATTCTCTGAGTCAAATATTTAATGGTGACTTTTTTACTATTTGCAGTTATCATGATCAAAAAATTCTAAAGAAGTTTGGTTTAGAAACATCTTTCATTCCTTCTACGTTTTTTTCTATAACATTTTATCAAATAAGTAATTGTTAATATTTTCTACTGTGTTTCTTTAAAAGTTCCAGGAATGACTTTTAGCAATTTAAATGCTCTATTCTCGTGCAACTAAAATCCTTTTACTGATTTTGCTTTTCCTAATATCTAATCAAAATCTCTCTCACTGTTATATATATATATCTATTACTTGTCCAAATCTCATTTGCCTTGATGAACACATTTCCTCTCTCCTTGACACAAAGATTTACAAGTTTATAGGTCAGAATTCTCCTGAAGCAGAGAAAATTAACCCAGCTGTTTCAGTGTTTCCTCTAGATATTTAAAACTCAGATCATTCTCGCTTCTCTGGATTTTATCATGCCATGGATAAAACATGCCAGAATTAGAAACAAAATATTCTCAAGGAAAAGGATGTGTCTTTCATATAAGATTGTCTAATTCTGGAATCTAAGGGTTAGAAATCAATTAGAATTAGAAACAAAATGTTCTCAAGGAAAAGGATGTGTCTTTCATATAAGACTGTCTAAATCTGGAATCTAAGGACTTCACTGAAGGCAGAGGTCTTATTGGCAAATTTAGCACATCTTGACCTGTCCTCTAGCACTGAAGCCAGCTGATACAGAAAAGCCTGTGATAGCAATATTGAATAAAGAAAACAAACCAGTAAAATCTTAACTTAATGGAAGTGTGGTCCTAAAAAGACTGCTATGCTAATTGTCTTTTTTCTCATGTTCTCAGAGCTAGAGAGTCATTTGGTTTTGTATCAAAGAACATTATTTTCCTTACTTCTTAAAATCTCTTATTCCTTTTGTTAAGAGGAAGCAAAAATATCTTGAGCTCCTGAATTCCCTGAAGTATCAGAGGCCAAAACCTTTGATGCATCCTGATTTAATCTTTAGCATTATTTGTTTTATTTTTTTTCCGAAATTCTTGGCCTTCATATATTAGAAGTACTATGGGGACAACAATTTCTATTTCTCTGTATGTCAAACAGGACAAGTATCTATTGGGATAGCTCTGTCTCAGAAGTAAGGATGGGCTTTATGCCTTGTCCAATTTTCCAGTTACATCAGATAGACTGGTGAAAGACATGACTTATGCAGATCCCATCTCTCATTCTGACTACAGTGCAGGAGCAAAATTTAAAAAAGAACCACAAAAAAATCCCAGTGGTACAAGGGTCCTCCAGTACTGAGACATGTAGTCCAATAACACAGGTCCAATGAGTTTTCTGTCAAGACTGTGCTTGTTCCTGTGGTGTAGGAAAATATTCAGCAAACATCTTCAACACTTTCTTTTGCTTGTCTCCAAGTAAAAATTCCTAAATCTAAAGGAAAAGAAACAACTATTTTTCTTTTGATTTTCTTTTTTTTTTTCCCCATTCATTTAGATAGAATGTGATGAAACATTTTTAATAAAAATAGGTTTCTCATGGGAGTGCTGCTATAAACTCTCACACTGGTCATAAAATAATGTTGTCAAAATAAACACATGGGCTGATTCTAAATACCTTTTGTTTGTAATATGTGATCAACTATATTTTAAAATTTCCACTAGAAATTATGTCCTTAAACCTCTGTATCTCTAAGGGTTTTTGGGGTTTTTTGTACAATAGAATATGCTATCTGTGCAATATGAGCTAGGGAGCCTGCTTTGGCAGGGAGATTGGACCCAATGATTTCTCGAGGTTCCTTCCAACCCCTATGATTCTATGATTTTATGCTTTGTGCAATAGGGTATTGATTAAATAGAGGTAATAGAAAGTGTTATACTATACCTTCTAAGAGCTGATATTTTATGCAGTTTCTTTACAGGCAATTTTTAATAAGTGACAATGTATGTTTAATAACTATAGTCACCTGTCACTTACCTCAATTGAAGATTATCTGGTTCCAATAGGTCAGCCAAATATTCTGATCATTAACCTTTAAGAGTACAGAGGCTATGGTAATCAATGCCACCCTTGGTGTGTGCCACATTATCTAATGAGTCTATGTCAGAAAATGAACTCTTTGACCTCCCAATGGTGCAGTTTTTCATCATTAACTTTCTTTGTCATTTGGATTCTTAAAAAAGATGAGGAAAAGTGGCACCTGGCATGAATCAGCTTATTAAAAGGAATGCAAAACATAAAACTAATTGCTGAAGATAGAATAAAGGAAATAACAATTTCCAAAAAGCAGTGTGAGTCATAGTAAAATTTGAAAGCATCTGGAAGTTTTAATAGCCAAAAAACTGGCAGAAGAGTAGAGATTATTTAAATATAAGAAAAAAAAAATCTTCATCTACTGAACCTAAACAGTTTATAATACCTATTTGTGGTCAGATGAAGGATATTATCATAAGCAGACTGCTATGCAGCAGCAGTTTTAGAAATCTACCTTTGATGAATTCACTATATCACATTTTTAATGCATTTTTGTTTGAGTTTCATGTAAGTCATAAGAAGAAGGTATTGTCCTTCCCCTGAGGAATAGGCAATATGAGTGTATAGAATGATGAAGGGTATATAATGTATGAATGCATTTGAATCCCACCTAGTAAATGGCTAGAATTAAGCATGTAGTCTCAGGTGTAGTCTATCTCAGTCATAATCAAGGGAATGTGCAAGGAAGACATCTCCAGGATACCACTAGCTCTCTGTATTTTACCGTCAAATGAATCACTTTCTGAAAATATCTACCTTCTGAAACCATTGAATGATCATGAGACCATCTTAAAAGATGATGCAATTTGATATATGCAAAAGCACCTCTTATCAGAGGACTCCCCGATGATGAAGACTGAACGATCAGGAATAAGAAATGAGTATAGAAAGATACTGTTTGGAGTTGCCACTAATCTGAATCTCACTTTGCTTAAGAGGCAGGGATTGTAATGCATTGGTGGTATTTACTCAGTAGCTCTATGAGTATGCAGGGTCTGCAACAATGTTGAAAGAACGGCAACGGCAGAAGCTCACCTTGATCTCTGCCATGACTCTTGACTCCTCTCACCTGCAAAGTGAGTGACTGGGTGAAATATTTGAATCTTTATTATGCATGTAATTCTAAAACCTTCTGTTTCACAAAACTAAATTACTTAAAACTGAAGCATTTCTTGTGTGAAATTAGTTAAATTGGAAAAATGTTCTTATCTACTAGAAATATAAATCATCAAAAGATGACAAATAAATTAGAAAAGCCTCTGCTAAAAACCTGTCCATAAAGCTTTCTTGAACTCAGCCAAGCTCTGTGCTGTGACCACTTCCCTGGGGAGTCTGTTCCAGTGTCCAACCACCCTCTCAGTAAACAACCTCTCCTTAATATTCAACCTGAACTTCCCCTGTTGCAGCTTCATGCTGTTCCCTTGGGTTCTATAGCTGATGACCAAGGAGAGATTGGACAAAGCACTCAGTCACATGCTCTGACTTTTCTGGCCCTGTGTTGGAGTTGGACTTGATGATCCTTATGGGACCCTTCCAACCCAGGATATTCTGTGATTCTATGATTATTTAAAGAGGATCACGTATATAAACACATTGAGCAAAGAAAAGTCAAGCTGTGAAAACACATGGTCAGAGAAGAAAAAAAACAACAAATAAAAAATAGACTTTGGCCAAACACCTAACACAGCTATTATGGAACCTTAAGTATATTTTATGACATTAGCATGATAAAGGGTAGTGTAAAGCTTATGAAAAGATGCTTTAAAAGTATCACCATAGAAACCTGTTTGTGAAAATCAGAATATTTCATGGAACTTTGGCATAAATTTTTGCAATTCCTGTTATGTGAATGCAGATCTTTCACAGAGGAAGACTGAAAAATTCATTAGAATAGGAAATAAAAAGAGGTAAAATTAAAAGAATAAAATGGAGCTTTTCAATAAATACCCTGGTCTGCATAATAGATACCCATCTGTTATGTATGATAGTATATTATATGATGCAAAAATATTTTCCTGATCACTATAAAAGAAAACATTTAAAAGAATCCATGTTACAATCTTTACATGTGTTATAAGGAAACAGAAGGGAGCTTTATTTTACAGTTTTTCTTCCATGTCCATCAGGGATTAAACATTCTGATGAATCCAGTGATGTATTTTTAGCAGTGACTTCAACTAAAAAGGCATTTAAACTTTTTAGACACAAAGCTGGATGTTAGTATTGGAATTATCTTTTCTTTCAAAATATGCTTGGGTTTTGGTAGTTTTGGTTTTGGTTTTTTCTCTTTTTTTGTTTTTTTATTTGTTTTGTTTTGTTTTTCCTGTAAATGTGTCCAGTTTTGTTTAAATTATAGTTTGTTGTCTCCCTTCCTTTAGATGAATGCTGAAATGACATGCATTTTCCAAAAAGTGCTGCCAGAGGCTGTAAGTTTTGCATCCTGACTTGTCCTCTGGTATCTGTATTAACGCTGAGGTAAATCCAAGCATAAAAAACCCTACAAACAAATGTTCACCTTCCTGCAGCTTATTGGGAAATTCTGGAAGAAAGTGATTACTCACAGGATGCAAAACATGGAACTGTTAATAACCATAGGATGCAATACTCTTTTTCCACATTTACTACAAAAACCACTAGGTTTTTCAAAGTGAATTTCCTTTTGGAATTTCTTCTGAAAATTTTTGTGTTTCTACTTTCTTACAATTATAGAAAAATTCTAATGATAATAGTAAAAAAACCACCCTATTTTTTATTAATCTTTGTATTAATTATTATACTATTTGTTAAATTAAAGGAGTCCCAGTATTTACTTAAAAGATATGACGTCAATGTCCCAAGTCTCTTGATTTCTACTTGTTGATTAGACAGTCACGACACCATTTTTAATTCTCTCAAAACCATTTCTTAAGCTTCATCCTTCCCTCCAGCTTCAGTCTAATTAATATTTATCATATTTACATAGCACCTGCAATCTAGTTCATGGTCTAGAAAATGTATCTTGTGTCTTATTCCTGACAAGGACCATATTTTTAGACTTTCTCATCAGCTTCTTGAACCAAAACAAACCAATATATGCAGCTTTGCAGAAATGGGTGAGACTTTCATGCTTATTTACCTGCTTGAAAGTCTGGGGATTTGCATTAATTACCCCCCAGCTTTGATAAAACAGCTTTTTCCTGAATCTATGCATCCATAATGCTGTGCATCTTGGTGTTATGGTCTTTGAAGTTTCCATGCTAGCGAAGACTTTCATCTGTCATAAATGGAAATGAGTCTGTACTGATAGGGACAGGTTACAGTGGCATAACTACATCAGTGGAGAATTTACTCCGTGATATTTGAAATATTAGCAACAATTATCTGTCATACAGATTTAATCACAGCATATTTTATCTAATAAAGTACAAGTAAAGCATGAATAGCTAAAAGGGATATCAAAAGTGTAATAAGCAGAATTCTTGTACATCACTATGGTTTTCTATGTATTGTCTAGAGAAAAAAATACAGATATTCATTTAGAAAAAACTCTTATTTTTCCTGTCAGAACCAAACAGTTGGGGTTTTTTTCAGGTGTTTTAGGTGTTACTACAGCTTGTAACAAGAAGTTTGAGGGTATCATTCATGAATGAGTGTTTAGAGAAGAAGGGACTTCAAACACAGCAAAGTTCATGAATAATGCAAAACAGGAATGCCACAATTTAAAAAGCTTTGTAAAACTAGGATTCAGCTGGTGCTGAATGACCTACAAAAGTACTCTTAAGAAACTCAGATATGAAATCTCTGAATAGGTTATAGATCATATAGAATCACTGAACACTGAGTTCTGAGTCTCTGAACCTCAGATATGAATCTCTGAATTGATAGGAATTTCATGTATCTGAGATTCACAGATTCACAGAATTGTAGGGGTTTTAAGGGATCTCCAGAGATCATTGGGTCCAACCCTGCTGCCAAAGCAGGTTCCCTAGAAGAGGTCACACAGGTAGGCATCCAGACAGGTCTTGAATATCTCCAGAGAAGGAGACTCCACAACCTTCCCTGGGCAACCTGTCCCAGTGGTCTGTCACCCTCACTGTGAAAAAGCTCTTCTACATGTTGGTGCCGAACTTCCTGTGCTCCAACTTGAGGCCGTTGGCCCTTGTCCTGTCCCCACAGACCACTGAAAAGAGGCTGGCTATTTCCCCGTCTCCCACACTTCAGATATTTTATAAACATTAATCAGATACCTTCTTAGTCTTCTTCTCTCAATGCTGAACAGCCCCAGCTCTCTCAGCTTTTCCTTGTAGGGGAGATGCTCCAGGCCTTTGTAGCCCTCCACTGGACTCTCTCGAGGCAATCTCTGTCTTTTTTTATAAAAGAGACCCAGAACTGGACACACATTGGGCCTGACCAGGGCAGAGTAGAGGGGGAGGATCACCTCCTTTGACCTGCTGGCCACGCTCCTTTTAATGCACCCCAGGATCCCATTGGCTCTCTTAGCCACCAGGGCACACCGCTGGCTCATGGCCAACATGTCATCCACCAGGACCCCCAGGTCCTTTTCCAAAGAGCTCCTCTCCAACAGATCATCCCCCAGCCTATACTGATACAAGTGGTTATTCCTTCCCAGGTGCAAGACTCTACACTTGCTTTTATTAAACCTCATTTGGTTTCTCCCTGCCCAGCTTTCCAGCTTGTCCAGGTCTCGATGGATGGCAGTGCAGTGTTCCTGCGTGTCAACCACTCCTCCCAGCTTTGTATCATCGGTGTACTTGCTGATGCTATTCCCTCATCAAAGTCATCGATGAAGATGTTAAAGAAGACCAGACCCAACACCAATTCCTGAGGAACACCGCTAGTCACAGGTCTCCAGCCAGACTGTTCCACTGATCACCACCCTCTGAGATCACCCCATCAGCCAGTTCTCAACCCACCTCACTGTCCACTTATCTATCCCACACTTTCTCAGCTTTGTTTTCAGAATGTCGTAGAAGACAGCATCAAAAGACTTGCTGAAGTCAAGGTACATGACATCCACTGCTCTCCCTCCATCTACCCAGCTGGTGATGACATCGTAGAAGGCTACAAAATTGGCCAAGTATGATCTCCCCTCGGTGACTCCATGCTGACTACTCCTCACAACTTTCTTCTCTTCCAATTGCTCCAATTTGTTGGAGATGGCATCCAGAACAAGCTGTTCCATCACCTTTCCAGGGACAGAGGTGGGACTGAGTGACCTGTAGTTACTCCTTCTCGGCCTTTTTGAAGACTGGAGTGACATTGGCCATTCTTCAGTCTTCAGGTACCTCTCCTGATCACCAAGACCTGTTGAAGATGATAGAGAGCAGCTCAGTAATCACTTCTACCAGCTCCCTCAGCACACATGGATGCATCCCATCAGGGCCCATGGATTTGTGTGCATTAATCCCTTTGCGATGCTCCTGGACCACCCCCCACCTCAACCAGAAGAAACCTGTTCATTTCCCAAACTCTTTCTTCCAGGGCCCAGGAGTCCTTAGGGAGAGTCTTTGAATTGAAGGCCAAAGAAAGTGTTCAGTATCTCCACCTTCTTAGCATTCTCCATTACCATAACACTCATTAAGCAGGGGACACACATAATCCTTAGTTTTTCTCTTACTGTTCACACACTTTAAAAAACCCTTCTTATGATGATTTATGTCCATTGCCAGCTTCATTTCCAGGTGGGCTGTAGCCTTCCTTGTCACATCCGTGCAGGCCCTGACAACATTCCTATATTCTTCCCAAGTGCTCAGACCCTTTTTCCACAATTCAGGGTTCTTCTTCTTCCCTTTGAGTTTATTCATGAGGTCCCTGCTCACCCACTCAGGTCTTCTCCTACCCTTCCCTGATTTCTTACTCATAGGGATGCACCAATCTTGGAATGCTTGGAAGTGATGCTGTTTAAACACTGACTAGCTCTCACAGGCCCCTTTACCTTCTAACAGCATAGCCCGTGGGATAGGTCCTATTAGGTCCTGGAAGAGATCAAAGTTTACTCTCCAAATGTCCGGGGTAGCAATCTTACTTTTTGCTTTGCTTCTTCCACTCAAGATCTTGAACTCCACCATCTCATGGTCGCTATGTCCTCAGCTGCCTCTGACCTTCACTTCCCTAACAAGCCCATCCTCATTAGTAAGAACAAGATCCAGTAAGTACCCCCTTCAACCTCATAATAATGAATGATAAATCAGAAAAGGAAATTCAGTATTAGCAAATATTTGAGTATGGAGTGGATAAGCAAAAAGAATGAATCACGACATTGAACTGGGCATAGATTTGTTTTGAAAAATCATGATAAGAGACTGATAGAGAAAGTGGTAAGAATTCTGTAAAAAAAACTGTGTGGAAACTGTATACAAAATTATTATGTATCTGTCATAACAAAAGCAACAACAAAAATGGATAGCTGAAATTAATCAATCAAGAAAATTGGTTACCTTGTGTATGATATAACTACATTGTGGAGTTCATGAGTGCCAAATGTGGCAGACAGTAGAACTGTAAATAGATTTTTTAAAGGATTAGGCAAATTCAGACAATAGAAACTATTGTTATCTATTTTAAAATGGGCCTAAGTATAATCTCTATTTCAATAAATATTTAAAATATTGATTGTTGCAGATGAAAAAGCGTATCAGTCAAAAAACTTGTGATTGCATCAGTCATTGAGTAAGTCTGATTTCACTAGCTTCGTTTTTGCCTTGTTTCATATTTCTTTTTCTTTAGTTTCACCTTCAGATTGCAATAATGAAGTAATTAACTATCTGAAATTAACCTTCCTTATAAGCCAGTAGAGCAGTTCATATGTTTTTAGAAAAGGGAGGAATCAAATGAAAATTGTCAGTACATAAATTCCTGTTGACACTAGAAAAAAATTACAATTTTGTAACTGTATCATAAATAGATGGGTTTATACTATGAGAAAATTAACAGAATAATGGCCCTAATTTGTAGTCGTAATAGAGGCAGAACATGTAAATAGGACTCAAAAGAGGACCTGAAAGCTACTCACCACATATGCATTAATGCATTGGCTTTTTTCATAGCAAGCAATGTGGGAGAAAGAAAAGAATATGAGAATCACTATTAATTCTGACATAATTCTGGAAGCCCTTCTTAGCCTTATAAATTATCAATCGCCTGTCTAATGAATCATATTCAGATTTGCGATATTATCTACCAGGGAATTATTTCAGATTTTATATTTTGTTATTTAAGAATATAAAGCTAGATCAAACTGTGTTTTACCTTTTGAGGGCAAGACAAAAATCGAGCCCATGGAGAAAATAAGGAAGAAGATAGCACGATCTGAACAAGAAAAAGGAACAAGTATTAGTGGTACATCAGCACAAATGTAGGAGGGAAATTATTTTTACATGATTTGTCTAATCATACGTTAATAAAAATAGTAAAAATGTTAGTAAAAATGAAAATATGATACTAGAGAGTTTGTGTTTAGCAATATGAAGGGGTAAAGACATTTTTCAATCTAATTGGAGGTTTTTTGTGTTCTTCCCCCTTTTGCTTTTTCAACTCCACTAACACATTATTCTATATATACAGTTATTGTAAGTAAGTATGAGTCGAACTATATGCACGACTTTACCTGTCTTTCAAATGTTTGGTACCCTGTTGAAGATCAAGATCTTGGCAATGAAGATGTTGCCAGATGTGTTGTCACTGCCTTAGATCTGTGGTTCAACTATGCCCAGAAAAAAGAGGTGCCACTGAGTTGCCAAAAAGAGAAAATAAGAGGATAAATTGTCTCTCAAAAAATTCTGGGTCCAGGGAAAAATTGAATTGGAGTTTGGTTTATACCAAGCAAAATATAAATCATCCAGAAGGCCAACACAGAGGTAAACTGAGTGTGACACGAGGAAACCAGCAGCGTATTATTTTAGCTTTCATTTTGGCATGTAGGAAAAAAAAAAAACCCAACCAAACAAACCCAAAACCCCCCATGTCTGGCCTTTAAACATGGCCTTGAATTTGGATCACAAAATTAATTATACCCTACAGTTTCATTCAGCATTACCTTTGAAATTTCATGGAGTTGGTTTTTTTTATGATATACCCCTTTAACCTGTTTTGTTCTCTATGTGAATGAAATGCGTGTTATACAGTGATGGCTGAGAGTGAGGAGCTACTGATACTCTGGGACAGTGCCTAACTAGTAACAGTTCTTGTGATAATCCAAAGGAAATGTCTATGAGGAAAATTGTATTCTGTTGAAACAGTGTGATTGGAATATTTAGGTCTAGAATTAGAGGTTGCTAACTACATTTTTAGCCTAAAGCCTATATATTCTAAATCTTTGTGGCCTTAAATTTCTTCTAGTAAAGTCTCAAAAGTGTTAATGCATCTGTCTCTGGGAAGTTAACGCAATTCAGTTGTGTCAAATCCTGAGATGGATTCAGGAGTAAACATTGTTTACAATCAGTTTAGTGTGAGCTAAGTTAAGTCATAGATCATGTATTTAAGTTGCGTGCCAGAGTACGGAAGGAAATGGCTGATGTAGTTGCCAAGCAACTCTCCACAATATTTGAAAAGCCATAGCAGACAGGTGAAGACCCTGGTAATTGGAAAAGGGAAAATTTACACCCATTTTTAAGAAGGGTAGAAAGGAGAACCTTGAGAACTACTGCCTGCTTGTTGCAGGGAGGATTGGACAAGGTGACCTTTGGAGGTCCCTTCCAACACAAACTATTCTATGATTCTATGACAGTCAGGAAACTGGCAAAGAGAGTTATAATATAAAATTCCTTCCCCATTTTGTCAGAGAAAAACATTCAGGCTTTGGGCAGTGACAAACTATCAAGAACCTTTTCTACATATTGAAGCAATGATTATGACCTCATTTAAAGACAAGTGTCATGACAAGCTTCTGCAGAAAGAACTCATTATTGTGAATCCATTAAAGTACTTTCCAGTGCAAGATTTAGGCTGAAATTTTTCATTGTAGTACATTTGATGAGTTCCTCCAAACATAAAGTGTCCCATTTCTAATTCTAATAACTGGAAGGATTGTACCTTAGCTCAAGAATTCTGATTTTAAGTCCATAGAGCTCATTTTTTAAAAAACAAGCAAAAAAAAAAAGAGTTTATATCATACAGAAAATGAAAATCAATCCAAAACTCATAGTTAAGCTTCTACATATATATTCAAATTTTAAATGCTGAGCACCCAGCTTTCTATGAACTCCTTCAGGTAGTTGTAGAGAGCAATAGGATTCTCCCGTCTGCCTCCTCCACTCCAGGTAAAACAACTCCTGTTTTCTCAGCCAATCCTCATAAAATCTGTACTCTTGATCCTTTACTAGCTTCATTGCCCTTCTCTGGACACACTCCAGCACCTCAACGTCCTTCTTACAGTGAGATGCTGAAAGCCAATATCAAGTCCAGGAGACACTCATCTGTGAATGGCTATGAACTGCATTTAATTCCATTCTCCACAACTCTGAGTCTAGATATCCAGCCAGGTTTTCAAACTCATACTGACTGGTCTACTGTCTTTCCACAATTGAGTGACTGCATCAGTGAACAAAGGAAGCACTAAGGATGTAATCTATATGGATTTCTACAAGGCCTTTGACATGGTCCCCCACAATATCCTTCTTTCTAAGTTGGAGAGATATGGATTTAATGGATGGACTGTCCAGTAGATAAGGAATTGGCTGGATAGTTGCATCCACAGGGTTGTGGTCAATGGCTCCAAGTCCAGATGGAAGATGGTGACAAGTAGAGCTCCTCAAGGGTCTGTGCTAGTACCGGTACTGTTTAATGTCTTTATTAATGACATTGACAGTGGGATTGAGCACACGCTTAGCAAATTTGCTGATGACACCAAGCTGAGTGGTGAAGTTAATGTGCCGGAGGGATGGGATGCCATCCAGAGGGACCTGGACAAATCTGGAGAAGTGGTCCCAGCTGAACCTCGTGAGGTTCAACAAAGCCAAGTGCAGGGTCCTGTACCTGGGTCGAGACAATCATTATCCATACAGGTTAGGAGGACTTGGGAGTACTCGTGGATGAGAAGATAGACATGAGCCACAAATGTGCATTTGTGGCCCAGAAGGCCAACTGCATCCTGGTCTGCATCAAAATAAGTGTGGCCAGCAAGTCAGGAGAGGTGATTCTGCCCCTCTATTCTGCTCCAGTAAGACCTCACCTGGAGTACTGTGTCCAGCTTTGGAACCAGAGGACATGGACACATGTTCAGAGAAGGGCCACAAAAGCGATCAAAGGGCTGTATCACCTCTCCTAACAAGATAAGCTAAGAAAGTTGGGCTTGTTCAGCTTGGAGAAGAGAAGGCTCTGGGGGGACCTTCTAGCGGCCTTCCAGTACCTGAAGGTGCCTATAAGAAAGCTGGGGAAGAACTTTCACGGGGGCATGTAGCAATAGGACAAGACGTAATAGTTTTAAACTTGAAAAAGGGAGATTTAGGTTGGATATTAGGAGACAATTCTTCAATATGAGGGTGGTAGATCACTGGAACATGTTGACATGTAGTGGAGGCCCCATCCCTGGAGATATTCAAGGTCAGGCTTGATGGTGCTCTGAGTGACCTGATGTAGTTAAAGGTGTCCCTGCTTCCTGCAGGGGGGTTGGACTAGATGACCTTTAAAGGTCCCTTCTTTACACATTCTATGATCATGATTCTATGATCACCTGGTTGTCCTGCAGTTTTCATAAGAGGAAATCAGGTTAGTCAAGCAGGACCTGTCTTTCATAAACTCAGGCTGACTGGTACGATCAGCTGGTTGTCCTATAGATGCCATGTGATGGCACTCTAGATGATCTGCTCCATAGCCTTCCCCAGCACTGAGATCAGACTGACAGGCCTGTAGTTCCCATTCTTCTTCCACCCCTTCTTGTAGATGGGCATCACATTTGCTAACCTTCAGTCAACTGGGACCTCCCTGGTTAGCCAGAACTGTTGATAAATGATGGAAAATGTCTTGGTAAGTATTTCTGCCAGCTCCCTCAGTACCCTTGCGTGGATCCCATCTGGCCCCACAGTCTTATGTGTGTCTAACTGGTGTAGCAGGACACTAACCATTTCCCCTTGGATTATAAGGGGTTTGTTCTGCTCCCTGTGCCTGTCTTCCTGCTCATGGGGCTGGGTACCCAGAGAAAAATTGGTCTTACAATTAAAGACCGAGGCGAAGAAGGCATTAAGACCTTCAGCCTTTTCCTCATCCTTTCTCAATATGTTTCCTTGGGCATTCAGTGAAGGATGGAGGTTTTTCTTAGTCCTTCTTTTGTTACAGAAACATTTTTGTCACAGAAACATTTTTGTCTTTTACAGCAGTAATCAGATTAATTTTTAGTTGGCCCTTAGATTGGCCTCTAATTTTCTCTCTCCATAACTTCATGACATGCTCCTGAGTTGTCTACCCCTTCTTCCAAAGATCATAAACACTTATTTTTATCCCTGAGTTACAGCCAAACTCTGTGTTCCACCAGGCCAGTTTTTCCTACAAGCTTGTCTTTCAGCTCATGTTACTGCCACTTTGAGATTTCCTTCCCAGACTCTTTTGACCATCAAGACTGCATCCTAGGACTGTCAAACAGTCCTCTAAACAGGCCTATGTCTGTCCTCCAGAAGTCCAAGGTAGCAATTCTGCTGACTCCTGTCCTTACTTTTCTGAGAAAACTATAATTTCGTAATTGCTATGCCCAAGGCAGCCCAACCATCACATCACCCACAAGTCCTTCTCTGTTGTGGTGGTTTAGCCCTGGCTGAAGGCCAGATGCCCACCAAAGCCAGTCTATCACTCCCCTTTTCAGCTGTACAGGGCAGAAAATATATATTGAGAGGCTTAGGAGTCGAGATAACAACAGGGAGAAATCATTCCGCAATCAGCGTCACAGGCAAAAAAGACTTAACACAGAATAAAGGAAAAAAACCTCTCTAATTTATTACACTGCACTGCACACCCAGTGACACCGGAGTCGGGTAATGAGAAGTGCGATCAGACCTTAAAGCACCTTCCCCCACCCCTCCCTTCTTAGCAGACTTCATTTTAGTCATTATTTCTCTCCCTTTTTCTACCTATCCCCACTGTGGCACAGGGAAGGGCAGGGAATGGGGGATTGAGGGTTTTGGTCAGTTCCTCACAATCTGTTTTCCCTCTTAGCCCAGGGCTGGCATTCCTCATACCCTTCCCCTATGCACTATGGGATCCCACCCACAGGAGACAGTCCTCTGTGAACTTCTCTAATGTGAATCCTTTCCCGCTGGGCTTCAGCTCTTCACCAGCTGCCCCAGCATGGATCACTTCTGTGTAGCACAGTCATAGAATCATCATGTGTCTCTCAGTCTCTCAGGCCTAGACTGTTCCATCCTGGTCCTCCACAGGGTCACAAGCACCCTGCCCAGCAAACCTACCCTGGCATGTATCTCTCTTTCTCTCTCTCCCTCAACTTTGTGTGTGTGTGTGTGTATCTCTCCACGGGCTGCAAGTGTTGGCAGAGGCTTGATCCAATGCAGATCACAGCATCTTCTGCATGTCTCCACCTGCTCCAGTGTGAAGCCTCTCCACAGTTTGCAGGTGAGGTCTTGTCCTTTTCCATGGGCTGCGGGGGGACACCTGCTCTACCATGGGTTTCTCCAATGGGCTGCAGGGGCATCTTCCTCTCCAGCACCTGGGGTGCCTCATCCCCCCCCACTTCACTGGCCTTGGTGCCTGCACAGTTTCTTACATCTTCTCACTCCCTCCTTTGGTGGAAAAAAACCAGCTGCTTGCATTTTTTTCCTCCTAAATGTGATTCCCAGAGGTGCTGTGATCTTCGTTGATGGGCTCAGACTTGGTCAACAAGAACTCCAGCCTTGAGTCGACTGGTGTTTGCTCTGTCGGGCCTGCAGAGAGCTTCTGGCAGCTTCTTGCAGAAGCCATCCCTACAGCCCCACCTTCTCCACCAGAACCCAGACATGCAAAACTACAACATCTGTTCACATAAGGTCTAGCAAGGTGCCTTTTGTTCACTCCAAGCTGTGTCAGGAGGTGATCTGCCACACAGTCAAAGAGCCTCATAGTTTCCTCTCCAATGTATTTTATTTCCAGCAGACATCTAGTAAACTGAGGTCCCCCAAGAGAACAGTTTCTCCCACTTACAGAATGTTCTGTCATCTGCTTCTTTATCCTGGTTAGGTGGTCTGTAACAGACTCCCACCATTATATCTGCCTTGTTGGCCATCACCCTTATTCTTACCTCTAAGCACTCAACCCTATCATCACCATCATCAAGGTCTGTTGCCAAGTCCTAGACTTCTCATCTTCTTTCCAGACGCACACAATGCCCGTATCTACCATTTCTGCACAGCACTTTAAGAAATGTTTCAGATACCGAAATAATGATTTGAGAACTTAAGTGCTCTATGAAACATCCATAAGAAGTTTCCAGGAAAGATACAGAACAACATCTGGGATATCAACAGTCCTTTAGAAATACAGTTGGTGACCAGGTGAAATATACATGAGTGTGCCTACCTAATCCTCTGTGCATTTTAGAATTGCTAAATTGCTCTCCATATACTCTGTCATTATATAAATTGAGTATTCCTGGATAGACTAATTTCCATTAAAGCTTTCACCCAACTACTAGTTTTGTTATACAGCTACTATTTTACATGCTCTTAGGTAAAGGAAATTTAGCGCCACATATATGTCCTCTTGAAAAGTTTTTAGATATCCATGCACATTGTTTACATCTGCATAGAGGCTTGATCAATAGAAACATTGTCTACATGAGTAAAATTTAGCATAACTTAGAATAATTAAGGTCCAAAATAAACTTTTGATTCTTTATGTGAGTTGAAATACATAGCACTATATTAATCACCAAAGCTGATCATTCATCTTATAGAAGTGTTACTGTCTGATATGTTTCTTTTATGTTGTTTTTAGTCTTGTCTATCAGCTTTTTTTTTGAGTAATAGCTTTTGTAGAAGTTAGCCCAGAATCACATTCAGATGACAATGATGATATGCCTCTGTGATTTGTGGGCTTTTTTGCAAAGAGTTGAAATTGTCTTTTCTGCTTGTAAAAATGCCACTAATTTTTAATGGTATAAATAATGATCTTTCCAAGTTACAAAGCCATGCCCCATACAGACTAGTACAATTGTTGATTCTGTTTGCAGACAAAAAAAGAGAATTTGCTTTGTTAGGCTGTTGATAAATCAGAGGTTTGTTTCTATCTCAGTCTATTGTTTGGCATAGAATAGAATGAGTTAAATATATAATGTTTTTATTTGCTTGTCATTGTTGCTTACAGAACATTTATAACAAGCTCTTTGGGACTCCTTGCAATGGTGGGGAAACAATTTGTTTTAGGAATTAATTTGTTGAGTAGGAAATGTTTCCAGTTTGCTTTCCAAGCTACAATGACGTGACTGAAATCAGAAGTGCCCTTGAAAATTTGCAATGTAGAGTAGTATACACACAAAACATTTATTCTATATAGTACCATTAAAGCTTCTAACAACCAATAAATACATGCTGGTTTTCTTAATGCAGTTACTAGTTCTGGTTTTGATATTTATTTTTTTCATTTTATTTCACCTCTGATATACCATTTGCAGTAACTCACAAAGGTCTCAAGTCACCACAAAATTTAAGAACATGCTGAGTTTTTAGCACAATGAATACAACTGTCTGTTTAGGATGATGGTCTGAGGTGCAACTCCGTGTTCTGCTTTGCATTTCCTATGAAGTCTTTGAATCCTCCTGATTCATTATATCAGTGTATTAATTCTGGTTTCTGAGAGCTCAGGTCCCGTCTTATGGACAATCCAAATCATTCTCCTTTACTTCTCTCACCCAGTGCATTGATAAGGCAAATTAGTAGGTTGTATTAAAGAAAATCAAATACAGCTTTCTATTTTGTAGGGGACTTCTGTATACTTTAGGCCTATGAACATCTAACCTATGCAGTCCTTGTTAAGTACTAGGTATCAAGGCTGAGTCAATTAATTAAATAGTTGTAAGCCCCTAAATATATGATCAATAGTAATGATCTGTTTACACTTTTAAGCAGAAAACAAAAGATTGTCTATTTTGTGAACCCTTGAATTGTAAAAAGTCAGATGCATAGGTTCTTTAGCAAAAAAAAAAAAAAAAGGTGACAAATCATCTCTGATGCAAATTGAAGAAGTAGAGGAGGAAAAACAGTGGCACGATTTAGCTCAGTTCTAAAAAAATCTAATTTTAGGTCTTTAGTCATCTGAAAATGCAAGAAAATAATGCATCAATCAAAGGTCAGCCTGCAAGCTGGGAGGATATTATGAAGGAAACTATTTATTCAGAAGGTTTAATGGTATCTTAAGGTATGAAACATACAAAAATTAATAACTTCAACAAAAAAAGAAGTTTCACTTACAAATATTCACTTATCTGAAGCTTCCTTACCTTTCAAGGAAACAGTGCTGTAATATTTTAAATTCACCAAATTTAATTTCAAGATATGGAAATGAAAACATCTTCTATGCTATCATCTAAATGATAGTGCTAGTTCAGTTGAAGGCAGGCATTAGTTTAGAGAGAGATGTGGGAATATACTGAAGGAGCTTGATCCTATCACATGAAGATTCCCAAATTCCCTTTGACATTGTCTTTTTCTTTCAGAAGCATTGAAAGTCTCACTGGGCACAGTATGCTCAATGGGATATCTGTCACTCTTGTGCTGTAGTGCATTTCAAGCACTGGATGTCTATATTTTCCATATTAATAGTTTTACATATAGGAGGGAAGTTACCGTACGTGTTAGGCTACAGGCTGGCAACCCCCTAAGATTCAGTCCAAGGGGAAAGAACTTGGCCTTGAGGCTATGCTCTGATGTTTGTATCAAAGCATTGCTGACACATAGCGAGAGCAAAAGGCAAGAAATTTACCAACAAATAACTGCTTTCAAAGGAGATTGTTTTGAATCCTGATGTCTTTGTTCTGCTCTGTTCAGCAAGCTGGCAACTTGACATAGAGGGTGTTGCCTGTTAAATTTGTTCTTGATACTTGTACACAGAAGAGGATAGAAACTTGCCTTTGTTTGACTACATCTACATCTCTACTAACAGTTACAGTCATATTGCAAGCATTCATTATCAAGCATTTAATTCCAGAATCCTGTCTATTAGTCAGGTCTTTCAAACCACATTACGTAGTTTATCCTATTAGGAAAATACAGATATAAACGCAGTCTTTTTAAAGTTTGAAATTTTATTTCTACTTTCCCACGATCAATTTTGCAATCATTTGACCTGGATTTAAAAGCAAAATAAACATATAATATCCCTGCATGTATAATATTTTGCATATTATAAATAGCATATTTTTAAAATATTAAAATATTTTTTATTATAGTTTTCTTTTTCTTAGGTATGTTCTGCTTTTGGTTGTGATATCGATAGTTTTCTTCATAATGCATAGTATGCAGCTATGTTTTGGATATGTTCTGAAAACAGTGTTGATAACACAGGGATGTTATTGCTAAGCAGTGCTTGCAGAATCATTAAAACAGGTTGCTCAAAGCAGGGGGCATCAACAACCTTTTTGGGCAACCTGTTCCACTGCCTCTCCACCTTCACAGTAAGTAATTTCTTCACTATAGTTTATCTAAATCAACCATCCTTCTGCATAACACCATTTTCTCTTGTCCTATCACTCCATGACCTTGTAAAGTCCCTTTCCAGCTTCACTGTAGGCCCTCTAGGCCCTGCAGTACTCCAGGTGGGATCTCATGAGAATACAGAAGAGGGTCTGAATCACCTCCATTGACCTGCTGGTCACACTAGTTTTGATGCAGCCCAGGATATGGTTGGCTTTCTGGGATGCAAACATACATTGCTTGTTCATGTTGAATTTTACATTAATCTACTCCCCCAAGTCCTTCTCCTCAGGAGTGGTCTCAGTCTGTTCTCCACCCAGTCTGTAGTTGTGCTTCAGATTGCACTTGACCCTGCTGATCTTCATGCAGTTCTCATGGGGCCACCTCTCAAGCCTGTCAAGGTCCCTCTGGATGGCTTCACTTCACTCCAGTGTGAAGTGAAGTAAACGTGTGTCAGGGCTTGTGAACGTGAGGTTGCTCCTATCTGTCTATAGAGTGCCATATCTGGTCTGTCTTCCTGGTCAGGTGACCTGTAGCAGACCTCCACTGTAATTTCCCCTGTCCCTTCCCTCCCTTTAATCCTGACCCATGTGTTCCTAAAGAGCCTCTATCCCTCCATCCCAATACTCCAGTCATACTCAAGACATAGGAGCCATCCCACCACTTCTCCATGATGTCAATAAGATCATAACCCTTCACCTATGCACACATCTCTAACTCCTCTTTATGTTCCCCATGCTACACGTGGTTACATTCAGGCATTTCAGTTGTGCCCCCAATGAAGGTGACTGTCTGGAATTCCTTTGGTGTACTTTACCATTCTTCCCCTGTTGGTTCCTATCACCTCAGGAGCCCTGGATCATTCCTCCTAGACTTCAAATGCACTGTGTTGTGTCTAGTGTGTCTCTGGGCTGGCACCTTGCTGGCACCTCGTTCCTCCAACCTTGATGTGTCATCCCACAGCTTGTCACAAGCAAATCTGATACTATCCTGTTTTTCCTTCAAGATTAGTTTAAAGCTCTATCAATTAGCCCCACTAGCTTATGGGCAAACACCCTCTTTCCCCTTTGAGGTAGCCGAGTCCCTTTTCAATGTAGCAAGCCTGGTGCTGTGTAGGCCATCCAAATGTCAAAAAAGCCAAAATTATGGCAGTGACGCCAGTCACAGAGCCAAGTGTAATAGACTGTGCTCATCTGCTTTTCCCATTGTCACTGCCCATAGCTAGAAGGAGGGAGATAAAAATAACCTGCACTCCAGATTGCCTCAGTAACTGTCCCAAGACCCTGAAGTCTTTTGATAATTTTTACACTATGCGCTACAGCTTCATCAGCACCCATGTGCAGGAGCAGTAGTGGGTAAGTAGTCAGATGGCTGTACCAGGCTGATGTATTTCATTGTAATGTCCTGAACACTGGTCACAGTGAGACAGCAGATTTTCCCCAAGAGGAGGGTCAACCCAGCATATTGGACCCCATTCCCCTCAAAAGGGAGTCGCCTACACCTATAACTTGTCTTTTCTCTTTTTGTGGAGGTGGTCATGATATGCATGGTAGGCCCTTCTGGCTTTGGTGATACCTCTGGTGTAGCTTGACTGTCATCTATGTCCTCCTTTCACTTATCTTCCAGAGCCAGAGCCTCACAGCTCTGGTACAGAGGCACCTGGGACAGCGGAGTGGGCAAGGAGGAGGTTCTCCTGCCATCCTGAGCATGGACTTCTTTCCATTCACTATGTGCTTTTAAGCTGTATCCTTCAACTTGACGGGGAAGATACAGAGTCCCCTTCATCTTGAGTTTTTCTTGGTGGCCATTTCTGCCTCAGGGAGGACAGAGCTTACCTCCACCCGTCAGTCTCTTTCTCAGCCTCCCTGATGCTCTTTAACCTTTTCACTTCCTCTGGCAGCTCTGGCCCCAGTCTGAGCAGATCACTCACCTGGTCACACCTCACACAGCCATTCTCACTACCCATCCCCAGTAAGTTCTGGCAGTTCCTGTAGCCTAAGACCTGTCTGGATGCATATTTCTGCAGTAGGTCTCTCTGGGTTGCCATGTCCATTCTGGCAAGTACAGAGGTCAGAGCTTTCTGCTGGGTGAATACCACAGCTAAGAACCTGACGAGGGGGTTATGTCCACCAATGGACCTCATCTTGTCCACTGGTGGGATGGCTAGGCCCTTCCTGTGTGCCTTCCCATTCAAATTGCCATGCCACGCCCTGGACAATGAGCCACTTTCTGTTTGCCTCCTCTGTTTGCAGTGCTCTGGGTTGCCAGTCTTCCCCAGGCAGATCTTTCTGTGCATGGGGGTGGGACCTGTGTCTCTGACAATGTCCGTGCCTTGTCAGCAGCTCCTGTGAGAACTACCAGCTCACTGTGGGTCCGTTCCACCCCCACAGTGCTTCCCCACCTCAAGGGAAAGTCAGGAAATCCCCCTGTGCACCAAGATCTGCTGCACAATTAGGAGCAGCTCCCCTTGGTAGCTGACTCAATTTCATGAGCTCATAAAGGCTTTTCCCATAGTCAGTGATCTTGAAGGTGATCTTAAAGTGATGACATAAGACCTGGATTATAAACCTCTTGCCACTTTAGACATCTATTAGTTGAAAAGAAACTTTTATCCCATAAAATTTCTGAGGGGCCTTATGTATGAGGCATAGGGGAACAAAAGCAAGACTTTTCTTCTTTTATGGGAAGATGGTGGAGATTGGGTGAAGAGAAGCTGAAGCATTTCAAATGTTTTTGAACATTTTTTGAGAACTGCTAAATGCCCATAGGAATTTAAAGACTACAAATGAAGGATCTCTTTTTGTCAACTTCTTCAAGACTATGCTTCAGTACAGAAAGACAAAGTTTGAGTGCCTACAAGGGGGAGGTGGGTGCCAAGAGCAAAAGCTACATAAGTAATCCCCTTTCAAGATCCTTCAAGAATGTTCTGTGCTCAAATCAAGAACCTAACCTTTACCATATTTATTCTCATCTTCCACGTTTACATAGTATGCTTTAAGTTAAGGACATTTTCAATGTATTCAGTATTTGAAATATTTCAAATATTTTTTCAGCTTCCATTACTTGAAATGGTAAAATGGGTCCATTTAGCTCATTTCAGGCTCAAAGCTCATGTTATGTTTATACAGTGATTTTAACTGATGATTCATTCAATTCTTTCTTTTATTTTGTAAGCATATTTTTCCTTTTCCATTACATATTTGTCTCCTGTCTTACCAAAGTCTTCCATATGTAACTTTAAGAAGTTGAATAATTTAAATACCAGAAGTATGTGATTTTGACATTATTGCATTCAATCATTATGTTAATTTATTATTATTTTTTTAGTTATGTTTGACCTTAAGTCTCCATTAAGAGAAACTTCAATGTATTTGAGTGTCAACAATCACATGGATAATATATAGTTAGATTCCAAACCAAGAAGTACAGTAGCTTTCAACTCTGTCATGCAGTTATCATCACCATTATCTGATCCAGTCCTAACAGTTTCAAGAAGGGAATATAGTGAAACTGACAAAGGACCTGTGGGGAAAATTAATTTTTCCTTCCATATTGCAAATGACAAATGGAAGAAAAATCATCTTCCCAGACTTGCTGTGGAGTTTGACAAGGTTTGTAAGATTTTACAAGCTTCTGGCTTTCCCTTTGGGGACTGGACAATTTAAGAAAGATTCTTGAAAGCTTAAGAGGCAATTAGCAAGTACTTGTAATGGATTGTGTTCAGCTAAAATGGTTCAACCTAGATGGAACTTGTGGGGTCGGTCGTTAGGTAATTGTGAAAGAAAGTATAGAGACCAAGTCAGTGTTCTCCTGCACTCCCAGTTAGGTTTTCCTGGGAAGCAACCAAGCTAAGGGAGGAAGGGAAGGGAAAATATAAATCACAAAACAACACAGATGTGGTTCCTTTGGGAACGAAATAAAGCAAGCTATAAGCTGTATACATATACTGCAAAATTTAAACTTGCATGTTACATGATAAACAAGATACGGAGGTTATTTCAAGCTTTCAAATTATATACAAATAAATCAAAAGCTACTATTAATATGTGTATAAGATTTATTTATTACTCTTTCCCTTTCAGATGTAACCATACTTCCTTCTGAAATTAAAATATAATAAAGAAGAAATTAATATATCATCTTACGGATTTTACTGCTTCATTCTAAGTTAAGACTATTTGTAGGGATTCTGTATCCCACATTGGAATTAGAGGGACTGATTTTATTCTCACAATCATAAATGAGGATTGCATCTGGCCTCCCACCTCATCTGTCACACTGACACTTAAGTAAGTAGCACTTTATGCCCAGCAGACCTAGAGTGAATTTTCCTACAGACAGAGGTTGTAAAGTAAGAAGCAAAGACAGATCTATACAAACAACAGAGGAACCTCATGGTCAGGAAAGATGAACAACAGTCACTTGAACAGATGCAATTTTACAGAAAATATATGTCAGTTTTATTAGACACTGTCAAGACAGAAGACAAGGTGGGGTGAAGTGAGGCAAGGCAGGCAAGGAGAAGAAGGAAAAGCAAGGCAAAGTGAGGCAAGGCAAAGCAGAACTTAGGAAGACACAATCTTGAAATAACTTAAAGAGAATTGAGTACCAGGATAGAAAATGTTTCATGGCATCAATATGTTATAAATATCAGGCATCTGCCTTTATATATAGAGTTCTTATTTTAAATTCTCTCTTTTTTCACTTTATTAAAACTTAAATTATTACCAAGAGACCATCAGCCATGAGAGTTATTTAAGTATAACTCTAGTTGCAGGCTTGTGCAAAGACATAAAGTTTGTTCAATAATGAAACCATTTATTCTTGCCTCTTAATTATTATTTTTTTAAGAAAAATATTATTTCACTTTCCTCTTGGAGTGAAAGAAAAATTGTGTGCAAAGTTATTGAAAAATAAAAATATTCCTTTCACTCTGCCATTTCAGTTCTCTCATTCAAATAAATGTCATCATTAGATACAAAATAAAACAAGTCATGTTTTCTTTTATTTCCATATTTGTCCTCATCATACCTATGCTTCCTTTTTCTTACTATTTCTACTGATCTTCAGCAAGTCATATGTTTTTACTTGGCACAAACGGTCACTACTGGGAATAAATGCTACAAATCAAAGTCCTGTGAAGCAGTAGTATTCTTGATCCCCTGCAGCGTTCAAGGTCAGCAACAGATGTGGCCTGAAGCTCTGCTCCTTGAATCTTGACCTTCACTCAGTGATTCTCTGATGACTTGGGAGGGACATCATAATTAGATAAAATTTTTGCCTATCTTTAGTAAAAGGGCACCAGATTAAACTCTCTGCATGTTTGATGAGAAGTGAAGTGATTGTTTTCCCTACTTCAAATGTTTCAGCATGCCTTCTCATTAATGTTTTATCACTTGTGTACTGAAATCTGATGTTTTCAAGAGGTTCTAAGAAAAAGAGGTAAAGAAATTCCGTACTCCCTGTAAAACTGCAAATCTTCTTTTGATGGAAATTGAGATTGTCTTATTTTGCATATGTAGGCTTTGTACATCCATTTGAGTAAAGTAGCAATTTACCTGAAGAAATTAAATAAAAATCAGGCTGAAATCATACAGTATTTTAAGTAAACTCCAGTTACAAATTACCTCAAGGTTTTACCTTGTCCATGTAATGTAATCAAAGTTAAAGTGAATTAAATGCTTTTACTCTTTAAATTGTTCTGTAAACCCATTGTGTTATAGATGAGCTTTTGAAGAAGAGATGATAAAATATTTATTCTGTTACAGCTGAAATGACAAACATCCTGGTGCTCATTTTATTTTAGTAAAAAGATTTACAAAAGTAATTTAGCTCCAGAACATATTGTTGCAGGCGCTCATCAGATATATCTCTTGCACAGCATATTATCAGTAGAGCAAAAGGTGAGATATTAAGTAAGGAGCAGAAAAATGTCAATTGCCTTATCAAATTGGAGAAGAGGAAGCAATTGTTTTGAGGGTGAAATTCGGTAGAATCTCCTAATCATGGTGGACTCTTGGTAGTGAAAATCAGTTGTTATCAATCACTTTACATTTACATGCATCCAGCTTTGTAGTCTCTGTATTCCTTTCAACTTGTTTTTTAGTGTCTGATTAATGTATCTCTAGTGTAAATCTGGCAAGATTCCTTTTGGAACCTCTTCATGATCAGTCTGGTATCATATACAGCTTAATGTGTTCTTTTTTCCTTTCCATATTGAAAATGCAGGGAGGTGTTACAAATACCCAAAGCCTTAGAAGCTAAGATATTTTAGGTTTATCATTCTGGTTTTTGGGTTATTAAAAACAAGCATAAGCTTTAAAAATTAATAGAAGATGGCTTCAGGATGGTTATCTGTAAAATACACAAGGCAAAACTAACACTCAAAACTCACATTTTATTGTTATTACAACTATTATTTTCCTCTAAACTCTGTAGGGGAACAAATGCCAGGAGACTGCCTCTGGCATGTTGCTTTACTGCTTTGTCTCAGAGGGAACCTAAATTGCTGTGTGTCATAATTTCTAGCTCTTATGTCCCAACAACAGCTTAAGTACATCTTAAAATAAAGCAACCTGCCTGAAGTACAGTGTGAAAGCTGTTTCCAGATCTTCAAAGGACACTGTTGGAGTGGTACACATTCATTGCTTCTCATATTTTCTGGTTACAGCTGGAATTGACACACCTTAATTCCTTAAATTTCTTCAGTTTCTTGTATCAGGTTTTTTCACTGTTGAACAAAAGCCTGTCAGTGTATTTTGCTTTCCACTCTTCTCAGATCTTTTAATTCATCTGCTTCATTATGATGTATTGACATTAGCACTTAGCTTTCACTATTCCTTTTAGCAAAATTTGGTTTTCTTATTAACCACTAATCCATGTTACTTCTCCCAGTCAACCTTGATCTACATGTTCTTTCACCATATTTCTTGTTCCTCTATTTAGCCACAGACTTCTCCTCTGCCTTCAGTACTGCACTATGCAATTTAGGAATACAACTCCTGAGACTATCCGAAGCCATGTTTTATAACTGAAGTAATTCCTCACATTAAGGTTCATAAAGTATTTAAGCTAACTTCACTCTTCTGAAACTGGTAACAAAAGGTCTCAGCTCTTGAAGGACCGAGTCCAGTATCTTGAAGTTTTTGAATAGACATAGTCTGCAAAACCATGATGCAGTAGTTAAATTTGGAAAAAAATTTGAATTTTTGAGCTCTGCTAAAGAGTATTCCTACTTCGAAGCATTCATTTCCAACATGGTATCTGTACTTAGTCATGAACATTTTGTGAGACCTGAGAAGAGTTGCAATGAGTTGCTGCTACCTACCACAGTTGCAAATGAGCAAAACCAAAAAAAATCCAAACAAAAAAACCCTCAACCCACAAAACCCCCAAAAGACAACCCAAAAACCCCCTCAAAGTTATATACACTAAATATTACTAGACATCTGTGATAGAGTAGTAGAAACTGCAGTCAATCCAAAAGAGAGTAAGATAAAAAAGAACAATATATATTTACTATTACAACTTCTGTCTTTTGCTTTTGTTTTACTTTCAATTATAATTAAACAAAACTAACTGTCCAAAGTTTTTTTAAAATAATCTCATAATTTCATGTTAATTTATGCATTTTTCCTAAAGACATACCCTACTAAAAATATTCTGTCATACTTAAAAGCCCTTTGCATTACAAAAAAGGAGGAGGGGGGGGAAAGTAAAAATAGTTTTTTAACAAGGATGAATTGCAGGAATCTCTATCAGCTTTCCTTTACAGTATGGATATTCATTATTTTATAGTCCACCAGAGCAGACAAATTTATTCAAGTTCAAATTTGTATTAATTTGCTGTGGGTGTCATACACAGATATATTAACGACACTGATCAATGATAAACCAGCTAAAGGTTGTGAAACATTGTTCCTTTACTCTGCAATATTGAACCAAAGCTGCCTGGAGAAAAGAGATGAATGATTTCTACATCATGCTTAAATAAAGAAATGTGGGGGTCCTTCAGGTTGTCTGTGGTTGCAGCTTTATCACCTTCACAAAGTCACCATAAACACATGCTCTGACTGTTCAACCTTCAATGACTAAAATAAGGGTAAAAGTAGCAGTAATCATTCTTGACCTAGGATTTTTTCCTAGTTTGAAAAATTCTGTGTGCTAAGGTTAGTCTTGTGTTGTAGAAAAGGATACAGCTATTTTGTAATTAGCAATTTGAGAAGAATTACACTGATGAGATGGCAGTAGTTTTAAAATCCCTGATTTCCTGGACTGTTAATGTAAATTTGTGATAGCACTTTCTATTTACAACTGCATTGATGTGGTAAACTTAAATTCAAATCCAGGGGTCAGACTATACTGTATGATGCTGGACATTATTTCATTAATCTTCCAAACATATAACAGACCCTGTTTTTCCTTATTTGATTCTTGAGCATAGATGGTACCATTTTCCACCAGTAAATCCAAGTTAGTGAAAAGATATTTCTATATATGTGCTAGCAAGGAAAATTAATGAACCACAGCAAAGACCAGAGAAACTGCTTAGTTCATTAAAAGACACAAATGAACCAACCAAACAAACAAAAAAACCACCCAGAGATAAAAAAAAGTCAATGTCTTTGATTTTATTAATAATCAATAGTATTTTATAAGAAACAATTTTGATATCTTCTTCATTTGTATTCTGGGTCAAATCCAATTATTACAAGCCAAAGGTACTGTGTTATTTTCAGATTAGTTGAATATAAAAGTCTCAAGTACGTGAGAAATATTACCTAGTTAGGGTATATATTACAGTTCCTAAAATTACTTTTTCTCTTCCAAAAGTGCTAAAAAAGTTGTGTTTTCCACTGCTTAGACTGAAGTGAACTGCATAATTGTGTTTGTTACTGAGACATTAATGCTGTAAATGGGTGGCATTACATAACTGTGATTCCTATATCCTAGTGTGTAATATAAATTGCTCTATGAGATTTAATAATGAAAAGTCCTTGGGGAATTGCTTTGATGTAACACTTAACCTTCCATTCGCTACAGGTTGGCCTCTATCTTGATGAAATGCTTGTAATCTATTCTGTCTCAAAATATTTGCAAGATATTTTATATATTCTAAGAAACAGACACAATAAAAAGTTACAGGAAAAAATTAATTGCAGACTATATTTTAGAACACTTTTTATTTTTCAATCTTATACAGGTTTTATTAAAAAAGAAAAACAAAAAAAAGGTTGGTTTAAATAGGATCATTTTGGGCTCCTTAATTTTCAGTTGTTTTTAATGTTGCTAATCATACACTAAAAGCAAAAGTCATAATGGACTTTCAAAGTTCAGATTTCATATGACTGCATAAATTAATTACTTGAGTTAATACATACAAGAATAGTGTACGAAAGATCTTAAAGACATGTTTTTGTTGCTCTTCTCAGTGAAATGACTTAGCTGTGCTCATGATCTTTTTTTAATCTTTTTTTTTTTTTTTTAATCTTTTTTTGTATCTTTACTTAGACCAGGCCTAAACCATACAAGGTCATGGAGGTGAATAACTGAATGGTTAACAGAAAGAAAATAAAACCACGAGCAATTTTATGAAATTTCAAAAACTACTTAAGTAAACTATATAAATACAGCAAATAATTGCAGATTCATGAAAATAAGCTTTAGAATTCAGTTCCTTAAGCATCTCATAAGGGACACAATAAGTAGCTATGCAGTGCAGAAGGCTCTTCTCCATCCTCCATTCTCTTTGTATAGACTCTTCCTGTTGACACACCAATAATGAAGAGGGAATTGTCAGTCACTGCTGAAAAGTAGAGCTGATGTCCCACATCCTGGTATATAATGAATTGTGTTGAGAGTAAATTCCAAAATGGGAATTTTTTTTTAGCCAAAGACAGTATATGTAAGTGCAGAAAGCTTCATATCTTTAAATTTTGAAGGGGATTTTAACTTCCAGTAAGTGGATAATACCGGTCATCATTAGCATAGGCAGCCATTTCCTCCTTCATTCCTTTAGCAAAGATCCTTTTTCTAAATGCTTTATTATACACAATCCTATTTGTTCAAATCTTTGAATAAGAAATAAGAATATAATTTTTAAAAAACTTTCAGGAAATCAAGTTCATATATAAAAAAAAAAATAAAGGTATACGAGTCTGAAATTCAGCAAGGTATTTTAGAATGTTTATGAACTATTCACAACTGTCACAAACCCACTGGAAGTTCCCCAGAAGTTTCTTCTTTGGTCCAGGCTCTGAATTTCATATGATACTAACCCAAAGAAGTTTAACAGCAGGCAGACACTTTTCTTTGTCTTCTTAGAGAATCAAAAATTTGCAGTTGTGATACAAAGTCCACAGCCTGCAGATGCCTAAAATAGTGCTGAAACCTCGTATGACTCTACCCAGCATGCTGAGACAGACCCTCAACACCAGAGAGCAATCTGTGACATGCCTAACTCTGAAAAGTAGCTATTATAGTATGAAATATCTGAAACTGAGAAGTAATCCACTATGTTTCTCGTAATAGGAATATTAGTGATGAGAAATACAAAGCTATTTCATTGTTTGGGCTTGGATACTTCTTTCCAGTTTAGGCAGAACATAACTGATCTAGGCAGGGTCTTGCTTTATTTTCCTAAGGAATTTTGAAGACATGCAAATTACCACTCCAACAAAATGCCCTGCATGCACAAATGCTACCTCCAATTTGGATTTCTGTCCTCTTATTTTCAGCATTTTTTCATTCTAATAATTGTTTTCAGAATCTCATGATTCTGAAGACAACTTATCATTTCTTTCCTCTCAAGGGAAACTTTCTGAGAGTTCAGTTCCAGATTTCTAAAACTATGAGACTGTGCATTTTTGCAGACGTCATTTCTACTTTGGTCATTTCTGCTGAGAAATACATGTTACCACCGCCTAGGCAAATACTTTAATTTGGCTTATTACAGATATTTTCAGCATATGCATTCTTAAAGGCAAAGTCATTCATTTCCTGGTATTTTTTGAATGTCCTATAGTTGTACTTTGACAGAGGATGTATCATCTGAAATCAGCAAATACCTGCTTGAATTCACAACATGGGTCAAATTTGCACACAGAGTTTATAAAAAATAATATTTAATGGGCTACACATGGAATTTTTCCAAACTATTCCAGCCAAACAGCTAGGAAGTAACATAGAAAACAACTTACACTAACAGTTTTATTGTTATTGCTCTGTGGGCTTTGCTGTTGCTGTTGTTATTTATCTGTTAGTTTGTTAACACTGGTAGAGCAGCAGAAGCGATACGCTTGATTTATAACTGAGGAACAACACTGTACAACTACCGCAATAGTGGATGATTAAATATATTCTCTTTGTTAGATTGATTTCCCAAAAGAATGTACACAAACTTGAGTGCAATACCTCCTGACAATGTATATATAGTGTTTAGAGAAAATTTTCCACCTTATTCTGTTATCATTAGATATTGAACACACAAAATTGTGATATGTTGATCAATAGGGGATGACAAAAGTTCACATATAAATGTTATTCATGTGGTACCTTCTCTGCCAAAGCATCATGTGTATTACTGATCC
Organism: Laterallus jamaicensis coturniculus; assembly: GCA_022605575.1. Classification (NCBI taxonomy): domain Eukaryota; kingdom Metazoa; phylum Chordata; class Aves; order Gruiformes; family Rallidae; genus Laterallus; species Laterallus jamaicensis. Next base: position 1,690,296 of record JAKCOX010000062.1, read on the forward strand.
ATCAGCTTTTTCCACTTTTTTTTTTTTCTCCTAAGCAAAGATAAGCCTGCAGACAAGCAAAAGACAGATGTTTGGAGCTGACTTTCACACTATGAAATCTAATGGTCCAGGTTAATAACTTGGTCTATGTTTGTGAAAGAAAATTGAAGCCATTCTTTCACTTGGTTTCGATACAGACTGCAAAAAAGAAGGTATTATAAACAATGAACAATCCAGTCCCCCAATACATCGCAATTCCAACTCAGAATTTCAACGTGACCTTAAATAAAGCCTACTATTCACCGGTTGTAGAAAACTGTAATGATGCTGGTAAGAAGACATCAAAGACAGTTAAGCCTGCTTTGGTAATAATGAAAGGGAAGTATTGATGCAACTTTTCAAAAGCCACATTCTTCAACAGACCAGGCTAAGAACTGACAGCAGCTGGAATTTAATCTGCTTCTCCTTTAGTGAAACAATGCTTACAGGATGGGAAGTGTCAAGTGGAAGGGGAGAGCTCTCATTTTCTGAGAACTGCAAAGCTGGCTTTAGCAATTCTTGCAATCCCTGTTCCCCCTTTGCACAGCATCAATCTTTTTATCTCATTGAAGGTGACACTGTTTCACAGACACTAGAAGTTTGAACTCTCTAGCCTCCTAAAAATAGATCTACCCTTACAGTTTGTCATTCTTTTAATTGACTCCTCACTAAGTGAATCTGTCTAGTTGGATATAGAGGCCAAACCTCACTTTAAGTAAAACGTGTGCGTGTGTGTGTGTGTACCCATGTACATAAAGGTCCACCTGACCTAGCAGGCAAACAGGCAAAAAGCCACTACCAACAAACTGCTGAAAAACACACTGTATAAGAACTGCTGTTGCTCTGACTTGGAATGATAAGCTTTGCTCATGTTCAGGGTACTTTGCCTTTATAATGGCCAGTTAGGCTCAAACTCACACAGCGTGGTTTAACCCCACTATCACTTTAAACTAAATCAAACTGCAACCATGGAAAACATTTACTTCCTCCTTTATTGACTCTAGATGCATCTCCCTTGGTGTTTGACATGGATGTTTATTCTGCTCTGGTTTGAAATACGTTAAGAGTGAGCTGGCACACAGCTATTTATGCTTCCATTAGTGTTAATGAAAGCACTTTGTGTAAATCTCCATACACCCACATGAAATATATTTCTGTACGTGCCATGCAAAGAAAAGGAAAGAGACCCTAAATATTTTACAGATTTTTAGCCTACCCAAAGGGAATTGTAGTTTTACAAAAGCCTTTTCCATATTAAAGAGAAAAAAACCCAACAAAATCAACCAAAACCAGAAGCTCAGCTGAATAGTGCTATAAAAATTTTGTTACATTGTTTTGTTTAGATTTATAACTACAAAGGGAAGTGTTCTACCCTTGAGCTCTAGACACCTTTTTATGTAGCTTAAAAAGCAAATTTTTGCTTGTTATTTGTTTATTGATTTTATAAGACAACAACCCTAAAGCAAAAGAAAGTGATTGTACACATATTTGCCAGCACATTCCCTTAACATCAGCCACTCGTCTCTGTTTAGCATGAGCTTTTGTTCTATAACTACGGATAATTTAGGACAGTGGGTTGGGTTTTTGTGCTTTTTGTTGTTTTTTTTTTTAATTTTTCAATTAACCATATTGTTTCTTTTTCCACATATTCCTAGATTTGTGGCATTTTTATTTTTATTTTGAAAGAGATCACTTGCCTATCTATTAACCATATTGCCTTTAATCTAAATGGGTCACATTTTGATTTTAAAATAGGTACAAGTGGAGATTTTTTCTTGTTTGAACCTAAATTGCAAAAGGAACAAAGAATAACAGTCAGGATGTCACCCTACTGTAAGACTTATGCTTTTGTAGGTAAGTATCTCCAGCTTGTAATGTCAAACTACTATTTTTTTCTGTTTACTGTATAAACATGCCTGGAATATTTGAATATGATAGCTTGATAGAACATATGTTGAGAAGAATTTCTTAATCTGGACAGAGTTAAAACTATGGTTGGAAACAAATCACTAGTGAAGTAATCTCATTATTGACATCATTGAACAGACTAGTCAACTTCCCTGTTGACCAGTCAACTCCCACTGTCTAGCCATAAGTAATTGTTATCCCTTCCCAAAACCTTCTTTCATAGATTTTCATTTCTTCACACAATTCTCAAGAAGTTCTTCTTTCTCGGTTACTTTTCCTCTCCCCTGTGAATTCTCTTGATTGTCTTCACAGCACCTACTGTGTATCTTTGCTTCAAATTTTATTTTCAAGTGTAAAATGCCTTGAGCAATATCAAGGGGGGAGAAAAATATGAGTCGTATGTTTTATGAAGGTTACATTATGGAAAGTTCATTCTCAAAAGAATAACTGAATTGCATTCTGCAACTGCACATCAAGGCTAGTCTTCTGCACTATGAAAAATAAAACAAGTTATTGTTCTTAGGTACCTTTCATTAGTGATTAATGCCATTTCATCAAGAATCAGTGAAAATCATAAAAGGACAACTTTAAACAGTTGCTAGATTTTTATAATGAGAAAGAGATCACCTGAGGATGATGAATTATCATATGAGATAATTCTTTCAGCATTACTCCATGCACACCTGGTTATTTTATGTGGATTGTCACAAAGATGGCCATGTAAGGACACTATACCGGAAAACACTCTGGACTGGAAAACTGAATGTTTTGTATACCTGTAGTTAACCTGTGGAAGTCAAAATCATTCATTAAGTCAGTTTAGTGCCTTTGCTATTGTTTCAGCATTAACCCTGGAAAAAGGTAAGGGAGAGAGGGGAAAAAATACTGAATCTGTTGAATTTCAAAGACTTTAAAAATAATTTATGTTAATGAAAGCATTCTAATTCACTTCCTATGACTGCAGAAAATAACTAGCAAAACAATTATAGTTATAAAATTAACCTCTTTACAAATTGGAATTCAGATTGGAAGATTTCATATCAATTTTGAAAGCACTCGTTAGGCATGACAACTGTAGAATGTTTCTATAAAAACCTGGCCAATAATTCACAGTGATATCCTAGTATAATAGGATAAAAAAATGACTAATAGTATTGATTTAGAAATTTCTTCTTTTGACAGAAACTACTAAAAATGGTTGAAAATGAGTTGTTATCATTCTGTTAAACTGTTACCAATACATTTGTTTCAACAGTACATCATTATTCCTAGAAATAAACATCCTACATAATTTGACTATTTCTTTTAGTTGGTTTTTAAATGGAAACGTACATAGCTACCAGTCTCAAAGAGTAATATAATTCTTTTACAGTGATGAAGAAAATAATATATTTGAATGGAGGAGTGCATTTTATCTGACTTTTAAATACAATATAATATTTTCTTCTGTCTTGTCCTTTACACCTTCTTAAACTCCCCCCCCTCCAACCACCCAAAAAACCCAACAAATCAGAAGATAAATTTAGCTATAGCAGAATATTCCATTTATCAATTATTTTCAGTTGTTGGGTTCAAATAGAGAAAGGTATTTTATTTAAACTCATGAGAATGAATATTAATTTCACTAGTAAATCATTTTTATATGAGTACAAATACCGAAGTGATCGATAAACTGTATGATCTATATTTGCTTCCCATTGAAGTCCTAAGAGACTTTTTGTACAGGAGTAGTTAAAAGAGATTTTTAAAATTTAATGCATTTTGAGCCTATGTGGCATTCACATAACTAAAGAACTAACTGATATTTTATTCATTACACAACTTAGCAGGAAGTATTGAAAATGCTGCTGGTTATTGAGTGCTTTACAGCAGGCAGGCTGGTATTACCTGAAATCTTTCTGATCTGTTCTGCTCTTAGTACTGTGTAAATATCACTTCCTGATCAAAAGTTCAGGTTTACTGAGATTAAAATGGAAGCAGAGTCAGATTTCAGCACCCAAATTCACATTTTATTTTTTTCCAGAGAATAATTTATAGTTAGCCTTATGCAAAGACAGAAAAATCTTGTTCATCCTGCTCTTAACCTGGCCCGAAGAGTCTGTTTCCTGACATTATGGGTAACCTAGTCAAATTACTTGGAGTTACTACTATCACACTACTTCAGAAAGTTTAGGAGGTTTAGAATATTTCCTTTCCTTGTCTTGCTTGAAGAGCTTCTCATTATATACAAGTTCAAATTTTTATTCAGGTTTTATATATTATAGAAAAGAACCCTTCAAAGGCAACTAGATAAGAGGGCTATTCTCCATACCACAATTTCCTCAATAAACCCATGTCTCATTTAATGAATAATCGCAATGAAACCAAACTACTTTATTACATTTTGAAGAAAAAGATATCCTTCTGAATGCATATGGAAAGGGATGACACTTTTAATAAGGTCAGATCAACAGTCTTTTGTACATAATTTTTATTTAATATTTAATGATTATATAAAATATGTGCCAGCTGGGACATATTTTCTTGGGTAGGTAGGGGTACAGTAGGACAGAATCCTTCTAAAATTAGCTTATTCTGTGATCATGCTGAAGTCAGCACTGTGACATGGGTCATATGTAAGAGGAAAACTTTATTCTGAATGTGTGTCTCGTCTCAAACTCCACTATACGTGCAGGATCAGGAAAAAAAGCTGCTCGAATTTTTGCTGAATTCTTCCTTAAGTTTTTACAAAAACTAGGAGGTAAAACTGTTACAGGTTAACATTAAGTAAGGCCTACTTTAATCCCGGTATGCAGATCCGTAAATGCTATGTGTAATTGCACCAGCACCCTGTCACCAAACAGACTATCCGCAGGTCTGGAACAGACTTTGAGCCTCCCCATGTTGTTTCAGGAAGCAAGGAGAGATAGGGGACACTAAAAGGAAGCTCTGAATATGATATGCTTCAAAACTCCTGAGCATCATGGGAAGAAAGGAGGTACAAGAGAGATGGGAGAAATGTTTTTGTGCAAGAATGCACCTATGCACACACATATACAAGTTAGCTGGACTTCAGAGCTTTAGAAAGGAAAGGTACCTTGGTCATGAATACCAGTTATATAAAAAGAATAGATGTTCTGTCACACTTACAAGAATACCTGGAATCATTTTGACAAAGATTTAGACCAAAGGTACAGTAAAATGCACCCCTCTCTACCTTTTTGTTTAGTTTATTTTTTAATTTAATCCTTATAAAATAAAATTACTCTTCACATTTTATTTTAAAAATAGCATAAAATACAGACTGGTATCACACACGTCACCCTCAGTTATGTGCCATTCAGTCAAAATAAATTGTATACATACTTAGTTTCTACAGAAAGTTATTAATGAATGGACCGAAACAAAGAAGTCTTTGAGAAGTGGCATAAAGCAAATAATCACACTTAACAAAAGCTTTTATTCTATATTATTAAGGTCCAATTACTTCTGTTTTAAATAAGTAGATAGGCCAAAATTTCCCAGATGATGAAAGATGGAAAAGTGCTATTCAGGGTATATAATATATGCGTCTGTCTCCTGATATTTATAAACTTATTGCATGTTTTTTTCAAATTCCTTTGTGCATTATAAATAATTTTGTTATTTCTAGCTAAGGGAAAAAGTAAAGGCCAATAATAATAGAGTGCTAAGCTCATGAAATTAAAAAGTAGTAAGTAGTGCAGCTTCTCATCCTGTTACATTATTTGTTCTTAACAGTTTGCCAAACATCCTAAACCACTTTTAGATTTCTCAGTTGATAATGTTCTTGATTTCTCTCAGATGAGCTAATAGATTGTACATCAGTTTTCAGTTGTTTATGGTTTGTAACAACCACCTGTTTGGGTGTTGGTTTTGGCTCATTATAATTTTGTCCCTTGTAGTCAAATAGAAACTAGCAAGAGAAATTTCTACAGAGGGAAGAGAAAAACTAAAAAGACAATTCAATCTATACATGTTTTGAAGCTCATATATCTACCTACAGCATAGATATACACTTTTCATGTAATACCTTATCAAGTTGAAGAATAATGCTTAATTTTTTTTAAGGCACTTTTTTGTGAGTTTTTATTTTGACACATTTTAGGAATCAGAATTAAAAAGAAATAATTGGTCACAGGTAACATACATTCAAATACCATGCAAGTAGCACAGATTTTTGCAGTCAAGTTCTTCACAGGAAAGGTACTTCAATTTTATTTTTAAAAAACCCTCAACAATTTCAAATGCACATATCCAGTTTTTAAAAGCCATGATGACTAGCTACCAGGTCCTAGGGTGCAGGAATGCTTGTGTTCATGTTGCTTCAGACCAAAGGCTTCTACAACTAACAGCCAGCATCTGCCCCTCAGAAATTTGAGTTCTCCTTTCTTCATTCAGCTATTTTGCTATCCATGTGCATTAATGCTTGCTTTTTAAAAGAAGTTTTCCGTTTCACAGAATCACAGAATCACAGAATCTTAGGGGTTGGAAGGGACCTCAAGAGATCATCGGGTCCAACCCCCCTGCCAAAGCAGGCTCCCTATCTCATATTACATAGATAGGCGTCCAGACGAGACTTGAATATCTCCAGAGAAGGAGACTCCACCACCTCCCTGGGCAGCCTATTCCACTGCTCTGTCACCCTCACTGTGAAAAAGTTCTTCCGCATGTTGGTGCGGAACTTCCTGTGCTCCAGCTTACAGCCATTGCCCCTAGTCCTGTCCCCACTGACCACTGAAAAGGGGCTGGCCAATTCCCCCTGCCACCCATGTCTAAGATACTTGTAAACACTAATTAGGTCCCCCCTAAGTCTTCTTTTTTCCAGGCTGAACAGACCCAGCTCACTCAACCTTTCCTCATAGGGGAGATGTTCCAGACCCCTAATCATCTTTGTCGCCCTTCTCTGGACTCTCTCCAGAAGGTCCCTGTCTTTTCTATACCAGGGAGCCCAGAACTGGACACAGTATTCCAGGTGGGGCCTGACCAATGCAGAGTAGAGGGGGAGGATCACCTCCTTCGACCTGCTGGACACACTCTTCCTGATGCATCCCAGGATCCCATTGGCTCTCTTGGCCACCAGGGCACACTGCTGGCTCATAGCCAACCTGTCATCAACCAGGACCCCTAGGTCCTTCTCCATAGAGCTCTTCTCCAACAGGTCATCCCCCAGCCTGTACTGATACAGTCGGTTATTCCTCCCCAGGTGCAAGACTTTACACTTGCTTTTGTTGAATTTCATTAGATTTCTCCCTGCCCAGCTCTCCAGTCTGTCCAGGTCTCGCTGGATGGCAGCGCAGTGTTCCTGCGTGTCAGCCACTCCTCCCAGTTTTGTATCATCGGCATACTTGCTGAGGGTGGATGCTATTCCCTCATCAAGGTCGTCAATGAAGATATTAAACAGGACTGGACCCAACACTGAGCCCTGGGGAACACCGCTAGTCACAGGCCTCCATTCAGATTCTACTCCACTGATCACGACCCTCTGAGCCCGGTCTGACAGCCAGTTCTCAACCCACCTCACTGTCCACTCGTCTATCCCTTGTTTCCTCAGCTTCTCTATCAGGATGTTGTGGGAGACGGTATCGAAAGCCTTGCTAAAGTCAAGGTAGATGACATCCACTGCTCTCCCTCCATCCACCCAGTTGGTAATAACATCATAGAAGGCTATGAGATTGGTCGAGCACGATCTCCCCTTGGTGAATCCATGCTGACTATTCCTCATGACCTTCTTCTCTTCCAGTTGTTTGGAGATGGCATCCAAAACAAGCTGTTCCATCACCTTTCCAGGGACAGAGGTGAGGCTGACTGGCCTATAGTTACTGGGATCCTCCTTCTTGCCTTTTTTAAAGACTGGAGTGACATTGGCTATCCTCCAATCTTCAGGCACTTCTCCTGTAGTCCAGGATCTGTCAAAGATGATAGAGAGCGGCTCCGCAATCACCTCCGCCAGCTCTCTCAGCACACGTGGGTGTATCCCATCCGGGCCCATGGATTTGTGTGCATCCATTCCTTTGAGTCGCTCCTGGACCACCCCTACCTCTACTAGAGGGGAGCCATTCGTTCCCCAACCACTCGTATCCCAACCACTCCTACTTATATCTGGGATATGTGAGTCCTGAGAAGCCTTCGGAGTAAAGACCGAGGCAAAGAAGGCATTAAGTATCTCCACCTTCTCATCATCTCCCGTCACCAAGACACCCGCCTCATTCAACAAGGGACCTACATTATCCCTGGTCATCCTTTTACTATTTACATACCTGAAAAAGCTCTTTTTGTTGTCCTTTATGTCCCTTGCCAGCTTAATTTCTAAGCAGGCCTTAGCCCTCCTAGTTGCATCCCTACAGGCCCTGGCCACATCCTTATATTCATCCCATGATCTCAGACCCTGTTTCCACAGTTTATAGGTTTTCTGCTTCCCTTTGAGTTTACTCATAAGTTCCCTGCTTATCCACGCAGGTCTTCTACCTCTCTTTCCCGATTTCTTACTCAAAGGGATGCACCTATTCTGCGCTTGGAAGAAGTGCTGTTTGAATGTTAGCCAGCACTCGCAGGCTCCCATTCCTTCAAACAGAGCAGCCCATGGGATAGCCCCTATTTGATTTCGGAGGAGATCAAAGTTAGCTCTTCCAAAATTCAGGGTAGCTATCCTACTTTTTGGCTTGCCTCTTCCACTCAGGATCTTGAACTCGACCATTTCATGGTCGCTTTGTCCTAAGCTGCCCCCGACCTTCACTTCACTGACGAGCCCGTCCTTGTTAGTAAAAACAAGGTCAAGCATCCGCCCTCCCCTAGTAGGTTCCTGCACCATCTGTATCAGGAAGTTGTCTTCCATATACTGCAGAAATTGTCTGGACTGCATGCGACTGGCCATATTGCTTGCCCAGCAAATATCTGGGTAGTTGAAGTCCCCCATAAGGACCAGCGCCTGCGATCTTGAGGCTACTTCCAATTGCTTATAAAATTCATTATCAACCCGCTCCTCTTGATCAGGGGGCCTGTAGTACACGCCCACGACTATGTCACCCAAACTGGCCTGCCTTTTAATTCTTACCCACAAGCTCTCGACAAACGGTTCATCCCTACCCAGGTGGAGCTCAATACATTCTAGGTGCTCTCTAACATAAAGAGCAACTCCTCCACCTCGTCTCCCTAGTCTATCTTTCCTAAAAAGCACGTAGCCATCCATGGTAGCGTGCCAGTCATCCAGGCTGTCCCACCACGTCTCAGTGATCGCAATGAGATCGTGGCCCTGTGACCGCAAAAAGATCTCTAATTCTTCTTGTTTGTTCCCCATGCTACGTGCGTTTGTGTATAGGCATTTTAGTGGGGCAGCAGATCCAGATATCCCCAACAGCTCACTGCGAGATTTTCGATAGGGGGTGGGCAAAAACTGCTCCACCGAGGAGTTCATGGGGTAGTCCACAGAGTTACCCCTACTCTCGTGTGGAGCAACATCCCCAAGTCTGCAATTGTGCTGTTGGCATTTATCTATTTCCCCCAGCAACTCGTGCTGTGTCTCCCAAAGCATCTGCCTTACCCCAGCAGCCTTTGTAATATCCCCTTCCCCCTTCCTAACTAGTTTAAAGCCCTATCAATGAGCCCTGCCATCTCCTGAGCAAGGATCCGCTTTCCTCTATGGGACAGGTAAGCCCCATTAGCAGTTTCACATAACTTTAAAATCTTTTTTTGGGGGGTTTTTTACTGTCAAAAAACAGAAAAAGCCATTCAGATCAGATTGCTAATTGCATCATTAAGCTCTCTGGCCTTTCTGTTTATTACTTTACCCTATCCTGATACTATGCCCTCAATGTTTGCCACTGTTTTGAGAGCAGGCTATTCTAAGATGAGTCACTGGAACAATTACACATTTGTTCTTGGTATTTATATTGCTTTGATAAATTCCTTTATCCAAAGAAGGTATGAAGATCAAACATGTCTCCATGGAAAGGGAGTCGTATTTGAAAAACTGATAAAATGCTAGCTGAATGTCAATTCTAATAGTCAATACAGGTTCAGTAAAGCAGTGGCAATCAGTGGCGTAGAAAAATTGTTCAATTGTAAACCCAGAATTAGAAAATAAGAGAAATAATATTTTTTTTTAAGTAAAGAAGAAATACTTTACTTTTTTTTAAGAGAATAATAAAAATGGAAAAAACAAAAAAGGTAAAATAAGGATGTATACTCATTACCTATTTGTCTTCAATGAAGAACAAAAGAGTTTGTTCATAGCTGTGTGGAAGTTACATCAGAAAATAGCAGGCAATATCTTAATCCTTCACTGGCCCTCTCCAGTTATACCAATACTGTGTGCAGAAGCTTCTACCTGAGACTGAGCATGGATTTATAGAAATATTTATTCCATGTTCACCAGACATATTAATTTGTGCACAACTTCTGGCTTTGAAAGTATCCTATTTATAACATATATGCTCACACCTTATCCCGATACTTGAATTACACTGGAATGAAACATAACAGTGTCTATCATCATTTGGCTAACCTCAAGCAGTTCAGAGCTGAATTTTCTACTGCTGCTATTACTTCCACCACCTAAATCTTAAAAGCAACACAGCAATTTGCATGATTTTTCCACTGGATGAGATGCCAGATTGCTTCAGATATTCTCAGTTGCTAACGTTTCTATCCCTTAGTATTGAAAAATAGCTGAGAAAGAGCTAAAAAAACTCCACTATACATTTTTCTAGGGGGTTTCTAAAGCTTCCACCTACCCAGGAGATGATATGGGTTAGACACATGCACTAAATGGAGGAGGATCCTGACAGACACATGCATCAGCTTTACCATAACGATAGCCTCACTTGTGTGGCACATGACTCCATTCAAATGAAACACATACGTATAAATAGATATAAGAAGTGCTGATTGAAACAGTCATCTCTGGTTAGATATGACTTCTACTTGGATGATTCTTCTTTACTTCACCTCTTAAGTAACAAATTTCTATCTTCTTTTCATAAAATTATTGAGATGAGATGATCCTACTAAGTGTTTGTCTAACAGAAGTCTTGTAGGACTCTGAGTGTAACTGAACAGTCAGTCTTTGACAGCAAAGTGTGTAATCAAGTATGGTGGTTTGACCCTGGCTGGAGGCCAGGTACCCACCAAAGCCGCTCTATCACTCCCCTTTTCAGCTGGACAGGGGAGAAAATATATATTGAGAGGCTTAGGAGTCGAAATAAGGGCAGGGAGAGATCATTCTGAAATTGGCGTCAGGGGAAAAACAGAAAACTCTCTAATTTATTACCCTGCACTACACGCCCAGTAACACCGGAGTCGGGTAATGAGCAGCGCGACCAGATCTTACAGTACCTCCCCTCACCCCTCTCTTCTTAGCAAACTTCACTTTAGTCAGGATTTCACTCCCTCTCCCCCACCACATTGTGGCACCAGGAGGGGCAGGGGAAGAGGTAGGTCAGTTTGAAGTTTGGTCAGATACTCCTGAGTTGTTTTCCTGCTTATCCGGGGGAGTGAGGAAGATGGGGAAGGGCGGTACATTTCTCACACCCTCCCCCTGCTGCACCATGGGGTCCCACCCATGGAAGACAGTCCTCTGTGAACTTCTCCAACTTGTGTCCTTTCACACAAGGCTTCAGGTCTTCACCACTTTCCCCAGCATGGGTCAAAGGATCACTTCTATGGGGTGCAGTCATAGAATCATAGAATGTCTCTCAGTCTCTCAGGCCCAGACTACTCCAGCCTGGTCCACCAGGGAGTCAGAAGCGCGTCCCCCAGCCAACCTGCTTTGTAATGGATCTTCTCTCATCAATGTGTGTCTCTCTCTCTCCACAGGCTGCAACTACTGGCAGAGGCTTGCTCCAACACAGGTCACAGCATCTCCTGTATGTCTCCACCTGCTCCAGTGTGAGGCCTCTCCACGGGCTGCAGGTGGGGTCTCAACCTTTTCCACTGGCTGCAGGGGGACACCTGCTCCACCATGGGTTTCTCCAATGGGCTGCAGGGGCATCTTTCTCTCTGGCACCTGGAATAAGTCCTCCCACCCCCTTCACTGGCCTTGCCATCTGCAGAGTTTCTTACATCTTCTCACTCCCTTCTCTGGTGTCAAAAAGCGGATGCTTGTGGGTTGGGTTTTTTTCCTAAATGGGATTCTGAAGCACTATGATTATTGCAAATTGGCTCAGCCTTGGTCAGAAATGACTCTGGCCTTGAGCCGGCTGGTGTTTGCTCTGTCAGGCCTGCAGAGTTTCTAGCTGCTTCTTGCAGAAGCCATCCCTGCAGCTCCCTTCTCCACCAGAACCCAGCCATGCTAAACCACAACACCAAGCCCTTTTAACTAGATACATCACAGATCTCAAGAGATCAAAAGTTTTTCTTCACTTTTGAACATTTAGAAATCTAATATAATTTTGCTAGCTGCCTTGCCACGCATTTTAGCGAAGAACCTTAAGAACTCTTTTAAGTCCTTATGGCAATTGGCAATATTAGATTAAACACACTAAATACTATAAAAATACTCCTCTGTCTTGGTGGTTTAAAAAAAAAACCCAACAATGGGGGATGGGGAAAGTGTGAATAATTTGAAGTGGACTTGCAGCTGTACTTCTGGGTCATAGCTGTGAAGTACCATAGCTTCTTTAGGAATAATCCTAGAAGATTCAGTCACAGGACAACAAAACATGAGTAAAAGCATAATAGAGAGAAATATGTTTAAAAGAACCATTTCGTATTCCTTATGTTCCATATTAATTCTCTTTTTTTTCCTTTAACAGATTTTTTTTTTCCAAATCCATCTTGTGCCTTCTGTCAGCATGTGTTTGCTCTCATCTCTTTTTTAAAGTATTACCCCGATCCTTTTTGCGGGCTTCCTTGTTTTTTCTGTTTTCTTTTACTTTCCTTTCCTGTTTCCTTTTCTTTCTGCTAAATCTTTAGCAAACCACCTTACAAGTCACCCAACTGTGCATATTCCTCACTTTGAATTCATTGTAGCTGGAATACGTCCCAGAACCAGTGGGTGTATAGAAGTGTTTATAGAAAGGAAAGGAGTGAATGAGCTCAGTATGTTTTAGAAGAAATGTCAGTTCTTTTTTCAATATTTCAGTGTCCTGTATCAGAGACAATAAGAATCAGCTTTCTTTAACAAATGGGAAGCCATAGGGTTAGTGAGAGCTCCAACATGAAAATAAAGTGTGTAACTGATCTTTAACTTTTAGCTCATAATTACTTTGCACATCTCAGAAACTAGTTATCAACTTGCTGTGTGTATGAGATGATTGTTCATAACTTGTTGCTTGGCTGTTTGTTGTCTGTACTCATTCACATCTATGATTTTATGTTTTAAAATGGTGAAGTCACAAACAAATGTAAAAATTTGCTTGTGGGTGTTTAAAAAGCAAAAAAACCACCAAACTGTGGATTTTGCTTATAATTTGATTGTGTAATAACAAACTATTTGCTTAAGAGTTTCTTCTGCTCAGACCTGAACTTTTGTTCTCCCACACATTTGGTCTGCCCAAGAAAGTAACACGCTGGGGAAGGAAGACTGTTTGCTTTCTGTGACATTATCTAGGGGATAAGGCCACCATCAAATACTCTCATTTATTCAAATAATGGAGAGATTTGCAATTCTCCTCGTAAATTATGATAAATTAGATACTGTCAGAGCAGCATGGGAAGAGATCTCTTATTGCTTCTGGAATATTTTAAAGGTAGTGTCAAGTTTGATCAGCAATTCCATTTTTAAGTAACCTTTTCACCAGTAACTGGTAATCAATTAATACTAAGATAAAAACAGTTCATGAGGTTTTTGCATTTACTGGGAATATCGCAAATGAGAAAATGCTACCTGCAATCTAGCTAATAAGTTGTGTGTGTTTCTGCATGCAGGTTCTGTGTTAATGAAATTTAATAGGTTTTGTCTATATTTTTATGAGAAAATTATTGCAATATAACATCACTGTAAGAGATAGCTACAGATTTCAAACATTCTTTGGAAGGTTGGGTTTTGGTTTTTTTTTTTCTTTTCTTTTCCCTTTTCTTTTGAGGAGATAGTGGGTAAAATATTAATTACATAAGATAAGCAGTCTAAACTCATGAAAACAAGGAACATAATCACAGAAATAAAGTTTCCTTTAAGTAAATGAAGTTATTGTTAAACAATATTGGCTGTTAGCACAGAAATACCTTACATTTATTACTCTTGGAAAACTAGCCTTGTGGGAAGGCTGTTCAAAGTTATGCATATTCATTCCCATAAAATCACCATCTAAGTAAACAGACATAGTAAAAAAAGTTAATCTGACAAATATTAACTTAACAGTGAAATACACTGACTTTGTAATTTCATAGTGTATAAATGCATGCCATTTATACACTCAGTCACTAATGTGTGGTCTTTAATTGTGATGCTTTCTTAACATGCACACGTACTTAGAGGAAAATACTATGAATTTCTATAAGAAGAGTTGAAAAAAAAGTTGTGGTTTTTTGCTTTCTTTTAAAGATGCACTCAAGTTCAGGTTCAGCTGTAAATAAATCATTTCTGGATTTAGTCAAGAAACATTCAATAACTGAGTTCATCCCCACCATTGTGGCCAGCAGATCCAGGGAAGTGACTGGGCTTCTATACTCAGCACTAGTGAGACTGCACCTCAAATATGTTCAGTTTTGGGCCCCACACTACAAGAAAGACATCAAGGTCCTGGAGTGTGTCCAGAGAAAGGCAACCAGGCTGTTGAAGGGGCTGGAGAGCAAATCTTATGAGGTTGTTTAGCCTGTAGAAGAGGATGCTAAGGGGAGACCTTATCACCACCTAAATTTACCTGAAAGGAGATTGTAGAGAGATGGGTGTTGGTCTCTTTGCCCAATTAACAAGTGATAGGATGAGGAGCAAAGGCCTCAAGCTGAGCCAGGACAGGTTCAGATTAGGAAAAAGTTCTTCACCGAAAGGTTTATCAGGCATTTGAACAGGCTGCCCAGGAAGGTGGTTGAGTCACCATCCCTGGATATATTTAAAAGATGGGTAGATGAGGTGCTTAGGAATATGGTTCAGTAGAGGACAGATATGGTTGGACTCTATGATCTTAAAGGTCTTTTCTAAACTAGTGATTCTGTGATTCCTTGATTCTGTGTTTTTTAACTGGTTCACACTGAGAGAAAAAAGCCACTGATAATGGCTTATATTGTGTCAAGAACATTTTTGTAACAAGCAGTTATATAAGAAATTTAGTCAGGCATTTGTACAAATTGAGACTGTGGTGATATATCAGTCATATGTTTTGAGACTGTTCTATTATCATAATGCTGAAGCTGAAATAAGGGCACCGACATGTAAGGGCTTGGAACATATCTTAAGTGTATATATTACAACAGTAGTGTTTTTACTACATAAAAGCATCAGAAATTACTGATTAACAAGAAAAAAATTGAAAAAGGAAATCACATAAGTGATAAGACCAGGAAAAAAAAGGATGGCTCCTGTTAACATGAGAAATATTGTCATGCTTGTTCAGTGCTTTTAATTTCTTTATGAAAAGATACCTAATAACAATCAATATTAACATTTACATGAACATATTTTAAGCAGTAGGACTAGAAATGAATGCTTATGGGAATAATTTTTTATGTTTTACTTAACAGTATTACAATTTTCTAAAATGCTTCAGTTTCATTAACATTGCATAATTCAAATTACCTCCTTCATATTGAATCTTTGCAGTAAGAAATCCTGAAAATGCCAATTCAACACTCGCTGGAGTTGCTGGTATGTGTTGCAGTTTTGTGCAGCTGTGCTGCTTCGGTGGCTTTTGTAAGCCACAGTTACAGCTTTCTCCAAGCCCCCTTATTTTGAAAACATTGGTCAGTTCAAGGCCAAATTTGAGACTGAGCCTATCAGAGCTGGTCACAGCGCCTCTGTGAGTCACATATAGGAGAAAAAAAAACCCTGCTGGCAGGCGCACTTTGCCACTGGAGCGGGAGTGAGAAGATGTAACAAGCTGCAGACACCAAGGCCCGGCCTGAAGGCGGGGCGAGGAAAGAAATGGAAAAGAGAGTTTCCTGCAGCTCGTGGTGAAGACCGTGGTGAAATGGGTGTCCCCTCAAAGCCCATGGATGAGGACATCTACACCCTGTGAAGAGATTGATCCACGCCTCAGCAGGTTTGCTGGGGGACTTGTGACTTTGAGGGGGACCAGGCTGGGGGGTCTGGAACCGGATGTCAGCACGCTATGGAGGGGAGTCCTGCTGAGAGGCCTGTGGTAAGGAGATGACTCCCCGATAGAGAGGACTCACGCTGTAGAAGTTCATGGACATGACTCGCGTGGGTGGGACCCCACGGTGCTGCAGGGGAAGGGGGTGTATGTGTAGAATGCCCCCTCCCCCCAGCTGAGACAGAAAACAACTCGGGAGGAACGGACTGAAAACCCCCATTCCCCATTCCCTGCCCCAACTTGTGCTGCGATGGGAGGGATGAAGGGAGCAAATCTATGATTAAAATCAAGAGTGCGAAGAGGCAAGGAGTGGGGGGAAGTAGAAGTGTTAAGATCCGGGGAAGGAAAGCAGCTTGTGAAGAATTGCCATAAGCCCACTGCCCATTCCCTTCCCCTCCCCATGCCATGTTGTGGGGGGAAGAAGGGAGTAAAATCGTGTGCTAAGAAGGGAGGGATGGGGGGAAGGTACTTTAAGACCTGGCCGCTTCTCATCTTGTTCCAGTTCACTGGGTGTATTAGTTGTAGGTGTAATAAATCCCTTTTCTTTCCTGAATTCTGTGCTGCGTCTGTTTTGCCCATTGCACTAATTGGAGAATGATCCCTCTCCTTATCTCAAGTCCTAAGCCTCATAATATCTATTTTCTCCCCTTTTCGGCTGAAGGGGGAAGTGAGCAAGTGGCTTGGTGGGTATTTGGCCTCTAGCTAGGGCCAAAACCATCCCAGCATGGAAAACATAACTGGAGCCAATTGGTACAACTCATACCTTGATATTTTTGAATATTTCAGTGCTTCAGTATAGTTTTTATCTCTATTCAACAGCAGTCCTTGCAAATGATTATGTAAATAGTCCATTTTTCTTTGGCTGAGTGTCAGAAAGAGATTGGTACTGTTTTGAACCATTTTTTTCAGCTGACAAGATTTAAAATCAATTTGTTTTCTGTACCAGTAAGAATTGGAATAATTTTGTTCTGTACTATAACAGAGTTGACCATTTTCCATTTGATATTTCATATTGACACCCTCTCTTCGGTTTGTGAATTTCTGAAAATAGCATCTGAAGTTAGTATCTCACAGGCATACTTCCTAAATTATTTTCCATGATATTCCACTCAAATTCTGTCAAGTCTGGTGCTGATTCTGACTTTTCCAGATGACAGTTCAGCCTCCTAGAAGATCTCTGTAGAAGATCTCTGACACTGAAACATTTTGAAATTGCCAATTTGTCAGTCTTCAGAGCAGCTGTTAGTTCCTGTCAGCTGTCAGAACCTATATCAATTTATATTCACTCACCTGAAGATCTTGCCATGGTCTTGGCAAGAATCCTACAGTTCTAAAATCTGTTCCAGTAGGCTGTAAATTTAATGTAATCTACTAGGTCAACCTATCATAGTTTTCTACTATATATTTCTATGTACATCTCTCATATATCTAATGTTTTTTGCCACAAAGCAAGCAACTGCCCATTGTTTCACCACGTTACTAGTTGCTTTGAAGCTACTGTCTTCAAAGTCATCAAGAAGAAGTTAACTGAATTCAGAAGGAGCATTTCCCGTCTCTTTCAATTTTTTCATTATGCCATTTTCTTGTCTACCTTGCAAGTCTTTCTAGTTTTCCCTCTTCTCTCTATGGTAAATCAGATGGCCCTTTTAGTGGCCTTTCGCCTCAGTAGCAAATTACACTATTTTCATAATGACTCTTCCATTGCTTGTTTTACAGAGTACAACTGAATATGATGAATATAATCTTTTAAAACTCAACAAATGTTTCAAACACTTAGACATATGTTATTCCCCTTGCAATAGTCTTCAGAATAATTTACCATAAGCAATGAACTAGGCATTTATTTTAAGTCTCATGCTGGTCACAGATTTTACCCTCAGAACACGAGTCTGTTTCTTCAGACTCCATTCCATATCACACTGTGTACGTTGGCTGCAGTTTTAGCAATGCAGAGTTGGATTCAGATGCAGATTCAGGTTCAGACAGTTAGGTTTATATATTTCTAATGTTGGCATGTCTATATCAGATAGGGTTTTATCCAGTTGCTGACTATTTTCTCGAACTAACTCACCTATCCTAGTCTATCCTGGCCTTCATCTGTTACTTCAGAAAATATTCTGTAAAAATCACAAATATCACTATGCTCCTATGTTGACAGTTGTAGATGTTGTCTGAACTTTTGTGCCATTTATTTATCAGCCTTGATTATAGGCCGTATTTTCTGAAATTCTGTCTCTGTTGTTTCTGTGAGTGTCCTCTTACTATCTGTTATAAATTACTACTTGAGGATCTGGATCTCTGATTACCTATCGTTTGGCTGAGATCTCTGAAATCTGAAAATCTCTAAAAATGGTAAAAAAGAGTCCATGTAGATTACTTTTTTCTTCGTCATTTATCTTTCTTTTTTTCTTCTTCTTCTTTCTTTGCAGACATGCGAGCTTTTAGGGAGGAATTCCTCTGTGTAGCGACCTGTCTAGGTGAAATGACTGCTTTTACTTCCTACTTTACCACCTTCCCTTGACAGGACAGCTCATTTTTGAGGACTCCAGTTTCTCCTTATGAAGTATGTTTACCTTCTCAAGCTTGGAATGCAGAAATTATCTGTAAAGAGAAACATGAGTCATGAAGTTTTAAACTGTACAGCACATACAACACATGACTGTGAAAACACACACTGGTTTATTGACACAGTCTTGACTACATACTAGTTCTTTGAAACACTATTTGTCAGCCCAGTCTTTTTTATTTCTGATGTGAAACACTGAATCTTTTAAATGCGTACCATGGGTCCCCTTTTGAGAGTTAAAAAGTCCTGTTCACTCTCAGCTTGGTTGTTGTAGTCTCAGTAATATTTACACACGTAGAAATTATATATAGTAGCTTAAACTTCACTATTTCATTGTAAAAA
Organism: Laterallus jamaicensis coturniculus; assembly: GCA_022605575.1. NCBI lineage: Eukaryota > Metazoa > Chordata > Aves > Gruiformes > Rallidae > Laterallus > Laterallus jamaicensis. The sequence goes on from JAKCOX010000062.1 coordinate 1,709,313, forward strand.
AATCTAGGCATTGATAATTGCTTCTCGATAGCTTATGACTTCCTGAACCCATCAGATCAAGAAACTGAGAAATAGCAACACAAGAAATGGCAGTAGAATTGACTAATAGGCTTGGATATGTAGACTACTGTACAGTAAGAAATAGACTACAGTTGTATTTGAGATATGGCTGGTGTCAGTTTTGCTTCAAAAATGCCCAGCTGCAACAAGTGCATGACACACGAGACTTGGTGTGTCTCGGTTTGCCACACCTTCAATCACTCTCCCTGCAGAATGAGATAGTAATTACTGTGCTTTTCTTACTTGCCTCAGTAATGAAAACTAGTCATAGACCTTTTTCCATGCTTATCACTGCTTACTTAAGCTCATTTCATAGGTTATCTTTGTTTGTTTCTAATAATGAAGCATTACTAAACCTAAGCATTAGTAAATCATGGCCTCAGCGTTATAAGGTTTTCTTGTTTGGTTGATTGGCTTATTTTTAATGCTGTATTTTAGGTAGTTGCCTTTTCACTGTTGATCCCATAAGAATCATATTTTCAAGCATTCTCGACACCAATGTGGAGTAGAAATGTATTGATTTTTAATAAAAGTGTAGTGTAGTGTAGTCACATGACTGCAGGAACTGGGCCTACTAGAAGAACACCTCACATCTTGAAACTACCAAAAAGACTGTGAGAGTTGGCATAGTACTTTATTTTATTTCCAGAAACATTAATAAAAATGACTGTTAATGAAAATAAATGGTAAGTCTGTCCACATACTCTGTTTGACCCCAAAGGAAAACCAGGCAGAGCCATTTGAACTTCAGTTACAGGAATCCTTTGGGAAAAAACTGTGTTAGAACTGTTTTAGAGGCTTTAACTTCAGAATAATGGCTCTAACTTTGGACCTCAGTAGCAGCCTAAGTATATATGAGCTTTCTTCAGGCTTTTTAACCCTTTCTTATAGTTTCCAATATTGTGAAATACAGTGAATTCCTTTGTGAGTGCATTTAGTGAAATTCATGCTCCCCATTCTGTTCTGGAGCTCTTGCTAAATAAATGTTCTGAAGCTGCCAGGATCAGAAAGGAAAAAGAAACTGGGAAAACTACTGATTTACTTCATGATATGCTGGATTTTGGTCTGCTATTTGACAGTTCTGATTGTGAGCATTTTACCTCTATCAAAATCTGTATGCTTTATCTTAGTTAAGAAACAAGGCATGAATTTACTGTACAGCACAACAGCAAATCTTATGTTTAACTGACCTTTAGCAATTCTTGTTCCATTACTGAAAAAAAAAAAAAAAGGCCTCAGGAATTCCTACCAATGTATTTTACAGAAAGAAAAAGAAGAAAAAAGATTTATGAAGACTATATAATTAGGCAATTACATTGCATTCTGGTTTCAGAATATTTGGAATTAAATATATTATTCTTATTAGTTCAATGAGTGTCCTTAGAGAGAGTACCAACTCTAAATAACTAGAATGGACTGGACAGACTAAAATTTGCCTCCTATCAGTAATACCTCAGAAAGAATTAGGGAATGTGCATAGATTTTTTTGAAGTTGTGTCAGTGTTGTTCCTAAAAAAATGAATGCTCAGCCTCATGTGCAGTAACCTGACCATGAAAAAGGGGCTTAAGAGCAGATTAAATTATGGTTATGTGTCTGGTCTAAGGAATCCTTTAGCTTAAGGGTGGTCCTCCTCACTGTTCTCTAACCCTTAGATTTCTGCTTATTCCCTATCCCTAAACAGAACACTTTTAGAAAGCATGCTTCTGAAACAACATACACAGAGTCGTTGTTTCCTGTGTCCTATGGATTATATGAGGTACTGTCAGCATCAGCGTCCTAGTTCTCAGGTTTTCTCAGGTTGCCTAAGTACATGCAACAGGAAAGAGAGACTTGAAAATGTACAGCAACTAAACATGAAATGCTTTAAAGAGCAAAAATAGCATTCTGAATGATGCACTGTAATTTCTGGAGCACAGATGTCAGATGGTCTCCTTGTGAAGTTCCTTCCTGTGCAGACAGCCAGTACATTTAGAAAACATGTAAAATCTCTCCAAGTCCTCAGAATACAGTTAAACAAATTTAGATGCTGCCTAATCTCTGTGCCAGACCTTTGTGTGGGACAGAGTTCCACCGCAGAGAGTAAAGTGCTGCCTGATGCTTACTTACAGCCCCATACTACACCAGGAAACCAGAACAACATTGTAACAATCTGGATGTGAGCTGACAAAATAGCAAATGACTGACTGAAAAAGTTTTCTTCTTAGAAAATCATATCGAGGGGAAGAGAATGGGGGGAAAGAAATCTATCTATCTCTGTTGCAACATAGACATCCATTGAAAGAAACACATCAAACATTAAACCCCAGCACCCCACATTTATTTAAGAATGAAGGCTTGATGAAAAAAAAAAAAAAGTCAAAACTTTACAACCAGTAAAGATTTTTTATTTTTTTTCACATATTTCCAATAGATGAATCATTATTTATGGTTTCTACAGACCTATTTGCTATTTGCCACCCTTGCTACTCCTTCAAGCAAAAATCCTAAAATGTGTCTTAACAGATGTCTTAATATTCAGCCTTCACATCTCTCCACTCACAGCAGTTTTCCAAGAAGCTCAAGCCATAGACTTCTTTCAATTTCAAATACACGATTTTACATTCTTCTTTCTATTCTTCATCCACTAGAAATAATTAAAACTTCATTCGATATAAATCTTAAACCTTTATTAAATTTAACTTTACTAAATTATTGAAAGTATATTATATTTCTTGATACCTATCCCACTGCAACTTGCCTGTTTTATTTCCTACTTTATTGTACTATTTCACAGTTATCTAGTGTCATATCCATGACTGAATGCCACATATGACTGTTAAAATTTGAAAGCTTTATATACCCAGCAATGACTTGAAAAGTCAAGACTTAACATTCTTGCTTAAAATGATTCAATTGCAGTGTAATTTGTTTCAGGAAAACAAAACAAAACCCGGAAAACAAAACAAAACCCACAAAACAAAACAGAAAGCCTAAACACGGTAAGCTCTCATATTCGACTGTCATATCTTTTTATGGCATGGATGTGACCATTAACAAGGTGGAGGTGTGACGTTGAGTATATGTTGTTGCATTTTGTTTATGACATGTAACTTTTTCTTTTAGTCCCTCATTTGGCTTTCATTAGAATGGTAACAGGTAAATATTAACTGCAGTTTTAATTCCCCTGTAATTTTGTCACGAAAAAAGAAACCAGAGAGGCATAGTATAAACGCTCATTATTCATGCATGCATGAAGCAGGATTTTTCAGTGTAAATGGTTGACTTACAAACTTTTCTCAGAAGCTGCTGAGATTTTGGAAGAATTTGGTCCTCCTACATATTTTTTTGTATTCCAAGAAACACTCTTAGACCTTCAGACAATTTTTTCCCTATTTTTTCCATACATAGTATTCAGCATTTTCCTAGGTTTCAGATTTACACATTTAAAGTAAGCATCCTTCTACTTTATCCAGCAAGAAAATAAATTCCATGTCAACAGACACTAATATTTTAAATATGTGTTGGGTCACAAAAAAATATGGTATTCTGGGAGAAACCAAAGCTACTTATTCAAGGAGAGACATGGTCTCAAAGGAGAATTAACAACAAAACTGGTCAATACAAGTATTTTATTTGCTTTCAGATTTTATTCAGATTTAGATCTCTGTTATAGGTCCCTTTAAAGTCCAGTACAATTCAGTAGTTAAAATATTTTATAATGAGTTTTTTATCCATTTTAAAATGAAATATGGGTATAACAGGGTATTGAGACTCCACAATGATTCAAACTTATCCTTCCTAAAGTAGCAGTTCAGACTGGGAGGAGAGGGCAGAGATTCAGGAAGCAGTGCTAAATATCACTGTATCATATTATTTAAATACGTAGTAGACATGAACACTCTAGTTGTCTCAGGCTTAGTGAACATCTACTAACCAATGTAAATTCAAATTCTTTTGATTTCTAAGTCATTCCTCTCTCTTTAGCTCTCATCAATGCATCACTACTCGGAAGAATGGGACAAATAAATCCTGTTCACAGTACCTTTTACAAGGGCTTCTGTGTTTTGTCTGTGTTGTGGTTTTGGATGTCATCTCTGAGTAAACATTGATCAAATAACATTATTTTCGAGACAAGAACACAGAGTTAGGAGTTGCATGAAACAAATTACTTACAAGCAGAAGTCAGCATAGTGAAAATGCTGTCCACTGGTTATCTATTTGCTTCTTGCATTAAAGGGCAGGGGGGAGGGGACAGTAATATGGACCCTTTATAATGAAATCTATTTCCAGAATTATCTAGAATCAAGAAAAAACATAATTGGACAGGTGGCAGTCCTACTTTGACCCTTGGTAGTTTCCAAATTAATTAATTATTTATTATAAATTTCATTGCATCAAGATACTGACTGTAGCTGAAGAAGCCCTAAATAAGGAGCCAATGTTTGTTTGAGTTGGATTTCATAGAATCATAGAATCATAGAATAGCAAGGGTTGGAAGGGACCCCGAGGATCATAAAGCTACAACCCCCCTGCCACATTTATTTTGGAAGTTTTCAGCATGCAACCCAACAGCTTTAAAAAAGTCCAGAACCTTGAAATTAGATAAATTTAGACAAAAACTTACTTGCCTTAATGGGGGAAAAACATCACTACTGATTGCTTACACAAAAAATGTATTCAAATGTAGACTTCAGAACAGTAGGACATATATTGTGAAACGGTTTAGTTTAGTGCATTTTTGACTGTCCTTAACAAAATCAGATTAAAATGGTTTGCAAATAGATTTATGGAACCAGAATAAGTCACAAGGTTGTTAAATTATTTTATTTTCCCATTTATAGCACTGAGGTACTGATACATTTAAAAAAAAAAAAAAGAAGAAAAAAAGAGATATACTGATAGAATGTAGGATCTAAGTGTATACCTGTTGTGGTTTAATCCCAGCCAGCAGCTACAGCTAAGCACCCCACAGCCACTTGGCTACTTCCTTACAGTTAAATGGGGGGAAAAAATTAGAAAAGAAAAAATGAGAAAATACACAAACAAGTTTAATAGAGAAAGTAAAAATCACATATGCAAAGAAAGCAAAATGAGGAATTTATTCACCACTTCTCATGAGCCGGCAGTTCAGTGATCTCCAGGAAAGCAGGGCTCCATCACGTGTAAATGGTGACTTGGGAAGACTAAAACCATAACTCCCCTTCCCTCTTCTTCACCCAGGTTTATATGCTGAGCATGATGTTCATATTGTATGGAATATCCCTTTGGTCATGTGGGGTCAGCTGTCCCATCTATGTCCCAGCTCCTCATGCACCCCTAGTCTACTCACTGATGGGGTGGGATGAGGAGCAGAAAAAGTCTTGGTTGGGGCTAAGCACTGATCAGCTGTAACAAGTTGCTGTTATCAGCACTCTTTTCATCACAAGTCCCCTTTTTTTTCATCACACAGCCCCTTGCTAGCTACCCTGAAGGAAATCAACTCTGTCCCAGTCAAATCCAGCACACTAGTCCAGTTGATGGGTTTTATAAATACTTTAGTCGTGCAAGCATAATACAGAAAAGAGTCATTATGCAGAAAGAAAAAAATCTGTCTAATTATAGACAAATCTAAAAAATTATCTGTTAGTATAGTGGTTTTAGAAAACGGCACTTAAAAACTGAATTAAGCCTTATATGGCCCAGTTACTGAGGAAAAGATGAACCTCTCAACCCTGATATGCAGAGTGAAGAGCATATATTAGAAGTCATTAGTGAAAATTTACATAAGTGCAACAAAAAGCCTGGAAAATATAGATGTATGAGATCAGAATGTGTGAGCATTTTAGGTTTTGTTCAGCATGTACCAACCCGTAGCTGGATTCCTGCAACACTCAAATGGTGGGATCTAAAAAGTAAACCATGTTTTACAGTATTTCATTAAACTTCTTATGAAACAATAGTTTTATTTGTAGCATTATGTCTTCACGTTGAATCCTAAAATAAAAGTTACCATTGAGTGACTGAATTCTAACTGTGAATGTTTATTTTGGTTTGCATTTGGAAGAGGCACAAAGATAATTTCTATATTTAATTTTTAATATTGTGAATGACTTGAATTTGTTAAGTCTGGCTTTTAGGAAAAAAATGGGGGAAGGTGAAGTGTGAAAAATTGCCATCTTTCACAGCTTTAAAATGTTGGCTCTGTTGTCTGGCATAATTAAGTCAACAGTCTGCTGGTCTGCTTCCAGGCACTTTGACAACTGTTCTCTCACTGCCACCAGTAAATTAATAGGACTGTGCTTTTCCCAAGGGGCACTGTGTGCAGAATGAGAATTTTCTTGTCCCTTGGTCTGCTACGGGTGAAGTTGTGATGGGCGGTATTGCTCAGCGGGTAGGAGCTGTCGGGTCATTTGCTCTATTATAGTCGAACTATTCACACTATTATAGTAGATGTGATAACACTTACACCCTTTATCATCAGGGGTTTATTGTGTCCCAACTGTTAGCATTGTCTCTAAGGTAATAGACAACAGCTGTGAAGTGAATTCTTTTGCCACAAAACAAGAAGAGAGTCTTTTTAGGCATTTGCAAGTTGTTGGGATAGTTAGAGATGCTTGATATTCATCAGGGTTTTATAGAAGCTCGTAAAATTTAATAAAATTCTTTATTTTAGTCCTGGTTCATATAGTCTTGGATTATAAAACTTTTCATCCCTGGAGCTTTCTGTTTTTCTCAGCTTTAGTTTTAAATTAATCTGAGTGCTACCAGCTTTCACCTGCTTTTTTTGAACTCAAAGTCTTACAAACACTGAAGTTTGTGATCACTTCACTGGAAAACTATAGAAGCATTTAAATTTTGTTTTCCTGGAACTGATACAGTAGCCAAAGGAGTACATAGGTCACTCCCTTCCTCAGCTAAACAGGGGAGAAAATATGAGAGGCTTATGGGTCTACATAAGGACAGGAGACATCATTCAGCAATTAACGTCGTGGCAAAAAAAGACTCAACGTGGAATCTAATTTATTACCAAATCAAAACAGAGTAGGATAATGAGGAAAAAAAATAAAAATCTTGGAAAACCTCTCCTTCTTCTATCACTTCTTCTTGGGTTCAACTTTATTCCAGAGTTCTCTGCCTCTTCCCCCTGGCAGCGCAGGGGGAATAGGGATTGGGGTTTTCAGTCAGTTCATCACACATTGTCTCTGACTCTTCTTCCTTCTCAGGGGAAAGTCTCCTTACACTTTTCCCCTTCTCCAGTGTGGAGTCCCTCTCATGCAGACAGTTTTACTTCTCCTACAAGAGTCCTTATCATGGGGCCTTCAGTTTTTCACAAACTGCCCCAGTATGGCTTCCATGGGGTACTGACCTTCAGGAACTGACTGTTCTAGCACTGTCTGCCATGAAGTCACAAGTTCTCCCAGCAAACCTGCTCCAGCATGGGCTTCTCTCTCCACAGGCTGCAGGTCTTGACAAGAGTGTTCTTCCCACTGGGTCACAGCCTCCTTCAAGTGTAGGGTCTTTCACAAGATGCAGGTGAAATCTCTATTCCTTATCATCTTCCATGGGCTGCAGAGGAACAGCAGCTTCACCACAGCCTGCAGGAGAATCTCTCCTCTGGCACCTGGAGAACCTCCTTCCCTCCCTTATTCCCTGATGTTTTAACATCTTCTCATTCCTTTCTCTGGCTGCAAAAAGGTGTTGCCTCTTGTTGGGTTTTTTTGTTTATTTGTTTGTTTGTTTTAACTTTCTTAAATATGTTATCACAGAGGCAGTACTACGACTGCTGATGGGCTCTGCCTTGGTCAGTGGTGGGTCCAGCCTTAGGCCAGTTGATGTTGATTCTGTCAGACCTAGGGGATGCTTCTGGCAGTTTCCTGCAGAAGCCACTCTTGCAGACCCACCACCACTATGAAAACCTTGCCATGCAAACCCAGAACAGCATATTCAGGTCTCTTCTCAGTCTCCTTTTCTCCAGGCTAAACAACCCCAGTTCCCTCACCCACTCTTCATAAGACTTGTTTGCTAAACCTTTCACTAACTCTTTCACTGCCCCTCTTTTGGACGTGCTCTTCAAGTTCCTTGTTGTAGTGAGGGGCCCAAAACTGAACACAGCACTCAAGCTTCAGTCTCACCAGTGCTGAGTAGAGGGTCAAAATCATTTCCCTAGTCCTGCTGGCCACATTATTTCTGATACAAGCTATGATGCTATTGGCCACCTTGGCCACCTGGGCACACTGCTGGCTCATATTCAACTGGCAAATACACCCAGGTCTTTTGCCCAGTCCATTTTATGACTAAGAAAGGATTGGAAACACAATATTTTCAAAGGGTCGGATTTTTATAACTTGCTTAAATGGAGAGACTAATACTATGTTGTTTAATTTATAGTGGTTAATCATTTCACTAGGAGGCTATCATATTATTCTGTTTACGTAATACTGATTTTTTTTCTTTTAAAATTAGTAGCTGTCTCAGTCTTTTCTTAGTATCCTTATCAATTTCAAAGGTTATGTTACACCTTTAAAATATCTGAGCCAAAACCGTAGTCTTTGCAAACATTTTAACAGGTCTTAAAAGCAAAGTCATTGAAAAAAGAGAACTTACAAAGAAATGATAATTCTTTCTGTCCAGTCTACACTCATTAGGGTTTTATTCTGTATTTTAACCCTTTGATTTAGTAGTATAATGATTCTTATTTGGTTTTGTTGTTTTTTTAATATAAATCTGTTATTATTGCTGATTTTCATGAAACCCCTCTTTAAGATGTTCAGTTTGTTGTATGAAAACATTATGAACAACTTCTCAAAAATCAGAATCTTTCAGAGATCCATGCTAATAATATGAAAATAAAATTAAATATATTTGTCCAGAGCATTTTTTTCTTACAAAGTATTAAATATTATGCTGGTGTTGCCTTCATTTCATTCTGAGAAAGGTTTCAGAGTCCTTTCAGCCTTCATTGAACTCATCTTGGAGTCTGTGTAGTCTCTTAACTTTCATCTCCTCAGAATGGTGCAGGACCCTTTTTCACTCTGTTGCTTCTGAAGCAAAATTTGCAATCAGGAGCTAGATTATGAACACATCTCAGAAGGTTACCTTAATATCAAGATTCATAAACCAAGTGTGAACAAAGCAGATAACAGCTGTTTTGTTGTTTTGTTTAGCTCAATGTTCTATGGCAAGCTGAGTGGTGTGCAGGTGGTTTGAGTGTACAGGGTATCATGGGACTCAAGATACAGCTAAAACTGAATATTGAGCGCAGCAGATCTATAGCATCCTCCTCAGAAAAATGGAGCGTGGTTGATATTGTAGCTGCAGGGAATTACACCCGAACTACTCAAAGACAAAGTTTAGTATTTTCCTCTCTTTTGACCTTAGTCTGGGTTTCAGAGCTGAGGTGATTTTCAGTGTTGGCAGGAAGATAGAGATGGTGGAATCATTGAAATTTATCTCCTGACTTAACTCTCCAAAGAGGTCAAGGAATTGAATGACAGTCTCTGTAAGGGTCCTGTGGCATTGTGTGAGAAAAATTGGTATTTAAGTCCTCAAAGCAGAATCTTGTCAGAGGCTCTTAATTCTCCTGCAGGGACTGTAGCATTAACAAACAGCTCACAGCACCTTGGGTTATAGCTAGTTCATGGTGATGTGCCGTTCTATTTATGAGCTGTTCATTTCTTCCAATGCAGGGAAACATTTGCTGTGCAGAAAAGTATTTGCTACCAGAGACAATTATTTTAACAGAATGCTAATAATGAAAAATCACAAGAGCTTGGAGCCACACTCCTTAAACATACTGACATTATGTAATGTTAATAACATTATTTTCCAGACTAATAATATTATGTCAGAGCATATCTAATATGTGCAATTGGAAACCTGTTATTTATTTATCATTTGCATCAAACCTTAATGAAAAACTAGGACATCTACAAGATTACTTCGGGTTCACCACAGAAGAAACAAACTACACATGCGTGTTCTTCACTAAATCAAAGGAAGAAATTTTCTGAGCTTTTTGAACTTACATATGAAGAAGTTATGAAAACTAGTAATGGAAAATGTTAAACCCATTCAGAAAAGCTTTTTACATTATTAAAAAAAAAACCCCAAACATCGCAAACTATGTAAACTATTCATAGTAAAAATCATCCAGATCCATTATATGCTATGTCTTGGCTGCTAGGGTATGACAAACTCCCTGTTTAGCCACGGACTCTTTACATTTCTCTTTGTGAGTCTTCCAGGGACAGCTGCCTGTAGAAGAGCTCTTTGTTTTCCTTGGTACCACTATCACCTTCCTCCACTACACAGATACAGAAATAGCTGGGCCTCAGCAGAGGACATTGGCAGAAGCTGAATGGCTATGTAGTTCTTCAACAGCTCAGACCACAACTACATTCTCCTCTCAATGTCATTAGCCATCAGGCTTGATCCTGTTTGCACCTTTGGAGAACAACAACCGCAAATTTAATTTGACAATGCATGAAGAAATGATATCACAATTTTCATCAAGTTGCTAAAGAATGTCCAAAAAGACTTTCCAATATGGCAAAGATTTGAAATGGAGGCATTGGATTGGACTATGAGAGAGGGTAATATTTCTCACTGTATTGTTAGTAAAATGCACAGCACTGGAGTTCCTATAAAATGTCTTTAAAATTCTGTTTCCACTGTTCAGGTAATGTAGTCTTTTAGGCCACAAAGACCATGACAGTTTCTACATTTAAATACAAACTCCAGTGAGCAAAGTAAAAGAAATAACCATTTTATAACGAAAAGGGACATGGGGAATGGATTAAAGTAATTTCTTTCATTTTTTATTTACCATATAACTCCTTTCTGAAATTAAACTTTGGCAACCATATGCTTATATAATAATAATAGCTTACGTTTAATGAATAGTACCCATAATTTATCTATCTACAAGACTGCCATGCTTTTTCTTATGCCTTTTCTGCAATTTCATAAGTTTGCATTTGAATGGGCATCCAGAATATACAAAAGGTGGTCATGCCTAATAAAGTTTAAGATGCACATTTAAATTTTTAAAGTTTAAAATGCATATCTGCATATTTATATTGTGCAGTATGGGTAATTTAGGGAAATACCAGCTAAAAATCAAACAAAAAACCAACCTCAAAACCCCCAAAACAAACCAAACACACACACACACACACACACACACACACACACCCCATAAAAAAACCAAACTAAAACAACCCCAACAAACGAACAAACAAAAAATAAACTTGACACCAAAAAACAGTCATCTGCAAACAAGGTATTTGGAAAACAATTCAGAAAATAATATTTTCTACAATTTGCACAGGGTTGTAAAGCTTACTAGCAGGCAGATAGACAGATTACCTATTACTTCTGAAAGCAAATAACTTTCATCTGAATTTAAATGCTCAGAATTTATTTAATTATACATACAGGATACAATTGTTGCACATACAATTGCACAGACTCTTGTTATTCATTATTGTAATAAACAAAATTGTTTTAACTATGCAAATTAAATGCAGCTATATATAATCAATTTAAAATATAACAAAAAGAGTCACCGTTGTTTTATTTTTCATAACAACTGCCCTTTCTTATGTTTGGAAAATAGAAATTCTAAAGAAAACACACACTTATATAATGCTTCACAAAATTGCTGAGTAACATTCTGAAAATTGTAAGGAAATTAAAAGGAAGAAGACTATATAATTTTAATTTTTTTTATATTAAGATTTTAATATAACAAAAACTACGTGCGATTTGGTGCTGATTCTGCTAGATCACCTTTTGGAAAATCTCTTTTATTCAGAAAAATGTAACCTAAGCTATTACTATACAAATTCTAGGTTTATGCTTGTTCCTAAATTTATAAGAAAAAAATAACATTTTTCCAAATTGCCCCATTGAAAACTTAGAAGTATGTAAAATACAGAATATGCATGATGTCAATTTAGTGATAGCTGTATAATCTAGATATGAATGTTGCGATTGTGATCCCATATTTTTCAGTGTTGTTACTTGCAGCAAATAAAATCTGCTATCCTCCACAAACAAACAAACAATAAAATTAACAAAATCCTCAACTCAGCAGCAGTGAGAACTCACACCAAAGCTATAAACATATTCTAGGAATTGGAAACATTTGCACACTTCAGTGTAGGTTTGTGGGCAAAAGCAGAGACAGTTGGGCTTATTCAGCCTGGAGAGGAGAAGGCTCTGGGGAGACCTTATTGCAGCCCACCGGTGCCTGAAGGAGACCACATGGAAGCTGAAAAGGGCCTGATTAGAAGGGCATTGAGTGATCAGAAAAGGGGTAGTGAGTTTAAACTAAAAGAAGGTAGATTTACATGAGATATTAGCAAGAAATGTTTCACTGCGAGGATAGTGAGGGCCTGACACAGGTTGCCCAGAGAAGCTGTGGCTGCCTCCTCCCTGGCAGCGTTCAAGGCCGGGTTGGATGGGGCTTTGAGCAGCCTGGTCTAGTGGAGGGTATCCCTGTCTATGGCAGGGGGTTGGAACTAGGGGGTCTTTGAGGACCCTTCCAACCCAAACCATTTTGTGATTCTGTGATTCTATGAAAATATCTTGACAATTTGAATATTTTTCATTATCTGAAAATATAATATTTTTATTTTAACAGAATCTTCTTGTTTTTCCTATAAATAATATAGCAAAAATTTATTGAAGTATGTTCTTTAAGACTTCAGCTTAACAGAAGGAATCAAGTAAGTAGGGTTGAAATGCATTTTCCTTTTCTCACTCTTATTTGCCATGTCTCTTTATTTTCTCACCTTTTCCATTTCTTCTAATCTACCTTCTGATTGATTTCTTACTCCTTCAGCCTGTCTCCACAAGGTGAGAAATCAACAGCATGACTACTTTATTAGATAAATTAACCAGACCCATTGAAGAACATTATTTATATTTTAAACATTTTGGTAAAGTTAATCTTACTCTTAGCATATTTTTGACTACTTTTTAAAGGAATTCCCTCAGACAGGCAGTAAGATAACACCATAATCTGTCTCCACAATGACGCCTATTGGGTGGTCTCTCTCACTGGCTGACTTCATTGTTACTATCTCATTCCTAGGGCTGTGCTTATTGCTTTCCTTCTGTAATTATTTATTTAAACTCTTTGGATTCTTGCTGTCACCACCTGATTACTCAGATACTAGCAAGAAAACAGCAAGTTTTAAATTCAAGGTAGGAAGTATATTTTTGAAGTGTAGAATTTACTTACTTTGGCCAAAAGAAGAGCATCTTAAGATTTGGGGTACTTCCTGCCACATTTTTGGCTAGAATATGGCAAAAGGCAGCCAAGATTTTCATATGGGAAATTATAATTAGATGCTAATTACATTCCACTAATTACATTTGAGTAGGCACCCAAGGATGATCCATGTTTAATGATTTTGCAGGCAAGTTCCCCATGACACATTTTTCCAGATTTTAAAAAAACATTGCCATTGTCATTAGCATGCATAGCTTTGTAATTAATGACTAGGCTATAGAACCTTAAAAATTTGGCAAAAATGTCAAAAATTATCATTGTTGTTTACAAAGCGATGGGTTTGTATGATCTCTAATAATGAGATGAGACATGCTATGAGCAAAGTTAGTCTGTTCATACATAAGAAACAACAGATCTGCAGTCTATGAGAAAAAAAACCCTAAAATTCAGCCGGCAACTTCCTACTTTGAATTTAAACGTTCATATGTTTATGTATTGTTGGGGGTGGGTTGGAGGGGTTGGTAGGTTTGTTTGTTTGTTTGTTTGTTTTGGGTTTTAATTCTACATTTTCCAAAATGTCTCTATTGGTAGGTACAACTCTCATTAACTTTGTTTAGACTTCCTAGTGAGAAATAACACTGATGGCTTGCTGTAGAAGACTTGGGATGCCTCCTGAAGCTCCTGGGAGAGCTCAGGCAGTATGTGCTGCTCTTGGTCAATTCTGCTTTCCAGAAACAAGTTGTGATAGCTTGAACTTTGAATTGCAGGTTGTTTGTGGAATACAAATGCAAATACCATAATTAGCTTGGCTTGTCAAGCTCATGCTTATACTTTTTTGTTCTCTTACTCTCTGTCTCTCTCTTTCTCTTGTTCATTTGGTTCTCACATTCCCTGTCTACAGAGTAGTACAACTTTAACAGCCAGTTGTGTATGTTTCTTTGCTTAATTGTAAAAAAACCCAAGTGAATTTCACATCAGTTCTGAAATACGAATTTTAGAGAATCTGCATGGCCTCTTCTTGGCAGCATGACTAACAACTACTGATGAGAGAGAGACGGAACACTGTGTGTGAGTATAACACCCAGAATTCTCTATTCTGAGAGGGTATTTGCCCTTCTGATAAGGTGGTCAAGGGTGTTTAGGGTGTCTAACAATGAAGGAAAATGTGCAGCTTCAGGAATAGGCCTTGTAATGAGAAGAGGTTAGCAATCAGCTATCCCAGCTTGGTACAAGGCCCTTACACAGGCAGTCGTACCACAGCCTGGGGAAACAAGAATGCCTCTCAGCACCCCAGACCAAATACATGAGGACTGTTGCTTCACATCACTATTTCCTCTGGAAATTTGCACCTCATCCCTTAATACTTTGTGTACCTGTGCACTTTCATCTGTACTCTTCTCCCAGGTTTTATGGAAGAGAATATCCTACTCTTCTTCTTTGTACAGATAATGAGATGTATATTTTTTCTAAGTGTTGCTAAATCTGAACTTAATGTTTAAATGTCTGTGAACAAAGAGAATTAGAGGCCAGGTTGCTAAATATGCAGTGAGGTACTGTACTCTTCACTTATACTGAAAAAATAAAAAGAAAAATTTTGTGAGGTGATAGATAAAATTATAGCTGCTTGCAAGAAATCCACAGATATAAAAAGGGAAAATATAAAGCCAATGTTTAATGTCACTATGCACTAGATACAATCGATCATGTTTCAGACTGAAAACCTTTATGAAAATTTTGATTTAAAAAAACAAAACGAACCAAACCAAAACACAAAGAAAAAACCTAACCACCAAACTTTCGATAAACTCAGATTATTGTTTTTATAATTTCATTGCATTTTAAAAGTTTGAGAACCTTGAGGCATAAAAAGCTAGCTCAGGCAAAGATAAAGTAAAATATACAGCATCAGATAAAGACCCATTAAAGACAAAAGATAAAATAATTGCTGAAAAGGAGGAACTCTGAGTATGAGGTTCTCATATAGATGATTCTATCATCACTGATGATATTCTACAGTTGTGAATGAAAAAGAGTGTCAGAGATCACAATTTGGTACTTGGTTATTTCAGGTATCTTCAGCCTACTAGAAATACCAAGGATTACAAACCAAGAAAGATATTTTTACTTTTGATATCGATAAATTAGGGTTTTAAATAATCTGTAATACTGTACATTATTATTATATATAATATAATTTGCAATAATAACAATAGGTAGCGATATGTTTGATTACAGCCTTTTAATTTCAGAAAATGTTGCATCCAGCTCTACATTAGCAGCACAGTAAACAATATAAATTATCATCACATTTCAAATATGAATATAAGTATCTTTTAAATTGAAGTACAAAAGGATTTTATAAAATTCAGTAAATATAAATAATAATTTTTTATGTTTTATTTTGCTTTTCTTCCCCCTCTGCCTTTCCCTCCTTTAAGGTGGATAAAGCTATTACACTTTTTTCTGACATATTTGAATTCCCCTTAAGGCTTTTAGTGAGTAAGAATTGTTACAGTATTCTGGCTGTGTTCAAGTCAGATTAATAGCTTGGATTCTCTGGGAAGGCGACCAAAAATATAAATTGTAATCAATTAACATTTATTACAGACAGCTTGTGGCTGCATAAATTTCCACTATATATTAGACAAGTTTATATTTTTTCATCTCTTTTTACTGCTTTATCATAATCTTGATAAAATCTACCTCAAACCTGATTTTACATAAAGATAAGGTACTAAATCTACCATAATCTAAATAATATATTAATTATTTTAAATAAACAATAGTGTGAAAGATGGGATTGGAGTGGAATTGGATAGTTTGGGTTTCTCAAATATCATGCGGTCATACAATCTTTTATAAATAGGAATAATCCCAAATATGAACCCATGCAATACAGTCTCAGGGATATATGAAAGAGCCTGTTTTCTTTTACAATCATTCTCAGCTAATTATCTATAGACCCAATTATTGCAGTTGTTTGGTTGTTATATATTTGAAAATACATTATTGGTTTGATGTATCAAATTTTTGATCAACTATAAATGTAAATGACTAACCAGGAATGTATAAATAATTATAACAATGTAATGGGGAACTTGATGCCGCACCATGAGCTCAAATACGATATGATTCATCAACCAAGACCTGATTTTGAATGCCTAAACTGGAAGCATTCTTTTGACCATAACATTTACTTAGCTATCACAGCTAAGATTTCAATGGCTAATAGTTTTTAGATATGACATTACACACACATGCACACACAAAACAAAACAAAAGGTCTTTTATTTAAAACAAAAGCCCTACTAAGTCTGCAAAGCAGAACACATAAAATACATTTTAGGTGTTAGAAAACAATAATCATATACTCGCTTTGAATAGGTAGTTCATTCCTTTGGTTACAATTCAGTAGAGAAGTGATATGCCTGCTTTAAAGCTAAATTAATGCTTAAATTTTATGTTCAATTGTCTATCACACACATGGTAAGACTACATTCAAGAAAACTCTTAAGTGGGGGTTTTGTTTGGTTTGGGTTTGGTTTTTTAAATCATTTCATTAGAAATTTCTTTTTTCTTACTCTGAATAGTTTCTTTTGTCAAAGAAATGAAGAGTCAAACTGGATGTAATCCCATGCTTGTATAATATGCTTAAGATCCATTGACTTTAACTGTGCTACAATGATTTATACAAGTGGAAGACACGACCCTTTGTGATTTATTTTGGCAAAGAAAAGTCTTAGGTTTTTGGCACTAAGGATGGTCTGCAATCAGCAGTTACTAAATCTCTAGTAGTACCGAGAAGGTACTCTGAACATGCACTTGTAGCTGACAGCCCAAATAATTCAAACCTTACTTCATTAGCAATGTCTAACTTTCTAACCTTCATATAAGTAAAAGGTTAACAGTAACATTTAGAGATGGATCTATAGTGATACAGACCAGTACTAGACTCTTTCTCATTATTTATTCCTTTTAAAATGTGGTCCAAAAAGATAAGTGCATTTGGCAAGAAATTTAAAGAAATGGACCTCTCTGGTTTTACTTCTGATTACAAAGTATTTTATTTTGCTACAGTATAAAGCTGATTTTGTTTTCACTTTTTAACTGGAAACAAAAAAAAGAAATGTAAGAAATGTTCAGTTTGCTTTTCATAGAATGCAGCTTGGGTCATATGTATTTGGACTGCACAGATATGATGGAGACTCACATACAGCATTTTGGGTATTGAGATTTTATATCCCTCAGGATAAGGCACCTCCTTTCCTTATGTATGTCTCAAAATTCTTGAGGCTTCATAATAGTCAGGAATAGCTCAGACCATCCCCTGCAGATTTTCTGTAGTTTGAATAGGAGACAAGTCACAACCAGCAAGTCTTCTGAAAGTCTTCCCAGCATAGTCTTTAGGATTATTTGCTTCTAGCCAGTTCATCCCTGAGGCTGTTCTCCGAAAATTAAAAAGAGTAAAGGTGTTCCCATCAGACTCTAGTTTTAGCTGGGGTGAGGTGCTTTTTCTTACTGAACTCAATTTAAAATGTAATAGCAGTAGATCAGAAGCTCTTTTCGACTTCAAACAAATTAACATGACTGAAGAGTTTGCTGAAACATCAAGGTCATTTTTGTTAGAAGATGGTCAGAAAATATTTAGGTAAATGAAATATATGTTTTCCTAGGACATGATTTTGAAGTAATTTTGCACAGATAAACAACATTACTACAACTTTCTTAAGCTACATCTATACCATAAACTAAATAGAGATAAGGATTAGCATTGACCAAAGTGCTTGCTGCACAGTTTTAGTTTAGGCTACCTAGCAATTTGATAGACAGCATCAGGGTACAGATGGGGAATGAGAATAGGCCAGAGATTACTCTGAACAGGGTTGTCTTTTAATTTCTGTTTCATCTAAGGAGCTAAGCAAAGACTCTGAAAGGCTTTATATGAACTTAGGAGCCAAAAAATCACTGCAGTATGTTAACTGAACATGCCTTTATCACAGCTTACAAGTATAAACACAAAATTTACAAACACTGAATAGTAAATAATGTCTCATACTAACTAGATATCTCACTTTGTTCATTTTGTGTCTTCATTTCTAGCTTTCCTCTCTCTGTTCAACATAGAGGGTTATAGGTCATGGACATTTTTGCTTCATGCAGTTACCATTTTCAGTAGGAATTTCAAAATACCTTTTCCTTTCCTAAATGTATCTTTAGTACTTGAAAGGTCCTAGATTAGCAATAATGGAAATCACCCAGTATCAACTAAGGATGTGGAAATGGTGCTCTTTGATGAACAGAAGTGTTCTTCATGTTTACATAATAGTGTCTTCAGTACATACAGTTTCCTGAAAGAATTCTGCAAGATGGAATAATCCCATTGGCATCAGTTATGGGTATAAATATGCATAAATGACTGTAAAATGTGTTTAATTTGGTTTATTCTTTCTTACTTCCAATAGGTTTCTAATAAAACATTGACCTTGATAAGGAAGAATTCACCTCAGATGTTACATTCTTCTAAGTCTACAACTTGATATCATATAAAACTAATGAGGAAAAAAAAAAAAAAAGCTCCAATTAAGAATACACAGATATTTAGGATCTGTTTTTGTTTGTATGATTGATTGGGTTGTTTGGGTTTATTTTAAATGCTGTGGAATGTGGGCAAGGGATGGAAGGAAAGCCAGGAACAAACTTCCGTTCTAAGCAAGAACATAATAGTCAGAAAGGCAAAAGAAAGCAACATTTGCTTTATTGTTTATAGGTAATAAACTGATTCATTCTGCTATCTACTGGAAATTTTCTTATCTTAAAACTTTGCATTCTTTGAGCAGGCATAACTGTTCTGTCAATGGAGAGAACATACACTACTCTTAGGTTCATAATGTCAAAGAAGTTTCCTAAAACCTTTAAAAGGATGTTTGCTCATTTTTCATGCTTAAAATAGCCCAGTTATAAAAATAAAACTGCTGAAATTTAAAATTATTTGACTGTGTATTTTTAACTGTCCCCGAATCTAAGACAAAGTCGCATGTATCTGATTTCCCTAACCTGCTTATAGAGAAGAAGCTTATATTTGGAAGCACAATTCTTCCATCAATAACGGTGTCACTGTTATTTCATAATCTCATTTGATATTTAATTTCTATTTATAAAATACCGTCTTTTAAAGCTAGCCTGAATAAGAAAAAAACACACAAAAAACTACACTCTCCCCCAAACAACCCACAAATAAACCACCATGGGGCTTTGGGGGGTCCAATTTAAGAAAAAATAGAGAAGAATTTACATATTGTCACCAATTGGAGTTGTTTACATTTTTACCACTGAGTAATTTGTTCACTTTCTTAAATGTTTACCTAAATGGACATTGAAGGTAGTTGTCTAAAAGAAAACAAATCTAACTTTTCATTCACCAGCCAGAGAGGTGAAAACATTCTGGGAGATACGTAGCCTAATTATCAAGTTATTTTGCTGTCTTATTGCCTTACTTTTGGTCTCACCCAACATAAGAAAATTCTAATATATAATTTCTAGTTTCTTCACTGATATCTAGATCTATTCTAAATTATCTAAACTGTACTAGTGGAGAAGATGAATTTCCTTGTCATAGATATTACAACTAGAAAGAATCACTAACAAATAGCAAAAAGCCTTCTGTTCACCACTTTAACCATTACCAGTAAATTCAACTGACAAGCTGTGTAAGAAGTTGATATACGCTTTAGTTTTTAAAACCAGATAGCTTTCTCCAAGCATCAAACCAGAATGACTAAGTAAGGTTATAAATGTTGGTAGTCCTGATAACTTTAAAGCCACCTTATCTATTTGAATGCTGAAAAGCTTTTTAAGAAAGACATGATAAACTTCCACTTACCCCAGCATGACTATTCAATATTGGCTTCTTTATAGGAAGATTTGAATTAGAAATAAAACTTCCAGAAGAAAAAAAAAAAAAACAAACAAACAAACAAAAATAACCCCGACCCTGTTCACAAAGTAGTGTAATAAAATAAAAAGAAAAAAGAAGGAAAAAAGAGAAAAAGTCTTAGTGATGACAGGTGTTTCCATTGGTTTAGGGTTTTTTTTGATTGTGAACTAATAATCTTTCAAGGTTGCTTCAGATTAAAGGTTCTCAGGTGTGTAAGCATATATATGGCAATTTTGCAATTGACTATGTGAGGTAGATCTGTACCAGCTTTGGATAAACAGTGCTTATTCTGTGGGTATATGATGCCCATGTGTGATGTGGGCATTTATTTTTTAACTAAAAAGTATCCATCTCTAAAATTCTACTTATGTGCTTTTATGTACTTCCAATGTATATTCAAGATCTCTTTTAATGGTCTGCAGTGTTGTTACTGCTGGCTGATGAAATGCAAGCAATTTCATGGGTCAATATAAGCATGAACAATGAAAGGACTTACACCCAAGGTTTTAAATTGACTTTCATAATGACTTTCCACGTAAAATATAAGGTAGCATTTTTCTTGAAAAGTACAATGGTTGGTTTATTTGTGACTACAATCAAAAGAAGTTTTATCATTGACTTTCACTGCAGCAAAGTTTAGTCTGTATTCCCATTCATTGTTTGTAGCTATTTTTGTGGTTTCCGTTATGATAAATTTTACATATCAGTCACATAAGGATGTAAGATATAAAAATGAGTTGTTATTTTTGTGCTTGATCTAAATCAAAGGCTCTTGTGTGTACATTAATTTCTTGATTATTTGAAGATATAAAACATAATGTGCAGTAAGTAGAGACATTTCTAATAAAAGTGTGCATTTTACCTCATTGAGTCAAGGAATATTTAATAGATCTACAGTGCATAGGATGTGATACCTGTACTTAGAAAGCAATATACACATCTTCAGTGAGATGAAATGTGCCACAACTTCATCAAAAAAAGAATCATTACGGCCTCTTGAAGTGGTGAAAGTTGAATTGGCTTTGAAGGAGAGACAGAGTAAGTGGATGGAAATTCACAAGAGGAGCTTGAGATTGTCCATAATGGCCAGCATTATTATATTTGCCAATGTCGATATATACAAATAAAAGAGGGAAGGGAGTGATCTTTAGGGAGGTGAGACCAAATGATTCTGACACTTTCACATTGCATAAGGCTAACCTCTTTTATGTACATTTTCCTGGCAAAGAGACAATGGTGGCCATATTTGAGCTACCAGCTAAACAGTATGGTCAATATATGTCAGGTGATGAAAACTCACTCTCTGGACTACTTTGGTACTAATGTTGTGCCTAACCTTTAATAAATAAAATTTGACATGTAGCGTAAGACCAAGGGAGAAACCTTGAATACAGAAACCAGGAATCTGTGTGCAAGGCAGATGAATACGTGCAGAGGTATCTACATTTTAGATAAGGTCTTGGTATAAGTAAACTAGGTGAGGGTTTATTTCAGTTTCTCACACATGATATGAAGATTCTTTGTGTAATTGGATATAAAAAACATTTCTATTGCTAAGATGGGCAGCATCAAGACTGTTCGTAATCAGAAATGGCATTCTTAATGAGTACACCAGTGCTCCTTTGAAAGTAATTTATTCTGTAGAACAATGCACAAAGACACTCAAAGAGGAAGGTGAGTCTGAGATTTTATATTGTAGGCAAAGAAGGTATCCTATGGTTAGGAACAGGTAGGAAATCTTTGGACCCTGAAGGAGGGGGCATGTTTGTATCTCAGAGGTCTAGAGGTTATTAGCAAGAATAATACATGTTATTTCCTCCAGCAGTCACGAAGGCATTACAATTCTCCAAAAGCTAGAGAGGGCACCTCCTCACCCAAGATGCTTTCAGGCTAGCTACCTTGGAGGAGATGAAATGAGGGGGAAACAAAAAACTTGGGTGGGAGCTGAAGGAGAAAAAAATGTCAGTAACATCAATAAGATTATGCTGCATGATGTAGTAAAGAAGAGGGTGTTTTTATGACTAAATGTGTGTGTTACTTACATGTTTTATAACTCTTAATTACTCAATAAATTGCCATATGCTCTATTTACACAGAGAGGAAGCAGAAGAAAAAATAGTTGGAGATCCAAACCCAAGCAGTCAAGATTACATTAAAAACACGTTCAGAATTTTGACTATAGTCTGGCCAGAAAATGTCAGGACATGGAAATATTTGGGAATAATGATATAGTTTAAAAATCAAAACATTATATTTTTTAAGCAGCCTTAAATTAGGTGAGGGTGCAATTAAGGATATATGTGTGCTTGTGGACTAGCAAGATCCAGGCACACTTTTTAAACTTGGTTTTGACCTCACTGAAATTATTATCTTTTTGAAATTATTATATTGACACTGGCTAGTGTTGAAATTAAAGGTCTGTCAACCTTGCCATTATAAATGCCGATATTTAGGAGTTTATAACTCAGCTGTAAAAATTTCCTTCAGGCTTAAAGTTGGCAGTGAAGGCTATAAACCAGACCTGATTTTTCGTCCCCCAAATCCACTAAAGAGTATGTTTGGACTAAATATGAGGATACTCGAGCAGAAAAAAAATACAGATATTAAGTACTTTTTGATCCTTTTTACGTCTTCAATAAAACTCATGAACACCTTTCATCACTATATACTGTTGGCTTGTTTGGTTTTTTCCCCTTCTCTTTAGTTGAGAGACATACCTGAAAGGTGAAAACTTCCATTTACTTGCAGAGCAATTCTTTCATAGGCAATGGCAATTTGAATATCTCTAAAAGGGTGTCTTCATCTTCCAGCTTCAGGGATCATGAATTGTTAGTGATACAAAAGCAGACTAACAGCAGATTATTTGTGGCAGCAGTAATAATATTATTAATGTAGGTTATATCAAATTAATATAGATAAACAGTCCCAAACTTGAAATATTTAGATGACTGCAATATAGAGCTAGAATTTTTTATCTCCACTCTTACTGTAGGCACTACATCATATTATCCCTTTTATAACCATATTGATTTTTATTTCAAAAGGTGTTGGAGTTTTGGGGTTTGTTTTTGCTATTGTTTTTCCTACCAAGGTAAGATTTTTTTTTTTTAAATTTATGTTGAACTATTCACATTCATAGTTTGTATTCATTATTTTATGTAGTAAGTCTATTCTTCATTGGCAATTAACTTCCTAGTAGATTTGTAGAGATTGAACATATTTATTTCTGATTGAAGTCTGGGTGGTCTAATTATGCGAGGATCTTTACTATGGCCTGATTTTGTAGCTTCTCTTTTCCATGATCACCATTGCAGAAAACAAAACAAACCAAAGCAAAACAACTGACTAAACAAAGAAAACCAGAAACAAAAATGAAAGTGTTGTAGAGCTACAAAGACAATGAGGGGACTTTAGTACCTCTCTTGTGAGGAAAGGCTGAGAGAACTGGGTCTGTTTAACCTGAAAAAAAAAAAAGACTGAGGGTATCTCATCAATGCTTATAAATATCTAAAGGATGGATATCAAGATAATTGGGCAAGACATTTTTCAATGGTGCCCAGTGACAAACAAAGGACAATGGGCATGAACTGGAACACAGGAAGTTCCATTTCATCTATGACAAAAACCTTCTTCACTTTGAGGGTAATAGAACACCGTTCTAGGCTGCCCAGAGAGGTTGTGGAGTTTTCCTTCTCTGGATATATTCCAAACCTACATGGATGCAATCCTGGACAACCAGCTCTAGGTGATCCTGCTATAGCATGACAGTTGGACTCGATCTTCAGGGGTCCTTTCCAACCCCTGCCCTTCTGAGATTCTGTGAAAACAATAAATAAAAGGGTTTAAAATAAGAAATAATAAAGGACACAACTGAGGTACTAAATAATGGGGTATTTGGTGTCATTGATGTCAATTCAAGAGTTAGAGGAAAATAAATTCTATAACAACAAGGTAAGTTCAAAATGAGTGAGAGACCTTGTACTTGTGGAACTTACTGCTAGAGGAAATTTTGTGTAGTAAAACGTACATTAAATGAAAAAGTAACATGTATATTTCTGAAAATACTTCACTGAAAATAACCACTTATATCACATGCAGTTTCTTGACCCAGGAAATTCCTAACCTGCCAACTGAAAGCCTGAGAAAATTTATGGTCTATGTTTCAATATAATTCTCTATATTGTATAGTTGGTCCTAGAAAACCTAAAGATCTAGAACTGTGTGAAAGATAGATAAAAATAGGGGACATAGAGTGAGTGATTAGTAATGTGTAGAGGTGTACAGTGTCCACTAATGTTCCTATCAATTCTAACAGAATTGATAACAGTCCATATTGCACTGAAGTGATTTTCAGGGTGTTTATTTTTTTTCATCTATATTTGCAAAAAAGCACATACCCCTCAAGTTTACAGAAAAAAACTTTGTACCTGATAATCATACTTTCAGGCTTTCTTACACAGTGATAATAATCTACAGGGCATTTAAAGGGCTTAAACATTATTGACTATCCAAGAGAAATGTCGCATGCTAGTTTTCTATTTCATGCATTCTCTATTTAAACATTTGAACAAAGTAAAAAAAAGATATTAAAATGACACACAGTATTATGAATTTTAATATTACAACAAAAAATGCTAGAAATGTGCACATATTTCAGCTCATTAAAAGATCTTACCGCTTGCACACACCGAATATAATGGGAGAAGATAAAAATAACCTTTGTATCTTACTTCTGAATTTCATTCCAAACAGAAACTTGTTCAAAAGGCTTTTGGAGAGCTTAATTTTATTACAGGATAGTCTGTATTCAGTGCTAGGTAGATTGGGAGATTCTAGGAGATTTGGGGGAAATACCAACCCCTGAGGTTTGAGGGAGAACTCCTCAAAAAAGGTGGTGAGTCAGAAAGCCCAGCTGAAGTGTCTTTACACGAATGCATGCAGCATGGGTAATAAGAAGAAGGAGTTGGAAACTGTGATGTCACTGGAAAATTATGATCTAGCTGCTATCATGGAAACATGATGGGATGATTCCCACAGCTAGAATACCCCTGTAGAAGGGTATCGCCTTTTTAGAAGGGGTAGGCTAGGTAAGAAGGGTGGGGGAGTTGCCCTCTATGTTAAAAAGTGCATAAACTGTGAGTAGCTCCCTCTGAGAAGTGGTCAGGAGCAGGTTGAGAGTTTGTGGGTTAGAATTAGGGATGGGGCTAATATAAACAGCTAGTGATAGGGGTCTACTACAGACCACCTGATCAAGGAGGAACTGCTGATGAGGCCTTCCTCCTTCAGCTGCAGGAGGCATTGAATTCGTGGACACTCATCCTGATGGGGGACTTTAACCACGCAGACATCTGCTGGGAAAACCACATGGCAAGCTGCAAGAGATCCAGGGGACCCCTTGAGTCTATAGATGACAACTTTCTAGTTCAGCTATTAGACAGACTGACCAGAAGCGATGTGTTGCTGGACCTGGTGCTCACCAACGCGTGAGAGATCATTAAAAGTGTCAATTGGAGACAGCCTGGTCTGCAGTGACCATACCCTGGCTGAGTTTGTGATCTTGAGGAATGTGGGCCTGGTAAAGGGTGGGATCAGGACCCTGAACTTTAGAAGAGCAACCTTTGATCTCTTCCGTGAAATAATAGGAACTGTCTCATGGGCTAAGCTGTTAGAAGGTAAGGGAGCTTGGTAGCATTTAAGCAGAGCTTCTTTCAAGTCCAGGATCGGTGCATCCCTTTGAGTAAGAAATCAGGAAAGGGTGGCAGAAGACCTGTGTGGGTGAGCAGGGAGCTCATGGGTAAACTCAAAAGGAAGCATAAGATCCATTTGTATCAGTACAGGCTGGGGGATGAGCTGTTGGAGAGGAGCTCTGTGGAGAAGGACCTGGAGGTCCTGATGGATGATAGGTTGTCCATGAGCCAGCAGTGTGTCCTGGTGGCTAAGATCCTGGGGCTCATCAAAAGGAGAGTGGCCAGCAGGTCGAAGGAGGTGATCCTCCTCCTCTACTCTGCCCTGGTCAGACCCCATCTGGAGTATTGTGTCCATTTCTGGGCTCCCTGGAATAAAAAAGACAGGGATCTCCTGACGAGAGTCTAGAGAAGAGCTACAAAGATGATTAAGGACCTGGAGCATCTCCCTGTGAGGAAAGGCTGGGTGAGCTGGAACTGTTCTGCCTGGAGAAAAGAAGACAAAGGGGGGACCTTATTAATGTCTATATATATCTTAAGTATGGGAGACAGGGGGAAATGGCCAGCCTCTTTTCAATAGTCTGTAGAGACAGGACAAGGGGCAATGGCTTCAAGTTGAAGGATAGGAAGTTCCGTACCAATATGTGGAAGAACTTTTTCACAGTAAGGGTGGCAGAGCCCTGGCACAGGCTGCCCAGGGGAGTTGTGGAGTCTCCTTCTCTGGAGATATTCAAGATCCATCTGAATGCCAACCTGCGTGATCTGTCCTAGGGAACCTGCTTTGGCAGGGGGTTTGGACCCAATGATCTTTGAGGACTCTTTCAATCCCTATGAATCTGTGATTGGGAAAAGGAAGAAAAATACTTCCAATACCATTCCAAATGGAATAATACTTCTTAATTTTAATCATAGAATATTCCAGTTTGAAATGAAAGATAATCTACTCCAACCATTTGTGAGAAATGGAGCCTTAGGTGAGATTATCTATCATCCTGACCAGTCACACCTTTAAAACTTCCAGTGGTGGAAATGTCGCCATCTCCCTGGGGAGGTTGTTTCAGTGAATGATTATTCTTACTGTAAAAAATTCTCTCATGTTAAAATAAAATCTACCCTGGTACAAGCTGTACCCATTGTCCCTTGTCTTCTCTACACGTCTCCTTCTGAAGAGAGTTCCTACATCCTCTTTGTAGCCACCTTTTAAATAATTTTTAAGACCTAAGTCCTTCAGTCTTCCCTCACAGGGCAGGGTCTCCAGCCTTTTGGACATCTTCATGACCTCCTTTGGACCATCTAAAATCTATCCACATCTTTCTCGAATTGTGACAACTGGACACAGTACTCTAGGTACAGCCTGGTAAGCACTTAGTAAAGTGAATGATCACATTTCTGTCTCTGCTAGTAATGCCCCAGGATCTGATTTGCCTTTTTGCAGGAGCAGCATTATTTCTCACATTCAGCTTGTTTCCCACCAGGACCTCCAGATTCCTTTCAGCAAGGCTGCTTCCCAACCCCACAGATCCTAGACTGTGATGGGCTCTTTGGTTATTCTAAGGTGTGGGACTTTGCACTTGCCTTTGTTAAACCTCATACTTTTCTTTTTAGTCTACTCTTCCAGCCTGACTGGTCTTTCTGTAAGATGTCCACCTCAACCACCCAGTCATCATAAAATGTGTTGAGGGTGCTTTCAATCCCATTATCCAAACAGTTTATGAATATATTGAACAGTGTGGGCCCAGTATTGATCACTGGGTTAATCCTACTTGTGACAGGCCACCAGCCTGAGTAAAAACCATTGACCTTCATCGTAATCTGTTAATCAATTTCCTGCTCTTCTTGCAGATCAACCATCCAACCTGTCTTGCCAATTTGTCCAGGAGAGGGCTGTGGGAAATAGTGCTGAATGCTCCACTAAAGTTCAGATAAAAAATATGCACTGCTCTCCCCATATCAAAAGAAGACCTTATTTTGTTGAAGAAGGTGATCAGATTAGTATGGCTTGATTTGTCCTTGCTAAATCTATGTTTGGTCTACACACTTAATTTGCTTAAAAATAGTTTATATGACTCAGCCCATTATTTTCCCAGGTATTGAAGTAAGACCTCATGATCTAGTCTTGTCAAATTATAAGACTAGCTCATGAGGAGAAAATAGATCTCAGCATATACATATTCTTACAAGCATTTCTTAAAATATATGTTTGAAGTAGCAAGCTAAATTAGTTGGACCTGACTGTCAGGTTAACCTTTTACCTGAAAACCCAGTAAGTTTAAAATAGAACTAAACAAGACTGAAACATCATCTGATTTATAGAGAATCTTATTCAAGAAATGTGTTTGAGATGGTTGTTTTTTTAAAAAAAAACTTGGTTTATATTTGTTAAATGAACAAGGGAAAAGACATTGCAAAAAATTTTACCATTCTATTTGAAACAGAATTTAGCCCTAGTTTTCTCTTAATTTCTTAAAGCAGCAATAGAAGAGTGCAAAATTATAATTCCAGAAGGATTATCTCTCAAATAATTCTCAGCATCTGTAGAGATGGGATCTTTTGGTGTTTTATGTCAAAGCATCCAGGCAAACTTAGTAGTGTGATGGTGCTCTGTGAAGAAATACACTGAAAGACCTGCTTCCCTGCTTTCCCTGCACTACTGGAAACAGAACTTGCTATCTGAGGAAACAGTGAAACATTTTGTTGAATGAAAAGTTGGAGTATCTTCCTAACGTGTATTTTAGACATTTACCCTACACATTAAAGAAATCTGCTTTGTAAATCACATTAAGTCATATCATAATCTGAGTTTGAAAGTAAATAACTCTAAATGGGTGGTTTTTGTTGGCCTAACTCAGACATTAAGAACTATTTAATGTCTTTGGGTTTTCTTCAGTGTAGATATGAGTGTACAATGAAAGCTATTAATTTCATTTTATTTACATATAAATCTATTTTCAATAAAGTGAAAAATATTATCACCTAGAACTTTCAAATGCAGCTGATGACTTTAGGACCTGTGGCAACCAGTGTGCATCTATGATAGGTTTTTAGTTAGGCTCAAAATGTGCTTTTAAACTGAATCACCCAGTCATTTTTCTTCAATGCAATCTTTAATTCACATGACAGAGATGTCTTGGAGTGCATGAACTAAATTCCTCATGAAGAGAACAAAGCCAGAAGATACATTCCAGGTATGAATCTATGCACACTAGGTCTTATTAAATATTCAACCCACAAGATCAGACTACAAGTAATTCAATGTAGTTGCCTTGGATATTAATATAATATAATGAAGAATCCTCAGCAGCAACTGTTTCACTGTACAAATCCTCTCCTGTTGGTACCAACTAAATATACAAAGTCACAGGCAGCTAGAAAAGATGTCAAGCACCATGCAAGACATGATGTAGTGGTACATTACCTGTTTTCAATTTGCTCAAAAACTTCTGTTCAGCCACAGGGTGTAGGATTGGTGAGAAGCAGTAATTCCACTTTTATGTTTCTAAATATTATGGAAAACTATTAAGAAGCTTGAATACCTTCACATTTAGCTTAGGACTTCCAGAATTGACTGGGTATTGGTGGAGCACAGTTTTACAGTACTCACAACCACAAAGCTGTTCAAAACTTGCAAAGTATCAATATTTCCAAGTGAAACAGAAAGGAAGCTTGAATTCAATTATAATCTGGAGGTCTCACCAGTTTTCAGAATAGTCAGTCTGGAAAGAAAATCTGCAGATTTACAAAATTTCTGCTAGAAAATGTAATAAACATAAATATCTGTCATGGACCTCAAATACCTTTCAGTTTTAGCAAATTATCATCTATGGTAGAAAACTTTCAAGTCTGGACCTTGCTAATCATCTTTGGTGCACAGGAGTTGTGAATGGAGGTGACAGAAAGTCAACAGTTTCCATGGTTTTGACATTTGTTTTTGTTCTTTTTTTGGAATTAATACAAAATCCTTTATAGGGTTTTACAAAGCAAAACAATGTTGAAAGATCATGTTTTGCACTTGTAAGAGAAAACAATTTCTTTCAGTCTTAATTTCCCAACTGTTTTTCTTATTCTCCTCTTATTGTGTCTCTGATTAGGTCTGCTGGAGACCTATTTTGTCATTTCTCAGGACTAAGAAACCTTTGGATTGCAATAATCAACAGAATCAACACTAAAAATGTTCCATTATTCTTTGAAATACATTGTTACCAGCCAACTGTAATACTGAACATAACCTCATAGGATAGATTTTATGTTAGAACTTTACATGAGGGGTTATACAGCTGTAACATAAGTATTGTATGAAATTTAATTAGGTCAGATATGAAGTAATAATATTAGAATAGTATTGTGAAGAAAAGTTCCTTGCTTTATAGCTGATAAATTTATGGTGCTCTTGAAAACTTTTACATCAGCAAGCATTTCTTAAAGAAAAGTACATAATTCAAACTATATAAATTTATATACATTGCGAATTTCAGCAGACTCATCTTGGAAAAAAGATCAACAAAACTTAAAAGGAATCTGATACCTTTCTGCTAAAAAAAAACCAACAAAGAAACGATTTAGAGGTTGAAGTTATAAGAAACATCATGATCTTCCTTTCTGAAAATCATGCATGTGTATATATATATATCAGTGTGATCTTTTGCAAAGGAAAATAATTATATGAGAAAGTCCTTTCTCAAAAGACTGCATGACTCTGAGTCATCTGAACGGTTAAATTTACCTATATGAAAATTACTTAAATAGCTTCATCTTTGGGACTAGTGTGAACTTTAAGGCTTTGAAAATACTGTTTTTGCAAGGTGTACAGGTTGTATTTAGTCAGTGTTTAACAGATAATGTCTTTCTTCCCTTTCCTATGGTCAAGTTGATACAAATTCTAAGCTATCCATGGCATATTACAAAAAAAAAAAATAAAAAAAAATGAAAGAAAAGAGAGAATTTATCCAAACATGGAAAGAAAGGCTGTATTATCTTTCCTTAAAAAAACCCTCAACAATACAACAAAAAACCCCACCCTCTAAAAATTGTACTATTGTACTATCTGTTCTGATGTCAAAGTGCTTAACTTTAATGGTATATGTAATTTATAATGTGGTTTCACCTGTTCTAACCTCAGAATTTTTTCATCCTTAATTACAATTCAGTAGTAGCTGACTTGGTTTTATGTACCACAGGCAACTAAAATTATATTTTGAAAGCTGAATACCAAAATATTTTCAAGCATCCCATTGTAAATTTTAGGTTGAAAAGCCATCAACACCAGGCTTTCAAATCATATACAACCATCCTGTAATCTGATTTACAGTAAAATAATTGCAGTGTTATAAGGATTATATTTTTTCACAACCATTTCATGTTAGCCTGACTAAATATAGATCACATGCTAATGTTAAAACTGAGATGACTCTAGAAATCAGAAAAAATTGTTTTTCTTTCTCCTTTGTCTTTATTTTTAATTTCAGAAATTATTCCTTTAAAACAGAATTTATAGACATATTATTTCATTCTAATGTTGTTTCTCTCAAAATGGTGTATTTTTTCATATATTCCATAAACCACCCAGATAAGCACTAACAGTCTAACAAATATCTAACAGTTACAACCAGAAGCACTTTGTAGTACTTGCATTAATAGAGTAGTTATTGAATACCTCAGTTAAAAGGCTGATTTTAAATTCCCAGGTATTCTTTCAGTGGTTCCATATCTCCAAGAAGTCTGCAGGCAGATTCTATGCACACTGTGACTCTGAGAGGTTTGAGATACCTATCCTCAATTAATTGTGTGTATTTTGCAATGAAGAGCCAAAGTCCCACCATCCTGCTTTCCAGATAGTAGTCTGTTTCACAATATTCAAATTGAAGGACATACACCGACCTACTTGACAGAAGAATCACATCTCACCAGGGCAGACAAAGCTAAAAATACATGTGAAGGAAAAAAATCAGCTTTGACGTCTGTCTCCCCACTTTCTCTCACAGGTACCTTGTCATCTGTTTTCCCTTTCCCTTTGAGGACAAAAAGTCAATATAACAAAAGAATGACTACTGGTGCCATGAGCCTGGATTTCTGCTCAATCCTGCTCACTGAATATAATAGCCACAGCTGGTTCTCTGCAACCTTTCACATCCACTTAAACAAGTGAATTTGTTGTTCACCATGATTATATTGCTGTAAGCAACTCTTTCTCCTCCTCTTCCTTCTCCTTCTATTCCTCCCTCTCCTCCTCCTCCTCACATATCCGTGTAAATTTAATTTCAGTTATTCTAATGTCTTTCATAGTGCTACTGCATTTTAAAAAATTTAATTTGATACTTCATTCTTTATTACATTTTCAGAAGACTGTTCTTAATTATATGTCCAAAGATTTAATTGTGGTCAGAATAGAAGGAAAATCTGTTTATCTGAAAATTAGCTGAGCACTGTTTTAAAATGGTAAAGTAGACTTAATGGTTTGGCTTGAAGTGTTGTATTTTATTTATTTTTTTGACTCTTGGCAATGTTCCTCTTTATCATTTGGTTCTTACTCCCCACTCCTTGTTACAGATTTCACTGGCTTTTTTGTGTCACTAGTTCTTCATTTTTAATTCCCACAGTTGCCTGACTCATTTGAAAAAACAAAACAAAACAAAACTTTGTACAGAATGTTTGTTCAGAACTTGAACTCTGACCTTTAACCTGATGAACTCATAGAACTACTGCTGTTTTGTCCACATGACAACACATCCTGTAACCGTTCTCACCCGGGAGGTAGCAGGGACATAGCAGGCTCATCGCATGGCCACATCCACAGTGTAGTCCTAACGCAGGGTGAATGTTAGCTAAGGTTAAATTATTGAAAAATAAATGCTTTAAGTACTCTATGGAGTGTGGGAGGAAAAAAAAAACCACAAAAAAAGTCTCACCTCTGCAAAATAACTTCAAACACACCACCACCACCACCCCCCACTGCCACCATTCATTCCCTAATCTAGTTGTTTTAGGTGGAGGACTTTTAATGAATCTTTGTAGGCTGCATCCATCTTTCCTTCTCCAAGGCATCTCAGCAGGACTTCCGTCATGGGAAAAGCTTGAGTAACAACAGAATTAAACCTGGCTCTGTGTTTCACAGACAGAACAAGACAAATACCTCCTGTCATAACCACATCTTGGCTATTTACATCGGGTTTACGTGGCAGGGCTTTGTCAGAGAGGGGCTGCAGGGGTGGTTTCTTTGAGAAGATACTATAAGCTGCTCCCATATCAGACAGAGCCAGTTCAGCAGTGTCCAAGACAGACCCACCTCTGTCCATAGCTGTCAGCAACACTGGTAGTGCCTCTGTAATAACATATTTCAGAAATGGTAACATTTCAGCATTTCAACATCACAGCAGCTGGGAGAGAGATGTGAGAATGTGTGAGAGAAACAGCCCTGCAAACATCCAGGTGATTGAAGAAGCATGGGAAGGAGGTGCTCAAGTGCTGGAAAAGAGGCCCCCCTGAAGTCTGCAGTGAAGACCATGGTGATGTCAGTTGTACCTCTGCAGTTCATGGAGGTTCACATGCAGCCCATGATTGACCCTTCACCAGAGCAGGTGGATGTACCCTTAAGTAAGCTGAAGGCTGTGGAGAAAACCAAGATGGAGCAGTGTTCTGGTTGGTACTTGGGCCCATGAAGGGAAGCCCATGGAAAAGCAGGTTTGCTGGCAGGATTTGTGACCCTGTGGGGTACTCAAGCTGGAGCACTTTATGAAGAACTCCAGCCTGTGAGAAAGACTGGAACTGGAGAAATTCATGAAGGACTGTATACTGTGGGAGGGACCCCACACTTAAGCAAAGGAAAGAGCGGGAGGAGGAAGGAGCATCAGAGATGGCGTTATAAACTGACCGTAACACCCAATCCCTGTCTGCTTGTGCCAATTGGAGAAAGAGGTAGAAGAGTTGAAAGTGCAGTTAAGCCCAGGAAGAGGGGAGGGGTGGGAGGAGGTATTTTTTGGATCTGTTCTTATTCTTTACTATCCCCATCTGCTATTAATTTGCAATTACAAAAAAAAATTAATTATCTGAGTTGAGTCTGTTTTGTCCATGATGGCAACTGGTAACTGATTTCACTGTCCTTGTCTTGATCCATAAGTTTTTTTAACTTCCCCTGTCCTGTTGAAGAGAGGAAGTGATAGAGCAGCTTGGTGGGCACCTGGTAGTTAGTCAAGGTCAACCCACTTCACTATTATCCATATGGAAAAAGGGGATGTACTTAATGCATAGATAAAAGACACAGAAAATATGGTCCCTAGAAACTTAAAACACAAATCATTTCTCCTCTTTTTTTCTTCCTTATATCTGTGGTGGTTTTTAAATATATATATAAATGAGAACTTGGTGGCTCTTATTTTATAGAATATTTGATTGAAACAAGAAATATAAAAAATCCAGATACACATTTTCAGAAAACTTAGTCAAATCCAAAGACTTCAAAATGTAAGCATGATTGTTACACAAAATGAACACGTAAATACAACACAACACAGTATCTTTTTTTCTGCATCCTAATTTCCACTTAAGTGTTCCATTATGACTAAACATATTTATAAAAAAAAAAATTTTCTAAAATGAAATACTAATCATGACCCTAAGTAGCAGGAAAATCGTTACTTCCCTATTAAAATAAGTAGTATAATAAAAATGTCAGGGAAATTCTTTTCCTGGCAGAACAGATCTATTTGCTTAATAAAAGGAAGCATTCATGTTCATGTTAAAACAAATTATTTGTGAATTAATGTATCCCTGTGGAGATCTTATTGATTTAATTAAGGCGTAGACTACCTCTGCTGCGCCTCATATTGGAAGTTCAAACTTGGACAATGTAAATATTTCCCATAAATGAAAACAGGAATACTGAAAATGTTAGGATATATATTTCATTGTTGTGTCTTTGCGTGGCTAAGTTCTGGTGGAGGAAGAAGGGCTGAAGGGGTAACTTCTACAAGAAGCAGTCAGAAGCTTTCTATAGTCCCAAGAGAATAAATACCAGATGATTCAAGGCCAGACTTATTGTTGAACAAGGCCAAGCCCACCAGTAACAGTCACAGTACCTCTGACTCACACTTAGGAGGAAAAAATCATCAAGCAGCCACTTTTTGCCACCAGAGAGGGGAGTAAGAAGATGTAAGAAACCGTGCAGGCACCAAGGTCAGTGAATGAGGGGGGAAGGATGCGCTCCAGGTGCCGGAGAGAGAAAGATTCCCCTCTTGCCTGTGGAGAAGACCATGGTGAAGCAGACTGTCCCCCTGCAGCCCATGGAAGATGATGGGGAGCAGAGATCCCACCTGGAGTCCATGGAGAGGCCCTCTGCTGTAGCAGGTGGAAATATATTGAAGACACTGTGAACAGCATTGGAGTAAGCTCCTGGCAGAACCTGCAGCCTGTGGGGATGGAGAGAGGGAGAGAGGCACTCACGCTGGAGCAGGTTTGGTGGGTGTGTCTTGTGACTCCCTGGGGCACCAGGCTGGAGCAGCCTGGACCTGAGAGACTGAGAGACATTCTGTGATTCTATGACCACATCCAATAAAATTGACCCATGCTGAGGCAGGTGCTGAAGAGCTGAAGCCCCATGGGAAAGGACTCATGTTGGAGAAGTTTGCGGAGAACTGTCTCCCATGGGTGTGACCCCATGCTGGATCAAGGGAAGAGTGTGAGGAATCCATCCTCCCCCCACCGACTAAGAAGGTAAATAACTCATGAGGAACTGACTGAAACCCCTATTTCCACTCGACCTCCCTGTGCCACAATGAGGGGGAAAAGGGAGCGAAATCAAATCTAAGAGGGGAGGGGTGGGAAAAAGTGTTGTAAGATCTGGTTGTACTTCTCATTATCCAACCCTGGTTTTACTCTGTGCATAGTGTAATAAATTAGATGGGGGTCTTTATTCCATGTTGAGCCTGTTTTGCCCATAACACTAACTGTGGAATGATCTCTCCCTGTCCTTACCTCAACTCCTAATCCTCTCAAAATATATTTTCTACCCTGTCCAGCTGAAAAGGGGAGTCATAGAAATCCTTTCGGGGGCATCTGGCCTCCAGCCAGGGTTAAACCACCAAATTCATGTAGCTACATGTGAAAGTATTGGTAAATCGCATACATTTGCTATTAAAGCATTCACATCTGCAGTAATTTTACAACAGCTGATGAAGGCTGCAGCAAAAATACTAGTTCTCACTTGGAAAATGGGTCTAGACCTAAGATTTTCTTTATTTTGCCATAACATCATTGATCCTTAACTACGTAAACTGTACCCAAGATTAGGCATCAGCCAAGGCTTCTAAGTGCCACTTACATGTTAAACCCAGAGTGTTGAGAACCTGTGACATTACACTGAGGGATGCTAAAAGCAAAAATGTCCGATTGAGGCCTTGGCTGTGTATGCATACATATCTTCAATTTCATTTACACAAAGTTGTCAACTGTAGACACATATATACATTCAAAATGGGTACAGATTTTCCTGATAATTTCCCTGTTTACATGAGTTGGTAAGGAGATAAAAGCACACTACCAAATGACACCTACAGAAATCATATGATCCTGCAGAATTGTCATTGTCACCTTCCTCAAACCTAGATTCAGGCATTCTTTCAGGTGAGACTCTTGCACCATCTCCTGATTTGCACTCAGAGGAATAGAATATGCCACTGTGCCCATGACTATGCTGTAGAAAGACAGACTGCTACAGGGCATAGAAGCAGTTCAAACAGGATATTTTCTGTCTGATCCAATGTCATAACCTGAAAAATAAAATGTGATTGCCATTACACACAGAACGTGTTTTCATGTTATGTGATCAGATATATGATAAGCTACTTAAGGCTGGTCTTTGTCCATTACTGGCCCAGCTTATCAGAATTTTCAGTAGCTTCTTTTGAATGGTTTTAATACCTTGTCAATCACTACTCAGAGCAATGACTGTGAAGCATAACCAAACCCTCAGAGGAATGATAGCATATACTGAAAAAAAAAAAAGTCAGAACAGTATACACTCACTGACACAATTTTTTGAACTTTACTGTGTGATTTTGAACTCTCTTCTGTTTTAAAGGAAAAAAATATTTAATTATGAAAGACTTCCTTGTAAAGAGGAAGAATAAACTTTCTTCATGTGATCACTTTTTGAAAACTAGGGGAACTAAGAAAAAAAAAGGCAATCTGAGATGCTGATATATACCTACATACTCATACTTTACTAGGCATATTGAAATATAATTCTAACAGTTGTAAGGAGATGGCACCATTCATATTTAAGTACTTAATATGTATTAATTGATCGTTCAAATAGTCTGAGATTGTTGAACAAGCACAAGGACTACTATGAATTTAAGGATTCAGATTCTTCTAGATTCTGACTTATTTTGCCATCAAGTATCCTATTAGTTTGAAAGTGGTTGAAATGAGGATATTGGCAGAAAAACCAACATGGATGTACAAGGCAGATGTTAGAGGCCACAAAACTGATGGTAATCAAATTATGTGCTGTAAACCTACAAAGAACTCCATAAGGCTTGCTTTTCATATCTATCTATCTACCTACCTACCTTTTCTTTTAAACCTGTGTTTTGTTTCATCTCCTTTTTTTCCCCCTACTTTTTGGACATATCGGTCAATTGGCCAGAATTTCTTCAAAACATTTTTAAAAATAAATTTGTCTAAGATTGTTAACTAAAAAAATTCCTAAGTATTATAGATATTAAAACTTACAAACTCACATGCTTCTGTGGGATATTTCGCAGGTCTTCAAAATGTATTTCAGTTATGGGATTTTCCTTTCTTCCTTGAGAGTTTTGAAAAAGATCGTAAAAATCTGAGATGTCTGTTATTCTATCACATTTAGAATGGCACAATTAATGATAGTATATACAGTGAAATACTAGGAAGTCATAGGCCTTCAAAAGTTTCATTCAGAATCAATAAAGAGTTTTATATTACTGCTTGATTTCAGAATCTGCAGAGATAAACAAATACTGTCTTGCATCATAACCATGCTAATATTTTAAACACTTCCAGTTTATGTATTATTAGTTCTTTCATGTTGGCAGTACTGTGAACTGTGTAACAAGACTGATAACCTTAATTCAGACGTCTATCTTTAATAAAGAAACAAGATACAGTACAGTGTTGCATGAATTCTTTGCCTTACTATTCATTGAGATGGATTAATTTACACTACCAAAAGTGAGGATCAGAAATAATTATCTTTTTAATGGCTCCCAATCCAAACTACAAGACTGAGAAAATACAGTTTTGTCTAAATGTTAAGCACACAACTGCCTAGAGACAGTCATGTTTGTTACCATCTGTCTTCTTTCCAGGATAAAACCAAACAATACAACTTCCATGAAGTTTTCTTTTTGAGTAGGAATATCAGGAAAGAGCTAATAAATTATGGAATTTGGCAGTAAAATACAGAGAGGTGCTGAGACAGACTGTTTAAATGTGTAGATTAACTTGATTTCTTTCCCTTTCTGTATACATTAATCTGACTAGTTAGACATTTTTATATCCATTAACACTATATTAAAAGACAATATTGTATGCTTGTCAATAAATTAAGGTTACAGAGCCTTATGAATGTTCCACTTCTCAAACGTCAACTATCAGAAATACCAGCCTTCAGAATTTCTGTGGGACTGTGCGACATGTAACAGTTATTTGTGAAGATAAATGCCATCACCCAGAAGCCATCATCCCACAAGACCCCCAGCTGCTGAACCAGACCCCCAGCTGACACCCTTTTCAGCTTACCCCCAGTTATAAAGAGAGCATGACATCATATGGTATGGACTATTACTTTGGCCAGTTTGGGTCAGCTGTCCTGGCTGTGTCCCTTCCAAGCTTCTTGGGTGCACACCTCCCCAACCCCACCCCTGCCCCAGCCCCATCGCCTTCTTGTTTGCAGGGCAATATGAGAAGCTGAAAAGTCCTTGACTGCCTAGCAGCAGCTAAAACATCACTGTGTTGTCAACACTGCTCTCATCTTAAATCCCAAATATGGCACTACACCAGCTGCAAGGCTGAAAATTAACTCTATCTGTGCAGAAACCAGAACAGCAGATATTGAATATCTTCAGATAAGGAGATATCACAATGTCTCTGGACATCCTGTTCCAATGCTCTGTTACACTCAAAGCCAGAAGTGCCTCTAAATGGCAAAATGTAACTTTAATGGCAAAAAGTAACCATTGTTTGGCCTCTAAATGTTCATATTCCTGGTAAATGGAATGATATTTATGGTAGTTATTTGACCACCTTCTTACTCCAGACGTGAAATAGTGCCAATTACTTTTTTTTTTTTTTTAGTTATTTTTATTTGTCAGTCTACAAAGTACAAGTATTTTAGGACATCTAAAAGAATAACCAGTTCTACAAAAACTGGAAAACCAGAGGAGCATAAAGACTACTCACAAAACAAGGACATATTAAGGCTAGAAATTATTTTAAAAAAACCCAAAATAGTTGAATTTGGCTAAAAGATTGTTTTTCATTTTTTTGTCTGAAACATTATATTTAAAAATTTGTTACAGAAATAAGGGAATATTATTTATATTAAAAGTATAAGATTAAAACCCCATATAACTCACAATAATTGTTCTTAATTTGCTGATTGTCAGAAAGAAACAATGCTAAAAAACTTCTGATGCATTCCATTATGTATGTCTCTGCAAGTATCCGATCTGACCTTTCAGTTAAGCCCAACCATGTAGCCTGTTCAAGGATCTTTCAACAATGATTTGGAAAGTCTTAGCTGTTTTCCCAAATGACATAGCAGATTGCTTCAAAATCAATTATGTTACCTTTAGAAATCGTAATGTAAACCTTTTGCAAAATTGGATTTTTTTGAGTTCTATATTCATGAGACAAGTGTAGTAATGAACATAGAGTTTTAAAGCCTATTTTCTTTTTTTATATGCACCATCTATGAATTTTCTATTTCCTGTACAGGTCAGAATGCCTCGTGACATCCTAAAGTTAAAGAAAGGCAACCTTCTTGTCAACCTTATATTCTCCTGGAACACGACTCTTACATTTTCACAGCATGGGTTAGAATTTAATTAGGAGATATGTTTATCATTTCTCTTCTAATTTTCCCTCACACATAGCACAATCATTTCTCGCAGTATACTTTTTTGCATTATTAAGACCATATTTCCCATCCCTGTGGATTTCTTTGAATGTGACTTGATAGATGGAGGTGAAAAAAAAAAAGAGTCATATCAAGACCTGATTTAGTATCATGTGTTTAATAGGTTCATGAGGTAGGAGATTATTCGCTCTTACCTTCCTCTTTTATGAGGGAGACACTTCCAGAGGACATTTCAGCCTTTGGGACCTGATCTGCCTTCTATGTAATCTACAGTGCTAGGGTTCAACTACATCTGACTTTTGTCTCTGCATTTTGGTGCAACCCAGCTGTGTGACCTTGGCTTAGCCTTAATGAGAAAAAATGTCGAACTGTAAAAGACTATGCAAGCTAAGACCTTGCAAGATAAAGGAAGTAAAAGCATAGGCAGAAGTGAAGCTGTTGAGACTAATAGTATTTCAGGACTTAGAAGAAAAATGCTGACATGAAAGAGTATAAAAGCCCAAGAAGAAAAGCAGAGTCAGAAGGTAGCAATTCAGCAGAAACATGGATCAAACCAGACCTTTCCAAGAAGCATTGGAGGAAAATATTCCCCACTTGACTGATAACTGTCTGAACAGTAAAAACTCACAGGGAGTCTCTACTGATACTGCAAGTCTGGTTATCTGGGTAGCATAATAGTCTGATACTCATGCCTACTACATGTATTAGGCAATACATAGTTGCTGTGTATTCTCTTTTTAAAATATGCATACATATTCCTTATAGAGTCTTCTTTTCACATAGTAAAAGTAAAGAAATGCATCTGGACTTCCAAGTCTCTCTTCGCTTCCTATACAGATGAGTTAAAAAGCTGGTTGGTGTCAAAAGTCAGCTAACACCTCCCTGTGTGTAATGGAAGTATTAAGGATTTCATGAAAGAAGTCTGTGACCACGCAGATTTACAATGATAATTACAAATACATAGACAGCCACTGCTGTCTTTGAGATTTTTGCATTGGAATGAAAAAATGGAACCTAATCCTAGATGCTCAAGCCATATGCTGAACATTTTATATTTACTACTTGCTGGATTCTCATGAACCTGCAGCCTAAGAATGTGGGTTTGTGGGGATTTTAAGAGCAAGAAAAAAAAAAATCCCCCCCCTAAAAAAAGACCAAACCCACACCAAACAAAAGTAACCCAAACACTATTTGAGGGGTATTTATTTTACTTTTAAAATAATGTTTGAATTATAAAACATAGATATCAATTGTATTCATGTTTTCTTGTACTGACTGGCTGACAGTTCTCATCCATCTATGCTGACACCATTGCTTAATGCAAAAACTGATTTTAGAGAGTCTGGGATTGTTGTTTGTTTATAGATTTTGGTTTTGTTTTCCCCCTAACAACCAGCCTCATGGTAATTTTTCAGTCCTTTACATATTTTCCTATTTATTTTTTTTTCTTATTCTGAAAAGGGATAATTCCGTCATTTTTAATTAATTTCAGTGTATTTAGAAACATGTGATTACTTTTTCTCTTTTATATTTTACCTTTATTCACATTCTCAGGGGTACCCTGAAAAAAAAGTAATAAAACTAAAACATAGAGAATACAGACATCTAAAATAATAGCAGTAAAATGGTACTAAAAGAATCACATGCTATTCATCATTGTAGAAACTTACACTTAAACTGACACTAATTTAGTTCATAGAGAAAAATAAATTCTACAGTGAATTGATATATCTGGGTTTATTTCATTATTTTGCATCATGTTCTTCTTGTGTTTTGAGAAATTGTAAAGACACTGTTCCCTAACTTCAGTATAAATTCAAGCATTCTGCATAATGTGCCATTACACATGAAAAAAAACAAACCAAACCAAACCAAAAAACCACAAACCACTAGTAAAATACAGAGCCCATCTGAAAATTTCAAATCTTATCAAAATATCACCTTTATATATTCTGAACATGATTTTGATGAAATTTCACCCACTGTCCTACAGAAAACGTTACAAGACATTTTATTTCTGAAATCACATCTGTCAGAAATGTTGCAACTTACGGAGTTAGAGGTCAAACTGTGGACTTTGAATTACATCTGGGATCAAAACAGAAGTATAAAATGCTTCTCTAGTGAGCCAGTATTTATTAAATTGGTTTGTAACTTTTTCCAACCCTAACTGGAGTTAATTCCAGATAAAGACACAAGAGGTAGAAATATTAAGAATAAATGGTGGAGCTGGCTCACATCTTAGAAGAAACATTTTAGTTCCTGACCAAGATAAGAAAATACTTGTGTCTCTTGCTGTTAACTATAGCACCTAGAATTATTTAGCACTTCAACAGTTTAAAATTACTAAAGCAAAGGTAAAAGGACTGTTCTTGTGACTTAGATTGCTCAATGTTTCTTTTTTGTTTCTTCTTTTTTTCTTCTTTTTTTTTCTTTCTTTTTTTTCATCCCTTCAAATCCTCTAGGTTACATCCAACTGGTTTAATCTGTGAGGCTGGGTTATTGACTTTTTACCTGGATTGGACATCCCAAAAGACACCAAAGACACATTATCTCTAAAAATAGGCTTTATTAGAATAATAAATTGAACAGATAAGGGAGTTCTTTGAAACAGAGTCTATGCATGCTATCAGCACAGCATAAAGCCCTGCCTGACGCACTCACAAGAGAAACTTGTGCTTCAGATAAGTGTGGATTAATCTCAGCAGAGACATCTCCAGTCAGAGTTACTGCAAAACAGGCTAGATGTCATAATCACAGGGTTGTTTAGCCAAATATGCTGTACTAATTTTCAGAAAGACCACAGAAAAATTAGGGTTTGATGATGTTTACTTACTGTGTGACACTGACATAAAGCACAGAGGTATTGGCAAATGCAAGTGAATGCAAGCTGATGAAGGCAGATGGGCTGTGTGAACACCATGCCCTGCACCACAGCATGGGGAAAGGGGAGTACATAGAGCCTGCACAATGGCTCTCAGACAGGATTTCACTGGACATCGTTCAAATCAGAGATAGGCCCACTGTTCCTGCTTTCTATCATGCTCTCTTTGATCTCCCTCAAGTTGCACATGCACCAGATCACATGTAAACACAAACACATCTAATGCAAGTCTGTTTGTCAAAAACCTGAACACCATTGGAGCTGCCACTAGGGCCATGTAAAGGAATACAGCTTCATACTTAAAATGTTGGTACCAGGATACTTATACTGGCTTGAACAGCAGCTCTTTAGTCCTTTCAGCTTGCCTTCTCATTATTATGGCAGTCACCGGGTTCATCCACCAGGCCCATAGGCAGTGGGAGCAAACTATCATTTGCCTCATTATGAAGTGTGTGTGAAGAGCAAATTTGTACTGTACACCTCCTACACACCTTGGCACAGATGCAAGTAAATACATGGAAGTACATGACTAAGGCCTTCAGAGCAGGGCCATGTATAAACAAGTGTTACTTTGTGTTAATGACTGCAGTGATGACAGAACGTTACAGAGCAGTAAATGCAGTGCCCTTGGTATATTTTACTTGGAAGGGGATACTACTTTACACAACTTTCCTTAAACTTCTGGCTTCGCCCTGGCATAGAGGCAAATGCATGGGCCAGATGAGAATCTGACCTCACCTTTTCAAAGCCACTCTTACCTTCACAATTACCTTGTATGATTGTGACAAGAGAAAATAAAATTTTAACTGTGCACCCAGTCAGTAAATCTTGCAGTAGCTTGTTTTCTCTAGCAGTAACACCTCACCCAAGACATGACTTGCTCAGAAAGAAAAATCCTTAAACTGTTCCAAAAGTCACTAATCTTCCATGAGTATTAAACTGCTGTTTTTTACCCTTAGAATTTCAGAGCCTCTGTAACTTCTTTGAAGGTTCCCAATTATAAACTTGCTCATCCAAGGATGGGAAGTGCATGATGACTGTCACCAAATCATACTATAACACTCACCAAAATGTTGTTTTAGTTTCAAACCATGGAGATCAAATACTTTATGATAAATATTTTCCACAGAAAACTTGAGAAAGCAAGTTGAATACTGAGGAAGTTCAGAGCAGCCATGGCATGCTAGAAGTCTTTCAGTGAGCAAAAAAAAGAATTAATTTACTTAATAGTGTATCTGAGTGAACAAGTGTTACAAATTGTCTTAGGTAGAAGAGGACCTTTTATCGGCAGGCATATTGGAGAGAAAAGGAATCAAGAAATTTCTAAACTGGAGTAGCTCATCTGGAGAGGAAGAGCAATGTGTGAACCATGTAAAATAAGAAATAGCCTTGTAGTTGGTTTGGTTATTTAATTGTAAGTGACAGTCAAAATTTGTTCTCTATGCTAAAAATCAGAGATAGAGTCAACTTGCACCCTCATCACTAACAATATTTTCCAAGCCTGTATGAAAACAAATGTTTAGCTCCATCAGGCTCCTTCTCATTAACATAGTATGAAGGTCTTGTTCACTTTTGAAATGTTGGAAATTACAGCAATTAATTATATCATGAGGCTGGAATGATCTTGCCATCATTGCTAGCTTTGAAGGGTAATATTAAA
Source organism: Laterallus jamaicensis coturniculus (assembly GCA_022605575.1). Classification (NCBI taxonomy): domain Eukaryota; kingdom Metazoa; phylum Chordata; class Aves; order Gruiformes; family Rallidae; genus Laterallus; species Laterallus jamaicensis. The sequence continues at coordinate 1,753,841 of JAKCOX010000062.1, forward strand.
AATGTGTGAGCTTCAGGAACATGGCATTTTTAATTCTCACTTCAGCCACCTACTGTGTCTCCTCAAGGCTTCATATAGTTCGTTTAACAATGTTTCAGACTGCTTTTTCCACACTTGGTAGAATAATTGACATGCATATTTTGAAAAGTGATCAGGGGATTGTGGGGGATGGTTAAGAAGAAGTGTCACCTTTCTTGCTCAGTAATTCCCTTAGAAGAAAAACAAACTTGCACAGAATTAATGAAAACATTATGCAATTTCACAGATTATTTGTTAGCATCTGATTAAAAATAAAAAGCACTAGACAGCTCCTATTCCACATTCTTTTTGGAAGTGTGACAGCATTTTCATTGGTTTATGTTTGTCACTGGTATGCTGCTTAAAAGAAAAGGGTGGGTGGTTGTTTATTTTTCCTTTCACAAGATATCCTCATGGCAGGTATGTCTGACATACACATAAACATACAATGACACATATGCATTATATTATTGTTGTCCATGTACTGATTCTCCTATTTATTTCAGTTTTCATAGTTTTATTTAATTTCTTTATTCCTATATATACGGGGGAGGTAGGAGGTGAGGGGAAAAAAAAAAAGTAAATTATGCAAAGCTCCAGGTGTCTTTTACACAACTTCTAGGAACAAGAGAAAACTAAATAGCAGTTTTAACTCTTGCCTCACCACAGGCATCCTCTTCCATATACATTATAGCCAGTAAAATTATATGCTCTGTTATGCTTTCAGCATGACAGTTAGCCCCCTTCATTTTTCAATATTCTTCACAAGTGAACTTCCAAAGCCAAACCTGAAGGGTCAGTTTATTCCAAGTGTTGATTCTTTCACAAAGAATCTTCTACTCCATCTCCTTAAATGAAAGTAATTCCATTCTGATATTTTTCTCTGATTTTAGTAGTAGAATTACACACCAGGAAGAGAAGACAATTAACTCAACAGATCACAAAGAGCTTCTAAAGCCAGATTTTGTTATTTGATTTTTTTTTAATTTACATTTTATCAAAAACTGCACTGACATTTATCTTCATTATGGCATAATATGCAGATTATAGGCAAAGATCCTGATATCATTGTACTGTGTACTCTTCAAATGAATAGAAAAACTCTGTTCATACCTCTCCTTATTCATTAAGAGTTTCCTGCATAATTTAAAAAGAACCCGAAACCCACAACCAGATAAACTTCTCTTTTAGTTACTCATTTTATATCTGACTTTAATCTGAAGATGATATTCTAAGTCCTTATAGTAGTGACAAGAAAAAGCAGTTTTTGAAGTTTAACCTTTAAATCTAAAAAAGGCAGGACTGCGAATATTTAATGTTCATGAGCAAATTGCTTTCCTGGACCTATTCAGTTATTATATTTGAGACATTTTCTCCCACTAGAGAAAGCAGTCACCCTTGTATTATTCAGCTGCAAAAATAATTTATCCTTATATCTTGTAATCTTTCATTAGCAAAAGGTATCAATGAATAATCAGGTTTACTAGAGGGAGTGGGTTTAGGTTTTTTCTTTTTTAAATTTATTTTTTATATAATAACTACCACCTAAATTTTTTGATAGACAATGGCACTGCAGCATTTTGAAATCTTTTTAATGCAGTGTATACTACAAATACTTGCTTCTATCTATGACACTATATTACACAACAGTTTAATAATAATAATCAATACTCTGAAATATTATAATACTTTTAAGAGCTGATGTGCACTTAGCAAAGCAAAGTTTCTCTCAATCCGTGTTTTCTCAAGTAAGAAAAGCATTTCAGCAGCATCAGAACTATTTATTCCAGGAATTTTATTTGAAAAAATGCAGAAGGGGAAACCATACCCAGTTTTAAGACACAAACACATACACATTCATACACACAAACTTTATCCGTATTTTAATCCACTTCTATTACAGTGTTCATTCTGTTCAGCTTTTATAGCTATGACAGAGATTCTCTAGAGAGTCAGGCTATCCTGATAGCATGGAAGTGACACTTTGTGTGATACAGTAGTCTTGATAAAAAGATGCATGTGTCCATCCCAGTCATTTAATATTGTGTCACCATTCACCATTTCTTTTTCTATACTGCTATATTACTAAGCATCTTCTCAAAACATGTGTGAACATGACATGACCCTTCTGGTAGGGACAGATTAACACATAACACATGTAACAATCAGAAGACTAGGAAAACATATGTCTTAATGGATATAGATAATACTACCAGTAATTATATGAGACAATAATGACTGGTGATCACACTGGGAAAGAATATTTTCAAAAATGTTCCAAGTTTTGCAAATACAATGTATATTTTTGCTTCATATTTATTTTTGACCCCTTTTTCAAGAATGTATTGGTAAAGAACTGAAATATGCTAGACTGATTCTACTCACCATTATCAATCTTTACTATTCCTTGCAGAAAGCAGAAAAAATTGTAACCTATTGAATCTACCTACCTGTGGTTCCTTAATGGCACTGAACAGGATGTATGCAGTGTCAATCATTCAGAGAGAGCAAACTCTTCTCTTGATGTTCCAGAAAATATGTAGACAGTCATGTACTTCTTGACTATTCCCAAAGATGCTTACTAAACTTGTACCAGCAAAACATGGTGCTGTTTTAATGTGTCGCTGAATCTCCAGCTAGGGAAAGCAGCAAGATAGCATGACATTACCTTTCTATCTACTTCAGCAGATTCAGAAATGAGCTTAGCGACATTAAGACTGTGTTTCTAAAATGTCTAGTGAAAATTAGACTGAAATATTTACTGTTTTTTTCAATTAATTGTTAGAGGAGAGGGAAGAGTACTCTCAGTTCACAAAATATCAGTCTTTCTGGGTCTTAGGCACTCCCACAGGTTCTGCAACCTCAATCATAGGAGTCTGACTGCTCACCACCAACTCTGATGTGGTCCAGCTCTGTTAATGAACACATGCCCATTACACCCAGATAGTCATCACATCTGGATCCCATAGGACTTAAACAAAATCTTTGGATGTCATGTGGTATCTTTGTGGCCTTGAGACACTATTTTCCCCTGCTTTTTTTTCTATCCATTCAAAAATTCCCAAAATAATGAGAAGTGGCTGCATCATTGCCTACTGCAACAGTGGTTTATTCAATCTATTGTACTTTTTTGTGGTCTGTAGCTATCCATCTTATTCTTTACTTATTTCAGTTGCACGATTTGCTCTTTGATGTTTTTTACATACATCATTTACATCTTTGCAGCAGATTAAGTGATACTGCAGCACAAATGTAGGTAAGACACTCAAAAAATTGATTGTGCCATAGTAGGAATGTATGCATCCATACTGGTAAGTATTTATGCTGTTAAAATAAAACTAGCCTCATTAATAGTTGCTTCAAAATCTGTATATAAAACACATCAGCAGAAGGGATTATTAAAAAAAAATCTAACTCTGAGAAAACAAAAGAAGCTAATGCATGCTTCCTCCTGCAATATCAATTTTTGCACATATTTTGCAGAGAGAAGAAAGTTGCATATTGGATTATTTGGGGGTAGAAGGAAGACACAGGTTGGGGGTGTCACACAGATATTTGAACTGTGTGATTACCTAATGGGATTTATGATTAACATAGCAGAAGCATAAGGAGGGACCACTGAGAACCAGTGGTTACAAATATCTGCTGAATCCTACAAGTACTGAATGACATGGATGCATTCTACAAAATTCTAATTTTTTTCCAATATACATTTTCTGTTGCATAGGCAGGGCAAGCCAAGCAGCAAGAGTTTTCAAGATAGAGCTAGTAGTTGGTTCATTTCCAGCAGCTGTTTGGAACAGAATAGTTCTGACAGCCTTTTCAGCAACTAGAAATTGCAGCCATCTACTGGTAACTGCCAATATGTCAGTTAGTCAAAGACTTCAGGGCTTGGCATCTATTTATATTATCTCCCCAGACACATCCAGGGTTGTACAAGTAACTGCTAACACCACTTGAAGAAAGTGATACCTACAGTGTGATGTCTGGCCCCTTCAAACCTCTGCTATTAGAATGCTGTATTTTTACTTTGCTTTTGCATATGCACACCAATAACACATGAACATTCAAGACATTTAACATGGTTTATAAAAATAAAAAGGAATTTAATAATATACCATTTTATGTTTTCCTTGTTTGTTTTTTTTTTTTCATTTTCCTTTTGGAGAGCAGTATGCACAAGTAGAAATGTTAACTGCTAAATCTTTCCCCATCATTGTAGAGAAACAAATCTACTAGCTCTTTGAAAGAGCTGCTTAGTGGTGGTGATCTGATTGCTTGAAAGTGTACAGTGTGTGATAATACAGCACTAAGTTACTTTTATGTCCAAATTACTGACTTTTTCTGTACTATTTAATTTCATAATTCCTTTGTTTTCCATTAGATGTGGGAGATTCTCAAGGTCTGAAGGTAGGAAAATCCTCATTGTTATGATCTCCAATACAATTTCTCTCGGGTTGCTGGGTTACATTGCTTATTAACCATGCTAGGAATGCAGAAAGATTCTCTCTGTTGCTTTGGGAATACCATGTTTTTGTGTTTTAACAAGGGGTAGACTGCTTTGGAGGGGCTCCTAGACAAGGGAAATCTCAAGGGGAGCATGAGAGACAGAGAAAATATTTGGACCAGGTACAGGATATGAAGGAGTTTTCCTTCCTTAAATCTTTTAATTGAATGACTGTTTTATCTCAACATTAGTCATGGTTGTCTGGGTTATTTCACTTCTTTGCAGGCAAGATCTGTACCTTCTCTTCCTTTTCACCAGTCCCTGGATGGCAATTTCTTCTTAAGTTATATGTATGTGCAGTTTAGATTTTAATGCCCCAGAACTTCTCGTGCCTTCAATGATATCATAGCATCCAATATTGATTTTTTTTCACTTGTCCTTATGTCCTCTGAAAAGACATAACAAGTACCTATTTTAGCAGGTAAGGAAAGGTGATGAAAAAAAAAGGCTTTTCAATGGCAGTTGCATTGTGCCAGTGCTAAATAAGTATGTGTTGCTCTGCCTTGCCAGCAAATTCTGACTTAAGTCAAAGGGCACGCTAACAGCTTAGTTCAGTCAACTTTGGTGGAAAGTTCTGTGTAGCTTAACTAACAAGCTAACTCTGTCAAATGACTGATGCTAATTGAGGCTCAAGACATGGACGTGTCAATTTGAAGTTTTCAACTAGGCATGCAACAAGGTTTTGTGTCTGACAAATCAGTGAGTTCAACAACTATAATGGTTGCATCACATCAAGAGAAGGATGCTGACATAAGAACAGAGACCGCTGTGGCAAAGATGTGCTGTTAATTCTGCTTGTGTTAGGAGGACGATTTCACCTTCCCTGGACAGAATACCACTCACCCATGTTTGTGAGCAAATTTCCCAGTGAAAAATCTAATTCAGTTATATATGAACTACATTTCCATTGCCTTCATTGACACAGTAACCATGTCCGCATGTAAATGAAGAAAAAAAACCAAACCCACAAACTTTTCCAGCTAACAAATAAATCAAACTTATCTTTTCAATTCTAATTTTTCTCTGAAGAAATTATCAAAATTGTCCAGATTTATTCTTTTAATGGTAAGAGTTCAAGACGAAAAAAACAGAGATGCAAAATATCTGACTCATATTTTTCCTTGAATCTTTGTTGCACCCAAATTCCAATCCTATGTACTATGTACGTAGTTACACATCTTGATTTCAAACTGTCCTTTGTCTGTAAAGATATTTTTGTCAGAAATATAACTATTAAGCTCCTATTGTTGTCCTACTCATCACTATCCCATTGCTGACACTTAATGTGTTGACATAGCAGTCAATTAATTGGTTACAATGATGTGATACATTGTAACCAGCCCGCTCTTGTCCAAAATAATAATTTTAAATGACATATTCCACTACAATCTACTGAGTGCAGAAGAATGATAGGATCTCATAGGACTGCCTAATAGAAGGGAAATCAAATTCAATGAAATATTCAAAGTGTATGCTGCTTTATTTATATAGGTGTATCGATCAAGCAGACCAGTAGTTCCAAAACAGTATAGGATCAATACTTCAATCTAGAAACTTCAGCGATTTCCAGTTTGATTTTTAGGAAAAGAAAAAAGTTTCCATCACATACTGAGTTTAAGAATCAGCCAATGCCACACAATGAAGTTCAGGTATGAAAGAAGTTGTCTGTAAAGTCCCCTCTTCTTAGTCTTACCCTGGAATTTCTTGTGATGAACATTAGAACTACTTTCCTAAAAATTTTGTGGATTTTTAGAAACATACCCCAAATGTTGATGACATCTCTAAATTATTACTAGAGAAAAATATTATTATAAACCAAGAAATTCCAGTTCAATTTCAATTTTATTGTAAAAAAAAGGAAAAAAATAAAAATCATGTCAACAGGCAGCTCTTGCTATCTGTGTCAAAGATAGATATGAATATCTTTAGCTATAGCAAAGCTGACCAGGTTTGTGATTCCTCAGTTGAATTTCTCTCATTGACTGCTACACAAGTAGAATTTGGAGGTTTTTTAGATGACTAAGGATTTTCTTTCTGTGGTTCCCTCATGAGACATTAGTTCTCTCAGTTACATAGTTCATTAGTTCATTTTCCATGAAGAGTCATTATTTGTAGATGAAGCATTTTATTTTTATAGCTATCATACCAACATGAATATTTTCTCTTGCAATCCTGCAATTCAGTTTCCCGGCAGAAGTACCAGCTTCTCAAACTGTCATGGCATTTGCCACTGTTTAGCCAAAGGCAATTACAAAATGGAAGAGGAAATCACAAAGACCTCATGCTCTGCACTGGGACCTGAGTTACCCTCATTTTACACTACTTTCTGCCATGAAGATAGAGTAAGCCATTTAGAGATGCCTCAGGGCTATCAAACTAAGGCATTGCACTGCACAGTGCAGATTAGATATGAATAAGCTTGCCTGCCCAGCTCCTCTTCTGGACTTCATTACCTTTCTTAGAAAATAGCAAATTCATGTAATTTGTGAAATTGCATATATGTGTGTTCCAGGTGGTTTTGTATCTGAATCTCCATTTCATCTCCACAGAGTTCCTTAAACTGTGATAGTGGTTAAAAATCTACTTAAGGTCAAATAAATGATCCAAGAGTGGTACATGTCAAAGCAGGAAAGATGAAGCATGTCACAATTCTATTAGAATGAAAAAAGTTAAACAGAAAATAAAAGAAAACCAGAAAACACTCCATGTATTTAAATCATGGTCAAAAAACTGTGCAGTGAACATGAGGACTTGTCATGACTGGTACTTAATGAAACCTAGACATGGTTCTACTGGTCACAACTGTGTTGTTTGAGTCAATGTAAACAGAGGCAGCTAACGTTAGAGAACATTTCATAGTGAAATTCTCAGTGAACCAAAGAAACTTTCTGATTATTTAGAACCTTTAAATGCTGAATGTCCACCTTCTTCTGATCAAAGGATAACAGAGGCAACCCCCTATAAATGTGTTCTTTGCATAGATGTCAACTAAAATGTTTTTAATTTATGAACATATAGAAAAAAAATGTACATATGCAAATGTTATTCTAAGCTGAGTACTCTCAGGAAGGTCTTGGATTTGCTTATCAAGTTTGGATTTCACTCCTTATGTTTACATTTAACTTTTACCAGACATTATTCTTCTTCTTTAGGCAGATCTCTTCATTTTGTGGTCTCTATCCATTCTGTAATTGTATTGCTGTACCTAACCTAGCATCTCTCTCTGCAATGCTGAGTAATAGATCTCTTTTAAAATAACTTGCTACTCCTCTGACGATGTTTTTTGTAGGTTTTAGATTGAGAAATCAAGTAGAAATCCACTGTTTAAATGAATGTGTATGTTCATGTACTGTAAGTCTTAAATAATTAAAGTACATATCTGTTTCTTAAGTGGCATCCTTATATAGCTATTGCAGCAAAAGGGATATGGGAAAAAGCACTCTATTTTATTCTATATATTTTATTTTATTTTACTTTCTGTTATAAAATTTCAACTTCCTGTTATTTTACACACTTCACACAAAGCAAGTGTATTTGGCAGTGCCCTTCAGAAGTCTTGAATGAACAGACATAATTTAACATGAACCTTAAAATAATACTTTAATCAAAACCTTTGAACTAATACAGAAATTTTCCATGCAGATCTTGCATATATGTTATCAGCAAGTAAGTCTAAGATGCTTAGTATGTTTAAACTCCTTAAAAGTGTTTTTGAATGAGTTTAGGTTTGCTTTATTTTCAGTTTTGGGAGGTAAAATAGTACTGAACTCTTTTCACTTTGGGAGGTAAAATAGTACTGAACTCTTTTCACTTTTGATTGGTTTGCTTATTGAAATGGTTTGTAAGAAGTAATAGTTTGGAGCTCTCAGCAGACATACACAGTAACATAGGAGTAGAAAGAGAAGTTTACAAGTTTCTAATGAGTTCATTTTCTTCAGTTTTCTCAGAAAGCTAACAAGCAGAACTACCTTTTTTAAATTTTAATGATTAAACCCATCACAACCAATGATAAAAGACATAAATGAAATATGAAGCTTCAGTCTAGCTAAAAGACTTCTCTGTAATGATCTGCTGGAACAGCCTTCCTATGTCCACACACCCACATGCAAAAAGTCTAGGGCCACCTACACCTCACACCTATGACAGCAAGAAGACTCCTACATGCAACACATGCAGCAATGCAAAGTAGAAAGCTGAATCTATTTTTAAAGACTTTTCCAGGATTACAGTCTGCATCTGTAAATGTCGGTCTGCATCTGCTGTGAATGTCTTTTCATTAGTCAGCCACCTGCTAGATAAAAAGTGTTGCACTAGCAGCATAGCATCTGAGAATATGCTTGCAAAATTTGAGACCAGAAACTGGCACTGAAAGAGATGGAGTTTGCCATGCAGAGAAGTTGTTATTTTGACATCACACAAATTGAAGTAATTTTTTATGCAAGTGTTCTTTGATGAACATTTATTGCTATTACTATTGTTTAATGTATTACTATTGTTTTAATCTCTTGACTGTGTAGAGAACACAGACTTTCAGGCCAATGTCATTGCATGTTTGACAACTCTTCAGTACCATGGAACACAGTGTTCTGCCAGATCATCAGCCAGCCCTGGCAGAAATAGAAGGCCAATGGATTAAGCAATTACTGTCACAGAGAATAGACTGAACTCAAAACTGACTAGTATTTATTTTCATGCAGACATTTCCCAAAGAAGGAGTCTCATCTATAACATTTTGTGAACTAAATGCTAAATATTTGTTGTTGTGAGATGTCCAATAGGGTATCAGAGTTTGTTGTTATGAAATGGAGATCAGGGAAAAATCATTTTAAGCCTGTTACGCAAACTCTGAAAAACAGCTTCAGTTTTAGAATTAATTACTTCCCAATAGCCAGGCAGTAAAAGTGGTCCAGAGATGACAGGAACTTATAAATCCAAATGTGTCGGTTTTATGAGTTTGTATATGTTTGAGATAGTGAGGTTCTTACATAACACTTTGCTATGCAAACTATAAAGGCTGGAAAAGAGTGGATTGATTCCATATGCCACTGAAATCCCTGAATCTTGAAATGCCACATTAATATCATGGGTAATAAAAGTAATGGAAAGAAACATTCAACCTAGCTGGATCCAGGTCAATTTTCAGATAAGAATGAAAATATAGCCTGCCCAGGTTCCTTTTGAATCACATTGGGAAGGTGGCAGCAAATAATGCAGGTGATATAGCAAACAATGTAAGTCATAAAGTTTGTAGAAGATCTAGCTGTTGAAATTGGCACTGTGTTTCAATTTAGGTCTGGAACCAAAATAGACAACACTCAGTTTTCAAGATTAGATTTAATCTCATGTCAACTACAGAACTGTAGCATCAATGTGCATGTTAAAACTGTCATGAAGGAAAGATCATAAGTGAAAACCTATGTGTTCAGAGAGCAGAGATGTCTTCATTCAATCTTCCTTTTCAAGAAGTCAGTGTGATACCTCACTGTCTTCTTGCTACTCTTAGGATATCTTTATTTTGATGTTCTATTCCAGTAAAGTTTTGTGTTCACATAATACTACAGTTTTTGCCGGGAGCTTCAGTATTGTCAGGACAATTTATTTATGATTTTTCAGTCTGTGCTCCGATCTGTTAAAAATAGTTTACTGGATTTCTCATGAAATTTTCTATTGATTTATGATACCTACACTTTAGCTAGTATATCTTTTATACAAAGAACACTGTTGCTCCTCAGATCTGTACATTGCTTGAAAATTCCTACCTTTACACATATGCTTTTTCACACACACAAAAAAAATAATAGTAGAGTACAGATTTTAAAAAGTCACTTTCTAAATGCATTTATTCTATAATCGCTCTTGATAATCCCTATCTTATAATAATAAAATATTAAACCAAATAAAAAATAGAAGGAATATATTCAAAAGCATTTTACAGGTTGGCAAAATCTTTCTTACCTTTTGGAATCTCGTCACTTACCAATCTGCTAAACTGCAAAGTTCATAAAAAATTGCCATGTAGTTATTCTTCTACAGGGATATAAAGAATAGTGTCATTCATCTGTGGCTGACAGCAGGTGACATATACAGCAGTAAATTAAATGTTGTCAGGAAATGTTGCAGGTATTAGTCCTTCTTGTGTCTAGTGTTACATAGTTGTATCAACCCTAGGACAATTTTGTTTCTTCATAGCAAGCATGTTGGCAATATTGAGGCTTAACTCAAGAGTAATCACAGGCCATATCCCACTTCAAGATCCAGTTCACACCCAGGGCTCAGTTTTGGAAAGAGCTTGACTGGTCCAGCAGGGTATGGAAAGGTCCACAAGACAGCCACAACCCCTCTTCTTGTCTAATTTGAGTACCAGTTAGCAAATTAAGGATTCCAAAAATATTGATTAAAAGAGGAGAAGGAAGATCTTCAGGGCAGAAAACCACAAAAAATATATTGGATCTTTCCTAGTATGAGGAAGTACCTGAGTCATCATAAAAACCTAATTTGACAAATATCCTTTACCTAGAGAGAAGAAACCAAACGGTGCTGATGAAACTGAATGGGAACTCTTTAGAAATTCTGAATGCAGTTCTTTAGTGAAGTATGCGAATGTAAGTGGATTGCTTGCAAATTGTGTGAAGTTACAGAAACAGATATTTAGGAATTCACCTAGGAAGATTCAGAGAAAATCTGTTTAATTTATCAGGAGTCTAATGCTGTATTTCTTTTCAGGAAAAATGACAAAAAGGATAAAGGAAAGGTTTAAAAGAGAGATATATAAAGAAAGAGAATCCCCAAATACTGCAGAATGATTTCAAGATCCAAATGGTGATAGCAGTAAAAAATAGTAAGGACTGAAAAACAGAGAAGTGGTGACATTTGTAGTGAAGTACTTTCAGATAGTTCTTATAAAAGCAGTTAGACTTATCAGCCTCAGTTATATAGAAGTTCGCCGGTTTTTGTACTGAATAAACAAAAAAATAATTAATAAAATAAAATTTATAAATTAGTAAAACATAGAGTGGGTCTGCTGAAATCAATTGATTCACATCTTCCATATATTACCAGCAAATCTAAATAATATATGATTCCATCTGTAGTGTTATTTAATTGAATGTATGAATGACACTACAGAGACCAAAATTGTCTTACACTACTCCAAAACTTCATACTTCTACACCTCTTTTGATCTTATGTATACATACTAGATCTCTGTCTTTAATCCAGTTTTAAAAATCTAAGGGTCTGCATATGTGTGATGATCCCTAGCAGTTGCAGGCTGAATACAGTGCATTTAACATAAGTGGTTGGCTTTAAGGGGAAAAAATGTAGTATTACAAATGACATAAAGGTAGGGTTGTTTTTTTCTCTTTCAAGACATTAGCACATCTCATAACAGAAATTATCATCTGTGTTTCATCTATACTAATGTAACTATAAAATTTATTTAACTCTACTAAATAAGGCTATAGAAAACAAAAATAAACTCATCCTATGAAGTCACTACATAAAATGGACAGAATATTTTCATACTAGAATCATCATGAATTTAATTCTTTTAAATTGATTGAAATCTATAGTGTGAGGGTTTTTAAGAGCCAGTACACGCTTACTCTCATGGTAGTTCAGGAAAATGAATCACATATTTTAAGAAACTGGGGCTTGTCGTAGCTACAACATTCAATTACTTACTTGCTGTTTCCAGATCAATGGCCTTGAGGGAAAGTAAGGTTAATTAAGCCTTAATTCACTCAAGATAAATTGACATTTTTGTCTCACAGCTGTAACTGTCTAAACAGAAAACTTACCAGTAGTGATGGGAGTTAATAATAATACCAAAAAAATCTGTATTCCTTCCATCACTATTTAATAAAAGCTTCCCTTTGTCCTATGAGTTTAAAATCCTGTAGGTGTAGAAGCAGTCATAATACTTGCTTACAAGTCACCTACCAAACATTCAGAAACATTTAATGATTCATTGTAAAATCATGTTAAATTGCTTTAGAAATTAATCTAAAACTTAGATGTAACTTCCATAGTTTCAAATCCCAAGAACAAGTGTCTAGCTTCAGTTTTAGCACCACAGCTTAGCTGGTTGCTAATGAATACAACTTCTGTGGCATATACAGGCAAAGATGGATCATCACAAGTAGGACTACAAAGAACTCTGGAATTGTCTTTGAGATCAAACAGTTCTGAAAGAAGTTACAGAGCATTTTGATCTTTGTGTTTATTCAGAAAATTAGGTCCTTCACTTTTCAAAACCAGAAACCACTCTAACAAATTGAAGATTATTCCAAGAAATAGAACATTATAATATTCAATTCCAGGGGGTGAGGGGGATAATTGTTTTACATCAATGGCATTCAAATAGTTACATTAGCACTACTCCTTTGCTTTAGAAAAAAAATCTTTTCTTCTGTATATGTAAAGTGTCATGGATGTGACTTAAACTAATACACCAGTTTCCCTACTCTCCCTAATTTGTCACTTCCATCTGAAAAGTGTGGGTGAAAAATTCTAAGAACCTGGTTTAGCTGTAGTTCTATTTTTCATCATACAAATTTCAGGGCAAAGACAAATCAGCTCTGCTTTGCGTTTCAGAAGGATATCTCAGTTTCTCTGACTGTGTGTACCTTGCACCATTACAGTAGCCTAAATTTTATTATTGATCATCTCCAACCAATGATATCAAAAATACTACACAGACTAGTAAAATTTCACAAAGGATATATGAATCTTTAAGGACTGAATTCCATTTAGTGGTCTTAATTGCAGCATCTGTTCCCTTGGTGTAGTGACATCAAAATTCATTACAACATAGCATTGTTACAATGCAGAAGAACATAATAACATCATTGCCATATAAAAGACTTATAGCAAGCTAGATTTCCAACAAAGATGTGAAAGGAAAAATGATTGTTTTTTGAAAAATACCAATTTGATAGCAGTATTTTTTTTTCTTTTAATGAGCCTTTAACTATAATAGTACTTTTGTGTGTAGAAATAAAACATTTCAGAGGGTTTGGGGTTTTTTTTTCTTGTCTGTCTTGTTTTAATTCTAAAACAATTCTTGCCAAAGTGTTCTTTAGCAACTGAAAGTATTTGTTGATCTTTAATTTACTTGATTTGAATTTAGGATCATCTTGGCTAATTTGGTATTCCAAATTTCTAAAACCATGTGATGTTATTTTTTGTAACGTTTTCTTCCATAAAATGCACATGTGGAAGATCAGTCTTAATGGGCCTCTGCAAAAATTATTAGCATCTGAATCAAGTCTTCTGTACAGATGAGCAGCAAGCAAAGTCACCTCTTGAATTTGCTAGAACTGTGACTTCCAGTTCTCAATGACAGTGTGGACAACTGTGTGAAGCAAGTAACATGCTGCAGGCAACATCGCTCTTTACTTGCCTGTCAGCTTGGACCATTGCAGCAGTGACAGTTTCCTGAGGCTGAAATCAGTATCAGAGAATCTTGTAACAGTGTGTTGTCAGTGAGGCACATGTTAGAGGTATGAGATTTACAGCCAACAGTTAAAGGTAACCTTATTTATTTTTGTTGCTTTTCAGTTTGTCCAAGATTTTCCTTTGTTTAGGAAAAAACTCAGAAAAATACATGAAAATACTTGAAATTTTAGCTATTATATTTTTATTCAGATAATTCTTTCTCACGCTCTGAAGATGTTCACTGAAAAGTTTTTGAGACCAAACCTCTAGTCTTAGCAACAAAGCCACTTCCTCAGCCATTATGCTCTCCCTTTATTGGAGTGAATAGAAAACTGAACCATGAAAATATCTGCTAACCTCTATCATGGCCTCAGCTTGACAAAACTTTTGCCACATTCAAAACCAGTACTACATGTCTGCACACGTACATAAGAAAAAGGGGTTGGAGAGAAGTTGTTACAAACATAAAAGGGTAGAAATTGGTCAAGAGAATTTGTATTTAATATTAAGAACACTGGAGAAACTAAAAATGAAGGGCTTCAGTAGGTTTAAATGTCTCAAAAGAGAGTGATTGTTTACACTTATTTCAAATCCACACTTTTCATAAGTCTTTTCATTAGTGTTACAACTATTTATCTAGATGCATGCTAAAGCTTCAGCTAAATACTAGTGCTACTAGGCAATGCTTTTATTTGTCCTCTGCTTTTTCCCTAGATCCAGTTATTCTCCAGAAAGGATGTCCATATTAAAATCATGGCCCCCCTAAATTTCATTAGTACAGGGTTTCATCCTCATCCCTAAAAATAAAAAGGAGAAAAGTTATTACTAGATTATTTTCTACTGACTGCCTCATACTCATCCTGAGACTAGCAAGCATTTCCTTTATTTAACTTTTGCTGAAGTAGAGGAGACTGGACTGTTAGGATGGAAGAGTGCCAGGACTGACAGAGTGTCCCTGGCAGGTGGTAATAGCCTGTTGTCATATGGAGGAAATCTGACTACTATTCAGCCTCAGTCCAAATTGGTGATCTAAAATTAGCCATGAAAGTCATAGAAAATCCTAACAATGTGTATCAGATGCATATCTTTCATGACAGATCCATTTGAAGCTTTAATGATTAAAGAATAAAAATTTTATTTAATTGTTCACTGTATCCTCAAGTCTCAATTCAGAAGGAAGAATTAGAGTTGATTCAGGTACCTAAACTGCTTTACGCCAGTTTTAATATGAGTGTACAAGAACCCAAACAAACAAACAAACAAACCCAAAACACCACCAACAAAACAAACCACCAAATCCCCTCCTTAAAAAATAAAATTTTAAAAAAAGTGTCCAAAACAAAAATAGTAGAAAAATAGAGGAACCTTGGCATCTTTATTTTGTTTGTTTCCTGGTCAAGATCTCATATGACCTTCTGTATAATTAGTTTTTAACTGGGTTAAAACCCACCCCACAAGAGGCTTTAAAAGTTCTAGTGTTGGTGCAAAATTAAAAATTCAAAGTGGAAGCACTCCTTTGGGGCCAGTATTGTCTCTCAAGCCCTGAAAGCAAGCAGGCATGGCAGCATGTCTGGGGTTGACCACAGATTTCTAACCTGAATTTGGGCATTTCGTGTAATTTTTCTGGCCCAGACATTGAAATAAGAGGTCCATGAGTCACTCTAGGACAGAGGCCTTTGTGCCTGAGGGTGCAGTCCCATGACACTTTAAGCTGAATTAACACAAGGTCATTGCAATCCTGCTCTAACCTCACCGGCTAGACTCCCATTTGCCTTAACTGTGGTTTGAAAACAAGTTCAAGACTGCAGCAGTGACTGATCTGGATGAAACAATCTGTCTGTAACCTGAATCTACAAAAATGTGATTTGTTTTCAGTCTTTGTATCTCTCTGAAACAGCTCATTTAGTGTCTGACACGCTTCTGGTTGAGGCACGAGGGAGTGGTGTTACCAGGTAGAGTTGAAGGAGGTACGTGACTGCAGAAGGTACAACTTTGACTGCTTTATATAGGAATTGGGTTTTAATCTCCTTGTATATAAAATGGGATGGTAGCTGTTTATCAAGACTGCTATAAGAATCAGTTAATCATAAATCTTACTGATGCAATTTGAGACCTCAAGATACAAAGCTCTTTCCAATTTTATTTTATTGAAGTTTTTACTTTATCACAAAACCCTGAGATTCTTAAACCATTGCTCACATTTATAGCAATACATTTTAGGAAAAATAGCAGAGAACAAATCACTACAAAACAAAAAAAAAAGAATAAATCACATTCTGAAGAGACTGTACTAAAATGATTTCATTTTGAACTTTATACCTTCATTTTAGCAGCTTTGTTAGCTCCAGCATGCAGAGCAGTTTGAATTTCCCTGTGGCTCCGTGGTGCCTTTTAGCAGGGTTTTTTTTTTTAAGGTTCTGTCTTCATTGAAAGCCTAATGGGTGAACAGCAGTTAGCATGGGACCTAAATATCACAAACCTACAGGGGCAAATGACTCACTACAACTATAGTAAAAAGGTACTTAGGGAAAGAATAACAGGCTCTTGGTAAAGAATGTCAATAATGTTCATTACAGCCACACTGTCTCACTGAACTTTTTATTTGTTTTGCTTGCATTCCCAGACTTAGAAAAAAGGTTAAGGGAGAGAATATAAGCTTCCTTCATTTAACATCAGGAGTAGGGAGCAGGGAAGTGATCATGCCCCTGTGTTTGGCACTGGTGAAGCTACACTTTGAATAATGTGTATTATTGGGTATTTGGGCCTCTCACTCACAAGAACTGTAAGTGCTGGAGCACACCCAGAGAAGGGCAATGAAGCTGGTGAAGGGTCTGGAAAACAAATCTTAGGAGGAGAGGCTGAGGGAACTGGGATTGTTTCGCCTAGAGAAGAGAAGACTGAGGGGAACTCTTATCGCTCTCTACAGCTACCTGAAAGAAGGTTGCATTAAGGTGGGTGCTGATCTCTTCTCCCAGATTACTAGCAATAGGACTAGAGGAAAGGGGTTCAAGTTTTTCCAGGAAAGACTTAGATTAGGTATGAGGAAAATTTTTTTTACTGAAAAAGATGTCAAGCACTGGAAAAGGCTGCCCAGGGAAGTGGTAGAGTCACCATCCCTGGAGGTGTCAAAAAATGTGTAGGCAGGGCACTTCAGGACATGGTTTAGTGGGCCTGGTGGACTTGGGTTGACAGTTGGACCTGCTGATCTTAGAGGTGTTTTCTAACCTTAATGATATATATATTCTAACTATTAATCTATAATTTTATATTACATTAATAAATAAATGTTAAGTGTCTAAAATATTCCTGAGAGTCCAGACTGCCTATTATAGACTGTGCCTGCATTTTTTCAGAGTCTAGTGGTTATAATGCTTCTGCTATTTTATGTGCAGCTTCACGCATTTTTAAGTAGTTTGATTTTTGGGGTAGTTCAACTGGCTAGCTTGTAAATCTGGAGCAGTATAGAGAAAAAGAAAGATTTAGTTACTCAGTACATGACAGGTGTCTTGTACAATTCCTGGTTTGAAGTCCATCCATTGCTCCAGATCCAAAGACATTCAGTAAAACTCAAATTGCTTGAAAGTCCTACTATTTACAGCTGTAAACATGTGATATGTATGAATTCTTCTCAAGGAATTGGTATTTCCCTGTATGATGTTGACTTACTTTCAATGATGTGGAAGTGATCACAGCACCAAGCTTGACTGAGTTTAAGCATCTGGATCATTCTCTGACTTGTCTGGCCCTGTGTGGAGCCAGGAGTTAATGATCCTTATGTGTCACTTCCAACTTAGGATATTTTATGATTCTATGATTTAAATCTTCCTGTGTACCAGAGTGCTTGGTCCTTGACATTTAAAGATATTTTACATTCCCATATTCAAGCTCATGAAGATGAGACACATCATATTACTTAATTTTCATACTTTTGTTTTCTAAATGACGAGTCCTGATGAGAGTTTACCTACAAAGTTTGTTCTTTTCTAAATTATTTTTTTCTTATTCATATTGATCATATATTCATGTAGATGCTCAAGATTAACGTTTATATAGTTCAAAATTTACATAGCATCGATGACTGTTCTTATTGATATAATTACCAATTCGCATTTGTAATATAATATCTAGATACTATTCCTTGAGCACCCACAGAGATGCTTTATAAGAAGTACAACTTGTTCCATCTGGAAATGAAATGCTAGTAGGATTTAAGGAATTGTTCAACACGACTTCCTACTTAGAGAAATACTGAAAGTTACGTTTGGTCATTACTGTCTATCAAAGTACACAAATGACCAAAAAGGAATAAGGTTTTAAGAATTTTATCAAAGAAATTCTGTGTGGAAGAGGTGCCTAAAAAGAAAGACAGCAAAAATATATTTTCAGTCTCATGACTGTTAATTGACATGAAATAAGATGTTATGTAAAAAGAGAAAAAGTTTGTTGCTTGGGTTTGGGTTTTTTGGATTATTTTTTTTTTACCCTGATTAGTAAGAAATTGCTGAGATGTTGTTCCTTGAAGAAGGTACAATTTGTTATAGCAATATTGGAACTTTTGGAAATTAGTATTACAAATGGTACTATAAGAGAAATGCTGCTGATTTGATGTAATGGGAAAATCACAGAATCACAGAATTACAGAATTGTAGGGGTTGGAAGAGACCTCAAGAAATCATCAGGTCCAACCCCCCTGCCAAAGCAGGCTCCCTAGCTCATATTACACAGATAGGAAAATCACTTAATTATTTCATGTGATATCTGAGCAGAGCAGAAAAATAATACAATGCCCTGGCTTCCAAAAATTTCACACAATATCTGTAATTAAAATTATTTTGTGAAGACAATGAAAAAAGTACTTATGTGAAACAAATAAGAATTTTCAAAGAATAATGCTTTTGTGTTATGTCATATATTACAAATACCTGTGAGTTCACAAAAGAGATAACAAAATTGCAATAAAAATTAGAAATTCTATAAAAAACCCCATATTTAAATATTTGTGGGAAAAAATATTGCAATTCAATGCAATTAAATATCTGCTGCTCTTTTGCCCTGTTTTGAAATATCTATGCATGAACTTAATGGAACTATTTGATTTTAATTCATAATATTAGGGTTTTGAATTCCCATATCATAGGTGAAAAATACCTCGAGGTGGGGACTGGGTAGCTATTAAAGCAACAGCTATAGCAATTTCTTGTCTATCACAGGAAGAACAGTAACATCAGGTATCTTTTCGGACTTTTAGAACAAAACACCACCCCCAAGACAGACACACTTCAATCTTTTTTTTTTTTTGAATATCTGTAAATCTGACAATCGTGAAGAAAAAAGAGACCAGCCACAAAAAATATTCTAGTATGCAGTCTAAATATGATTTCTATATATTTTTAGTAATTGTCTTTTTACAGTCAACTGGAGTCGTTGAAAACAGCATTCCAGTACAGTGGAATGGAGGTTGAAACAGCACTCCAGTACTCCAATATGTAGTAATTAATGTAATTCACTTAACTTGAGCCTTTATCTTATGGAAAAAACGCAGTGAAAGTATAGTAATACGTTAAAGTAACCCAGATACTCTGCTAAAGCAATTTCAGTTACATCTCTGCTTAATCATGACTCTCAGCTTGGAGGTACTCCTTTAGCAATGAAAGAGGAGAGATTGAATTGGCAGAGAAAAAAAACGATCAATGAATTAAAAAGCCCAAACCAAACCAAAACAAAAAACTTGTTTTTTAATACATGTGCTAAAACCAGTGCCACTGAAACTTCAGAAGTGAAAAGGCTGTATCTAATTACTTTGAGTGTGTGAGCCGAAGAATAGGAAAAATATTATAGAAAGCATTTTGCATTCAGGTAAAATTGCTCATGTTTATGTGCTTAATGGCGCTTTGAATTTCCTCTGTCAATTTTTGTTGCTTAAAGTTTAACCATTTGTGACTGAAGTGAAGTAGATCTTTGTCTTTCAAGGTTGCTTAAACTCATTTTTTATGTTTAATTGTTGGACTATAGAGAATTAGCACAGTAATAATTGAGATTTGAAAATCAATGAGTGCTTGGTGACATATATAAAAATATATATATAATGTTGTGTTAAAAAAAAAGGAAATCAGGATGCGCGAGAACTGGTCTGTGAGTGCAGAAAGAATCTTACTGTATAAGCTGTCCTCAGAGTCTGTAGAATGCTTATGAAAAGGTCCATGGCAGACAAGTAACTAAAACCAAATCTATTGTTAGAGGCTTCAAGTTACCTTTGGAGTCTATGTTGCTATAAGAAAAGAAATCAGGGAGTTACAAGCTAAAGTTATACATGAAAGTCATACATTTTACAAACATTGAAATGATATGGTTGGTTCTTATGCTTTTTTGACAGGCAATACTAAAGATCTAGGGGAAAAAATGCAGGAAATTTATTAAAATGCTACGATTTTTACTATTTCCTCCTCCACTAGAAAACACTTTTAGTACTTCTAGCATAGCATATAATTGCTTTTACATTAAACTGTCACAGTCCTGCTTTTCAGGTATACCATAAAGGTAATGGCAAGATGCATTTGCTGAAAATACTGGTAAATTATGATAAACTTTTCTCAAAAATGTGTTCATTTCTGCAGTGCTCCACTATAGCAAATCACTTTTAAAAATATAGTTAATACCTTCAGTTCTTTTGAAGTATATTTCTGAACAAGGCTGTTATAATGCAGACCTACTACTCCAAGTGCATAAGTATTATACATCTACGATTCTATCAGTAAAAGTATAACAGAAAGATGTTTTGTTTCTTGTTGATTTAACTCTGTTAGTTTTAGCAGAATTATACTAGGAAATTGGATTTTGTAAATATTCCCAGAATTGAGTTATACATAAAAGACAATAAGACAGTCAAAGATTATGGGTAGATGACCCACATCTCAGGAAATTTCTAGATACAATGAACTTGAATTGGTAATATAATTTAAGAAAATCGTGATAAACCCTCTATTGCTTTGTTCTTTGACAGTGTGGCAAGAGATTTTCTGTGTTCTTGTCCCTTAAGGACTTACTTTGAAGACCATAGGACTTTAATTGCCTAAGATTCTTATTCAAACATTGCATGAAATCTTGTGAATAAACAGAAAGCATGAGACAAACTCAAGTTGCTACTGTGTCCTTCTTTCTTCCCTAAAATACTCCAGCATATCCACTCTAGGATGGATCCATGTCTGGAGTACTTGGTAACTGTTAAATAGGTACAAATTACTTCCAAAGCTTTGGGTGGACTCTTAACTGAGCAATTCAAGAGTTATGAGGCTAGTTATGCCCACAGGCATTTAACCATCAAATTTGTAAAAATTATGATGCTGTTCTGACCGCAGATAAGAAGTATGAATCTTGTATCTATGTATTTTGACCTGCCACACAGTAACTTTCAAACTGGGAGAGGTTACAGTGGCCATGTTATGTTTATTGTTGGTCTAAGCATATCTTCTGAAGTAGAATTATAGAATCATAGAATCATGGTTGGAAAAGACCTTCAAGATCATCAAGTCCAAGTGTCAGCCCTACACTACCATAACCTCTAAGCCATCTCCCAGCGCACCGCATTTACCTCTTTTTTACACAGCTCCAGGGATGGCAATTCCACCACCTCCCTGGGCAGACTGTTCCAATGTTTCACCACTCTTTTAGTGATTTTTTTTTTCCCCTAATATCCAATCTGAACCTCCCCTGGTGCAACTTGAACCCATTCCCTCTTGTTCTGTTACTAGTTATTAGGGAAAAGAGGCCAAAACCCATCTCACTAGAACCTCCTTTCAGATAGCTGTAGAGAGTGATAAGGTCTCCGTTCAGCCTCCTCTTCTCCAGGCTGAACAGCCCCAGCTCCTTCAGCCTCTCCTCATAAAACCTGTTATCCCCTAATCAGCCTAGTTGCTCTTCTCTGCACTCCCTCCAGCACCACAATGTCCTTCCTATACTGTGGCTCCCAGAACTGCACACACTAAAATACTATTGATTTCTCAGTTGCTTTCATGTGCTAAACCAAAATACGATTTTAACTATGTTACCTGCCTTTCTATGAGGAATCTGTCCCTAAGCCACAGCCTGAAGTAGGTCTCCGAGTTCATTTAATCTGGGTGGGTTTTGAGAAGTTCCAGATAGCCCCAGAAAGCAAGAGTGGCTTCTCTCCCAGTGCCTTGAAATGTAACTGTACCTAATCTCAGAGAATCTTCTTGATAAAGCCCTATCCTTCCTCAAGTACTGTGCTTTCACTATGCACCTGTAAGAAGGCTTTGACCTTCATTTGAAAGTGTTTTCATAGAATCATAGAATCATAGAATCATAGAATCATAGAATCATAGAATCATAGAATCATAGAATCATAGAATCATAGAATCATAGAATCATAGAATCATAGAATCATAGAATCATAGAATCAGAGGGGTTGGAAGGGACCTCAAGAGATCATCGGGTCCAACCCCCCTGCCAAAGCAGGTTCCCTAGCTCATATTGCACAAGATATGCATCCAGACAGGTCTTGAATATCTCCAGAGAAGGAGACTCCACAACTCCCCTGGGCAGCCTGTGCCAGGGCTCTGCCACCCTTACTGTGAAAAAGTTCTTCCACATATTGGTGCAGAACTTCCTATCCTTCAACTTGAAGCCATTGCCCCTTGTCCTGTCTCCATAGACCATTGAAAAGAGGCTGTCCATTTCCCCGTGTCTCCCATACTTAAGATATATATAGACATTAATAAGGTCCCCCCTTGTCTTCTTTTCTCCAGGCTGAACAGCCCCAGCTCTCTCAGCCTTTCTTCATAGGGGAGATGCTCCAGGCCCTTAATCATCTTTGTAGCTCTTCTCTGGTCTCTCTTCAGGAGATCCCTGTCTTTTTTATACCAGGGAGCCCAGAACGGGACACAATACTCCATATGGGACCTGACCTCCTTCGACCTGCTGGCCACATTCCTTTTGATGCGCCCCAGGATCCCATTGGCTCTCTTAGCCACCAGGGCACACTGCTGGCTCATGGCCAGCAGTTTTCCTTCTTTCTTTTCTTCTTTAATCTTTCTGGACTTCTCTGAAGTGTGAATTTGCTTTCAGAATTTATGTCTTGCCAACAGCCTTTTAGGTAAGACAACAGTCGTTTGCTCGCATGTGATAATAAGTTTTTATACCTGACAACAATAAATCATAAAGGGAAAGGATGTAGGGTTTTTTGGGTTTTTTTTTTCATTGATATCAGATATATCCTCTGGCACAACACCCAAGTTCTTTGAAGGTCCTCTGAAATGAATATTCCACCTGCAAACACCCATAGTGGACAGGCTTCCACCAATCATGAACAGTGTAAAATAGGGAGTACTTTGATGCATTGTACAGTCTATATTTGAGGTGACAGATGACAAACAAGAGGAGAAGATGTAAATGATCTCACTAAAATCATCATGGTCGTCATGATAATGGCATTTACCTCATGATTAAAAAAATAAATCACAAACTCTCAGTGTTGCTGAGTCCCCTTGTCCATGATAATAGAAAAGAATCATAGAATGGTTTGGGTTGGAAGGCACCTTAAAGATCATCAAGTTCCAATACCCCTCCCATGGCAGGTACACCTCTCAATAGACCAGGCTGCTCAAGGCCCCATCTAACCAAGCCTTGAACACCTCCAGAGAGGGCGTCAGCCACCACCTCCCTGGGAACCTGGTCCAGTGCATCATCACCCTCTTAGTGAAGATTTTTTTCCCTAATATCCTATCTAAATCTACCCCCGTCCAATTTAAAGCCATTCCCCCTCATCCTATCACTACATGCTCTTCTAAAAAGTCCCACCCCAGCTTTTCTGTGAGTCCCCTTCAGGTACTAGAAGGCCGCTATGAGATCTCACTACAGCCTTCTCTTCTCCACGCTGAACAACCCCAACTCTCTCAGCCTGTATTCAGAGAAGTGCTCCAGCCCTCTAGTCTGATCTCTGGAAAGCTTTTGGTATTCTATGATGACTATGGAAGTCCCATTAACAAAATTGATCACGAGTTGCTGCTTTGCCTGTGTGTTGTTCTTACAAGAACTTTTACCTTCTGTCCACAAGCTTAGATTTCTCTGCTCCTTTATCAGAAAAGCAAGTCACTTTTCACCCACAAAAGAATATGTAAGGAAGTAGGAAATATGAAATAAATTAATATCAGAAGAAGAGAGGGAGATGCAAAAAAAAAAAAAGTAATTTCTTTAAAAAAGAAAGGAAAGTAATCTGTGGTAAAGAAATGGGGAGTGTCGTCTAATCTCTATGGAAATTGTTCATGAAAATGCTGGACAGTGAAAGCAAGGGTCCTTATATTACCTGAAACTGTGCCTGATTTAGAGCTTACCCTACATGACTAACAATATCACAGAGCCACAGGAAAATACTGCAGTATTTGAATATATAAAAGGCCATTGCTGTTACTCATATACTAACATTCAAATGGAATGTCAGAAACCATCAGTTTTGTCAATATCTTACTAGATGACTGTACAAAATAAAGCAAAAAATACCCAAATAAAAACAACTAAGTTTAAAAAATAGCCTTTTCCATTTTATATTTTTATAGTTAAAATAGTTAATTCAAAGTTTAAAATAATCTCATATAAAACTCTTGTTACTTTTTTCTTAATCTAACATAATCCTCTAAGAATCACTCTAAAACTGCCTAAAGTACTTTGTGGCTTAAGGGAATACCAACTGAGTATGAGTTTTTCTTGAAAGTATTGCTTCTAATGTATCAGAGGTGCATTATAAACTCTACTTTCTTAAGCTTTTCAGGTCTTTGTATCACCTGTAGAAAAAACATCATCAGTCCTACAATGGTTCCTAATACAGCACATAGATATTTCTTTAGTGACATGGGTAGCACAGAAAGAGAGGGGCTGGGCTGAGAATTGCCATGTTCCGTTATGGCCCATACAACCACATCGCACATTTATCAGCAATGACCTTCATGCCATTTACAACTGGTACAGGACCCTGAGAATACCCATAAACCCCAGTGGCCCTGCCCAAACTCACCTGAGATCCTGACTATTGCTCAGGAACACTGCTACAGCTCAACCTAGGGTACCCAGTCAAAGTCTGAGACACACTGTAGGATAGTCAGTACCCAGCTTCATCCCCTGCTGCTCCTCATTTGACTGAACCACCTGGCATGACCTGGGACCTGATCCCTCTCTTTGCCTTTGCATGCTGGTTGGGGTCCTTTGGTGGGACCTATTACCATCACCATTCTGACAGTGCTCTCCCTGTAGAGATGCTCTTGGTCTTAGCACTGCCAGGGCAGGGTTACTGCCCTGCTTGAGCATTAGCTTGATTCAACCCCCAGCTTGTCACCCTTTCTGGAACATCCCTGGTTCGGCTTTTTCCACAGATGTGACACCTACCAGGTGTTGAGAAACAGATTAGGGTTTTTTGGGGGGTTTTTTTGGGGTTTTTTTTCCAATTGGCCCAGGTCATCCTGTTATTGCTAAAAAAGTCCTGCATGTGTGTAAAACAATACCTGCTGAAGGGACATGTGTCCCATTACCCCTGTGGTGCTTCATCTGAAGCTTAGCTATGTGACTTATGCTTGGTACTAGTGGAAGAAGAATAGCCTTGTACACAGCCATGATCACCACAGTGCATGCCACATGACATGAGGTTCCCAAAAAGAACCTTTCTAAATTGTTAATGACAAAAGTCATAACTGTGATCACTGTTCAGAATCACAGCAGATAAGATTAAGACTAAGAAGCACACATAGTTGTCTCAATCTGAGAAGGCCTGGACTGGGGAGATTTGTTGTACACAGGGTAAGATTAGGACTTGATTGATTCTTTGATATGGGAGAAAAAGAACTTGACAAGGAACAATGTGAAGTTTTAGACGTGAACAGATTTTGAAGTGCTAAAGTCCACCTTACTGTTACTAAAATGACACTATAACCTGTGCCCCAAGATGGCATGCCATATGATACTGCTTTTCCACCAGCATGCACTTTAAGGGATGAAAAATTTATATATTTTTCATAGAGTCAAAACCTGCTCATTCAAACTACAACTTTATCAGTGAAATTTCATACTGCTACTTAAGTACCTCTTATTCCTACAAATTAATACCAAATTGCCCTCCTAACTTGAACCTTTGAAGCTCCACACAGATTCTAAGAGGCTTAGGTTACAAGGTAAAAGTTTAAGTTTTCCGCCCTTCACTCCAGTGTGCACATTCCTGCACACACTTATTTCATCATAGTTGTCTATGTAACACTGTATCTAGCTTAATGAAAGACCACAAGATGGAACAATAGACTTATATGAATAATTCTGCAAATATGTGCACATCTACCTGACCACCTGATCTATGAGCACACTTCATATAATTATGAAAGTTCATCTGCCTTCAGCCACCCGCAGTGATTTTCTGAGGTGAGCTGCATTTTTTATCTTTCTGTTTAACAAAGATCACACGCTAGCCAACATGCTATCACAATCAGGAGACCAAATCAATGTATGCCTGACCTCCCAAAGCCTACCCTTTAGCTTATTACAAACAGCAATGAAAGATGTGAAGCTGTAACAGTGTGAGATGGTCTATTCACACTGTGCTCTTTTAAACAGCATCTTCACCTGCTGTTGTATGATTTTCCTTAGAATGGTGATAAAGTTAGGCATGTAGAAAAAAACCGAAACTACTTAGTCACTTAACAAAAGCCAATAAAATTCTAGGACATTTCAGCCTAGCAATTCAGACAAAATTTGAAAGACAATATAAAAGATAGGAAAGCACAAAGCAAGTCAACTGATGCCTTGCCAGACCTTTAAGTAAAATATAAAAAAAAATATTAAAAATCTAATATTGAAAGGAAATTGATGTTTTGCTGATATTTTTGTCTTCATAGGTCTGGTTCTGAACATAATCTGTGGAGAATGAAAATCTTGATATGAGACAAAAGCAACCTTTGCTTTATAAGGTATGAACCCGCTTAAAGATTTTTCTTTGTGACTATACCTACCTGTTCAGGTACACTATGCAAAGCCTCAAGTATCTATCTTTCCTCCTCCACCGCAACTAAGCGAAACCGAAACTGTAAGATCTAACTTCTCAGAATCACAGAATGGCTGAGGTAGGAAGGGACTTCTAGAGGTCATCAGGTCTAACTTCCTCTGTTCAAGTAGGGCCACCTACAGCCCGTTACCCAGACAATATTCAGGTAGACTCTGAGTATCTCTGAGGATGCCAAACTGTACCCATGCTTAGTCAGTCTCACAACAAAAAAGCACTTTCAGATGGAATCACCTGTGTTTCAGTTTATGTCCATTGTCCCTGGTCCTGCCACTGGGTACCTCAGAAAAAAGCCTGGGTTTGTCCTCTGGCACCATCCATTCAGGTATTTATATGTTAAGATCTCCCTGAGACTTCTCCAGACTCAACAGTTTGTCAGCATTACTTCATATGAATGATGCTCCAGTTCATTATCTTAAAGGCTCATCTGCTGGGTGTTTTCAGCTATATCCTTGTCTCTCTTGTACTGGAGAGCTCTGAACTGAATGAAAACTCCAGGTGTGCCTTTACCAGTGCTAAAACGAGAAGAGCCTCTCTCTACTTGCTGGCAACACTACTCCTAATGCAGCCCAAGGTGCCATTAGCTTTCTTTGAGGCAAGAGCACATTGCTGGCTCGTGTTCAACTTATTCATCAGGAACCCCATGGCATTTTCTGCAAAGCTGATTTCCAGGTGGGTAGACTCAGGCATATACTAGTCTCTGGGGTTGTTCTTCCACAGGTGCAAAACTTTGCACTTGTTATTGAACTTGAAGACATTGTCAGCCCATTTTTCCACTCAATATATTAAGGTCCTTCTGAATTGCAGCTTAATATGCTGGCATATCAGCTACTCCTCTGAGTTTTGTATAATCAACAAGTTTGCCAAGGATATTTCCTCAGTTTTCAATGGTAATCACTTGTCCTATATCTCTCGAACAACTGAAAAGGCTCCAGGGAGGCCTTACTTTTCACAAAATCATGGAATCATAACATGGTCTGAGTTGGAAGGGACCCCAAGGACCGTATTGTTCCAACTCCCCTGCCACAGGCAGGACCACCAAACTCCAGGCCTGGATCTACACAAGGACGTCCAGGGCCCCAACCAATCTGGTCTTGAACACCTCCAGGGACGGAGCATCCACCACCTCTCTGGGCAGCCTGTTCCAGCGCCTTACCACTATCTTTGTAAAAAACTGCTGATTTTGTAATTATATCCTTTCCTCTTTTAATTATTTTGTACAAGTTAAGTCACTAGAAGAAGTACAACTAATTGAGGGGTGACAGGAGAGCTAAGTCAAGTCTTTATTATATTTTTCCCATTATCATTATTGCCCAAAATTTCACAAATTATTTTTAATGTTCCTATATATTTCCTGTTGTTTTCAGGACTCAGAGTAACTGTTTCTTAGCACTTTCATCACTCATGCTAATTGGATAGTTTATTTGTCTGCTATTCTTACAAGAGTTCCTATAAATGGTCTTTTTGTGATCAAGATTCTTAGAAAAAATTCTGAAGAATGGACGGTTTATTATATGGCAGGATATACTTAGCATACTCATGAGGAGAGAATAATGGTGTTGATAATCAGTTATTACCAGTACCTTTACGACATTTTTATGAGATAGTCCGAAACATGATGGCATTTAATCTCCCATAAACAGCTGGCAAGAAGATAGAATGGTGACTTTGGACTGGCAAGGTGCACAGGATGTATTACTTTCTGGAGAAAGACAGAACTCACTTCCTTTTGCTATTTTACATAGTATTGTTGAAAATACTGACTTGGACAGGTAGGAGGCAATGTTTATTTATGTCAGAGGGACTACAAAAAAAAAAATAGGAAAAAAAATATGAGTCAGACATGAAGCTTCAAACTTTTTGCCATCTTACTGGCTGTTAAAAGATAAACTTCCCCTTATCCTCATTGGTCATGAGCTAGAAGTCAAATACCAATTCTGGGGATTTTTTCAGGTTTCATTAGAAGCACTTCAAACAGGAATACAATTTTAGCACTGAGATAATGACCTGAGATAATACCCTGATAAGAATTTATATTAGACTTGCAATGTTAAAAGGTCATGCAGTGAGTGCTACGTTATTTTAGTAGTTTTCTAATAGTGTCAACTTCTTGTTCTGACTGCGATGCTTAGTTGGGATGGGTGAAAAGGTCTGGTTTTACTTTTGGGGTAGGTGACATTGGTACACTTTTAAACCTGTCATTTACCATTTTTGCTGATTGTGAAATTTCTTTAATGTCTCATTTTGAATAAGATACCACAGATATAAAAAATAATCTTGGTACTGCACTAGCAAATATTAAGACCTAAAATACCAGGTGTAGATGTGACTGCTGTATGAAAATGCTCAGAGCATGAAAAAGCAACTATCTACTGACCTATGTTTATTTACAAAATCAAAATGATACAAAGAACTTGAGCAATAACATGTCAGTAGACATACACTTTTTTTTTTTCATTTTGCGGAATTGAAGGCAACACACAAGGAGAATTATTCAAAAAAGTTCAGCTTGTTACAGCTTTTGTTGTGTCTCCGAGTTAATATCTGTGAACTAAACATAGATTCATAGAAACCAAAAGGCTCATCTAAGCTTCTTTATTACCCTTCAGGTACAGGTCCCCTACCTTATCCACTTAAAACTAATATGCCAATCTTTGAAGCTTACATATTCCTTCCCATTTGCTGTTGCATGTTGTCCCCATCAAAAGACACATCACTGAAGGTTTTCTAATTAAATTCCCAATACATATGATCCAAACTCCTACCAGTAGTCCTACTGGAATAGCATATATTTTGATGCAGGTCATAATGAAGGTAGACTTGAAAGTAGAATAGAATAGAGTAGAATAGAAGAATAGGATAGGATAGGATAGGATAGGATAGAATAAATAGAATAGAATAGAATAGAATAGAATAGAATAGAATAGAATAGAATAGAATAGAATAGAATAGAATAGAATAGAATAGAACAGAATAGAACAGAATGGAAGGAATAGCAGCAGTTGGAAGGGACCTACAATGACCATCTGGTCCAACTTCCCAACTACTACAGGACTGATGAAAAATGAAAGTACATTGTTAAAGTCATTGTCCAAATGACTTTTAAGCACTGACAGGCATGTGGCATCAACCACTTGTCTAGGAAGCCCGTTCCAATGTTTGACAACCTTCTTGATAAATGAATGTCCATTCTAAATGCTCCTGGTGTGGTTTTGAACCATTCCCACATGTCCTGTAACTAGATCTTAGAGATAAGTGCTCACAAAGCTGTAGAGAGTAATGAGGTCACTCCTCAACTTCCTTTTCTCCAAACTGAGCAATGTCCTTAACCACTCATCATAGAAGATTCCAGCCCTTTCACCAGGTTTGTTTTCCCACTCTGGGCACATTCAGGATTCTTAACATACTTCTAAAATTGTGGGGCCCATAACATACAATGATCAAGAGGAGGCTACACCAAGGCTGAATACATCATGACAATCACGTCTTCTGACCAGCTGGTTACACTGTGTTTGATGCACCACAGGATGTGGTCTGCCTTCTTGGCTGTCAGGGCACACTGCTAACTGCTGTCAACCAGCACACCCAGATTCTTTTTTGTAGGGCTGCTCTCCAGCCACTCCTCTCCAAGTTTATACTTGTACCTGATGTGACCCTTTTCTAGGTGCAGAATTTGAATATAAATGTAATCACTGAATCATCACAAATATAAAAAGTTCAGATTTGGACATAAGCCTACATCAAAGAAAGAAGACTGGATATTACACACAGAGCATTTATTTCACATATTCATCCTACTTCACCGTCATCCATTCAGGAAAAATCTGATGTGTTCTGATAGATTATGAAAGTATTTTAAGAATTTATATATCCCTCCACTGTAAACATCAGGTGATTACTGAAGGTCACAGCAGCGGATCTCCTGTGTCAACAACAGACACTGAAATGATACCATCTTTATTTGTCAGTAAAATCATAAAATCTCTTTTACTGTCTACCTGTCCATATCTGAATTCAGTTAGGCTTTCAGCCCATTTCTACAACATTGAATCCATTCTCAACAAATTAACTAACCTTTGCTGTGTCCTGAAATTTGAAATCTGTCTCCAGATGATTTTTCACTGCAGCTGCAGTCATCTATTCCCCATCTGTCAGAATTTGGGAATTAATGTCATCCTGCTCTGCATATATATAGATACACAAATGTCCTGATTTTGGGTAAGAACAGACAAGATATTAAACTGTAGTGTGGCAATCACTAAATAACCCTACCATTGTATGTTATCCATGCTACAGTTGCTATATGTTGTAGCTACTGTAATAATGCTACTGCTATATGTGGTGTTACTGTAATAATCATCCAAATTAATGATGAACTCTAATGAAACTGAACAATGTGATGTGATGACAGAACTAGAACCGACTTCAGCAACCAGCACCCAGCAACTGCCTAGAAATCAACATCTTCAACGTCCAGACTGTGAGCATGTACCGCTCCAGGTATGCCAGCTGCAGGTTCCAGAGGCAGCATGAAACAATCCAACAGCACATGTCATTTCCCCTGCCTTGAGAGGCTGTAATGACAGAGGGAGCCCTGAGTCATGTACTACATTAATTCAACAGACATTTTAGAGGGATGGCTCATAGACTAAGGAAATTATGTCTGTGAAATTATGTCTTTGATATAGATATATATCTCTAAGATGGGGAAAGTGGCAGTGATTAATTGGAGGTGTATAATCTGGGCATGACATAGATGGTATGGAATAAGGAGTGGAATTCTCTATATCTTTTGTCTTTAGCAGATGGACACTTCTGATAGTTGAGACACTGATCTGTACAGGTGGGAAATAGGACATGTCCTCTTTGAGTTGCTAGACCTCCCAGGACAGTTTCTCCACAGACAAGACAATGGAGGAAGAGACTTTCTTAGTATTGCTTGAATCAGACAGCCACTTCATCCACCGTTAGTCCCTCATTACCTTTGCAGTCCGCTACTTCCAGTGAATTGGTTTAAAACAATGGTGCACTCTGTGCAAACTTCCACCACACGGGTTAGGTACATTGGACTGTGGATAACTACATGTTGTCTGGGTCATAACAAACCATCTCCAGCATGGCTAATCCCCTTGGGTACTGAGTAGCTATCTCTTCACAGTGGCACATAACAACAACAGGACATTGAATATACAAAATGGGTGATAACACAAAACAGTTTATGAACCCAACAACCTATCAGACACTCAGCCCACACTCAGACAATCCTGGAGCTGCATACCAAACTGTCCCTCCCTGAATAGCCCCATTCTGTGGTAAGCATGATAATACATGCTATGGAATATCAACTTGGCCAGTGTGGGTCATCTGTCCTGGCTCCTTCTGAAAATTAATTCTATCCTAGCCAAAACCAGGACTGTTCTTTCCTTTCCAGCTAGTTCCTGAGCTACAATCACCCCTGGCCAGCTTCCTCCGAATTATGTGTCAAGAGTTACATCATATAGTATAGAATATCCCTTCGGCCACCCGCCGATCTGTGTCCCTTACCAGCTTCCTCAGCCTACTCGCTGGCAAAGCACTGTGAAAAGCTGAAAAGTCTTTGACATGGTGTAAACATTGCCTAGCAACAACAAAAACATCATTGTGTTGTCAACATTGCTATTTTCCTAAATCCAAGACACAACACTATACCAGATACTAGGAAGAAAATTGTCTCAGCTGAAACCACAATAGCATTAAAAGATTATTTTCCAGAAGAAAACAAACAAAAAAGCCCCACATGCATATACACATTCTTGCATATTCATACACACTGAGTAACATGAGTAAACTATAAATGATAGGTATTATGAACGAATCCTACATCAAAACATTTAATGGCTTTTTTTTTTCTTATATGAGGAAAGGAATAAAAATTTTAGATGATCTTGTCTGTATCTATATAGGGATTTTTAATTTTTTTTTTAATTTCCAAAGCATTGCATATAGCTCGTACCCCTAGAATGTACTTCTCTCTTACAACAGAAAGAAAAAAAAGGAATATAAATTGAATAACATTACCATGATAAGATCTGATCAGCCTGACAGTGCAGAAGTGTGACCATATCCTATATGTAATCTCAGTCATTTTGACAGTTAGATACACTTTAGAAACAGTGGTGCAGACTGACTTTGAACCCGCTTGATCAAAATTTTTTTGAAAGATCCTCACAGCGAAGAGTATATTGAAGTTCTTCAGTATCATTGCTTCAGAAGCAGTCTGACTCCCTTCTAATAAACCTTGGCACAGCACCATGTAAGAAGCAGGGGCCAGCTGTATCTTGGCATAAAACTCTTGTAAAGCCAATAAGGATACATCATGAAGACATTTGGCTAGAAGGTGAAATCCTGTCTTTTGTTAATGCTGAGAAAATCCTACCAAAGTCAAATGCTTTGCACATATATTACTAAAGTAGACTAGTTTTCTGTTTTCCTTGTTTGATATTTTAGCCAACAGTATCAGAAAAATTAAGAAAGCAAAAGAAGTTGATTAACATGATACAAAATCAAACTCCTAAATAATATTTCATTTTGTTTTCTAGACACCAGATGTAATCATTCTTACAATAAAAATGAACTAAAATTAACCTGTATTATTGCAGTATCATTTAATAACATTCAGCAATCACACAGCTTAAACTTGTATGTTTGCATGGTAATAGAATGAAGCAGTCTAAAGAGATTTGTATATACTGTAGTCATTTCTATAAATTACACAGAGCATTTTGCAATATGGTGTCTAAATTTCAAAATTTAAAACACATTAAGCACCTACATAACTAAGAATTTTTATGAGATCAGGTGATTATACCACAATCACCTTTAAATCCGTGCAATTCTGTACTTTGATGGTCAAGCCATGTGGTTAGACATTCATTACAACATGATAGGTACTAACTGAGAAACTGGTAAATTTGTTCTGGCTCTTAAATTTTGTGTCATATTCCACTGAGTCATGAATTGTCACGGCATATATTTCTGAATCCTGGTTCCAAATATTTTCATAGTATGGGAGCATATTAACACACATATATATATACATGGACATATGATTCTTCTAACTTCACAGTGAAGGACAAGGAAAAAACTATTACCAGAGGCCAAAACAGAAAGTCTATAATATGTCACTCCAAGCAACCATTAGGACATATCATAGCTGCATGCTCAATTATAGTGTAATCAATTTAGAGGACTGCACAGCTGCTTCTATCAGGACCAACAGTTAACACCCTTCAAACTGGATATATTTGGTTCATGACATACACCACTGTTCCAGGGAATTTCCATTTCCCCCTTTTTTTTATAGAATGGCTAACCAGAGAACAGACTTCAACATTTAAATATTTAATATAATAGAGCAATAGCAAAAACTCATGCAGACCTAAATGTGTGTTTCTAGCATTATCTCACATTAGAGGGTTAATTACTTTCTTGTTCTTAATATAGAACTGCCTTCAGTTTCTAAGGAAACCAGTGATTTCTTCATGTCTACAAGTACTTGAATCATGTTTTTTGTTTCTTTCTTTTCAGGTTTGTTTTCTGGAAGGTTTTGTTGTTGCTGTTGTTGCTGTTGTTTTTCACTAATGTTAAATAGGAAAGGGAGAAATAACACCAAGATTTAAAAATGGTAAATGCAGGCTGACCTAGTAGTGGATAGATCTGTGATGGTGAGGCAGAACAGTGTGTTGCCTGTGAGGAAAACAGCTGCAGGCTCTGCCTTTAATTGTTTCCTCCCAGAAAGCAAAGTGAGAGGCAGTGAGCATGCAATGACTTTGAGCCCTAAAACTGGTGGTGACTCACCTTCAGCCAGATCAATCTAACTCTGCTCATTGACTACAGCCAACCTTTTCTCCCACATTCCCCGTGTTAGATGTGGTAAAAGTATATGTTTCATGGCGGAAAATATTAAATTTAACTGCAAGTGCAGCAAATCTCAAACCAGAAAACCTGACCATAGAGT
The DNA here is from genome assembly GCA_022605575.1 of Laterallus jamaicensis coturniculus. Lineage (NCBI taxonomy): Eukaryota > Metazoa > Chordata > Aves > Gruiformes > Rallidae > Laterallus > Laterallus jamaicensis. The sequence goes on from JAKCOX010000062.1 coordinate 1,788,848, forward strand.
CCTGCAACACCCAGTCTAGTAAAATGCAAATTATCAAAACCTCAGAAGTAGGTCATAACTATGCACCCAACTAATGCTCAAAAAAACCCCACACTGCAGGCTACTAACCAGAAAGACCTGATTCAGCTGAGGAACTGTTTAGATATTGAGATGAAAATAAAAAGAAGGGTCTGGGGGAAGGAAAAGAAAACCTGGGGAATCCCTTTGAAGAGCAGTCCATTGAACATTGATCTTGGAAATGGAAATTTAGAGTGCATATAATGTTTTACATTATTTTGAGCCAAATTTAATTATTTGATGTCTCTTATGTTCCAGTACTTAAAGTATTATATTGCCCATGTTTCCACAAGGCAAAGAATATTATTCATCATTGCAATGTATAATAAAATCAGATCACTGTAAGTTTATTATAATTTTGCCTGGCAAACTGTAACTAGTATTTAGTGGTAAAATTGGCAACTGTAAGACTTCAGAATCTGTCCACAAGCGGTTCTAAAATAAGTATGCTTATTTCTATCTCTTACAAGGAATGTTATGAATATGCTTAACCACAGGAACATATCATCATAAAGGGAGAAGCAGAATAATGAAAAACCCCTTAGATTTCTTCTATGAAAGGGTTCATTGAATTAGAATTAGATAGGCATGATTTAGCTGTTTAACTGCATTTTGAGTCCCTAAACCTATCCAAAAAACATGTCTTTCAGTAAAGATGACCTTTGTACAGATTTGCAAGTATGGTGTAGCTCAAGGGTAAACCCCTTCAAGGCCTCTATTTAACTGTTCCTCTGCCTGTTTCTCCTGTTGACACCTTTTATATCAGTAGTCTCAGTGCAGGTCTACTTACTGGGCTCTATCCTGGTGACATTCAGGGAGTAAAAAGTGCTCTCCTAAGCACTCAACTATGTCCCTTAACTAAGAAATCACAGGACAAGTAAGTTTCCAAATGTAGCAAGAATGAATTGAGTTCTATTTGCTTTTTTTTTCTTTTAATAAAAATATATTTATTATTCAGTAACTAAATTATAGGATATTCTGGACGACATGGAACAATCTGAATGGCTCCTACAGAAAGGAATCTGGGGCTTTGGTTTGGTGGCAAGATGAATGAAGAGTCTACAGTGTTTCCTGGAAGCCAAAAGCTCCAGCTGTGTCCTGGGATGCATCAAATACAGCATAAGCTGTGTTGAGGGAGATGGCTGTCCTTGTCTATATCTCACTGGTGTGACCCCACCTAGAGTACTGTGTGCAGTTTGGGCCAAATCAAACTATTAGTGTATGCCTGGAGGATGGCAACCAAAATGGTGAAAGGCCTCAAGGGCGAGACTTATGAGGAGCAGCTGAGGTCACTTGGTTAGTTCAGCTTGGAGAAGAGAAGGCTGCGGGGGTAACTTTTCTGCAGTCTAGAACTTCCTCTAGGTGGGCAGGCAAAGTAAAATTGCTGATCTCCTCTCTCTGGCCGCCAGTAACAGAATGTGAGGAAATGAAATGAAGCTATATTGGGGTAGTTTAGATTAGAGATTAGGAAAAGATTTCTCACTGAGAGAATGCATGGCCACCAAAAAACACTTTCCAGGGAAGTGGTTATGGCACCAAGCCTATCAGAGCTCAAGGAGCACCTGGACAATGCTTTTAGTAATTAGATTTAGTTTTAGTTCTGTGATGAATTGGATGGACTTGATGATCCATATGGGTCCCGTCCAACTTAAGATATACTAGGATTTTGTGAATCCACGGTTCTGAAAAATTTGACTTTTGGAATAGTTAAATATTTTCTGGGAAAACTAGAAAGATGGCAAATGTGAAACTGAGTCATTAAGCAGTTTTATCAATTGCAGTTCAAGGTATTTTTTGAATCCAGGATCCATAGAAGTTGCTAGAAAACCAATAATTCTAGAAATGAGATTTTTCCATAACCAACGGGTACTTCCCAGGGAATTGCTCAATAGATAAGATTTTGTGAAACATGTTTTTAATAATCTAAGAGTAATAATTTATTGAATTTTTCATAATTGTATTTAGAGCTATTGCTTTCAGGAAAAATGTTTGCAGAGCTGATTCAGAGCTTGCCTAGATGCTTTTGTGACCAAATTCCCTGTGCTCTGGTCCATAGCTACTGTTTATGATGCTAGTGAGAATAACTCCACCTACTCATGATGTTTAATACATGTTATAAAGGATATAATTCTTTTTCTCAGATATTTTTTCTAACTTCCTTTTATATTTATGTAGCTTATTATGTCTATTTATAAATAATTACATATAAAATAATGCATATCTCAACATTAACCCTTTTAATGTATTAACATGTTCTTCAGAGCATACATCTCAAATGCCTGGTTTTTTTCAAAGGAAACCTTACAAACCTTGCTCTGATAGAATCCTTAGAAGGGAAATGCAAAGGAGAAAAGTATGGATATAACAATGTGTCCTAAGTATCTTGCATGCAAAGTTTCGGAGAAAGAATGTTACCAAGTACACTACATAGAAGTTGTTCAGATATTCAGAATTCAGGAAACAGTACAAACATCTAAAATAGATTATGAAAATCAAAGGTCAGAATTCTGCAGTACTATAGCTGCTTTGTGTGGTTCCAGTGACACAAAGCAATCATAAAGTCAGCTTTAGTAGATGTTTCAACCACTTTTATAGCTGATTTGCAATTTGCAGAATACTCACAATCTTCATTTTAGTTGCAAAAAGTCTTGAGCAACTAATTTTGGCATGGTAGTCACCATTAAGTAATCAACATGAATCAGCAGCTACAATGCAACATGAGATTGTGCATGCCCACTTTCTCATATTAAATGGGTAAATGACTTCAGTTACCTAGCTATCATGGTACAACCTGTTGAGAACATGATAGGTTTTTTGCAGTGAGCATAAATGGAGCTGACATATCACCTTACATATATATATATATATATATATATATATTTGATTTTTTTGGCTTCTGCTTTTTCTTATAGGTAAAAAATGCAATGAGCTTTGTAGCTGAGTATTTACTTGTCAAGCTGTACCTGTCAGGTAACCTCCAACGTGATTTTGGGAGGCAGGAGAGGGGAGTTCATAGTTTTCTTTAATATATTTTAATACTGAAATAAGAAACCGCAGTGACTTTAGTCTTGTTTTCAATATCTTTTTATGCTGTAAAACAAAGCAAGCAAGAAACTTTAATTAGCATGAGTTGATTCCTGTTTCAAGAATGACAAGATGATGAAGTGGCTAAATAATATGTATATTCCTGTTTTTACGCTTTCCAGGACAGAGAAACATGTTTTTAATCCCAAAAAACCCAAACCTAAAAAAAAATAATAATCCTGAAACTATGCTATTCTGTTTACCACCAAATAATGCACTCAAGCAGTATAAAAGTCTTCTAATTCTGAATTGACAAAGTGTGGGAGACTTAAATCTGACATACTGTTTTAACTCAACCATTACTTCATTTTTCTCCATTTGTAGCATGGACTAAATGGAGCGTCTAGCCCAGCTGTGAATTTCATTGGTCTTTTCTGTTCAGGGACTGAATGATCTTAATTTTGTTTAACCTTCTTATTTATTGGATTGACCACAGCCACAGTGGAGAATTGCACTTGCCGTCTTGCAGAAATATTGAAAGAAGAGAGTTCCTTAACTTCCACCCAATCTACTAATCCAGTCAATAATTCAGACTGGGCAGTAGGCAAAGCAATTGCCTGCAGCTACGGCAGTCGTTATTGAACAAGACAAGCAAGATCTTTACTTCAAATAACTGCTCTCACTATTTCTAGCAGGTGTGTTACATATGGAATGCATTTTGAAAATTTAATAAACCATCATCCTTCATGTGTTGCTTGACACTTCTGAATTATGGACTCAGACTTCAGATTTGAACAGAGGGAAGGTGGATTCTGCAAACAAAATAGAATCAATCTAGACAATGCATGTATTCATTCAACTATACAGAAAGTGTTTGCAGAAAGTTACCTCTGCATTCTGAAGCAAATAATACTTTTGTGCCAAACCAAAGTCTGTATGCACTTCTGTTCACTCTGATGATTCAAGCACAACACCCAAAAGCACAATAATAGAAAAGCAAAAGCGAAACATAGCATCAAAACTCAAAATGCTTACAAATGAGGAATGAGAAACCATCCACTTAAAATGGGACCAGCTTCCCAAGGATTTTCCAGGTTACTTCCCACTGATTTAAGGTGGAAGACATCCATGTTCCATACAGCTCCCACTGCAGCAAACAGAGCAGAAACACAGATTCAGCTGATGAGTCACAAGATTTCTGGCAGAATGAACAAAATCACTCAAAATGAGTGGTGCAAACCAAACAATATTGTTATCTTTTCAAATTATTTTCTTTCTTCTCAGACCTCATGCCAAAATGAAGCACCTAAATTACCAACTCATGCTTCTGAACGCTTAAATGGCTTTATTTCATGTTTCATCTCAGATAAAATGGCAGCTTTCAAACATGGTATCTTTGCTTTTCCCTCTTTCAAAGATGATGCTTATCTCACTGAAGAGCTGTTTTATCCATCTTTAGTGCTTTTTTTGTCAGCGGGTTAAATCTTGATCTCTCTGGCAGCATCTAGGTTTTTCTGATGGCATCAATAGAAAGCATGACAGTTGAGTCCTCTGGACTGGTTTTCGTATATCCTGTAAGGTCTGTGTACTATCACACACTGTGATCCAGTTCATAGCAGGAAACTCATGTTTTACTCCAGAATGGCATGAACGAATGTATAAGCAATGTACACAAGCCAGGTACCAGCAAGAAAGGGGAAAAGATAGTGAGGCAACTGGATGTGTGCCTGTCAATGCATAAACAAACCAGTTTTAGATTTAACTTCTCATAAATTCAGTCATATAGATAAAGTGCATGTGACTGGACTGTGATCACTCCCGACTATGTGCAATTCAGTGAGGAAAAGCCGACAACTCTGAGAGAGGATTTTGTCCACTGAAGATCAACTGAAAAGGCTGATCTTTCCCCCCAGGTGACACAAGGAGCTAAGGCTGACAAGTCTTTTAATGCTCCCATCTCAGTTTAATGACTAAACAGATTAGGGTATGAATACCAGTTCTTCTCAGCATAAGGCCCTTTTTTTTAAATATTCTTTATTAAAAAATGTAGTTCCCTCTCTGTCTAGTGACTATTTCTACACACTTGTGGAATTACATTCTGAGCCCACTAAAGGCAAGGCTCAAAATTCTCAAGAGTTCATCAGGACCAGAGCATTGAATTTTATATTGAACAATATTAAAGCATATTCTGAAGAGTAGCAACATATCACCCCAATAATTTATTAATTGTGATTATGGGATACAGCTTTTTCCATTGAATTTTTAAATTAAATTTACATAAGAATAATAAAATTCTTAAAATATACATAGACTTGTCCCAAATAGCAATTCTCACCTTGGGAGGTTCTAAAAACCTCAGCCATGAAAAATAGCTGCTGGCTAATTCTGTCCTTCTGGCATGACTCAGTAATACAGTAATAATGTGCTTGAGATATCATTAAAAGTCTGAGCACTAGTTCTGGAAAGTTATTCTCCTATTTAAACAGTCTGAAAAAGACTTGAAAATCCTTATTTCTTATTGTACTTCTTTCATATTATTCAATGGAAATGGACTGGGAAAAATAAACTGTGGCTTTTGTTTGGTTTTTGGTTTGTTTTAAAGTAAAGAATTTTAGAAAATTTGAAAACTCTTGGACTGTATTATATGCATAGCTATTTTGCTTCATAACTGCTATGTCATGACACAACATGCCATAAAGTGTGCTTTTCTATGTGAATTATAAATATAAATGAAAGGGTGATTGGAAAGCAGCTATAGAATTTCTCTACCTGAAAGAAGTTTGGAAAAGCATCTAGAGAAACTTTTTCTTTTGCATAATTTGAATTTATAGTTATCCATAGAAATAACGTGTGGCTTATAGTATTAAGAAAGCAAATATAATGCAATATATACCTTTCATTCTTAAGAGAATCATTTAAATATGGATCCTCTATTGTGTAAATACAAAGAGAAATACTGAAAATTAGATACAGTCCTAGCACAGTTCTCTAGCACCTTAAAAGGAGTTACAGAAACTGTAAATGGAAAATAGAAGGGGAAAAACATATATCTTTTTATGTTAGCCTAGTACGAGGTTAACATTTACTACTTCTTTCCCTAAAACACACATAAAAGAAAGTGACATTATTTGTCAGGTTCTTCTGTGTCAAACCTGACTGTTAAGCACTTAAAGTGTGTAGCAGTAACCTGAGGCCTAGCAGAAAAATAACTTAGCACAGAGTAGGAGAATTTAGTGGTATTTTGTTTTCAACATGACTTTTCCTATTGATTTAAATTACAGAAAAATAAGAAGAAACATTAAAAAATTAAAAGCATTTATTTTGAATTGAAGCATGGAAAGAATAAAAATATTTCTTCCTTGCTTTTAATAGGAGGGAGGAAAAACAAAGGAGCAGCAGAGCACCACAGTTTTACCAGTAAAAAATATGTTTCTCACAGGATGAGACCTTCTATAAAATTGAAACACAGCTTTCAAATGGGTTCTAAGTGTAACCTAAAAATTTCACCTATCCTCACTCCTGGATACTGATTGGCCACCTGTGATTCTTTCAGATAATAATTCCATCTTGCTTCCACTTTACAAAAAAATGTAAAAATGTGAATCTTGGGGGAAAGTAACAGATTAATGCTTCTGGTGTATTAGTAATATTTGTGCAGACCTCACTGAATATAAGATGATCTCAAGCTGTCACGCTCTACAATAAGTTTAGCACCCACAAGACTCTCCATATTGTTTGATTTTATTGCATTTAATAATCAGGAGAATTTACTCTTATATTGCTGAGTTATGGGGTTGTTTCGGGGGGTTTTGTGTTTTTTGTCTGTGGTTTGTTGTTTTGTGGTTTGTGTTTGCTTTGTTTTGTTTTCCCCAGAATGTTCTTAAGTTTTGTTCTGTGGTGAAAAATAAAATTAAAAAAAAGTTTAACATGGCTTAAAAGTAATTAAACTATGAGGCAATAGCTAGACATAACAAATGCACTGAAAGTTGAAGTTGCATTGCTCACTCTTATTTACAGTTAATATCTTCCTAGAACTGTCCAGTTTGTACTTGGGAGCCCAAAGTCATCATTTTAAGTGTACTCTCAGTTCATCTGACATTTGATTCTCTTTTGATTAGCATTATTACACAAACTGATTGTTTATTATCTCTGAATACCCCTAATAATAAATGTCCCAAAAGCTAATCAATGCCCCTGCACTTCTAGCCACATCTGAGAATCCTAATTTATGTTATCAGCAAGTAGGGACGCATTTGAAACTGGAGGTTTCAGAGCTTATTCTAAATTGTAGTGTCATAACAAAAATACTCACAGGGTTCTCCACTTGGTAGAATAACTGAGTGGAGGAAAAGTTCTTTCACTTTGATGAGGCTTTGTTGGAACCCTAAGCTATCAGCCAAGCTGGTAGAAAGACTCTACATCTTCAGCAGCAGCAGCTGGTGTGAAGAAATTTATCCAAGGGGCCTATTAACTGATCTTCATGTAAGATTTTGCTCTCCCAATGTTTTGTACTTTGAGGAATCAAATAAAAATGCAACCATGCATGGACAGTGAAAATATTTTTATTACAATAACACAAGTATAATGTCATTTCAGAGGTACAGCTAAACATCTTCTCCACGTGAATCTACAACATAACTGGACAGATCTCTTGTTAAGTGCAAGATTGACCAAGATATTTTTTGAAGCATTATTCTCCTACTTTCGGTGTTAAGAGCATCTCAAGACTTTTGAAAAGCTGTTTGTAACTATGCAATTAACCCTAAAGAATTGTTATGGGGTAAAAAAAAAAAATGCATAGCTTCATTAAGTGATTATCACTAATGCAGGCTCATTATAGCCACAAGCAAGTCAAAAGCCTGTAAGTGAGAATAAGAGACCAAGGCAACAAAGAGAACATTGTGGTTGGTGACTACTACTGGCCACCTGATTAAAAGGAGCCCTTAGATGAAATCCTCTTCCTCAAGCTACAGGAGGCATCATGCTCGAAAGCTCTTCACAGAATCACAGAATCACAGAATCTTAGGGGTTGGAAGGGACCTCAAGAGATCTTCGGGTCCAACCCCCCTGCCAAAGCAGGCTCCCTATCTCTTGTCCCTCTGTCTCACTGGGAGACTTCAACCACCCTGACATCTGTTGGAAAACTAGCATGACATGCTGTAGGGAATCCAGGACACTCCTAGAGTGCATGGAAGATAACTTCTTAGTCCAGGTGACAGACACCCCTACTCGAGGGGATGCAATCCTAGATCTGTTAGACACTAATGTGTGTGAGCTTGTCAGTGACATCAAGACTGGAGGCATCCTGGGCTGCAGCAATCACACATTAGTAGAGGTCAAGGTCTGGAGGGATATGGGACAGATGAGGAGTGTAGTTAGGACATTCAGTTTAGGAAAGCAAACTTTCAGCTCGTCAGCGAGTTAATCTGTAAGACCCCGTGGGAAACGGTTCTTGGGGATGAGGGAGCAGAACAGAGCTGGCAGATGTTTAAAGATACTTTCCATAGGGCACAAGAGCTCTCAGTTCTCAGATGTAAGAAATCAGGCAGGAAAGGGAAGAGACCAGCATGGTTGAGTCAAGACCTGCTGGTCAAACTAAAGAGCAAGAGACAACTTCACAAGTAGTGCAAGCAGGGACAGGTAACCTGGGAAGAATATAGGGATTCTGCCCACTTGTGTAGGGATGGGGTCAAGAAGACCAAGGCCCAGCTGGAGCTGAACTTGGCAAGGGATGCAAAGAATAGCAAGAAGGCCTTCTACAGTTACGTCAACTGGAAGAGGAAGGTGAAAGAAAGCATACACACCCCGATGAACGAAAATGGTGATCTCATATAAATGGACAAGGAGAAGGGTGAGGTACTCGACAACTTCTTTGCCTCAGTCTTCAATAGAAACAGTTCTCCTCACCCCTCCTGTGTTAGTGGGCAGCAAGGTGGGGAACAAGGGGGTAAAGCCCCTCCAACTGTAGGAGAAGAGCAGGTTTGTGACTACCCGAAGAACCTGTACATATATAAGTCTATGGGACCTGATGAGATGCATCCCAGAGTCTTCAGGGAATTGGTTGATGTGGTTGCCAAGCCAGTCTTGATTATATATGATTATGGCAGCGAGGGGAAGTCCCTGGTTACTGGAAGAAGGGCAATGTTGTGCCCATTTCTAAAAAGGGTAGAAAGGATGCTGCCTGTCAGCCTCACGTCTGTGCCTGGGAAGATCATGGAACAGATTCTCCTAGAAGCTATGTAAAGGCACATGGAAGACAGGGAGATGATTCAAGACAGTAAGCATGGCTTCACCAGGGACAGGTCCTGCCTGACCAAACTCGTGGCTTTCTATGAAGGGGTGATCACACCTGTTTGAGAAGTCTATCTGGACTTCTGTAAAGTCTCTGACACAGTCCCCCACAACATCCTTCTCTCCAAACTGGAGAGATAGGTATTAGGTGAATGGACTGTTCAATGGATAAGGAATTGGTTGGATGATCACATTCAGAAAGTAGTTGTCAATGGCTCAATGTCCAGATGGAGATTTGTGACAAGTGATGTCCCTCAGAGGTCCATAATGGGACTGGAATTATTTAAGATCTTCATCAATGACATCGATGATGAGGTTGAACTGTTCCGGAGACCCAAACATAACAAGAACATGGAACTGTTGGAATGGGTCTAGAGAAGGACCACAAAGATGATTGGAGGGCTGGAGCACCTCTCCTATGAAGACAGGCTGAGAGAGTTGAAGTTGTTCAGCCTGCAGAAGAGAAAGCTCCAGGGACATCTTATAGCAGCCTTCCAGTACCTAAAGTGGGCCTACAAGAAAGCTGAGACCTTTTTAGAAGGTCATGGAGTGACCTGACGAGGGGAATGGTTTTAAACTGGAAGGGGGTAGATTTGGATTGGATATTAGGAAAAAAGTCTTCACTACAAGGGTGGTGAGGCACTGGAACAGGTTTCCAGGGAGGTGGTGGCTGCCCCTTCCATCCAATGTTCAAGACCAAATTGGATGGGGCCTGGACCAGCCTTGTCTAGTGAGCCGTGTCCCTACCCATGGGAGGGGTATTGGAACTCGATGGTCTTTAAGGTCCCTTCCAACCCAAACTATTCTATGATTCTATGACTACAAATGCATTTAGGCAACTGAATAGTTGGAACATTAAAAAAACAAGGAGAATCTTTAAGTAGATAATAATAGGAGAAAGTACAGTTTTAAATCTTTCGTTATGCACTGTATTGTGTACCTGACCGTTGTTCTGATAACAATCTAAGCATTTACTTTAGCTAATATGCTATTACCTTTACCTCAGTGGTAATTGCAATAAACTATTTATAGTCACTAAGTACCTACCATTTATATTCTACTTGAGTTTTTTATTGTTCTCATAAAATATCGACATTAATAAAATAAAATAAAATAATTTTTAAAAAAGCCAATAAAACCCCAACAAGATTCAGGACAAATAAAAGGAATCAAAAGAATCTGACCACAATTGCATATATCTAGGTATTGGAAGCTACAATACTACAACACATTTTAAAGACAAGTAAATGCAACAGTCTGATGTTCAGGAGTGCTTTTGATCTATTAAAGTTATAACAGACAGCAGAGCTTTAAGATTCACAACACCTTTAAAAATCACTTTGCTTTTACTTGGGTGCCCAAGATGAAGATTAAGGAACAAAACTTTAGGTATCCCGCTGTGACAATTTTCACTTCTGTCCCTTTTGCTCTCTCTCGTTATTCCTAATGCCAGCAAAAACCTGGTGGAAATATAACAATTTAATAAAGATAAAGTACAGAAAAAAGAAATTGCTCAGAATTCCAGCTGGGTTTTCCACTTTGTTGGTAATTATCATAAGTGCCTTCCCACGATTGGAAATGAGAAGAGAAACTGCTGTTATTGCCACTTCCCTGCTCTCTATGTTGCTTTTTTTATCCACAGTAGCCCCCTAAACAAGTTATCCAAAACCAACAAGCTGTGAGGTTCAGCTGCTATGCACTCATTTCAAAAGCACTTTTGAACGCAACAGTACCCACACTCTGCTCTTCTCAGCTATTAACTTCTCTGTCATCACATAAAATGCCAAAGGAAAGATGGCATTTCACAGAAATGGACGAAGGAACCAATGAAGTATTGCTGGAAAAATGCTTGGGGTTCTAGATAACTGAGCATTGCATATATTCCAGTTGGTACATTCTAGTTTCTTTTCCTGAGCCTTGGCATCTCTGTGTGAGGAATTGTGCAGGAGATAAAGAAGTGCTCAGATGGTATAGAGTCATAAATTAGTTTTGGTTGGAACAGACCTTTAAGATCATCAGGTCCAACCATAATGGGGACCACTAAAATACTCGACAATAATTCATACTCTACTGTCATCCAAGAACTGAGCATGTAGAAGATTTAAAATAAAAGGAAGGAGAGATGCAGTTTGCGAGCTCAAGTGGAGCAGCCCCTGGAGATTAGTCACCTCCCAGCTCAAATCAGAGGTGCTTTGAAGTCCCAGTCAGTCCAAGGTCAGAAGCAAAGTGGAAGGCCAGCTGTGAGAATCACTGTTTACTGGGCGATTCTGCTGTGCATGGACCCCAGAGACTCCTCTGAAAAGCCTGACGGTGCATCAGTGGAAAAGACATTACAGACCACAAAACATTCCTGCCTGAGGGAGCTGACTGCAGCCTCCTCAGCTTAGACTCCCTTTCATGTCAATGGGGAGAGATAAGCACATTGAAGAAGCAGTTCAGATCGCACATGAGATAAAAGCACCTTCTGGAAGGGCCCTATCTACCTATTTACATTAACTAGAGAGGAAAGCTAAGACGACAAGCCTCTAATTTAGGTATTAAATCTACAGCTGAGTAAGAATAATAAGTACCACTGTTAGAATAAGATAATAAAATTGTGTTCTTCACTCTCTTTTTTTTTTTTAGTATATATTTCACAAAGAAATTAATTGTATTAGATTAAAATGAAACAACATCTAATGTTGTCTGAAAAAAAGGGAAAGAAAATTAAACTCCCCACTGTACACAGAACTTACTCTGCATTCAGTTTTAACAATATTATGACTTTGAACTGAATTTTAGTTTCTCCAGAGAAAGTTAGTACTGATATTTTAATACTGCAAATGAAAAGAAATTATTGTCTTGAAAGATCATTCAAGAAGGACATAAAAGAGAATGTTAGATGACAATCCACGTGATCATCTATTTAATTACAGTGTATAAAGAAACTTGATAGCATTCTAAAATTACCTATACAATCTTTATACAAATAAATAACTTTAAACAAATAAATAGCTTTATAAATGCAAGTATCTTCTAGCATTCCATATTCAAAAGGATATCTGATGTCCTATAAATTAATTTAAAAGAAATATCAAATGAATTAGTATCTTCAGTAAAACCAAGATAAAATTATATTATAAAGAATTATTAATCAAATTTAAAGTGCATTATAGGCATTGCACATTTTAGGATTCTTATTTTTGCACACATTCACTACTGAAGTAAGTGGGGATAATGAAAGCATGAAAAATACTCAATGATTTCTAATAAACTTCGACTTTTTTTACAGGCAAAACTTGAATGCTTTTTTTTATTCATTGATTTGTGACTAAAAAGAATGATGTCCTGCAAATATAACAAATCCACATTTTAGCAAAGCATTTTGTAGTCTCATGAAATTTCACTCTGAAAAATCAGATTTCCTTGGATACAAACCGTATGATACAGCATGAAAAGTAGCTCAATAGCCATAAACAGTAGTTAATGATGAACGACAACTTATCAGATAGGGAGAGATATCTAGGGGCATACTAGTGTAGAAGGTTTCAGCTTCTTCCTTTATCTGACATCTTCATTAATAATTTAGAAGGGGGTTCAAATATCACGTTAATGAAGCTCACAGATGATGCTAAATAGAGATGTGTTGCAAATATAGGCAATGACAAAGAATAAAATAGTAGGACACTAGGTATGATTCCACATACGTACTACATGTCTGGCACTTTCACTGACTTCACCAGCACCCAAGTAGACCTATTGCCTTCAGTCAGGTTTGCCGGGGAAGCAAAATCATGTTTCCTTTTTTTGTCTCTTTCCTCTTCTCTCATGAGGATCCTATTGCAGGATCAGACATTGTTATAATACGAGATCAGTGTTGCTGCTGAAATGAAATTCTATTCTTAACTAACAGAACAGAGGTACTAAACATTACATGGAGTAAAATAAATTCCAGCATAACTATTTTAATTTGTGAATGTTCAGATTTATAGGTTTTCTCTAAATTTAGATTTTGGTTTTTTTATAATCACGTAGTTTGCTTTCCTGTTTTGCACAGTTTAATACCCTTCTCAATTACAAAATGTTACAAAATTTTTGCCTCTGCCCCGCTCTTGAAAACTTTCCGTCCATATAGAACTACAATTTGACAGTACCTGAAACTTTTTCAAATATTGGAATATTGTGTCCAGTTCTGGGCCCCTCAGTTCAAGAGGGACATAGAACTCCTTGAAAGAGTCCAGCACCAGGCCACCACGATGATGGAGTAGAACACCTTCCTTATGAGGAAAGGCTGAGGGAGCTGGGCCTTTTTAGATTGAAGGAGACTGAGGGGTGACCTTATCAGTGTTTATAAATATGTAAAGTTTGAAATTCACCAATTTACATCTCAGTTCTTAGAACACCGAGTCTCAGATAACTCCCTCATTACTGGATGCAAGTGGAGGGATAACTGCATCTCACTAACCTCCTTCAATATCTCACTGTGTTATCAAGGACCCACTCTACAGAATGAAAGTAAATAGAAGGAAAAGTTCAAAAGTTCCCTGAACTGGTAATCTCTCATGGATTCATGTATTGCTTTAGTACATTTGTGTTGCAGGGATGAATATGTATTTTTTTCATTTCTTAATCCTCTGTGTACGTGTGTGTTTTTTCCCTTTGGAAAAAAAAAAAAAAGAGCCTCTCTGGTTTACATTCCTTAAAACACTTAATCTCAAAAAGACACCTAAAATCATAGCAGACACAGTAATTTGATATTTTGAATTCTGGACACTTAGAAGAAAATCACACTCAAGCCTCTATGAAGGTTCATACAACAGAACTAGACATTGAGATGGCTACACACATTGAGGCATTAAAATCTATCTGAGATGATAGAAGACGTAAAGACTGTCTAGTCTATTGGCAGTAGCTGTTAGACAAATGCAATAGATGCTCCTGTGAGTAATACAAATCTGATATTTATATACAGTTAATAACTCAGGAGGATTATTTGAAATTATCAATAAGAATCAGTACCACAGTGCCATTAGCTGCACTGCTTCTGTGTGTTTTTTCATTCATTTTCATTAACCATTTGTATAGAAAGAGACTTCTGTTAGGATCTTCATTTCATAGAAGACTAAATTATATAGATAAGTCTAAATACATGACATTTATGACAGGTTAAACCATGTGATTTATAAATCTCTTGCTTTATTTTCTCTTATCATAGATTCTAAGAATGTCAGGGGTCGGATGGGACCTCTGAAGATCATCTAGTCAAACTTCCCCACTAAAGCAGGACCACCTAAAGCAAGTTGCACAGGGTCCCGTCCAGGTGGGTTTTGAATCTCTCCAGAGGAGACTCCCCTACTTCTCTGGGCAGGCTATGTCAGTGCTCTGCCACCCTCTCAGTAAAAAAGTTCCTCCTCCTATTGAGATGGAGCTTCCTGGTTCCAGATTGCACACATTTTTCCTTGTCCTTTCACTGGGCACTATTGAAAAGATTTCGGTCTTATCATCTTCACATCTGCCCTTTATATATTTATAGGTCTTTATCATATCCCCTCTCAGTCTTCTCCAGGCTAAAGAGACCTCACTCTCTCAGTCTTTCCTCATATGAGAGATGGTCCAATAACGAGTATGGCGGGTGGGGTGGGGGTGGGGGGAGGGAGGTAGTGGGGGGCAGGGATATGACTAAATTGTCTCTGTAGTTCTTCATTTACTCAGGAGACTATGATTTACTAATCATGCAGCCTAATTTCATGACAAGAAAAAAACTTTTGAAAGAACCCACTGGCTTATATCATGATGGGATGTTTAAAGGACTGACTGAGGTAGAAACATGGTTGCTATATGCCCTTGGTTTGACATTTATAGCATTTGTGCATTGTATGTGGTCAAGAGAAATTCTTATAGAGATAGAAGAGATTCAAACAAGAATCAGCTGTAGAATTCATGTCTAACTTTGGAAGAGTTTTATTTAAGTCACAGTAAATGTTAGACAATGGTTAGAGGTGCCAATGAAATGAACTAAATTAAATGAATTAATGAAAACCAAAACAAATTAGCAATTGATAGATGGTGATAAAGTAGTTTGGAAGCTAGGTATTTTGAGTTGGTTTTTTTGTGGTTTTGTTTTGTTTTGCTTTGCTTTGCTTTGTTTTTTCTCTGTATCTTGAACTACTTATGATGACAACATAAGTAAACAAGTGACCTCTTGAACACTGAGTTACACAGTAGAATACATACAGGCATGAGCTGGACAAATGAAACTGCAAGAATTGCTTGGACTGTGATAGATTCACTGGAATTTTCCTGAGTGGATGCCTGTTTCTTTGACTCTATTCATTGACATAATGCGTGCACATTTCGGCACAGGAGCCTATATTCTACTATTCAGAAAACTATCCAGGTCATTTAAATGCACTGCTTTTACTCAAAGTTGTCTCAGATGCGATTTCATGTTTGACTTCTCCAGATTTTATGTAGAATTCACAGAAGCTTTGCACTTTGTCATGAATTTCTGTAAAAGTAAAATTTCCTGTATCCTTGTTTGTACAATCACTGGGGCAGTTGTGTCCTTCATACTCCAGAAGGATTGCATGGAAGTGTCACCACCATTGTCATGAAACTGTTGAATATTTAAGGAGGAGTAGGGTTTTGCATAATAGGAATTTTCTAAATGTTCTGCCTGATAATCGTGGACAGCTGATAATAACTATCATATACTTTTGAAGATCTTGTTACTCCATATACCATCAGAAATTGTTAATTCTTCTCTAGACAATAAGAAATATGCACCTTTATTAGGACAGCTCTTTATGCACTTATAAGCAGAATTGCTACCAAGTACCCTCTTCAAAATGTATGAAGAGGGAAGAAGGACCATAAAATGATGTGTGACTATAAAAGGAGATCACAGAATCACAGAATCACAGAATCTTAGATAATAAAAAAGTTTTTAAAAGTTCATCCTTTTTTATTATCAGACAATTATGAGTGTGGAGGATTACTCAGATATGCCCAGTTATACAATCTGCAAATGTTCCTTGCAGAAGATGTAGCATAAACATTAATAAGATATATTGCATATACAGCTTCTAGTTAACATGCTTTGGTTACAGATAGAATGTCATGTCTTAGGGGACAGTGTGATGGCATTGATGTTGCTAGCAATAAAACGCAGAAACAAAATGAACGAACATTTATTGGCTTGTAATTTCACTGTCTTGACACTTCTAAAAATCTGAATGTTGCTTGCTACTTTATTACAAGCAACTCTGTTGCCACAGTGCCAGCAGGTATCAGCTGAAATTAAGGCCTAAGAAATCCCTATTGATTATAACATTACCTTGTTACAAAACCAATTTACATCTCAATTCTTAGAACACCAACAAGTCTCAGATAACTCCCTCATTACTGAGAGTTAAAATGTGTAAAATGAGACCTTACAATTTAAACTACACGATGGATTTAAAGTTTGTTAATTTGTCATTACATTGATTGACAAGTATAACTGTCATGCAAACCATACTTCAAGACTGATAAAGTACATTTTAAACTTGAATACCTTTCTGCCTAGAAATAGAGGAAATGTAACAACAGGGATGCAATCTAAATGTTGTAAATATATTTATCTTTTATATAACTTAGATTTATAAAATAGCAACAACAAATATGAAAGCAATTGAGTACTGTTTTCTAATCAATGTCATTGTGTATTTCACAACACTAATATAGTTGAGTACACTCCTGGTAATAGAAACTGTACTTCTTATTGCCACATCTGCAGATCACATAGGAAAGTTTATTTGACCTTGGTTCTGCATTTTGGAGAAATATTCTTATTTAAATAAGTATCATGGGAAACATGACAAGACTGATTCAATCTCTTGTCTTTATTATTTTTTCTGTTTCTATTTCTACAACATATTATAGTCAGGCATACCTAAAAGAAAACCTCCACTAAAACCAAAATACAGATTATTAAGATTGCAATGTCAAGTATTCAAATTTAAGGAATACTACAAGGCTTACCTTAAACTGATTTCATCTAATGTATGTGTTCTGATAAATTTGACAACATACAGCAAGAAAGTAAGTTAGTTTAAGAATATAACAGAACAACTACAGTGATTTTGACAGAAGACCTATCTATCCTGAACTTAGTTATATGACCATGATCATTTATGAAGAATGTAATACTAATTTTGTGTAGTTTTGACCACTTTTTCTTCTTGGCTACCACTTCTTAAATTAAAACCGATGTCACTGTATTTGAAACATAAATATTTTCTCCTACAAAAAATATTCTGTGATAAATAGCTTCATAAATTAACTGCACTGTATTAAAATGTAACTCCTTTTGTTTTCGTTTGTACCTGTTATTTTGAATATTGTCCATAAGTTTCTAATTTTTTAACATGTATTATGGAATTCAAAGCCAAGAATGTGAAGTATAAATACTGACCCGTAGAAAGAACAGGAATAGTTGTAGTATCTGCATTGCTGCTTAGTATACAATGTTGGTGTTTCACCCAATTTAGGAAGTATCTGTTGTCCATTGACAACACAAGGAGTCTGCAGTTACTTGACCTTGATGGTGAGGGTTGATGCCCTGTAATGATATGAAATAAATGCAGACAGAGTTAATGTGAAAGGAAAGGGAGGAAGGGAGGAAGGGAGGAAGGGAGGAAGGGAGGAAGGGAGGAAGGGAGGAAGGGAGGAAGGGAGGAAGGGAGGAAGGGAGGAAGGGAGGAAGGGAGGAAGGGAGGAAGGGAGGAAGGGAGGAAGGGAGGAAGGGAGGAAGGGAGGAAGGGAGGAAGGGAGGAAGGAAGGAAGGAAGGAAGGAAGGAAGGAAGGAAGGAAGGAAGGAAGGAAGGAAGGAAGGAAGGAAGGAAGGAAGGAAGGAAGGAAGGAAGGAAGGAAGGAAGGAAGGAAGGAAGGAAGGAAGGAAGGAAGGAAGGAAGGAAGGAAGGAAGGAAGGAAGGAAGGAAGGAAGGAAGGAAGGAAGGAAGGAAGGAAGGAAGGAAGGAAGGAAGGAAGGAAGGAAGGAAGGAAGGAAGGAAGGAAGGAAGGAAGGAAGGAAGGAAGGAAGGGAGGGAGGGAGGGAGGGAGGGAGGGAGGGAGGGAGGGAGGGAGGAAGGGAGGAAGGGAGGAAGGGAGGGAGGGAGGGAGGGAGGGAGGAAGGGAGGAAGGGAGGAAGGAAGGAAGGATAGCTACATCCTACCTGTAAAAATTTTTAAAAAGATTCCTTTGGTCTTTGTGCTACCATATGTGAAAAAGGCTTGCTTAACACCTGTATGAAAGGAACTAGTCTTAATTTCTCTAGAAATTAGAGGAATCAAGTCCCCTAATCAACAGTAGATCAAACCTTATTTTTGTAATGTTTTAATAATGAAAATTTGGACGCTTTGGTTAGATTTTTTGAAATTTTTCTTCCATGATCAAGAAAATCATTGAAGTGCATACTAATTTTTTAACATTAAATGGTTTACTTCAAAACCATAACATTATAACAGCACTCAGGGATTTTTCTGGATTAAGGGTCTAGTCACTAATGAAGTCCTAACATTTTTTGCTTTGATAATTCCTAGACATATACCGAATGTTTAACCCGCAGGATCCTCCCACTGTCCACTGAACTGTAATCTTGGAGTTAAGTCTATTAGATTGTCTATTTATTACACCTTAGCCTGCTAGTATCATACTGGCATCATGTTGAATTTCTGGAAGTGAAAAAAATAATCTGAAATAGCTACTGAACAGGTCTTTAAAAAAAAAAATTTGTGAAAGCTAGAGCTCTTCTAAAAATATCACACTCTCTCTGTATTGTTGTTTTATTTTAACTTTGCTTTCCTGGCGGAGAAAATATTACTGCAAAAACTGCTTCTAACACCAACACTCACTTGATTTTTATTGATTACTTTTCAACAAATGGCTAGGCAGTCACTTGTGATAAGACACTTAGTAAGGGTAAATGAATAAGGAAATATGACCAAGACAGTGGACTTTGGACAGAAGGACAAAGGTCACTCAGAGTTGTTTATGAAATTATTAAATCCATAACAGTAGCACAGACTTTTATTTATAATGCTTACACATACATAAAGTGACACAACGAACTACTCTACCATGTACACAGTTTGCCATGAAACACAGAAAACTCTCCCTGATTTTCATAGAAATATTGATATGTCCAATGGCAATACTTGCCCCTGTGAAGAGTTTAGTAAAAGAGCATTTTTCTTCAAACAAAATCTTTTGGTTCTTAAAAAAAAAATAATCATGGGAACTTAAAATGAAGCATTTCCATCAAAACTGGGGAAAGCTTGGAGAGCTTTTAATGTGAGAGGTCATTGCAATTCATTTCATGAAAAGAGTAGTTGCAGACTGGAAACATATGAGGGCCCTAGAACTTTATGGTCCTTGTTCATTAAGGCACAGAGTTTTCCATTTTCTTCTCACAGTTCTCTTTTCATGAGACTACTCAAGGGCAGTCAGAAAAAACAATGCTATGAGAAGATATTTGTCACAAAGACGTGTGCAGGATCTGTGATTTGCTCCTCAGGTTTACAGCTGACATTCTGAAGTGGACTTCCATAAAAAGATTAATATTTTTAACAGGTATAGAAGTTTTCCTTCAATATATTAAACACTAGAAAACCTGATGTCCAAGAATTATTTGGCAATATAAAGAGAATAAATACACATCTCAATTCCATCTTCAGAATAACATGTTTTCTTATTGTTATGAACTAGTCTTAATTTCTGTTGAATTTAGAGGAAACAGGTCCAAGTAGTCATGTAATATAAAATGTAAATTTTAGTTGCCAAACAGTCACAGTGGAATCTTTAGTAGGATTAAAATCTCCTCTAGTTGTCTGTATTCCTTATATAAAAAAAATTAAATAGATACAGATTATTAGGTGTTTCAAACAGGGTATATACAACATCAGACACAGTAGCTGAGCAGTTTTTTAACCATTGCAAGGTTTTCACCAGGAAATCCTATTCCTCTCCAAATCCCAGGCAGTGGTCACAGAGTTGAAGAAAATTTTCTTCCCTCACTGTTTAGAATGTCATCTCAAAAGGCTGATTCAGCAGTTACTGAAGGAAAAGATATAACACCATTTACTTTTTTCTTTAGTATTGTTTAAAGTACTTTTACAGGAAAATAAAGAACAGGGTTCAATATACTCCTCAGTCTGAAGGCATTCATCCTGTCATCTTTCACTTGGCAGAAGAGTGTCCTAATCATTAGACACAGCTCTTTACCCTACATTTGTTATGACTGACAATTTAAAATGTTGACATTCAGGACAGTCTCAGACAGATAAATTACTCTTACTCAGATGTATCAGACTTGCTCTGTATAGGTCAAAGACTTGGTAGATGATCAGTAGCCTTTAGTATGGGAGATACTGCATTTGCATGATTTACTCTTCTGTGCAGAAGAATCCTTTTTTGACATTCCAACAGTGTGAGAATTTAGAAATACTGCCAGTTGCAATGAAAACACAGGAAAAACATGCTTCATCTATTTTATCAAATGAGGCTGAGATTTTAAAAATGCAATATGGGACATCTCATGTTACACAGGATGCCTGGCAACACCACCTACAGAAAACTGGAACATGCTGAAGAAAAAAATATAGACTTGTGGCCTCCAGGGCTATGACTTTCAGTGATGAACAGCAGCTTCTGAAGTGCAACGTGAGACTTTTCCTTGTTTAAATAAGCACAGCAGCTTCAGATCATCAGGAAAGCCTTACCCGAAACATGTATAAACCCACTGCTCTCCTTTTCTGAAGATTGATATCTGTGTGCAACTCAGTTACGCTTTTAATTAAGGTTCAGGAGAATGTCTAGCAGATTAACAACTTTTTTTTAGGGATTAAGTCTGCATTTTTAGTGTTCTACTCAGTAGGGATGACATTAAACACTGAAAACAGAAATTAACCTGGAAGCAGGGACTAGGTATCTCCCAGATGAGAGTCCTAATAATTTAGCAAAATAATGCTCACCTGCTCATTCTCCTTCAAGCCTTCAATGTGCAGGACTGAATTCTGCATAGCAGCACAGAAAAATACAGAAGATTAAGACAAAGTTTAAGGAAAGAAGCATAGACCAATTTTTTACATCTCTGCTGAATCCTACATAAATGTTAATCTGCTGAATGGAGTCCTCTTTCTAGATTATTGAAAGGGAAGTCTTGAATGCTCATCAGTCTAGAAAGAGTAGCAAATCCAGGTCTCTATGACTATATATTTAGACTCATCTTTCGTGTTAGAAATAAATTCTTTTTGAAATGCTCAGTCCTGGTGGTGTCCCTCAGAACTGATCAGATGGGCAAGAGAGTATTCCCACACCGGTAAATTTCATCTCCTTATCCTAAGGGATGTGGACAGAATTTAGATAGCTAAATCACTTAAAGAAGAAAATTTCTGCATATATTCACTATTTTGGACCACAGATGTGGTTGTGCAGATAAACTGCATAAGCTGAATAAAATTTACTCTCTCTTTTTTTTTTTTTCTTTACTTGGATGCCAAAAATCTTCCTCTGTTATGTTACAGACTCTTATGTAGTCTTCTGAATCAGAATTTCAGTCATTATACCAGACTGGCTTCTGCAGCAATAAGAAATATTGCACTCACTGTTCTACCAGTCTGTAGAACTTTTCTCTATCATTCATATAAATAAGGGTTATTTATTCTCTGACATTTTATTTAATATTTTTTCATGTGTTTGTGTTTTGATAAAGAACATCTCTTAGCAAATCACATACCACCAATAAAAATATTTTTTTGAGAAAAGATGCATGGTGCACAAAAAATTAATATATTAATTTTCCAAAGCTGTTAAATGTTTCAGCGGTTGGACATAATTTTCTTTCTTTCAGCTTGATACCAAGGAAAGGAGGGTCCCTTTACACTGAGGTATTTGAGAACAAAGACCAACACATTGCTGGTTGTAAATAATCAGACCGCCTCCTCCTTCTCAGGGAGCTACACCAGGGTAGTTGTAGAAGAAGTGTGATTACAGATGACTAAAGATAGTTTTATATAAGTACATTTCACCAATGGAAGAAACTGAATGGATGATGTTAAAATGAGACTGCATATCTTTGTTGTCACTCATACATCTTTTCTGTCGTTCAGAAGAAATCTATGTGAATTGTGCTTATGCATAAATATAGACCAATGATGGTATATACCATGATAATTGTGGTTACACTAGAGCAGATTACAATTTTTATTGTCAAGGCTATGTTACCAGAAATGATCTTTTACCTGCCTTTTACTTTTGAAGGCATTAGCTTTAGTTCTGTAGACCTGCAGGAATAAAACTGTAGCTAGAAAATAATAAAACCAGAAGAGATACTACTCATTTTTAAAAATATTCACAAATAAACATTCAGTAGGATTTTTTTTTCTTTTCTGTGGAATGTTTTGAATAGAGGAGAAAATAACTTTTGTAAATAATTTATTTAATCTAATAGAAAGTTTCCAAAACTTCCATACATTTTGGAGCCAAATAGCCACCTTTACTTGCTAGTTCCTTGCTTTATTTCAGTTTAACTAGTTCAATGATCATCCATAAAAGACATGTGCTTTCTCAAAAAAAAGAAACCAAACAAAAAACCACCCCAAACCCAAAACAACACCCCCAAACAATATGTGACACCCTGATAACACCTAGCCTATAGCATACTATTTACAAGGATTGATAGGATTATAGCACAATAATCAGGCACATTCAAATCTAGCAGGTTCCTAGAACTCTTCAGTTTACTTTAATGCCTGACATTAACTGAAATAAGGACTAGAAGAATCAGGTTCATCTAAAAAAATGCTTGGAGCAGTTCCAAAGTTTTTCTTTTTTTTTTTTCTTTTACATCTTTTAACCTTTTTAGAAGTGTGAGAGGAAAAAGAAAATCACCTCCAATAATGTTTTTGTTTCATTTGTTATCTTTTAGGTACCAGCTACAATAGATGGGATCTGATATGACAAAAAAAACCCCCTGTATTTTAATTTATTGATGTTGGTCTACATTATTTAATCCTTGAATACTCCACAACTCTGAGACTTAACTCAGTCATTAATAATGGATGATTTAGTCAAGAAGATAGATAAAACTGTTTGATACAATATACATTATCTCTTTGTGTTCTAAGGTGAATTGTGATATGTGAATGTTCACATTTGTCACAGTAGACTTTATCAGATTAAACCTCTTGATGTAGCCCCAAGCAAAGTCTGCAGGTTGTGTAGTTTTAAAGTCTTAATTACTTTAAAAGATTTAAGATTCAAATAGGCTTTAGTGTAATCCAAACTGGCTCATGATAATGCATCTGTATTCAAACCATGAGATACCTGTTCACCTTAAAACTACAAAGCAAAGCAATTTTCTTTGCCCACAGTTACTTCCTGATGTCTTAACTGGGAGCAAAACAACTATGGAAAAATAGCATGGTTTCAAGCAGTTGTTTAATGTGAAGGTTAAGCTAGCTAACATCAGTTACCAAACATAATACTTTAAA
This sequence comes from Laterallus jamaicensis coturniculus, assembly GCA_022605575.1. NCBI lineage: Eukaryota > Metazoa > Chordata > Aves > Gruiformes > Rallidae > Laterallus > Laterallus jamaicensis. The sequence goes on from JAKCOX010000062.1 coordinate 1,812,730, forward strand.
GGTGTTTTCTACACTCAAAAATCCAGGACATCAAGCGAAAAGGGAGGGGAATGAAAATAACTATTCATATTGGAAGTATTATTTATGTATTTTTAGGACAATACCTTATCAACATTTTTTTTCCCACAGCTCAGTTAAAATCTCATTGAAATTACTGCTTATTCATAGACAAGAAATATTAACATCATCATAGAATCTTATAATCATAGAATGCATTAGGTTGGAAGGGACATTTAGAAGTCATCTCTGCAGTAAGCAGGGACAACTTCACTAGATCAGGTTGCTCAGAACCCCATCAAGCCTCATTTGAATATCTCTAGGGATTGGGTTTCCACCACTACGTCTCTGGGCAACCTGTTCCAGTGATCCACCACTCTCATCTATTCTTTTCCTTATATCCAACCTAAATCTCTCCTTTTCAAGTTTAAAACCATGACCCCTAATCCTATTGCTACATGCCCTCATGAACAGCTCTTCCCCAGATTTCACGTACTGGAAGGCTGTTATAAGGTCCCCCTGCAGTGTTCTCTTCTCCAAGCTGAATAAGTCCAATTCTCTCAGCCTGTCTTCATAGGAGAGGTGCTCCAGCCCTTTGATCATTTTTGTGGCACTCCTCTGGATGAATTCCAACAGGTCCAAGTCCTTCTTGTGTTGCGGGCTCCAAAACTGGACACAGTATTCCAGGTGAGGTCTCGCCACAGCAGAGTAGAAGGACAGAATCACCTCCCTTTTGATGCAGTCAAAGATGAGGTTGGCTTTCTAGGCTGCAGATACATATCTAGTTTCTCATCCACAAGTACTCCCAAGTCTTTTTCCTCAGATTTGCTTTCAAGCATATCATCTCCTAACCTGTATGGATAACACGGATGGTCCCAACCCAGATGCAGGATCCTGCATTTAGCTTTGTTGAACCTTATGAGGTTCACCTGGGCCTACTTCTCCAGCCTGTCCAGGTCCCTATGGATGACATATCATTCCTCTGGCACATTAACTTCACCACTCAGCTAGGTGTCATCAGCAAATTTACTGAGGGTGCACTCAATCCCACTGTCGATATCATTAATAAAGATATTATACAGTCCCAGTCCCAGCACAGACCTTTGAAGGACACTTCTTGTGACCATCTTCCATCTGGACTTGGAGCCATTGACCACCACACTCAGGATGCAACCATCCAGCCAATTCCTTATCCACTGAACAGTCCATCCATCAAATCCATATCTCTCCAACCTAGAGAGAAGTATATTGTGGAGGACCATGTCAAAAGCCTTACAGAAATCATATAGATGACATCTGTAGCTCTTCCCGTGTCCACTGATGCAGTCACTCCGTTGTGGAAAGCCACTAGATTGGTCAGGCAGGACTTGCCCCTTGTAAAGCTATGCTGGCTGTCTCTAATCACCTCCCTGTTCTCCATGTGCCTCAGCATATCTTCAAGGAACAAGAGGTAAGGCTGACAAGGCAGTAGTTGCCAGGGTCCTCCTTTCTACCCTTTTAAAAAATGGCCTTGATGTTTACTCTCTTCTAGTCACTAGGGACTACAGAAGACTGTTAAATTATTAACTAAAAAAAAAAAAAGCATTCTATATAGCATACATACAAAACACATAATTCTTCCTATGTACCTCTCAATAGAGAAAAAAAGTTTGTCTTGTCTCATTTGCCAACAAATTCATGAAAGTCTAATTATATACAAGAACTGTTTGAAGAATGCGCTTTTCATTTACATGGGCAAGTTGTGCCCATGCATTTTTCTTTGTCGACATGTTCACATCCTGTAAAGAATGTGAATTTAAAAAATTGTAAAATAATGAAAAAATATTTGAAGTATTCATAGTAATATTAGAAAAAACCCTTTTTAACGCAAGTACTGCTGTTTGACTTGGAGGCTTCTACTGTACAAGTAAGTATCTAGACTAGAATGAAAAATTCAGTAGAGACATGAAACTAAAACTTTACTTTCTCATCAATTTTACCATTTAAAGAAACTGAAACATGTATGTCTTATTTCAGAATATATAATGTACTGAGTACACAATTTCAAAAAAGCTTGAGAATAACTGTAAGTTTAGGAACAAAACTCTCTTGAATTTTACATATCAGGTTGACCATGGCATTCTAACTGAAAGTCATTTTATTTCAAGGATAGGAAACAAAGAGGAACAGATTTCTTCTTGCACTTTTTTCAAAGGCAGACCAGTCAAGCCGAGGTGAATGTAGTATCCATTCAGAACTGGTTTAGTAGGAAAAACATATTTTTCCTTCTCTTTAGTGCATTTGAGAACATTTTATGGCTCCCTACACTGCAATTATTTCAATGAGTTTCTCCCTAGAGAGTGAGTGACAATGACTGAGACAAATTTGTCACATTGAGATGTACTGTCAATTTTTTAAACTGGATCCACTAGTCCCATGCAATCTCTATCCCCTGCTAAAACCTATCTGCATCCCAAGACACTCTGGAGTCAAACGAAACTGTCAACCATTGACCTGATTGTTCTGTGTTTTTAATATGAGATACAGAACCTCAAAAATATTTTTTTTCTAGTTTCTATGTTTCCAGTGTGTCAGAGACAGGGTATGATCTGCTAGATTTTGTACCTCAAATGTGTATAAGATTTACTATGTGTTTAAGAAGGATTAGACTTCAATACACAGTATGCAATGTTTGTTTCAAATATACCTGGGATAACAGATCATCTCTGTTCAATTAACATAATTTGACACAATTTTAGATATTAATAGTTTCCAGTAATAGAAGTATCAAAAATACGTTAGCTCTGCCTGCTGATATTCTTTAACCTCTTAAATCTAACGTGACACATTGTAAGAGTTTTGTGATGGGAAGCACAACTACAGAAAACAGCAACAAGGAAATTCCTTGGTACCAGCCACAAAGTTTCGAAAACTGTAAATCCTTCAATAGATGCCTGTCTCTGACTGATAGTGGGATGAGCATCCATAAATAATAGGATGCTTTGAAGACAAGGGTTTAAGGAGTTACATTTCCAAGGTCTGGACAAAGAATAGACCTTAGTCTTAATCAATAGAAGCCTTGTGCAAGGAATTTAAGGAGGAAACATTTCCAAGGACTAAATTAACTTTAATGCCAATTGCGAAGGACCATTTGACACTTGGAGGTTGTTAGAGGAGATACCTCTGATAGTGACAATGTCCAGCTGGGATACTGGTGACTACGCATGTGTCAGGAGGAAGAGGTGAAAAGTTTAGCCTGATGAAGACTACAGGCCTTCATCCTGAAGACCCCCTGACGACCACTGCCATGAAGCAGTTCGCAGGTGCAGCTGGGAGGAGTTTATGGAAATGACTTCTTGGGACTAATTTGAATATGAAGCGGGACAGGTTATGCATATGTATAGGTGTTACGAATTCCAAACACCTCTCCTCTATAAAAAGTTGAGCAAAGCAGCCTTCAGTGGAAGAAAAGAAGAAAGGAAAGAAAAGAAGCATGGAAGGAAGAAAAGGAACGAAGGAAGAAAAGGAAGAAAAGAAGGAACGAAGGAAGAAGAAAGGAAGGAACTTCCCCCACCTGACATGAAGTGAAGTTGAGCGGTCCCCCGAGTCGTCGTGGGAACCAGTGGTGGTAGCTATAACTTTCCTTTAATTTAAACTCTTTACCTTTCTTTCTCTGTTGTCCCTTTTCTCTCTAACTCTCTCTCTCGTACCTTCTGCCAATTTTGCTGTAATAAACTTCCTTATGATGCGGCATTTGACCTTGTTTGTGTCTTAATCTCACTCTGGGAATTATAAAAGAATCTTGCCCCTGACCGGGCTATTCCAGAACGGGACACACATGAAAAGCAAGAAAGCACATTCAGGTTACCTGCAGAGTTTACAAAAGACAGACTTGTGCAATCTAAATTGTCAGCAAAATAATAGTAGGGACATTCTTCATTCTAAACTAAGCACACAGTGAATAGCCAAAATCCACCTTAACACTCTCTTTTCAGTACTATGCTTTTAAATCCAGAAACATTTCTTAGCAGAATTGAAAGTTGCTCTTTTTTGATAGCTATTGCTATGGAGTGTAAAAACCTACTATTTAAATGTAGCTTGTACCATTTACATGCATACAGCAATCTGGAGTGGAGACAAATACCAAGCTGTGCTTTCAAAAAATAAACAAACAAAAAAACCAAAACCAAAGCCCTGACCACATACCAAGTCTCAGTCTCAGAAAAGATACTAAATCCTCACAATAGTATCTGAACAACAGAACTTAACCTAAGGAACAACTCTTTAATCTACCAGAGTTCTTGCTTATATTGACTAACAAATATGAGGAAGTACAGAGTAACAAATATGAGGACAATATGTATTATTTCAAATATAAACAGATTTTTTCTTTTTTTTTTTTTGGTTTTTGGGAAAAAAACTAGTTCTAGAAGCATGTGTAACATCTATGGCAACATTTTACTTTAGTTTCACAGTTACATGTGGGGACATGTACAGGAATGAATTTTAGATCTATGTATGAAATAGTGTTTTTGAAACTCCTGTGGATTATCTTTACAAAAAATCAGGGGAGAAGGAGAGTAGAGCTAGGAAGTTTATTGAGTGAAGTTGTACAAAATCAAATACTTAAAGTTAGAAACATTCAGCTCAGCATGTCAGAACATTGCATAAAAATGTTTTTAAAAGGCAAGGAAAAATAAAGACTGAAAAAAAAATTAAGGAACGCACCTAAATATCAGGTTTAATCTAAACAGTCAAAAGAAGCACTACAACTATTTAGCAAAATAGGGAGATAATAGTACAGGAAACAGATAAGATAAAACTTAGTAAAATTATGCCCCATTCATGAACACAGAAAAGGAGGGTATGTTACAGTGTTAGTAATCCCTTTAATATTCCCTAATTTTACAGTAATTCAAGAATACCTCACCAAAACTAATGAAAAAACCCAAAACCACTACCAAAAGACAAAACAAACAGGCTTTATTTTCACATTTGCCACTGTCACTGTCTCCTGAAATGCCTTTGAAGGTCTTTGTTCAACCTTCACCTTTTTATCATGTGAAATGACAAGAACAGACCAACAACAGAGGACTACCTGGATGACATTGTTGACACAACAGTTTTAACCAGGTCATGAACAGTCCATGTGAGACTCAGAGGATTGAAATGTAGATGTTTATAGTAGAGCTATTTACACATGAACTAGGTATCTAAGCTCCCTTCAAAGCAATTGAGATGAGGTGAAAACAGTTAACGGCGACTATGAAGTTGCTTACCTTACTTTAGGGTAAACAATCACATTTCATCACCTAACAATTTCTCTAGGCTTCATTTACCGCAGCACTATCTGCAGCCTCTCTTCACAAAAGCAAGCTTGGGCATTTAGCTTATATGTATGTAGAGAGTTGGAGATACCTAAAGGTAGCATAAGCTATGTCTTAGTTGCAGTTGTGTCTTTGAGTATGATACTGATTTTTCCTCTTAACTTTTTAACCTGACCACATTTTTAGTTTATTTTTAATTGCTTTTCTCTCACATTTCAGTGTGTGTTGGAAAAAAAATAAAAATAAAAATAAAATTGACTCCAGTAATAAAATCATATTTTGTCTTAAGCAGATATGGCTGTTGGAATTCCTCTTGGTCCAAATGTCTGACAAGATGATGTACCAATGGTATGTACCAATGGTCCTGCTGGGAATCTGCTATCAGGATTCAGCATTGAAAGGGAGGGCAACTTATACCTTGACAATTTTTTTACAATATCCTTTTGTATGCATTGGTTTTGTTTCATTTTCAAGGAAAAAGAACAAGATCAAAACTACAACAAATTTTAGTAAACTTAGAAAATTTAATTAGACAAATATTCATTCTGAATATAACAAGAAAAGAAATTAGGGCTGTCAAACTGAAATTAGAAATTATTGTTGTTTGCTTTTTCTTCTTTTTTCTGTGTCTTCTGGCAAAAATGTAAAAGTTTTTCAAGGTGTTAGCTTGCCATGAGCATTTGCAGTCTCTCTACAACAACCCTCAGTGTCCAGCAAGCTAACATTAGTGACAGGGTTGTAATAATACCTATTTGGTGTTTGAGATAAAATAGTAAAGGTAAAGTCCCAAATCAATAATATATCACTTTCAAAATAACAGGTAACATATATTTTGTTTTACTTTAGTAATAACCAATGAATTCAAGGATCCAAAGCACAAGTGTAAATTTCCTAACTAAATTAGAACTCAAGAGATTTTAATGTCACTTATTACTCCATAAGCAGAGGAGAAACACAGAGCAGTCAGAATCAAACCATGTTTCCTTCAGAATTTCTCTGTATCCACCAGTGGGCAGCCATTGAGTGTCACTGAAGTACATGCTTCATGGCATTTAAATCTCGTGCCAGAAGTGGTAGCTAACAGAGGAAACCAGCAGGTGCAGCAGTTTGTACAGCAGTTTCGGGGTGCAGCTTTGGGATCTTTCGTGAATATTTTTTGGGATCATCAGACTCCTGGAGGAACCTCAGAAAAGGATAGCTACAGGACTCTGAGACTTCTAGCAAACTCTAATTGCTCTTAAAAGCCATCAGCTACTCTTGATCAAAATGTGATCTGAGGTTTCTTTCTCCCACCTGACTCCTGATTAAGCAGGATCATGCATCTCTTCAGTAGACGCTTAACAGTGATACTTAGAAACACCTGTGTATTTCCCACCTCCCACATGATGAGCTGGGAGCTACGTCCAATAAAGAACCAGAGCTTGGGCAACACAACAGCTGCAGGGAAAGAAACGAGAGATTGCAGTGTGTAACTCTGTTTTGGGGGATAGAGACCCTAGTCTCACATCCTGCCCTGTTGTCTAGCCAGATTTGATACTGGCCAGGGGCTTGAATCATGGATGCTGTGGAGAGACTGTCAAGATTGTCCAGCCCTTGAAGTACTACAGTTTTTCTACTACAGGGAGGGGATACCATCCAGAAGACTTTGACAGGCTTGTGGAGTGGACCAATGGAAACACCATGAAGTTCAATATGTGGCAAAGTGCAGGGTCCTGCACCTATACTCAGGGAAACTCCCAGTATAGATAAACACTGGGGGATGAATGGATTGAGAACAGTCCTGTGGAGAAGGGCTTGGGATCCCCCAGCAATATGTTCTTGTAGCTCAGAAAGGCCATCATATCCTGGGCTGCATCAAAAGTAGTTTGACCAGCAATTGGTGATTGGAACTTTACTCTGCTCTCATGAAAACCCACCTGGAGTCCTGTGTCCAGCTCGGGGGAGTACAAGAAAGACATGGACCTATTAGACCAAGTCCAGAGGAAGGCCCCAAAGATGATCAGAGAACTGAAACATATATTCTGTGATGAATGGCTGAGAGAGTTGGGGCGTTCATCCTGGAGAAGAGGTAGCACCAGAGAGACATTATTGAAGACTTCATTGTATACGAAGGTTATAAAAAAGATGGAGACAGATATTTCTTTACCAAATCTTTAGTGACAGGACAAAGGACAACAGTTTTAAGCTGAAAGGGGTTAGATTTACTTTGGACATAAGGATGAAACTCTTTATGATGAGGATGATGAGTCACTGGAACAGATTGCCCAGAGAATTTGTGGAAGAGTTTAATGTCAGGTTGGATGGGGCTTTGAGCAACTCATTATACCAAAAGACGTCCCTGCTCATAGCAGGGAGTTTGGAACTAGGTGGTCTTTGAAGGTCCCTTTTAACACAAATCATTCTATGCAACAGGGGACCTGGAATGTATAAAGTGTGGCAACATGGCCCTGGGGATCAGGGCTAAATGCACGCAAGACAAAGAGTTTTTATTCTTAATCCTACTGGTCACTCTCACCTCAAGCAATCTCACCTGTACAAGTGATGGAGAAAATAATCCTGGAAACAATTTCCAAACATTTTAAGAACAAGAAAGTGATTAAGGATAATCAGAATGGATTTATGAAGATTAAATCATGCTCAAAGCCTTCTGTGGTGAAATAACTGCATGTCTGAGTGTTAGTTAATGTTATCAACACATCCTGAAGTTCTACCAATCTTTTTCACAGGTATTTTTATGCACCACAGAAAAACCCACCCAAACATGCAAACAGCAAAACCCCAAACCACCACTAAAAATTGCCTTGTCAGGCACATCTTATTTTTTTGAATAATTTTTTAAAAATTGCGCAATACAGTGTGAGGAAGCTAGAAGAAAACAATGTAATCCACACTGTCACTTTGTCACACAATAAAAGAAAGGAAATCCCTTCCTTACTACATTAGATGCTACTCTTTATGACCCAAACACATCCTTGTACAACACACTGTCATCTCTATTTTGCATCTGAGTAATTTCTGTCCCTTCTCCTGAGAGGAAAGAAAGAGAGAAGCAAATATTTATGAAGAAGAATGAAAAGAACAGTATAATGATAAGTGCACATTTTATAAAGGGAACATAAACAGGACACTGTCTGAGAACACTCAAGTTAGCACCACACACTAAGAATAGCCTCTCTCCTACATTAGCATTGTGTTTCTGAAGGACACCACAGGGCAAGGATGAGCTGTTCTTATTAGGACTAACTTTAATAAGACATCATTACTCTTATTCCAACATTTCACCCAAGAGGCAAGGTTAAAACCTCTGGAGTGGGCTTTGCAAAAAAGCTGTTGAAGAATGATTGTTAAATCAAGTGCTGATAGAAAATGGAGGAGGCTTAAGAGCAAGTTGAATGACATAAGAAAAAAACCCTTCCAGTAGGGTGCAAAGGATCAAGAAAATAGTAATTGAATCATACGCATTGCCTGACCAGGATTAATTTGTTGAGTTGAAAAGCAGAGAGAAGTTGTTTAAGGGCTCAATTCTTCTCTGTCTATTTTCTCTCAAAGCTTTTTGATGTTATCATTCTTGGTCAAAAGTAAGAGTTGTATTGAATTTTCACAATTATTATTATCATTATAGATGTATTATTAATTTAAAATATCTATTTTCCTATATTAAGCCTTACTGAGTTTTATGGTGCCTTTTTCTTTTTCTAGAGCTTTATAAAAATACAAATTTACATAGATATTTATATATATTCACAGAAGGTACTGAAAATTACATGTATGAACAAAAACAGACATGGGTTTTGGAGGAGTTTTTCCATTGCTCTAGAATATAAATTAATTCTTTATGATAAACAAACAAACCAAAACAACAAACACCCCCCAAATACATAAAAAAGAAACCAAAGAGAAAGCTGAATTGATAAATAAATAAGTAGATAAACTGTAAAAACTCAAGTCTTCTTAGTCTTTCAGCTCTGGTAAAGGATCTTTCTTAATACAGGTTATGAACCAAAGGTTATTTTCATTATTTGACTTTGATTCATATGCTTAATTCTACAGTTCTAATACTTTCAAGCCTGTATAGGTGATTTAAATTACTTCAAAGTTTAAATAACTACATGTTTATCATATTATAAAAAGATGAAAATTAAATTTCCCTTTCAGTAAATAAAATTAGTACAGTTTGAGAATTGACATAACTTACAGTTTACAAAATACAGCTGTGTAGAGTTATCTGTTACATAGCTGTCTGAAACCTCTCAAGAAGTTCTTAAATATTGCTAACTAAACAATAAAGTATCAGTTGTATATTTTGCTGAGTTATGAAAATATGGAGTGACTTATTAATGAAATTAAAACTGTATAATTCACTGTTATTTAATTGTATAATGGTTATCTGTAAATATATAGAGATCTCTCTCTCCATTGTATAATTGTTAACTGGTGGGGGATCTTTCAGCCAAAATAGGAAAAATCCATCAATATCCAGCTAATATTGTGAGATGTTTGAGATTTATGCTGTATTTTATTCTTTCTTTCTTACTAGAAGAATTAATGTACTATCATTCCATAAAGAAGATTATTTACAGATTTAAAAAGAAATGGTATATATGTTTCAGTAAGACACCATCAGCTTTCACAATAACTTTTTTGCTCACATGCAAATTAACCTTATTTTTGACTGTATTTTTTGATGTAAGAAGAGCAAAAATTCAAATAAGTATTCAATCAGTTATTAAAAGAACATTGTAACTATTTCTGTTACTAATTATGCCTTCTATGACTAATGTCATAAAGGTCATAAATTACTGTTCCTGTTTCATGTATCTTAGATAGCTAGAGAAGTAAAACAAAATTCACCAAAAAAGTCTTGTAAATCTGTTACCTAGAACGTGACAGAATGAGGACTAAATTACCTTCCTTTGTCGATTCTTATGTCACTTGGTGTATTTTACTTTGCTTAACATCTGTACAGTAAAATAGCAGTGAAAGCCCTGGCATCTTCTGGGTGAGGAGGTGAGGAGAATGTGTTAATCATTATAAGGTATGCAGTGTGATAATAGGAGCTATGCAAAGGAAGTATTGCTATCCTGTTTCAAACAGAAGTCTTCTAGAGCCTTTAAGCAGATGCTGAACTTTGAACATCTTCATTAAACCCATCATGGTTATGCAAGGCAAGTGACTGTTTCCAGTAATTTCATTCCTACGGGACCATACCTCAACAAACTTTACTTGTATAAACAGAAAATGTAGATACTTAAAGCTTTTACCTACCTGAATGAAGGCTGTACACTCTTTTAGATTCAAAATCTCCTAAATTCATTAATTTGGGACTCATGATAGTCATGTCGTAGCTGACATTCTAAAGAGTGATTCGTCTGATGTTTCTGAGCTTTCTCTTCACAATTATCCATCTGTGTTTTAATCTTTCTGAAAATGAAATTCAGTTACAAGCTAAAAGCTGTTAATGGATGTGAACAAATGGGGGGGGAGAGAGAGGAAATGTGACAATATGGTAAATCTTTCCTCCCTTTCATTACTGAACAATAGTATCTTACTTAAGTGTGAAGAAAACTTATGATTCTAATGAATGTCATGTGGCACATTTTTACCATTATTTATAAAGCCAGCTTCAGAAAGGTGACTCATAGTAGGATCTGATAAAGTATTAGCATGCATTATTGCCATTTTTTTTGTTATGTCTGTATGTGTAACACAAAGCAGAGTTCTGTGATGAAAATGTTAGCCATGACAGTAAGCCCTTTTGGAAACCTAAACTATGCTTCTCTTTCCCTTTCTTCACTAACTTAAAGAACCTATCATAAATCATTTCTTCACTTCTTATTTTCTTCTCTTGAAACCATTTTTGTCCAATATTTATGCCTAAATACACTTTAATTAACTAAAAATGTCACCTCTCAAAATAAAAATCAATTGTTCTCACAAGTAGTCACTAATTCCTACATTGCCAAATGTTATCTGGTGGCAGCCACCATTGCTGGATCAGAATTATTTCTGCTCCAAATGGTATAAGGCAGCTAGAATATGATTCTAGTTTGTATTCTTTGTGTACATGAAATTATGGAGCCATTTTGTTTTCAAGGGAAAAAACAAAATTTTCGTCTGAGACAAGTTGGCCAAACAAAAACCTGCTGCAGTAGCAGATGAGTGATTATGTAGTGATTTGTAGCATAATTACTTATGAGACACTTAACGGTTTATGTTGCTGGCTCAGTATCAGTCAACTGCTTTACATAGTCTCATATCTTTTTGCCCATTTTGACAAACATAATCCTTTTCCAGACTCCTCAACTGTAAGACCTAGACTGTTTAATATATATTAAATCATAGATAAATAGAACAAATCTCAGTATTCAGAAAGGAAATCAGTGGGAGTTACTGTACCTTTGAGTGTAAAGAGAAGCGTAATAATGAATATTTAATAGGACATCCACTTAGGATACTCTAAATATTATTGCTGGGATTTGTCCAGCTTAAAAAAAAAATGGGGGGGAGGGGAAACTAACACTGCTTATTTTAATTAGGTGAAATTATGTGGTTCAATAAAGCATGACAGCCTGCATAATGAAAGAAGAGACCCATGTTTATGAGAGAATTATTGATGACAAAAACGTTGGCAGCATACATGTTTTACTGAGACAGTTGAAAGCCATTTTATTATCTTTTCATTCATAATTTCCTGCAACATGCTTCAATGTGTAAACTGATAACAAGACCGTGTGGTAGGGGAAGGTTTTACTGTTTTTTATAAAAATGAACAAGACTATTTTTCTTCACTTCAGAACTAAATGTTGTTGACCTTTTTGTAGACTGATGTAGAACAAGGTAGATATAAGCAAAAAGAAACAAGGGAATACTTACCTTGAAAAGTGTTTATTCTGCGAACTGGGAGAATTCATGTGGGTTTTGGGGTGGGGAGAGGGAATGTAAACGTTAGAAATGAAGGCTGGAGTCTGATCCACATAATAGATAGTAATTTTTGCACTACATAGAAAATATCTGTCTGGCTGTAATTTAGAACAGAACAAGAGTATGTATTCTGCTTGCTGAATTTCACCAAGACATTAAATTTCACACAAATCTAAGAAAATTCTCACATGGAAAATAAAGACTATCTTGGCAAAATTAACATTTCATTTCTTAGAAATGAATGTTAGAGCTTCTCTAAGATTTAGAGGATCAGCAGCGCAGGAAGGAAAAGAAAAGAATACTCAAGAACTCAAGAAATATGTCATCTAAATTTTTAAAAAGTAAATTAAAAAAGTGTTTTGAAAACTGTAGTCAGTACAAAAAAGAAGAAAAAATATTGTTTCTAAAAAAGTATTAATGAAATTGGTCTAAATTTATATCTTCATCAAAATAATCCTTGTGGATAAGATAACTTTTCAATTAGGGGAAAAAAATCTGGACAAAACCAGCTTTTTTTTCTAATTCTGCCACTGTAAAGAATTGGACTCCCTTAACCCAGGCCACCTCCAGAACAACACGTATCATCTGTACTCTTCCAGTGGACTTGGAATAGATTTTAATATCAGTATTGTCCATATCAACATATGGAGTATGAAATAGAAGTGAAAACTCTTTTTTTTTCCCTGCAAGAACTTGCTCCTACATCTTTGGTATCCTAGGCACTATGATATACCCTGCATCTCTGATCCATATATTCTCGTTTACCTGGGTTTTTTTCTTCTTGAAATTAAATAATAAATGCTTCTTACCAAATCTTTGCTAAAGCTGTGGTATAAGACTGCCATAAAATGTAATCTAGAAGATAAGGGCAATTAATGTAATTAACTAATTAGAAAAAATATTTTGGCACATGATTGTTAATAATAATAATAATAGATTTCAAGTAAGTCCTTAGGTCTACAAGACAGTGACTGACTTCACCTGTCTAAGAATGATTAATGTATACTAATATACTTGTTGCACAGATCAAAATCTTCAGGTAAAGTCACCCTGTTAAATCCATGATGCACACGGATCATGGATTTTCATACGGAGCATTTGTGTTTGTCTTCTGCTTGTTTTGAGTTAACCCCATTTGTGTCTCTGGTAGGACTTTCAGACCAAATAACTGTTAATGAGTTGCTAAAAAAAGTTTCTGCCTCTGGACAATCTTCTCTTAATTTTGGATATGGCCTTGAAATCAGAACAACACTGTTAAGTCCTGGCTAAAATATGAATAGCTAAAATATTTTCTACCACCACTAATTTTCTTATATTTAGCTAACCTAAATAGAGAGCTTTTGCCAAAGAGAGTGGCTAGCATAGCTAATTGACTTCAAATTTAAAATAATAGCAATAATTGTTGTGTACTTCTTGTGATTAGTTTAATTACCCCCATTTCCTCTGAAAGCCTCAACATTAATTCCCATTGACTGTAATGTTAATTACTGGCAGGGGCAGAGATGTTCAAATGCTGGCTCATGCTGTAAAGTGAAGTTGCTGATAACTTCAGCAGATGGTTCTATGCTTTAAAAGAAATTAGAATTTAACCTGTCATTACTTCCCATTTTCTTTGTTTTGGTTTGGTTTGGTTTATTTTTTAAAAACAAAATACCAAGAAAGTCAAGAATAAGAATGCAAAGTACTCCTTTTGATCCAAGTGAAAATAGTGCTAAAAATATATTTTCAAATACTTAGCAGGTCATTTTGGGAGTGGCAGAATAGGGGACCATTAAGGGAAAATAATTGCAGTCCAGATAATTTCATTTTAACTTGCTACTCTATTACATTCCTCATATCCCATCACAGACATTTGTTTCTCATCCTGACCTCAGCACAGACCGTAGCGGCAGAAAGAATCTTACAGGTTCAGCAGGGCTGCTATTGCTGAATATCCTTCTGTCTCCCAGAGGGAGAGGTGTTCATTTGAGATTTTAGAGAACAAGAGCCTTTTCATAACCTCAATTACCACAAGGTCAATCTGCAACTGAGCGTTCGAGTGGTACTTAGATTGCCTGGAAAGCAGCTGTGGCCCAAGAGCTGTGTTGAAACCATGTTAAACTGTCATCAATGTCTATCTATTAATGACAGTCGCAAAAGAGAATCTTTTTGATAATTGGCTTTTTGAGGAACCAGAGAAGGGATTTGATTCTTGAACAAATAAAGCCTTGTCAAGATTAAACTTTCATTTGTAATCCATGAGAAATGTGTCTGGTTTGCCTCCATCATTCAGCCATACAGAGATATGCATGCATGTGTATATATTTGTGCATGTGTACATGTGAATGAATACACATGCATATTACATGCTCTATATGCAAAGTATTCTTCTCCAGGCAACAGCTTCTATAGATTTGAAAATTTCAAAAGCATTAGGTCTGTGCTCTGCTATCAATAAATATATATCACATTTTTGTGATAAATATATTTATGCTCTGTCATGAGATTCATGCATAAGAATTGAAAATTACTGTGGAGCTGATGGCAATCTGTCAATTGATTGAGAATCCTTCAATCCCTTCAACTTTTATTCTTTCAGTAAGGTCTCACTGTAGGTCAAAATACAGTAGGAAAAACAGAGTTACAGTGTGATGAATAAAGTGATTCAGCTAGATAAAAAACCAATGTTCAGCGTGACAATACCTAAATAGGAATGTTCTAAATCAAAACCCCACAACTAAACGAAATGGTATGACTTAATGCCTATTACTAAAAAATGTGTTCTAGTCACTGCAATGTGAATGTTTGTAATGTATTTGAAACATACACATTTTATGCATTATGCCAACCTTCTTTGGTCCTCCACTGGAACTATAAGCTCTTTCTGACAGTTCCTTAAGGTTGAAAATTTTCTGGGGAAAAAATCCATTACTGCACACAGAGGATTGTATACTATCATTATTCCAGTTTATTTGTTTGGTTTTTTGTTTCTAGAAAGGAAATTTCCAGAACTTCTTTCAAAAAATATAGCTAGAATATGTATTCATGAAGCCAGTGTTTTTGTTGAAGAATGGCTAAGCAAAAAGGTAGGCTTTGTAGCCTCTGCCACGGGTACTTTGACTGTAGCTTTTGCTGGAGGAAAAATAAAAAACAAACAAAATACTCGACTCAGGCTTATTTCACTTAACTTCTGACACCCAGAGAGTCGAAATCCACACCTGAGTCAGTTATCTAGAGTTCTTTTGCAGTCACTGGTGAAAAACAAACACTGATAAAGTTGATTTATTTCATCCTAGAGGGATCATCGAAAGCAAGCAAGATTAATCACATTCCAGAATTTAGGTGAGATGAATCCTAGCTCTACTGACTTGAAAGGTAATTTTGCTGCATAATATTACTTGGAACTCACATAGTCGTGAGCTCAGAGAGGGGTGAGACTAGCTCATGTCTGTGAAAGAAGGAATGTGAATTTTATACTGTGGAAGATGAAACTGTCTATGGTTTTAGCTTCTTGCAATCAAAAAATACCACATACTGACATTGATGTTCCAGAAAAAATGCAAAAGATTTAGTGAAAGCAATATAGAATTAAGGCATTTGCAACTGCAGTAATCATTTCCGTGTTAGCTTCAGGATTTCCTTGCTAACCCCTGTTTCCATGCCTGTAAAAGTTTCTCTCATTTGAGAAACTTGTTGACTATCTCTTCCCTGCCCAGACAATAAACCCAGATCTCTTGCCAAGTTCTGTATGGTCTGGGACTTATACTGACAGGGTTTACCACCTCATAAAATGTGTGGATGGCAACTTTTTTAGTGGGGGGAAAGTGAAGAAGGACCACCATCCCTCCCTCTCCTCTTAGAGGGTCAGTACATTTTTGCCTACTGATTTGGGGACTTCAGATGGAAGAAAAAATGTTCTTCCTAGTCTCTGTTCCTTCAACCAGCTACTGTACTGGCTTTCTAAGCACCCAAATCTATTATGCTTTAATCCACAGTACAGAAGAAATGGAAGTCATTCTACGTTCAGACCTATCAGACATTTGAAATCAGTTCTGAGGGAGATTTCTGGAAGTTTCAGGAAAGCAATCAATCATGATTGTCCACTTCTGAACCACATAGACTTATGCAAAACATAAGCACTATTTTTTTTTTTTGACAGAAAAACCTCCAATATTTTTAAAGAATTGATTCAATGCCTGCTTGCAGGAAAAGATTTTGAGTTGTTTATCCCAGATAAAGGGAGACAAACACCAAATTAAATACTCATGTACAAGAGAAAATTATTCAAGAGGTAAGCATTCACATTTGTACTCCTAAATTCCTCTGTTTGAGGGTGTGATCCTTGGCAAAAAATTTAGTTCTGAATCCACTGTGCTAATTTCTTGTAGTTAGTCCATACCATACAATTCCACATCGTTTATAGTTAGATACATCCATACCATATAGCTCTTGGGTTTGCCTCTTCTATGGTTCATATGCATAGCATTCGAGTAATATTATAATCAAAGTTAGGGGTTTTGTGTGGCTTGTTTTTTTTTTTTCAATTTAAAGTAGCCTGTACTGCAGCTAGCCAGAGTGATATTTGTGTGCCATAAAACACTGCTTATATATTGCACATGCTGAAGTATGGCTGGTGAGAATCTCTGGATTAAATGGCAGCTCAAAGCTTTCTGGGGTAGTGTTGGAGATTATCTGAGAAAATACAGCACTGGAAATTTTCTAAGAAACTGCATACTCCCAGAAATACAGAGACACACCCTTCATGGTATGATTTATACCTGTGATGTTAAAAATCTTTCATTATCTTATCCCTGTGATGTTAAAAATCTGTCACGATCCAGAACCTAGACAAGACTTAGTTTGGCAGAGGCTAAACCCCCTTGCGTTCCAACCGAACCTCAGATCGCTCTGGGTGGCTGGGGGCGGTTGGGTTTAACCC
The DNA here is from genome assembly GCA_022605575.1 of Laterallus jamaicensis coturniculus. Taxonomy (NCBI): domain Eukaryota; kingdom Metazoa; phylum Chordata; class Aves; order Gruiformes; family Rallidae; genus Laterallus; species Laterallus jamaicensis. Next base: position 1,829,872 of record JAKCOX010000062.1, read on the forward strand.
CTGAGTGATGTCCAATTGCTAGGTGTTTTATCATGATAAATTCTGAATTCAGTTCTCAGAGAATAGAATTAAGACTCGAAACGGAGTCAAGGTGAAGGTTGTTTTATTTGGAAAGAAACGTGCAGGGAAAGGGGGGAAGAAAGATAAAATAATTGCAGGGGGTGAAATAGAGAGATAGAGATAGAAAGAGAGAGAGAATGTCCACTAGGCTATGCCATTCCGTCAGATGGCAGAGTATTCTCTGGGTCCGATGGGATGGGAGAGCGCTCCCTTCTTTTTCCGTCGTCGATGGGGAAGATGATTTCTTCCCTCTTGTTGCAGCCCTTTTTGTAGGACTCCTTTGTCTCACTACACCTGGCCTGTGGGAGCACTTCAGGGTGGATGACGGAATGTCCAATGTGTGAATGGCTCCCGATGTGTGCTCCTGATAGTGGAATGCTCTCCTTATGTGTGAATGGTTCCTGATGTCTCTCCTGATGTATATCTTCTGGGTGGCTTGTCATTAGGTTCTCGGAAGCCTGGGCCTGACGGGTGGTAATGTAGTGTGTTGGTTATGTGGTTTGGTTAGGTGAAAGGAAAAGCGGGGAGGGGGGACGACGAAGGGGACACGGGGACGGGATGGACGATGACAATGGACAAGATCGGGGAGAGACCGGGGGGGAGGGGGAGGGGGAGGAAGGACACAGGACATGACACGACATGGAAGACGGTTCTGTTAGCAATTGGTAAGGCATAATTCCAGTACCTTACACCCCCAGTAGAAGATTTTGTAAAAAAATTTAATATTTATTTATTTTATACTTTCAATCTTATTTGCACAGTTTATGACACCAGCAAGACTTTAGTGAATTATTGGTCAATGTATGAATTTCAGTTATGTCTCATTGAAGATGACGTTTTTTAAAGTTGTTTATTTTTACAGTTTTAATATTCCTGGTTTCACCTCAGACAAGAATATTGAAAAACGAAGATTATTTGGGGTCCTTTTTCTTAAGAACTAATTTAAGATATTTTTATATTGAAATGAGGACAGCATAGAAATTCAGGAATAATTTTGCTCTGGTTTTCAGTTTTGCTCAAACCTGCTCATCTTTACTAAAAGAGAATGGAGAAGAGAGACTATTTGGCTTACAAATTTTGTCCCAGAAGGCAAATTACACAGATGATTATTACACTGGCACTTTGACTACAAATTCGATAAAGTGCTTAGCACAGCCCACCCCTATGCTGAGTATACTAAAACCAAGTGGATCCCCTGGGCACTGCAGAAAATACTGAAGGACACCTGATACTGTTCATTGTCATTTATCTTCTTTAGTGTTGAAACTTCGTAAAACCTAGCAAAACACACATACAAAAAAGAAATGTCAGATAGAGAACTGATAATTGTCAAGGTCAAAGGAATGTTATTCTTCTTTAAAGCTGTCAGCAGGAATAGCATTCGCAAGTTCACTTCCATTTCTTTGGATTTTTCTCTTTCTTTTTTAGTTTTACATTTTGACATTTTAAAAGCCCATGTCTATGTTTTCAAGTGAGTTCTTTCCCCACTGGAATCAGAGACTTAGCTATCATTGCTGAAGGACAATTACATGTAGAGATGGTCAGCTGGATCAGTTTACTCAAGTTCTGAGTGTCTATTTTCCCAGATTTCAAAAAGTAGGTCATGCATATACATCTCTAGTTTTTTTTTTTTCTGGTAAAAGTATACTAGAACCTGACACTTAGTGTGTGCCAGGAAAGCACTTGGCACATGCTGAGACCTGAAAAATGTCAGAAGGATCATGTGGTTTGTCATGATTTCTTATTCTGATATTTCATACATCTCCTATCTTAAAACCAGGAATCAACCTTGCAAAATGTTAAACACTGCACTGGAAAAAAGAATAATCTTCTCCCATATATTGAAATCTTACAAAAGAGTAGGTTTTGGATAGAGGTTACACATATATGTATTATATACATGGATTTGTCACGACTGCAGTAGTGAGTAGCTGAAAAATGTCCCATGACTGGACATAGTCCCGGCTGAACCCTGATTTTTACAGTGACTCCTGCACTTGTGGGGTTTTTTTGGTTGGTTGGTTGGTTGGGGTTTTTTGACACCTTATCTGGTTTAGCTGATGGCTACAAATATTAGCTTTGACATTTTTGCAACTTAAAGGAAACAATTTTTCTGCTCCTAATGCTAGCATTATAGAATTCTATGGGTTGGAAGGGACCTCAAAGATCCAATTCCCCAGCCATGGGTATGGTCACCTTTCACTAGACCAGGTTGCCCAAAGCTCCATATAACCTGGCCTTTAACGTTGACAGGTATGGGGCTTTCACAACCTCTCTGGGCCTCACTACCCTCCTAGTAAAGAATTTCTTGCTAGCATCTAACCTAAACCTACCATCTTAAAGCCATTGCCCCTTGTCCTATTACTACATTTCCTGGTGAACAGTCCCTCTCTCACTTTCCTGTAGGACCCCTTTAAATATTAGTATGCCACAATTAGGTCACCTCGGAGCCTTCTCTTCTCCAGACTGAACAAGCCCAACTCTCATAGCCTGTCTTCATAATTGTAATTTGTAGTGTCTGTCTTTCTGCCCCAGATACAAACAAAGCAATGGTCTGTAATCATGAGATTAAAATTCTTTAACTCTCAAAAACTTATTCCTCATTAAGGAAATACCAGGGAGTGGGACAGCCCCTCCAGCAAGTGTAATAGCCAGAAGTTTAGGTGGAGGCCAGTGACAAGCGGTGTCCCCCAGGGGTCTGTCTTGGGACCGGTTCTCTTTAATATCTTTATCAATGACATCAATGACGGAATTGAGTGCACCCTCAGCAAGTTTGCGGATGACACCAAGCTGAGTGGTGCGGTCGACACCCTAGAAGGAAAGGAAGCCATCCAGAGGGATCTTGACAGGCTGGAAAGATGGGTCCGGGTGAAACTAATGAGGTTCAACACTGCCAAGTGTCAGGTGTTGCACTTGGGCCGGAAGAATCCCAGACATAGATACAGACTGGGAGAAGAGCTTCTTGAGAGTAGCCCTGCTGAGAAGGACCTGGGTGTCATAGTGGATGAGAAACTTAACATGAGCCAGCAGTGTGCTCTTGCAGCTCGCAAGGCCAATGGTATCCTGGGCTCCATCAGAAGAGGGGTGGCCAGCAGGGACAGGGAGGTGATTGTCCCTCTCTACTCTGCCCTCATGAGGCCCCACCTGGAGTACTGTGTCCAGATCTGGGGCCCCAATACAAGAAGGATGTAGAACTGTTGGAGCGGGCTCAGAGGAGGGCCACAAGGATGATTAGAGGGCTGGAGCACCTGCCCTACAAGGAGAGGCTGAGGGAGCTGGGCTTGTTCAGCCTGGAGAAGAGAAGGCTGCAGGGGGGACCTCATTGCAGCCTTCCAGTACCTGAAGGGACCATACAAGGGGAATCAACTTTTTAAAAGGGCAGATGATGTCAGGACAAGGGGGAATGGTTTAAAGCTGAAGGAGGGAAGGTTTAGATTGAATATTAGGGGGAAGTTTTTTATGGAAAGAGTGGTGAGGTCCTGGAATAGGCTGCCCAGAGAGGTGGTGGATGCCCCATCCCTGGAAGTGTTCAAGGCCAGGTTGGATGGGGCCCTGGGCAACCTTGTGTAGATCCAGGCCTGAGGTTGGTGGCCCTGCCTGTGGCAGGGGGGTTGGAGCTTTATGATCCTTGGGGTCCCTTCCAACCCTTGCCATTCTATGATTCTATGATTTACTGGCAGGTATGAAGTTGCTCTTCCAGTGCTCTGTGGCAACTGTGTTGAGTCAGCTTGAATCTCATGTTTGTGGGGACAAAGCCCCACAGCAGTGCATCCACACTCTCAAGCCAACATGTGCTTGAGCCAGTTTGCACCCACCCTGTATTTGTGCCCTAATTTGCTACTTTTATTCATTCTAAATTATTCAGTACAAATTGAATTAGATTTGAATCCTACTGTAGATTTTGTGCTACGTACTATTTTATACTCCACTCTTTCAGACATGCTCTTTAAAATTGCCTCAGTAAGAAGAAAGTAAGAGGAAATTAAACATAATGTCTTGTATCTGAATGACTGTTTTGCTCTTATTACCTTCTTAAGAGATAATGATGGCTCCACACCAGGCAGCTGTTTCTTGCACAAAGTGTGGTTTGGTTTAGCAGGCTTGTTCTGGGAACATCTACTACAGGAAGTCCATGGATGGGACAGGAAAATAAATATTTAGTTTGTAGTTCCCTAGAGACTTTTGGCATTAGGCAATCTATCAAGTTTTTAAGCACTGCCAAGCCTTCTGGGCATGTCAAGAAATTCACTTTTTGGATGCCTAGAAGATTTTAATATTAAGGACTTAAATCCCTTAAGTATGCAATGAATAGCAATGCAGCATGTATTCCAATTATCGCAAGTTTACACCGTGTTTCACAATCAGATACCTGTGATGTATGATAAAACCACTGATAGTATCATCTGAATCTCAGCCCCATGTGGGGAGAAAGCAATTGTACAAATAAATTAATATCACTAATAAGAAAGCCAGAGTCATAAAGGATGTTTAACATTGGAATTGAAATAATAAGAACTATGAAGTTCAAACTTATATTTTATAGCTATTTTCAAGCTCTTCATAAGTATTTTGACCACATCTAGATCACAAACACTTTCTGATATAATATATCTGATTTTTTTCTTTTTTAAAGACTTATATTTTTATACCAACTAAATAAAGAGAAAGCATATTGCATTCTCTGGCACAGTTTATTCCACTTGGCTGACATAAGCTATGCACGAAAATTAAACTGTTGATACCTGAGGAATGACATCTAAACTCCAAGAAAGTACCATGATAATTTACCTGGCAAATGGCTATTTTTAGCTGTCTTGTGCCAAGTCTTTTCCAACTCATTAAGGTACATACAAGACAAAGTTTGGTTTGTTTATTTACATGAGGTAGCAAAGTACTGATTTGCTCATGCAAGCAACATTGCAGAGCTATCTTGTGAGTACCTATGTGACTCTTGGCAATTTGCAGTTACTTTTGTTTATCCCATTTGTTTAACTATAATCACAATTTTTCCTCCAGGAGTTGTCACTTTTCCAGTGGATAGCCAGCATTAAGGTTTTACTTTGCCTACGCTCAAGAAACTGGTGGAATCTTTACAGGATGCAAGCAGACTAAGCATTTGGATACAGTACATTGGTTAGCTGCTTGCTAACTTTTGATTTTTGGAGCGATTTGAATTGTAGCAATCTTAGCTCTTTTGCAAACAATATAAAAATCAGGAAAAGACCCAAAAGGCTTTATATGTTTGTGTATAGAAGCAGAGCTGAGTTTGGAAACTAAGTTAATAACAACAACATTAATGGAAATAGTTGTAATGAGAGTGAACTAATGAACATCCAGATCAAAATACTGTGCAGCAATACTGTGTAACTGAAAGACAATTTTCTATCCTTGAAGTCTCTCTATACCTTTTTCTTCAGCAAATGTAAAAAAAAAAATCCTCTGCTCCGTCTTCATAACTTACCTCAGAGGAAAAAAAGAAAAATTAACCAGGGTATATGTGTTCATTTTTAAATGTATGTGTGAGGCAAAGAAATTGTTTTGTTTTGTTTTGTTTCATTGCCTCACTGTCAGTAAGATAAAAAGTAAGTTCTTTGGTACTCAAAAACATTTCCTAGTATCTAGGGAAAATGAAATAAAATTAAATGTTTCATAACATTATTCAAAATAGTAAAGGAAAAGGAACATTAGACATCAATTTTTTTACCTGTGCAAGTAGTCATACAGTGCTCAAATGATGAAAATCTCCTGTGTTTCCTGTTACACATTTCCTTTCAATTTTTACCCTCTTTTACTCTGTCTTTCTTTCTTTTTTTTTTTTTTCCCAAAGCAGGCATAGTGTTGTTTGCTGCACGTCGTTTCTTTATTTTGGAGTAGATGATTAACATGATCATAAAGAAGAGTTCATTATTTGACACACAATTACCCTTACATGGTAGCATGACTGATACTTCTAAGAAAATACATTTTCCCCACAAATAGGTAAGAAAAAGGGCACATATAATTTCCTTAAAGCTTTAGGATTGGTTTATCTTATATAAAAGAAAATGTGGTTTCTCTTAACTGTAGCTGTAGAAATTCTAGATTCCAAACAGGAATGAGATTTTTAAAGAAATCTAGTGTCAGTGAGAGGCCTATATTCCATGTCATAATTTTAATTAGTATTACTGGGTTTTTCCATGAGGCACGCTTCTTGAGTGCATACAATTCATGGTTTCACTGCTAGGTCAGTTCTAATCCATAGGTCTGATTTGTTTAGCCACCAATATGAAAACAAACACCCCAAACAAAGCAAAACCAACAAACCAGTTCTTTCTTCAGCCTTTGAAATAAGATGCCTTAATATAACAAAACTCCACTGTCTTTAAGGTGTTAAGAATAGTTCCAAACTTTGGAGGGAGATTAATACTATGTAGGGATTGGTGTAATGTCAACAGAAATGTTTTGCTAATCACAAACAGTGAGTGAATTACCTCTCTTAATAATTGGACATGTTTCTGGTGTAGTAAATTAGTATAAAGGGGTAAGTAAGCAACTGTGAGGAGGTCCCAAATTAGTACGAAAGACATAAACTATTTATGCAACTATATTTTTCCTATTAAGCTAACAACCAGCTAGACCATGTGGCCAAGTTTTATATTAATTTATAGAGGTGTAAATCTCAGATAACACTGCTGTAAATCTAGAGTAATTCCAGCAGGCACAATGAAGTTACTCACAGCTTGCATTAGTGTAATTGGAACTGGAATTCAGTCTGTATTGTAATAAGGCACGAAGTATTTGGCAAAATTCACTTTTCTGGCAAAAGCCTCTTAAGTTTACCACTGAAATCTACTTCAGAGGCCAAATAAGAGTAGAGCTGTCTGCCTAATCCCAGGATGGACTAAATAAATTTACACTGCGTTCTTTTCACAGAGCTGTTCATTGTTAATGGCAAATTCACTTGTGTGTGCTTCTAGGAGACTGCCTAATTCATAGACCATTTAAAACAGAACCACTGCTGATAGCTGTAATTAGTTTCATAGCAACTCTTCCTCCTGCTGCTTCAAGAGTAAGGCTGCTAGTCCAACTTCTATAACAGCCATGTACCAATTAGTACAGCCTGAATCTAGTCCAATGATATTGTAATGAAAGGATAATAGTTGAGGAACCAAGTATACATTTTGTTTGATCTTGGAGGTATTCCATTTGCTTTTTTTTTTTTTTGTAAAGGTCAACTTCAGGAAGATAGTTGCATCTTGTTTTGACCTATCTCAATTTGGCTGTAATAACTCTTTCAGTTTTGTAACACTAGGGTTCTGGGAAAACACTTAATGACAGAATAATGTTCAAGAAGTCTTGTATAGGAGAATAATTTGGAAATATTTACCAGTTTTACTGTCCTGCTATATTCTTTCTAATGTTCAGAAGAATAGTTCTTAAACAGAAGAAAAATATCTGAGATCTCTAGTAGCTAGATGTTTACAAGATTAGAATTATAACCAATGCATTTTCCCCCTCTTTCTGCATGCCTTGTATAAAGGTAATTTGTCAACTCTGGAGGGATAGAATGAAGCATTCCCATCTATTCCTCAAGGAAAAAGGTAACTTTTTCTTCAGGAACAGAAAATATTTTAGTTTTGCTGATCCTCTGAGTTATTTTCTATTCTCTTGCTAAATTTTATGTGGCTTTTGAAGGTATTTGACATATTTTTTTTGTATCTGTCTATAGTTTAGTGTTCAGATAGGCTTAACATTCTCTCTCTTCCAGCTTCAGTTTTCAGTATTTTTCCCAAATGAGAACTAAGAAATTAAATTTATAAACCAATAATAGAATAAAAGTTTTAGACTACATTTCTGACTTAATCTGCAAGATTTTTTTCACAAAACTTTTAATATAAAATCCAGCCCATACAATTTTTGCATATGAATTTAAGCTGTTTTGAACAGCCTAGTGAACTAGTCCTTCTAAAATAAGCTTCTACACTTTGTATACTCAAAAAACTTTGCATCTAATATATACAGTCTATAAAAGACAAGTGCATTAAAGATGTTCAGAAGGTGCTCATACTTACTCATAAGGTGTCTAGTTCAGGAATCTAAGACAGCTGACTGACTTTTCTTGGTGGTCCTTAACTGTTAATGAATATTAACTCTACACAGCCAGGCTAGATTATTCTGAAGTAATCCCACCAGAACTCCCAGCAAGTTGCATTATGTGTTACAATAAACATAATGCAACTGTCTCCCCCATTGATTTCAAGTGCATCCAAGAAGTCTGTATCATACTTGGTATGCATTTGAGTTTATTTGGAAACAATAGAAATTATTCAATATATAGTGATGAAACTTAGTATGTCTAAGCCACTGCATATCAAGGCCTGAGAAGAAAGATTTTGGTGAGCAAAGAGCATTCTTGTGGTAGAAGGTAGGTCAGCCTATGACTTTGTATCATCCCAGTTGGACTTCCTTGTCATCAGTAAGTACAAAGAATGAAGGAATGTAGTTAGCATGATGCCATTCAACTATGACATATGTGGGGGTTTGTTTGTTTTACAAGATTATCTCCCAACTCACAAAAGCTGTATCAGGTGAAAAGTATAAAACTTTATTTTGAATGAATACTAGTGAGCATAGTTATTCATGGTATGTGGGATGTGTCCCAAGGTACTACTCATGGAAAGTACATGCAAAGTACTTTGAAAATGTAGTTCATAACTGAGCTATCATATCACTGTGTAGTCCTTCTTGATTAAAAAAAACCCTAAGAGTTAGATCAGTGAAAATACTGATTATACAAAACAGGTGCCCCTTCCTCTACCTCCCCCATCCTCAAAAACCAGACCAAAAAAACACCAACTCCAACCAACACTCCCCAAAAAACCCCAAGGAAATCCAACAAAAGAAAACAAACAAACAAACAAAACCCTCCATAAATCAAATCTCACTTTCATCTACTAAAACCTGGAATCCTAAAACTGCCAATACAAAAAAGTGGTATATTTCCTGATTCCCAGGCAGCTGACAGCAGGGTCACTCTTTAATCTTGGAAAGAGTGGGGAGTGGCTCCCACCTGGAGAGAGAAAGGAAATAGCATTCCTGTCATCATAGATCGTTTAAGCATTTTGCTGATAAAGCAATGCTATTGACAAGCAGCTGTGGAGGGGGCTCTTGTTATTCCTGCATCTTCACTTGCAAAGAATTCCTCAAAGATGGTATTGTGTTTTTTATGGAACAAAAAATATGGTAAAAATGGACTGATCTTGCTTAACATATGAAAGAACCTCTTTTATATAGCAGGCATTTTCTTTTTAAAATATGTAAATGTTTATGTATTCTTTCTACAAATGAAAAAAGAATGAGAATGTTTAATACTGTGAGAATTGTATTTTGAAATGTCTAGGACTCCTGGAAGCACTTTCGGAAAAACAAAAAAATAACTACCCTTGCACTTGTAAAACCCACGCATATGCCTATAACCTGTATAGAGAAATGTGTTTACCACATAAAAATGCTCCCTTTACAATAAGAAAAAAGAGGAAAAAGAGATTAAAAGGTCCAAATCTATAGAATGCACACTGGAACTGATGACTGACAGAACACAGCCGTTTTGAAAGCTCAGGTACTGACAAATTCTGCTCAATCAATGAAAAGAAGGACTTCTTGAAGTGGTAAGAATGGTACAAGAATCTGAAGAGAGAAGACTGAAATAGAAGGAACAAATGCTCACTGAAATGTCTGAGAGCTGGATCAAATGTGATAGATGGCAAAGCAGGCACTATCATGGCTTGCTGCCAGGGATATTGCTTTGGGGTTTTTTTATTGTGTTTTCTTCTCTGTTTTGTGCTTTCCTTTCAAGTACAGAAAATGAGGTTCAGGGAGGAGAGGGTAATTAAAACTCAGGATAGTTTGTGGGATTCTGTGTCTGTTGTTAGTGAACTTCAGGCTACTGCTTCACCTACTCTATCTCCTGGCCATCTCTTAGGAATACTACTGATTCCGAAGTTTCACCTAATAGCCTTTCAGAAAGTTTGCAGAGATCTTGCTTATGCTATTATATTAGTACTAAAAGATGAAAGAAATAGGTATGTACTCAGTGGAGGTAGACTTCAAGAATATTTAGGTGCTAAAAATGAGATTCCACGCTCAATGTATGTACAAAAAATAGCTTTTTTAAAGTCCTATCCAGATTGGGTGGATTTCAACAAGCGTGTATCTTTTAGTATTCTAAAAATACAAAATACAGGGAAAAACATTTAAAGCAATATTTTTAAATGGTTAAATAAAATCTCTCTGGCCATCTTGATGTCATTATAGTGGGTTTTATTTGTTTCATTTTTTCTTCTACACAAACTGAAAATGTTAAATCAAAGGTAACCTGAAAAACCCTCATGGGATATTTAGACAAAACTTTCTGCTGAAACCATGTCATTCAGAAACTGAGAAGAGACTGATCAGAATGAATTGAGGAGAGCTAAAAGGGAACAGCAAGTAAACCCATTTGTTTAAATTAAAATAGCCTCACAAGATCCCTCTATAAAAAAAAAAACAAACCAAAATCCACCAACAAAACAATAAAAATAACAAAAAAACCAAAAAGCCCCAAACAAACAAAAAAGCCAACAGGTTGTCAACATGGAAATTGAGGATAAATAGCTATAGCTGTATGAAGTTCCATGTAACTAATAATAATGTTTTTAAAAAAAGTGTTAGACAAATCTAATAACAAATGATGCTACAAGTCATGTGTAGGACGAAAAATCTGTTCCAAATATGAAAAAGGGGCAGTGATGTCTTTTCAGTGAGAATTAGAACATTTCTAGAAAAAATATATCGTAAGAGCAGCTGATGGTTTATTTATTAAAGCACTATAAATATATGTTCTTTTTATATATTGTTTTCTCATTTGCTTCCACTGACTTATCTTTTTAACATTGCTGTCTATGTGGGGTTTTTTTTAATTGAAAACAAATAAAACCCAAAAAAACCCAACCCAAAACCACCAAAAAACCCCAACCAAAAACAAGCTGCTGAACACATAACCTTATTCTAACAACATCTTGAGTGGGGGTGGGAAGCAACCCCAATCTCCTCTGTACACAGTCAGCATGAGTCCATAAGGACAAATGGTTTTATTTATTCACACACTAGTAAAATCCTCCCTGCAGAGCCAGGTTCTTTAGCAGGGTCTAATTTTTGTATTTTATTTTTGTTTCCCACAGATGTTAAAGATGCTAGAATGAGAAGGGCCTTTTTTGGTGGGGTTTTTAGATAGGTTTTTCTCTGTAAGCTATAGTATTAAAACATAAAAGAAAGCAAGATGGTGTTGAGGATTTACAGAAACCAAAAGGTAGGAGAAAAAAAAGTGTTTCTTTCAAAAGACCCATTCACTGATGAGTAGTAAAGTAAATAGTAATGTCAGTGTTTGTACCATACACTTTTTCTTCAGTTTCTCCTTTTGCCATACCTGAATAAAATCAGTCACCAACTTTGAGCTATTTCAAGTTCAGATCACTTTAGATTTTTCAAATATAGTTGTTGGCATCTGAGTCTTTCCTGATCATCTGTTTCTGCAATAAATAGGGAAAAAAAGGACCAACTCAGGATATAAAACATCAAAATCACATTAGTCTTCTGCTTTAGGATGAGAAGAATCTGAGTGTCATATTTTTCTACATATAAATATTAGGAGTGTATGTGATTTGCTAAGGCATAGTTATCTATGTAGCAACTTCTGGGTTTGGTGAGACAAATCACACCCTTGACATTCACTTGTTCACAAAGAATGAATTGCCTAAATCCATAGAGGTGATCCAGTTAGATGAAAAAAACCCAAAAGACAGCAAAATTGAAACACAGTACTAGATCCATTCAAAGGAAGGCAATACCCATAGAAGTACAGATGGTCACAGAAACATCTCTGTGTGTCACAAAATAATCAACTATCTAAAATGGAAAAGAAACTATCAAAAGAGTCCTCACTGGAGAACATACACATGGTAAGAAAAATAACAATAGATAATGAAAGGCAGATGTTTTTACAAGAACTGCAAAAACTGTGAATCTGTGATCCTATGCTTATCAGCACAGTAAAGAAAAAGAAGGTGGGGGGGGTGAGAAGAAAAACGAGGAAAAAAGGGGGGAAAGAAGGAAAATCCAAAGAAATCCTCTAGGCTGCTATGACATGGGACCTGATGAGATGCATCTCAGGATCCTGAGGGAGTTGGCTGATGTAGTTACTAAACTTTGAAAAGTCATGGGAATCAAAGACCCCAGTAACTGGAGAAAAGGGAAACTTCCCACTCATTTTTAAAACTGTAAAAGGGGGACACTGAATACTACTGACCAGTGCACCTCACCACCATGGAAGGTATGTTGAAACATGTGAAAGGTTGGGAAAGGATTAGAGACAGCCAATATGTCTTTACCATGGGCAAATCATTCCCAATTAAACCAGGAGTGATTGAATCAGTGGCCAACAGAGGATCTACTGATATCATCTACCTGGACTTCTGTAAGACTTTTGATATGATCTCACACTAGATTCTTGTCTTTACATTGTAGAGATATTAGTTTGCTGTATGAAATGTTAGATGAATGGGGAATGGGTTGAATTGTCTCATCCAAAGATTTCCAGATAATAGCTTCATGTTGAAATGGAAACTAATGAGTTGTGTGCCTCAAGGGCCTATACGATGACTGATACCGCTTAAGATCTTCATCAATGACATAGGCAATGGAACTGAGTGCATCCTCTGCAAATCTGTGGATGTCACCAAACTGTGTGGTGCAATTTGCAGAGGGAAGAGATGTCATCATGAGGGATCTTGACAGGCTTCAGGAATAGACCCATGGGAATCTCATGAAGTTCAACAAGGCCAAGTCTAACACCCTATCTCTGTGTCAAGGCAAACCACAATATCTATCTATATAGACTGGAGGATGAATGAATTGAGGGCAGCCCTGCAGAGAAGTATTTTCAAATGCTGGTGGATGAAAAAATGGACATCAGTTGGCAATGTGTGCTTGCAGCCTAGAAAGCCAATCATATCCTCGGCAGCATAAAAGGAAATGTGGCCAGCATGTCAAGAGAGATTATTTTTCTCCTTACTCTGTTTTCATGAAACCTGTGTCCAGCTCTGGGGTTCACAGTACAAGAAAGACATGGACCTGTTCAAGTGGGTACAGAGAAGGATCGTGAAAATGATTGCAGTGCTAGAACACTTCTACAAAGGAAGGCTGAGAAATTTTATGGTGTTAAGCCTGGAGAAAAGAAGGCTTCAGGGATGTCTTATTGGTGCCTTTCAGTCTATAAGGGGAGTTACAAGAACGGAGGAGAGAGACTTTTTACCAAGCCTGGGGTGAAATGACAAGGGCAGGTTTAAACTGCGAATGGGAAGATGTAGATTGTACATAAGGAAGAAATGTTTTATGGTGAGGATGGTGAGACACTAGAACAAACTACCTAAAGAAGTTTCAGATGCTCTGTTATTGGAAATATTCAAGGTCAGGCTGGATGGGCTTTGACCAATGTGATCTAGTGCAAGGTAACCCTGTCTGTGGCAGAGCAGTTGGACTAGATGATCTTGAAAGATCCCTTCCATCCAGTCACTATTCTGTGATAACTATTGGGAATGACAGTATCAGTTATGAAAACCTATACTTCTCAGTTCCTATTCATATAATTCCTTTTCTGGAAATTCTCTAAATTAGTACAAACAAAAATCTCTGACTTTAATTCACAGCCAAAACTATCATTCTCAGAAATGCTTTGAGTTAAGGTAGACAGTATCTTTCTCTCAGTCTCTTCCTATTATGAGTTTAGTTTCAGAATCACTCTGAATTTACTTATCACTCTGATATTACTTAACTTTTTTTTTTTTAAATCTTAAGCATTTAGAGTCTACAGGATTCAGACAGTATATCAGCTGTTAGAGCAAAGCAATTAGGAAGAGGCATAGGAATAGAAATAGGAATAAAAGTACTTGGAAAGAAATATGAAAATATAGTTGAATCAGATTTCACTTTCACATCAACATCTGAAAAAAAGTGAGTTAAATTTTCTAGTGTGCTTTGGGAACTTCAGGTCACTTCAACAACACAAATTTGTAAACAGACAATGATGAGTTCATATTCCTTTTGTCATGTTATAAAAGTGTAAAGCACCTGAAATATATAGGTATGAATCCAGTTCATTATTTTCAAGCAGGAAAGCACTGTAAAACAAGTAACTTAAAAAAAAGAGAGAGAGAGAGAGAGAGAAAAGAAAGGGGACTGAGCAAAGTAGGGAAAAGACAATCCTAATGCACAAAGAAAGGTAGAAATAAAGAGGCCTTGAGCTTTGCACTGGAGAGTGTCAAACATAAACTTTGATTTAAATAAGAGGTATGCATCAAAGAAACATGACTTCAGACATAGTTTTGCTTTCCCTGAGTCAAACACAGATCTTGCAACAGGAGGAAAAATAAAAAGCTGTCTCAGTTAAAATGAATTGTGAAGAGAAGTCAGGTAGCATGAAAAAGGACTGAAACTTTCATTGTCTTTAAAAACAGCTAGAACCATTACTGCCCATGTCTTTTTCTCCTCATGCTGGTTACAACAGAACCTGATCAACGGTGATTGTTCTGGAGAACTGAGGCTGTTGTGTCCTCTCAGAGCAGCAGAAATGCAGACAGTTCAGCTTAAGAGGCATATCATGCGTTTGAGCAAGAACAAAGATTTTCCTCAAACAGCAAAGTCCTGAAGCTGGGTTGAAGGCTCACACCTGTATCAGATCTGGATGACAAATGTGACCATGATCTAAACTTTCTAGAGATTTCTTAGACTTCTTAGAATTTTTAGTTGGACTTGGTGACAGTTTCTCAGTTTGGCTTTAGCAATATTCAGGCTATCTCTGTTGAACTGCTTCTCTCTTGTTGCTTCATGTTGAGACCATATTGGGTGAATCACTGGTTTGGCTGGTGAACAAAAAATATTTTTAAATACTTCTGCTTGAACTATATGAAATTATTTATGTTTGTTTCCTTCATTTAAAAAGATAAATATCTTATTTAGTCAAAACTATACTGATTTATTTTCCCTTATTTGTAAAGAGAAAGTAAGCCAATGTATACGAAGGCCTAGATTTAGAAAGACGATGGATTTGCTGTAAAGATGGAATATCTTTATTTAGGAATATTGCAATATTTTCTCCATGACTAAGAAATGTCTTCTGATTCACAGTTGACATTTTCCTAGAAAACTCAACTTTGTGTATTCTGGCTGACTTTCGTTTTTTGGGGGTTTTTTTGGGTTTTTTTTTCTCTTGGAACTGCTTCATGGAACTTGAAAAGTTTAGTTACTCAGACATAAACTGAAGCAGAGGAAACAAGTGGCTTTCTAACATTGTAGCTAAAGAAAGGTGCTGTGACATTGATGTTCCAGCACTCACGGAAATGCTTAATTATTTACAGAGAGAAAGAGACTACCAACAATGAACAACAATCAGCAGAGGAAATACTTCTCTTTTCTTGTCCAGTTTCTCCATACACTTTAACATCAGAGTACAATCTGATACAGGACACAGAAGTCAATATTCTGTGGATGTTTACTAGAATATCACTGTATTTGATGTAAGCTCCAGTGACTACAGGCAATCAGTACCAGAGCTTTTTGAGAATATAATACCTTTTTGCCTTTTTTTTTTTTAACTTTCATGTGTGTGTGTGTGTGTGTGTGTTTTATTTTGTTTTAATTTTCCCTTACATTTTCAGTAATTACTTCAGAGTTTGTTTTTTTTTGGGGGGGTGGTTATGTTTGTGGGGTTTTTTTGGTTGTTTTTTGGTTTTGGTGTTTTAGTTTTTTTTTTTGAGGGAGGGCATTTATTTCTCAAAGCCTGAAAACCTAACTATATAAATCCATAGTCTATCTTAATCTGCACCAGCTGACATCCATTCACTGTTTCAAGTAATATATTTTTCCTTACTTACGAAAAACAAAGTTTCTTTCTGTTTTCTTAACTACCTCATAGTTCCATTTAGCATTATCAACCTTGGAAACAAACTTTTCTTCAGCTTTTGCTGCTTCTGGTGTGCTTCTTTATGACATCTTCCTGCTAACTCCACGCTTTCTATTTCTCAAATTCTAGATATCTGATTTTTATTGTCTCTCTTTTATTATACTCCTAACAGAGAGACAGTTTGTTCTACCCTTATGCTCTATATTTATATGGTATTTGGAAAACAAAATTTTTACAGTGATGTTGGGTTTTATCTTTGATTTTCAATACTCCTACAAATAATATTCGCTCTTACTGTTCAAATGAAGAGTATCAAAAATGGCATGAAGAATTTACTCTCAGTAATACTAGTTAGTTCAACAAACAGAAATTATAAGCAACACAATGCTGTTCATTGAGAAACAATTTCCACCTCTCTTTCCCATTAGCTATTAAAAAAACTGGTTTTACTGGCACAACCACTTTGCCCTTAATAGACTTGTGGCTACAATGCCCTATATGGAAACAGCAGGCTTCAAGTCAATTTAAGATGTTTTCCTCTTAAAAATCAGTATAAATGCCTTTTTTTTTTTTTTCATTATCACAGAATCACAGAATCACAGATTCTTAGGGGTTGGAAGGGACCTCAAGAGATCACCGGGTCCAACCCCCCTGCCAAAGCAGGCTCCCTAGCTCGTATTACATAGATAGGCGTCCAGACGAGACTTGAATATCTCCAGAGAAGGAGACTCCACCACCTCCCTGGGCAGCCTATTCCATTGCTCTGTCACGCTCACTGTGAAAAAGTTCTTCCGCATGTTGGTGCGGAACTTCCTATGCTCCAGCTTACAGCCATTGCCCCTAGTCCTGTCCCCACAGACCACTGAAAAAGGGATGGCCAATTCCCCCTGCCACCCATGTCTAAGATAAACACTAATTAGGTCCCCCCTAAGTCTTCTTTTTTCCAGGCTGAACAGACCCAGCTCACTCAGCCTATCCTCATAGGGGAAATGTTCCAGACCCCTAATCAACTTTGTCGCCCTTCTCTGGACTCTCTCCAGAAGGTCCCTGTCTTTTTTATACCATACTTCCATTTTTTATCAATACTTGTCATGGTTCAGCCTCAGGCAGTGGCTCAGCACTACACACCACTTGCTCACCACTTGACAATACTATATTCAAATTTTCACTCTTCCAAGTGCTTGCATTTTTACAGTGTTTCAGCACTCATTTACCACCCTTATTAAGACAGAAATGTCTTTTCCAAATTTCTGTTTGTTGGAGGATAAAGAAAAAAACAGAAGGGAACTTTCTTTGGCTCACATAAAGGACATCATATGTCAAGGAATCTTATCAGAAGTCAAAAATGCAGTCACACTTTTCTGCCTATAATTTTATGTTCTCATTCTACTGATCTCTCCTCTAGCTCTTCACAATTCCTTCCTTTAGAAATATTAGTGGATATTTTTCTTTATTTTTTATCATGCTTAATTCTTTAACCTAGGGGTTGGACTAGATGATCTTACGAGGTCACTTCCAATCCATAACATTAGGTGATTATGTGTTCCAATTAGCTTTAAGTTAAATACTTACATATATATATATTTCATCAATAGTGAGTTCACAGAATAACTCAAAGTCTGTATACCTATGCTGATTTTTGCAATCCAAAGATCTTACCTACAAAGTCTTTTTGTGTGTGTGTGTGTGTGTACTAAGATGTAGATTTTTTTATAATTAAGTCTTGAAAAAGTATATGAGTAGCTGTACTCATTGTCGTGGAAAATATGATTCCTTTTTTCTGCCCAGTAGTCACATGTATTAGTTAATTATTGCTGGTAACTACAAAATATCTGGTTTATCACTATTATCAGTAGTATCAGTATTATTTTATCTGTATTATCAGTGGGCAAGTTCCATGTACTAAATATAAAAAGCTCATTGAATTATAGTTTAATTTCTAAGAGCAACCAATCACAGAATCACAGAATCTTAGGGGTTAGAATGGACCTCAAGAGATCATTGGGTCCAACCCCCCTGCCAAAGCAGGCTCCCTAGCTCATATCACATAGATAGGGGTCCAGACGAGACCTGAACATCTCCAGAGAAGGAGACTCCACCACTTCCCTGGGCAGCCTATTCCACTGCTCCGTCACCCTCACTGTGAAAAAGTTCTTCCGCATGTTGGTGCGGAACTTCCTATGCTCCAGCTTACAGCCATTGCCCCTAGTCCTGTCCCCACAGACCACTGAAAAGGGGCTGGCCAATTCCCCCTGCAACCCATGTCTAAGATATTTATCAACTAGAAAATATTCACTCTCAGGATGAGTTTGGTGAATCAAAGTTGCTACAACTGTAAATGTTTCCACCTTGCTCTTCCAAACACACAGTTCACAAACTCCAAACTACATAGTCTTATGTATTCGGCAATGGATATTGTTATTTTGTCTTCTGTGTTCTTAGGAAATGCGTGCTCTGTCATCTCCTCTGCAAGTATTCCTCTGATATATATAAAAAACCCAATGTGTAGTTAACTTAAATAAATGAAAAATTTAACCTTTCAAAAGTAAAGTAATTTTAAAGCTTCAATACCTAATATTGTATAAACAAAGATACAGGTATAAATTCAATTACATGAAAAAAAGGTAGTGAAGTTCATGATGAAAGAAAGATTTCTTTTTTTTTTCCTTTTCCCCAGCAAGTAAGGACATGTTTTCTAGGGGAAGCAGCCTTTGACGCTTCAATCAAAAAGCAACATACACTTCCTGCCTGTTTCATAGCATGTGTCTCCAGCACCCCACATGAAATATGTAAAGTCAGAGAGTCAGAAAGAAACCACAGCACTACCAGTGATGATACTGCAACAGGAAAATGGGACACATGGTAATATTTAGGGAAGAAAGCCTAAGCATTATACTTAATTCATACTTGCACAAAAAATGGCTCAAATTTTCAATAAATATTTTTTTCTCTGTGTTTAGAGAGAAGCATGCTGATGCAGATTTATCTGGGAAGAATGGCAAAGGGTTTTCCTGTCAGTAATGACTGGAAAAAATAACATTCCAAAATTGAACATGGTTATTTCTAGCAGGATTTCACAAGGACTGGAACCAATCAACCATTCCACTCACTTCTCTGGAATTAACTTTAAAAAAAAAATCACTCCTGATAAAATTTGCTGATGACACAGATATTGGTAGCATGGTAAACTGATGAACAAGACAAAGCAGCCATATAGAGTTGCTGAAAGAATTTCATAACTCTAACCCATTCAAACAAATGGCCTTAACACAGCCAAGTGTTTGCTAGTTAAATTTGTTAGGAATGAACAATAACTTAAAAAAAAGTAATATTTAGAAATAAACCAGCATGCAAAAAAACAACTTGTGCTCCCAAGATAAGGCTGTGACAAAAAGGTTTTGTGTGATCTTTTGCACTGTAAATAAAAGAATAAGGAAACAATAGCGAAAAAAAAAATCAAAGTTCAACACAAATTATTACAGAGAGGGAGAAAATGCCTTTCAGTCAAAGAGTGAAGGAGCTTAATCTATTTAATTTATCGAAAGAAAGACAGAAAGGTGATTTAATTTGTGTCAGAGTACATAGCAAAAAATGTTAGGTGATAGAAACTGGAGAATAACTGAATTTCCAAGCTGTGCAATGAAGCTCCAGCAGTAACAGTGGATTTTTCATCTCCTGAAATCATCAGTATCAGACTAAATTATTTCGAAGGCATGTTGTAGCTGAATGCAAGCTACTGAACAGTCACCAGGCTGAGGATATACCAACACCCACTGGCTCCCTCTAACTTGAAAGGACACTAGCCCTGTTGAGCTTAAGTCAAAGCACAATATAAATTTGACTCAAAAAGTAAAAATATAATTTTCCAGAAACCTGCATAACTAGCTATTTGTTTTGAATAGCTTTTTATTTAAGGTTGATAAAATATGTTTTATAAAAATTAAGTACAGCAGCATAGTAATGGCTTGCCTTCTGTCATTATTAAATCCATTCTTTTAATGAAATTTTCTTGAAGCAAAATAAAATCCACAGGGCTAGTCAGCCACTTTATTTTTTATCTTCTCTTCTTTCAAAATCTAGTCCTTTTAAAACTTTTTTTAGATCTACAATAAGCTGGTATTTTCTCCCAACTTCGGATCTGTACTTTCTTCCCTTTTTTGATCAAAATGTTTTATTAATATCTGTAGCCATGTGAAGCTGTTTAACAAATATTTATCCTCTGAAAGAAATTCTAGATCATGTCTTCAGTTTACCTTGTAGGAACAAATATTACAAATTACAATATATTACACTTTTATGTTATGAAAGGAAGTGACCTAAAAAGTGTAATGTATGGTGAAGATGTGAATGGCTCCAAACATGGAATATATATTTATATTTTATTATTAGAATGCTAAAAAGCCAGAAAAAGAGACAAAACTGATACAGAAATATCCCTATGGTACATTAAACCCAAAATGCCTTTTGGAATACAGAAATAGAAGTTATCCCTTTATAGTAACTCATACTTTCTTTCAGAAAGGAGGATGCAAACCCCCACTTTTTAGAATCTGTTTCATAGAGCAGTCATAAGGAAGTTAGAGATATGAATTCATTACTAGCCTTAGTCTTACTGACCCACAACTTTACCCAGAAAAATGTACCTAATGCTTTTGTTGAAAAGCATTCTCACAGAACTGAAAATGCAGAAAATATGACTGACTTGGCGAGTAAGCATTTTAATCACAATGCTGTTAAATGATAGATGGCAGTGTTTCCTTCTTCACTGCATTTTAAGTAGAAGTAGTGGCTACTGATATTTCTGCAATGTTAAGTGTTCTCAGCAGATACAAAAGGGATGATTTGGGATTTGGACTTTTTTTGTTGTTTAGTTTCTCTGAATAAAAGATAGCTTTAGCCATGAAACAAATATGAAAACAGCTATGCTGAGATGCTGCCATTTCTACATGCAGTGCTGAAGGCAGTCAAGAGATTTCTTTTGGATAACATAGGATTTTTAAAGACCAAAGCCATAAACAGTGAGTCTTCAAACCACATAGCTCAAATTGCTTTCAGTCAATTTAAGTTCTTGATTTTGACAAAGTCTTATGTCCATCTAGGCACATCAATCCTCTGTTACTACTGGAAAAAGGCTAAACTGGACAATGTGTAGATTTAATGCATGTTTAAAGGCAGGACCATGGATTGCACTGTCAGTAAGTTTTTTTCCAACCTGCTTTCTAGGAATTTATGTTATAAACATTTTCAATGAGCCACATCTAGCTCTACCCTCTGTGTAATCTCTAATCTTCTCCATGTCTCCAAGTCACTTACTTAAATGTTGTCATTCTTCCTCACTCAAATAGAGGCACTAGAATAGTAAGGAAGCATGAGAAAGAATTTCCTAATTTACACAGGAATGAGTTATAAAACAATGGTCTGTAAAAAATATCTCACTTTATTCAGGTGCATGGTAATAAATTGATCTTATGAAAATGATAGAAACATTCTTAATAGAAAAAAGTTGTAATTGACAAAAAATACAGCTGAGAATTAAAGCAGATTCTTCAGTCACACCAGGTATATATGGTGATTGATT
Source organism: Laterallus jamaicensis coturniculus (assembly GCA_022605575.1). Taxonomy (NCBI): domain Eukaryota; kingdom Metazoa; phylum Chordata; class Aves; order Gruiformes; family Rallidae; genus Laterallus; species Laterallus jamaicensis. The sequence continues at coordinate 1,851,483 of JAKCOX010000062.1, forward strand.
TTGATGAAAAGTTGACATGCTAAGACATCCCGCTTGAGAGCTTTCCTGGTGTCTTTAACCCTATTTTGTGTGAATATAAATCTCAGATGGGCACACAGATGAAGGTGTACAGTATGACATACAAAAGCATTTTACATAGAGCAGTAATAGGTTTCTCTCATATTTCTCTGCATTACCTGTTTAACTCTAAATTCAAACACATAGTTTTCTTTTTATTTTTTATATGCTTAGAACAATTGTGCACACATGCATCTCAGCTCCCTGCTGGCATAGCGATAACCTGCAGAGATATATTTATTTAATGCTACACTGAGCAGATGAAACACTCTACACAATAACAGCTTCTCTTGCTTGAATGTAAACAGAAAAAAATCTTATAAGTGGTCTACACTCTTGAGAAACTCTCTTTCTACATTTGGATAGAATACAGACATTTTCTGTTATAAATGATTTAGGCTTCATAAATGGTTCAATGTAGTATTCCCTATTCTTCAATACGAGGAAGAAAAAAAATGCTTTCATATATTTTATGCATACTTTGAAACAAGAAGGAAAAGAACATGATATAAGAAATTAAGTTTAAGGAACTGTACATGAATCCTTCTGTTCCCTACGGATTTTAGTTTTTTTTTTTTTGCATAAGAAAATCCGAAGTTTTCTGGAGATAAAAGTAAGATGAATTTTAATGTGCAGTGTTTGCAAGTAAAATTCAAAACTTCATCAAAAATTCTAATTTCAAGAAAACCTAGACAACATTATCTGTAAAGAAAAATGAACAAAGAACAACACTAGAAACAGGGAGTTATTTTCTATAGAGTTATTGCTTGATGAAAGGTTCAACATCAGCTAGTAATGTGCACTTGCAGAAAGCCAACCATATCCTGGGCTTCAACAAAAGAAGTGTGACCAACATGTCAAGGGAAGTGATTCTATCTCACTGCTCTGCTCTGGTGAGACCTCACCTGGAGTACTGCGTCCAGCTCTGGGAACCCCAGTACAAGAAACCCATCAAACTGCTGGAGCAAGTCCAGAGGAAGGCCAGGAAGATGATCAGAGGGCTGGAGCACCTCTCCTATGAGGACAGGCTGAGAGAGTTTGGCTTATTCAGGTTGGAGAAGAGAAGGCTCCCAGGATACCTCATTGCGGCCTTCCAGTACCTTAAGGGGCCTACAGGGAAGCTGGAGAGGGATGATTTGTAAGGCCATGTAGCAATACAATGAGGGGTAACAGCTTTAAAATAAGAAAAGGATAAATTTAGATATAAAGAAGAAATATTTCACTGTGAGGGTAGTGAGGCCCTGGCTCAGGCTGTCCAGAGAAGCTGTAACTGCCCCCTCCCTGACAGTGTTCAAGACTATGTTGGATGGGGCTTTAAGCAACTTTGTCTAGTGGGGGGTGTCCCTGTCCATGTCAGGGGATTGGAACTAGATGTTCTTTGAGGTCTTTTTGAACCAAAACCATTTTATGATTTGGTGATAAAAGGAAAGCAATATAAAGCAGTAGTACTAAAGGCAGGAATTATTACATAAACCAGCATTTGGCTGTAAGCAGTAAAAAAAACCCACTAAACCAGTCCCACCAAAATCAATAGCCAAATTTCCACTACCTATAAGAGTACCAAAATGTCACATTACTGATAAATAAGGACATTCTTAATTAGAAATTCATCCCCAAAAGACTTAGATTATGTTGGGACACAATCATTTGAATCTGTTAAGGAGGTTGAATTAATGATGTTTAATTCCCTTATCTTATAAATTAAAATGCACCCAAATAATAGTTTAGGCCAAATCTTTGCAGAATGTTGATTTCCCTTTAAGGAACTTGAAGAGGGCACAGCTTCCATTGAAGCAAATAAAAATAGAGTCCTGGAAGCTCTCTAGACTTCCTTCTATCAGAATAAACCATAGTGTCTTGGCATTTTCTCAGATGTTTGGTGTACTTCAATGTATAACATGTAATCTGTATATATCATTATCTACTTACCATCTTCTATGTATTTTCTTGGTCATTTTTCTCTGTATTTTATAATCTCATCTTTCGCAGGCAAAACTATACTGTATTACTTTTTTTGCTATGATAAAATTCTGGGAGTTTATCAGACTTCTTATTTTACAATTAATGTATTATTTTTCTCCTTTTAGCGTTTAGGATTTTTCTTCATTACAGTATCATCTTGGTACCAATAGTTTGATAAGCATACAATGTAAAATACATATCATTAAATCCATGAAAATTTATATAAATTTTTATGATGAATGAACAAGCTAAATGTTCCTGATTCCAAAACAAATTGTCTACATTTAAAAAAACCCTATATTGACAAAATATCTGAAATACTACTGAGGGAGTCTTCCCACATCTCCTAGAAATGTCATATCCAGCATATTCTCTGCTGGAGCTTTAGACGTAATTGTGAACTGGCGACATTTCACAGAATTACAGAAGGATTAACGTTGGGACTTCTGGAGGTCATCTGGTCCAGCCTCTCCTGTTCAAGCAGGGCCACCTGGACCCAGTTTTCCAGGACTATGTCCAGGCAGTTTTTGAATATCTCCATGGATGGAGACTTCATTACCTCTCTGGGAAAACTGTGCCAGCAGATGGTCATCCTCACAGCAAAAAAGTGTTTTCTGATGTTCAGGCAGAACTTCCTGTTTTTCACTGTGTGCCCATTGCCTCTGGTCCTATTACTGAGCACCAAGGAAAAGATCCTGGCTCCAACCTCCTTGTATCCTCCCTTCAGTTATTTATATAAATTGCTAAGATATCCCCTGAGCCTTCACTTCTCCAGGCTGAAAAGTCACAGCTCTCTTAGCCTTTTCTCATCGGACAGATGATCCAGTCCCTTCCTCATCTTTGTTGGTCTTCACTGGACTCTCCAGTATGTCAATGTCCCTCTTGCATTGGGAAACCCAGAACTGTACATAGCACTACTGGTGTGGCCTCACCAGTCCCCTCCCTTGACATTCTGACAATCCTCCTCCTAATGCAGCCCTGGATACCATTAGCTTTCTTTGCCACAGAGGCACATTGCTGACCCATGCTGATGCATTGCTGGCTTATTTGATGACAAACTTAGTCCTCAAATTCAGAATCATTCAGTTATATTTGGTTATGTAAAAAAATCCAAACAAAACAAAACAAAACAGAACAGCTAGCTTTGATCTTCTGAACTTTGTAAGTAGAGACCTGCCTACTCAGGAAGGCTACCTTGCATGTCTCTACAGTAGTGCTCTCTCTAAAGTTTTTTGTTTTATGGTTCATTTTTTTATCTATGTATTATTTTAATTTTTGTGTCATGGTTTATCCCTGTCTGGAGCTAAGCACCATGCAGATGCTCACTCCTCCCCCTGCCCTGTTGTTATGGATGGGTGTCCTGGTTCCAGCCAGGGCAGAGTTAACTTCCCCAGGCAGCCAGCACAGGTGAACTGGCCCAAGATGTTTCCCACACCATATGACATCAGGTCCTGTAAAAGGGCTAGTTGGGAAGAGGAGGGTCTGTGAGGCTCTGGGACAGTCTGAGTGCAATCAGGCCTCAGGTCAGTCCTTGGGTTGGTGCCTTGTGTTATCACCTTGTGGGGTTAGAAAACTGCTCTGTGTTATCACCATGTGAGTGTATTCTGTCATGGGCTCTATTGTTATTTCCCTTTTGTACTGCCTTGTCAGTAACTGTCCTTGTCCCAACTCTGGGGGCATTGTCTGCTTCTTCTTGTGGGGAGGGGTGATTGAGCTGTTCCCAGTGCTCAGCTGCTGCCTGGTGCTGAACCATGGCAGGAGGAGAATTGGAAAAAAGTAAAACTTATAGGTTAGGATAAGTATAGTTTAATAGAACAGCAAAAGAAGAGGAAAATAACAAGAATACTTAGAACTGTTGCAAAGCGGATGATACCCAATTAGAATTGCTTACCAACTGGATACTCCCAGATCTTCCTCTTACACAGCCATCCCCCTTTGTACACTGCTTATGAAGTTGTCTGGTATGGAACATCGCTTTGGCAAGTTTACGTCAACTGTCCTTGCTGTGTCACTCCACATCTTATTATGAGAATTAACTCTATCCCAGCCAAAAGCCAGGACATCTTGTTGAACACCTGGGGTGGTTGCCCAGCTCGCTAGTCTACCAAATCCTCTCTGTAAGGCATCTGTATGGCATCCTTCTGAAGGGATGCCGTAGCTCTTCCTAGTTTAGTATCATCAACAAACATATATTTGATTCCCATTGTCCAGATCATTTATAAAAACATTAAAGAGCACTGGGTGTAAAACTGAGCAAATTGCTACACTTGTTGAAATATAAGGCTCTAAAATTGAATAAGTAGTTGAACTTGTTTAGTCTTCAGTTATACTCTTTAGTTTGAGAAGCAGAATGAGGACACAGAATATCTTGTCCTATTTTCTCTTAAGTCTTGTACATTTGCAACAGACAGTAGTTTCCTATCCAATGGCACATTGTTAAACACATCAGAAGACATTAATGGGTTTCCGTTACAGAAGATACTTAGCATATTTTCATTAAATGGGCAGGACACAAGCTTATGCATACTTATCCGAAGAATAGGTTCCTATATTGTATCTGTAATAATTAATAGGAATAAGACTTTGCAGAGAAACCACAGCAATAGTTAACTATTTTTCATGCATTTACTTTCTAAAGCTCAAAGCATACTTCAGTCTGTGCATATGTAGTAGCTTCTATTAATATCACTGGGTATTGAAGATTCAGTGTAAAGATTCAGTACACCCAGAAATTACATTTTCCAGTTACATCTTGTCTGAAGGTAGCAAACAAAGCAGAGAAATTTATAAATGCCTTGATATTAACAGGTGTTGAACCCCATCAGAGGTGGTTTATGTTTGACACATTTGAATTGGTCCTCATGTGAACATGGATCAGACATATCAAAACCACATCAGGCTAGTTGCCATGTACAGATTCCTTCTACTCACTTTCAGTATTAAAACTATTACAGCTTCAGCTGTATTTTAAACATGTGTAGTCACAGAGATCTGCCAAGAGAAAGCAGGATTCCCTAAGTTATATTCAAGCCAAATTTTGCCCCCAGAAATGTCATTCTCATGATTCCAGAAGCATAGCTGCTTTCCCAAGTATGTTTCCTATTTTTGTCTCAATATCCTGCTCCCAGAAAAGCTGATAATCATTGAATTTTGATTACATTTAAATAGATAACTTCTCTTTTTTTCTAATTTATTTGGGTGTCCTCAGAGAACAATCTCATTTGGATATGGACACATGCATGGGCACTTTTAGTCAGCAAATCTGACTTTCTTTTTTTTTATAGAGACACAATACTAGCTATGTAATTTTTATTATCTACAGTTACAAAAATCAGTATAGCCCCTTTTCAATTTCTGAAAGTACTTTCACATTCCTGTATCCTAGCAGTGCATGGATAACTTTAACAAATGTTACTTATCCACTTCATTACTTCTTGAATCCCCAAGATCAACTTTGTATGTTTTAGAATATTATCCAATGTAATTTCCAAAAACTTAAATCTAGTCTAAATGCTGTTTAAATCGTACCTACAATCCAATGCATGAGACAGATGTTTTTACCTTATGACAGCCAAAATTCTGGACTTTGTTCTAAGTTAAGATGTAATATAAAAATGAGAAAAGAGGATGCTAATCTAAATATTATTTATCCTTTCTAAACTGCTTATGATTCTCATGCATATATCCTGATATAAATAATGGCCTCTTTGCCTATCTTAGATTTAGAAAGCACTTTATTGTTAAAAAATGAGCTAACTCATGTATGTTTAACTGAATTTAGGATTTTAACATCCACTGATTCAAATAGTGATTATACTGACCTCTAAGAAGCCCATACATGGAATGGGATTCCATTCCTTCTCAATAATGCGTTACATTTGTAGCCCAAGGTATTTAAATATTTATGATCTTTATTTAGTAAAGATGACACACTACATGCAGAAGTAAAAACTGTCCAAGATATAACTACTCTTTTCTCATTACTTTGGAAAAAAGAGATGAGAAATAGAAGGCATAGTACATTTCATAGTTGAAAATAACTTGAAAATACCATGTGATACTGTCTGAAAAATGCATTTTTATGCCATATACTCCAAGAAATTTTTTCAGGGCACTTTCATGAACTTTTTATGTCCATAGAATTATCCTGTTAAAATTTTACTTTCCAATGTGTTTAACTTCTAGATAATTTTGTATTTATCATGGATGTTTTCTTCTAAGAAAAAACATTACATTTACAGATTTGTGACTCAATTTGACATTACTAGAATTCACACATGTAAATCCCCATGCTTTACTTTGAAAATTGATACCATACTATTAATAGAATTTTTAATTTCCACCTATGAAATCATGAAGTGATGAAATATAGAGTCTAGTTTATCTCTGCAGAACTGGTAAATTTATTTTCCTTGTCTTTATCAACAGATTAATGAATGAGAATTACAAAGTAACTGTGCTGAAGTTCACCCAGTGGTAATAACTTCTGTTATTTTGAGGAGGGCAATTCTGACACTGGAATCCTAGAATTGGAGGCACATCTTCTGTTTATCTAACAAGAAAAGGAAATTTTAATACATTTTAGGTACTAAGCTTGCTAGTAACTTTTCATTGTTCATATCTTCTATTTCCCTTTTCCTGTCATATATATGAGAAAGCTGGTGGCAAATCTGATGTACTTGTTCTACTGCAGTATTTTTAGTCTGGTATGTGAATGTTGTCATTAAAAGAACAGGCACTATTATAAATGACAGTCATTTCATTTTTAGATTTCAAAAGACCGAGGACTTAGTATTTTGTGCTTATAATCCATCTTCCAAATGAGTCAGATGTTGTAGCTATATTTGCAATGTTGTTGAGAAATGAATAATAGTCTAAACAAAGTCTAATAACAATCTAAACCAAACACTGTAGACACAAGACCTATGAAAAAGCAGGTTTTTGAGTCTAGGAAGGTACGTAGAGTTGCCACATAGGTGCTAATTTGTATTGAGTTTATTGCTAATTTTCCCCAATATTATATCTATCTTGTGATGATAAGAGAAAGATGTGCATGCAGTCATAATTTACTCTCATTCTTCTGCAGATGTAATGTCTTTTAAACTAAGGAAATTTTCCTCCACAAAGGAAGAAGCTCATATGCAAAAACTGCCTTCAGTCAATTTTTTTAATGTTTGACTAGTGCACATTGAAAAAATAAAACTGAAACATTGATGAAGCAGAAGCAAAGAATACGTTGGCATAATAATAGGATAATATGATAGACCCCTATTATTTATTTTTATTCATGAAGGAGAAAGTAATACCATGTAAAAGCCAAGTTCACAAAAAAACCCCCAAACAAACAACATAACAACCTAACAAAAATTAGAGGTGCATGAAACCTGTTCCAAGATAAAAATGTCCATGACAACACAATAGAAAAACAACTTTAGAGACTTCTCAACTTGGGACCTTGTCAGGCCTGAAAGACGGGCCAGGGTGAACCACATGAAATTCACCAAGTCCAAGTGCAAGGTCCTGCGCATGGATTGGAACAATCCCAAGAGCAACTACAGGCTGGTTTGAGAGTAGCTCTGAGGAGAAGGACTTGGTGGTGTTGATAGATGAGAAGCTCAACATGAGTCAGCAATGTGCACTTGCAGCCCAGAAAGCCAACTGTATCCTGTGCTGCATCAAAAGTGGCATGACCAGCAGGTCAAGAAAAGTGATTCTGCCCCTCTACTATGCTCTTGGGAGACCCCACCTGGAGACTCTGTACAGCTCTGGGATCCCTAACATAAGGAGTCCATGGACCTGTGGGTTCTCCTACAGAGGAGGACCACAAAAATGATCAGAGGGCTGAAGCACCTCTCCTTTGAGAACAAGAGTTTGGCTTGTTCAGCTTAGAGAAGAGAAAGCTCTAGAGAGACCTCATAGAATCCTTCCTGAAGGGGGCCTACAAGAAAGCTGGGGAGAGACTCGTTACAAGGGTAAGTAGCTACATATCAAGGAACAAAGGGTTTTAAATCAAGAGACAGTAGATTTAGATTAGATATGAGAAAGAACTTCTTCAATGTGGGGGTGGTGAGGCACAGGTTGCCCAGAGAATCTGTGGCTTCCTCCTCTCCGGCAGTGTTCAAGGCCAGGTTGGATGGGGCTTTGGGCAACTTCATGTAGCAGGGGGTGTCCCTGCCCATGGTAGGAGTTTGGAACTAGATGGTCTTTGAGGTTCTTTCAAACACAAACTATTTGGTGATTCCATGATTCTCTGATTCTGTGTTTCTATGATTCTATGTTAGATTCAGATTGGGATGGAATATCAAATTTTCTTACCAGAACTCAGTTTGAAATTTGGTTAATGTGGGAAATAGAACATCTGCAGCAATATTAAATTATCAGTTGCAGCAAAAAACAACTGACTCACTTCAACCTTGAAGAGACACTTTCTACCATTTTCTCAATGTCTGCCAACATTTTCTTCAGCTCCTCAAAACATTCAAGGTCTGAAGCTTAACTGTTCTGACATTTTATCCTCTAAACAAAATAATTGTCTTTCTGTTGTAATAGAGAAATCAAATTCCTTCATATGCTGGTCACAAGGGCAAGGACTTCTGATGGAAGCTTTATGGACTGTTCACGCTCTCCTCAATTGAAGGTTCAAAAATTATACAGCACGATTTTGATGCTGAAATGCTATAACTAGAGTTCTGAATGTACTCAATTTTTAGTGTCTCTTACTATTACTGAAATTAATAGGTTTTGACAAAACGAAACTTTTCCAGGGAGGAAAAACATACCTCTTAATAATCCAGAAGTGATGAAATAATAGCTTTTATCACATGAAATAATGAATGATTTGTGAAAAACAAAGAAATTCAATGTCATATTGTATCTGTGCCCTATGACAACTGATCACATATTTTTAATTTTTAAAGAAGAGGCAAATGTGAATATTAGAAAAAGGTGAGACTAGCAAGACAATTTCAACCATTTATGTTTTTTTACTATGTAACATATATAGTTTCAATGAATTGTTTCATCCACAAACTGATAAATCATGGGCTGTGTCATTTAACTAGTGTGTTGAACTATATTAGCTGTATACTCAACCCAGCTCAGCAGTACTCTGAATATAGAAGTCATATATTAGTGAAAAAACACCCAACACAAAAAAAACCCTGCCTCTGATACAAGTTGCAACTGTGTTTGTAGACAATGCACTTTTCATGGGGGATGTGTAAATAAACAGAGTATTTTTCAACATTTGCTTTGTTCCAAAGGCATCCATTTTTCATGTAAGTCACTAAAATTTTCATTAAATGTGTGTTTTCTTGAACTATGAAAAGATATTATCACAAGAAGTAATCTTGTATAAGAATTTCTAGTTCCTTAAAATTTTTTGTCAGGAGAAGCTGGATAACCTCTTCATTTTCCTTTCAGAACTTTGGTTCTATGACCATTACTTAGTAAACATTTATATATGCAAACAAATAAACAAAGAACAAGAATGTCATCTACCGTAAAACACATTCAATTGGTTGACTAAAATTAACTGTGGGTTGTTTGGGTTTTTTTTAATAGTAACACAACTGCTTGCTAGATTCCCCAGGAGGATGTGGGAGACAATGAGGAGACTAAATGGGGAAAAAATTGTAAGTTAAGAAATGGACAGTTTTATAGGTCCATATTCCCACTTATGAGCAGGTAGGTGTTAAGTCATCTCCAGGAAAGCAGGGCTCCATCACATGTAACTGTTAGCAGGGAAGACAAATGCTACCATTCTTAACACCCCCCTCCCACACTTCACCCCACCCCCGTCCCTCCTGCTTATTCCTTGAGGGTTTTTTTGCTGAACATAAACACATACAAGATATCCCTTTGGCCATTTGGGGTCAACTGTCCCATCTGTGTCCTCTCCCAACTCCTTGTGCACCCCAAGCCTACTCACTGGTGGGGTGGGGTGAGAAACAGAAAAGGCCTTAGCTCTGTGCAAGCACTGCTCAGCAATAACTAGAACATCCCTGTGTTGCCAGCACTGTTTCCAGCACAAGTATAAAATGTAGCCCTGTACTAGCTACTATGAAGAAAATTAACTCTATCCCAACCAAAATCACTACAGGTCTATAGCAGATAACACCTACAGCATCACCCATATTAGTCTGCCTTCTAATCCTGACTCATTAACTCCTGACTGACTTCTCACTTTATCCAGAGCATGCATGGTTCAATGCATTCCTGTTTCTCAAAGGGCCAGTCCCCTGCCTGACCTTCCCAGTCCATCTGTCCTTAAGAGCCTGAATCCACCCATTGCAGGAATCCAGTTGTTAATGACATTTTCAAATCTCATTACTGCCAGCAAGACAAGAATGTACAAATTTCTCACAGAACTTCTAGGTCTGACAGACTGTTGATTCTTCCACTGAACTACTTCATGTTACTTATCCAAACAAAACAGCGCCAAAGGCAACAGTGGACAATCATTTTACATCATTAAACTTGCTAATGAAATCTTTGGTTCCAGAAATAAATATTCAAATGCCATTCATGTAGCAAGTACGCTGATGATACAAAGCTGGGAGGAGTGGCTGACATGCAGGAACACTGCGCTGACATCCAGCGAGACCTGGACAGGCTGGAGAGCTGGGCTGGGAGAAACCTAATAAAGTTAAACAAAAGCAAGTGTAAAGTCTTGTACCTGGAAAGGAACAACCGCTCATTTCAGTACAGGCTGGGGGATGTCCTGCTGGAGAAGAGCTCAGTGGAGAAGGACTTGGGGGTCCTAGTGGATGGCAGGTTGGCTATGAGCCAGCAGTGTGCCCTGGTGGCCAATGGGATCCTGGAGTGCATCAGGAGGAGTGTGGCCAGCAGGTCGAAGGAGGTGATCCTCCCCCTCTACTCTGCCCTGATCAGGCCCCACCTGGAGTATTGTGTCCAGTTCTGGGCTCCCTGGTGTAAAAAGGACAGGGATCTCCTAGAGAGAGTCCAGAGAAGGGCTACGAAGATAATGAAGGGCCTGGAGCATCTCCCCTATCAGGAGAGGCTGAATAAGCTGGGGCTGTTCAGTATAGAGAAAGGAAGATTAAGGGGGGACCTAAATGGTGTTTACAATTATCTTAAGCATGGAATACAGGGCAAGTTAGCCATCCCCTTTTCAGTGGTTAGTGGAGACAGGACAAGAGGCAATGGCTGCAAGTTAGAACACAGGAAGTTCCGCAACAACACGTGGAAAAGCTTTTTCACAGTGAGCGTGACAGAGCACTGGCACAGGCTGCCCAGGGAGGTGGTGGAGTCTCCTTCCCTGGAGATATTCAAGACCTGTCTGGATGCCTATCTGTATAATATGAGCTAGGGAGCCTGCTCTGGCAGGGGGCCGGGGTTGGACCCGATGATCTCTTGAGGTCCCTTCCAACCCCTAGGATTCTGTGCTTCTGTAATGTAGCATGTGGACTGGAAAGATTTCAGGATTTCATTAATCTGTTTATGTTTTCTGCAAATTATTTTAAAAATCAGATGGGCATCTAACTGTTACTTTAAAAGGCATGAAACCCTGCAGGTAAGTCTTTAATTTCTTTAAAAGATATTTTAATTTTAAACAAAAAAATTCTTCCTGGGAAACTTCCTAAAGATCTCATTTGACATAAACATTAAAAAATGAGATTGGTTTATGAATTTGCACAGCCAAAAATCCTCTTTATCTGGCATAGGTTAAAATATAATAATAAAATAAAATAGGATTTCATTAAATCAGGATGATAGTTACTGTCCCTTTAGAGCAAAGAAAAAATTGTGAATCTGTTGAAAAATAAACTATTGTATAGTCCGCTAAATGTTGAAAAAGAAATCATTAGCTTTTAATGATATAATCCTTTGTGGGATAATCCATGATGAGAAAAAACTAAGAGTAACAAGTGATATGCTCGTTTATCAGAACTAGTTTCACCTAAGACAATAAGACATTCTCAGTATGTACAGGCTAAGTGTTTTTTGGTTATTTGTTTATTGTTTGTTTGTTTTAAGGATATTCTTTTTATGGCACATTGTCTATTCCCGAAGAATTGTTCTGATCACTGGCAGATTCACAGAGAAGTGTACCTTTAAAATAATCTGTATGAGAGTGAATTTTAATCAGATCTTTTTAAAGGTATGAAATACGAACTAGTTAGACAACAAAAATTACCTCATTATTCCATTACATGCAATGACAACTCTGTTCAAAACATGGACAGCAATATATGGAAGGACTGCTCACCACACCCAATTCAGAATTAAAGAAAAACAAAGAAAAGTGTTACTTTTAAATGACCTCCTATCTCAAAAGATGTCAAGCTGCTTTCATTCTATATTCAAATAATGAATAATATATGAAAAAAAGAAAAAACCCACACTTTTTGTTGAATTAGCTGAGGAGAAAAATATTTTCCTATATATTTCACTGCCTGGGTAAAAGTAAATCATCTTCCCAATTCAGGCCTTCACACAGCAACTGTTTATCTTACCTGATGTTTGCAATATAAACTGTGACATTCATAGTGATAAATAAGAGACTAATGAATTTTGCATCATCTGGCATAATGGTCATGAAGAAATGACTCATATTTCAGTTCAAAGAGTTGCCTAAGCCTAGAAGGCCTGATTGCATTTATTCCTCTGACTCAAAGTACAACTGGTCTATCTCCAATAACATGTTTTGGAAGACTTTTGGAAACATGAATGCTTGGAGAAATAGCACCAACTATGGAGGCAGGGGATATGAAAGCACAAAACAAACATTCCAGTTGTGTTCGTCCCACACAGACAAATACCAATGCATTGCTTGGAAGAAGGGTACCTTCCAGAGACACCTTGATAGGCTTGAGAAGTGGGCCCATCAGAACCTCATAAAGTTCACCAAGGTTCTGCACATGGGTCAGAACAATGCGGAAAAGGACTTAGTGTATTGGTGAACAAAAAGCTGGACATTAGACACCAAAGTGCACTTGCAGACCAGAAAAGCAATCACGTCCTGGGTTGCATCAACAGAAGTGTGGCAGCAGCACAAGGGAGGGGTTTCTTCCTCTCTACTCCACTCTGGTGAGACTCTGAGTACAGTGTTCAGTTCTGGTGTCCACAGTACATGGCAGGCATGGACTTGTTAAATCAGATCCAGAGGAGGGCCATAAAAATGATCAGAATGCTGGAATACCTCTCCTATGAAGAAATACTGAGAGAGTTGGGGTTGATCAGCCTGGAGAAGAGCAGGCTCTGTGGAAACATCATTATGTCATTTCAGTACTCAAAGGGGTTTATAAGAAAGACATGTTTTTACCAAGCATGTAGTGACAGGACAAGGGGCAGTGGTTTTAAACTGAAACAAGGTAGATTTAGATTGAACACAAGGAAGACATTTGTTGCAATGAGGCTGATGCGACACTGGAACAAGTTGCCCATAGAAGTCCTTGATACTACGTCACTTTAAGTGTTCAAGGTCAAGCTGGATGGAGCTGTCAAATTTAACATATTCAGAAGCCCTAGTAGGTCCTGAGAAAGAAGGAAACACGTACATCTCCAGGGTCCATTTCCAGCCAGAGCAGGTTTTACTCTTACAGTATGTTGGCAAACCCTCTAATTTCAACAACAAACACCTATTAATGTATCGGACAAGCTTCCCAACTGAGAAATGTGAATGTATCAGAAGAGACAATCTGGAATGCTGAGTTTTTCTGTTTCTGTTCAAAAAGTAGAAATAGCCAAATACCAAAGACCTTGTTCACCTACATAATGTGCTGAGCATTGGAATTTCTACTGTAAAGATTAAGTCTCATTAGAAATATAGCTAGTGGCTGAAGGAGAAAAAGGAAATAATCAAGACTGAAAATAAAATGATTGCTTTTGTTAGAATGTTTCAGACTTCACCTAAATGTGCAAGAGTTGCTATATTCATTTAGAACTTGAAAAAATGCTTTGTATCTGCTATTATGTGGTATTATATGTGGCATAATAGCCACATCTGTAAAAGCACTGTTAAGAAAACATCTGTGAGGCAAGGTTTATTAGTATAGATATGGAGCTATTCTTATGCAACTATACTCCTTTTGGGACCAAACAACTACCTTTCATGACAATTCGTTCTGCATCAAGTGCAAGTACCATCTCAGGTCAGCTCTCTGCCTGTGCTCCATTACAGGGACTAAACACGCCTCAAGTCACTACTGAACCTTTCAAGGTTTTACCCGATGTCATCAAAAAATGTTGCTGTTTGCAATTTATTTAAATTGCTAGGATGGAAGTTTTGCTTTGAAAACCAGCTCTATTAGTTCCAGCTAGTCAAAAATATTGAATGTCTGAATATATGCATGTCCACACATAGTCTGGGGCTATTCCAGCTGTTTGTAACACCTGACAGAATATTATTGCACCTGAAGCCAAGAGGTCTGCAGACATGATTTTGTTCTCAGCATACCCCCTTACCCCTCACACACACACACACACCCTCAATTAAAACCAGAAAAAAGTAGAGGTTAAAGCTACTTTCTTTTTTTTTTTTTTCCTTATAGCCACCACTTATAGGCAGACGTACAGTTATGGCTCAGCCAAAAACTCTGTTGCCTTCAGATAACAGGACTGAGCCCAATATAAGACTTAAATGACCAAAGCCCTTATACATTTCTGCAGCAGATTTTTCTTTCTATTTTACAGGTTAATCCAGATCACAGCTGAAACTGAACATGTTATATAGAGGGGCTTATGTGGATTTGACTTAGAGTTACTACAGTATTGGGAGTAATGCACATTATTGTAAAATAAGTGCCAGTACTTTGATTAGTCTTTCCTGGGCTGCTCTCTTGGGATGTGTGGAGTAGTGTTGTGAGCTTATGAATATAAAAGCTGTCTGAACATAAATTCAAAGTGCTTTAAGAAAAAGCAGTTTAATCATGGCACAGTATATAATATAATGATCCTCTTAGCTAGAGTATAATAAGATAAACTTTAATCATAATCAGAGTTGTACTTGCGGGTGCATTTACAGGACATTTTTTGCCACAATATTATGCAAAGTTATGAATTTATTTCTCTGGGTGCATGTGATTTGAATAAGGTAAGTGAAACAGTCCTATGTACTGAGAAATATTGTTTTATTAATGTAAGCTATGTTGTGCTAGAAACCTTCTTAAGGCACCTTTGGTGTCATCTATACTGGGCCTCTAAGTTAAGCGTGTTCTTAGGAGTTTTTATAGCACGATAGTCGGAATTGCAAGACAAAAATTTTTCATTAGGCTTGCTGGAAATTGTTCCAGCAATGGAGTTGTGAAACTAATTGCTATATGAGGTTTCCAACTTTTTCTAGCTTTTCATTTCTCTCTTTTTCACATAAATGAGGGTACTTAAGCATGCAAACATATTTTAGCTTGTATTTTTACTTTGAATTATGTCTGATAAACCAGAGACTATATCATTATTGCTCAAGTATAAATATTTGTGTATCTGTCCAAAAGACTAGTTAGTGAAAAACTGTAGACATGGAAGTTACACTTGAGGCAACAGTTTCAAAGCTGTGGCCTTTCCAGAACTGCAAGACAGAATAGACCGACTACATTAATAACTGAAAACGGAATATATAACGTATTTTAATATTTACAAAGATTTCTGGTTGTGGTTTGTTTTTGTTGATTTGTTGGGGTTTTTTAATTTTGCTTTTCTTTTCTTAATTCAGGGTGCAGCACTCTACCCAGTAGATTTTGTAGAATTGTTCTTATTCTCTCACTTGTAAATAATTACAGTAGTTTTTACATTGTCAGTAAGTATAACCAGATTGATATATTATCTTCCTTTACTATCTCATCAAACAGAGAGATATTCAAGTGATGTAAATTGTGGTGACTTCCATATTTTATTGCAGTTCATTGTACCTAAAAGTTTGTGTGATCATCAGGGCAAAGGTTCAAGAATATGTGCATTAGTTTGAGCTCTGATAAAGTTAATTTTCTTCATAGTAGCTAGTACAGGGCTGTGTTTCGGAGTAGTGCTGGAAACAGTGCTGGTAATTCAGAGATGTTTAAGTTATTGCAGAGCAGTGCTTACAACAAGCCAAGGCCTTTTCTGCTCTTCACCCCACCCCACCAGTAAGTAGGCTGGGTGTGCACAAGAAGTTGGGAGGGGACAGCAGAGGGACAGCTGACCCCAACTGATCAAAGGGATATTCCATACCATGTGACATTATGCTCTTTATGCAAAGCTGAAGGAAGAAGGGAGAGGGGGATGTTTGGAGTGATCACATTTGTCTGCCCAAGTGACCATTTTACATGATCAAGCCCTACATTCCTGGTGATGGCTGAATGCCTCCCTGCCCATGGGAACTGGGGAGTGAATTCCTTGTCTTGCTTTGCCTGTGTGTGCAGTTTTTGCTTCACCTATTAACTTGTTATCACAACCTATGTTTTTTTTTCTCATTTTTACTCTTCTGATTCTCTTTCCCATCCCTCCTTGGGGCAATGAGCAAGCAACTGCATGGTGCTTAGTTGCTACAATGGGCTACTCTGCTTTCCTGTATATCACAGATGTGCTAGGACTTAAAAAGGTTGTTCTGCTGTACTACATAGAAATACAATGTTGTGTTGTTCTAGATGTCTGTCGGTTCTACCAGATTTGGATAAAATACCTTTAATATACTGGTGGGTTGAGGTTTTTTTCTGTCTAAAGTAATGAGTTACTGAGTCAAGAGTCCATATATTCAAATAATGGAAATTTGTTATTCCACAGGTGCTATCCAGTGTGCAGACCTGATTCCTTGCTATAGAATAGCCTTGGTGGTAGCACAGAGTTGAGGTGGCTGCATGATTAGGATGGCATTGAGGCACTTAAAAGAATCCAGGGGTGAGTCAAAACCTGAACACAGAGAAGTAGTCTTGTGTCTGAGGTGTCAAGGGAGCAAGGCTGGGAAGGAGCACTGAATTGAGGTCTCTGCCCCACAGAGATTTATAGCAACCCAGAGGTACCCTGAGAGTTCTGGGCCACCCCATCTGCTTCCTGAAATAGAACAGGGCAACCCCAAGAGGAACCCAAGAAGCATCCTGGTGAATTTCTGTCCTGTTTTTAAAAAACTGAACAAGAAATGTTTTTAACTGAACATATCCAATCTGTAACTGGTACACTTGACAAAAATCTCACCAGCTTTAGTGATGATTTACAGTGGCACCATAATAGCTAGATAAAAGCACCATATGTTTATTACATATTTTCCTCAGTGCTTGAAGGGAATGGTTGACATTTGTAGCATTCTGGTTTTGTCTATATTTGGTGCTGAATTAACTAAACAGGATATTAGTAGCAAAATATTTTTTTTAACCTACCATACAATTTAAAGGTACAGTCCTAAGATACATTTTGAAAGATAAGATACATTTTAAAAACAATTTAAAAGAAATATGGAGAAGTACACTCAGGTTTAGGGAAGAAAAACAATTAATTAAAATAAATGAAACAATGTTATTCTTTAAAATGAGTCACCTATATCTTTGGATTGTTCTCATTTGGTAAACATCCAAATAGCTAATCGTTTCAAATGAATAATGCAGATATATCAATGGAATGCAGATTTCTATTGATTAATATGTTAGCCTAGGCATCATTGCACTTAGTTTGCAATATGAATTTCTAAATATTAAGACATTTCCTATTAAAGAATTCTAGAACTTCTCATAAATATTTAAGTTCTAAATTTAACAGTATAACTTACTTTGATATGAAATAGAACATTAAACCAACATACGCAAGCATTACAATAGTAGTTTTCTCTGGCAAAACACACAGAAATCAATTCACTGCTGACATAAAATGGATTTCACTAACTTTATGGCAGTTTTGCCTAAGAAAGGACTTGAGTCAGGTACTTTATTGAAGTTAAAGTTAAATAATTATTCAAGCTTGGATTCGTGTATTTTTATGTCCATTCCATGGAAGTACACACAATCCCTATTTTGGTGTATCTCACTGGAGCGATCAGCTAAGGCGTACCAAAAAAGTCCCCACTTCTATGTCTTTTGCATAGGCTGTAAGCTTGAACTTTAGCTGAAATCAACAGTGCAATGACTTGGCAGTACAGACAGAAACAGTGGCTTATGCCAAAATGTAATCATTTGTTAATGAGTCTAGCCCAGTGATAAGATCACACACTAACTGCTCACAAAGTGCAGAAAAATAAAAGATACTTCCACAGGACGTACAGTTTGGTAAAAGAAAGACAAGACTTTGTTTATCCTATCAATAAGATAAAGTGAACATGACTGTGTGCTATTCACATTAAAGTTTAGATTAAAAAAAAGTATTTCTCTTTATTTGATTAAACTTTCAAATTAAAGAACACTTTTGCTGTACTAAAGTTATTCACATTTCTAATTAACAGAAATTTTTCTCTAAAGTTCATCATATTACTAGTTACATTATTTGATATCTGAAGCCATCATTCATCCAGCATTGCTTATGTTTGAGAAACTCCAGATTTGTATAATTAATGTATTTTGCATCCTGCTGATATTAAGTGAAAACTATGCTGAGTTTCATATAAGCCTTTTAAAAATACTAGTTAAAACTGGAGACACTTTATGGTTACAAGTACCAACAGTTGCTCCTCCTTGGGAAAGTCCTCTAAATAAATTTACCTTTTCGTGCTTCGTAGAAAATTTGACTACAAAACCGAAAAAATAAATAAGCTTTGAACATATAGGATCTGTCAAACATTCATCTGCAAAGGCAATGAACAAAATAATCTGGTGAAAATTCTTACATGTTTAGAGTACAAGAATACCACCTCTTAGCAAGAATACATATACAACAGTCATCTTATTATTGTGGGTGGCATCCATTCTTGGAAATTTAATAGGAGAAGAAAAAGTTGAATGTGATGGTGTAATCACTCAGAAAAATATTTTTGTTCCCATAGTAAGCTAGCATCTAAGACGTAGGGGATTACAGCAAAAGGAAATTTAAATAAATTCAGTGACTTCAGCTGCCTGTCAGTTCTTCCTACCTTTTTAAAATAACTTTTTTTGAGAGTTAAATTTACATACTGGTCTTGGATGCAATTTGCTTTCTTTTTGTAACTCTTTCCCTGTAAATACAAGCTGCAGAACACCATGGTGCGTGGTCCAGAGGGGATCTGGGGCGCGAGCTGGGCAGAAAAAAGGAACTCAGCATTGCGAAGGAGGTGCACTGCTGCCAGAGCCAGATGATAGAACATAAGGGGAAAAAAAAATGCTTTTAGGCATTTGTAGGGAAAGGAAACAAAGAGAAAGGAAATGGGAATGATGAAGTACAGAGACCAAAGGAAGACAAACATTTCTGTAGGGGTGACCCTTGCCTTTGAGCTGACAAAGCTAGGTAAAACAGCAGGGGCCTCTTGCAGGGAAGACATTCAGGACCTGATCAAAACCTGACTCCAGTCAACAGGAAAAAGAAAATTGGTACAATAATTCTTATATGTATAAGAGGGATTATGTATATGTGGCACTTGCACTACAGAGACCCTCCCCATTGGCAAGGAGTGTGGCAAAATAGGAATGGCTTTACTGAACCAAACATGTTGCTGAAGATCTCATGGCTAAATGCACAAGCATTTCAATGGGTTTTGCTTTACAGCAGCTCTATTTTGACTGTTTGTCAAATGCTCATTCCTGTACCAAACTAAAATGCTATCATAAGTGCACCCAGAGAACCCCCCCTAAATGGCACTGTATATTCCTGTCATGCATGCTGGCTGGAAATACTGATGATGCAAACTTGGCCTGAATCCTGGCTAAGAATCATTAAAAAATCTAATAGAAAATTATATAAAAAGTTTTTAAAAACAAATAAATGATCTTTGAAGGATATGTATGAAAAATGAAAATGAGAAAAAAGCAAACAAAAAACAATCAGAAGAAATATCAGGAGATTCCCATGCAGGCTGTAAAAGTACTTATTAGGTAACAATGATGCCGCACTGTAGAATGGGTCCATTGGTGTATCCCTTCTTATATTCCTGCTTCTAAATATAAACACATACTTGCAGAGACAGTAGGAAAAGGTAACTCAGAAATTAAATAGTGTTTGGATGACTGAGCCAATGTTACAGAAAAATCTAAGAATAATTATTAGAATAATTATTATCAGTCAATGTCTTAATATTTTCTACCCTTTTAATTGCACTCTTTTCCCTGCTTTTAGTATCTTAATATAAAATGCAACATATTGCTATGGATATATATGTATTTCTGAGACTAGCATTTACATATAGCCTAAAGTTTTAATGAGGGAATTATATTTAATTTCTGTCAACATAGACTATTCTAAGTCCTGTTTATTATCTTTCCTCCATCCACTTTGATCAAAAGGAACAGTTTGTAACATTAATTACCTTCTTTTATATTATATAAATTCCTATAAGCAAAAAGAATTATTCTGTAATCTATACTTAAGACATAACAATGGCTCTTGGAAAAGATTAAAAAAAAAGAGAGCTAATGAGAAAATTCAGATTACATTTATGAGAACAACTTCCAGAAGACATAGAGGTCTATAGTTCTAAAACTGAAATCCTGACAGCACACTGAGGGGAGTGTGCTGAACTCCAGTATTCACGGATCTGAGGTCTGTGACTGCCATACTACTTTTAAGATGCTGTCATGGTTTGCCCTCAGCTGGGAGCAGAGCACCATGCAGCCACTCTATCCTGGCATGGGGGGAAGAGTGAAAGGGTAAAAGAAAAAACAAAGGCAAACCTCATGGGTTGGGATAAAGACAATTTCCTGGGACAGCAGAGAGAGAGAAATAACAAAACCAGGACTTCCTAGCAAAATATACAAAACTGGTGATACACAATGCAGTTTCTCACTGAACCAGACAACTCAGGCCGTACAGCTAAGATCTGTGCTGAAACTGGACTGTGCACAGACAACTGTGCATCCTGGAGCCATGTCCTCCCCCCACAACACTCCTTCCCCCAACCACATTTATACTGAGTGTGATGTAATTTACATGGAATAACTTCTTTGGCCAGTTTGGGTCACCTGCACTGGTTGTGTCCCCTATGAGCTTCCTGTGTGATTCCCCCTCCTTCTCCTTAGCAGGGCAGTATGAACAACTAAAAAGTCCTTGACTGCTTGGCAACAACTAAAACATCCATGTGTTACCAACACTGCTCTTATCCTAACTGACAAACAGGTCAACACACAGGCTGCTAGAAGGAAATTAACTCTATCCTAGCTGAAAAAAGGACAGATGCATACCAACCCCATCTGCCTCTGAGGTAGGTAGGTAATAACAAAGCTCAGATAGACAGAAAAATCCTAGAAATCCTGCAAGGAAAAAATATAGGTAATATTTTCTCTTGAAGTCATGTGATGCAGAAAGGTGATGACAACTAGAACCAGCATGATCACAAAGTGGAAGTTCTTTCAAAATATGTCAGCACCAGAGAGTAATGAGCATTGTTGTATTATTGTCCCACCATTCTTTCTGGGAATATCATCTACCAGAGCCAGTTCTGAGGATTACTCACCTGCACGCAGGCATCTTGCTGGGCTTTGAAGTAGTCTTGTGGCCACACTCTAAAAAAAGGATTTAGATAAATGCTGATGTATGTAGTTATGTTTGCAAGGAGGTATTTTACATCTGCATTGTGTGCTACCCTTCTTGAACAGAAGCAGATTATAACTGCATAAAAACCTCATTTAACAATAAACTCCATCCATATGAGAGAGATTTTTCTGTTTTAACTCTGTCAGCATAGCTAAAGTTATTTTATTTCTACGCTAGCAGGATATTAAGAGATGACAGAATGTGGTATCAGGAACGTATTACTGTTCCTATTTGCACATAGAAACTGGAGGAGGGAGAGTGGCACTGGTTTCCCAAGGCCACATGCAAAGATAATGATAGAGTACAGAATGAATCCAGGTGTCTCTCCACCAAGTTCACTGATCTAAATTACTGTCTTTTGTGCATTTCACCAAATATGCCATACTCTGTGGTCATCTATACGGCTCTGTTCTAAAATGATGAAAGCTTAACTGCTAAAACTGCTGATTTGACTGGAAGGCAATTTATAATATGCCTGGGTTTGACCATATCTGTCATTTTTACTTGACTTCAGCTATATTAATAAATCAAATTTGAAAATGAGACTAAACAGCTAATTTTACTTCAGGAGTCTATTTGGAAGAAAGTGAAGTTCAGAGTGTTTTGAGTTTTGGCATCAGGCTCTTTATTTCTTTGATGGGCAGTTGCATAGTTATATACTTGAGTCATTTTTGTAACTATCAACTCCTAGTTTCCAAGATTTATTTCTCTGTGAAATGACTTGGATTATTCACTTGACTTACACTTTATTGCTATGTGGGATGGAATTTCCCAAGGACTGTGCTTATTTTAAAGTGTAAAGATTTATTTGAATTTGTAGTGAGTGACATTTTGTTATCTGTTGATCTTTTAAACTGGGTTATCTTCAGTTAAAAGACCATGAAAACTTTTAGTATATGTAGGTATGGATATGTTGATATTATGGATTCTAGGTTCATTTAGTAACTTTGGGACATGATATTTGGAAATCCTTGCTGGGCGTAAATACTGTAAGGTAGGGAGCTGTAGTGTAAGCTCCATTACAGCTTTCTGGCCACTCATCACTTCCTTAATTTTCCTCCATGAATCCAGGTTTTCTAGAATTCTAACTGTAAATCCTGACATTTTTTTCTGAATTTTCTCTTGCCTGCTTCTGCAGGAAAGGTGTAAACATATCTGAAAGCTTATTCCTTCAGCTTATTTTTGCTTGTTTGGGGTTTCTGATGGTTTGTTTAATTGTTTGTTTTAAATTTGCTTCTAAAGTCTTATTTCTTCAGTTCTGGGGAGGGTAACCAAATTTGGTGGTTAAATTACCATATTGTTTGCACATGTATGCAGTGGATTCACAAATTCTGGTTGTCTAAATCTGACACCTTAGAATTCCCACTTACTAGATACAGTTTACAACACAATTCCACTGACATATACTAAGCATCTACTTGGAATAAATTAAATGTTTTTTAGAAGTGTTTATAATTTTTGCCATTCTCTAACGGCATGGGGAGACTATTGCATATGCATCTTAAACTGTGCTGATGTCATAATTTAGTCAGATAAGTTCCACTCTATCAATCTTATTTCAAAACCTGTGAAGGAAAAATCACTAAGAAATTGAATTTCAAATCTTCATTCTTCAACAAGATGCTTGAACAGTTATATTTACAAAATCACCTACTTAAGCTAATTAATTGTGTTCTAATTATTGCGTCTGTAGAAAGGAAATATAATGTTCAAAGTAAAGAAACATCAATATGAATTCATTAAGATTAAATTACAGTGTCCTTCAGAGATGAGTCAGTGTTTGAATGAAGTTGAAACATCACAAAAATATTCATTATAATATCTCATTATTAATCTCTACTAAAAAAAATTAGTTCTGATATCATATTATGTTATTTCCTTTCACAGCTTTAAAACTATAATGAAATAGAAAAGTCTAACCTTTGAAGCATATGTCACTTCTAAAAAAATAAAATGACAAAATATTGAAATCTATGGATGAGTCCTACATGATCCATGAATAAAAGCAGCATAAATATTATATGCATATATTCATACATTATGTCTATTGAAGGTTGTTTTTTTTTTCTTTATGTGTTTGGGATTTTTGTTTCACTTTTACATACTGCTTTTGTTTACAGATATATATAAAACATTCAACAATTACTATATCATGATCCAGCTTGTAAATTGTTGTTACTGCCTCAGGACTGGGTCTTATGTAGTTCTATTTTGGGGTTTATTAGTAATTTTTTTTTTTTTTTCCTTTTCTAATGATGTAGGGCTGGAACAACAGCAACATCTTTCAATCGCAGGACTGATTTTATAGAATTAAAAAGAAATTCCGAAGACCAGGGAAAACTGTACTTTATCCATCCTCCCATGTTTTTATCCGTTCCTCCACTTACTGATTACCATTTAAAGATGTTTATTGGCTATTTCATACTAGTAGTCTTAGAATTTTTTTTCCCATCATTTTACGAATGTGTGTAATTAGAGCTGACACCTGAGACATCTCCAATTGTTGCTTACATCTGTGCCAATAAATAAAACAGGACAGCACAAATTCTTTAGCTCTAAGAGAAAATGCAAGCATTTACTTAGCATTGCAAGAGCAAAACAGTGAGGCTGTCACCAAGCTGCCTTTTGGGAATGAGCCCTGCAGTATGCTCAGAAGATATTTAGTGTTGCCTACAAAACAGGCAGGAGTAAGAATTATACCAGAGAGAATATTAAGGATTTAACACGGTGGATGCTCACAACCTAGTGACCAAGTCTCCTCCTTGGAAATCTTTACTAACACAGAAAAGGACAATAAAGTGCATGTAAATTTGGGAGATTTTGTGATGGAAAAAATCCCACCTGGATGACTTAGAATGTGCAGAAATGGCACATGAAGAGAGAAGTCAATGAATGGGAAGAGTTAATGACATCAAAAGAAAAAAATCCCTCTTGGCACATGTTACAATGCAGAATGTTGTTCTCTTGTCATTCAAATCAGACACTAATGTAACATTCTCTTATTTTCCCAAATGTGCAGGTTTTGTGCCTTGGCACAAAACTGGGAATGGTGTACAACAGGTTTGGGAATTGACCAATGTGGGAAGCATTCCTGAATGCTCAGTCAGTTGGTATTTCAGTCAGTTGGGGTTTCTAGAATGCAAGATTGGGCGCAGACCTTGCACCAGTCTAATTTTGAGATTATGCTTTTGTTACTTTGAAGCTTTACTGAGGTCATATATCTTCTCTACCATTTTATCTTCTTTTTCAGGACTGATGTACTGAATATTCTGTTCTGCTCAAATTCAGACCACCACTTGTTTTCACCTTTATACAGTAGAGCATTGAAGGCACTGACAAAAAGTTGTTTATTTTCGAGGGTTTTTTTTTCAGTTACCTGGTAATGAATCTGAGAGAAAAAACGTGAGGCATTTCTTCAGTGATTTATGAGTTCACTACTGGGTACTGTATCCTTAGTTACATTTCGTTTAAAAAACAAACCCTTTCAAGCTTTAGTAAAGGTGTGCTTACAGAAGCAATGGTAAAGATGGGAGTAACCTGTGATTTATAGGGTAGTTTAGTGGGCAGAGGAAGAGCTACGAACATAAGATACCTGGACTTCTGTAAGGCCTTTGCTTCAGTGTCTTTTTACCAAATTGAAGAGATATTGGTCTGACAGGTAGACTCTTAGATAGACGAGGAATTTAATAGATTGTTACACTCTGGCTCAATGTCCATGGGGAACTAAGTAACAAATGGTATCCCTCAAGGGTCCATACTGAGAGCAATGCTATTTAATGTTAATCAGTGACAGACAGTAGGATTGAGTACACCCTCAGCAAGTTTGCAGATAACACCAAGCCAAACAGCACAACCAGTTTGCTATAGGGAAGACATGATATCCAGAGGGATTTTGACAGGGTTGAAGAGTATGACAACAGGAATTTCATGAAACTCACCAGGCCACATCAGTTGTGTCCAGTATCAGTACAGCCAGGGAAATGAATGAACTGAGAGAAACCCGGCAGAGAAGGTCTTGGGGGTACTGGTGGATGAAAAATTGGACTCAAGCTGGTAATTTATTCTTGTGGTTCAAGAAAATCAACTGGATCCTTGGCTGAGGAAAAGTAAGTGAGACCAGGATGTTGAGGGAGGTGATTCTTCCCCTCTGTTCAACTCTCTTGAGTCCTGTGTTCAGCACTGGGGTCCACAGTTCAAGAAAGGGATCTGTCAGAGCAGGTCCAGAGGAAGGCAGTGATATAGCAACATGACAAGACACAATGGTTTTTAACTAATAGAGGATACATTTAGATTGGACATAAGGAAGACATTTTTAACAGAGGGCATAGT
Organism: Laterallus jamaicensis coturniculus; assembly: GCA_022605575.1. Classification (NCBI taxonomy): domain Eukaryota; kingdom Metazoa; phylum Chordata; class Aves; order Gruiformes; family Rallidae; genus Laterallus; species Laterallus jamaicensis. The sequence goes on from JAKCOX010000062.1 coordinate 1,877,403, forward strand.
GAGACACTGCAACAGGTTGCCATGAGAACACTGGAAGTGTTCAAGGTCAAGAGCTTTGAGGAAATTGACCTCATGAAAGATACTCATGCTCATAGAAGGGAAGTTGGACTCAATGGTCTTTGAAGGTCCCTTCCAGCCTAAACCATTCTATGATTCTGTGATGACTCCTGCTCTGCTTCATAATTTAATTCAATTGATTACTTGAATATTCCTTGTTATTTCAAGGATAGTTTCATTTGTAATATCCTTAATTTGTAATATTAATTAGTTTGCTGGTAATTTTTTTTTCTTTTATCGTTTCTTTTTTATACAGGCTAGAAAATCAGTTAGTATTTTAGTTAGCATTTCAGACCACTGGATCAACAGAAGTATGTCTTACTGAGATCTGGGCATAGTAATTTGGTCACAGCATTGTGCTAAAACAGGTACACTGCTACTGAACCATAATGTTTTCCAACGACCTTGGGTCAATCTGCACCCGGACATGCAAATACGCCCTATGACAATTTGCACAGAGAAATCAAGGCCCTTTACATGGTCACCTTCTATATTTCTGATCCCTGACTGATTTTTCAAGTGAAATAGTAGAGATGATGAGAGGAGGGGTTTTTTAGTAAGTAAATTAGCAATATGATCATCATGCTTTAACCTATACTTTTACTCGAGGAAGAGATCTACTCATAATACAGACAGTTAAACGTCTCAGACACAGCAGTGATTGTCTTGGCATGCTGTAAAATAATATTTTCATTTCTATGTTACCTCATATTAAGCAGTGTTTGGAAGATGCTGGCCAGGGCCCATCACAGTGTAGGAAATTTTCCCCCTTTGAATAGCCACACACAGTACTTTCCTTTCAAATATTCTATCACTATCAAGGTCAATTCACAAAGCAGCAGAACCCATCTATATTTCTTGAGTGACAAAGGGTTCCTAACAGCTAACTGTACTAGAGGCCAAAGTGAGTGGCACAGACTACCTAAAGGGACGGTATTTCAAGGACCTGAAAGGGTGGGTTTATGGCATACCTGCCTTGGAGACAGATAAAATTGAACAGCTGTCTACCTTGACTGATGTCTCAGAAGACTCTTCTGTTGTGGGATTTCTGAGGGTCAGAGAACAGCAGGTGCCAATTTCTATCACAATAGTGCACAGACAACATCGCACCAAGACTCCCTGATTCCCATCCATAAGCTGATTAATCAAGGAGTGATCAGCAAGGCTCATACATCTTTTAACAGTCCCATATGACCAGTGTGAAAGTCTAATGGAGAGTGGAGACTGACAGTAGGCTATCATGGCCTGAATGAAGTCACACTATCAATGAGTGCTGCCATGCTGGAACTTCAGTATGAACTGGAATCTAAGGCAACTAGGTGGTACACCACAATTTATACTGCCAATGCATTTATCTCAATTCCTTTGGTGGCATAATGAAGGCCACTATTTGCTTTCACTTTGTACACCTTCAATGGACTGCCCCAGGAGTAGAAACACAGCCCCACCATTTGCAGTTGAGAGATCCAAACTGCACTGGAAAAAGGTAAAATCTTGGAGCACCTGCAACCAAATCCTTCTGAAAGCTGTTTTTGACATAAAATGAAATAAGGTCAAGGGACCTGCACAAGAGATCCAGGTTTTAGGAATAAAATGGTAATATGAATGTTATCAGATCCTAATGGATGTGATCCATAAAATAACAGCTATGTCTCCACCAAATAACAGAAAGGAAACACATGCTTTCTTAGGTATTATGGGCTTTTGGAGGATGCATATTCCAAATTACAATCTAATTGTAAATTCTCTCTGTTGAGTGACCCAGAACAGTTTCAAATGGAGCTCTGAGAAACGACAAGCATTTGAACAAATTAAACAGGAAATAGTTTATGCAGTAGCCCTTAGGCCAGTCTGGGCAGGACCAATTATTAAAAATGTGCTCTATACTGCAGCTGGAGAGAATGATCCTATGCGGAGTCTGGCAGAAAGCACCAGGGGAGACTTGGGGTCAGCCGCTGGGGTTTTGGAGCCAAGGATACAGAGGGTCTGAGGCCTGTTACACTACTTCAACAGAAAAAAGGTTATTGGAAACATATGAAGTAGATCAGGCTGCTTTGAAAGCAGTTGCTACTGAAGCACAACTCCTCTTACCAGTCTTGCTGTCAGTGCAGGCTGAATGTTCAAAGGAAAGGCCCCCTCTACACATCATGCAGATGATGCTATGTGGAGTGAGTCTCACTGATCATGCAGTGGGCTCAAATAGAAAACCTAGATCACCCAGGATTTCTGGAAGTGATCATGGAATGGCCAGAAGGCAAACATCTCAGAATGTTGCTAGAGGAGGAGATGGCACATACTGAAGACCTCTCACTGTAAAATAAATTGCCAGAAAATGAGAAGCAATCTGCCGTGCTCACTGACAGGTCCTGTTGTATTGTGGGAAAGCATCAGAAGTGGAAGGTTGCTGTATGGAATCCCACAGAATCTGCAGAAGGAGAAGGTGTATCAAACCAGTTTGTGGAAGTAAAAATCATCAGCTAGCTTTAGACATTGCTGAATACAAGTGTCAGTAATCTGCCTCCATACTAAACTCATGGATGGTGGCCAGTGACCTATATGGGTGGTTACAGCAATGAAAGCAGAACTAGGACAGCTCACTCAAATTGGCCAAAGTGATATTTGATAATGTATGACATCACGATCATTATATAACAGGGAGAGGTGGTGGTGGAGAGGGATCATTGCTCAGGAACAGAATGGGCACGGGGTTCCAGGTGGTGAGCAAATTGCAATGTGTATTGCCAGCTTTTTAGATTCTTTTTTTTAGCACTGTTGTTACTGACCTCTTCCTTTGCTGTCCTATTAAACTGTCCCTATCCCAAACCACAAGTTTTACCTTTTGCTTCCAGTTCTCCCCTTCATCCCTCACGAAGGGCAAAAGTGAGCAAGCAGCCATATGGTACTTAGCTGCTCACTGGGGAAAAAGCAAAACAATTTATCACAAAGTTCTTGACATTTCACATGTTATACCTCACAGAACCCTTTCTCCATTTTCCTGAATTCTCATGTCACTGTTCATTCCTGAGACTCCTGCTGCTGTCTCTAAATCATAGTCCAAATGCATTTTGACTGGGACATCTTCAGGTGTTCTCTGATTTCAGGTACAAACTGTATCTGTTTCCCATTTTACCATCTAATGGAGTCAATTCAAATTTTAAAAATTAACATTTTTTTCAGAACCTAGGCTTTGTGCTGTGTCTCACTTTTAAGGTCATCATGTCTACTTTGGGGCGGAGGAACAGTGATGTTATACTGAAAAACCAAAGCAGCAGACACAATTTACACAGCTTAAAGTGAAAGGAAATTCCTGACAGGAAAACATATGGGGAGGGGGAGCCAGAGAATGACATCTGACTGTAGAAAATTTCGACTGGAAAATAAACTAAAAAGCTTGCATGACTCAATTCTGTAGGAAAAATCTTAACATTTTCTCAAGGTATTTAATTGAGTGGAACATCCAAGAAACTCCCAAAGTAGTTTTAATCAGAAATTTTCACCTAGGCCTAATAATTAAAAGTAGTACAGTGTCTCTCAGACAGTTTTAAACTGAAGATTGGACAACTCCATTAATCCTGACTGATGTTGCTGCTACGTCATGCAGGTGAAAGGAGGTATGTTTTGCTGAACTCCTGTTATGAAAGTAGTGACACTAAATGATTAAGTCTCTTCACCTTCAAATCTGCTAGCTGTCTTGACAATAATATTTTGCTTAGATCTATGCTGTTATATTCTTTGTTTCAATTTTGTTTCTATGTGTCTCTGTTCTGGAGATTTGAATTAAACCTAATTTTTTTAACAATACAAAATTTAATGGGCTCACTTGCCAGCAGGGCATTTTCATCTCACTTCCATCATCCATCTACAAGCAGGAGCTGATGACATTCTCACTGATAAACTCATTATTCAGAAACTGCTATCAAAACAGGGCTGAATTTTAACTTTCTTAAAAGTACAAAAATTGAAAAAAGATAACATCTAAAGTATTTTCTAACACAAATGGACTTGAATTTTCTTGAAAACTAAAAATAATTATCTTTGGCTTTGGTCACATAAACAAAATAGGATCCTACTTAATCTAAGAATAAAGAGATTAGAACATGTATCAGAAAAGATACGTGCTAGATTTGGTCTCATAAGCAGAAAGAAAAAAGTGATGTGAAGAAATAGTTTATGATAAAAATTAATTATTGCAACGATTCTTCTCATGGTGATTACAATGAGCAAACACTGTGCAAACTAACAGAAGTGTTAAATTGTTACATAGTTGAACTAAACAGACTACAGACATTACAGAAGAGGAGATTTTTAAGAACTGTCTAGTTTACCTTCATGCTGGCATCACTCTCCTAGCACCTAACAGTTCTTCAGTGGGAAGGGTGGTCTCTGTTAAACAGCTGTTCTTTCCAAAGGAGAAAAAGAGATTCCTGCCCATTCCTTGTCGGACATACACAGTATGTGGGCAGAAAAAGGTTGACTTAGAAGAAACTAATTAATTTCTGTACTGTGTGAATTTTGGGTAAGTCTTCCTGGAGGTATTCTTTAATCAACTACTCTTTGGGTAAACAATGCTGCTAAAGAATTTACACGTTCATTGAAAAGCCTGTCACTACTTCTCCAGGATGAAGACATAATTAGTTGTAATTTTAGATATGGTGAAACCATGCAGCAGGGGACTACTGCAGACACTAGTATTGGACTCTGAAAATCATATTGATATTGTTGCAAGAGGAATAAGTCTTTTATTCACCATTTACTATACCAATTAATTGTTAAGTATCTGCTTTTACCAAAGTACTGCTCCATTCCCCTTCAAAATACATCCAACATAATTTCTCAGTATTGCTTTCCTCCCTATAAATGCTCATCAAAAGGAAATCTAAGTATGATAAACAGAAAAGAAATAAAAAATATGATGTATAGTTCAGAAACTAATATGCATAATTTATGCCATGAAATATGAGGAAGATTAAGCTAATATAAGAAAAATATGATGCTCAGGAAACACTACAACAATCTTTTTTATACACAAAGCTTTCAGTTCTCAGGAGTATCTCTTCATGTGAAAAAATCAAAGACAAACACTTTCCATTATTCTATTTAAGTGATCGGAATATAGCTTTCTATTAGATACTTTTTAGGTATAAAATTTCCAGTTTTCTCCCTTTTTGGATATTATCCTTCTGAATTATAGTTATTTCTTACATATTTCACTATTTTCCTCCTCAGAATCATGGATAATTAAACCTCTTTTTTTGAAGGTATATCTTCTTTGTTTCTGTGTCTCTAGATAACATTTTTTTTCTCAATAGGCTTGATTATCACGAGAAGACCGTGATGTTTTCCTCTGAGAAGGGAGGATGGAATTGTCTAGCTGAGCAATGTTTGACTTTCAAGAAACTGTGACTGCTATGCTTACCTACTTCGACCCAATTTTTTTTCATTGAAGTCTTAAATTTTGTCCCTTAAATGTGAGACATGCTTCTGTTATGATTGGACTAAATAATCTTCACAATGAAAGAATTTCCCATAATAAGAATTATATTAAATTAAACTAATACCAGATAATATATTCTCAGGAGATTGCAAAAGGCAGCATAGAAATCTTAAGGATTATATAGGCTTCTCTCCAGGAATAATAAGCTATACTGTATTGATGAAATACAAAAAAATAGATATCAATGAAAATATCTTTAACCCATATACATTTGCAACTAATATTAAATCATAATTATACAAATACAGTCCAGTAACTAGGCAGAATTAGAGAAAAAATGTATTTTCTGAGTACACGATACAGTAAAAGTTTAAAATAGGCAAAAATAAACACTTCACTTTAAAAGAAATTCCTTTCCCTTAATGTATATACAAAAATGTTAGATTTAATGTGAAGGAGAAACAACATGATTCTGAAATAATGAAAAGATAATGTAATGGATCAGGCCTTCTCGTACCTGTCAAGGACTCAGTACTTGCATTTCAAATTTTCCAGCTAGACTCTTAAGAAGTTAGTTAAAACATAGTTCTCTACCCTTGATAATGAACTTGAAAACACCTATCAGACTAAATGTCTAGACTATATTAGATAAAATGTAGCCACCGTAACCTAAGAAATTCCTCTTAAGCTTAGCCACTTAATGTTCCTCCTCTGGTTTTGGTTATGTGCTTGGTAGTGAATCTTCATGATTTAGAATAGCATATCTCTTTATGAAGAAAATAGTTTTAACATTTTAATAAGGAAAAGGTTCATCTGAATTCAGCAATCTGTTATATACTACCACATACTAAGCCACTGGCAAATACAATGAAAACAGCAGGTCAGGACAATTCAGTGAAAGCTAAGAAAGTATTTAAACTGACACATTTAGATGGTTTATATATTTCTCCAGGGTAAATGTGAGAGACAAATAGTGCTAATGGAAATGTAAGGCTACTTTCTACATGCTAATTTCTACTCTGAAATAAACTCATACACGACTTTGAAAAATACTGTTGCTACACAGCTATCTAGGAAATATTTTTACTCTAGTGCACAGCACTCATCTTCATAATATAGCTAATTCAGCAATTTCAAATCAGTCACATAAAAAAACTTCTTCCAATTCAAGTGGTGCCATGTGTGTTCTCTTATAGGAAACAAGCTTTGTGGTCAGATGACATTGTGATGCTATGTTCATATTAAACACAAATGCCAGTGCTTCAAAAAATGATGCAGGTTTCTCTTGCACTCTTCTTCACTTATCATAGTTTAAGAAAAATAAAGTAAAAATAATAAAAAAATTATTTTTTACTCTGCAATATGATAAGTATAATGAAGAAAACAGCCATAATGATAATTATTTGTAATATAAGACTAGTCTCAAAACAACTTCCTTCCTTCAAGATAAAAAGAAAAACAGAAAAGGTGAAAACCACACTAAACCAACAAAAATCTCAAATTGGTTTATTTCTAGGTTTGGGTTAAACTCCATGTACTGGGTTTGTGTAGCAACATTTTGGTAATGGGGCAGGCTGCAAGGGTGGCTTCTGCAAGAATCACAGAATCACAGAATCACAGAATCTTAGGGGTTGGAAGGGACCTCAGGAGATCATCGGGTCCAACCCCCCTGCCAAAGCAGGTTCCCTATCTCATATTACATAGATAGGCGTCCAGAAGACGCTGCTAGAAACTTCCCCTACATCCAACAGAGCGAATACCAGCCAGTTCCAAGATGGACCCACTGCTGGCCAAGGTCAAGCCCAACAGTGATATTGATAGCACTTTATATTAACATATATAAGAAGGAAAAAAAACACCCCACAAGCAGCCTAACACCAGCTTTTTGCCACCAGAGAGAAGAGTGAGAAGATGTGAGAAACTTTGCAGATACCAAGGTCAATGAAGAAACTCCAGGCACTATATCAGAGATTCCTCTATAGCCTGTGGTGAAGACCATGGTGAGGCAGGCTCTCACCCTGCAGCCCATGGAGGAAGATGGTGGAGTAGAGATTTCGCCTGTAGCCTGTGGAGGAGCCTGTGCTACAGCAGGTGGAAACACCTGATGGAGGCTGTGACCTGGTGAGAAGTCCACGATGGAGCAAACTCCTGTCATGACCTGCAGCTCATAAGGAAAGAAGCCCAAACTAGAGAGGTTTTCTGCCAGGATTTGTGGCCACGTGGGGAATTGTGCTGGAGCAGTCTGGTCCTGAAGATTTGCACCACATGGAAGAGACCCATGCAGCCCATGGGAAGGACTCATGTTGGAGAAGTTAATGGAAAACTGTCTGTCATGAGTAGGACCCCACACTAGAACAGGGGAAGACTATGAGAAGTCCTCCCCCTGAGGAGGAAGAAGCAGCAGAGACAGCATGCAATGAACTGACCACAACTCATATTCCATGTCCCTGTGCCATTGGATGGGGAGGAGGCAGAGAAATCAAGAGTAAAGATGAGCCTGGGAAGAAGGGAGTGGTGGGGGGAGATGTTTTAAGATTTGGTTTTATTTCTAATTATCTTAATCTGTTTTGATTTGGTACTGATTAGATGATTTTTTGGAGTCTGTTTTGTCCATGACATTAATTTCTGAATGTTTTCTCCCTGTCCTTATCTCAACCCATGAGCCTTTTCATTATATCTTTTCTCCCATCTCCAGTCAAGAAGGTTTGGTGATCACCAGACCTCCAGCTAGAGTCATAGAATCATAGAATTGTAGGGGTTGGAAGGGACCTTGAGAGATCATCGGGTCCAACCCCCCTGCCAAATCAGGCTCCCTAGGACATATCACTCAGATAGGCATCCAGACGAGACTTGAATATCTCCAGAGAAGGAGACTCCACCACCTCCCTGGGCAGCCTATTCCAGTGCTCTGTCACCCTCACGGTGAAAAAGTTCTTCCGCATGTTGGTGCAGAACTTCCAACCCACTACATTCCAACAATATTTGGTGTCTTCATCTTTTCATTATAAACCTGAAAATTATAAATTTAATCAGAAAAATTCTACCATCCAGCCATTCATATCTTCACCCTTTGTTCAGCAGGCAACTCACAACACATAACAACAGTTATAGAAAGAATTATACTGCCTATGACAGGCAGATCTTGAAATTGAAAGTCTTCCTGGTAGCAAATTTTCACAATATGTCATATTTGGACCTCGGGTTTATGTGGAAAGTATAAAATCAGTCATTATTAATATGCATCTAAAAACTTTCCTTATGTTGAAATCTATTTAATGAAAGATTTGTGCAAGAGTTTTATGGTTTTGAATTGTTAAAACAACAATTTTATACAAAGATTCACACACACATTTGTTTATTGCAGCTAACAAGATTTTTATTTCTGCTTTGCTTTGAAATTTATTTTATTAATGAGAACATCTTTTTTCTATTAAAAATCTGACAAAGACAGCAGTGCTCTGTGGCTTTGAGTGTCGGGGGGTTAATTTTTATTTTTTTTTTACAAGTTCTGTGGAAATTAGGTATTTTTAATTTTAAAAGACCCTTGTAACAAACTCCAATTTTCCACTGAAAATTAAGTGTTGTGGAAATTTTCAACCAGTCCTACCGTTTGTATATTTGAAAGACCAATTTTTCTTAGCAAAATACACATGGAAGTGAGTGTATCTCCATTTGCATTTCTGTTTCAAATCCCTATTTTCTTCCCAAATTCCAATTGCTTCCCTGTTGATTAAAAACCATACACTGAACAGTGTCTGTGGAAGAACTCTGAGTTCAAGGGGAGGAGTGGGTGAGCCAGGGGACATTCAACCTTACTAACAGACATTTTATACAGATCCTAGATGTCACAACAAAACTGAGTTGACGTTTTGCATTAGACCAAAAGATGGTAGAAACATTATTCTAGCAATGAAATTCAGTAGGTCTTTTTGTGGTCTCAAACACTGCCACACTGCAGTGTCTATTAAAGCTGCAGTCAAAACTTCAACATATTTTCCTTGATATCTACTTAGACAAGACATCAGAGATAATTAAATTACTCGTGTTAAAAATATGGCATATGAAAAGATGTGGAGCTTCCAGAAAATATTAAAACAGAGTCAGGATTTTTCTTGTGGTGAACAGGAAATCCACCCCCTCCTATTGATATACTAAGGAATGCTTTGAAACATACACAAAGAAAGGATAATTTAATTAGATATGCTACTGCTAGGAGACATGCAGAAGGAAAAAAAAATATTAAAAAAAACCTCAAATAAAACAGTGTACTAATTAAAAATAACCAAAGACTACCAAACTGGAGACAAGCTATTTTCTGTTCAGATGCAGCCTTTTAAGTATGTACTTTTAGGCAGTTAGAACAAAAGCTTGCAAACTCAGCTAAACTAAGTTAAACAGACATGAGATGGATTTACATGTGTGTGATACAATATTAGATACTTTGAGGTTAGCGTTAGCAGCTATAAAATATCTCAGACCTTGATCCTATGAAAAAATGGGATTCAACTTTTTCAGCAGAATAATGTTTATTTTACTTTTCACTATAATCTTTAGAACCGGCAGCTTAAGTCATTGTATGTCAATCTCCTCATTATGAAATACACATTTCAGCTCAACACAAAACAACATTTAGCAAACATCATTTATATTAAAGTCAACTGCCAAAATTTCAGAATAATTATCATGCTGTGGTTGAATTAATGATTTTCTATTGTTCTATAGTATGAAGGAAAACAACAACTACACTCCTTTTCTTCTTCATGGATGTGGTTGTGATGCAGGAGGTAGTTTTTTCTAAGTGTGGAGACCCTTCAGGAGTACATTGCCCTTCACCCATGCTCTCATTCAACTGCCCTTCCTCAGCCAGAGCCTCATATCTGTACAGAGGCACCTGGCAGGACAAGATGGGCAAGAAAGGAGTTTGCCTGCTACCCCAACTTCAAACCTTTTTTTAAGAGGGACAAACCCTAATTTCGGTATCACTATTCTCAGGTGCTTCCACGGTTTCTAGCATATCAGTAAGTCCTGTAACTTTGCTGTCGCATGGATGTCTCTCTCCTACATCCACTGAGATGGCAGACTGAAGCACCTTGCTAGCACAGTGTCCTGAAAACACTGACATTATGTCCCCAGGCTTATCTCTAGGAAACCAGGTTTTATCTTTTCTCCTTTCAAACTAATATGAAGTTCTTTCAATGAGCCCTGCTAATTCTTGTGCAAAAATCCTTTTCTCACTTTGGGACAGGTATATCACATCTGTCACCTACAGGCCTGGTGTTGTATAGACTAACCCATAAAGTACCCATAGACTAAACCCTAAAATTCTGGTGGTGACATCAAGCACAGAGCCAGGTAGTGATCTGCTGGCTCTTTCTCCTCTCATCATTCCTAGCAACTGGAGGTATAGAGGAGAGCACTACTTGTGCTCCTGATCCCTTAACCAGTTCTCCCAAGGTCCTGAAGTCTCTCTTGATTACAGCTGGACTTCTTGTTGCAACTTTATCACTGTCTACCAAAAAGTGTATAATGAAAAATAATCTGAGGGTATAACCAGGGTAAAAGATTTCTCTTCTCATCTATAACTAACAGTGTCATTCATTTATCCCTATTTTTTATTAAGATTCATTAGACCTGTCCTGATGCTATTTAATTTAATTAATAAACTAATCCCTATCTCCACATCTTTTAAAGAATCTTAAAATATTATATGGTTCCTCTTGTGTAACAGCAGTGATTCTTTTAAGAAATAATTTGGGCACAATTGAAACTATATTTTTTCTTCTTAGCATCTATATTGTTCATCATTTATAAAACAGCATTTTCGACTATTAGTGCTGAGATCTGCTGCCATTGTAATCACTGGAGGATTCTTGTTGGAGGCTAGAATCAGAAAATCTGTCATCATGGTGCACATTCAGGCAGCTTCTGAATTAATAAACAAAAAGCTCCAGTATATTGTTTGCTCAAATAATAAGCCAACATCATCAATTTTGTTGATATTGTAATAGGGGTCATAGCTGGAGTTTTGGCAGCTTTTTGATTCTATATGTAACTAAAACCACACATTTAAACCAGATGGAATAATGAAACAAAGTTTTTCATTGCAGCTATTTTTTTTTAAATTAACCCACTGAATGCTGCAAGAGATACAAGAACCACCACTCCAACAGTTTTGGCTGACATACTGGGGCAGCTGGCAGCAAAGGATATGTTTCCGTAAAAATATTAAGATGTCTGGACTTCGTACTGTTCATTAGTGAAGATCTCTGTGTTTCATTTAAATCTCTACCCTTTACTGATGGAATGAACTGCAAACATTTTATCTTCAAAGCCCTTTCAATCAAAACTGTCCTTTTGCCACTCCTGTTATATTCTAAACTAATAGAGAATATTTAACATAACTGATTAATAACTATAGTAGAGAATTAACTATGTTTGGTATCCAATTAAACCCATTAAAAATTAATTATACTTCAAATTAAGTGCAGCAGCTTTTTATGTTCGTGGCTTTTTTCTGTTTGTTGGGCTTTTTTGGTTGGTTTTTTTTGATAGATAAGCATTTTTTGTAAAAATTGGACACAATGGAAACCTCATGGACATAAAAATCAAACAAGCAAGCTTCTATTCTAGAGTACATTCATTGCTTTTCAGATAAATGCTGCTACTGTGACATAAAGGAGCTAAATTCATTCACTGCTGGAGTTTAATACAACTGTAAACTTTTATGTAAAAATATATTGGATACCTACAAATGCCTAGAACTACTGGCACTTTTACTGGTCTTTATTTGAATTATTTTCCTTCAGTTATTACCCAACGTTCTTTATGACATTAATCAGATGTTTTCAATTACTTTTTGCACTGCTACTGCTGTTTAGCTCTTCTTTTTTGTTCCATACCTCTAGCCTAATTATAGATGAGCAGCAGAGGAGACTGAAAATGTATTTATAGTTGCACAGAGTTCAATGAGATAAATGCCAAAACCCGCTCTCACACCTGCTGCTCCTTCTCTCTAACTTTTCTAAAGCATGAAGGATAGTAAAGCTATCCAAGGTATGGCAGCTTCTCAGAGAAGCTACTGTGAAAACATCAAAGACAGAGAGTTAGGAGCAATCAGATGTGAGGAATGGTCATCAAAGGCAAATAGATTTAAAGGCAAAAGTTACATAAGAATGCGGTGCGTGCATCCTCAGGCACAGGCAACTATGCTGGATAAGAATATCCAGAATTCATACATATCAATCTTAAAATTACTGGCATTCATTGCTTACATGGTTGGCTGGATTTTTCTTTCCACATTTACAATGGCTGTTGATAAGATGATAAAAAACAAAAGAATCTAAGAACATCACAGTAACTAAAATAAGCCCATATAAAAGCATTTAAAAGCATGAGGTCATGCATATTTCTGAAGAAATCTATCAGGATTAAAGTATGTCTCTTCAAAGTTGTGTCTTTGAAAGTGTTTGGGATGCCAGACAGCCTTCAGGTCTGTATTTCTAAGCTCTTCAAGTTTCCCCTATCCCAACTCCTGACAGTGTCTGTCATTCCCACTTGCACAGGCTTGTATGCTCTACAGAGATTCTTTAATACCATCAACATTTTCAGCACAAAGTCTACCCATGTAGCAAAGACAGAAAAATAAATATAAATCAGGTATGCTTCACTTCTCTAGACATCCTGAAAGCTTTTCTAGGAACCTAATTTTAAATATCTATTTAAATTTAGACAGGTAAGCACTGATATATTCTGACAAACATTCATATATTTACCATCTCAGAGACCTTTATTATCCAGACCCTAACTAAAGTTAAAAAAAAAATAAAAATTGACCCTCCTGGACAATGAATAATTCCACAGTATGTTTTATTTAATGCATGAATGCAATATGTAGGAGATGTAAGGCTATGGTCCCTTTTTCCAATTTTTTTTGTTCTTTATCCAAACATGGTCCTGATGATAAATGCTCAAGAAATGCTCCCTCTGACCTGCCCCTTTATTTAACCCTGTTGTGGTATTCATAATCTTCTCATGGGTGAAAAGTGGAACTTCACTTATCTTATATACAAAACCAATAATTCATCAGTAGTGTAATTAAATCATTATTATTAGTTCAGGTAGAGTGATACTAGAAGACTCACTATCTACAAAATTTAATTAGCATAAAACAAATCTCATTTAATAATATCACAATTAAAAGCTGCTATACAGGAAAAAAGTTATTTACCTCACTGTTACAATCCCTGTTCTACTGCTCCTCTGAGTCTTAGTTTCAACAGTTACAGTAAGGACATAGGCAATCCGTGAATCTTTCATCAGAAGGTATAAGAAGTTAAAATTGGGTGGTTCTTCCTTCTCTTTTCTGGAAGGCCCTTCATGTTGATGTAGACAATTTCTTCCTTTTCATTTTTACGTCTCTATGGTGCCATATCTATCAGAAGTATGTTCTATGGAGTACTTTTCCCTTTGTTCTTTCAATATTGATCTATAACTCTCTTACATCTGAATTAACTCTTGTGGGTTTTTTGTCTTATGTTTGATAATGCTTCTTTGTCTTTTCTGTAACTCCTAAAATCAGTTTTGCCCATCTTCATAGTTCCCATTGCCAGGAGCAGCTGAGCACTATTGAGTAACTCAATTTTTACTGAAAACTTCAGAACCATCCTTTAAGGTGATATACTGGGCCCTAAATCTACCTTTATTCAGTATCATTATTTTAGGGTCATAGACAGTTCACTCTATACTGCATGCTTACTTATTACTTCTATTAAAAATGTTGACAATAGATGTTCCACTACACAATTATGCAAAATTAAACAAAACTAAAACCAAGCAACAAGACGACACCAGGCAAAGTAAGCCTGTATGGAGGCTTGTCTTGCTTGTTTTCCATTTCAGGGAGGCAGATTCCTGCACTTTGAATGGTACTAGAAGGGTCTGGGAAGAATGAACGCTCCTGAGATGTAGATCAAAGCTCCCAGACCAAGATCTGGGAATTTGACTCCTATTTTCTGCACAATTATCCTGATCACATCATGCAAAATATGAGAGTTGTTGCCACTAAGCTATTTTGAAAAAAAACCCCTTTTGTCCATAAATCTTTATCATTAGAATGGTTGGAAGTACTGGTTTTATGTGTCTAAATTTCCCCACTCAGTCGCTGTATAGTCCCTAGAGAGTGATGAGTGTCTTACATAGCTGGATTGCTTCACCTGCTCCTTCAGTAATTCTCCCTCTCCCAGATGAATTTATAAGAAAGATTCAGTAAAGATTCATTACCTTACCTAATGTATACCTGTATCTGCATCTTAGTGAGATGATCAAGCAGGATGCATACACAAGAAGTTGGAGCACTTTTACTTGTATATATTCATAATAAATGTATAAAAAACCCAACCCACAAGTAACAAAAATATGGAAAGTGATATTTACAGGATATTTCTTACTAGCCCTCAGCTGGAGCCACCTCAGGTACTAGAAACAGGGGTTTGTATTTTTTTTAGAATTTTAAGTCTGATGTAGATTATGGATGATCTCATGTTCTGTATGTTTTCACTATTTTCTTTTAATATCAATAAACAAAATGATAACATGAAGCAGAAAATCCCAAAGGAAAAGCAGTTATCTCCTTTTACAAAATTTAATTGGTCTTCTAAGGTTTTCACCTGTCTCTTCTTTCTTTATGGAAAAAAAAAGGTAAATGCTATTCACATCTTCCAATTTACAAAATCATTGTGTTCTATGGTTCCTCTGTTCAACTTAAAAACAATTTAAGAAAACACATACATATGTGGAATATTCTTGCATTTTCAATATTGGTCTAACATCTAGGCCACACCCTGAGGTAATCAACCCCTTTTTTGATAATTGGCTCATGAAAGTTAAGAGATAAATAGTATCATGACTGGTTAGGCATATTAAAAAATGTACACCATGCATAAAGGAAAGTTAAAAAAAAAAAAAGTTGCCAAAAGTCTCTGTATGATTTGCAAATAGAAATGTTGCATACATTTTGAGAATATAACAAACAAACATATTGGTGGTGTTATCTGTATTACCTCTACTGAAGAAAAGGTCAACAGCTCTATCAAATATCTTAAGTTTTAAACTGTTTCACTATTTTCAATACTTACGTATCAATTTTTGGACAGCAAATACAGTTTTATGACAGGTGACCTTATCCTTGTCAGAAAGAGACATATATTAGAGCTGTACATCAAAATGAAATACAGTTTTTATAATACTGTCACTGTTACTAGGGTAGAATAGCATATCCTCATCTAATACATACCATTTACCTTGAGGACTGAAATTTAAAAAGGCAAAAAGAAATAATGCAAGAAAAAGTTATTGTTTAATACCATTATTTATTTTAAGGTAAAAATGAGAAATGTTTTCCAATTAGATAACTTTTCAGTATCTTGACCTAAAAAGTATCAGCATACTATTCTCCAGTGTATTTCCTTTTGTACAGAGGCTATTATCCATTTTTCTTCTTACCTTATTTATCTTACGAAGAACAAAGCAAGATGTTTTCAGCTGGAATTTTATATATCTATCAAGTTTTCTATATTTTTTGTAAGGGATATATATTATATTGTATCTATCAAAGAACTCAACCGTAATCCAAAACAGCCTACTTTATCATAATTTATGTAGCTGTGCCATAATCTGACTACGTCTTGAAGTGTGTAATTATAACATTTTGATGTAGGTTTTGTTTTTTCTTTGTACACAATGTTACATGATTTACAGTTTTAAAGATTTATTTCTTCAAATTAAGTCTTTGAACTTACTCTCTTTTAATTTATGTTCAAATTGTTAAATTTCACGTATTTTAAAAAGGAAATGACAATATACTATTTATCATAATTTAAATAAACTCTCAGAATTGCCTGAGTCAACAAACAACTGATAAAGCACCCAATAACCATGATCTCTAACTGGGAACCGATAGAAAGTCCTTCAGTGTTTGTGTTGTCCTGATTCTCTCTGGAGAGATATGGATTTGGGAGGTGTAATGTTTGGTGTATGAGGAATTGTTTGGATGGTTGCATCCAGAGGTAGGTATCAATGGCTCAGTGTAGATGAAAACCTGGACATGTGCAGATAGTGTGTGTGTGTAGCTGAGAAGACCAACCACATTCTGGGCTATACCAAAAGAACATTGGCCATCAGGTCAAGGGAGGTGATTCTATCCCACTACTCAGCTCTGGTGAAACTCCACCTGGAGTACTGCAACTGGCTCTCCGGACGTCCACCCAGTAAAGACACAGACATGTTAGAGTGGGTCGAGAGGAGGGCCACAAAGATGATCAGAGGGATGGAATATATATATCCTGTGAGGACAGCCTGAGACAGTCATCCTTGTTTAGCCCGAAGAAGACAAGGATTTGGAGAGACCTTATTGCAGCCTTTCAGTATGTAAAGGGGCCTTATCAGAAAAATGAGGACAGACTAATTACTAGGGCCTGTTGCAATAGGATAAGGGCTAATGGTTTTAAACTAGACAAGTGTAGAATTAGACTAGATATAAGGAAAAAAAAAAATTTACAGTGAGGGTGGTGAAGCACCGGAACAGGTTGCATAGAGAAGTGGTAGATGCCGTCCGCCTTAAAAACCTTCAGGTTCAAGTTGGATGGTGCTCTGAGCAACCTGATCCAGCTGAAGGTATCCCTGTTCATTGCAATGGGTTTTGCCTGGATGTCCTTTAATGGTCCCTTCCAACCCAAACTATTCTGGGATTCCAAGTATTCCCTTTTTTTGCAGAACATTGTGTATCCATTCCAGGATATAGAACAGATACATAGCTGAGAATTTGAGTGACTTCTAGAATTATTCCTACCTCCAATATGGCAAACAAGCAATTTCTTTGCCAGGTGATCAATTTGCATTGTGTGTCTTGCTCTAAAACATGAATTTCCTTTAAAGCCCCTGAAAATAAACCTTCCTTCCAATGACATGTCAAAATTTAATTATACTCATGAATTCAGACCTTGAGTTTGGACTTCATTTACAGTACAAGAAGATGTGACTTTACATCTCTCCAGTGCAGAGAAATTGACAGTAAAATATGGCAGTCTTCAGACACATCCTCAGACTGCTCTGAAGGGAGGATGATAAATAGCAATCTTAAGTTGTGCCCCAGTTGTTCTGGTCTGCAAAACGATCCCAAAGGCAAATATGGTACTTAGAATAGAATTCATTTAGGTATACAAGCCTTTTTCTTTTTTTTTCCCACTGTGTTCAGAGATGGCTACATACCTTGTCTAAATGTATTGGGATTTTTCTGTATTTTTAAATTCACTCCTTGATAATTAAACATACACCAGGGATTCTGTGATAATTAAATTACACTAGAAGATAAACGAAGTATTCAGAAGGGGATACATACAGCATATAGAAGTATCAAATTTTTCTCCTCAAGAAAAGATGCTACTGTATACTAAGATAAGTAGTCTTGTGAAATTTCGGAGATCCAACAGGTATGCTGGAATTTTAAACAAGATTAGTCAAGTATAATGAAAGTTAATGTTTCGGACAGTTGTAATTCATTGACTATATTTCAGAAGTCACATTCTTTTATGAAGTAACTTTTTTGGCAACCAGCAAATGTCCTCTGAAAAAATAATTAGTAAGGACAGAAATCTGGAAGGACACAACAGACACAGCTTGAGATACTCATTTTCTACCTGTTGAGAATGCAATGGCTGTGCACTTTCCTTGCTGTGTTCTGAATCACACAATCTAATAAAGGTAATTGAAAGTTGAAAGACTGAGAAGATGAACAGTAACAACACACACCTGAGGACATAAGATATAACATTGATCACAGTCAGCCTAAATATAGATGACACAACATAATGATGTAAGATTTGTAATTGAAATTTTGTCTTATGAACAGAGGTGTATTGACATTTAAATCTGTAAAATTACTTGGTTTAGCTCTTCATTACCCACATCCTTCTTCTCACTTTTATGACACTACCTAACAGAATAATTTAAAATAGAGACAGCATAATGCTCCTTTCAAAAAATCCAAACCTATTTATATTTTTGTCTAGTTGTGGGAAGGGAAATCATGCTAGAGATTTAATGCAGTAACAGAAGAGAAAGAAAAGGAGGGGGTAAAAAAACACAAGCAGAAAAGCAATAATAAATATTTCCTCTCTAAAATCAAAGAGCAAATAAATTTATTCACAATACAAAATGAAACATGAAGCTGAGATAAATTGCATAAACTGTCAGTCGCAGTCTACTGTTTTGCTATACTTAGACATATCAATTGATAAACAAATGGGCAAGCAAGGCCAGAAATTCTACCTTGAGTTTCAATGCATGTTTCACATCTATGCATACTTAGGTGATTGACTTGTAGGAGTCATTGATGTTTCCTAAACAATTTAATAAGGTAGAAGAGTTTTACATACAGATAAATACAGGTATATATTTTTGATCAATATATTTAATCTGTAAGAATGAATGTAAACAGTAGGAATAAATATAGAGAATGCATGTGCATTGTAGTTTGTAATGAGAATGGGAAAGAACTGGAAGCATACAATGACAAGTCAAAAATCTATTTATGAATTTACCAAATACTTCTTCCTGGAAATAGGAATAGTACTCTAATATTTTACCCAACATTTTTAATGACTTCTTCTTGTACATATTCTTTTCATTTCTACATTAATCTTATTTCATTAATCTTGAAAAAAAATAGATTAAATAGATTTTTCATTCCTTTAGTGATTTGGTGTGCTGTAGATTCTCCATCTCAAAGTCAGTGGCAGATAAATATATCCAAAAATCTATCCTAAGAATGAAGCTATGTAATGATGGTAAATCATTAACTGCCAAAAACTAACAAAAGACCAGGGTCCTCCTTCCATTTTGCTCCTCTCTTCTTGCTCTTTCCTTTGTGCTTGACTTGGAATTCCACTGCATTCTCATGTGCTTCCACTGGTGTCTTCTGCAAGGCTGTACAAAATTCACTCAGGTTGACTTTGTGGCAAGTATTCTCCAAGGCTAAGAAGTTGAATCAGCTGATGGCTGGCTCTAAGTGCCAGAGTTGGTGCAGGGTATGTGGCAATCGGTTGCAATTAGAAGGGAGAAGTAGGAGGGTGATAGGAATAAAACCTCTTAGTGATGAGAAGCTACTGGACCTACCTAATTTTTTACCATAAATGATTCAGTTAAGATCACACAGCAAGTATGTTAGAGAGCAATAAAAACTAAAACAGAGGAGCTTTGTTCTGAATTTCCCTCTTTAACAACATGACTTCTGTTCCCCCCATTAATAAAACCTTAAGTGTGCCACTTTATATGTGCCATGTTTTATTGTACAGCTGTGTGCCGTGGAGAGTAGTAATAAGACATCATAGTCTTTGTGTCTTAAGAATTATAACAGTAGTCCATGCAATTTACACATCTGTTTTGGCTTCAAAATGTGAAGTAGGACAGGAGAGTGGTTTTTTTTTTAATTTTTATTATTTAGAAATAAGGTTAAGCTTTCATTTAAATTTCATGTCTTGTATGAGCAATATCCCATAACTAATCATCCATAACCCAATGTTTGTTTCTAGTTCATCATCAGGAACCCTCAGAAAAGAACAAGTCATGTTAGAGAAAAGGAGATAGAAGGGAAATCTGTAAAACTTACTGGATAACAAGACAATTGTCATTTCAGGAGGAAAAAGCGAGACTAGACACAATTATGTCAGTTCTCCAAATCTGAGCTCCTATGTGTTGGTTAAAAACATAATCAAGCCAACCCAAAACAAATCATATTTCTCTTAATCTCTTTATAGGAAACTTTTAAGATGACTGCTTTTTTTGCTACTATTTTCTTTTACGTAGATTGAAAGGGCATATTTAGAAGTCTTTAAGAGTAAAATATTCAATCTGTTTTACTTTTTTTTCCTCCTCACTCAAAAATGTACAAAGAAAGTAATGTTAAATGTTCATAACACTATCTTTAATTACTAGACTGGAGGCTGTTCCCCACACCCAAACACTTCTGAGTGCTGGGAGAGTAAGTGTGTATCTGAGTTATTTCTGACTCTTGTCTAGAGTACTTAGAATGTACTACTGCTGCTTTCTAGGTTCATTTCATAATTTCATTTCTTTCATCTAAACAGACATCTACTAGGAAGGCAGAGCTTATTGGCAGTAAACTTCCCTCTCACTGAGGCCAGTCTCTAATGCTGAAAATGGTAGATAATGGAGAGGGAGGCTTCAAAGAGAACATCAAGACATTTTGAGAGCAACAGGGGCAAATTTTAGGGAGTTAATTGACACTGCCATAAAAATGGGAAACACCTGAGCAAATACATCACAGATCAAAAGAGAGAGAAATGGCCTACAGAAAATAAGAAGGAAAAGGAAAAAGGGAAAAAAACCCTGCATTCCAAAACCTAAGAAACTCTGCATGTAGCTTCGTTACATTAGTTATAGAGGTGCGATCAAGCTGCAAAAATTAGATTTTGTACACCCCAGAGTTCAGGGTATTAAATCTAGTGTTTTGATTCACACCCTTTTATACTTGATAGCATAAGCTTACTGAAGAAAAATAATTGACTATGCCCTCTGATAACTAAAATATTACCACTGAAGAGCTTTTGTCCTTAATATTCTAAAGATAAAAACACATTTTCCTCACTCAGTAGGGAATATGTGTGAAGTTTGATTATTTTTTCCATTATTTTCTTTCTAAAATATCTAAAGGTATATTCTGGTTGCACTTAAATTATGTCTATGAATGACAAAGTTAACATTTTATAAGACATGCAATTCTTTTTGTTTGATATACAAGGATGGCATTACTCTGTCCCCCATCCTTTCAATAAAAATATCATTATTTTGGTTTTGGTTAGATACATTTTATTTTGAAGCCCATGGAAGATGATTAAAGGCATTAAAGGAAGAACACAGATTATCGGAAATGACACAAAGCATATAGAGGACCAGATACTGAAACTAATCTTGATGCAATGCAATAGAATCATAGAATCTCCTGAGTTGGAAGGGACCCATATGGATCATCAAGTCCAACTCCTGGCTCCACACAGTGTACACTGCAGTGTAGAGAGCAATTTGATCTCCCCTGAACCTCCTTTTCTCCATACTAAACAACCCCAGTTCCCTCAACAACTCCTCATAACGTTTATTCTGCAGTCTCCTCACCAGCCTTGTTACCCTTCTCTGGACACACTCCAGCACCTAAATGTCTTTTCTGTAGTGAGGGGTCCAAAACTGAACGCTGTACTCAAGGTAGGACCTCACTTCCAGAAGCACATTGTAGATGTCTGTGCATATATATCTTTAATTGTATATTTTTATATGTTGGGGTTTTTTTTCCAGTCAAATTATATCTTTCTCCTTATATCTTCAAGGCCAGGTTGGATGGGGCCCTGGGCAACCTTGTGTAGATCCAGGCCTGAGGTTGGTGGCCCTGTCTGTGGCAGGGGGGTTGAAGCTCTTTGATCCTTGGGGTCCCTTCCAACCCTTGCCATTCTATGATTCTATGATTCATTTTGTCTACTGAATTGCAAGTAGTGAGTTTTTTCTCAGTTACTGCAAAGCACCGACCACCTTTAGAATGCTATAAAAATAACAGTAAGGGAAATATAATTTCTGGGAGCTAATTACTCAGAAGAGAATATATCACCCAGCAGCAACTTCCTAACTAAGGATTGCTGAGCTATCTTCGTAATCAGAGATACTTCCAAAACATTGTGGTTAAATATATAACACACCAATTTTTGTTGTAGTTAACACAATGACTATTAAACAGCCTACTTAGCCAAGCTTTTTACATTCTTCCTGATTGCAATGATAATGACAAGTTGAAATGTAAGTGACGTAAAAAGTGTATTACTTGTAACTGTTGTAGAGGTCTTCGTTTAGAGCAATTTTTCTTTCCAACAGGAGATCCAAACTGAAAATATTAGCCCCTCCTGGGTCCTAAATATTTACTCACAGTAACATTCCAAAGACTGGGAATTGAGGACAGACTGAAATAAAGCAAATCATATGTATGAAAGTAAGTAAGAGAAACCAAATTAAATAGCTGTTGCATGCAGGAGTTATGGGACCTTCTCTCTGACTGTTTTGACCATGCTGAACTGTACCCACAGTAGCCTATCCTCTCATGTCAAAAACAGTCAACCCATCGCAGAAGCAGGAGAATGTTGGTTACATTACAGATGATGCTATGACTCACCAAAATGTGGAATTATTTGAAACAGTTATTAAAAGCAGGGAGAAGTGGAGTTTGGTTTTCTTTTTAAAAATACGCAGTTTCAAACCATATGGCTAGAATATATTGTAGGGTCAATTCTGAATTGTAGATGGGTAGCCTTGTGGAATATGTCTATCTGGTGTAGGCAGATGTCTCTGAATCTATAAGATAAAAGATGCAATGAAAGCCTGTCTGTTGTGTCTTTTGTCCACACAATCTTGGTCTCCTGGATTTCTGTAGAGATTTTTTCATTAGCTACAGCGAATGTTAGAATTACGTAATCATAGTAACCAGGTTCTTGGTGACACATTTTAGTGAAAAGTGATTTTAGTGAAAAGCAAGAGCATTTAAGTATCCATCTGCCATTGTAAAAGGGTTTTTTTTTTTTTTTAAATGGTCTATTTATAACATCACATTAAAGTGAAAACTAGGAGAACAAGTATCAATACTGAAAACATTGATGCTGTAGCACTCCAGCTCTTTTACCTATCTGGTACTGGTTCATCAAGAGACACAACTTTGAGTATACTCCTTTTAGTTGTTTATGTGAAGTTATGTAAGCCGCTATCAGCCGTGGTTTGTGGTATCAGTCTACCACGAGTATGGGGAAAGGGATCAACATTCACACTGGCAGTAGCTGTCATTAGTCCACAGAAATGGAGTTCTACACACACAACAAATATAGAACTAAAAATACCAAATACTTATGACTCAGGAGTTAAAAATACATTGAAATAAAATACACTGAAATAAAATATAAAACAACAAAGCCCATCATCAACAAAAATCCATCTAGGTCTGAAAAGCTGGTTTTGGGTAAAAAAAGTGAGGTCAAAGGTGATATCAAAGGGGAAAAAAAAAATGCACTTAATGTGACTACCCAAATACATCTGTGGCATTTAACATGTCCTTTTGGAGGGGCTGTCAGGTAGGACACAGGAACTACAGACCTATGTCATTCTGGAGCAATAGCTGCCAGCCAGGAAATAAAACCACTAGAGAACAGAAGATGTTTCACTTGAATAAAGTATTAGTTTTATCTGTTTGTGTATGCATATATAGATATATATCTGTGTTTGTGTATGTGCTTATATACGTACATATATGCAACTTAATGTAATTTCATAAATTAAATAGAAAAATTAAATATTCAAATTCCTTAAGATCAGTTGAATGAAACCAGTTTTCACACCACAGATGGAAAAAGTATGTTTACAGAACTAGAACAAAAAGAATCCTAAAGTATTTTTACTAGATAAGACTCTGGCTATTATTCCATTGTTTATGTATTGCACAGTACACATTCCCAGTACTTGCCATTTGCTAGAAAATCAACGCATTTTTCTCCAGAACTGGATGTGGTTTTGCGTAGCTGGGTTTTAATGGAGAAGGGGGGTGCTGCTGAGATGGCTTCTGCAAGCAGCAGCTAGAAGCTCTCTGCAGGACCCAGAAAGTAAACACTGGCCGATTCAAGGCCAAAGTTACTGCTGACCAGACCAGAGCCAATTGGTAGACAGTCACAGCACCTCTGTGAATCACATTTAGGAGGAAAAAAAAACCACAGGCAGGAACATTTTGCCAGCAGAGAAAGGAGTGAGAAGATATAACAAGCTGTGCAGATGCCAAGGCCAGGCCCGAAGGAGGTGAGGAGCAGTGGGGAAGAATGAGGTGCTCCAAGTGCTGGAGAAAGAGTTTCCCTTGCAAATTTCTGGTCTTTAGTCCTCTATTCTTTATAGTATAATCCTGTCTTCAGTTCTTCTGTATTTCAATTTTGCTCCTAATGGCTCTAACTCTTGCTACAATCAATACACATTTTACTTTGCTGGTGTAGGGTGCTATGTTGGTTTGTGTTTTTTTTTTTTAAAAGAGATATATAGATGCATTGGGGTTTTATTGTTTCTGATTTTTTTTTTCTTTTTGCTTCCTTGTTTATAGTATTATTTTCCTTTTTTTTTCTCAAACACTTAAAATAACATGATCTTATGTGGTTATATGGGTTTAAAAGATTAAAAAGATGACACCTATTAACATATAAAGCAGTACATTATTTTCTTGTAAACAGAAGAAATTTTAGAAATTTAGATGCTTTTAAGTTAGTTGGAACTGTATTTTACAGAAGTTAATGTTACACAGTAAAACTCAGTTCAAAGTCAGACACTGGATCCTTTTCCCGTTCCTTGGATTAGATTAACACAGTAGTCAAAAGGCAGGAGAGTCCAGAGTGTCTTTTCACTGTTACCCCAGAAGCTTTCTCCCAGGGCTGTTGTCTCAGGATAAACTGCCCAGGGCTGCCATCAGCAATGCTCTGCCATCCTCTCTTAGGCACTTCTTCCAGCTTCTTCACAGTCACAACTGCTATTAACCAGTGTAAAAGACTCCATCTACATCTTTATTTTTGGAAAAGCATACGGTGTTAAACATATTGTTAGTGTGGCTCCTATTTAATTATATTTCTGTCCTGTTCTGTACTTAGTCAAACTACTTCTATTCCATTCTTCACTTTCCTAAAGTATTACGTACTTGTCCATCCTTATACAATTTTCACAGACATTTTTCAAGCTGGCCAAGAAATTTAGGAACAGGAGTTCATTATGAAATGCTAAATATTTCCTGCTATCTACTAGAATAGAACCAGACAACATAGAATTATATTAATTTTCCAGTTTAGGCAAACCTTAAAAAAAAGAAAAACCTCTTGTTGTGGGAGTAGACTCATAGAAAACATTTCATATCTCTGTGTCTCTGAAGAGATAAATTTCTGTGCTTTCTCAGTACTGTTTTGTTTTTAAGTCATAATTCCTGACCCTTTTATTTGTGAAACAACTATCAATCAGTTTCAGATTGACAGTTAATTACAGATGACTTTTAAACATATGACATTTTATTCAAAGATTTTCATGGGACCATCCTATTATCACAAGATGAAAATGGGCTGAGAAACATGCTGTGCCTCAGATTTCTGCAATGGCCTACTGTACGTGCTAGATGATTGCATATGCCAAAAGACATCGATTTATTTGTCATGGGCCTTTTCTTACCACTAAAGGAGGTTTTCTTCCTCTTTTCACTTCAATTTCCCGTATCTGTGATCCATCTGATCACAGAATTAGAATCATATAATGTGTTAGGTTGGAAGGGACATTTAAAGGTCATCTAGTCCAAGCCCTCTGCAGTAAGGTGGGATATCTTCCTTATATCAGGTTGCTCAGACACCCATCAAGCCTGACTCTGAATATCTCTGGGGATGGAGCTTCCACCACTACGTCTCTGGGCAACCTGTTCCAGTGATCCACCACCCGCATATTTAAGAACTTTTTTCCTAATATCCAACCTAAATCTCCCCTTTTCGAGTTTAAAACCATTACTCCTTGTCCTATTGCTACATGTCCTCATGAACAGCTCGTCCCCAGCTTTCTTATAGGCACCTTTCAGGTACTGGAAGGCTGCTATAAGGCAGAGCCTTCTCTTCTCCAAGCTGAACAAACCCAACTCTCTCAGCCTGTCTTCATAGGAGAGGTGCTCCGGTCCTCTGATCATTTTTGTGTTCCTCTCCTAGACATACTCCAATAGGTCCATGTCCTTCTTGTGATGAGAACTCCAAAGCTGGACACAGTACTGCAGGTGAGGATATATATTAACGCTATTGACAATTCATGGCAAGTTGGTTACAAATGGAGAAACTAATTACTCTGTTGTCAATACAAAATGTTTTCTAGTGTTAACACAGAATCTGGTAGCAATTTTATGTAAGTTTGGCTTTTGTCAAGAATAAGGGTAAGGTCAGGGTGAACACACTAAGATACCCTTATTAGAAGTCTGTTTTGTATAAATGAATAGCCAAATATTTACTTAATAGGTCAGTACTCCTGAATACAATCTCTCCAAATCCACACTAGCACATCATATGGCCTTGACAGATCAGGGGGCCTGACTCCAGGTTCCTGACTTCTAAGAAATAAATCTCAGAATATCTTACAACCCCACAGATTGTGACATATTCTAGACGCAGGTGTACTGCTTGAAGGAAACATATTTTTCAGCTATTCATCACCAGTTTACACTGCTAACCTCAAATCTCAGCAGTTGGTGGGATCACTTTTTCTTTTTTGTTCCTAAAAGAAATATGACCATCTCCACAAAACTGCTTTAAATAAAAACATTGCTACTGTCCTTGTGGGGAGAGGGTCAGCCTCACCTCTGTGCCTGGGAAGATCATGGAACAGATCCTCATAGAAGCTATGCTAAGGCATGGAGGAGGTGATTCATGACAGTCAGCATGGCTTCATCAGGGGCAAATTCTGCCTGACAAAACTAGAAGGCTTTCTATGATGAGGTGACTGCATCAGTGGTAAGAGGAAAAGCAATGGATGTCATCTGTCTAGACTTCTGTAAAGCCTTTGACAAAGTCCCCCCCAACATCCTTCTCTCTAAACTGGAGAGATAGGAATTTTATGCGTGGGCAGTTCAGTAGATAAGGAATTGGTTGGATGGTTGCACCCAGAGAATAGCTGTCAATGGCTCGAAGTCCAGATAGAGAGATGTGAAAAGTGGTGTCCCTCAGGGGTCTGTACTGAGACTGACATTGTTTAATATCTTCCTCAGTGACATTGATGATGAAGCTGAGTGCACCCTCAGCAAATCTGCAGATGACACCAAGCTGAGTGGTGCAGTTTACATGCTGGAAGGACGGGATGTCATCCAGAGGGACATGGACAAGCTGAAGAAGTGTGTCCAGGTGAACCTCAGGTTCAACAGGGACAAGTGCAAGGTCCTACACCTGCGTCGGGGCAATCCTCATCATCAGTACAGGCTGGGAGATGAAGTGATAGAGAGCAGCCCACAGAGAAGGATTTGGGAGTGCTGGTGGACAATAACCTCAGCATAAGGCCACAATGTATGCTCGCAGCCCAGAAGGCCAACTGTATCCTGGGCTGCATCAAAAGGACCATGGCCTGCAGGTCGAGGGAGGTGATTCTCCCCCTCTAGTCTGCTCTCATGAGACCCCATCTGGAGTTCTATGTCCGGTTCTGGAGACCTCCACATAAGACAGACGTGGAACACTTGGAATATGTTCAGAGGAGGGCCACAAAGATGCTTAGAGGGCTAGAACACCTCTCCCATGAAGACAGGCTGAGGGAGTTGGGGTTGTTCAGCCTGGAGAAGAGAAGGCTTGGGGGAAACCTTACAGAAGCCTTCCAATACCTGAAGGGGGGCTACATGGAAACTGGAAAGGGAATTTTTGGAAGGACATGGATAGAACAAGGGGGAATGGTTTCAAATTGGAAGGGAGTAGATTGTTAAGAAGAAATTCTTCACTGCAAGGATGGGGAGACACTGTAACAGGTTTCCCAGAGAGGTGGTGGATGTCCCCTCCCTGGAAGTGTTCAAGACCAGGTTGTATGGAGTCCTGAGCAGCCTTGTCGAGTGAGATGTTTCCTGCCCATGGCAGGGGGTTTTATCTTGATGATCTTTAAGGTTCCTTCCAACCCTAACCATTCTATGATTCTAATATTCTAGTGTAAACAGCACATACTACATTAATATGTTTTAATGGATAATATGTCACACAGCCAAAGCCGAAGACCTTCAGTTGCACATTTGTGTGCATTTTTGCAGACACGTGTAGGTCTCATGACACATTATTTCTATGGCCACCTGTTGTACTCTTACAGAGGATTCGGTTATACAGAAATACTGTTTTCCAGAGAGGTTTTATTTGAACACAATTATATTTGTCAATAGCTATCTTCTCGAAAAGGACTGAATTATTAAAATTAAGGTATTTGGAAATTATGTCTACATCATTTACAGTTTTGAGCAATGATAGGCCTTGAAGTTAAATAAAATATGTTATATGCACCTAAGAAATAGCAATAAACTATTTGGGGTATTTGATTTTTTTTTTTTGTTCATTTGATTTGAACAGCCACATCTTAAAGAATAAGTTGCAAGATAATAGTTTAGCAGAACTAATCTTTAAATCATGGAAAACTCTCTACGAGGAAACAAAGAGGCACATTTCAAAAGGAAATTATAATTATTCTCCTTTTACAAGCTAGACAGTCATACTTCTGAAACACCAAGGCCTTTAAGTGGGGACTAAATTAATCTTTATTAATCCTTGTTATCATGATTGCATAATGTCTGGATTTAAATGTCTGATGTACAGCTCTGTTTCCTGCTTCTCTGGCAATCAGAAGTGTGAAAATAAACCTTACACTTTAAAAGAAACACTTCATTTGAAAAAAAATAGATATAATCATCTGTACTATTTAAAAAAAAAGTTTTACTTCACACAAGAATAAATATACAGCATGTCAGAGTTTCAGACTTGCTATATTATGTTAAAATATGCACTGCTACATGTCAGAGCTGTGAAAATGGGAGGTAAAACAAGAAGGCAGTTGGCCAAATAGGTATAGTAAGATTTTTTGTTCCATTAAGATTTTTATTTTTTGAGAATATTGCTCCTACAATTTAATTACAGCATTTAAAACACCCTCTAAAATGGTCTCTGTGTGCCTTGCTGAAACTTCAAACTACACTAATTAATGATTAGATCAGAGTCAAAAAAACAAAAACAGGTTTCAGTTTGGGTCTTCTTGTGCTTTTTTACAAGCTTCTATGCTGCAGAAATGAGCCATAATTCACACAACCACTTTCAAAAAACAGACACAGTGTGTAGCACCATTTAAAATACTTTCTACAGACACATCGTTAGTTTAGAGTTAGGTTTACATTAACTTTACCGTTGCAAATCTAATTGTTGAGTAGAAGAGGGGTTCTAACTTTATTGCAAACATGTTCTGCCTAAACAAGCTTAAAAAGAATACTCAGCTGGAATAGATTTCTTACTTAAGTACACTAATTCTCAGAAATGAATGCATAGTTTAAGCTTAAAAAATACTGTCAAAAGAATATTTTCCTAAGCTCTGTTTGGGGTCTTAAAAAGATATTAAAAGTTAATTAAAAGTATTACAGTTTAGATACTGCTTGGTATTATAAAGTTAGAACACTCACTGAGTAACAAAAGTATATTCTGCTCACTCTAAGGTTGTTTGCTTTGTTGTTTGTTTTAATTTTTGATGTTGTGGGAAGTCAGTTCAAACTGTAGTTTCATACTACATGGATGAAATATATAAATAACTAAAGCCATGTTTCCGGAGAAAAATTGACTATTGATTCCTGTTTAGAAAAGCAGGTTGATACAAGATCTTTAGTAATTGAAGTGAAATATGCTGGGAAAAATTTATTTTTACTGGTTACGTGATTATACAGACCTTTTGCATCTGTCTTTTACAGCCTGCTATGTCTCCAGTGGCTCATTCATGATCAATAAGTGTTTAAAGTTTCTCTAATAAGTAACTTCTTTTTAAGGGTTGACACAATTTTTTGGGCAAGACTAACCACATCTACACTGATTTAACACACTGTTCTCGAGCACAATTTATGTCACAATAAACTAGCTTAGACTGCACACAAAACCCCTTAATTTCCATGGCCTTCATGTTGCATCTGCAGGGAAAGCCATGAGACTATGAGATCTCAGTATAAAGTTACATATCACTATGCAAATACACCATGTCCTTCATAGTCTCTGTAGAGACAGAGGCTTTTTAAAGGATTTTTCTCCTGGTTTCAACTAAGATAGAGTTAAATTTCTTTCTAGCAGCTACTGTAATACCAGGATGGGAGCAGTGCTGATAACACACGGCTGTTTTAGTTGTTGCCAAGCAGTCAAGGACTTTTCAGTTGTTCATATTGCCCTGCTAACTAGAAGGGGACAGGGTGGCAGAGGGATTCCCAGGAAGCTGGGAGGGGACATAGCTGGGACAGGTGACCTGAACGGCCAGAGAGGGTATTCCATGCAAATTACGTCATGCTCAGCATAAAGATGGGCTGGTGGGGGGAAGAGCACACAGCTCCAGGATGCACGGGTTTGGGGATGGTCGGGTTTTCAGGATGGCTAAGAGCTGTACAGCCTGAATTGTGCAGTTCAGTGAGAAACTGCATTGTGTATTACCAGTTCTGTATATTTTGCTATCAAGTCCTGGGTTTTGTATCTCTTCCTCTCTCTGATGTACCAGTAAATTATCCTAATCCCAACCAGTGAGGTTTAGATTTTTTTTCCTTCCATCCCTCCCACTGCAATTTTCCGCCACCAACTGGAAAGTCAGGAAACATCTTTTCTCTGTTATTTCTTGTCCTATATATAGCGGAGAAAAAATTCTTACATATATTTATCTATTTATTGAATTGTATACATACTTGGAGAGTTTTATTTCTTTATCTTTCAAGCCATATAACAAGCCTGGTAAAGTCTTGATCCTGAAACCAAGCACGGCCACTGAAGTAACATTGTCATTCCCACGATGGGTATTGTGGTTTGTCCATTCCTACCATAGCAGTTAGAAACGTCTTCTGTGTTCTGTTGCTATATATAAACTTCGAGTTCACTCTTCCTCATAACCAAGAAGACCTAAGTGAATTCCTTATTTTAAGAATAGTTTAAGAAAATTTAAAATGAACAAGGGTAGATTTATATTAAATATTAGAAAAAACCCAACAAACCTCCTTATAACAGTGTTGAGGCACTGGGAGAGGTTGCCCAGAGAGGCTGTGGCTGTCCTCTCCCTCCCTGGGAGTGTTCAAGACCAGGTTGGATGGGGTTTTGAGCAACTTGGTCTAGTGGAGAGTGTCCCTGTCCATGGCATTCTATGATTCTATGTTTAAAATAATACTAACTAGCAGTTTGTTACAACCTCCTCTGAGTGATTCTAATTTGCCTCCAAGTAGAGTCAAACAAACCAGTCTGAACAATTTTATTTAAACCATTCTCAGAGGACTAAGAATACATGTCAAGTGAGATATCCCAATTCATCTGAAAGGAAGTCATCAACACCTTCACATTCTTGTTTCTTAAGCTGTTTCTCAAAAGTAATTGATGATGTAAATCCATTTTAGTGTGAAGTCAAATAGGCTTCATAATTTAATATATTAAACCAAATCCATGGGTATTTTACACCAGTCTGGTACGACAGCTGTGAAATATTAGAGATACTCTGTTCTATTACTAAAAGTGTTCATGCAGTGTTTACATTGGTTCTCGGTTAATAAACTAAACCTAGCAAAAGGCCACTGAATTTATGTCCATGAACATAAAGTAGAATGCTCAGTACTAAGAGTAGGAGTTTGGGTAACATTTTCCTGCCCCAGCTTCTGTCCACCATGTTTTAGGTTTAGTATATATTAAGCAACCAATATGCTTGTGCAAAATATGTTAGAAAGTTAATGCAGGCTATCAAATGATTTCCAGTGATGATTAAGTAGTATCTATAATTATATTTCTTTTAAAATAATCAGATATCTGTTTTTTCAAGTATACTTCAGATATGAGTTACATCATACATATGTAATACATAATACGTAATACGTATATCATATATATAACTTTCTTCTGGAGTTCCTCCATCTTTCTTTAAAAGTAATGCCCAAAAGTCAACATATAGAACAGCTAGAAGTTTGTCATTAGGCTGGAAAATTATTCATACTTCTGTATGTGATCGCATGATGTATGAACATCTGTGTATAGCATTTATTTATTTATTTTCACTCAAGAATGTGACATTTCCAGCTCATTTTCATTTTGTGGGGATGCCATTCATAGGATTTTACCTTGGAAAGCCATAATGTTTATTTGATGTTCAATAGATAATCCCAGGTGTTAGAAAGGAAACAAAAAAATACCCATGAGCAAACAGAGGATCATCATGTTGCTTTGAGATTTATCTTCTGTCAAGACTCCAAAGAAAAGTTCCTATATTCCCAGTTGAGGCTTTTTAAGCTTTCACCTGTTTTACTAATTGAGACTAACTTTCTTTGATACATTTGTACAGCAAAATCTGTTAAAAGTTTGCTTAGACATATATCAGAAGATTCACAGGCATGTGATTCATTGTAAGCAATGAAGCAATTTCTTTTCTAATACTCAGATCAATTCAACCTTAATTCAGTGTTAATGAATTAATTATTATTCAAAGATAACTAATATTCTGAAGTAATTATGTGAATATGAGAAAAATAAAATAATCGCTATTAGAAAATATCTTCAGAATTTGTGGCCAAAGTTAGCAGGAAAATTTTGATACTGTATCTTTAAATATTTCTGACTTTAATAACTTTGAAATAAAAACCCAAAAGCTCCACCAGGTCACTTTGCACCTTCTCCTTGGCTAAATTGGACTCTCTTCCTGCAGCTATGATATCATGTTGCATATTTGGAAACTTGACATGTGTCACACTGAGGACAAGAAGATTAAAGTGCTTTCCTTTTCCACTGTTTTCCTGACAATTAATCCTATATTGCCTCAAGACCTAGAATATGCAGCTTGGTTAATAATGGTCTTTGAACTTTGCAGTGATTGATCTACTGCAATTAAACTTTGAACTCTGAATATTACTAGGTCATCTTATTGTTGGCAGTAGTAGACCTGTGAGTCCTCTTTAAAATGAAATCCTATGTTTAAACTGATGATCCAAGAGAGGACAAAAACTGTATCATCTAAATGACCAGCGATGCCTTCCCTTGCAGGAGGAAATAAAAGCCTGGAAGAGAACAGTAAGATTGAAATAGGAATGTCTTTCTAATTGTACAGTGATCATTATTAAACAGGTATACTACTCCAGTATAACATTTCAAAAGAAAATAGTGTATTGCTGTGCTTGAAAACAAGCCTTGAACAGACTGCTTTCTTAAAAATATCAGGTACCTGATACCAAAATTTTCATCCAAGATCTCCAGTGATACTGAGACAGAAAAGCACTTCCCCTGCAGTAATTTTAGTTCCCTTGATGGTTAGTGTTGCACTTTTGTGTAGCAGTGCTGCTTCAGAGGCTTTTGTAAGCCGCAGTTACAGCTTTCTGCAAGCCCCGTATTTTGAAAACATGGTCATCTCAAGGCCAAATTCGAGACTGGGCCTATCGAGCTGGTCATAGCACCTCTGTGAATCACATATAAGAGAAAACAAAACTGCTGGCAGGCACACTTTGCCACCGGAGTGGGAGAGAGAAGATGTAACAAGCTGCACAGACACCAAGGCCAGGCCTGCAGGTGGCAAGGGGGGTGAAGAATGCGAAAAAAGAGAGTTTTCCTGGCAGCTCGTGGTGAGATCATGGTGAAATGGGTGTCCCCCCAAAGCCCATGGATGAGGATGGGGAGCAGAGACATCTATACCCTGTGAAGATTGATCCACGCCTCAGCAGGTTTGCCGGGGGACTTGTGTCTTTGCGGGGGACCAGGCCGGGGGGTCTGGACCCAAATATCAGCACCCCATGGAGAGGAGTCCTCCTGAGAGGCCTGTGGTGAGGAGATGGCTCCCCGATAGAGAGGACTCACGCTGCAGAAGTTGTGGATACAACTCTCGCGTGGGTGGGACCCCACGGCTCAGCCAGGGAAGTATGCGTGTGTGTGTAATGCTCCCCCTTCCCCCCCCCCCAAACTGAGGCGGAAGACAACTCGGGAAGAATGGGCTGAAACCCCCACTCCCCATTCCCTGCCCCTCCCTGTGCTTCGAGGGGAGGGATGAAGGGAGCAGATCTATGATTAAAGTCAAGAGTGCAAAGAGGAGAGGGGTGGGGGAAAGTAGAAGTGTTAAAATCTTGGGAGGAAAAGCAGCTTGAGAGGAATCACTGGAACCCCGTTGTCCACTAATTGGAGAGCGATCCCTCTGTCCTTATGTCAAGTCCTAAGCCTCGTAATATCTATTTTCTCCCTCCTTCGGCTGAAGAAGGGAGTGAGCGAGCGGCTTGGTGGGTATTTGGCCTTTGGCTAGCGCCAAACCACCACAGTTAGGATCCTCAGATGAGATGTAGCCGACAGAAATTCAAGGTTCTCTACAAGAACCAAGAAAAGATGTGCCTTTCACTTCTCACTGAGTCCTCTGAACATTGAAATTGGTGGTTTCTCTAGTGCAATAGACACTTTACAGTTTAGATTGTTTACTTGAATAGCAGCAACTTTCAAGGCTTTTTATGAAATAGAATGGCCACATTTTACCTTTTGCTGTCTCAGAAGGAAGCCATACTACTGCTAGTTTTTGCTTATTTAGATTAATGATGAAAGCTCAAATACTTTGGTTATCTTCTTCTGAATTGTGGATTGAACTATGTGCTGCACAGTCATTACAAAATATGGAAAAAGGGGTCTGACTTAATTTTTGCTTTAATTCTAAATTTTCAAATATTAATCCAAATTATCCGGGTATGGAAGAAAGTTCTGACAAATTTATCATTATAGTTTTTCCTAAAATATTTCCAGAATGTCCTATCTCCAGGTGAGCCTATTTAATGATGAGAACAGCCAAATAATACATAGAAAACAATAGAATATTTGAAAGACTTGATAATAAAATTAGACTTGACACTGAATAGATTAAAAAAAAAATATATATAAAAACCACAGGTAGAGATAGACAGAGACATTATAGAGAAGGGTATAAAAAATGCTTCCAAATGGTTTCCTTTAAATAAGAAAATAAACTGGGTTTTTTATGTGTTCATCTTTCACAGCACTATGTGTAGTTAGAATTCCACATAATCAAATTCATGAGCAGCCACAGTCCTTCTTTCAATTTCTTCTAATAGACCATGCTGTCTTCTGTTCCCCTTCATTTTAGACATCTAAAAAAAAAAGGCAGAGAAAATATGTCAATTTTCATATTTGTTTTCTATCATTTGAATAAGAATAGAGAGTAACATTATCCACAGAAACTCTTTGAACGTTTACCACCTGCAGATTTCCACAGATGTCTAAAACTCTACTTACTCTGTAAAATACATCACAAAGAAACAGGAAGAACTTATAAAATAAGAAGAAAAGAAAAAAACCCAAACCAAACCAAAAAAAAAAACCCAATACTTCTTCAACTCTGCAATGTACTTTCCGTTTTCCAGTCAGAGAGGACAAAACATTAGTTTTCACCAAGGCTATTGAGAACATAATTTTCTCTAGACAAGTACAAAACTGTGAAGGCAATGCAACTTACTGTAGTGACTTATGAAATCCAAAGGTTGTGCCTTCCCTTATTCCTTCCAAAACATTACTTTACATGGGATATATAGAAAGTGTACAGACTCTGAACATTTTTTCATATAATTTGCTTCATAAAACAAACCCTACCTCTTCCTCATTGGCTCTTCTATGAAAAAACATAGCTGAACAGTTTGTTACTGCCATACATTTTACATAGCCATACATTTTACATAGCCTTCTCCTGGTTGCTGTTTTTTTCAGGAGTCCCCTTTGAGCTGGGTCTCTTCGGATGGTTTGGAGGAACTGCTTCAAAAATTACTTGCACCTTGCACTACAGGAGCAGCAATA
This sequence comes from Laterallus jamaicensis coturniculus, assembly GCA_022605575.1. Lineage (NCBI taxonomy): Eukaryota > Metazoa > Chordata > Aves > Gruiformes > Rallidae > Laterallus > Laterallus jamaicensis. The sequence goes on from JAKCOX010000062.1 coordinate 1,913,514, forward strand.
AATCCTCAGGTAGAACAGCATTCTTACAAAATTGATTAATGAGGAAGAAAGCAAATAAAATAACCCTAACTATTTCTCCTATAGATTAAGAAGGAACAAGAAAAAAACCCGAAAAAAACCCAAAAGAAACCCCAAAATCACCAAAATCTCCAAACATTTAGAAACATAAAAGCATCACTGACTGAAGAGATGCTCCCATGATAGCAAAGACATAATTGCTGAGGAAAGTGAAAATAATCATACACATATAAAATTCTGGCTTTCCAATGACTGTGGAAGAAGGAATTAATAGTGACACCACTTGTTATAAACTTCCTCAGCATATGAATGCCATAGGACCTTTTTCTTTAACCATAACAAATATATTTTATAAACAACTTTAAGCCAGTTATTTTTTTCAATTTGCTCATTTATTTTTCCCATTGCTTTTTGTTATCTCTACGGGTTATATGAACCTATGTGGAGTTGGTGTATCTTTTTATGATTTAAAACCTTAAGATATTGTTCAGAATGAATGGTTCCCTTGAATTAATTCAAGGTCATATTAGAGAAAATTAACAACAGGCCAGTGAACTCTAGAAAGAATTTTCAAAGATTTATCTGTAAGAGTTGAGTAGATCCTTAACTTCTGAACAGAATTCTGTTTAGTGGAGATTAACAGACAGGAAAAAGAAATTAAAGATCAACCCTAGACTTCTTGGTGAATTCTCAGACATGGACCTACTCACAGCCCTGAGTAATGAGGTCACTGATGAAAATGAATCAGTACATTCTTGCTTAAGAAAATTCACAGCAGAGTGTCACAAGATCATCCAATTTCCTATGTCGTTCCAATTTAACCACAGCAATTTTTCCCTACATTTTATACACAATATTCAGGAAACATTAAGGAAATCACTTGTTCAGAAAGCTTATGAAATTTACATAACAGCTTTCCAAGAAAAACCTTAACTTCCAAAAATATGCAATATTCAGTATGCCTGTAGTGAAAGTTTTAATTATTTAAAATATTTTCTAAATCTTTCCCCAATGTATTCAATTATTTTCCCCATTTACTATTAAAAAAAAAAATCTATCAATCTCACTAATTATTTTAAAAAAATATTTTCAAGTGTATCCCATGGATAATATATTTTAATAACAATCGAGGACTATTTTCAAAATTAAAACATTCCTTATGGTACCAAAGAGGCATAATTATATGTCTTTGGGGTGGATTTTTCTGTGTTTCAGTTCCAGTTTATTTAACTTTACCTACATATACAATATTCTTAGACCTGGCAGTCATCATGTTAGCCAGCTAAGACTGGCTAACATGTCATTGCTTGTTCCAAAATGATTTGAGATTGAAAGCTTCTTTCATCTTTCTTCCCCTGTGCACTGACTCACCTTCCACCTTTACAAGAGATGTGTTATTATCTTGTTCAGTTGACTTTACCGCAGCAGCTCTGACAGGAAGATAAAGTTTCCAGTTTCATAGTACATGTCATTTCTCAAGAAATTTGGTCTGAAAGGAACATAAATATGAATTATTTTTTAAAAACATCCTGCCATAGTGAAACCACTTCTCAGGAACTGAAGATACTTTTGTCCAGCGTTGAGGAAATGCTTTAATTTTCCAATGTGATTTTAATCAGTGAAGAATGATACTGAACAATGAGAACAGCTGTATAACTACTGTACACAGGTGATAGGGTTAAGGTAGTTTTGAATATTAAATCTAATGTAGAATGCAGATAACCTCCATGCTAAAGTCAGGGTAGGCATTATTCCTTCTACGTGACTAATACACCCACTTTTCCACTGATTTTACAATAATTTGAATTACTGTCAAATTTTGTAAAAGTTAATTTAATCTTTAAAATAAATAAAAATCCTACATTACACAAAATTTTATATCAGCTGGTCTCTTTGTGAGTTACTAGCATCATACTTTGTCCTGACAGAATTAAGAGCCCAGTTTTATGTATGGGACAAGATGTTAAGTTGTCTACCATGTCTGAGAAAGGGTTTCAGTAGCCAATTTTGGTAGAAGCATATTTTGAAGACCAATGAAAATATTTTGTATTTAGATAGATAGCTAAGGAAGATCATCTTAGATCAAGGATAAATTTCCAAAATATCCAGACCTCCCACAAAGACTGTCATATCACTTTTTTTTTTTTCTTCTCATATTTTTCCATAAAGTAAAAAAAAGCCTTTTCTGTTAGCAGTAAGTGTTGGAGTTTATTTTCAGCTCTCTGTGACCACAGCAGCTTGACATAAATTAGAACTGACCTCCATGTGTTCCAGTGGGAGAGCTATGAACAAGAATGTGCAAAGACATAGGTTAAAACTGTTTACATTAAAGTTGCTATGACTACTTTCCCTGTAACTTGGATGAAGCCAAGGTCTTCATTCTTTGCTCATATTTTCAGCAACACATGAAGTGGCATTGAAAGGAGGAAAGGCCAGGGAGACAGGGAAGTCCAGTATAGGTTAAGTCTCCTTTTGTATACGTTGTTCTACAAAATGTAAATTAACAGGATACTTTTATTTTTGACTAAGTAGTTGCCACAAATAACTTTAAATGAGTTCTTTCTACTTGATCCAAGCTGAACCCATGCTACTTGATCATTACTAGAAAAAAAGCAAGCCAAAGGAAAAGAAAACTTGATAGTTCAACAAGACAAATGGAAGATCCAATTGTGTCAGAGGACTGACAGGCAGAAATACTGAATCATAAACCCAAGTTGTTTTCCCCAAATATCCAGAAAATGTAATGAAAACCTAAAATGTGTGGTTCCCGGGTCTTGCGATTTCTCATTCATAGTTCTGTCTGAGACCGATACCTTCCAATCACCAACTGGTTGTAGTTCACCTGGAATTCTCATTTCAACTCAACTATGGCCATCCGGCTATCACCCCTTCACTGATTATTTTTACCAGGAGTCCCAGCACATGTGACTTCCCTGCTGGTGGACCATTAACTGAAACTCATGTCTATGCAATGGTCCTCATCGTAGGATAAATACTGAAAATGCACAGACACACTCTAAGAAATTAATGGGTTTGTGGGGTTTTTTTCTGCTTTGAACTAGGATTTCCCTGTCAGACAATACTCTAGTTCACAAAGTGAATTGAAAAGGAATAATCTTGACCAGTTCTGAATACAAGTTCTATAATAAAAACATAGAAAACAAACAAGAATATAAATAGTGATTTTATGTTAAGAAATATAATATTGCAAAGCTTCATTAAAATATAAATTTAACAGATGTATTTCCAAGCTCACACATTTTTCACTTTAGGGTTTTTGTTTTCTTTTTTCTAAAAATTCAGAAAGTTCTACTAGCTGTCAGTTCTTGGATATTTTGCATACTCCAGCCTCTTGTTTTTCCATCCATTCCCACCTGTACAATGGCATAAGCATTACCTGCTCAATATCACATACATTGACTCTCAGGTAATTATTTACTGAAAACTAGGTAAGATAAGAATAGATAGGAAGCAGACAATAAGAAACTATTTCCATAATGTCTTAATGAATAATAAAGTTGGATTTTTTTTATACTGTAAATGTTTTCAGAAGGGGATTAGCTTTTTCTATCTTTGGTTCAATAGCATGGCATTTTCATCAGAAAGAAAAAATAAAATCAAGACAAAATTTTCAAGACTTTTTTTTTTTTGTCAGAGTGCCAGATATGCAAATATTTCACAATCCCAAACTATACCTCTCTGAAATGGCAAAGTTAATTTTAAATTAATGTGATTAGTGGAAAAAAAGACAAGCCTAAATGTGACTAAACTCAATTCTGCTATGAATTGAATGGCTTGACACACTGCCTTGGTAATATTTATCATCATGATAAAAAAGGGAAAAAAAACCCAAAACAAACAAGTAAATTTTTTTTAGCATGCAAAGTATCTGCAACAATTTTACTTTTCATATAGCCATAGTTAAGGTTAAATAAATGTGACTTGACTCTGTCTCCCTCTGGAAAAGATATTAGTAAAACAACTTCAATAGTAGAAGTTGTTTTACTAATACATTTATTAATACTAATACTTAGCTACACCTAATGTAGTGTGTCAAGCATCTGTTGAATTATTTCATCCAGTTTTTGCCAAAATGCATCATCTTAAATTCCCAGTTAGAGCAGTGACCTCTGACTCTTTCTCATTAACACATTCCAAGAGTTTTCTGTACAATGTGTACAATGTAACTGACATTAGTACTTCTGCCACTACTGTAAGGTATTTGAATTTGTATCCTTCCTACAACCTGTCAGTAAACTTATATGTGTAATTCACAGAGATAAATCTCACTATGTGAAAAGACATCAGTAGTGTGTTAGTTATCCCTGACTGGAACATTCTTTTAACTTTTTAAAAATTTGAAAAATAGGGGAAATAGCTCTCAAAGCAGACATAATCCCAGATTAGTATTTTACATTCACTTGAAAATTCTTCTCAGTCAGAACCTGGAGACTTTTTAGAGAAAATTTGTTTACAGAAGTAATATTGGCCTGAATTTTGTTACTGTTCATCACTATTTGATAATGTGACAATACCTTAGCTGCCGTTTTCAGCATTGGTAGTAGTATCTGCTCTACCAGTAGCAGGCAATAGTATCAATGAACATTATGTTTCCTAAACATTTTTTATGGATAACAAGGCAATAGACACAATAAAAATAATTCAAAAGAGATAAATGAATAGTATGATTGTCTAGGCAAGTGTTTATTAAAAGACCTCCCCTCCCTCCCCCAGTATTACTTCCTCTTTGGACATGTATTTAAATTTAATTATTGCTTAAATAAGCTCCTATTAAAAATATGCTAAATATATTTTTACCCATTTTGTATAGATATATACACTTCTCATTTAGGTATTCTAATAATATATGAAATGGTCCAGGTATGCAACTGTTAAACCAAGAGATTATTGAAGGTTTGCAGAGTTAGCACCGCTAGTGTGAGATGCATTTTTCCTGACTAATATTTTAGCTTATGCTAATACACTTTATGCTGATTCTCATGTCAATGGAGAGGGCAATGTTCAATTCACATCCAAGCAATGATTCATGCAATTTCAGAATTGAAAGAATGATTGTCTTTGCAATAATTTGCTCTGGGAATATGCTTATTTTTTTCTATTAAATAAAGAAAGAAGAGACAAGATTCTTAGGTGGCTAAAGTTAGATGAGATATGTCTTGCCTATATATTCATAAATTCTTCCATGCTTCCTGTCTCAGAAAACCTCATAATTTAGTAAAGTTCAGTACCAACCAGACATCTAAACCAGTTAGAATATGCTATGGAATCTCAACAGCAGTCTACTTCTCATGGAAGTTGAAATATTTAAGAAGTAATTTAACAGGTCAGTAGGTTGGGTTTGGGTTTAGTTTTTGGACTTTTGTTTGGTTTTTTTTCCATATCATCCAACACATGGAGAATGTCACATATATATATAGCAGTAAGGAGAAATTACTTCCAAAATTTCACAAGGGATGTATTTTAAAACTCTAAATGAAGTATTTCATTACAGCATTTTTATTTTCAGATGTGAGGCAGTACTGCAAATGTGCATTAAAAACACATTCATAAGAAAATTATTCAAAATAATATGTAGGAGTTTTCATTGATAAGAAGAAAAAATTATCTGTTTCTAATAAGCATTACCTGCCAACAGAACAGTAGATCAGATGTGATAAAAATTTAGAAAGCATAAGCCAGAACACAGGAACAGAGGTTTTCAACTAATACGATCTTTGCCTACTGTGGCTGGATTATCTGAAGGACATGCTGGGAAATGACTAGTATTTGGGTTTCTCATATATCTGCCCACATTCTTACTATCATTCTGATGCCAGAGCCTTTTATTTTCAACATCAATTTTTCAATTGTCATTTCCTTATCAAATGTTTACTTCTTAATTAATTATCCAAGCATTCTCCTCTATATTCCTATACTCCAATGACAGATCTTCACTCAGCTTTTGTACTACAGACTGTAGTCTAACTCTGGAAATTCTATTCTCTGTAATCAAACAAGCTTACACTTCTCAGACTCTGCAGATAACAAAGGGTGATACAATTACCTTCTCCTGGTTTTGATGTTTACATGTATGTATCTTGAAAGATCTATGAATTATCAGGGAAAATCCAGTTCAACTGATTGTAGTCTTAGGAGATATTAAGTGCAAAAGTCTAAGAATCCTCAAGGGAAGGTCTCTTTTTGATGATGATTTTTCTAATAGAGATAATAACATACTTGTTTTGTAATGTTATGTGGCCAGCAAGTTGAGATCATTCTGCATGTTAGCAAATGATACCAAACTGGATGGTAGAGTTGATATGCCTGAGGGATGAGATGCCTTCCAGAGGAAAATGGACAAGCTCAAGGAAGTGGGCCCATGTGCACCTCATGAGGTTCAACAAGGCCAAATGCAAGGTTCTGCACATGCATCAGAGAAATCCCCCCAGCATCAATACAGGCAAGGGGATGAAGGGATTGAGAAGGACTTACAGGTACTGGTGGATGAAAAGCTGGACATGAGCAGGCAATGTGTGCTTGCAGCTGAGAAGACCAACCACATTCTGGGCTATACCAAAAGAACGGTGGCCATCAAGTCAAGGGAGGTGATTCTGTCCCACTAGTCTGCTCTGGTGAGACTCCACCTGGAGTACTGCAGCTGGCTCTCTGAATGTCAGCCCAGTAAAGACACAGACCTGTTAGAGTGGGTCGAGAGGAGGGCCACAAAGATGAACAGAGGGATGGATATGTATCCTGTGAGGACGGCCTGAGACAGTTGACCTTGTTCAGCCTGAAGAAGAAAAAGAAGGCTTTGGAGAGACCTCATTGCCGCCTTTCAGTATGTAAAGAGGGCTTATCAGAAAAATGAGGACAGACTTATTAGTAGGGCCTGTTTTGATAGGACATGGGCTAATGGTTTTAAACTAGACAAGTGTAGAATTAGACTAGATATAAGGAAGACATTTTTTACAGTGAGGGTGGTGAAGCACTGGCACACATTGCATAGAGAAGTGGTAGATGCCCCCTGTCTTGAAAACCTCCAGGCTCAGGTTGGATGGTGTTCTGCGCAACCTTATCCAGCTGAAGGTGTCCCTGATCACTGCGCTGGGGTTTGCATAGATGGCCTTTAATGGTCCCTTCCAACCAAATCATTCTGCAGTTTGATGACTCTTTTAAAACATAGAAGAATTGATGCTTGTTATGCTTTGTTGGTGATGGTGGGGTGTTTTTTTTGGTTGGTTGGTTGGTTTGGTCTGGTTTGGGGTTTTTGGTTTTTTTAAAAATCCTTTATTAGACACTCAGCCAACATTGTTTAAACAAAACCTCTCGGAGAGGATCTTAAGAATGCATAGCCACATTTTAGGAGTCATCAAACATTACAAATTAAAAAGAAAAAATTGCTTTATTTATTTATAGAGACAAAACTAACTACATCTGTCTACTACCTTTCAAAGGTATGCAAATAAAGAAAAAACAAACAAGCACAAAAAATATAGCACAACTGTAAAAAGTAACTTTTTTAGTGTGAAACTTTTAGATAATTCTTTGAGTAATTCTGTCTTTTTAATTCTCAGTATTTCAGGAAATGCTAATTAAACAATTTTAATCACAAAGTCATGCCACTTCAGATTTTTGAAACACTTATAAGAGATTGCCAATTTTTTTTTCATTGAACCAACCAGCATAATCAAAATGAACACATGAAATCACTCCATCTTAATTTCAAATATTTAATCAGAATAATGTGTGTCTTGGGGAAAACAGATGCAGTCCTATCTGTAGAATGTGTCTCCAAATCCATGAAAAACCAATTAGGCTAAATGCTGTACATGCCGCATACAAAGTAGCAAACTTTCTACAAATCTTATTGTCACAACACTTATAAATTTAGTGTATATTCATCCAGGTTCAATTCATGCCTCTTTGTAACTGTTGCATGGTAGTAATATCCATTAATGAGACTTGATAGCCTGATAACATATTTCCATTTCTCCGTATTTCTGGCAAAGTATTAATCCCTCCTAAAACAGGTACTTTATTTTCCTTATATAAAAACTATTATTGTTCCCATGTTTTATTAATATCACTAGTACTGTCTCCTAGGTAAAAGATTAATTACTTGGCTGTGATTCATAAGAATGGTGCTGCAACTAAATTACCTAGGTGGCATATCAACCTTTTCTTTTGTTATGTCATGACGTACTACTATTTAGGAGTGGAAACAAAGAAGTATTAATTTTCTTTTAAATTGCCACGCTCACATCTTGGGAATAGCGTCAATAATCCAATCAATGGAAAATTATTAACCTGCAACAAATGTTTTCTGTCATTAACAAGCTTCATCTTTAATGCTTTCTTCATTTCATTTCTTATTAATTATATTTAGGTCAGCGACACTTGTGCTAGCTTTCCACAACAGAAAGCATTATTTTTTTTTTCTAAGTGGATAGGGAAAGGAATAGATCTGCAACTAATTAAAAGAAAATGTTGACTACTGTTTCTAAAGATTATGTATTTCTAGAACACTATTTTTTCCCAATTACATTATACATGCAGGGCCAATTGAGAGTAAATACAGGTGAAGTTTACACTTTTGTAATTAAGGAGTTTGGTGACTTCTCATATATCAAAGAAAAATTAAGGGCGGGGGGGTGTGGCAGGACGGAGAGGGAAGGGTGGGGGGTGGGGGGTGTGAGGAGGTGGATTTTGGTTTTCCCACTACAGAAGTAGGAAATACTATGTTTTGTATTGTGTTTTTTGTCCTTACATCCATATCAAATATTTACAAAAGCAAACACTTGTATAAATCAACTAACAGAATGGCTCTAACATCTGATTCACCTTATCTGTGGTCGCTGTTGTTCCGTTATATCAATTCAGTAAATTTGAATATTGAGCAAAATTGACTTGAATAGTATTTTAGAGGCAGAGTGTCGTTACACAAAATCTTGTGCACTTTTATGTTTGAAGCATGTTTTCCATCTAACCTTTAGTACCTCTCTAAATAAATCTTCCATGTAAATAAGCTTGGTTTATAAAATATTTTGTCTAGTAATCATAACATGCTAGTCAACATCCTCTCTTTTATATCATAAACACTGCACTCCTCATGGTTTTTTTGATATTTTATTGTAGTTCCCTTAGAGTAAATACAGTTATACCGTTTACAAGACCTCCAAATTTTCACAATCTTAAATTGCCAACCAATGCTTCCTTACAGAGTTCTGTTTCGTTTGTTTACTAGTGTGGTCTGATTATTTAGAGGGGAAGTAGACAATTTACCAGTCAATTTGTTTTGGGTTTGGTTTAAATTTCAGATTTCAGTATACACATTAGATTTCATTTTTAAAAATTTTTTTACCATATGGCCTCTTGTGAGTAATGAACAACATTCCTTTGTCCAGGTAGAATGTACCTTCTTCGTTACATATACTTTAAACTCAGCTTCTAATACTGTTTTTAGTGTTGACTTTATTAACAGCTTGGTGTAATCCCCTCATGGCCCATCTCTCTTTGTTGCACTTACCCACTTTTTTGATCTCCTTGTTTTTGAAATAAATACTTCTGTCCTTTTAAAACCCTTGAAATAGTAACATATACCAAGCACCACATCAGAAGAAATAATTGAATAAACCTGCTCTTTTATAGTTCAAGTACTAGAACACTAGAAAAAAGAATAAAAAGAAAAGGGTGGGATATTAGGAAATTGGGTGATTAGTAATGGTCTTATATTTTTATCATCCAAATTCTAAAGGTCAAAAGAATAATATATCACTTTTGTGTATCAGTGTTTGCATTTGCAGGTTTTAGCCTACCAACTTGAGGAGCTCAGTGATTGTTGAAAAACAGTGCTGTGGGGTTTTTTTTCCTATGGTATTTTTCTTTGAAGACTTCACTAATTCAGAATGGATACTTTTGATACTATCTGGTAGAAATTAGTTAAATGTATTTCCAGTTCTAAAACAGTATATGTTCTTTTTGCTAATACTAAAGGAAAGAAAATAAATTGCACACTTCACTGACTTTTTTCCCTTATCTGACTTAAAAAACTAACCTTTCAAAAATGTGTGCTAAGGATTAATTACCCTGTAGCAAGAGAGTATAAGTTTGGAAGAGACATTGAATGTCTGATATCCTGTATAGCATGCCCAGCAATTAAAGGGATTAGAAGAGCACATGTTTTAGCAGTAACAAATTAACTTTACATACCAAAACTAAGCATAACACATTTAAGCAAAACTTTTACTTCACCAATTTCAACACTAAAAGTGGCATATTGTATACTCTTTATATGTTTCAATTTTATAATATTATAAAATATTATCAGTGATATTTGTCACAGGAAGGAATTAAAATATGGTTTAAGTGGATTTATATGATGAAATAATTTTTAGGACCCCTAAAATTTTAAAACTGTTTCTGGTTCTACAAGGTGCTAAAGCACATCTAAGTTTATCTGGAAAATAGTTTATCTGACTTTAGTTCATAAAACTGCATTGTGTAAAGTGGGAAGCAAGAGGGAAGGAAGCCCAAAATAAATAATCTATTGCATGTTTCATTTACAAGAAAGTCAGGAAGGTGTCACCATTATAAACATAGCATAGGAATATGTGAACAACTAACTCTTGAATTCAAACAAATGCAACTCAGAGTTCAGATTTGTAAGTGCCTTCAGAAACTTCACATACCCTGTTTGGACATAGCATTTTGACTGTTTCCAAGTCTGATTTGCTAGGTGAGTTTACAAGATAGCTACTTAGTATTCTTCATTTGTCTTAAAAAATCAGTGTTTACTATTAAGAAAATACTATGCTAGTAACACAGATTTATCAGCCAGTTTAATTAAATTAAAAAAAAGACGGATTCTAGAATACAGCACAGTTTATAAATCCCTACCATGAGAGGAAGAGGCAAAGCTAAATAATAAAAAAATACCCAAATAAAGCCCCCAAAAAACTCTCTGCACACAGAAACAGATATTCAAAACAAAGAGCTTCAGCATACAAAACGAAATATAAAAATTAGAAACACATGTACTACTTCAAGTCTTTTTCCAGACTTATACTATATTTAACTCAATTTTTTTTCCATGCTTTTGGTATACTATGATTTTCATATGTATTCAGATGTATGCTGTGACCATTACCAAGGCAAAGGTTAAGCTTTACTTCAGGGATCTTAAAACCTCTACTTGATTACTATCACTTTAAGATTTTCTTGGTCTTTATGTGGGGATCTGTGGGTGGAGAATTTCAAGACATAATGATTTTTTTGTTCCTGTGGAAAATACAAGGCCAGTCAGACAGACTTAAGGCAGTTCCTTCCCCCTCACAAAACTTTCCATTATCTATTTCTGTCACTGTAAGCCCTCATATAACATGAACCTCTATCACATACTGACAGACAGCAAATATTGGAAACAATATCGTTTTCATCACTGCCAAAACCTAAAATATCCAAGATTTTACAATAGATGTAGACCTAGCTCTGCTTCTGATACCTAAATCTGATGATTTTGCTTCATTCCACTGCTGCATACATTCTTTCAGTTTAAAAATAGAGTATTCCATGATTGTATCAACAAACAATGACTTATCTAACAACCAAAAAGAAATAGCATTTCTGACATATCTCAGAATTGGTCTGGAAAGCAAAAGCCCTTCTATGGGCAGTGATGCCAAATGAATACTTCTAAAACAGACACAGCTGTTATTTGTTCTCAAAATAATGCAGTCTTTTGAAGAAAGAAGTTTGACTATTAACCATGTGGATTTCATTTTTTTTCCATAAAAGTACATTAATTTGTTCAACTCTATCTGAATATTTTTAAAGAAAAAAATATGCAGAGAACCTTCCAAATTGTGACAAAATTTTTTATGTGGTGATAGTTGAAGGAAAAGCATTTGAAGCACTGTTAGTTGCGACCATAGAGTCCCATAAAAGAGACACTTGCAGAAAGAGAAATAGAAACTTATATCACCATTCAAAAGACATTAATATCTGTGTATCCTAAACTTTTAAGTTGTAGTAAATGTTTTTTACTTAATTATATGCTTCCTTTTGCCTCATTTTTAGTATTTTAGATATATATATTCTTACACTGTTACTAAATAACTATAGCTGTTGGCAGTCTTCCTGGGTTATCACAGTGGCAGTATCAGTTATGTCATAGGACAGGGTACTTTTGGACACTCACTCAATATCGAATCATAAGAATTTTTTATGTTTTCTTACCTAAAAAAGAGAATCATATTATTTTGCCACAGGATTTTTATAAAAAATGGTTTGAAATAAAATTATTGCATAGCACAGGTGAATGACGGTTATGCTGACAGAACTCTTACAAACTCATTCAGACAGCAGGTGCTAGATACATTTGAGTTTATGTGGTATGAGTCTAGTTTTTTTATAGTACTTTCAAAGCAGTTGAAATCGTTTTCCCCTAGTTTTAGCATGCTGTGTACTGCAACATCTTCCAAAATCTAAGCAACATTACACTAAAGGAAAAGCATAGAAGAATGTTTTATTAAGTGCTATGCCCTCTCTGGGTGTACCGGCTGTATCCCAGCTCAACCAGCTGCTCTTCTTCAAGGCACTCTTACTAATTTTTGAGAAGAAATATGTGGTGGTTGCTTCTACTATGTCTAAAATATACATGTAATATATATAATGGTCACTTTAACCATCTAATTTCAATCTCTAGTTTCCATTACTAAAGTTAGAGCCATAATTTGTGGTGCAGAGCTGCAACATCTTTTTTCCTTCCAAATTGTTAATCTTTAGAAGACAACAATTAGGTGAAGTAAATTTTACTACTTTCAACGGAATTTAGTAACTAAGACAACATTTGCAATATAATTGCACTCAATGTCTTTCTGTGATACATTGAAAACAAAATTAAAAAAGAGAACTTGAAAGTGGATCTTTGGAAAAAGAATAGGTCATTTAGAAGGAGAGAAAACCAGTGTCTCTTAGACACGGTCAGTGGCCACCATCTTACCTGTCTTACCTTGCCACCAAAAAGATAGTTATTTTGACTGTGCAAAGTTATGAACTTAGTCGTTTTGTGCTCTCCTTGTAACTGATGGAGAGAAAGGTACTTCCAGAAGGTGATTTAGCCCAGTGATGTTAGACCCTTCTGCAGCATAAGGTTTATTACTCATTGGTGGAATCTCTCTTCTTGTTGACAACAAAGTTTCAAAAGGATGAAGATAAACAAGATTAATTCCATTTTACATAACTATAGAAGGATAATACTTCAAGAAGAAAGACACACTTTCAGCAGCAAAATAGATATGGCTGCTAATAGTTAACTGGGAAGAAACAAAGTCACAGAGATAAAAATAATAAAGGAGATGAAACATGAACTAAGTGGAAAAAAAAAAGCTACAAAAACTATAACTAAACTGATATCAGCAAGCAAATCAACAAGAGAAGAGTGTTTATAGATAGTTTAAGAAGCTGTAATGGTTTGACCCTGGCAGGTAAATCAGACACTGACACTTGGTTGCTCCCCTGCAGTGGGATAGGGAGACAATTGGCAGAGTACAAGTACAAAACCTTGTGGGTTGAGATGAAGACAGTTTAATAAGTAAAGGAAATGTTGCTCATACAAACAAAGCAAGGCAAAGAATTCACCATTTCCCATGGGCGGGCAGGTGTTCAGCCCTCTCCAGAAAAACAGGGCTCCATCATACCTAATCAAGACTTGGAAAGACAAACATCGCTCTGAATGTTACTCCTCTTCCTTCTTCTTCCCCCAGCTTTTTATTGAATATGATATGATATGATATGATATGATACGATACGATACGATACGATACGATACGATACGATACGATACGATACGATATGATATGATATGATATGATATGATATGATATGATATCCCGTTGGTCAGTTGCGGTCAGCTGTCCCAGCTGTGTCCTTTCCCAACTCCTTGGGCACCTCCACCCTACTCACGGGTGGGGTGAGAAGCAGAAAAGGCCTTGGCTCTGTGTAAGTCCTGCTCAGCAATAGCTAAAACATCCCTATTTTAGTACCACTGTTTTCATAATAAAATCAAAACATAGACCCATAAAAACTCCTGGGAATAAAATGAACTCTGTCCAAAACAAAACCAGCATATGAGCATAAATATCAATTATGATTATTTACATAACAGTACACTAGCTAACTGTGAAAACAAAACAATCAAAAAATTGTTTCGTTGGGAATTATAGAAAGCAAAAAGTAAATTCTTTAGAATAACTGCAAAATCGAGTTTAATCTACACAACTGGAAGAACATCATATTATCTTTCTCCATTCCATGTTATTCTGAATTTTTTTACCTAATCAAATCCTAAATTAGTAGAAAATAGACCTTGTTTTACTTTATAAGCAGTTCATAGCAGGGTGCTTACCCTTCAAGCTAAGTGAAGCCTTTAGACACTAGTGGATACCAAAACATTTGTTCATGCTAACGTAGCATGCTTATCCAGAGAACATGGGAGTAATGAAAATTAAAGTCTTTTCGTTCCCAGTAATGAAAATAATGTGGTATCAGAAACTGGAGATTTCAAAAAGAGATTTATTGGAGTAAGAATTCTAGAACTACAAGTTCCTTGGCTGAATTAGGAAAAATTTCTGAAAGAATGATTTTGCTGATAATAAACAAAATATTCAATCAATTCTGAATCAGCAATACTGTATCAGTAAAATGGTTGCATAAAAACTTTATCTTTTTATAAAGGTGACCCTGAGAACTATGGACGAGTGAGACTTAATTCAGTACCAGGGCTGTGAATTGAAGAATGCCTCTAAACAAGAGACAGGCCTATGATGTGTTGGAAGTTCTTTACACACACACACACCAGTCTCTGAAGGATGTAAAGCAAAGTCAAAACTGCCTTAAAGCAGCAGGTGAGCATTCTGCCACCGGAGGGGCTCAGAACCTTTGTGAATCAGATCAATAAAGATTTGATGATTCAGGAGGACACTTCAACCCCCTAAAAATACCATCATTTTAGCAGCAATTCTCAAAGGAAAGCTGGGGAAAGAAGTAAAAATGTTGTGGTCAGCTGCTGCATAATCAGATTTTCTGCTAAATAAAACTGAGACCTTCCATTTGTCCTACAGCTCTGTCACATATTTTTCCCCCAGAACATTCCAAACAAAATCAATAACATATCAAGAACACAGCGATACCTGGCATTTTAATTTCAGAAACTCTGCAGATCAATAGCTTTAGAAAGGCTTACAGTTCTTCAGAATGTAAGAGCAGTAACTAATGCTGGGGGCTGTGTATGTAAGCATGGGTGTATATGTGATAGAGAGAAGCTGAGATTTACATTCATTGCTGGGGCTTTCTGCAACATTGCATTTCAGTCACTTTACTGTTCATCTGTGGAAAGTTTTAGAGATAGATTTTTTTTTGTTCATTTAACTTAAATACTTATTTTATTTAAATAGCTAGAGAAGGAACATTTTTTCTACAGTTTAGACTCTTAACATTAAGATGTTGATTCAGAAGTTTTTATGGTTGATGGGTGAATTTGATCCTATAGGTGAATCCAAAATCTGTAAGTAAAACATACAATATATTTTATTAAAGTGTCTATACAAAAACTCTAAGTTTTAAAAGTTTTCTTCATGGAGACGCATGAGAAACAAATAGAAGTAATTAAGTCAGTGTATTATGTCAGAGCAACCTATCCATACTAACATAATAGGGAACCTATTACCACACATCAGAGGTCAATTTTCAGGCATACAATGTGCTTAGGAGAAGTCAATTCAACTTTAAGACTAGCCATTTTAATATTTGGGTTCTTTCAAAGATCATCTGTATGCTATTTTATATTTAAAAAAAAAAAAGACCTAAAACTGTAATACTGATATCTTTGGATTTCTCTCATCTTACTTCAAGTATCTGTTATACAGTTTATGGAGAGGAAAGGAGGGTAGTCGTAGAATGTAGTTAATCTACTGATTTTAGACCTGTCTTGGAATGAGTGAGAAAAATATCCTTGAAAATGTATTTATGTCTTCTCAGTGATAAGATGGGATGTGTAGACCACCAGATATGAACAGGTAATTAGATGAAACCTACTTTTTCTCGTGGCACTCTCATGTTCATAACAAAAAAAAAAATTCAAACCAGAAAAATTTGCTGAGAAAAGTATAACTTCATACAGTTCTATACTTTTCTTAATTAAAGGGACAGAGACCAAGAAAAGTGCTATGGGCTCTCCTGTTGCGTCTCGTTTTTGCTTGGATCTTTTTTTTTTGCTGTACTCCATTAATAAGATAGTAGCACTAAGCTCCAAACAGAAGGTCAATGGAAAATTTAAGAACTATTCTGGTTTGTTAAAAATAATCTAATTTTGAAAGTGGAAAAATGAATATAATCAGGTCTTGATTTCAGGAATACATCCTTCTTAATTTGGATGTGTTCAAAGAGAATTCTGCAAAGCTGCCTCAAGCTGAAAAGGCAGCTGAAGTGCTGAGAACAAGAAATCATAATGCTCTAGATGTCACAGGCACCTCACCACCTGCTTAACCTTAAAAAGATAAGAAATCATTTTTACTTTAAAGTGGCAGCTTATTACTTCATGGGTAAGCACTTGTCTAGACAGAGTCATAATAACTTTCAAGAAGTACCTAATGTCCCTCTTATTTGTCTGGAGAAATCACGGTCAGGTTCAAGCATTCCTGACACCATGAACAGGTATGAGCCATAAGCACAGTAGTTTCTGACTAAGTATGTGTAAACTGATTCACTAGGAGAAAACAGAGTTGGTCACAGGTAGTTTCATGTCACGGCTTCTTCTTTAATTTCCTTTCATTTCCTACAGACAGATCTGCTAACTTTACTGCACACTGTTAAAAAGCATTTCAGTCCTGCTATAATTATCTCACATGACTTTCCATTCAGAGAGGCAGTCTAACCTGTAACTCTAACTGGGAGAAGTGAAAACTTCAAAAACAGTGGAGCTCTGCTGTCCTCTTCAATGAACTGTGCTGATTCACACCAACTGAGTGTTTGGATCAAAATCTCATTTTATGGAAAGTGCTTCTTCCAGTATTACCATTAAAATTTTCAAATGTCTCAGTGATGCACCTGTGGAGAAATAGTTTCCTAAAATAACACCAACTGCTTTCATTGTGGAGTGTGATAATGAGGATAGCAGACAGAACTTAAGTCCTCCTTTTTAAAATTGTTTCTATAAGGATTACAAAAATGTAATTAAAAACCCCTTTAATTGAATCAACTTCTTGAAATCTTATTATTTTAGGTAGGACATGTTATTGTAGCTAAAACACTGAGCTGAAAGCGATATGCACAAAAATACTGTGATTTTTTTCCCCAAGTAACAGTGAATTTATAAATTATAGATTTGCAGTCAATTATACATCAACCAATACTTACACTCAATTGTGCATCAGCCTTCATTTACATATGAAGCCACAGGTTTGCTGCTCCCACTGACAGAGAACTATGTATTTCATACATGATCATCTGCACATTAATCACTTGCATTGTTAATTTTGCTTTATATTACCTTACTATAAGAAACTCCCAAAACATAATTTGACAGCTTTAGGATACATACTGATTGCATTACTCTCTCTGGCAATCTCACAGAACTCTTAAGAAACCTGTAAAAAGTCTTAAAATTCCTTATGCTCATATTGAACAAAGTCTACAAACATTAGATAATTTGAGAAGGTAAAGGTGCTGATCTGCTAGTGCCTCCAGGATGTGCCTTCGAGCATTACTGATACAATTATATATAGGTATGCATGCATAAATATATATATATATAAAAAAATTATGTATCAGCATTGTGGACATGCTTTTCACAGGCAAGAGATGTTCAGGGTAAGTTCCTTCCCAGCTAGGCAGGCAAATAAATTGTCACAAACATTAGCATTAATTCTACCATCATTCTGCACTCAAAATTTATCATGTTAGAAATTTAAATGGACAATAAATTAAGGAAGATGAGCATTACAACTGCAGAGGTACAAAGAGGCATTTTAGATGTGGAAGAAAAAATCGTTACCCTGAAAACTGAATCAACACAGAAAGATAATCAACAGAATGGCAGATTAAATAAGGTACTGACTAACAAACCAGAAGAACACCAGAACCAAAGGATAAAAAATTGTGACTGATTGAAAACTCAAAATATACTGCAAGAGACAAACTGTATCTTTCTTTGAACAGTGAGTTCCCGCTGTGCCTGAAGTAAGATGAAGGAGGGGGAAAGAATAAAGGCATAGAGAGATTTTTCACCATCACATAGAATACTTTGACATCATAGTTAAATTAGAGATAAAAAACTTAAGAAATCAAAATTAAGATTCTATGCATGTTAATATTTAAAGTAGATTATCCATTTCATATCTTGTCTCTTACATTTTGCACCTTATTTACAGCTCAAAGAACAGACTGTGCCATAGTTAAGTCCACCAATACAGCTGCATCAAAAGGCAAGAGTTTTCTTCATAGTATTTGTCCAGTGATATGAAAACATTGTCTCTACTGTAACCCCCAAACATAAATATTTCACTATACTTTTTGTTATGTTTTATAGAAATTTGAAAACAATATTTATATATTAGAAGGATCATAAATCTTAATTTTAAAAACACATTTCAGATTTTTAGTAACATAATAATATAGGCATAGGAGACTGGTTGTGCATAATTGCAGAATCTAGGAACTAGATTATAATGCCAGATCATGTAACTTGTCAATGTGTTTTTAAATTCTTTATGTTCTTGTTTCGTTTCAATCTCATTTAATAGCTTGTATATTTAGAAGTACTGTAAACTAATGAACAATATGTGACAATATGCCTTGTTGGATTTGTATTTCACTTCACACTACCGAGAGAACATGTTAAGTTCAGAAGTTGTGATAAGGCTTTCAAAAAATAAATCCTGAACACAGAATAATATTAAAAACCAAGAAAAAAAACCCCAAAGCCATCCCCATGACCAGGGCAAAATACAAGAAACTGATTTAATTCTTAGAATATAGTCCATCTTCTATTTGTACAGTAACTGTATCAAGAAATATCAGTTCTGAGCATATCTATTTAGTATGCAGGAAACTGAGGCTATATGAACTGAATAGAAATTATGAAAACTCCACATGTGTCCACATGTAGAAAATGTTTCAAAAATGGTCACAAATATAACAGCTTAGCCATCTGGACTACAAGCACCACTCAGTAACTACAACACACCACAATGCAGTATGGTTTATGACAAAGTGGAAAAGAGTGGGTAACTCTTGTCTCTTTGACACGGAAGTACCATGAGATACTGGACCTGCTGGTCACCAGTGCAACTGATCTAATTGGCGACATCAACATTGGAGGCAGCCTGGTCTGAAGTGATGATACACTGGTGTAGTTCACAGTCCTAAGGTATGCAGGTCAGACAAAGAGTAATCAGGACTCTGAATTTTAGGAAAGCAAACTTCCAGCTGTTCAAAGAGTTAGTCAAAAGAGCCACATGGGAAACTGCCTTCAGGGACAAAGGAGCAAAACAGAGCTGGCAGATATTATAGAACACTTTCCATACACCTAAGAGCACTTAATCCCGAGGTGTAAAAAATCTTGAAAGGGAGGCAAGAGGCAGGCATGGATGAGCTGAGACTTATTGGTCAGACTAAAAGGCAAGAAGGAAATGCACAGGCAGTGGAAGCATGGACAGATATCATGTGAAGAACATAGGAACACTGTCCCATTGCACAGGGATGTGGTCAGGAAGGCCAAGGGGTAGCCAGAGCCAAACATGGCACAGAACACAAAGGATACTAAGAAAGACTTCTCTAAGTATGTAAGCCAGAAAAGGAATGTCAAAGAAAGTGTGCCACTCTAATGAACACAACTGGTAAACTGTTAACATTGAATGAGAAGAAGACAGAGACACTCAGCATTTCCTTTTTGCCTCATTCTTCACTAGCAACCTAGAGCAGACAGACTGCAGACAAGCACTGGGGGTGCAAGGTCCCACATGCTATTCATGACTACATGAGGAACCTGAACGTATATAAGCATATGGGACTTGACAAGATGCATTCCAGAGTCCTGAGGGAATTGGTCGATGTAGTCACCAAGCCACTCTCCATGATATTTGAAAAGTCATGGCAGTCAGGTAAAGTCCCTGGTGAATGGAAAAAGGACAAAATTGCTCCCATTTTTAAAGAGTAGAAAGGGCAGCCCTTGGTACTAACACATGTCTGCATTACTTCTCTTTCTGGGAAGATCATGGAAAAGATCCTCATAGAACCTATCCTAGAGCACACGGAGGACAGGAAGGTAATTCCAGACAGCTAGCATGGCTTGACCAAGAGCAAGACCTGTCTGACCTTCTGTGATGAAGTGACTACATCAGTGCAGAAGGGAGGAGCTACAGTTGTCATTCTGTAAGGCCTTTGGCACAGTTCCACACAAAATATTTTTCTCTAAATTTGATAGATATGGATTTGATGGGTAGAATGTTCAGTGATGAGAAATTGATCAGATAGTCATATCTAGAAGGTGGGCATTAACCGCTCAATGTCCACATGGAAATTGGTGACATGTGGTATTCCTCAGGGATCTGTAGAATCAAGTTTTCAGCTGATGTGCCTGCAGATGACATGCCTTCCAGAAAGATGTGGACAAGCTTAAGAAGTGGGCCCATGTGCACCTCATGAGATTCAACAAGGCCAAATGCAAGGTCCTGCACATGCATCAGAGAAACCCCCAGCAACAATACAGGCAAGGGGATGAAAGGATTGAAAGCAGCTCTGGTGAGAAGGACTTACAGGTGCTGGTGGATGAAAAGCTGGACATGAGCAGGCAATGTGTGCTTGCAGCTGAGAAGACCAACCACATTCTGGGCTATACCAAAAGAACGGTGGCCATCAAGTCAAGGGAGGTGATTCTGTCCCACTAGTCTGCTCTGGTGAGACTCCACCTGGAGTACTGCAGCTGGCTCTCTGGATGTCAGCCCAGTAAAGACACGGACCTGTTAGAGTGGGTCGAGAGGAGGGCCACAAAGATGAGCAGAGGGATGGAATATATATATCCTGTGAGGACAGATTGAGACAGTTAGACTTGTTCAGCCTGAAGAAGAGAAAGAAGGCTTTGGAGAGACCTCATTGCCGTCTTTCAGTATGTAAAGAGGGCTTATCAGAAAAATGAGGACAGACTTATTAGTAGGGCCTGTTTTGATAGGACATGGGCTAATGGCTTTAAACTAGACAAGTGTAGAATTAGTCTAGATATAAGGAAGACTTTTCTTTACAGTGAGGGTGGTGAAGCACTGGCACACGTTGCATAGAGAAGTGGTAGATGCCCCCTGTCTTGAAAACCTCCAGGTTCAGGTTGGATGGTGCTCTGCGCAACTTTATCCAGCTGAAAGTGTTCCTGCTCATTGCACTGGGGTTTGCTTAGATGGCCTTTAATGGTCCCTTCCAACCCAAACCATTGTATGATTCTACCATTTTAAAAATTCTAAATATATATTATACACTGCTCTTTCAGAAATAATAAGGATAGCAATAAGACCGGGTATACAAACTTGGCATCGGTGAAAAATTATTCCATCCACAGAAATTCTGTTTTGAACAGGACTTCAGGTAAATCAGCTGTGAGAAAGAGCATGTTTGTTCCTTCTCCGAGAAATCTACAATGCCATCTACTCCAGTTATGCACACTCAGCACAAATCAGCGCACTCAGTGTTTCAGAAAAATGAGCTAAATGACTTATTGAAGCACAAGGAGAAATTTTGATGATGCAGAGTAGTTCAGCTCAGTAAGCAAATGCATTAGGACCACAGAAGAAACATAGGAGAAAGAAGTCTATTTGATCAAGCAGAACTCAATTTGCAGTTTGTGAAAGTGAAGAAGAGAAAAGGAAAACAGAGCAAAGCCTGTAATATAATGGCAATCACTCACCACTCCCCAGCCAAGTCCCAAGCAATGTTTAAAAAGTTCCCAAAAGATATCTAAACTGCTAAACTCCCTCCTCTTGCCCACTCCCAATCCTTTCACCGAGAAACAGAGAATATAGCTGTAAAAACGTTGCTCAACAACAGCTAAAACATTGGTATAATATCAACATTGTTTCAGTCATGAATCTAAAACGGAGCAGCATGGAAGCTGCTATGAAGAAAATAAACTCCATCACA
The DNA here is from genome assembly GCA_022605575.1 of Laterallus jamaicensis coturniculus. Taxonomy (NCBI): domain Eukaryota; kingdom Metazoa; phylum Chordata; class Aves; order Gruiformes; family Rallidae; genus Laterallus; species Laterallus jamaicensis. Next base: position 1,935,711 of record JAKCOX010000062.1, read on the forward strand.
GCTAGAAACAATGCAATGTGTTTGAATCTTAAAGCTCTTAAAAAATCTGGTCTATAATTTGTAGGAGCTGTTAAACCCAAGTAATGTAAATTAAAAGAAAACCAATAATTATATATATTTATGTATATATACACCCCACCATATATCACAGAATCACAGAATTGTAGGGATTGGAAGGGACCTTGAGAGATCATCGGGTCCATCCCCTCTACCAAAGCAGGCTCCCTAGCTCATACTGCACAGATAGGCATCCAGACAGGTGTTGAATATCTCCAGAGAAGGAGACTCCACCACCTCTCTGGGCAGTCTATTCCAGTGCTCTGTCAGCCTTACTGTAAAAAATTTCCTCCGCATGTTGGTGTGGAACTTCCTGTGCTCCAATTTGCAGCCATTGCCCCTTGTCCTGTCTCCACAGACCAAAGAAAAGGGCCTGGCCAATTCCCCCTGCACGACATACTTAAGATATATATAAACATTGATTAGGTCCCCCCTCAGTCTTCTTTTCTCCAGGCTGAACAGACCCAGCTCGCTCAGACTTTCCTCATAGGATAGATGTTCCAGGCCCTTAATCATCTTCGTAGCCCTTCTCTGGACTCTCTCAAGGAGATCCGTCTTTTTTATACCAGGGAGCTCAGAACTGGACACAGTACTCCAGGTGGGGCCTGACCAGGGCAGAGTAGAGGGGGAGGATCACCTCCTTCGACCTGCTGGCCACACTCCTCCTGATGCACCCCAGGATCCCACTGGCTCTCTTGCACACTGTTGACTCACAGCCAACCTATCGTCAACCAGGGCCCCCCGGTCCTTCTCCACAGAGCTCTTCTCCAGCAGGTCATCCCCCAGCCTGTACTGATACAAGCGGTTGTTCCTTCCCAGGTACAAGACTTTACACTTGCTTTTGTTGAATTTCATCTGGTTTCTCCCTGCCCAGCTTTCCAGCTTGTCCAGGTCTCGCTGGATGGCAGCGCAGCGTTCCTGCGTGTCAGCCACCCCTCCCAGCTTTGTATCATCGGCGTACTTGCTGAGGGTGGATGCTATTCCCTCATCAAGGTGGTCAATGAAGATATTAAACAGGACTGGACCCAACACCGAGCCCTGGGGAACACCACGAGTCACAGGCCTCCATTCAGATTCTGCTCCACTGATCACAACCCTCTGAGCTCGGTCTGACAGCCAGTTCTCAATCCACCTCACTGTCCACTCATCTATCCCATACTCTCTCAGCTTTGCTATCAGGATGTCATGGGAGACAGTATCGAGAGCCTTGCTGAAGTCAAGGTAGATGACATCCACTGCTCTCCCTCCATCCACCCAGCCGGTGATGAGATCATAGAAGCCTACGAGATTGGTTGAGCACAATCTTCCCTTGGTGAATCCATGCTGACTACTCCTCATGACCTTCTTCTCTTCCAGTTGCTTGGTGATGGCATCCAGAGCAAGCTGTTCCATAACTTTTCCAGGAACAGAAGTGAGGCTGACTGGCCTATAGTTGCTAGGATCCTCCTTCTTGCCATTTTAAAGACTGGAGTGACATTGGCTATCCTCCAATCCTCAGGCACTTCTCCTGTTCTCCAAGATCTTTCGAAGATGATAGAGAGCGGCTCAGCAATCACTTCCGCCAGCTCCCTCAGCACACGTGGATCCATCCCATCCAGGCCCATGGATTTGTGTGCATTAATCCCTATTAGCAGCTCCTGGACCTCCCCTACCTCAATTAGAGTGAAGCTCTTCTTTCCCCAAACACTCCTATTTTTATCCAGAATCTTTGGGTCCTGAGGGGCCTTTGGAGTGAAGACCGAGGCAAAGAAGGCATTTAGTATCTCCACCTTCTCATCATCCCCCGTTACCAGGACACCCGCCTCGTTCAGCAAGGGACCTACATTATACCTGGTCATCCTCTTACTATTCATATACCTGAAAAAACTCTTTTTATTGCCCTTTATGTCCCTTGCCAGTTTCTTTTCCAGGTTGGCTTTTGCGTTCCTAGTCGCATCCCTACAGGCCCTGACAACATCCCTATATTCCTCCCAGGTGCTCAGAACCTATTTCCACAGTTCATAAACCTTTTGTTTCCCTTTGAGTTTACTCATGAGCTCCCTGCTCATCCACGCAGGTCTTCTGCCTCTCTTTCCTGACTTCTTACTCAAGGGGATGCACCTGTCCTGTGCTTGGAAGAAGTGCTGTTTAAATGTTACGCAGCTCTCACAGGCTCCCTTTCCTTCTAACAGCATAGCCCATGGGATAGCTCCTAATAGGTTGCAGAGGAGATCAAAGTTAGCTCTTCCAAAATTCAGGGTAGCTATCCTGCTTTTTGGCTTGCTTCTTCCACCCAGGATTTTGAACTCTATCATTTCATGGTCACTTTGTCCTAAGCTTCCCCCGACCTTCACCTCCCTAACAAGCCCATCCTTGTTAGTAAGAACAAGTTCCAGCACCCACCCTCCCTTTGTAGGTTCCTGCACCATCTGTAGCAGGAAATTGTCTTCTACACATTGCAGAAATTGTCTGGACTGCATACGACTGGCTGTTTTGCTTGCTCAGCAAATATCTGGATAATTGAAGTCCCCCATAAGGACAAGCGCCTGAGATCTCGAGGCTACTTCTAGTTGCTTATAGAAAGCACTGTCAGCCTGCTCCTCTTGATCAGGGGGCCTATAGTACACACCCACAACAGTGTCACTCATACTAGCGTGACCCTTGATTCTTACCCACAAGCACTCGACTGATGGTTCACCTTTCCCCAGGTGGAGCTCAATACATTCCAGCTGCTTTCTGACATAAAGAGCAACTCCTCCACCTCGCCTCAGTAGCCTGTCTTTCCTGAAAAGCACATAGCCATCCATGACAGCGTGCCAGTCATCCAAGCTGTCCCACCACGTCTCCATGATCGCAATGAGATCGTGGCCGTGCAACTGCACGAAGATCTCTAACTCTTCCTGTTTGTTTCCTATGCTACGTGCATTTGTATAAAGCCATTTTAATGGGGCAGCAGATGCACAGCGAGATTTCCGACAGGGGGAGGGCAATTGTGGCTCCAGTGAGGAGTCCTCAGGGCAATCCACAGAATTTTCGCTACCGTCACATAGAACAACATCCCCAAGTCTGTCACTGTAAATATATATATGTGTGTATTTATATATGTATATATATATACACCTGTATATATACTTATATATTTGATAGACCACGTATAGGTGATGTGTGTATATATATACACCTATAAGTAGTCTATCACATTTGATTCTGGGTTTATTCCTTACAGAAGAAGCCAGGAAGAAAACCAGTCATAGTTTTCAACTATAAGGCAACCCACATTGCCTTTCTAATCATAACTACTGTTTCATAGTCTTAGAAATATAGAGACAGAAACTCCAGTGAGTAAGGAATGAAGTAACTTGTAGACTATCTACAGAGATAACATCTCATGCTATTTCACACTCTGAATTACATTAAGCTCCTGTGGCAGTCAAGCTTAGATGAAAAAAAAAATAGAAAAGAAAAAAGTCTGTGCCAGACTTCTGCCTTTGTGTAATTCTTGTTGGAATTATTAAGTTATAAGAATGAATCAATAACTTGTAAATGCATTATTTACTGCATTTTCATTATTTCCTCATCGGTTGATGAAGTGAACAAAATTTTTGAAAGCTGCTTCCTTATTTTTAAAAGTCAAATAAAAATAATCAAAACCAGCTTGAGAACCTGGGGTTCAGCTAATGCCTAATATATATAGATTAAAAAATATTCAAGGATTGATTGGTAGCTTATAGAGGTAGTTTATTAGTTGGTAGCTTATAGAGGCCCATAAAAGGAATTTAGTTATAACTCTTTAATATATAATTATTAATTGGTTTACAGCACTAAGAAGAGTACTAAGTGCTTCAGAGGTAACATAACAAACTGTTCCCTCTCACAATGTAAGCAATGAACATAAAAAGCAGCTTCCAGCTAAAATTCCCTTCCAGTGCTCACCAGAGAGTGGTTGCCAACATTACCTACTTACTCACAGCTCCCTGCTGCAATACATACTACAGATGACAGGGGAGTTGTTTAATTCAGAACAACTTCCCCAGCCATGCTAATCTCTATAGTTGGGGAATAACCAGAACAAAAGTATTAACTCTCTCTAACCTTCAGCAGGCTTAAATTACCTATTTCTGAGCCAAAGAAAGAAGTTAGTGTTTTTGTCACATTCTTGAAAGATTGTATATAAGGGTACCTTTTATTAATTTTGCTCATTTTTCGTTCTCTTAGATTACTTTTCTACTTCTCACTCACTTTAGATTTCTAATTTTTTCCTCCTGATAGTTTTCATTTTTTAAAATGCTTTAACTACTTTCTTTTCATGTAGTTTTCTCCCTCTTTGAAAGGACAACTTTACTTTCATTTTTTTATTTCTTTCTTCTCTTACTTTGTCTTGTTAAATATTTTAGTCTTATATTTCATATCAGATTTCCCCTCTCATCCCTTCCTACTGAGTCTTCTACATCACAGCAATGTATTTTCTGCACTTAGTTATTTTTTTCCATCTCAAAACTCAGCCTTCTAGTTTTATTTCAGTCAGTCTATATATTTTCCTAATGAAACCATTGTTTTCTGCACTATTTGCCTGAAAACACTGCTCTACAAAATTGTATCATGGTTGGAAGGGGATTAATTTCTTCCAAGCTGATCTGTTTGCACTATATCACCAGTCTCTATGAATTTCTATTGTTCCTCCATTTATCTCCCTTTTCTTGTCCTTTTTGCTTTGTTACAGTCTTATTTGCTTTCTTCAGAGTCCTCACTATTTCTCATAGAGTTTTTCTTCTCATCTTTATTCGTTTCTTAGCTGTTCTGCCTGACTTTTCTCTTTGACTCGATTCACAAAAAAAAAAAAAGTGGTGTGTTTTTGCTTTTGGTTTTGTTGGGGTTTTTTTGTTTGGTTTGGTTTGTTGGTTGGGTTTTTTTTGTTGTTGCTATGTCTTGTTTTGTTGGTTGCTTGGTTCTTATTTCTGGGTTTCTCTGGTCAATGGTTCTGTGTCTTCTCAGTGCCATGTCCTTTCTTTTCCCAGCCCTACTCATAGAATGTTCATAGAAATTAGTACTTCTGCTGGCAATGGAGTCTGATTCAGGTGTTACTAGACTTTTAATATGCTATGTACTACTTGTAGACATATTCCTGTGTGTAAACTCTGCCTTTTCAACGCATTTTAATGTTTTGGATTTTTTTTTACTAAAGGATGAATTGACCTTCACTAAAGATGACTAGGAGGACAACATGACAGGGACAAACACAGGAATGTAGACTTAATAATTTATGGGCAAAGTTGTTCAGCATTTTAAGTAAGTTTATACAAACATTTATTTTGAATAAGGAATAGAACTCATGAAAGCTTGTTTTTGATTTATGTGGAAACGTTTCAATGAGGGAGGGGCTGCAGGGTTGTCTTCTGTGAGAAACTGATAGAAGCTTCCCCTAGGTCAGACTGATCCAATACCAGCCAGCTCCAAGACAGACACACACAGCTTTTGCAGCCAGAGAGAGGAGTGAGAAGATGTGAGAAACTTTGCAGACACCAACGTCAGTGAAAAAGGGGATGGAAGTGCTCCAGGCACAAAAGCAAAGATTCCCCTGCAGACTGTGGTAAAGACCATTGTGAAGCAGGTTGTCCCACTGCAGCTCATGGAGGATGATAATGGAACAGAGATTCCACCTGCAGGCTGTGGAGGATGCCATGCCATAGCTGATGAATACACATGAGGGATGCTGTGACCTGGTAGGAAACTCATGCTAGACCAAGTTCCTGGAAGGACTTGTGGACCCATGGGCAAAGAAGCCTGTGCCAAATCTGGTTTTCTGGGTCTACTTGAAGTCCTGTGGAGGACCCACGCTGGACCTGTCTGGTCCTGAAGGTCTGCACCCTTTGGAAGGGACACACACTGGAGCAGGGGCAGAGTGTGAGGAGTCCTCGCCCTGTGGAGGAAGGAGTGGTAGAGATGACACATGATGGCTGACTGCAACCCACATTCCTCACCCCCCTGTGTAGCTGGGGAGGGAGAAAAAACTGGTAAGAAAGTTGAGGTCAGGAAGAAGGGAAAGGTGTGGTGAGGTGTTTTAAGATCTTGCTTTGTTTCTCATTACCCTACTTTGCTTTTGATTGGCAATTAATTAGATTTTTTTTTCTAAGTTGAGTCTGATTTGCACCTGACAATAGTTGTTGAATGATCCCTATCCTTATCTCACCCTCATGAGCCTTTCATTATATTTTCTCTCCTCTGTCCTGTTGAGGACGAGGGAGTCATCAGCTTTAGTGGGCACCTGGCATCTTGCCAGGATGAGCAAAGCTAATTACTTAATACAATTATATGTAAAATATACTGCGATTTCTTATTTACATTGTGATAATAAAAGTATAATAAATTATCAATCTTTTAAACTAAGTTTATATTCATAGATTTCCTCTTATGTTCATACGACAGACCAAGAGTTAGGAAATGTTAGTGAAGACTATGCCTTTTAGACTATTGAATGATGCTAACATTTTGCAAATGAGTGCCTGGAATTAATGTTTCAAAAGAGGAAAAAAAAAAAGAGAGAAAGAAATATGGAGAGACAGAGTGGAGACCAATAGTTAGTCATTGCTCACAATAATTACTGTCATCCATCTTTCAAAAATGCTAGGTTTTTTGCTGCTACCACATTTTACATTCATTGCCTCATACCCACAATTCCCCAAGCAATTCAGGATTCAAAAATGTATACCTCTGATACGAAGTCATTTGTTTCACTTTACATAATAATCACTTTGGTTTTAATAGCTTATGATATCTCATTTGTGCATTTTCACTAAAGAATGGTACTTGTCTTTAAAATATAACAAAAAAGATACAGAAGATGGAAATCCTGGTGGTAATGAATGAATTATTTGCAAGTGAGTTTCCAACATCATATGCATACACAAGCACAGTAATGAGCCATAGGAACAGAATGATGCTAATTTCATGATTGTGTAGATAACTATTCTTCATCAGTATTGCAACAGAAGGAGACACACCGGTGGACATGATTATTTCCATGACTGCAGACTGGAGAATAACTGTTAACCTTACTCGCTGACATGGTTTCGCCTTTGCCAGCAATTAAACACCACACAGCTGCTCACTCTCTCCTGCAGTGGGATGGGTGAGGAAAGAATCGGAAGAGTGAGAGACCTCAGAGGTTGATACAAAAAGTTTAATAGGATACACAAAAAAAGGAAGATAATTATAATATATATTAATAATATATGCGCAAGTGATGAACAACACAATTATTTTTTACCCAAAGTTGATCTTACATGAGGATCCCCCCACCCTAAACTGCTCGGCCTCTCAACCCACACTCACAAGCAAAACAAAAAAAGGAATTAATTCACTAGTTCCCAACAGCAGGCAGGTGTTGAGCCATCACTGAAGTCAATGCTGCACAAGATCCCCAGCAGCTGTACCAGGCCCCCAGCTGCTGCTCAGCACCTCAGCTCACCCTCAGTCATAAAACGGAATATGACATCTTATGATGTGGACTATCTCTTTGGTCACTTTGAGTCACCTGTCCCACCTGTGTCCCCTCCCAGTTTCTTGGGTTCCCCCCACCTTCTCATTAGCAAGGCAGTATGAGAAGATGAAAACCTAGCTGCTTGGCAACAACTGAAAACATTGGTGTGATATCTGCACTGCTCTCATCCTAACTCCCAAACACAGCATTCCACCCACTACTAGAAAGAAATTCGCTGTATCCCTGCTGATACCAGGACATACTGGTGTTGGACAAACTTCTAATCACTAAGTTTCCTTGTTTAGCATCATGCATTAAACCAAAAATATTACAAAGAACAAACTAGCTAAGTAAGGAGTCAAGATGGAACATCTCTTCCTTCGAATAAGGTTATCTGTACAATGCCCCTCAGTGTATTAGCAGCTACTGCTACTGAAGATCTTGGAGAGGGTCATCTTTGACGCTATCATGAAGCATATGCTTGATAGCCAGGGGATCAGGCCTAGTCAACATGGGTTTACAAAAGGTAGATCCTGTCAAACTAACCTGAATATCTTCTATGGCAAGGTGACCTGTATAATGGAGGAGGGGAAGGTTGCGGATGTGGTCTCCTTGGACTTCAGTAAAGCCTTTGACAGTGTTTCTTACATCATTCTGACTGAGAAACTGGGAGCCACTGGCCTGGACAGGTGGACCCTCTGCTGGGTTAAAAACTGGCTGCATGGCCAGTCCCAGAGGGTGGCAGTAAATGGAACAAAATCCAGCTGGAGGCCAGTCACAAGTGGCGTCCCCAGGGCTCAGTCCTGGGTCCAGTCTTATTCAACATCTTTATCAATGACCTCGATGAAGGGATTGAATGTTCCCTCAGTAAGTTTGCAGATGACACTAAGCTGGGAGGAAGCGTTGATCTGCCTGAGGGTAGTGGGGTTCTTCAAAGAGACCTGAACAGACTGGATCAATGGGCTGAGACCAATGGGATGAGATTTAACAAGGCCAAGTGCAGAATGCTGCACATGGGACATGACAACCCCATGCAGCGCTACAGGCTTCGGGGGGAGACCGGCTGGAGACCTGTCAGGCAGAGAAGGACCTGAGGGTTTTGGTTGACTGCTGACTGAATATGAGTCAGCAGTGTGCCCAGGCAGCTATGAAGGCCAATGGCATCCTGGCTTGTATCAAAAATAGCGTGGCCAGTAGGTCTAGGGAAGTGATTGTGCCCCTGTACAGGTGAGGCCACACCTCAAGTACTGTGTCCAGTTTTGGGCTCCTCACCATAAGAAGGACATTGAGGTCCTTGAGCAAGTCCAGAGAAGGGCAACCAGGCTGGTGAAGGGGATGGAGGGCAAATCATAGAAGGAGCAGCTGAGGGAGCTGGGGCTGTTTAGCCTGGAGAAGAGGAGACTGAGGGGAAACCTTATCACTGCCTACAACTACCAGAAAGGAGGTAGTAGAGAGGTGGGAGATGGACTATTCTCCAAGTGACAGGTAATAGGATAAGGGGAAATGGAACAAAGTTGCACCAGGGCAGATTCAGATTAGATGTTAGTTAAAAATTGTTTACTGAAAGAATTGTCGGGTCCTGGAACAGGCTGGGAGGGAGGGGGTTGAGTCACGATCCCTGGATGTGTTTGAAACAAGGGTAGATCAGGTAGTTAGAGAAATAGTTTAGCACACATGGAAATGGTTGGACTTGATGATCTTAAAGGTCTTTTCCAACCTTGTAATTCTGTGATTCTATGAAGTGAACTTCTACCATATCAGTCTTTATTTTTCCCTGCTTTTTGAGAAGAAACAAACAACAGATGAGAAAGTGAGGTTTTCTGTCTAAAACTACATTAACAAAACGCCTAGGTTAATTATCAATGGCATACTTCATAATATTTCAGATGTGCAGTTAAAAAATGGGTTGAATTACATTGTAAAATATAAGTTTGATAGTCAGTTACAGACTGGGATTCCAATATATTTGACTTCAGCATTTAAAAAAAATAAAATAGTATTTTGAAATACTTGCTTTGTGAAGAAGGTAGTTGACTAAGATGATTTATTGCAGCTGACAAAACCTAAAAACTGACGTTGGATTATCAGATCTCTTAATCCATTATAATTTTTTCTTTTTCAATACAAAAGACCCCCACTTTCTCAAAATTCAAAGTTAAACTGTGAACTTGACAAAACATTTTGTTCGCTAATGAGAATACACTGGACATGGCCCAACCCTGGAGAATGGCATGAACTGATGTGTAAGAAAAGATTGTTATTTACAAATTCATTATAAAGAACACTGCAAAATAAGCAGGCTCTAGATCAAGGAATGGAAAGACAGAAGAATGCAGTACACAGGAGAACACTCTTCATTTGTGTTGGATAGATTGCTACTATCAGTTCTAAAAGATAAAACACTGCTGTTCAGTCTTAATGGAAATACTGAGGAAAAACACTGGGAGAGAGCAAAATATCAACCTGGAAATGAATGAAAAAGTTGCTATTAAATAAAGCTGGTGAGAAATGAAGACCCAGAGCAGAGAATTCACCACAGAACAAGAACTGAGGAAGTGATGTGGTAACCAAGTTGTACTCAGCAATGACTTTGATAGTAGAAGTTTCAAGATTCTACAGAAAACAGATAACCAGTGCTATTGTTCAGATATTATGTATAAACTATCTGTGGTTACAATGGCATTGAAAGCTTGCTTTTGCCTATATTTATTGTAAGTGTATGCACGGCTTGCCTCTATGGAGAGTTTTTACCCACAGTTCATGGCTGGAATTGCTTATAACATTGTCAAATAAAACATAATGGTATTCACTTCCTAAGAACAATGACCATCTGAATAGCAATAATGTACAGAAGTGTGTAAAGAGGTCACTAGAAGTCTTACCACTCCTATCAATGTCTAGGTGATTTATGCAACAAACTTACATTAATGCTAACTTGAGTTTCGCATATAAATCCCCTGTTCATCAGTGGGAAACAGACCCCAAAGAGTTTGATTTAATTAATCTCTTGCCTGTGCCTTTGACTACAGAAATAATCTAAATAATGCATAGGGATAGGGTATTAGGTATCTTTCTACAGTTACAACATGATTAATTACAATGGCTAAGCCCCTAAACATTAGGTTGAATACTAATTTGGTGGTAGAATCTGGAACTTGGAAAGTGCAAAGGCCACATATTTCTATCACACTTTTAATACCACAGGAGTGAAAGAGAATGACACGACTTTGGCTGCTACTTATGGATACCATTTGCATATATTTAAATCCTGAAACTGTATATGTACTTTTGAAAGAAAGAAGATCATTTTAGATCCTCATCATTCAATATGATATGCAGACCTGGGTTGTACACTGTTTCAAAAAACTCATTGTCCACCAGGAAATGCTTCATATGCATACAACACCTATAATTGCAAATACTGTTCATGGAAGGAAAGGGACAAAGGTATGGTTAGCTAAATCACTGGTTTATTAAAGGACATAATTATTCAGGGTGCAACTGTCATATGTCCATCTGATGCCACAGACAATGTTTATGTAAATGTTGCCATGACAATTTTGTGCCATTAATATGCATTGACATAAATTACAATTTACTTCCAGTCAATAGTAAGTCTTACGTGACAATATGAGAACAATGCTTAAATGACCAAGCAACCAATTTTACTTAATTTCCATTTCAATGAACAGTCAGCACCAATGACTAACTAAAGTATGCATTGCCCATAGATTATGAAGTCCTCCAGGCAGTTTCAGAAACAATTTGCTTTGTATATGGGCGCCCCATAGATTCATAATTAAAATGAGAAGTAAAAGTTTTCATAGAAGGAAAAGAAAACACTAAACGAGTCAATCTGACTTTAGGGGAATTAATAACAACAACAAAAAAACCTCACCACCAAAAATTACCCACACTACAAAAAAACAAGTACTCCCATAGAAACAGTAGTTGGCATATCAATCAGTCCACTGGACACATGCCAATTCTATTTGCAGTGGATCTGCCACATGCGGGACTGATCCCAGGCCAAATTCAACAAAGGATGATATGCTGCCAGAATTGCTGCAGTCAACACCCCCTTCTCAGGCCTGCCTGGGATCACTAGGCATTTCTGTTGCATGACAGATTTGCCCGTATCACTTAACCCACAGTGTCTGCTGCAGGAAGGTGACAAATATGAAAACACCTCAGGTCCATTTAGCTCCATCGCTCGCAGTGACACTTCATAAGGTGAAGCAGAGGGATGGCTGTTTTCTCAATGCTAGTGTTATCGTAAATCCCAAAATGTCTGGTAGTCCTGTGGCAAGCCCATTGATATCCATTTTTCACCAGAGGCCTGGAAGTATCCAATACAAAATAGAACCAAATAAAACTATCAGATAATGAGGTGTACCACACGGGGAATTTGTTGTACTTATTTTCCTGCAACTGGCTCTTTTTCTTTTAAAAAAAATAAATTAAAAATTGGTGGTTCATTGTGGAGGATTACTGCTTATTTTGTAGTAGATGCTACTGTCTGGGAGGGTGGAAGAGGAGAAAATAGAATCATAGCAACTGGATTTGTCCCATGTTATGTTCCTCAATTTTGCTGTTCAGCACCAAAACCATATAGGATGAAAAAAAAATTAGCTATGTATAACAATAATCCATCTCTCCTCAGCAATATACCACAGATGTTTCAGAGAACAAAGTGATTTTCCATAGCAGGTCATACATGAAATATATAAAATGAAAGCTATTGCTGGTAAATGGTCTGTCTCTTCCACAGAATCTTTTTTTTTTGCCCTTTCCCTGTGGCTCCCACTTCACAACATAAAGGAGCATTGTCAGCTTATGTTATACTTGTGTCTGAAAATGTGAAGCTTAGTATACCACATACACAAAGCCTACAACTGAAAGAAATTAACAGGAAATAAAAATCTTCTCATTTTGTTTCAGAGTTAAGTGTGCATGTGACACCATAACAGTTTTCAGTTTTTCTCTTATAAAACTACTCCCAGAACTGGCTAAAACTATCAGCTGGGAAGCACATTTTTTAGAAACTAATACTATTAACAGAACATCTAGTTTGAAGGCCTGTAGCAGATAATACAGTTCTTTTCAGTATCATTAAAAAAAACCAACAAAAAACGACCTGTTCTACTGTCCCATTAAGTTGGGGGAAAAAATCCTAAAAATCTGTATAGCTGATTTTCTGTGGAAAGACTGTCCCTGACCATTTGTTTTTTCAAATACACTTTGTTAACATTGGTTTTTCTTCTCTTGCTTTCTCTGCCATGATTACTGGTCATAGTCTGTAATTCGAGGAATGTCAGCACAGCAGCAACTGCTTGTTTTAAGACTGCATTCTGTGAGAATGGATGAAGTATTCACTTATCAGTCACTGTAGCACCTTCTACAAAACACACATCTTTGAAATATGTGGTGTACAGAAGGCAGTTGATAAAAAACACAGCTATTTGAAAAAGTGAAATCCTCAAATCTCTCTTGAGTTACCAGTACAGTAGCCTCTTTGTACTCGCAAACACAACAGACTTATCTTGATAATAACCTTCCATGACAGTCCTAGTCTGTGCTGAATCCTCAGTCTCTAAGATATTTTACACACATTCAAATTGTTCCCCTAGATGGACTAACTCTACTTAACTCCTGCTATATATATAACCCCATTCCTTATACTGCCCATTGACATACACTTTTGTGCCAGGTGCAGAACATCGGAGAGGCTTATGCATTTCCAACATTTTCTTTTATTTATTCCCCTTTTGAAGATGAGGAGCAATAAAAACCTTAGGAAGAAGAGTAGAAAAAATTAACTTGTGGAGATTCTAGCACTCAATTGCTGAAGTGAATTAAGTTGCTTAAGTTTTGTCTGGGTTTTTTTGGTTGGTTTGTGCTTTCTGGTTGTTGTTCAGTTGTTTTCCTGTTTTGAGGGTTTTTTTTACAAGGAATGCTAGGTAAATTAATCTCACCTACACAGCCTCTCTCTGAAAAGGAACATCCTTCTGATACAGTCCTCACAAGTCCCCTCAAAGGAAGTGGCAATGAGTCCCAGGCTCTTCACTGTACTTGGTCCCTCTTCAGACCGCCAGACTGTTACTGCATTTGCTTGACGTCCAAATATGAAATCCAAGATTTAGTAGCTTTGAATATTATAAGGACTTGGCATAGACCATTTTCAGAGAATTGTGTAAATGAATATGTTTTACTGTTAGCTTCCCAAAATCCTTTGATCAAGAATTAGGTAATTAAATTACCACCTGTCCTGTGTATTGTTGAACAAACTTTCATCTTTCATGTTGTCCAATTAAAGCAATATTTCTCTTGCACCTGAAAAAATATTTCTTAGCTGTTGAAATTCTGCACTTACATTTTCCTATGAAATTATTTAAAGAATTATTTGAATCTCAGTCATTTTTATATCATGGTGCATATTTTGCATTTGTCATATTATTGTATCTTTGAATCCCCAAAAAAGCTGTAAATATTCTGAAAGTCCAGGGCAGAGGCAACTGAAAATGTTTTTTTTCTGTGTACGCAGGTGTTAATAAGTATCATAATATTTTCTCATACAAAACATCATTCACTGATATTTGATATAAACACTTTATTTCTTTGCCTGATAAAATAACGGCTACTCAGATGCAATGACATAGGTTACATACACACTAGTTTGTATTTTTGTCTTCCAGAACACTACAGTTTGACTTCTCAAGAAAGTTACTATGCATAACAGATTTACCTTTTTCTCTCAAATGCAAACTTACTTGTATTTTCTCATTTAAGAGAGCAACATTTTAAAACATCTACCCAAAATTACTAGGGAAGACATTCCCTTCTTTGGAGTTATGTGTTCATGGAAACGTAACTATAAATTAAGTCAAAGTTAGGATACATCTGTTTGCTGGTGGTTTGGATTTTATTTTTCCCTTCCTTTGCCATGAAAGAAACAGCTGAACAAAAGGAAGTTTGGTACCATGTGACTGAATTCTTTGCAGACCTCTAGCAAATGCATTATAGACCACAGCTAATCAATCTCTCTTCCTTCAGAGTACAAAGCAAAATCAGAAAAACTGTCTCCTTTAATCAAAAATATGAAAACCTGTCACTGGACTGGACTTAGTCAGTTAGGATTTAGATACACACCAGCCACTGCAAGAGTACAGAATGACACTAATAAATACCAGAAGTAGTTTACATTATGAAATTGCTTGATTACTTAACAGTTTGTATAATTACCAAATCTTTACAAGCTTTGTAGAGTTAAGTAATAGAGAGTTCATCTTCTGTGCCAAGCTGAAAAACATCAAGTTAAATGCCATATAACTTTTTTTTAGTGTAATTATCTCTCCATGTTTTACTTTGGCCATCCTTCTGTACTTACTAACACAGGCTGTGTCTGTGAGCACTCAATGCCAGAAATCCTGAAGTGCTTGTGGTTGAAAACCTCAAAAGAATAAATTTGCCTTTTTATTGGAATAAAGAAAAAACCACATATTTTTGTTTAATTGGATTTTAAAATAAAGAAAATATTTCCATATACATATTTGTAAATACATAGTGATATTAAATGATCTTGTTAATATGTATTATTTTATATTGATTTAACACATTATGGTACGGATTTTTATTTAAATATGAGAAGATCCAAAGTTAGTAGCACTACAATGACATAATTTTACACAATACTGTTTTTGAAGACTTAAAATAAATTTTTCACCACATGATGTTTTTTTCTTTCTTGACATTTATTTCTTTCTTGACATTTATTTCTTTTAGTACAGAGAAAAAGAAAAATTCCAAAAGCAATCAAAAAGCATCAAGAAAACCAGAGACTACCACAAGAATAACAGCAATCTTCATGAGGACTATATTCTAGAGAAGAAGGGGAAGAAAAACTACAAAATATTGTCAGATATGAAGGAACATATAATAGAAGTCATGTAACAGATGGAAAGTAGCAAAGAATATTTGTGGAAGAAAAGGAGAAAGGCATTTGAAAGCAGAACGTTATTTGTAGACTAGGGAGAAGGAATGAAAGAGAGTAGTATGAATCTGAAAGTCAAGCAAATGCTTGATCGATTTTTTTACTGTTGAGTTTTTATGTTGATTTTTTTCTTTACAAAAAGAAAAAATACTTAGAAAAGGTTATTAAAGTACATTTAGACTTTTCTCAAATTATTTCAAATCTGTTGTGGGTGCTTTAGCAGTGTGCTTATAAATTGGAAGAGATGTCGACAAGAGAAGGGAGCAAATTTCAGTCTCATTTACTGAGGCAATGAAGCAGCAGTGCTGCTCATGAGAAGAGACTTGAAAACTGTCTATGTAATGGTCAAACACACATGTAAGATAAAAAAATCCTTATAGAAATGTATAGTGTGTGATAAACTAACAAATTAAAATTCTTCAAATTCATGAGTGGAAATGTGAAATGTGTGTAGATTCCAGGCACTATGAAAACATATGTTCTAGAGGAAAAGTTTGTATCCAAAGCTACAACCTGACTTGCAAGGTCAGCTGCCAGTCTAAAAGAAAAAGAACCACATGAATAAAAATGAGTCCGCAAACTGTAGGAGAGATTCTCTAACAAGTCTGTGAAAGCCAATAAAATATTGATAAAACTTCTGGCTTGCAAATTTATTTGTAGGGCCTTAATAATTGAGAGTACTTGTCAAAATAGGCTCTACCTCCCAGACCTCCCACTTTGATATAATTAACTGAATGAGCCTCTCTTCATCATGAAGACAAAGGTGGGGAAAGTGATGTAACTGCTATCCATCTTATGCAGGGTTTGTACAACCTCTTCTTTATGACTGGTTTCACACACTAATAGACACTTTCCACTTCAGATTTTAATTAAAAGCTATAAAAGCAGTCAGCTGTAGGGCATGAATGTGTTGGCAACAAAAAAAGTGCCATTATATAGTGGGAAGATCAAGCACTGTACAAATTTAGTGTGAAACCATGTTAAGTAGATCCATATGCCTGTGTTAAATGTAATTCTAAGATCTACATGGTAGCGGTGGGAGTACTAAAGTAAAGCAAAATGTCACTTAAAGCCAGGACACACAGTTTAAGTATAATCATGTTAATTCAGTGATATATGAAACATATTTCTTTTCAGATGTTTGCAAAGAAATCACAGCAAGTAAAAAAATCATTTTATTCCCCGAGTGCAGCTGCAAGTATCCAGGTTGTTCCATAAAAAAAAATGTTACATTTATCCTGATGAATATGACATATATTCAATATAGCATAAATTAAAATTGTAGAAGTAATTTAGAACAAAAAGCATATCTTGTGAATAAATGGAACTTTTTTATTCATTTACAGTTCATATCATTTCCTACAAAATTTGATGAAGCTATTATTGTGTGGACCTTCTGTGCTTTCATAATAAACATTTCATATTTGGAATTTAACCTGTTTTGATTGGAGGAAAAAATCCTCCTGTATGATTTATCTTTCTGTTAAGATCAAGGTACTATTTGGTATCTACTTACTAGTACAAAAGTATTTACGTGTTTTAAATTTAACTGAACCTTAATTATTATAATAATAAAAATATACTTATTTCATAATTAAAAACACATAATTACAAATACATTCAAAATACTTTGTTTAATATATCTTACAAATATTTGAGAAAATCTTTCACTTGATTATCTTTTCTCTAAGTTTAAAAGAACATTCTGTTACTATAGTTCATTAAAAAAATCTTAGGAAATGTTTTTACTTGATTTACCAATTTCATTATCTGAATAACTACATTTTCTGTACATCAAGTTATGGATAATACTCTTACACAGAAGATACTTCAGAATATTATGATGGAGTACAACATCAGTGCCACATGCCCACAGAACAGAAAATTATCTCCTGTATTCATCAGGAAATATTTACAGACAATTATTTATGACAAGTTGCTGCAGTTAACGAAGGTGCAAAATTCACATAGAAATACAAGTCCAAATCCATGCACATGAGCTTTAACTGACGCCTGGCTCACCAGCTCTGCCGCTGCAAAAGCATATAGTTATTAAAACAAAGACTCAGTATGTTAAGCTATAAGATGATGTTTTGTAGTAGCTTCTCTACAGAGAGGCTCACTGGGAGCTCAAACACAAATGATTTCTGAAGTCTGTCTGATTATTTCATGCCTCTTCAAAAACAGAGTCATCAGGGAGGTTGTCTGAATTGTACATAAAAGCAGACTCAGTAAAGCATTATATGTCTTCATCCTTTCCTTTCTCTCCCAAGAAGGAAACAGCACGCTGACCTCTCAGAAGCCAAGGCAAATATCTCTGATCTTTTCTGTTTGATTTCAGCACAGCAGAAAACTATTTAGCATGCCTGAAATTCAGATGCAGAGTAGAAATAAGTTTGGCTTTGACAAATAAGGGAAGATATGATCCACACAGAGGCTTATCCTCTATATTTTTGAACCAGCCTTAACCTCCAGTAAATACTGAAAGCCTTTCTGATGATATATCCTAAAGACTCTACTGGTAGTACAAACAGCTTTGTAGATAAGTATGTGTGCCCTTAAGCAACTTGAAAGCTCTCGGCATCATTCTCTGTTGTGCAACTTACATTGAAGAGTCATGTTATATTAGAATTCCTTTCTACTCTATAAAATTATTCCCAAGATGAAAGTGATGTAAAAACCTATTGTCGTTTCAGCTATAAGAGGCCCTTACTCAAGCTGCAAAAATCTTGCTGAAGTGCCACTAGGAGGCTGCTCGTAATCTACTACTATTACTGATTAAAAAAAAAAAAAAAGACAATGATAAAAGCTTATAGACTAGTTTATGAATTAGGAAACACTGCAGCAGTTATTTAAAAACATTATTGCATTGTTTCCAGATAGGGTTTTACTCTGGTCATTCTCATTAATTACCTAGCTAGTTTGTCACTCATGTAAAGTCAGCAGCTGTCATCAGAATAAAATTAAATTTTCCAGATTAAAATAAATTTCAGTTTCTGAAGGAAATTATTTGAGGCCCAAGTCATAATTTCAGGTCAGTTCTTTGTAGAAAAATATCATGATCCTTACTTTCCATAATGTCTAATAGGAGACAGAGGGTGGTGGTCAGAGATATATGATATAGATGACACCAGTTCAGGATCTGACCGCCATCTCCCACATGCTAGGTGACCACTGTAAAAGCTGGTCCTATTAGCTGAGCTAGGAAACAGCTAAAGTATTTCTTCACTGGTCATTTGGAAACAATGTACTTTACAATCCTTTCTCAGTTTAGTAGAGCTGTATGTTAGGCTTAAATTTTTCCTTCTGAGTTGACACTGAGTTTTCACTGTCTGTAAAAAATAAAATAAAAACCCCCAAATAAAATAACTTGTTTTGTTTTAGGAAGCTCTTGATAATTTTTTTCCTGTTTATATTTTTCCAGAAAGAGCATTCTAGAGGGTTCTATGTGTGTGATGATACTAAGATGTAATCAAACAATTCAGTGACAGTAGTGTAGTTTAAATAGCAAGATACATAGCCAGGCAAATGATTAAGTAGTACTTGGGAAATATTCATCACTGCCAGTGGTAGGAAATTTCTATACGTTCCAAAATACAAAGAAAATGTGCAGGCGCAACCTATTAACAAAAGATGAAGCTTTATTTTAAATATCTTTAAAAATCTAATACTATCTCAAATGTTTTCAAAAGCTTCTCAATGTGAAAATTTACTTGATATTATGACAATATACAGAGCTGGACACATCAGACTGGATTGTGTGAAATGCCTCTTTAAGAATGGAAAAGAATGAAAAGAAAAAACCCAACAAACCACAAACCAAAACCCACCTTAAGTGAATGTACACTCCTGAAAGTCATTCTAGAAAAAAATTCCCTAATTGTGCTGTGGAGTGGAAAACTGAAAATATTTCATACTGTCACTTTCCAAAACATTTCATAGATAAATTGTTAACTTGAGGTTTCTTACACTAAAGAAAGAATACTGAATGCTTCTTTTAGAGTTTTAAATTCAGTAAACTAAACTCTCCAACAGAATCTGCAAGAATTTGTCCACTCCTAGTCCTTGAAAATCCTCCAAATGGGACTAGGAATGCCAGCTATTCAGGAGGAAGATATAACAAAATTCTGTTTACCTGAAAGGTTGGATTCAGTGACAGGTGGTTAAGGACTTTCAACAAGTGAACAACAAACGAAGATCTCCAAAACCCTGCAGAAAAGATCTGGTATAGGATGATGCAAGGTCATAGCCGGGAATAAAGCATACTCAGACTAAGTAAGTATAGAAAATAATTCATTCTTCATCCATAGCTGCCAAAAATATTTCTCTGTTTACTGACTTGTTCTATGAAATTCATATGAACATCTTTATCTGCTCAAATAAATATTAAAAAGAGTTATTCTGAGACTACAGTTAAATATTAAAACCTTTCCCTCATTTTAGTAGGGTTTCTACTCTTGAATAGCACCAAAAAAAGCAAATTCTTACATACTTGTTCATCATTAAGATTTTAAAACAATAGTTGTTATATTATTTAATATTTATTATTATTACCACCATTGAGTCTTTCCATTTGTTTATGGAAAGATAAAATTTGCAATTATTAAAGGTTATGCAGATTTTTTGTAGCTGTTCAATTTCTTATGCAGGACTTTTCTTCCCCACATACAAATTATCTCATTTTTTTCAAGTTCACTAATTGTTAGAACAATTATCTGCTACAAAATTAAAACCCATTACCCTTGGTAATGCTATGTTAATTTACATCAAAAATTAAGAAAGTTCTGTGGATCATGATCATATTTGCCCAACTACCAATCATATTTTTCCCCATGATTTTATAAACTTATTTTCCATCTTTCAGTGAAATGACTGGACAACACTAAAACTTGTACCAGTTGTTACAACTGTTGTTAGTGAATCAAGTAAGAGCTCTGATGATAAAACTGTCAGCTTCTTAAGAAGTATAAAGCTTTCATAAGTTTTTTCCATTGTTTAAGAGTTTATGTCAATCTATCCAATGCAATGTCATCTAACTATTATTTTATAATGTATTATTTTATAATGTATTATTTCATAATGCTTCAGTAGTATTCTGGTATTCAATGGTATTTTCAGCAGTCCATACAGCTCCCTATTCATTCCTCAAGTCATACCCTAAATTATTGACTTATTGCCAACACTAATGTCCAAAACTGATTTTGTGCCATGTTTATGAGAATGATTATACATAAAATGGCTCATTAAGGAAAACTGTGGCATAGATGCTATCATCCTTATTCCCTAAAGATTAAATAAAGTTTGTAAGGTTAGTGAACTGATAGAGATTTGCTGCCATAAATTTTTGCCAAGGCCAACCCAAATACAAAAATATGAAAGAATTAAAAATAAAATAAACATATTTGTAGAGAAAACAATCAGTTGCTAAGTTCTCTTATTTCTGCACAGTACTGTCAAGATTATTTTGTTTACTTTTTGATAGGCCTATATGTTTCCTGAGATTTCTTAGTTCTATTGGACAATTCATCTTTAATATTACTAATACTAAAAGGTAAGTTTTGAATTTTAAAACCTCAAATTTATTCTGCTAACTATTAAATCTTTTTATTATTGCTCTTCACTACGCTAGTTTTATTTTAACTTCTACTACACAGAGTAACAGAATGGTTGAGGTTGGAAGGGACCTCTGGAGATCATCTAGTCCAACTTTCTCTGCTCAAACTAGAATAGGTTACTCAAGGCCATATCCAAACAATTCTTTAATGTCTCAAAGGACAAAGGCTCCACAATATCTCTGGCTAACCTGTTCCTGTGATTAATTACCTTCACACTGAAAATGTTTTTTCTTATATTTCAATGTAATTTCCGCTATTTCAGTGTGCCCATTGCCTATGGGGACTGTTTGACCACCTTCACAGTAAAAGAGTGTTCAGACAGAATCTTCTGTAGTACAGTGTTTCCCACTCTTTCTTTTGCTTTTATAGGGCACCACTGAGAAGAATCTGGCTAAGCCTTTTTTACTTCCACATCATGTATTTATATGCAATAATAAGAACCCTTGAACCTTCTATTCTCCGGGATGAACAGTGTCAGCTCTCTTAATCACCTTTTACAGGTATTCCAGTCCCTTAATCATCTTCATGGCCCTTCACTAGACTTGCTTCACTAAGTCCCTTTTGCACTGGAGAGCACACAACTGGACCTGGCACTCGAGTTGTATCACACTAGTGGTGAGTAGACCTCACTTGACTCTCTGGCAGTGTTCTGCCCATTTAAGCCCTTGATGTTTTTGAAGCAATGGTATACTGTTGGCTCATGTTCAACATGTCTACCAGGATGTACCTTCTCAAAGAGCCTCTCACAGCCTGGAGGCCCCCAGGGTATGCAAGTGCATGGGATTGTTCCCCCTAGTTGCAGGATTTTACACTTAACCCTGTTGAAATTCATGGGGATCTTTAAATCTCCAGTGTGAATATAATGAAATTGTCAATGGTACATAGTCAAAATATGATTATTTAGTATTTGGTTGCTGCTTGAGATCTTCAATACATGTGTTCTAGATCAGACAAGAATGTAGTTTTACAATTCTGCAGTGTGTGGGGTGTCACCTCACTCTTTCCATGAGGAATATTTAGGATATATTGAAAAAGTCTAAAATGAGAAGTTTCTAGCTACAGGCTACATTTTATGTCAGATGACAAACAGCAGTCACAATATCTGTTACTCAGAGCCACATCTAGAACACCTGCAGGCAGGTTGGATTAGATGACCTCAGAGATCCCTTTAGTCCTACTTTTATTCTATTCTGATTCTATATACACTGTAATGCTCTCTCTTGTTGCTGTTAGTGCACCAGACACAATCTACAGTAAACTTAAAACATCTTAAACATCTTAGAAAGAATGAGTTAGGACACTGAAGCCAGCATATACAAAAAGGCAACTAAATGAACTCATGCCTCTAACTTTTCCATGAGGAACCAAATGGATTTAATAATTTTTGAAATACCCTTCTTTTCATCTGAGGATTTGTAAGGTCTTAAATAGAATCCTGTTGCTGTAGACAAATCTAGATATGCAAATACTTCACTTAGAAAATACATTTTGCCAAATTCAGGCCTCCTTCTCATTGACGCCATTGTTCATGGCTTTTTACCTTTCCATATGGATACTGGGAAGGGTGTACATACTGCAGAAAGCCAAGCAGCAGAAATAAACTGATGAATTTCCTGAAGGTAATTTCTCTGGAGGAGTATTGAGAACCTATGTGAGGAAACATATCCTTCTAAGTAGCAAATCAATAAAACAGACTCAAAGCTGTTATTTGATTAAAGGTTATGAATTACTTATAGCAGTGAAGAGTTATACTTGGGTTTTGGTAAAAATTGTGATTTTTTTTTTAATGAAAACTATTCCAAACCTGTAAATGCTGTGATACTTTGTTAGTCTTCCAGTCGATAGTTCCTCGATTACGTGATTCATGATTCAGTATCTGCCACTCTGAAAGAACTTGCTACAACACAACTTGAAAAGTTTTCAGACATTATAATATGATCACATAAAATATTTACTTAATAATTTCAAATTATAGGCAAATGAAGGTATCCTGCATTAAAAAATATTCCCTTTAGACTCTCTTAGTATTTAGTCTACAGGGAGAATCAACCTTTGGAGTTAACTGCCTCTCTTCATTTATAATAGTGATAATCTGTGTAAGACTATATGCCTCATTAGTCAAAATTAGGTGAGAGAAATCATAATTTTGTATCCCGAAGACTTGTTTCTTCAAGATCTTACTAGAGTATGCTGCAAAAGAAGTGTATCCCTATAAGTCTAGATTATTCTGAAAATGCACTCTTGTCCCAAGACACTTTTAAGAAAAATCTCTCTGCTGGTATTGGCTGGAATAGAGTTAATTTTCTTCATAGTAGCTGGTGTTTTGGATTTGTGCTGAAAACAGTGATGTTAATACAGAGATTTATTTGTGACTGCTGAGCAGTGCTTGCACAAAGCCAAGGCCTTTTTTTGCTTCTTACCCCACTCCACCAGCAAGTATGCTGGGGAGTGCACAAGGAGTTAGGAGCAGAAAGTCAGGACAGCTGACTCCATGTGACCAAGGGGATGTTCCATGTCATATGACATCATGCTCAGCACATAAAGTTGAGGAAGAAGAAGGAAGAGATGGATGATTTGGAGTGATGGTGTTTGTCTTTCCAAGTCACTGTTACATGGTGGGAGCTAGAACCCTGCTTTTCTGGGGAAGGCTGAACACATACTTGACAATGGGAAGTAGTGAATAATTTCCTTGTCTTGCTTTGCTTGTGTGCACAGCATTTGCTTTACATATTAAACTGTCTTTATCTCAACCCACAAGTTTTCTCACTTTCACTTTTCCAATTCTCTCCAGCATCCTGCCAGGGAGGAATGACCAAGTGGTTTGGTAGTGCCTAGCTGCTGGCTGGGGTAAAAACATAATAATCATATATTTTTTTAAATATATGCCTTTTTTTTTCCCATTTGTAGGAGGAAAAATGTTTACAGAAAAGGATTGAACCTGTCTGAAAAACGGACTCTATACATAACAAGCAGAGGCATTGCAATGGTTGAGATCGAGCCAGCAGCTAAGCACCATGCACTTGCTTGCTTACTCACACACACACGCGTGCGATGGGATGAGGAGGAGAATCAGAAGGCAAAGGGTAAAACTCGTGGGTTAGGATAAGGACAATTTACTGGAACAGCAAAGAACAGGAAATGAACAAGAAAACTGTTGATAGATAATGCAATTTCTCACCCAACAGCAACTGGACACTTGGAACATACTCAGACTGTCCCAGAGGCACCCTAAGCCACCTCTCCCCAACTAGCCCCTTTTAATGCAAAACATAGCGTTATATGGTATGGAACACCCTTTTGGCTAGTTTGGGTCACCTGTCTTGGATGGGTCGCAGCCTAGCTCCTTATGAAAATGATCCTAGCTGAAATCAGCTCAAGCATGCATAAGTACACGATGTTTTTTGATTCTCTGACCACTAATAATTAAATCAGAATATTAGTATTAAATACATAGTTAATTTAAATAAACAAACGCCACAAATTTTTTCCACTAGAACCTTCACTCAAAACTTTTGAGGGAATGAGAATACTGATGCCTTCATTTTTTGTTCTGTTCTAAAGTAACTTCATGTTAATACTTTAAAAGTCATGAATAAAAAGAACAAGAAAACAGAGTTCTCTGATTTCTAAATAACTTTTTAAAATATTTACAGAATATGTCATTCAGACTGGAACTATTTTGAGAGAGGTACAATGAAAGAATAGAGTATTCTGTGAAATAGAAATTAATATACAATAATCTGGATCATATATATAAAACAGTTTTATTTGGTTTGTTTTGGGGTTTTTTATATTTATACATTCACCACCTTCAAGTGGAGGTACCTCAGCATTAAGTATAAGTAAATATGTTAAATGCAGAGAGGACATATTTCATCTAGCTACAGCATAATACATCTTTTAATATTTATATTGTATTTTTTTCTCTATAGGCATAAATGTTTATTCTATGAATGGGTACAGACTCATCCTCATCAAATAAGAATTGTCACAAATTTGAAGAAAATCCTACATGCATGTTTTCTAGATGGAGTCCATTGCAATGAAGTATGAAAATATTTATTAAAATGTTGTTTAATGCAGTTTCTTCAATAGATGCAGCATTAGAAAGACTATGGGATAAAAACATATTTAAAAATTATTATTTTCATGGTAACTACCAGCTGCTATTGTACCAGTTCCACCAGTGCTACAATTTCATTATGGATATGCTAGAGCTGTAATGAAACAAAAGAAAGGAAAATACTTCTTTTCTTAAACTGTGATGGACTTTTTTATCAGCCTTTCAAAACCTGCTGTCTTTTAGAAACACTCATGCTACAGTACATATAAAAACTTTTTTATAAAAATATGCATACATTTAGAACAACAGTAATGAAAGTCATTTGATTTCAGCAGCACCAGTTTTAATAAAGGCTTTTAACAGCCTAAGTGTGGCAAACATGTGCAATCTGGTTGATAAATATGCACCAAATAACAAATTAATATTTGCTGGCCCTCCTCAACTACAAATTCAAATGTTATTACAATATTTTGGACATCAGTCATTTTGTCTGTCTGGGAAATGGTTCATTCAAACAGCATATGGATGAGCTATAGAGAAGTATAAGCTGCCCTCTGTATAAGGAGAGTGCGAGCTACAATGGGTTTAAAAAAACAAAAGCCAGGAAAAGAAAAAAAACATAAATTCAAAAACCCAACTTGAAATCATGGCTGTTTGTTATACTCGTAAAGAAATGGATTTTGTTAAGTTGCCAAATCCATTAAATTGTTTAAGTATAGAGAAGAATGTGTTATTGAAATCCCAGTGGGATTTCTGTTTAGATGGTCTGGGAACTGTTTTTCCAATGGATAGTGTGTACTTCTACATGTTATGTTTCCCAATTTCTTTCATTCTTCTTTTAGAGTGGAAATTGAGAATCCATAAGATTTCGTCTTGTATTCAGATGGTTCTGTAACTCTATGAAGTTAATGTTACACATGATGACAGGACAACAATGCATAGAACTAGAAGTTATGGTCTGCTATTTTATTAAGTTGCTTAATTTGTGAAATTGAACAAGTAACGATAAAATCACAGAATCACAGAACTGTAGGGTTTGGAAGGGACTGCCAGAGATCATTGGGTCCAACCCCCCTGCAAAGCAGTTTCCCTAGGACAGGTCACACAGGTCAGCGTCCACACGAGTCTTGAATATCTCCAGAGAAGGAGACTCCACAACCCTCCTGGGCAGCCTGTGCCAGCGCTCTGTCACCCTTACTGTGAAAAAGTTCTTCCACAAAAACTTAAGCAATGGAGCTCTCAACACGGAAAATACTTAGAGAGTTTTTTTACAGGTTTTTTTTTTTTACACATTTTAACCCGTTAACATGTTTTTAGTGCAAATCCCCATATTAAAATCTGTGAATTGGCACTTTTGGCATATTTGGGTATTTTAGTTAAAACCAGGCAAAAATATATCTGAAAACTGAGAAAAAGAAATGCTTTAGATGAGCTGTCAGTCAATTGCTGAAGTTTTCCATTGTCTTCTAGTTCTGGTATTTTTTCTATTAGCTGACTTCCTTGTTCAATTTATGAACCAGATATGCTCTGTTTCAAAACAGCCTGCCCTAAATTATTACTGTACACAATGGGAGAGGTACTCTGGCAACTCCAGTGTAGAAAGGATCTCCAGCTTAACTCCTATGGAACTGAGCTAACTTTTAAACATGTATGAAGGATGAGTTGGACTATTATTTCAGTCAGTTGCCAACTGTCTGTAATATTATTAGTTGTAGAGTGGATTCTTTTTTTATTTTTTTTTATTTTAAATTGAATCTGTAGAATTTTAAAGAAGTCTAATGAAGCAAAATACAGGAAATAGTTCAAACTTTTGAACTCCAAGCAGGCATTGCTTCTATAACATGAAGACTTGAGACAATAGATAAAGCAATTCACTGAATATCATGAAGGGGAAATAAATACTTAAATATATATATATAGAGAGAGGAAAAACTAATACAGTATATATACTTTTTTTTTTTTACCTGATAAGCTTACTTTTAGAAAGGCGTTTGATCCAAGATCTGTGTGGTTTAGTCTAGGTGATCCTGCTCTTGCAGGGGGGTTGGACTAGGTGATCTTTTGAGGTCCCTTCCAACTCCTAACATTCTGTGATTCTGTGATTAATTTTTAACAAATTTATGGTAAATATTGCTGCTGGAAGCTATTCCAGTCTATATGAGAAGCAGGGGCCTGCAGAAGCTAAAAATATTTTGATACCAAGTTATGGTTGATTTTTTTTTAAATTTCAGTGAATGCACAAGTCATCGTTAGTTGGTTAGGTCAAATATAACAACTCCCAAATTAATTTCAATGGTTCTCCTCAGATGCTACTAAAACTCCATGTAAAAACCTCAAAATTAACAAAAGGGACAATAAATGTTCTATTTGGGACACTGGAAATGTAACAAGGGTTGCTGCAAAAGAAGCAGCTGCTAAGAACTTAACAACATATTTCAAGATATGTGACAATCAGGAAAAGGAAAACCCAAACTAAACCCCAAAAAAACAACTTCAGGAAAAATGTCTTTTTTTTTCTCCACAAAGCAATTGGTGTTTTAAATATGTTCTTATTTTAAAATATACACTGCAGCTTAACTTTATTTACAACTTTATCACTCCTCCAAACACAAAAAAACAAGCAGGCAAAACCCATTCACACCCAGAAACCTCACAAAAACTGTATTTGCAATATTCTGCTTTGATTTTACCAAGTAAACTCATGGAGTCTCTGGAATTAAAAAAAAAAAGGGATCTAAGATTAAGAAAAACTATAGACAATAGCAATGCAACTTAGCTTTCTTTTTGTGCAACTCTTGCACAGTGCTTTCTTATGAAACTCACAGACTTTCAAATGACGCTGCCGCTAGAGTAAAATATCAAGTAAAATGTAAATCCACATAGTATTGTTACCCACTTTCTTATCAGCACCATGTCTAATTAAGCTTTTGAAACTGCTGGAAACTGTAGCTATCCCTCTCCTTTTCATTAGTCAAAAGACTACTAAAATACAAGGAATATATTAAAAAAAAAAATTCAGATACAAAATACAAATGGAGAGGAAAAAGTAATGAAAGAAAAACCCCACAGCATTACTATTTAATTTTAACAAAGCATACAAAGTGTAATGCATATTTCAGTTCAGTCTTGAATTTCCCGATTCTCCTGCAGAGTGTTACAGCACTTTGAAGCCTGCTGTAAATTACAGCAAGTTTTAAGAACTCAGTGGTGAAAGAATGCTCTGAAAGACAACTGCACATCCTTGTTTGCTTATAATCACATCTATTTCTCTGGTTTTGCTGCCAAATGACATACAACTAACCCAAATACCAGTTGGGGTATCCTATTTTCTTACAAGAACTATTATGGTCAAAAAAGGTGGCTTTCACCATCCTAAATATCAAAGCAAAGACAGAGCATAAGCCAAATGTTGGTGTTTTGCCAGGTACAATCTAGTCAATAGCAGCTTTTGCCTGAACCTTGAGAGTAGGAAAGGAATGTTTTCATGTCCATTCCTGAAGCAAGGTTAAGTCCTCTAAATCATCAGGAGTGCATCCTAACCGGTATGGCTGACCCTATCCTTGGTAGACCTCTCATCTGTTCCCTTCAGCCTGTTTTCCAAAACAATATATTTATTGAAAAGGACTATTCCTTCAAAAAGATCAGTCACATTAGCTGCTTGGTCAAACTGGAATCTGAAAATATCTCTGACAGCAAAAATAAGTTACTTTCTTTCGGTATACTTTATTTAAAAAAAAATAATTCTATACTGTACCAAAACTGAACTCTAACAAGTAATCTTAAAAGTTGTGCAATGACGGTTTACTCCCATTGCATGTCAATACTATGCAAAAGAATGTGGGAACAGCCAAACTAATTCAGTATAAAATTTCATCTAGACAATGACCCTGCCTCTAGGAGTACATCTGTACAGCTACAGATGCTGTTTTTAGATTAATAGAGAGGGACAGGGAGAAAACTCACGCTCTGGATGGTCTGACTATTTCACTAGCTCACATCCTTGGTTTCTTTTCCAACTGTTACTTCTCACTTTCCCCAAGACAAATGCACAGCCTGATTACAGGGAAGACTACATTGCTGGGTCATGAGCAGATCCTGTACCTCTTGTTTAGCACTATAAACCTACAATTTTAAGACCAGATGCTTAAGAAAAGAATATAATACCAGAGTTAACTATGTTGATATTTTCTAATTTCTGAGTTCCATACTGCTGAATCTCCCTTGTATGAAAGCCATTATATACCTCTGATCACTGAGGATTTAATATATTTTGTAGTTCCAAAGTAACATATTATCTATGAAGGGGCCAAAATTTATGCAGCATCCAGGAGACAGGTTATTCTTGATTTATTCATCTGGCATAATGAAATTGCTGCTTTCTACTGCTTTGCTGGTGAATTCTAATATGCTGTTTTGCTTCTTGTATTCACAAGTGTTGCTAAGATTTATTTTATGAGCAATGATAATTAATTTATAAATCATCATTCCATATAAATTATTAGTGTGTAGAATTACATACGTTATTTAGATTTTATCAGCCCTGAATTTTATTCAGAATTTTTGACTGGTCACTTAATACTGTGAAACACTTCTGTGACTAGCATTGTTTTATTGAACCATCTTTAGTAATTTGTAATGGTGAAAAACATTGTCATTTTGCTGTTCATATCACCTACCTGAATATTTAAATGAAAAAGCTCAGGGACGTAACATTTTTCATTATGAAAACACTTATTTTTAAATGAAGTGTTTTATAGTACTTTTAACAGCTCATAACATCATACAGCACTTGTCAAACTGACATACCTGTTTTGAGGTCTAAGGTATAATTACTGAGAAAGCACAGCAAAATCTCACTCACTTGAGTGAGATTTACCAAATATTTTGTTTTAAACCCATACTTAAGCATGATGCTGAGTAGGGGTATTAGCCAAGATGTAAAATTAAAAAATAAAACAGAGCAAAGCCTCCATACAGTAAAAAACCCATACGTTTCAAGCATTGACATTTTTGTTTATTCTATTGTGATGGAATACTGAATTATACTAATTAAAAATAGATCCTAAAACCGTCATGAAAATATATCTGATTTCTAAATATTTTTAAAGTATGTTCCACATTTTGACTGTTCTTCCTGGATGTTATTAACTCTGTGGACCAAGAAAAAAAGGTTCAGAAACTAGTAATATGGGATAGAATTAGTAGAAGCCATGGTGTGGTCAAGAGTCTTTCATTTTATGCACTAAAGGCAGTATATTCTGCATTAATTAAACAAAGTCACTGTTGTGATTTAAAATACCTAATGAAGGTATGCTTCTGGTTAGGGAGTTGAAAAGCCCTGTGTCTTATGATAGAAGACTGTCACTGTCAGTTATGTTCATTCTCATTGAACAGCACTGAAAATGTAAAATTATTATTTCAAAAAAACCCCTTCTAACCTAGGAAAATAAGAGTAAAATACATTACGAAAGTATTCGTACAGAAGAATTTTCCCACTTCACAAGCAGGGGTAGACAAATTCAGCTGGCATTGACTGAACTAACTGTAGGTTAAAATTAGAAAAGGTTTTTTTTTTTCTTTCCAAAATTGTTGCTGGCTCATGCATAATTCAAAATGAGAACAAAGGCTAAATTATAAATCACCATATAAATTAATTAATTAATTAAAATAATTCCACTTTCTCTGCTTATAAGTATGCAAGTACTTCACAGTCTACGCAGACACAATAAACCCTTTATTCACTAGACTTCTACAGTCATGGCTACAGTAGACATTATGACCCTTGAAAAGTTTGGACTACAAATTAGGTCGCTATAGATTTTCCTTTTTCAATTATCTGACCCTGTTGTGAAGAGGTAAACATTTTTCTTTTTTTTTAAGAAGATATAGAAATGGGGATCCAGCATCAAAGTTTTCATACTTGAAGGATGAGACTTTTTTCAATGCAATGTCTAAAACATTATATGTCATTGAATTTGTGTGATACAGCTGTAGGAAAAAAATAATCTATGTTTCTCTTGTCATTGGATATATGGAGACATACACTGTATGTCTGACTGTATCAGTCTTAGGAGGTTGGTGGGGTGAATTAGAAAGGCAATAAAGCATAATGAGAGGTATTGTTTAATGTGTGTGTTTCCTATTGCTACATATTGCTGACAACATTATTTATCTTTTGATTAATAGAAGACAAGGAAAAATTTTTGCAGAATACTACGGGCTTGAACTTCTTCCAGTGCCTCAGACTAAACACACTTGGGCATATCCTGCCAGTGAATTTATTGGCAGTGTGTTTCACTGGAAATGAAGAAATACTGTGTTTAAACGAACAACCAACTTCTAAGAAAGAACAGAAGAGTGTATTTCCCAGTATGACATTCAACAGTTTCCATAGCTCAGGAAAAGGTCTTCACTGATTTATTTTTCTATATTGCATAGAAGTTAAGAACAAAGTTATGAGACCTCTAATTGGTAAATATTAAAAATAAGACTGTCATGTAGTTTCTTCAATGACTGCAGAGAGAGTAAAGGACCCACCAAAAATTTGAGCCTGCCATTTAAGGTTCTTCGATGTTGCTTTTGTTTAATTATCTTTATTGCTAACAATCATAGGATATTTAAGTAGATCTGCATGCATTTGTTACACTTGTTACAAAAAAGTTAAATATGATGAATAATAAATTACTAGTGTCTCAGTTTAATGAACGCTTAAACCTTACCTCTATCATCTGTCTTCATGGGAATTTGAGTATGGCATGAGATGTAGAATAACAGAATATCAGGTGTTAAAGGAGTTACCTGCAAGATTAACAACAGTTCTCCCGTGTCATATATTTGATCATCTTACACTAAGATAGTTTTACATGGATAGCTTTTGCTGAATTTATATCTCTTATTTGAAACTTTGATCAGTCTAAACAGGCTGTTTCACAGGAGATGCTATACATATTGGATAGGATCATGTGGAATTTGTTAATCAAGCTTTCCATTCAGAGGGGTTTTTTTTCTCAGTACATTTTTTCTTCATTAACGAGGTAGTGAGATAAATTTTTTCAGAGTTTTACAGTACTACTCTAACAGTTCCTGGAAGCAAATTTTACATATTTGGACACCTTATGCTTTATCAGATTCCTAGTTAGTTTGAGTTTATGAAGATTTATAAACATGATGTAAATGCAACTCCATGCATACTGCCTAGAAACTCAAAATAGTAAGTGCTAATCATGTCTGGCTTCAATTTCACCTATGCAGTATTAGTAGAAAAGAAAGAAGAAAAAAAAGGGATTGGTCTAATAAATTTTGCAGACCAAGTCCTGGTGATCAAAAAAGCAGCAGCAAAACAGGCAAAACCAAACCAATGACTTAACTTACCATGGGCAGCTCTGCCCACAGCTCTCATGATGGTATCTGTACTACTCCGAAGAAAAACAATCGTGCTTTCAGGGACAGAGAGGAAATCAGATAGCACAGCCACTTCATAGCTTCTAGGACAGGCTTGTCAAGTAACGATTTACACTTCTCTCCACAACTTCAAATCCTCCACCTCTAAGAACAGAAAGGTTTTATGGAATTTAGGAAAGTTTTCTGAAACTGTTATTTCAGACACTAGTCTTGTAAAAATTGGATGAAATTATTTTTTTGGATATCAATGAATCTCCCAAGCCTCCTTTTCAAGAAGTAAAACAGAGTTGCAAGGTGGGTTATGTTTTGGTTTGTTTTTTCCCCAGCACTAGTGCTCACTTGAAATCAACTCATGATTTTAATGCTGCTTTGGCTAAAAGCTCACTTTTAAACTACAAACATGAGATTTCCACTTCAGGAAAGTTTACTTGAATTATCAAAGAACCCTACAGCCAAGTACAAAACTAGGAGTAACTTGGAAAGTAGTGATCCTGGAGCACAGAGCATATTTATCTTTTTTTTTTTTTTGGATAGTGCTTTATTTTGGTGATTGAACAGATAGTAATCCAGTTTAAAAAAAATTAACATTCTCTCTCTACCTGTAAGAATTCCAGTCATAAGCTGCCTTCTTATGGGCCCGGGTGAACCTAATGAGGTTCAACACTGCCAAGTGTAAGGAGTTGCACTTGGGCCAGAAGAATTCCAGACATAGATACAGACTGGGAGAAGAGCTTCTTGAGAGTAGCCCTGCTGAGAAGGACCTGGGTGTCATAGTGGATGAGAAACATGAGCCAGCAGTGTGCTCTTGCAGTTCGCAAGGCCAATGGTATCCTGGGCTCCATCAGAAGAGGGGTGGCCAGCAGGGACAGGGAGGGGATTGTCCCTCTCTACTCTGCCCTCATGAGGCCCCACCTGGAGTACTGTGTCCAGATCTGGGGCCCCCAATACAAGAAAGACGTAGAACTGTTGGAGAGGGTTCAGAGGAGGGCCACAAAGATGATTAGAGGGCTGGAGCACCTGCCCTACAAGGAGAGGCTGAGGGAGCTGGGCTTGTTCAGCCTGGAGAAGAGAAGGCTGCGGGGGGATCTCATTGCAGCCTTCCAGTACCTGAAGGGAGCATACAAACAGGAGGGGAATCAACTTTTTAAAAGGGCAGACAATGGCAGGACAAGGGGGAATGGTTTAAAGCAGAAGGAGGGAAGGTTTAGATTGAATATTAGGGGGAAGTTTTTTATGGAAAGAGTGGTGAGGTCCTTGAACAGGCTGCCCAGAGAGGTGGTGGATGCCCCATCCCTGGAAGTGTTCAAGGCCAGGTTGGATGGGGCCCTGGGCAACCTTGTGTAGATCCAGGCCTGAGGTTGGTGGCCTTGCCTGTGGCAGGGGGGTTGGAGCTTTTTTTTGGTCCCTTCCAACCCTTGCCATTCTATGATTCTATGATTCTCTGATTCTTTTAAAGAAGGTGTACAGTTAAGATAGTAGTATTACAGAAACTATATGCAGTCCTGCAATTACATGCATTACTTAATTGATATCCAAATCATCCCTTCAAGTGACAATACTAACAAAAAAATTACTGTTTATATGCAGCGGAAAACATATTTTTTATATATATATATATAATTATAGAGGAACACATTAACTTTGATTTCATAAAGATCACCAAAGCAGAAAGAAATTCTTGCTTGATTAAAAAAAAAAAAGTTTATTATAAATTTATTTAAATTCTCCTTGCTGATACATTAATAATGGCTTTAATTCTGTTGTAAAAAAAAAAAAGAGATGAAGAAAAACTCTGAAGTTTAAACTATTTCAGAGAAATTTTAAAGAATTATAAAAGTAGAAAAGTAGTACCCCAAAACAGCAAAGGACCTGTGTCTAGTGGATTTCATGAATTTAACAAACAGCTTTACTGCAACCAGAGCAGAGTTGGTACTGCTGACCTTGAGTATGCATAATAAAGGAGAGAACAAGGTGTTTCTAATATATAACTAAGGCAAAGTTAATTCCTTCTCAAAATTTGGAGAATTTAAGGAATCACTTAGACTTAGTGATGCATTCAAAGTTGTAAATTCCAACCTGAACTGCTGTTCTGACTGAGGCATTAATTGTACCATAATTGCATTCTGCATGTTACATTAATTTCGTTACTGGGACACTCTCAATGTGAGAATGACATTGAGGAGGTGCAAGTTTTAAGCTCTGTAGGCTTCTCGTCTAGGCTGATGATGAAATATTTAGGGACTACAGAGAAGAGAAAATATAGTAATATATGTCACATTGAATCATTCAACAATGAAGAACATAAGAGCTCAAATTTTAATAAATATCCTCACAAATATTCTATAGAAACAAATTCAAAGTCAGTTATAAGCTACTCCTGAATGGGGAGTGACTATGTTCTTTCATGATGGACTATTCTTGAAATAATAATGTAGACTATGAAGCTACAAAATTATTGAATGAAATTCTTATATAAGTCTCCAGGAAAAAATAAAAGCAACTTGAAGATAGTTTTTTCATTGAAATCATTGTGAAAATGAAAAAGTCTGGGTAGCAGATACAGAAGAGCATATCTTCCATATTATTTTTTTTTAAATCTGCATTTTTAAAGTTTGACATTCAGGTATCATAACATTCTCATTTTGCAACAGGAAAGAAAAAATCTGACTCATGCAGATGAATGCGAAAAATTAATTCCTTTATTTACAATCTCTTTCTTTAAATAATGCTCAGCCGTTTAAACCCCCACAAGTGGATGGGTCCGGATGGGATTCACCCAAGGGTACTGAGGGAGCTCACACAAGTGCATGCCAAGCCACTTTGCCTTATTTACCAGAAGTCCTGGCTGACTGGGGCAGTTCCACTAGGCTGGAAGCTGGCATATGTGACACCCATCTACAAGGAGGGCTGGAAGGAGGACCTGGGGAACTACAGGACTGTCAGCCTGACCTCAGTGCTGGGGAAGGTGATGGAGCTACATCCAGCTGGTGGCAGGTCACAAGTAGTGTTCCCTAGGGGTTGGTGCTGGGGCTGGTCCTGTTTAACATCTTCGTTAATAATCTGGACGAGGAGATCAAGTGCGCCATCGGTAAATTTGCAGACGACACCAAATTGTGTGGGAATGTTGGTCTGCTGGAAGGCAGGATGGTTCTGCAGAGGGACCTGGACGGGCTAGATTGATGAGCAGAGACCAACTTTATGGGATTCAACAAGGCCAAGTCCTGGGTCCTACATTTTGGTCATACTAACCCCAGGCAATGCTACAGGCTTGAGGCAGAGTGGCTAGAGAGCTCCCTAAAGGAAAAGGACCTGGCGTGTTAGTTGACAGCTGGCTGAACATGAGCTGGCAGTGTGCTCAGGTGACCAAGAAGGCCAATAGCATCCTGGCCTGTATCAGGAATAGGGAAGCAGGAGTAGGGAAGTGATAGTTCCATTGTACTCACCTCTGGTAAGGCCGCATCTTGAGTATTGTGTTCAGTTTTGGGCCCCTCACTATAGGAAGGATTTTGAGATGCTAGAGCATGTCCAGAGGAGAGTGACGAAGCTGGTAAAGGGTCTGGAGCACAAGTCCTATGAGGAACAGCTGAGGGAGCTGGGCTTTTTAGTCATGAGAAAAGGAGGCTGAGGGGAGACTTTATTGCTCTCTACAAGTACCTGCAAGGCAGTTGCAGAGACATCAGGGTTGGTCTCTTCTCTAGTGACAAGTCATAGGACGAAAAGAAATGGCTTGAAATTGCACCAGGGGAGATTTAGGTTAGATATTATGAAGGATTTCTTTATTGAAAGGGTTTTCAAGCATCCGAATAGGCTGGGAGGTGGTGGAGTCACCATCCCTGGAGGTATTTAAAAGGTGTGTGTATGAAGTACCTAAGAACATGATCTAGAGGTGGTATAGTCAGGGTTTAGGCTGTGGTTGGACTCGATGATCTTAAGGGTCTCTTCCAAACAAGGTGATTCTATGAATCTATAAACACTCCTGTTCCCACTTATGATGATGATGATGATGAAGTATTCTCTTTGTATTCTTTAAATATCCTTTCAAGAATTTTCCAGCTTTTTATAATTTGATTTAATAGGAAGATTGATTGAATGATGCATAATAATATTGGATAGATTAATATTCTCAAGAAACAGTCAATTCAAGGTCCCACAAAATAATACTGATAATCTCTTCTTTTGCTGTTAGTTAGACTAGTTCTTTTACTTGGCACTTGAAGAGTTACTGAATAGGAGATTTTGTCATGGTTAATTGATATAGATTCCATTGCTCTAAAAACTGAATTACCATTAAGCACTGTGGTTTTGAACTTTTTGGTATGTTGTTCTGTTCACTATCATCAGTAGAATTGCTATATTTCCTAAAATATGATGTGGGTTGTTTTGTTTTTTTTTTTTGGTTTGGTTTTGGTTTGGGGGGGGGGTTGTTTGTTTGGGTTTTTGGTTTGGTTTGTTTTTTTTCCAAACCCAAAGATGAAACTGTTATATTGCTAAAATCATTTCATTCATATTCTATTAAGAAGTGGAAGGAAAATTTACAGAATTCTCTCTCCTATGACCAAATAATGAGGTATTACTGTGATAATGTAAAGGCTTTCACATAAAATACTTTTAAAATTTCTTTCAAAAAAGACTCTAAACAAAAATCCATTTAATTTAATTCATATGATGCTAACAAGGAATTCAAATACATTGTACAACCTATTGTCTATTAACAAAAACTCCACCAACAACAAAAAAACTTGGTTTGGGCAATGGTTACATCTTATATGAAATATAACAGATAATTTTCAGGTGGGTTTTTTTTCATGAATTTATGATTAGGAATGATGCATAAGAAATCTTTGGAACTGAAGTTATCAGAAAAAAATCAAATTATTTAAGCATTCAGATTTTTAATTAATAGATATAGATAAATATTTTAGTATATCCAAATGCTTATTTTTCTTCTAGAGTTTTAGCTGTATTAAAAGTGGAATGTAACAGATTCTTTTTCATCAGGAATTCCCCCAGATGAGGACCGGTGGGAGGGGAGAAAGAAAAGGATAGGGAAGTGAAAGAGATGGAAAGAGAGAAATAAAGAAAAAGAGGAAGAGATTACAGAGAGATATGTTTTATTTGACATATTCTCCCTATGGAACAATTAATTTGGGGAATTTAATGGAGTTTTTCACTAACTGATAGAGCTGTGCAATGTTTCTCCATTCTCCTATTAAAATATTCTAATTAAATCAGTCATCCTAGTCCCATCTGTTATATACTGCTCCCATGTGGGGTGGCTGCTGGATTCTCTCCAGGGCAGCCACTGTATTTAGCTCCCTTCATGGCTGGTTGGATGTCAGACACAGCAGATACTTGTTCTCAGTTAGAAATTACTGCTAAAATATATTTTGCTGTTACATCACACAGGAAAGAAACCCCAGGACAATCTGCCCATCATTAAAAACCGTAGCTTGACGAGATGAACTGAATCATATCTCCCTATTATTTTCTTTGGTGCTGGATTACTTTTGTTTTCTTTTGAGACAGAGAAGGGGAGATACATGTTGGAGAAAAAGAGGTGTCTAATTAGCTACTGAAGTATACTTTGAGCACTATTCTCTATGTCAGAGAAGAGGTTCCTTTATAATTATTGCTGTAGACACTGTTTATCAAAGGAATGCTACTGAGTAGATGAAAGATTATTTATGCAGCTACAAGGGCAACTGAAATGAAACACACTTGCACTAGAGATCTGGCTGTCACCAGCCCAGTTGCTTCCAACACTATGGACAAAATCCTAGTTACACTGAAGTAATTGAATTTTAAACTGACTTCAGTACAGACAGGATTTCTGTCTCTGAAGATAATATATATGCATCTGTCAACTAACTTAAACTAAATATGCTTCATTCACTCACTTGAATAAATGAGCTTTACATTTTTCAAGGTCAAATTTGTTTAAATTAGATCTCATTAATCCATCTCAGGAAGAAGGTTCCACCACTTTAGCTAGTCATATAGTTGTGTTGAGAGACACACGTTCAAGTGGAAATATTTATCATGTTTATACATTGATCAGTAGTTTATACTCTATGTAAAATTTGGGGTAAATATGTAGAGTCATCTTTAAAAACCAAACTACTATCAGCTGATTCACTAAGACTTTTGTTTCTCAGGCTTTTCTTGAAAACTCCCACACAACTCTCTGCATCTGTTTGCATTAATAGAATGCAAATACTTGTCAAAGGATGAAATGTGACAGCTCTGAACTGCTGTATGCAGTTTCTGTAAACAGTCCCTCCTTACAGGAGTCATGGGGTAAGAAAAGCATTTTACAGATTTGCACATGTAAAGTATAACCCCACAGAGCCTAGTAACATTTAATGGATAGCATAAGATTTGCAAACAGACTTCAAGAGTTAAAGCACTGCCTATGGACAATATTTGTGAAAAGTAATGACAAATGAAATGTTCAGAATACCCAACTACTTGCAGATAATCATTGCAGAGTGGGTCCTATGGACTTAATAAAATGTTTTTCCTTTTTTGATGTGGTCCATGAAAGTCCTAAAGAACTTTCTGACAGTAAAGGCAGGATTTTCCACTAAAAATTGGGGCACACTAAAAAAGTGTGCAGTGTCTACACATTTGCCTATACATTGTAAATGGTTGTGAAATTTGATTAGCTGAATCAGTGTTAATTTACTTTTGATCATATCCCCTCTCAGTCTTCTCCAGTCTAAACAGAGCCAGCTGTCTCAAACTTTCCTCACAAGAGGAATGGTCCAGTCCCGTAATCATCCTTGTAGTACTTCACTGAACTCTCTCCAGTAGTTCCTTGTCTTTGTTGTACTGGGGAGCCACACAGGACTCCAAGTGTGGCCTCACCAGGGCAAAGTAGAAGAGCAGGATAACCTCCCTCAATTATTCTTCTTAATACACTCCAGGATACCATTAGCCTTCTTGGCCATAAAAGCACATTTTGGGCTCATGCTCAACTACTTGTCCACCAGAACTCCCAGATCCTTCCCTGCCATGCTACTATCCAGCAGGTCAGCCCTTTAACCTGTACTGATGCTTGGGTTTCTTCCTCCCTAGGTGCAGGACTCTACATTTTCTTTTGTTGAAATTCAGTAGGTTCCTCTCCACCCAACTCTCTAGCCTGTTCAGATCTCACTGAACGGCAGCTCAGTCTTCTGGTGTATTAGCCACTCCTCACAGTTCTGTATTGTCAGCAAACTTGCTGAGGGTACCCTCTGTCCTATTGCTCAGGTAATTGATGAATATGTTGAATAAGACTGGACCCAGTACTAACCCTTGGGGCCCACTGCTAGCTACAGGCCTCCAAGTATACTTTGTGTTGCTTATCACAAAACTCTGAGCTCTGCCATTCAGCCAATTCTCAATCCACCTCACTGTCCACTCAATGACACTTCCTAAACTTACCTATGAAGATATTACGGGAGAATGTCAAAAGCGTTGCTGAAGTCAATGTAGACAACATCCCCTGCTCTCCCCTCATCCACCCAGCCAGTCATACCATGATAGAAAGCTATCAGATTCATCAGGTATAAATTTCCCCTTGGTGGACCCACATGATTATTAATGACCCATGGAATGAGAGGTTTCATTGTCTTTCCAGGGATGTAGGTGAGGCTGACTGTAGTTTCCTGGGTCCTCCTTCTTCCCCTTTTAGAAGACCAGAGTGACACTGGCTTTCCTCCAGTCCTCAGGCACCTCTCTTGTTCTTCATAACCTTTCAAAGTTGATGGAGAGAGGCATAGCAATAACATCTGCCAGGTCTCTGAGCACTCATGGATGCACCCCATCAAAGCCCATGGATTTGTGGATGTCATTTGTCTAAATGCTCTCTATCCCCATCCTCCTCAACCAAGGGAAGCTCTTCCTTTTTACAGACTTTCTTTCTTACCTTCAGTGTCTGGGACTCCTGAGGGCCAGTCTAAGCTGCAAAAATGGATGCATAAGGCATTTAATAACACTGCCTTCTCTGTATCCTATGTCACCTCACTCAGCAGCAGACCCACATTTTCCATAGTCTTCCTTTTGCTGTTGATGTACTTGAAAAAGCCCTTCTTGTTTTCTTTAACATGTTTTGCCAGATTTGATTCCAAGTGGGCCTTACCCTTGTTGCATCCCAACATATTCTGACTACATTTGTACACTCCTCCCAAGTGGCCAGTCCCTTTTTCCACATTCTGTAAACATCTGTAAAACGAATTAGGAATTCCTCCCTTCGCCTTAAAAACCAACTCATCTAGCATAGCAGAATGGTCAAAAAGCTATCAAAGTATTCTGAAACTGGAAGTAGTTAATAAAGATAGTTTGTCAAATTATTTTGAAAAATAGACCACAAAAATTTAAACATAAACATGTATATGCAGAATTCTGCTATTTCTTAACTCAAACCCACATTACTTAATGGTATATTTCTGTTATTATTAGATGTATTTTGATAAAATTTTCAATTTTTCCTCACTAAGAAATCTATACCGAAATGCAATTACATTACAATTATTCTCCTGTTAACTCATATAAAATAAAAACTTTAAAATATTAGTTTTAACACAAGATTTTTAGAACCATCTCATAAGAAATATTTACAAAAAATAGTGTAAATTAGGAAACTTTCATAATTTGTTATTGATTATGTTTTATTCTGAATTATTTCATTTTACTGCTGTTTTCATTATCTTCATAAAACTTTTTTTTTCCTTTTCTCAATTATCACTATTATTATCACTGCATAATTAATGATTAAACCTACAGTTCTGGTTTTGTTGGTTCTTTGGTTTTGATTGGTTTTATAGTTTCAGTGGTTTCTATTAGAGATCAGAAATGTTTGCCTTTTCTCAGCTAGATAGTACAGTTTCCATGTTGAGTGGGAAGGCCACCTTTTAATGGCCAGCTGGTTAAAAAAACAAACAAAAAAACCCAAACGAATAAGAAGCAAACAGTAGGAAACCACATCCTTGATACAAGCCTTCAGAAATATCAAGACAACCACAATAGGAGGAGGTAAAGTGATAGAATAGACAAGAGAGTCAAACATTCTGATATTTAATATAATTTTGGTAAGTCACAAGATATATATTGCTCTACTGCATGCCATCAGCCCTCCTAATAGACTGCAAAGTCTATTTCCCCAAGAGAGCACTGAACAATAAAGTAATGTAAAGGTTATTTCATGATGAAAAATGGTTCCATTACTTAACTGACTTTTCATAGTATAAAAATTGGTGATGGAAAATATCTATTAAATCATTACTGCTATTGAAGAATTGATCGATAATTTAGATATCTCAACAATGTATGCTTGATTTGGAGGTGTTCATGAATTATCACTGAGATTCCTTGGGGAAATAGAGCTTATGCTGAATATATTTTACCTAAGATTTAGTTTAATCTAGTTCTTTTTTATTGTTTTGATCCAGTTGCTTTTACTCCTTTCTGCATTCATAATTTCATTTTCTTTTTTTTTTTTGTTTAGAATCAAGGCCGTTTCAAACATTTTTTTCCAAGCTGTGATTTACTTAAGAAATATTTCTCTTCTACTTTTACAAAATATTTCTTGACTCTGATGCAAATTAGATCAAATACTAAATTCTCTAGTTCAGACACTAATACTTATTTCTACATTGCTTCGTGAACACCCATGCGTAGCTAAATGAATGCAAAATGGCTGCAAAAGATACAAAATCAGAATGGTAGAGTTGCATGACACTTTGCACAAAAGCAGATCACTGTAACCTCTAATTTATTTAGCTTTTAAAAATGCACATAAAATAATTTACTATTTTTTAC
The DNA here is from genome assembly GCA_022605575.1 of Laterallus jamaicensis coturniculus. Classification (NCBI taxonomy): domain Eukaryota; kingdom Metazoa; phylum Chordata; class Aves; order Gruiformes; family Rallidae; genus Laterallus; species Laterallus jamaicensis. The sequence continues at coordinate 1,978,094 of JAKCOX010000062.1, forward strand.
AAAAGAAAAATGTAATTTAGCATCTTTCTGGAAAATGTAAAGGTGTATAATAGATACATAACAAAAACTGTACTTAATTTTTCACTATTTTCCTTTTCATTTTTTGGAAAAATCCTGGTTATGGATTATATAGATGTATCACATTGAGGTTTCTAAATACTACATATCATTAATGGATGCTGGATCCTAGGATTTACTAAGACACTAAAAGGTATTTACGTTCCTGGCACAAGAATAAAAATGTGGCAAAGTCTAGTTAAAAAAAGGACAGCAAAGGAATATTGTTCTGTTGTTCACATCTCCTTCATGGTTTCTTTGCCTCTTTCATAGAATCATTAAGGTTAGAAAAGATCTTTAAGATCATCAAGTCCAACCATAAACCTAACTGCAAAGTCCACTATTAAACCATGTCCCTAAGCACATCTATGCCCATTTTAAATACCTCCAGGGATGATGATTCAATCACTGTCAGCAAATTTACTGATAGTAGGCTCTATCCCCTCATCTAGATCACTGATAAAGATATTAAAGACAATTGTCCCTAGTACTGAACCCTGGGGACTGGACACCAAATGAATTTGACCCCACTTTTCAGCCTGGCCATCCATCCAGATTTCTACCCAGTGAAGAGTATGCCCATCCAAGTCGAGAAAATCCAGCTCATCTCATTATCTCTTTTGGGACTTGATCTAATATTTCAAGAAGAGTTTTAAGATTAAATTTATTTCTGTGTTAATCCTTTAAGCTTTCCCCTTTGGACTACAAACTTCAATGGCAGACTGTTAAATTTCTTTTTTTAAGAATTAAGAACTAACACAATGTCTCAAAATTCTCACTTTAGCTGCTTAAACATTTGCTTTATTATCAACCAAACATTTAAATTTCCTAGGGAAGCACCCAAGCATTGCTTATTTTGAGAGAACGAGAAAGAGAGAGACAACCCTTCACAGTTATGTTACTGTCAACGAGCTATGCAGAATGTTGCCCCTGTACTTAATAATAAGCAGTAGACCTGAGAGTAAAACAGTAAACAATAATTTCCAGGACTTTCTACAATTTTTTTAAAACACTTCAAAGCTAATATGGTTTTTCTAGTGTCTTAGGTAACCTTTTACATGTCCTCTAATAAGACAGCTAACTGTTTCTCAGCCTCTGATGCTGAAAAAACTACTTGTGCACCTCTTGTCATTCCAGTGCTTACTGTTGAGCTTGTCTGCCCCTGGCCTTTGCCAACCAGCTTACCTGCAACTTCTATCTACCAGGTCAAGTTTTATCAGGTGTTCAATATGATCACATATCTGATATGGATTATGAGGCAGAAATATTTTTCTGGAGTGATTATAATCACTTAGTTACTAACCAGGAAGGTTCTGAAGGCTTTTTTTCATTTCTCTATACTTGAAAATAAAAGAAATAAATTTCTCATAAACAAGACATTATCATATATGACACAACTGGAACTATTTAGTGTTATCATTATTATATTATCTAAATAACAAGTAGTCCAATTGATGCTGCAAGGGATTTTAAATTAAAACTTATATTCAAGATTTTGAAACTCTGAAAAAATATTCACCTTCACAAAGTATTTCACATGCTTTGTTATACTATTATTCTTACCTTCAAAGGTAATTTTAACTAAATTACTTCAAATTATATGAAAAATTTAAGAGAAGTTGAACACTACATCAAGAGAAATAATCCAGCTGAGCACCCAACACTTCCATGCCCTCTGTAGAGATTGAAGACACTGCCCATATAACGGAAACAAAGAAATGTTTTGTTCCCAGATGATACTGAATCCAAAATAATTGGAGAATTAATTTGAAATAAGACCTTTAAGTAAGTTTCATATAATAGCAGTTATGGTTATTTCTTTGTTTTCTTCATTTTAGATAAAACTTAGATTATCAAGATATTAGTTCTATCAGTTTGAAAAATAGTTTGCATACATGCATGCAGAGCATTAGATTGAAATTCTACAGATGGTGAAAAATTCTTTTACTTCATGTTTATCTAAATTAATTTTATCTTTATTCTAAATCAGGGTATACTAGTCCCATAAAAGAAATTAATTATTTCTCCATCTCTCTCTCTCTCACTCTTTCTCTCTTCCCCTTGCTTTCTGCTCCCTCCCCACAAGGACATGAAAAGGCCTGCTTTTCTTTTTTACAGGTATTATCACAAAGGTTTACATTCCAAAATTTTATTTTCTCTGTCTCTTTCTCTTTGATTCATAAATATTTTTTCTTGTGTCTCCTTGTCTCTTGTACAAGTTTTGAAAAAGTGATGAAACTGCCATACCCTGAAGTTTATATGCTTTAATGAAACGAATACCTATGTATTTACAACTCTACATGATAATTCTTGACTATGGTACTTATTTTTCAGTGTCAAACTTTCTTTATGATACATAAAGTTTTCCATTTTGTGTCTTCACTTCTTTATTAAGGTATGCATAAAAAACAAAGGATCAAAACCAATATATCCAGTTTCATACCACAAAACTTTACAAGGATGACTCCTATTTAAATACGATACTGTTTCTCTTATCTGCTACTACTGTGCATGTGAAAACTGAAAGATATCATCTTCTGGGAAAAAAAAGAAAAATACTTTTTTCCTCTTTGTTATCTGAGAATAGTTCCACTGAACTAATGAGACTTTCAGAATGAACCCTATTAAGTAAAGCTGATTTTAGGCGCACTGTTTATAAATTTTTAGGAGCCCAAACCATCACATTAAACCTTAGAAAGTGACTCTACACAAATATTGTCTGACAGTGACCTAATTAGAGTCATTTGCATACTAATGAGACTTTGAAAGAGATAAGCAATAGCATGCTTGTAATAGATAATTAATTTGTGTTTCAAAATAAGCTATGGTTATTTAACCACAATTCATATGACACATTGAATTAGAGGAGTTGAGTTAGTTGTATAACAATAAACAACTGCTACAGCTTTTCAGTTTTACTTTAACTCCTGTTCAACAAATTTTCTTTACAGTGAAAAGGTAAGCCTATTCATTAAGATTTTGAATCTGAAGATTGTTTTGAAAATAAAAAAAAAAGAGAACTAGGAAATAAAATACTCCTGCACATCATAAAAGCATCAAAACCTGTACCATATGTTGCCCCTCATTTAGTATGTATATCGACATATCAGCCTCTGCAGCTACTGTATGGCTTCTTTTTCCACCTAATCATTTTCCTCCAGTCACATTGTTTTATTTATGCAATACATGACCATACTTCATAACTTGCCTTCCAGTGTTTAATTGCTTTCTGAACATTCTTTGTAAGAATAGAAGAAATTAGTAGCTTAAGGTTATATTATATGATTAGAAAAGACACTGAGGTATGGCTCTTGACATGTCTTTAACTGTGTGTTACTGTCTTCAAAACACTGAATTCCATCTAATTTCCTGTAAAAATGATGGTGAAAATATAAGCATCAGTCGTTCCTCACCTAATGTACACATAATTGAAAATTCCAAGTGGATAAGTGCTGTTTCAGGTTAAAAAAAACAGTTCACAAAGGTCTGATATATAATGAAATAAATATTCTTTTTGTGAAAGCTATTAATATCTGATCAATTTATATGTCTGAAAATGGTTTTGCTGATATGTAAACAGCTCATTTAAGTCTTAGATTAATATGTTTTTTTATATATTCCACTTTTTTAGTAAGTTTACTCTATCTGTACAGCATCTCTTTAAAGGCACTTTTCATATAAGGTGTAGAATAAGCAAAAGTGTTTAATAGCATATTGTTAACCATTTTTAAATAGCTAAGTGTAAAATTAAAAATAATTCAGTCTGTCATTCCACCCATACAATTACAGACACATCTTTGTGGATTTTGCTTTTATCTTAAAAGACCTTTTGTCTTCTACACGTGAACACTCAGCTTCCAACTTTGTACACTCCTCCCAAAACTCAGGTTGAAAATGTGGGCAGAGATTTTCCATTCCTACCTCAACTGCAGCATACACTGTTTTCATTAGCAGTGCTTCTTAGTTGAACTTTTATGGCACTGAATTCACTGAGTAATGTTGGTGTTGCAAATGTCTTTAGTTTAGGGTTCACACAGAAACATCATGAAGTTGCTTTATACTTTTTTCCCTGTGGTGCGACAATGTCCGACAGTGCTGTCATGACATAAGGAGTGGTGGACACTGATCACTTGCCTTGAATATTCAGAGATTGGCTGTACAGATGCAGTTAATGAGAAAAAAAAAGGAAAGAAAATATAAAATCTCTTTATTTTTTTAAAAAATACTCATCTGGAAGTGGGAATGTAAAGTTCTACATGACAAGATCAACAACTAATAGTAGGGGTTTTATTTCCTTTCTCTCAATGGCACTTAGAATAATTCACAATGGGCATGTTTGATTGCTGCAGATAAGTCTAGAATAAGTACTCAGAAAGACCAATGTCATAGCTAAGCTTAGCTGATAACTTTGATTTCATGCTGAATCCTGGAATCTTTCTTTTCTGTATTATCTTTGTTTTGATGGTAAAGACAGTTTAACACACATCCCATCCTACACATCCCAGACATTTGTTCCTGCCCCTGCAATGCCAATAAAATACCCCTGACCTCACCCAACTCATGGGTTGAAATAGAGATGGTATTTTAATGGAACAGAAAATGAAAAAAAAAAACCAACAAAAAAACCCCAACATATAAAACAAGCGATGCACAGTACAATTGGTCACCACCTTCAGACCATTGATGCCCAGCTAGTTTTCAAGTTGCAATTCCAGCCCTCAGCCAACTTTCCCCAAGTTATATAATGCCATATGATATAGAACAAAGTTGGGGTCAGCTGTTTTTGCTGTTTCCCCTCCCAATGTCTTGTGAACCACCAAGCTCCTTGCTGGTAGAATGAGAAGCTGAAAAGTCCTTGACGTGGTGTAAACTTTGCCTAAAAAACCCCAAAATATGTCTGTTATGAACATTATTCTCATTCTAAATCCAAAACACAACACTGGGAAAAAATTAATCAGAAGAAACCACCAGCCACTCGGAAGAAAATTAACTCTATCTCAGATAGCAGTAAAATTAATATGCAACCTTAACTATCTTATACACTTAGTTTATAAAAAAAATACAACAGTGACATTTATATTAAAAACAACAACAAAATCATGTGAGGAAGGGTAAGTCTGTGCTGGAAATATTCTATTACAAGCTTTGAGAACTTGGGGAGGAAAAATGTCCTAGTCATTGATAGAACTTCCCAAGTGAGTGAATATCTCTGTGTATATGAACTTCCTCATACACAAAAGGAAAGTAAGGCTTACCATGCAGCTGTACTTCATCCAAGGGGCATGGTGAAGTGTACCTCCCTAACGTGTTCAGGGCTATGAATAAGTCAAATGAAAAGTGCCTCCAGAAAAGATGAGGTGTATCAATATCTCCTACATTTTCATCTTTCATGATGCAAATCATGAAGCATAAAGTAAGTGCCAGTTAATTCACTACAACTGACTACAGAACTACAAAGGATTTGCAATGATTTATTAAAATTCTACTGCTAGAATGTCTTCATCTTCAAAACCATTAATCTTTGTTACAGGTAAAGCTGAGGCTTGCCTTTGGTTTATTTTCATAAAGTTAAGTCACTCTTCAGTAAAACATTACTGTTAACAATTACAATGTGCTTAGCAATGCTAAAAATATGCACTAAAGATATAATTGTGGGTGTACAGTTCATATAATAAAAGGACTCCACAGAGTGATTTTTCAGACATTTTATTTATCTTCATGGTAACCAAAAGGTCACTGACCAAGACTGACATTAACAGGCATTTACAGCAATGAACTGTCTACCTTTGCAACCACAAAGGTATCTAGATGATTAATATCACATTTGAATGGGTCCACAGAAAACAGAAAGGAAGCTGGCTAAAGAGCAGTGGTGTCTAGCGACAGACTTTTTGTTCATAGAATTTCCATATATAAGCATTAATAGTGGACTAATTGTGAAAAGAATAACAAGAAGTTCTCACATGAAATGTGTTGAAAAATTCATTTACTTTGATAGATTTCTGGAGACATGAACATAAAGAAGAGTATTGAGGAGCCTTGTTTGATTTAGACATTTATTTTTTTTTTAGTAGACACAGGAGCCGTGCTTTTTGAAAATACAGTATTGACCTGTGATATAATTTAGTTCTTCAGAAATTGAATCACAAAAGTGAAGAGTAGAGAAATTAATCTTGACATCAACAAATTAAATTGTGTTGATATATTGATATCCTTCAGAAAAATTACACTGATCATATTTGATGTATTGGAATATTAATGAAATCATCATATTATTATCAATTAAAACACTTTCAGTGTTTGTTAACACTGTTTTGGTTGATAATGTAGTCTAAAAAAATTATCAGAATAAAATATGACTACAGTAGTGTTAATTTTTTACAAGCTTGGTAATATGGTACATTCTGAAGTAAGTTTAAGAAATGTTCTTTTTGCAAGCTGCAGAATTAAAGCCTTAGTGCATACAGCTGGAGAAAGCTCTAGAAAATAAACCAACAAAACAGATAAAACTGGTATAATGAAACATTTTAAGAGTAGTTCCTTCAAGCGCTCCAGGAAGTCCTACTAATGGATGCTATGGCACCCTCTTTCTGTCAAGCAATATTAAAGATAAACATTAACTTTAGCAATGAAAGATGGTTAATTCTTCATGATTTTTGCCTAAGGATATCCATTACATTAGGCAGCAATTTTAGTGTGACTGGTCATATATCTAGCCAAGGTAAATAATAGTAATTGGGCCCTACTTAAACTCTGTGATCTGACCAAACCAAAAAGACTCTGGATCAGAATGATATCTTGAGCTTGAAGCTTCTTTACAGATAAGAACCCTGCAGAAATATTTCCATGAAGCTACCACAAAGTTGCCAAGATTGTCACCAATGCACAGAACCATGTGCTCAGTGGTAACGGAATAGCTCATTTGGGCAAGGACTGGCCTTCCAACAACCTTGGCACATGATGAAACAACAACAAAGAGATATAAAGTTCTTTACAGATTTGAAAAGTGTTTTCTCATTGTAAGTAAACATGAAATTAATTCCTGGTTAACCACAAGGTGTTCAACATACTAGATTTTGAAATACTCGGTATTGTTTTGATTTTTGATAGAAATCATAAGGCCATTAGATTAACTGGACCAAGCTCATGTATGTCAGAAAATGTTAGATTGTATCCCAATAAACCTGTTTTTAAAAAGGAACATGTATCACACTAAAACTTTGCTCATGTTGTGCTAAAATGCAAGTTCTGGTAGAGCAAAATATATCTTTCTCTGGTGAAAAAATGCAGAGCCTGAGATTTGAGACTGAATTTAAAAGGGATGTATAGAGTTTCTGCATGATGACCAAAGCCTTAAGTTTATCCTTTAAAAAAAAATTAAAAAATAGGAAAGTAAGTCAAAATATGAAGAAAATGCAGTTTAGGGAAAAGAAAACAAAGTGTTTGGTTCCATTTTCTATAAGGAACAGGAATAGTAGATAGGAATTCAACAAATACTGGGGTATATTTTGTGACAAAGCATGTCAAATACCTAATGGCAGGGCTAATTGAGTCCAAACTAATTGTTCTACTCTCTTATAATACCTCTGCTCTCTGAGGTTGATAAACAACCAAGCCCTCACATTATTCCTATGAAATAAAGAAGGGAGGAGGGTCTTTTTGCTTAAGAAACTACAACAGTGTCACCGATCTGAACAGGATTACAACTGCTTTTACATCGTATTTTCTCCAGTTCTGTCACAGTCTTTAATAACTGGCTCTTATCTATCAGTAGTTAGTTATCACATGGCATTAGTATATACTGTCTCCATGCCAGTAAATCTGTTTTTCTTCATCATTAAGAGCAAAATTTTATTGCTCTTGCAGTACAAAAAAAAGCCCCAACAAAACACTCTAAAAAAGACTTTCCTCCTAAATCTGCTGTCTTGTGACTCACCATTCATTCCAAGTTTTTGAACTGTAGAAGCTTTGTTTGGATGTACCAGTGACAGGGTATTTTTATTTTCCTAGGCTATGTGTTGCAAGTAAGAACATTAAAAATTATAAAAGCTTTCAATTACAGTGAAAAGCTAATGAAGAAAACTCACAAATCGCTTTAGTAAGAAAGATACTAAAAAGTTTTTGGTGAGCAACACTTGGGTGAAAATTGCCTATATTTATCAGATCTAAAATCTATTGGTGCAGGTTTCTTCAACCTGTCCTGTGACATGCCCCAGATATTTAAGCTGATTCCTGAAGAAACCATAAATATTTTTAATGCATTAAATAGACTCCTAGCAGCCTGTCTTTAGAGGGAAGCTGAAGACACTGCTGAATGTCCTAATACATTTCTTTATTATCCACAGATACCTCGATGATCAATCAGGCCTGATATGACATCAGGCAGAGTAGGAAGTCACTAAGGACACCAAGACAACCACAGTCCTTTTACCTTTTACATTTTACCTTCCCTCCCCACCCCCTGGTATCAGAGGTCTGCAAAGTCCTTCAGCATCAAAGAAAGGAGTTTGGCCTATTTATATTTTTGGTGACATGCTAATGAACAGTAGTTTTCCTCTAGACACAGTTCAACAGAAATCAAAATAATCATTTTCCCAAGACTCTCTCTCACTCTCTCCAACACTCAATCTCCCATTTTCCAACTTTCAGACAGCAAAATTCAACTTTGTTTGCCTTCTCAGAAGTTCTGAGTTAACGGCTCCAGCTAATTTCACTGTTCACAGAGTAAATATGACAGACAGTAATAGCTGTGGGACAGCTTATTTGCACTGTCTTAACACCAATCTTCAGCCAAACTCCTGTTGTTCTGTGCAAACACAGAACTGTAAAACGGTTCCCTGTCCCAAGATCAGGTATTCTACAGGGTTACCAAGAAGCAGTGAATATTATCATAAATTGAGTTTTTTGCTTTCATGTCCAATTTGTTACAGAAAGCTGAAATACCTAGCTTTCTACCAACTGGTGTAATTCTTCTAAGCTAGGTTCTGTTTTCCACAGTCCTTTTTTCACAAAGGTAAGGTACAACCTAAAATAGAGTCATTAAGAATTGAAATAACATCTGTTACCATTACTAAACTTAAGAAGACTGCTTCTTAAAAAAATTTTCAAAGATTTAATTATTTTTAATGTATGTGAAAGATTTTGAGATTTGGGTTTGGTTTTTTGTTGTTTTTTAGATTTTATTTTAATCTGCAGGATGGCAGTAATGAAGTGTATATATTGGGACATCTTGATAGTAGATGAAAATCCACTTGAAGAAACTGAAAATCATGAGTTATTCAGAAGAGATACATAATAACCTGATAATATGTAATAAGAATATTTAGATTATGTCACAGAGAAAAAAAGTAGATGTTGTTCCCATCTTCTCCTGAAGGAAAACCCCCACCAGTACAAAACAATTCATCTCTTAGAAAAATAATTTTTTTTTCTTTGATATTTCACTTCCATTGGCTTTTATTATTCTAACTAGGCACCTGAAAACCTTTGAAGAGTAACCTAAAAAGAGTGCTTGGTCTAACAACGTTTTGTGGTTTAGAATAGAGATACAGCTTCTTTACGGCTGGTTTTAGCTTTATATGCCACCAATCTCACACTTTTTTGTTAACTGAGAGTTGTTCCTTAATTCAGAAGAGAAGTTACCCTACCTGAAAACCTTTCCATGCTGCCATATTATTAGGATTCCCTTTGTCTTTGCTATTTTTGTGATGAATTTAAATGTTGTCAATCTGACCCTGTATCTTGCTTTGTTTATTTTTCTTCCCTCTACCCTGAGGCTTTCATAATGACTCAACGGGCTGCTTCCCCACTAGCATACCTGCAACTTTGCATACCCACACATATTGTCTCCTGATAACTCCAAAAAGCAGATTCTAGTGCTAGGGAGGGGGAAGGATGAGATGGAGGCAGTGGAGAAAATGTTTAGGGATTCCAATGAAATGAGAAGCCTCTTGATTTAAGGTCACTAAATCTACACTTATTTTCTTTCTTCATGAAAACATCCTTTTATTAATAGTGTTCCTCAGCTCAGCTGAAATGTAGCTCATACTGGAATACCACTTTGGAAATGCTTCATAGTATTACAACATAAATACAAACCCATAATGCTCTGGAACTAGAAGAAAAGATGAATTAAAAAAACCCCAACCAATAACAAAACAAAAAGTCAAGCCATAAAACATATTAATTTATAGTTCTTTCTTTTTTTCAGTATTCTATGTAGAATACATACACTTCGGGTGTATCTTCTATTTCTAAAGTGCTGTACATAACCACAAGAATAGACAATAGCAAAAAATAAACCCATATCCATTACTTAATGTCTTCAGCTACTATATATTTATGGTAGCAACACACAAATGTGGCTAAATCTGTATCTGAATCAGAAGTTTAGACTCTGCTGAACTGCAAACTCTGAGATGATGAGTCCCGACCTAAATCAGACCTCAGGCTTTCCACTTGAGCTACCACTAGGTTTTATTAGCTCACATTTCACTTTTCATCCTGAGTGCAAAAATAAGAGAGAAAAGTGTTTCTGCTAAGTGGATTCACACATGCCATGAGTTCTTTTACTGATGATTCCTCATTTTATGGCTGTAGGTTAAAAATGATGGTATGTAGACCCCCTGTCAGCTGAGAAAAAACTGCCCCAATCATTAAGCATGCTGTAAGGAGCTGCTCTTTTCAACGCGTAACCTACCTCTGTGAGGGTCTGCATTAAAAGTCACCTTGGAGATGTGCGATACTAGCTAGCAGCACATCACAGAAATGACATTTCCTTAAAAACAAAGGTCATATGTTCTGTTCACTCCAGGTAAAAATAGAAGAGGCCTCCAGCTCTGCTTTAGTGTAGCTTTTTCATGGCCTTGTAGCACAGAGAAGCCAACTGCAAAATTCAAAAATTGTGATTCTCCTGAAATAATTCCATTTTCTGAACTGGCATTCTGTTACTTTAAAAACCTGTGGTTCTTCCCATTAACATTTCTCTTGTATAACACATGGCAGTGGATTTTCCGGGCCACTGAGCAAGTGTGCCATGTGACAACTGAGGGAAGACAAGGGTTGAGAACATGGGTGGCTCCGTTATCATAAATGTAAGTAAGCAGTATGTGCAAGGAGAAAAAATAATCCTTTCTGCTGCATGAAGCAGCACTTCAAAGGAAATGTAAACACATCTGCACTTTATACCTTGTACATTAGACAAAACAAAAATACCACAAAATTCTGCTGAGAGACTCTGAAAAGGGGCATAATTAACTACCATTACATTCACTTAGGCTTCATCAGTTACAGAATTTCTTTGACCTCCTTACCAACACACTAATATAATGGAATCTGCATCAGTCAGGTCCATACTGATTTTTGTAGAGGGAAGTGCAATTAAATTACAAGTAGGTCTCTTTTCCATTCAAATATTCATACTGCCTTCTTTTAGTTGCGTTAACTGTTATGCTTCTCTTTTCTGACATTTCATCTTATACATTACCCTGTCTCAGATTTCTAGTGGCAATTTCATGGCAATACATAAAAGGGTGTAAACAGATTTTAACAAGGTGTGAGCCTGAGTCTAACAGACAATTCTGGTATAAGTCAATTGAGCTGATGTCCATAGAATTGGAATTGCAGTGAGGTAAGTGAAAGAAGAATCTCATCCAAATGATTTGTTAGACACATTGTCAATAAGATATCCATATAAATCTACTAAATTTAAAAAAGAATTTTCCTATTAACTTGATACAGTGTGTTTTTTTGGTTGGTTGGTTGGTTGGTTGGTTGGTTTTGGTTGTTTGTTTTTTGGTTTTTGGGGGGCTTTTTTGGAGGGAGGGTGTTTGGGTTTTTTTGTTTTGCTTTGTTTTGTTTTTCATAAAGTGTGAGGATCTTGGAACCACTCTTAAACAAGTTTATAAACTGTCAAGGAAGAATTAAGCTTTTGGGTTATCATTTAGCAGCACTGGTACCTCAGCACAAAGAATGACTACTCCATAATGATCTGCAAGCCTCTGTACAAATAATTGGACTCCTCTGGCATGCAGGTGCTTCACATAGTACCAATGAAACTGCAGGCAAGTATATCCACACCTCTGTGCTAGTGGGGTTTCTTTGCTAGAAACCCTTGAAAAATATTTTGTTATGACCTCACTTCTGTACAGTGCAATTTAATTTCTATATACTGAATTTGTGTGAGGACAGGTTTAACCTGTATGAGATTTTTTTTGTAACATTATTTTGAAAAATTGACTAGGATTCTGTTGCTACAGTTTCATGGGGAAGTCTGTTTGTTTGATTATTTGTGATGTTCTTGTAAGTGTTTTCAGAGATTGAAATCATTAAACAATGTTGGCAAAACACAAGGTATCTTGTGCAGCTATTTGAATATAGACTTTCATTAGTCAATTGTACAAAGCCACCTAGCATGCTCCTTTACAAAACAGGAATCAGATGACATACCAGCCCTTAGAAGGCATTAAATGGCAAAGGATGATTTTACAGTCTACCTAATAATCCTAGAGATGTGATCATACACATACACAGAGGAGGCTTGAGAGACCTGAGTTTGACTTGCCATTTATCTATTGGATTAAAAACTGATGTCAGGCAAATTACTTCCCTGCAATGAGACTCAAATTGCCACATGTAAAATTTAGTTCTTGAAATTTTTCTGCTTTTTAAATTGCTTTGACATGTCTGGACCAAAAGTGAAACACACAAGTAGTGTTAATAATGCCCACTCCCATGTACCCCACTGTTTCACAGATTCCATTCTGATTTTCTTACATGTTAGTTTAGATTTGTCTAATCTGTATGATGCTACAGAAAACAGTAAGAAAATATATATGCACAAACATCACTTATTACATTTACTGAAATTACTATTCTAGTAAAAAACCCACCCTATTTATTTACTTTTGGGTTAGTATTCTATCACTCACTCAAATGGTTCGACATAGAATCTTCTTTTTTTTTTTCTTCTCATTTAAGTCCCAGGAAAGGAAAGCTATGCTACTGTGATTCATCATTGCTACAGATATCTTTTAGACCACATAAAACAGTTTGTATAGTACTTTGTCTTCTGAATTTTCCCTGTAAAATTGTCACTGTCCCTCGATTATTCTATATGGAAAACAGAATGATTAAGTTAAAGTTCTGTTACATTCTACTAGTATACGTTGGAAATATGAATATATCAAATAAGAATTGCATATCACTAGGATTGTGTGCCGTTATTCAAGGACATGCCTGAGCTCTCTGCATTAGATTATAAATTGATAAATGCATCTGTAAAACTTATTTTCACTTGTACCTCTGTTCTTTAAAAAAGATCAAAACTTTCCTTATCTTTAAGTAAAACAATCAGTTTTATTCTTTTGATTTGTTGATATTGCCAGTCTTTATCTTTACTACTACCTGTTACTTTTCCTCCTGGAAAAACCTGCACCCAAAAATGTTTTGGTTTTAATATCTGTTTTTATTATTATTACTGGCTTTTTGTAAGGTACAAAACCCGATAGGCCATGTCAAGAATGAACTAACTACTTTATTTTTTTTAGAAAGAAAGAAAGAAGATAAATTGTTGCCTTGAAGAATCAGAGCCAACCTTTAGCTACTGAAACCAGATGTGCAGACCACATGATCATAATCAAGAATGTTATAGGCAGCACAGAGGCCATGGTCTGAGCACTGCATAAATCATTATCACACCTTTATCTACAGGTGGTCAAGGTTTCTATAAACTTCTTGAAGAGATTTAAAAGACAAATTGAAGAGTAAAGAAGTCCTTTTCCACACAAGATTGACAATGTAAGGTAGTGGTGAAAAATTCCACAAGCACAATTAAACAGCACAACTAATGGAAGATTTTCAGTAATTAATGTGCTTGATACAAATGCAAAATAATCAATAGGCCTGGCACACATTAAGCTGCTGCTTTTTAATTTTAATTTTTATGTTTTCTTGTCAAGTAAACCGCATGTACCTCTTCATAAACTTTTTCCTTTTTTGCCTTCAAATCAGCCCCTGGCCATTTACATTACCAAAGCTGGCAAATTCTTCCAGAGCCCAAGGCTTCTGCTGCAATTAGGTCTTTTACTTTGATCTCCAAATTGTTTTGTCTGAGCCCAGCTAGACTCTAGTCTCCTCTGGGCAGGAACTGTGTACAAAACACACTGTGGATACTCAGTAAATACAAACCTCTTATGTGAAATAACTATTACAGCCCAGATTTATGTTATGAAATATGAACTATTATCTCAGTAGATACAGAAAAAAATGGAATGCAGAAATGTAGGATAAATCCTGTTAGAAAATAAATAATAATAATCTTTTAAAATATCAAAAATAAATTTATGGTTTTGGAAAAGAGAAGAATTAATTTGAAAGTTCAGGTTTTTTAATCTTAGCCTCTTGCTCTGACAATTTTTTTATCCTTCCTACCAAAGATCTTGCTAATTCATTCCTAATTATAATATTTTGAGGACAAAGAGGTACATTTTTATTGAATTCTATTTCTAACAATATTAGAAAACAGTAGATGAATTATTGTCTCCTACTCAGAATCTTTTCTTCTTTCCTCTCCCGTGGTCCAAATCTCATCAACTCTCCCATTTCCCATTTTTACAAGTCCTTTTTCTGCCATCACTAAGAATTGGATACCTTTCTTTCCATTTAGGGTATCTTACAGTCTATAATTCTTTACAGATATTTAGTTATACAGTGTGAATCCTGAACTCACACACAGCAGCTAAGATCTCATCCATTGAGTTTTGTCAGGTGGGATTTCCAAGGTCTAAATAGAGGCAGTAAATGACATCTGAGACACCCGAGTATCTAAGACATATGCATCAGTCTGTGACACATGATGTAAAACCTTGGGGGAACTTGTGCTGTCCTGGACTTACATCTGGATGTCTGGCAAAATTCCCCAGAGCCACTAAGGTGATACCATGCAACCCTGCTTTACCAATACATAAATGCTGACAAGGTGAGAATAAAACATGATTGTCATAAGAAAGGCAGCAAGAGGAAAATTTACAATAAAAAAATTTTTTTGGAATGTCCTATTAATAAATTGTACACGTGTAATGTAAATGTTTGAGATACATATGTCTATGTTAGTCTAAGAATGTTAAAAATAAACATCAGTTCGACACCCTCAATCAGAGGTTAGCTGAATCTATACAATTTTAAAATTTGAATTTTTGAAGAATTAAATCAAACAACCAATCTTCACCTAGCTATTCAATATTTCATCAACTTAACTTATTATTCAAAAGTCTCCCATTTCATTGCAGCCAGGATAGTGTTACTTTCTCACATCTTTAACTAAACTGAAGCCCAGAATAACGTTGCACATATATTATGCTAAACACATTACTCCAAATTATTTTACTCATGCAGGTGCATAAAGTTGAGCATATGTAGACCCCTATCCAGGATTAGAACTTATATTTTTCACTTTATGAACTGCCACTGTACTAGTTAAGCAGGAAAACAATATTTCTTCAACAAAATAATTTGTTTCTTTATCACACTGGATACCATTAGCTATGTCTAAGGTTATATGGATTTGTCTTACCATTATAATAAGCCTTTTGGTGATGTTTAACCATTAGCTTTGGTCCCTTTGATCTAGAAATGGTTCAAATTTTACCCTGGAGACAGAAATGTACTACAGAGATTATCAAAGTTGGAATTTGGTTAGAAATACAAGTTTCAGCAATTTATAAGGAAGAATCATATATGTTATATCAGTTTAATTTGTTTACAGCATTATAAGAAGAACACTCCAGTAGAATTTTAAGCCTGTTGTGGGAACATTCTACTTAATCAACCATAACTTTAACAGAGCCTTGGCAGCCTTGGCATCCAACTTTGATCTGTTTCAATTACCTCTTAGACATTCCAAAATCAGTTGCTATAGACAGCATGAGTTAACAAACAAACAGTATTTGACCTGATAGTGTCAAAGCCAAAAGTGAGGCTTAATGTCAATATGTCTATTCCACAATCTTAGCTGTATGGCCAAGTGAAAACAGAAATTTAGCCATGCAAAATGAGGTGACAAACATGACAATATTTCTGGCAAAAGAAAATAAGTCAGAATAAGCAGTGTTCAGTCTTCTGCAAGAAGATAATTTTTCTACACTCAAATCAATTTAGACTTAACTCTGTTTCTGTACCACGGTGAATTGATGGTAATTATTCAGAAGTCAGGTGTAAAAATAATATGGAAAAAAGATAATGATTTCAACTATATGATACACTTAAACCTGCTTGCTTAATTTTCTCTAGAGGTCAGATTATGCTTATTTTTCTAAGATGAGCAGTAGCAGGAAAGCAGTAGATATGTTTCCTTTGTCATGCTTAGCTTCTTGTAATACTAACCATTGTAGCATTCAGAAATCTCAAACTATATTGTAATGCACAGCTGTATGGCAGCTTTAGTCAGTATACTAATCAAGCTGCCAATGAGAACAGGACCAATTATCCAGTTCGTTGTTCTTGACCTTGTGTCAAAATAATTAAAATAACCTAAGGAGATTTAGCAAATTTGGGCAATTTGAATGCCACAGAATGCCACGTCTCATGCTTAGTTACCTCCCTCCTTAGTGCTGTGGTCAGACCCTACATACATAGGAATTACTTTCTCAACTTGAGTACAAATAGGTTTATTTGTTCTGGTTTTGTTTTTCGGGTTTTTGCTTGTTTGTTTGTTTGTTTTACGATGGTGTAATTAAATAAATAGCATGCTTCTATTCTGTACATATTTTCCATCCATTTCTCTCACTTGAACCGCATATCTAACTTTGACTATAAACTTCAGACCACTAAATTTGTTGAAAGCATTTTGTAACACCTGCAAATTAGATGTGCTTCATATCTCAGCAACTGCTGTGCAATAGCAATGATTTCACATTTTAGTAAAAGTCGGCAGAAGGGTCCGTTGTCTCATTCTGTTACTGTGATAACAAATTCTTAGTACTTAAATCACAACAGTGAAATAAAGAGTTTACATAGAGGAGAAACAGCTTCTACTCTAGAAGTATGAAGTTGCAATGTGTGAGAGCCTTTATTGGTAATTTTCCACGAAGTATGTAATCTGGTAATTTTTAAGGATGTAATCTAAGATTTCTTTCTGTGTTACAAATATATAGAAACTGCTTCCCTCCTATGTAACTGACCAATAAACCTCTACAATGGAAGGTGGGCAAAGGTGATGTGTCCATGAAGCTCAAAGAGTAACTTTGGGTGTGACTGACCATTCCTGTTGCAAAGCTGACTGATCTCTACACAAAGCGGACCAGAGGTTAGGTAAACAGCTATGTCAGCTCAGTGGGTGAGCTGGTGGTGTAAACGTTGCTCTCCGAGTTCGCTAAAAGATTGTGAATATCTCCATGAGTTAGCCACATCACTGCGGGCCATGAGGATGTCAATATGTTGCTCAGACCAACGTAAGATATAAAAAAATAAACAAAATAATTTTGAAGAAAGCATTGGGCAAGAGTTGGCTTCCAACCCACCTATTTCTTCCCAGCTACTGGGAACACCCAACTTTGTGTCTGAACATATTATACAGACAGGTAATGGGATGCCTGGAGGGCCCCTCTAAAGTGCCTGCATTCTAATGCACACAGTACAGGGAATAAACAGAATGAGTTAGAGATCGGTGTGCAGTTTCAGGGCTACAGTCTTGCCGGGATTATGGAGATGTGGTGGGAGAGCACTCTTTAGCCTCTTCCAAGATCTGTTTGAATGTATACTATGGGATAAGGCTCTGGCGGGGAGGAAAAGGCTAGCAAGCTGGTTAATATCCAAGCTCAAAACCACTCTATCGCAAAAAATACAAAGGTGAAAAACACCAGGAGGCTTGTGTGATGATGCAATAAAAGGTCAGGAGGGTGGTGGCGAGGGTCTGTGGTGTGTGCGCATTCATTATTTACCATATTTGTCATCTTTGACAACTGTTATGTGTAATGAAACCCTACTTCCTGGGAAGTGGTTGGGCATCACCTGTTGATGGGAAGTAAGAATAAATATTTTGTTTTCATTTGCTTGCACATGCAGTCTTTGCTTGTGCTTAATTAAACTGATTTCATCTTGACCCATGAGTTGGGTTTTTTTTCCATTTTATTTTCTCTGTCCATGTTCTAGAGAAGAGGGGAGTGGTAGAGCAGCTTAATGAGCACCTGGCATCCAGCCAAGGTCAACCGGCCACACCTCAGTCCCTGTGAAGAAGATGGATAGAGTTGGGACTATTTAGCCTATAGAAGACTCAGGGGGATCTTATTAATCTAAATAAATAACTGAAAAAGAGGTGTAGCAGTCCCTTTTCAATGTTTCTCAGTGACAGTACCAGTGGCAATGTTCAGGAATGGATACACAAGAGATTCCATCTGAACATCCGGCAACAGTTTACTTTGAGGGTGACTGGACACTTGTATAGATTTCCAAGGAATCTTGTGCAGTCTCCACCATTTGCGACATTCAAAAGACTTCTGGATACGGTCTTGGGTAATGGGATCTAGGTGGCTTGGATGAAGCAGGGGTTTGCACCAGATGACCTTCAGATATCCCTCCCATCTTCAAACATCCTGTGAATCACAACTGGCATTGAGATTAAACAGCATCTTGTAATTGCTGTATTTTACAGTCGATGTTGCTTGCTGTAGATATAGTATGACTACTAAATAAAAAATCCCATATAATATTAAATATCTGAAATTAAGTAAATTACATATCAGACATTGCATCCTCCATGCATGGAATATCTAAAAGAACCCTATTGAAGAGTTTTGGACTCTGACATCTTGACATAAAGATCCCTGACAAAAATTCTTACAAGCAGAACTCATTAGTTTTACTATAAGTACTGTGGTACACAAAGAGATCATTCCATATGGAAGAATTAAATACTTACAAACTCTGTAACAACAAATTTGGTAGTCCTGTATTTTATTTTTCCATCATCTCTCTGATATGTATCTTAACCATCAGGCTCATATTCTTTTCCATTATACTTGAATGCTAAGAGAGCTTCCTTAATGAAGAAACTCTAGAGTTTGCAATAAATGTTTTCTTCTTTTTGTTTGATTTGGTTCCTCCATGTCAGACAGCCTGAATGGCCTTTGTGTTTATTTCCTATATAAAATCATAACAAGCAGTGAAACAACCATGCAGTGTAGGTTTAAATTAATTAATTTCCACTTCCAAATGGATAATGATTTCAGAAATCAATCCTCTTTTATCTCCTTAGTCTCTTATTATTGTTTTAGCTAGAAGCCCGGTGTTGCCAGCAATTCTTTCCAAGGATGGATTTAACTGTGGGGAAAACTGATGCTGGCATGGACTTTTTTTTTTTTTCTAAACTCAAATATCCCAGCTGTCATGGTTTAACCCCAGCTGGCAGCTAAGCACCACACAGCTGCCCAGTCACTCCCCAACAATAAGATGGGAGAGAGTATCAAAAGGGTAAAAGTAAGAAAGCTCATGGGTTGAGATACAGACAATTTAATTGGTAAAGCAAAGCCAATCATGATGTCATGTGGTCAGTTGGGGTCAGCTGTGCTGACTGTGTCCTCTCCCAGATCCTGGTACACCCCCAGCCTACTCGCTGGTGGGGTGGGGTGAGAAGCAGCAAAGGCCTTGGCTCTGTGCAAGCGCTGCTCAGTAGTAAGTAAAACATCTCAATATTATCAATGCTGTTTTCAGCACAAATGCAAACCACAGACCCATACCAGGTACTATGAAGAAAATTAACTCTATCCCAGCAAAAATCAGGACACCAGCAGTATTGGATTTAAAAGTTATATGTTGTATATATATTGTAATGAGGAATGGGAAGTTTTTTAGAACCTACCCTATGTCAATAGCTTCCAACAACCACAGGGAGGATCAGTCACTAGGATTTACCTAGGCTCCTCAGATGTCCAACCCATAAATGTTTTTGGGTTTACTGTATGATTGATTCAACACGATACTCTTTTTTTTTTTTCCCCAGAGCAGTAGCAGCCCATTTTTCATTTCTTTTTCTCATGTAATGATATGACATTTAATATTTCCAGTTAATTTATACTGATGAATACCTAGTTAAGGTAAATCTATTTTTCAAGGGAAGGTATGGGCATAAACATTGAAAGCTATTTCATTAAGTCAGTGACCTTTTTAAAATGAATTCCTGTTGATAAAATAAAGCTGGATACCACCTAAAGGCAGAAGTAAGGGTAATAGAATTTACATGTGTATTGGTTTCCAAGATTGATATCCAGGAAGAAAACTAGAGGGACAGCTTACCTCAAAAGCACAGGAAAGCTTCTACTACATTTTTACTATCTCTGAGCATTGTAAAATTTGCGTTTAGTTTATAATAATATCAAATTCCCAGTGACTGATTTATTTTCATTTCATACCTGTTAATACTGGAGTTTAACAGTGTAATTTTATAATTTGATTTTTACATTTATGCAAGCATGAAACTAACACACTTTTAAACCTTTTTCTTTCAATGGAAGAAAAAATATATACTGGAGTAAACCACACAAACCAGCAAACATGTTAACTATTTCCTTCTCGTACTCCCAGATCCAGTATTCTAACTGCCTTGTGAATCTGCTGATACTAAGCAGACTGCCAGCAGTGGTCCTCCAGATTATCATCAGAGCCTCCAGGGAAAATAATCATTGCACTAATGACAACTTTTAAAGTAAACACTATTTCTATAAAATCAAAACATCAGCATTTGGGGAGACTGGAATCTCATTTATTTACATCAATAAAATATGCACCTTAGGACACGTTAGGTCACAGTTGAGAAATGTATTGCCTTTTCCAGTGTTTTTAGAAGGAATGAATAATGACAGTGGAAAGGCTTGGGTTCATTAAAGAAAAACAAATTTGGAGCACTGCAGCTCTTTATTTAGAAGGAGCTTGTGATATGAGCTGACAGTTGCTTTGTTTAGACAAGTGTCATAGCTTTATTTCACTGACCAAATTTTCTGAAGTCAAATGGGACAGTATTTCTGCATGCCCACTAGGCAAATGATAGCATCAACAGGAAAACAACAGTTTCTAACTATGATTTGGAGAGAAACTCTAAAGCAAATAAACTTATTTTGAAAGGAATAGTATGCTTTGAGTTAATCTGAACTTTTGCCAAGGATTAGCTGCAAATGAGTTAGCAGAAATTTGGTCTCCAAATCTCTGAGTTTCCTCTTTAATTATAGTTTCATTCTTTAACCTTCTCTTGTGCCCACAATCCTATTTGTTCTTAAAATCACATTATTGAGTATTTAAGAATTCAATGTCCTGTGCTATGATAGTGAATGGAAGTCTTTCTTCTACTTCCTTTTTCTAAAGACAATGTTTATTCATCAGTATTGGTGTTCAAATCTGACTCCCAGTGTACAATTCCTCCTTGTAAAAAGCAGTGTCTTTCTGAAACAGATTATAAAGAAAGTGTTATGGAAACAGACAGAGATTAAGACAGATTTTAGGACTAGGAATAGAAGCAAATGAAATGAAACAAAAAGAAGCTATTTCAATAAAGGATTTACTCAATAATTTTTTTACAAAATATTGATATGCACATAACCAAGCTTGATGTCTTTTCACAGTAAGAAAACTTCCTGCAAAAGTTAGTTTTTATTCTTGCTTCCCCAAAGCTGTCTGGAAGCTGTTTCAGGATTCAAAGTCCTCCAACAATCTCCAGAATAACTTTTCCACAGTCAGTAAATGTATTTCTTCCTCTGCCGGCACGGTCTGCCATCTAACACAGTTATTTTTCTTCCTGACTGTTTACGCAGAGGATGTATTTATAGAGAGCACCAATTTCCTCTCACAGGCACCACATGACTTTGCCAGCCAAGCCACCCTCTCTCATGGCCCATCAAATCTGTACACAGCAGAGAACCAAAACTTTTCACTAGAAGGCTTTATTTGGAACAGGGGTGACTAGAGCTTTGCTGTGCAGCACTGTGCTCAAACAAAATGCTGGATTAAGAAGCAGGAATGGTCAGCATTGGCCAGCTGTCATATTAATTTGGGTTTTCTGCTTCCAGGATGCCTTAAATTATCCAGGAAGGTCTGTGATCCTGGTGTTTGTCATGTAACAAACAAGTTGAGTAGCCTTATTCTACTTCAGTTCCATTTTGAATATGTATTTCTAGACATGAATGACTACATTTGGCATGCTACTTCAACATAGAATTTCTCCATTCTTGTTTGTTACAATTCCTCTATCACTACAGGAATTCTGAAAACTTTGGATATCCACATGTGGTTCACAACTTTTTTGAAATTAACAGCTGATGTACCATTTCTTTTCTTTCCCTCTGAGATGATAAAAATGCAGTTTCTAAAATAAATGATTGCTGGCAGTCACTTATTTCTATTATTTTGCCTTTTTACTGTTACTTGCCAACTGTCTGTGATAGACTCCTCAGGTCACAAAACTCTTGCTTTATTTTAAAAATTGAAAACAGATGATAAATTCACTGCAATAATCATGTCACATTCCCACAGTCAACACACTGTATTCATAAAGTATCATTGAATATGACTACACGTACACAACAGGAAAAACAAAAAACAAGAGAACCAATCAATACTTATTCTCTCTAATTTCCTGTTGGTTACTGCTCAGTTTAATATGTATATTGTTGTTTGTTTATTACCTCAGTTTACAAAGTCATTAAGTTAGATTTGCTAGACAATAAGGTCCCAGTAATCTTGTTTTGTATAAAAATATTGCTTATTTCAAGAAAATCTTACTGTTTCTTTCCCTGGATATGCAGACTTTAGACAAATTATTAGTTGTTTTTCCTGAAATATTGGAAAAATAAATACAATACAAAATAAAGGAGTTAAAAGCAGGGATGGCTACATCCTTGTTATGTTCTTAATTTCTTCCTGTGTTTTCTTGTATTTATTATAAGTCTTCCATTTCAAAGATAGTAGCCAAAATATCATTTTCTAGTTCAAAAATATTTTTCTCCTCTTGGGAAGCCATTTTACCCCTGTAGACAGCAACATAACATCAGAATTACATTGCTTGTGCTCCAGTTAAAGTGTTGACTAATTGCTGGTCGGTTTTGTCTTTCTTGCCTACTCAGCTTTTGTGTTCTTGCATCCTTACACTGGTCACTGACTATTTTTCTGCTTCTACAGTTTGCTTTCCAGCTTTTTGACTGTTTTCACTTGGGCACATGCTTCCCTCAAACCTTTGTACATAAACATCCTAAAAGAAACCTTACATGCGTATTTTCATCTGTAACATGTAAAGAGAATGACAGATAATTAAACTTTAATTAAAAAGAAATAAAGCCACAAGAGTGTTTATATGCTTTCTTAATGCTAGAAGTGAACCTTTGGAATGGTAAATTCTTGGAACAGACTTAAAGAGAAATTGCCCACATTTAATTTTAATGTGATTCAAAGGAGATATAAAAAATACAGTGTCTCATAAGCTAGACCAAACATTGCTCTGAGAGATTCTCACAAAAAGTTATCATAAGATAAAGAAAACAAATGTACTTTCCTGTTTCTTCCAGAAGAGACCATTTGAACATACTATGTCAGGTCATTCTGGTCAGAAAATGAGGTGTTCTTTTTTAAAATTTCTTTTGCCAAATGCTGAAACAAAAAAATGGTGCAACAAGAATCGGTTGTTCAGCTCAGTGAACCCTTATGCTTCCTCTTGTCCGTATGAGTTGAAGATCCTGGTTAGACTACATTTCATGCTCCCCCACAATTATCTGAGTCAAGCTTCTCTTGAAAAGGTAAGGTAGTGCATCATGAAAGAATGAGAGCATGAAGTAAGAGCACTTCTGCCATCATAAAACACTGAAGTAAAGATCCCAGGTTATAGTATCTCAGCTTTTGAAAGAAAGGTTGCAGATTTTATCTCTGAAGTGAAAAATCCCCCCAAATATATCTTCTCCTTTTTCTTGTTATTAAATTAACAAGCAAACAAACTAACAAAACCCACTTTTTTTTTTTAAACAAATACTACTCTTAGGCTTGCACATACAGGTTGTATTTATATAGGCCTCTCTTTCCTTCATATACCGTGTCTGTCTGAAAGCTTTACCAGGATCCTGCCTTCAGAGATTCTTTCACATTTTTTCCTTTAAATAAACCATTTTTAATTTGACATAAAAAAACATAAAGTATGGCTCTTGAGCTTGAGATGAACCTTTAAACTGAATTTTGCTTATCCAAGCCAGAAACAGCTGTACAAGGAGCTGGCTTAAACAAGCCTACTGCTGCAACTCATATATTCCTGCATCACATCCTCCATCTGCAGTATAAGTTCATTGTCCCTAAATATTGTATTCCAGAGTCTTTCTCCCTACAATTATATGAGCAAGGAAATATCTCCAAGTCCCTTTATTGACTAGATAACCAGCATTTAACCTTTAAATGCTTTCCCCAATAAGTAGTATGAGAATTTTTAAGAACATTTTATAACATTACAATTTTGATAAAATTAAACATGTTTCTCCTACCAAGTGTTGCTTGCTAACACTATATTTGCTATGCAAAACCTTGGAGTGGGCAATTATCTACAACTAATTAAGATAATATTTAACTATCAAGCAGTGTCAAATAGTTGAAATGGATTTGGAATACCCTAGTAAGTTACAGAAGCCAAGCCATAGGTCTGAGTTGGCTGGGCAGGACCTCATAGGAGACAAGGAACCAGCCCAAACAATGTGGTTAGAGGAAAGGGGGCCCCTTGGGCTATATTTGCACTAACAATCTATGGGCTGTGAAAAACATGGCATTACGTCAAAGCAGTTCCCCTGCAAGGCAGTTCAAAGTGGCTGGTGCTGATACTGCACAAGAACAATGTTCGGCAGCACTTATTGTCTGCATCCACACAACAGAGCGTTTGGCTGCAAGCTGCTCTTGAACCTGGTAATGTTCCTGAGGCATTAGGACATAGGTATATATTTGTTTTGAGGTATTTTGGTTGGTTTGTTTGTTTAAATCTAATTCTCCTACACCACCATCTCACCCCTCCTCTTTGTTTTCTTTTTTACCTTCTGGGGTTTTGTTGTCATTGTTGGTTTGGTTTGGGGTTTTTTGTGGTTTGTTTTTTGGGGTTTTTTTCCTCTTCAGTGCTTAGCAGATCCACACTTGGGACAATTTCACTAGATGTGTAGGATGTTTGGGGTAGGTTTTGCCTGCTGTGGGTTATAATGTGATGGTGCATGACTGTGCTCAACTGGGTTATTCCAGTAGAAAACCTGATATACATTTAAATAAAATTTTCAAGGATGGAGAAACACATCAGTGTCCTTGATAGTACATAGCCTCAAATAAGCACATAAAGAATATCAATGCAATTTCTGATCACATTCTACTAATGCATTAAATAATGTGATTTTTCTCTCTTTCAAAGCAGTATTTACAATGGTCAGTGTTTCAAGACATAACTCATTTAAGCATATATAGCTACTGTTCTGTATTGTTGGAGCTCAGCAGATATTTTTGAAACACAAGGAATATTCAGATTCTTTGTTTCTGTAGATGACAAATACAGTCTTATACCAGTCTCCATATTGAAAGACAATCTTAAGCTCAATAAAATTTATTCTTCATAGCATAGCTTTCAATCGGTTAGGCAGAAGGAAATTCAGTACATTGAAATGAAGTGTAAAGCTCTATTTGATTATGAGTAACTCATAAGCTAAGCTATTTAAGGTGTACTGAATTACATCAACAAATTCTAGTGGGCTTATAACTGCAAAATACACAGACCTGTAGACATCATACTGGTTGAGCTGATCTTTCCTTCTATCCAGAAAAACTCTAAAGTAAGAGTCACGTCTGTACAACATTGGGATTAGTCTTAGGGTCCTCCCATAGGATAGATAGCAAGTATGCAAGCACAGCAGCAGACATCCTGTGAATACATTAACTAAAAGTGCTAGCTGTTGTAGGTCATTATGTGTCCTGCAGGAAAGAACATGCAAAGCATGACAAGAGAATAGGAAGGAGGAGAGGGGCAGGAAATTCTAAAGTGCCTTTTGGCAATTTTTATGAGTTGTAGATAGAGATACAACACGGGCCGTTTGGGTTGCTTCAGGAACATTTAAAAAAAAAAATCACAAGTGACCATTTTTGTTCACAAAATAATGAAAATTCACATGATGTTTTTACTTCAATATTATATATATTTAAAGCCTCTTAGTTTATATATTTTCCTGCTGATACAGGTTATATTTTGACTGCTCCAAGTCCTGCCCAGTCACCTCAAATCTGTCTTGACTTCTGTATCTCACTACAGCATTTCAGCACTATTCCAGCTTTTTAACACTGCTGTATATTTATGTATATGACAAGGAACTCCATTTTCCTAGAAAAGGCCTGGAAAAATAATAATCACATTTGTATAGGTCTTGTCCACCCAATTTTGCCTTTCCACCATACCCCTGTTGTCAGCATAACTGACCAAATTAAATCATGACTTCCTATAAAGTACTATACTTAATTTTTCAGATAGACTTTATGAAGATCAATACATTCATCCATCCACCTAATCTATCAAATTAAATAATTAGAACATGAAGAATTTAAAATACCCCAATTAATAGAGTCAAAAAGAAAGAGTCTCATCTTTTCAATCTTTCTTCAAGTGCTAAATGCAGAAAAGACTCCGTTGTGAAGAACAGCTGCTGTCTGTTTACTAATTCTTATGCCTGTTTTTGGGCCAAACACACACTGGAATGCATGCAAATCCAATTATTGGCCTTTTTCCAAAAGTCACCTAAAATTAAACTTGAATAGAGTTAATTACATGGTTATTTATCACCCATCTAAAGGAAAATGTGAATGCCAGTAACTCACTGCCTAGATCACCTGGAAATTAAAAGTTTCATGCTGCTGAAACTCCTTATCCTGTCTTGACTGACATGTCAGTATCCTGGACTAAAATTAAAACTAAAAAAATCCCCAACCAAACAAAAAGAGTGTGTTTTGTCTGGGGTTTTTTGGTTCTTTCTTTCTATGGCAAGCAGATTACCTTTAACATACGCAATTGGAATTAAAAGATTGGAAAAGTATAATGGCAGTATCACACTCAGTCTACTGCAATTGCAAGCAAAAAAGGGATAAAGTTTTAATCCAAATGGGGTAACAGAATAATGAATTCATGTGCTATCAGATACCACAGCCACACAAAACTTCCCGTCTCTTGGTTGAGATGCCATCTGAATCTCAGTCTTTTTGTATGTTCAACATCTTCCATTACATGTACAGTGCTTGCCTAATTCTCATTTTCTGTGTCCTAATTGTAAAACCTTACATTAAACATAACTCCAAATTAACAAATCACAAATGAAAATCACAAATTCAGATTCAAACAGAAGTATCTTAAATCCTATGATTGATATCTCTGAAAATAGTGTTATGCACCCACTTTGGATGAGCCTTAGGAGTCTCTAAGATTGTGGAAAGAGTGAACAATAAAATCAATACCAAGATCAATCAATCCATCTTCCTTCTGGCTAGCGGGCAGAGAGGAGGCATGAGAGTGAGGGAAAGATGTTCTGAAAACAGGAGCTACATGGTTTATCTCGCACTCTTTTTTGTGGCATATATGAAATCTTCAGTCAGAGAAAATGGAGGTGGATTAGTTTCGTAAAACGTGTTTCACAGCACCTGTTCCAAAATGTATCTATAATATCAATTTATTTACTGTACCATCATTGATGTTCAAAATACCAGACTCTTCTGCAGCCACATAATTCAGCAGAATCAGTTTAAACCTGGAACTACTGTGGTTATTTAACAATAAGAATCAGTGTCTCTTGTGAAATAACTAAACAATCTAAAATCGAGTAACTGATCGTCTCTGAAATGTGAAGACCCGATTGAATAAAAAGATGCTGTTTTGATTACATTTATCAGATCCTGTTTAACTTATCTCAGCAATTCAGCAGTGATCTGTTTAGTTATTAAACTCACATATCACATCGCATAAATGTTTGCCTTTTCAGATTTCTAAGGCAAGACTAACATTTCTACAGTAATACAGTTTTTCATTGGGCTAATCAGAACTTTAAACCATCCACAGCCAATTTAATAATAAGAACCAAAACTTCACATCAAATGTAAACATTAATCAATTTTATGGTAATAAAGTCTTAAGGGTAAATTGGCAGTTAAGTTTTTTATTTAGTTTACTTTTTCTGTGATTACATTGTGTATATTAAGACTATGGAGATATCTTGCAAACGTCTGATTTCCTAAACATTGGAATAAGAGTCCCTGCATTAGTATAGCATATCAGCATTCAAAGCCAACCACAAAACATCTCATTCTGATGCCTAAAGATCTGAAACTCCATTTTCCCTGTAATGCAATTACAGAAAATCACACATACTCAGAAGAAAGCAAATACTAGGATCCAGACCCCAAAAGGCACTTAAGTACCTAACTTCAACCAAATTAAGCAGGTATTACGTATTTACATACCTTTGTGGATTTAGGACTAAACTGCTTTCAATTTAATTCTCCCTATTACATGAAGAATAACAGCCTATTTGGGTCCCTGTACCATAGACTTAGCTATTTTCACAGGAAATGTTTTGCCTGAGAGTACTTACTGAACTTTACCAATGGGTAAGTTTGAAGAGAGAGGAAAAAGACCAAGATGGGAATGTATCTTTTTAACCATCTGATGTGGTTTGCAGAAGAGTGAGAAGGGAATGAGACAGCTGCAGTTGCCACCACTGTCACCCGCAGCACCCACAAGGAATCTGGCATGGGCAGCCACAGCAGCCATGCCTTGGCCCACTCTGGTTTGTTACCTCACCTTCCTACTCAAAAACCTGTCAGGCACTGCAGGAGTGTTGCTGAGGGAAAAATAGAAAGAGGCAGCTGGTCTGCAGCATAATTGAAGAGACAGAGCTGCTTCCACAAAAGCTGGGACTTTTCTGAGGGAGGTTGTTACGCTGCTGCTGTTGAAGACAGTCTGAGACTGATGCAAATACAGGAGCATCCATTCTTATTGAAAGGTCTCCTCTTCCCAGACATTCTCCTCAGCCCAGACATTGCATCCCAATTGAAGCGTTACAGACTTTTATAGGATGGAGAAATGGAAATGGTGAAACCAATCAGGCACGTATCCATGGTGAATTGAACAAAGAATAAATTTCCAGTTAGAAAGCTGAAGAGAGGAAGATAACAAATCAAATTTCCATTAGCATGAAACCACAGACTTGAAAGTCCTGAGCTGAGAGCCTGACTCTGCTAGTCTCACATTTTACATGCAGTGGTCAACTGAAAACAAGACAGCATCATGTTCCTGCACCTCCATTTAGAGCTCCCAATTTAAGATGGATTTTGTGTCCATGATCTTACCTGACTACCTACACTGGTAATTGAGTGAACTTTTCACCAAAATCAACTGCCTTGACTATTAAAATAAAAGAGACTAAGTTTGAGTTTAGCAGTTTGTGATTATAAAGTTATCAACTATAGAATATGCCTTTTGTTTCACGCTGACCTAGTGGACTACCTGCAGATCCAATTTTTTCAAACTCTTAAACTGTAAGGTAAAAAATACCCACTCTATCCTCACTACCAATAAAAGGAGCAAACAGTAACAAATTAGCCAACACAGTAAGTACAATACTCTTTCAGAGAACCGTTCTTCTTTATACATTCTTCTAGCACAAAGCTATTATGTTCCA
This sequence comes from Laterallus jamaicensis coturniculus, assembly GCA_022605575.1. NCBI lineage: Eukaryota > Metazoa > Chordata > Aves > Gruiformes > Rallidae > Laterallus > Laterallus jamaicensis. The sequence goes on from JAKCOX010000062.1 coordinate 2,007,844, forward strand.
ATCTACAACTCCATTGAAGGCTATTATAAAAAAAAATCCTCATGCAACTCATGATATTAAAACAGCTTCAACGCCCTAGATATCCTGTTCCTAACGATTCTGTTGTATTGTGCACTGTATGTACATTGAAAACATGGGTGTTATCAGCATTTCATATTAGTAACCTTGAGGGTGTCCCTTGAATTGAAACAAATCAGGCAGCTACAGTTAGCTATACTTCAGCACTTGTAAATTATGAGCATTCTTCCATTCATTCAAAGAAACAAACAAACAAACAAAAAGCTTTCTGAAGTTAATTTTCAATCCTATTATTGTGGAAATGTGCTGGCTCTGTAACTCACCATTACTGTTTATTTACAGTGATCTAATGAATGCAAGCAAATATCTGCATTGTCCTTAGGATTCTTCTCTCAAACAGACTTGTTTCTGCAGTACTTTGATGTTTAAAATAAATAAATAAATAAATAAATAAATAAATAAATAAATAAATAAATAAATAAATGTTGCAGTTGAAAAATGGAAATTCAGGTTGGATGCATGAAGCAGGTAATGGTATAACTGTGGCAGCTTTAATGGGCTACGTAACCATTTGACACACAATAAAACTGAGCAAATTACATTTCTAGCAATTCTAAGGTCATTTCCACTTATGCACATTTATAATAGATTACACGTATTTAGTCCTTCATAATAAAACTCATCCTCATTGAAAACTATTCTGCTTGTTAACTAAGAACAGTGAGGATGCTGTTTTTAAAGATATAAACATATTTACTGTTACAAGTGATATTAAAACCACGGATGAATCTCAACTAAGATTAAAACACACTGTATTCAGTTTCAGACCCTCATTATAGGAAAGATATTGAGGTGCTAGTGTGTGTTCAAAGAAGGGCAATGAAGCGGTTCAAGGGTCTAGACCACAACTCCCGTGAAGAGCAACTGAGGGAACTGGGGCTGTTCAATCTGGAGAAAAAAGGCTGAGGGGAGGCTCAATCACTCTCTACAGCTACCTAAAAGGAGGTTGCTATGAGCCAGGTCTTGATCTCTTCTCACAAGCAACAAGTGATAGAACAAGAGGTAAAATCCTCAAGTTGCACCAGGAGAGGTTTAGATTGGATATTAGAAAAGATTTCTTCACCGAAAGATTTGTCAAGCACTGAAACATGCTGCCCAGGGAAGTGCGAGATTCACCATGCCTCGAGGTATTTAGAAGACGCTAGATGTGCCCTTAGAGACATAGTTTAGTGATAGACTTGACAGTGTTAGGTTTATGGCCAGACTCAATGATCCTAAAAGTATTTTCCAACCTAAACAGTTTTATGATCTATTATTAAATATAACACGACCTATTGGTTTAGAGATGTTTTTCAGCCATAAAAAAGTTGACCTTTCATTATCGTAAATGCTTCATTTTGGACATACGTTCTTCAGTAATTCTACTAAATAGCATTACATTTGAATATAGTTTAACATTTGTAAATTTGTGTATTTTTAAAAATAACATCTTAGTCCTTTCTTTTTATGTGCATACAGGCAGAGGTATTTTTTATCTCAGTGAGAGCCATCATGGATATGGATACACTAATACTATGCAAATAAAACTCCTGAGAATACATACAATGGCCTCCTGCTAATAAGTGTAGCAAAGTTATGTTTGTTTTCAGGTTCGTTTGTATTAGTTATTTTAACATTATGAAACTGAGTCCAGAGAATGATTATTCAGACATTTTTACCACTGACAGCTGGATGCTAATGTGGATTATTTTTATATTGCCCAACTGTATTTCGACAAATTAAGCTACAACTATGTCTCATTTTGAACATCCTTAGAAAATAGTCCTCTTTCTTCATTACTTACTTTTTAACGTTGCCTAACCACTACTATTACCATGTTCCTAAGGAAGGTCCAGCATAAGTAAGATGATAAGCATGCAAAATGATCAAATCAACTACTTTCAATATATGTAGCAGGTTTACAAAAACAACTTAAACGTGTTTATTATCTTCAAAGGTATGCATTATTTTACACTTAGCTCATATCCTGCAATGACAGAAAAAATAACTGAAGGCAATTTTTATGGATTTAATCTTTCAAATACTGATATTCCAAACTAGTGAGAACAGAGTTAAAACTGGTTAAGTATCATGCATTGACCATGACAGTTCATAGTCTGGAGAAGTGGGATTTAGTTTTCCATGTACCTTCCATGACTTTTTTGGAAATATCATTCTCACTAAACCAAATCTTTCTCACACTAGAGGGACTATAGCTTACTGTAGTAACTAGCTCGCTCAGGTATTTTCCATACCTGAGATGTCCATAAATTCAACCAGCTGCTTGAGAAAATTTTGTAGCCCTTCATGTTTGAGTTTTAAAATGTAATGTCACTGTTTGCTTTGTTAAGGTCATTTGACTTCTGTAACCTTTTTCTTTTTTTTCTTTTTTTTTCTTTTGTTGAAAAGGTTCTTGAAATCACGAGAGTCATTATTATTTCTTCTGGCAGATTGTGACACATTGAGTGTAATCTAGAATTATATCAACTAGAGTACTCTTGTCAAGAAATGTCAGTGGTGATTGTCATGTTACTAGGGGAAAATAAATCAAAGAACTGTTGTTTCAGCTGGCAGACTGTCACAAAACACTGTTGTATTGTTTTCTTCTGACTGACCAGCAGATTATAAACCAATGCAAAGCCAAGAACATGGATTAGACATATAATCCTTAACTTTAAAAGTTAAAAAGACTGAAATTAGTGCGAAAGCCAAATGAAGTACTAAAATGACTCTCTGCTCTACATGTAGAGGCAAATCCAACTGCACAGAAGCAAACTTCTGCTCACCTGGAGGATAAGGATAAAAAAGGGGAACATTTCTGTATTTACAGCTATTGCAGATATGCATAGGCCAGATTCTGGTCCCTAATTGACTAATGGCTCTACTGTACAAAGCAGTTTATATTTCAGTAATTCTCAGATATCTGAATCCCCTTAGGAAATGCAGTATGCTAAGCTAAAAGAAAGAGTTGTGAAGGTCTATGGAGATATCTCTACATCACTATTATCATGACCTTCAGGCGTGAAGCTGGTATGTACTAGTTGAGGTGAGGACCATTTCCTACTGTATATTTTGCTGTCTGAAAGCACTTTCCATCATTTGGATCCACAGACATGTCATACCTCCATTATGACACCATATCAAGATGAGACTTGGGTCAACCTATTATTTTCCATTAGTATATGACTTCATAGACTGTGAAGAAATGAAGCATTTTAGTCGCTTCCAAGACCCTTTTGACCGGACACTTCTCCACAACCCAGCCAGAATTGCTCTGACACACCTATGAACCCTCTGTGGGCAATGCATCTTCTGCATTTCTGGATCCTACACTAGAAAATTTTAATTTTTTTTTTTAAATCTGGCTTATTTCTCTTTCTGATAGCTTTTAGTAAGGACAATAGAAAAATAAAGGAGGGCAAAATAGAAAGCAGTTTCATGGTGAAGATATGCCTCAAGTAGTATGAATGTGTTATGGGAAGCGTTAGGAGCTTGAAGTCCTAGCTGTACCTTAATTCTGGTTCAATGTAACCTCTTTGTTCAGACTCAACAGGCATGGCAAACTGAGATGAAAGATGTATGTTTGAAGGATATCTAAGATCAGCTATCTTAGAGAAACACATCTCTCCTGGAATTGCTCCAGACATCCATGGCTGTGTCCAAGCCTTACTGAAGTGTGGTTATTTTCAAAATCCAGTCAAGATTTTCTTCTTTTCAGATATTGTTAAAATTTGTGATTCTCCTAATTGTTTTATTGCACTTGCAACATGATAGCACTACATCCAGGTAATTCTTACAAATATTTAAAAAGAAAAGAACGAGATGAGAAGAACAACTTTTAATTCTGTGTGTGTGTTTAAACTGTAAATATCTGTATCAGATTCTTTATTGTACTGAGATTGAAAACTTGAACAGTGAATCTTTTGAACCAAAATCACATTTCTAGCCTACAGTTTCCAGTCTTTAGTTGGGAAAGGTTAGCAGAAATGAGGCCTGCAATAGTCCAGTAGACAGTCTTGAACACAGGTTCATGCTCTAAAGATACGCAGATACCTTTTCTGTCTCTAAAGTGTTCTCTAACCTTTTTTATTTTTCTAATTTCTAATTTAAATTCTGTTAACTAAATTACCATCACAGAAATAGAAACAAAAATATTTATAAGTACTAAAACGCTGAATGAGAAGATATGAAAACCAATAGTCTGTAACTCTCAACCGAGACCTTCTTCTGAATTCGTTATTGTTTTTGTGTCAGACATAACTTTAAAGTCTGAACCTAGGTCTGAGGTACCACTTTCTATAAGTGCACAAATTTATGAGAGGGTTTACTCATAAGAAGTGTCAGAAAAATATTGCCAGAAAATTAATTTTTCCAAAATGTTAATCTAAATTATTATCTGAAATACAGAGTGGAGGAAAAAGAGCATTCATCTGCATCTATGATTTGTAAAGAAGACAATAAAAAATACAGTAGAAATGCCATTTCATAAGCTTTCAAAATAGTTCTCATTTTGGTTTGGGTTTTTTGTAAGTCATGTTTCGTTTCGCTTTGTCTTAGTTTTGATTCTAAGACTAAAAGTACAATTCCTGAGAAAAGCTTTTCAAAATCTAAAATATGTTTGTATTTGCTAGAATAACAGAACTTTTTATCCCCCTCCTTTTCCCTTTATAACTTTATTATGTCGGAAGAGGTCTGCATAAAACTTCATTTAAATTTATTCTTATTCTCATTTCATCTGTAAATCTCAGTGCAGACCTAAAACAGCTATGACTGACTTTGTTACATAGCATTTTTTTATTGATTGACATTTTCCATAGAATTTCTATGTGTAAATGGTCATAAAGGAAACAACAGCACTATTTCTATTTCTTTTTTTTTTTTTTCTTTTTTTCCCTTGAGGCCATGGAATTATTCCAAAGATTAATTTAACCTATTATATTTATGATAGCAAATTTTATTTGGAAATTATACAATGGATTCATCAGTAAGCTGTAGCTGCTTTGTGTCTCTCTGGCACCACAAAGCAGCTGTAAGTTCTCTGCACTGCTTGGCTTTGCAGCTGCTTTCTACTGCCAGCATGACACAAAGCAGCAAGACCGTCCTGGTGAATCTGGTCTGTACCTGATATCACTTAGATTAGATATATATCTTTACAAATCACTCCTCTGGACTTCGGAAATTTACTTTACAGACCAGAAAACATAATGAGAAGAACAGGACAGACAGACCGGTAAGTTGACGGGCTAGCATTTTTTAAGGAGTTAGGTACAGATGCAATTCAAAGGCTTTAGACCAGGAATTCCTCAAGTATTTCTCAAGGATTTATATACTGTATGTACAGCATACTACAGAGATACTGTGATTCCTCATGGCCTTTGCTAAGTTCTTGCCTTCCTGAGGTTTTGATTAGACCTTCACTAAACTACAGCACACTCCTCTTCCTTCCATGAGAGATGTTTTTTTCTTTTACAACCATAACTGTTCTTCTGCTGTTTGGATCAGTTTACATCTTAGTTTTATTTTTTTCATCTGCTAAAGATGATAGCTTTCTCTGAGCAAGTCTACTCTGAGTACTCAGATTTTCATCCATGTTGCCATGCTCTCATTGAATCCAGAAGTATCCACTTGCCCCAGGCACTTCAGAGCTCAGGAAAGGAAGGTGACCGCTTCAGGCATTCACAGAATGATTTGAAAACCACCAATCTACCTTGATTACTTCCAGCTGTCCCTCAAGTCCTGCTCCAAGCATTTCTGGGCTGTGTCACAAAGAAGAGACGATCTTTGCATGTCTCCAGAGTTAGCTGTACTATCCTTTCTAAGTCAGAAGAGAAAATGGTTTCCATGGTATATGGGTCAGACAAGTCAGTATAAAAGTCTACCCTTTTTTTTTTTTCCCCCCTCTGAATTAATTAGAAGTCCCCTTAGTAGAGAAAAGCAAACAACGCCTAGTGAAGTTCTTTAACTGTTTGGGGTTTTTTTCCAAAACAAAACATTCTTTGAGAAATGTCAACATGTTGTCTTACTCTGACCTCCTAAATATAACGTATTCCATACCTAACTACTGTAGTTATACAAATAAAACTATTTTGTGAAACCAGATAATGCAATAATATATAATTGATTACTTAATGAATATGGTTGCTTCTTTTGCATGTACTTAGAATTGCAGAACTAATTATTACAGCAAATAAAATGGAAGCAAACACTTAACTATTTGTTGCTCTACAGTGTTGAAAGAGGTGGGTTTATGTCGGTTAGGTTTCTTGTTTGGTTGGTTGGTTTTTTAAAGGAAGTGGAGCATTACCCCCTGCTTTTAAAATACGATCTATTGCTACAGTAGCTATGAGTGTCTTGGCAACCACTGTGTTTAGCATAATGAAGTAACAAGATGGCCTTTGCTTGTTGCGATTGTTATGCCAAATGCTCCCAGTAGTGAAGGTGGGGAAAATGGCCTTTTTTAGGGACATGTTATAACTTTATCATCTAAAGGTTAAACTGGTGATATAAACCCAGTAGCATTAGGACTGGAGAAGTGAATTTTTAAGTCAGTCTAGCTATCTCTATATAGAATCAACAAAAGTATGTATATATATAGATTTAGACTTACATAGAAAACTCTGAAACATGTTACTTTTCAACTAAAACTAAATTTTATTTTATTTTGAGGACCTATTCTCAAGTTCTCACTAACTTTGGGATTAGTCTTTTCATTTTAACAAAAAGCCACTTACAGATTCCATATTCACTTGAAAGCTTAGACTGCATTATTTCTATACCATAACGGCTGAAAAGGTGAATGTTTGCATGAGGGAAGAAGAGTTTATTTCTAAAATACTCAAAACTTTGATTTCACTTTATTTTGTCAACTTTATAACATTCCACAAAATTCACTGACTTACCTTCTTTTCATATCAGGTTTGTATTTTGTTGGGTTTTTAAGGGGAAGAGATCAATAACTGAGATACTGAGATGTCTCACCAATAGATTGAGGAAAGTCAGTGTAGAAGGAGGAATCGGGATTTTAGTTCAGTTCGTTAAGACTGTTAGTTAAGAGTCTTGCTGTCAGTGGTATTTCTCACATGTACAATGTCCTTGTGTTTCCAAAGTCAGCATCAGTAATAATTCTGCTGTATGGGAAGAGAATCCACATCTATTTCACTCAAGGAAGTCTGGCCCTTCCAAATCACAGTGAAAACGCTTATACTGAGCCAGTCACCTACAGCTTCCTCTACAGCTGGAACAAAAGGACATGCATAAAGGAAGATTCATCTAAACAACCGTCATGGTTTAGCCCACAAATCCAGCTGAAACAATGACAATAAAGAGCCAAGGATATCTACTCTGGGTATAAGCATCTAAATTCAAACAGATAAATCCTTCCCTTGGTCTTTATCCACTGATAAGCAGGTTGCGTTATTCATATGGTTCTCTGCTTATCCCCAGTAAGACAAGTTCTTTGAAAAATAGACAAACAGTGGTCCTGTGCCTCTGAAAGTATAATCTGAAGATAAACAAAAGCTTGTAACAGCCTGTAACCCAGTTACAGACAGGAGTGGCCAGGAGGCTACTGTGCTGGTCCAGAATAGCACTCATTTCATAAGCTCTGTGCCCACACCTCCCAGACTGAAGGATACAGTTTAAAGAGGTACACATTTACCATAAATATCTCAGATGTTTTTAACCCCACGTGTTTAGCTACCAGTACTAATTAACACCGATCACTTACCTACACAACAAAACCAGTGTTATTTGGCAAAAAGAAATATAGTCCCTTGCCAGATGTGTCAGGAGTCACTCTGGTTGGGGTTAATTGAAGTTGACACAAATGACAGGTTAACCACTTCATTTGCCCTCTCAGAAGGCAGTTATGGCAGAACAAAACTAAGGCCAAAACCCACTCCTACTCCTCAAAAAACATACTTTCTGATGTATCATACCTCACTTAGCCTTGTCACTGGATGCTTGACAAGAAGTCAGAACATTGGAACAGTCCCAACATGATGAGACTTGTTAGTGATGAAACTGATATTAGTTTACTGAATGGGATTTTTACAGAGCAGTTCAAGATTTCAGGTGAATTAAAAAATAAGCTCTCAGCAAACTAAAATCAGATTCACCATATGTATTTTTAATTTGTATTCAAACCAAACTCCTGAAAGGCTGGGATTTTTCTCATAACTGATAACCATACAGGTTTACAAAAAATCCCACAAAAAACCATATTAACTTTATAATTGCAACAAGTTCAGGCAGTTAACTTAGCTGCTGCATTTAGCAGACCTCAATGAAAAAAAGCCCAGCTAGCGCTTTTGTTGAGAATGAAAAATAATTACGTGTTCTGTAACAGCATAATAGTTACCATGTAATTACATGAAACCAGAAAACATATTTGATATTTATGTACCATAATTTAAAAACACTAACTAATGGTACTAATGACTGAATAAAATAAATCCACACAGCCATGACAACCTGTTCTAACAAGTAGCAGTTTAGAGAAATAGTACTGTGAGGAAAGAAGAAGGCACAGCACATGCTGTTTTCTTGGATTTTTTTTTTTCTCTGAGTGCTTGCTCTTAAAAACTTGCTTCCCTTGCTCATTAAAAAGCATAAAAGCCTACAAAATCCCAACAAGACAAAAAGCTTTCCTCCTGACTGGTCATATTACATCTGAAGCTAAATATAGATCATCATTGAAGCAAGATGGTCAGCACGTGGCTTTTGAGCAGCATGTGGCTCTTAAACAGTTCCAGTGTCTCTCCATGCTGGGAGTGCACTATGTGTCTGGCAGGAATGTTGCTGAAAAATCTCCGCTTCGAGCTGCAGGAAAAAACAAGTCAGGCAATGCTTGGAGGTCAGTGTTGCCCCATCACCCCAGGCTGGAAATGTATGCTTGTCCAGCCTCACCTCACATCTCGCTGAAGACATTCTAGGTGCCTGAACTAGACCTCATCACCTGACCTTTCCCTCAGCATGTCTCCCCCACCAGATACTACATATATGGTGATTATCAGCCTTATAAGGAAATCTAAAAAAGTATTGAAATTATAAAATAAAGCTTTCTCTTCTATGATTTTGCATCACATTCGTGAGAATGATTTGCTTTTCCAATTAGAGCTGAAAGTAGTGAGAGTGCTAACCCTGCATTACAGAGCTTTTTCAACGTTATTAAGAGAGCTTTCCTTGAAAAGTGGTTAAGGGACTTCATTTCTGTATTTATGCTAGTCAGAAGCAGCTGCACATGCTTGCAACACAAAGAGCTTTGAGAAATTAAGATATATTCTTTTGCTGTTTAATATGTAAGTTTAAGCTCCCTGAATGCTAAAAACTCTTATGAGTCTTTGTTTAGATTTGTAATAAACTTTCAGTACTACTGTAATTAAAAAAACCCCCAATATTGTTTGTCTATGACTTCTAAAACGTATCAATACATAAAATATTTTATGAGACTTTAAAATGTTTGATGATAGAGATGCAGTATGGTCTATTCTCATGCTGGATGGCCAGGAACAAGAGGCCTCTTTTATTGTTCTCTGTAAAGCCAATGAAATGGAACCAATTGAAATATTGTGCACAGAGTCACAGACAAAGTACAATAGTGCTTTTCTGAATGGTAAGAACACAACAAAGTGCATCTCAAGAGCTTTGTTTGTATGGAGCAGACCTCTCCTCAGAATGGACTGTCTGAAGAGGCTCTGCTTAATGCACTGTTTTAATGGCACGGCTCTTCAAGCTCTCCCTGCTCCATTATGACATGTGCACTACTGGTCCTTGGCTATGAGAACAGGAGCAAAACAACAGGAAAAAAGGCTGTGGTTTACTTAACCCAAATGACTTCCACTCATTTTCCAAAATGCACAAGTATCTAACATGCACAACATATGAAATTATAATGGGGAAGGCGGTGAGGAGGGTGGGGGATGGAGGAGAGACCTTCTACACATTTAAGTCTTGTTTATGTGGTGGAAATTACAGGATTTTCATTGGAAATTCAAATCACTGAAACCCTGTGATTGTGCTGCTGTGTGTGAGGTACAAATGGCAAAGTAATGAGAAATCTTCTGTTACAGATCTGCAGTCTGAATGCACAAACAAGATGCAAATTTGATATAATAATCCTTCTGCAACGATTTGTACTCCTTTTGTTTATATGAACTGTGTTCTTGAATGCCTCAGCAGAACTTGAGAGTGTAAATACCTCTAATAATTATATGTGGGTACTGCTTATGTAAGCACACATTTTAGCCAGCATTACAAATTATATGGTATAGTGAAGTGGTGAGCACCACTAATTACATAAAAATGCTTGTCATCTATGAAGCACTAGTTTTGTTTTCAGTAAAGAAAGACCAGGGCACAAGGTGAAGGAGATCTAGAAAAATATTGCAGTAAGAGAGAATTGTGCTTTGCTTCAAACAGTCCATCCATTTTCAGAGAAATCAGACTGTGTTAGGGCATATGGATCTGAATTCTTTATGAAATCCAGCATGTAATGCATTGAATCCTGAAGACTTGACTGTAAATTATTGCCAGAGAACACTGGAATCCCAGTCCAGCCCTAATGGGGATAGTGTAGCAACTAGGCTTCCCCTTTCTGGCAGACAAAAAATAAAAGAGAAAAGATTAAAGACAAAATAAAAGAACATACTGTACTAGTGCTATCTGATTAAATGTAATTGACTGTTAAGTTTAAATGAACAGAAAGTTTGGATCCTGGGACAGTCAGTATAATATACTGTTTTTCAAAATGCTCAAGATCGTTAGACTAGAAATGCACTCTCATCTTCCACTGCAAAAGATTAGTAGTATTCTTCATTAAATAATTGCCCCTTAACATGTACTTTCAGAACACATTAAAAAAAAAACTCATTGGATGAACAAATTTGATGTAACTGTCTTCCAAACAGTCCTGTGTGATGGCTTACATATTATATAAAAGGATTTTTCTGACTTCTTCAATGATTATTTATCATGTGAATAATGAAGAAAGTATGTTTTTAAATAATATGTGGTAAAATCAAATTATGTTACCATACTATATGCCTCCTATGTGACCAGGACTACTGAAGTCAAGAAATAAATCAGATTTCATACCATTCATTGGTTATGGTTAATAGGCTATGCCTTGCTTTTCCTTACTTCAAGGTATGCATTACTCATCATCTCCCAACAGTTAACAGAGAGAAGTAGCTGATGTCTCACATTAGGCAGCAGTAGGTTCAATAAATGGTTTGCTTGACTCAAGTAATAACACCCTCTTTTTCCACAAGTGGTGAGGGATTTGTCCTTTATAGTTGTCACTTCTTTATCCCATACACAGACTTCTTGTCTTCACAGTTACAATTGCACACCTCCCTTGTTTGGTGCTTATCATCTCTAGCTTCTTTTGTGTCCTTTTTTCCGATACTGTTCCTTATGACATCTACAGTTCAGCATAATCTAGCGAAGTCCTCTAAACCACATCTTCACACAATACCTCTACTCAGTAGAGCTTCATTTCAGGTTAAAGTGTTTCCACTTGCTAGTTTTTCAGACAGTTAAACTTCCCGTGAATTAAGTATTTGGGAGATTTTATGTGTCCATATTTATTTCCATTTACATACGTTTCAATCTGAAAAACCACATCAGAAACTTTTACAAAAAGAATTTAGAATACAATATAATAAAAAGATAAAACTTAAGACTATTCCACCTTGAACTAGGATTCACCTCATCCCTAGCACACAGCAATTTGAGAAATGAGTTGGAGAAGCCAGAAGAAGAATGCAAACTTAGAACACACTATGATAATTTTCCTTTGACTCCCTATAACAGAAATTTGTATATGCAGGAACTTCTTTTGGAGGTCTCCACGTATTCATTTCAGGGTTTTATAAAGTGCTTCAGACACAGGCTTTTATACAGCATTCTGCATTAAAAGAAGTCATTGACATTTCAAAGAAAATGTTCAATTCCTCACTAATGTGTTCTATTTTCATTGTAGTTACACAGACACAGGCACACACAAATTTTCAGAAAACATATCTATTATTTCAAATATAGTTAGTATCTATGAGTTGTTTAAAAAATAAAGTTTATGAAGTGGCATGCAGAATCCGTATATTTAACTTTAAATTAATGCCAAAAAATGTTGACATTTATGAACACAAATCTGAGACCTAAGAGTACTATTACACTAGTAGCTGATATCACACAGTTCAACTAAATTCTCTACTCACTTTTTGTTAACAAACAAACAAAAATTCAGCATGTATCAGGAAAAAAATCTGCAATATTTTAATATAAAATTATTTTCATGCATACATTGAAAGTTTTATTTTATTTTCAATATTATTGTTTGTTTTTGTTTCTTTGTGCATTGCTTTTACAGCATGGTCCAGGGTTTAAAATTGTAACATATTAAGAAGGACTTCTTAAAACTTATCTGTCATTCTTGCTTTTGTTCCCCACCCCTCAGTCTTATATTCTTCTTTTTGCCTTACAGTTCCCAAGCTACTTTTGCTACTCCTCTTTTGGTACTTTTTTTTTTTGGTCAAAGCTGCTAACTTCAAAAGAAAATCATAATAAACCAATGTTTACTTTTATTTTTTAATCCAGGATTAGTAGGTTGCATTGACAATTAAGAGCTGTTGGTATTCTTTCTCTTCTAATCTGTGGGTACTCCTGTTGGGTCTATTATCTTCTCAGCCTTTGTTTTACTACTTAATACTGTTAGCAAATGTCAGCGTTCATCAGTATCACAGTTTGTTTTACCATAGGAAATGCTTTCAGCTGAATAGAAATGATAGGTGAAATGCCATTTGAGAAACAGTGTTAAGCACTGAGACACAGTTCTTCGAGATGTTTTTATGATTATTTTATAGCTCCCAAAGGATTACCCTTTCCTGATAGACAGAAAAAGTGAAAAAATTTAATACAGTGTTATGACCCATCTTCCCAGTACTTGCTTCACGTTATCTCCCTAAGGAGAGAGAGGGCACAGCAGAAAAAAAAGCATTCCAACAATACATCTAACGACCCACCAAACAGATTTTCCACTGCTCTTAAACTTAGTAGAGGTTCTGTAGTCAATGTAGCAGTAGGTATAACCTGTTCTTTGTAGTGGTTGCTGTATCATTTGTCCTAATCTACCCGTGTCATAGGAAGGCAAGGCAAGGGAAAGAAAGGGAAAGAGGGAAATGGAAAGAGAAAGGAGTAAAAGAAGGAAGAAAGGGGGAGAAGTAGGCAAAAGGAAGGGAAATAGATGAGTGTCTCATTGCTGTTCAATGTACAGCCGAACAATACAAAACAAAATGTTCATGAAAAAACTGTATAAAAGTAGAAAAATATATACAACCTAAATATATGTATATATATATATATATATAATTATTGTACTGGGTCTGGCTGGGACAGACTGAATTTTCTTCACAGCAGCTGGTATAACACCATGTTATGGATTTGAGATTAAAACAGCTTAATGACACCAGTGATTTGGCTACTGCTAAGCAGTGCTTGTACAGTCTTCAGGTTCCTGGGTTTGGTCTTTTTTTTGGTTTTGATTGTGGGGTTTTTTCCCCCCATCCTGCTTCCTACAATGAGTAGGCTGAGGATGCAAAAGAAGTTAGAAGGGGAGATAACCTCAACAGCTGACCAAAAGGATATTCCAAGCAAATTAACACCATGCTCAGCAATAAAAACTGTGGGGGTGTAGCTGTCACTCAGAGATCAGCTGGGCATCACAGTCTACTTGTGGGAGGTGGTGAGTGATTGACATGGCATGACTTGTTTGTTGTTTGTTTAGGTTTGGCTTTTGTTTTGTTTTTCTTCCTTTTTCCTGTATTTTAACTGTCTACATCTTGACCCATGAATTTTCACAGTTTTACTCTTCTTACTTGCTGCCTTGTCCTGCTGCAGCAAAGGAGAGCAAGCAAGCCAAGTTGTGATGTTTAGCTGCTTGCCAGGATCAACCCACCACTTAATAAAAAATAGCTGTTTTCAGGTTTCTGAAGAAGAAATATTTCCTTTGCCTAGTAAAAATAAGGGAGAAGGAAACACTTCAAGTCATGGCAAAGAGATCTGGTAAGCGTTATAGTGTAATTTATAGAATACTTATATGTCCTATGAAGCTAATGTGTGAGGGGGGTATATAAGCATGAATACTGAATATGTAATTTTTTAATGAACACATAGAAGAAGAGGAAGTGAGAAATTATTTAGGATTACAGGAACACATTTAGGATAAGGGATAGACCAATTTTAGCTCTTCCTTCTGTTAATATTATTTTTGTCTCTGCAGTTAATCAGGTAGATTGAGAAGGTTCCATCTTCTAACAGTCTGGGGACTGGTTGCTAATGAAACATTCTCAGCAATGGAAGATCTCAGTGCTCCCCTATTTTTTTTCTGTTAAAAACTACTCAGAGTTCATTTCAGTTAGAGTTTCTTCAACTGTTGGGTTGCTGAACACAGCTAATTAAGATTAAAAATCTACATTCACAACAGTAAACAGCAGCTCCTCCTTACAGCCTGAGGTTAGATGTCACTCCATTTAAATCACATGACTTAAATCACAGCCTTCTCATTAGTCTGCACACATCACCTACTTAGGATTTAACTGTATGATTTCATGAATTTCATTCATTGTTAACTCATTTTCTCTGTCCACATGCCAGTACCTAAGCACTACACAGCCACTCACTTAATTCTCCTCACCCCAAGGCAGGTCGGGAGGAGAATGGAAAAAAAATCATGGCTTGAGATAAAGGCAGTTTAATGGGATATCAAAAGAAAAGAAGAAGAATAAATAATAACAACAAACAACAGTAACAAGAACAGCAACAATAATAAAAGTATAAATGGCCAGCCTGTTTGCAAGCAGGGATTCCACCTCCCAGCTGGTTTACCTTACATATGATGCATGATGTTCTATGGTATGGACTGTCTCTGTGGCCAGGCTGGGTCAGCTGTCCTGAATATGCTCTCCCAGCTTCTGCACCTGGCAAAGCATGATAAAATGAAAAGTCCATGACTTAATGTAGGCACTACAACAACCTAGCAACAACTGAAAACATCAGTGTGCTATCAATATTTTTCTCATCCCAAATGCAAAACACATCACTATACCAGCTACTAGAGAGAAAATTAACTCTATCCCAGCTGAAACCAGGACATGACAATGTATGAAAATGTGAAGTTTTTAAATTTTATTCTGAGTGAGTATAGACTTGGATTACTGAAAAAGTGAATGTAAAAGGTGAAGGAAATTGTCTCAACTCAAAGAAGCTCGGAACAAAGCTAATTGCCTATTTTAACTATAAGTATTTTTTATTAATTTTATACAGTATTGTATTAATTATGAAAATAGTAGATAGAAACAAAGATTGCAGATGGATAAATACTCATTTCTAGCTTATAACAAATACAAACAGCCTAAATGCTGCAGCTATTTCACAGCAAGCATTTTTTTCCCACCTTGTAACAAAGTGGTAGTGAATGTCAAGCTAGTTAATCACAGCCTTTTTTTCTAACTTGTAACCTTTTTCTGTAGCTTTCCTCTCTGCACTGCCTCAATCTCCATTAAAGCCATACAGACTGCTCAAAAGGTAGAGGTTGCTAAAAGCACTCACGGGAGGGACAATGTGTAAAATGCATGCAACAGTTCATTATTTTCAGGAGTAAGTATGAGCAGCATTGTGAGAACATTCTAAATAATCAATGAATAATGAATACAAACCAATACATGCTGGTCCTAATGTATCTGGAAAGATTTTTATTTTTAATGACTATTTTACTATGTTTTGGTTGACTCGATTGAAATCTTTTTCTTTGTATGTGAGCCTTTGTAACCTCATTTCTAACACAAAGCAGTAGGGAAAATAAATTGATAGAAAAACAAATCAAGATGTAAATATCTGGAATAATATTGTGCACACAAAACTGTGCACTCTACCAGTCAAAGTGAATAAATAAAACCAGTTAATGGATTTCAGTTACCATTTATTATGCTTTTTATTGATTGGCTGGGGTTTATAGTTTGGAGGGGGTTTTGGATTTGGTGGTGGCTTTTTAGTTTGTTTGTTTCTTTTTCAAAAAAAGGCCATGAAATCATTTGCCCATTGAATAGTATCTACTGATGAGAATTATTTTATTGACTCAAAATCTTTTGACTATGGAGCTGTACCTGGTATGTGGTATGGACATATCTTTTCAGAGGAATAACTGGGCATTTGCCATACTATAAAATTTCTATGAATAACTAAACTACTATGCCTATGAAAGTTCTACCCCTAATTTACTAAATTTATTAAAGTAATTTTATGTAATGTTAAGGGATAAAGTGAGATATAATACCAAACACAACATGGAGTTGTAAAATTTCACAATCTGAAAAGTAGGTGTAGACACTGCTACTTTTATATCAAAAAATTATTCCTTTGAAATTTCTGCATACTAAGAATTTCCCTATTATCAAATCTTATTCTACTCTTCAGCTGACAGTCATTACCCCTCATGCAATCACTCCATGCCCAGAGTCTAATCACCCTCTCAGTAAAGTATGTCTTCATGTCTAAACTAAACCTACCCTCTTTCAGTTTAAACCCATTACCCCTTGTTCTATCTGATAAACAGCCCCTGGTTCTGTAGGACCCTTTCAGGTACTGGAAGGCTGCAGGGAGCCTTCTCTTCTCCAGGCTGAACAAGCCCATCTCTCCTAGCCTGTCTTCATTGGAGAGATGCTCCAGACCTCTGATCATCTTTGTGACACTAACATACATCAAACATATTATGGCAGAGGCACTTTCAAATTTTCTGTACAAAAAGCAAAAACAGAAGTTTCTGTATGACATTGTGTATTTCATGATTTAGGACGCGTATTAATCCAGGTGAAACAGTGCTTGAGAATAGGTAATAAGCTTCCAAGCTTGGGATGTGTAGGCATATTGTCAGTAGAGGGTTAATAAACATTCTTGGAAGTAAATATGACAGAGAGCAAAAATCTCCAATCCTGTCATGTACTTCTGAGCTGAGTTTCTCAAGTTACATTATTGTTTAGGCTGCTCCTTTACCTAGGCTGTCCCAGAACTACATGGTCACAAACAATGAAAGCTGATTGTATATTTTACTCAAGGCAGATATTTTAGGAGGTTTTCCCTTACTCCTTCCACATTTGTAGGCTATTGTCCCTTTCTACTGTGAAAAAGACATTTGTATTTTTCTTATCCTATTGAAATATTGTTATGCTGTTACTGTAAAAATTATGAATAACCACAAATTAAATGTTAAAGAACCTATAAGGCTTAATGTAAGAGCAAGGACTCATCCTGCTCTTCAGAGTCTCATAGCCCAGATACACCTAATTTTTGTTGATTTGCTCTGCATAATAGCTATAAGATATGCTACTGCTCTCTGTCTGTGCAGTTAAATCTCTCCCTAGATCCTCATCATCTCATATTTTGCTTATTGAAAAGTCTTACTTTTCAGCCTTGAGAGATGATCTTGTTTCACTCAAATTTATGCAGAATGGTTCTGTAAGGAATATTATCCCAGTTCACTTATCCTCCTTTTATGTCCTTCCACTGATGCTTCAGTCTCATCAAATATACACTATTTGTCTTTATTAACAGGTATCCTAATGACCAATCCTGGCACTATGTGCCTACACTTCAATTTCCTGCAAGCCCCAGCCTCCCGACCTTCATAATTCATGTTACAATTTGCAGCAAGCACTTTCTGGCTTATTCTCATATGGTCTCTTAGGCATGGGAGGATCTTCTTTAAGATCCTGTAGCCCCCTAGAGCTATCTTGTAATCCACCATCAATTATTTTGCTAAAACTGTTACTGACCATGATGCATAAAAGAAACCAAAGCCCCTAAAACAGTTGGTGCATTAAAAGAACACTTAAATTGCTAAGCAATATTTGTCTTCTGAGTTCTTTGCAGTGCTGTTTGCATCCTACATTCAATAGTTAGGCTGTTATTTGAATTGGGGCAAAAATATATAAAATATACAATTATTTGATTGGAATAGACTGATTTGCATAAAAGCTCTACATTTTAATATGTATAATAGTTTTAAATTATGTGTTAGGTAGGATTCCTTTGACAATGTTTTATATATATATATATATATATATATATATATAACTATTGAAGCTAGTCTCTATATACAGCTAAGGGAAGGAAAAAAGTGATAGACTTGTACTCCAAAAGTTCTTGTTTGTATCCTCTGCCTATAGAAGAGTCTGTGTGAAAGGCTTGAATGTCAACATACATTTAGTACTAAACTAAATTTTACCTAACTTCTGGGCTTTTTTTAATCATGTATCAAACAGAATAATAATGTCAGACCCAAATTGGAAGGCACCTCAAAGATCATCTAGTTCCAATCTCTGTTATGTGCAGGGACACCCTCCACTAGACCAGGTTGCTCAAAGCTCCAATGAACCAAGCCCTGAACACTGCCAGGGAGGGGGCAGCCACAGCTTCTCTGGAAAACCAATATCAGGGCCTCACCACACTCACAGGGAAGATTTTTTTCCTAATGTTTAATCTAAATATACCCTCTTTCAGTTTAAAACCATTAATCCATGTCCTATTGCTACGTGTGGCTTGTACACAATCCCTTTCCAGCTTTCCTGTAGGCCCCTTCAGGTACTGGCAGGCTGCTATGTGGTCTCCCTGGAGCATTCTCTTCTTCAGGCTGAACAAGCCCAACTCTTTCAGCCTGTCTTTATAGGAGAGGTGCTCCAGCCCTCTGATCATCTTCATGACCCTTTTTTGGACTCCGTCGTGCAGCTCAATACCTTTATTGTACTGGAGACCCCAGGGCAGTACTCCAGCTGGGATCTCATGAGAGCAGAGTAGAGGGAGAGAATCACCTCCCTTGACATGCTGGTCACACTATTTAGATGCAGTCCAGGGCATGGTTGACTTTCTGGGCTGCAAGTGTAGATTCCTGGGCCATATTGAGCTTTATATCAATCAACACTCCCAGGGGTCCTCTTAATCTCACCCCAGCTCCTCAAGGCTGCTCTCAATCCCTTCTCCACACAGCTTGTAGTTGGTCTTGGGACTGTGCCAACCTATGTACAGGACCTTGCTCATGGCCTTTTTGAACTTCATGAATTTTGCATGGGCCCACCTCTCAAGCCTGTCAAGGTCCCTCTGGATGGCATCTTTTCCCTCCAGTATGTCACCCAAGCCACACAGCTTGGTGACATCGGCAAACTTGCTAAGGGTGCACTCAATCCCACAGCCCATGTCTCCAAAAAAGATATTAAACACTGCTTGTCCCAGTAGTAACCCCTGAGGAAAACCACTCATCACTGGTTTCGATTTGGACATTGAGCCATTGACCACAACTCTTCAAGTTCTACCATCTAGACAATAATTTTAATGTTCATATGTCAAACCTACCTGCAAGGATTAAGATTGTTGAATGAGGATACCATGACGTTGTCTAGATTTTTCCAGGTTCCTTCTCAGGATTTATTTTCTCTAGATGTGAGGGAGAGGCTACTGTACATCAAGATCTTGCCCTTTAATAGAATCAGGATGCAAGGAGTCACAAATTTATGTCTGACAATATGGAAGACATACTAGATTGCCTAGAGAAAAGAAAGCTCTATAAAACTTTTTTAATGTTTAAAAATTAAAAAAACCCAACAAAACAACAAAAAACCCAAGAAACAAAAAAAACACCTCACAACAAAACTGCAGGCTACAGTACTCTACAAAATGAGCTGGCAAATCATTTTGAACTGATAATTTCAAGAGAAATGCAGTATGAAAACAAATAACTCAAAGGCAATAGCCAATGAAAACTGAAAACTCCTTGCTAAACTCCTAATTCCAAACTTGGCAACACAACTAGTTCTTTTCACAGTAACAGAAGATATTTCAGCCATAGATAAAAGACTATATGTTAGTCATATAAATTAACTGTGAAATTATAAACACGCTCAAAACATTGTTAAAATACTAAACATTGTAACTTTGCAAAAAAGGAATTATAGAGAAACTTCTAAATAAATTTTTGTTTTATGTTCTTATGTAATGAATACTACTACCATGCTAAGAAAAACTGAAAATAAGAATGATCTTAATATTTCCATAAAGACAAATACACATGAGTTTTATATATATATTTTTATCCAGTACAGATATACCATTTTTATTGTTCTTAAAAGCACACGGTACATGCTGCTTGTAGCGTAGAATCCAAAAAACAAGACTTCTGGGATAAGAAGAATTAGGAAAGTTTTCACTTAAATTACCTGAAAAACATGCCCAGACTATTATTGCATCTGTCACAAATGACGAAACTACAGTTATGCATCATTTATCCATTCAGCATTTTACAGTTCTAACTATTCCAGAGAGATCACAAAGCTACTGGCTATCTTCAAGAACTAGATTCTGTGCTTGGTACTATGATTTACTGTGGAAGAATCCATAATATCCATGTAACAAGGCAGCTGGTGAAACATCTGAAGTAGCTCAAGTGTGCAGATAATGTTGCTTTAGTTCATCAGAAACTTAGGCTCCTTAAAATAATTTGATAGATCTTTTTTCGTATGAAAGCATATGAACACAAGACCAAGAAGCAAACTTGGCTATGTTAATAAGATATAAAGGATGTGATATTTTTGACTGGTATTGATCCACTGTGGAAGGAATTCAGGAGATCACTGCAATTTCTGCTCTGTGGCTATGTTAGACAGACAGATCTCGGGAAGAAGATAAATAGAAATTCTGTTCTGTAAATAACCCTAAGTATTTCTGTGTAACATAAATGGATGAAGTTTAGGACTATTGAGGTAACCTGAATAATTCTAGATGCATTAACTGACTAGCATCCGAGATAGGAGTTTTCTTCTTTCCCCACTACATCATTTGTGGAAAGCAATTTCCTATAAGGCCTATGAATGGAATTTTCCCAATAAGAAGGTCAGAATATTGAAGTGTTGCTTGAAGGCTGCCGAGTTTAAACTCACCTGGGACAACTCACCTGGTCACAATTGCAATTGAACTCCTTGCCAAGAAATTATGAACACAAAACCATTTTCTATCCAACATAAAGAAAACCTTCTAAGTAGCAATGCCTATGTGAATTACCAAAGACTTATATTCCCAGCTGTGACATATTTCTTATTTCCAGTGCCTGGTACATGATTATTATTATTTTAATCATATAATTCAGCAGCCAGTTCTCAGGTGTCTGTTCCCTGATGGAAAAAGAAAAAAACCAAACAAAAAACACCAAAACAAAGCAAACCCACAAAATCCCACAGAATGCCACCAAAAAAACAACCAAAAACCCAACACAAAAAAGTACTGCATTCATTATTGTTTTGTGTAGCTAGCTTCTGATACCTACTACAAAGACCACATCATTATATTGTTGCTTATATAGTCAAAACTTCCTGGATGTATCCAAAAGTACTTTGTTTTCAAACACAATTCTCAAAAACCCTTCAGTGACTGAAAGTAAATGAAATTACAATTGATCTTATTAATAATAAATGTAGCAGAATACAATATTTCTTTTACTTGTGTAGATGGAAATACCAGTTTTAAAAATCCAACGTGAGTATACTTAAGAAGCCAGAGAAGTGACTCATTTTTATGTCATTACAGTACAGAGTTTTGTCATGGTTAAACTCCAACCAGCAGCTCAGCCTTAGAGAGCTGCTCACTCACTACCCTGCAATGGGATAGGAAAAGAATAGGAAGGTTAAAAGTGAAGAAAACTCATGGGTTGGGATAAAAGCAATTTCACAGGGAAATCAAAAGCTGCCCACGCAAGCAAAGCAAGACAAGGCATTCATTCTCCACTGCCCATGGGCAGGCAGGTGCTCAGCCATCTCCAGAAAAGCAGGGCTTCATCATATGTAAAGGTGACTTGAGAAGACAAACGCCATTACTCTGAACATCCCTCTCTTCCTTCTTCCCTTATGCTGAGCATGATGTCATATCGTACAGATAAAACAGTCAGGTGGGGTCAGGCATTCCAGCTGTGTCCCGTCCCAACTCTTTGCACACCCCCAGCCTAATTGCTACTGAGGTGGGGTGAAAAGCAGCAAGCACTGTGGTTCTCTGCAAGCACTGCCCAGCAGCAGCCAAAACATCCCTGTGTTACCAGCACTGTTTTCAGCACAAATCCAAGACACAGCCCCATAGGAGCTCCTAGGAAAAAAAAAATAAAAAACAACCCTCTATATCAGCCAAAATAATTGCAAATGCATTAGATGGTACATATATATTGGAATCTTTATTATTCTAAAAATGAAAAGAGTAAATTCAGGTTATTTAGGGGCAATCCAGGGACAAACATCCTTGAACTCCAGACTATACTTCTGTCTTTCATTTTGTTGTACATTGAGTTGTCCCATACGGATCGTTACCTGGTTACCTGGACCATTTTGAGTCAAAACTGACCTCAGAATTCAACCAAGAAGCCAAATGGCCACCAAAATGTATCTCTACTTGCAGAGATCACTCCGTTGCTCTTTTCTATCAAATGGGCAGCTGTGTTCTGTCACTTATATCCCTAGCATGAATTTAAGGCATCCTTCTAGTTCTTGTTCTACTCCACCATGAAGGCAATAAAATTATAAGTCACCAGAGGACGACTCAGCTCAGAGAGGAAATAACACAAGCTCTTAACCAGATGCAGGTGGAGCAAGAAGGCTTAGTACTATTGTACTGTTTGATCATCTAGAAGCAACTGCAAATCTAATCAGATCCCTATGTTGAGAACTTTACGAACAAAAACCAGGCACATTTGCTCAAAGCAAAGGAGATGATATAACCTCATCCAAAGCCTCCTGTTGCTTTCCACATCCCACAATAATCATTTAAGACTGAATTGTATGAGACTTAGCCAGCTTGCTCTCATCTGTGTCTGAGACTCACCCAGACACAAGAAAATATTTGACAGCTTTTATTTGGGGTGAGATAGAAGTATAAAGCTCCATGTCACGATCATGCTGAAACCATCATATCTGTAGTTTCATTTTCTGTAGTGAGGCAATAGAGTTTGGTGTCAAATATGATTAAATTTTACAGAATTTCTATAGCAGTTGTTACACCAACTTTAACCATCTTTATTATTAAAAGGAGAGAAAGATGTTGCCAGTGTTACCGATATAAAACTCCTGCAATAATTTCTACCGTGAGTCACTTAAAATATGAATTCATCGTTGATGCTGAAGTTGAAAAGAATAAACATATTTTATTATTAAAGATTTGTTGGTTTTACTTCCATAAAACTGCAACTTTAATGGCAGCATTGAGGTTTTGAGTGCATGGCTTTGCGTACATAACAGTAATGCATAAAACAATGACATCAGCCCTATGAAGGTATGCCTCTCACTGAAGGGCAATGGGACAAAAGGAATGAAAATCGGGGCATAGGTTAGTGTTGGTGGTCCTCACAGTGTTAGGTTTACAGCAGGATTTGATGAGCTTGAGAGTCTTTTCCAAGCTGCGATTCTATGATTCCATGAAAGAACCATGCACTTCTGACATAACAGGGCAGGGACTGGGAAAGCCTTTTGGTACACAGTGACAAACAGTTATGCTTAATAAAGCTTTGCACCTCATTGACCAGATCCGAGTGGAATAATTTCTTTCCATCAGTAGAATAGAAATATAGTCTTGAAGAACATTACTTATTTCTATTTCTACTCACCATGAGACAAGCAATTTGGACAAATTATTAGATGATCAAAATAACTAGAAAGTTGTACAGAAGACAGGAGAAAGACAGGAGAAAAGATAAAGGGTGTTCACCAAAGCTCATATATTGTTAAAACAGGAAAAAAAATGGAAAATTGGAAAAGTTAATGAATAATCTAAGTAGCAGATCAAATGAAAGAGGGAGGTAGTTTTCTGAGACACTAATATTTTTTTGGTGTCTCATTTCTTTTAAAGTCAAGACAAGGATTTCATGATTCGGCTTTGAGCAACCTGGTTTAGTGGAGGATGTCCCTGCCCATGGGGGGGGTGGAACTGGATGATCTTTAAGGTGCCTTCCAACCCAAACCATTCTGTGATTTATAACTACTACTCTACAGTAGAGTACTTCCTGGCTGATATAACTGAATACTCTTGTTTAGTACTCAGAAGTATAATCTTAACTCCACCCATGTTCTTGCCCATCTTCTCCCTTTAACCATCACATAAACAACCAGCAAATACCTACTATTGCACTTCTGAATTTATGGGTGATCAATAAATAGGCAAAAGGAATTGTTGCTTCTTAATCTGAACACATAATACAAGTTTCTCTTTTAAACTTAAGGACCATTACTACATGATCAGACTATTTAGAGCGCTTTGGAAGCAAATAACGGTAGCAATATCTAGTGTCATTTGTACAGAGTTGTACATTTACCAATCTCTGTTAAACAGTCATTACTTCACTGAAACACAGGGTTTGTTATTTACATTTCTCTAGGACACACACACTTTTATGTGTGAACAGACTGAGAACATATTTTAGGTATGTATTCTATCATCAGGATTCCTTTTTAAACAAAGGTCAATCACTCTCAGTATGCCAAACAAATAACTGTGAGCTCTACCTTTGGTATTGACCAAAATTCTGTAAGAGAAAGGAAAAAATCATTCAATTAGAAATCCTAAGTGAATTTACACAACTCTCATCAGCTAAAATGAAGGAATTTTTAAAATACTTTAAGTCATGTTTTTTCCTTATAGTAGAATTTCACAGCAATCAGAATATCCTATTCAAATATGTTTCAAATTATTACAGTTGCTTCCAGCATTGAAAAAAACACCCCCAAACCCAAATAAATAAGAAATAAAAATAACAATAAAAAAAAAATCTTCTTAGTCTAGTGAATTCAGGAATGAATTAATTTTTCTGTAACTACTTTGTAATAGAGTTCCGTATAAATGCTTTCTATTAGAAAAATCTACTGTAGAATCATTAAATCCCTTTTAGAAAGATATACCACTAATATTAAAAAACAGAAGAAAAAACTTTCAGGTTTCAGGTGTCTAGTTCTGACACCCTGTCCTATGGATAACAATTGACAACAATTCTACATCTGCAGCAGGGGGTTGTAAGTAGATGATCTATAAAGGCACCTTCCAACCCAAACCTTTCTATGAAAATAAATAAATAAATCTGTCTCCAGCAAGAGACATTAAAGGGAATGCAAAAAAGTATGCAAAATGTAAGTAAACAGATATGCAAGGAAATGATGCAGTAAAACATTGTTATAAAAAATACTGTTGAAAGGTTCTATATATCTGAAAAGCCCCCAGCCTCAAGTGCAAATGGCAAAAAGCAGTAGATTATACTCAATGAACATCCTCACTGAAATGAATGAGAGTTTTATCAAATTAATAAGATGACATCCTTTAGATCATATCTTCTTAATGTTTCAAATTTCACAAATGCAGCATGAAATTTTATTGATATGCTGAGTTCTGGGGACTAGCTTCTTCCATCCCTGCAGTTGGCCAGAAGTCCATCTGATGAAATACTCGTGGACATTCCTGCAAGCAATTTCAAGCAGAGTAAAATGCTAATTTCATTCAACTTCAAATTATGGCCTATTTAACATCATTATGGCACTAACCTATTCTTTGCCAATGGTGACAAACTTTCTCCCCAGGGCAATTTTCAGGGGTCACAAAGGTCATGCGTGTACCAATATATAAAATGAATCAGGACACCTTTTCTATGGTCATGAAAGCAGTTTCTCTTCTCCTCTCAGAGTGGGGTGGTCTTGTCTCACAGGCTCTGGTGGAAAATGACAACATACTGTCTCCCATGCTGTACCAAGATGGCACGGGCCTAAATAGACAAAACCCAAAGAATTTAGTAGAGAAGTTCATGGTTCCATGCTTATTTGTCACGCTAATATACTGAAAAATTAGAAACATAGGTACAACCTGCAGGACTGTTGTGGTTTTGGCCCAGCTGAGAGCCAAGCACAACTCAGTAGCTTGTTCTTTGAAAGGGACTAAGGAGGAAGTTGGTGTGGTGAGGGGGGAAGAGGAAAACAAAACAAAACAAAACCAAAGAACCACAACATCGTGAGTTGGGATAAGGGTAGTTTACTAGAATAGCAGAAAGGAAGATATAACAATGATAACAGGACTTTATAGCAAAAAAATATAAAGAACTGGTGATACACAATGCAGCTTCTCACCAAATTGCACCACTCAGGCCATGCAGCCCCAGAGCTGCCCAGAAAAACCAGACCATCCCCAAAACTACATGTCCTGGAGCCACCTGCTCTAACCAGCTTCCCTCCCTTTTATGCTGAGCATGATGTAATTGGCATAGAATACCCCTTTGGCCAATTCAGGTCACCTGTCCTGGCTGTGTCCCCTCCCTTCTCATTAGTAGGGAAATATGAACAACTGAAAAGCCCTTGACTGCTTGGCAACAACTAGAAACATCAGGGTGCTATCAGCACTGCTCCCATCCTAACTCCCAGACTAAGCATTCCACCCACTGCTAGAAAAGAAATTAACTCCATCCTACCCAAAACCAGGACAAGGACTAATCCTGAAGTAGGATGTCATTTAATTTAAGTAAAAATTAAAGAATATAGGGGCATTGGAAGGGATATGCGTGCATGTTACTTTTATGGGCTTTTTCTTGCAAATAAAATTATGATTCCTTTATGCCATTCACAATTTTTTTTAAAAGATATCAGCATTTTTAAATGTAGAAATATTTCAATTTTCTTCATCTTCATTAGACAAACTCGCAGTTTATGCCCCTAAAAATTGTTGGAGCTGCTGTAGGACTTAATTTGACCCAATCTTTTCAGCTATGTCTTAAAATAGATCAGAGGAAAGAACTTTTTAGTAAGTGGGAAAACTGAAATAAAAATTACAACAACCTAAAGGAGTGGAATTAAATGGATGGGTAAATTAAAAGAAAATAAATCCATCTTCACAAATGTAACTGCACTGTAACATAGACCATGATTTGCCTTCCTACTGCTTTACCACCTAACCAACTGTAGGTCTTCAGACCAACATGGCTTAGAAAGGCAACAAGCTCAGTGTAAAAGCACAGGCATGCCATCAGAAAAATTATTTTAAATGGAGATCACACCCCATGGGACATTGATCCTGATTTATTCTAATAATGTTCTCCAGTCAAGTACAAAATATGCTCTCTGACTATCCTCTAGTGGTTGAGATTCCATTTTCTTTTTTATTCCATTGCCTATTATATTTGTCTGATTCCCTGAACAAGAGATTATATGGCCAAGAAGCATTGTATTTTTTCTAATTATACCAGCTGCTCTGGTTATGAAAAAAAAAGCAACTACTTTCTAATTTTCACCCTTCTCAGTTGTTTTAGTCAAAAGTTAGTAGTAATCTACAACTTATGGTTAGCAAATCTCCCCATTTATCTTCTTGATCCTCTTTCTTTCAAGAGAAAATTTTAGCAGAAGCTGCTAACACTATTACACAGAGCTGCTATTTATAGTTTTCTAGAACCTTAAAAAGTAAAACTCTTGCAAAATCTGTTACCCCTTTTGTCTTGAATCCAAATGTATTTTCAAGGGGTTGGGGGCTTTTTGCTTATTTCTGTGAATGCAGTGGAAAGAGAATGCTTACAAAACCAATTAAAATTAACTGATAACATTTATCTAGTTTTCCAGGAAAAGGGAACTGAAAAAATAAACATCACATGAAAATAAAAATGAAAAATAAATATAACATGTATTTTTTTCCCTAAATGACACTGTTTTGGTGAAATATCTCTGCTAATGAAAATGCATTTTGATTTACTAACTAGTAACTCAATTCCGGGTAAAATGTAAATGCTCATTCTTCATTCCAGCTGGTAGACTTGTCATCTCCATGGCAATCAAAGTTCATAAGAAAAAGAATGGAAAGTAAAAAAATGACACATTAGATAAACCTAGCCTATAAAGAGAAGACAGAGCCCACTTGTAGTTATTTGAGCTTTTAGATCTCAAAAAGTATTAATTTTATTTCCCCTGAACTATTGTATACTTGAAAAGAAATCCAAATTGATGCTGCAACTGACGTCTATTCAGTTAGAATACACTCATTAGTGAATGAAATGATGGAGCTCAATCACCAGTGGCCTCTGAGCACCTAAGTATTGAAAGGCTCAGAACTTCATGGAAGTATGATTTTTACAGTGCAATATGCTTCTGAACCCAAATTGTTAAATCCTACTCTTTGAGAGTATTGCCAACAACAACAATGTTTTACAGTGTAATTGACTGATGGGAAAGGTTCAATATGTTAAGGAACCAAGGAAGGAAAGGAGGGGCAGGAAGGGGGCTATCTGTTCTTTCTCAATGTTATTTGGCAACCTGACGAGCTCTGAGAATTTGTCAAATTTAAACTGAGCATGCCCAGACAGAGTTGTTCTTTTCCTGTTTCTTGGAGTAGCTTTGATGGCAAATAGGATACTATTTCTATCTTTCTGTCAGACAGTTCTAATGCACTATGTTTATAAATCCAGCACTGGACTGATTTTTGTTAAATGGTCTTTCAAAATCTCCTAACCTCCCTGAATAAGCAGTACAGACTAAAATGTCATGAGGTGCCAATATATATTAAGTTGAAAGTTCCCTTGATATTTTACTTTTTCCAGAACCACCAGCTACTCTACAGTATTTCTGAGAAGCATATTTGCTTTAAGATTATAAATGCCAAGACTAACAAACATAATTTTATGCATGCAAGAAAATGGTATGGCTTTAATTTGGAAGTATATATTCTCTTACACAAAATGCACCTGTGGTAAAGTTTTTTGGAAAAAGATATTGTAGTGTTTTGCTTATTAGTGAAATGTTATCTCTTTATAGGGTACTTCCATTCTCCTTTTGTAGTCTTAACCTGCAATCTACTGCAATAAAATACTGTAGAAGTTCCAGAAATATAATTTTAAAGGGAAAGCACTTCCTGAATAACTAAAATATTGGTGTATTTGCATTTTGAAAATTGCATTCTTTGAAATTTTGAAGAACCACTGTTGAAGGGGGTGATATTTTTTGGCTGCTAGAAGTCTTAGAGGCAAGTGCATTGTGCAGTAGAAAATAAAATTAGTTTGGATATTTCCCAGGCACTAAATTTGAAATGTTAACAGCCTTTTAGTACCTAAAGGGGCCTACAGGGAAAGCTGAAGAGGGACTTCTAACAAGGCCATGGAGTCATAGGAAAAGGGGTAATGGCTGTGAACTAAAGAGGGTAGACTAAGATTAGATATTAGGGTGGTGAGGCATTGAAACAGGTTATCAAATGAAGTTACGGATGCCCCCTCCCTGGAATTCTTTAAGTCCTGGTTGGATGGGGCTTTGGGCTATTATAGAATCATCAAATGCTTTGTTTGGAAAAGACAATTGGGATCAAGTCTGACAGTTAACCAAATATATACTTCATATTAACACTACATACATTCATATTTTACATAAATATACATACAGATTCATACACATACAAAAATATTATGTACAAATTGCATATATATGCATTTATAAATGTGATTATGAAATTAGTCTGAGCAGAAATGTTTTAACAAAAAATAGAAGATGCTAAGAAATAATCTAAACTTAAGTCTTTCTGTGGGCGTAGAAGAGGTACTTAAGGATGAAATGGTATAGAGAGTGTTTTACATACATTTAGCTGATTTTATTCGAGGTAAATGAACATATACCTAGTACAGATTGTACTGTAAAATACACTTCTCTTAGCAAAGTACTTTTCCTCCAGCAGGATCTGCAACATTTTTTTCAACATATACAAACAATAGTAAACCCAAAAAAAAATAAAATTGAACTTTATAAATGTTAAGAAATCCAAAATAAATACAGAAAAATCCCAATAGGATAAGAACAGACATGCTGGGTCAAAAAAAGGATCCATCTAGCCAAACAACATATCTCTGATGTCAGAGGTCAGTAACAGGTACATTAAGAGGACAGATTGTAAAATCAATCAGCCAATCAACCAACCCAAACCAAACCACACACACACAGAGAAAGAGTGAAATAATAGGATGACCATTCCCCTGACACGCCCTTTCAGCCTCTGACTGGTGCATGGATCAAAGGTATTTTAATGGACATATGAGTGGATATGTCTACTCATCTTGTGCTGCTTTCACCTACCTTATCTTAACATCCCTTGTGTCGTCTGTGGTCATGAGTTCCAGAATTCAATTCTGCATCTGTGGAAAAATGTTTGGTGTCATGTTTTTTTAAAAGCCCATGTCAATGCATTACTCAGTTGTCCTTGTCTAAGCAATAAGTTTTTATCTACTTAGTCTTTCCTAAAGTAGCTAATCATACTTGCCATACTTTTGCATACATTTCTACAAGGGTTTTTTTCAAACCTTCTTTCAAACCATTGATGACAGTTTTAGAGATCTGCAATGACTCACAGAACTCCTTTCAGATCTGTAATTAGAACTAATTTAGAGTGTCCTATTGTGCATACACAGAGTTATTTTTTCCTTATTACTTCATGTGGAATTAACTGAATCTACAGTTGTGTCACCTCTTCATTCAATACTGTCTTATCTTTACACAACTATTTGCAGCCAGAGTTAGATTTAATAAATCTCAATAATCTTTTGTCACTAGCAGACTTTGTTACCTGTTCCCACAACTTAAGAGGAAATCTTTATAATGACACAAGAGATTAGATTAGACTAAAATAATACAGTTGTTGGTTTTAAATACACTTTTTTGCAATGTTTTATCAAAACCAACAAAAATATTTTCTTTGAAAAGTACCTAAGCAATCTCATTATGAGTAAATTCCTTGAATATGGGTGAGAAAAAAGGTGACAAGAATTAAGAAGGAAACCCACAAATTCTACCCATGTGGCTGCACCACCTTCTTATCCTTTTTTTCATTTCTGCTCCCCTAACTGCAGAAAAACTTTGAAAAAAAACCTCAGTCAGTCCTATTTTTGACTTGTGTAGAGTTGCTAGTCAGGCCATAAAGCCGTATCTTCCATATTTT
Organism: Laterallus jamaicensis coturniculus; assembly: GCA_022605575.1. Lineage (NCBI taxonomy): Eukaryota > Metazoa > Chordata > Aves > Gruiformes > Rallidae > Laterallus > Laterallus jamaicensis. Next base: position 2,038,897 of record JAKCOX010000062.1, read on the forward strand.
TAACGTATTATTTTATTTAATAGCACTTCATGGAGCCAATGTGACTTTTCTATGCTTTGATATGAACCTTGTATGGCTTTCTTAACAAGCAGAATTCAGTTCAGCTTCCCTTTAAGTGTCTGTATGTTGGTGTGCACTGCTCTAGTCTATTCTTGACACATACATAGTAAGAAAGCCTATTAGAGACTAAGCCAAAAACATCACCCCATTTGTATTCATTACATTTAACATTGAACCACAGTTCCTGTTGAATTTTAAGTTACTAAGTGGATGGCTAAGTAAAATAGGTACTACAGTTATCACCCCTTTAATGTGAGGCATATACTATGGTGTGATATAAAAATCCTTAGTATCTATGTACTATTCCAATCAGTTTCCCTTGCAGAGATCATTACCAAAAAATAAAACAATTCTGGAGGTAGCATTTCACATCAATTTTACCTAAATGTGACCTGTAAGTGGCCAACAGGAACAAAACCAAAACACTATAGACAAACAGAAATCCTTTCAAAACTGAAACAAATTACAGACCTGCCACTTCACAGAATATGCAAGGACGCAGTGAGGACATCCTTTTCTTCTTGGTTACTGTCACGAAGGCATTGTGTCCTTCCTAGCGCAGAAACTTTGCAAGACAGCAGTGCTGCCCAAGCCAGTAAGAGATGGACTGCTCCTAGCGTGGGCTTGGGAGGGAGGCAATAGTATTCTTAAAGTATGATGCATTCACAGCCACAGAAAAAACCCAAAAAAGCAACAAACACAAAAATATCTTTGTTGTTATATTTCCTATTGCCCTCCCATAGCACTGATACTACATGTTTTCCTGAGGAGATAGAAATGTGATGTTAGTAACAGTGGTGGTTCTTCCTCATGGAAATGAAAGAGGGCAGCTGGATTTCCCACAGTCATCTCTGTGTCTTGTAAAATCATTAGACTGAGAAACATCCCAACTTATATGTGCAGATTATGTCTATGGAAACTTATCGCTGACCATGAGCATGTTGCATTTTTCTTCTTTTTGCATATAACACAAGAACAACCGTTGGTCCTACTTAGCCCTCAAGGCTGCATACAGATTTGTAGTTAAAATAAAGCAGGCTCCATTCTGTAGAACTCATGCACTAATAATGACAAGATGAAATTTAGGAACAAAATAAATCTGTAGTGGAGAAAAGAGGCTTAAGGTGACAACAACAGGAGTATATCTTTGCATAGACAAAGAGAACATGCTGTAGCTTTGACCTGTTGTTGCTGATTCATTGCAGCTCATGCAGAATCTCATAAAGATGATAATTCCACATCTCTATTTTATGCCCTTGCTAAATCAACACAACCTACATGTTACTGCCATAGACATTTCAGATAAAAATTAGACTGGTATGTTTGAATGGCCATCAGTTATTGTACTACTGAAGCTGACATTTTTTTTTAATTTTGTGGGATTCTTTACCTTTAAGATGCTGCAAAATGCCTTTTTTTTTTTTTTTTTGCTTTTCGCAATTGAAATAATTCCTCAACCAATAGGTAACAGAAACATCCTTCTAATGCAAGACAGTCAGGTTTGAATCATCCTCCAGATTTGAAGGCACAGAAATACAACTGACAAAGGAATTTTGATAAAGCTCTCAGAGGACATACTCAGAACAAGATATGTTCAATAAAGTTATTACCATTTTAGCTGCAATATGTTTCCTTAAATAATGCAGCTTATTTTTAATCCCAGATCCTCCTCACCCTTGGCTGGCTCTTCCCAGCATCCATTAATCATGAAATATTCAAGGCAACCTACTATTTAGAAATGAGAAATCAATGGTTTTATAAAGCTACTCACCACAGTCAATCCAGAAGCAAAGGAGAGAGTAATGTGAGATAATGATATCAGAGTAGGTGCCTTAATTAGGTGTTCTTTATTTATTTGTTGGAGCCTCCAAAGATCGATTCATAACCTTTAGGTGCTCAAATCACTCTAGTAAAGTCCCATTGACTAAATAAACACTAGAGGTTCCCTAATTCAGAAACACCTATTAGGTGTAAAAATTCTTCCCGACACCTGAGGTGTTTTTGGTTTTGTGGGTTTTTTTTAAACCTAAAGTGGTTTTCTCTCTTCTAGCTGTGAACATTAAAAAAAAAAAAAAAAAGAAAAGAATAATCAGAGTAATAATGTTTTCCCAGAGGATGGCAAATTAGCACATCCACCTTAATGGATTGTGAAATACAAAACTCTTGGTTCTCACAGGCCCATGAATTTAACAAGGAGCTTTGTTTGCAGGGATCCCTCACTGCACTGTCTATATCTGGAGTGATTTGTCTTGTTTGTTCAAACAATAGTCACATGCCATTAACAGATAGACAAAATAAATATAAATACCAACAGGACCACTTTATCTTTTTTAAAGATAACTTTTGATAAATGCAGCTCTTTTTCAAACACATTGTCATGGACTTTGCTCATTTGGGAAAGGCTGTTGCTACAATGGATAATATGCAGACAGTTAGGAAGTAGGTTTCTACTCATTTGTCTGCTTCATTAAATATCTCAGCTCTCCAGTCCCTGTACTAGGTTGTAGTCATTTGGAGATCTCTTATGCGGATGACCTGGCAGTCTACTTTAACTTCGTTTTACTACATTACTGGAACTGTAACAAAGCCGGGAATTAAGTAACATACACTTTTCAGGAGGTATCTCTGCATTTCTTCCACACTATGCCTCCATTCTTGAAAAAAAAACCTTTTGCAGTTATGGATATCTAACCTAGACAAAGGTCTAATTGGGAAGGCAAGTAGGATCTACAGCAAGTTTCACTAAACTATTACTTCAAAAATGGGAAAAATACCTAAGTGTGGATAAAGTTAATGTGTCTATGCATTTTTTTCCAAGATATTCCTTCTATGTTAAGCTTTGGATTTTTATAAGTCATAATTATAAGGTTTCAAATTGTTCAATAAAGTATTGCTCTCCAAAGTCAATTGTGTGCACCCAAGGGAGTGCACAATATAATCCATTGTGGTACGGTAAGAAAATATAGTTTGTATCATATTAAATAAAATATTTTTTTAATTTAAAAAAAAATTAGAAGTTTTTATTTCACATTGGTCTCATTCTTTTTTAAGTTCTACTTTTATGTATGTTTTATACAATACATAACATACAAGTATAATACTGCATATATATAAACCATAAATAAACCAGAAATATCATATATGGGGGTGCATGCTAGCAATTATTTTACTGAGAGTGTTGCACAATGGAAATGTTTAGAGACCATGGTAATAAAGACTCCACAGCATTTACAAAAACATTGTAAATTTTAGCTTTTAAAACTACAAAAAGTTTCATTTACAGAAATCTGTCTAAATTTTATGAGAAAAATTAAAAATTTTAATAAAATATGCAATGTCCATCAAAATCGGGAAATTTATTTAAAAATCTGTAAACAGTTCTACAAGTAAACACTCTCCATAGTCAAAACAGCTTATAAAAAACATCTTCCTGTCTGATATCAGTGGTATTTAAATTCTTCCTTATTCCTTAATAATTTCCCCATTAGGAAGAAGGTTAGAGATGAAAAGGGTTACAGATGAATAGACCTTAATGCGGCATGGAATAGAAAATTCTCTTTTGTAATGAAGATTCATTTCTTATGAAAACTAGCTAAAAATAACATCAAAAAGTCCTGTTTGGCTATAAAATATAAGCAGCTAGATACATGGAGTAGCAATTTTTTATTATTTTTTGCCAGCCCTTGACAGAAAAATTATGCTTGGGAATTTGAAACTCTTATACAACATTCACATATACCTAATAAATAATGACAGAGAACTGGGTAAGCCTGGTGGCTTACATGTCTGAATAATATTTACTTAACCAGAACATTTATGCCTTGCTTTTTTTTTTTTTTCTTTCCCTGAGCTGAATGGTTCATATAATACAATCGCCGCAGTCATTCTCTCAGCAGCAGTGAAATCACCATTTAAGTGCCATCTGTGAGGCAGCCGAAAACTGGCTGATTCTGTGCCTTTGTTGTCCCGTGTGATGTTATGCCTTAGTTAATAACTGAGAATTCAAGCACAGGGAAAGATGAATCTCTCTGATGTCATTCCCTTCATTGTATTTGAAGATCTGTGCCCCACCACCTACTAAGCTTTCCCTGACTGACCCGTGTTTACCTTCTGTTGGTGCCACTTCCCACTGTGTTATTGATGTGCTTTTCTGCCCAGGAAGCCGTCTTTCTCAATGCACTTTGTTAAGCTGAGGCCATGGGCACACACTGCTCTTTGTTGTACTGTATATGAGGAATGTTTTTGGAGGGGAGCACTGATGATATCAACCATTAGGAGTTAAAGTGTCTTCGAAGCTACAGAAGCAACATGCTGCATTGCCAACACACTGTATTGCAGGGATTAGACTTAAAAGCTATTCAATTATGAGATACAAAAGGTTGGGTTTTTTTCTCATACCTAAGTGCATCTTATTTACATAACAGAATACAGTTTGCTTCTGAATGCAGAGATTGTGCACTTTTCACTTCTCTTCCTTACCATTTTCTCCATTTAGCTGTGTTCAAGTCTGCGCAGAAGGGGAATCCACATTTAAAGACAGCAATACTATTAAAGGAACAAAGTACCTGTTGTTGACAACCAAAGAAACTAGATATGGAAGCAAGAAATTTGCCTTTCTGATTTATTTTTTTCTTTATATCTGAAGGTGCAGTATATGCCATGAATCGTGGGTCAGGGGAAGAAGGAAGAAAGAAGGGACACACAAAAATAAATAATGGGAAAATATCCCCTGGGTCTTTGTTGTAGGTTTTTGGGTTTGGGGTTGTTTTTAGGAGTTTTGTTGGTTTATTGGTGGTTGTTTTTCTGGTTTTTTTGTTGAGGTATTTTTTGTTTGTTTTGGGGTGGGGGGGCTGTTGGCGATACCTGTGGTGTTTTCATTAAACCTAATAGCAGCTTATTATTTCGTGAATTAGTGTAATACTGGTGAACCAACTTACTCTTTATTTTTCTTTTTTATTCTTGTCATTATTCAGAAAGAAATCCATGAAAAGGTGGCTGTTCACTTATGAATAACAAATCTTGTAAAATTATACCCTGAATGAGGTCTTTCCTTTCATTCCCTCTGTGCAGTTTATCTTCTAAACCCAATCGATTCTGACTATGTCTCTACAAGAAATGCCAATTGTGCATTCTGATCTCAGTTAACCTATCTAGGGAGAGAAAAAAAGATTTCAAAACACATGTAGCACTAGAGGCTTGATGAAGCAAAATGATGAAATGATGACTTAGTCTAATGCACACTATGATTTAAAGCATCTAGTCTTTGAAAAGAAAAAGAATACCTAGAGGGTTTAGTACCCCAACTGCCACCTAAAGTGAGTTGGTACAAGGTTTGCAACAGCACTACTAATTTTCTTCTCTCCCCTGGAAGTGTAGTTGGTCTGTGCTATCTTATTAATTATGTTCTTTAATGCATAAATGCTGGGTCTTCTTAGCACAAAGTATTAATAAACATGTAGGAACATCAAGAGGGCCAGATGCTGTTGATTAATGGACAGTGGACATGCCAGACTGGAGGAAACCTAATGTATCATCAAAGCCTGTTTAATCTGAATTAAAGCATTTGTGACCTAAAACATGAAGTATATTTAAAAAATTAATTACTTTCAATCTTTACTGACAAAATTAATAGTGGTAGTAATTTAACTCTTATTCTTGCAGGATAAAATAATTAAAAAAGAAAAGTATCTGTGATTTCATTAGCTTTTTGTAAAGTTGCTCCTTATATATTTCAAAGGAAGCAAGCAAGCAACCAACCAAACAAAAAAACCCAAACCAAACCTACTGACCTAGACTTGACATGATTTTAACATTTCTATCACCTTTATTTTACTCGAAACACGCAAAGATTACTACTACTACTATATTTTGATAAAATCTGACTATCACACAATTTTAAAACAATAGGAAGCATTTTCCTCAGAAATTTTTTCTTTTTATTGTATTATTTCCTATGTATATCATGTGCTTATACATAAGGTGAGGCGGTTTATTTAGGATATGGATTCTTTTCAATTACAGACTGATCAGAGAAATATCAAAATTTACCAGAGACTTGAAGTAGCCATCTTCTCATGTATAGTATCTGCCTTCCTAGTAATGGCAATATTTCAAAAGAGAAGGTAGTAAACACTACTTTTCTGGTATTTATTACAACACCATTAATCATTAATGTTTAGTTTTGCTAGTCAATCAGTAGTAATACAGTTTCATATAAAATTTGTTGTAATTTAGTATGTCTCAATGTCATTTTTCACGTACCTAATCAATGGTTTGCATTCAAATCAAAGAGTTTAAGGACCAAAGAAATAGGTTTGATATTTCCCTAAATGAAAGGTCTAAAGAAAAGTAATATTTCATATCTGACACTGCCTTTTTCTTTATTGATCACTCAGTAGAGCTGGAAAATATCACTTGTGTCACTATTGCTTCTCTGCTTCTTGTTTTATCACTGATGATATATTGCTCTGTTTGGAAATAGAATGACAGAATCATAGAATGGTTGAATTGGGAGGGACCTCAAGGTTCATATAGTTCCAAACCCCTCCTGTGAGCAGGACCCCCCTTCACTAGACCAGGCTGCCCAAAGCCCCATCCAACCTGGCCTTGAACACTGCCAGGGATGGGGCAGCCACAGCTTCTTTGAGCAACCTGTGCCAGGGCCTCACCACCCTCATCATAAAAAATTTCTTCCTTATATCTCATTTCTATCAATTCTCCTTCAGCTTAAAGTCATTACCTCTTGTTTTGTTACTACACACCATTGTACAAAGGACCCCTCTAATAATAATAAATAAATACACTGTAGCCAATACACCGAGAACAGGCAAAATTGCTATACATTTTGTTTAATCTCTTTAATAGATGAGTTACAGGTGAATGTTGTAAAGCCTACTTGTTAATACACTTACTATTAACACATGAAAATACATCACTAATTCAGAGACAAATGCTTTCAAATAGAAACTGTCCTAGAATTTTCAAATTAAAATTAATTTTCTTTCTTTTACTCAAACTACTTAACCAATGGACTTGTTCAAAAGTCAGGGGAAGTTAAATTTTCTCTAAATAAGCTGTAACTTGCTTCTTGTTGTGTGGTTTTTTAAAATTAGCAATGATGGATTCATTTCATTTGAAAATAAATTAAAGGTGGAAAACTGGACAACTAAGGGATTCTCAGCTAGCTGTACATAATGATTTACTTTTTACATACCAATAAAGGTGATTTTAGATCTAATGAGCAATTTCAGCAATCAGTTGTAACATGAACAAGCATGGCATTTGCAAATATAATGATACAGTAAATCAAACCCAATGTATGTGGCATCTTATCTCTCCAGACAGGTCATAAAAGCATGTGGCCTGCATTCATCAAAAACCATGACAAACATAAAATTACATCCTATATATTGTTTGGAGAACAAAAATATCTATAAACATGTCTCTTCATCTGTGTCTCAGCTGCAATCTACTGTAGACAGATCTTTTAAATGTGAGCAATGCATTATAGAAGATATGACTAATCTAGAGAATTTCCATTTGAAAGAGAAATGAGTAATAATTGATTGGCCTAGATCCAAAGTCACAGTGGGGTTCAAAAAGCTTGTAAGTGCCCTCATAAAAATAGAAGCTGTATCAACCAATTGAATTTAATTATATGTGAAGGTGATGAGGGAGCTAAACAGCCTGTAATTGGAGTCCAATTACTCAGCTGGTCTTCCATAAAATTAATTCATCTGAAAGTTTGCCATTGTCCCATGCTTGAGGCCTGCTGCTGGTTTAATTAGTTAACACTGAGGAATCTTGAAACATTACATTATTTTGTCTTTATTGCCAATTATGGGTTAAGGAAAATTGTATATAAAATATTAACATCTGCTTCCAGCACAACTTGGAGAGGGCAAAGGCAAAATACCTTTTTCTTAATCATGTTAAGAGGGGGAAAATGTCTTTAAATGCAGGGAAAAACCTTCCTGCTAGTGATGACTTATCAAATTAAAAATCAAGGTGCAAAAGTTCATTTGAATAAGATGTAATAAAAATACGAAGTGTAAGACTCTATATAGCAGATTCCTTTAGAAACAGTTTTATTGTACTACAGAGTTCAAAAAATCACTTGGACCCATAAGGAAGCCAGGGAGTACAATAGCTTGGAACATCTGTCCTTTTAGTTGTATCTTTATTGTCTCTAATAACTATGTGAATGAGTGCAAGAGCACTCCTTACCTTCCTCCACTCTCAACAATATATCATTTACATCTAAAAATTTGCAATAAATAACAATACTTTATTCTGAATAACTTTTTCATGGAAAAGCTCATTCATTCGGAAGCTGACAACCACTGGAATGTACTCAAATAATTCCTGTCTCTATTTCTCATATAAAAACTGCATAGTCTAGTTGAAATTCAATGGAGAGGAGACAGGAAGTACCTATAGTTAAATTAAACTCTAAAAAAAAATTAAAAAATCCAGTTCTTCTGGTTTGCTTCAAAACTGTCCACAGACACTGCAAACTTTTCCACTGTTTTAGCAGATTTCAGATCAGGCTACGAACTGGGTTGATTCATTTTCCTCATACTGCAGTTTCAGAAATAACAACTGTAGAAAACAAAAGCACTATGTAGTCTGAAGTGCGTATTATGTGATCTATGCCTCCAAAATATTTTTTGAACCCAAGATGTCAAAGGAGAAAAAAAGTACTTGATGAGTCCCAAGAATGCATTTATTTCCCTGAATACTCGTGAGTATCTACAGAGAGTTAATTACAGTATGAGAACTCCCAAAAGGTCCGATTCAGATAGCTTGGGGAAGTGTGTACCAACAATGGGATTTTTTATTATTCTCTTTTGAATTTTTAAGAGTTGAAATTTAAAGAGAATCCATTCTGTGAATAGTGCAGATTGGATTAAAATAGCTTTGTAAAGACTCACACACGCTAACTCTATTGCATATTTCTAAAGCTTTCTGATACATATAATAAATAATTCTACCATAGATCCATTGAACATGTGTAACACAAAATTGTCATTACAGTTTTCCATATCTCTTCCAGAAATAGAATTACTGAAGCAAATTGCCTTTTAAATTCCTTTTATTCAATCAAGAATGTCAAGATAAATCTATACTTACTGGAGTAATATTAAAGTTAGACCTTTGAAACAAAATATACCATATATTTCAGAAGCTGTGAGATAGGCTAATCTAAGGGCTAGATTTCACTATGCCTCAGAAAGGCAGGTGGGGGGGAGGGACACAAACCAAAAAAAAAAACAACACAAAAACATCCCTGTATAAAACAAAGTCAGAAACTGAAGAACTTCATCTTATTTTTAAAGAAAAATAAACAAGATTTCATTTCCTAGACTTAAGAGGGAAACTGCTGGAGCCTTAAACATTTTTAAAGCTATATAGATACATTAAGTTTCTTTGATTAATCTGAACTATTTCTATGCTCTGCCAGCTCTGTAAAACATAAAGAAACAAAACAAAAGAAAGTTGTGGAGCAGTATGTTCAGGAAGGCAAGGAACCTACACTGATAACACTGATGGGCTTCCTGACAAGGGAGGGTGCTCAGTGCTGTCATGAACACCATTAGAATTGATCTAAAGAAATTTGGTAAATAGGTTTTGAATAGATTTTATGATATACAGTTGGCCTATAGGATTACACCATCATGGACATAATAAGCCAACAGTGGATGGATCCATTTCTCTACTTTCCCTTCCTCTTGTGGGAAGAGCACAGAGGCCAACCCACAGTGCGTGAAGTGAGCAGTCGCTGAGGGCTATTAGTGCAGGAGAGGAGACACTGAAGTACTCCCTGTTGAGCAGAAATGGCAGGACACAGCCATTAAAAATGCCAGCACTCACTAATGGGAGGAAACACAAGTGCTCCCTTCAGATAAGTGAACTCATTCAGCACTAAAAAAAAGGGAGCCTTTTTCGTTTTTGAACAACAGGAGGAGTTTCTGCTGAGTCAAAAGAGTATATTCTACAAAGAAAATACATCAGAGTGTTATCTCTCCTCCTATCTCCTTCTGTCTCCCCCACTCTCTTCTTAGAAAAGTCTCCAAATTATAAACAGCATCCAAAATAATATTATTTCCTTTCCTTGGGGTGGAAAAATTTCAGTAAAATATAAAGCTGACTTTAATTATAGAAAGGCAGTGAGTTTTATCTCTTTCATTATATTTACTGACTATATATATTTTGTTTCTCATCATAAGTGGGTATATATGTAAAAAGAAAATCTATGACGCTTCTACAAATTATTATTGGCAGTTGACAGTAGATTAAAATATTTAATTCCTCCATAACTACCAACTCTGTAAAAAAAAAAAAATTTCTGTGGGCTGTAGAGGTACTGAAACTGGGGAAATCAGGGAGTGACTGGGGAGATCAGGGAGTGTTATGAGTCTCTGTCTTATGCATGACTGGATTGCAGATTTGGATCCAAACATTTTCTTTGAAATTGGGCATTTTTAGGAGTTTTTATGGATTCTTCTGAATCTGATTATGCACTATTCTAGACTTCTTTTAGTATATGCCTTCTTCCCATCTGCCTACCTTAAAACTTCACTTTAGTTTTTAACATCAGTGGACATCACTAAACCTGAAGGCATTTAGCAATTTAGTATAAAGGATTAAGCCTTCTTAACTGTTAGTTCCTTTTTTTTTTTAATAATAAGAAAGATAACAAAATAAAATTAAGGGAACAAAGAATGGTATAAAGTCTCATCTGACATGGTAGTTTAACTGATCTGTGTCATTCACCTTTCTTGATAAGAGACAAGTGTGGAGGACAAAACCTATATATGAAAAGGATCTTTAGATATCAGTGATCAGGTTTTGTCTGACTCAGGGCCCACTGATTAGGCACTAAAAGATCACTAAGTTTTAAAAGTTTTCACATGGAAGACTTCACCTGCTGCATTCAGTATCCTCAGAATGGACACTGACATCAGCATGACAGATGTAAACATCTCATATGCAATAGTTCTATATTGGTTTAATTGATTATTTGAATATCTAGCTGCAGGCAGTCATTCAGATATCAGCTCAGGCAATAAAACTACTGTTGCATGCCACAATCTGTCTGTCCCCTCTACCTTCTCCACATCTACTTTTGTGGGGTTTAGGGGGGGGGGGGGGGGGCTTTTGCTTTTTTAAATGTATACACAAGGCAATATACTGCATTGTTCAGATTCTTCAAAATTATTTTAGCCCCCTTTTTATTTTATATATTCCTGTCTGCATCAAAATTCTCACTCATTTTTTTTCTGTTACACATACTGAATTTGAAATTTTTAATCTATTTGCCTACATAGGACTTGGAATCAAAATATTGTTTGGTGATTATATTATAAATGTCACATATTTTCAGGGCTGAAAGAAACAACTAATTCATTAAACCATAATGAAAATTTTAATGAAACTTTGGTAGTTAATGGAACATTCTTAAATATTATTTCTCTTAAAAATGCATTATTTTGTGAATCCTTAATGAACATGATATCTGTTTTTTTCAAGCTAATGGTACTAAAATTTCATCAGCTTCTAACATCAGAGAGAACAACTTCTTACCTCAGGAAATGTAATATTAGGCATAATGCATACTCTGAAACTTTTGATCCAGGATTTTTCTGGAAGCCTCCATTTTCAGATTGGCAAATATGTGTGACACAAACTCCTGGAACCTCAACTGGGCAGTTATGGCTGCCCTTCCATGCTGTGCTCAGAGACCCTGGGGCACAAAGAACTGAGGTGAATGGGAACAATGCTTTGAGGATACAGCATCAATGAGGTGCTCAGGGACCACTTCTGCTGCCTTCACTCTGAATTGCTACCTCACCGGTGTTTTCTCATCTTCTCCTGATTATGCCTCTTCACAACAGTGCCAATTTCTTCTAGGTTTTCACTGTGCTGCTTCAGCAAAGTTGCTGAGCTTATCTCACAATAAGGTTAAGGGAGAGGCTGTGAGGATAGTGACAACAGTGCCCAGAGAGGTGGGAAGGAAGTAGGAGAGGACAGGGCAAAGAGCTGGAGATGGGAGAGCGAAGAGGTAGATTATTATGGCTGTCTATGAGTCACTGAGGTAACATATGAAATTGCGTTAGGTGTTAATCTAGGAACATCCTATGATTTATATTTGCAGGATGTCACACTGTTTTATTAGAATAGTCCCTTCTGAATGTCTTGTCAACAAATCTATCCATCAAATATTGTTTTTCTTCTTAATTACACATAAAATATATTGTCATACTTTCAAATACTTCATTAAGGGGCATTTTGTTGTTCTTGTAATCTTACCAGCAACTGAGAAATGCTTCATGGAAGATAATCCAGTCAAAATCCAGGAAAGACATGGATCAGAGTTTACAAGCAGATATGGGACATTTTCTTGGAAGTTACTTGAAAGTCCCTTAGTACTGCACACAATGAAAATCTCAGAGCCCTAAACGATTGTGAAGTGTGAAGAGTTTAGAGTGCTAGCACACAGCTCATTTCTGCATGATTCAGAGTTGCAGAGCGAAGCTGAAAAAAACTTCTGGTTTGCTTATTGGTGGGGTTCTCTGAAGCAATGTTAGGTTTGTTTTGATGCCTAATATTGTTTTCAGCATTTTGAAAATTTCAATAGCTAAATGTCTTTCACTTCAAGTTGAAGCACGCAATTCAAAATGGGCTGTTTTCCTTAGATTATGGATGTTGAACTGAGATATGAAAAAAAGACCTGTAAAGCCACAAGAAATTTAAAACCGTAAAAGCTTCTGTTAAAAATGTCGCAACAAAATACTTCATTTTTCCTATTGTCCTCCTTGAATAAATAATTTGTTGAAAGCAAATGGACAATTGTGAATTTTTTATGTCACTACAGTAGGGATAAAAGTGATCTGGTACAGTGTTCTCTACACCTACAGTGCTCATCAGCGAGACACTGCCATTCCGTTTTATGGCATTTTTCATATACCTTTCTTTTCATAACAAAGTTTCACCCAAGTAAGTAGCATAACGTGACAGTTTCAGTCATGAGCGCAAAAAGTCAGTCTGACAATTCTGTTAAAGTAAATAATTGCTTTGAATAATAAAAAAAAACCATTTCTAAGGCAAAAGCAGGACGTATGTGTTGACATTTTCACATTGTTGAAATACAGTCAGCAAACATGCTGTATTTGACCAAAATCGCCTTCCTACATGAAGCTCTGTGCAAGACTGGGACATAAAGGATCAGTAATGCATAAAGACAAACTTATTTTAGTTTCATTTTAATGACCTTTAATATTTGAAGACCACTTTAGAAATGAAAAATGGTCAGTATAATTTCTGCACAGGGTATGTGTGCTCCATCTCATCAATATTCCATCTGTACATGCATCATTCAGACAGCTGTGCAAGGACTGTTGACTGACTTTAAAAAAGCACTGTAGGTGAGAGCCACCAAAGTGAGCTGGGAAGGAAATGCTGCCTTCGTACTTTGGGGTTACAGAGCCAAGCCCAAAGTTAGCTCTAAATGGATGCCTAATTAGATGTTCGTGTGTCTATGTTGCATGTCATGGGGTTGTAAACCTTGCAAACATGCCAAGACCTCAGAAAAAAGGCAGACCAAAGCTCTTTATTGCCCCCAGAATAAGTTCATGCTCTGCTTAACCCTTATTGCGTTCTTTGTGGCCACAGTGGTCTCACAGGTGAGTGTGTCTTTCTGAACTAGAAAATCTGGTTTTGCACGTAGGGAAAGATCCTTTAGCTGTATGCAGAACTTTTCATTTAAAATCTTGTTGGACAAAACTCTTGGCAAAGGGAAACATTTCTTTTTCCCTCCATTTTAAACTGAAGGTCAGTATCTATGGCAGGACTAAGACACCAGTTCTTATAATTTCTACTGTTATCATGTTTAACTTGGCTAGCAATTGTCACTAGAGAATAGCTTTTTATAATTGGGTTTGCAGTAAAATATTTTTAAATGTATATACTTGTGTCTGTCTGGATGTATGTAATCACAGGTCTTTTGTACCCCACAGAATGCTTTCCATTATTAAAGGAAACAGCTAAGTAAATGTGAATAACTTTGTTTTGGAGACACCATGAGCAAAAGTGGGGTTTGTTCAAATTTTGCTGGCAGTGATGAGATTTTAGTTGTTGGTTTTTTTTTCATACAGGTTCAGCCACATGCTAAAACTTCATCACACTTTCAAAATACCATTTTAACATTACACTGAAAGGCATTTAGAAGTAGTGACAGCTATGGGCCTAGATCTCAACCACTCACAAACACAGCTTGCCTGTCTATTCCTTCAAGGATACAGATTTGAATAATTTTTACCTGCAAAATTGACTAGAGCACAAAATATTAATGAAAAAAATATTAAAAACTGCATTGTTGTGGGAATAATATTTAAAAATAAAAATATTCATTGGAAAAATAAAGCAGTATTAAACTAGGTAGCCTTATAATGAGTTTAATTTTCTTTTACATCCTGCAGCACAACAAAGTCAGATATAGGTGTTGCCACTATGTAAATATTGTGATAAAATAAATATAATTTTTTAAATGCAATAATAAGAAAACTTTGATTTAACCTTTAAAATAACATTTCCATGTGACATTCCATGTGATAGTTACTTTCCTTAAGTAAGCTATCATGTAAAAAAAAAAGTATACATAATTTTGCCTTATTTCCCATTCTATGGTTGCACAAGAAATAGCCTTCTATCCCACACACATTGCAAAGCTATACCAGTTTCTCTTCAGTTTCCACAACCAAAGCATAACTGCGGCTTTTAAAAGTGTGTATCCTTCCCTACTTATATTATATGACTACATGACAAGAATTAAAACATATGGAAAAATCCAAGAAGTAAACAAAAAACTTACAACCTGTCAAGAAAAGTGAGTATCCTTTGCCATTATGTAGTCTGCAACAAACATGATTTTTACAGTCACTCTTTGATACACACAAACTACTAATCTCTCCTGAGAAACACTTAAGGCCTACACATAACTTTTCAACTCCTGTGTTGAAAGTTTGATGAGACTGTGCGTCTGCTGCTGAGCTGCAGCAAGAGCATCTCTGCCTGGCTCAGCCACGTCTGAATGGGAACTGCATTTTTTTGCAAATGAATTTTTTGATCACTACCTGTTTCTCCCTGTAAATCCCCCTTCATCTATGGCATGTAGAAACTCTCCATTAATGCACACACACACAAACATACACAAAACTTTGGGGTTTTTAAGTTAAACAGTAGGATCCTTTATTTGCATACATTTAAGATGTAAAAAACCCAAAAATAAATAAATAGAAAACAAGCAAACAAAACAATACCCCCCCAAAAAAGCCCATCACAAAACCTGAAAAACCAAAACCAAGAAATATTTTGGTAATGGTAAGCAAATAAAAAAATTTCCAAATTATAATTATGGTCATTAAAACAAGTTACAAATTCAGTTGGTGTATAAAAACAGAGGATCTCTCCTGCACAGGTTGCAGTTACCAATACTAACATGTTCAAATCTCTATTGTTACCCTTAGCATTTGGTGGCAGGGGGAGGGTTTTCTTGGGTCTCCACTGAAAAAGTCTGCTCCTGCAATCACGTTTGTGGATTTTCTAGATTTTTCTGTGGGAAAATGGTTTAGCATCTTAGGGATATGGTTTAGCATGATCTTAATGGTCTTTTCCAACCTTGTGATTCTGTAATTCTGTAATCAAACCTGTTCGATGCTGTCTTCTAATTCTTTCTTCACATGAGTGCTCTTAGGAAAATCCTGTAATATTTAATATAAATAAAATATATTTTTGGTGGTCTTAGAGAAAATCCACTGAGCCTAAAAATTTTACAATTTAATAAAAAATTGAATCATTCCTTTATGTTATTTAAATTTTTTTATAATACTATATGAAAAAAGTATTCCTATAATTTAAGAATTTTCTGGAAATATTGTTAATTTAACCCTTTCCTACATAACAGCTTCTTACACGCAAGAAGAAAACTTGCGTGTAAATTGGTCTCACTGAAAACTGTTATAAGTTCTATATAATGAAATTCATTAAAGGATCTGATCTTGGGAAAACACATGGCTGCATTCAAATAAATATCTTGTCTGCAAATTTATATAGTACATATTGTAGTACTCAGTTGTATATAAATACTAAAAATTTGAGCAATATTCTTGAAATTTCTGAGAGCTAAAAACTATTTTGTTTAGAGAAAAATAAAAAGAGTGCATAAAAATGTTGCATGATACTGTAAAAGCTGAAATCCACTGTAAACTCAATGGTTACATTACACGCAAAGAGGCAGAGCATGGGTTTTCATAGCAGTAACAGTCATACACAGACAAGATGTGGTTTATTCCTTCACTGAACTCATAAACAGACAAAATTTTAGAAACAACCACCCAATACCACACCATTCCATGCTTCACTGAAGATATTTAATTTTGGGGATATCTCATAAAAGCAGATGGTAAATAAAGGAGTATTTTATGACAACGGCTTGCAAGTAAGTGGTGGTCTTTAGTCTTCCAGGTGGCCCACACAACTACTTCTGTCACAACCACAAAGCATCTGTCATTCAGCAAGCAGTGACACTTACTGTTTTTTGGAACCTGGGTCTGGTTTAGAGTTTCCAGCATGTTTTCTAGCTCTCTGCAGTAAAACAAAACAAAATAACAAAACCCCTACATTTCTGAACAGCTGCTCCATATAGTTTTTGAGTAAATCTAACCATGATCAAACTTACTAAGGTGCTAAATAAAAAAGCTGAAATAAAGGCTATAGCAAAACTGTCAAGGGAGTAGGACTCTTTTTTCTTAATAGGTAACTACACAATGTAAGTTATGTGTTTGAAAGCTTTAATTCCTTAGATCTATAAAAGAAGTTTCAATCTAGAAATTAAATAGTAAAAATGTATTTGGAAAACAAAACAAAACAAAAACAACAAAAAAATTCCCAAAGTCCATGTAATTTTAAACAAAATTACTGCTCTGATTGTATTAAGGCAAGACTATTTTCATCCTGTTTTCCTGAGATTGACTATCTTACATTTAAGCAATCTGCACTGCAGACATGACAGGAAAAGTATGGAATTGGCACTGTGAGAAGTGAAAAAACTGCCATTTGAGGATGATAAAAATATATTTTGTCTTCTATAAGACTGCATAAAGGGAATTTATAACTTAAAATTAAACTTTCAAAGACAAAACAAACTAAAAAAGAGAAAGAAAAAAAAGAGAGATTTTGAGAGTACACTGTCATTGACAGCTAAATACTAAACTGATTTGGCTTTCTCTTACAAAGATCTACATATATAGTTTAATTGGTCTAGTATGACTACTTGCACGAGATTAGGCACAAACTTTGAAATCATTAGCCGTTCAACCCATTTATTTTCTCTTCCTCTTACTCTCTTCATGTTCTTTTTATGCTGGAAAAATAGAGAGAATAAATTATGCAAACAAACAAAAATATCAGAAACAGACTAAAATTTGCCATGAAAAAATGCAGACATAACTCTGCTAATTTCTATTGACTGCTTCTCCTCTTCATACTTTTTTATATTTTTCCTCCCAATAGCAGCTCTACACTTTTCCTGGAAATGCACATATTCTGTTTATAGCAGCACAACATTTTAATATCACTTCATTAAGCGTAAAAGAGTGCATTTTTAAATCATGTCTCTGTTTATGATCTAATTACATTCCCTATTACATTAAATGGAGGCTGCTAATGTGTAATATCCAACTTTGTTCCCCATGGCTTCTGACAAACAAAATCACTACTGTATTCACATTAAAAATAAATCAAACACATTATTTTCAGCATTGCAACATTATGAATTGCCACAGTCCCCCGGTGGTCTTCAAACAACACTGTTAACAATATACCATTCAAATAATAAAGCAAAATGGAGAAATGGAAGATGTATTTTATAGCCCAGGATAATATGTTTTATCCATCTTCTTTACATGCTTTCTTCAGCATTGTTGTTAAACAGTAAGTTCACTACAGGTCTCTGGGTGACAGTGTAAACTCCTGAAAGCAGTTACATGAACACTCTAAAAGACCACAATACCCATTTATAATTCTAGTCTTTTTTTATACCAGCAGGGCTGGCATAATTTGTAGCAGGAACATTGTATCTTTCCCAAATCTCTGTATTTGTGATGATATTGTATTTTTTCAATACAAGTGTATTTGCGAATTTTGTGCTATAATGTAAATTAATCTCCTTGAAATAGTCAGAATATGTCTTATCCACTGAGTTTCTTGAGATATAGAACCTCCACACATTAAGCTGAATATTCAGATTAATAAAGGCTCAAAAAAGCCCGAAGTAGCCTCCTTCAAAGGAATGTCTACACAGTGTTTTACCGAAAGTGCGTTCAAGGCTAAAATATGTTTTGGTTAGTAATATTTCCCTTTGTATTAAAGTTGGGGGTTTTTGTGGGTTTTTTTCTTTTTTGTCCTATGAGGCATTTAGTATTATTTACGGTACAAATGCCCAATCCTTGTCAGCCAGCTACAGTACTGCATAAAGGCGAATGCTGCTCCAGTGTCACTTTCATTTACCTTTGAACTGCAAACTTCTGATGTTCAGTTTTAGAAAGCATAATGACCATTTACTTGAACCCTGGAAGCTGGAAGAATGGACAGACATTACGAAGCTGAAAGACAGTTCGGGGCATGCACTTAGGAGTATCGTGGCTTTGTTATCTTCTTCTCCCTCTTGTGGCCTCGGCTAGTAAGAGCATACCAGATATGGCTTCGACAGACAGCACGGCTTGTTACTCCTCGAATTAACTGGGGCAGGGTTTGGGTGCGTGTGTGAAACAAGACTTTGGGGAAGGTGCCATGGGATACGGCTGCCGCCCTGGCACTGGAGACATGTCTGCACAGCACGGTCCCGTCTGCCCAAGCGGTACACAGGGATGGTGGTGATGGCAGGGCCAGGAGCGAAGCCACTTACGCGATACTCACCAGAGCCGATCCCAGAGCACAACAGGGAGCTGTACACCCCCTGCCCTAGCTTTCTGGGAAAATTAAGCCCTGTGCTTTTCAGCTTAGGGCAGTAGAGGTTTCCAGGCTGAAGGCTTCACGACCAGCTTTGCCAACTTTGCAGAGGCCTAAAGCCCACAGAGGTAATTTCAAGGCAAAGTTGCTCACTTCAGTTGCTTAGACCGAATCTTTTATGTGCTCTGGATAGTAATAACAACAAAAATAAACATCATTACAGTGCTTCTTTTCAGCAGTATTAAATAAGGATTTTAATAGTCGGACTTAAGGCCACAAATTGGTGGCTATAAATATTACACTGCATTCAAAGTTCTCTATATGCCATCTGGTGACCATGTGATTAGTCTATCTATGGGGCAAAAGAAGAAAGGGGGGAGTGCCTTGTCATGCCCTTATTTATTTTCTGTGCTCAACTATGCACTCACTTAAAACCTAGCCATATGCTAGAGCATCTGTTATAGGTGGAAATTTTTTTTTTTTTTTTTAAATTTTCTCTTTAAAAATTGAGTCAATTTTGCCCTTTAGAAGCCTACACTCTGAACAGTACTTCAGAATGACATTTACTGCTGACTATATTATTATTTTATTAGGAGCTATAGTGTCTAGCTTGATCAACCAGCAAAATTCCAGTTCAGAAATAAATTAATACCTTAAGATTTATAGTACTGAAACAACCAAATCATCCTGTTTTGCTTATGTCTGCCAAAGAAGATTCTAATTTAAACTGTTTGTGTGCATATTCCTACACAGAGGTTTTCAAATTGATTTCTGTTTTCTTCAGCATGTTAGTATAAAAAGAAACCTTCTTTGCCTTAACAGAAAGAGATGACATGCAGCAGTTACAAATGTGAAGAGCAAATTCTGTGCTTTATTGGCCCAGCGCTCATATACACATAATCATCATTTAGTTAACAGAATACTCAGACTACTGCTCAAGGCAGTCGTGTGCAAGTGGTGTGCCAGTATGCCATTGGGAATGAAACCAAGAATACAACAGGTTTTGCGGCTTTTCATCATGCCTTAAGAAAGAGAAGGTTAAACTAAAATTGGCTGTCTAAGAATAATAAAAGTATACTAAAAATGCCCCAATTTTTAGTCATAAATCTGAAAAAAAAAAAAAGAGAGTTATTTCTGTAGTCAATGCTTGCTTAAAATATCCAGCGAAGTCAACAGAAACTTCATTTATTGGTATCACAGGACCAGCTCCCAGTGTAAACTGTAACGCCAGGCTGTAAAGAGGACTGCAGAAGGTTTGAAAGTGTCCTACTTTAGAGCATATCCATCACCTCTAAATATGATAATACGTTACTCTTGCTATTCGTCTCTACCCCAAACAGCTTATACAGAACACACATTATTTTCTCTTGCACTACTCAGTAGGGCAATGCTGTCTTACTGAACTTTTCCCCTCTTCCAGAACTCCAGTTATCCAGACCGACACATCCATGTCACTGTCACTGTGTTATCCTACTTTCCAGCATTAATTTCATGCACCAGATCCCATGATGAACCTGGGCTGTGCCACTTCACAATATTTATGCTAGGTCAAGGTGGCAGAATTTAATCTTGCAAAGCTAGCTCAAAAAGGGCATACCAGCTGCTATGTCTTAGTAAATCAGATAACAGCAATAGATCTAAAGAGGGAATGAGACAGAAGTAAGTGAGATTATTGCATCTGTTTAAATCCTGTGTCCCTTACAACGATTTTGAAAGCACATATTTATTATTGACAGAAGAAAAATAATGTTAAAACATAATTAAAACCGGCCTATAATATAATATAATATAATGCTTTTTTTTGTTCTGTTGTTTTGGGGGTTTTTTTATTGTGGTTTGGGAAAAAAAGAATTGTTGCTGGAGACCTAAGAGCAGCTGGTAAGAAGTTCAAATGCAGGTCAGCATGCAGCCTAACTGAGCTAAGATTTCTGCATCTTTAGCCTAAATTAAAAGAACATTAAAAATCAATGTACTGTGATGTGAAATGGCAGTTCTGAGCCTGGTACACAAACAATGTGTAGAAATGAGGACAGGGTGTTGTCTTACAGTACTGATGCATTCTGAAAGCACTGACAAAAGCTTGGGCAAATGAAAACAAGAAAAGAGGTTTGTTGCTTTTTTTTTAATTTAAAGAAATAGAATAGAGATATTGTATGAGGACTGTAGAATGCCCTTATTTTGAACCCTTCACATGAATTATGATAGTTTACATATTTCCAAAGGGTACCCAGCCTGGTAACTCCTGTACTTCATAAAAATCTAGATAAGAACAATAACTCCTGGGAATGACACATCTTAGATATGAACTATTATTGTTCTGTCTGCTCCTCATATGTGGCACCATGTATTGTATCACTGCCTTGGTGGCTTGAAAAGTGGGCTAAACTGGACATAGCATGTAAGAGAGATTTACTGCCCTAAAACCTACCACCTATCAGCATTGATAAATACAGCAGGTTTGACACCATTTCCAAGTCTTTTCAATGGGAAGCAGGAAGAAGGAATAGCATTAACAGAAATTCCATATTATCTAGAAACAGCAGTCTCATGATCTCTTAGGACAACATTTCTTAAAAAGAATGAGAACCTGGGAAATTGTGGTGTTATGCATTTAAATATTGAACCTGTTCTACAGGTGACCTAGAAGGGTAAAAATGAACTGGAAGAAAGATTGGAGTCAAGTCAAAACAGGGATTAAGTACGACTAATTTTCCTTTGATATTATTATCTGATAGAATATTAGATCTCACTTTTATTTTTCTTAAAAATCATTGCTTCCATCTGAAATAAACATTAAAAGTGTTTACATTTTAAATGATACTGCTATGTTTCTTTATATCTATAGCTTGACTAAAGTGTTTTTGTTCTTATGAAATCTATCAGCAGAAGCATACTATGGAAGCCATAAAGTTTTCCATATTGCATTGTTTTCTTGCTTGAAGAGGAAGTAAGCATCCCATGGTTGTTTTCCCAACTACATACTAAAGAGTGGGGCTTCTAAAAGGTTCTTTCTGAAAGGTCAAACCCCACTGTTTTCTTTTTTTTTTCCCCCTGAAAATAAAAATAAAAAATGCAACCAATCAAATGGTTTTCTGGTGAAAAAAATTGTCTACTTGAAAAATTCACTGTTGCTGATATTCTCTCAGGGAAAGAGTAAAATATGTTATTGATGACTCTGACATGAGTATGAAAGCATTCATAGCATTCCCAATAGACAGCTGAACGAGTGTCTATGATGGCAGTAGCAGTTAGTTCAAACTGAACATTTTTCAGCTTGGAGATGGACATTCTGAACAGTTTCTCCACTGTACCAGAGTATCACACAGCTGAGCAATGCCTGGTCCATGATCATTCTGTCAGATGAACAAGGTTGAAGCTGAGAAACAGACAGCTCCTTACAAAAGAAATCACAGACTTTCTTGAAACAATTCTGAATAATCTTCTACAGGAAAACTGTTATTTTGGCATACTGATGATATTTCAATGTTTGTATAAAATTGGTGTTTAAATGTGAAAGTTGGTCACCTATGGACTGTCTTAAAAAATATGATGCAAGAGGTGATAGTCTTTCTCTTGGCACCAGACGTCTTAGCCTCAAGTTGTAATCAATAGCAATACACATTAAAAAAAAATCCCACTCTTGTAAAAAATGGGATGCAGTAGGACAGAATTTCTGAACAAAAACCTCAGTTATCAAGGTAAAAGATAAACTCATGATGCTCAACATCAAATGCAAAATAATGTGTTGAAAAAAATAGGGAGACATACTTGAAGCCAAGGAACCTAACAGTCTGAACCACACAACTTTTGTGGCCAGTCTGTTTAGGCTGCCAGGTAATTAAGCTGACTGTGGGTAGTCTTCCGGTTTATTTCTAAATATAAAATGCCTGCTTCACCAGGTACACATGCAGGCATGGGTAGTCCTTTTGTATACTCAAGACTTCTGGGCTTAAAAATGCCAAGAATCATCACCACTATTTTAAGATAAGTTATATATAAATTTAACTATGTTAGGTTTTTAATGTATGTAGAAATCATGAGGCTTAGAAAGTGTTAACAACTCATAACTAGAAAGAAGATCAGAACCTATTACCATCTCTACCTTTGCAATGTATTTACATGTCAGGTAATTATGAAATCTGGCATTTGCATAGTTGATCTTATGAACCTTGAATATTAAAAAAAAAAATTAAAAATCCATGTATAAATACCTCTTCATCCAACTTTAAAAGACTTTCTTCTGTCACTCTAATTACAAAATAAATTGTTTGGCATATGTCCTAATTCTAATGAAGAATTAATTTATTAGTTTGTTTCCAGCCTGAAAAATTTGGAGGTGAATTGTGCAGGCAAATGTACAAGACAAAAATACTGTTTGCGTAGCCAAGCTGAAAATTAAAAAGGGAATGGGAAAAACCATGTGTCAGAGAAAAAAGCCATCTGGCTGATGGGAAATGGCTCAAGCCAGCCGCTGCACAAGAGGCAGAAAACTGCTCATTTAAAAGCCCCACCAGAATACTCTGTATGGACCTTGGCAAGCACATGAGTTATTATGGAAACAAAGTAGAGACCCAACTGCTCCTTAATGTCAGACTGCATGAGTATGACACTACTGTAGGACATTCAACAAGTAATCGGCCCTTTTCCTGGTTTTGCCTTCCTAGTTTACTAGCTGGATGGAGATGTAATTCCTGATTCCTATGACATTTTTGCCAACATATCTGTAAACTCTCGTTATGATCTGATTTTCATCTTATTTTTTGCCTTTACAAAAGGTTGTGGGTTTGTTTGTTTGTTTGTTTTTCCCCTTAGAATATTTTTCTCCTTTTTTCTTTGGCAATTTATGTAAAGCCTATATAGTTCATAACTATATATTGCTATGTATCACTAACTAAAGGAGGTATTACCCAGTTTCCTAATCCTGGAGATGTCCAGAAATAGTGCCAAAGACTTTTTTTCATAGCAGACAGGCTCATGGAGAAAAGCAGCACTCACACTCCCCCTCAGCTACATCTTCATTTAGATTGGTAGTTTACATCCCTTGGTAATGGGATTTCAGTGTGATCAGTACCAAAAAATTATATGCTATAATCCAATTGGAAAAAAATGTTTCCCAGTATGTCGGAGAGGAAGCCCAGAATAAGGGCCAGAAGTGATAGAGGGCTTTAGAGGACAAAGTGGGGACAAAAGCTGGCTCCTGAAACCCTTAGAGTTGCATCAGTGTAGTTCTGCCTGTGGGCTAATTGGAGAACTGAGAGTAAATGATAGGAGTGTGGTAAGGAGAGCACAGTGGGACAACCAGTGGCTCAGTTTACTTCATCCTCACAGAAACACATTCATGATAGTGGAGAAGTAACAGACCTCAGAAGAGGCGAGCACTAACGTACTGCCTGGGAGAGCAGAAAGCTAAGAACATTGCACCAAAGCTAGTTTTCAAACCTTGTCTCAGAAGAAGCACTTCAGCTGGTAAAAGGTTCAGCTCAGCATCTTTTCTGTAAGACAGCAGGAGCTGATTCTTTGCATCATCTCCTCTTGTGTTATTTCTTCCCATAGAAATTTGGCATAAAGCACCAACAATGGCTTTTGTCATCACCCTGCAGAAATGTGTATTACCTCCAGCAGTACATCATGCTAGGGCAAGGATTCTGGGATGCAGTGAGAGGAATAGACACAGCTATTGAAGAGCAAGTTCCATTCCCCTCCCCCACACACACACATTGTGGTACCAAAGGAATGACCCCAGTCAGAAACCCCCTGAATCCGGTCAACCTTGCTCATCTCCCAAGAGCTGACAGGCTTCTAGCATACAGTAGCATATGGTGCAGAGGCCTCAGAGGATCACTTAAGCTTATACAGGGGAAAAAGCCCCTAACAAGTATCATTATATTATATTACACCCTGGGAAATTCTTCACAGTGAAAGCACTGACCATCATTTGGAACAGCAACAAGGCAGCCGCAGGACTACCTTTAGAAATGAGCTGCTCAGCTGAAATCACCAGCTTAAGCTGAACTGGCATGAAGATAGCATGAAAACCTGGGGTAAATATAACAAAATAGAGAATGTATTTTTTCCAAGCTCTAGATAACACTGTCTCCAGTTTTCTTGCTATTTCCTTGATATTTTCACAAGGGAACCTCTTGTTTCCACATCACTTTCCTCCTTTATTTTGGTGGGGTAAGGGAGGCGGTAGTAAACAGCAAGCATATGCATCTTTTATGCCCCAAAGTCTAAGCTCACATCTTTTTTTCTTAATATTACCTGTATTAAAGTTTGGTTGTTTTTAAGATCATTTGTATTTCTCAAATTTCAAGTTGAAGATGACATCAGGATTCACAGACTAGGTAAAAGTGCCATGATTCTTTCAATGGCATAATTTCCTGTGTGTTTAGTTTTGTATTCAGACAGAGGAAAGAAAAAATGCACCAGGCAAGACACTTTTGTGAAGCTGCTGATGAGGACATGGTTTAAAAATTGAGAACAAGGGAAAAAAGAACTGGTTCTCCTTCATGCTTGTGCACTGAAGCATTGACTGAGGAGGGGCTGGAGACCGACTTCAGTGCAATCAAAGGGGCTACACCTGTCTGTGCCTGGCTTTCCTGGAGCTAGGAAAGGAAGCTGGCTTTTAATACAGTAGTTCCCCAGCGTAAAAGAGAAAAAATAATTTGCAGTATTAGCTCATGGCTTGCCTTGGATATCTGCCAGCAATAGAAAAGACTTCATTGGTGCTGCAGTCCCGGAGATGCCAAGAGTGAGCGAGTCCCAATTCAGAGATGCCTTTATGGAACTAACTGAGAAAACAGCTTTCATAAAATACAGACCATTTTAACTTCAGACACTGATAATTCAAAGGGAAAGCCTTTTAATTGTGCTATTCTATCAACAAGAGGACAAACAAGGTTAAATGGTGAGAGATGCTGAATTAACAAGCCATTTGCTTACAGCATTTTTGTGCTGGGGAAAAACTGTAATTATTCTCCAGCTTCATATAGGGGAACTTTATTCCTACTTTTGATTGTTGAGTTCTTCCTATTGATTTCATCATAATTCAAATACATGGCAAAATGCTTCTGAGCACCAAAGCAGAGGGCTAAGCCTTACTCTCTTTTATTACGCCAGAGAGCCACTAAATAGGAAAGGATTTTGATTTAGATTCCTGCATTAAAATTAAATCACACATCCTAAGGAAAAATGATCCATAATAATGAAAGTCACACACATGGGGATTGAAAGTGCTATTGAATAATGAAGAAAACTATAGTAGCAATGAATGTGAGGGACCACTATGTTTTAATGAAGAGATATTTCTGAAACAAATGTCTCCCTTCAGTGTTTTCTATTGATGGTTTGAATATTATCAAACAAATTACATGAAATATGAATATCACAAAGCTCAAATGAATCGCTTACTGCCTTTTGATTTGGGTTGCAACATTTTGTGTTTCTGCTGTAGGAAAAAGTTACGTGTAGCAGGGTGATTTTTTAGTGTATCGTGCAGGTCAGGATGAATACATTGAGCTTCCATGCCCAAGGCTGCAAACGTACTTCCATTTTGTAAACTCTTACACAGTGACACTCACCATTGGATGGTGAAATTACATGCGGTTCTAATATTGACATGTCTCTTTTGCTTTCAGGCTCCCTTTACTGATTTTATAGATTAAAATGTTCTTCCTAGTAGCAAATTGCTAATCTCTCCCTGTTGTGATTATGCCTGATTTTAAATTTCAGACTCTGTAATTTCACCTTGATCAAATATATTTTGAAGTGAATCTTGGTGCTAATTCATTTTTAGCACAAAGCGTTAGGCTTGCATTGTGGGAGGCAGATTTCTTGGAGAAAAATCATCGGACCTGGCAGCATCAAAACTTCTTATTTGACTGGCCACCAACAGTGAATAAATGATGACTGCATGGAATGGGGTCATGCCACATTTTCCAGAGGTGTGATTTGAGCACAGCATTTTAACTCACATTGTTTTG
Source organism: Laterallus jamaicensis coturniculus (assembly GCA_022605575.1). Classification (NCBI taxonomy): domain Eukaryota; kingdom Metazoa; phylum Chordata; class Aves; order Gruiformes; family Rallidae; genus Laterallus; species Laterallus jamaicensis. Next base: position 2,065,947 of record JAKCOX010000062.1, read on the forward strand.
TGACCTTTCAGCATTGTTAACAAAATTATAAACATCGTAGCATTGATCGAACTCCATCTTTTATTTTCCTGAAAGATGACCGCTATCCCTGTGAAACCTCAGAACCCACAAAAAGCCTTTCCTATCACTTTGGCAAATGAGAGCAATTCACATGGAAAATAAATTAGTACAAGCATAGACAAGCCACAAGCCAAGCTTTTATTCTGAAAAGTACAGCATAGCTGAAACTGAGTTATCACTACAAGATAGAATCACTGGAGATTTTGTTTTGCACCTGATGTCAGTTTTACATGAGAAAGGTTAAAATTCTGGGGTAAGGATGGGGAGAGTGGGGAAAGTGGTAGCTTAAAGCCCTAAACAGAGAGGGAGAAACCACTTCTCAGTTCTATAATGTTTAGTGCTATTCAGACTTAAAAAGTGTTCCAGAATCCTGCATTTCTTCATTTCCTTTTGTCTTTGTGTACAACAGGGAACAAAGGTAACTTTTTTAAAGGAAAATTATAATGAAGAAAGAGACAGTATGTCACTACAGTTTTCATCTAACAGGAGTTGCAACTCCTTATTCGGGTGGTTTGGACACTCAACTGAGATACATGAATCCTGCTTCCAAAAGTATCTTTACATTTTGTGAAGACATTATTATCAATTATTATTATTTAACTATTTTACTGATTAATGTTAAATGTGTAAATAAACCTTGGCTTGAAAAAGCTAAATTACGGGCTCTTCTGTCTTCCCACTAGTTTAGCTCCATGATCCTTTCTTTCTACATGTTGCTCTGGCTGCAAAAACTATTCTTTGCTGTTCTCTAGGACAATTTTAAAACTACAAAGTAGAAGGGGATACAACCCTGCTAGAAAATATGTAGCCTACATCTGTTTCACAGATAAAGCCTCCTTTTCTGGAAGTGTAGAATGTCATTTGAACCATGGGGACAAATTAATGCTGTTATCCCCAATTCTTGGGGGGTGCTCTGATAAGGATCATTTCAATAAAGGTCTATGGCTGTAATAGGGCTTAATCCAGGATGGGTATATATATTAGTTATGCTCAAGAAATTTCTACATGATCGAGCCTAGGGAACTTTAATATCTCTTTCTCTCCTTATTGATCATAATGAGACTTAGGTAAGAAATGTGCACCTGTGCAGATTCAGACTCAGAGGTGTGGCAAGCTGAGGTAGCTGCTGCATGGAAACATTTTGAGCCCCAGCTTCATCTTGGTGAAAGCACATGGGTTTTCTTTTTCTTCTTCTTCTTTCTTCTTTTTTTCTTTTTTCTTTTTGGTTCATCTACAGTCAGCTCACCTACCTTTGTTTTGAAATCAAAGAGGTGCTTTCAAATTTTTTTATTTTATTTTTTTTCAAACTTCAGGTTATATAGCCATTAAATTAGAAAGAAGTTTCCATCTTGGAGTCACTATTCTACAAATATCTTCCAAAGGGATAATTGTTCCATTCCCTTGTCACCATTCATAGCACTCAAAAGAGGTGTTTGGCCAGGTATGCTGCTGCTCTGCCCTGCAAAGATAACATGGGCTGAAAATGAATAGACAGGAAATGACATGTCAGAAACACAAGTGAGAAAAAATGTGTAACTTTTTCTGAAGCCATGAATATTTACTTTTGGATACCACAGAAGTTTGCCCATGTCAGTACCAAGGAGCACACCTTGTTACACCTGTTATGTCACTCTCCAGAAATGCTAACTTCCCAAACGTAGGAGATTTTAGATGTAGATCTTACTTATTTCAACAGAACAGATGGGTACGTTTGCTATTCAATGAACATACTAAGAACTCTTTTCACACCTCTAACAGTCACAGCTTTGCACACCCATGTGCTGTACATCTGTGGATTATTGGCAGTGCATTTGGCTGCACAGTAGGAGTATCTCAGGTTTAAAAATTTCCCTGTATCTGTTCCTTCCGTGCGATTCTTTTTCAAATGTCTGTCTTCTTCCTTTGTGCATCTGTTCACAGCTTTGACCACAAAAAGAGACTTGCAACCTTTGCAAAAATTTGAGTCTGGCAGCCTCCATGTGAGAGTGGAAGAGGTGCTATAAATGGGGCAGGGAACAAAACGCTTTTTCTTTATTTTACAGATAATTTGTTCTCCAGAAAAAAGTAAAGGCAATGCTATAAATTTATTTTTAGTTGTGTAGTAGAGGCAATGCAGATATGGTAGAAGGATGTATAAAGCCAAGATACAGCATGGTCAGTGTTTTCTAGTAGTGTTAGCTAGCCCAAATGTGATGTTATACTCATGTGGCTATGCTCCTTCATGTTTTGAAACTGTCTTACTCAGCTCTGACCCTTAGATCATAATATAGTACTGCACTGAGAGATGTCTCCAAAGCCTGTAAGGATACTCAGTCTGCATGTACAATGTCATTATGGTCTTCCCTCCTTTGGGTATGTCTTGATTTGCCTCATTTCTAGCCATAGACAAACTTCCAATTTACTTCTCATTCAGGAGAAATTAAGAAATGTTTACTTCCATATCGTGATATCAGTATATCAATAACTTTGCCTTTCTGCTACTTCATTTCCTATCATGCTTTTTCATTTGCCATCCTCCAAGACAGATTTTGGATTTTGGTTTTGGGTTGGGTTTTTTGTTTGGTTGGTTGGTTTGGGTTTTTTTGGCTGGCACTATTTTTGGCCACTGCACTATTTATACAAATACCAAATTCTCAAAGATTTGTTCACAAGCTCATAAACTTGTTCTTTGCTTTTCTTTGGAAGCTGAGGCATTTTTATGATTTTCACCTCCCTCAGCTCTACTAATTGTTAATTCTTTGGAAAAAACAATATTGGTGGACCAGGTGAGTACACTTTCCATGCTGGGTATTCAATATCCAACAACAGTAATGTGGTCTTTCCTGACAATATGTATGCATCATTTCAAACCATTCTGAACACTGACACTTGAATTTGAATACTAACATGTTAATTACTTTATATAGTGAGCTAATTCCTGGCTATTGCATGAGACAAGTTGTAATTACCAACAATGCTACAGTAATGAGTTTGGCATGTTATGAAGGATCTTTAAGAGATAATACAGCACTGTTTTTCCAGTTTGGTGTTCCAAACAGAGGACAATAGTGGACAGTACTCACAATTCTACCAGGTTTTTAACTTTGTATTGGATAGCCTCTTAAAAATGCATGTTGCTATTTGATGTTTTCACCAAGCAAGGTTAGAAGATTAGACTAAATACAATTTGAAGCTGTTTCACCAATTACTTAGTAAACTGATACCATTCCATTAAAAGGGGCAGGGAGAAATACAGTAAATTACTGCTATACTTTTCTTTAGAGTCTGACTCACAGCTTTCTCTCATGCAGATATATTTAAATACAGATAAACCCATAAAGGCAGGCAGTTACACTGCAGGACCACAGTGAAACACAGGCACTTTACACTATCCAAAAACTCTCCAAAAACTTGAAAGGATATTTCGCAGTGCTCCAGAGTGCATACTCAGTTATGGTACTGTCCCCACAACCAACAAACTTCTCAGAGACTTAGTTCGTGATGGACATAAATAAGATCAACTAGGCAATAACTTAATTCTGTAATTAAGTAAGTAAAAATAAATGGTTTTTACATTTTCAATCAAAATGCATTATCAACTGTCATATTGAGGTATGTCCTTCACATGTTAAATATATGTGTATGAGTATATGCATAAATACTGTTATCCTTTCCTCTCAAGTGACTGTTCATTTTCTCACCTGCAACAGCAAGTTTTGGAGACAGAGTTAGTAGAATCTGTACAACATAATAGCACTCATGATCATTTAGCTTCCTCTTGAAATTCCTCATGAGAATACAAGTTAACAATAATTGTGAATTTTGATTTTGTTTATCATCAAGATAGAAACAAGGGGAATGTCATGAGAGAAGGTATTCATCAGAGATGAGTAAGATGTCTTTACCAAAATTATCTCTACGCAGTATTATCACTATGCAAAAATATCTCTGTGCAATGGAAACCTCAACTTCTATATGGAGTTTTTTATAAAAATATTTAAGAAGAGGTAAGAGAAAACTAGTTAGGAAAAAAAAAATCCACCTTTGGTTTTTATGTTGTTGTTGCTGTTTGCTTTTTCTAATTGGAAAATTCTCTATAATATCACTTCAAACTTGTTTCGTGTATAATAGACTAAATTGACGAAGGAACTAGATTACAGCTGGAGTCAGTAGTCAAGTTAATAAAATTTCTTATGGAGATCCATGCAGTCATTAAGTGTACATTGAAGAAAAGGCTTAGCTACAATGATAAGTTGCTTATAGACCAAGTAAATCAAATTAACTTCAGAATATATTGTATTAGCCTTTGAAAACGAGTCATTAAGATACTTCAGGCATTTGAATTAGGATAAGAAATTAACAGAAGGATGAGAAGTTGCCAAATCATACTATCAAAATTTTAAATCTATCAAAGGTAATAATTCTGTATTTAATTAAAGATAATAATCAGGAGTCATTGACCAAAGATTTAGTTCATCAAATAACTTTGGAGAATTTTATTTATATATTACTTGAGAATTCTATGACCCTTTTAATAACTTCTCACATATATTATTTACTGATTTAACGAAGGAGGAATGAGAGAGGGAGCAAGATACAGGAAGTTTAGGTTTGAAACACGAAGGAAATAAAACATATGAAACATTTTTCAGTGACATGATTGAATCACTCGGTCATTCCAAAAAGATTGAAATTATTCTACAATCCTGTGAATAGCATTCATTCAGGCAATTCTATTAATTCAGTGATACTTCTTCAGTGTTAAGTATCAACATGGATTGCAGATTTGAGCTTTAAATGAAAATCCAAAGTGAGTTGTCATTCATTCATTCATTTGAAATACAACCTAATGCACTGTATGTGCCTTAGATAAATGGAATTTAGTCTTGATAGACTACAATATGGATATGTCAGAGGGTTTTTGGGTTTTTTTTGCTGCTGGTGGTTTTAGTTTTGTGGGGTTTTTGTCGTTCTTGTTTGCTTTTTTAGGGGGTTGAATATTTTCTTTTTTTTAAGGGGGATGTTAGCTACGTGGATGAGACAATAAAAGAAAAAGAAATTATCCAGGCAGTTCAACACACACTTTTCTGGTCATTGATTCCTTTTAAACCCTCTGTTCCGCTAAAATGTAGACTCACGCCTTAAGTTCAAATGTGCTAAGAGCTTTAATGTACTTCGCTCAAGTAGAAGGAAATGATTCTCTCTGTTGCAAGGGCAAGCAATGTTGAACACACATGTAAGCTTGGGTCACAGGAAGATTTAAGCATATTTAATAGGGTAATTCTTTTAACTAGACCCTCTAGATGTACCCTTTGATGACTGGAGAAAAAAAATATGGACATTTTTATATATGCTATTTATTGTCAATAATAGAATGAACAGCATTTTTTCTGGTATTATTTCTGTGGGCACATATGTATTCATAATCCTCTGAAGCTTTCTGGTTTTCCCCACCCAATTTACCAGATGCAAGGCATATGCGAACCAGCATTTACACGCAGGGCTTCTTAAATCTCCTTACTACTGAGGTCATCAGTATTAATAGGAAACAACCCCTACACTTCACAATCTTAAGGCTACTTGTATTCCCTCATATCTCCATTCTTCATGCATAGTAACCTTATTTCAACATGTTACAAAAAATGGTCAAAAGAGGAAACAAACATCCAAAACCTGCAACAGCAACTGTAAATGTAAATGGCAGACAGAAAAACTAATTTGAGGTACTGTCCAGACCACTGCAAGGGGCAATGGATCTAGATTTCAAATGGAAATAACTTAAAATCTAACAAATACAGAGTGAATGTTTCAGAACCATCAGACTGAAGCATTATAGGCCACAAACTAAGGTAGTGTTCACACCCCCAGTATCTTTCTTCAGTGTTTATATGTATTTCAGAGCGTGGCCAGGGGATTATTTCTTTCATCCATCAGCATGCTTCACTCAGTAAGAAGTCTTGTTAAAATCAACTATCATCATAAGTCAGTGGAGCAAAACCGCAAGCATAATTTTAAGGCTTTAAAACATCTATATGTAAATATGTCTTATTATTTGATAATTTAGGAAAGGATGCATCTAATCAGAAATCGGATTTTCATCCCAAAGATGTACTAAAAAGACCTAAAATACTATTTGGAAATCACAATGGCAACTAATTGAGTCCTTTTGTTTTGATTAAGGCATGGCTAACAGACCAAGACTAATTTTATTTGATAGAACATCCCATTCCTACAATTAACTTGTAACTGACTAAAGAAGTCAGATAACCATCTAGCCCACAACAGACTGAAATGTATCTGATCTGTATTTGGCAAAATGTCTCCAATTATTTTCTTTATTATTCATCTAGCTGTTCAAATTTACATGCTACCAGATGACTTTTTTTTTTTTAATCTGCTACTGAAGACTTGCCTAAAATCAATTTACTTCCATATAGTACTCAGTATTTGTAGGATTTCCAGAGGTCTGCCTTTTCTACCTTTTCACTGAAAAGTGTCCCAAAGTGGACCTAGTGTTATTTCTGAAACACTGGGATTCTGCTCTCTGACATGTTTTCTTTTTCTTTTTATAAGGATGCAGTAACAAAGACTGAGAGGAACTACTGATAATTGCACTAGCATTATCTTTTTTTCTTTCTTTCTTTTTTTTTTTTTCCCCCTTTTTCACATCTCTCTGCTTGTTTTACTTTGGATATCACCGGTGCAGCTATAATTTAAGGAACTGTCTTGGGACCAGCAAAGAGGGAAGAGAAATACAGGTTGTCAGGATCTTAGTGCGTATTTCCCCAGTCTCATTTTCTCATCTATACCTCTGACAGGTAAAACAACTAGTTGTTTCAATTTAACTTATAAATTGCACAATTGAACAGTTCTTCCTTGACAGTACAATGGGTTACAAGGAGATCTAAGGCAATTAAGAATAGAAGTTCTACAACAACTTGTGTTTGTATTCTCAGTGACCTCTGCATGGGTGGGTTGTGTTTTTTCCTGTTTTGTGTAGGCCTGATCTGTTTCTAAATACAAGCTGATATAAATCTCTTTTTTGATAATCTGACGTTTGAAAGTCCAAATAAATTTACCTCTGTAAGCAGCAAAACACAAGTTCTTTGGTCTTTTCTTCTTTAAAAGATGACACACAAAAAAGACAGTCTTTATTTCTATATGTAAACTATATCTTAAGCTAAGAGAAAGTTACATTTTCAAGAAAGTTAAAGTAACTGTGTAAGTTTACTCACTTTATACAAGCAAGTCATATTGTTAGGTTTAGTATGATTTCTCAATCAATAAAGAACCAGAATGATGTGAGAAAAAGGAATAGGGTAAAAGAAATTGTGATGTGAAAGTCCTTTCTGACATATGAAAGCCTAAAAATAAATACACTTCTAAAAATATATTTACAGTACCTAAGTATCACATACATATATATAATTTTACGACTGATCTTCTGTAATATAAATACATATTTTTTACTGTTATATTTCACCAGCCATTTTCTTACAACTTCATTTGGTCTTTCATTTTGATTGCTTAGATTTCTCTTGTGTCTTCATATTTCAAATTTGAAATCTCTGTATCTAATTAATTTTAAACAAGTAAACCAGCATGACAGTTGCATTTTTGCAATCCTACTTGTTTCTCTCTTCACCTAAAATTTTGTGTTATGGCGATTGTCCCTCAGTACTAGTCATTTGAAGTGGATGATTTACATAGAAGCTGTTGATTTAAACATCTAATTTTGCATGTATTCCAAATACTCTCTGTTAGAACACAGAGCTAGACAGTGCTGTCATGAATGTCAAATAATTTTCCAAGCCTTCCAGTTAAAAAAAATAAAAGGAAAACCTAATAATATATTTCTTCTTGCCATTTCTTTTCCTTCTTTTGTAATCAGAGCTGGTTACAGATCAGCTGATAATAAAATAAATTGAGAAAAAAAAATCACGTTAGGGTTTTAATTCATGTTTTAGTCCTAAAAGTCAGTCCAAACAGACAAAAACAGTATCGTCAGGGAGAAGCAACACCGTAATGCAATGCTGATCTCTCACATTTGAAATTCAATGCCAAAAATAATGTATCTTATTTTGCAAATGAAGTCAATCCAAATCCCATCTTTAATTCTAATAAATACTTTGTCTTCTATGATCATTCATTATAAAAGCATTTCATTTTACAACATACTAAGGACAAATGAGTCACTGTGACAAGCTTCCCATACCTTAAATATTTTAAATTATTTTATATGCAGTGATTGCTAAGGTTGGGGTTGGGGTTTTTTTGGTGGGTTGTTTTGGCTTGGTTTGGTTTAAGTCTCTTACATTTTGTAATTTTACTAATGGGCTATCACCAGACTGGCATTTCAATCTTTAGCAAAGCCTTCTTTGCTCTAAAATTATCAAAAGATGTCGCCCACATTACTCTTTTTCTGTGTTGTAGTCCTGAACTCAAGAATGAGGATGGAGGCCCAGCAAGTTGAAGGGTTGCAGAGCTTTGCCCAGATCCTATGGAACTCCAAGATGCAACTGGCTGCTGTAGTGCTAAGGGAGCTGTCAGGATATCCTGGTACAGGAGCCGTGAACTCCACTGTAGATCTCACAACATGGCAAGACTCACTCTTCCACCACTTCTGTTGAACAGCTCCAGCTCTTCCTCTAACAAACTGAAGGTATTATTTCTCCTTATAGCTTTTTCCTTGAGGAGCTGACATTTCTGGAAAAAAAATAAATAAAAAGAAGTTGATTTAGTCAAGAGCAGAAAGGCCAGGCAGGAGGTAAATGTTTAACATGCAGCCAAGATGTGAAGCAAAAAGTAGGATGTACAGAAATGTAGCAGCTTATAGCCAAAAGACTTAGTTCAGTGATGCACCTATGATATTATAGAAATCACTTTCCATAGTAAGTTATTGTCTTTTATTACTGACTCTGACAAGTGTTCCCTTCTCAGGGGAGAAAAGACAACTACAACAGAAGCTTATTCAAATCAGCATTTAGAGTACAAGCACCATCATGATTAGGGAGGTCAGGAGGACTCTATAATGTGAATTGTCCTGAGATTAATTTAGGAAGATGAGCAAAGGAGTGAAGCAATATTATAAGATCAGGGCTGAGTTATGGAGCAGCTGAGAGATGTGCCAGATTTCTCACACAGAGTACAATGCAAGTCTGCCAGAAAGTACATGGAAGCCAGTGGCTTCCTGCTGATTTCAAAGGCTCTGAATCAAGTTCTGGACTCCATGCAAAGCTGCTTTGTTTTTGTCTCATGTTCCTCCTTCTGAACAATAATTACTACAGCAAATTTACTCATTATAAATCTTTTCAGTCACTTCCTTTTTCTCATTTTTTACCATTAATTCACTTTTGCCACTGTTTAGAAAGCTCTTGCTCATTCATTTTCATAGACATGTAGACATATCAATCACTGTCACTTGAAAATCCTGTATTCTATTTTTTTTCTTATTTTTAGGCATGCTGCTGACTTAACGCCCACATTCACAGCTCTATTATAATGTCCAAGGTCAAATTATTTTCTTGAACTAATTAGAGATGGGTTCATATTTCGTACTAGTGAAAATATTGTCAGCAACAGTGAATATACTATTAAAAACATGACGACAAACACCTGAAATGCTTCCCTCCGCCCCCATATATTCAAAGCTAGTGTTGGTATCAAAGAATGTCCTATCTTCTTTTTAGCATTTAGTTATTTTACTTATATTTTGTTATTTATGTTAATTTCAAATAAATATACAGTATGTACTACAAATGCATCTACTTTAACAGCTTAACTTGTGTAGGGAATTCATGCCAGAGGTGAGTCTTCCAGGCATCCAGAATGAACAAGCAGTGTAGTGAAATAGGAGGGGTTCTGTGAAATGAAACGGGATGCTGAGAACCCAACAGGGTACAAGGTGACCTTGAAGTAGCTCTAGTCTGGCCTCCAGTCACTTTCTGTTGTGCACCATTCATCTAAAAGGATCTATTTTCTGTGTTACACAATTTCCCTAAGAAGAAAAGTGCAGTGAGGGGGCACAGCTGGGAAATAGGTTTTCAACTTTCACGTCTGATCCAAATGAAAACATTAATGTAGATATGCTTTATCATGTTTGTATTCATGCCTTGGTGCAGTCTTAGAACACAAGAACTGGACTGCTTTCGACAGCAAATATACTGGAAAATGTGCTTTGGAAACTTACCTAGCATGCTCCAATCACTAATGGAAATTTTATCCGTCAGACCTGAACTACCCTGAAGCAAAACCCAGCAAAACACATATAGGCAATTGCTGGGATCTCAGCACTACCTGTTCTCTCTACAGATCCACAGGTAATTCCCTGTGCTACTTTCTAGTATGGGCATAGCCTACACCACACTGATGCGGGCTCTGTTCCTGTTGTGGTTCAGCTCCTGGCAACAACTGAGCACCATGCAGTTAGTTCACCCCTCCTCCAGAGTACAAACAGACAAAGCCCCAGAGGTTGGGATAAGGACAGTTACTGACACAGCACCACAAAAACAAGAGCTGGGGACAGAACACCCATACCTGGTGATAACACGGAGCACTTTATCGACTCTATGTGATGGTACGTGGTAACACAGAGCGCTGCACTGACCCATTGCCTGACCACACTCAAATTGCCCTGGCACCACATGGACCCTCCTCCACCCTGCCAGCACCTTTTACAGGGGCCTGATGTTGTGTGGTGTGGAAAACAGCCCTTGCCAACTCAGTTCACCTGTGCTGGCTGCTGGGGGAAGTTAACTCTGGCCTGTCTGGAAACAGGACAGTTCCTTACCAGTTTTTCTCTGGTCTTTGTCTCCTTGCATGTAACGACTTTTATTATTGACTTTATTTAATTCATTGACTGCTATCCAAATATTAAATACATTTTAAACGGTAAAGGAGTATTATCAATAGGTATATTTATGTATGTGTGTGTCTGTATTCATACACGATCCTATATACACATATGTATGTATAAATATCTCTGTATTTATTCTGTATGTATATCAGTTCTTTCATGAAAGGAACATCTATGTATCTATAGGAATATATGGGAACATATATAATACCACACATTTTCTGAAATAAAGTATGTATGTATATGTATCTCCTATATTTATACAATGTGACTGTGTGTTTGAATCAACGCCTGATAAAAAACACTAAGGGCAGATAAGTAGGAGAGAAGAGCACTAGATTCTTCTAAGCTCTTAGTCACATAAATATATTCTGATATTAACCTTGGAACTAAAATTAGGAAGACAAGTCATGTACCAGAAAGACCTGCTCATTCATTTCTCACCTGAAGCTTTGAATCTCAAAGTTGACCAGGGAAAATCTTTGTCCAGCTCTCCAACACAAGATGAAGAAGGTAACATAGTTGCAGCACAGAATTTAAATAAGTTTCACTGTAAACATCCTTTCTGTTCTAGCATCCCTGAAATTTTGTTAGAGGATTAAATTAGATACATCAAAATAATGAATTTTTTCCTGAATTGATAGAGGTACATGTCATCTGTGCATGAACTGAAGATAATTTAATATTTTCTATACCTTTCCCTTTGGGTTCAACTGTCTCCCAAAGAGTATACGGAGGAGTTTAGTGTATGCAAAAAGTGTAGTTCACATATATGGTGGTAATTCAAAGAAAGAGATAAAGTGGTTGTAATTCCAGAAAAGTTAAAAATGCAAAAGTCAATTTATGCATTTCACTAGTTATTACTGGACAACATAAGCCACACAATCAAATAAAAAAAAAGTCTAGGACATTCAAAGTAACATAAAATTCTCCAGTGCTTACTGCATCCAAGTATAATTCCATGTGTGCTCAGAAACTGCCATTCCATGTAAATCCATGAGTTGGCTACATCCTCCTTCTTACCTGCTTCTAATACCTTCACAAATTACATGGCATCTTGCTTAAGTTTATCACAGTCAGTAAGCTGCATATTCTGTGCTTTACTGTATTTGAATTTTTAAAAAAAAAACAAAACCAAAACACCACACATTAAATTCAGGTTACTAAGTCTGCTCTGTAGAAACAAGGTAAGTTATTTTCATTCTTCATTCATAAAATATAAAACATGTCTATGCTTCCTGATACCTGAAAACTTTAGTCTCTCTTTCTGACTTTATTATACTTTGTGGTTTGTTTTTTTCCAATAAATGCAGAAAGTATTTCTGCATTTACTTCACTCTCTCTACAAAGTAACTGAAGTATCAATGGATTTACCATTTACACAACAGTCAGCCTGACCACACCTTGATTTACTCTAAGTGTTTTCTGCAAACTAAGGTTAACAAAAGTAGGGAACAGACAAACAAAAAAAGGATCAAGGACACTGAGGGTTCAATCATAGCTCATAAGAAAAGAATATTTTTCCTTAATTTCTTTTCATTGATGAAGAAAAAGAAAATTGCAATCACCCCATTATTGAAAAAAAAAAGACAAATAAATGCATAGTAATTTCAAATATGATTGTCAATATTCTGCTATGCATAAAGCCCTTACAATCAGTTATGCAAAATCTATTCTATTTTATGTAAAGCCTGAGGCAGGCAAATCATTTACAAATGTAGATCTCATTTCAGGAAACATATCTACAGTAAGCACATCTATTGCTTTTTTCACCATGTTTTGGGAATTAACCTTCACTTTCCAAATATTAGAAAGAGATTTTCTTTTATTTTTATAATCCTTTTTAATGAGATTTGGGCCAAACATTATGTTTCAAGTGATTCAAATTGGCTCATACAACTGTTCAAAATCTTATAAATAGGAGAAATAAGATGATATTAAGAATAATCCCTCTGGTAAAAAGGGGATGTGTTACAGTTTCTTTTTTCTTTATTATACGGTTTTATAGAAAGTGGGAGGTTTTCAATAGCCCTTGACAATTGCATTATAACAAATAATAAAAGTTATCCTTCTTCCTGGAAATAATTTACAGTGTAGTTTGAGACCATCATGTCATCTTTGTACTTTATTACTGACTTGTAAGACCACGTTGTCTTCCAACTGAGCCCCAGGAGTTACTTGAAGGGTGTCAAAGAGGTTCTTCTAACAGCCTGATATTGTATTAACAAATAGAGTAAACACTGTGAAATGGTGATCTTGAGAACCACATGTACCTAGGGGTGTGTTTGTCCTCTACAGTTGAGCACAGAGGTACTTATTTCTCTGAGTAGCATATAGTCTCACACTAAGTCCACATGGAAATCCAATCCAGAATGGCACAGTATCTTTCAGCCAAAAGTGATGCAAGAGGTCACCAGTTGCCAGTCATAACCAGCTTCCTGGTTTTGAATTGTGGTTTCTGCTCATTCTTTTCCCAGCACAGTATGAGATGGGCTAGCTGAGATGGCTCTGTGTGTTGCAGTGTCCTTTAGATAGGCTGGATCATGCAGTAAAATGAATTTTGCAAATTTTCACCTCAAATACCTTGGCCTGCCAGCTGGAAGAAAGAAAAAAAAAACAAAACCAAAAAAAACTTGCTAGCCAAAACCCATTCCAAACAGCTGAAATTCATTGATCCTTCCAAAATCAGTTTCTATTTGACCCTATTCGACATCAAAGCACTCGTAGACTTCATAGAATTTGATGTAGGCTCTGTAGAATATAAACCTTTAAAATTAACCTGTTCCAGCAAGGCAAAGGCATCCACCAGGGGTTTTAAAGCAGAGAAGTTTGGGAGAAGGAGGTCAACAGCTCTTGCACATTTCTGTGACCAAAAACACTAAGAGAAAGCATTAATTTTAGATTATAGTCTATCACCTTATCTCTACTTTCCAGGTGGGTATAAATGAACATTTATCAATGTTGACCTCTTTTGTGATTCTCATCGGTCTCTGCAAGACACTTTTGGACTCTGCCAGTCTCTCTACAAGGGAGGCTAAGCACCTCTCATGCTGGATTGGGCAGCCTTACTCGAACGTAAAAAAGCCTTGCCACAAAAAGCCTTAGATAAAAGACAGCAACATGTTTGTTACTTACTCTGTTTAGTTTTTCCATATTAATTCCTTAGTTTGTAATTCTTTTGTTACACACAAATTTCACATGCAATGCTTTAATAATTGAAACTTTGTTAATAGTGTTTACTTTCTTTTAGCTATCTTATTGTCAGCCACCTGCAACCAATATGTCTATTGTATTTTGCAATTATGTTTGGGTAATTATGAACCATCATCTTCTCTTCATTTTCTTTTCCCTGGCTTGTAAATTGCATTGTTTTTAAAGAAAGATTTCTATTATTTCAGACAGTGTAACTAGGAATAACAAGTAACCAAAAGTGAAAAAATTAAAATCAGTTAAGTCAACAGCTCAAAAATCCTATTGAAACACATGCAAGCACATTGTTTCAGGGATGAAATGTTCCTTTTCATTTGGACAATATAAGCATCAGTAAGTGATTTTGTAGTAACTTTGGAAAGTATCAGGTAAGAATCCATTTGTGTTCCTCATGGTGGCCAAAAGGACATAGAGGAGTCACCACTAATGTGTTGACACCTGCCTTCTGAAAGGAATTAGCTAAAGGTATCCTGTATCACATTTGTTGAGGACTGAATACTTTCTGAAAGCAAATCCTAAATTCCCCTGAAAAACACAAGCCTTACTTTCACAGAAACACAGAATTGTAGGGGTTGGAAGGGATCTCAAGAGATTGAGTCCAACCCCCTGCCAGAGCAGGTTCCTTAGGACAGATCGCACAGATAGGCATCCAGATGGGTGCCAAACCACCACCCCCTATTCCAGGGAGAGGCAATAGTGCTGCTTGCATCTACATCTGCATCACCCAAGTCTTGGTCCTGGTGGCCTCCATCTGAAGCCCTGTCCACCTTGAAGCCCCCAGTGTGCCAGATGGCATTTGGTGAGGGATTCTTTAAAGTCTATGTTATCTCCATCTACATTTCGGTTTGCTCTGTTAATGATTTTCATGCAAAAGAGCATTAATATGTGTGTTTAAAACCCAGCAATCTTTACGAACTAATTTCTTAAAGTTTTCAGAATTTTACTATTTTAACAAGGTATTCAATAAATTTCCTTTTCCTTCTATGTGTAGTACATTTAATGTGAACAGAATGGATGGGAAAGAAAAAAATGTAAAAGGTACTGTTCTGTAGGGTCTTTAGGATTTATCAGATGCAGATCTAATTTTTCAATAAAATCGAATCATTAAAAAAAAGTTTCCATTACTACATAGCCTCTGTCATCATTCAGCATAAAGCTCATTGCTTGGTTTTACCGAACCACTAGGTATGGGCAATTCAAATGAATGTATTTTCTTTGTGAACTTTCCTGAATTCTTGTATATTTTGATACTTTCAAAAGACACATGCTGCCATTTTTCAGTGTAATAAAATGTATCTTTGAATCTGCTACTTACCCCTTATAAAAGAACAATTGGTGTTATTTCCATTAAGGAAAATATTTTGTTTTATCTGAACTTGGCAATGTTTCTTTGCTCAGGGGATATTTTTGTGGATATTCTTTCCATTCTGCTTAGCATGCAATAATGTTTCTAGAAGGAACATTTCTGTAGCATTACATACATTTTATCAAGTTGTGGGGGGTTTTGGGGTTTTTTTAACATCAGGAATCAACATGAAATAAAAATATCTAGTTCTGCTCTGTTTCAAAAAGAAAATATTTTACACTAGTAATGCCTTTTTATGTTACTTTTAATGTTCCATAAACTATTTTATCCATCTAAAATTAATCTTAGAAAACCACTGTGAGTTTCTTCAAACCATAGGGTTTCCATTAAGTGTCTTTATGGTACCTTAAGTAAAACAAAGCTATAAAATCTAAAATATTTTGACAAACTAGTTTTGTTTATAGCGTGTTTACCATTGCATGTTAATGAGTTCATTGCACTTGTTACTGTTCTTTCCCTTCTTTGTAAAATACAAACCTAATGAATAATTTTGGTCTACTTTTCTATAAAACCATTTTTAATACTTTAAGCTAAATAGCAATTAATCCATACTTATCACCATGCATATTATTAAACCCAATGATCATATCTTTAGGGATGTATTAATTTATTGACCATGCCTTAATTATATCTAGTGCAATTCAGGAAGGTGAGCATATAGACATACTGAAGGATCTAGACATTTTCTGCTGATAAAGACTCAGGTGCATGCCTCAGTAAATCACCATTAACCTCCACGGAATTTTGCTGATTTACACCTTTTGAGATTTATCCCCAAATGCTTTTCCTCTTTCATACCACTCATTAATGCAGACGCATGCGTGCATTCACATACATATTCACTCAAGGGAAAACAAAGTGTCACCTCATAGGAACATTTATGACAATGGTGCATACTCACAAGGGGGGAAAAAGGTAAATATAATGCCAGATGGTATATAGCATAGATCCTGTGTATCAGTTACTCACTCTATTTTTACTTGAGGATACACTTTGCTGGTAGATTTGCACTAAATAAGGATATCCCAAGAAATTTTGTGAAGTAGGTCAACTTAAAAAGGAAGGGTTTTTTATGTGTTAAGCCTATGCCAAAAAGTAATTTTTCATCTAGGAAAGAAAATTGCTGTTAATTGTAGACCACATCAATAAAAGACTTATTCAGATGTACAAAACACAATTGGGCAAAACTATGTCAGAGTAATGCAATGGCTAAGATATATATATATATTAAAAAATAAAATATCTGAGAGTCCCTACCTGCTTTCTCCGTTAGGCGACAAGTGTGTTGCATACCAGAGACATATAAAGGCACCTTTCATTCATTGACCCATTCCACTGACATTTGACATTTGTCCTTCTCAACCTTCTGGAACCAACAGAACTGATTCCTTTAGCAAGCATCAAAAACCTAAACAAGCCTCCAAAAAAATGGAACAAAAATCTCAACCCACTTCACCTGCTTTTCTGCTGGGCTATAGAACATACCTTGAGTAACAATTAGCTAGTTTCCCTTCCATGTAAATTTGCATTTATAAAATGTGTTTCTTGAGAAAATCTCTTTTGCTCTATTGGAATTAAGTAATTTTTAAAAATTATTTCTAACAATAGTTGCTGTCACCTGAGTCTGACATGTTGATATTTATATCTTTTTCATTAATTTTTAATAAAATATATGGAGTTCCTGTTTCATACTACTCTTGAAGTTGCATGTTTTCTCACTATTAAGATTTATCATAAAATTTTGATATTCCCATCAGATACAATAAAAAGAACAGTACAGTTGGTGATGGAACTTCTTTCCTCATATCATTGAACCCAGATATGTTGGGACTTGCTTATACTGGTATTTTAACATTGGCAGCCATGCCTTCCCAGCCTGCACTAACAGAATGACTACCATCGGTGCTGGAAGATGTTAAGTATTAATACCAACATGGTCTTCAACGTGCATAAGATCAAGCCAGAACTAATTAGGAAAAATCAATGGAATAAAAGCTGTTATGACCTGGAATAGAACCAAAACAAAAGCTGAGCTCAGCTTATTGTATGGGTTTCTAGTAGGCCCTTTTCTAGGTTTTCTCAAAACTCTCTTCAGCAAAGAGGACGCAAGTCAAAATGCTGATGAAATGCATGCTTTGAGGTGGTATTTCAAAGCTTAGTACTAGCTTCATTTTAGAGTCAATAGAGCCTCCCTAAAAGGCATATTCAAAGGAAAAGACTAAGTTTGAGTGCTGTAAATCATCTTTTATTGGCCGTAGAAGGAATTTATGAGATTAACCCACAACAGGTAATGTTAGCCTTAATCTAGTGAAGTCTAAGCCTTTTTATCTATTTTCCTTTGAAAAAGTCCACACCACTGGTTTAATAAGCATTTTTAAAATCTTTGCTATTTTAATCACAGTGATTCAGTATGAAAAGCAGTTTAGGTAAGTGTGCTGTAGCTTTATGGAGATCAAATTTGTGCTCTCACAATACTTTTTGCCAACACAGAACTCCATGGTGCACTAGGACTTCAGCAGAATTAAATATAGTGGGCAAACCATTAGCTGCTTTTATGCTTTCTTTTCCATCTCTGCCAGATATCTAGGGGTTGTGTACACTTTCTAAATTATTTTTTCTGACAATGTATGCATTCCAAATTTATTGTGTTTCAGTAACAATGGCTGTTCAAAGGCCCCAGATAATTGGTCACAGTCAGAAAATAAACGGGGAAAAAACCCTCAAAAAACCCCCAAAAAAATGAAGGGGAAAAAAGAGATTAAAAAGGTGATTCTTTGTTTTATACTTTTTACTTAATTTTCCTGATAACTATAAGCTGTAAAGCCCTTTTTACTATGACCATTTAAATTCAACTAAGGAAATGTCCTGGTAACTCTGTCCAGGACAGACTTATCTTCCCTAAGAAGCCACCACAGATGAGCAGAGTTGCTCCAAGCTGTTTTCCACACCAGGTGTGGAACCAGGACAGGAAGTAACAGATTTGAATAAGAAATATGTTTAAAAACAAAAGAAAAAGGTCTAGGGATTGATTACTTACTGGTTTAGACATCATGGTTTCAGCTTTCAAATTTCTGCAACACTAAACAAGCAACTTGTATTTTTTTCTGTCTTTGAATTGAGATGTCTATCTTCGGAAATCAATCACTAAATCCTCAAAAAGCTGTTATGATAACGTCATTTTATCATTTAGATGTGCTTCTGGAAGTGCAGATACTACATATAGAAGCGGTCCATTTTGTCACTAGACATGATAGAAAAGGAGATACTGTTTTCAAAGATGAATTGTTTGCCCGTAGTTAAGGATAATGGGTGTGCAAAGCAAACTCTTGGCCAAAAATAGCTGAATTACGAGGAAATATGTGTTGCCAATGTAAGTCTATGATGTCACTAATTAATATTAGGACTTAAATATCACAAAAAGAAGGAAACCTTACATTCTGTTTGCTCAGACTAATGTGACAAATCCTCCTGATGCATGCTATCTAACACCCAAACGACATATAATTTTAGTGATTCATTCATTGTGTCCAAAGTAGTTGCGATAGGACACAAAACTATTATTTTTTTGATATTCTTAAAAGGTACATAAGTTATTTGCAGGTCAGTGGGCTGGGAGGGAAAAAGACCAAAGCATAATTCACATTTCTCAGACAGACATCTTCATTAAATCTTTCCTTTACCCAGACGAGTTTGATTACTTCTGTATTTAATTTCTTATTATTGCCATCTACCTACCTTTACAATTCTGCCTGCAAAAGTAAAGGTTAGACTCCTCCAGTGAGGTATACTTTGAGAAGGACATCACACAGGATCCAACTTTAGAGAGAATCTCGGAGCTGCTCAGTGAAATAGAGATAGAAAGCAACACCTCCAAAGGAAGTTTAACACACAGAATGTGATCAGTTTCGTACATAAAATACATCTTTGTCCCTACATCACTCCTGTTTCAGTTTCTTCTACCACACAGACCAAGACCCCACAAACATGATACACACTGCTCAGGCATACAAAGCATCTATTTATTGATTAATACACAAACTAGCTGGGACCAATGGGCTGCTAAATTAAAAATTATATGCTCACCACACCTGATAGAGATGACAGAGCCAAGCAGCTTTGCCTGGTGGGGGTGGATCAGCCACTACTGACCCTTAGAGCAGCTGATCCTTATGTTTCTGATTTACTATATTTTGATGCCATGTATTTATTACACTTCAATGAAGAGCTTTTACTCTTCTGACTTTGGGTTGGCTTCCCCTCAATGGGTGTGCTTCTGTCTGGGTTCTTAACTTGCATTGCTTCACCTCACATGCTTTTTCACAAAATAACAATATCCTTAGTAAAACTAAGCCAAAGGCAAACAGTAGTGTTGTACCTTGTGCCTCACCCTGAGGGCACCAAGGGACTTGCTCACACCCCCAGTCTACCCTGGGGAACAATCTGGGATTGCTCATTAGGTGCAGCAGTCCCTTGAGAAGCTAGCAGAAAGATTTCCATTCGCTTAAATATGGTGATCTCTCCTTTTGCATATGGGAATGACTTCTTAAACTTTTAAATGTCATAAGCTCAATGCTGCATGCTAAATGAGGATGTTCCTTAGAAAAGTCTTTCTGTAGAAGTGTCAAAGTCCCCGAGACAAAGAAGTATTTAAATGTTGTAATGGAGAAATCAATACCAAATCAAAATGATGATACTTCATGGCTAAGAGGAAATAACAAAATAATACACACAAAAACACTGGCTGCCTAAAAATGATATCTTTTAGCCCAGAATATTACGAGTGCAAATGTATAAATATTTTGCTTATAGTAAAGTAGATACAAGTTGTTTCCCTGACTTATAAATTTATGGCTCTACCCTATACTCTAAGGAACATGAGCACAGCTCAGGCTCATCCTTATGTCCCACTGGGACAGACAAGAAAGGATAAATAGAAAACTAGAACTAAACAATAAGCAAGTAAAAGTTTAGAAAATATCTCCCATTCAATTTTTTCATGCTTATTAACTTTTAGAAGGGTTAGAACTTTGTTTCAAGAGTTTATAGATTTTTTAAATTGCTTTATATTTTAAAATTAAGCATCTTTTTATAAGGCAAAATATTACAAAATAGGAAAAGGCAAACTATTTGTCGCTGCTAGCAAAATTTAAAGGAAATTAAAAAAAAGCCTGTTCTACAATTTCCAGAATTTTCAATTCAGCTACACAAAAAAAAAAAAACCAACAAAAAAACCAACCCCCATTATTCTTTTGGCTCTAATTAAAACCACATTCATATTTATATCAGCCTGTTTCCTGCTGGCTTGAACTCAGGGCTGCTCTTTGGCTTTATAAAATGTTAAATAGACAAGATAAGTGAAATTCTGGCCTGATGAAGGCAGGGGAAGTTCTAATACTTACTCTGATCAAGTCATGATTTCAATTTATGTGAATGCTTTTTTCTACTTCTCCCCCTTTTTTATGCATAATTTTTCTGTTAAACACTCTCATTCTCATCTATCTTCAAAACTAATTAGTCCTTCAGAACATTACCTCATTTTCACATCTGTAGCCCACTCATCTTTACTACCCTGAAGTAAGACAAAGGGCAAATCATGGAGTATGCTGACATTTAAACATGCACTGGAAAGGATAAGGATAGGGACTAGACAATGATAATGGGAAATATTATTTAGAATCTACTGTGATAACGTAAGAAGCAAATGAAATCCATGAAATACACAACTAAGAAACAGACCAAGGGTTTTCAATTTAATGGAGTGGGAAAGCAGTCACTGCTTTGCATGACCTGTATTGTATGCATTGCACTGGCTGCTAATGATGTCGGGAAGCCATAGGAGGCTATAGGAGGCAGCTTCCTCTCTGCTTGGCTTTTCATTTCACTGGGAAACCCCTTATCAGCAGTTGCATTAGTAAAATCATTACTCCCATATTATATCAAGTTTTGATGTCTATGTTTCAAAGAAACTGCAAAATTCAGAAAAAAACGCTCAAAAATAGTTAAAAACTGTAGTCAAATTCATAGAGCAGTCCAAGTCACTACACTTGTGTTCACAAATTAAAATTTTCACCTAGTACAGAATGGACGTTGTCCTTATGACTAAAATATTTTCCCATCCAAAAAACAATGGCTCAGTACAGAAAGTCTCCTGAGAATGATCCCTGATTCATGCACACTTTCAGAGTATGTAACAGTATTATTCTGAAGCATATTAATCATGTTAGGAAGACTTTTAACAAATAAAATTGTAGATAGGTGAGTTCCAGTTCCTAATGGCATTTCCTTACACTGATGAGTATAGATGTAGGTAATGAAGCTTAAAAAATGTTAAAGTCCAAAAACCTGCAGCTGAGTTGTTCAAGATCCATTGAAGGAGTTTTTAGAATAATTTCTTTGGGGAAAAAAAAAAAAAGGTAACTTTTTTTCCCTGCAAAACCCACTTCTACATAGTCAATAGCCTGTGACAGATGTGGGAAATTATTCTGTTTCAATTCTGCCCCATACCATTACCAAAAATTAGAAAGTTTTCTTGAAAACTCTGACTGATAGAATTCTTCCCTAATGTGAATGTTTCTAGAAGAGGGGCAGCACTCTATTCTCTAGGGAATGAAGAAACCTTCCAATAAAATGTGAATACAACACAATAAAAACTCTATCTATACTTGCATACTTCTAAGAAACATTTGCACTATATTTTCTTCTATGATCTTCATTAATTCCTTCCCCTAAGACACTGAGAAACACATTATTTTTCACACCACTGTTCAACTTTATCTGCGGTTTCAACTATGTTATAACATAAAAAACTAATTTTTTTTTTTAATTAACTTGTTACATATATATATGTAGCCTTAAAATTAATTTTCTGTAGGGAAGAGGCTGAAGGATGTTTTATTTTTTATTTTATTTTGCTTTTCATCTTATGGAAAAAGTCTCTAGAATGAAGGGATCACCCAGTATTATGATCACAGAGAAATGATTCACTTATGCACTTAAAAAAGATACATATTATAGAAAAATCATGCTTGAAGAACCTTACTGTCTGCATATCAACTAGATGCCAAAATATTTTCCTGCGTGTAATTTCAGATGGTAATACTTTGGGTAAATTCTGTGTTCATTTTCTCTCGTATCTCTTAAAGTTATTATATCTTAAGTTCTCAACCAGGAAAGTAAAATACAGAAAAGATGAAAGAGCAAGCAAGGTTAACAAAACCCCAATAGTTAGAATATATGTAAAAAACTTCATAATCCTTTTATCTTAACAGTTGATGACATCTCAATTTCTTGGCCTCTATCTGAATAATATAATTTATTCCTTATGGAAAAACAGAGAGGAAACAAACTGAGAAGATGAGCAAAACTGTCAAATTAACAGTACTGGACTGGAAGGTCCAACAGAAAGATTCAGTTCACAGTATGATGATTCATGATTCTAGATATCAGGTAACTAAGGGACAGACATGTAGCAAAATTACCATTAAGATGAAGGAAAACTAGATTTGTAAATATTAGGAACTATATTCATACAAGTTTAGGAAAGATAAAAATGACAATAATCTCAGTTATTATTTTATCTTATTGGGTTGTCAATTGTTGATGTGATTCAGATAAACAGATCATAATACAAGCCCATTCTGATTTATCTAGGTTAAATTTTTGGATAAATAATTCTTATATGCTGCGATGAACAGCAAGCCCTTTCTTTTTATCGATATGCCAATGATTATTGAATTGAAGAGACAAGAAACACAAATAGGTAAATACTCTGAAGTGCTGAAAATAAATGGGGGGGGGGAGGGTTGGTTTTGTTTGCTTTTTGTTTGGTTCTGGTTTTTTTGGGTTATTTTTTTGTTTCTAGCTCTACATCCTCATCAGAATCAATTTGATCTGGAAAAATGAAGGCTAGAAATTTCATGTCAACTCCAGCTGCCATCACTTTCAGGAAAATAATACAGTCCCTTGATCTACATAGGGACTTTATTATTTTAGCAGAAAACATTCAACCTTGGTATCTCATTTAATTAAAAAATAATTCATGAAATATTACATTTAAAACTTCAACAGTGAGTTAACAATATCCAGGAAAATATCCAGGAAAAAATATGAACATTCTGTGTAAACTGTTATTTCGTTTCTGTATATGTATGTTAAAATCTGGTATAAAAAATTACTTTCTACCTAAACTTTCATTACTATTAAATGAAAGTGAAGAAACTTAAAAATCAGACAATTCACAATAATGAAAAACTGTTGAAATTTAAGTTTTTTCCCTCACTAGGAATGTGATCATAAAATTATCATAGGCTTCCTTTAAACCTTCTTTTAAACATAATAATACAAAATTAATGGCATGAAGATGGTACATGTGATTGAAAGATTTCATCAAACAAAAATCAAGGACAAGGATTTATAATTTACTTTTTTTTTTTGGTCAACTTTTTAGTTGCAAAGATTCTGCCTTTTCAAACTAATCTTTGATATTACAACATGTAACATTTCAATGATTTACAAATTAAATTCCTGAGCAAGCACAATCTGCATCACAAATTAAGACATTCAAGGCCATGGGGAAAAGCCTATGGAATATATCTGTGTCCATACTGATATTTGATAAACAACATCAAGTACTACTTCCTTCAAACACTGGTCTAATTCTTTGCATTGTCAAGGCTTATTCAATGACTCTTTGATACAAACTTTATAGGTAAATCATATTACAAATGGAAATCAAAATGATGAAACAATTTATGAAAAGCAAACCCCAAACTACTACAAAATGAGAAATCAGCAAAAATATGTGGGATACTTCCTCATTTCTTTTTACAGTCAGTTATGTGAAAATGTAAATAGGAGAGATCTACCTTACAACAGTGCTTGATAAAAAACAACATTTTAATCATCATCCTTTCAACTTTCTCCTGTTCAACTCGGAGAAAAATGAGGAACTCATCTAACTCCTTTTTCTTTTCTAATTCCACCAATTTATTGTGGTAAGTAGTTCAACAGATTTTCCATTTACATTTTTTATCTGTGGACCCAATATTACGATTACTGTATGCTACAGATGCTTCTTTTAGTATTTTGTGGATCTTATAATGAAAACCTACCATTTTTTCTGATAAAAAATAAGAGTTGCTGCCTAGTAAAGCAATTTCTTATAGATAACATCCTAACATTTTAAATAGAAAGATCAATTCAATGACACAAATAATTTTCCTAATGTTACTTTCTTTATTAAAACACACACTTTATCTTGTAGAAAAAATCCACCTTGCTATCAGTCATAGTCAGTTTCTAGTCAAATTTTGTCACAGAAAAATTAATTTGTTGGATTGTGATGTATGACTCTTGTGATACCAACTTTTTCTGAGGAAATATAAAAAGATGTCTACAAAAATGCATACACTTATTTACTGCAACAACAGTAATAGTGTACTGCTATGTGCAAGTTTCTATACAGAGAAACTAACATCTGCCAAAGATCAGAAGATGAGAAAAGAGAGGGAAGAATTTTAATTTTTCAGTCGTAGACTCAAAATGAAATCTTTCTAAAGGACATTTGATACCAGCACATGTATGCTCTTTACATAATTATGTCACTCAAAACTTAAGATATTGAATTAAAAATGTATTTCATTGCAAAATACGTAGTAATTTCAGTTCAGAAATACTGCATCTAATTACATGTGGTAAATTAGGGATTCCTACATTTTTGAATAAAATTAATTAAATACATTGCGTCTTTCATCTCTAAAGACATGGGTAACTCATTCTGACACCTAAGGTAGCTGTGATAAAGTTGATTGTAAAAAGTTGTCCTTTATTGGTTATAACAGTATTGACAACATTCTCTATAAAAAGAATGAAAAATATATTACAGCTTTCACAGTCTAGCTTCGAGTTGTTGTTGTTTTGGATATTTCTGTGGTTTCAAGGGATTGTCTGTAGATTTGCTTCAGATGATTCAAAGACAGGTTTCAGCCTAGAGCTGAAACTTCATGACTTGTAGCACTGTAAAAGGGAGCAGCACATATACACACATACAGTCTAAAAAGAAAACATTAGCCATATAATGAGATACTCAATAGAATTGTGATCATTTATATAATGACACAGGGGTTTTTTAATTTAAAAAATAATATTTGATGGACGCTTGTCTACTTAGCTTTTTTTATTGCTTGACTATGGGTGTTAAATTCTGGCTAGCAGTTATTAGGCTGCGATGTATTTTTTTCTTTTAAAAAAGAGAAAAGTGTTCAACAGACTATGTGCCTAAAGTTAAAAAAAAAAAAAAAAAAAAGCCAGAACAGAGTTGCAAAGTTATTCACTATAGTTGTGAATGTGTTCTTATGTAGTTTCAATGGATAGAATCTGCCATCCCATTATTGATACAGTGATCATTATAGCTCTACAGCTATACTTCCAGCATTACTGCAGTTGCATATATATTATGACTTAGATCCACTTAGAGAAGTTGAACTTGAAACAAAATTTGTTTAATTAGTTGAAGATTACTTGATGAATAGCACCTGAAGACCGAAATCTGACTACTGATGAACATACATCTTCAATGAGAGGTTTTTGTGATACTTTTTGTTCTCCCTTTTTCTTACTTAATTTCAATATGACTGGAAAAAAACCCCTCAGTTTGGGTAATCATGAGAAACACCCCATGATAATCAAAATGTTAGATTAAAACCAAATATAACTGATAACACTGAAATCATCTTTAGGATGCTGATCTCACGATCTGTAGTTTTTTAAGGTTTATGAACTAAGGTCGTAACAAGTATCATTAAAAAGTTCTTTTTTTTTTCTACAAATCATGAGGAGTTGAGGGTATACTAAATTCAAACACTTTTTTACCTACTTTAATGAACATAAGACAAAATATTCTAATTCAACTTTATTATCAGTAAAACAGCTTATTTGCAAAATGAAAATAATTCCCACTTACTTAACATATTTGCCAAGGACAGAGTACTTGAGCCCAGACAAAATGAATTTTCCAGATTATAATAAACTTCTTTATGATGGGAAGTATGTTATGCCTAATCTTTGGAAGTATTTAAGCTAAGGTGGAATTGGCTTCGAGTAACCTGATCAAGTGAAAGATGTCTCTGCCCATGTCTTCAGTGAATCATGTTGGCGCATTATTTTGTTGCATTATATGATTTCATATTTTATAATCATTCATTATAACAACATAACCATTCAAATTCATTTGGGAAAGCATTCAAAATGCTCTTAATTTGTTTCAGAAAAAATAGTACATTATTCATTGGTCACTCCTTATCCTTCATTTTCTCATGTATAAACATTTCCTGTCTCCCAGACAAAAAACCTCAGAAGCACAAACGTGTGATAAGAAATATTCTGTAGTTTATTCATATAGTTCTATTCTTTTATAGCTTCTCTGGACAACCTGTTCCAGTACCTCACCACCCTCATCATAAAAACCCCTCAGGCTTTCTTCATAAGAGATGTATTTCAACAGTGATCATTTTTGTGACCCTGCTCTGGATTCATTCCAATTGATGCATGTCTTTCTTGTACTGGGGACCCCAGAGATGGATGGAGTACTCCATGTGAGGTCTCATGAGAGCAGAGTGGATGGGCAGTATCATCTCCCTCAACATACTCGTCATACTTCTTTTGATGCAGCTCAGGATACAGTTGGCTTTCTGGACTGCAAGTCAACATTTTTTTTCTACTCTTAGAGAAATATAGAATAAAATTACCTAAAAAGCAAAGCTCTTAGAGATTAGAAGTAATTGTAGAAAGGCTTACATTATGAGCATGATATTAATCACATTTTTAACACATTTGTTAGATTTTCATTACAAACATTTGATAGTATGACCTATGTGATGCTTTGTCTCAAATAATGAATACACAAATAAGTAGTTTTTAAGAAATCTCTTAGGTGAAATTTTTATCCTTACAATTTCTTTCAATCTTAACCAAGTTCAATGTCTGCCATGGGTATATCCATGAGGTTTGTGTAAATTTGAAAATCAATTAATTTACAATCTTATAATTAACAAAAAAGATGTATTCACATACTTCATCTACAAAATATTTTTTTCATGGTACTTTACACACCGTGAACTTCATCACCTCAACTACTTCCTACAGCCACATTCTAAGTAATTTATTTTGGTACCTGAGATTAGGAAAGTAATTAATAGAGTCTTCTAGACCTTCACAAATCATAATAATTTAAATTTATTTTCCACATCAGAGTAAGTAAATAAATTTAAACATTTCTCTTTTAATAACTCAGTATTCACTTATTTATATAACTACTGTTATCTTACACATCATCTCTATTGGTCACATGAAAAACCCTGTCTTTTAAAGGCATCTCAGTCTGTCACTTACTCCTATTTAGGCTCTTTAGTATATCTGTCTAAGGATAATGTACTAGGTTTACTGAGTCAAAGACTATCTCTGTGCAAAAACACTAAAACATTTAGACTTGATTAGGTTTTTGGGGTTTTTTTTGTGTTTTGTGGGGGTTTTTTTCCAGTCAAGACACTGTGGAAAATAAATTGAAAAGCAGCCAGTTACTTGATTTAATTTCATAGCTTCCATCAGAGGCAGTCCAGCAAACTCCTAATAACTCCCATTTTTCACACAATGGCATGTCTTCACTTCTAAACAAAACTAATGGGCAGTGGAAATAGTCATGCATGGATCAGATTTTAAATTAATAATGTCATTAGATAAAAAATGTTGAAATGTAAAGTCCATAAATACCTATTATGAAATTAATGGTGAGTGCTATATTTACTTCATTTTAATAATCAGCATAACTCCTGAAAGATATTATTTCTCTTTTATGTTATTTATACAGAATAATTTGCATCTGATTCTAATCATAAATACATAGTCTGGGCCTATATAATTGTGATACTTTTTTGGTTGTCATGCTTCACCTACATTTTCCATAAATTCATCTAATAATAGTATCAATTTATTTAAGCAAATGTTCATATTTTTGCGCCATATTAAAAATGATCTAGAGGGCCTCCTGTACAGCAGAAAAATATATTCAACCACTATCAACCCAGCCAAAAATTTCAGAGCTTCAGAAAGTAGGTCATACAATAATAGTGACATTGAACTTTTCAACTGGGAGTAATTAGGTTTTATTTCCAGTGCTCAGTGACCTACTCTGAAAAATAAGATAATACAAGAATGCTTGAGTTTTATTTTTCATAATTTAGTAGTTTGCTTTATTATTTCTTTCTACTGTATATACCTTAAGAATCCATAATTGTTACCTATCCAGAAAACAACAGCTGACAGCTGCGTAGGGTACTTCTGCTGCTTAATATGTCGTAAAGAATCTGTTGGAGGCAATGATGTTATCATTAGGGAACAAGGATACTGTCTATTATTTCAGAACCGAATAATTCAGCATTAAATCATTTCAACTGCAGTGTCACTGGCAGGGAATGTTAAAGCAGAAGAGTTACCGTGTATGAAACAAGCTTTGCAGCAATACTTACAGCACAGAGGGCATTTGAAGCACACTTCCTTATATATTCCCTCTAGGGTCCTTTAGAAAGCTTTTCTTTTATTTAATGGCTGCTTCCTAATGCAAAGAGACATAATAAAATGCACTTGCATCTGTTAGCTCAGATTACAAGACGTATTTTTCCTTTTTGGGGCCGGGGTGTTCTAAGAGCCATTTGACACAGACTGCTGTGTTGCAACATGATGTTATTCCTCCCTATGAGTTTTAAATCTTTTCTTTGTTTCCAACATCATTATGATGAGAAATATCCTCCCACTCCTGACTTTGGTCATGCACTTGTCCTATGTATAGGTGTGTGGGGTGACAGGATGCATCATGTCACCCTATATTGTAATATAAGAAGAAGTATAACTTGACATGCTGTGTCAGATGCTAAATAACATGAGAAGACATGCATGAAACTTTCACAGACGAGGGACTGTAATCATTCAGAGGCAGACTGTTTCTCTGACATATACGTAGCTGTGAACTGGGAGTGGGAAGCCTGAAATGAATCCGTCATGTTACATGGAGCATACAAAGGACAAGTTTTTAATACAGCAAACTTATTGTAGTGAGTGCTCTCCATGCAATTTACTAAATATGAATGAATATCCCTAGTGGTTACAGAGAATGCATCAGAGAGGAGCAACGAATCAGGCACCCAAGAACTACAGGAGACTTTCTCTGAGAATTTGCATTTTATTTAATTTAGAGAAAAAAAGTCCTTCCACTGTTACTTTAAAGTGTTGTCTTCTTTGAAATTCTTAATTCCAGTCCTAACTCTACCACTGAGAATCTGTTGTAGAGTTAAGACTTGACCATTCTACCTGTTACCTGCAAAATCATCATTAGTTCTTCCCAGCAGCTCTAACATAAAGACTGCCACACTATTTTCCGTGTTAATTCCTTTTTTTCGTTTTATGTTTTGGTTTTTATTTTAAATCAGTAGAATGGTGGAATGAAATGCTGGTGTCAGGTTCATGCTATTTGGTTTGGCTTGCATTTCTTTTTCTTTTGATTTGTTTTGAAAACAAATGTATGAGACTAATTCAAACTTTGAGAATTACCTAAGAACATCTTTATCTGCATATTCATTTCAGTAAGACCCCAGCTTCTGACAATGTCTGCAATGAAACAGCCCAAGTAGCTTAAATGTACAAACAAGCAGCAGCAGCTCAATACATCCTCAACAATGACCTTCAATAAATCAGTGTCTGTATTCCGTAAAGTAAGGTTTATGTCTTTTAAAAAGACTCCAAAAAATTCAGTGGCAACTAAGTGATTTTGATTACATTGACACCTACATCCTCAGTTCTTATGTGGATTAATTTTAAGTAGTGCTTCTGAAAAAAAAAAAAATTATATAGTAAAAATTTTCATGAGACTTTTTGAATCCTAGATCATAAATTTTTCCTAAATATTTTCCATTATGTTACAGTGTGCACAAAAAGAAAAGTCTGGCATTTTTGTGCAACTGCTATGCTATCCCACTCCATTAGGCAGAAGAGTGGTAAATTTATTACTATAATCTCACTGATATAACAAGAGAAACACACTTCATGTCAAAACCAATCAGCAGCTCATAAGAGTTTCAAGCCAGTAGGAGAGACCTTTTATTTACAGATCCAATTCAGTACGTAATTTTGTATGCTTTTAAGTTTGCTCCTGTTTATCAGAGTACTAAAGACTATTATTAGGTTGTTGGTTGAATAAAGATCTGTAAGAACATATGAAAAATAACATTTGGAAAAATCCTATATTTTAAAATACAGTGCTTAAGAAATTATTTTTTTCTAAGAAAGTTAGCTAGTGTCTATATTCCAGACAAGGAATTTTTTTTTAACTATGTGGGTATCTATTGTGGATAATATTCCTCAAAAAAAGGTATTTTATTTCAATTTGAGGCAAGTAGAAATAAATCCTAGTATTTTAATTTTCAGTTCTGGCACAATATACAATTAACTGCAGCAGGAACTGTGTATGAGATCTAGCAGAAACTGTTCTATGGAAAAGGAAAACCAAACCAATAGATATCATTTTACAGCTGAGATTTCTTTTATGCTTATATGAGAATGAGCACATGCAGAATCTAGTAAATGTCAAAGTTTTTTGGAAGGCCATAGTAATTATCGTGCATTAGCAAAAGTCTGAGTAAAAGTCTGAGAAAATTCAGATATGAAACACATATTTAGACTGGACTGAAGCATACTGTAAATTAAAATGCACTCATTTTTATCTTTAAAATTGCACAAAATTTCCCCAGAATTACTTCTGACTGAGAATTCAGTGACATCATAGCAAGATTTTGCATTATATAAAGCAATTTTGTGCACTTGTGTTTAAACACATACTTTTTTTTTCTGCTGGGTTTACCAGCAGTTCACAGTATTTGGTGGTAATTGCAAAGGTGGTGAAAGAAATGAGTCCATAACACTTTCTGAAAAAACTTTACAGAAAACTACAGTTTTCAGTTTTAATGTACTTTAAAAGCACTTGTTAATCACAGAGTAAGTTACAAATAGACACCAGGGAGAGAATTATCACCACAGCTTGTACCTTACTGATATGAGTCAATAGTCTTTGGACTTTCAGCTGAATAAAACAAAATTTCACACCACAGAAGAAGCTGTCAGTTTAAATGCCTATTGATTGTAAAACATATCATTATAACACACGACACTCTTCACACTTTAACCTAGTTTTTGCAGCTACACTTTGAATACCATTTACTCTCATGAAGCACTCGCCGGTGTCAGCGGGATTAAGTATTGGGTAAGGTACTACTCAGGGTAGGAGGGGGAGAAAAAGCACACACATTTTGCCAATTATATTTGTGAGAGCAGTTTTCTATGTACAAATTACAAGTGTCTCCAATCAAGATCTTCTCAATGATTCTCTTTTTTTTTATAAGGAAATATGTCTTCCTTGGGCAAATGTAAGTGTACGCTGTGTGACAAAAGTAGCATAACATGACATTTTTTCCACTATATATTCTATTTTGATGGACTGGGGGAAAGCATGGTCATTATTAACTGACATGGCATAGTAATAACAAAACACCTCAGTACCAAATGTAGGTATCATAGGGTTTAGAGGAGTTTCTTTGGGAACAAGGCTGTATAACAGACATGATCCATGGTTCAAACTCCAGTCTTAGTAACCGCTTCCTACTATTACTTCTTCTGACAGCAATTATTTGCAATCAGTATATCTAACAATTATTTGCAACTTAACATATTATCGTGTGTCTGACTAAAGTTCATGCATATAGTCAAATAAATCTATGTGTAAGACATTGCAGTGATTTGTCTCAACCAGCAACTTCCTTTTAGCAATAAACACCTTTTCCAAGCTGGAGCTGGAAGGGAGGACCTTACATTTTCAGTGAAGGAGACATTGCAGCCAATCTGGCTGTGCTGATGAAGGATATTGTCCTACGTGGATACCCTTCAGAGAGCAGGTTAACAGCACCTCTCAGCATTTTGGTTTCGGTTTTTCAGAAATTTTTCTGTCTACAGCCCTGTGTCAAGTTGCAACGGATTTGCATCAAACAGTATTTATTCTGCTCTCTATTGCTTGTCTCAGACAAAATCCCTCTGAGTTCTTTAGATCTCAAGTCTCTGCTGGCCACTGCTGTTTCAGAGGTTTGGGTTTTGTTTGGATAATTTTAATTATATATTTTTAAATTCTTTTGAAACTGAAGTACTCTATGAAAAGTATGTAAATGGGTAATGTCTGTGTCCAGATTATGCACCCAGAGAAGCATGTTGACATTATTACAGGGATGAGGAAATGGATGCTTAGTCTGCCACTGGCATAAAGTGAACTTTATCTGCCCTTTTTTTTTTTTAATCTATTTAAAATAGACAAACAAAAAAAAAAGCAGATGGATAGATGGATTTTTTTTTTTATCATCAAACAGAAAGTTGGAATAGGTCAACCATCCACCAAGAGTAGAACAAAGGATATAAAATGTAGACTGTGTCTTTCAGAAGGTGGCCCTGGTGGTGACCTTCTATCCTTTACATTAACTATGAAGGAACAGAATACAGTATTGTACGTGTTGAACAGGAACGCAGAAGGTAGCATAAACAGAATAGCATTTGTCTGTCTGCTTGGTTCCTTTGCACATTTGTGGAAACACTGTGAAAAAAGTTCAAACACACTATCACCTGTCAAAAAACATTTGCATCAGTGTTAATGGATGCCACATTGTTGACACTGCAGCGTTGCATGTATTATTCTTTGAATCACATGATACAAAATCACCCAGAGCTTGAACTCACTAGGGGATTTTGCCATTATTTGCAGCTGAATGTTTTAAATTAATCGTTTGTACTTTTAAAGTCTTAAAGCAGAGCTTTATACTAAAATAACTGATTGGAGCTATTGCCACAGTCATGTTACCAAAGATTTTACAAAAACCCAACACAACCCAAAACAAACCAAAAATAATCCCACTTCTTAACTGAGATCCTACAACCTGTCTGATTCATTTTAATCTTCTGTGCATCTTGAGACTTATTAGAAATACTAAATGATTAGCCACAAGTTATCCTGAACATTTGAAACCCATTCAAAATTATTCTCAGTTATTTTTTATTCTTGGAATTATTATCAGGAAATGTAGCAGTCACAAATTATCATTGACATGGTAGTTGACAATGAAATTTACAAGTTCTGAATATCTGAACACTAGTTTCCTTAAAGGAAATACAGAGTGTTAATAGTATTTAAAATATACATAAAAATATGTCAGAATCCTCTAATTCTTGTGAGCTGCTAAAACATTTAAGTTAATCTTGCTGTAACTCGTGAAATGTTGCCGAGTTGTCAAAGAAAAATAAAATTAAATTAAAGCAGAAACCCTGACTAATTAATCTAGTTATTAATCTAGTCCTATACTAAAAACAATAGCTGTTATGCAAAACCAGGAAAAAATTACTATTGCTCAGAGCATTTAATGACTCATTTCTTAAAAAGAAAGTTCTGCTACGAATAAGGTATCTGTCAAATACCAACACAAGGTAGATCCTTAGAGGAGATCTTATACGTTGAAAGCCAAAATATCAGTATTGAGCATTATGTTGCAGAGCTAAGACCACCAAATTCTTCCTAACTATGAAATGAATGCTGACAGCCAAAGGTTCACAAAGAACTAGCACTAACAGCAAGCTAGCCAAGAATATCTATGCTTTATAAAATCCTACATTTCCTGTGTAATGATGCATGGAATGGCAGCCATCTCAAGGGAATAATTTATCCTACATGTTCCCATTTTTGGCAAAATAGAAAACTATGAGTTACTGAAGAGACTAAAATTGTCTAAACTTTCTATTTTTATTTTTTATAGCGTCCAAGAGATTTTTTTTTTGTTCTGTGCAGATATTTTACATGCCAGATATTCTCCAGCCTTGCTGCCTTTTTCTCAGGTCAATGTATATCAGGTATCACTCTCACCTATTGGTGTTTGCACACTGGAGACCACTTCTCCACCTTCTTCAGGGTGTTCAAAATAAGCTACATTCCAAGCTGGCAGCAAAATGCCAAACTAATGAAAATGAACAGTCAGCACAATCCTTGAGGAAAAATGAGATGTTCAATTAATTGGATTGAACTTTAGCATAAGCTGGGCGTTAGTGAAAATTGACAGCTTGGGCTTCCTTCATAGTAGTCTATAGAAAGAGTTTTGTTGGGTGTAAATTTTCATACAGTCTAATATGAATGAAACACCTCTACAAAGTGTCCAAAAAACCAGCTTTGAATAAGCAATTTGAATTCTAAATTTTATAGGACTAAGTCAGGTTGTATGAATCTCTCCCACATTGCTCACAAAAATCACTATTTTAGGAAAAATCTGATTAGCAATAAGATAGCAAGCAGCAAATCTGTTATTTGTGAGCCAGTCTAAAAGGACAATTGTTTTCTTTTGAATTTCTAGAATTCTACACAGATTTAGGGAGGTTAATAGCAAATATCTCCATAACCAAACTGATCTCAGAAATATTTAATATGGCAGTCAGGTAAGATAGTAGGTTTAAGAGTGAGATAGGCTAATACAAAACAAGTACTCATAAATAAGACTATAAATTTGATGTGCATCCAGATTTTACACTCCAAAACCATGCTTGCTGTAGCAATAAACCTTTGTTATAATGGTCATATATAGATTTGAAACTTATATTAAACTATCAGGCATTCTGATTCTCTTTCTGATCCCTTATGACTTTGGACTGAGTTTTTCCTCACTTCTGTACCATCTTTAATTAAAACTTCTGTAACTTAATGATCTATGCTATATAATAAAATTAGTATGTTGTATAGAATGAGGTTGGGTTAAAATCCTTAATAAATTACATTAAAATAATGATTAATGGCAGAAAAAAAAAAGCTTAATGTTTAGAGGATTACAAATTTAGCCATCCTGGACCCTTAAGCACATAATAGCAATGCCTGCTAAAAACTCAATCATATCAGATTGCAGTTTCTTCTCACTAGATGGGAATTTTCTACTCTGCTGAACCAAAGCTTTACACTTTCATTAGCTCACATTCTCTGTCATGACACTGGTGCCCTCTCATCAGATCGAAGGCTGAGCTGAGTGGTGCCGACAGATAAAAGGAAACTGATGAAAGTGCTAAATGTTTGCCTTCTGGGTAAAAGCTGCATGCGGCTTTGCTGACCACTGATTTCCTTTGCCCCATTCCAGGAAGATGGCTGTGTGTCCTGTGCTCAATGTGTATATACTAGTAGCTTCAATTTCAACCAAATTTGATTTTTAATCTGCTGACAGAAAGTGCAAATTCTGCCTGAGCTTGAATGACAAGAATTTCGTTTGAATTACAACAATTTCTCTTGAATGACAAATTTTCATTTCTTTCACAAAAATCAGCCAGTCAGGAATGTGAGGTTAAAAGACAAAAGGTGGAAACCATCAGTATAAAATTGATTTTTCAGAATCTGTACCACATTTAGACATATATCATTCACTAAAATTCATAAGAAGCATTTGATTACTCAGTAAATGTAGAAGCTTGATCAGGTGGTGGTGGCAGATACTTATTTTAATAACAGATTAAATTAAAGACCACTCCGCTTTCTGAAATTTGATTCAGTCTCAAAACTGACCTGAATGCATTTAAGCTGAATTGGGAAAATTCATTTGAGGGTCTCAGTAATTTGAGTATCCACTTTTATTTGAATACCAGTGAAACAATCAAAGAGTCAAAATATAATAATCTGCTCTGGTCTGATCCGAAAAAGAGATTCACAAATGAAATCCCTATTTCATCTCCAGATACGTAAGTATTAGAAATCCTCTCAGTAATCCATTCTTCTTAAAACTAAAGCCTCATTTTGAACACAAAGAGAGGTAAGTATATACAAAAATGAACAAGTAATAAAATCATATCATATAAACATCTGTGTGATCTATAGCTGTGCAAATCTGAAAACCAAAGTTATTCTGGTTCATTGAAATATATTAAAAAGCTCTCAAACTATAAAACTCAATGAAACTATAAACTATAAAAAATATTGTTTCTGTTATTTGCTACACAAATGGTAAAACAATGACCAACTGGTATTTTTATATTAGAATATTCTACAACAGAATATATAAATTAAATGTATTGTTAGAGATATTACAAATTACTGTGATTACATTTCTTTAGGAAAAAAAAAAGAGAACAGTTCTTTTTTCAGTGAATCAATATTCAATGCTTACTTATTCATAAAGTTTAGGGTAGTTTCCCATTTTCAGAGTAATTTATTTAAAATATAATTAATGAAACAAGAATTATTATCAAACAATGCAGAATGGTAAAGAGTATTGGCCATTTTAGGTTTCTTTTTCTTATTTTATCCTATATTATATATAGCTATTTATATCTGAATTCAAGTAAAATCGGAAGACACGAGAACAAGAATACAGCATCAGAAATTGGTCTCAGCTTTGCAGTCTATTGGAGATGCATACATTTACAGCTGAAACATGTCAAGCTAGAGAACCATTTCAGATATGCAGACTTGATAATTATTTCTCATCTGGAGAGTTATGGTCATGACATAGACCTGGAGTAGGAAAAACTCTCCAAGTTTTCCCCATTGCTAACTACTATGTATGTACAAATATGTGTTTTCTAAACTGGACATTTTAAATGTAGTTAATTATCCATTTTTAAAAGTTCTGTTTTTAATAAAGGATGATGCCAGATAAAATTACTATTAAAAATTACTGATATTTTATGATTTTGTGCACAATATTATATGTGTAAGTGTGATGTTGACTTTCAGAAACTTACCAAGCTACTCTAGTAATTCTGATGAAGCTTCTTTACTGCACGTTTCCTGCGTTCCCGTGTTCACCATGTGTATGTGAGTTAGAGAAACAAGTCCACAGTTCTGAACATATAAGTTGCTAAATCCTGTGGAATGTGAAAATGCAGTGTATATCATACAAAAATACATATCATAGAAAACATATGGACATTAAAGTTTCAATTGATATTCAAGATTTATTACTTGACAATGCGAGGCAGGATATACGAGTAATGCAGGTATGTCCAACAGACAACAAGCATGGTTTAGGTAGCATCCTTAGAATGCAGAAAGACTTAGTATAGTTTCTATCAATTTCTATTCCTCATTTTATTCATAAGAATCTCCTTTCCTTAAGCAAAGGAGATTCCACTGTAACATTTTCCTGTAAAACTTAATCTATGTATATTTCTAAGATTGTGCATTGCTTTATATTGCTGTACACGTTATTTTATTGCCCTTTTCCTATAAATTCCCTTTTTCAGTGATAGTATTCAAATAGACCATTGTTGCTTTATGAAAAAATTAGAATATTGTCATAGTATAAGGTAAAGTGAATTTTATTAATACTGCTAGAAATCTTCTCAGTTTCTGGACAAATAATTACTTTGTGTGTGATAAACTCTACAGGTGCCAAATAAACTTTAAACTCTGTAACAGAAAAACATACCTAGGTCATGAGTATGAAAGAAATTAGTTTCATTCTGCCTTTAATATATTATATATGCTAAGTTGGTTGACAGTGGCTCAACTCCTATTACATTTGGTTTTTTTAGAAACAAAAAAAATAGCTGAAACACTCTTAGAAAATCAATAATCAAATTCTTCCACTGTGCAGCTGATTTTTAAAAAGCCTCTGATAAATACGATTTATGAAACTGGACTTGCTTTGACATATTTGCCATATTTTGCAGGTTTACTATAGCCATTTCACCAACTGGTGCCTCTGAT
Source organism: Laterallus jamaicensis coturniculus (assembly GCA_022605575.1). Lineage (NCBI taxonomy): Eukaryota > Metazoa > Chordata > Aves > Gruiformes > Rallidae > Laterallus > Laterallus jamaicensis. Next base: position 2,104,218 of record JAKCOX010000062.1, read on the forward strand.
ATTCCTCACCCTTGGACTTTTTGCCTTTTAATCAGACAAACACTCATCTGGCTTACAGTATATTCAAACAGCATTGTTCTACATTTATATCTGAAGTTTGAAAGGAACAAGGCTGATGTCATTGCTCCCCGTATATACAACCCTGAAATTTATTTAGTTGTCTCTTTGCCATGTTAATCTTCAATTCAAATATCTGGAAGTGAAACATTAGGCAGAAGCAGGCAGAAAGTGAAGTGATGTAGACCCAACACTTTGCAAGCCGTTCACTTCAAATCTGGACACAAATGCACAAGGCAAAACAAAGCCACCCACGTTTTTCAAGGTTCTACCGGCTGTAAAATATGAGTATTTTTGTTTCTTCTTGAATTGCAAGATCAGACTGATTTGCTCTTTCCCAAGGTTCACAATAAATCTCTGACCCAACAAATTGCGCATTTCACTGAAGTGCAGCCATCTTGAAAATATCGTTGCCCAGAGATGTCAATAAAATGAAAGACTTTGAATTTACTCTGAATTTTTTATGTCAAAACGTTTTGAAAACAAATCTATTTCAGAAGAATGGCTCTTCATTTAAAATACACTTTGGGGAGGAAACAATTAAATGCAGACTTTTTAAATTCTTTTTGCAGAGGGTAAAATCTAATGGTGGGTGGTGGGTGAGAACTGTAAATGCTGCCATTTTCCAAGCTTGATATTATTAATATGGACTGTCAAGTTTAGGTCAAGTGTTTATACACATTGTGCCTTACTACCTCCAGTATTTCAAACCTTTCTGTCACGTACAGCAAATGCACGGTGCAGCACGATCTATGGCACTGAGAGGGAAATGTGAAATCTTTTAGTAGAAACAAGCCAATGCTTTTACATCATTTGTCTGAGCTGTCACCATTTTTAATAACAATTTCATTTATTTGAAAGCTGCATGCACATTCTAAATAAGCAATTTCCTTGAATTTGCTGATTTGCAGTCTCTTAAAAATTGTCTTTTTTTCCCCCACCTTTAATTTATTTATTTAAACAGCCTTTATATTACACAGAGAGAGGGGAGAGAAGAGCCATGCTGCTAAGTAAAGATGTGTTGGTATTTTTGTTATTTTTTTTAGTGTACGCTATCTTTAATGCTGAATTAAAATTACTGCTGGAATGGTGTTATGTTAGGCCTCAGGTACATATGATTCCAGCATTTCATTAATTCTGAAGTCTTCCTGTAAGTGGAGCTTATGTGTCTGTGTAAAGTTCAAGGCAGCCAGGCTGAACCTATAGGAGAAAACTGCTTGGAGGGGCTGGTGTCCTAGAGAAGCAAGTCTGCCCTGTCTGAGGCAGACAGACTTTACCACACAGCTACATGTACTAAATTAAGAAGTGGGCAAGTTCATCCAAAGTGCACAGATTAAAATTTTCAATAGGCCTAAAAATGACTCTAAGGCATGAATGAGCCTGTCACTTTTTCTCTGCCTCTTCAGCAAATGATGGATTCACTCTATGCCCATAATATAACCCGTGAGATATGCCTGGCTTCGTTGGTTATTCTTCATTCTCAGTCAAGCTGAAATAGAGGCTGTGGTTAAACAAATCTGCTTTTATGGAGCAAAGCACTGTGAAACGGAGCTGATTATGGACTGACACATTGAATTAGACTGCAGTGTAAAGCAGTACTGATGATTCCATTGTTTCCGGGGCCTGTCCGCCTGTCTCAGCTTTTCCTTCTCTCTCCAGCCACACACATTTCTGTTTTCTTTTTGCTCTAGGAACCCTTTTTTCCCCCAATTTATTTACTGTTTGTAACTGACTCCACAGCAGAATATCATTTATAGGTCCATAAAAGAAGAGGTTTGAAAAGGTTTAGTGACAAATTCTTTAAAGGAAGAGGATCATGCTTTTCTCTATCACTGTTCTCAAAGACAGAGACAGATTGGACTGTAAAAGCACTGCAATCACATATCTAATCACTTCTAATTTTCATCTATAAGAAAGTAAAAGTGTTAGCTAATTGAGGTCACTGACTAACAACATTTGCTAGCCTAAACAAATGATCAGAACCCATGTAATACTGAGTTCAAAGACCTCATGATACTGTATGTCTTTTCTTGCTTAGGAAAGACAAGAAACACTTAAGCTTTCTGCTTAATTATCAGTCTTTTAAGTAATTACTCTTGATGGCATTTGGCAATGAGTTTCTTGATCTAATTCCTATCTTTTAATCTTTTAGCTACTCTTTCGATATTTTTCCACTTGTTCTTAGGCTGTGAAAATGAGTAAATAACAGTAATTTTCTTTATGTAGAATTTTTATTATTGTAAGAAACATATTGCACTTTCTGTGTTATTCACTTCAGAAACCCCAGCCACTGGTTATATGATTTGTTTTTCTCACTTTCAGTAAACTGTGTTCCATCTGAAACCATCTTATTCCTCATAGGCTGTGTTTTGGATAAGATGCTCAGGAACACTCAAACTCCAAGAAGAGAGCACAGCATGCCAACACCACAACCACTGAGTCACTGCAAGGAATTAAATATATTACACTTTGCTGCCATGTCTAATTTACACTAGTATTCAAATTACCTAGCTTAAAACAAGCTTGAATATATCTGTGATATATTGCAAAAAACATCTATGGGTAGGCTATAAAGCCCAGCTGTCCACTCACTGGGCCTGTGGAACAAATACCGTATCTTCCCAGAGAGGTGGTGGAGTCACCCTCTCTGGAGGTGTCTAAAAACCGTGTAGACATGGTACATCAGGACATGGTTTAGTTGACATGGGTGGTATTGGACAGACATTTGGACTTTGTGATATCAGAGGTCTTTACCAACCTTAAAGATTCTATGATTCTATAGTTTAATACTTACAAAAATATTTTTTCCTTTGGGTTTATACATTCTTAGGTTTATTGACTCCCATATCCATTGTCTTTACTGAACTAGCCCTGGGCATTTAGAGATTTTAATTCCTTCCATCTTTTCATTTTCAATGAATATATAAAAGTAACCTATACTTGACTGGGTTCAGATTTTGAGTACTGAATAATGATATGTGATTTAAAGAGTTTTGTAGGCCCTTTCAGATTTAAATGGAAGCTCTGAGCAGTCACAATAATAGGTGTTCTTCTTACGTGCAAAACAAAATTATCTCTGCTCATTGCCTATCAATGTTTATCACCTCCTTTCTAGTAATAACTTCACAAGCTGTCAATCTCAACGCTGAAAGTTGCTCAAAAGTATGACTAAATTTCCTAAGGGGGTCCAAAATAATGAGAGGAGGAGGGGAAAATATATATTTTCTATTTCTAGAAATGTCCAATAGGCTTTTAGTACTATGCAAAAGATAAGACTGGGACCAGTGTAGAGTTACCTGTTTGTACAGGCAGGTCCAAATTTGCTGCATTGTTCAAGTCCAGTTTTTAATTTTCTAACTCTGCTTGCTGGTGGAAGATGTTGCCTTCCTTTCAGTGGAGGCAGGGAAAGTGAGAAGTACTCCAAAAAAGTAAATACAGGTTTGATGCATGCCCACACTCTGTGATGTTAGTGGCACTCCTCACAGCGTAATAGCATCTTGTGAAGTGGATATCTATGCACTGACCCATTGGACAGTTCAAGTTCATAATGGTCATAAATATTTTTTTAATCTGGAATTTGTTTTTGCAGCAAGAATTGAAACATCAAAGAATCACAGAATCACAGAGTTATTAAGGTTGGAAAAGACCTCCAAGATCATCTAGTCCATCCGTCCCCCTACCACCCATATAACTAACTAAACCATGTCCTAAGTACCTCATCCAATCTTTCCTTGAAGACCCCAAGGGACAGTGACTGCCACCTCCCTGGGAAACCCGCTCCAATGCCTAACCACTCCTTCTGAGAAGAAATTTCTCCTATTTTCTAGCATCGACCTCCTCTGGCGTAACTTGCAGCCATTCCCTCTTGTCCTGTCACTACTTATCTGTGAGAAGAGGCTGATTCTCAGCTCACCACAACCTTCTTTCAGGTAGTTGTAGAGAACAATAAGGTCTCTCCTGAGCCCTCTCTTCTCCAGATTTAAACAGTCCCAGTTCTCTCAGCTGCTCCTTGTAACACTAGGGTTCCAGATCCTTTACCAGCTTTGTTGTCCTTCTCTGTACATGCTGCAGGGCCTCAATGTCTTTCTTGTAGTGAAGGGCCCAAAACTTAATATCGTTTTTGAGGTGTTTCCTCACCAGAGCTGAGTACAGGGGGATGATCACCTCCTTGGTCCTGCTGACTGCACTATTCTTGATGCAAGCCAGGATGCCATTGACCTTCTTGGCCGCCTGGGCACACTGTTAGCTCATGCTCAGATGAGTGTCAACCAATACCCCCAGATCCTTTTCCTCTGTACAGCTTTCCAGCCACCCTGCTCCAAGTCTGTAGCATTGCCTGGGGTTGTTAAGACCAAAGTTCAGGACTCAACACATTGCCATGTTTAACTTCATCCCATTGGCTTCTGCCCAACCTGTCCAGGTCCCTCTGGAGGGCCTTCCTACCTTCCAGCAGATCAACACTTCCTCCCAACTTGGTGTCATCTGCAAACTTCCTGAGAGTGCACTCAATTCCCTCATCCAAATCATCAACAAAGATATTAAGAGGACGGGATCCAGTACCAACCCCTGGGGAACACCACTTGTGACATGGAGAGATCAGCATCGCACAATAGAAAGATTGATTAAAAAAAGTTCAGCTATTTGATATTGATGAAATTATACACCTAGGAAAGTTGATGTTTGGGGTTTTTGTAATCTCCTTAATTTACCTTTTTGTTTTGTTTCTTTTGTCTCAATGGCAGCATGCTCTTCCAGATTATCCACAAGATTTCTGCCCTCTCTTTACATTTTCTCTTGTCATTTGCTTGGTGTGTGTATTTTCTGAGGGATACCTTACCCATTCAAACAAGTGATTCTTGTCTTGGCAGTGATCTCCTGTTGGCAGCATGAAAATTATGTATTATTGAAAGCCAGACTGAAGCCAATTTGTTCAAAGCTTCTTATCAAGCAAGGAAAACTACTCTCATCAGTTTAATTTAGTTTCAAATTTAGTGAATTTTGCCAGTAAATAAATAAATTGCTCATCTCTAGAGGCAAGAGAAAAGCCAAAGAATGTCTCCACAAGGAAAATATGCAATTCACCTCTTGACGGTATAACATGTGATAAGAAATGCCACACAAAAGTAGGGTGTTACCTATTGTTTGCATCAAATCATAGAATACATTACCAACTAACAAGATAAACGTAACAATCTTAGATTTTTCAATGCTATAATTTACTTGCAATGAAGGCAAGCTTTTTTTCTTTGGCATTTCAAGAATTTATTCTTACAGAAATGCAGATTGGTAACAGAAGACAACAGATGAATTCCACAAGTTTTCACAAATTAGAATTGTTTTAATTTTCTAGAGTATACAAATCCTTTTCTCATATATTCAAAATAGAGTTCTCACTAAAGTTTGTGTGTAGGAAAAAGGTTTTAGACTTGTGTTTGAATTATGAGATTTTGCTTTCTCTTATGCAACAGGTGACCAATTTTTGTATTATGAATCCTTGTGCTGAGTTGAAACACTGAATTTCATTTGCTGAGAATCAATTTTAATCTGTACTGCTTTGGCGCTTTCTGTGAGAAATGAAGACTAGTCTTCATGCATATATCTTCCACTGAGGTCTAAGTAAGGCTCCAAATAGACTCTCATCACATGGTTAAATATTTATTATGACAAGCAGGTGCAGAAAAGTTGCATTACTCTGAAAAATATAATTTTGTTAAATTTTAATTTACTTTATTCAATGGAGCCATTCTTTTAAAGATCTATAGTAATCCACAAAACACATTAGCAATCAGCTGCACTTGCAGCTCCTACAGTTTCAATGTGCAACTGACAAAGAAAATTGGATGCATATTTTTTGGCAGGAGCATTATATGCTGCCGTATTGTGCAGCAGTTTCATTATTCTGTTACAATGCAGGTGATCTAAAAGTCAAAATAAGTACTAAATTCCCAAGTTAACAAAAGAGAAAGATACATGGATTCATAATGTTGACCAATAATCTGTCTTTCAGCAGGCTGGTAATACACCGGACTTCTTGAATTCTTTTAAGAGATTGCATGTAATGTTAGTTAAGTGAGATCAGTAAGATGCTTTTCACTGACTTATTGGAGCAGGATCAGGCTTCATGTAGTATGGTGGAAAGCAGTTCATAGTGTCATTTTTAGTTTATTTCAGCATCAATAGATTGAAAAGACTTCATGGAGAAGGGGCAGGGGGAAGGGAAAAAAAGGAAAGAGCTTACCCTAAGACTGCTAGTTTAAAACTGTGTTCTAGATATGTTAAATATATTTATATCTTGGTTCCCATGAGTGCATGTTTTCAATTTCAACACTAATTATTTATATGAACCTTTTAAATAATTAAGTACCAACTAAGCTGTATCTATCCTTGATACTAAATTCATGCAGTCAAATTCAGTGCAACCTTTTTACCTTCAATCTGCCTTATGGAAATCCATTGTGAAGACAGCTAAATGGTATTCCACCTTTGCTAGTTGCACATTTCTTATACTCATTATCATTAATAGCTTAACAGCCTCCAAACTGTTACCTTAATCTTTTTTATGTCAATGAGATATTCTCCAACCATCAACATTTTACAACCATTATATCTATTAGAAATCACTATATTTCAAATTATGTCCAATTAACAGAAGAAATAATTACAACATTACATTTAATTGAATGGAAAAGGTTGACCAGGTTTCTTCTATTTTTCCTTTGGATGACATTTTCCATTAGAAGCACTCTGCTTCAATATACACACAAAGATACAGATTTACTGTAATGCATCCTCATAAAAAAAGTTAATAGTCATGATGAATTCTTCAGATGAGATTTATATTACTCACTGTTTTGAACAATATTCTTTCTATATTATGCATGCTTATAATACAATAGGCTTTCCCTGCTATAGGGTGGGATGGCATAGGGGTTTTGATAACAAAATTCCATATACATTTGCTAATAATATCTTTCAACCACATTTCATATGAGGTAGGAGTAATGCATGCATGCATGTATTCACACAACTCATGCATGCAAAAAGGTACCCTCTTCCATTGAAGCTATTTACTTCTCTGCACTGAGTTTGTACCTTATCTTCAGATTTTTCTGATACTACACAAAGGAATTATACCTTCCATGCTGACTTGTTTGCAAATTATGGATATTCTAAGATACCCTCCCAAAATGCTAAAAAGTCTATGGAATATGATGTGCTGCTTTATCCATTGCATTATTTTGCCTAAAAATCAAGATAGAAGTGAATTTTCAAATTGTATTTGAGCAGGGTATATGTAGTGGCTTCACCAATGCAGAGTATTTCAATTCTGAGAAAACATGGAAGGAATCACAGGTGTCTGAAAGCATTTAGAAGGAAACATTTCATCTCAAGGGGAAAAAAAAAAAGACAAACTGGAATTTGTTTTTAGGCTTCCTGGAATTATTTACTTTGCTCACACACTTGGCTGAATAATATTATGAAATTTCTTTAGCTTATATAAATTTGTTAGAATACATCAGGAAAGGATCTTTGAAGTTATTTCTGCACATCCCCCTTCTGACTGAGACCGTGAGTGTAAGGGTGGTGAGAAGGAGACTGTATAGCTAAAGGCAAGATCAGAGTTCATCAGAGGTTCAAGTAATGATGAAAAAGCCCTTTAGCCCTCTAAAGATCACTTGTTAAAGACAGAAAACGCTATCTGCCATTTGAGCTGTACCTGTGATACCTGACAAAATTTCCTTCCAAATTCTTTTCACTTTAATATTTTCACATTGAAACTTTAAAAAAATGAGATTTTAGGATACACATTAAAGCCTTTGGGAGCTAGGTGCATACCCCAGTGTTATTCAGAAATGTGTTTATCTGATGGTAAAGCCTGACAGGAAGTAAGAAATAGATGATGTGTGCTAGCAAGGAACTCAAGGAACTGCCCAATGAATCACGTTCTCTTCTTTATTTTAATATGAATTGGGGTTTTTTTCTGTTAACACTAATCAATTAAACTAGTGGATTTCAAAGTGTAAGACAGTTTTCTGATGTCTTACATGTAGTTAAATTTCAACAATTTTCTGTGAAACCTTTGCTGGCTAACTAAGCAACATCATAAATAAGACACTTAAAGGTGAAAATAGTATATGCTATTGCTTTGCCAAATTGATGTCATAGAATATAATAACAGGTGTATTAAATAAGTCATTAATACATCTTATGCTATCAATATCTAGAAGGGATTTTGTTCTTCTTTCAAAGTGATGCTAATTCAAATATTAGGACTACTTTACATTTTTGAAGATAACTTGACATTAATGAATTGTAAGAGTAATTAAAATGATAATATAATTTTCAAAAGCAGAACTGTATTTCAAAGAGCTAGCTTTTACGGTAACAGAACTTGCAAAACCTCATTACTTTCTTATGCCATCAATAGGATTATTAAAGAGAAGAGTTTACAAAGTGATCTCAAAAGGGAAATTAAAATTTAATACATGGTTTTTAACCTACAGGAAAAATAATTTTAAAAAATATAACTGAAGATCTAGACAAATTCTGGTTTTCTGTACGTTAAATAAGATTTTCCTCTTTCCCACTCACTCTCCCCCCCATGCCACTCTATTATTATTACTATTATTCTTTTTTTTTTTTTTTCCAGTTCATCTCTAGGTCAAATCAAGTTCATTTATGTCCAGTAGATTATTCCAGTTAAAAGGAAAGGCAGAGATTAAAGAGTATAGTGAAATACCTTCCAATCTGCCATGGATGCAGTATTTAATATTAAAGTCAGGTGACACGAATGCGGCTAGGCCTTGGTAGCTAACCTAGAGACCTCCGGGTGTTGAGCTGGAAGAGATGAAGTCTGATTTTGACTTCATAGTATAAACAGAATGTCATCCACCCATCAAAATTCCACCCACAGTGAACCCCTGGCACGGTTAATGATTATAATCTTCACATTTAATCATGGGAACACAGTGACAGGCAAACAAAGGTTAGCTAAACTGACAGTTCAGGCTGTTTGAATGGAAAAAGGGGACTTCACAAGTTTTATTTTAAAATATGTATACTCGTCCAACAGCACTTTTCAGCTTTACACTAGAAGAGTGTACAAAGCCTGGCTGCTTGCAGAAATTGGCAGTGTGCATAATTAACCTTTAAACTGCAGAAAGACTGGAAACTTTGATGCTTTCTTTAAAACAGTTGCTATGCCAATACTACTTTCAAGGTTAAATTAAGCTAAGGGCACGTAAAGGGTAAAGGAAGAAATACAGCAGTAACGTTGAAGCATCAGAAGAAAAATGCCATTTTAGAAATGACATAGTTATGTTATAAGGATATTCTTTTTTATTTAGGTTAAAGGACAGTGACAACCTACTGAGAACAATATTTCAAGGTACATCTTATTCTCTGTACAGTTTGTTGCTCATAAAACTGTGTGGATCCTCTCATGCCCTTTCATCTTACCACTGTAATGTCTAGAAAATTCAAGACTTAAGAACAAATGTAAGTACCTCAAACTTTCTTATATTAAAAATAAATATTCATTGGCCTTTTGGGCATGTATGCCATAAAGGTATTCAGTTTTTGTATGGAATGATGAAAAAATACGCAGCAGTTGATCCTTACAGGAAAAATTATACTAACCGAATCCCTGCAGCCCAGAAGTGACACTTGCAAGAGAACATAACTGCTGACTGTAAATTAAGTATTTAAACAAATGGCCAGTTGCTCTTTAAAGCAAAGTTACTGTATTGTTTTTTGACAATCTTTACAAGGCAGACTTATTAATTATTAATAGAAAGTATCAAGGCAACACATTCACACTAAATTGACCAGCATGTTGAGGGAAGTGATTCTGCCCCTCTGCTCTCATTGAGACACAATTACACCCAGCTCTGGGGTCGCCAGTACAAGAAAGGTATTTAGATGCTGAAGGGAGTCCAGAGAAGGGCCACAAAGATGACCAGAGGGCTGCAACACCTCTCCGATGAGGACAGGCTGAGACAGTTGGGCTTGCTCAGAATAGTGAAGAGAAGGCTCTCGGCAGACCTTATAATAGCCTTCCAGTACCTGAAGAGGCCTATAGGTCAGATGGAGAGGGACCTTTTACCAGGGAGTGTAGTGATAGGACAAGGGGAATAGGTTTAATCTGAGAGTAGGTTTAGATTTGATATTAGGAAGAAAACGAGGATGGCGAGTCATTAGATCAGATTTCTCAGGAAAGCTGTTGATGTCCCATCTATGGAAGTGTTCAAGGCCAGGCTGGATGGCGGTTTGGGAAACCAGGTCTAGTGGAGGGTGTCTCTGCCTAAGGCAGGGGGTTTGGAACTAGGTGATCTTTAAGGTACCGACTCAGGCCATTCTATAACTATATGATAATATATTTTTGTATACAACTCAGTGTCGTTGCAAGACATTTAACTGAATTTCTCATGTAAAAAGACAGCATCAGAAGAATTACAAGATTCTCATGACATGAAAGACCAATATCACATGCTCCAGGTGGCCTCCAAGGTGACTTTCACAGGCCAGGAATAGGAATTTTATGGATCACAGGGGCTATCCAGCCCACAAGACCCACCTGTCTCATATGCTGTCCTTGCCATCTGCAGTACAGTATGTTGAAGGCAAACATCTCCTTCCACTTTCCAGCTTGACATGATGAGCAAGAAGAAAGTAGCACTGATTGCATATCTGTGTCACCAATGCTTGTGAAACCCTTTAAACATGCCAGAAAAAACAGGCCATAAGGAAAAATAGTTGGAATTTGCTTTGTTGTTTCATAGTTATACAAGGGCTGACAGGCATACAGTGGCTTTCTGCAAGTACACTAAAGACCAAGAAAAGAGAGTCATGAAAAGATATATAAGAACACTTTGTTATGAAATGAACATAGAAGCTCAGTATTAGAATTTTTCTAGTCATAATTGTGGTGTGAAACAGGAATATATCCCTCTAGCTGAAGAAATAGTAGGCAAAATAATAAATATAAATTGATAGGGTTTTGTTTTGTTGGTTTTTTTAAAGTGTGACAGTGAATGACAGCAATAACTGGGAGTAAATATGATGACCAAGAAAGTCTGTCATGATCGTATTTTCTTATGTAATGAAATAGCAGTGCAAGTCTAGTTCAAGACTCTAGCCACTGACCATAACTAAGTTCAATGAATCCAATATACAGTAAATTGTTTCATTCATCTTTTGTCAATTTAAGTGTTAAAAAGGAATATAATATCAAATTCCAGCTATTTGTGTCATCAGCTCATAGTTAAAAAATATATATCAATCTATCAAAAGTACAAACAGAAGTTTTATGTCCAAAGACACAGATCTGCACTGTTAACATGAATTCAAATTATCTTTATAATCTGACGCTGATTTCCATGGTTTGAAGCCAGATATTAGAGGTCCACTTTTTCATTTCTGCATTTCATTTCAGATACTCTTCTGTATTCTGGTTTTATCTACATCATTTTCTTTTTTCTCCTTTAAGGAAGGCTTTTTGAGAATACAGTCAGTCCTATTGTTCTCTAAAATAATTACTTCTAAACTTCTATCTTTTCTTTTATTTTTTAACACTTTTATGGCTGGAAAGAAACTATTACCACAGTTTACACTCTTGTGGTAGCACAGAGTAACATATCCTACAAAGGCACATTTGTAGGAAATGCATGCATTCATGGTGCTATAGAGGATAAATACATACGCACTCTTTCCTTGCTTGCTGCTACCAATGTATTACATACTGAACAGAGTATAGAACACCTGACGATGATTGAATTTATATGTTAGACTTGATGAGTGTTTTTTATGCAGATTAAAGCTAAAATGAAAAAAGAAAGGGGTGGGGGAAGGGACATGGACTAAAAAGGGACTAAATATTTAAAAACTAGTAGCATGCTTAGGACTTTCTGATACATTTAAAGTAGCACATTTTAAGTTGACTTGCAGATTTAAAGAATTCTAGATTTTTCTAAGCATAAGGACACAGTCCTCACAAAGACTAATTTTCATGGTTATCTATTAGACCATTGTTAGTAAAAAAGCTAGATGAAGTACTTAGGGATATGATTTAGCTTAGGATGGGATTGGTTGGACTTGATGATCTTCAAAGGTCTTTTCCAACCTTGTGATTCTGTGATTCTGCTCTGGGAAGGAGAAATTATGTTCCCATTTCCTTTACAAGAAAAATGTCGGCCTCTCTTTCAGCTTCAGGTCTTAGCCACCAGCACAGTGCTGGGGATCACCCCAGTGATTCAAATGGTACATGCTTTCTAATTGTCATTAACCTTGCAAACATAGATCCGAGGGACTGATGCCTTGAATCCTGTCTGTCATTATTGCAGCCTCCAAGAGAGGCAATTTATGAACTCACTATGCTTTTGTTTTTGTTAAACTGCACACGGCTATGGCCTTTTTAAAAGAGGCTTTTTCCCATCATACAGCTGAACACATATCCAATTGTTGCACTGTTTACATACTCTTCAAGCACAATTATTATGTTACACTGTTGATTTCAATGACAAAAACCACTAAAAAGATGCCTGTGTTTTAATTGTTTTTAAAACACTAAGGGGACAAATAGCTATTCAGGACAGAAAGCAGCAAGTAAACAAACAAACACAGAAGGACCATCGTTCCAAAACAGAAAGACACAGGGCACACAGTGAAGGGAACTGTGTCTAGGCAGTCTGTTTTGGTCACTACTATTCTTCTGTTAGACATAGAAACCATTTCAGATTCTTTAAATCTTTCTCTTTTTCACACTAATAATTGAACATTGTCTGGGCTAAACACACCATGAAATATATTGATTGTGCTGTGATAGATGTCTGACACAGGGAAAAACATTTGCTACAGCTGTGGTGTTATCAGCTACCACAGAGAAAGGGCAATGAGGGAGAACAGCTACTTAAATTCATCCCAGTAAGAAAGAGGACACCACCAAACTATGTTCTGACCTGGTTAATCCAAGTCTGTCTACAAACTCAATTTTTATTCAGATTAACAAATCCTTAGGCAAATGCAAAATATAAAATAGGTTATAGTTAAAAATCCTTGAAGTACCAAGACTATATTAAGTGAAGAATGAATTAACCAACTTGGGCTGAAAATTCAAGAAATAGAGCCTGCTAATCAGACAAAGCCAGGCTTATAAAGTGATAATGGTTCAGGGTGGGTTGACATAGTAAAAAGAAAGCAGCCTTTAGCCCTTCTACCTGTACATAAGATACAGAAAATAATATGTTTTGCAATATGTACAACCCACTAAGAAGGTGAAGACAGGATTTTTTTTTCCTCTTTTACCATTTTCAAGTGAATTGAAACTAAGGACGATCTCTCAGGCACTCTTCTATTCCCCTTTTTTCTAGAAAACAAAGGACTTGAGATATAAGGTTCATGGCCACTTCAATTTTCTGCTCTCAGAATTTCCTTTTGCATTTTTATTTTCTGACAGATAAAAGAAAGCATATAGATAATTTAAGGATTTACTTAAATTTTTAAAGAACTGCAAAATATTGAGAAGCAAATACATAGTAAGAATTACATGCAAAGATAGATGAGTACTATAGACAGCAAAATATTTGTATCATGGAGATATGACTTCAGCAAATGATTCCACACTTACAAGAAATCTGGCAAGAAATCAAAGCATCAGATTACAAAGTCATAGAGAACCGTAAGTAGCTTGCTTTCTTTATAGTTAAGAAAACACATGAAGAATTGTCCCTGCCTATGGCGGCTGGAACTAGATGATCTTTAAGGTCCCTTCCAATCCAAACCATTCAGTAATTCTGTGGTTCTATAATTAGCAAATCTCTGCTGTTAGAACAAAGCCTTCTTGACCTGATGACAATCCTTTTTCATTTACCTCTTGCCTAAAGCTAGCTTTCTTCTCCATTTTTTTACAAGTGAAAAAAAAAATAAGAAAAAGCTTTTAAAGTTAGAGACAAGCACCTCAAGAGACTCCAGAATCTCTCAGAACTTGGGTGTTGAGTATCTCTCTAGGAGACAACAGCCAATTGAGAGAAGACCTCCAGAAAGACACTTCAGAACCATGTGATTTTTTTTATTGTGAGACTCACCTAGCCTTTGGGATAATGACACAGCACAGCCACGAGAGGAACTCTTATAATAGATGTTAAGTTCTCTGAGATAATGTCCTCTTAACTTCTAAGTAGTGTTAAAATCTTCTTGAAGTGACTCCTCATGCACAGAATTTCTAAGGTAGTGAAACACTGTGACCTTAACACAGAAAAATTCTTTGGCCTGGTCTTCCGTTCATCTTCATCACTGAAAATGCTTTAAGTCTGCTGATACAAGGAATGAAGCACATGGAAATGAAAAAAAAAAAAAGCTCAGTTCTGCTTGCACTTGAAGAGATGTGTTTTTAAGGCCAAAACTGAACATATACAGTAATGTGTGTACAGTAATCTCAGGTCTGTTTATCTTCTGGAGGCTTCCTCCTTTGAACTTTGGCAATTTTATTAAAAATGCGCTGAAATGCTTTGTCTTGTTTACTCATTTTGTGAGCTATTTGAGTGACTAAACAAAATTGTGACTTTAAGGAAAAAAAGCAACATGAATTTGGGTTAGTTAAGAAACACACCACCAAATATGGAGGTCCAGGCAAAGCAGAAGGTGTTACAGATCACAAAGGAGATGAGAGAAAAATGTAAATAACTGAGAGACCAAATTCATCCTTCTGCAAAAAACCGATAAGGATCTACCCAAAACATTAAGAAGTCATATAAAATATAATGTGGAAATTTGTTCATTCTCTGAAGTATGGTATTTCTTTAAGAAGAAATTATGGTAAGTCTGGTATATTTTCTACCAAATAGCTTGTTCCTCTAGAAAATCCACCTTTACCTAAGTAAGCCTTATAGAGCTAATTTATAATATAGAGCAATCTGTTTTACTCCTTTCTGTGTGACATCATCTTTTCCGCACATATATACAAACAAAATGGAAATCAGAGCACCTGCCAGTAAATCTGTGATATATCCATGAAGATGCTGGGCTCACAGAAAGAAAAATTGAGCTTTGTTTTGAAATTGTTAAAATATTAGAATAAACTTTCTGCTTATCTCCAATTTTAGATTAACTGACTAGTCCATCTATATTTACCAGAGACTAAGAAAAAAGATTACTGAGACAAAAAAGTTGATTTATTTCCATTTCTAATTATTGAAACTCCTCACTAACAGGAAAAAGACACATACTCCTTCAAATAAACCATTTTGCAACTTTCTGAGAATTTCAATACTTAAGATGCTAAATTGTAATTCAAAGTAATAAACCAATGCATCATTTTTATACTTATTTCACACAAAATTGTAATTAGCAATAAAAGTTGTATTTTCAAAAAAAAAAGTTTTAAACAATTTAGAGGGCTTTGGTTTTATTTTGAAAAAAACCAAAATCAACCAACCAATCAAAAACCTCAAAAAAAATCCCAGTCATTTTAAAGTAAAAAAGATATACAGAAAAACTTTTGGGTTTTTCCCCCTCCAATCTTTAATTACCATTGATTTTCCTCTAGGGATAAAATTTTCAAGATTAGAGTAAGCCCTTGCCAACTCCATCATTACCTCTATCCCAATTTTTTAAAGCTTTAAGAATATTTGTAGAGTCTTCAGACTCTGGCTGCTTCTTCATCATTCACATTTTTCAAGGGATAAAAAAGGCTCTATACCCAAGTGCAATAAAACAAAAGATTACCCATCTCATACCCCTACACTCTCATTTATCCCAGGAAGGTCAGGTGATGAAACAGGAGTGAGATGTTACCCAATTTTTACTCAATCCCACAACTACACAAGTTTAATCCAGTTGGAGCTGAAACTTTTAACATATGATGAAAAATGCAAAATTATGAGCGTCTATGAAATATAGAATGTCTGTTCTTGAGTTGTCCAGACCATGGAAATAAAGACCTCACTATGTTGAGAAATAAAGATTATGCAGTGATTGCATTATTAGCTTGTTACCGTTTAGATTTGTAGTAGGCAATATTTTTTTCAAATTGAAACATTCAATACCATGAATGACAGTGACAAGAGAAGAGGGAAAGGAGTTTTTATGTTCTACATAAGTTTATTTTGTAGCACAAAGGAGCTAAAGTATTTAAAAGAAAGGAAAAAATAGTGTTATACATTCTTACTGAGAATTTGCCCTTTATATTGGGAAAACTCAGAGCAGAGATGCTTAGAAAAGTAACGGGAAATAATAGGAATCTAATTGGAATGGTGACATTTTAACCAGACACTCGACTAGCTTCTAGTTCTGAACAATATCACCTCAGTATGAAAACAGTAATAAGCTTCTTTTTGATCCATTCTGGCAATGTAAATTAAATATTCTGAAATATTCTTACACCTACAGTTTCAAATCTACAAGCAGGCTGTACCTGAAAAGTAGAAGAAGTAGAGATAAGTGAGAGAACACCAACAAGCACTGGTTTATAAATTTCAACTATGTAATTTAACTGATGAAGCTCTAGACTAATAGAAGTTCTCCTTAGTTTTTCCATGTTCAGAATGAATAGAAATACTTACCACCTTCTTAACACTTGTTCATAAAATGGGTCCTCATCTATGCTGCTTCCTTTCTATAGTAGAGTGAGTTTAAATATTATTAAACATATGATAATGCTTGATGATGTGAGATGATGTGATAAATATGACATTGCTGATAATGCCCTTCATACTTTATGTTGCATCAGAAGACAAGCTAAACACATGGACAATTGTGAAAGATTTAGCAATGGATCATTTGTACTTTTATAGTTGAAAAACCTGGATTCTTGAAGTGTGTTAATATCACAACAGACATTACCAAAAAGATCAAAATCTATGTGAGGCAGACACAAGGTGAAAAGAGCAGGGAATGATCTAGCAAACAGTATCACAACCATATGTATGAAAGAGGCTGAGACTCAGGAGTAGGCAGATCATTTTTCTGCAGTCAGTAGCAATTGCAATAAACATAGTCTTCTACAATTAGGGAGAGATGACGGAATAAATTTATCCACAATTAAATGCATACAGGCTGGCACAGGCAATTATAATAATACACATACAGTCAATATATTCACTAATTAAAAAGGCAAGATGGAATATGGATGTATTGGGAAATAACAGAGAAATGCATCCCATTCAAATATAATTCAGTATTTAAGATATAATTCTTTGGAAGACTCCCCAATTGGCAGCAATAGACTAGAAATTATGCTGTATATTATATATAAACCACCCTCTGAGTGAATACTTGTAGAACAGCACCAGTAATCTCAGTCCCAGTTCAGAAGAACAGAAATAGTTTGGCCTACTTCCAAAAATATGAGTATGTTTCTGATTTTCCTCTCATTGAGCATCTGTAAAATTCTCATCAGGAATTTCCACTCTGGGGCATTCTAAGAGCACAAGAGACAGATTTTCAGATTTGAATAATTATCCCTTGATGAGCAAAATAGTATCTTGTGGTGGCATTTGCCTCATGTAGATTAGGAAAAGACAATGCCAACAATGTTACGCCATTACACTGTTTATTCAAAGTCAAAGCAAAAATTACAGACCAATCTTCAAACTAGATTGCACTTGAAGTCTCTGACCTGCATTAGTATTTATTATAATTGGATTCATGGTTTGCAGGAATGTATAGGCATTATAGAAAAAATGTTCTTCTTGTCAATGTTGAGGTCAATGGAAAAACAAGAGGTACATAAAAGACAGGGTAGAGGAGGGGGGGAAGATATGGCTTCTTCACCACAGTCTATAAGCAATTTAAAAAGGACACACAGAGCATACAGTTTCACATATACTTGTGACTATTTCAGTAACCTGACTCTTCAATGTATTTTTTCAAGTTTGGAAACATCAGCTTTGGCAATTCCTGTCTGTTGGTAAGCCTCTGTTTCATTTAACTCTCCAAACGTCCATTTGTTTATTGAAATGCTCCTGAAAATATCATGTGCTTTCATCGTACACAGAAGTGGTTTTAAAGTAATGGTTGCATGACCTTACAAAGGCAAAGAAATTTATAGTACCCCATTAGGCAGTAGGAGACATGCAGTAACTGTAACTCCCAAAGACATAAAGGATGAAAGGAGGCAGTGGATCATGCTAAAGTATGGAAACATGACATGATCTAAAAATACTTAAATCGCAACTTCCACTCAGTTTATCCTATTGCCTTACTCAGCCATATCACCTAGGGAGCTCAGAAGCTCTAACACAGTAGAAATACTAATTACAAGCAAGAGCTAACACAACATAGAGAGGAGTAAAAGAGCAGGATGCACTACAGGGGCATCTTGAATACTATCTATGCATGGAGCAGTACTGACATTGGAAAATCTTGTTCAGTATTATTAGTATGTGTTGCTGCTTTGGTCACCAGAATCTTCTTTCTATGGAACTGCAGGAGTCAAAATTACGTATTAAGTTGTATAGAAACTCTCGTTTCCTGAGAATGAAATAATTCAGGATAATCTGTGTAGAGCTTAACACTAATCAAAGCAGTATGTACACCATGGTGGCACAATTCTCACATCTTGGCAAATTCTGCTGCAGAAGGAAAGTGAGAGCTTGAAGAGGACACTGTATAAAATAGCTCAGATTCTCCAGCAAATTCTGAGCAATCTGTAAAATAGAGGATATGTGATAATTGCACATCTGTGCATTTCCAAGGTTGTACCCCGATCTGCTTCCCATTCCATGATCCCATGAGTCAGAACTCATCTGTTTGGTTTAATCTTTGATCTGCCAGCATGACTGGTGTTGTGGAAGACAGAATGAGTGAGGAAATGATGAATTGCAGTCAAAGGAACTCTGCTAAACATCCACTTTAGTTACAGATGCATTCCTTCTCCTCAACCACATGGTCAGACATGTATGGCCTATGATTTAGGGAAAAAACCCAAACATTAGACTGCCTCAAGAGAAATAGTAATTTTAAAATTAAGTCTTCAGAAAAATCTCTTGATTTTAATGTAACATTTTGGAGTTGGCTAACTATAAATACAACTGACAGTTATAGAACTGCTCTTTCAAATTCTTTAAGTACTTTATCTTCTCAGTGTCTGTGAACAAGAGCAATTTATGTTTGAGACGCTCCTCTGATATGTTTGTGATGTTTTACCAGAAGGTTTACTAACAGAAAGATTTGTATCTATTTCAGAATAGAACAGCTGTAGCCATAGGGGCAGTAGAAAAGTGAAATTCATTAACTCCACAAAACTGGAAATCATAATGATCATAAAAAGGAAAAATAGCTTGCAAATGCTGGGAAATAATCTCCAAGCTAAACAGGTACATGGTGAAGGACAGTTTCAATTGATGTACATTACATTGATTATCAAATGAGAATCTGGTCTGATTTTTATTCTGGTTGTTTAGTATTCTCTTTTTATAATAATAAGATATTTTATATAATTAAGAAAGTCTGAATGGGAGAGGGCAAATATTTCTTTAGCCTAAAATATTGTCTCTTTTAGTAGTGAATGGAGGATGCTCAGGAAACAAAACAAACACATTTAGACAGAAATTTGAGGAACTTTTTGTTAGCTTCCAGCAGTAAGAGTTTTATGGATTTCCTGAACTGGGTTTCAATATATAAATGTGTTTCTACTTATTCACTGCTGCTTTCCTGAAAGTGTCCTTGTGTACACATTCAATCATTGTTGAGTACTGACATATTTTCAAAGATTTCAATGACTAAAATTATTTTACTGAAAACAATTATTTTAATATGTGGATATTTTCTTCCTTCCTTGGTGTACATTGCTTGCATTTACTGTCATTTAGTTTCTCAATTTAATCACTTGTTCACTCTGGCTAGACTTTTCCACACTCTCCAGTCAGGTTCAGATTTTATTTTCCCAAATGTTTTTCCAGATATTAATGTCCTTGTCAATTCAATTTTCATTCCTTTTCATTTCACTGAGAAACATGAAAAACAACATAGTTTAGCTATCAAAAATGGTAACTTTCTTACCTTGTTTCCTGTTAAACTTTTATTAATCCACAACAGTCACATAATAGCTCAGTTTCCTTTGGTAAGAAACAGCATGTAAAGGAAAATAACTAAGACACCTTAGTAAACTAGTAGACAGCACCTGTATAGAGAGGCTTGTCTTTTTTATTACATTATGCAATATACTGGAATAAATGGACATTCGGTCACATAGGAAGATTTTTATTAACCTGAAAGTTTTTTCAACTTCTCCAGCTATATGAAGTAGTCTAACAGAAGTTGTCATATTTCCATGCCAACCTTAGTTTCTTAAACTAGTATGGTTACTCCTTCTATTATGACTCTAATTATCCAAAGCAGAAGTAAATTTTATTTCACAGTCCTTTAATTCTGTAACAATGTTTCCTTAGAAGATATAGAAGGTTTATATCTGTGGTTGCCCAAATCTATGAAATCTAATCACTGGGTAGGAATAAGTAATAAAACCTGAGAAACAATATTGCATGTTTTGGAATCAATATGAATTGTTAGAGTTAGCTTTTCACTTGGTAACCTATTATTGCATTTAAATTACAGAAAACCAAGAAATGTCAGCCAAAAAAATATCAGAAGTACAATAAAAACGAACAGATGTTCTAACGGGAATGATTGTCAGGCTGCAAGGAGAATCACTTAACTTCCTGATGAATACTATATTCCTTAGTCTGCAGCCATTTCTATAAACAGCTGATAGCACTGTTTTACAGCTTTGTAAATGCAGGCAGTAAAGGGAGTTCATTGCTAGATCCATGTTGGGCATTCTTCCACAGCAGGATGTGGTGCTTCAGCACTACTACCAAGATGCATTATGGCTGCACACAACATTCCATTGAGCCAAAATCTGCTCTATGAAGCTGTTTTTCCTAAGGCATTTATATCTCCTTATCTATATATACTATTTAAAATATTTTAATCTCTAAGATGTTAATAAAATAATAATCTATCCCTTATTCTCCTTGTCATAATGGTGTGCCAGGAGCTCCCTGTCCACAAAGCATAGGACAAGGTGCACCATGCAAAAATGTTCAGAGGCTGGAATAAATGTCAGGAATTTCTGCATTCCTTCCAAAGACTTTTATTGATTCAAGGTCACTTTTTATTCAGTTTTCTTTTGTTATGACTTGTTTTAATACATTTCATTATGACTTTAGAAGTCTTCTCCTGCCTTTAAAAAGCTGAACAAAACAAGACCCTGCGTATCTGCACATTAACATTATTTCGTATGATTGCTAAACCGGAACAGAGTGCTAGTTTTCTGTAGAAAATGTTCTTTACTTTTGTTATTGTAAACAAAACTTAAGTCTTACAAAGTGTTAGTAATTAATAAAGTTTAAAAAAAAAAAAAATTGGATTGTAGCAGTAAATCCATTTCCCAAACCTCACGAAACTATTCCTTTCCTGTACCTTCACCATCCCTGTCACCCCCACCTGCCACACAGCGTGCCTATGCACACTAGGGACACGACTGTCAAAACAATTTAGCTTCTTCATGGTCACCAAAGGAACAGTCCATGCATTCACAATCACTCAGAACTTAGCAGCTCCAGTATGCGTCTGAAGAGAGTGTTTTTTTACAGAGGCTCAGCTCCCAACAATCTGAGATCCTGAAACTGTTGAATTTGATGCGCAAATAAGATCTAAGCCTTTTGAATGTCCTGGCTGAGCAATGTATAAATCTCCAATAGCTCAATATCTCCTTTATTCCTTCACTATTAGCTGTTCTCCACTTCTGCAGTCACTCCTCCATGAGGGGAGGGAGGGAGGAGGGAGGGAAGAAGGGAAGGAGGGAGGGAAGGAACTGGCCCAGTTGGGTATTCCCAATTGTAATAACTAGTGAGGATGTCTTTTCCCTTTGCCTATTAGATATGGAAGAAAAATGGGGACAGAAATAAACACGCGACTTTCTGCATCTCTTTTCAGCTTCATTTTCATCCAGAGAATGCCTCTAAAGGTCTTGCTCTGACTTAACAACTTAGAAAAAAGGGAAATGCTAACAGATTTAAAAGGGATATTGAAAAATATTAGTTTTTAAAATGGGTAAAAAAAGCAGCACTGAAAGCCCAAAGTATGCATTATGAACTGCATGACTGTTCAGAATATATTTTATGAAAAAATTATTAGTTCATTCTTTTGGTTAAAGGTCCAGAATTAAATCAAAACCATGTATTTTATAATTGTAGCATAAAACATGCTCACTTGTATCTCTCTGGTTAAGTGGCAGAACACAACCTGCTTTCTCCATGAAGCATATGTTATGGTTCTCATCAGCAACACCCCACATGAGCATCGCAGTGCAGTTGCCAAGGATTAATCAATTGAAATTGCACATATACTCTGAACACTGGAGTAGTGCCTGGCACACACTGACTACCATCAGGGAAGGTATTGCTGTAAGTTTGGAACTCTGCTTCAGTATGCTCATCACAAAACACAGTAGTGGTTTTTTGTTCTATTAAGACAGAACAAAATTCTCAAAAGTATTTTGCATTATTAAATCATTTAGAATGAAGCTTTTTTACAACCTTGTCAGCATTCATTGCAATGAGAGAAGTAAAAAATTCTGAGATTCTTGTAATCCCAGACACCCTCCCTTTCCACTTGCAATTACTTGCATGGACAGAAATATTTTTGCTTCCTCAGAGGCCCATAGATTCACAGGATGCCAAGTACCACCCAGACTTATCCAAAGTGGTCTGTTTTGATTTCAGGATTTGCTACTGCTAGTGATTGACTATAGCTCCTGTGTTTCAGCTCTGGTCCCTCATGTCATGAAAAACAGTAGATCTCCCAGTGACCATCAATGGATGGCTCAGGGAAAAGGTTATGACAGATGTGTCTAGCTCAGCCTCCCCTTTGGGGTTGTCCTTCTCTCTCTCTTTTCTCTCCAGATTGTCATGATTATTATTTTATTTAACAAGCAGTGAAGAATCTGTTCTCTCTTAATTCATTCACCTAAACTGTACAATGTCCTCTTGGTGATCCAATCTACATATTGTGAAAAATAAGTGTTTGGTCTAATTATATCCTTCTAAATTCACTAAGTAACCACTGTCTCATTTTAGAAGAAACTGAAGTATTATTTCCACCCTTCTCCAAATCACTCTTGATTTCAGAGCCTGTAATCATTAACTCTCTCAAACCCTTCTTTTCCATGTCTATGTGGTCTACTTGGACAACCTAAGAAGTGGGTGATTAGATCTGTGCATGCCTTCTGTGTTTTAAAGGAAATGAACTCTCCAGATAATGTTCAGTGTATGGCTAAATACCAACTGCTTTCGTATAACCTACAACTCAACAAAATGAATCTTAAATAATGACAATTTAGTAATACAGGTTTCCAGTAACTTTAGCTATACACTGCTCCAACTACAGAACTGGTATCTGCGGCACTATTCAGCATGCAATCAACCATTTGCCAGTTGCAGGCTTACTCTTCCACTTATGCTGAACTTCAAGCTTCCTTTTCTCAAAGCAAATGTTTTGAAAGTGAAACCCACTTGACTAAATTAAGAAGACATATTTAGCAAACTATCTTAATTATTAATCAGTTTGCAGTTTTACCCACTTGTGCCTACTCTGTGTAATAAACATTTATTAAGCATTTCTCTTTTATATCATGAATGCTGCTAATGTGCTTTGAATTGCTCAGAGAAAATTACATATAACATTTGGCTCCAAATGACATTAATTGCAAAAAAACACGATCTGGAGGTTTTTTGTTGTAGGGTTTGGGTTTTTTTTCCCTCTTCCTACCATAACATTATGAATCCCTATGTTAATTTCTTTTGGTTATCAGCCATAAATTTAATCAAACTGATAAAGCTTTTCAAATTACAACTTAGAAATAACTTGCTTATTTAACTAATTTTGTGAGTCATAATATAATAATAAGCATATTCTTGCTATGTTGATAATTTACCTTTCTATATGCATAACCATAAAGTAATATATATCATAAGGTAACAGCAAATGTAATAAGTGCATATTGTGTTTATTTAGTGAACAGCTGAAACAGTTATTAGTTATACACAGTAACAATATTTTTTTCCTGTTTGAAACTTATCAGAAAAAGGATTTAAGCTTTTACAAATATATTAATTACCCAAAGAATTCAGGAAAGTTCAGAGTAGTTGTATTCCCAGAGATTCCTATTTCCTGATTTAGTATATCATATGATATCTTTAGTATAATCATATGAAATCATGACTGCAAATAAAATAGTTTGGTGAATTATATAGAAAATATGTATACCATTATATAGAAATTATATAGAAAATAAGTGAGAATATTTACCAGTTTTCCATTAAATTCACATTTTTTCTCTGGGACAATAAATATTCCTCACTATGTACTTCTAATACTTATCTATATACTCTGTGTTATAATTCACATCAGTAAAGTATCTATCTTAATAAAAATCATCCATAAAAACTTAGCATCCTTAAAAAGGGACTATTTCCTTTCCTTTTAAGATTGTCAGGGAGCATATAAGCAATCATTTCTTATGCAGATCTTATTTAATCTATAGGAACAAGTCAGCTTATAGGGTATATCTTCCCTTGTATCAGACAGGTAACTCACTGTCTACGGCATCAAATTTCAGTCCTCATGAAAACAAACAAATAAAAAAAAACAAACCACAAACCGAAAAACCCAACCAAACAACCAACAAATAGAACCCCACCCAATGATAGTTCTTTTATTTTACAAAGTTCTGTGTGTACCAGAGCATCAGGACCATGTCAAGGATTCAGAACGAGGGCCTGGGAAACAGTTCTGTTGCAGGAGGAGAGGAGGTCTGTAAGCACAACCAAACCATGCCAGCCTGAAATCTATTCTCCCAAGGCCAAACCCTCCTCATCTGCCCAGCAAATACTGTTGATGTCCCTGGACAGACTCTGGGCCCTAACTGCTGCCCATGTCCAGACTGCAGAGGGAAGAGCAATATACAAATACTGCAGATTGCAGTATTTGAAAGACAGCAATCTCCATACTGCAAATAACAGAGTGCTCCAAATTGAAAAGCCTTGAGAGTCCAGAAACTATAGAAAATAGTTTTGTTCCACAGAGCTGAACTCGTCATTTAGGAAATTTCACTTTGTGAAATTACATGCAGAACATATACTAAAGCACTTTTAAAGACAAAGGCTAAACACCTGAGATGTATCTGTTTTGGGGCATATTGATGGCCTAAAATACAAGACTAACATCTTCCTCCTCGAGATTTGGGTCTACATAGCCTGTGAACCAACTCTGAGAGCAAACAAGGTCACAACAGTGCTTGGGAAGCCCTGCTGAGCTTTATTTCACCTCTAGAAAATACTTAGTGTCCATCTAGCAATATGAGATCTACATACCACATTAGTTGCAGAGGGTTGTCAGACCCAAGATCAGTACTCAAGTAGAGAGAGAAGTCTTCTGGGACCTTCCCACCAAGTAACAAAAGTTTTGTCACCTCATGATAGGAATGTCTGGACAAGGAAACTAATCTCTTTGCTCCCATCCCAAACAGACACTAAATTAACTGACAAGATCCATCTTTTTGGTGGGATACTTTGTATGTCACTAGCCATACTACACGTTTGGCCAAACTATTATCAAAAAAACATCCTAGACGCACAACATCTTTTAATCAGCTGGACAGAATTCAGTTACACAGCAAAGCTGGATGCTCTTGGATAAAAGTGGATATTGATTACTTGATTAGACAAAGCCTTTGAAACAAATGTCCTATGGTTTTGAGAAGTGAGCCCACACGACATTTGGACAATAAATGCCAAGCAAAAAATTTTTATCTTTCAAACAGACATTTCTGATCCAGCAGGGACCAGAAAATTGTAACTAATCGAGAGCTTTTGCGTTTCCCTGTATGCTTGGATCCACACAATTATATAAACCAATAAAATTAAAAATAGAAAAAAAATTAGAAACCATTAAGTTACTATGTCTTTAGAGGTGTACTCACAGGGGGATTATTTTTCTATCAGGCTGGAAATGAACAAAGAATATGCAGCCTTCCTTACTTAGGGGAGTCACTGATACTTGTTTTGCATTTCATTGAGCATCATAATTACAAGTGATTGTTTCGATTGATCAGGTACAAAGAAAAAACATCTTGTCACTCCATTTTTGACACACTCAACCAAGCCAGTGTTAGTCTACAAAAAGTCATCAAGCAACATAATAATAATTGTAGATATGTGGAAAGAAAAAAATAAGCTTCATTTGGACAAAGAAAATCCCTGGGTCCAGATCAAGTTCCAGACAAACTAAATAAAATATTCTGCTCACTGAAATTAAATTTGAACATATAAGCAATTCAGGACTGAATTAAAAATACTTTTTTAGCATTCTTATCCCTACCTATAACTTGATATTGCTCTATTCTATATGAAAATGCAGTCAGGTTATACTGTGGAAAATGTATGAATGCTTTTAACTCAGATTTCAAATATTTAATAAGGTAAATAATAATATTCCCTCTTTACACTGAAAATTAGAGTATTGCAAAGCAAAAATATTTTTAAATTTGCATTTTCATTGCCTAATTCCAATGCGATATTTGCCATTCCTTCTTTAAAAATATTTTTCTTTTGTGTTTATATATATACATATATGGTTTTAAATAAATTTATTTTATATTTTTACTTTTATTTATGTTGTCCTTAAGTTGTGTCAAATAATTTTAGAGGACAAAGAAAAGTTTCTTTATGACCTAATGCCTACTTTTGCAAATAGATGTTAGTAAAAGACAAAAGACAATTCGTAAGATTTTCAGGGTAACTGGGAAACTGGAGAGTCTGGGATTTTCCTTTTGACTTATTTGCACACACACACCCACACACACACCCAGACACCCATCTTTACATTCTGCCTCAGCCATTCCTCACATTCAGCTTATTTTATACATTTAGAAATAAAATAAAGCTATTGCTTCTCCATTTGAGTTAAGTTTCATTTCTTAGAATACGGACCAAGACATTTGTTTAAAAGTATTGAGAAAATATCAGTCTAATTATCCTGACTACATGAATATAAAAAATAAGGACTTCTTGTTTTTCTGCTTCCCTTTAAAATTTTTAACACCTCTTTCAAGTTTACATCACACAGACCTTATACCTCCTACTGATGTGTTACACCTATGTTGCTGAGTATTTAAATACAATTTTGACAGTGTGAAAATTTCCTTGAACTTGTAATTAAGAAAGCATATTCATGGCTGCGAGCTAGGTTTAATAAGAAAAAAACCCAACAAGATATATTACCAAGTTAATTTGATTTTTTTAAAAGTTCCATGTAAGCATGAAAGTGCTGAGATACAAGACCAACAATTCATGATGTTTTTAAAGCATAGTGATTTTTTTTGAGCTGGAATGTCTAGCTTACTTCTACTATCTTACTAAATGTTGAGACGTTAGTCTTCTTGTTTTGAGTTATACTTCACATAGCCATGAGACTTTATGGGGATTTCTAGAGGGAACTCAAACCACAGAAACTAGAATGTCAAGACAAGGGACTTGTTTCAAATAGTGAGAACTGACAACACAGGAAAACACACCTTTACTTTTTTCTATACGTTGCAAGGCAGTAATATTTGTAGAGTCCCATCATGTTCCTACACCATTCCAGTCTTTGTCCAAATCCATGAACTTCTTACTGTGAGACTACCTCTAGAATAGCTAATTTCATCTTTATAATACTTATTAGTCTTTAGTCCTTGAACTTATTTCCTAAATTTTGAGCATTTAAATTTTATTGCCACCTGGAGCTGCCTGCTGCTACTTTTATTTGATCGCACAGAAGTCCAGAGAGTAGAAAGTCAGTAATAGGAGCTTTACACTTAGCTGCAGTTAAAATTTAAATTGCTCCCCAGAGACAATGAGTTATAGAATTGTACTTCAGAACAGTACTTATCTTTTTTTTTTTTTTAATATGATTAAAATACTTCTTCCTATCAATTAATGAGGTAGATTAAAAAAAAAAAAGTCTCAGGGAGCTACAATTCAGGTTGTGCAAAAGCTAACTTTCAGCCACCTGTTCCAGATGGATTCCTTAAGTGTTAGCTGCCTGGATTTGAGGGGAATAGATATGCCCTCTGGCGAATGAAAGGGATATTTTGGCTCTGATCAGGGTTGCATCTGGGGGCCAGCTGCCAGAAAGGTGATCATCATGATTTGACTACAATCCGGTGTCTCTTTAGAGGGAAAATTCCATTGTTCTCTCTCTAGTTCCAGTCAAAATTTACTTTCATATCTGATTTGAACTGTGGTGGTGCATTGAGGATCTCCTGATTAGTGAAGGCTTGAGCCCCCAGGTAAAAAAGGACAAAGATGTGGGATATCTATCATACCTTCACAGTGAGTTGGTTGTAGCACTGCATGCACTAAATTCTTGTGTCAAAGTTACCTGCATCACAGCCAACTCTTCGCTCCAGCAGCTTTGCCCCAATCATAACAATGTTTATCTATTTCCCTGTTCTGCTTCTGCATGCTATTTCTAACAAGCAGTGTATATTCCAGTACCTGCATTCTTCTGCTAGTAAAACCCCACACCCCACTTTATGTAGCATTTTCTTTTGTCTAAAGATGTTTGTACAATGGCACCAACACAAACTGACAACCATCAATATTGTTTGCTCTGAACAGGTGTCAGATCAAGCTTAAATATAAGTAAGTATGATAGAAAAAGTGCACAATGAAAAAGAAATATGTGCATTGACATGCAAAGAGACGAAGAAGACAAAACCTGATAACACTGTGCTTAATTGGAGGGGAGGCATTTTACTGTATTTAGGAATGATCAAAGAATAAGTATTTCATCTGATGGGGAAAAAAAAAAGAAATAAAAACCAAAGAAATAGACATTTTCAGTCAATTGTTCACATTATGAATTTGTGCAGTGAGTTGAGAGATATGGTACTTTGAAACATTGTTTCTGTTGGCCAGAAATCAGACTGGACAACAGCACCCCATTTAAGAAAAAAAAAAAAATCTTGATTTTTACTCTAGTGTTTGCATTTTGGTGCCAGAAACTTACTGTACAGAGGAATTTAAAAAAAGGACACCCAAATGAACATGTCTGATCAATTTTTAGAACCCTTCTTTTTAGGCAAAACTTTACTTTTACAGAGAAAACATTTGAACTTTTTCCAAAATTTCCCATTTAAAAAAAAAAAAAGTGATTATTTGATCAACTCAAATAAAAATTATAACAAGTAAATTTTAAAAAGTTAACCAACCAAATTATTAATAAATGTGAAAATAAACCCTGGCACAAAGCCACGGGTAGTCACATATAATTTTGGAAGTAAATAGAACATGTTAGAGATTGGACGTCTGTCTCAAAATGAATGCAGCATTTTTCAAATTAAATTAAAAGTAGGACTTGTAATCACTTCCATAATTTCCAAGTAACAGTTTAGTAATAAACTAGCAGCAGTCTTGAAGGACTTCTGCAGTAAAAATTACAGACTACATAAAACCTGTATTTTTACCATCATTGCAAAATGCAGAAGAAAGTACACTCATCAAGCAGCAAGGATTGAGGGCTCTGTCGGAGAGGCAAGTAGCAGTTAAAATGTCAATGGGAAGTGCTGCTTTCAAATGAGACAGCAGAAACACTGTCTACAGGGAAAAGACAAAAATTCCTTTCTAGGTGTACTGATTGGGAAAAACTGAAAACTCTGGGGTTTATTCTGGTGGTTTAGATGATGAATTAATCCTAACATTTTTACACATACATTTCTTTAACACATACTCAGGCGGTTTAGGGGTTTTTTTTTCATTTTTTAAGCTATATTTTCCCCCTCTTTCTGGTCTTTATTCTTCTCAGCTCCCTATCACAGTTTTTTTTTAAAATCTCAACCTCCCACACAGATACAGGTCCTTTCTTTATGCACGAGTTCCCAGATATATTCTTAGGACTTTAGAACTCAGATGCTGCTCAGCACTAAATGGAATATAGTAATTGAGAAACTAAGCCAAATTTAGACTCCATCATATTTGTGTTGCATGTAGCAAACTACACACATATAATATATGCAGCAAACATGTCTGAAATGGAAATGTCAAATATTGCTATATATATATTTGAAAGCAGCAATATTTCTGGTTTTAAATATTTTAAATATTTAAATATTTCTGGTTTTAAATATTTACCAGCTTTAACAGCAAGGTTTTAATGGCATTACTTTTATCTGAAAGCTTCCTGAACAACATCATTGAACCAAAAAGGTTAACCTGTTATAAGCATTGGATCCTATGAACCCAAATTTCAAGGTAATAGTGTTAAGTTTGGATCATACATTTTTTAACTAATGGGTAAAATACTTTCTGATTTATAGCAATCTGTAGTCCCTGGATGTGTTCAAAAATAGGATAGATCAGGTACTTAGGGACATGTTTTAGCATAGGACGGGAACGGTTGGACTTGATGATCTTAAAGGTCTTTTCCAACCTTGTAATTCCGTGATTCTGTGATTTCTTTGAACAGGCCTTTAAAAATGGATCATTGCTGTAAACCACAGTTGTACGATCTAAGAAATGAACATGCTGCCTTGACATGCTTCGAGCTTAGGTAGCATCCAGGTGTAGAATATCAAGGTTGTGTGAAACCCAACATACTGACCAGAGAAGAATGCCCCTCAGCTACAAAATGCACTTAGGAGAAGTGACATCGACAGCCATGCTGTCTGTGATACATCTGACCTATATCTATGAAACAGGCTGACTAATTACAAATTGGGAATGGTTACTCTGTTAAGTATTTACAATACTTGAGAAATGAATTCTTTATGAGAGAGGCTTGATTCTCATGTTTAATTATCCAAGTGATAAAAATCTGCCTTTGCAGAGGTCTCAGTGCGCTAGCAACTCACAAACTCTACATTCCAGTATTACATTTTACCGTTGATCAGTATCTCCTTGAAGAACTACAGACTGTCAGTTTCTATCATGCTTAATATATTAGGAGAGCTTTTTAATTAACGTGTTATCACTGCCAGCAATATTTAGTGACTAAATGAGATCAACAGAAGAGAATATGAATCAGAGCTCCAGGTTCAAACAGGGGTTCTATGGTAGGACTCACAAACAGGCTTCCCCATCAATTTTTAATGTATTTCAAGAAATTTCAAAGTAAATTATGTTCGCAGCTTTTTCACCCAAAAATGCAGATGCCCAGTAGTCAGTTGATTTACTAAGAAGTGTTTTACTGAAATAGACCTTCAAAATTGTTTAAAAAACCATGATCTTTCCATATTCATAATTTGATCCCATTGCACAAATCCCATGTTTTGGTTTAAGAAAATAATTGTTCAAAGGTCACAGCCCACTTGAAAAATGCTTTTGAAAGACCTAATTTTTCGGTTTTCCTGGCAAGATAAAACAGAACCTCTTTATCCACTTCTGGCATCAAGACTCAATTTTTATGTAAATGTGTAAATTTTATATAAGTACACTCATCATTTTCCTCTTCATGTTAATGAAATAAATAATTAGGCAAGTTTATTTATTGAAACTGTTACTTTTATGTACTAACCACAGAAAAATACCACTTAAGTAATAATTTATTAGACTTCCTAAAATCTTCATGAAGATTTTGTTAACTAGATAAAGTTAGAATTTCACTTTCATAGTAAGTACTAGGTATAAGGATTCAATTTCACATAAAATTACCAAGGATAATCTGCTTTGAATTCTCACTTTTATCCAAACTATGTGATTTCTACATTTGCTGAGCAACTAACAGCTCTAAATTGGCTAACAGCTAGCTAGTATCTTTTTAAAAAAACAGGGGTTTTCCTAAAGCAATATAGGAATATAAAGCTCTTTATTTTTAAGCAACTTTCATTCAGATCATTTAGACATTTCTGATAACTCTTTTTTTTCTCCAAAGGAGAATAGTATTACAATAATGCCTACTGCTAAAAATCACTGCCTGTGTGACTGAAATTTTTAGTACTTTTAAACATATAATCTTTATACTGATTTATGTTTTTAGGCCTGTGAGAAGTTCTGTTATAAGCAATGCTTCAACAATCTCATTGTGAGTTAAAGAGAAAGAATGTTGAAAAGAAACGACATGCTACATAACAGTTGGAAAGGACTCCATCAAAGTCATTGGTCAAATGTCATGTCACATAGAAAATCCCTAGAAATCCCATGGAAATTTTTTACTACTCTCCTGCAGTTTTCTGACTTCACATGGTTGTACAAAGATGATAAATGCACCATAGAAACTTGTTCCTCCATCACTATAAAACTATGACTAATTATGAACAGGAAAGATTATCATTCAGAGATAAGTCTAAAGCAACTAATCTTTAAAAATTTTGATTGAGAGCCACTTTCTTTGTTCTCATTTTTAAATTCTTTTCTCCTGGCATCCATTCATTATCCCACAATCTTTCACCTTTACCAAAAATATTTATTTGTACAAAATAGTAATTTTAAAAGGTAATGCTTTCCCATAAGCTCCATCAAAAAACTTATTTTGTATACAATATTATATGAAGAGTGTCCTTACAAGACATCAGTGTCAATGCCCTTGTACAAATGTATGCACAGCAAGAGTCTCTGCACATACAACAGCACCAGGAGCGACTCAAAGGAATGGATGCACACAAATCCATGGGCCCAGATGGGATACACCCATGTGTGCTGAGAGAGCTGGCGGAGGTGATTGCATCGCTCTCTATCATCTTTGATAGATCCTGGACTACAGGAGAAGTGCCTGAAGATTGGAGGATAGCCAATGTCACTCCAGTCTTTAAAAAAGCAAGAAGGAGGACCCCAGTAACTATAGGCCAGTCAGCCTCACTTCTGTCCCTGGAAAGGTGATGGAACAGCTTGTTTTGGATGCCATCTCCAAACAACTGGAAGAGAAGAAGGTCATGAGGTATAGTCAGCATGGATTCACCAAGGGGAGATCGTGCTCGACCAATCTCATAGCCTTCTATGATGTCATTACCAACTGGGTGGATGGAGGGAGAGCAGTGGATGTCATCTACCTTGACTTTAGCAAGGCTTTCGATACTGTCTCCCACAACATCCTGATAGAGAAGCTGAGGGCACAAGGGACAGACGAGTGGACAGTGAGGTGGGTTGAGAACTGGCTGTCAGACCGGGCTCAGAGGGTCGTGATCAGTGGAGCAGAATCTGAATGGAGGCCTGTGACTAGTGGTGTTCCCCAGGGCTCAGTGTTGGGTCCAGTTCTGTTTAATATCTTCATTGACGACCTTGATGAGGGAATAGCATCTACCCTCAGCAAGTACACCGATGATACAAAGCTGGGAGGAGTGGCTGACATGCAGGAACACTGCGCTGCCATTCAGCGAGACCTGGACAGGCTGGAGAGCTGGGCAGGGAGAAATCTAATGAAATTCAACAAGTGCACCTGGGGAGGAATAACCGACTGTATCAGTACAGGCTGGGGGATGACCTGTTGGAAAAGAGCTCTGTGGAGAAGGACCTGGGGGTCCTGGTTGATGACAGGTCGGCTATGAGCCAGCAGTGTGCCCTGGTGGCCAAGAGAGCCAATGGGATCCTGGGATGCATCAGGAAGAGTGTGTCCAGCAGGTCGAAGGAGGTGATCCTCCCCCTCTACTCTGCGTTGATCAGGCCCCACCTGGAATACTGTGTCCAGTTCTGGGCTCCCTGGTATAAAAAAGACCGGGACCTTCTGGAGAGAGTGCAGAGAAGGGCGACAAAGTTGATTAGGGGTCTGGAACATCTCCCCTATGAGGATAGGCTGAGTGAGCTGGGTCTGTTCAGCCTGGAAAAAAGAAGACTTAGGGGGGACCTAATTAGCGTTTACAAATATCTTAGACATGGGTGGCAGGGGGAATTGGCCAGCCCCTTCTCAGTGGTCTGTGGGGACAGGACAAGGGGCAATGGCTGTAAGCTCGAGCATAGGAAGTTCCGCACCAACATGCGGAAGAACTTTTTCACAGTGAGGGTGACAGAGCCCTGGCACAGGCTGCCCAGGGAGGTGGTGGAGTCTCCTTTTCTGGAGATATTCAAGTCTCGTCTGGACGCCTATCTATGTAATATGAGATAGGGAGTCTGCTTTGGCAGGGGGGGTTGGACCCGGTGAGGTCCCTTCCAACCCCTAAGATTCTATGATTCTGTGATTCTGTGATTCTGTGATATTCCAGTCCTTCCTCAGTAATAAGAATTTTGATTTTTAGGGAAACATTATAATCTAAACATGTAAAATATTTATTATTAATCTTCAACCACCACATGATGTTGTAAAATACAGGATCCATTTAAAGCCCTCAGACCTAATTTTTCATTGCATCTTTGTTTCAATTACAGAAAATTATATTATACTCTTTGATATCTTTGCATCTTTGAGACTTATAGGACATGTTGACAGACAAGACTGGAATAAAATTATTTATTTGATCCTTCTTCCTTCCAAATATTTTACTTCCCAAATCCCTCTCATTACTTTCAAATGCCTTAACAATAATTAATAGTGTCTGTGATTAGTGCCAGCTTTGGATCGGCCCAGAAGTTGCACTTAGAAAATCTGTGACAGATGCATTTGGATTCATGATGTTGTTATCCAATTACTAGGCTATTTATCATTCTTCCATCTACAGTAGATTGTATTTGCAGCACACAGCTCCCAGAAAAGATCTATCTTGGATCAGTACTGGGAACCATTGGGGAACACATGATAATTTTACCTTACTCAACCATACCCTGAGTGGTTTAACACGATTGACAAAGTTGCTATGTGATCCAAAGCTGCAAGCTCTAGTTTTATAAAAACAGCTCAATCCTTTTAGATTTATTTTAACATTGTGCTTTCAGAAAGATTATTTCCACAGAAACATTTAAGGCACTGAGAGACAGACTGACATGATGACTAGGAAAAACTAGAAAATTGATTTAGTGACAGAGCAATGCTCACTTTAAGAAAAGGGGTTTAAAAATTTTGTTGCTAACGACTTTTTTTCCCAGAACCATGTTTTTTTCAATTGCTTTTAATCATAATACCTGGTTGAAGAAGGAAGCTGTTGTAAGAGAAAGCACATATCTTCAGAAAGCAACAAATATTTTTTGACAAACTAGGAAAGCCATTAGTAAGAACGGACACAGTGAGCAATTCCATAGAAGGAATGAGCTTTTCCTATCTGCTCTAGAGCTTCTGCAATGGATAACAATGACTATTCACCTCTTCCAAATATTCTTTATGCTGTTTACTTCTCATTCACTTTAACAAACAAGTGAATTATACTTCACAGCATTTATCGCACTCATCTGTGTTGAAGGAGAGGGTTTGATATTTTATTTTATTTTAAAGACAAGTGACAAGTTCTCAAAGAAAAATCCTGAGCACGCTGATTGAGCTGGATTTTAAATGCAAGAAAAAACAGATATAGAAATCTGGTTGAGTCAAACTAAGCCAAAATTAGGAACTGAATTCAAATGCCTGACTCAATTCCATACAGAGATGATTGCATATATACACATTTATATATTCAAAATGTATACAGAGATCACTTGAATTAAACATATTTCTGTAATTTAGACTATATAGTATATTTAAATTGCACATAAAAATGCACAAGTAGCATATCAGTGAAAAACTGGAAAAGAAAACAGCTTATGTAGATATCAACACCATAATGACACAATGTCTGTCTGGATATCTGCCATATTCTAGCATCAAACTTTCTCACTAGAGTGCAGAGGTATCACTTAAGTGGTTAGCAGTCTGTTCTGGATACTATAGTAGCTATGACAGTGAGCTATATCAATGGACTTAGAAGGCTTGTTTTTTCTGTAAATATAACACAAGATTTAATACATAGGATGAGAGATGAAAAATTAGTAACTTTGAGAAGTCATGGCTATTTGGGATAGCTAGATGTGTAGTTTCAAGATTTAGAACATACGTAAATACAGAAACTGAATTAATGTTGACAGAAATCACCAAGAGTCAGCAGTCTATTATCATTAGTTGGGATTTCTTTACTTATGTAGCAAAGGAAAACTTTGAGTAATGTCACCTCCTTGTGGGTCCTTATAGCTGCTGTACCTGTACAACAATACTGCTCAACAGGTAAAGTATGAGAATAAGGAAAAATTTTGAAAGTATAAACATAGTCGCTCTGTACTTAGAGTTCTATTTTAAGTACACTACTTCATAACTTAATTAGGAAAGAAGAAAAGCTATATCAGATAAGTACTTTCAGATCTTCCATCAGAAACATTAAAAAATGTATGTAATATTTTCAAGTGACCATTTATCAGTATTTTATAGCAGTAAATGTTAAAGTGCAGTGCTACAAAGTTCACTGAACACAGTTCACTATTCATTAACTGCCTTGACTTGGCAGATATTATTCTGGCAAACTATTTTATCATAATTCTCATCAGGGGAAACATTTTATACTTCTATAGGACATCTCACTAAAAGACATCAAAGAACTCTACAAATGGACTTATGTTTCATCATCATAATGATGAAATTTAGATACTATGTCATACTGTCTAACTTAAGAAATGGGGAAATTAATTTGGAAAGTGATGTTACTTTTCCCTTGACTATACATACTACATGTAGGTAATATCAAAAAAACAGCAGAAAAATGGGCAAAGCTAATAAATATCTCTTGTCCTAATAAGTTGGCTTAAATTTTCATGTCAATTTTTTTTGTATATCTTTGAGCTTTGGCAGTCAGATATTTTTCAAAAGTATGCAGATCTTGCCAGAAAGTATCTGAATGTTCCAGCCATTTGTCAGCTTCCATTTTTGTTTAAAACCACATTGCAGATATTGCTCTTCAAAGTAGGCACATATCTAAGAAAAACGTAATTATATAATATGGTGCATTCCAATATAGCCTAAAGAAATTTAAATTTTACTTACACTTTACAATACACCATACTGAGTAAACAGAGGATCATTTATTTTGATATTTTCAACTGAATTTTGCTTACACCATACAATACAAAATACTGAGTAAACAGAGGATCATTTATTTTGATATTTTCAAAATGTTGTTTCCCATTTCCTATTTTTAAAAAGGAATAATTGCATAATTAAGGAAATAAGTAAAATGTGGGTTTAGTTTTAAGCATAAAAAAATGAAAATTTTATGATAACCATGGATAAAGATATATTCACTGATGTCTAATAACCATTACAGCTGCACTATTTCAATGCAGAAAAACAGTTGCAGTCTGCAAGTGTTTTGGATGATTTAGACTGTCTCCTTCATACATACATTATGATCTGTAGACTTTGTTCACTATCAAAGTAAATGAATAGCAAAGGCTACTTCAGACACCATATTCCTAGTAGTTTAATGTTGTTTTTTTTTTCCTGGTACAAGGTGTTCCTTAATTGGAAATGGTTGGATATGGGTGAATGTAAGAATTTTATGCTTCTACTCAAGGGCCTGATTGTCATGGTAGAGTTCTGTCAATATAGCAATGCCCTTTGAAGCTCACCAGGAAAAGGAGATCTCCCATTTTAAAGAGATAGGATACTCTCCTTATTTATTCGGATGCTAGAGAGAAACTTTACCTCTCATTGGTTTTCAGCACAGTCAAAGGTCTTTAAAATGTGTTTCTTTTCCTCCACATTTTAGAAAACTTAATATAAGAAGTAATTCAATTTCAATTTCAGATTTTGGATTTACATCACAATATGGCAACTAGATTAAAATTGATCAGTAATAGAAAAAGAAAATAATTTCCTACCTATGTTTGTACATAATTTGTATCTTGAACAAAGATTATACCGATATCTCAAAACTAGCTTTGCATATAATCTGCTCTCCTAGACTGAATGACAGGATTTGCCAGAATCTTCCCCTCAACTCCACAACCTAAGACATAAGCAAAAATCAATCTTTAGACTGTCCTGAAGGCGCCATGATTCATATATGTAAATTAAAAGTCTCCAAACAAATATTCCTGTGAGCAGAGCAGATGAATTTTCCTGCAACACAATGTAAAAAATCCTAGACTCCTGAAAAGCAACTTGCAAGCCATGTCTTTCTCTGCCAAACAATGTTGATTCCTTTCATAAGGAATCCTTGTGCATTCAAAAGAAAACACAATTTTTTTTGCTTTGTTGTGTTGATTTTATGTCTTTTATGATAATACATTGGCAGTATCTAAATATATTATTCTGCTGAAAATATATCTTTTAAGAATCACAATAAGACTAGTTTTTATTTAAATGTATAAATTTTTATCCTAAAAATTATCAGAAATTATAACTAAAGATATCAAAACTATAAAGTCTCATTGGACTTTTGATGATCACTAGAATACTTTCTTGCTCTTAATTTTATCATATTCCTGAGTCCAAAAGTACAGATCCAAGACCATATTTTGAACATATTTTGATATTTTTTACTTTAATTCAGATGCATCCTTAAGAATCAGGTTCATAATCTCTGCAGGATTGTTTTTTTCTAAGCTTGGTCAAATTTTCACCACCCAAGCCATCAACATAATAATGAAATATTGAAAATCTTTCTTTGCATAAATTCCACATATTTGGTACACAAGAATAGATAAACAGTATAAACATCCCACTGTTACTTTTAGGTGTAGTTATACTTGGATATAAATGGGAATGGAAGAAACTAATGGTGTCTTCACATGCCTCCATGTTACCAAAGGATTCTGCATCTACTTAGTGACCTTGTTGTGCTACTGGTGACTTTTGACACATTCCTAGCTAAACAAACTTAAAAAAAAAAAAAAGCAAAAAAAAAGAGCAAGTTTCAAAACAGCAGGAGATAATTAGCAGCATTAATGAGGCTGCTCATTGGATTCTACGACAATATCTTTCACAGCAGGAGAATCAGAGTATTTGTGTGTCAGGGACACTTACCCTTGACATTTTCTAATTACTTTTTGTAGGTTTTCTTAACTCACCTTAACTACCAGGAGACATTGACCTTGAAGCTGACCATGGTGGTCAGTATATGCCATCAATTACAGGACAGCGAGGTTACAAGACTGTGAAACACAAAATGTCTTCGTTCTGACACAGAATTGATGTTGATCTTTTAAATAATTTCTGTTCATAGCTTGACATCATAGAGTTATGACAGATATTTTATTTAAATTCAGATTTATATCAAAAGTAAATAACAAATCTACAGAAATCTTTTTTATGCAATTGTAACTCTGCCACACAGCCACTTCAGGTCTCTCTTCAAAGATAAAAAACATTAGGATTAAAAGCAAACTTAAGTGCTGCTGAACATTTTAATAGGTCCTACAACATATTTTAGAAATAAGAAAGATTTTTTTTAGATTATCCACCTTTGACCCATCTCAGTTCCTTTCAGATTTTATGTAAGGTTTATCTTTTACTTCAAATGAAAAATCAATTAAGGTGCTACTGAATACTTTAGAAAACTCTCTTAATTTATAGTCATTTTTCATAAGCTTAATTGATCTATCTCAAATTTTTTAAAAAAAAGTATCTTCATGTAATGAAAAAAGAAAATAAATTCAATGAAAAAAAATCTCAAACCTACATCTTCATTGAAGGAAAAGTGATATATTTCATCTGACACATGATTGCAACATGCACTCTGCCTGTTAAGTGCAGCCTTGTGGAAAACATTCCTCCCCAATTCAGAAGGCACCTAACAGCAGGCAGTTTGCTTTCCAGAGTCATATTTCCCCTCCATGAGGCATGGATGCCATATTGACAAATTTACATTCCATTGAATAGACGTTTGTTTAATTTCTCAGTTTCTCAAAATACAAACTGCTTCATGAAGAAGTCAAAACTCAGATTGCTCCCTAAAGGACAGGCAAAGTTTTTGTGGGGTTTTTTGATGGTTTTTGTGGGTTTTTTTCTCCAATAATACAATCTTGTCTCTAACATAGTAAGGGAAAGAATGTAAGACAGATGGATTTCCAGGTTGATATTCAACACATATTCTTTAGTATTTGATTTGGCTTCAAACCTTGTTTTTCACATTCTGGAGAGAAAAGTTTCTTTCTCCATAAGCAAACATTATACTTTTATTTTTTCCTGAAATTCTTCTCAAAATATTTAGCTATACATTTTATTAACATTTTTCTCCTATCTTTCGTTCTGTATAGTTTTTCTAGCTATGCTAAAAAAACACCCCCTGGAGTCCTATTTTGTAAATCCTAACAGCCAGGAAACAGTCAGAGGATGTTACAATTTTTTAAGACCATCACATCTACTTTAAGATTATAATATTTTTCTGCAAATAAGTGAAAGTCAAAATCACCAGCTAAATGCGAAAATATAGTGCCACT
This sequence comes from Laterallus jamaicensis coturniculus, assembly GCA_022605575.1. NCBI lineage: Eukaryota > Metazoa > Chordata > Aves > Gruiformes > Rallidae > Laterallus > Laterallus jamaicensis. Next base: position 2,144,573 of record JAKCOX010000062.1, read on the forward strand.
GATGTGCAGTGGAACTTCTCCATTGATTTCTATTGAATAAAAATTTAATCATCTGTATTCTGTTTTGGGCCCCTCACTACAAAAAAAGACATCAAGGACCTGGAGCGTGCCCAGAGAAAGGCAACCAGGCTGGTGAAGGGGCTGGAGAACAAACCATATGAGGAGTCACTGGGGGAACTGGGGTAGTTTAACCTGGAGAAGAGGAGGCTGAGGGGAGACTTTATCACCACTTACAATTACGTGAAAGGAGGTTGTAGAGAGATGGGCATTTGTCTCTTGACCCAGGTGATAGGATGAGGGGGAATGGTCTGCAGCTGTGTCAGGGCAGGTTCAGATTAGACATTAGGGAAAAATTCTTCGCCAAAAGGATTATCGGGCATTGGAACAGGCTGCCCGGGGAGATGGTCGAGTCTCCATCCCTGGATATATTTAAAAGATGGATAGATGAGGTGTTTATTGATATGGTTTAGTAGAGGACAGGTACAGTTGGACTCAATGATCTCAAAGGTCTTTTCCAACCTAGTGACTCTGTGATTCTGTAAACAGGACCTACAAATGCACGTGCACAAACACACACACACAAACTCTAAGCACTACTACAGTTCTATCTCTTTCCATTGAATGTACTGGGAACTCAGCAATTACCCCAGAACTACTTCACCTGCCATCTAAAAGCATAGGTCCAACTGTCTAAATTAGATATAGCAGGTCCTTTCCTCACTTGTAAAAAATGCAGAATTTTACCTTCCATATATTGACAAACTGTGTGAATTCCTATAAATGTAACAAGGTAAATAGCCTTATTAATATGTCAAAAATAGAAAAATTTAAGAGGGAAGAAAAATTCAGCAGATAATTGCATTGTGCCTATATGTGTACAAAACTTAAAATCTGAAAGTTCTTCAAGTGCTTTTTTTAAATTACCAGTAGGAAATTCAAAACCAGAAGCTTTTATAAAGACATCTACATACAGTGTTATATGTATTTTGTATTATACGCAAGTGTATATTTACACACATGCAGATATACTAATTCATTCCACATGTTTTCAGTTTGCAAATATGAATGATTTAAAAACAGTGCTCATTTTTCAGGGAGATAATACATTCTCAGCTTACCTGAGTCTGTTAAAGGTCAGGGCTTCAGTTGGTACAACATATTTAGTAAAAGTGGGAAAAAAAAAAAAAGATAAACTAATCAAAAATCTTCAGTTCCCTAAGTGCTGTATAGGCATATATGAAAGGCAAATTTCAACAGCTTTGACAAAAGGATGGTGATATTAATCATAATTCGAATAGTTATAGTAATTAATGCTCTGCTGAAAAGATAGCAGCTGGTGTAGTCCAGGAAAGACCCTAACATTGACATTTTATTCACCTCTGTCTGGGCAAAGGTAGCTCAGCAATATACTATTTATCTTCATCTATCTTCCCAGCCCCGCAAGTTGACAGGATAACAGCATGATTGCTTGGTGGTCTGCAATAAAAACTGCCCTTTATCTGCCTAATCACATTTCAGTGTAGCATAAGGAAACTCATTTTACAGGTGTGCTGCAAAACCTGCATCTTCCTGGTCACCAAATCTTGGGACTGCTTTACAAGGGGGATCTGATGATCAAGCGATAGTATCAGTTAGCTACTGATAGCTGCCAGCCTTTGAAGCTGCACTCGAGTCAGATGTAAATCACACACAATGAAGGCACAGAACATTAAAGGCAGAAACTCTGTAAAACCAGTTGAGCTGATTAGTACTAAATTACTGATGTTCCATCTGCTAGGGTGGTAATATTTTTTTTCAAACTGCCTGACTGCAATGCTTCATTTCACAGAGAGCCCATGTTCAATGGGCCTATAGGGAACACTTTATAGTGATTGACAATGGAAGAAGATGGTGGCAAATATATAATTACTCTTTGAGAGTGTAACGCGTTCATTAAGAAAACTAGCAATTTGTCTGTGGTACAAAATACATACATAAAGATATATGTACAATCTTCGGACTTGTGAACAGACTCAAATTTCCTGGATCCCCACCACTCAAAATAAAAACTTCTATAGTAAAGAAGTAAGCAGTCTATGTATTAATTTAAGATAAACAAACAAACAAAAATACAGCAACAGAAAAAACCACCACAAAACCTGACCCCTCCACCTCCACAGGAAAAAGGTAAAGGCGTAGGCTTACCCTGGGTTAAGTTTCAAAAATCTAAGAAATTCATTTTATTTGGAAAACATGTATGTTTGTTCAAACACCTCATTCTGTTCATACTCTGCAGGAAATATTATTTTTAAGAAGGAACTATCAGTAGTTTTACTGCTGGGACATACTTAGATGATATCCCAGGCGTAATACTGAGCAACACTTACAATGGGATTGGATTCTAATGAACTAAACTGTAGGAAGTAGAATTAGGAGCAGTGTTAAGCCACATTATGACATAAAAAGCCAATGGAATATGCTAATGCCTTACCATCTGGCAATCAGACTCCCTTCTCCTTATGTCTGTCTCCCACAAATACCATCGTGATTTCTCCCACATTGCTCTTCATGATTAAGAATTCATTTTTTTCTTGTATACTAAGTAACTCAACTTATCCATAGAGTAGAATTACTTAAAAGTAATTCAAAACCTCCCTCAATTTGACACGTACTTCTATTAAAGTAAGTTCTCTGTAATGTCAGATTTTCTAGAAAAATTATGACTAAAAGTATACTTGGAAATGGTGAGAAAATTAAAAGGCGATTCTGTCTGGAATCCCTGTGAAAAGGGAAATTTAACATACTCTTTTATAGTTATGTTGTTTCTGTTGCTGCCACTTAGCATTTATCAATCACATTGCTTAGATTTTCTACTGCACTGGCTTGGAAAAAGTCATCACAGAGTAATTGTCATCAAAGGAAAACAAAAAACATCAGAAAGTAGTCTTACTTAGATACACACATGAAGGAATGTAAAGAACTAGCCTCCCTTAAAGTCTGTGAATGAAAATCCTTTAATATAAAAAGAGCAGATATTGCCAAATTCAGCAGCTTTTTGCAATCCAGTTGAATAACCCAAAATATTTTCATTCACTTTTCAAAAAGATTTGATATGAGAAAGAGAATTAAATACTGATATAACTCCCTGATACAGATTAATATTGCCAGTGTCACATAAGAAAAAAATTATGTATTTAGATTTTGTCCTAAGTAACAGTATTAAAACAGCTGAGTGAGATTTCTGCATGACTACTGGTGTTATTATTAACTAAAAGCAGTTTCACTTAGCACACAGAAGACTTCTGGCACTTAGCAGAGTATACTGACAACAATTTTGTTTTAGACATGCTATCACCTAACTAATAATTAGACTAAGGAATAACTGCTGATAACTGTTGACTGTTTGCTTCTGGTTTATCTGTTGTCAAGTCTTATGAGTAGTAGAATGCATATCTTTTGACACTGCCTTAATATTTTAAGGGAATTTCTTTCTGTAACATTCTCCCAAACTCATACGGGAAATATCTTGTCCCTGTCTTTGATGAATCATCACCTATGTCAGTTACTGTTAGATTTTTGAAATGACTTAGCCATATAAAATTAATAAATAAATAAATAAATCAAGAAACACTTGTTGTGCTTAATACAAGGCAGTTGTATAACTATGAAATAAATTTCAATCTTATAAAATCAAGTCACCTACAGCTTTTACAATAAATACAATAATTTAGTTTTGAATTAAGATGACAAGTGTAAATGAATAACACAATGTTATGTTCGATGGCACAGTTGCAGGAACAGAAAAGGTATATAAGAAAATCTGGGGCTGAAATTGGCAAAAAGATAAAGCCAGAGGTGTCTCATAGCCCTGCACACAGAGAAAGATACTATATTGAAAATAATCCATTTCACAAGGAAAAAATAAAAGAAAGAATAAAAAAAAAAAAAAGAAGCCGTAAAATGAAAAAGCTCCCAAAGCTCCCTGAAAAGACATAGTTTATGTTTTACCCATCTGGGGTGCATCAGGTTTGAAAACAAGAGTGCTTCCAACCACGGAGCCATGAAGGAGAAAAAAAAAATCTCTGAAATGCACAGGCATATGCTGGAAACAAAGATATAACAAAGTGGATCTACAGTGTCCTGAATATACTGAAGACACCTTCAAATTGTGAAATCAGCCTTAGACCATCAAGAAGATGAATTTAAAAGCAGATGGGATGAAACATTGAAATGTGCTAGATACAGATTAAAAGATTTCATCTATTTACATATCTTGTTAAATGGCATAACAGTTGCATTAGGATTATACCTGGTGTTACTTCTTAGACACCTGGCTAGTGAAAATGTGCCATTCTGTATTGCTGGCCATTAATTAAATATCACTGTGCCGGGTGTATTAAAAGTACTACAGTTGAGTTCTAACTGATGTCCCATTTGTCTTTGCAGAATGGACTTCAGACAATTTAAAGACAAATAATGTCCTATCCACTACAGTATCCAGCTCTTTGGAGACTAAGAAAAATGTTCAAAGAAATATTCTCTTCCTATAAAAAGTTATAATTTCTGCTTCAAGGAAATTGTATTTTATCTTGTAAATTCCTTAAGTTTCCAGTACACGAGATAATCTAACAAAAAAAGGAGCAAATAAGGAGCTGGCAGAGGGCTTATTTACATTTTGTATCCATTAGGAAAACTGACAAGGAACATAATATAAAATTAGCTAGTCTGTGCCTTTCATTTGCAGATTATATTTTATATAAAAAAATATAAAAAGGTGGGTGAATATTGCTGCTGAATTTTAATCTAATTGCATGCTAATAATGTACTCCTTTGTTTGTAATGGTACACGTTCCCTTATTACCACATGCTCTTTTTGCAATAACAGAAAAAATATGACCTTTTCATTCCAAAAAAGAGAATTCTACCCATTTTATTAATCAGATAAAAATAGATATTTTCCCCATGAGTCCTCTTTTACATCTAATGTATCTAATACACGTAAAATTAATTGTGTTGTATAAGTACATTTTCCATCTAAAGGCTCTGAAAGGATTCCAAATGGCTATTCAAATGAAGGTGTCTACATGGCATACGTCTGAAATTGGGTGGCATAAAACAAACCTTGGGAAATATTATTTTTTAAAGCATTTGATACCTAATTAGGAACATATCCTAAACACAGCAACAATCACATTGTACCTTGCAGTTAACTCAGCCATATATGCATCAACTCTATAAAATGTGAAAAAAAAAAAAAAAGCAAAAATTTTGGTCAGATTTTACTGATTCAACAGGTCAGCATTTTTATTTTACTAAATGAAGAGAAAACTGTAAATTAGCTTTTTCTTATGTTTCATGAAAATCAGTATGTTCCATAGAGCAGCTTCCAAAACAACTATACTTAAGTCTATGCTCTACAGTACTTTAAATACTGAAATGTGAAAACATGTGTTAAATTTTGCTGTTAAACCCAAGCATAGTTACAGTGAAAACCGAATACTGCTGATTTATTTATCACTATTTCATTAGTGGCTAGTTAACGGTAGCTAACATGACTTATGTGGTTTCAAATACTTACAAACTTCACTGGAGTGAATCTAAACTGCGATTTCGTAAAGATTGGGTTGCTTTGTGTTGGTTTGTGGGTTTTTTTTTCCTTCTGGTCTTCTCTGTTAGAGGTGAATCATTTTTAATTGCTTATTTGCTTGATTCTACTTGGCATAATTTTATATTGCTATGATTCATCATTACATTGATTAAATTTCTAAAGAAGTTAGTTTCAGCATTGTCTGTGATAAGAAACATTATAGGCTGGGTTAACTGATTAAAATAACCCTCAGTTATTTATTTTTTCCTGTTGGATTTCAGCTTTGCCCTCTCCCAAATACATTGACTACTTTACTTCAGGCATGTGTCGTTTTACATGACAGGAACACTAGATAAACAAGCAAGACACAGATCTATGTGAAAAGAATTGGCATCAAATAATTTGTTATTTTTAAGAGATCTTTTAAATGGATGCATTTCAACTTCTCTACAATCTTTAGCAGTTTTGTTTGGACACTTTCTGCAGTTACGACCACTATCACTTCCTGCAGATAACTTCAGATTTCCCTTTAGACCATTTTCTAAGATCATTTTCATCAAAACCAAGCTTTGATGAAACACTTTGGGAAGATTTAAGAGAATGCTTTTTTTCATAAGTAAATACATAATGTCCCACTCACAGACAGTAGTCTCCACTGCCATCAAGCTTATGGAAACTGAAAGCCAAGAAAAAGGAGGTATACAGCTTCACTCCAAAACAGCATAATTACAGTTTTTCAGAAGAAGCAAGATCTCTGCAAAAGGATGTTTCACATCACCATGCTTCTTGAAGTTCCCCTTGATGTTCTGTGGTTATACAATTCACCTGCTTGGGTGTCTTGAATAAATAGCGTAATATAACATGGGGTTTTTGTGGCTATAACAGGGTGTCTGTCTTTTACTCACTAATTAACCAGAAAAAAAGATAGTAAAAGTGCTTTGGAATTAGAGTTATTAAGTATGAATGTGTTTTCATGGGTTATCTATCAGAATTGGCACTGTAACTCTTTGGGAAAACATTCTATTGATGGGCAATGAAATAGTGACATTGACACAGCGGGAAAGGGAGAGTTGAGACACTGTACTCAGTCTGGTTTGCTTGATTAAACAGTAGCCAGTGACATGGTTTAACTGCATTTACTATTTTTTTGCTGCTATGATTGATTGATGGTGGCTAGAATATGAGCAAAGGACCCAAGACATCAGCATTTGTTATGATTTGGGTGAGAGAAAGCCAAGATAAAACGTGGACAAAATAAAAATGGCAAGTTGCTTGTAGACAGTAATCTGCATTCAAACTAGACAATAGGGCAGACACTTCTCACGCCTTGGATACTCTCACCCCAGTGGGCATGCTATGAAAACAGACACATGAAGGGCAAAAGTTCCGCGTTAAAATGCAGGACCTTTTCTCTGCAGACAGAAATATGGTTATGAGAAAAAGCAAAAACCTAGGCAGAGTACACGGAGATAAGCGTGGCTTGTGTTACCATGAAATTGAATCAGTTTCAGATGTGGTAGACTGCCCCAGAACAGAAAATGATAATACACTCTCTATCAATCTGAAATACCTCCTGAATCTTGAGAGACTTGGCCAAAAAGACTTGGGCTCTCCCCTGTCGACTCATCTAGGGACAAATTTTAACATCTTCTTTTTCTGGATCCGTGAGATGGAATCACTTAGAATAAGTCTCTGAGACACAGGTGTCTGCTAACCATTTCATCATCATCAATATCCTAACAGGTCCATCCAGCCTCTCTTTTAGAGGCTTAACCTCAGCAGAACAGATCAAGATTACTGACTCCCCTTTTCCTTCTTAAAGGTTTTAAAATCACCTTTAATCTTCAACACTTAAAATTGGTAAGAGGCATTTTTCAGTTCACAGTTTCCACATTTTTTTGAAGGAGACTTAGCTCTAAGTTTCTTTCCTTCCTTGCCTCCTAAATCTTTTCCTTTTATGTCCTTTAGACAGGCATAGCAATATTTAACCTATAAACTAAGATGCATATTTATGAAATATTCTAAGATATGGTTAAAAAATGCAGAAACACTGTAGCCATATGCATGGATATTTTAGTACAATCTAGGAAACGGTGTGTCAAAGGCAACAGTTGATAATATGTAATTTATTGATATTTTACATTCTGAATGAAGTTACCAAGTCATCTAGTGCATGAAAATTTAATTGATCCATAAGAAAATATAAAAGAAAAATAAGAAGAAAGAAAAGCAAATTAGTATTAAGAAAAAAAAAAAGTGGATAGAATAAAGAGTCATTTTCAAATATATATAATTTCTTGTGACAGTATAGAACATTTTCATGGGCAGAGTGCATGTCATAAGACTAAAATTAAAAAATATTTATTTTAATAATATTTTTAAATTTTAGTAACGAAACCTTCAGATTAACAATTAGAAAAACTGTCAGACCTGGATCAGTAAACATTTGTGTTACTCTTCTGAGCTTTACCTTAGTTAAAGGTTTCACTAGAAAATTTTTCTTGCTCTTACTTCTTAAATTACATTTAACTAGTGTAGCAAATAGTAAAACAAGTTAAAGATATAGAACACATACATCTAGCAGGCTAACAGTTGCTTTCACCAGGTTACTGAACTAGAATAAAATATTTGCTTTAAACAAGTGTTGCATGGCATGCCCTCAACTTCACTTGTCTACTCTGTCAATTCAGTTATGAGAATGCAGTTATTATATTTAGAAGGAGTGAAAATAAGAACTGCAACAGAAATATCCACATTAAATGCATCTCAGAAAAGAACATAAGATGCATTCTTATGCTTTTATAAATTTATGGCATTTAAGGACAGACAACTATTACATTGTGCCATCGTACCACAGGTTATTCCTTCTCATCTCATTAAATCTCTTCTGAGACCAATAGGTTGTCTTTGACTGAAGCATAGCTTGTGTTTACCAAATCACGTCCTGCAGAAAAGCATTTCGTCTTGATTTAAAGCCGTTAAGAGGTGGAAAATCAGCTACCTTGTTCAGTAGTCTGTTTGAGGAGGTAATATCTCTGGTTTTAAAGTGACTGGCTTTTTTGTAACAGTCAAGAATGTGGCTTCAGCATCAAAGTTCTCATTTGTTGTCTTTCCCTAAACTAATAAATATTGTTGTGTCCATTCATATTATTTCTAATTTCATGGTGATAATTTAATACATTATCTGTATTAAATCTTGAATAACAGAACATTAATTTTTAATAGTAAATGGATTATTTTCCCTCAAACATTCAATATTCTTTTTTAAAATATGAACATCAATTTTCTAACTAAAAAATAAAAAGAATCTATGCATCTCACTAGTGAAAAACTCACAAAGTATTGCATTTTATTATATTATATTGCCTTGACCTCAATTTATCTCAGGTCATTTAGTCAAGACACTCATCAGTCCATTTTACTACATCATCTCACTAAACAAAATATCAGATGCTAGTTTATCTTCACCCTTTTCCCAAGCCTCTGCCTTCCAGTCTACAGTTGCCCCTCTCCTTTACTGTGGAAACCCATTTAGCTAACTTTTTGTATTCCCTTCTCTTCCACAAAATGTTACACTTGGCCTCAAACTTGAAAAAATATGTGTAAAACGAAAACAGCCCAAACTGCTAGTGTGGTACACTAACCAAACAGAAAACAGCAAGAACCTTGCCAGCAGTGCAGACCAAAAAGTTTAAGCCATTTGATATAAGAATGAAATCTTATGGGTGTTTATCTGAAATATTCCTCTTCATCTAATCTCATTTTGATCTTCCAGAAACATCTCTAAGAATGTCAGTAAATAATTCTTTCAAAACTAAAAGATATTTTCTTAACGTATGGTATTGGCAGAAAATGCTCATGAATCTTTTACCTTCAGAAATCACTGTAGCAAAGTGAAAATTATACATATGAATTGTGATTTATTTCAAAATCAGAGAAATATTGGAAAGCCACTTTGTGTTTTATGATTGCTGTGTCTGAGTTGCAATCTAAGCATCTGTTCACGTATATTAAGGTATACTTTTGATATGGGAACCCAAAAATTCATGAAAGAAAACTGAACAATTTAAATGAAACTATTTAAAGTGTTTATTTTATTTTATTTATCGTGCTTTGCTTTAGTTTAATTTGCTCTGCTTTTTCAGCCTGTGATCTAGGTTTGTGTGCAGTCTCCTTGCTATGGATTGAACTGACAGAGTAAATACCCTTAGATAGCCCAGAGTAAATAGCCTTAGATACAGACATTAATAATGGAATAATAGTCAGGAATCACAGGATTCCTTGACCTCTTCTGTCATTACAAAGAAAAGCAGAGGAACTCATAACCTTAGAAACACTAAACAGGTATTGAAGCACATTGCTAATTGCTAATGTACTATGCAAAACAAAATTGAAGTATATAAAACAAGATACAAAGTCTCCAATAACAATCAAAATTTTTATTCTCCAGTCTAACCTTATTCATTAGACATTTATAATGACTGGTTAAATAAAGTCTTTAAGTAAAGAGACAGACAGTAAAGAAAGGCAATGCATGTAATTTTATACAATAGCTAAATCTAGGAAAGCTAAAAGTATAACTCCTTTTAAGACAATTTTTAAATTCCTCCATCAGGAATTTTCACAGTCAGACAATTTCATTATTTCTGTTGAATAGCAGTGATTCAGTACAACTTATTTTTTATAAAATTAAAAATTAATACTATCTCCCATACTAATGAAAAATATTTTAATAAAACCATTTCATTCAGCAAGGAAAATTCTTTTATAAAGTCTTAATAACTAAATCAGAAGTATATTTGTGTATGAGAATGAGTGATCTGAAAGTTTTATTTTGTGCATCTCTAAGTCACTGTTTCTCAACATTTTCTAAAGGACAGGAGAAAATCTTTTATATAAAATGCACACAATGTTACAAAAATGGGTTTCGTTTACAACCTAATAAAAATACAATAAATATTAATTAATATTATTTTTCTGTGCTTATAAAGTTCATGTATGTTTAAAAATAAATACCTGCATTCATTTTTCACAACCTGTTGGTATCTAAGGGAGCACTAAAATCCTAGACAGAAGACCTACTTGAGAGTGTCTTCTAAAATGATGACAGGTACCACATTTTTTTCAATATACTGCAGAATTTCTAGCTTTTTTTTTTTTTGGTAGTAGAAATATCACTTAATGATTCACAGTGCTCTGCCTGCAAAATGTTATAAACTTTTTGATTTAAGACATATTATTTTATTCATCAGAGACTGAGTGCTTGGGGTCTTAAAATGTTTCTATATGGATTCACAGAAAGCAGCATACAGCAATAAAAATTTAATCTGCAAGTCAGCTCAAAAATAAGAAATCATGAATTAGTTTCTCCAAATTATTGTGCGTAATGGCAGTTGTATAAACATTGTCTGAGTGAAGGTGAACCATAATCACATCTAGAGCATCTTCAATGTCATTCTTAATTCATTTTGTTCAACGCAAGAGAAAAATAGCAAAATCTATGCAGCAGAAAGTCCTGCATTTCTTCCAAAGCCTTGTTCCCATATTTTTTCCTATTGATTACCATTAAGTACTTCAAGATCTCAAGTGCAGAGTATTACATCTGAAATATATATTTATAATTCTTTTCTCACTGAAGAATTTATACAGATTAAGTACTTGGATAAAGTTTCTGCTTCATTGTTTTGTCAAATGAATTCCATCCTCATGGACAGACTTTTTTTTTTTTGCAACTGCCTAGGAAATGTCTCACTTGCAGATAAATTCATACAGAAAATCTAAAGACAGCACATTAAATTTAATTCTGACCCACTCATAGATAAGAAGGATGCCCTGTAAAATGTCTGTATGGTCGATAGGCCTTTGGCATCTCATCTTTTAAAGATAGCATCTTCCAGGCCTGGAAGAAAGCCAGGTAGCCCGCACATGTGGGGGGTCAATGAGAACTTGGGCAGGGTGCCAGGCTACCTGATTACTACTTCCCCCCTTTCCCCCCCCCCCACCTTTTTTTTGCACAGCAAACCCTCAGAGAGGATGTGCTCTGATCTCTGGAGGAAGCAAAATGTCCTTACCATAAATCAGTTTGCAAAGAACAAAAGGAAGGCAGTATGTTGCTACAGTGCTTTACTATGTGGGGTTGTTTCAAGTTTCTGTAAAATACAGCTAGTTCTAAGCATATAAAGTTACAGCTACCCAATTATAGGATTTATGGATGAGTAAGTTAATGCAGACCTTTTCTTTCTGCCTTTAGTGCTGAAACAAACTGCTGATAAGCTTCTTATCATAAGGTTTCTATGTGTTTTGTCCTATTTCTTAGTATGAGCAAGTTTGGAGTAAATGGACTTGCTGAAAGTACAACATGCTTTGAAACATACATTTAGAAAGTCTTCACATAAGGAATAAAAAACAGCATTTGGATTTTAAAATTGTCTTTTGTATAAATTGGCTGAGATTTACATTCCAGAGAGATGTTAATTCCTGAGACAATTGTTACAAGAAGAAATTAATAAAAAGGATTTGGCAATTGGGTTCTTAAAATACTCATCTTCACATGAAAATCTTCTGAGATAGTAGACAGGAGCAAGCCTGAGAGAGCTGAGAAGACATCTTCAGCTCCACAATTTTGAGTCATATATAAATTCAAGGTTAAGGCTTATGCGGAAGAACTTTTTCACAGTGAGGGTGATGGAGCAGTGGAATAGGCTGCCCAGGGAGGTGGTGGAGTCTCCTTCTCTGGAGATATTCAAGTCTCGTCTGGACGCCTATCTATGTAATATGAGATAGGGAGCCTGCTTTGGCAGGGGGGTTGGACCCGAAGATCTCTTGAGGTCCCTTCCAACCCCTAAGATTCTGTGATTCTGTGATTCTGTGATCTATATCAAATGCCCCTGGTTTCCAGGGCGGTAGACCATAGAACTGTTCTCTCTTTTTGCTCCCTTTTCTCTTGCAGCTTGTAGGATACAAGAAGACTCACCTCACCTTTTGCAAATCGTAAATTTGGGAACCTTCCTGTGGTAAGAGACTCTTTTGGTGAAAAATATCAGGGTATTTTCTGTCACCTTTGCAGAGCCAAAATATGCTGAACAGCATGCCTGCCCTGCTCTAGCCTTCTGCTATGTCTCAGAGATACTAAAAGTTGATTTATATGCTAATGTTTAAGTAAGATTTTCACCTATTAAAGAAAAGGCAAAAACAGAAGACTAAAGAATTCTTCTATAATTATGTTTGGTGTCTCTGAGACTAAAAAAAAAATTCATTGTTACTACTTGTGTTCAAGAGGCAGAACAAATGAAAAAGATGATCAAGAACAACGTGCCTAATGCTACCATTTTAAAAAATACTTTGAGTAAGAGCTAAGTTAAAAAGAAAAGAATGTCTGGAGACTTGAGAACAGTGTGATGAAAAAAATAAATTGATGTCTGAAATTAATTTTTTCTATCACTGGGAAAAGACTGCCCAAAAGAATCCAATGAAGTGCCTTCTACAAATGAAAAAAGACTACACTTACCAGTTTGTTTAATTAATCTGATTATTGTTGAGAGTCTCTCTGGACTAAAGTCAGGATGCCTAGTTCATATGAAACTGTAATGCTTTTTCAATGTTTTAAAATATCTATTCACTTTACTCACTTTGACCTAGTGTCATCTGGACTTTCATGTAAAGTTTAGGTCTCAAAACCAAAGCAGGTAATCTCTCATTCAAAGGAGTGATAGAGCATGAAAAGTTTGAGACAAGTGAAGACAAAGCTGTATCATTTTGGAAAACAAATTTTTTATCTATTTAGTTGAGTTTATTACTTGTTTACTTTCCTCTAATACAGCTATGGAGGAAATGTTTGGAAAATTCACTTGTTGACTGATACATTCGAAAAGGTAGAGTTCTATCTCAGAGACTGTATTTGTTGGACCACCACCATAATTTATTGGCTTGAGAATTAGAGGGCTCCTCTGTTCTGCTTGCAATTGCATTTATCCATGTGCAAATGGTATTTTGGTAATTGACTTTTCGTTTCTGGGAACATTAAACTATTGAAGGTTTAGAATATCAAACAGCTTTGACATTTGACTGTCAACACTTTTTACATTTTGACATTTGACTGTCAACAGCCTTTTCATTCTTATCTGAAAACTCAATTTCCTGGGCATCTCCATAATACAAGTTTCTTTTTTGGAGGTCTTTTTTTTGTTTGGTTGGTTGTGGGGGAGGGGAGGTTGTGGTTGTTGTTTAAGGTTATTGCTTTGGTTTGCTTTGGTTTGGTTCTTAAGGGAAAAATAAAAAAAGAAATCTTTTATTTTCATTTAAATTATTTCCTGATTTATTTCAGTTAACTGGAAGTGATCCGTGGGATTCCAGAATGCCCAGGGTTCTTTAATTCAAAATAGTATTATTTTTATTCACTGACAGATATTTCTATTCAAGTGACACAGAGAGTGTGCACAGAAGTTGTAGAGATCAACATCCGGGTGATACTGCTGTGCTACTGAAGAAAAGTATCCTGTCCACCTTAGTAACTACATATTTCAAATCTTTTCTAGGTGATAAACTGTGGAGTAGAAAGGAGTTTTTACTGTTACACATTTCATACCCTGCTGTAATTAACTTCACATTCCTTCAAATCAACTTCACCACAAGATCAACTACTACCACAACTGTGGCACTACTTGGTAATCATTTGAAAACTGAATGCTGGGAAATATCTATTTTTTATGTGCTCTTTATACAGTAATTTTTTTAATCATTGTTTTCTCATTAGGTGTTGGATCTATGTTGGGTACATAAAAGTGCTCTTTCTATTGTGAAATAACATACTTATCTCATGTTTTGCCTAAAAACAATGTTCAGGCAAGGTTTTAAACTCTGGAACAAAATATGGCTTGAAAATGATTGATTCAGGTACCTTGTACCCATAGCACTGCCATACAGACTTTCTGGTAGCTGAGACAACTGAGATATGGATTTCAAATCCTAATAAAATCCTCTAAAACAGAAGATGGAATTTTCTGAAATCTTAATTTTACACTTAAATTAAAATTGTGCACATATTCATAACAGTAAATTTCATACAAGAAGTAATATAGGTTATTGACCCTTCCTCATCCTCACCCATCTTTAAACACTGGTTTCCTACTTACCTCAGAAAGACTCCTAGATCATGGGAGGGTCAGATATTATTTTTTTTTATAAAAAAGGGAGAACATAAAATATTCATGTGTTCACCAGTAAAAATATAGATATGATAATGTTGCCTGGATCTTTATAAGGTTGGTATTCCAGGGTCACAGACAACCAAAGCAAATTACCAAAAGGAAATCTCCAAATTCATTAACCATTTTCTTATGCCTCCAAGATGCAAAATATCTTCTTATCAGACTACAGGCATGTATAAACAAGGCTCTTTTCAACATCTGGTCAAGTCCAGCATCCCTTGTCTAATCACTTTTTAACAAATATTTTGCCCTCAACTAATAATTTTTTCTCTTCAATTTTTGCTAGTTTTAATAGAAACAGATCTGATCAGGCATGAAATAGATATTCCAAGGCAATGGATGGAGGCACCATGCTCAGAGGTTCTTGTCCTGCTGTGAGATTTCAACTACCCCACTCTCTGCTGGCAAAGTAACATGGTGAGCTTTAGACGATCCAAGAGGTTCTTGAAGTGCCTTGATGATAATTTACTAAGTCAGGAAGTAGATAGCCCTACCTGAGGGGATGCAGACCTAGACCTGATAGCCACCAATGCAATTGAACTCATCAGTGATATCATGATTAGGGGCAGTCTGGGCTGCAGTGATGACACACTGATGGAATTCAGAGACCTAAGACATATGTGTTAGACAAGGAGCATAGTCAGCACCCTGAATTTTAGAAAGCAAACTTCCAGTTCTTCAAGGAGTTGGTCAACAGAACCCCCTGGGAAACTGTCCTCAGGAACAATGGAGCAGAATAGAGCTGGCAGATCTTTAAGGATGTTTTCCACAGAGCACAAGAGCTCTTAGTCTACAGGTATAAGAAAACAAACAAGGTGGTGAAGAGACCAGCATAGCTGAGTCAGAATCTGCTGGTCCAACTTAAAGGAAAGAAGGACCTGCATAGGCAGTTCAAGCAGGATCCAGTATCCTGGGAAGAGTATAGGGCCGCTGCCCAGTTATGAAGGGATGAGACTAGGCAGGCCAAGGAACTGCTGGAGCTGAAGATGGAAAGGGATGCTGAGAACAAGAAGGGCTTCTACAAGCATGTGAACCAGAAAAGGAAGCTTAAAGAAAGCGTACTCCCACTGATGAGTAAGACAGGTAACAAGAGATGAGGGGAAGGCTGATGTTAACAAAGTTTTTGCCTCAGTCTTCACTGCCAACCTCCTCACACCTCCTGAGTTGAAGGAATGCAAAATGGGAACAAGGGAGACAGAGTCCCTACCACTTTAGGTGAAGACAAGGTTTATGAAGAACCTGAACATACACAAGTCCATGGGACCTGATGAGATGCATCCCAGCGTCCTGAGGGAATTGACTGATGTGGTTGCCAAGCCACTCTTCATGATATTTCAAGTCTTGGCAGTCAGATGAAGTCCCTGGTGGCTGGAAGAAGGGAAAAATTACACCGATTTTTAAAAAGGGTAGAAAGGAAGACGCTGGGAACTACTGACCTGTCAGCCTCACCTCTGTGCCTCTAAGGATTATGGAACAGATCCTTCTAGAAGCTATGCTAAGGTACATGGAAGACATGGAGGTGATTCAAGACAGCAAGCCTGTCTTGGCTTCACTAAAGGCAAGTCCTAATTGCTTGCTACAATACAATGCCTACAACAGTGGACAAGGGAAGAGCCATGGTTGTCATCTATCTGGATTTCTACAAGGCCATTGACACGTTCACCTGCAAAATCCTTGTCACTAAGTTGAAGAAATATGATTCAATGTTTGCACTGTTTAGTGGATAAGGAATCATCTGGATGGTTGTATCCAGAGGGCAGAGGTCAATGGCCCAATGTCCAGATGGAGACGGGTCACAAGTGGAGACCCTCAGAGATCTGTCCTGGCACCAATGCTGTTTAATATCTTCATCAGTGACACAGGCAGTGGGATTAAGTGCACCCTCAGCAAGTTTGCAGATGACATCAAGCTGTTGACATGCCAGAGGGATAGGATGTCACCCAGAGGGACCTGGCCAAGCTAGAGAGGTTGGGCCAGTGTAAATCTCATGAAGTTCAACAAGGACAAGTTCAAAGTTCTCCACACAGATTGGGGAAATCATTATCAATAGAGTCCAGGGAATTATGTGATAGAGAGCAGCCGTGAGGAAAAGGACTTGGGGGACAAAAATCTGGACATAAATCAACAATGTGCACTCACAATCCCAAAGGCTCAGCATCCTGGGTTACATCAAAAGAAGCATAGCCAGCAGATTGGAAGAGGTAATTCTATCTCTCTACTCTGTGGACACCCCACCTGAATACTGTGTCCAGCTTTGGAGCTTTCAACACAAGAAGCATATTGGACCTCTTGAAGCAAGTCCAGAGGAGGGCCACAAGGATGATCAGAGGATGGAACACCTCTCCTACGAAGACAGGCTGAGAAAGTTGGGCTTGTTTATCCTGGAGAAGAGAAGGCTCCAGGGAGACCTTACTACAACCTTCCAGTACCTGAAGAGGAAATCTGGGGAGGGACTGTAGTGATAGGACAAGGGGTAATGGTTTTAAACTAGATTAGACATTAGGAAGAGGTTCTTCACTATGAGGATGGTAAGACACTGGAACAGGTTGACCAGAGAGGTGGTGGAGGCCACATCCCTGGAGGCATTCAAACTTAAGCTTGATGAAGATCTGAGCAATCTGATCTAGTTAAAGGAATCCCTGCTTACTGCAGGGGGGCTGGACTACATGACCTTTAAAGGTGTCTTGCAACCTAATGCATTTTATGATTCTATATTTCTAAACGGTGCATCCAAAGAACAGCTAGTGTTTTTCTGATGTGGCAGAGTGATTTTGTTTGATTTTTAGAGGCAGGTGGCTTTCAGTTCATATGGGAACACTGACAAATAATAGCTACTTCTAAACATCATCGGTTTAATCCAAGACCTATCAAAGTAAAGAGAACAGCTCCTATTAATTTCAGTAGTTGTTTGATTTGGTCTGCATCAAAGCTATTGCAGGATCAAGGTGGGAGCTACAGCTCAATTTTATGTTTTAAATTAGGTGCATGTTATGTTGTTACCCAAGAAAATTGCCTAGATCCCTGATTTTGAGAAGAAGCAAGCACATTTATAGAAATAGGTATGTAGAAAGTCTTTTAAGGGCATACACAAGAACTTTGTGCACACGTGAGGATGTGAAATAATGAAAAAAGTTAATTGCCTTTTATTAAGGATTGTTCTGGCTTAATATGACAACATTAAACATAAAATAAATCGTTTTGTTAGAAAAAAACATTTTCACAGGAAAATTACAGATTCAACTTCTGCCTTGGGTCAAATGCCATGTAGCAGATACAAATCTATTCAGTTTCTCTGTACAGTGAGCAGAGGCATCCTTCTAACAAGAGCTGGCTGCAGAAAACCAATGGTAGCAAGTGCTCAGGAAACCAGTAGGACCAGATTATTATAAAATATTTCATACTAGAAGAAAAGTATTATTTGAGAAACTGTCTGTTCTGTCATTAGTGTTATTTATAACAGCTGACATAAAGATACTCTGCATCAGACCTTGTTCAAACAATTTAAAATCCCGTCTCCTGCGTTAAACAAATAAACCTGTGGCATAATGCAGCCAAAGGTCTTGTGCTACTCTTGTTCACTACAGCAGATCTTTATAATCCAGTGTACATGAGTTTGCATTGCTTTTAGAAATAATTTTCTGTAAACATAAGAATTTTAAAAATAGCATTTAACTAAAAAAGTTTCATAGATTAATAAAGAAACAAAAGTTGCCATCTCATTGGGTATACACATGATAAAGGAATTGATGAACAATGTTGTTGAGAATGCAAATAATTTTGAACTAAGAAACACCTAAATCTGCTGAAACATAACTCAGAATTTTACAAATACAGGCTAAATCATGTTTTATATTTGTCTTCCCATTTCACATATCAACACAACACTCTAAACAGCAGTAATCAGAGTGTAAAGAAGAAAGTTTTCACTGCAAAGCAGCTTTCATCTGAGAAAAATAGCTGTCTTCCAGGGCTGAAACCAGACCTGCCTTAAAGCAGATGACAGATACTTCGGCTGACATTGATGCTGTTTCTCCTCATAGCCAGATAAGTGCCAGGGAAAAATTGCATAATAAATTACTGAAAAGGTACTGCTTTCTAAATTTTGTGGGTTAACATAGATGCACTCACCAACATGCAAACAAAATGCTAAAGCATGTCTGGAGTGTGTCTTTTTTATTCACAAGGAAAGTGTCCTACAATTGTGCTTTTAATGTTGGCAACCCCATGTTGAAAACAAGTATTCCCCTCTCAGTATTCCTACAGGAGATGTTTTCTTAGATTTGTATCAGCTTTATTCCAGCTGAAATTTAATCACAGTTTGCACCTTTTATCATTCTAGAAGAATTCTTAATTTTAAAACCCCATTAATCTATTCTGTATATTTATTTTTTATATAGAACTTTTCTGTTGCCTGTGTTATCCATCTACACCATTACTATCACTTTTCAATTTTTATTTCCTGGTGTTATGAAAGAGGTTCCAGCAAGGTCCTGTACAATATCTCTCCTACAAGGGCCTCATTTGAAATTTCCTTGAGTTGGCGTTGCTTTCTCCTTTATCATAACACAGAGTCACTTTGTGACCACATAATATAGCTAGGACTTTCTCCTCATCTGTCATTTCCAGTGGTTCTGAGCTTACAGAGAAAAATTGTATTACTCCATAAACGATCTTGTACTTCACACCAATAAATTTTGCCCTATTTATATTACTAGTAGACTGCACACTTCAGACTGAGCCAAAAAGGTCAGCCATTTCTTCCATCTGCAAATTATCCTCAAATATGTAAAGTAAAAACCCATCTATCAGTTTTTTGTAATGTGACTCCACGGCCAGAATCCAGGTTCTGTTGTAAAAGGTACTATGTAAATGTACAGGTCTCTTCCTTAAGGAATAATGTTGAGTCTGCTTTGGCAGGGGGGTTGGACATGATGATCTCTCTAGGTCCCTTCCAACCCCTACAATTCTATGATTCTATGATTCATAAAACTGTTGCCATGAATATGTATATCAGTACATGGCAAGATTGCTTGCAACTGATTATTGAAAATACTGTATGAACACTCACTTTACAGAATTTTCTACTTGTGTACTGAATATTTCAGAATATTTTCAGTTCAGAAATAAGATGATTATCGCTCCCAAAGCAAATTTTAAAGTGGACAAATAAAGTTCAAATTCCTCATAATTACTTTGAGTTTTCCCCAGCAAAACATCTGCTTAATAGATTAGTTCTTCTGGTTCAAATTACACGTGGAAGCTAGGACTTGAAAAGATAATCTAAAAAGCAGTCAGTCTGAATTTCCAAATTTATGGAAATCATGGTCATTTAAAGTAAATGTTATCTCAAAATAAAAGGCTCCTTTTCTATCAGAATACTACTAGAAAAGGAAAGTAGCATTAGGTGATACATTACAGTCTGAAAGAAAGGAAGAAAAGTATGTCTGGGATTGTTGTGAAAGAATGATACCCTTTAGGTGACAGTTGTAAAGATACCAAAACAATAGGAAATCATGTTCCTTTAAGTTTTATCAAAGCCAAATCACAACCCCACTGTGCTTTTGCTTCACTTAAATTTTATAACCTTTTATAGAGGAAGAAATTTCTCAATGAAAGGAAACATGGCTGGTGGAAGGAGCCAGTAAAGAAGTTACAGTTAATGAATTCTAGCATATATACAATACATAACATTTTGAGGAAGGAAGGTGGTCTAATAGACTGTGAAACACCATCTTCCATTTATTACAGATTCTTCAACAAGAGTGCAAAATATTCTTATTGGGTTCCCAATAGGAATATAAATGTAAAAATATAAAAATATATCATCATGAAATATGAACTTTCAATTCCAAAAGGGTAGTAGGAGAGTCTTGCACACCCCCTTAATTGTGACAGCATGATACAATACATTACTACTGTCTGCAGAAAAAAATATTTGGAAGCATGTAGATCTGCTATTGAATCAAAGTATCAACCTAGCTCTAAAGTGCCAGGCACTGAGAGAAGTGCTTAAGTGCTGTTCATTTAGATTCACTGCCATTTGATTTGTCAGAGCAGGAAGCCCATCTCAAAATCACCTATCTGCATCCATTTTACTAGGAAACTTGTTCTTCTTTTTCCTTTCCAATGAAATTTGCAGAAATGTGTTGAGGATTGTTTGATATGTCTCTAGACCTCTCCAGAATTGATTTTTAGGACTCTCAGCTGAAATCCACAGCACATTTATTAAGTAGAAAATAGAAATTCACGAAAGTACTCTCTAAGAAAAGAAGAGCAATGAGCCATTGCAACAGCTAATTCACATAATACTGAGAGTACCTGCATAGGAAGAATGAACATAAGCTGATGGAAAGTTATATAAGCTCATCCTTGTCAAGGAACCCATTAAGAGGATAAACTTGAAGCACAGCTGGATTACTGAAATTTGTGCAACATCAGTTAATAAAACAGTAAAACAAATGCATTACATAATCAGAAGCAAATTGAATGCTGTCAATTTTCTGCAAACTCTATTTGCCCTTTATGTACAGTCTTCCAGTAACAGGAAAAAAAAAGAAATCTATTTTCGAAGCATTCTTGATACAGTAGGGATCTTAGATCCTTAAACATGAAATGATGGCATTACAAAAAACTGTGCAGTAAGGTTAAATTAAATAAAATTAAGTTTAAAGGAAATACATTCAGGAGGTGCTCATGTATATTTGAAAATTAAACCAGTATATTTCTATAGTTTGAAGTAGATATACCCAGTAAAAATTAGCATAAAATGTAGACCTATAGAAGACCTTTTCCATCATTTAATGAGGAAACCAGAATTTCTCCTTGACAGCTACAGCTCCTATAGATACATATAAGCACATGCTCCATCTGGCAAGGCAGTATTAATTTAGAAGTCTTCAAAAATATATTGATATGCATTTGTACACAGAATCAGCATATATACGGAGAGTTAATTTAAATGTATTGATTCCCTTCTGCAATCAAAGATATCCTTTGAAACAAGTACTCTGATACAGAGCTTGCTTTTTTAGCTATTATGTACTTCTCAGCACTTCTTTACAAAACTGATCTTTGCAAAACAATCTTTTCCATCTTTGTGGCAGATGAATTCTCAGTAATGCTCCTCAAAGCACTCTCTAATATCTGACATGTAAGATAACAGGGAAGAGATACAGTGTAGAAGTATGAAATACTGTCACAGTGGCAGTAACAATAATAAACCACACATACTGAGTAGACTAAATACATCAATACTTAGGACTAGGAAGCAAGTGCTCAACTTTGCAGTGAATGCTTTGATTTGCATCATGCATGACAGAAAGCTCAGGTATAGCAAATTCAATTATTCACTCTTCTCCTATCCACACAGTTAGCTGTTGACCCAAGAAGACCTGAGTTTAGCCCATTCTTATTGGGTTGGTTTTAACTTTGTTTGTTATGCAGGAATCACACCATGCTCTTTCATAGCCTGGTATGTAGTTGGATGGCTCCTAAAGCTAGTACACAAATTACTTTTGGAGGGGATAACTTCCAGGTGCTGGCTAGGAGTAGAGAAGACAAAGAGCAAGGGGGTTGATATTTTTTTTTTCTGCCAGAGGTAGGTTGAGGCAATGCTATGACTGAATTTTATGAGCCTAGGAAAGCGTATGAACTTAGTCTAAGCATATCAGGAAAGAGGACTGGTTTTGTAAGTCACGTTTAAATGCTACATAGTTATGTTAAACTGACTTTTCTCAGCTGAGCATGCTCACCGCTGAGCTTCTTAAACATGAGTAGTTAGCAAGCTGTAAGCATGTTGCTTCTTTTATCCTCTGGGTCACTGCACAGTTTATGTTCCCATTTGAAGAAGAGCAGAAGGGCACAGGAGAGTCCCACTTCAGAACAGCTCCAAACTCCTGCTCTAAAAGCATATTTGGAAGATATTGGTTTAACTGTCAAAAGTATATCCCTGAAGAATGCTCCAGCTGGACTGACATCAGAACAACATCTTCCATAAATTATCTGTAGGAGTACTCCAAGAAAACTAGATCAGCCCTTTTACGCATGCCAAGGAGCTGAATGCTACATTGTGAACACAATTATCTGAATAAAGCTACCAGGAGTTACTAAAAATTGTAGATGAAAAATGTTTCAGTTGGCACATTAGCTGACAAGATCAGTAAGAAAATAACATCCATATGGGAATAAATATAATATCTGATTTGAAACGATAAGGGAAATGATTTAAAAAAATTATATAAGGCATCTAGAAAAAAAATGTGTACTCTTTATACACCATGTAATACAGTCTCAAAAGTAACATGCCTATATGAAAGCTACAATGACCTGAGGTTATCCATCTCAGAGCAAAGAATGCATGTAAGTGCCTGATATAATTCCTCCTTTTTATGTTATCTTTAATGCTTTGCATCATAATGTGCATAAAGTCACTTCAAAAGAGTTTCGTTATAAATCCTTGCAACAATTAACAGCAGGTTCTTGCTTTAACAAATCATCAGCAGAGAGAGATTGCCTGTTGTGAGTAGCACAGTGACCTGAAAGCTTCAGTCCTGAAAGCATCTTTGCTGTAACACCTTCTGTACATCCATAAACTATTTTTAATACACCTGGTTTGTTGATGCATTCTGCCATCCCACTCATCTTTTATGTGATCGCTGCTTTGAAGATGTTAAGGGAATAGTCTTGATTTTGAAAGTTATTTCCTGGGACTTGGGGAGTGTGATTGTTAATCTATTGCAAAAGACATTCTCATTATTTGAATAAATCATAATCTGAGGTTACTTTGGTCTTATCAGTTTTCTTTTGGCTTATGAATTCTGTTTTTCATTTCCTCTGAGTTCTTTCACTAATTGACAGGTGGTCCTGATGTGGTTCACTACAGCAACCTCTCTCAGGTTACTGGCTGACTCTCCAGATGTTTAATTTCATCATTTTGATATGCTTCAGTGACTTTCTAGGCTACTTCTATCTAGCAGTGGTACACTTATCTCCCTCTTCTATCCTTTTCTCCCATTAGAGAAAGTGATTTTGTTGTTGTTGTTGTTGTCGTTCTTATTGTCTCAATTTTAAATTAATTCCCCTGACGTTAGCTTCAGGATTTTAAAGAATCCCTCACAAGGCTAGCCATGGAAAGCCTTCAAATCTCAGCCTATTTCCATCTGCAACATGAACATTTTTGTGACATTATATACAATTATGATGCTTGATAGTAAACCATCCACAAAAGGCAGCATTGCATTATGATCCCTGCTGTGGCTCAGGTTCTTTGATTTACAGATATGCATAAAAAATTATGAGAGAGATTTATGAATGTTGTAATTGTCTCAAATTTTGGGGATGGGAGATGCATTTCCTTTATTATCCCTGGGCACTGTAAATCTTCCTTTTGTTTGATATGTATGACACCTAGAATGACAAAATGTTCAAATCTCTAGCATTTTGTCAAGGGATCATTTTACAGGCTCTGGATAAAGAACATAATAATTGCTCTGCAACACCTGAAGCCTCCTGTAAATTGTCTTATGCTGCCAGCTTTCCTTTATTACATTTTTCATGCCATAGATCTCTGAATGAACAACAGCTTTTAAGATGACACTCACTTATTTTAATACATTGTTGTGTACATGACAATCTTGAATTAAGTTGATTTACTTCCAGTTCTGCAATACCTTGGCTACCATGTCTAGGCAGATATCTCCATTTAGCTAAAATTCAAATCTACAAATTTAAATGAGATAATCTTTTTTATTTACTACTTTTGACTGATAAAAAAAAATTAGTTATTGTTCTTCAACTTTACCCAGTGCAGAAATCACTGGTAAAATTCCACATTTCTTTAGATCTCTGAGAAGTATCCATACAAAAAAGGTTTCAAGGGAGCCATTTCTTCCAGCAGTTCTGTCTGTGAGAAACCTCCTGACAAGATTTACAGACATGTTTACTTTTGAATTGTTCAGATAAACTTTGCACTATATTCTGAACTCAGCATTCCAGAAGTCACCTCTCATTGTTTCTCTCCAAACCAAGGTGTACCTATTTAAGGAGAAACAAGCACTTTAAATTCAGAACTGCCTTAGTTAACAAGAGAAAAGACCTTTCAACAGAAAAGAATATTTTTCTGCTAGGTATACTCTGTTACTCTAAGAAGATAATGCAGAATTATGTGCTTAATTAAGAACTAGAACATATTTTTTCAAGTTGTATACTATGCCATGATCATAGTAACCCATGATTCCCTCTTTCTCCTTTTCTTCTGTTTGCATGAATTTAGAGATCATAACCCATGCAACTGTGCTTTCTGTCATTCTCCTTTAGAGAACTGTTTAGCTATCAAAAGCTCAACAAATGTCAATTTAGCTAACTTACCAGTTAGCAACAGTCACCTTTAGTATTCCTAAGTTATCTCCTAACAACCTGTCCTGGTTTCAGCTGGGATAGAGTTAATTTTCTTCTTAGGACCTGGTGCAGTTCTGTGTTTTGGATATAGGATGAGAACAAAGCTGATAACACACCAATGTTTTGTTTGTTGCTAGGCAGTGTTTACCTAAAGCAGAGGACTTCAGCTTCTCACAATACCTAGCTGGTGAGGTGGCTGAATGTTTGCAAGCTGTTAGGGGACATGGCCGGAACAGCTGACCCAAATTGTCCAAAGGGCTATCCCATGCCATTTAATGTCATGCTTGGTATATAAATTGGGAGAAAGTTGTCCAGAGGCTGGGACTGCAGCTCAGGAACTAGTTTGGCAGTGGTGGTCTGTAGGTAGTAATTATGCTGTGCATTTCTTGTTTTACATAATCTGTTATTGTTTTCTGTCTTGTTAACCTTTTTCTCAATTTTGTTTTGTTTTTCTTGATTATCTCCTTAACCCTACTAGAGGATGGGGAATACTCAAATGCCTGTATGGGATTTTTAGCTGTCAGTCAAGTTAAGCAACACCACTACTAAATAAGCAAAAGAATTTTATATGTTGTCCTAAGCTTTCATCATACTTTGATCATTATGCTCAACAACTAGAAATGAGTTAATGAGCAGGAATAAGGAAAGTCAAATTTCTAGATTAATCAGTGTGTAGTAGCACCTTTTATCTGTGCAAATATCTTCTGTATGAGCTGTAACATTTTCTATGACTATCATGTATTAAAATGACCAAATGTCATGTATTCAACCCTTTCTTTTCCAGTATAGGTTGCAGTCTTTCTGTTATAATGCACTGGTTCACGTTAACAGTCAGTGTGGGCAAATAAAAATCTATGTGCAAAATAAAAAATGAAAGTTTGAATAAAATTCTTCTTAATCATTAACATATGACTTCACAGGAAGCCTTAGCTTTTATTTTTAAATGTGTCCTGCTTTTTCTTGGTACCAAAAAATATACCATGGTGGGGTAAAAAAAAAAAAAAAAAAAGGTTTAAGCAGTAGTGTTTCCTGGCCTTGAAAGTGTGAAGTTTCATAATGTAAATGAAGCACAGCAATATGAGATATGTTCCAGAAGCTGTGGAATCAACAGTATTAGGGAGCATCTGTATTAAAGAATTTAGGTATATTAGAGTTTTTATATCTTACTTAGAAGCAGTTTGTGACAGAAGTTTAAGTCAATACTTAATGGTGAAATTCTTTTACTGTGAGATAATTTTCAGATCAAAAAGCAAAAAATTGGGTGTTTCTTTTTTTTCCATTTAATCAGTCAAAAATAGTCCTTCATCAAAACAGTAGTGAAGAGAAATTGAAGTGTGAAGTCGCACTGCAGTGCCAACCTTATCACATACCACGCTGTGAAAAGTAACATTCGGTTCCTTAAAAATAAATTTAAACAAACAAGAAAAATAGGAGCCATCATGTATCTGTTCTGACTTTGTTCATGAACTGTAAATCCTCAAACGACCTCAATGAATTTGAGTGTTGAAATCTAAGATATCACTTGAATATACCTCTATGAGATGATAGCTGAAGCAGACATCGAAAATTTCTGAGAATCTTGAGTCGAAGAAGAATATTTTTGTTTCTGTGATATGAATGTAAAGTACTTGTTTAAGATACTTAGTCCTTAGATGCACTTTTTAAAAATATTATTCTAGAGATTCCATGGCTAATATAGTGTCCATGCAAAGCATACTGACCTAGCAAAACCCAAACTGACCACGCAAAGGAAGATTTATATAGCTTTTAAATTTATATAACTTTTATAACTTATACATGCCTCTTGGATGCATGAATCTTATGCACAAGACTGCAACCATATTAAGTCTTTCACTTTTTGTCCTCTGCTGTGATCATCTGTTTTATGATTTCAGAGAGTTTATTTCTTTTTGCTCATCTGAGAGATGAACAGCTACCAACAGCTACTTTCATTTGGGGTTGCATTTTTGTTTAATAGAGGATTAAAAATGCAGAATTAAATGGTAGGCTGCAGTCTGCTTCATGATCATTTCATTAAGTAGCATCTATTTTTTTGTGGTGGTTTAGGCCTGTCTGGAGGCCACATGCCCCAAACTCAGTCTATCACTCCCTTTTTTAGTTGGACAGGGGAGAAAATACATATTGAGAGGCTTAGGAGTCGCGATAAGGACAGAGAGAGATCATCCTGTAATCAACTTCATGGGCAAAACAGACTCAACACAGAGTGAAGGAAAGAAAACTCTAATTTATTACACTGCACTGCATACCCAGTGACACCAGTCGGGTAATGAGAAACACAACCAGATCTTAAACCTCCTCCCACCCCTCCCTTCTTAGCAGACTTCACTTTAGTCATTATTTTGCTCCCTTCTTCCCCCCTATTGTGACACAGGGAGGGGCAGGGACTGGTAAAATGGAGGCTTTGGTCAGCTCCTTGCAAGTTGGTTTCCTTCTTGGCTGGGGAGAGGCATTCATTCCACACACCCTTCCCCTGCTGCAAAGTGGGGTTCCACCCATGGAAGACAGTCCTTCATGAACTTCTCCAATGTGAGTCCTTTCCCACAGGGCTTCAGCTGCCAGCTTCACCAGCTGCCCCAGCGTGGGTCACTTCTACGGCGGGCAGTAATAAATCACAATGTCTCTTAGTCTCTCAGTCCTCCACGGGAAAACAAGCCTACCCCCAGGAAATATGCTCCAGCGTGAATTTCTCCCTTGCTCATCTCTGTGTCTGTGTCTCCATGGGCTGGCTGCAAGTGCTGACTTGGTCCATCACGGGTCACAGTATCTCCTGTATGTCTCCACCTGCTCCATCGTGGGGCCTCTCCATGGGTTGAAGTGGGGTCTTGGCCTTTTCCATGGCCTGTGGGGGGACACCCACTCCACAATGGGTTTCTCTATGGGCTGCTGGGGCATCTTTCTCTCTGGCACCTGGGGCACCTCCTCCCCCCTGCACCTGCCTTGGTGTCTGCACAGCTCCTTACATTGTCTCACTCCCTTCTCTGGTGGCAAAATGCAACTGCTTTAATTTTTATTTCTCTAGAGGCAATTCCCATCGCTGATTGGCTCAGCCTTGGTCAGCAATGACTCTGGCCTTGAATCGGCTGATGATTCCTCTCCGGGGCCTGCAGAGAGCTTTTAGCTGCGTTTTGCAGCAGCCATCTCTACAGTCCCCCCTTCTTCACCAGCACCCATCTACACAAAACTGCATGTCGTGGTTTTGGCCCAACCTACAGGCCAAATAGCCACCAAGCCGCTCGCTCACTCCTCCGTTCAGCCGAAAAGGGGAGAAAATAGATATTAGGAGGCTTAGGACTTGAGAAAAAGACAGAGGGATCGCTCTCCAATGGGCAAAACAGACTCAGCACAGAATAAAGGAAAGTGATTTATTACTACTACAACTAATACACCCAGTGAACCGGAACGAGATAAGAAGTGGTCAGGCCTTAAGGCACCTTCCCTCCACCCCTCCCTTAGCACACTTAAAACTCATCACGATTTTACTCCCTTCTTCCCCCCGCAACATGGTGCGGGGAGGGGCAGGGAATGGGCAGCGGGGTTCCGGCAATCCCTCACAAGCTGCTTTTCTTCCCCAGATCTTACCACTTCTACTTCCCCCCCACCCTTTGCCTCTTTGCACTCTTGAACTTAATCATAGATCTGCTCCCTTCTTCCCCCCCCATCGCAGCACAGGGAGGGGCAGGGAATGGGGAATGGAGGTTTTCAGTCCGTTCCTCCCGAGTTGGCTTCCATCTCAGCTGGGGGGGGGGGGGGGCATTCCGCACACCCACCCCCTTCCCCTGCAGTATAGTGGGGTCCCACCCACACGAGAATCGTATCCACAACTTCTGCAGTGTGAGTCCTCTCTACCAGGGAGCCATCTCCTCACCACAGGCCTCTCAGCAGGACTCGCCTCCATAGGGTGCTGACATTCAGGTCCAGACCCCCCGGCCTAGTCCTCCACAAAGTCACAAGTCCCTCGGCAAACCTGCTGAGGCGTGGATTAATCTTCACGGGGTATAGGTGTCTCTGCTCCCCGTCCTTATCCATGGGTTTTGGGGGGACACGCGTTTCACCATGGTCTTCACCACGAGCTACCAGGGAAACTCTTTTTTGCATTCTTCACCCCCCCTTCCTTCGGGCCTGGCCTTGGTGTCTGTGCAGTTTATTACGTCTTCTCACTCCCACTCCGGTGGCAAAGTGCGCCTGCCCGCAGTTTTGTTTTCTCCTATATGTGATTCACAGAGGTGCTATGACCAGCTCTGATAGGCCCAGTCTCGAATTTGGCCTTGAATTGACCATGTTTTCAAAATATGGGGCTTGGAGAAAGCTGTAACTGTGGCTTACAAAAGCCACTGAAGCAGCACAGCTGCACAGAACTGCAACACTGCAACACTTTTCTAAACAGATCAAGTCCTGGAAAAAAAAAGATACAAACCCAAGAAAATAAAAATAAATAACCTTGCAAACAGCTTTTAAGATAAAAGAAAATGTGGCTTTCTTTTATTTTTTAAGGAAAAACACATTTCAGCCTTTCTAATTCAAGGGGTAGGGATGTCAAAATATTTTTACAGATTAATATATTCCCTGAAAACTACTTTTGTTCACATGTGCTAAAATGCAGAAAATTCAGTCCTCCTCACCTTGGTTTTGGTGTCAGCTCTGCAGAATGTTTACACTGGGGCAGGACATCTGTTCTCCCTTTATATTCAATGGAAATCCAATCAATGTATTCATGTGGTCAATGAATTTTAAGAACAGATTATCCTGAAATAGATGTCAGGAAAAGCTAAACAAACACACAAAAGCCAAATATGTTGAAATAGGAGTAACAGTCTATTGCACATTATAGTAAAACAATGCTATATTGAAGCACATGGACTGGTTTAACCTAAATGAGGAACTAATGTCAGTTAATAGTATGTTTTAATGGATTTTATCTACAACTGGGAAATGATTTCATTACTCTGTCCTCCATGTCCAAATACTCTCTTGTTCCAACAACTGGTGACGCTTCAGCAGCACAAGGTTTCAAAAATGGTCAAAACCAGCTAATTGAGGATTCCCTGGTTAGACCAAATCTGGAATCTGGTATTTCATGCCTATTAACTTTGGCATAAGACAGGAGAGGACTCCTCATTTGGCAAGAGAACAGACTGCACTGTAATCATTAACAGCATGCATGTTACAACCCTCTGTGGGTCTGTAGCTACTTCTAACTTTGTCTAAATTAAATAGTCCTGATTCTGTTAAACTGAGAAAGGGTAAATGTCAAAGACAACTGAGGGGGCCAGCTTACTGTGGAACAGCCTATCATTCTTTTCTGTTTTGTGCCTAAGTGCATGATACCTGGACTGTTGTATTTTTGATTGATAATGTCATATAGTAACACAGATCCACCTCATTATAATTGCAATCTGTCTTGTTCACGAGGTTATTTAATAAGTGGCAGCTTCTTGGTAAGATAGCCATAATCAATGTGCATAAACTAATTTTTTTATTAGTTATAATTATACAAGGTCATTTTTATTGGTGCAGCTAGATTGATAGATAGCTCTGTAATTGTTTTCAAAGACACAGACAACTATAATACAATTAAGTAACAAAGGATTGATCCTAGCTGCATCAAAATCAATTGAAACTGATGGCACCCAGAAAGTAACAGAGAAGCTCAATAGACTTGAGGATAAGGCCTGAACTAAAACCAGCTCACAGTCTTCCCACATTTCGCCCCAAATTCTTGGTTTACTCTGTATTTAATAAAAAAAGTCTTAAAAACATTTACAATTGCAACATTTCTATGACAGTCTAATACTGCACAGAAATATTAAAACCCCATTGACAGACTTGTCAATAGTTTGGATCTTTGTTGATGCTACAAAGCTGAAAGGTTAACGTGTTATCTAAAATGGAGAAAAATCCAACCCTTTATTTTTTATTTCAATGTGACAGATGTACTTGCCTTGAGCACTAACAAGGCATAGCTAATTACTGATACAGTTGCAGAAAAGGCACTATGACAGTCATGATCTATGAACAAATTTGTCTTCCAAGTGACAAGTCAAACAGAGGTTACAGAGGATCTTGGGCACTGCCAACACTGTGTGTGGGTTATAAAAAATTTGCACTTTCATTTTTATTGCTGTAGGGGAAATATTCCACCTTCAACTCAAATGATGTCTGGGACCCTTTCATGCTCATACTGCTTCCATTAAAGGCACCAATATTTCTTTCTTTAATCCGATAGCTTCTCAGAATGTAGGCTTTCCAAACGTATTCCATTATTTTGTATGATACACTATCTATTTTAGGGATATCAACTGAAAAACAATTAAAACACACATCATAAAAATAATGCTCCATTTACCAAAAAAAAAAACCACTAGACTATTAAAATGCTATAGGCAAATCTATTTTTAAAGTGACTATTTTTAAAATACCTGAAGCATTATTTTCTTATCATTTCAAATATAATATACATTTCTGATAACTTGTATTCTAGTGAAAGTAAATGACAAAAAATGATGCTAATGCAACAAATCTATTTCAAATTTATTTTTTACAATGTATGATAATTGAAATAAAGGGAAAAATGTACCTAAACAGGATTGCCATTTTCTTTGAGTCTACAGTCTCATTTCTAAAGTGGTTCATTTTTGAGATTAAAACAGTCTCAATTCTTGCATCTCAAAAGGGTTTAGATAAGACCAAGTAAATATACTTGTGTTTATTGTGATGAAATAGTTATTCCTATTTATGATAATAGTGCATAGGTATTCCTAATGGTGAATCAGTCTTCTCACTGATACACTGGCAGGTGTAATATGAGGATTGAAATATAATACTAATAAGAAGGATTTTTTTTAAATTGGTGTTTACTCTCCTAAAATCAACACATTACCTGTATTTATTTTGCAAATATTAGAAATCTCCCATAAAAATTATCACAATGCCTTTGGGTGTAATAAGATTAAATCATTTGGGTCAGATCCCAAATGGGATTAGGCTTCCTGGCACAAATCATTACAGCAATTCAGTGCTAGGCAGTGAGCCCAGGAGTGTAATTCAGGGATTTCTTCTGTTCCCACATTCCATGTACAATGAAAGGGAAAAATTGGCACTTCACAATGGGACAAGAAGTATGGTAAGAAGTACCTGAAATGGGCAACACATGAGCACCAAACCGCAAATGTAATGAAACTTCACTTCTCTTATTGCATTAAGTGTTTGTGTCTCACCAGGCTTCTGAGCTTAAAACACTTTCCTCAACATTTTTGCTTAAATCATACTGAATATTTGCAGTGATTTTTCATTGCACTCAGTGAATGCAGCAGGGCAATTCAGTTCAAGATTATTGTTGGTTTAATGGATTTCAAATTAATACTTCATACTTCTGATGAAGAGGTATTAATCACTATGAAACAAACCTGCCCTCTGTTTGTTTATTCCCCTTTCATAAATCTTGTGTTAATGACTGCACAGAAATGTAGTACCTACATCTACAGCTTATGACCTAGAAATCCAGCAGATATCTTATGGATTTCTTCACAAGTTTCATAAAATTAAAGGTAAGTACTTGGGCGTTTTCACTTTATTTCTTAAGCAGTATGCACATTATAGATAAAGAGTGTTTAATTTAAAGAGTTTCGTCTTTCATTTTCATATCATATGCTTTTCAATTGATATTTAATCCTGTGCCAAGGATTTTTCAGTAACACTGTAATGAACTGATTTGCCAGAAGTCATAAAATAGGATTGCCTTTTCTTCTTCAGACTTACATTTTTATAACAGGTGCATCACATCCTCCATTTATACATCCAGTTGCATTATTACAGTGTAAGAAACATTTAGACCAGACTGTACACAGTAAGTGAACACCCACACCCACACAGTGGTGTACCTTTGAACACGAGAGCACAAGAGTATAGATAAAAAAATATTTATTTCCAGTTTGCTTCATTCTCTGGGGGATCTAATGTTCTAATCCCAAAGGTGTTGATCATGCTCTACTGAGGAGAAAAAAGAAAGTCCCCTGCCTGACTGGAACTTGCAGAGAACATTGTGGCAGTCTGCAGATAATGTGTAGAGGGGGAAGTTGAAGAAAATTCTTTGTAGGCTGCAGAAAAGGAAAGGACAGGTATGAGAACAACTTCTACAAATAACCTTACTGAAGTAGATATCACCATGTAACTCACTTCCTCAACCTTGACCATCTCCTCTGGGGCACAAGTCACATCCTTAACAGCTGGGAACTGACATTATGCAAATGTTTTCATCTCTCCAAATAAGGAAGGCTCCACTTGATTTGTACTGACATATATCTTCCAGCCCCAAATCATTATTTTTTAAATGTGCATGCATCTGAATTGCTGATATAAGTGGGGGAGGCGGGGGGCAGGAAGCAAAACAGAAGCAAAACAACCAAACAAAAAAACCTCATGGCCTAAGTAAAAAACTAAGAGCTCTCTCTTTGCTTTCTACAGAGGTTAAGTGCCTGCACCATAATGTA
Organism: Laterallus jamaicensis coturniculus; assembly: GCA_022605575.1. NCBI lineage: Eukaryota > Metazoa > Chordata > Aves > Gruiformes > Rallidae > Laterallus > Laterallus jamaicensis. Next base: position 2,178,247 of record JAKCOX010000062.1, read on the forward strand.
AATCAAGACTATTAATATGCATTTTTCTTTTATGAAAACCTTTAACCAGATAGATTTTGCTGATAGTATTTGTGTAATGACATCCTGCTGTTATATGCTCATTTCTGATTGAACTGAAAGTCTCTGTCCTCACAGCTGTGCCAACACAACGGTGGGGCCACACGGTAAACAGAAGGGATAAACTTAGCTAGAATAAAAGAAATCTTTCATTTAATAAAATCTATGATATATTCTAGGTAAACCCTGAAGTGTAATGTTAGGGTGCTATGTTATGTTCCAATGAGAATTAAATAAAGGGCTAGCTGAAATATGCTGTCAGCACAGCATCTGCTCATGTGATCTTTTAGTCATAATAATAGCACTAATTCTCAGTATATCGAAGCAGACGTGGAAACTAACACACACAGTGCATCTTCTGAATATTCCCTATAAACTGCTCATGAGCAATCTGCAGGCCAAGAATTTATTCACTGAGGAAATAAATGCATATTTTCTAGGTAATGAATAAATCCAAGAATTTTGCCATATGTTTGTGGACAACTGGTGAATGGAAAAAAAATGTTGGTGAAATTTAACCCAATAAATAATTCATTACAAATTACTTGCCTATTCTAAATTTAAACCCACAGATTTAACTGTCTCCAAGCTCCTTTTTGACAAATAGCACTACCACCCAGTACCTTCATTCATTATATGCTTTGCCATCACCATTGGTTATCATCAAAAGCTTTACAGCCAGGCAACAGAGGAAGAGAGCAATCCCTTCTGGTTAAAATGTTAAATCAAGTTACATTTCACCTCACTATTTCAGTGCTGAAACCATCACCTGCATTTGAATGACCAAGAGACTAAGACAGATCACAGGCATAGAATAATGTGGTGGGTTGGCTGCCACTTCATTTGCCTTGACCCCTACTTTGTAACCTGCCACTACTGAATTTTAGAGGAAAAATGACTAGAGCAAGGGAACCAGGCAGAGTGAAAGTCAACATCATCATCTCTCTCTCTGCAGGTCAATAGTTCAGCATCATCATTCCGGAAGAACTAATCTCATTTCTGAAACCTGTTTCTAAGCGTGCAGTTGTTATCTAAAAGACAATCTGGAGACGTTTTTAATGCTTTCAGGTGGGGGAAAGTTAAAACAAAGTGAAACAGAAGAATAAAGAAATGAACCTCTGCTACACCCTTATCTGGAGGGAAGAGGTATTTAACATCACCTTTCTTACTCAGGGAACAGGAAATTTTTGCATCACCCTCCACTGAAATCTTTAACTGATCTATTTCACTTTACTGACCTATAGCAGTTTACATTTCATAAATACTGAAGAAAAACAGAAGCTCAAAAAGAATAACTTGCTGTAAACACCAGTCAGGCAAAGAATATAATGGGTGCCACTGGAAATTATCCAGGAAGCTAAGGTCTTAATTTCCTTTCACAGGTAAACACAACAAAAATAAAATCTATTGATTTGTTGCCTTATGCACAATTGTAATTTTTTTTTCCCCAGCACAATTTACCTTACATCAATTTTCCTCATACACTCCTTACCCAAGCAATGCTGCAAATTTGAGTGGTCAATGAAGATGCTGGTGTTTAAGTTTTAATTGGTTTGATATGGTACAAGCCTTACCACAATCCCAAGAGGAAAAAGATATAGTGAAACTTTAATACATGCCTATCACCAAAGCCATGTTTTCCTCAGCTTAGTGGAACAGAAATAGTGCACTTGGAACTTAGATATCAAAATCCCACATTCAGACAAGGCAGAGAGTTTTTAAAAGTGTCGGCTAAAGGGATTATTCTATATAAAACTTTTTTTTATGATCATACCCATTAAATGATGGAGAAACTGAAGTTACCCTACAAAGTTAAGGGATGTTTTAATGCATAAATACAGAAAGGATCATTATTGAAATTCCTTTTTTTCAATTCACCATAACTTTTTGCAATTTACAAACTTTCGGCAATAAGGATCCACCCTAATCTTTGGAAGAAGGATAATCACATGAAATCTGCTGGCATCATCGCAACTAGCAGTGAAAGCAAATTTTACATTTTCAAAATCAATTCTAATATCACTACATTATTGCTGTACTCTAAATCTACCTTTACAAGTCCTTTTCTTTGAGACTTGGCTATTCCTTAGGATATATTTTAATTCAAAATCCAAGAAATACTGAAGAAATGTTCTTGATGCTTCTGAATTGTATGCTTACTATAGGGGTAAAAATCATTACGTCTAGATACATATGCTCTAATTTTCATTAAAAGACTGAATGCAAAGAACAGAGGCCTAGATCAACTCCAGGGAAGAAATGGCACATGGTGCCCTAAAGATGCTGCTGCATAGTTCACCATTAGAAATATGATTCAACACACATCTCCTCAAAAGATGTTTGACCACTTTCTAAAAGGCCTCCATCAACCCTGAACTGCATGTTTTGTTGAGCTAATCTATCAAATTAAGAAAAATGCACATGCGCATAAAATTCACATATTTTTTGATATTTCCATTAGTTGTAATCAATGATGACAGTAGCCAAATGTACATCTCACACCCATAGCAAAAGACTTCTGAACAGCTGTCTCCCTGCCACTCAATTGGCAACTATAATGGCTTTTAGGAAATATCTCATGGCATTAGTTTGTTTTTGAGCCCATCTCCTGACATCTTTTAATTACACTGGAATAATTTAAAAATTAGTATGTCTCTAGCCACTGTTGTGGTGGTTAGGGGATTCTTAGAGCACATGCAAGTGACAAGGAAGCACAAAATCAAAGAGTAAAGCAGAGGACTTCACTCTCCTCTCCTCTTTCTCTCATACCAAATTATGATTTTCAAGCTAATTCCATAATACCTGTGTCTTGACATATTATTCTTGAAGATTTATGGGAAAATCTTGCTTTCACTCTAATTAATAAAGTTATTATTTAATTCTGAAGCCTGATTGTACTCCTTACAGTGTCTCCAGGAAATCCACAATAATACCACCCTTTGTCTGTTTTCTTTCTGCTAAAAAATTAGGAATTAAAGGGATGAATACATTATACAAAGGTAAATAAAGTAAATTAAATAAAGTCAGGAAGCAGGAAAATTAAAATTTCTAAGTCACAATGCTAAATAAAAAAGAAAGAGGAGATGAGATGCAAAATTCTAGATTCTTCTTGCAGCAACTAAGATACTAATTTTGACCCAATTACATGTTACAGGTCAAGCAAAATCGTTTAGTCAGACTATAAACACTAATTTAAAATTATCTTTTCCTTCTGCAATAAAATTGACATAACTTTTAAGTCAAAATTTTCTAAATAGTACATTTAGAAATGTATGTGTGCATGACTTTTCGGAAATACTGAGTAGCTCTGTCTTACTCAAGAGTGTCTGACAAAAACCTATAGAGTGAGGCCAACCAGATAGGTTAGCTATCTGAAGTTTATAGCAGCACCCTGTTTACATATATTTTATTAATAATGCTCATGACTTGAGATTCAAGTAATACAGGAATATCATCCTCTGTAGGAAAGGAACTAATATTAATACAATATTTAAAATTATTAGTAATAACTAAGACTTAATAAAGAAGTCAATAGAAAGGAAATCAAAGGGTAGAAAAACCCGATTCCACATAATCAGATAATGAGAGATGACTGCTGTCAAACTGGCAAAATAAGGTCCTAGCATAAATGCAGGTGTTATTACAAAACCAGAATTTAGAGGTAAGTTAATCAAAGCTAGCTTGCTCAGCTCCTAACACTTGGTGGTAGGTCACATTTTAGATTTAGCTACAGTAAAGGCTTCCCCCTTCTTATTTTTCTGGTAGTTACTTCCACATCGGGAAACTGCTAGATCATTGTTTTCGGAGGGCTTTAGAGAATGAACACAGACTTACTTTCCTGTTTACCCAGTGTAACAGCTAATGGTAAGCCTACCAGATTGGGAGAATATATTCAATAATACAGTAAGTTCTGTGTCTTTTCTGTTTTCTTTTATTTCTCTAAAGTGGTTAGTATAATATGTTATGGAAGTAAATTCTAACTCTGATCAACAGAAATGGAGGTCGGGCTTTGGCAGTTATATAAATCCAATGAGGTTAACTAGCCCATAAAAAATAAGTGCTGAAGTGTTCATTTCTCTGCGGGTTATACTGCTAGGTGACTTGCTTTTCCTGTTATAACCATTTTATTACAAGTTTCTACAGCAAAGAAAATGCTAAGTGATTTCTGGAGAAGACATGAACAATAAAAGTCACTGCAGCTTTTATATGATATATATTATTTGTGTACACCAGTATGACCCAAATAGAGTTTTAACTTTTTTTTTTTTCACAATGGAAAAGTAAAAAATAGACCAGATGGAATGCTACTAAATTTAGTAACAGATTTTTAAAATGATAGGTGAATATTTTATTTTTTTTCTGGCAGTATATGAGATTTTGATTATAATAGCTTTTTAAAATGAGTTTTTTTCTGAAGTCAAAAGAATAAAGCAGGATCCTAGGAATGAACTGGCTATCAACACTACTTCCGTTCTCTACCTACCAATGATGGGAGGTTAGAATATGACCTTTCATTATTTCATTAAAATACACATTTTTTTTCACTCTTTACATATACATTACATTCTTATAATAAACTGACTTTCTGCAGTTATTTTACTCAGAATTATCCTGGGAACCTTACCGTATTTTGTGTGAAGGTTTGTATGTGGACTAAACTTATAGCAGCAGAACCTTCCCTTGAGAAAGACATTTAAATCTTCCTTATACCCCTTATTTAAAAGGCAAATCTCTTCAGTTTCCGGAAACCACAACAAGTCAGAAGTTACACACTCAAGTTAGAATATCTTTAGATGACTGTTTCTGGAAAAAAAGGGGAAACTGAACAGCATTTAAATTGCTTTTGTATTGTTCACTTTCAAAAGGGAAATTTCTGACACTGAAATAAATTTTAATTTTCTATGGGATTAAGTATACAGTGAACATAACCTTCAGGAAATACATAATTCTAATTTTATATATGTAGTCCTGTCAGTCAGCGAAATAGTCATATGATAAAGATTTAAGAGCATGAGTAAGAGTTTTGCTCTTAAGGCATGGAAGCCTTTAAACTGGTACAGTTCTTCTGAAACAGGTGCACAAACTAGCAAAGTGTTGTGCCCTTTTGAATTTAGTCTTCTATGTTTTTCATAAACAGTTTGAATAATCAGATCTTAGGTTTTTGAAGTTAAATAAAAACTTTCAAGAGCAAGTGGTGACACTGGCTGTATTCTGTACAGTTACTGAATTTAAAGAAGGGGTCTATGGCTCCAGTTATCACATCACTCTCTGTCTCTGACATTTTACCAGGCAGCTGAGCTATCTCAACCTTTTTTTGTCTTTTAACTCTTCAGCCTATCTATCTAGGCTGTAAAGCCTTCCAGACAAGCATTTAGCTTTTATAGAATGTACAAGCAGACCTTCCTGTGATGGGTCTCCCTTGAGCTGGTTTTGTTGTACCAGTAAAATACAACAGCCGTAACATCCTACGCTGGAGTCCTTCCACACAGATTGTATGTCTCCTGAGAAGTTCCTTATAGCTTTGCATGAAAACAGAGGAAACTTTGCAAAGGTAAATAATTATTTCTTCACAGCATAGTAGGAATGTCTCAACAGACAGACTATTAAACAAGAATACTAAGCATACATTTATGAAATGGGAGATATCCTCAGATAAAAGTCGTTATGATAAATAATCACTGTTCATCTGAAACTATTTCTCTGCAGAGAATGCATTGATTTTTAAGCACTGAAATCAATGGGAAGTGCTGCTTAAAAATTGATAGTGCAATATGGCCCATGTTATCAATGGTTTACATTTATTCACTCTATTGTCTGAGATTTCCAGTTGATTGTCTTTCGGATTAGCTGTCGAGCTCCTTGAATTGCAGACCAGACTTGATCTTCTGTGGGCTAGTGCGTTATAAGTTTCATTTCAGACAAGCTTCTACTCAAAGTAACTTCTACAGAATCTGACTTAGCACGGTTCTTCTGGTGGAAATGAATTACTCCATGATCACATACTCGAATACCAGAATTTCTCAGCTGGAATTTTTTAATTGAAGGCAGTAGCTCTGGAGTTCTTTATTTAGCAGTAGATGACACTTTCTATGCTGTGTCATAAGCAGAGTCTTTTCAAGTAGTCTAATGCCCAAAGCGGGTTGCTGTCTGCCAGGGAACACAAATACTTGTGTTTGCTCCCCTAGGACAGGAGGTTTGGGAGAAGTGATACAGAAAGAGCCATTGCCCTATGTATTTCAACTTTCCTAATGAACAAACAGACAAGAACAAATCAGTAAAGTTCTGGTTCAACATAGATCAGCATGCGGAAGGTGACAGGTAAGGTTGCATATGAGGAAAACAGCAGAGAAATATTGTAAAGAAAATCAATAGCCTGAAATATCTGAAACACCTGACTCTTTTGAGTTCAAGTTAATCACCTATCAACTGTTCTTTGTATGTTAGTTTAAACCTTTCCATGAATCCACCGTAAACGATATAAAAGTGAACTATTTGGACCATAGATCTGTTCCAGAGTGGCTGTTCTCCTGGAGATTGTTAATTCTAGCAATGACTAGTGCAATGTATCTTTTTTCTGAACAGTTTCCTGATAAGGAGAAGTTTTCTAGAGTATAAATGGTGAGACTTGCAGAGCTCTTTGTGTGTGATACTGTTTTAATCACAAAGTTTTAAGTAAAAAATAAACTTGACCAACATAAAGAAAGCAATAGTAGTGTATCAAAATAGAAAATGTGTAATGTAGATTTTAGACTCTCTAAAAGACAGTGCTATAATATACAAGACACATTTGGCTTACATGAAAATACAATTCAGCAGCTAAGCTGATTTAATAAGAAGCTAGATTTGATTTGAAATTACTGCAGGAAGCAATAATTTAGTGAATTTTAAATGGTAACAGTTTATTATATTAGTAAAATTGAGTTTAGAATTATTCTGAAGAAAGGATTTCTTTCTGTCCTCCTGTACCTTTGTTTCTACAGAAAAGTATCTTCATTATTAGAAGCAATGATTCCAATACATGATTTTATTAACTGGTCAATATGAACAAGAACATTTTTCAGGTAAATAAAATTAAAGAGTAAGTATATTTTATCTTTTCTGTAAGAACTGCTTGTTCTAGTTTTCAGCTTATTGTAAGTTTCTCATAATCACCCAAAAAAAAAAAAGAAAAAAAAAAAGAAAAAAAAGAGAGAGAACAAAAAGCACCCAAAAAACCCCAAACAAACAAACAAAAAATCCTAACCCCAAACAAAACTCCCTCTTTATTGCTCTGCTAGTTCTGATTTATAAAAGGCAGGGTGAAGAGTTCAGGCAGGCATCTAAGCACACCCTGAACAAAATAACCCTGATTCCTGCATTGCACAGGAGCAAACAGGAGATGCATCCCATCGGACTCTCGACAGATCTGTCACTGTTTACCATTAGCTCTGTCACATCCGCATGCCTTGTCATTCTGTGCAGCGGGGCAGGGGCTGGCCCGCTGCCGACCTGCCGATTTGCAGAGCTGACTTGTTGTCTCCCACTTCCCCGCAGATGCTGCAGGCAGCGTAATTCCTGATGAAAGTGTGCTCCCTAGTGTTACAGCGCTACAAAGGCCAGCGAGCTCCCGTTAGGAAGGGACGGGGGGAGGGACGGGGGAGGGATGGGGGGGGGGGGGGCGGGGGGAGAGGAAAAACCTCTGAGTATCATTTTAGCAGATCGTTCTGTTTCTAGGAGGCTTATGCTGCTCAGGATATCTATGTTGTTACTCTGAAACACCATACGTGTTTAGTTTTCAAAATGAAAACCAGGTTCCAGTCATTACTTCTTTTCATTCAAAAAAGGTTAGAAGTATTTCATCGTTTATGACTCAGCAACAACTTTTCAATCTGGCATAAACAAGATTCTGCTTGAAACAAGCTCAATAACAGAGGCGTTTGAATACCTTAGTGGCCTGATACCTGGTGCTTTTCAGTGCCAATAGTGGCAGCCGATTTCAATTGACATTTGGGTTATCAGCCTTCTTAAAACAAGGCTGCCAGATCCAAGGTGTGCTGTTGGCTCAGATGTGTTTATCATCTCTACAAGAAAGTTGATCCTCACTAGAAGAAAGACATTGAGGTCCTGGAGCATGTCCAGAGAAGGGCAACCAGGCTGGTGAAGGGGCTGGAGGGAAAATCCTATGAGGAGCGGCTGGGGAAACTGGGGTAGTTTAGCCTAGAGAAGAGGAGGCTGAGGTGAGACCTTATCACTGCCCACAATTACCTGAAAGGAGGTTGTAGAAAGTTGGCTGTTGGTCTCTTCAACCAAGCGACAGGTGACAGGATGAGGGGGAATGGGACAAAGCTGTGCCAGGGCAGATTTAGATTAGACATTAGGAAAAAATTCTTCATTGAAAGGGTTGTCAGGCATTGGAACAGCCTGCCCAGGGAGGTGGTTGAGTCAGCGACCCTGGATATATTTAAAATACAAGTAAACAAGGTAGTTTGGGGTATGGTTTAGTAGAGGACAGGTACAGTTGGCCTCAATGATCTCAAAAGTCTTTTCCAACCTAGTGATTCTGAGTGATCTATTGCACCTGCTGTGTATTACAGAGTGCAGAGGTAAAAAACAACCTATTAACCTATTAACCTTGAAAGGACTTTAGTTATCCAGATTCAGCCCTCGTACACTGAGCCTAACTAAGGTGATGACTGGTTAAGCTATCCAACTTTCAGCTTTTAAATTTAAACAAGTTTAAAGCTCAAGTTTTTAATTTGCCATCAAGGCTAATCCTGTACATAGTGGAGAGAGACAAATACCTCCAGTGGTGGTTCATTTCACCTATGTTATAGACCTGCTGTAGGGTGGAATACATTACCCTATCACCAGATTAAAACAGATGTTGAATTTTCACATGAGCAAAGTCAAACAAGGTGAAATCCACTGGAAGTGCTAAGTCATAAAATTTTCATGTGGTAAAATGTGAATACATGTAAAATTTTATATCTCCTCATTTTTCACATATGTACATTACTGCACAAGAAGCCCCACACTGGGGAATAAAACATGCTGCATTTAGTGATGTGGATGCACATAATACCAGTACTATTGACTGCAGTGAAGTCACCCTAGAGGCACAGCACACAGATCAGAATCCAGGTCAGTGGAAAGCCATGGAACTGATCTCGCATCCCTCTGGTACCTCAGATAGAAACTACTTATTCTGGTGACATCACAATTCAATGACGGTGTCACAAAGACAAAATGATAATCTGGTGTAGTAAATAGCAGAAAAGCTCTTAATAAAGAGGAACTTTGCACAGTTTTCTCAGAATACTATTTTTGAAGAGCAAAGCATATTGAATAAATAATGTAACTCTCCATTTAAGTAAGGATTTACAAAGCACATACATTTGCAACTCTCATCGATAATGTGCCGATTAACAAGTGATAAATATTTCTAATATAATTAATATCTGATAGAGCTTTAGGCATCTGTTTTTCAGGCACTATCACCTTCTTAATTATCCAAGAGACACTATTTCTCTCTACAAATATAGTAGTAAGAAGGAAGTTTATATTTTCCAAATGCATTTATATGTATATTGATATTGATATACATACCCATGGAGAATAAATAGTTTACTATGCAAATAGCCCAGCTGAGCATAACAGCAGTAATCAAAGTGTAAAATGATAGTATTTTCTGGAATATTTGTCAAGCTCTGGCGTAATATTGGAAAAACTGAAAACTAAATAAGGGATTGGAAATCCTATTTTCTGCATATGTTTTATCAAAAACAACACTCCATTTTCTAAAATACCCAAGCAAACATTTTGGGTAGGCTGAGAGATTCGGGCTTGTTCAGCCTGGAGAATAGAAGGCTCCGGGGGAACCTTATACTGGCCTTCCAGGTGCCTACAAGAAACCTGGGGAAGAATTGTTCACAGGGACATGTAGCACTAGGATGAGGGATACCAGTTTTAAACAAGAAAAAATTGGATAGTAAGAAAGAATTCTTCGATCGATATGAGGGTGGTGGATCACTGGAACAGGTTGCCCAAAGAGGTAGTGGTGGAAGCCAGATCCCTGGAGATATTCAAGATGAGGCTTGATGGGGCTATAAGCAACCTGACCTAGTGATATGTCCCTGCTTACTGCAGGCAGGTTGGACTGCATGACCTCTAAAGGTCCTTTCCAACCTTACACATTCTATGATTCTATTCTATAATTTTAATAGACTAGTGACTGCCACATGGGCTAGGGAGCTAAGTGTAGTTTAACACCTATCAAAAATTAAATAAACATAATAATTATATATGCAATGCAATGCAGAGAAGATGATACTCTTGTGCCAAAGACGGGGTCATTACTTGGTGCACAGCACACCGATATACAACCATCTCTGCCTGTGCAGAGACGGGTGCTAGGTGGCACTTCCACAAAACTAGCCCCTTACATGCAGAATTTGCAACCTATTTATCTTGTTACAGGATTAGAAAAACCAACCTAAATTTTAACTAACTGGTTAGTAATTGCCACATCAACTACTATAGGTCAAACCTACTCAAATTAATGCGCATGCTCCTTGAAGGTGGTGGTGGGGTCATTTGCATAGTCCTGTAATTGGGTAGGTGGTCACAATCTCCCTCTGCCACCTTTACCTTTGCTTTTGTTGCTTTCAGGCTTCCCTGGCAATGCCCCAGCTCTGACACCTGCTGGGGCAGGATCTTTCTCTCTATCATCCTTCCGGCTTTTCTTCAAGGATACTTTTGAGCAAAGCTGCCTCTTATCAGTCCTTCCACCCTTCTTCAAAAGCAGAGCTGTTAGTGAAGCAAGTTAGTACTTTCAACACTAAACTAAACAGTGTCTAAAAACTAACACAAACTCATTTTTGTCCCTGTGAAAATTCTACTTTATAGATATCAATGCCTTAGGCTTCCTTACAATCACAATTTTATCTAAAGTCAGTAAATTTTCAGGACATTTAAAATTATACATTTTTATTTATCTTTTCTTACATTATAATCAGGTTTTAAAAATTATCTGCCATCAGCAAAGATCTACATTTTATTACATACAGGAAATGCAACCTACAGTATTAAGAAAAAAATATAGACACACCTCTTCATGCAATGATGAATTTCATAAATATAAATTAAATTTCATAAATATAAAATTAAAACTATTTGCAGGCTGTGAAGACTCGATGACTCTCTGTAGTCTACAGATCCTGGTTATTAGAAGGATCTCTGATTTCATTTTACATCTGAACTTTTTCAAATGTGGGACCTTTTTGCACCTTCTTAATTTTTGCTTCCACATGTATTTAAACACCACAGGAGGCAACAGCACAACGGTTTGCATCCAACACCATGTTTTCTATTCATTAGAGTATTAAAAATCCTACGTTACTCTTACCTCTCAAAGACTCCACATGGAAGAGGAAGCATGAAAAATTCACTGATGTATTACTTTTTCATCAGTGTTTCTGTATTTCTCTTTCTAGATAATGTATGGTAGACTTTGGTACTAAATTTTTGTGAAGACAAATTAGCCATTTGTCTTTGGGTTCCTCTACAGGAAGCTCTCAGACAGGTAACAGGAAACAGGCTAGTAGGAACTGTTCTTCAAAACCTGGGGCAAAGTTTGGTTTTTTTCTATTTGGAATAGTCATCAACCAAATGATGGTTGATGGCTCAACCCATCCTCCTTGTTCCCACATGCAGTCAGGGGAGTGTTTCACCACCACTGTGTTATGCAGCTTACTAAAAACAGCAGGGTATTCTATTTTGATTAGACTGCTGCCTTACTCAAACACTTCCTATAATATTAGATACAATAGTACTCTGCCGACATGGAGCATAATCATTATAATTTTTAATTAATCCATTTTGACCTTTTAATTTGCAATTTATGAAGAGCAAACAGAGTCTGATGGTGTGGGACCATACTGACATTTATTCAAAGGATAATTTAAGTCTTTTAAGATGACTGCAAGAAAGGAAATACAAACAACTAGTGACTTGAGTTCATTCATGATACCAATAATTCTTTGAAGTTTAGTATTCCAGATGTACCTGAGTTTAGTTTGTTTATTGACTGTCTTGGATATTTGACACAGCATGAGTTATATTTTAATGAACTTCAATAGTCTACAGCTCTGTTGCTCTCTGAGTGACTTGCTCTTATCCCCACTCCCCCCCTTTTTTTCTTCCTGCTCTGTCTGTAAGGTTCTTCTAATGCACAAAGTGTACCAAGTACTCCTTGATTTGAAAATGCATAGCTTATAAAAGGCTCATAGTGACCTTTGAACTTTACTTTCTGGCAATAAAATACTGAAATGCTTTTTTCTAACTAGTGGCTTCATAACACAGTTTAAAAATCAGTTTACATCAAAGTCCTGATCTTCTAACAAGATCTCAAAGGGTACAGGATTCAGCCCAAATGAAACTCAGATCACGGTTTGGGTTCTACAGTGGGCCTCTACTTTTCTTCCCAGTTAGGATTCGATACACTTTTTAAAAGTGAGCAATAAGTATCCCTGAAATTCCATTTATTTTAAAGGTAAAAACCTGAAATGACCACCTAAAAAAAATTATAAAAAAAAAAAGAAGGAAATAATACACATAGGAATGATTTGATGAATGTGGTGCATAGTATGTATTTGGGAGAAAAATCCATTATTTCAGTGGGAAATATATTGTACAAGGTATGTAGAAATCAGCTGACACCTACTATGAATAGACTGTTCTAATTGAAGGTATACCTGCTTTTCATGATAAATGGCGTGATGATTGTATTATAGATAATTATAGTAATTTTGAAATGTTTTATATATTTTTAAAGTTTATTATACTAATGCTGTGGATTATTGCTTTTGATGTAGCTTTTTTTATACAATTCTCAAACAATTTATGGTATGCATTAAGGAACAGAATCTAACTTACTCATTATTCCACAGTAAGCTTCACATAATTTTGGGTAATCTTTCCTTTTCCACCAGTTACCGTCTTTTGCTTCTCCACCCTTCATCTAATAGCTAGGTAACTGTACGTGCACAGCCATTTAAAGCACAAATCAAGCTCTTATACCAAAATACACATGGAAAAAACATCTCAAAGACAAAATGACAAGCACATGTGAGACTTCCAGGAGAATGGGGAGGACTATCTGAAGTGAAAGATTATTTTTTTCCCTGTATACAGCATGACCGTGGTACTCCTGCACTGTGGAGCAAGAAAAACAAGAAGACAATCCTATCTTTTAACTTCTTATCACTTTCAATTTATAGAGGCATGATTTTCAGAATGGAATCCTACCTATAAGCTTCTTTCCAGAGGTTCCTGAAAACATCTTAAGAAAAATTTTTATTCAGCTTTATTGTCAGGAAAAGTCCCTGTTTCAAAGAGTCCCTGCTAACATTTTATAAAAATCTGAAGACACACCATCTTTCCACTGGCAAAGAAACATAAATTAACCTTTGTTACTCAACAGGAAACTTTGATTTTCAATTTCTGAAAAATCCAAAGTATTTTTGATCAGTGCAAGTTTGGATCTTCTCAGTCCTGAAGATTTTTCCCCCAGTTTTGAAACAGGTGTAATACATTTTAGAAAGATAGGTCCACTGGCAGCCAAAACAATGCAATAGAGAATAGTAAAGGTCCCAAACTAGAGATGGGAATAGGCTATAACATTCTGTTCCTACAGGCCCAGTCTGACATATCTATTCTGAAACCTGCAGCTGTTCATAACTTCTTAAATTTTGACCCCTTTCCAGAACTTTAACAGTATTTGTTATCGCAGAAAACTTGCACCTAAACTGATATATCTCCTGGAGATCCAAGTGCATCTGCCTTTCCCATAGCTTTTGTTTCCACATGTTGGATGGATAGTGCAAAGATGGGTTTTAAACACATATAAATGGCCCAGGTGGTGCACACATTTACTTCTGTGCACTTCCTTCTATTAAGCAAGAGCAGGATTTTGAACACAAAAGGTTTGATTACCTGCAGTGAATGAGGATTAATGGTCATCCCCATCATATGGAATATATTGTAACTCCTCCTCCTTATTCTCTCTTATGTCTTTTTGCTCGATCTTACTCACACATCTGGCCTTTACCAGCTGAAATGTCATCTAATGAATTAGTTGAAACAGTGCTGTCATCAGAATCAGCATCAGCAGTTCTGTTCAACCTCTGGTTTTATAATGGCTCAGTCTCTCTTAGGAATTTAAGGTCAGATAAAATTTTAATATTTCTGACATGTGGAATTATAAACATATGTATAGGACACAGACAATAAGAAGAAAATTACTGGGACATTTCCCAAAGGAATTATCACTCTCTTCTTCACCTGCAACCATTAAAAAACAAATTAAAAGAAATAACCTTTCTCCAGCTAATAACTATTAAGTAAAAAGGTTTTTGTGAAGAAGTACCTGTTAGGGAAAAACAGAGGAGACAAAGAACTAAAAGAAGAAAGGGATTTAGAAAAGAGCCAGAGGAGCTCAAGAAAGATAAAAAATAGCAACAAAATAGAAAAAGTAAGCTTAACCAACAGGAAAATCTTCTTGATTATGCAATCTGTGAAGATCATGAGAACAACACAAGTGAAATAATAATATAAAACCCCATTCCATTACTTGAACTGTTTACATTTTTCCTAGACAAGAAGCCATTATGTTAAAATTTCTAGGGCTGGACCTCTATATCTTAATAGTGAGATGTCTTTTGCAACTGTAAATGTAGAGTTCTCATCAGCATGGAATTTTCTCGTGAACAACAAATGGTCATTCATGTAATTCTGGCAATCAGTAACCTGGAAGGTTTACCTTGTGAATCATAAAAAAGGACTATCAAATACAACTTTAATTGGAGGTACTGTGCATGAGCAGAATATACTATTTAAGTGAAAGATGAAGCTGCTATTTATCAAAAGCAAGCTGGTGCGGTAGAAGACTATGTGGAAGAACAGTTTTCAGAGAATGTTTTTTGCCTGAAGAAGGCAGTGAGAGCCCTTATCCCTGCTCATGTGAGGTTCTGACAGTAGTCCTGTACATCTCCAATCCTGTCTTCAACAGGACCACATTTGCAAACAGAGTTTCAGCTGCCCAGAAAAAGAGCAGTAAAGCTGAGAACCAGAAAGCAGTGGGCTGGATTTCAGATGAAAGCAGATAACTGACATTTAACCCTCAATCTCTTCTCAAGACAGCATAAAGCCTAAATAAATCTGTGGTTCTTAGTTCACCAGCCACCCCATCCACCATGGAGATACAATACCAAAACATCATGATTGAGAATCACAAATCTTGTGTTTTAAAGTTGTTCTGTGCAGGAAAAAAAAATCAGTCATTGCTCAGAAATAGAGTATATATGAGCACATACAGGAGCCAATTTAAAACATATAGGAAGGTTTGCCAAAAGGATTTAAAACTGTTCAAGTGAAACCCAGCTGCTTTGATATTGCTATGCAAAAAGTGAAGCTTGGTTTCCACTACTTGAGGTTTTGCAGTAGCAGTTCACTCAGCTCAGGTTTCATTGCAACCTCCTGGTTTCACTTATATCATCTATTAAACATTTTCTTTCAGTAAGGAACTTTTCTGACTTGGATTCTTCCCGGATAGGAATGACTTTGGAAAGTCTGAGCAAAGTCCAGACGTATCTTTGAATTAGATTAAAGGGGTGGGGGGAATGGGACACTAACCTTTTTCATTGCTAAAGATATTTTAAAATGCTAGGTTTTAAATTAGAAAATGCTTCTGCATTTTTACTGAATAGTATTTGCCTGAGTAACAAGGAACATAAAGAACCAAACTAAAAAAACCTCACATCCAAAAACACAAGTCAAAACCAAAAAGCAACACAAACACCACAAACCAAACCAACAAAATCCCAACAACTCTTTCCCCAAAAAAAAATTCGACTGAATTAATTTTACTATTATGATACAGACAAAGAGACACCAGTGATATATACAAAGGAACAGAATCACACAGAATCACAGGAACACTAGGTTGGGAAAGACCTTTGAAGATCATCGAGTCCAACTGTACCTGTCCTCTATTAAACCATATCCCAAACCACCTCATCTACCCATCTTTTAAATGCATCCAGGGTCAGTAACTCAACCATCTCCCTGAGTAGCCTGTTCCAATGCCTGACAACCCTTTTGGTGAAGAATTTTTTTCCTAATATCTAATCTGAACCCTAATATCTAATCTGAACCTGCCCTGGCACAGCTTGAGCCTATTCCCCCTCATCCTATCACCTGTTGCTTGGGTGAAGAGACCAACAACCACCTCTCTACAACCTTCTGGTGATAAGCCTCCTCTTCTCTAGGCTAAATTACCCCACTTCCCTCAGCCTCTCCTCATAAGGTGTTGTGGTTTAAACCTCAGCGGAAAAGCTGGGGCCACAAAGGTCAGAAAAAGAAGCCCCCTGCCTCTTTAAGAGGTGGGGGATGGGCGAACGGAGGGAACCGAGGAGCTGCGAGCAAGGGAAAAAAAACCCAAAGGCCCGCGGGTTGGGATAAGGATAGTTTACTAAACAACAGAGAAAGGTATGAAAACAACTAGCTACAGTGCTATTATATACAGTGCAAACCTCTCACCACACTATGTCATTTGAGCCGTGCCCGAACCGATTCCGATTCAGATTCAGAGCCCCGAACGCAGCACTCCCCGAGCCTGGCACCCCAGAGCACCCCCCTCACCACCGCCTGCCGCGCCGATCCAAAAGAGAGAGAGAGAGAGAAGCCGGAACTGGCACTGCGCCTGCCCAGACCGGGACTTCCTGTGCCCGGAGCAGTTTCTGATGGGTCCGTAGTCGCCCCCGGAACTGGCACTGCGCCTACCCAGACCGGAACCTCCTGTGCCCGGGTCCGGAGTTGGCCCTGCAAAAGGGGAGGGGGCAGACTGCCTGATCATGATGCAATCGGTATGGAATACTCTCAGGGCTAACATAGCCTGTTGCTGGGCTGAACCCAGGGCATAAGGCTTGCCCTCC
The DNA here is from genome assembly GCA_022605575.1 of Laterallus jamaicensis coturniculus. Classification (NCBI taxonomy): domain Eukaryota; kingdom Metazoa; phylum Chordata; class Aves; order Gruiformes; family Rallidae; genus Laterallus; species Laterallus jamaicensis. Next base: position 2,195,274 of record JAKCOX010000062.1, read on the forward strand.
AGCCTCTTCACCAACCTGGTTGCCCTTCTCTGGACACGCTCTAGGACCTCACTGTCTTTCTTGCACTGAGTGGCCCAAAACTGAACAGAGTACTCCAGGTGCGGCCTCACCACTGCTGACTACAGAGGCACAATCACTTCCCTGTACCTGCTGGCCACACTATTTCTGATACAAGTCAAGATGCCATTAGCTTTCTTGGCTACCTGGGAACACTGCTGGCACATATTCAGTCAGCAGTCAACCAACACCCCTAGCTCTTTCTCTTCCAGGCAGCTTTCTAACCACTCTTCCTCAAGCCTGTAGCACTGCACGGGGTTCTTAGATCCCAAGTGCAGGACTCTGCACATGGCCCTGTTGAAGCTCATCCTGTTGATCTCAGCCCATCTATCCAGCCTGTAAAGATCCTTCTGAAGAACCTCCCTAACCTCAGGCAGATTGACACATCCTTCCATTTTAGTGTCACCTGCAAACTTACTGAGAGAGCATTCAATCCCTTCATCCAAGTTAATTATAAAGATATTGGACAGGGCTGGACCCAGGACTGAGCCCTGAGGAATGCCATTTGTGACCAGCCTCCAGCTGGATTTAGCTCTATTTACCACAACTATATGGGCCTGGTCAACCAGCCAGTTTTTCACCCAGCAGAGGGTGTTCCTGTCCAGGCCAGTGGTAGCCATAATGATTCTACAAATCTTCCAATGTGTCCGATACCTGTGACACCCACTATGTGCCAAGCTAATCTCTCTGGACCACAACAGGAAGAGTTTCTCTCCGTATTTTATCTCCAAACAGGAACAGTTTGCTGCCTATCCAAAGGATATAGGTCTAAATTCCAAAGTGCAGGTACCGATATAAGCTAAAGCATACTTCTCTCTTCTTGTGGAAAACTTGGAATAATTTCATAGCAAAACCAATAGAAATGATCTTTAATCCAAGCCATATCAATTAACTACTAGAATCCCACTCCCTCAAAACAAAAAAACCCAAACAAATCCCAAAAAACCTGTCATCAAAACCCTACATCTTATTCAGGAATGAGAAGATGTGTGGAGGTAGCTAAGAGCTCTTCTCTCTGAGCAATGGATATAAATATGCAATGGGCAATACAATTGAAAACAGCTTGAAAAAAAACATTTTACATGCAAATTCCAGCTTCTGCACCTTTTTGTGTCCACTTTTATTGGGGGACTTTGTGAATTTTCATGGGTTTGTATCTAAGAAATGTTGTCAATGAAGGATTAAAAGTAGTTTAACTTGAGTACAGTTCAATTTGGCTTGGCTAGAAAACAACTAGCTGTTGATATTTGGGGTTGACCAATTAATATAATTTATATGTCACAACCACACAGACCATTAAATAACTGCAGATATTTTTTTCTTATTTTTTAGCTACATGATGAATCAAATGCATTTTCACAGTCCTTTCAAAGAAGCATCTGCACTTTTTTTTGCTTTTTAATGGGTATTAAGATGCTAAGTTTCCAAAAGTTCACATTACCCTAAGACTGAAACCTGTTTCCTCAATTAAAGCATTAGTGTTCCCAAAGACCAGATGAAAAGGTAGGTAGAATGTCTCTTCCACAAGCATGTCTTAAGTTTCAGGCATAGAAACTTAGAAATTAATGGCTCCCAACCTGAATCATTGCTAAGGAAGCAGAAGAATGTCAGCACACCTTTGCCAAAGCACAGTTGTACCATATGCTACAGAGGCTTGTCCCTCTACTGAACTGTGCTAAATAATGTTCTACAAGGCAGAGCAAGTACAATTAAAAAGGAACATTTTATTGAAGAAATTGAGAGAAATATTTTAAGTAGCAGAGAGCAGTAGGAAGGGCAATTCATTCAGAAGATATCACAGAAAAGCTCAACTGAGTACATTTTCAGTGCAACAGGCATGTCTTGGATTTCTGCTTTTTCCCTTAAAGTGATTTTTGCCAATTATGTGTATTAACCCTTCAAAGTTAAATGCAATACATCAAAATGAACAATGCTGAGTAAAACATTGCCTATATACAATGATTATTAAAAAAAACCCAGCTCTGTAAGTAGACAAAATCAATTTTGTAAAGCAGTAGTTCTCAAAAGGGTCTTTAGAGAGATTCAGATATCATGTTGCTTTTAAAATAATCTAAACTAGTGATATGGGATACCCATTTGCATCTGCTACTGATCTCGACCACTGCATTTATATCAAACACTATTTCTTCTTGAGGTTCAGGGGAGAAACCTACTCTTCCGCTCTTTCGGAGCATAAAGGTCAGTATAAAAAGAATTTTTAAAAATTGCATGCAGCATAAAAAGAGAATAATTACAAAGTGTGAAAGAAAGAAAAAGATCAGCTTTTTGAAATATCATATATTCTGAAATCAAAGGTAGAAATAAATGTAATGTGGAATTCCACATGTTTAATTGCTTTTGGAATTCTTCAGCACACACAAGTGTGCTTGTAAACACAGGCACACGAGAGAGCGTGCACACACACTTCTAATTACTGCAAGAAATCAATTAAAGCAGTTCACCACTTAAGGCTATCTGAAGATAAATTTGATTATTTTGTCAACCAATTGACAACTTTGGTGTTTTAAGCTCTCTACCATGAAAGCCTGTGAAGTCTGACAGATAATCATCTTGTAAAGTGAACTTTTTTGTCTTTTAGAAGGAAAAAGCAATAATGAATGTGAATAACAATAAAGACCCATCTTTTTGTGTGGACCCTGACAGAAATGGGTTTACATATTTGGGTTTACGTCCCAAAATAATAAAAGAAGCCCAAGGTGGTAAGAATTCAGAAATAATTTTAGACAGAGAAAAATATTTTGCAAATAATTAAAATAAATCTTTCATTAGTATGCAAACTTTCTGTTCATTAAATCTATCAAGAGAAGAAGTAGAAAACGTTTTTTCCCCCCATTGATCCATTGTCTCCATATAGAACCCTGGAAGCAGAGAATGGAGCCATTTACTCTGCTTTCATTTTGCTAACAGTCTTTCGCTACATTGTTTGAAGTCACTATTCATTTTAAACACCATCATTTGCAATTTAAAACAGTGCAATATATCAAGGAATTGTACTAATAAGATTAAATCTTTTCTGTTGGCTTTACGTAGAATTCACTACATAAAATGCATGTGATCCAAAACCAGTATCTCAACCGCTGTTTCTAGGTTGCTTAATTTTCCTGTTTATGTCTGGAGGGCACTAGAGTTTCTGTTCCCTTAGGCAATAGCAGTCATTTTCTGCAAGTGGACAAGATACTCTCTGTCAACCACATCTGAAAGCAATATAATTAAGCTTTGGTTTCAAACTTCATATCAAGAGAGTGAAAATAATGGAAGAAACAAATGCATTGTCTTCAGTTGAAAAGGCATGTTGTGCTGCCTAAACACTTCAATTCCTTGATGAGATAATTTTGAAATTATTCATGCCTTTTTTTTCCCCCTTACATTTTAAAACTTTTCCTAGGAAATTTTGTTCTTCCTTCTGCATGTCCAGTGGAAGGAATACTGCCACCAGTTTGCCTCCCAAAAATCAACTTCACTGTTGATCTTCAGGACCAAGGAAGACTCTTCAGTTGCACATTCTGCACATCATCCCTAAGTAGCAATTAAAAATGAATAATTTCAGTCTTCCCAGAAAATCAGGAAGTGTGCTTGTGGTGCAGCATGCCTTTTCTCAGCTTAGAGTCCAAACCAAAAGTAAGCATACTGCCAACTTCACTGTTCAGAGACAGTTGGCCATAACTTTGTGAGTTGTGTATGTTAAAAAGAAGATAAATGAAATGTTTTCTAAATGTACTTAATTTTCAATATTTAGGAAAATGTTTCAGTCCCAGAAAACGTGTATGAGCCTTAATGAAAGGGTTACAGTTTCCCTTATGCCTTTGGAAATCAGCTATAAGCTAGGATAAGGACTACATGTTTTCTGGGGCTTAAAGGTAAAAGCTGGCTGCCCGTGTATTGTATTTTTCATTACTGTCCATGACTTACTTTAAGAACTAGCAAAAATCATCTGGCCAATCTGTTCCTATCCCCAGAGCGTAAACCAAAGCTAATTTACTTACCTTTATCAAGGACTTCTGTGAGCCTTAGTTGTATATAACTCTAGCAGATATCATTATTTTCAGTACTTCTGTGACATATTCTGTCATTAGTTCTACTCACACAAATTCAACATCAGCAGTGTGCTTTGCTTTTTATATTTGAATGGCTGTAAGTAGGAGTTGAGTTTGTAATGTATATTTATTTTAAACAGAATTTGGAAAGCAAAAAGGCAAACGAACAGAAAAGGGAAAGGGAAGGGGAAAGGGAGAGGGTAAAAAAGGGAGCGGGAAGAGGAAAGGCAAAAGGAAAGAGAAGGCTCTGCATGAAGAGATATTCCCCTGGCACATGATATCACACAGGCATCAAACAATACAAATAAATAATGAACAATACATCATAAAGGAAAAAAATTTAGGAAACAAGGCTTAGTTGTGGGAGTAATCATGTCCACAAGTCCAGTATCTCCCTGAATTTCCAAGCAAGGTTTTATATGAATCATCTGGAACAGGCCCAGCCCCAAAATGTATTCAAGGGAATTATCTCTATGTATGTAGCAGAGTAATTAAAAACTCTGAGAGGTTAGATTATCCTTCAGAAAGACTATTTTCATCAGATTGTTAGGTAGGAACTTACCATATGGCTGCAAGTTCAACTTGACTTAATCCAGGCAACTTGCAACTTTTTTTTTTTAAATTACTTTTCTAAGTGAGAAGTTTGGTGGACTGAGAAATCAGGGACATTCCAAACAATCCCTGCACAGATGGTCAGATATAACATAAGGTGACAATCAGAAATGCTGCCACTTAACTACCCTCTCAAAGTTTAGAACAAGCACCTGGTGAGTATGTATAAGGTCCTAAACAGTCTGTGGGGCTGTGCAGTTTTGAGAGAAGAGCTACAGGGTTCTCTCAGCCTTTTATTTTTTTTATTTTTTTTTTTTTTAGTAGTAGCATATGGATGCCAGGAGGCCCTCGATTAGGACAGGAAAAGACTGAAAGTAAATTAAAACCAGAAGTAGAATAAACTTCAGAAGAATTAAAAACTGCCAACACAGCTTGATGTCTAAAGTTGATAATGTATTTGTATTTCCTCCAGTCTTCTGAATTTTTAATCACTACATTTCCCTGTAAATTATAAGGGTTGCATTTGGTATGTGGGAACTTCTACATCGTGTATCCTGGTGAATTACAAAGGGATCTCCAAGCAGAAAAATATATGGCCTCTTTTTAGGTTTAATATGTTGACTGCCCTCTAAAATGCAGTCTCTATCAGCACAAATTTCATACATAACTTCATCTGCTTGACACATAATTGACTTAATTTAATAATGCATGACAATATTTAATTTGGGATTGCAGTTCATCCAAAGACATTGAAAAAGTGAATACACTTGTCCAGCAAATAAGAGTTCTTTAAAAAATAAACCCAAAACCAAAATCCTGCTTATCACTGGTTTGTGTCTTAAAAGAAACTACCCACTTTAAAATAAAATCTCTTTTTTATGTTGTTTTTTTTAAATTTTATTTTCCCCCTGTAATCCATGATTACTAGCAGCAAAAGAAATCAATTAAAAAGTTTTTAAAAAAACCTTTTTTTTCTAATTCTGGCTTGTATATCTTCCTTATTTTGTTGTACTTTGAGTACAGATTGCCTCACATTTTCTCCTGAAAGTCTTCTTGATTGTTCTGGAAAATTACCAGTACCTAGTAGGGGGAAAACAGTTTTAATAAACAAAAGAGAAAAATTTCCACATAATGATAACAGTATCAAAAGGAACAAAGACCTGTCCTTCTCTGTGAAATTGCTTTCAACTTGTCTGGTCATAAGTATAGATCCTTTACCTATATTTAGGCAAATGACCATGTCTGAAGAATTCATCCCTTTAAAAGTATACTGCTTTATATTAAAAACTCTGTTCTTTGAAAATACGTTCATTTAAGTGTTCTCTAATGCACCTATGCCACTTCTCAAAACATTCTTCTAACACAGGAAAACATAGGTGCTGATTCTGGAGATGAAAAAATGAGAGAATAAAGGTTTTAGTTTAATTCCACTGAAGTTTCCATGAGTCCACCATTCATATGGGATGTTTTTTAAAATCCAGATCTTCAAAAAAGTCAAAGGTACATAAACCAGGACTAAGCAGAGATGTAATAACTGAATTTAAAAAAAGAAAAACTATTTCCAAAATCTCTGTTCAACAATGCTTTTGGTCCGGAAGCCACAAAAGTGCTCCTGGCGTATTTTATGTCTCTTTTGGACCTGGGATGTACAGAAGCACCTACACCAAGGAGCTTGGCATTTCGATGGTGAGGTGCAAGATCCTTACATTTTATTTATAGCCTGGGTGACAAAGGCAGATTTCTCAATCCTACTGCACTAGGCAACACAGCCTCTACATCCTGTGTTTCTAAATGTCTTTCTGCAAAGCCATATTCTATGGCAGATGACCAGACTGAATCTACATGTGAATGAACCCATACTTGAACCCTTTGATTTACTTGGTGATCCCCAGTTGTAACTGGTAATCATACTTGCTTAATTTTCAAGAGATATGACTGACAGTTATGGTGAGTGACCCTGTTGAAAAGGAAAGATTGTCCTTTGAATGTTTTATGGCACAAAATAACATTCCAAAGAGTAATGGCAAAGGCTGGAAATGCACTCACTAGAAGAAAAATAGTATAAAAATTAAACCAAAGTATTTTCAATGTAATAAGTAGAAATTTTTACAAAAATATAATCAAAATATTCTCAAACTAACAAACAACAAAAGGGTTTTTTGAAAGAAAAAGACAAACAAACATAATCTGTAAAGTGAATTTTCATGGACGGGAAGAAAATGCTATTGAAATCATAGCTATTTCCTACATTTGACAAAAGTGTATAATGAGCATGAAGAAAACATGAGAAAACAGGAGGGTTTGTCAATAGCTGTAGAATAAGTTATCACTCATAGATGTATGTTATGGATTGGTAAACATGTTGTAACATGTCTGCTCTGGATTCTGGCTTGCTTTGCCTGTCAGGAAAGACAATTTACTGATTTGATTTAAAGTTCTTTGGTTTTCTTTTGGAATTCTTTCTCATCTGGATAGATATTCTGATGTAACACAGTACAATTTCTCCTAAGGCAGAATAAGAAGAGGCAAACAGAAAAACATGAACAGGGACACTATGGACTTAGAAGAGAAATCAAAAGAGTAGGGAAAGCAGGGTGATCCAGTATTCATGAACAGGACATTCTCCCTGGAATATCCTGGTTTAGATATTGCAAAGAATCAATTTCATTAAAAGATCAGAAACTCAGGTGAAGGACTGATTGCAACCTGCTGAGTTACTTTTTCCACTAGGAAATTATCTTTTTGACACACTAGCTCTATTACCTCTAAACATTGAGCTAATTTTAAAGTCTCCTGGTAATGACATAAGCTCAACATATTAAAATTGTGAGTGACTAGAGATTGCTTAGTATCAATGCAGATGTGACCAGATGCCTCACTATTATCAGAGACCACACTGGAGGAGGAAGGGAGGACAATAACACATCTTTCCTTTATTCATTGAATAGACTGTTGAAATATCAGGTTTTATCCATTACTTCTGTCTGTATCCTCCACTTGTTTACATCTCACCGCTTAATGTCGTGAGATGATCTTGGTGTACTTTTCTTTTTAGGTAAATTTGGTCCTTTTTTCACTCCTTTTATAGCAACTTTCATTTTACTGGTTATTTTTATACCTCATGAACTGTGAAACACTTTCCAATAGCTGGAAAAGGTCTGGAAAAGACTAATTCCAAAAACTGTAATATGTGGCTTCAAGGTGACCTTCAAACGCAGTGTTTTCTTTTTCAGTAGAGACAAAAGAATAACTTCTGTAGTCATTTTCCATTTATATTGCTTTAGCTAAAAGAGGAATTAGGCCCAGAAATTCCAGCTGCTGGAAAGGAAGCTGAGTTAGAGCTGGAATTCACCGTTGTGCATAACATTCTGTTCTGTTCAAGCTGGCATGGTTTCTGCATTGATAAACTCCAGAGAACAGGTCCTTTAGAACGTGCTCCTTCAAGAGCTTAATTTATCTCTCAGCCTGTTTATTAATTTGTTGGTTTTGAGGTGGGGGGAAGGGTCCCCATTTTTCCATCTTACTTCAATTAAACTATTGTTTTGTTGGGGTACCTTTTTGATTCTGTCAACTTGACAATATATGTTTACGTAGTGCATAACAATGCCCACCCTGCCTTTATGGCTGAGAGGATGAAAGTTATGTTAGTCTTCGAGAATTCAAGTCAGTAGCATTCACCTGCTGCCGATATATTATTTTCTCCAGGGCAAAACAATGTTAAAAAATGTAACATTTTGTGAACATCATCTACACACAAAGAAATATCCTTCACCATGAGAAACTTGATGGAGTCCCTCACAACGTAATCCAATCACAGCAGCACTGCTGCAAAACAACAAGTGTATTAGTGGCATGACTACAGACTAGTCTTGGGGATGATGACATGGAAATGTAGTGTACCGATGAAATCTTCTTCATAGTCTATTTGCCACTGTTTCCCTTAATTCTTACAACTGTGCAATTTAGAATTAAATGAATTATCTAAAGTATGGTGCTATCATTCAGCTCTACAGAAAGCAGGTCTTGATGCAGAAATAGTTTTCCACAGAACACACAATTAAAGAAATGCAACAAACTGTTGAGAACTGTTGAAAATTTATGATGATGTAAGCTGTGTTTTTGTCCCTAAGGACAGAGATGTTAATGTTACCATCTCCCCAGGTAACCTTTCCAGGGCTATACTGGACTTCAGGGATTTTTTTAGTTTTTTTTTAAATAACTAACTTCATCCTTCAAATTTGCAATTTTTGCCCATTGATCCTTGGTATACTATGTAATGCTAATGAGAAGAGCTTACCTCTGCTTTCTTTGACATTACCCTTTAAGCACATGTTGACCATAACTAGACCTCCCCATATTCTCCTCTTTACAGAACTAATCTAGCTCAGATATTCCAGCCTGTCTTCATAATCCATGAAGACCTGCTTATCTTGGTTTCCCTCTCCAGTCCCTCTCCAGTTTCCCACATCCTTCTTGAACTGCTGGGCCCAAACTGGACATGGTAATCTTTCTAAATGGAACTGTAAGTTTCTGTGATCTCATGAGGTAAATTTTTCTCCTTTCATGCTTCTCCACTAGCAGTTCAAAAATAGTAATGGCATTTAAGTCTCTGGATTCACTGCAAGAATCCAGAATTTGACCATTACTCCTAAAGTAGTGCCTATTATACAGGGAGTTTTTATAAAACTCAGCCAAAGAAAAGCTACATGAAGGACTTTGGACTATTAAGGAAGTACAAGAACAGGTAAAGCTCATTGCATACGATTTGAGGTGAAAAGTACACTACTGAATGTAAAATCCTAATATCACTTCTGACAAAAACAAAATCAGATCCTATTACACTGCATTTTGAGTAACAATCATAGGATGGTCAAATTCTTAACTGCCTGTTTTGTTTAATTTATTACATCTCCACTTATGGAGTGAAATGGAAGACGAGAAAAGTGCTATTAATGGAACTGATAAATAAATGAGAGGTGAGATTGGAAATTAAATTAAACATTTTAGGAATATAAAATACAAGTTCATGAAATTAATCAAGTATGTGCTGAGCCTTACCTAGTTAGACAGAGCTTTGAGTCACAAATCCGAGTATCACTAAAAACTCAATGTGATATCTGGATTCAGGTTTCAGAAAACTGAAAACTTGTCATTTAAGGCAACAGAATCCTTCAGAAAAAAGAACAAACCTACTGTTAATAGCTAATAAGCAATGTATCTGCCTGTACCTCTCCAATTTATATCTATATCTCTATAAAGTGTACTGAAGTATTTAAACATGATCTTCAACTGAAGCATGGTAGCAACTCCTCTAAAGACAGATCTTTCATCTGAGAATTTTGTGGCATTCTAAGTGATTTGTCCAAAGTAACATAGCAGCAGAAAATGTGGCTATCCCAGCCATTCTTTCATATTATTGAAGTGTAACGCTAGGAAAAAATATTCCAAATATATGTCTCTAGTGCGAAATGCAATTTTAGGTTACACTTGCGGGGTGGGGGGGAAAGTTTGCTTTTTTTCCTTTCAAAGAAATATTTATGTATCTGTGTAGTAATGTTCGAATGACAAATTTAGTAAAATAATATTAGACAAAAAAACCTGCAGCATTTAGTCCAGTGCTTTGTCTCCAATACTGATCAGCAATAGGTTTTATTTCAAAAGGTTACTGAAAACAGAGTAATTATATTTCCTATCTGTACCTTTCTGATTTCAGGAAGTCAATGTTACAAAAATATCCTGAACTTGAGGCTGCAATTATAAGCCCACAATAGAGCTTTCTTCCACCATTTGTCACATTGTGCTTTTCTTCACTTATATCTTCTTAATAATGCCATGAAAAAAATGAAAAGCAGCCATTGCATTGGTGATTTCATAGATCTCAATCATATCATCTTTACTTAGGTTGTCCTTGGAAGCTATCCTGCTACTCTGACTGTCTTAAAAACCCTTTTTGGATCCCACTCTTGCACCAGGAGACCATGAGGTATTCATGCTGCAGCCATTCTGGAGATTTATGCAATGGCAGAGTCATGTATTTCATCTTGTTCTTTATTGTCCTTCTGATAATTTCAACATTCTATTTGTTCTTTAAATTGTTATTCAGCATTAAGATGACATTTAGAAAACTATCCACAATGAGTACAAAATCCCTTTGTAGAATACCGATAGCTAATTTAGAGCCAATCACTTTGCTTGTATAATTAGGATGCATTTGGTATTTTTCCCCCTTGAAAATTATTTTGTATTTATCAACAATGAATTTAATTTACCATTTTATCATCATGAGAGTCTTCTGTAGTATTTTGCAGTCAATTTTACTTTGAAATATGTTAATAATTTTTTATTACTAACAAAGCTTGACATCTCATTATTCATTCTGTTTCCCAATAATTTATGAATATGTTTAACAGCAGAAAAACCTGGTAATAAATTACTAATTCTATTCTCCATTATAGTTGCCATTAATGAGTGGCAATAGTCAACTCAGACCCATCTTTTCTATGTAAAATTAGGATTCATTTTTCCACAGTGTGCACCATATTACATTTATAAGCACTGAATTTCCCATATCTCTATTGCGTCCAATCACAGTACAGCGCTGTCCTTCACAATTCTTCAGTCAACTTTCATCTTTCTGCTGTTAATAACTCAGTATTCACTCGGGACCTGTGTCATTTGTTATTCATCATCTCTCCAGGTCAGCTTCGAACATGTTGAACAGCAGAGGCCATGGCATGGATCACTGTGACGCTCCAGGGTCTGACCTCAGTGAAAATGTACGATTTACCCTACCCTGTGTTTGCAATGTCTACCCAGTTATTTATCCATGTGAAGACCTCCCCTCTTATCTCATGGAAGATTCTTTTCTGTCTTATCCCTCTGGTGAAGGATATTGCTTAAATACTTTGAAAACTATATAAAGTGGGTCTCCCTATTCCACACAGTTGTTGCCTCCAGGACGCTGAACTTTTAGCTGCTGCTTTTAATAACAATTCTAGCTTTGATGCAGTTTTCTTTTTCAAAATTAAATATTGCTGTGGAAGACTCTGAAGGGACCTTTTAATCCTTCAAGTATATTAAAATTTATTTAATTTACTATTACAAACAGGCTCTTCTGAATCTGAAGATACAGCTCAGGCTTAAATTAGGAGTAGATACTTTTTTTTTTTTTAATTAGAAATGCCAATAAATAGTCAAAGTGATTCAGGTAGTTGAAATATTCTCTTTTCATTTCAGGTGATTCCTTTTGATGAAACTGGCCCAAATCAGAAAAAGTTTTTTCTTCCTCTGCAGTGAATGTTCAATGATAAAATATTAATCTACTTCCAATAAGGGAGCACTAAGTATGCATAGTTGCTTTGCTCTGCTGACCTCCTTTTCCATGAGCCCTGAAGCATGGATCTATTTAAGGACTTTATCAGGGATTCCCTGGGCTGGGCTATTTCATAATAGCCTTCAAAGTCTTCAGAATCTCAGAACAGGGCCTTAGCAGCCCTGAGCTGCATTATCACTTCCTCATCAGTTTGATGGTCCTTGTGGAAGGATGACCTATAATTTTCATTTGTTCTGTCTTTAAGTATCCTGTCTCTGACCTAGCTTGTGGTACACACCTTCATATTTATCAGCAGGTATCAGTAGTCCTAGGCAAATGAATATGTGATGGAGGCAATTGTCTGTGTCCTCCAGAGAAGACAGAATAAAATCCATCATTCTTTTCAGGCATCTATCTCCAGGGCATGCAATTGTCCATATTCAATAATTTATGAAGTGACTTTGTTTGCTAACATGAATTACTGGTAGTAATTAGTGATCAATCGTAAAAATCTGAAGCCAATCACCTAATCCATACCAGAGAAATATACTTAAAATTTCAGTTTTTGTGAAAACTAATCTTTGAAATTTCCCTTGGTAAAATTAGGATTTGCAAAAGTCTTTCTGCATGCAGAAATGAGAAACAGGTAAAACTAAGAATTATGCTAAATCCAGATAAAAATATTTTAATAAGATAGAAATGCATGGAAAAGAGAAAACTAGGACAATATTTTCTAAAGTGAGGATACTTTTTTCTCTACAGCTGTCTATTTATAAAAATCATATTCTCAGAAAAATCAAAGGATTTTAGAGGTAACAGTTTTGTGTCAGTTTTGTGTACTATGAAGAGACACTGCCAAAAAGGTCTGGGTAAACGTACTTTGCTGGCAAAAAAAGTACTTGTGAGATTTATGGATTACAAAGAGAGCATGTAAATGCATAATCATACTTACTGCTTCTCTTTTATACCCAGCCAAAGCCACTAAGAATGTAATCTCATTAGGTTTAAATTGACTACACATTTCTTTGGCAATATTCGTAAAAAGCTATGGTTTGGTCATTAAGGGAATGGAAGAAGTGGGTTAATAGACTCTCTAGTTTCAATTGAATATAATCTTAATTATAAGACAATAGTAATACTTTTAGAAGAAGAAATATTTGAATACCCACACAAGGTAATACAGCTTTCAGTACTTGACATTGATTTCATGTCTAATACAATTGTACTCATGTGTTTCTGTAACTCGTTTGACCTGTTTAGTGAAGTACGTACTGCATGACCCTTGTAAAAGCTAGGAAGAAATTCATAATGAGCACCATACTAAGGGCTTAATGGGATAACAAAAAGAAAATGGACATTAAACCAAATAAAACACAATGCTTTATATCTTTTCTTAGTATTTGGAAGTAATGATGGAACCACAGAAAAACTCCTAAGCAGATGGCAAATCATCTTAATCAAGCAAATTAACGGATCATGCATTAAAAAAATAAAGTGGTGGGTTATTTGACACACACTGTAATTACATTGGACATATTGCTTTCAATAAACATTAAAGGACAAATTAACATTACAGTCGTGCCAACTATGTTTCTAAATCTGCATTTCAAGCTTATAATTAAAATCCTAAATTATTACTGCAGCAAATTAACACTTTTAATAGGATTCAAATGTTGTGATCATCAACATTTGCTTTTTTTTACCCAAAAAAAAAGATCTAAACAATAGAGCACCTCTGTAAATTCTGAAGGGCTAAGTGGCATAGAATTGTATCCTGAACACTCATATTCTGAAGCTGCAGCCTTTGAAAAGTAGTATGATGCTGTGGAGGAGCTGTTCTTTAGAGTAAAATGTAAAGTTGTGGGTAGTAACAAAGTAATCTAATTTTCAGTCTTACACTTCAAAAGATTTCTTAGCACAAACAAGTACTATCTTAGTATGATCCCATGTATTTATTTTTATGAGGATTGGGTCTGAAAAGCTGAATACAAAGAGAATCTCTCTGTTGAATTCCAAGATAAGTGATTGAGATTATGATTGTTTATTATTTCCAAACCACTCTCTTTTTTCCTTTAACCTGAACAGCTTCCCATCCCTTCCTGTGATTATTTCTGTCTTATCCTGATCTTCACTTATATCTCTGTAACCTGAGTCTTTTTTTTTTAAATCTAAATGAATTGTAAAAGCCAAAGGAAATTGAAATTATGGTAGTATTTAAAACAGTTACTAAAAAAAAAAAATAAAAAAATAATCAAATATATTCCAGAAGGTACAATTTCCAACATAGCGATGTCTGGCAATTTTCTCATCCAGCACAGCATCTCTAGATGCTTGAACCAGGATTTAAGCACATTATTGCCCTGATAATTAATATAAAGAAGTTCTGTTTTGTCTAGCCAAGGTCCCTGAACTTAGTTTCAGCTTTAGCTTCTTCTTCTGTTCTTCTTGTTCCTCAAAAAAGACAAACTGAAAGTATGGCATGAATACTTAACTGCCTATTTGTACATGTTTGATCAACCCCACTAATTCAAATTTCCACTCTACTTTCTGTGAAGAATTCAAACACAAAGTTATACTATAATAAGTTTTGATTTCCAGAACTACCCTGTTAATTTCCCTACAGATATCCAACATTTCCTAAAATTAGCTGTTATTTTGTAGGAAGGCTTTGATGGCTTGAAGGAAATCTTGTGGGAAAGATTAACATGCTTTTGTGTTACTGGTACTTCTGGTACTGAAATCAGCTTAGTGATACATCATAGATATTTTTGGAAGCACAGATATAACTAGTGCAAACCTCACTTAAAATAATAAATAATCTGATTATAATATGTAATCCAGTGACCATTTCTGAGGGGTTAATTCTCCTCGCTCTCCATCCCTATATACTAAACAAAAAAACAAAATCAAAACCAAACCAAACCAAAACAAAAAAGTCGTATCACTTAAGTCACCTGAGCCAGGCAAAGTTATAGGAGGGACAATTCTGATTTCTGTCCTTATAGGAATCCTGTACTTCATTTAGATATTGAGATTTTATAACATTCAAATGCTTAAGCATGAGTAATGCTTAGTTTCAAAAGTACTACAAAAATTATTTTTAGTGCTTTGAAAAATCTCTCTCAAATCGGTGTGTATGTGCTATACTCAAACACGCACATTCTTATTTCCAGAAGTTAGTAAATATCAATATGCTGATATATTTTAATCATTGCAGAATTAGGACCTTATTCTCTTCTTTCATAATAAATATGTGCTTAGACAAGAAAAATACAATATATAACAACTGAGCAATGTAATCAAAGCTATCAACTATTTTTCCTAGTGAGGACCACTATCCTATTTTATTTACCAGAGCTGGGAGCATTTTTTAGTTTCTCCTTAGCTTTTTTGGAAACACTTTTATCATCTTCACTTGAATCATCCATTCTATCTTCAGACTTAAAGGAAATACTTCCATTTCCATAGTTCAAACTGTTGGAGCACCATATTTGAATTCTTATACTTCTGGTATACTTAAATAGTCATTATCTTCTATTGCAATAATTATATCCCATATAAAGCAGGTACTGCACAGCTTTAACTATATATAACCCATCTCATTTTAGCATATTATTATAGGGAGTTTTATGGCATTCTTAATGATATATTGTAACAAATTATCATACTTAATTTACAATAATAAATGTATTTCATTAATATTAATGTGCCACCTTTAAATACTCTATAGACGACTTTTTTTTAACATATTCAACAATTTCAGCCTTAGGAGCTGTGACACCACTGTTCCCGTTTCTTTATTGTCTAAAGTTTTAACTGCTCCACACTGGGTTATGTAGGACTGGAAACGTCTATGTGAATCAGAATGAAAGTATGTATCACAACAATCAATTATTTAAAATAAATTACTTTCATTTTTTTATGATTAAGTCCAAAATAAATTCCTGGGATGAAATCCTTGCCAGTAGTGTTCTACAAATTTGAACTTACTCAAATAGGTATTTGTTCTAGTTCAATAACTTGGTAAATCGATTCCTTCCTTCTCTATCTGTCTCTGCAATTAATAAACATATATCTATCGATTAATATAAAATATAGCATTAGTAATTAAATATTTTATATACATACATACACATACATATATATAATATGTTGATCATCCGAGTCATGCAAGACATATGCAGAATATTTCTATAACTGGAACGTCTTCATATGCCTTGAATAACAGGAACATATTCACACCACTGTAGATTCACCATCTTTCATCTTTTACTATTTTTTATATTGTCACTGCAGGAAAATGATGAAGTATACCACTGTGGTCAAATCATAAAGCACCTGCTTACAAAGCAGTGGCATAAAGACACATCTTTAACATTTTTTTAAAGCATTTAATGTAATTGTTCTGGTTTACTTTTATAAATTCATTATGCCAAAATAAAATTATTAATCCTGTCATCATGCTCCCTATGCAAAGAAATGCCACTTAAAATAATGCTGACTTTCAAGTTTACTTAGAAGTTAAAGGCAGTATTGATATGCACATTTCCTGCAATGAATAGTTTCTAACAGATAGTTTGGTATAAACGATATAGAAAAGTTTTATCAGGAGACTGTTTATGTCAGACATTTTCTCTATTCATATGTAAATTATCTAGGATAGTTTGTTTAAGTTTCAGTATGGAAGTAAGTAGCATTATTAAGAATATTCCTAATCTAAAAAACCCACCGAAACAAAAAGCCTGTAATATTTAAGGATGACTTCAATTCCATGTAAATTAATCTATTGTGCAAAACAATTAAATCAGATGATGTGTTTTCAGTTATATTTCTTATGCACCAAACTCTGCTTGTCCCCATCAGACCGGAAAAGGCAGCAAATCTAAAAGAGCAGAATGCACAGGCTTAGACTGAAGACTTTTCCTTCACCAAGGGCTCTAATTTGATGCTCTGTCTGTTGCCAAGCCCTGAATTTTCATGAAACTTTAGGATTTAATTGGCTTTGACAAGTTTATTCTTTCCCTGTATTTTATGCTTTTGTCACACTACATTGGTGATGGGTTCAATTTTCAGGGGAAAACTGACAGACAGGTAAGCAGGAACACTTTGCCTTTGCATAACCTCATGTTCTTAGGAAACCAAATTAGAATGCTTTTTGAAGCCTACCAAAGGAACATTGTGTTCAGTAAGATTCACTGAGTCGAAGTACCCAGACAACCAAACCACAGGTAAATGAAAGGAAATCTATTACTAAGCCTGAAATGCAACATCCTTTTTAGACCTCATTTTAAACTCATAATAACTGATACTTGTCATGATCAAATAACTTTCTTAATTATGATTGTCCCATTTCCTCTTAAATATTAAAGCTGCTTATTAACTCAGAAACAACAACAATAAAAAAGAGGTATGTTTCCTCATCTGTGGAGGTTAATTATTTCTCCTAAATCTAATTCTATCCTTCCTTGACCTTTTCCTTAACTAGGCAAAGAAATGGCTTTATTCTGTGCATACATTTTCATGGAAATAAATTGTACTGCATTTTTTTCAACTAAGTTCACAGAAGGATGAAATAATGAGCAGATAATTTTAAGCTGTGAATTTAATTTGTATCTACTGTTTTGGTTTTGTGTTGATCATGTGTGTTGTCTTTCCCCACATACAGTAATTTTTCTTCATAGATAGCATTTGACATCTGAGATCTGAAAATAGTAATAGAGATACAAACATCTTTGCTGAAGTGATCTATAGATCCCAACATCCTATCGCAGGCTGTCGGTTCCTTGACTACTTGGATTAAGGACCTGGTCAAAGCACACCATAGACAAGATACGAGAGTGTGTTGTCCATGAAGCCAGGCTAAGTGCTATCTATAAAGAGGCCTTCAGTCTTGTAGTGTGGAGTTGGGACGAGGTCAAGGTGGCTTTGTCACACGGGGAAACACCTTGAGGCTTCCTGTTCAGATGTAGCTATAAAATGTTTTAAGATTGTCTTTCCATGATAAAATCTTGAGAATCGCATGGTGCAATCAAATATATGCCCAAATTTTAATATATGTCAATTTGATAAGGCTCACTCTCTTCTACTAAGTGAAACAGACAATTAAGTGTAGTTTATTTCTAATTTCTATATTTTGGGGGTTTATTCATTCTTGAATCAAATACATTTATAGTTTTTTCTGTCTAAACCTCAAGCAACTAAGTGTTTAAAGAAGAGATTTTCTTACTTCAGTATTTGTCTTTCAAGGTTATAAGTATGAAAAAGGAATGAAAGTCTAATCTAAGACTGTAATTTTTACTCTTTTCTGTCTCCTCCATATTCAGCCAGTCTATTCAGAATAAACTGTGCAACCTAAAAATCACATTTAGTAAGCAATAAGGAAAACGACCAGGAACATAATTTTTACACCATGGTTCAGACTACTAGTGATCATCTGATGAATCAAACATATTTATGATGCTGATGCAAGAAAGAACATGCCAGATTATCCTTACTAGTAAAAGGCCCTTGAATAGACTTTTAACTAATAGACAAGAAATTAGAGTACTTGAGAAACTTGAAATTATCTGTTACATTGAATCTATTGCATAAGTTTTACTTCCATGATTTTGATATTTTTTAAACTTTTTTCCTTCAGACTTCTAAGAGATTTGAAAAGAAGTAATGTTTTATGTTGCCTTCCTAAAAAACAAAAAACAATTATGAGATACTCTTGACCCTTTTTTTCATTGTTACTATGTTTTATACACATACAAATGTATACATAAATTAGATTTTTCTACAACCTAACCTTGCTGAAGTCCCACTTACATAAAGACTACAACATGACAACATAGTGCAGTTCTTCAGAGCACCATACTACATAAAAGTGTATATAAGTACATAAATCAGTGTAATCAGCATTATAAACCATTAAAACCCATCAACGATAGTAAATCATTAAATTTGCATGCAATCTCAACGTATATTATAGGGTTTTATTCTGTCTTTGGGTTTATTTCACTTACATAGCTTGCTTTCACAAGAAGAAAGTAAAATTAGGGCTGTTAAAACAATTGAATATAAGAGGCAAACAAGGGCTTAGAGCAATTTATCCAGAGTGTTTGCAAACACCTCCAGCTTGGCTTTCTGAAATCATTCACATAACTTCTTATTTGGGTTTTTTTTTTTCAATAATTTATGTAGAAATAATTTGCATAAAATAGGGGTGTTTTTTCTTAAAAAATACATTTTTTTTCTTCAAATCTAGACAAGAATATATGATAATAAGACGTTTTCACTTATCTTTCAAAGACATTTTAATTTTGATTTCTTCATATACATTTTAGAGGACATTCCCTATTCCTGAAATGAATGTGAGACAGGAAAACACTTAAGGTTTCATTCCACCATTGAGAACTTATTTTGTCTGATACTTCTTACTGAAGTGTGGATGCCTAGTGTAAAATACAAAGAAAGATATAATAAATAAAAAATTTCCGCTAAATACACTTTGGTAGGTTTGGACATCTGTTGAATTTCTTCAATCTTGCAAAGAATTTTCCTGCCAGACTTCAGTATAACAGAACTATGTAATGCTTCAGTGCTCCTGAGGTGAAAAAGTTTCTCTTATCTGGAAACCTAACCTTAAAACAAATGTGCTCAATAGTTTTCTATATAAAAATCATTAAAGGACTAAAGACATCCTGTGCTGACAAGCATTAGCAGCAAATATCAAACCTAAAATGGGAAAGTGATTTCAGAAATGCAGCTCTCCAGGACACTCACTGGTTCAATTTCATTGAACAGGCTTTATATCAATCTAGTATGACTTTATTTTCTGTATATATCAGCAGATTGACAAAGGTAGATATGTGAGAAGCTATAATAAATGTTCTCTGGGAAAAGGCCAGTTAGGAAAATTTGTGTAATATTTCATGTACTGATTTTCTTGTTTCTCTATACTTATTTTAGGATCTTAATCTTTCAGAAATTTGTGCTGCATGGCTTGAAATTAACTGACATAATTTTGAAAGATAAATCATAATAAATTTATGGTGTAATATTATTTATTATTATTTAGTTAAATTATTCATAACTCAGATGCACTGTGGCTTAGATAGGGAGTAATAAAAAACATAATGCAGTAGGATGAACCCAGTCTTCCACCTATCTAAGTAATTGCACAAAACTTGAATTCTATTGTTTAAAATCTGTCATGTCTTATACATTTAAAATACCACATATATTTCTCTCGCTATCTGTCTTCTAGGTTTAGGGCAGTCAAGTGCATTTGTAATCTTATTGATATAAACCAAAATATTTATTTCCACTTGCAAATACATTTCCAGAATGGCTGCAACTCTTTTCCCCTATGGTACCCTTAAAAATTCATGACCTTTTACATAAAATTAAATAACCTATTTCTACAGCATGGGACAGTTACTAAGGTTTTTCCAATAGGGGCCCCAAATTAATAAAATTTGAGCTGCGCATTTTCTGTTGCCTACAAATATTTTAATAAGCAAAGATAAAGTTCAAGTCTTTGCCCACAAAGTGTTAGCGGCGCCTTACAGAAATCTGGTGTTACGAGGTTATTCAGAGTTCAAAATGGGGTTATTCTATTGTCATTAGGGGAAAAAAAAAAAGACCCAAACAGTTTATTTTTTTCCCAAATAAACAGTATGCACACAGACATCTGATGTGTGTCACATATATGAATATTGCAGTCGAGATTTCAGATAACATGAAAGGTATTCTATGTTCAGGTAAATTGATTCAGAGGTAGTTTTTGTCAGTTATACTTTGCAAGCAAAAAAACATGCCTTTCTTCACGCTAGACTGCTTTATTGTTTATAAAACATCACTTAGCTCTGTGTCTGCTCTAGAAAGGGAACTGTCTCTGGTGAGTCACATGTAATACACTATCAGTCTAGCCACTAACATTTTTAACTATAAGTCTACAGTCATAAGATAAATAAGCAATGAATATGTTGAATATACATTAAATCTTGGGGGTTTGTTGTTTTGGGGGGTTTTTTTGTCTTGGTTTGGTTTGGGATGGGCTTTTTCTCCCCTAAAAGCAGAAAAGATGGTAGGACAAGTTATCATATGAGACACTGAAAGAAGTCATGTTGACACTAACAAAGGACTTGCTGAATTTTTAGCCCCTAGCCACTTGTATATTCAACTGTTTGCCGAGGAAGTCTGCAGAATTGAAGCCATACCAGGCAGAGTCCAAAATTAATTGGGTTTGGACACTGTTCTGAAGAGGAGGGCCTGTACCACCTCTGGATTTTCAGCTCAGTGCAGACTGCAGGCTGATCTCAGTAACACAGCTAGCAAGTCAAACATTTTAATGAAAAATAATAACTGTAACTGCTTATAAGTGGCCTGAAATAACAACCAATGCTATTAACCAGTGACTCACACACTGCAATTATCTTACAATGAAATGGATCATTTAAAATAGAGCTATAGCTCTTACTAAGTAATTTCTAAAAATCACCAATTAAAATGTCTATATTAGATTACTTCGATTATAACTGGCAAATATTTCTCCTTTTTCACTTCAAAATTACAATAGTATTTACCCCAATTACTTCAACTTTTTAATCTTCCCTCAGCACACATAAAAATTTGCCCTACATCAGCATATGTGCTTTCTGAATGAATCCTCAGCACAGTGTTCCCCCACAGCTCTTTTTTCACTGCCTGGCTCCATATGCACAGACTTCCCCATTTTGAAGTTTCAGGAAGCAGCAGGTTCATGGATTCAGGGTCTGCGCACAAGTGAATTCATATGGTAATCGCGCACCTTCATGAAGTCTTAGATAAAAGACACATTCATCTTGACTAATATGGCAACTAACAACAGCAACTAATGGAAACAATTTTGTCACTTTTCAGGGAATACACACTGCCCATTGCAAAGAACAGAATAGACTTTTTGTGGACTGAACATAGCCAGAATGGGTAGAATGATGTTACCTGAGCATCTATCTCCACAAACTTACTTAGTTTCAGAAATTCATTAGTTTTCTCTGAGGTAATATTTCACCATCCTTCTGGATGACAGACTGCTGTCAGTTCTCAGAAGTTCTCGTGGATCATACTTCTGTGTAATTAATGCACTTTTTACACTTTTTATATGTTTCTGAAAACCATTATTCTAAAGGATAGGAAGAGCTATTTTGAGAATTCCTTCAGTGCTTCCTGTGTTCATCCAGCGTCAGAATCTGCCAAGTAGTGAAAGGTTCCCCAGTGAAATCTAAGGATACCTTCTTTACCATGTTCATGTCTGTAGGCATTCTAGAGAAGGCTAAAGCGCATTTATGTGTATTCCCTACGAAACTTAACAGAAAATAAGTTGTTTCATTTTCTGGAATATATTTGAAAATTATATTACAATTGTTACTTAAAGGAATAACAATAAGAAAAATCTTCTGGAAATTATATAGGTCAAGTTCTTTTGGTTTAATGCTCATTATTCTGCTTATATGTTTTTCTTTTGGGAGAAGGGGAGGTTGTGTGGTGGTCTTTTTCCTGTTAGCATGTTGCCTAAGACACAGGTGAAAAATCTAGTGGGAAAACTTATGATAGAATAAGACACTAGTTATAGTTTTCCTCCATTATTATATTTACATTTTTTTTACTTTCTACTTTTTCAGGTATTCGGGCACTTCAGATAAAGATTAAGAATGATCAATGAAATTATATAAACAACTGCTACAAGACAGACAATGCTAGTCATGAGTAAGTGAAAAGTTCTATGAGAAATAAACCCATGTGCCATGGTTTTAAGTACTTTGGGTCTTCAAGAAAAAACTCAACAGAAAGAAAGCAAATGTATCCTGAAGAGCCTGCATATCTTCTCCACAGCTATAACAAAGATTAGCTCACTAAATGTTAAAATAAAGAGTGTTTAGGTGTTGGGATACCAGAGAAACGTAGGCAATTCATTATGAGCTGTAGACAAGAGAAATAGGATTTGGACTTTCTTAATCTGCAACTGTATCTACTTTTGCAGTACATAAGCTACCTCGCATGAAGAGTTGGGCTTAGAAAATTGGAAAAAGTCATCTCCATGTGCATCCAGGCATGTGTCTTAAAAAACCCACAGAGTAATAGTAGGCTATAGCTTTCTTTCAAAAACCAGAATAGGAAGAAATCATATGGCAATTAGACTTTTGTGAAGTCTTGCCTGTGAGGCCCAAAATTAGACTTTTGTGAAGTCTTGCCTGTGAGGCCCAAACTTCTCTGACAACTGATAGTCTTTCTACCTCTTTCTACCTTGTAACTGAATGGGCAGGTGATGTGGTTAAGAAGAGTGTTCCACATCCAGTTTTAAAAGTAGGTAGCAACCAAAAATCATTTAAACACATGAATGATAACTTTAAAAGTGATTGGATGTAGGATATGATAAAAGCACCTAAAAACCATCAATATGGAAAGCTGAGCAGAATGGTTTCAATGTGAGAAATGGAGACTTCTATTTCCAGCATCTTGTTCTCAAACTGGTGCTTTGAAAAACAAGTGATAATGTATCTGAGGGCCAGATCCTCAAAGGAAGATGAATGCTTTGCCTCCTGGAAATCAAAGGAATTGAAGGGTTGAATATTTTTGAGGAGTTGCAGCAGCAAAATTTAAAACTGAGATATCACCTTGTTCTAGTTATTTAGCTCTATTTACTGCAGGGGAGCTACCACTGAGTGAGAATAAGTGAAACACATCTGCGCAGATCCTAACATCTA
The DNA here is from genome assembly GCA_022605575.1 of Laterallus jamaicensis coturniculus. Classification (NCBI taxonomy): domain Eukaryota; kingdom Metazoa; phylum Chordata; class Aves; order Gruiformes; family Rallidae; genus Laterallus; species Laterallus jamaicensis. The sequence continues at coordinate 2,218,982 of JAKCOX010000062.1, forward strand.
AACAATAGGAAAGGTGATTTTCTTAAGCATATTGCGCACCAGTTACCTAATGGCAATACAAGGTTCTCAGCAAGAGATTAAGAATCAGACTGGGAAAGCACTTTCTTTTAACACATCTTCCTTCTCCACAAATCACAACCTGAAACTACTTAGCTCAAAAGTCATCATAAAACAGCTCTCAGGAAAGTTGCCCAATAAAATATTGAATCTAAGCCACTCCTCCATTAAGGTTTATAGACTCTGTATTATTTTAAATTCGTACATGCCTGACTTTAATATTTAGTAATACAGAAAATATACACAAGAGAAACAGTATTGATATGATAGAGAACTCTTCGTCACCATGCGCCTTGACCTGCTGAACTAAAGCTGACAGCCAGTCAGCTGCAAACATTCAGCTGCACTTCCCTATAAAATACAGAAGCATGAGTACTAGGTCCATTGGCAGACTATACTAACTTCACTGTCATTTGGCCTATTTCCGACTGCAGACTCCAAACATTATTCACCCTGGAGGCTTCAGGGTCTGTCTGATGTTTTCCTTTGTATCCTAGCACAGTGGAGGTTTCACAACGGATTATTTTAACTTGATAATCTGAATAGTGATCTAATAGGGGACAGCTGTGGCATCTGAGTCCCAGGGCCATTTATTGTCAATTACTATGAAGCTGAAACATATTCCCTTCATTCTTTACTTGACCTATCTTTAAATAAAGGACAACACTCTGCGGGGGAGGGGAGGGAGCGGGAAATAAATCTATGGCAAAGACCAGTGAAATGAACCTAAACAGAAAAACTATGAGGAAACTTCAAGATTAATTAATGAAAGACTAAGGATAATGAATCTTTGTGATGTGAAGACAACTGATAATAAAAACAACATTTGATCATTTACGGAGCCCTAAGGGAGATTACAGCAGAAATGCAAACTGTCAGACTTAAACCAAGCATTACAGTTAGAACCATAGCTGTATTTCTCTGTTAGCCACTCTGGGTTTTAGTTTTTAAATTATTTTTAATGAAACCTTATGCTTCCAGAAAGTAGAGTCTTAAAAAACATCTGTGGGAAGGTCAGCTGTGAGATGTGAAACTCAGTATCGCATAGTGTGGAGCTAGAGTCTGCATGCACCACTTCGGAGCTAAAGATGTGAGACTAAGCAACAGCACTGCAGTGGCAATGCTTGTGGCTGGACATCACAGAGTGGTAGCTGACACCACAGTTTGGTTTTCATGCCTAGAATCCAAAATACTTTTTGTAACTATATCAGTATAGAAGAGAAAAAATTCACCTTTGATATGTTAATGTAATGTCTAAATATTGCTATGGCTTTGACAACCACAGCAACAACAAAATAAATTTAGAAGTCTTATTATGCTTAAAGAGTATTTGAAGTGACACGATATTGAAGTGTCATATGAAGTCCATTAAATATTGCATGCCAGCAAATGCATACGTTCAGGGTACTTGATTCAAGAAACTGAAATATACCATGTTTTAAGAGGAGAAATGACATCACATCATTGATTCCACACATGAATCATCAATATATTGATGAATGGACACCGAGATGGATCAGCTTGTATTCTTTCAGAGAAGTCTAAAACATAGATAAAGAAAATGAGGTTGAGATCAGCCAATGAATCAAAAAAGGCTTCAGGCATTAGTTTAAATCACTTATGATAAGACCAGTATATTCAGACATAATTTTTCTGTAATAAGAAGCTCCAAAAAGTTAGTATCCATCCAGATACATCCAGATTAATACCCATTAATCATGGCCCTCTGTGCCAAATCATCAAAAAACTTGTTTGCCAGATTCATTATCCACTCATCCATACTGCACTATCTCAGCTTGTGTTCAAGCATATTATGGGAGATGATGTCAACAGCCTTGCTAAAGTTGAGATAAATGACATGTACTGTTCTCCCCTCATCCAAAACCCCAGTAATTTTATTATAAAAGGCAAAGAGGTTCGTCAGCTATAATTTATCTCTAGAAAATCCTTACTGACTACTCCCAATAATTTTTGTCTCTTTCCCACGTGCAGAAGGACATTCCAAGCTTTTCAAGGTTTTCATGAATGTGGTAGTTTAACTGAAAGCAGGGCTTCAGAACATGTAGCAGTTACTCCAGGAGACAAATAGAAAAATGAAAGCCCCCATTTCTTCCCCCTATCTCTCAGATTCTTATTGCTGAGCAGATGTCACATGGTATAGAATGTCCCTTTGGTCAGCTGGGGTGAACTGTCCTGGCTGTGCCTGTCACAGTTTTGCAACAGGCAAAGGGGAGTGATAGACCAACTTTGGTGGGTGTCTGGCCTCCAGCGAGGGCTAAACCACCACAGAGCCCCATCTCAAGATCTTGCACACCCCCAGCCTACTGCGGATGGGATATGAATGTTGGAGGGACAGCCCTGCTGTGTGCCAGGACTGGTCAGTAACAGCCCAAATCCCATGGTGTTACCAACACCTTGCTGGTGACCGATGCACAGCAGAGCGCTGTGAGGGCTGCGGCAGGGAAAATTAGCTCCAGCTCAGACAGACCCAATGCAATGAAAGTTACTCCACATATTTCCAGGGCTTGAAGTCAGGCTTAGCAATGTGTATTTGCCTAGATAATTTCTTGGTTTTTCTCACTTTTTCCTTTTGCATGGGTTTCCAGTACGGTCTTACGTCATTTCTACTGAGATTTATTGTTTTCCTCTCCAGTTTCCTTTAAAACAGAACCAGTGTATTCACAAATTAGAAAAACCAGTAATAGAGCCATGCACTATTTAGATTACAGAATGATTCCTTGTTTATTACCGCTTCCATCCTAAAGAAATTTGCCACCAGTTGACAAAACTCTAAATATTTTTCTTTTCATTGACAGAAACCCTTCTTCTGAATTAGATGACTAACTAATATTGACGACTATAAAGGCATTTTCATGTTTTTCCAAACTACCCTTTGGCAAAAAAAGTGCTTGCTGGAAACCATTTCAAAGTACACACAATCTGATAATTCAAAAATTCTGATTTCATGTGTCATGGACAGTTATTTTAAAAACCCCAAAGAACAAACCAAACCAAACCAAACCAAAACAAACCCAAAGAAACAAAGAAAACCTGTCTTTAAGGCTTGAATGTTTGTTCAATGGAAAGTGCTATCACCACAAGCAATCCCCCTTAATTTCTTATAAAGCTAGAAAAAGATATTCACAGGAATTGTCACTTACAAAGGTTCTGAAAATTTTTTATTTTTGGACCACCAAGAAAGAGTGCACTTTTGAAATGTTGTACAATGTAATGAGTCAATTCCTTAACGTAACATAAAACTAATCTTTTTTTCCAAGTCTACAAAGCTATGGGAAATCTGCCAACGAACTAAATGCAGGGACTGGGATAAATAAAATTGAATTTATTAGTCCTAAATCTTTGTCCTTTTTAATTTAATTTTTGCTTTTCCCAGACATAAATATTATCTTGCCCTTCAATTTTCTGTTGTTTTTTTCATCACACCAATGGGGCTTTTCCTCCCTTCCCCTTTCTTTCCTTTCGTCTGTCTTAGTCTCTCATCTCTCAAATGTTTCAGTTTCTGTTTTTCTTGCCTTTAATATTCTTCTATGCCCTTCCCAGTTCTTTTTGCCAATGGTACCTCATGCTCCATCCTTTTCTGAGTCTATGTTTCCTTCTTTTATACTCACGTATACAAACCAAATATGAAGGCAGTGCCAGACATAGCCATGACATGCTCATTAAGGAGGGAATGCGTAGGAAATGTGTATGAAGCTGCTTCTTTATCCATAATAGTTTGGATAAACAGAATATTGCTTTTAAAGAAGAAATAATGTAGCAATTCTAATTAAGCCTAATAGTTTAATGAAAAACTTGTTAAAATAGGATGTCTAATTTGAAGCTTTGTAAAGCTTCACAAACAATCCTGTCTATTTTTTCTGGAGTGCAATGGCTAAAACTGCAGTATTTCCTCATTCCAAAAGAGGTGCTTGCACACAAATTATATATAAATACATTCTCTAGTTTGCTACCCCTTCCTTACATAAAAACATTAAAGCTATGACTAGCATTTTTCTATTTTCCATAAAGAATGAAAATTTTTATAGTCCTCCAATTTAATTTCTTGAATTGCCAAATGCCTTGGAAATATTTATCATGATCATGTCTCCAATTAGAGAATATAGAAAACAGTATATATTATATACATAAGTAATACGTATATATTATATATGTGTATATATATATATATGTATCTAATATGTATGTATTAGATATATAACATATTTACATTATTATTTTCTATATAAAAATATCGGAAACAAAAAGGTAATTGATAGAAGTGGCTCAATGAATCGAGAAACTCAAATGAAGTCATCTGACACTAAGCTGGAATTTCAAAAGTATTTAGGGTCTGTTCCCAGGAGCACCCGTAAATGCTATGTTATAGTGAAATTTACTTTCATAATTAGCATAAATTATATAAACTTTATTCTTTTAAAACTATCCTTAATTTTTCAGTGATGAAGATATTTTAAGTTTATATAATATATAGACCAGGAAAAAATTATGCCGAGAGTTTGTGAGTTATAAGAACAACCAACAGCTTAACTTGGGTAAGTGATAATGTTAAAAATCTGTTTCAGTCATACTCCAAATAGACTTAAATGTCTCATCTTGTATCCCTTTACTCAATAGAAGAAATGTAAATGTTGCAGGTGCACACAATTACACTACTTGTCCTTCTGCCAAACCACCATCTAAAACATGACTGAAGATTGCACACATCATTACAAAAATAGCTGGTTTTTTTTATTTCGTTAATATTCATTTTTCCAATGTAATCACTTCAGCTATCACAAAGCATTTTTTAAAAATGGAGGGCAGAGAGTTGCAAGCTCAGGGATTTATCAGAGGTAAATTGAAGGAGTGTGTCTACCTCGAATGATGAAGAAAAATATTTCACAGAATCACAGAATCACAGAATCTTAGGGGTTGGAAGGGACCTCAAGAGATCTTCGGGTCCAACCCCCCTGCCAAAGCAGGCTCCCTACCTCATATTACATAGATAGGCGTCCAGACGAGACTTGAATATCTCCAGAGAAGGAGACTCCACCACCTCCCTGGGCAGCCTATTCCACTGCTCCGTCACCCTCACTGTGAAAAAGTTCTTCCGCATGTTGGTGCGGAACTTCCTGTGCTCCAGCTTACAGCCATTGCCCCTAGTCCTGTCCCCACTGACCACTGAAAAGGAGCTGGCCAATTCCCCCTGCCACCCATGTCTAAGATACTTGTAAACACTAATTAGGTCCCCCCTAAGTCTTCTTTTTTCCAGGCTGAACAGACCCAGCTCACTCAACCTTTCCTCATAGGGGAGATGTTCCAGACCCCTAATCATCTTTGTCGCCCTTCTCTGGACTCTCTCCAGAAGGTCCCTGTCTTTTCTATACCAGGGAGCCCAGAACTGGACACAGTATTCCAGGTGGGGCCTGACCAACGCAGAGTAGAGGGGGAGGATCACCTCCTTCGACCAGCTGGACACACTCTTCCTGATGCATCCCAGGATCCCATTGGCTCTCTTGGCTACCAGGGCACACTGCTGGCTCATAGCCAACCTGTCATCAACCAGGACCCCCAGGTCCTTCTCCATAGAGCTCTTCTCCAACAGGTCATCCCCCAGCCTGTACTGATACAGTCGGTTATTCCTCCCCAGGTGCAAGACTTTGCACTTGCTTTTGTTGAATTTCATTAGATTTCTCCCTGCCCAGCTCTCCAGTCTGTCCAGATCTCGCTGAATGGCAGCGCAGTGTTCCTGCGTGTCAGCCACTCCTCCCAGTTTTGTATCATCGGCGTACTTGCTGAGGGTGGATGCTATTCCCTCATCAAGGTCGTCAATGAAGATATTAAACAGGACTGGACCCAACACTGAGCCCTGGGGAACACCGCTAGTCACAGGCCTCCATTCAGATTCTACTCCACTGATCACGACCCTCTGAGCCCGGTCTGACAGCCAGTTCTCAACCCACCTCACTGTCCACTCGTCTATCCCTTGTTTCCTCAGCTTCTCTATCAGGATGTTGTGGGAGACAGTATCAAAAGCTTTGCTAAAGTCGAGGTAGATGACATCCACTGCTCTCCCTCCATCCACCCAGTTGGTAATAACATCATAGAAGGCTATGAGATTGGTCGAGCACGATCTCCCCTTGGTGAATCCATGCTGACTATTCCTCATGACCTTCTTCTCTTCCAATTGTTTGGAGATGGCATCCAAAACAAGCTGTTCCATCACCTTTCCAGGGACAGAGGTGAGGCTGACTGGCCTATAGTTACTGGGATCCTCCTTCTTGCCTTTTTTAAAGACTGGAGTGACATTGGCTATCCTCCAATCTTCAGGCACTTCTCCTGTAGTCCAGGATCTGTCAAAGATGATAGAGAGCGGCTCCGCAATCACCTCCGCCAGCTCTCTCAGCACACGTGGGTGTATCCCATCCGGGCCCATGGATTTGTGTGCATCCATTCCTTTGAGTCGCTCCTGGACCACCCCTACCTCTACTAGAGGGGAGCCATTCGTTCCCCAACCACTCCTACTTACATCTGGGATCTGTGAGTCCTGAGAAGCCTTCGGAGTAAAGACCGAGGCAAAGAAGGCATTAAGTATCTCCACCTTCTCATCATCTCCCGTCACCAAGACACCCGCCTCATTCAACAAGGGACCTACATTATCCCTGGTCATCCTTTTACTATTTACATACCTGAAAAAGCTCTTTTTGTTGTCCTTTATGTCCCTTGCCAGCTTAATTTCTAAGCAGGCCTTAGCCCTCCTAGTTGCATCCCTACAGGCCCTGGCCACATCCTTATATTCATCCCATGATCTCAGACCCTGTTTCCACAGTTTATAGGTTTTCTGCTTCCCTTTGAGTTTACTCATAAGTTCCCTGCTTATCCACGCAGGTCTTCTACCTCTCTTTCCCGATTTCTTACTCAAAGGGATGCACCTATTCTGTGCTTGGAAGAAGTGCTGTTTGAATGTTAGCCAGCACTCGCAGGCTCCCATTCCTTCAAACAGAGCAGCCCATGGGATAGCCCCTATTTGATTTCGGAGGAGATCAAAGTTAGCTCTTCCAAAATTCAGGGTAGCTATCCTACTTTTTGGCTTGCCTCTTCCACTCAGGATCTTGAACTCGACCATTTCATGGTCGCTTTGTCCTAAGCTGCCCCCGACCTTCACTTCACTGACGAGCCCGTCCTTGTTAGTAAAAACAAGGTCAAGCATCCGCCCTCCCCTAGTAGGTTCCTGCACCATCTGTATCAGGAAGTTGTCTTCCATATACTGCAGAAATTGTCTGGACTGCATACGACTGGCCGTATTGCTTGCCCAGCAAATATCTGGGTAGTTGAAGTCCCCCATAAGGACCAGCGCCTGCGATCTTGAGGCTACTTCCAATTGCTTATAAAATTCATTATCAACCCGCTCCTCTTGATCAGGGGGCCTGTAGTACACACCCACGACTATGTCACCCAAACTGGCCTGCCTTTTAATTCTTACCCACAAGCTCTCGGCAAGCGGTTCATCCCTACCCAGGTGGAGCTCAATACATTCTAGGTGCTCTCTAACATAAAGAGCAACTCCTCCACCTCGTCTCCCTAGTCTATCTTTCCTAAAAAGCACGTAGCCATCCATGGTAGCATGCCAGTCATCCAGGCTGTCCCACCACGTCTCAGTGATCGCAATGAGATCGTGGCCCTGTGACTGCACAAAGATCTCTAATTCTTCTTGTTTGTTCCACATGCTACGTGCGTTTGTGTATAGGCATTTTAGTGGGGCAGCAGATCCAGATATCCCCAACAGCTCACTGCGAGATTTTCGATAGGGGGTGGGCAAAAACTGCTCCACCGAGGAGTTCATGGGGTAGTCCACAGAGTTATCCCTACTCTCGTGTGGAGCAACATCCCCAAGCCTGCAATTGTGCTGTTGGCATTTATCTATTTCCCCCAGCAACTCGTGCTGTGTCTCCCAAAGCATCTGCCTTACCCCAGCAGCCTTTGTAATATCCCCTTCCCCCTTCCTAACTAGTTTAAAGCCCTATCAATGAGCCCTGCCATCTCCTGAGCAAGGATCCGCTTTCCTCTATGGGACAGGTAAGCCCCATTAGCAGTACTCATGTCCGGAGCAGAGTACACCATCCCTTGGTCAAAAAACCCAAATTTGAAAAGGATTTGATGCAGGCTTAATGTCCAGACGGTCATCAATGACCTCAGGCGTTCCTCAGAGCTCTGTGTTGGGACCAATAATTTTTAATATGTTCATCAATGACATAGACTATCTATGCATTAACTCTGCAGTGCCAGTTGTTCCACTTCCACTGCTGTTACCATGCAAACAGAGCATTTGCCACCATGTGTGAGCCAGTATATTTGCCACCTTTTTATGCATCCAGCAAAGGATGGAAATTCTCCTTAGCTCTCATTTTGTTGCTAATACATTTATCGAAATATTATTTTATTGTCTTTTACAGCAGTAGTCAGATTCAGTTTTAGCTGGGCTTTGGCACTTCTAATGTTGTCCCTGCATAACCTCACAACATCCTTGTACTCCTCCTGAGTTGCCTTCCCCTCCTTCCAATGTCAGGACTCATACAGAATCATCGAATCATAGACTTGTTAGGGCTGGAAGGGACCTTAAAGGTCATCTAGTTCCAACCCACCTACCATAGTCAGGGACACCTCTCACTAGACCAGGCTGCGCAAGGCCCCATCCAACCTGGCATGGAGGGAGCATCTACCCCTTCAGTGGGCAACTTGTTCCAGTGGCTCACCATCCTCATAGTGAAGAAGGCCACTGTAAGATCTCCCCGGAGCCTTCTCTTCACCAGGCAAAACAATTCCAACTCAGCCTGTCTTCATAGGAGAGATGCTCCAAACTTCTAATCACCTTTGTGGCCCTTGTCTGGACCCATTCCAACAGTTCCATGTCCTTCTTATGCTAGGGATTCCAGAACTGGACACAGTACTCGAGGTGGAGTGTCATGAGAGTGGAGTAGAGAGGTAGAATCACTTCCATTGGCCTGCTTTCCATGCTCCTGTTGATGCAGCCCAGGATATGTTTGGCCTGGGCTACAAGCACGCATTGGCAGCTCATGTCGAGCTTTTCATCCACCAGCACTCCCAAGTCCTTCTCTGCAGGGCTGCTCTCTATCACTTCATCTCCCAGCCTGTATTGATGATGAGGATTGCCCTGCCCCAAGTGCAGGACCAGGTTCAGGTCTGGGCAGTGTCTCTGTATTCATTCCAGGATATGCATCCCTTGTTCAACTGCCTGTGCATTTCCTTCTTACATTTTAGTTTGACCAGGAGGTTCTTACTGAGACAGGCTGGTCTTAAATATGATTACAGACAAATCTACAATACTTTCTATTCATACGTGAAAACTATTTCAAACTATATTTTTCTTCCTGCCACTTAGCTTTACCACAGAACCCATCCTGGATTTGGCACACTTCTCCAAATAAGCTATGGAATACATTCTACTTTTCCATTCTTTATATATACTTTCTTTCCAAATTATTTTCTTGGCTGATTTAAAAGTCTTCCAGCTAACTAGAAAGCACAGCCTGTAAAGTGATGCACTTATGAAGGAAAGGCTTAATACATAAACCCTTGGGCTCCTTTTCCTCAAAAAGGTTATCTAAAGTTAATTTTAATAAACTTTACTTGGAAAAAGTTCCAGAATGTACTTTACAAAATACAGTACATTCTCTTCTTTTCAAAATATTGATTTTTTTTCTACTCTGCAAAGAGGCCAACTTGCTATTTGAGCTTAGTTCAGGAGACTTCAATTAAACCTTGAGGCCATCACATTTTCAATCCAGTACTGCATTTCTAAATGCAGTGATGCAGCATAGCAAATGAAAAAAAGTGAAGTCTTCCTACCTATCCAAAAAAATAAAAATAATTTTAAAAGCTGTACTGTTAGTCAAACGTCAGGGTATCATAATTTAAAGGCATCCAATTTACAGGAAAACTCATAGATAAGTGGTTATGTAAAATAGTTGTAGCTTATTAGGATTGTAATCTTCTTCTCTGCCTTGTCTTCTCACAAACTGCATCTTGAAAGCTGTTAAGATTAGAACTTTTAGTGGCAATTAATGACATCTTATTGAGATATTGCACATTCAGAAATCAGTGTATGATCAAAAAATTCCTAAGATCCCATAAATTTTAGCTGAAATTTAAAAGGACAACAGCAGTGGTCAAACTAACGTATCAAATATAACTTTAGGTTTATAAATACATTTTTTATTGTCCACGTTGTTAAATGTGTTTTATAGACTAAAGGACACGACCAAATAGTATGAAAAACCACTCCGAAATAAAAGAGAACAAACCATTCTAAACTGCATGTCACACTCCTTTATTAAAAGTCAAAACATTAATACACTCCTACATTTCTTGTTGAAACTATTCTGGACATACACAAAAATAATAGACATGTTCCCAGAAATAGTAATCAGCTTGTGAATGATTCATTAACTATCATGGAGCTACAATTGGTGATAAATGTGTACTTCAGTAACATCCTGGCCAGCTTTACTGAATATATGTTTATACTTTACTTGTTGGAAGTACTTTCCATCTGACTGATTGTCTATGATATGACAGTATTTTCAATTAACATCTTCAAGTAAAATACTACATTGTCTTTTTAAAGACATTAAAATTTCATTAACTTTTCATATTGTTTTATTTTTCTATTAATTTAATTACTTAGATATATTGTTTTCAAAAAGAATGAGAAATTAATCTCTCAAAGAATTACAGAATACTATTTAGTACATCTTAGGATAGCCCTTTTCAGCTTGCTATGGATATATTTGATAGAAAACCAAATCCTACTGTAACTGAGAGTGAACTTGATGGAACTGTTCCTCTTCTGACTGGGTAAGAATAATGCACCATATAATAACTCACCAATAATTCTCAGCTTCCTGCAAGTAACCCTGTCTAAAACCCAACTCCTTCACTTGTCGCACAGGAAAACATTAAAGCTTCACTATCCACTGCTTCCTCTGTGAAGAAAATCCCGACACTTAAACTCTGAAACTCATAACAACTGCTGCAGAATCCCACTGAGAACCCACACAGAGAGCTTCAGTAATAAAAACTAATCAGATCTATTAATTTTTTTGCTGTGTTTTCATAACCCTAGACATCATAAATCCTGAATGCTTTCCCCAGCATTAATTTTCTAGCATTATTTTTCTCCTCAGCTAATACACTGGTATTTTAAATCAATGCTAACTTTATTCCGCTGATAAACTAATAATTCAAAACATACCTACTCACAGTATATCCAAAATATAAACTGTTCTTTCCATAAGAATACTATAAGGGTTTCTTTGATACTATTTACACAAGCAAAATGTAGTGGTTGTTACACATTTTTTGTATGTACTTTCAGAAATAACTACATGTTTATTTGAAATGGTACTTTAAATGGACCTGCTCTTAAAGATGTAAGGAACACATCACTTGAAGATCAATTCTCATTAAAGATATATGGGATTAAATCCTGATAACAAGGTGCTGCTTTTTTTTGTTTGGTTGATTTTGTGTTTTGGGGGGTTTGAGTGTGTGTGTGGGGTTGTTGTGGGGTTTTTTCCTTAGTATGTAGTAACTCCTAGAAGCTTAGTGTAAAGATTTTTAGAAGTGTCAAAATGAGATATAGACAAATTCATAAAGAACTTGGACAAAGATATACAATAATTAAAAAATGAAAATTCAAAATTTTGAACTCAGCAGAGCTGATCAAATCTTCTTTGTTTCTGCTCCTGGTTTGTGATTTGTGCTACCACAATATTAACAAACTTTGAAAATATAATTTGCACTGATCCAATACAAAACTCTCTCATCCATTTCCTGTAATTATTTGAACAAGTATTTAATCTAAAGTTCAGGAATTAGCAAATTACATTAAGGTAAACTCTTTGATATGTTGCAATCAAATAAACTTTAATATTTGCTTTTTGCTAGTGTGCAAGTTTTCCTATTCTATCTACCTGAACAAAAGGTAGGAAATAGGAAACAAAGCAACAAGATTTACTTTTCACTTACCATTTTAACATCTAAACATTATTCAAGTCGCTCCAAACATATGCTTGCAGAGGGGAAGTGAGTTTCTTTTGTGTTGACCTGTACTTGTTACTTCAGCAACAAGTAAGGTATGATTGAGAGCAAAAAGGTTTTGATCTGCTAATCCCTTTTCTCTTTCTGAAGACATTTGGGTAGAAAGGTTAGGAAAATCGTTACTTTTTTCTGACCTTCAGTCAAAAGATATTTATATACAGGTCTCCTTAGGTCAAAAACATAAGCTAGTTTCAATTTGCTGTGAGACATAAGCAACACCCAAGAGAAAAAGGACAGGATAGAACCATATGTATCTATTGCTAATTTGGCATTTCAGAAAGACACTGAATAACAAACATTTCCTCCTTTATCTAGCCATTCCACCTGTGATACTTCACAACTGAGTGAATAAATCACAGGTTTCAACCTACACCAAATCCAAAAATTCTTGGCATGCTTATTTTCCAAAAGGTACCAAAGCACATCAGTGGGGATAGTCAAAATCTGAATTCCAGATTCAAAAGTAGTAATCTTATCAAAAGTATTGTGTTTTTATAGTAGATATACAAATCCAAAACCCTGCTTTATCCCATGCTAAATCCTAGGCTGTTTTTTCATTAGTTATGTAGAGCTCTAATATGCCCATAAAATAAACAGTTAGAAAAGGCGATTGTGTGAATCAAATCGGGTAATAATTGCACTTTCTTAGGTTTTACCAAGTACAGTGGTTTAACCCCAGCCCGTACCTAAGCACCGCATAGCAGTTCACTCATGCCTCCCCACCTGAACGGGATGGGGGGGAGAAGGGGGAAGAAGGGAGAAAAACCTGTGGGTTGTGATAAAGACAGTTCAACAAAGGAAGATGATGATGATGATGATGATGATGATGACGACGATGACTACGACATAAAAGGTATGCAGAAGTGCAATTGCTAACCACATGCAGAAAAAAAACCCAAAAAATGAAAAAGAGAGCTTGCTTTCTCCAAGCAGGGATTCTACCTCCTGGTTAACTGGCCTACCTACATAGGGAACATGACATTACATGGTATGGACATGGTGTGGCCAGGCTGGGTCAGCTGTCCTGGTTGTGTTCTCCCAGCTTCTGCACCTGGCAGGTCATGAGAAGCTAAAATGTCCTTGACTCAGTATCAGCACTACAACTGCCTAGCAACAACTAAAAACATGAGTAGCATGGAAAACAAACAGGAAGAATTAGAGATCTTCGTGCAGTTGCACAGCCACGATCTCATTGCAATCATGGAGACGTAGTGGGACAGCTTGGATGACTGGCACGCTGTCATGGATGGCTATGTGCTTTTCAGGAAAGACAGGCTAGGGAGGCGAGGTGGAGGAGTTGCTCTTTATGTCAGAAAGCAGCTGGAATGTATTGAGCTCCACCTGGGGAAAGGTGAACCATCAGTCGAGTGCTTGTGGGTAAGAATCAAGGGTAACGCTAGTATGAGTGACACTGTTGTGGGTGTGTACTATAGGCCCTCTGATCAAGAGGAGCAGGCTGACAGTGCTTTCTATAAGCAACTAGAAGTAGCCTCGAGATCTCAGGCACTTGTCCTTATGGGGGACTTCAATTATCCAGATATTTGCTGAGCAAGCAATACAGCCAGTCGTATGCAGTCCAGACAATTTCTGCAATGTGTAGAAGACAATTTCCTGCTACAGATGAGGCAGGAACCTACAGGGGGAGGACCTTGGAGCACCTACAGGGTGCTGGACCTTGTTCTTACTAACAAGGATGGGCTTGTTAGGGAGGTGAAGGTCGGGGGAAGCTTAGGACAAAGTGACCACAAAATGATAGAGTTCAAAATCCTGGTTGGAAGAAGCAAGCCAAAAAGCAGGATAGCTACCCTGAATTTTGGAAGAGCTAACTTTGATCTCCTCTGCAACCTACTAGGAGCTATCCCGTGGGCTATGCTGTTAGAAGGAAAGGGGGGCTGTGAGAGCTGGGTAACATTTAAACAGCACTTCTTCCATGCACAGGACAGGTGCATCCCTTTGAGTAAGAAGTCAGGAAAGAGAGGCAGAAGACCTGCGTGGTCATGAGCAGGGAGCTCATGAGTAAACTCAAAGGGGAGCAAAAGATTTATGAACTGTGGAAACAGGGTCTGAGCACCTGGGAAGAATATAGGGATGTTGTCAGGGCCTGTAGGGATGTGACTAGGAAGGCTAAAGCCAACCTGGAAAAGAAACTGGCAAGAGACATAAAGGGCAATAAAGAGTTTTTACAGGTATGTGAATAGTAAGAGGATGACCAGGGATAATGTAGGTCCCTTGCTGAACGAGGCGAGTGTCCTGGTAATGAGGGATGATGAGAAGGTGGAGATACTAAATGCCTTCTTTGCCTCGGTCTTCACTCCAAAGGCCCCTCAGGACCCAAAGATCCTGGATGAAAATGGGAGTGTTTGGGGAACGAAGAGCTTCCCTCTAGTTGAGGTAGGGGAGGTCCAGGAGCTGCTCATAGGGATTAATGCACACAAATCCATAGGTCTGGATGGGATGTATCCACGTGTGCTGAGGGAGCTGGTGGAAGTGATTGCTGAGCCGCTCTCTATCATCTTCAACAGGTCTTGGTGAACAGGAGAAGTGCCTGAGGATTGGAGGATAGCCAATATCACTCCAGTCTTTAAAAAGGGCAAGAAAGAGGATCTATATGCTATATGCTAGCAACTATAGGCCAGTCAGCCTCACTTCTGTCCCTGGAAAAGTTATGGAACAGCTTGTTCTGGATGCCATCCCCAAACAACTGGAAGAGAAGAAGGTCATGAGGAGTAGTCAGCATGGATTCACCAAGGGAAGATCGGGCTCAACCAATCTCATAGCCTTCTATGATGTCATCACCGGCTGGGTGGATGGAGGGAGAGCAGTGGATGCCATCTACCTTGACTTCAGCAAGGCTCTCGATACTGTCTCCCATGATATCCTGATAACAAAGCTGAGAGAGTATGGGATAGATGAGTGGACAGTGAGGTGGGTCAAGAACTGGCTGTCCGACCGAGCTCAGAGAGTCAGGATCGGTGGAGTAGAATCTGAATGGAGGCCTGTGACTAGCGGTGTTCCCCAGGGCTCGGTGTTGGGTCCAGTCCTGTTTAATATCTTCATTGATGACCTTGATGAGGGAATAGCATCCACCCTCAGCAAGTACGCCGATGATACAAAGCTGGGACAGGTGGCTGACATGCAGGAACACTGTGCTGCCATCCAGCGAGACCTGGACAGGCTGGGAAGCTGGGCAGGGAGAAACCAGATGAAATTCAACAAAAGCAAGTGTAAAGTCTTGCACCTGGGAAGGAATAACCGACTGTATCAGTACAGGCTGGGGAATGACCTGCTGGAGAATAGCTCTGTGGAGAAGGACCTGGGGGACCTGGTTGACGACAGGTTGGCTATTAGTCAACAGTGTGCCCTGGATGTGATCTTCCCCCTCTACTCTGCCCTGGTCAGGCCCCACCTGGAGTACTGTGTCTAGTTCTGGGCTGCCTGGTATAAAAAAGACAGGGATCTCCTGGAGAGAGTCCTGAGAAGGGCTACGAAGATGATTAAGGGCCTGGAACATCTACCCTACGAGGAAAGGCTGAGAGAGCTGGGGCTGTTCAGTCTGGAGAAAAGAAGACTGAGGGAGGACCTAATCAATGTTTACAAATATCTTAGGTATGGGGTGCAGGGGGAATTGGCCAGCCCCTTTTCTTCGGTCTGTGGAGACAGGACAAGGGGCAATGGCTGCAAATTGGAGCACAGGAAGTTCCACACCAACATGCAGAAGAACTTTTTCGCAGTAAGGGTGACAGAGCACTGGCACAGGCTGCCCAGGGAGGTGGTGGAGTCTCCTTCTCTGGAGATATTCACGACTTGTCTGGATGCCTATCTGTGCAGTATGAGCGAGGGAGCTGCTTTGGCAGGGGGGTTAGACCCAATGATCTCTCGAGGTCCCTTCCAACCCCTACAATTCTGTGATTCTGTGAGTATGATTCTCATCCTAAATCCAAAAGACAGTGCTATACCATATATATATAACTCTATCTCAGATGAAATTGGTCACCAAGATTCACAAATACAACAGAGAAAAGTATACCTATATCTGCTTTACCATGAACAGTAGCACACAACTATACTGAAATGCTTAGTATTCTCATAATACATAGTGTTTGGCACTGTTTCTTTGAAACCTTCCAACTTTTCAGGGTTATGCTGTACATTTGTGTGCATTTGAAAAATTACACAACAGAAAATTCTTCTTCAGTAAGCTCAGTCAAGAGGATTAACTAGATAAATCTCAATGACTGAAAGTTAGCAACAATTCCCTTGAAGTACAATACATAACATCATAAAGCTTGAACATTGAACACATATGCAGATATTTTCCATTTGATGCCATTAAAATAATACTTTTGTATATTTTTGTATATTTCTTCACATTTCTTGATCTCCAAAATGTAGGTCTGGCAATTCATGGATTGTTCAGTATCACCTTTATTCTCTGTACTTCTTTCTACTCACAGTGTGCTTGAACAAGCAAGATGGATGGACATAATTTTTCTATGATTGAGGAAAGTATAGAAAGTTTTTGGTTCATAACTTGGGCTCATTCCAGAGTAATTTCTTAGCACAGGAATAAAATTTCATATAGGAATAAAGTTTTATATAAATTCGGATTGTATTTGGATAGAGACAACCAAGCTTCTCAAATTTGTATGGCATGGATCTTCAAATGCATAGATTTTCTCTAGAGATGGTGATAATCTTTTTTTTCAAAATAGATCAAGTAGGATTTCTCCAAGGCTACTTTTTGTGACATTCTCAAGTCCATTTTTTGACAGATTTACCATATGTATAAAACTACCCATACTGTATGTGGCCTATACCTCCAGGTCCCTAATTCATGTTTGTGTCTCTTTTCACTCTGCATTGCTTTCTGGAGTGGTGGTTCATTTTTCACAGCCAAAGCAAGAACAGGCCTTGTGGATTCAGCTGGTTTTGAAAGGTTTAGCTCCAAATGCACAAGAGGAAAGAAATTAAAATGCTGTCCTATCATAGTATCAAAACAAGGATACACTAATTATATTCAGTAGGGGGAAATATAATTTAAAAATTATATGCAGTGCATGATGTCACAGGAAAACATACTATACTGTTTTTTGTATACATCTATTGGATTTTTCTAACTCACTGAAAATAAAAATAAATTATGTTTTCACAACATTAATGAAGATTTGATATCTTTGGCAATATGGGAGCTTGTTTCTTTTCTTTCTCCTCTGTCTCATAAATCTTCCTGAGGAAGATGTAGTTACTTCAATATGTTGTTGATTTTTATACCATTTTTGGGGGCTCAGGATAATGAGTTACAAAAATTATATTGATCTCTTACTAGCTAAGTAAATCTTCCATGACCTTGTATTTTCTTTGCTTCCCCACTACCCCCAGCCCCTTTTGCTTTATTAGTTTTTCTAATACATCCTGGAGTAAGCTGCTTTTTGCATACAGATGATTCAAGCAGACTGAAGATAAAAAAATATGTTACTCATATGCTGCATTGCAATAAATTTCTCAGTACAGGTGTTCCAAGTTCAAGTAAGCTCAATTACTCTGTTGTTCAATTGTACTTTTATCCTTGTATTGATGTTCCTTTACTCCCATTCTTTCTTTTTTTTCTTGAATGAACTCTAGGAGACAGTAGAACAATGGAAGGGGCATTTTAATCCCAGCCTGCATAATAATCTCACTGTGATCTTCTGTAGGGATTCTGCAATCTTAAATTCCCACCAAGATGCATGTAAATAATGCTGTTTCTCCTGACGGAGATATTACTGAGGAACAGAACATGTATTACTGCCCACAGTCATAGAGCACTTCGTTTAATACCATATTTCCATTGGTAGAAGTTTTGATTTTTTGTATGGAATCCCAATAAGGGTTGAAGGACTTCATAGTGATGGAAAGGATTAACTTAAGAACACAAAACCACATACAAAGCTCAAGTATCTGATACCAATAGCAAAGAAAGAACAACATTAAATTTCCAGGCATTATCTTGAAAACTGTAATTTCTTCTATGTTCATACAACTTTTATCTCCTTCCTTCAGCAATCATTCATAAAATCAGTATTTTCCATAATTTAAGTTATTGATAGGTGATGGTGTTCACCTATGTCTTATCCCTATGCGTTTTCTATGTATGCTAAATGAAGTAAAAACATTATTTGGTGTAGGGAGTTTAGACAACTGCAGGTTTATAATAGTGTGGATATACACAATGAATCCTATTTTTCCAAACTTTCCTTACTGAACACAATCAGATTCATCATCAGCTTTATCTCTCCCTTCAAAAGCTATGACACATATGCAAGTATTGAAAAAAAAATCTGAATTATATTAAAATGTAGTCTGTTTTCATACTATCACTCATCTGTGCTTCTCCATCTAAAAATATCATATCAAGACCCTTGGTCAAAAACAAGAACAAATTCTTTCAATACTATTTACCAACTGACTGTTACAGATAAGAGGTAGAAAAATGAAATGTAAATTAGGGGGGGGGGGGGGTTGATGACTTAGATGTTTCCTTCTTGTTTGTAAGTCTCTCTTTTCATCTTTCCTGACAAGACCTGAAAATAATGGATATAGTCCAGAATTCTCTACTTTTCTTTTTTTCTTTTTTTCCTCTCTCTGGCATTATATGTCTAAACTTTGAATAATGACATAGGAGTAAAGACTGTTCTAATTTGCACTTAAACAGATTGAGAGAAAACAATGCCCTTAGAGCAATAATTATTACAGAAACAAATCCACAAGCACTTTTAAGCAGTTTTATTGGAAAAAGTTTACTTCATTTTAATATATAAATCATTAGAAATAATCAGTATTATTGCCACTGAAAGGAAGCTCTAATTTTAAAAAAGACAGATCATACTTATTTTGAAGGCATCTCTAAAACTATAAAGCCAGGCATTTTAAAAATTGGGTAAGAGACTTCCAAGCTACAGTATGAAACATAGAAAAGAGGTAGTCCTTGTTGCCAAACTGACTTATCTGTTAAATAAAAATATAGAATGACTACAAATAGAATATAATATAAATATAAAATATAAATCGAATAAAAATCTATAAATACAAATTAAAAAATAGAAACATCAGCCACTGGGCAAATCAAATTACTTAAAACAGCCACATAAATTTCTTCAGTCTAGTGTCTAGTTTGCATACACAAACATATAATGTTCCCATGGCTCTCATTGATGAGTAGATTCATTCATTGACCTGAAGTAGCATAACAAAAACTGTTCCTGTATTATATATTGCATTTTATTCAGGTCACAAAGTCACAAAGTTCAGCAACTGGAGTGAGACAGAAAGACGTATTGTGAAATTAAATGCTTTTTAATGTCTTTATATGTTTTTACTGGATATATTAACCTGTGTCTGTCTAGCTTTCTGTAAATCTCAATGATTCTTAATGATGTTCACATAAACAAAGGACTCTACTAGCCCAACACAATTTAACGATCAGAGCCTATATACTTTGCCTGTCGATGTTAAACCAAGTTTTGCTGTGTTCTCTCTTGTTATTAAATAATTACATAGAGTTTGCTTTAGCCATATTCTGTTTGTGTATTTATGTTTTGTATCTTCATTTATGTGCTTGTTCCTTACAGATATGAACCTGAAGATACAAAAGTACTTCATATTGAATTCTGGATTGAGGAGAGGGGGGTTAATGATTAGTTTTGGCATTTCTACAACTTCTTGGATTGTAGTGATCAGTCCCATCCATTTTTGTGAGCCACAAATCTTAAAAGAAGCTTATTAATTTCCATAGGGAAAGAGTAGTCCAGATATAGAATTAGTTTCAGGACTGGAACCTTTCTTAATCTATATATTCATTCTGAATCAGTAATCAGTGTTTTCATTTGCTTTTTCTTAATATTTGATAATTCTGCCAATCTTAGAGTTTAGCAGAATAAAACAAATAAATTCTATTAACTTTTTACAGTAATTTTCTATGCTATTAAAAAAGGGCAATAAAAACCCAATAACTCTTAAGGGTATCATATTTTGATTACTATATAAAAATACACAATGTTTGTTTTACATACTTTCTGTATCCTGAGGTAAATATAATTCCAATAAAATGGTTGATCCATGAGAAAAAGCTATGTCAATCTTCCGAAACTGATACAATGCAAAAATACTAAATATCCCCTCTAGGTTTAAAATTTACATTGATCTCCTTTTATCTCACAGACATATTTAAAGTGTTACATATTGTCATTTTGCATACAAACCAGTCCTTAAACAGACACATAGCAGACACTATGCAAGATGCCTATGAGCACTAAACATACAGAGACATAAACTATTATAATTTTTATTTTCTTTCAGAATTTAATCTATTGACCCCAAAATTTTCTGGTTCTAGATCTGCCGCTTTAAAATTGAAGACTTGCCAGCCTATCTGTTTGGAGCTGTGATAGTACTCATGACACAAGAACAGCAGGCTACCTTACTGATTTTCCATCCTGTACCACTAATTAGGAAAGTGAGATGAGATAGCTTTAGGTGTTACACTTCATAGCAGAAGAATTATTCAAAACACTCAAATAAAAGGTGCTCTCATGACTTGTTCTTTCATTGGACTATATCCTGAGGTTACTCCTTCAGTCTTTATTCTGTAAGCTGATCTATTCATGTATATGTCTAGTCACACTGAAAAAAAGCCACTAGGATTGTGGAAACTCAATAGTCCATAAACCAGTGTGATGTGGTTAAGGTTCAAATGGTGATTTTCTGTGTTTATGAAAGGTACAATTTTAAATACAAGTTCTAATTAAATTGTAAAATGGAATCTTGCTTGAATTAGCAGTCAGTAAAGATACAGAAAGTACTTTAAGCAGAAGTATAATTAAAAGATAAAAAATAAAATTGCATCGTATTGCAAAAAAAAGAGCTATAGGAAAAAAATGCCATTTATAAACAGTTTCTATATTGTTGAATGTATATCACATTGCTTTTTACCCAATAGAAAGGAAGTAATCTCTGTTAATGCAAGTAATATTGTGCAAGCTATTGTTGTAAAAGGTCTGCAAGGGATACTGCGCTATGCTTCCCTTTGCCGCAACAGCAATCTGGAAACTAGCCAAAGCAATGTTCCTTTTAAAACTTGCTGTGCTACTATTGTATGCAGGGGTTGGGGGTGAGGGGTGGGAAAAGTACTGAAACTGAAAAGGGTGAATTTTTGAACACTCACAAATTTCAGTCCTGACTGTCCTGGGTTGAGCCCAGCAGCAAGCTATGTTAGCCCTGAGAGTATTCCATACCAATTGCATCATGATCAGACAGGCTGCCCCCCCCTTTGCAGGGGCGACTTCGGACCCAGGCACAGGAAGTCCCGGTCTGGGCAGGCGCAGTGCCAGTTCCGGGGGAGACTCCGGACCTATCAGAACCTGCTCCGGGCACGGGAAGTCCCAGTCTGAGCAGGCGTGTGGGAGTTCCGGCTTCTCTCTCACTTTCTCTTTTTCGGGATCAGCGTGGCAGGCGGTGGTGAGGGGGGTGCTGCGTTCAGGAATCTGAATCGGTTCGGGCACGGCTCAAATGACATAGAGTGGTGAGAGGTTTGCACTGTATATAATAGCATTGTAGTTAGTTGTTTTCATACTTTTCCCTGTTGTTTAGTAAACTATCCTTATCCCAACTCTGCAAGCCAAACTGTGGTTTTTTTTTCCCTCTGGCTCTGCAGTTAGCTCCGTTCGCCCATCCTCCACCTCTTAAAGAGGTAGGGGGGGGCTTCTTTTTCTGACCTTTCTGGCCCCAGCTTTCCGCTGAGGTATAAACCACAACAACTTTTGGCGCCCAACGTGGGGCACGAAGGGGGACCCCCAAGGGGGGCAAAAAGGTTGGGGTAACGATAGATTTGACCTTAACTCAATTGCAGTTAAGATAGAGTTGTGATAGGTACGGTTATTTAAGTAATTTCTATGTACAATGTTGTGGCATTTACTCTTAAGGATGCTGCCATGGTTGCCAACTCGTGGTATGCTGCTGCATTTAATCCTGCCAGGATTCGTTGCCATCCCGTACGTGTGTTTAGTGTATGTCGTGATAACAGGCTATGATTGGATAACGTTGAGGTTCATGAACTTAAAAGAGTACTTGTATCAGCTTTTGCTGTTCGGTACAAAGAGGGATAAAACAGGCCTTGTAAGAGTGTTTAACAATTTCCAATATCCCTGGGAAATTCTAACTAGCATTTTCCTACTGTTGGTTTTGGTGCAAATGGTTCTGCTTTCGATATATATATGTATATATATTAGGCACAGGTTTATGAATACCACCCAAGAGTTTTCCCTGAGGCTGGATAAGCTTGAGTGGCAGGGCAAATGGCGAAATATGAGCAGGTACCTAGGCACTTTCTTACCCCCAGTGGTTTGGAACTTCACTCCTGAACAGCTACAGGATCCTAATAAGGTGACTGCACATCTGAAAAAGAACTGCTGCTGGGCTCAACCCAGGACATTGACCTAGGCTTCAACTAATAGATCCAAATTAAAAGCAAACAAATCCACAGAAAACAATAAACAAACCAACCTCCTTAATGAATATTTCAGTTGAAATTTTGTGTACTTTAGGCACTTCAGTATCAGCTTGCAGTCCTGAAACTCTTGACCAGTGGTTACTTCGCCTGGATTTCTGATGATTCAAGCTGGTTCAGTTGGAGAAGCTTTTAGGGACAGCTGATCACAAGCAGACAAAAATCTATGTAGGAAATAAACTAGCCAACCAGGAAAAAATTTATTTTTCAGAACTCACACCTCACTCTCTGTGCACACCTTCCAAATTTGGTAGAATTGTTTTAATTGTAGACACATATTCTGGCATTTTGCTGATACTATGGCAAACAAGTCTCATTCAGTACTGTGAGATTCAACCCCATACTAACCTAATCATGCTATGTTCTGTCCCACACAAGTATATGGTATGACCTACCCCCCCACTGAAAAACTCATACACACGTACATGAGGTCATGGACACCCCATCCCTGGAGACAACTCAGATCAGGCTTGATGCAGCTCTGAGCAACCTGATCTGGTTAAAGGTGTCCCTTCTAACTGCAGGGGGGTTGGACTAGATGCCCTTTAAAGGTCCCTTCCAACCTAACATGTTCTATGTTTGTATGCATTTAATTGGAATATCTGTTGCATGTGCATTTGAAACACTGTGCTCAGTTTTTCAGGAACTCCAGCAGTTTTGAATGCACTGGGTTTTGCTTCATGATTCCCACCTCCCTTTTTCACGTATTTGCTTAGCCTAATGTTCATAGTTTCACAGGGTATTGTGGGTTGAAATTTTTTTTCATTTTTATTTTCCTGCCAGGGACAAGAACATCTTTCACTAGTTGAAGGTGCTCAAAGACTCATCCAACCTGACTTTGAAAAGTTCCAATGATGGGACAACTCCAGGCAACCTGTTTTACTGTCTCTCCACCCTCATTGTAAAATATTTTCTCTTTATTTTCAGTCTAAACCCACCATCTTTCAGTTTAAAGCGATTACCACTTGTCCTGTCACTACCTGTTACTTCTTGTAAGCCCCCTTTAAGTATTGAAATATTGCAATAACAACTCGCCAGAACCTTCTCTCCTCCAGCCTGAACAACCCAAGCTCTCGCAGCTTCTCTTCATAGGACAGGTATTCCAGCTTTCTGGCCATCTTTGTAGCCTTCCTCTGGACTTGCTCTAACAAGTTTACATCCTTGCTGTATTGGGGATCCCAGAACTTGATTCAATACTCCAGGTGGGGTCTTCTGAGCGTGGAGTAGGGAATAGAATCACCTCCCTCAACCTGCTGCTGGACAGACTCCTTCTGATGCACCTCAGGATACAATTTGCTTTTTGGGCTGTAAGTGCACTTGCTAGCTCATATCTAGGACCTTCCACTAGGTCTCCCCATTTCGTATTGACCTGGTTCTGCAGTCTGTCAAGGTCCCTCTGAATGGCATTCCTTCCCTCAAGTGAGTCATGTACCATCCTTTCTGTGTTTCGTTGCAGCTTACATACATGTGCCTGAGAAGTCTCATAAATCCATTTTAGGCAGACTAAACACTGGTTCCTGGTCTGAAAAAGAAGTGCAAAGGAAAAAGAAATTCTTGATGCTTCCATAAGCACACAGTCTTTTAATTTGGAGGATAGCACTGCTTAATTGAAGGTGTGAAAAACATCTGTCTAAGATGATGTTGTTTCTCCCTTCAAAAAGAAAATATGTTTCTCTTTTTAATATGTCTCTGCTTTTTTAAATGGCCTGGGATTAAAAGAGTTTGGATTTGAAGTTATTTATCAGTATCATATTGCTTCTCCATGGTAAGTTGTTACTTCATATCCTAGTATAAAGTTCAGTATTGCAAGGAAAAATGTAACTTTCACAAAGTAACATGTTAAAGAAAAAAAATTGCATCCCTCATGTATTAAGTAATACACAATTTTGAGCAACTCTATCTGAACTAAAAGACTTATCGCACATAAACTTTAATCCATTTCTGCAGTTCTATTAATACAAACTCTCAGTTGTAAGTTTCTTGTTTACTCATTTAATCTATCCTGGGATTTGTGCCAGGCATTGTGGGAAAAAAAAGAAGATATAGAATGAGATACAAAGCAAGACTTTCGTCCTGAATACATGTGCTGGCAAATAACTTTCATTAGCACCAGTGACAACTGGAAGCACAATGCTCTTGATATACTCTACAGTTCTGAAACTGCTGAGATAACTAAATCTAGAGGACAATCACAGGAGCATTGATATAATCCAAAGAAAATTAATTGGCAATGCTAAGCCTAAAATTTAATTAATAAATAAATAAATAAATAAATAAATAAAGAGACAGTCATGGGTAACAGCATAAGAAGTAGAACTGCCATTTGACCTCCTTTTTCCTGGTAAAATGATTATAACATCATTATGGTCTAGGGACTTAATGAGTGTAAAAAGTACTCTATGAAGGGCACTCCTCTGGGGCAAAGTAGCCTTTAATAACCACATATTGCTTCTGCTCTTATCTCAACCTTTTGCAAGAGAATATCAGGAAAAAATTAAATAAGTACCTAATCCAAGAAGAGTTGTATAGTTGTATATAATGAGAGCGACATGCCTCTCATATTCTGAAATGCTGAAGAGACAAACCATTTCCTGGAGTGCATAATAATACTCTTAAGGATTACATTTATTAAAGTCTCATGGTCATATGCTCCAAGAGTCAAGACAAAACAATTTTATTTTAATCCAGTTCACAGAAACCAGATCTCAGTCTGCTAAAGATATGGTACTATAAAAATTAAAAAGTGACATATTCATTTAAAGGTTGGAAGAGCCACAGGATAAGAATATACACACGGCAGATGTTCTAAATATTCGGGGGGGGATGTGTTTATTTTGGTTTTATGATAAGGTTTTAGTTTGGTTTTAAGGTTCATTTTTATCTGGATAGGACCAGGAAGACATCTGGTTTTTGTCAAAAAGACATATAAGGAAACTTTATAGGAATTAACTAATAGAATTATATGTCCTGAAGATGGATTGGATATGAAACAGTTATGAACTTTCAATTAATATTTGAACAGCTGATCTCACAATCCCTTGTATACCACAGAACTCAGTCTTGGACATTCCCATGTTTCCTTTGAGACCCAATGCAATCCTTTCACCAGCACACCTCCCTGAACACATGAGCTTTAGGTGGGCGGATTTTAAAAGACTTCTGAGTTGTTGTGATTCAGGGCTGACTGGTCTTACTTAACATATTCTGATGTAGGTAATGAAATTCCTCGCCACAAAACGCCTTCAGAGAGAAAAGCAATTGTACCAGATATGAGCTAACCCATAATTTAATAATTTTCTCCTCTTTTCCTCCTCGGTACACAAATGCAAAGTGGGATATATTTCTAAAGATCCTATCGCCTACAGTACTGTCTGAAACAGTGGCATGTTAGTGAAATACAAAAGCACACCTTTAAGCAGCATATTTTTTGAGTGTGTGTACAGTTAGGAGATGCTGAAAACCTATTTACAAACTTTTAATCAGCCTCTGATTGTACTAATAGCATTTAAAAATAAATGTTGAACGCCAGTCTTTGATCTATACATAAGAAATAGTACATGTGAAATATACATCACTCTCCTTATAGAACATGAGTTCCCAGGATCTGAAAGCCCCACACAGAGGAATTAATTAAATCTTATGTGATGTAGTAAGTAAGCATGACTATTCTTACAGAAGTTACTGGATGTCTTCTTCATTTTATATGTGCAAACAAAATTCTCGCTCCAATAGATTAAATGCACTAATGGATGATTGATCTAAAGAGAATGAACATCCTTCATCCTCATGATGACAAGATTTTTCAGCATTACAGGGTTTTTTCCAGTAAAGAGAGGGAGAAAACTGTGAATATTCAGCCCAGAAAACAAAGAAGAATGAGGCACATTATCTTTCCAGACAACTAATCAGACAAATAACTATGAAATAACAAATCAAACTAAGAGGTGACAAGGAAAAGATCAAGAATACGAAGGAATATGTTTGTAAGGGAACAAACATCAGATAGGTAAATATAGCCTTAGAAAAATTGGCAAGAACTGAAAAGGTCAATGAGGGCATGTACAATAAGGGACTTATGATGTTAAAATCTAAAAAGAAAAGTGACCTGGAACAATTTTTGCATTTTATCTCAGCTAATCAACTGCTGAGCACTAAAGCCAGCTGTAATGAAAGTTATGTTTGGTGTTACCTTGGTTTCAGCTGGCATAGAATTAATTTTCTTCATAGTAGCTAGTTCTGATAATAATGTTGATAATACAGAGATGTTTTTGTTACATAGAGGTGTTCATAGAGATGTCTTTTGTTATTGCTGAGCAGTGCTTGCAGAGTCAAGGACTTCTCTGCTTCTCACCCCACTCTAACCAACAAGTAGGCTGGGGGTGCACAAGGAGTTGGGAGGGGACACACACAGGACCCCAACTGACCAAAGGGATATCCCCTACCATATGATGTCATGCTCAGCATATAAATCTGAGGGAAGAAGATGCGAGGAGGTGGGCAACGACATTCAGCATTTGTCTTCCTAAATAGCAACTATGCACAATGGAGCCCTGCTTTCCTGGAGATGGCTGAACACCTGCCTGCCCATGGGCAGTGGGGAACAGATTCCTTGTCTTGCTTTGTTTGTGTGCATGGCTTTTGCTTTACCTTTCACTCTTCTGATTCTCTTCCCATTCCCACTTGGGGCAGAGTGAGTGAGCAGCTGTGTGATGCTTAGCTGCCAGCTTTGGTAAACCCACAACAGTCTTTTCTGGTGCCCAACTTGGGGCTTAAAGGGTTCAAACTAATGACAGATTTTGTTGGAATGTGCTAGACTGAATTTGTAGCTGCTAATGTTCTTTGTCAGGCTCCTGTGTTTGCCATGGGGATTACTTGCATTACTGTACATGAGAGCGTAGCGTTCGTTGGTGGCTCCTTCTTGTTTTCTCTGCTCACTGTGGTGCTTTAGAGCTTATCATCCGTGCTGTGCCTGGGAACATTTTAATAGCAGCAATGGCAATGTCCATGGGCTGGCAGATGGCCAGGGCATCGCTGCAGTTTCTGTGCTGCTGTACTAGACAGGCTGGAACTCCTGTGTGAACTTGAGTTGAAGGGACCATGACCTGCTGATGAGTTAATGTGGGAGAAGGACACCCCAAAGTGTCTCTGGCCATGAATAAGTCCACCCTAGACCTGGAATATCTCAAAGCATCTGTGGCTATGGTTATGTCTGTGCCGCAGCAGGTATACTTCTGGAAGGATTATGAGCCAGTAATAATCCCACAATGGAGAAGGTACACCTCAGAGCATCTGTGGCAAGGATAAGACCATGTTGCAACAGATACACCTTGAACTTTATGAAAGTAAATTATGGACGTCTCTTTATCACACTGCCTGCTGAAGTCCTCTGCAAACCTTGCTTCACAGTTCTGCTGATCTTATTCAGGCTGCCTCTGGCAGTTTCAACATTAATTTTGATCCAAAAATTGAATTTTGTAATTACTTCGTATTGGGTCCACTTTTATTGCACTTTTCATTGCCTGGCAGCTTTCCTGAGACTATATTTGTCCACCCATTACCTGTTCCATTGCTGAAATGTTTTACTAGTATATTTTTTCTTAATCTCAGTGTAACATCCTGATTTAGATTTTTTATTTAATATGGAGTTATTTGATTTATCATCTGCTAGGAATTGTTTTATTCCAGTTGCGTTGGTACTGTTATAAATGAATTTTTAAATTCCTCTGAAATTAATTGTCCTTCAATACATAGATTAGAATTTCCAAATAAAAAGGAATAATTGTAAAACATTTGCTACTTGCAAAGTGTAAAATGTGTTGAAAATGAAGACTGTTTTAACCTTTATGTGTGATCATATCCTGTAATTTTCTCCTTCAGCTGTTATTTGAGATCTTGTGCCTGTTTTCAAGGATGTATTGTATAAAAACTGAAAAGATGAGCTAGTCTATATTTCTTATATAAAATGAAAGTTCTGGGTTGTGACGCATGGTTGGCTGCAATCACATGTGCTCATAGAGGAGAAACATAAGAAAAATAAATCAACAGAAACTCAAAACTCCATAACTTATTAAAAGTTATGAAATAAAATAATTTATTGAAAAAATATTTTTAAATGCCCATTATTTTTACTATTTCCCCTTCTATAAGATTTGTATAAAATGTGTAAATATAATATAAATCTTAGATTTATGGCAACTTTATTCTGTATTCTGTTTGTGGGGTCAGTTAAATTTTAAAAGTAAAGCACTTCTCAAATACATTTCTAAGTTGGTAAATGAAAAAGAATTTCTTACCAGAATAAAATGTTTGCTGGACTATGCCCTTCTTTTTAAGCAGCTGTTTGGATTATGCTGTATTTGATGTTCATTTATTTTACTCTAAGGAGGAAAATAAGGGCGGTCATTGCAGGGTGTCTCAGTATCCTCAGTCTTTAACTATGTCCTAAAGTGACTTATGCCTGCATGATGAAGTGTATATAGTCCTCTGGGTTTCCTCCAACAGTCTTAGTCAACTCTGCTGTGGAAAGACAGTTGACTGACTTCCATGCAACAATACCTGTGACTTACCGTCTAGGACAATGGGTCATGTGAGTGGCAACTGTCAGTATCAAGCTGTGCAAATGTGCTCGAAGATGTCCAGGAGCTAAGCACAGTTTTTCTTTCCAATGAATTTCCTATTATATACAAAACCTATGTTTTCATTCTGTTTATGTGGGTGGCTGCTACCTTCTAAGAAGAAGTATAAAAGCAGGAAGGAAAGGAGACCTCAGTGTCTTGCCAGTAAGGAGGGTATAGGACCTGGATGAGAAAGCAAGGGGTCAAGGGCAAACAGAAAGGCTTCAAAGTATCAGGACTGAATGGCTGGAAAGCTTGGGAGTTCAACAAGGGTAATGAGTTATCTCAGCAAAAGAGCTCAAACGATCCTTCTGCACAACTCATCTTCTTTTATTGAGAGCCTAAGATTATCCAGAGAAGTAGGCTAGTGAAAAAGTCATATCACCATCCAGATTTTTGATTGTAGGGTGTCAGTCAGTATGCATTGTCTCTAGCATAATTAAAATTGATTTCCCAAGAGTCTGAGTTGCCCTACCCTCCAAGAAGGGACTGCTGCACAAAAAAGAATAAGATTTCTGAAGATTATTTAAATTTCATATGGATATAAATATTACTCTTTGCTTCAAATTGCATATGAGTAATACAGTTATGTCAGCCTTGGTGAGCTGGTGAGTGTGGAACTTTAATACATAATTCAGGTGTAAAAAATGCCTCAGCAATCCTCATGCACACCTTGGCCAATGATTTATATTAACATATTCAAATTTGCCCAGGGCTTACTCAAATGTTACTTCCAACTAGAAAAAAAAAAGAAGAAAAAAAAAAGTTAGATTTGAAGTTTCTATGTTATTAAAAAAAGCTGTTTAAATCCATTCTTGACTGCTCACTTAGGGATAGGATTATGAAAGCAACAGATTTTCTATTAAAATATTTATAGAATTAACTAGTAGCTTTCTTAGAGGAAGTTCCCTATTTATTCTATTTGGGAATGGTAACAAGTGGGCTTGAAGGAACACTTAACCTTTAAAATAAGGAAATTAAAATTCTTTACCACATGCTGCTAAATGCTAAAGCTGAAGTTTCCTGTGTTAATTCACATAATAATGCCATGCAGAATATTTGTCATAAACTGCAAAGTTATTTTTCTAAAATACAGAATCACTGACTCTGAGGAGACACCATAAATGATGTCTGCTCAATCTACTAATGAAAAAGAAACAAATATTCTTGTATAAAATATTGAAAAAGGATGAACCACATTTCAAACACAATTCTCTTTGCAAAAAGAGAAACATTTAGGTAACTTGTCATGCATTTTTGCATGCTTGTTTGTCTCATCAGAATACATGTGAACAGATTCCTTAATGAGCCACATTTGTTTTATTTAGATAATGTTTCTGCAGTGCTTTGAACATGTAAAGTGCTACGTAAGTGCTCGGTATTATTCAGCCCAATCCTCAGTCATTAATCAAATAGAACTCTCAATAGACTGTGATTATTTGATTCCTGATGCAGCCTATTCTTATATAAGATAAGAAGAAATAATTTCAAAATTATTTCTATCTCATACAATACTGTGACTTGGGTCTATTAAATTGTACCCATAGTAGAAGGAAGCAGAATATCAGACTAAACTCCTCTTTGTCAAAAAAGAATCAAGAAAAATGAGGTGGAGAAGGACTTGTTCTGAGGGGCTTTACAGCTATGATTAAGAATCCAGAGTACACATATAGGTCACAAGTTCAACTTCAGTCCAAGACACTAATGGCTAAAAATCATTACCAGATGAAAGTTATTTTCTTGCCCATATGAAAATCAGGGCAAAATTAGTGTTCTGAGCTTATAGAGGACAGAGAGTTGTATATTTAACACCACCATCTATTAGGTAGTACTTACCTTTTGGAAACAGCCCCAAGACTCTGATCTTTAGCGCAAAGCACTCCTGTTCCAAACTAACATAATTTAAGCTCTGAATTAGAGCCTCCTAGCTGACTTTACTGAAGAGTCTTGGAGGCTAAAGACCAAACAGACTAGGAGAAATGACTTTTTAAATGTAAGGGGAAAATAAATTAGAAAATGCTATGCATTTGTTTCTAAACCAAACAGAATTTACTCTTGTAGGCAGGGGAAATAGCTACAGTACCATACCTGACATCCATATTGCCCTTATTTAAACCAGTGGTAAACATGCTACAGTCACCTGATGAGTAATGGCAAAAATGATAGACCGTTCTTCAGGAAAAAATTAAAA
The DNA here is from genome assembly GCA_022605575.1 of Laterallus jamaicensis coturniculus. Classification (NCBI taxonomy): domain Eukaryota; kingdom Metazoa; phylum Chordata; class Aves; order Gruiformes; family Rallidae; genus Laterallus; species Laterallus jamaicensis. The sequence continues at coordinate 2,250,504 of JAKCOX010000062.1, forward strand.
CAGTGGATGAGATTCTTCTGCAGCATCTAACAAAACATACAGTGCCTCATTTTTTGACATCTCACAAAATTTGTTTTCCACAGATCAATCATTCTGAATCTTTAGCATCAGTTCATTATGATGAACATGCTTGCATTAATTACAGAGAGAGAGACTTAGGAAGTTCTTATGCTGGATCTTTGTGAAGAAATGAGTTTGATAAACTCAAACAATAGGGATTAAATCAAACAGAAACAAAGAGTAACAATGAATCATAGATATTAAGTACTAGTCAAGATTTTTAAAGGACCTTTATAGAACAATGGAAGTTTCAATTATGTATGGTATTTACTACTTAATTTCTATGTAACTACTTTAGTACTACTAATGTTCACCTTGTGGAAGGCTTAAAGGAAATGATGTTCAGAGGTGTGTGTGGGAACTTGTACTCCTCAATGAATTTACATCTCATGCACTGAACAGAGAAAAATGTGAAATAAAAATGTTTGTTGATAATGCAGAGTAACACAATTTTATTTTATTTTTAATTTTTAAACTCAAAATTGCTGCACGAAAATCTCACAAAACATGAAAAACAAAAATTAAATTCAACGTGAAAAATGCACAGGGTAAAACAAATATAACAGTATACACAGTTAATTAAACATCACTCAAGACAGTTACGGTCAATTGTTCAGCCATTGTTCAGCCCCAGCCAGCAGCTAAGGCCCATGAAGCTGCTCATGTACTCCGCCCTGCGACCCTCCCCACCCCCCTGGCAGGATGGGGAAAAGAGCTGCAAAAGTGAAAGTGAGAAAACCTGTGAGTTGAGGTAAAGACTGTTCAATAGGTAAAGCAAAAGCCACACACACAAGCAAAGCAATACAAGGAATCCGTTCCCCGCTGTACATAGGCAGGCAAGAGTTAAGCCATCTCCAGGAAAGCAGGGCTGCATCATGCTTTACCATTACTTGGGAAGTCAAACAACATTGCTCCAAAAGTCCCTCTCTTCCTTCTTCTTCTCCCAGATTTATACGCTGAGCATGACATCATAAGGTAAGGGATATCCCTTTGGTCAGTTGGGGTCAGCTGTCCTGTGTGTCCCCCCTCCCAACTACTTGTGCACCCCCAGCCTACTTGCTGGTTGGAGAAGCAGAGAAGTCCTTGACTCTGTGCAAGCACTGCTCAGCAGTAACTAAAATATTCCTCAATTTTCAGCATTGTTTTCAGCACAAACACAAAACACAACCTCATACTAACTACTGTGAAGAAAACTAACTCAGTCTCAGTTGAAACCAGGACATCACTACTGATAGAAAAAACTTTTAGCATTATTAGGGAAGGAGATGAAAGAAAGAATCAGAAAGCATCGCCTGGCTACTAAATAAAAGGCCTATCTGTGCGATCTGTCGTAGGGAACCTGCTTTGGCAGGGGGGTTGGACCCAATGATCTCTGGAGGTCCCTTCCAACCCCTACAATCTGTGGTTCTGTGATTTTCTATCTTATTATGTTGATAATTGACAGAGTATAATGGGAAAAGATATAAAGAAAAATAATAAAGCTAAGTAAATACTTTAAATTTCTTTACAAGAGTAAAGTCAGTCAACTAGGAGCTTAAAAATATGAAAACTCTGTGGAAGTTATAACATAGCTTTACATCACAATTAGTGAGATGTAGAAAAAATATAAAACACTGTTTTCCACAACATATGAATTAAGGGTCATCAAATGAAATAATCAGGTACTAGTTTTAAAGCAAGCAGAAGAAAATATTTTTTCATGTAACATGCAATTAAATCATAGCACTTACTGCTCAGAATATTGTGCATGTTAACAGTTTAGATCAGTTAAAAAAGCAATTAGACAATTTCAGGAGCAAAAGTGTGTCAAAAGCTATTAAACACAAAGATATACTTTCTAGTTAGGAAGTCTGTACCACAAACTGATGAAAGCTAGACTTTACACAATAAATTGTCTTCATATAGAAAATTATCCTCCTATAAGGAATTGATAGGCTTGATTCCAAGTGGGAAAGAAGCTCAGATAAGGATAAAGTTTATAACATTTCTGTATAATGGTGTAACATTTTAAAATGAAATGGAATGGAAAAGAAAAGAACTTGTTTTACTCTAGATTAAGGAATATGGTTTTGGGAGTTTGGAGTTTTTCATCTTACCTGAAATAGGCATCATTTTGACAATAATATATGTAAAACTCTCACAGCTTTATTTTAAAATAAAATTTATGTCAGTCTTGGGACTATTGTAGGTAGCTATTTGTAGGTGCCAGTCCTCAAATTGCACTTGTGTCTGTGCTTCAGTGGGTCTAAAAACTGTTACTTTCATCTGTTGCCATTTCACATGGTCAGTCCGCAATGGGAGATTATTTTATACTCCATTACCTTCGAGTTGAACTTTGACTGAAGTATAGCTATTATGAAACCCTACTCAAAGTCACAAATTTTCCTATCATTTAAGAGAGCTGCATGCATTTTTACTTCATTGGTTCTTTCTCTAGCCCTGCTGGTTTATATGACCTTAGACTCTCTCAATCCATAATGACATTGCAGTTAAAATGAAAAAGTTTTTTTTTTTTAAATTGGATTCAATTGAACTACTTCTGCAGCTACTTCGGATAACAGTATGACCTAACAATTTCAGCTTGATTTTAAGAATTATTTTAAAGCAAGTTTATCTGATTAAAATTGTTTAAAGCCACCAGGATTTGAGCTCCTATCTTGGCAATTTAACAAGTCATAAAGTGAAAGTGTCCTGTTCTTTGATGACATGTTGCTGAATGATGCCACCTTTTCCACAGAGAAGCTCTATTGAATCTGAACTTTAAAAAAAGTAGGCAGTAGGGAGAAAAATGTGAGTTCTAAAAGGCTCCCTAACTGACAAACTTTTAAAAAGTCATTCATAATTTGAAGCCTGAAAATTCTTAGTGAACCAGAATCCCAATAGCCTTGAAGATCAGAAGGGTAGATAAAGATATTTAAATGCCATTTTACCATAACACTGTGTCTTTGAGCTAACTTAGATTAAAAATACACAGAAAAATAGCCAGAGAAGGACATGTTTGTTTCCATTTCCAGGTGGGACTTTCAAACTGGGATCGTACCACTTATATTCTTTATGAAGTACTAAAAAGATAGAAATCTCAGTTAATTTTAGCTAAAAGGGAAGAAACATTGGAGACATTCTCAGCATAAAAAGAAAGTATCAGTACAAACTTATTTTTCATATCACCCATCATCACCAAAATTACATGGTTTCAGTCTTTAAGTAAATGCTGCAGACAGTGAACACAAGTAGCTGATCCATATTTTTTTTTCTGTTTTCTACTTGCACATTTCCTTCCTTTACTGATATTATCTTGGATGAATGATGTTCTAAACTATTTTCCCGTAATCTGTAGATGTCAAGGTGCAGATCTTATAGATAGCCCTTTGGATAATATTTAAAAAAATACCCCAAAACCAAACAACCCTAATACAGAATATAGAAGTACATCAAACTCTACAACCCTTAAACTCTCCCTCTATCTGCTTATTTTATTCAGTTTTCAAGTGTACTATTCCAAGTCACGCTCTCTGAACTGGGTCAGAAATCTTTAGGTGAATAGTAATTTATCAAACATACTCTTTAGGTCATCTTAGAAGTTAGATTCAATAGGTGGATCTTCCTGAGCAGACAGAAGTTATAAAATTGCCAAATTTAGGGCATGTGTTTACACCAGTGTTCAGAATAGCATTTTTATTTAAAGAACTGTAAATGAAGAGTCAGGATGTCTGGATTTCACTTATTTCTCCATAAAATCAAAGAATTAAACAATATCAAGTGAAAAAAAAGAGAAAGTCCAGCACCAGAACACAGTGTGGAGGGTGATTTCAGATTCTCACCTTACTCTGTCATATAACAGAGAAGCAAAAAGGACTTGAATCTAGACCACCCACATTCTGGTCTGGTAATCTGATCTGGCAAAAGAAAAAGAAGTACTACTGCTAGTTGTCCGAATACAGTCCTTCTACCAGCTAGCAAAACAAATAGTGATTTTTTTTTTTCTACAAAGCCCAAATTCTTTCTTTATACGGCTGAGAAAAAAATGGAGAAACAACAGAACTTTTTTTCTAAATCAAATCTTTTTCTGTTATTTTTTTCTGATGCTTGCAGGACTACAACCAAAACTAGATTAAAACAAATCATACAGTCTTACTTATCACCCACTGTTCCCTAGAGATGTTTAAATGCTTGACACTGTACTTTCATATCCAGGACCACCACATCATCACATGAGAAAACACGCTGGGCAGCAGTGCATACAATCATATTATATTTAATGCCATTTCATTTTTTTAAATTAAAAACAGTTCTAAATAAACAAAAGAATCATGTTCCTTTATCATTAATTCTTACCACATTTTCTTGTCATATTCATAGAGCACATTTCATAGTTTCTCTTAAATACATGCAGTTTGATGGTAAGCAAATTGTGTCAGCATTGTATGATGTACTAAGTTAATGTGAAGTACAAGTGAGGGCGTGTTTAGTCCGTGCTTAGGTAAGATGTTGTGATCCCAGTTTTGCCTGCGTGCCATCCCAGAAGGACTTCCAAGGGAGCTCACAGTCTCTCTATACATGTCTCTAGGTGTCCAAACCTTGTGGTGCTGTACTAATGGCATACTATGCCTCTGGGTAGGCTTAGGGGTTCTGCATGCTCCAGAAATTTCATGTTGACTCCCTGGGATCTCAGGAAAGATAACTGAGGATAACAAAAAGTTAAAATACTGATGTACTCAATAGGCTGAAGATAATTTTGGAAGCAGAACATGTGTAGCACAGCAATTCTTTTACTAACAAGTAATGTCTCAGTTAACAATAAGAAAATTCAGATTGCTGTGCAGTTTATGAAAACAAAAAATCCTTACAAAATTTCATTTCATTTCATTTCAAAATTCACCTTAAAATAGTAAAAATTTGGTATTCCAGAAATTATGATTTTAGAGACCCAAAGAGTTGTGAGAAGTTAATACAACTAATGCAGCATTTCCAGAGAAGATGAATGTGAGGCTTGTTGAAGTGGAAGATTAAGTTGCTTTTCCTTTTGATGTTATTGTTTCACAAAAAATGTGCTTTGTTAGCTACTGCGTTAAAGCTTTTAGATACGTGACACTGAAACACTTAGGAGCTAATGCACTAATAGCATCCTACTTGCAAATCACAGCACACACAGAGGACTTGACTTACATATCAAACTGGCAGCTGTCTCTCCATTTGCTATTTAATGAACCCAGCAGCTTCATTAATAATTTTTCATCTTAATTTTACTATGTAAGCTTGCAGAGGCCACACAGAACACTGAGTGCAAGAAAAGGTGGATGGGCCACTTAAGAGACTCTCACAGTTATTTTTGAAAGATCAACTCTTAGAATTCAAAATTTTTGTGTATATGAATCAAGAAATTCTGCAGAAGTCTGAGGAGAAAAAATATTTATTCTAGCAAAGACTAAATACAACGCTATTCATTGTCTTTGTTATTCAGGAAAAAATCCAGCACATACCTATGTTGATATCTCTTAGGAAAAAGCTTCTTTATTTTTTTATTATTTAAATTTTTTATTATTTAACATAATATACGGCTCATTTTTGTGTTTCCTTAATACATCTTTGCGTAAGTTTGGACATGGTCAGTATCAGAATTTATTTCCTCAGGATTCAGTGTAGAATTGGTTTTACTTTAAACCTTTTCGGATGTACAAATGAAACAGCTTCATACAAGAGAAACTGCAACAACTACTAGAGATCTTGGTGATATTAGAAGTCACTTACAAAAACTGAGCTTAGTCAGCGAGTCATAGACCTTTTGATAAAAGGAATGCTCAATACTCTATTTTTCTAATGTTAAACATAGATGGTACTTGTAAGGATTCTTGAGTGTAAAGAGAGGACCATGATCAGCATGCCTTCATTTTTACCACAATGAATATTCTAAGTACAGCATATTTTTTCCCTGCAAAATCCCAAAGAATGACTTTGGTAGTTTCTCAGTCATCCTAGGTCTTTTCAGTTCCCTTCTCAGATGCCTATCCACTGTATCTAATACTGACACAAAGCAAGCTGTGTGGTGCTGGCAACATGATGGAGGGAAGGGATACCGTCCAACGGTAAGAGGCGAACCTGTGCAAACCACATGAAGTGCAGCAAGGCCAATTGAAAGGTCCTGCACATAGGTTGGGGCCATCCCAAGCACAAGTACAGGTTGGGTAGAGAATGCATTAAGAGAAGCTCTAAAGAGAAAGACTTGGAGGGATGTTGGTGAGTGAGCTCACAATGTGCACTTGCAGTCCAGAAATCCAACTATATCCTGTGTTGCATCAAAACCAGCATGACATCAGGTGGAGGGAAGTGATTCTTCCCCTTTACTCCACCCATGTGATACCCCACCTGGAGTACTGCATCCAGCTCTGGGGAAAAGACATGGGACTGTTGGAGCAAGTTCCATGTGGAATTTCCTTTGAAAGGCCACAAAGATGATCAGAAGGCTGGAGCATCTCTCCTATAAAGTTTGGCTGAATAGCCTGGAGAAGTGAAGGCTCCAGGGAGACCTTGCAGTACCTGAAGGGGGCCTACAAGAAAGTGAGCACGTTGTGATTGGACAAGGAGTAATGGCTTCAAACTGAAGGAGGGAAGATTCATATTAGAAGTTAGGATGAAATTATTTAATGTGAGGATGGTGAGACAATGGAATAGATGGGGCTTTGAACAGCCTGGTCTAATGGAAGGTGTCCCTGCCCAAGAGAAAATATAATTGACTTTCTTCTCTCTTTCTAGTCTCAATTTCTCTTATGTTTCACATGGGCCACACAAAATCTATCCTAATACATTTAGTGAAGGAACAGGCAGTGCAATATGTATTGGCATTTATGTGCTACTCTACTCCTCACTGGTCCCCTTTCACCACTTTGGGGTTCTTCATTTTCCACTGCTCTGATGTGTGTCCTACAAGTGACAGTGCCTCAGGGGTGTCCCTGCCCTGGTATGGCTTCCCCACTGCTGCAGTCTTTCAGGGTTGTCTGAGTCACAGCATGGGTCAACCCATGTCTCTCTGCCTTCACTTCGTCCTCCACAGGCTGTAGTCCCCTAGGAGTGTTCTTTCCCTGACACAGGCCATCTACAGCCAGAGTCTCTCAGAGTTGTCCCTAGCCCAGTGTGAGTCACTTCTTTTCTAAGTATCTCCAGCTATGCCCTTAGCTGTCTCCTCATCAGCATATTTTCTTCTGTTTCTTTCAAAAAGCATCTCCCTCTGCAAGTCTCCAATAGCATCCAGAGCATTAGCAGCCCCTTCTCTTCCTTAAAAATCTGGAGATGAGCCACTACAGGGTCTTTTGTTGCACAGCAGTTTTGACAGGTGATAGGCTGCTCACACTAGTGTCAGACTTGGCTAGGACTGTCATAGGCCATTTCGTGGCCTAATCCACACAGAATCCCTCTGCAGCCCCTTACTTCAAAACCCTCCCATTTACACTCAATACAGACTCAGTGGTTCTGGATATGACTCTGAATACTAGTCACGTTAAAGTTACAGGCTGCAGAACACAGCAAGACAGTGCAAAAATCCCTTCATCTTTCTAAGTCTGATGGCTGTTTTCCTTCCTGCAAAATGGAGATACTGGTGTTTTCAAATCTTCCAAAAAGTTTCTTGGAGCTCACTATTCAAGTTGCCATCGTATACTGAGATGGCAATCATATATGGAACTAGGAGAGAGACTTCTCCTTCTGCAGTTAGCTTTAACTGTCAATCAATCAAAGCTAATAACATTAATGAAATTCATAAATGAAGAACAAACACCCTCTAGGAAAAACAATAAATAATATTTCAAAAGATATTATAAAAGCACAGCTGAGAAAAACAAAGGGAAATTTATCTTAGAACAGTCAGGCTAATGCATCTGAGAAAAGCAAATCTGAAATGCTGGCATTTAACATGACATACCTTTGAGAAGCTGTAACATTTGCAAGAGGCCATGGACTGATGATGGAACTGAACATAAGGGTAGAGCATTCTGACATAACAGTCACTTGGTTACACTCTGATGCAGGGTGGGCACTGTGCTGCAAAAAAGACATACAGCTGAATTTGAGCCCTGCAAGCCACTCTGAAGACTAGTGAATAGAAACCTTTGTCAGAGTGCTGCAAGGGCTGATGAAGGAAGAAAGGAAAATAGAACTCAAAAATTGCCTATGAAGAAGGAATGGGGTGAAATGGAAAGTATGTTTTATTTATTTGTTTATTTAAGCTGTGGTAGAAGTTCTGGAAGAAAGATAATAGAAAACTTTATCCTAGATTATGTATTAAAAACAATGTGGAGAAACATTACATTTACAATAACATTTACATTTACATTACATTTCTGACAGGTAATTAACAGTTTACAAGTTGGTTGCTCAAATGCCAAGGTAAGTTCTTGTATCTCAGTTTCTTTTACTTTATGTTCATATTTTTCTTCTCTGCCAACATCTGAGCTTCAAAAGAAGGAACTTTAAGAAAAAGAGTCCAAGAAATCTCTTCATACGTTTTCATCACCTTATATTGTGAATACACTGTACCAGGATGATTATGCAAAACCACAGAAAACGCAATCAATATTAAGAAACACTTAAAGTAAGAGTTTACTTAGTAAAAATACTCAAATGAAATTTTAGGCAGGTACAGGATTTATACTCTGTGGGCCAAATCCCAGGAGTGCTGCGTCACTATTTTAGCTGATCGCTGTGTAGTTGGCCTCAGACTCCCTGATGTGGGATTGCCTTAGAACAGCACAAAGGCTAGAGCTGACAGCAAGGGAACGCTGAAACAGAAGCAGCATGAAAAATATTGGTCCTCCCTAGTTCAGCAAATATTTGCAGTAAATCTTTCAGTGAAATGGACTTCTGCCAAGACATCTCAGCTGAAACCAGTACTCGAAATTGTAATTTTAATACTGCATTTCACTCAGGAATCTGAAATGGTTAAGTGCAGGTGTAGTGGTTGCTCTTTTTAATGGTAACATTTCTCAGTAGCTGCCACACCATGGCATCTGCAAGAGCACAGTGCTTCCTATTCCAAAGATGAAACTATTCTGGTGTCTTCTGTATCAGCAACTGTACCCTTTTATTAAGCACAAATTACTGCACATCATCTACAAGGTGATTACGGTCATCAGCTCAAATCTAAGCTGACAGTGGAGTATTTTGCAAAGTCATTCCACGACTGCATTCAAAGACTATATAATAAAAATGGAAGAGCTTGGTACCTGGACTTTACTGCATTTCTTGACTTCTCTGTGTGACAATGCAACTAGCCTTTGCAGACTTGAATGGATTGAAGCACTTATTGCTGTTAAAAATCAACTAATGAGAAAAAATTAATAGAGCTGTTTTCACTTGGTCAGTACTTGTTAATTCATAGGTGATATTGTGAAGTTCTGAACTTCAGGGAAAGTGCAAGTCTTGACACTTTGTCTTAATCTCTGTCACTAGTTCTGTAGTCTCTTTTTTCACCTTAGTTGCCAAACACAATTTTGATAAAAGCTAGTCAGTAGTTCTTCCTTGTTTCTTTGATGTTGTGATAGATAAACATATATAAAGTGTTTGGAAACAGCTATTTTGCTAGTAAATAGGAGGTTACAACATTAAGCTTTAATATTTACCAGATAATATTTCAGAATTGAAACCTTTTCTGTGTTTTTTAAAAGAGTACTTAAAATTCATTAAAGGTTATATTTTTTTCTGGAAAAAAAAAAAAAGGTAGAAGAGAATGAAGTTCAAAACAGCAGATATATTTTGAGATGCAACCATTGGCCCAGGTTCCATCCATTCCTGAATAGCCCTGATGATAGCTATAAATCAATGGATTAAGTGTTCTGCACTTTTTTGTTCATTGGAAAGAAGTGTGGGTGTAGGGTGAGCGTTGCATCTTATGAGGGTTCGGTAACCTGGTAGCCTAAGCCATGTGAAAGTATTCTTTATTCTGTGAATGCAACCAAAGTAGTACTGTGTAAGGAGGACTGGTTAATCTTTAGTCCATACAGATTTGAAAGACAGGACACAATCAGCAAAACAGAGAAAACAAGTAAAATAAAATGTCCTTTACGACCTGTCCTGTATGAAAAGTGAGGAAAAAAACTGGAGTTTGTATCAACTGTGATGCACAAACCAAAAGTCTGTGCATCGCCATCTAAAGTTTTTACTTTCATATCTGTTTCTGACTCAAATCCAATGGAAATATATTAATTAAAGACAATTCCTGACAATCATCTGAATTTCAGTAACTTGTTCTCATGTGACACTTGAGTAGCCCCATGGACAAATCTGTGATCACTACTTCTACTGCTGACCCTGTACAGCCCTAGACATCCAGACCATGAAGGATCTCTCTTACTGACCAAGGAGTAAAAGAAAAAGAGCATGGGGCTTGATGAGGCAGGTGAGATGACAAAAGAAAGGAGGGGACTAGAGTCCTAGTTTTCAGAAAAGGTTATCGGTAAGAGAATAAGAAGTACTGGTTAGAAAAAAGGTTGGAGATCCAGGAGTTTAGGATTATAATTCAGTTTGGGGACATGGAATTTAGTAGGAAGTGCATGAAGAGGGAAGCTTAGATTTGGAGCTTAGAGACGCATAGTGTGTGAAAGGATGCTGAGAAAGGTGGAGTATAAGATTAGAGTCTGGGTGTTTGGTGGAAAACTTTGTTAAGAATTCCTCGCCTTAATTAAATAGGATATTGGCCTACTGGCATGACCTGTGCGTACAGACAGAGCTAATCATAGAGATAGAAGTGGCTTCAGCCACTCTTATGTTCACCACTTGTTATGTTAAATGTATGGACTTTCTTTATTAAGGAATTCAGAAAAGCTATTTGGAAGTTTTGTGTTTTGTTTTGCTTTCCTCTGCACTGCAAACATGCATACAGAAGAGAAATCTTTAACCAATCCAAATTAAATTTAATTTCAGGAATGTTACATATCCTGCCAAATTTTCTGACACTGTTCTACAGGTCAATCTCAAACAACCTAGAGAGACAAAGTCTTGATGAAAGTGTTTGCTGAGCCTATAGACAAGGAGACAGAGAGGGGCCATCCCTGGCAATACCAATAAATGTTTTATCGTTTTTTTGTCCAGTGACTTCTAAGTGTTCTTCTTATGCACTGAAAGTGAAAATGCTGTAATCAGTAGTGACAGCTGATTGTATTTGTCTTCTGGCAGCTGCTCCTATTAAAAATATAAACAGTGTCAGAGCTTTGCAATTGCAAGATATTTTTACATTGTTTGCTAAGAAGATTTTGTGTTGCTTAAATTTCTTGAGACCCCTTTCTAGAAAATAAACCAAAAAAGGGGCAAAAACAATACCCCTGAAACCCAGAGAAATCTCTTTTTTTGGCAGTTAGAAAAAGGGTCCTTTTGAATGGCAAACACACCTGATAATTTTCTACATGATGGACCATTCAAAAATTCTGTGAGAAGTGAGAGAAGTAATAATGAAGGCAACAGCTCTATTGATGAATGATCTTCTGCATAATTAGGTAAATTAGTATCTTGCCTGTTAGTTCAGGTGGAACATCAAGCTGGTATTAGCTGCAGTTATTTGAAAGTGAAGACACATGGTACAAGGAAGAAGCAAATAAGCCTGGTTTACCTAAGGTACTCCAGCACACGCCAATACGAAGTTGAAACCCTTATTCTGGACATTGGCTTTGAACTACATTCAAAACTCTTATTATCAACAAAAAAATAACCAACAAATAAAAAACCTCTTGAAAACTTTGAGTGAAAATTCTTCTACTTTTCTGAGTAATTTTCTCACCTCTCCTACACTGCCTTCCTATCGAAAACATTTCTCCTAATGCCTAATCTGATCTTCCAAACTGCAATGTGTAACCACCGCCCCTCGTTTTTGCCTATCATTTGTTTGAATCTGTCCTCCTCACAATTACAGCTCAAGCCATCACCGTTCCCTCTTAGCCCCTCCACCAACCTTGACTAGAACAATTCCCTTAAACACTCCTCGGTCCTGTAGTGACCTTGGACTTGCTACAGTTTTTCACATTAGTTTCAAACTGGAAGCCCCAAAGTGGACAAAGTGTTCCAGATGCAGCCTCCCCGGTACTGAGTGGGAGGACATAACAACATCCCTCAGTCTGCTGACAATGCTTCTCCTCTTTCAACCCACTATGTATTTTGACTTACTCATGAGGACACAAAAACAGTATTTAATGTGTAAATCTAGGGCCTTTCTCAGCCTGTTACTCAGCCAGATGTTTGCTGGCTTTACAGACCCATGGGTTTTTTAAATTTATCTTTTTTCCAAATCAATTACAGAACTTTGAGTTCTTATTATTGAACTTCTCAAGTTTTCTGCTTGCTTGCTGCAGTTCACAAAGTTTTTTCATAGTCCCACTGGACTGAATTTCTATGATTAGGCACAATAATCTTTCCCCTAATTTGGTATAATCTGAAAATGTTCAGTCCATTTTATAATCCAGATGACGATGAATATCAGTCCAGCATTCAACCTCAGGCTATTTATTTGCAACCATCAAATACCAAGCCACCAATACCAAGCCACCAGTGGCTACCCTTCCAATCTGCTGGTCCAGCCAATATTTAAGTCATCCAATAATCTGTTTATCCAGCCCATATTTTCTTAGTTTTTAAATGAGAATGCTGCAGAACACGGTGACAAACACCTTTCTGAAGCCAGGGTAGCACAGCCAGTGATTTTTCCTCACTCACATAGCTACATTTCATCACAGAAACCGATCAGATTGGTCAATAATGATTTGGCCAGATTGACTCCCTTTTTGCTACCTTATATTTAACATTTTTGGCAAGTAATTACAAGCGGATGTTCTCCATAATACTGTCAGGGATAGACATATGGCTGACTAGGGTTAGGTGTCCCTCTTGCCTTTAGTAAAGACAGGCATAATGTTAATCTGTTTGTACTAATCAAAGACCTCCCACCAATACCACAATTTTTCACTAGGTATGCCGTACAAGTGTCCTTGCAGTCATATCAGTCAGCAACCTTTGGCAGGTCCCATCTGGCCTCAGATATTTAAATACTTGAAGCTTCCTTAAATAGTCTCCAGTGTATTGCTTTCCCACTACTGACTGTCTCTCTCCTAAAGCCACACCTGCATGCACAAAGGTCAGGAAGCAAGTTTGACCTGGTAAGATTGATGCTAAAATGATGGTACCCAGCCTTTTCTGAATTGTCCATCAGGGAGGCTGTGTCCCCCATTCAACAGTCGACCATTCTTTCTCTGAACCCGCTTTTGCTACTTGCATCCTTACAGAATCCCTTCTTGGTCTTCTTTGTGTCTGTTACTAGTTTTAGTACCAACTGGACATTAATTCTTTTCATTTTGTCCCAACACAGCTAAGCAATGTTTGCATCCCATGGTTGTGATTTCAGCCAATGCAGACACTCTCTGTTACTTGTCAACACAGAGGAAAATTTGCTAAAGCATTGGGTTGCTTAGTAAGGAATACTAGTACGTTAGTTCATGAGTTCACTGATCCCTTGATTTAATGTTTTATTGTTATCTCATGCCTGCAAATTATGCTTACTTCAGGCCAGCTTATAGTAAACATGCAAATATCAACATTTAATATCTAAACCAGGTTACTCAGTAATAGAGCTTTAAGAAAGAGGGAATCAAAAAAATCTACATCCATTAAAATAATCCTAAGGTTGCATCAAAACTTCTGTGCTTCCATACTTTATCAGAATTGCTCTCTCTCAAGAAACTACAGAGACTGTTTTTTTTTCTTTTAGAAGACTATGGTGGGTTTAACGGTCAATATTTCCTCTGAAATCCTTCAAAAGATAGGGGCTAGTTTAATATTTCATCCCTGGATTTATTTTACTTTCTCCTTAAGTAGGAAGCAGTCTAGCCAACCTCTTATTAGAATAAAGGTTCCTTCTCTTCCATAAATAAGTAAATCTCTCTTTGTTGCAATATTTGTTATCATTTAAAAGTTAATGGAGTAATAAACAGCTCTTTGCTTCAGTGAAGTGTTAAAACTCTGACCTGTATCTTCCTCCAACAGTAATTATTTGGCATTCTTCAGTGGAGAAGGAACAGTCATTGAACTTCACATTCTAGAAATTTTTCCTTTATATTAAAAACATACATAATACAAACAGCTGCAGGCTTACTCTATGCAGTGTATAATTGGATTTTGATTGAGACCAGACAAACAGAAGTTAAATTACTTAGGGTAAAAAACGTTTAGGAGTGATAGAACCCCAACACCTTCCTTGTAGGCATGTTGTAAAACTGGCTTATATCCTCATTATAAATGAAAGATTGAATAATCGGAAGCACGTTCCTACTGTTGATCAAAATGAGGATGACTGAGTAGATGAAATATATTATAGAGTTTGCTTGTAGAGTGTCAAGCCTATGGTGTGATAGCATGAAGACTTTCTTTCTTTCTGAGTTTGAGTCAGATATGAATTTGTTTATGATTAGATCTACTATAGAAGATAGATGTTATACATTTAAAAAGCTATAAGCTTTTCAGTGAAAGGACCCTCACTTCAACCTGTCTTTGATGTATAAATATAACAGTAAAGAAATATGCTCCTCTTAAAAAAGCAAAACAACTTGGAATATGAAACTAATTGATACAAGAAAGATAGTAGTTTTCTATATCCTAATCTTTCTTGTATTAACTATATTTTCATATTACAACTATAGAACCAGACCTTATGGCAAGTAAAAGTCTTCCTCTTGCAAAATTTGATGGTTGCTTCCTTCATTCTCCAACAGCTGTGAAAGACAAAAGATTTTGTAGCAACATCATTTAACAGTTTGAATCTCTGAATGGGAAAGGTGTAAGGAATGGTATTCCACATCCATTACGTCATGATCAGGAATCACACTATTTAATACATCCTCATTAACCACCACCACTCTTCAATCCTTTGATATAACATCATCCCATTATCATCCCCTTAGCCTATGGACCACCCTTATGCAGTGTCTGTAAAAAGTCCGTAATTGTCCACAGGATGTCCATTGAGTTCATTTAGCCCATGACTTTGGGCCCCATCTGTTATAATGGTCATTCAGGGAAGGAAAGGTGGTGTGATGCATGGAGTTACTGGGCACCAAAGACAGCTCAGGTCAAGTCACTGCTGCACTTGCACTGCTTCTTGTAAAGTTTGTCTTCCACGGGTTCAGATGGTTACTGCTATATTAATTCCTGTAACATTGTGCTTCCTCTTGCAGCCCAAGGAAGAAGGGGGTTCCTCATAAGTTGTTTTCCTTCTTAGAAGAGGGGGGTGAGACAATCCTCACACTCTTCCCCCACTCCAGTATGGGGTCCCACCATGGGAGACAGCCTTCCATGAACCTCTACAATGTGAGTCCTTTCCCATGGGGCTTCACCTCTTCACCAATTGCTCCAGTATGGGCAACTTCTATGGGGTACAGTCTCTCAGGACCAGACTGTTCCAGCCCGGTTCCCCACAGAGTCACAAGTCCCACCCAGTAAACTTGCTCCAGCATGGGCCTCTCTGTCCATGGGCTGCAGGTCCTTCCAGGATCTTGCTCCACTATGGATCTTCCATATGCCTCCACTTGCTTCAATGTGAGGTCTCTCCACAGGCTGCAGGGAATATCTCTCTCTCTCTCCAGTGCCTAGAAGGCCTCCTCACCCCACCTTCTTCACTAACCTTGGTGTCTGCAGTTACTTACATCTTCTCACTCCATGCTCTGCTGCAAAGAGCTACCCATTGCATTTTTTTTCCTTTTAAATATGACTCACAGAGGTGCTACCACTGTTGTTAATTGGCTTGTCCTTGGTCAGCAGTGGGTTTGTCCTTGAGCCAGCTGGTGTTTACTCTGTCAGATTTAGGGGAAGCTTCTAGCTGCTTCTTGCAAAAGCCAACCCTACAGCTTCCCCTTCTTCACCAGAACCTTGCCATGCAAAACCACAACAAACCTGTAACTCAAAACCCAGGTTACAACAATTTAAAGGTGTCTTCATTGAATTTTTCACCTCTTGTCCCTTTGGACCAGACCATTAGGTTTAACATTGCAATGAACTCCAACCCTTGTTCCTGTCCCAACTTGGATTTATCCACAGACTTAAGTCCTTTGGGACTTCAAGTGGAGCCCTATCTATGAGACACAATCTCTTCAAGAGTATAGTTACTGCAGCGTGGTTTTATCCACAGTTACAGTTGCTTTGAGATGCACTTGTTTCAGCATGGCCTTTATGGGCCACCAAGCTTTCAGAGATATACCTGCTCCAGTGTGACCTTACCCACAGTCACAGTCCCTTCTGAAATAAAGCTGCTGTCATAGGGTCATCCATGGCCACACATTCTGAGATGCTTCAGTATGACCTCATGTGCAGATACTGCTGCTTCAAGGTGCACCTGCTGCAGCATAGACTTATCAACAGCCACAAATATATCAAGGTGTACCTTCTCCAGTGCGGACTTATCCCTGGGCCACAGTCCTTTCAGAGTTATACCTGCTACTGCATAGACATAACCACAGCTACAAATGCTTTTAAATATTCCTGCTCTGGGGTGGACTTATACTTAGCCACAGATGCTTCAGGATGTTCTGCTTCTAAATGGACTCATCCGCAGATCACAGTGCCTTTGACTCAAGTGACTCACACTGGAGTTCCTACCTGTCCAGTACAGCAAGTACAGCAGCAAAGAAACAGCAGTGATTCCCTGGCCATATCCTGAGGTCATATGGTATGGAATATCCCTTTGTTCAGTTGAGATCAGTTGTCCTAGCCAAGTCTCCTCCTAACTCTTTGTGCACCCCCACCCCAATCATTAGTGTGGTGGGGAGAAAAGTCCTTGGCTCTGAGTAAGCGCTGCTCAGCAGTAATGAAAATGTCCCTGTGTTAACACTGTTTTCATCAGAAATCCAAACATAGCCCCATATTGTAAGGAAAACTAACTCTATTCCAGTCAAGACCAGTACATATAGATATTATAGTTAATACAGATAATAGAGAAGTAAAATGACTATTTCCCCATTTTTATGTTCAGTGGGAAAAAGTGGGAAATATGGACCCAGGACAAAAGGTAAAAGAAAAATCACCATCATTACTGGCAAACATCTATCTTTGTCTCAAAAAAGCATTCAACATGAAGAGAAACACTTAAAGATCTATAAAAACGGTAAAACATAAGAATCAGTAACCAAAGAGCTTGTCAAATCCCCCTAATTTTGGCCTACTTTTTTTCTTTATAACACATTATATGTATAGCTTATTCTACAGTTAATTTAAATAGCTGAAATATATGCAATAAGTATTATAATAAGTCTTTTGGTTGCATCCAGACAAACACAAAGAGTTGTAATTACCAATACTACCGCAGTTAATCATATATGTTCCTCTGAAGGATGAGAGCTACATTGCATTAGGCACTATACAGAATCAACATGCAGCACACTTTGGATCAGCTCATCAGCACTGACTTAAACAACTATAATAGGAGCCATATAATGTGGTATGTTTTTTTAAAAGATTTTTTCCCCCCTCATTCTGTTGAATGCACAGAAAGGTATGTTTAATAAAGGTTCCTGGAATTAATGTAAACTGACAATGATGGCAAAAACAGTAATAGAAGGTTAAATCAATAGAACAACATTTTGGAGAAAATTGACTCAAAATTTTAAAAAAGCAACAAGTTTTGACAAGGATACAATGAAAAAATCCACAGGGAACATAACACTGTCTAAGTAAAAACAGGAAATAATATACTTTAATTTAAAGTACATTAAAAAGGTAAAGTGAAAAGGGGCAAATATAAAGGCTGACAAAAGGAAAGATTATGTTATAAAACATGAGATGAGGACTTTCTTGTTCATAATTCTGGTATTGATTTAAAAATATAGCTCAAATATTAAACAGGGAAAAATCAAAGAGATTTAAATAAAGCCTAGACAACAAAGTCAAGAGAGAATCCAATCATTATCTTAAATAATAAGGAAATTAGCAGGCAATTCACATAAAAGGAATAGTACCGCTATCCAGCACTGGACTCAGGCCACAGCAATTTTACATTATAAAATATTTTAGTTTCCTTTGACTTGCCTCCAAATTTGGAACTCAAGGTTACAGTGGGACCAAGTAGTCTCTTTTCATTTGTGAGGGCTACATACTTAGGTTCTATCCATAGCAGTTTCCCTATATGAAAGCAAAGTTTCTCATACAACAAAGATTAGAAGGTGCTGAGGCTTTAAAAATGTGAAATATTACAGGGCTGTGGTAAAGTTATGAAAGTTGGCAACACTGATAAATTAACTCAAGTGTGCACTTGTTTGCTGACTAGGGACCCTAAGAGAGGAAAAATGAAGTTAATAGGGTTGCAGTGGTTTATATTACAGACATTGAAGGAGGACCAATCTTGATGAGCATTTGGGATTAATTAGAAAGAAAAGTAGTATACAAGGAATCAGTCATTAGCAAAATGTTTTTGCTCACTGTCTTTAGGTCAAGATACCAAAACAGAGCTACCACTTCATTAAAACTGTGATGACAATGAAATAGGCATTCCACAGCTGCTATTGTACACATGTATCTATCTCATGTAGGCAACCATAAAAAGCCTCTTCCCATTGCTAAGACTCAGAAGAGTCTTAGATTTACATTACATTTAGAAAATTCTGAGGAAATTTCTGAAGGCATATTTGTACATCTATTATGTGATGAACAGTCATCAATAAAAAGCCATTGATATTTTCCTCCAGTTAGGTTAACTGAATTTAACATACATAAGATTAATTTCTTTCATGAAAAATTGTGGCTATCAACTGTAGTAAATACTAGAAATAAAAGTACGTACATTGTGTCCTTGCAGCAGGAAGCATTCAGACAAATGCATGTTAAATGAGTTTTCACTTTGTACGCAAATAAATGGCACACACACAACCCCAATACATTACTCTTCCTCTTACGTACAACACTAAAATAGGGGATAAAACACTATTATTTTAAGAAAAATGTTAAGGGTAAACAATTTCAAAGAAAAATAGTGATGAATCTACACTGAAATAGTGGAGTAACTTCCTATCAGGTAAAAAACTCCTGTCTTTGAGAGATTTTCACTTTAAAATTCTTATGGCATCAGTTCTGCATTTAACTACTATTATTTAGTAGGCTTCGTGATGACTGGATAATTTAAGAGATTAGCAGGTCATTTGTAACCATGGAAATCATGCTGCCTGCATATCTAATAGACTAATTTCCACATGAAGCAAGGCAATAGTTCTGTTTATTTACTTGCTTGTTAAATGCTATTTTGAACTACCGTGTTTTCCTCAGGGGAATTGTCACTCAATTTCTGAAAAGAAAAACAAAAAAGTCAAGCTATGTCCTTACACAACTGCATTGAATGCACTCTTCCCTATATTTTTCAGTAAAAATATATTTCCTCATACTGTATTTCTGACTTGCAGAAATAGACTCTACAACCCAGAAGGCTGTACACTAGGTATGTTTATTACGTGTAGTTGCACGGGGGATCCTCGACCACAAATGTGCATGCCAAATGCGGCAATTCACCTTAGTTATATACAGTAGAATGTTACATATTAATGATATTTTGCAATACACCTATACATATGCATAACCTTTCACCGCTTTGTTTTAAAATTAGTCCCATGAAGTCATTTCCACAAACTCCTCCCAATTGCACCTGTGCACTGGCTCCTGGTGGTGGTCATTAGGGGTCTCAGGAGGAAGGCTCAGAGTCTTCATCAGGTTGGACCTTTCACTTTCTTCCCTGGCACATGCATAGCTGTGACTGTCCCAGCTGAGCAGGATTATCCTCCTTATCAGTCACACACACCACCTTCCTTGGGATGGTTCCTTTTTATCAGTTACAGGTGCTACATTCCTTGGGATGATTGGGTCAGGAGTCACAAACTTGCTCTCATTTATTTTGTTCCCCTTATCAGCTTTTCCTTCAAGCATCTTGCAGTAGTTAGTAATTGAATTTACTCTTATTTATGTGTTAGTTATTAAAAATGTGATTTCTTATGTTCCCTAATATACCCTCATCATTTCTATATTCATACCATTTTGTTTCTTGTCTTTTACATCTTAGGTAGAGACTAAGAGTGTTTAAGTATTACATATCTTTTAATAAATTTGTAAGGTACAAAATTTCCAGTTACTAGCCTCAGTGCATAAGGATTAATGATTGAGTCAGGGCAGCTTAATGGTAGTTACATTTCACTATCCAACTGATTGCATATGTATGTTTCTTACTCTGCCCCATCTGTGGAGCAAAATGTTTTCATAATCTTCATTTCAGCATTGTTAATGTCCTGGTTTAACTTTTTTCTGGTTCCTGGTGTGGTGCTGTGCTTTGGATTTAGGATGAGAATAATATTGATAACATACTCAACTCTTTTCTTGCTACTAGGTAGTTGTAGTGCTTACGCAGGGTCGGGGACTTTTCAGCTTCTCAAATCCTGCCAGATGACCAAAAAGCTGGGAAGCGACAGAACTAGGACAGCTAACAAAGACTGGACATACCATGTAACATCATGCTCCGTAAATAACTGGAGAAGCTAACCAGGAGGTTGGATCACTGCTTGGAAACAGACTTGGCGTCAGCTTGATTTTTTTTTTCTTCTGCTGGTGGTGAGCAATTGCATTTGTAGATTATACTATATTATTGTTCTTGTTATTATTGTTGTTGTCTTCCTTTGTTGTTCTATTAGTTGCCTTTATCTCAATCCATGAGGTTTTTTTCATTCTCTTCCACATAGCCTTGGGGAGGCAGGGGTAAGCAAGCAGCTGCATGTTGCTTAGGTACCAGCTGGTTTTAAAGCAGTAAATACTATCAAACTAAAATTTTGAGAAGATACCAGAGGATTAATTCTTATCCACCAGTGGAGAATATTAGTTTCAAGCTCTTAGCTCAGAGGAATCAAATTACCGTAATGTTGATTTTTTAGGAGAGGAAATATATGGTCCAAATCCAGAATTATAGATATTTTAAATAGTTTCAGGACGATGGGGTGGTTTTGTTGTTTGGGTTTTGCGATGGTTTAACGTTTTTTTCTTTATTTCTTTGGATTCTTATGTTAAAGAGATCTGGTGTTTCAATGCATTTGCTCTTCTGTTACTTGATGAAGTTAATATTCAAAGGATTTATTTTTTATATACAATATATACGTCATAACTTAAATATCTTAAAAGGCCACACAAAACACAAGTCATAGGCTGACTCACCTGTCCTCTTAAGTGCTTTCTCCTCTTTCACAACTACAGCTTTATCTTAGTAACTTAGGCTCAAATCTGTCTTATGAACACCACAACAAATTCCCAACAGATTAAACTTGCACTGTATTATATTCCTTCTGTCATTATTTTAGCTAAAAATCTGTTAATTTTTCCATAGTACATGCTTAATTTGAAGTTCATGTCATGGCCAGTTGACAACTAGCTGTCTTCATCTACACTAATAGCTTTCTTCAAGCTATCATCAATCACTTGTTAAAATAATCATGTTGACATCTTAATTATTTTAATAGGCAAATTACACAGCAATGTGATGTTGAAACATGAAATGAAAAAATATTTTCCAAAATTCACTTCCCAAACTTTCCCAATTGTATGAGCACACAAAGGAGGAACTTGAGGAAATAGTAACTATGTATTAGGTTTTAACCACAAAGAAATAGTATTGAAATTGTAATTTTCATCCAATCAGATAAAGATATTTAATAGAGAAATCAAAATTAACGTCATGTGGAAGTCAGGCAGTTACAACCAAATAAACTATGAATATATTATCTAATTAATCAAAATCTCTCTACAAGAAGGAATAAACATCACTGTTTAAATGTTAAACCACATCAAATGGTTCTGAAGAACAGTAGTTCATTCTTCAATACTCTCAAAAATGCTTAGAAACTGACATATTTTCATCTTTCTGTTCTGTAGTGGTCTTATATTTTTCATATGTCTACAATATAGTCGGGTGGTACCAGCAAGGACCTGCAAACATATTGCAACAATCCTAGTGACTGGCAAAACAAGAGTAGCCTTGACTTTCCTGCGTTGGGAAAATTTCATTAAGACGTGATCACATAACACATCTGCAATAGTAATGAAGTTCACTTTTATAAAAAACACTAAGCAATTGCCACAAATTTTACTTAAATGTGAAATAATTTGTGCTAAGTTTCACAACAATTTTAAAATAAAATATTAATTGAAAAAAACCTATGACCACTTTATTCTCTAGAAGGTACTGTGGATTGCCTTATCAAAAAGTTTAACTGCTTTCCATCACTGACACTAAAAAAAAATAAATCCTACTTCTTTCATTATTTTTCTTGCAATAGCAGATGTTCAAATTACATTTTGTATTTTGGACTGACATAAATTTTTTTTTCAAAATGGGATACAAAAGAAATTCTTGTACAAATATGGCTGCATTCAGATTTTTACAAAAACTGCACAAAATAGTAAAATACACTAAAAACTCTCTTTTCTTGTGTGAGACACACAAATCTTGACAATCAGCTACAAGGCTGAATTAGTGATGTATGCTTTACTACTCTCCAGATTTTTTTTTTCCTAGAGTTATAAAGGAAAATCAGCTAGGATCAACTGGCATAACTTCACTTATGTAAGAGGCCAATATAAATTAGATACCTCAACTCCTTTCATAATTGACATAAAAGGAAGAGACTTTAAGAGAGCAATTTATCTTTCTGTAGAAATTGTCTTATGGTGAAAAAAATTCATGCCATAGTTCTTTCTGCAGCTATAAAGAAACTCTGAAAAATTAAATTATTCCACAAGTCTGCGAGAAGAATCATCTAAGTAAGCTAAGTGGAAAACCCTCACAGTACAGGCATTTCCCTCCGAAGCAGTCATCTACCCTCCCTTTACAATCAATGGAGCTTCATGACAATTAGACTGACCCATTTTAGTCCTCTGCAGTAGATGAATGCGAAATGATTCATGCTCTGGTCTTTCTATTATGGGTATAAAGAAGACTTAGCTAATGATCTAGATATCTGTGATCTGATGATCTAAGATGTCTAGAGGTGGCTGAGAAAAATTCTGTCTTTGGCTTTGTTAATATCAGGTGAATTGATGCAGTGTGATAATCACTTTTTTTCTATCTCTAAGATTAGGAAGCACAGTTGTAATTTGCCTAGCTACATACATGACATCGCTTCTGATCCATATAGGGAAAAAATAATTCTTTTTACACTACCATAGTGAATTCTGAGAGAAAAGGGAGGTCTAGGCAAAGTCAGTTAAGATTTCAGGCTGTGCAGAGGGGCTGCTTGAGTTTCAACCTTGGATACTCCATCTTCCACCCCTAACCAAACCGGACAAAGCCCTGAGGAATTTGATCTCACCTCAGATCTGACTGTGCTTTAGATAAGTGAGATCAATCAGAGACCAAGGCATGAGGCATCTGGAGAATATGTGATACTCACATGTATCACTTCCGTTTGTGCAGAAGTTGGATGCCTTTTTGGATGTTAGGATCTAACTTACTCTATTGTTATCATTCCACAGTTTATATGTCTGTCTTTCCTGTCATTGTATTAGTCTGAGTTCCAGATGATGTCCTTCTTCCCCTTTCTCCCCGAACCTAACACAGCAGCTACTGCTGAATGTCTTATCTTCCAAAGGTTTCCTGAGAAACTTCTCAGCAGCCACTATTCTCCTAAGAGGAAAAGTAAAAGAGAATAAAAGGACTGATATTTGGCTGATGGAAGACAGAACTGGAAGCAGTGCCTGCCCCACAATATTTTTCACTGACAAGTTAATCTTAATGTCTATCTCAAGTATTCACCATGTACTGTCCATATAAGAAAACAGAGATGAGTCTCCAATATTTTCATGATGTCCACACCATAATAGATTTTGCTTCTATTATTCATTTATGTGTACAATGGATAGGGGATTATAAATTGTGCTGTGCTCTGTAAGTATGAAAGAAACGGAATTTATTTATTTCCTTCTAGTCCACGCTTTAGCATAAAATGATACTCCCAAGACTTGCCTCTACATTCAGTCTTGGCAAAAATAAAAAATAATCTTTACATGTTCTAAGAAATATTTGAAGCTTCAAATTCTAACCATGGTGGAAACATTACCAAATTTCTTTGTTCACCATACCTCTGCTGGACCACCTCCCACTTCTCATCACATATATTATTTCTCTTCCCTTTGTACTCTGATAACACTGTGGGAGAAGCTACAACAGATATGTCATACAGCATTATCATCCCCTTGAAAATAAGACCCATGTATTACTTTTTCCTCAGCTCAATTAGTAAATTATTGCAGAAATTAGTAAGTGAAAAAGGGTTGAATTCCTTATTAACAATGACACTCCATTTATTTTTTGGTGCCAAATTTACTATTCCATGAAAAAATGACTTAACACTATTTGAATATTTTTTTTCCTTCATACAGGTTCTTATGCATGGAGTGATCCCTAACCAGATCCCTAACCACATTTATAAAGACTCTCATCATCATCTTCATCCAGGTTTCAACAAGACATTTCTCTGGTGGTATCAAAAAAAACATTGACACTTTATACCTGCTGGACAGGAGCTAACTTCAGTTATATGTAATTTAGGTATGTTAGGTTGTAACAGAGCTAATCTAGAAGATAAACAAAACCAGTTATATGGTTAATATTGTGCTCTTTGACTCACTTGACACCACTTACTCTCTAAGGTCTTTATGGTTTTTTTGCTATCTTTGCTCACAGGCTGGTATCTAACGTAGTTATGGGATGCAGTGCCACCATAATATAATTTTAAAATTCTACTTCTGTTTTTACCAGTGAACATTTTATTTTAAACATCCTTGAAAGGGTTTAGCTGCACAGTTTCATCAAAAAATTATTTGTAAGAGCTATTTTAAACTTTCTTTTAACAAAATAAATCTATGTCCTAATACTTTAAATACTTGAAATTTTTATTTTGTTTTAAATTGTCGTGAAATGTGCCTTTCGAATGATTCATGGCTTGCTCTGATTTGCAATTTATTGAATGGTACAGATGGAGAAGAGAATGAATGTTATTTCATGTGGAATGCAAAATGAAAAGACATAGCCATGAAGATAGGAGTTAACCATATCTAAATTGGCAAAGAAACAATGAGCATCCAAAGAGGGGGGGAAATACACCATTACCTGGAGGGAAAAAAAAAACCAAACGAACACAATGTCAAAGTTCAGGAAAATTGAAACTTGCTATGTAGCTTTACCCTACATTCTAGATGGAGATCTCTGACATTTTATAGTGATAATAAAAGTGTGTATTCTGTTACATATTATAAAATAAATCAAACTGAAGTCACAGTTTCCTGATGTCAGAGGAACAAAAGAGAATAAATAATAACAGTTTGAAATTCCAAAGGGGTTTTACTAAAAATAATTTTTAAAAAGAATAACTTCATTTTTCTATAGGATTCTGATACATTGACCTACTCTCCAAAGTGAAAAAATGAGGTTTTAATTTGATTGTTTGAGTTAATGATTTAGTATCAGCAATAATAATAACAACTGCAAATGCATTGTAGTTTAAGCAATTGTACTTTTCCATATTGTCTTTTATGCTATTTATAATGACTTGAAGGAGACAAAAGTGGGTTATTCATATTAGTTATTTTGGCACATGAATTTCTTCTTTGTTGTGTGTTCCAGGATACAGATGAAAATTCTGCTGGGATATTGGTATTCCTGTGATATTTCTATTTCTGAAAAGATCTCATACACAGAAAGAACTAGACTTAATTCAAACACTATATATTATTCAAGAAATACCAACTTTCAAATAACTTTATGCTACACTTTGGACTTAAAAGGCATAAAGCAACTGTGAAAAACAAAGATAAATTAGGGAACTGCAAATTGAAAGACAAAGATAATTAAAGATTTCAATTCCTCTTATGTATGCTGGGTAACATTCAAGCCAAGCTGTGACATGGGAGTTATATTTTTAAACATTATAAATTACCTTTTCTTGGAGGTTCAGAGACACAAGGAAAAAGGCAGCTCCTCATCTAATCCTGAGTATCACACTAGTTTTAGTTCAAAATATATCCAGGCTTTATCTGTACTGTAAGATCTCAGAAAACTTCCTACATCTTTTCACCTCCTTCTCTGTCCTCTTTCTTGATATATTCAGATTTCTTTTGGAAGAGAACCATGTGTAGGAAGGGAACTGTGAAACACGTTGAATTCTGCAACCAGACAGCTGGAGGGGAGGAAGTGTAGGATTCAAAAGAGCACAATGAAATGAACTTGCCCCTTTTTAGAATAACTTCAGACTAAAGTTGCCATGGGAGGGCAACCTTGATCCATCTCACTCCTAACAATTTGATTCCTAATGCCAGTGCCAGCAACAGATGCCCAGAGAAGGCACTTAGTGGTTACAGTGGTGTAGGGCTAATGGTTGGATTTTATGATCTGGAAGGTCTTTTTCAACCTTGATGATTCTATGATCCTAAGGATCACAGGTCAGCAGGAGAGAACCTGAAGTGCAGCCCAAAGGAATTCCAGCCACTCCACTCAGTAAGTCACCTTCATCAAGAGCACGACTTAAATCCCTCTATACAAACGCATGTAGCATGAAGAATAAACAAGAGGAGTTGGACATGTGCACACCTGCTGGGCTGTGATCTTATTGGCATCATGGAGACATGGTGCGACGTCTCCAATATCTGAAGTGTTGAAACAGAATTATACGGTGTCTTTAGGTAGGACAGTCAGGGAAGACAAGGAGGGTATGTTGCCCTATACGTCAATGACCAGTTGCAGTGCATGAAGCTCTGCCTGGGGATAGAGGAGAGGTCAGTCAAGACCTTGTGGGCCGAGATTAAAAGGAGTGAAGGGACAGGCCACCCAACCAGATAACCAAGTAGATGAGGTCATCTAAAGCCAGAACCAGGTCCTGAGGGAACCGGCAGATGAAGTTGCTAAGCCAGTCTCCACCATATTTGAGAAGTCTTGGCAGTCTGGTGAAGTCCCCATTGAGTGGAAAAGGGAAACTTAAATCCCATTTTTTTTAAAAAGGGGAAAATGGAACTATAGGCCAGTCAGTCTCACCATGGTGCCTGGCAACATCATGGAGTAGATCTTCCTGAAAACTATTCATAGGCACATGGAAAATGAGGTGAATGGTGACAGCTAACATGGCTTCCCTAAGGGCAAATCATGCCAGACAAATTTGGTGATTTTCTATGACAGGGTCGCAACAGTGGTGTATAAGGGAAGGGTGACAAGCATCACCTTCCTGGATTTGCGTAAAGCATTTGACATAGTTCCACTTGACATCCTTGTGTCTAAGGTGGAGAAAAAAGAATTTGATAGAAGGATGACTTGATGGATAAGGAATTGGCTTAATAGTCACAAATCTCGATGTCCCAGTGGAGAACAGTGATGAGTGGCATGCTGGGACTGGCACAGTTCAATTTCTTTTTGGAGATATTAAGAGTGGGATTGAGTGCACTGTCAGCAAGTTTTCTGACAACATCAAGCTGTGTGGTGCTGTTGACACGCAGGAGGGACGAGATATCATCCAGTGGGACCTTGGCAGGCTTAAGAGACGATCACATGAGAACTGCATGAAGTTCAACAAGGCCAAGTGCAAGGTCCTGCACATGTGTCAGCGCAATCCCAAGCACAAATATAGGCTGGGTGGTGAATGGGTAAGGTGCCATGAGGACAAAGACTTGGGAGTGTTGACGGACGCAAAGCTTGACATGTGCCAACAATGTGTGCTTGCAGCCCAGAAAGCCAGCCATATCCTGGGCTGCATCAAAAATAGTAGAACCAGCAGGTTGAGGGTGGTGATTCTGCCCCTCTACTCCAGTCTTGTGAGACCTCACCTGTGGTACTACATCCAGCTCTGGAGTCCCCAGTACAAGAAAGATATTGAGCTGCTGGAGCATGTCCAGATGAGGGCCATACAGATGATCATAGGGCTGGAGCACTTCTCCTATCAAGACAAGCTGAGGCATCTGGACTTGTTCAGCCTGGTGAAGAGAAGGCTCTGGGGGGACCTTACAGCAGCATTCCAGCACCAGAAGGAGGTTTACAGGAAAGATGGAGAGAGACTTTTTACAAGAGAAAGTGACAGGAAATGGAATAATGGCTTCCAACTAAAAGAGGGTAGATTTGGGTTTAAAGGTAGAAAGAAATTCTTCTCTGTGACAGTGGTGAGGCATTATAAAAGGTTTCCCAGAGAGGCTATGGCTTCCCCCTCCCTGGCAATGTTCAAGGCCAGGTTGGATGGGGCTCAATTGAAAAGCAATTAAGAAGATTCCCACATCGGGTGTTCTTTTTACAGTATGATTTGAGGAAGTACTTTCAACTGAAGCTTTCATAAATGTGATTTTTAAAAAGTGTTAAATAAACAAGTATATTAATAAGACTACATATTTTTCATCAAATACTTAACTCTAAAATGAGGCTATGAGGATCTTTACTATCATGTATATTTCTTAAATAATTTCTTGTAGGAAGAGGAATGGCATGTGGCAAATAAAGCATTTTAAATGGCTGTTGTTGAGAACTAAGGATTTGACTGATGTGTACCCATCTAACTGATAAAACGTATGTAAGGAAAAGAATTCATAATCACACAGATAGATACAGTATATTGATAATGAGTTAATATGGTTTTTGTGAAGGAAAATCATGCCTTAGTAATCTATCTGCTTTTTCAAAGTGTCACTGAGTAGGTGGATAAGTATGGTCTAATTATATTTCTATTTTCATAGAGCTTTCAACAAGGTCTCACATGAATTTCTTAAATTTGGACCTTGACTGCTCAATATAAGTCTAGATGTTTGGCAACATGATAAATAGTGAGGAAGAGATGTTTTCAAATAATTCAGAATTACTCCACACAGTCAAAATCAAAGCTGTCTGTAAAGAGCTCAGGAGGATTTCTCTAGAGTCAGTGACTCAATGATAAAATGGTATATAAAATGCAAAACTAGAAAGCATAAAATAATGCACACAGGAGGAAAACAACAACAAAAAACCCAAACCCAAACACACCCTGAGCTATATACTTATTGGGTAAACAGGAAGAAGTGTTCAATCAATCTGGACATGTCTCTGGAAAAAATGTGTTTGATATGCATATGCAGTCAAAAAGTAAACAGGGTGTTGAGGAATATCCTAATAGAACAGAGACTAGAAAACTCCAATAAATAACTGCAGTCTAAGCTGTTACTTTGAAAATGTTTTCCATCATTTAAAACTAGATCATGGTAGAACTAGAAATGTGTTAGAATAATGTGCTGATTATTGTATATATGTAATGTCTTCCATATAAAACATAGCTGAGTCTGGAAAGGTATGGCTGAAGAAAAGTAGGATAAAGAACTGTAACATTTTAAAAAACAAAGTGTTAAATGTGGTTAGGAATCATATTCTCTCTGTTTTAACATGAGAACTATAGGCTGCTGCAAAACGTTTATCAAATATACAATAAACAAGCACTGTTTCCCTTCCAGAGCACATTATTACTGTCTTGAATTCTTTGATACAATCTTTTTGGAGGTCAGAGAAAAACTGTATTCAGAAAAGGTATTCAACAAATCCTTCAGGCATATAGGCCTTAGTATTTATTGGATACTAAATACAACAGTTTGGGTGTAATTTGTACAGGAAGTCTTCAATTAGTTAATTACCAGAAATGGAGAGCTGACTAACAGGAGTACTTGCTACATGGTCTGCACATTAGTGTTTTCTACCATGGACAGGATGCCAAAATATGTGGAACTTTGTTTTGACTCTACAGAGCAGCTCCTGTATTCTTTGTCTAATAGGACATTTATAAATAAAGCATGGCTAAAATGAAAGGCGTTAAATATAGGAAACAAGACAGTTTAAAAAATTGGATCACACTTTTTTAATGATTGTGCATATGTAAAACCTAAGTCCTTGAGTTATTAAAGATCTTCATAACTCAGACTTATCTTTTGTCTTAATTTCTCTCCTTCATGGTATGGTGAAAGAGGCATCTATTTGAGCATGAAATGCACCACTCTGGAGATGATAGCAAATAAACATTGTTTACAGTACAGAACACCTAAGGTGATTAGCAGAAATTTAGGCTGTTAAATTTTAACTTGTGCCTTGAAAATGTGGTAGAGAAGATGGAGATAAAACCTGATCACAAGAGTGTTTTGAAATCCATGGAAATTAAGAGCTCCACAGACCCACTTTGCTAGCAGCCAAACACTTCATTTTAGGGAGTCAGAGCTTTACATTACAGCAACCTTATACAGGAATGCAAAATACCAAAAGAATGTCACAAACCATTTGTAGCATTGGTTCTTCTGCTATATCACATCATGACTCTCTCTGCCAAGACACTTGCTGAGACAGTAAAAGCAGAGTAGCCTGTAGTATGGTCTCTTTCTTTTTGAGTATTGTTCAGCAGATCATGAATTATGAAAATTGAGGTGACATAACAAGGATAATGGAAGAAGAAATAATAATTTCTAACTAAAGGAACTTTGGCAGAATTGAAATGATCTGAACAAAACAAAAATCAACCTCTGGAAACTACATGAAAATTATTTCCTATCCCCTTCAAGAACTGGACATAATAAGGCTGAAAGTCAATGTCCAGATATGACTGTGTTAAGGAGAAAAATATACTCAGTCTGTGATGTCAAAAAATGGAAGAAAACCCAAACTGTGGGAATAAGGTTCAGTGTCTGAATTATGATTGTTTCAAAGGTAGAAATCGGGGTTTTTTGCTGACAAGATTGCTACTGATACAGTATAAATTCAGAAATAAAAAGACCCATTTCTCTTCTGGTAATTATTAGATCATCTGAATGTCAAGAAAAATATTTTTCCAAGTATTGAAAACCAAATTATCTAAACTATTTGTATTCACTTAAACTATTCCTTAACCTTGCTTCTGATTTTTTCACTGATGCACTGTTGGAAGACTATTGAATCAAGACAAGTGGCATTGTTATTTCTGAAGTGCAATCGTATTAAATGTGTTCTTTTCCACTTAGGGTAAAATTCACTCTTGGGAAGTGTTTGGTGGGCACTTGGCCTTCAGCTAGAGTCAACCCACCATGAGAAGGAACAGTCCTAGAAACCATTAGGACACTACAATGAGTGCTACAGGTTTGACACCTCAGGAACTCATTCTTTTTTATCTTTAGCAGCGGTAAATTTTGAGTAATAAATCTCTATTTAATGGCATATTTCATGCCACAATGATATTCTAACATAGTGAAGCTCTGCATTGTTTAATATTAATATTTCTAAGTGAATATCACTTAAACTGTCAACCCTGAGAGTGGGGTAAGATTATTACTACTTTTACAGGAACCACAGAAGAAAATCAGTTGGAATGTATTTCTAGAGGTCAATTAGTCAAATATATCTGGTCAAAGTAGAGCTAATGATGACCAGACATAGCACAATATGGCTATGAGATGGTCTGGGCAATATTTGTTTACTAAGCACATAAAAAAAATGAATTGTATTCACTGTGGCTACATATATACTAGGAAGTGAATTATGACCAGGGCAAGGGTCCACATGTATCATGCATCACTGGCCCACAATAATCCCCACCACTTCATAATTATCTCATTACCTGAGATGAGTTTGGCTCACACCAGCAAACACCCATTAGACAAAAACCACAATAGAAGACAGTAGCTAGAATTCTGCTAATGTCCAGGGACTGCAGAGGCTAGGGAGTGTTGCTAATAGGTAGTAAAAATGAGATAGATCTCTTTGGGAAGGAGAGAGAATTCATCTATTTGGGCTCAATTTTTTGTTGTGCAACTTGCTCTTGGGCACACAAATGAGGTTTTGGGTTTTTCTAATCACCAGAATCATTTCAACCAGTGGACTATATCAGTAACAGAAGAATCCATTTTCCCTATTACCAAACTTAATATTCTCCTATTTCCTTAAACTATTGTGATTAATTGCATGCTTGCTGACTTGGTACATTTGCTGTGCAGTTTGAATAAGATTAGTACCATTTTCAATTGCACAAGTGTTTTGTTTTTTTTTATTTGTGTGTGTTATGTATCTACACTGTCGTTTCTTGCAAGATAGTATTTTGCACTTTGAGAGAAAATGGTTGTACTAGTTTCTGGAGAGAATAGACTTATGTTTAGAGCTACCAAGATTCCCTGTTTCCTTTTCTATGAGAACAACTTTATCCAGACACAATCCTTTGAATAACAGTACCCTTAGTAGTAAACTTGTTTGCAATAAATATAAGAAACACATGCCCTTTCTATTCATACAATAAAGATTTCCCTGTTTTCCCAGTGCCAAGAAAAACTTCCAACCCTGTTCTGTCTATATCACTGTTGTATCAACAACACCGATACAAATTGTCCTAAGTTATTAGCAGAGATTGAAAATTTTCAAAATCAGAATTTAAAATACTTATTTTACATATGAGCCAGAGAAACTCTCCATAAGATCTTGATGGCTGACTGTAGCACAGAGGATCAAAGATGAGCCTGGCCTTCCTGAAGAAAACTAATAAAATATGTGAGCCTCAAAACCTGTCTGTCCTCTGAGCACCCTTTTGGTTTTGCAACTCTAGTACTAAGGACACCTACTATCCTGTCTCACTAAAAATAATCCTTTCCTTAGAAGCAAGATTCAAGTGTGTCTCCACAAGAGTAGGCTTTAAAAATATGACTGGACAACCACTGTGTAAAAGGGGTTAAAATTTTAATATACCTTAACTTCCTTTTCTGAACAGTAACACCTTCCTTCCTCAAAATTAGTAGGCAGAGTAAATAATCATGTACACCAGATGTCTGCACTGATTTGGGAAGTCAGAAAGATAAAATTCCACATGCACACAAGAACATATTCTCAGCATTAGCAGAATGAAATAGATACATCGGGTAAGTGAAAGCAGATGTTGTTAAAATGTCAAGTGCAACAGATGTGTGGATACAAGACAAGCTTTGAAAAGGTTAAACTTTGATCCAGGTTAGGCTGTATGAATTTATGTTAATCAGGTAGAAACACTAATCTACTTTAGACCTGCTAGTACCACCTTTACTGTAATATGCTGTTATGTATTGTTCTCAATGAAACTACCTTTGAAATATCAACCAGTTGAGCAGTGGCAGCATCTCAGCTGTGTATGCTTTATGGTATGATCTCTTAATCGCACTCTCATGAAGAGCCAAAGTGTTCAGTAAATCCTTTCCTTGTCATGTACCCACATTTTCATCCAATGGAAAGAAGAATCAGCAGAGGAGCAGGGAGAATAACGTTATGGGAAGATATGCTTTCACGTCTCATCCTGATATGCAACCAGCATACATCCAGGCACCTTGAAGCAGATACTCCTTCAGTCTATGCAAAGCCTTTAGATAGAATACCTGATTTGGTTTTGATTTTGGAGTTATGACTGAATGTTTCCACATACCCACTGTGAGTTTTGCATAATCAAGGAGTGTGTGTTTTATCTGTGAGTCTGTTTTTAAAGTATTAGGGCTGCACCGTGTCAATAGTTAGAACCCTGAGCATGTATTACTAAATGACTCATATATCTGCAGCAGCTAAAGGAAACTGTACTTGTGAAGTGCTCTGTGGTGTTTTCTCCACAGTGTACCAAAAAGATCTCAGGTCTCATTTCAGTCCTACATGTTTATGTTATTTTCTGCCCCTTGTATACACCTCTCTGCACTCAGCCCCCATGCCTATGTCCCGTCTGAGTAACACTGATGAATGTGGAGCCAAAATTTCTCAAAGACCCTTACTGTTCCACCAATGGCAGGAAGCTGGTAGGCTATACATATGCGTGATGTAGAAACTGCAACAGCATGCTTGCTGTTTTGGGGCATAGCTCTTTCATTTCTCTCAAAATCAGGACACAGGCCTGTTTTTTTTTTTATAATTCCCAAACCTCCATGGAGGTGAAATCTCAGTTCCATTGTGTCTAGGTTCTCTTGTCTTTACTTTCTCATAGCAGAGGGAAGATAATTTAATCAGCTGCAATGTTCTCCTTAAACATACCCTGTGGATAAGACAAACTAATCAACCAGAGTTTTAAAAAATTGTTCTGTCCCTTTACAGCCAAGTGTTACCCACAGTTGACATGCAGGGTAGTAATAATAAAATGTATTTTACAAATATTGGATATTGATTTTTTGTTACTATTAAGTCTTCTTAATTAAGAAGCACATTCATTTCTACCTTTTAGTACATGAACATAATCAGTCCTTAGCTTAGATGACTAAGGTCAACAGTCATATTGAGTTATTTAGATGATTGGTATTTACTGTAAATATATATTGCCCACCTTATTATGAATTTTACTAGCCTTTTGCTCCTGATAATAACCACCACGCAAAACCAAAAAAAAGATGCAACAATAGAATTTTAATTCATTGGTATTTTTTATCGTTAAATAAAACTACTTTTTTTTAGATAAGACCTCGTACTGAGGGAAACTGGTGAAGGGACTCTTTCTGGTGTCAGTGTGGCACTTTAACACCTCGTCTCTTTGTGACTTATAGTTGAATAAAGGTCAAACCTTTAAAAGAAATTTTGATAACTGTTTTTTCTTTTGCAGAGATAACACCTCATAGAGTTGTGTTCTGAGATCAACTTCAAGATTCTCTGTTGCTTTTAGGGATTATAAAGTCATAATATAATAATTTTATTTTATTACTCAGCTCAGAATCTTCACACCCATCCCTACTGGTTTGATTTGCACTTGGGTTTAACTTCAAGTTTTTCTAGCATTTTTACACTGATTTGGACATTTTGTCTTCTGTTTGCATCAGCAAGGAAAGTTGAATACTTAACTGGGTATCGACAACTAGGCACATTTCGAAAAGGCTAATATTGCCTCGTAAATTTTAAGTTAATATCTATTTTTCTAATATTATTTTTGTAATGAAATATAATTGCGTTTAAGTAAGCATGTAAATACTTTTAATTAATAACTTGTTGAGTGTCTCTTTTCTATCTCCTTTAAAACATGACCTGAATACAGACCCCAAAATATCCAGTTGTATTAAATGTTCGACTCTCTATAGGTGTTTGAAACTTAGGCAGGGTAACAATTTATTTGATAAAGAAAACTATAAGTATATTTTGGGGGAGGTCATTATTTTGTCATAGCCATAGCTTATACATTGAGGATGGAAGTGGCAGGTTCCACAACAGTGGACACTTTTAAGATTCAGCTGAACAAGGTGCCTGTCCATCTTGTCCAGACAGTGTTTTTGCCAGGAAAGGTTGGACCAGATCCTTGAGGTCCCTTCTAACCTGGTATTTAACTATTCTAGAATGATTCTATGATGTCGTCAATAGTTGGAAAGTGTAGTAATAAGTAAAAAAGAAAAGAAGACAAATATTCTTTCTTCTCCTTCTTGTGGATTGTATCATCCTTAAAATAGCCTTCTAGGAGTTTGGTAAATGGCTGCTAAGTCACATCCTTTTTTGCATGTGTTTGGACTTTCTCTGATGTTTTTGCCTGCCACCATCTGAGCAGCACCATGACAGTGTTCCCGGACACCCCTCTCCTGGGACAAGTAAATTTTCTAGTTTTTCATTAAGTGGAGGCTCAGGGGCATGACTGGCAGGAAAGGTCAGTTTCCTGTTCCTCTTTTTTTCGAGTTAGGCAGTAAAACAGTACTTCTGTTTAAAAAATTTGACAATGACAGAGGATGCATATTTGGATACTTTGTACTTTAATGTATGTCCACACCGCACAATGCTGTACAAATTGCAGAAAACCAGGAAATCGAATTTGAAAAATTCTGTGCAGGTACCCATAATTATGTGAAAACTCTGCCTCAGCTAAGGCATCCAGTTTTCGGCAATGCAGCTAAATCTAGAGACATGCTGTGATTACGTGTATATACTGCTCTGGGTCAGAAGGAAATCAAATGGTGTCAAAACCAGTAAACATGCGCAAATGCACTACTCTATTTGTATGGTACTAGTACGGTCTTCAAATGTCCCTTAACTGGAACAGGTCTTGTGTAAAACATCCAGTTTGCTTCCACTGAGAAAAAGAGAAATCATGAGCATGTCACTGTCCATACCAAAGTGATTCAACACACAGAGCAATGGCTTCTTTGAAGGTATCAACCCTACTCTTCAGCAGTAAGTCTCTATTGAACTGTTTGAAGTGTGCAACTAAGTTACAATATAAATCACCGAGATGGCAAAAGAGTGATTCTCAATGCAAGAGAGAATGTGAAGTTGTTGTATCAATGCACAGGGTCTTATAATGCATTAAAGCATTTTTCTGAGTCTCAACCAGTATTCAAGACAGCAAAATTTACTTTTCTTTTTTTCCCAGCTTCATGGTCAGAACTCTCATGGATGAAAATTTTCAGAAACATTTATGAAGATATTTACCATAATAATTTTCAGGACAAACAGGAAAGTTTGGCAAGGCTGATATAATAGACACAGCTTTGCACAGCAGGGAGTATCAGGCAACTCTAAAAATAGAGAGTGCTACTAGTTCTGCCTAGAATAACATGCCTGAAAGAAGAATACACATTTACACAGCTGGCTTTACGTGGTTTTTATTTGTGCAATAAAACAAAAGGAAATTACCTTTTCTGAGGTTTTATTTTTTTAATCACTCATTCATTAAATAATAATTAGTTCAAAGTGTAAATGTGTATCATGAGTCATTTCTACATATGCATACTTATCCTTTTTGAAAGAGCAATTGTCTCCCTGAGGTAATGTAGAACATCAGTGAGCTGTGCACTGTGTTAACAATCTTAAAGTTTAGTAGACCAAGTTTCAGGAGTGACATAACCTTTTTTTTTTTTTTTTGGTTTTAAACCAATGTCAAAATAAGCAGTCCTTCCTGTCTGGAGCTGATCAAAGCTGAGTTTTGTCAGATGTTGCTAGCTGAACACTTAAATTTTATTTAGGCCAAGGAAAAATGAAAATTTCACTATTTGTTTCACACTGCTTCTTCTTCAGGACTACAGTCTTGCAAGACTTTATTTCTACTTGAAAGGTCTCTCTGACTCACATACGTATTTATTTAAAAAAAAACAAACTCATGGATTGATATGTCTGCGAGTGTCCCCTTATACTAAATTATTTTCTACAGAAACTATCCAAGAAGACTCACAGACAGTGCACTTCAGTTAATTCTTCCCTAGAAAGTCCAAAATGGAATTTAATCATATTTCTCTTATCTATAACCTCTCTGCTCCCTTGAGGAGTTTTCTCCTTCCTTCAATATGCTAGAATACTCTCTAGAATTATTATTATGGTAATCTCATTTATGTCCTCTTCTCTAATTATTCCATACCTGCAGAAATGACAAGAGATCTTTCTGCCAAGAGCATAACATAAACACAAGACTTTTCTTTCTTCAAAGCATAGAAGAAACAGCAGTCAATCAAATATTGTTTTCATGAGAAAATCTTTCTTCATTTTTCTACAATCCTTTATAGCCTTTTGAACAAGAAAAATAATATTGTTTGTAAAGGTTATAATTTAAAAAATAATAAAAGCCCCCACATGCAGTCTGAAACCTTAGACTGCTTTACAATTATTTTTATTTAGGCAATTTACTTTTTTTCAGCTGTTGACTTACTGTAAAAAACTTACTGCTACAGAGAGCTGCAAAACAGGGGAAAAGATTGGTATATATCTTCTGCTCCAAGAGCTGAAAGAAAGTGAAACAAATTTCACTTTATCATTGACTAACAGAATGTGATCTTACATGATGTTCTTGTCCCTTTTATTTTTATAAATTCATATAGGTTCTACCACATCTCCAAAAACAAATTAGAAAGAAAACAAAGATTTTTATGTGTGAGTCTTTTTCAGCCAATGTGTCAGAACTGCAAAATGCTCCCTTTGATGATGTAGTAGAGCTGGCACATAATTGTTGCCTTTACCTTGGTTGCTACTGACACTAGAGTCTGAACCCTCCTTTGAGACCTGAAAACAATTTTGATATGACAATCTGAGAAGTTATACTGGTATTTTAAAAATGCTTCAAGATCACAGATTTTGACCATGCAAACCTCTGGAGGGCATTGTGTTTTATGGGAAAAAAATGTTTTAATTGATTTTCAAGATATGCATTTTACTGCAACATAGAACAGAACAGTAGCCATGAAAAACAAAACTCAAATTACATTAACAAGAAAAGTAATGACAGCCCAAGATGTGTTTAAAGCCTAGATTCTTTTACACATTGTTTTCAGAGTCATAAGTGGAAAATAAAAGCAAAGATAAAGAACACAGAGTAATGAGAATGTCTTATTTTTTAGCATATACAAATTTACAAATTGATAGATGTAGATGTGTATTTCTCTCTGATAACCCCAAAAATTAAAAGATAACCCTGTACTTTGTTTATTCTATGTGATGTTTAGTATTACTTCAAAGGTCTGAAAGGGCTAAAACTAGCAAATTAACATAAATCTTCTTTTAGTCTGTAATAACAGCTGAAGATACACTTTTTTATTTTCTTTCTTAAAAGCTGGATATACATGTATCATTTTTAATATGTTTTTGAATTTCTGTAATGACAACAATTTTTAAAACTATTTCCCAAAAGTAAGCACCAAAGTTATGTTCCTGATTAGATATCAAAACATTGTCCAGATATTATCCAAGGTTGTTCATTTGGATAGCCAATAATAGTGTTCTCAAAGACATTCATACTGACACTGCTGTTTATCAACAAAATAGGTCATTGCTTTTGCCTGGAGAAGTTAACTGTGATTTTCAGAAATTAGTCTTTCTAAGTTGACAGAAATTGAGGTGAAAAAAGCAATGAATTATTTGTTCCTCACACCTGTAGAACATCTTGTGTTACTTTTCCACTCATTCTAGGCAGAGACTTAGTACTGTGTCACAGTCCAAGTGTCTGTGTCTCAGCTTCCTTCTTATAAACCAGGGAATGCGCACCACTCATTAGAAAACAGATGAGATCTAAAATTGGTTCATTTACAAGCTGCTTTAAATGTCTGTGGAAACATTTGTTTCATTAGGTAGAACTAGAGTATTAAAGTCCACAGCTAAGATTTCCCAAGGCATTATCCATTATTAGATTATTGTTATTATTTTCCTGTTAATTCAGTAAAAGCCCTTTTTTTTTTTTCACTCTTGTGACAGATTTTCCTTGTTGTAAGAAGGATTAAGAATTGTCACCTGAGGCACTAATGTGATATGTCTTCAAAAAATCACAAGTATTTCATTTTTGAAAAGTTGTCTTTCTTATGGTTTATTTATTTTAACATGGTACAGTGTCAAAATAAGACCTTCCATATTTATCATGTTCAGTATGAATCAAGAAGAATTACAACATAATGGATGTATTGAAACAATCTGGTAAAATAACTGTGAAAAGTTTTTCATAATAAAAAATTACTGACATGATGTAGTATCTTTTAACAAGAGAGACATGAAAACTGGAAACTTGCAAAAAGCCATAAAAATCACAATAATTTTCAAGACATATTGAAAAACTTTCCTTTAAAAATTTCCATTAATTTTTCTTCTTTTTCTGCCTTTTATTTGTTTCTTTTCTCATTCTGGCATTCAAGAAGAAAAGAGAAAAATAATATGCTGAGGATTTTTACATGCTCATTGTGTTTGTTTGCTAGGTATTTTAAGTAAATTGTTTGGTGTAAATTTCCACTGTCATAAAAGCTGTACCTCTGAAATATTTTAGTTTAGAATATATAAATGCAAATTGTAAAATTCACATTGTACCACAGAGTTAACAAAGCTTTATGTTTTTATTAATAATAATTATTATTAGATCTTAAATATAATTCTAATATTAAATATTAACAAATGTTTATTGGCGCATAACAATCTCAAATTTTAAACATAAGGTTTTTACAAGGGAAAAAAAAGAATCTTCCCTCCAACAGACAAAGTAATTTAGCCAAGACTCATGAATGAAAAAAATGGGTGTGTTTTTTTAACCTCAATTAATTCATTACAGTATCCTATTAGCTCTGACATAAAGAATTACAAAAAATCATGTATTTTCAAGATCAACTACTAAAATATTAGGTCTAAGGTATATGGAATATTTTTACATTCTCAGTGCCAGCATTGCAGTTTCACAGATAAATAAGCAAAAAGAAAGGAAGGTCAAATGAAATTCTCCAATGTATTTGTCAAAACCTGGGAAAGGACTAAAGAACCTGGGAATTCTGGCCCATAGCCCAACGCACTAGACCACAAAATAAATACTGAACTTCATATATACACTCCAGCCAAAGTGTTTCAGTCTACATGACAGAGCTATGCAGAACTGACAGGATATTAATTTTAAAATTGATCCCCATTGGTCTTTTAGGCAACTCTATATTAATTCTCCTGCGAACCCCATAATGCATAATTTTCATCTTACATTTATACTTCATCATGCACACATTTCCTACAAGAAAGGTTATAGTGCTATCTGATATGAGGCTTCGGGGGGTGTTCCATAATTCGGTGTTGCTGCTGATAGCAAGGACCCTTCTCCGAACAGTCCTACTTAATCTCTTTAAATGAGAGCAGAGTAGGAAGGTGGTAAAGGCAAGTCTGGGAAAGGCTGAGACTGCAGCAGAAGGGCAGGAGCTGTCTGCACTGAGCACTGCTCAGTTCTCAGCATCTCCTGGACAGTCAGTAAAACCAATCCACTCCCACAGCTCTGTTGGCTTCATTGCTTACTGGTCCCATGCTGAAAGCCCACCCCCACCATGGAAAATCATTAATAAAAAATTGTGGCACTGAAACGAATTTGGCAAATTCTTAACCCTCAATAATAACATCAGAGGTACACCTAGCCTTCTGCGGATTTAAGACCATTGCTCATGTGTTTACTTTCAAAAAAAAAAAAAAGTAAGAGGAAAAATCAAATCCAAATTAATTAAGCTTCACATACGACTGGCATTGGTAGATACAGTTAATTTTCATCTTCTACCTAAGAGATTAGAGTTCATATCTCAAAGGTAATTGAAAGCCCATATTTGAAGGAAATAATTCCCTCCGGTTCAGAAGCAGGATTTACTTAACCTACGGTGAATGAAGGAGTGGCACAGTGAGTTTAGCTAATGTAACAGCTTTATACTTTTCATATATTTTTCCACTGAAATTTCCCTCCTGCTTCCTGTGTTTGACATTTTAAGGAGTACATTTAGTTGAGTTTTACAATGAGTCTCTATGGTAACAGCAAAAATGCCCAATCAAAAGACTTTACCTCCTCTGCCTTCTTGCCTGTTCACTCAGCAGAAGCTGCAAAGCAGAGAAGTGAGAAGCACTGGTCCTTTTAAGTGTAATAGTAGGGACTTATAAAGTAGGATAAAATGATCTGCAGATTTCAAGACTAGCAATGGTCACACTAGTTAAAGAATTTATCATCTGTCAACTAACAGCTTGAGTATCAAATAACTTTAGTTCCAACATTTTCTTTTTTATTAAACTGAATAATTGTTTTTTTCTTTTATATTAAACTGAAGAATTGTTTTTTCAGTTTTTGAGCTAACACTGGATTGTACTGGAGGACAGCAGCAGGTACCATGTATTTATAAGGTCCTTTTATTGTATACACACCATGAAATGCCATATTTGTTGCATTATATTCAGTATCAACAAGAAACTCCATTTTCAGAGCTGTAAAATAAAGAAATTTGTTAATAAATTGCCTAAAGTAAAAAAAAATTTAAAAATGGAGTAAGTCAGAAAAGATGCACAGGATTAAATATTATTGTGAGGAAACCATGGTAGCCTAGTGAAATCTATTGCAGGGATTTTAGCAAACAGGTATTGTAGCAAGACTGGCTTTTCCATCTTTTATTACTTCTTTCATATGATATCAGAGGTTCAGATAAAATCCCCTAAAAATGTAACCGACTCAGGATATCAGCATTTCCCCTAGAAACTATTTAGTTGTATAATATACAACTTAGAGAGCTATTTTAGAATGCCCTGGAACCCCTTCTGCTGTTGTCAGCACTGTGGCACCACACTGGAGTCTGCTAGCATTTGCCCACAAGAAAGCCTCAGGGACCCCATTCTTGCCAGACCCGTGTGTCAGTCCCATACTGGGACCCACATTCTGAGGCCATAGAAAGGTCTTGTTTGTGCCATGTAGTTACAGCAGTTTGCTCCCCACAAAGAGCCAGGCATCACAGAAGTAGATCTATTTTATATTCTAATCAACCTTGTGCAAACATTAACGTGGCAATTCATGGCTAAACCTTTTGAAGGTCATCCGTCATTAATAAAAAGTCATATGTACATGAAAAGACACTCATAATTAATAATCATTTCAGCAATGCAGAAACAAACTGTAACGTTTTATTGTGGCTAAGAAAACTTCCCTGGCATTTGATACTCAGTGGACAGCTTCTCAGAAACACATCAGTTTGGTTTCTAATGAACCCTGACCATTATCTTTAAATCAGCTGAGGTTCTGCTTGGACAGAGATGACCACAGTTTCTCAGGGGGTAAATAGATGAATTAACCATGGACAGATGCATTGTGTCCAAAAGCGATTTAAGTCAATCACTTTGACTTTCTATTGTTTGTCCTTTTCAGGAAGGACTTAGTGGTACAAATGCAGGAATAAAAAAAAAAAAGAGAAAAAAAAAATAAAAGTCACAGAAGATGAAATCTCAACAGTTAGGTTTCTATAGGCAAATAACTAGGGTTTGTCCAGCCTTTAACCAGTGAGGTGGCTTGGTCAAGTTTTGCTGAAGCCTTATCTACAATGCAATGAAAACTCACAAGGCAACAGTATATACAGTAATGGAGAAATCACTTGAGGTATATTGCAAGACCTAAGTAACTCCCATTCACAAATACAGCCCCAAAAATGAATGTTTACAATGAAGACTGGACTGAACGTGTACTAAATAAAAAATGAAGACTTTTTTTGTATGAAAAACTCATATCCTGCAAGAATTTAAAGCAAGCTTTGAGATTCACATAGCACCATGACTTTTATAAAACCTCAAATAGGGATAAAACAAAATTTGAGCTGCAAACAGAAACACAAATCAGTGTTTATACAACAATGTATTAGCATTATTAACTCTCAAAGCTGACTGCAAACTTATAAACAGTGCAATTTCGTAAAGGAGAGGAAATAGAATAACCACTATATTCCTTTTTTTTCAGAGGGTTTTGGGGTTTTTTTAAATGTATATGTGAAGTTAAGCAGCTAAATGGCAAACTGCTTCAGGACAGCAACAGCTTCTTAAGTAGTAACATAAATAACTGGATTATTTTTTTAACAAAGTGAAACATTGCCAAATAACAAATCAGTAGTTATTGATAAAAGATATCAGAAACTGAAATATATTTCTAAATTCTGATCAACTAGATATATGGCCGGAGCAGAACTGGTCATGAGATGTTATTAATGTACTGAATTTTTGACCAAAAGTGCTGTTGCAAATTTGAGATCTGTGAAATAGCTAGTAAATCAAGATGTAATGCAGTATGAGGAGGTAATGAGAGACTTAAACAAAGGCATAGTTATATACAGAACTACAAAGAACTGATGACTCTCATTAGCTTTCAGGAGTAAATTTACATGCAAACTATTACTAATACTTTCCAAGGAAGCCATGGATGGGTATTGTACTGTCTTATGTTATTTACGTCATGAAAAGCATTGTAATTCACAATAAATTCAGTATAGTAACTTCATGATATAAACACCTCATCACACAGTAGCTAATAAGATACAGGGAAGGCTTCTGCCTACCTACTTCCATTCTTCCAGTCTGCGTTACTGTTGCGTTTTAAACCCCAGTGGGCAGTGCAACCCCATGCACCTGCCAGCTTGCTCCCCTGCAAGGAATGGGGGAGAGAATCGGAAAGGTAAAAGTGAGAAAACCCACACGTTGAGATAAAGGCAGTTTAATAGGTAAGGCAAAAGCTGCACACACAAAGAAAGCAAGACAAGCAACTCATTCCCCACTTCCCATAGGCAGGCAGGTGTTCACCTGTCTCCAGAAAAGCAGGGCTCCATCTCACATAACCATTGCTTAGGAAGACAAACATCATCACTGTGAACGTCCCCCCTTTCTTCCTCTTCCCCCAGATTTGCACGCTGAGCATGACATCATATGGTATGGAATGTCCCTTTGGTCAGTTCAGGTCAGCTGTCCTAGATGTGTCCCCTCCCAATTCCTTGTGTACCCTCAGCCTGTTTGCTGGTGAGGTGGGGTGAGAAGCAGCTTTTCTTGGCTTTGTGCAAACACTACTCATCAGCAGTAATGAGAACATCCCTGTGTTATCAGCAGAGTGTACAAGACAAATCCAAAACACAGCCCTGTACTACCTACTGAGAGGAA
Source organism: Laterallus jamaicensis coturniculus (assembly GCA_022605575.1). NCBI lineage: Eukaryota > Metazoa > Chordata > Aves > Gruiformes > Rallidae > Laterallus > Laterallus jamaicensis. The sequence goes on from JAKCOX010000062.1 coordinate 2,294,863, forward strand.
AATTAACTATTCTATCCAAGATCAGTACAGTCTCCACTCCTCGTGCCATACCACTTGTATCATGCTCAGATCCCACACTATACACAGTGGAAACCATTCTAGGTACTTGCCCATCTTCTCCCGTGCACCCTGACACCCATGACCACACTACATCAGGCCATATCCCTGTGTCAATGCCCGGAAATGATAAGTTTAGGAAAAGACAGAAACAGATTCTTGGGACCCACCACTACGTGTATTCTGATTACCCAAGGATGTTCAAGGTACTGAAGAGTCATTGCATCACAGAAGAAAAAAATATATGCCACAGAAGAAAGGTTCTTTGTTTTTCCTCCACAAACTGGCTTTTGGAGAAGAGGAAAAAAGCATAAATGTCATTTACTTCTATTAGATGGTTCCCAAAGCACTTGGAGAATAGCAATGCAGGGCACAAATATCAGACACAATGAAGCACTTAAGATTCTCAGAAATGCTTTAAGATATTCTTTCCATCTAAACAAAGGAAATATACATAGCAGCAATATATGGTTACCCACTTTTAAATAAAATAAAAAAAAAGGTAACCCCCAAGACCTCTATTCCAATACCTCTACAAGTACTCTGTCTCATCATAAGAAAATAACCAAGATAAGTGAGATACTCCTCACAAAGAAGTCTTGACAAGACATCTGTCTACTTTGTATAATACAGATGATAACCAATCTGAGATTCAATGTCATATCATTTAAGATGAAAAATTTTGTTAGCCATGTGCTGGCAGCTGAACTGTGTATCTGTCATAGTTACATAACATTTTAAGAACCTTCTTGAGCAATGAAATACATTTATTGTTGTAAATGAAGATTAAAAGTAATAATTTCCTGTATGATCAGATTAGAAGTTCAGTGTATGAATCATGATAACTCAAGGTTAAATATGCTTTGTAATGCAAGACAATTGATCAACCTGTATATCATGTTGGTAGAGTACTGAACCAGTGGTCTTAAAATAGAAGAAACTGAATGCAGGGTTGCTTTGACAGTTTTTGACTAAAATAGAGATATAGAAAAGTATACGATGTTTGGGGTTTTCTTCCTGTTGCTTTTGAAGTGTCAATGTTCATAGCCTTCCCAGGTCAAGCTGTCTTTTAAATTCTCAGTTTGCACCATAGATGAGGTCAAGCACCAAGTGGAGGAATTCGTAATCTTCTAAATTAAATGACCATCTCTGCAAGTGATCCCACTCCTTTAACAGCATGCAGTTAACAGATTACTGGAGCATTACTGTAATAGACAAGCAAAGTCTAGGTATCAACTCCAATAGCAGAATCCTATAGAAATGGCAATTTCAGCAGTAAGCCATAAGGGTCACAAATGAGGTAAGTAAACCCAGAAAATCCTTTCAAGGCAAGCATTTCCCTCAGCATTCTCCTACAGATTCTGAAACTGAGATTAGTGAAATGGTGTATTTTATTGAATCCCTAGAGTGTCATCATTTAATAGTATTTCAGAGCTACAGTACATCATCACATTACATTATACTCTCACAGCCGCCGTGCAAACTACAATACCATGAAGTGATAACATAGTGTAATGAGACATACAATCCAGTGTAATGTGATATACAAGAAAGTCAATGCAGCATATCTCCAAAATTACCCTCATTTAAAGGGAAACCCGATGAATATTTCATATAAATGTACAGGTCATTCATTTCCTCTATTTTTCTGAATGTGTTTAATCTCTGTGCATCTTGATACTTCCAAAGAGAACTTTAATATTACAGTCAGAAGCAATCATATTTTGCTAAGAAAGTTGAAATAACAAAATTAAAACCATCTTGTATACAACTTTCCTAAAGGACTTTAAAAGTCATTGGGAAAAAAAATGCTTTTACAAATAAGGAGCTAAAGCAATCTTATAGGAGCTTCATGTCTTTGAGAGGTTGTATATGTGACAATTGGCTATATTATGTGTCCAGAACTGAAAATTTGCTTGGTTGGTGCTAGTTTCCTCCACACAAATGCACATACAAATATCCTTATACCTTAGTTATCCCATGAGGTACCTAATCTTTCCTAACCACTGTTGGAGATGTAAGTGAATCGCTGCTTTACAACAGCAAGAGATGCTCAAGACCTAGTAATATAACTCAAGAAAATTTAACAAGGAGAAATCTACTTGCAGACAGGTGTCTACATGCAGTGAGTCTCTCCAAAGGAAAAACATTCAAGTATAACCAAACTGTAGAAATATACCAACATTACATTTTTATGGAAGTACAGTTATCACTTATAAAGAGGCCTAGATGAGGTAAGGCACATACAACAAACACTCATCAGATCTCACCGATAGATGGGTGAGTTAGCCGATTTTGTGTTATAAAAATCAAACATTTGCACTGTCACTTCTTAACTTCTGAAGTAAGACTGCCTTCCCAGCTGGCCTTGAGAATCTGATTTTCTCTCACATCCCTCTGCATTTCTCTGGAGTTGTGTGACTCTGCAGCATACCCTCTTCCAGCTTACAAAGGTAGCTGTTTACCACCTTCTGTCAGATGAGAAAGGAAGATATAAATAGCAAACAGGAGAGAAAAGTATGCCCCTATGCACTCCATAACCACATCCCACCTTCACACATGTGAAGAGATTTCCTTCTGTAAACCCTGTTACAGTGAGAATTGGCGGATCACTAGTGGGACAGCATGAAATGGAAATATCATTTAAAATTGATATTAAAATACAAATGAAGTTGGAATATATTTCAGAAAAAAAAATAGTGAAAGTGCACACAGTCTTGAACTGCTGTAAAATAAGTATTCAGTGTCCTTGAACACACAAAGTAACATTTTCATAGCATTTTCACATTTTAACTCAGTCTTTTAACAGCTCCTAAATATCTATTTTGCTAATTTGAAATCATGACATGATTTGCTAATTCTTAGTGTTCTGAAAAACTTGTATAAGTAGCAGTAAATTTGAAGCAGATTTTCTTAAACTTGCTGGGACATATTAATTTAGTATTATTACTGTCAAGAGTGAAATATGCTCCTAAACATGCTGCTTCACATCACAAAACTTCACAGCTGAACTGGCATTCCATTACATCAAACTAGCAAAGTTATCAGCAATTTAAAATAATCAGTAAAAATGGCTATTTTTATGGAATCTAAAGCTGCCTGCTCTTAATCAGAAAAAACTTCAGAACACTTACCCCACCCCAGAAAATTCAGAGTGATTATGAATAACATTCTCTGCCTTACTATTATTTTCTCAAAAGTCAGAAAGATAATGCTGTTTCAAAAAATCCCTACTCCAGGGCTCACACACGTGAAGAAGATCTCACAGCTAGTTCTCTGTTATATGGAAAAGACGTCCACAAAGACATCATGATTTTAATATCAGATTTAGAAATTAAAAAAACAACAGTAAAACCAAGATTATTTAAACAGACTCCCCCAAACTTTATACTGCTAACTAATAAAACCAACTGTAGAGATATGCTGGATGGAAGCTAACACTACAGTGAAAAGATTAGCTTCATTTTGGGTTTATTCACAAATAATCACTGTCTTAGGATTTAGATGGCTTTCCAAGCAAACTCCTGCGCCAATTCTTGGCATCTTTCTTTTTGTTCTAAGTGGCTGAGCTACAGAGGTGAAACTGAAAAGTAAGTTCTGTGGTCACTGTTCCTCATGATTTTTATCCAGTGCTTTGAAGCGGTAGACAAGTTATTTCAATCAAAATATACTGTCTGAATGCCTAGAAAACAGAACTGAGTAGCTAAAGCAAAATACATTAACTATTTTTAACACTACTAAAAGAACTAGCACAGACAAGCATAGTAGTGTTACAAACAATTAAATTTGCTAACAATTGCACAAGTGTATAGAATCATATAAGCATAGATTTGTCTTGAAGTCCAACTGTCACTCTACCCTGCTAACCACCACTAACCCATGTCTTTCAGAACCACATCTAAACATCTTTTGAATACCTACAGGGATGGTGACCCTACCAGCTACCTGGGCAGCCTGTTCCAATGTCTCTCTGTGAAGTTTTTCCTAATAACCAAACTAAACCTCCCCTGGTGTAACTTGAAACTATTTCCTCTTATCCTGTTGCTTGTCACTAGGGAGAAGAGGTCAGCCCCCACCTCTCGGCAACCTCCATTCAGGTAGTTGTAGAGAGTAATTAGGTGTCCCTTCAACCTCCGCATCTCCAGACTAAACAGTCCCAGCTGCCTCAGCCACTCCTCATAAAATCTGTCTTCCAGCCCCCTCATCAGCCTTGATGCCCTTCTCTGGACACGCTCCAGCACTTCAATGTCTTTTCTCTACTGAGGGGCCCAAAACTGAATGCGGTACTCAAGGTGGGACCTCATCATGGCTGAGTAGAGATGGGACAATCACTTCCCTATTCCTACTCACCACAATATTCTTAATACATCGATTAGAGCTAGGGATGGGATGACAATTATCAATGAATACTTTAAAATATTGCTACCATGTTCTAGAAGAATTCCTCTTTGGAATTTAAAATATGTTGTCTAAATCATCTTAGCTATCTTAGCTGTAAAGGCTGTACATTTTCCCATTCTGGGAAGGCCTCTAATATCCTCATGAAACTGAAAAAGTTTTTCTTTACCTTTATCTGTCCTTTATATCTCTCACAGGATTAATCCTAAGAGAGGAACATGGCCAAAGGCACTAGATAGAAAGCCTTGTTATTACTTTGGCAGGTTGTTAAACTCTTTTGTTTGGAATCTAACATTTGCTGTTGTTACAAGGAAAATTGTTCGACATTCTTGTAGTATTTGTTCCTTTCCACTGTCCTGGCATATAGCCCTTTTGTAGGGACTTCAGAGACTAGTGTCTGTGCTAAAAAAGACCGTTTTATGTTTGCAATATGATCTTTTGGCTTAGAGTCATGCTAAAATGGGGAATGATGTATGCTGCAAAATTCTAACAGCAATGTCTGGTTTTATTCTTCTCTGTACCCACATAGTTGTGAGGGTTTTGCTCTGCGTATCTATCTCTTTCAGACAAACTCCCAATGTATTTCCCCAAGGCAATGTAGGAGACCTTACAGCTATATAGTAGAGCAAGGATACCAAAGTTGGAAGAAAAGAGAAAAGGATGAGACTGTGTGAAAATATATTTAAATGATTAACAGGAAATCCTCTTCCTCTGTAGTTGCAAAATCCCCACTGAAGCTTTTACAGCTGCGGGGTTTTTTTCCAATTTCTTCCTTTTTGTTCAAAAGTATTTATTTATTACTCACAGACATATAGAACTCATTCTGCGGCATACTAACAGTGAGAAATCATGAAACATTTTTATTTAAAAGAAACTAATGTTCTATAATGTGGATGTTCACATCCTGTAATGAAATATTAACATGAACAATCAAAAAACAATCAGATGCATTACTCCTTAGTTTGCACAAAGGTTTTTCTGCCCACTCCGTACAGGATGTCTTAGTTTCTACTTTTTAAACTAATACAGTTTCATTAGTTTCTTGTTGCTGTACTCCCTTTTGTGTATGTCCTAAAAATCCTCCCAACATAGTATAAACAGAAATCTTAATTTATAAACCATTATTTCTTTCCAGCACTTATATAAAACAAAGATGCTCTTTTGTAAGCTGCAGAGTCCTTTATCAGGATGAATGACAGCAGATTTGAAAAGAGCGGAACCTATCTTTGTTTGCCTGTCCATAGCTGAAGTAATGGCAGAGAGCACTAAACCAATGTCTCTTAAGAGACCAAATAAATTTTCTTTCAAGATTAATGGTCCAGTGCTAGTGTGAAGAAGATTAAAACTAGAAGCAAAGAGACAAGAGAGTCCAGGGTAGCCCCACAGTTCATCTCTATGGAACTTGCTAGTGAGCAGAGCCAAAAAGTCAAGCATTTCGGTAAATGGTTCAACATGAAATTACTTACTGAATGCTTTCAGACGTTATGGTCAAATACATCTGCTGCACAGTTAGGCAGTAGATGGAGTGATTTAGCACTGCATACAAATTGTTGGGATTCTGTGTGTTGGTACCAACTGAAAGGCTGGCAGCCATAAGATTGCCAGTCACCAAGTGTCACTTCTTCATTTACATCACATCGGTATTCAGACAGTGGCAAGCAACCCCAAAAGTGAATTTATTGCTGCGAGAAAGTCAATATTTTACAATAACTGTAGGAATTCTGAAGCAGTAATTTAAAAGACTACTTTGTGCAAACCATTTACTACTTTATACACATGTATATTGCTATTCATTGCCACGGATACCTACAACCAGAGTAATTCTGTGAAGCTTCTTAATTTTAAACACTTGGTCTTTTACAAAGTAAACTGCCAGTGTTTAGTTTAGTTAGTAAAACTGAGTTATTAGAGGCCTCCTTGACTTCCCTAGAACAATTATTTACTGTACATGGTTCATTTGTCTCTCTCTTTTTAATTTTCTTGAAAAAACATTTCATTAGGTTTTTTCACCCTGAAATGTTCCATCAAGCAGTCAAACCAAACCATCCTATTTTCTTTAGAAATATCAGTCTTGCATACCTTTTTGAAAAGATACAAGCAAGGTGAGCCAACAAAATGAAAAGGAAGGAATGCTCAGATTTTTTTCCAGTTTCTTTGTAATACATGAAACACCGATTGAATTTACAATTTCAGTATACTTTCAGTACTTTCTAATTATCAAAACAGAGAAACACGTTATGAAACACAAACTCAAAAAGTATATAATTTATCATTTCTGGTTTTCTTTGGAAGTAAAGAATTCCCTATACTTGTCAAATAGGTCGTTGATGTTTGCCATTAGTGTAATTTAGACATTACCAGATCACATGAATATGTGCTGATATATGTTGTCTCTCATACTACGGATGGACTGTGTCTTCTATTTATCCTTCACATAAAAAAACAATCAGATTTGTTTTTATAAATTAGTGAGAGTACATGGTATTGGGGAAAACAACTCAAAAAAAGAACCCCAAAACCAAACCTGATAAACCCCCACAAACCTTCATCAAAGCCACAATTCTATCCAGCAAAATATGAATTCTACCCCATAGACATATTTCCTACCTGACAGTACTTTTTGTCTCCATCTCAAAGTACATTTCAGTAGGTATTTCTGCAGATGCAATATAGAAGCAGTAAAAGACAGCAATAAGCCTTGTTTTCATTAAAGTTGTGCAATTTGTGAGAGGGTACATTCATTTTGGACAGAGAAGGGAGCATTTCTCAGCAACTAATAATGGTAGCTCACAACTCTGATTATGTCAGTGCTGGCTCCTAGAAAAGACCAACGGATATAATTGATCTTGTAACATTTAAAGGCTCTTCACTTCAAGCGTATTTTATTGCTGCCTGGCTACAATTATGTTGACCAGAAGTGAGGCCAGTGCTGGGGTTCAGAACTCAGAGGAAAATCAGTTCAGCATGTAACCACTTCACTCCTAATGGCAGAAGTTGCATGGGAAATTAATTTTCAGGATCACATTAAGTCAGACTGCAGAAACTATTGTGGGATTCACTTGGATAAAATTGCTCTAGCTGCTGGAAAGATGAGTGTCAGTAATGATATTTATTAAACAAAATGAATAACGTTTGGAAGCCATGGAAACCAGAGGACTAAAACTGGGTAGATGCACTAAGTGCAAGAGGGCACCAAGAGCTTCTAAGACAATCAAAGGATTTAAAGTACACAGGAAGATTAGATAAATTCATAAGCATTTCTATCCGCCTTCTATATCATAGAAGATAGTAATGTAAAATTAACAGAAAATACCAAAATGTATAATCAAAGAAATAAACCTTCAGCCCTATTGTAGAATATTCCCATACTTTGAATGTCAGCTTCGGTTAAGGTTCCGATCTTTATATGATTGAAAGACCAAATTATTATCTAGATAGACTGCAATACAGAATAAAATAAATTTTAAGAATCATTAAAAAAAAGGCATGAATGTATTCTGGCTAGAATTAAAATTAATGGAAAATGTACAGAATAAATGTAGAGATGGTTGATGGAGGTGCTAAACATCTAAGAAAAACAAAATATTTGACAGAAGTCAAATTAGAAAAGGTAATGGAATAAAAATATTTACAAAGACACGTGGTTTTCAATGCACTTTTTCTTTTGTTTTTCTCCAGAAGACTGTGATACTCTAAATATTAAAAAAACTCACATGTGTATTTATCTTTATAACATATATTAGTTCAATTTCTTAGTGGAATTATTTACAGTGTTAAGCATTTTTAAGACAAAAACTGAGACAGAATTAGAAGAAGAAAGAGGTACAAGAAAAACCCAATAGTTATGTTTGCTGAAAGGCCACTGCTTTTGAAATGCAGAAAAATATTTTTTTCCTTTCAATTCTGCTTAAGTAACTCTTTAACAAAAGAAGAAAACAACGTTACTCCACTATAGTCATTAAAGCAGTTCTACTATATGTTTCATATCTATCGTGCGGTGTGAATGGAATAAATGAAAAAACACACGCACGGCTCCTTTTAAAGCAATGGTCCAGTTGTTCAGCATATCTTAACTTGCAAATGAGATCTCGGTTTCTTTCACACAGCATTTTGCATTGCTTTATGGGCAATGCAGCACTTACTCCACTCAAACTACTGTATCATTAGTTATATTATCTGTATGGATAATGGTGATATGTACTTTGCCTTAAAAATACGTGTTTAAACGCAACTTTATGAAATGATACAACTAAAGAAAATAAGGAGCTTACAGATTTTAAAAAGCAATTAGTCTATTCAGATTTTCGCTGGAGAAAAAGAGCAAAAAAAGATAATGTTACTTCCAGCAGGAGCACTCAAAGTTAAAATGCCATCTACCTATGTTTCATCTGAGGCCATATTACATTATAAGGTGCACATACAGCGAGAGTTAATCAAGCATACCTGGTATCTAATGCAGCTGACAGCTCTCTAAGATAATAGAAATGGTTCATTTTACCCATTAGTGGGAACATCGTAAGGGTGAAAATGTCCTTTAATACTCAACTTCCATAAATAGGCCATCTGTTTTCCATTAGATCAATATGAATAAGTACTAAAATAAAGCCAGATTCTCATTTGTTAACAGGAACATTCTATACTATACCTAGAATTAGTTAGTCAGTTCACCTTTAAAAACTCAGAGCCATGTTTATGTGGCATATTCCCTTTCCTGGAACACCTGTGTTGTGCAGCATATCCATTTATCACAGCATTGTAATCAACTCTGTTCTAAACAGACACAAAAATTAATGTCTATGTTTGCAGGCAGGTAAAGAAGAGAGCAGCACCTTTGGCTGAGATTCCTAATACTTGGTGGAAAAAAACAGAAAGAAAAAGAAAAAAAGGGCATTCTGAATGATGCAGTCACACTTCTTTTGACTGCTCGCCTCCAGGAGATCCTTCCAGTTCCTAAAAGCCTTTTTATTCTTTGGATGGACAGGAATTGATAAAACATTTATCTTTTCTTCCATGTGTTTCACACACTGTGTCCTGGTTTTGGCTAGGATAGAGTTAGTTTTCTTTCTAGCAGCAGGTGTAATACTGAGTATGGGAGTTAGGATGAGAGCAGGGCTGGTAACACACTGGTGTTTTAGTTGCTGCCAAGCAGTCAAGGACTTTTCAGCCTCTAACGCTGCCCTACTAAGGAGAAAGTGGAGGGCGTGCAGGGAGCTGGGCGGGGACACAGCCAGGATAGGTGACCTAAACTCGCTAGTTACATTGTGCTCAGCATAAAGGGGGATTGGTGGGGGAGGAAAGAACAAACTGCTCCAGGAGACGCATGTTTTAGGGAACATTCTGGGAACACTCTGGCTTCATGACGGCTCTCAGCTGTACTGCCTGCGCTGTGCAGTTTGGTGAGAAACTGCATTGTGTACCACCAGTGCTGTATATTTTGCTATAAAGTCCTGGTTTTGTCATTTCTCTCTCTCTCTCTCAACTGTCCTAGTAGACTGTCCTTATCTCAATCCATGAGGTTTTCCACTTATTTTCTTTTCCCTCCCCTTTGCCCAGGCTCCTCCCTCGGAGAGAGCAGCTGCACGGTGCTCACAATGGTAATGTTAAGATGGCACCATTCAGAAGAGACACCAGTCCCATTCCTGTTCAGAACTTGCAGTCAGAGTTGAGTGAGTCTCTTTCCAGTGTACAGAGATGACTATGCCTACACGGTGCCACGGATTTGCAGGATGAATTCTTGCTCCAGGCATTCTGTAGTATTGTCTCCAGAAAGAACATTCTGAATAAATCTGTTCATATTATCAAGCAACCTGAAAACACAAGCAGGTTTAAGGACAATAGCTGTAAAAACATCTTAATAATATAAAAGACATAATCCATTTTATATGTCTTTAACTCTCTACCTGAAGTAATTTTTAAAACCTTTCTGTTTTGTTAATTGGTACAGTGTCTGAACAGGTGTTCTTTTCATTGTAGTGATGGGGTTTTTGCCTGCATATATTATATCATTAATTCATGCTCAAAATAAAAGAAAATTCTAAGTGAAACTGATGCAATACCTTTCATGATTAGTGAGGAACTAATTATATAAAGGAACATATCACCAGCACTTTTCATTTTTCCATGATGGTTCTCATAAAATAAAGCCATTATCCTAATCAGGTCAGGGGTTTATGATTTTTTTTTATATATTTACTTAATGTTATCTCTTTATTGAATTCTTCACTTAATGATTGCTTTCTGTAAAACAGGATCCCTACTACATAGGTAGAGAAATATATTTCTGATGTACATAAACATGTGTATACAGATACGTAATGCCACAAGGTGTAACTAACTATAAAAGGTAGGTCTGAAAACAAAAAACATTATTAGTGCAAACACAGTCCTTTTTCCCTGAAGGAGGAGAATTAGGGTGAAGTAATGAAAAAGGTAACTAATTTTGTCATTTGCAGTAGCCACAAGCCACCAATATGTCCTCCAAACTCTTTCTCCACTGGCCAAAATGCAAAGGCTTAATCTGTTTCATTCTGTGGTAACTCTCCAGCCTGGCATCTGCCTCTGTGACAATGCCACCTGATTATTGTCTCTCCCTGCTCTCAAGCTTGTAGCTTGCTCAGAGTGCTGTAACGTGATTGTTAAGTGGCTTAGGCAAACCTGATGCTAATGTCTGCATCTTTTGCCCTTACTAAGATTTGTCTGAAGATTATCTGATGTGTGTTAATGTACAATCAAAGCCCACACCTCAGCACTCAGTTAAACCTGCACTGGAAAAGGAAAAGTTTGTATCTGTCCTTCCATCTCTAAAGTAGATAAATTCTTTTTTTCGATTTGCTTTCCCTCCCCATGCTGTCTTCCTCCTTGGACCCTTTTGGATGAGACAGCCCTTAGATAGAGCATGCAGGTTGAAACATTGCCTGACAGGAAGCAGCTGAAGCCATTATTATACACGCCTTCCAATTTATATTTCAATATGGAACTGATAAACTTCATGGGGCAGCTCTTCAGCTGATGTAAGTCATCATAGCATCTTTAGCTTCAATGAACCTTTTTAATTTTACAGTAGAGGAGATGGCTCTTCTGCTGTTTACCATATTTAGTACTGCTATTCAGCAACTCAAGTACTGCTTTTGAAGCTCTGATTGAAATTACTGCTCATTACAGCCTCTGCTATTTTTTTAAATACAATCATCCACATAAAATGCACAAACATTTTATCTCTTCCAATATTATTGCATTTCATGTTTTTTCTCCTGTAAGATTCTGTAAGACTCAATTCATCTCAGTCCACATTTTAGCTATTTGCTTTTTTTTGAGGAATCTTTGCCTCTTTTTCATTCCTGTCATTTTTAACCTCGGGAAGATCAATTCAGAAATATTGAATTATACCATCTACTTTTAAGATAAAACTGATATTTTTCTCTAGATTGCTGTCATTTAGTGTGAGAACTGTCTCTGCTAACTCTGCCAACCGAAGTTTAGATGTCCAGTCTAATTGAGCCATCCAACTTCCCCTGTCACCAATGGAAGGACATAAGTTGAAAGTTGACATAAATCACTTTTCAGGGCCATCCACCTCTCTCCATTGATTATATAGGGAAAAGAGATATAGGCAAAGGCACTATTTTAAAAATCAGCAAGCGAATAGAGGAAAAGTCTCCACCACTGCCCAGGAGTGTACTGGTCAGTGTATTTAATGAGGAGGGTTTTGTGTTCACCTTTCCAAAACCACTCAGCTGAGTTACTCCATTTTGCACTAAAGACATTTATATAAATTGGAGAAGGTGGTACACACCGCCTCATTTAACAGCCATAATTGCTCAGTGACTGAGTCATTCTCATTTTTGCTAGCCCATCCTTAGGGAGCACTTAAATGTGCCAAGCAAAATGAAAGAACTTGTCCTGAGCAGTTTTTGACCCTTAGCACTGTGCTCCATCAGCTCCAGCTGCCTGAAGGAGCAACGGATGACACTTCTCTGATGTCTCTCACAACAGTTGCATCCATCGTGACAGGGTAAGAAGTCAACATGACATTTTGTGAACAAAGCATTTTTCTGAACTGGGGCCACATGGCTAATTTCCACTCAAAGGACAAGCAAAAGAGTCAATCCACTTCAGTCATCACAATGTAACTGACCACATGAAGATCATCCATTCCACCAGATATCTCACTGAAAAAAAAAAAAAAAAGACAGCAGGTCCTCAGGAACTTGAACCCTGAATTGAACACTGGTGTCACTTCAGCCTCGTATTGAGTGAGAAGCTTCATTCTCATGGCTGCTAAGGCTGACTATTTCAGATTTCAGGACCCAAAGGTCCAATGACATACAAGGACATAACTTCACAAGAGTTAGTAATTCTTAATCATTGTGTTCTGCATGGAACAAGCAGCACAGTTTTTACAGCGTTGGCCAAATTACACTATTTGTATTTTGCAGTACATGTCGCAGTACATCATACCCAGAAGCCAAATTCATCTGATTTTTAAACTTTCCTTCCTGGTAAGATTGCCAACTCTGCATGCTACTAGATTCACAAACAAAATTGAAGTCAAGTCTCTACAATAAACAACATTAAATGTGAATTAATTCTTAAGAAAATTAATTCAGTGTCTACTCGCAGTCGACCCATTGATTAGCAGCATCATTTTTCTAATTTTAATTTTTACAGGTTTTCAGAATGCCTTTATCTGCTGCAAAATGCTTGTGCCAAAAGATTGCAGATTTTGATATACAGTAGAAACTCTGATACAATAGACATTATGATTTTAATAAAATCATCTTTTTCAAAGCAAGCAAAATCTCCAAGTTCTTTTTGACAACCGAAAAAATGTCTATGCAAAAAGGAACTTCTGAATTGTTTTCTCTCTTTTCTAGAGCAATATGTTTATCAAGTAGGTGTAAGAAAATACAACTAAATGTTTTTATTCATGAAAAAGGCACAGAGAATGTAGAAGGCCTTAATAGGAAAGGGAAAACATTATAACAGCTCTTGGCCTAATTGTTTAATTTGTTACTTAATTCTGACTATATATAATCTTAAATTTTTATATGCTTAATTTAAATAATTTAATGTAAACTATTCTGTACTTCTCATATCCTATGAGTATGGGAAATACAAAACCGGAAACTTTAATTAAATACAGCAAATACAATTTGTACAATTGTACAATGATACCAGATGCCTCACATTTCTTTAACGTCTCCTCTTAGATAACCACCACACATTTAATCTCCTATGGCCATAGACAGAGCTCTAGGACAAAAAGAAAGAGAAAAAAAAAAGGGCGGGGGAAAGAAAGGTTGAGTCTAGTTTTCCTGTAATTAAGTTAAAAAATCCTTGTACATATCAAATAGAACAGAAGCTCCTAGGACATTTATCCTACTTACCATAGGTCCTACTTACCTTGTCATGGTATGATAAGAATTACTCCTGTCCCTGGGATGAACCGAATTTGCTATGACAAGATAGAAAGTTTGTATCAATTACACAGTGAACTCCATACAGTGCATTACAGGATCAAGGATTCAGTATTTTAAGGTATAGGATAGATAGGCATTACTCTTTTTAAACATGCAGCACAAGCATTTCTGGCCTTAAGAATTTTTCATCCAGATGGAAGATAGAAAATAAAACCAGCACTGGTGCACTGAGGAAAAACCTGTCTTTACTCTACTATAAATTCTAGCTTTAGACAGCAAATTATGAGGTGACAGGTCTCCAAATCCCCCTTTTTTCTACAAAGACACCTTTTAGATACTTCCTAGTCTTGCTTGCATCAAAGACAACCTGACAGGTTACTACTTTAGCTCCCTACAAGCAGGACCTCTGCTACTTTCTGCTTCATCCTCACTCACCTCTTTTCCAAGAAATAGTGACACCAGCTCCTGATACTTTCTCAGAAAAGAGAAAGAGGGCAATTTGTGCCTACAACAAATTTTCTAGCTGGTCTTGCTCTCAGTCTTATATTACTCAGCTGTGCATCCAAAAACTTTTACCTGGGCAGGTACTGGAAAGGAGACTCAGAGACCCTCAAGTTTGTCTTCATCCAATATATCTTGTTACAACCACTTTTTCACAGATCTCTTGAAATATAATACTTTTGATTATTTTGTGCCTTCCGTACCCGAAGAGATTAATGCAGAACAAATATGAAGGAAAGAGTGCCACCTGCTGTGGTACCAGTAATATTCTCTCCAGTACTCCAGTCAGGGAGAAGTTCAGAAGCTGAAATGCAATACGATTAATTGCTCAATAGTTAATAATAATTAGATCATGGAGGAAATTATCGCTTGCAAATGTCATTATTCTGGAGGTACTTTTTGATTGTTAAAGGGGTTTGGTTTTTTAATATTACATTTTCATCTAGATATTAGACATGGGTCTGCTCTGTGTCACATCGTAGTACAGACATCTTTGTTACTCTACTTCCTTTATTTTGGCAGACACTGAAACTAAACTCTTTCTGATGTGGCATCTATGTCATTTGGCATACAATACGCATGTCCCTGTGTTTTGTTCCCTCTTTAAATTTCTGCTGTCACAAAGTCATTGTACGTACTTAGAGATTTTTCTTCTACACTACTAGTTCTGTCTTCTTGACAGAAAATTGATTTTTCTCATCCTAATACATGAACCAAAATAAATCTCCTATGCTATTGCTCAGGAGCTTACAATACTATCAACCAGGGCTTTAGAGCATGTTATTAGAGACAGAGACATTAGAATAACCATGAGTAGTCTGAAACACTCTCTTTATTACAGAATTAAAAAAAAAAACAAACCAAAACGAAAACCAATCTAGTTTTCTGCTGATGACAAGTTACAAAATCCATTCTTTGCTGGATTTACTGCATATTGTCCAAAGAAGTAAAAAACCCTTTTTGATCATTGGAAACAATATTCAGAAATATATGCTACTGTAAATGGCATCCCATTATGCTCATCTTGAGGCAAGATGGAAACTCATGTTTATTTCTGCATTTCTTTCTTTTGAAGATACTTCAAAGAGCAATATTTTAAAATGACTGCTTGTAAGTTTTTACTGTAAGTTTATGGAGACAAATGTTGTTCTGACCTCATCACAGCACCATCATGACTTATGATCCACTACTTTACTGGATGACATACAGTGACTTACACAGTGTACTGAAGGCTTCAAATAACTTTTTGCAGAATTGTCCAGTTCACATACCAACAAACTAGGTCCGGTCTTTTATTGAGCTGTCCCTAGGAAACTATTCTGAGACTGAATTCAACTACTGTTCTCCTCTCTTTCTCTACAAGTACACAGACTAGTAAGACATACATGCATGATGCTGCACAGTGATGCACAACCTGGACTATCGATGCTGCAGTGTGTATTTTTTACAAAAAGAAACTTGCAATGGTTACTGCTTCTAACACTGTTGTCCTGGAAATGAATGTATGTTCCTTAGTCATATGAAGTAGTGCAAGGCTTTTATTTATTTTTTAAATGTACATTTTTTAGTGAGTCAGAACAAGTGTCAAAGCCTCATTTTCTGAGGCAAAGGAACATTTCATATTTCTTCTGTAACTCACAGCTGACTTAGAGTTCATTTCAGTGCCCACTACAGGTAAAAATAAATGAAGTGACAGACTAAACAACATTGGTACTGTAACTTCTACCTAGTCAAAGGCAGCCAGAAAGAAGAAATATGTTTTAACACTTACAGCTGTCTCTACATTTTTTTTTTAAATTTATACACAGACCAGAGAATCAGAGAACTTCACAAGATGAGTTGAAACCCCTCTTTCTACCCATAATGAGCTTTTCTTTGACCAAAGCAAAGAATTAGGATCAATTCTGTAAAACAACTTATATTCCCCCAATTATATGAAGGTAGGTGTACTTTTCATAAGAGTAAATAATGTGCCTTTTGTAATACATCCTTTACTAAATCCATTGGCAATTAAGGTAAATTCTTAGATTTGTGGAATTTTCTGTAATGTTTTTAAAAGTATAATATTACAAAGTAAATTGATTTGACTAACTAGCTTTATAATTAGTTTATTTTGTAAGTGATAGGATTTGTAGAACTTCATAAATTAAAAATTAATTGGTACTAAGATCTAATATGACGTAAACCAAACCTACACAATTTGGAATGCCTTAATATTAGTATGTTCGACCTTAGAGTAATGGCCTGATATTAAGAAAATATTATTTTAAATTATTCTGTGTAATTTTCTATCTAGCCTACAGTGGTCTCCTTAGAAAATACTAATATTCAATATAAATAAGCTGGTTTTACATATTTTCTCTTTTCCATCCTTTCAAGCATCAAAATTTCATTTATTTCACAGAACCAGTCTATTCTTGAGCATAAATATCTATCTTCATTTCTCATAATCCAAAACCCACAGTGGATCTCTATTATTTTCATTGTATACAAATTTATTTAGGTTTTCTAAAGCAATCAAGAAGAAAGCAGTGTTGATTCACTCAATAGGAACAGTTTCATAGCTATTTTCCTTGTTTCTAATCACTAAATAGGGAGGAGTCTTTACATTATACTGCTTCCTATGCCTGGTTTTATCTACCATGAATAATTATTCCACTGATATACATTAGTATGATATAACAGCTTGTGTTTAGTGACTGAAAAGATATGCAAGCTTGAAGACACTTTGATAAGATAAATCTGATTCTACACTTTGAATATTGTTATGGGGAATAGGTTAGGGATCCACAAAGTGTATCAGAATTTTATTTTTTTTTCAATCAAGAAACTTTGTGAAATTAAATTAGACATTAGGTTGGATATTAGGAAAACTTGTCCACTGAAAGTGGAATAGGCTGTCCAGGAAAGTGGTTGAGTCATCAACCACTCATCTGGGAGGGGTGGCTGACACGCAGGAACACTGTGCTGCCATCCAGCAAGACCTGGACAGGCTGGAGAGCTCAGCAGAGAGAAACCTAATGAAATTCAACAAAAGCAAGTGTAAAGTCTTGCACCTGGGGAGGAACAACCGCATGTATCAATACAGGCTGGGGGATGACCTGCTGGAAAAGAGCTCTGTGGAGAAGGACCTGGGGATCCTGTTTGATGACAGGATGACTATGAGCCAGCAGTGTGCACTGGTGGCTAAGAAGGCCAATGGGATCCTGGGATGCATCAGGAAGAGTGTGGCCAGCAGGTCTAAAGAGGTGATCCTCCCCCTCTACTCTGCCCTGGTCAGGCCCCACCTGGAGTATTGTGTCCAGTTCTGGGCTCCCTGGTATAAGAAACACAGTGACCTCCTGGAGAGAGTCCAGAGAAGGGCTATGAAGATGAATAAGGGCCTGGAACATCTATCCTATGAGGAAAGGCTGAGTGAGCTGGGACTATTCAGTCTAGAGAAAAGAAGACTAAGGGGGGGATCTAATTAATGTTTATAAATATCTTAGGCATGGGATGCAGCCAGCCCCTTTTCAGTGGTCTGTGAGGACAGGACTAGAGGCAATGGTTGCAAGTTGGAGCACAGGAAGGTCTGCATCAACTTGCGGAAGAACTTTTACACAGTGAGGGTGACAGAGGACTGGAATAGGCTGCCCAGGGAGGTGGTGGAGTCTCCTTCTCTGGAGATATTCAAGACCCATCTGGACACCTATTCGTGCAATATGAGCTAGGGACCTGCTTTGGCAGGGGGGTTGAACCCGATGATCTCTTGAGGTCCCTTCCAACCCCTATGATTCTGTGATTCTGTGATTCTGTGATTCTATAATCATCCCTTGAGGAATTTTAAAGATGTGTAGATGTGGTACTTAGGGACATGGTTTAATGGTTGGGCTTGGCGGTGCTAGGCTAACAATTGGCTTTAGTGATCATGAAGGTCTTTTCTCAACCAAAACAGTTCTATGATTCTATGACTCTATGTCTTCACAAGGAAACAAAAAAAAAAAAAAGAAAGAAAAATAACCAGTATATTGGTCCTCCACTTGAAGCTGATTCATAGGGAAGAGTGAAATTCTACAAACAGCCACAGTTCTCATGGCTGTGCCTAACTGAAACCTCACTGATCTCAGAGGAGCTCCACTCCAGGTAAGCAGTTGAAGAGTCACACAGAATCACAGAATTGCAGAATGTTAGGGGATATAAGGGACCTCAGGAGATCATCTAGTCCAGCCATTTATAGGGTCACACTCAAAGAAACATTTGCAGTATTTCACAGTAGTACCTAAAATAGTTCGGAATTGTAAAAGTAACTCAGCCTGATAAGTTAATGATATATATTAAGAACGTTATTATATTAGAAAGTAGCACAATTTACAGGTATTCTCCCAGATATCAAACCAATAAAAAATACTAATCACTTTTACTCAACAATTTTATACCATCAATTATTCTGTTTACTCTTGAAAACACTGACTTCAATATCCAGTTCCGTAAATGGACCATGAAGTCAATTTTTTTCTATCCAAATAGGATTAACCTTCCTTTAGAGAATGGGTACAAGTCTTATAAAATTCCCAACTTTTCCTTGACCCCAGACATCTATGGCATTTTGAGTTGTTTATACTGTTCCATTTCCATAGTATTACACAAACCAGGAACTGCACATTTATATAACATATACATGCATGTGGAATTACAATGAATATGTTGATTCGGAGTTCTGCTGAAGATTATGTTGCTGAGCATTTTCTGCACAGTTTAAGTGTCAGACAAACAAGAGAGGCATAACTGCATAATTGACAAATGAGTGATCTCAATGAGATGTACTTGTGTACAACAAGACTGCAAACCCATTTTCAAACTTGGGTGTCTAAAACAATGAAGAACTGCTTTAAGCAATGTTTATTCAGCAATATTTCTAAAAATCAGGCCTTGTAGCGTAAGTCTCCATAAGCATTCATATTCAAATTTTGTTAAATTTTGTTTCAATGCTCTAACACATTCCAATTTTAATTTTTTGTCTTATGCGTTTCCTTTTCTGGCTATGAAGATAACCTCGGTGCATAAGTGCTAGCAAAGCAACTCTGAATCTCTGAAGTATTAAAAAGGTAATCTACATGGGTATTTTACAACTGCTGTGTCTGTAGAAACATCAAGCCACTGTGCTTTGAAAGTTCATTTAATATAAAGTTCACTTGATTTAAAAGGATGTTTTGTACAAGTGAATTTCAAGTTTTGAATACACAAGTACCCACTAACTTAGTTGCTTCTAAGAAGCTAGAAAGGCAGTGCTTTCTACTTTCCTTATATGAAGGTATGCAGCCCAATCACACATTGAGGCACAAAAATGCCAACCGACTTTACAGGCTGCTTTGACACATACATTCTCCAGGGGGTTTACCTCACCTTCCTTTAGATATGCACATGTCTATGTGAGCTACATACTCTAAGGAGGTTTTGTTGTTTTTGATTGTTTCTTGGCTGTTTGGAGTTTTTTCTAGCTTGGTTTGTTTGTTTGTTTTTGTCAATGAAATGAATCAAAGACTCTTTAGGGCATGACTAACTTCCTATAGTAGATGACTGAAATAGGTCACATAAACCATGGTCTAAAAATGTCTATTTCTTCTCTCTGGTGGGTGACTTTCACGTGTAGGGAACTACTGTTCAGGTATCTATATTTGATCAGACTAATCCCACACATAACAATTAGTATTTGATCTGTAGGTATTGTGTCTTCTTGTGCCCCGTGTAATTGCAATAACCCTGCTGCAGACACCTTTTAATAAGGAAATAAGACTAATCTTAGTTACTGTGGGTACTAAGAGTCTTTTCTGAGGAAGAGAATAGGCTAGGAAGTAGCAGAGAAGCAGAGCGATGCAAAAAGTTTAGATAGACTGGAGAGGTATGCACCTTATCTGGGCAAAAAGTCAAACAGCAATAAAGAGTAATCACTTGTCTCAGCTGATGAACATCTAGATGAGACCTTGAAGACTAAAAGACAGAGTATGCCCTTTCTGAACTGATCTGTAAAGCCATTACTGTCTTCCCAGGCATATATCTCTTACAGGTTCTCTTCAGCCACAACACGTCAGATGTCACTCAGGCTGGATCCTTCTAGATGTAAAGGAGAAAGAAGTCTTGTCAGTACATTCTCAGTGAAGTCTCCTTAATCTGAAATAACCCAAATCTAATGCCCTTGATGGCATGCTGCAAGACATATCTTTTTCAGAGAGCTGCTGAAGCGGCAAACTTGAGCAAGGGGTGATGTATAGTGAAAATGGAGAAACTTTCATCTTCATTATTTATCTGTTAAATGGTGATTGAATATTATGAGATGTTGCAGATTGCCATTCATTTCAACACACTGATTGGTTCTTTTTTTTAAAAAAATACTTCTCAAGAACATCTAATATGTTAAATGGAAGTTTTTTGTTACTTTACAATCTAAAATCGTAGACTCCTAGAAGACTATGGCTGAAGTGATGGTACAGGAAAAATAATTACATCATACATCTAACGTGACAAAAATGTGTTACTAGCATATTATACAGTCTAATGTGGCAAACTAACAGACATTTTTACTTTCCATTTCATTTTTTACACTCCACCTATCTTTTTTGGTCCTGCAAATGTTTACATGTATACTTAAACACTCAAAGACTCTTCATAAGCTCTAAAGTTGTTTATATCACTCAACTGAAAAACATTCCCAAGTTCCCATGTGCAAGTATACAATTTAGCCCCTCCCTAACTCGGTTATCTCAACAGAAGGGAAGTAACATGACCACTGTCTTCTCTGTGCATGAACATACACACACACACGCCTGTGCACACATGCGCAGTGACTTCCACAGGAATAAAGCCTGCATGGTACCTGCATGCTCTTCCCATGTGTTGTGGTCACAAGGGCACCCAGCAGGTGAAACTGTTTGCGTGACCAGAGATAAGCACATATATTTTCAGTGTGAACTGCTGTGAACTGGAGTTTAGTTTGTCAACACTGGGTTGTTAAAATCTGCAGAGCCATTAATATCTTTTCCCGCTTCTACCCTAAGGCAAATTTTGCATGGGGATCACAATTTTCTTCCTACTGGTAGAGTTAATGCCTAACATACTGTGAGCTACTCTAAGCGAATTCAACCAGAGATACCCCGAAAGTTTTTCTTTAAAAAGTTCACCTTTATCTTTGTTTAAAGATCTTCCAGCAGTGTTAAAATAGGGTTACAAAAAAAAAAACTTTTGTAAAGAAAACAATTAAAAAAATTTGACAGAGGAGTTATCAGGATAGCACATTACATGCTTAAGATGCTGCATCCTAAAAAGAGATATGCAATTTTTTTTCTACATATTGAGATCTAGACGTACCAATATGTCTATATGCATGTGTATATCAACATGTGTTTTGTAATATGTAGTTATATCAATATCTATATTATCTAGATATGTAGATATCTGTAGATAGATTTTAGTCATGGTTCTCTATTTCATACTCTTAATATGTTTGGAAACCGTTAACTTCTTAAGAAAAATGAATGTGTACAGTCAAAAAGCTATTTTAAGTATTCTATCCTAATTAACTATTCAAGTAGCATCTGTGAAAGAAAAGAGCTCATTCAGGTAGGACTTCTTGTTGCCATGATTCTGTGGTGTCTCCATTACTGCCAGCATACTGAGCATCAGGCTGAGAAATCTATGCACTTACTCCTGTAGGTCTGCAGATTGCTGTACCTGCTGCATTTAGCTCTGCGTGGTTTTACTGGTCTGTTCTTGTGCAAGGACCTAGAGGAAGGCAAAAAGAGAGAAGCAGGCAAAGCAGAAACAAATAGGAAAAAAAAATATATTAGAAGTCTTTATAAAATTGACAAGTCTTCCAAATCATAGAATTTGACCCCCAATAAAAACAAGGGGGGCAGGGAGGGAGAAGTTTGTTTTGTTGGGAAGATTGTTTGTCACTAATATTTTGCTGTTGTTGTTTTGGGGTTTTGGGTTTTTTTTTTCTAAGATTTTTTCTGGGGCCTCATTTGGACCTGTTTCTACTAAGACACCATTGTAAATTGGAGGAAGATTCATTCAGAAAGAACAAGAATATTTAACTGCTTCAAAATAGCTTTTTTTTTTTTCTTTAATATTGCAAAGCTGCTGAGCTATTTTTCCTGGAATTTTCCAAAATGATTAATCCTAGACTAGACATCTGGCATGGGGCATATCAGCCTGAACAGTTTAAATACGGCAATTATAAAGAACTCAGAACAGAGTCTCAAAGGGAGAAGTTTTGGTCAACCTTAGCTAAAAGCATTTACTGGAACTAAAATAATAAGAATCTGTAAAATTAAAATCTGTATAGCATATAGTTGAATAGACCTGTATGGTTTCCTCAAGGCCTATTCATGTGTACAAAATTAGAGCACTTGGTTAGAAAACTGGCTTTGAAAAAGTCTCTAAGCAAAAGGCTTAAAAAGAAAAAGGTAAAAAAGAAGAAAAAAACCCAGTAAAAACTGTTACTATTTTAGAGTGCAGCATATCTGTTCCTTCAAAATTTATTTTCAGAGTCAAAAGACATTCATTGACTAATTATCTGCCAAATGCAGTGCTATTGTTTGAATTGTAGGCATCATTACTTAGTTGAAAAACACTTTTATTTCCTTAATGGATTCCCTAAACTTCATTATTTTGTGCCATATTGTAATACACTACATAAAAGTTCCTGGATACAATAAGAAAAAAAAACTTAACATTTATCTCAGGAGTCAAATGCATTTTAAACTTTAACACAGCAATAGTATGGACTGATTTTCAATGGACTAAATTTCTCTCTGAATTTTTAGTAATTGAAAAAATGACAGATAAGGATTTGAAACCATTAATGCATATAATTTTCAAGACATTTTGAATCCTTTTCACCGAACATTTTCCAAAATCTCTTCACCAGGACACAGAGATACCTTCTGATCACGTGTCTCCAAACACTTCACCTGGCAAAGAGTAACAAAATTAGTGTGAACTCACTTGATGAAAGCTATGGTTATTTTCAAAATCTGCATGAAAACTCAACAGATTTGCAGCAACAAGCCTTCATCAATTCCCTTGTGTCTCCTCCTTTTAAACTAATCATGCATAAAGCTATGCTTCAGGAACTTCTACATCTCTGAAATAGTAGTTACTTAAATGAACACATCTCCTTTACTCACACTAACTCCATGAATATTAGAAAAATATGAAGCTACTGAACAGCTGACGCTTATTTTGATATCCAGCTCTTGTAGGTTGGAAATAATGTCAGTATTTGTGAGATCCAGGAGACTTGTTTGGAATGTCACAGATAATCTGTCAATTTGTGATGTACAGCTCTGCAGCAGAAGCTGGTTACTTCTAGTATCCAGAATATTATTTTCACATAAAATTGAGACAATCTTCAAAAACAGGCTAAAAAGCCCCAGCAAAACTACAATCCTAAACAGAAGAATTTTACCCACCCTGTGAGGTCTCAAGACAAAAACCATTGAATATTTTTTTTACACCGGTATAGGAAGAAAGACTATGAAAAGTGAGTTTTGTTGGTATGGTTTGATTTGGTTTTACCAGGTAGGTACTTATGAAATATTTTCACTATGAAAAAATAACCTAAATGTCTCTCACAAATCCTTGTCACTTTTGCTCAGCTGATATTAAGGCTCTTGAACTGAAAGAAATAGGATGACCGCTTCTCCCAATTTAAAAGGGGAAACATCAACAGAAAAAGCTATTTACTGGGACTATAGTGAACCAGCACACTATACTGTGTAGGAAATGAATTTTAATTTTCACAAAATTGCTTAGTAGGTTGGTTTGCTCGGCCAAGTAATTCTCCTGGCTAATAGCTTTTCAGGAGATTTTGCTATTACAGATATATGGGAATTCATATTCTGCAATAAAACTACAAATGTTTTTAAATTCAGGACCTGGTTAAAGCAATTTTGTTACAGATGTAACTATTGCAGCATTTTTCTAGCGATTAAGGTGTTAGGCGGATCCCTTAAGATTTAAAATGGATCCAAAATGCTCAAGGTATAATTCCACAAGAAAAGTCGTTTGGCATTTTCCATCTTAATCCATTGATATTTAAATATTTCATGGCAGCCTCCACGTTTTGCAGAAATAAATTATATTTTCAAGGTGCTATTAAATCATCTGTGAAACCTTCTCATGGAAATTAGGAAATAATTGTTGTGCCAAACTTTCATCTTTCTATGAATATAAAGGGAAAGGATTGATTATTAATTATTTTTAGACATTAAGATATCTGAAAAGCTTTCATGTCGGCATCTGGATTTTTGAATGTTAATTTCCTAAAACTTTCTTAACAACTTTAAGCATGGGGGAAATTTTCTTTCTCCCAGGGCTACAGTTCCATACAGTGTGTGCTTTTACTTCCATCTTCAAATGCTATTCAGACTTCATTTCAGCCTAAGGTGGACATCTAATGTGGGCCAGAAGAACACAAAACATGCCTAAGGTGATTAACTCAGATGTGGACTTCATAAGACAAATACTTTTCTGAAACAGGCTTACTAGGTTCTCAGATCCTATTAAGAGGAAGCTATTTTCCAGTAATTTGCTGCTGCATAAACAATTATAGAATTCATTCTTCTGACCATTGTGTTACAAGAGAAAATATATATATTCCATGCATAACACCGTATGTCAGCTTTCCACAGTAAAATTAAAACATACAAAATGTTTCCATTCTATGTATTAAATTAGGGCCCTACTTTTGCTTGTTTGTTTGTTTGTTTTCCAGCTGCATTTTGCTGACAGCCATGTCAATAGTATTTTGGAATGCAAAGTTTGTTTAAACAAGTTATGATACCTGCAATTCAGAAGAATCCAGACTATACACAAATCTGTTCCAGGCAAATAGCCTTTAAAAACCAACACAAACTAGCAAAACTTTTCTTGCATTCACTATAACTTTCAATGTGTTTTCATTTTCCATTTTCTCCCCTCCCATACAATTCTGATTAGATGTAAACCCTTCAGTAATTATAAATGTCTTTGATGTCAGGTGTTCTCTGTTCATACATATTTTCATAATTTTGCTGATCTGGGAAGATTTTGTATATTAACATCTATTTTCCTTCCACATACATGAAACAAGTGGCCTTTTTTTTTCCTAGCAGTTTCTTTAATATTGTTTGCTCCAAAAGAATGAGATTAGCTTTCTCGATGTTATTGTATTTAGAATACTGTATGCCTTTAAAACATTTTTTCCTTATATGCTGTTATTTCCACTTGTAAAAAGTCTCAAATAGTATTTCACTGTTTTCCCATTTCAGTAGCACAGTAAAATTTCAGTCAATCTGTTTGCATGAAATATTGCTTACCAAGGGAACAGAAAATCAGTCACTTACTAACTCCTGAAATGACTCAGGTTATGTAACACAATTTTATTTTAACTAAGAGACATAGAGTGTTTCAAGACACAGATGCCCTACCAAAAATGTCTCTAAAATTTTGCAAGGTTTTGTAATTTCCCATGTGGTTATTACAATAACCTTGTTTGACTTTAGGTAATGCACTTCAAATTAGGATTCAATTTCTCTGCCAGAGCAATGGCAGTAACAATGCCTCCCTTCCCTTGTAAAGCATTCTAGAAGCAGCACGCTAAAAATCAGTCAAGAAACAATAACCAACAGCAATAAATTATTATGAAATGCAATAGTGTTGCTTCGCAAAAAGTGATGTAAAAGCTTACTTCTTTTTTTTTCTCCCAGTGCTAAAATAATTTTCCAGAAGTCTTAATTTGGAAATATAAAAATGTTTTGTTGCAGTTTGGCAACAAGTTTTCTCTCCCATAACTTCTATAGTACCTCCCGGGAATTGTTATTCAGGTATCTTGGCAATTTAATGATGTCCCCCTTAGGACAGTTTTGTTGGCCAGGATTATATTTCCTTGGACAATATGCTCATAATTCATAACAATTCAACATAAAGTTTTTCAGGTGAATATATCTATATATTCAGGGGTGTGTGTGTGTCTGTATGTTTCCAGTTCATCAGCAGGGACCACAAAAACAATTTCTTCATCTCCTCTCCAAAAATTGCGTGAGATCTACCTTGCTCACTAAGACAGCCTGGAATGAAGAGTTCTATTCATTACTTCCTCCAATACAAATTCAGAAAAGCTGTTTGGGAAATTGTACTTTTATAACCCTCACCTAACTTCCAACTAAGTCAATAAAAGGGCTACCAAAAGTCCACAGCAGAAATTGTTATCAGAATTCTGTGACTCAATTCACAATGTATATAGTTCTAGCTCAGAACACTTTTAAATTGCTAGATACTTTGGGAGAATTAAGTGTAGGAAAATCTTGTTGGTGATCCCTGGCATGTTAATTGCAAGTGAAGAATTAGCTGCCTATTAGCATCCTATTTTTTCCAGAATGGCAGAAGTTTGGCTTTTCCTACAGATAGTCTCCTCTTTTTCTAAAGTGATGTTCATGCAGGACTTTCGGTATCTAAAATGACACAGCTAAAATGATAGTCATGCACCCTAACTTGGAGCATCTAACTTGTCTAAGGATGCCAACTCATCTCCAACTTTTAGAGTAATTTAAATGCTATCCATCTAAATCAGCCATAGTATCAGAGGGTGGGGGGGAGATTCTGGAGTGATGCATCTAAAACTGTCTTAAACATTTATCTTAAGGACAAGTGTAACTGCCCTAGACTGAGGCCAGCTGGGTTGTTCCTAAAATTAGGTGCTTAGCTGCTCCAGTTCAGGAATTGTGAGTCATCCTTTGAATCACCCTGTTCTTTAACATTGGAAGTATGCAGTGCACTGAGAAAAAAACTTAAAATTAAATGTTCAACATTTACACTTGAAGTCATGGGAAATATATCCATATCTGAGTAATCTGATGTAGGTGGCGTTTAGTCACTTTCCCAAAGAAGCCATAGCTGTGATGGTATCATCAAGGAAGCATGTGACTGGGAGTAGAAATGAGATGCCTCATCAAGTCTGCTTGAGGTCCCTGATAGATTTTCAGATTTTAACCTTCCAGACAGAGGACATCTTAGAGGAAGATTTAGCCTGACAAGGGTACCTGTGACTCCAGGGCTAGGGTGACAAGGAACAATCCCCAGAAACAGGCATTACTAGCTGTATGAAGTCACTGTGACTGCTCAGCGTGGTCCTGTAGGCACTGACACACTGGTTTAGTAAGCCCAGTAGTGGATGACATATTGTTTATTGGGGGGGGGGGGGGGGGGGGTTATATATAGTTTCATTATTGCTGTCTTTATTTTTTCATTTCATAAAGCATAACTTTTGGCCATTGCTGACATCCACAAAAAGAAAGGAACAAACCTCCATCAAAAATGTTATCAGCATTGAAAATACCTAGTTAGTGAGGTTTCCCTATGTGGGATAACTGAAAAAAACTCTTTTTGATTATTATCGTATTAGCAGTCCATTGTGAAGAACGTGAAACCCCCTTTAGCACCGTCACTTCAGAGAGACCGTGAACTGACCAGACTACAGAGGATTAATTATTTTTTCTTGTGTTCAAGTGGTATCTCTAACATGACAAGAACGGCATCCTGAAAATATCCACAGAATTTAATTCAAATAAATCATTACGGAAACAAAGACTTTCTATTTAGATTGGCCAAAGTTCATAAGCAGTGAAGCTGTTTGAAATACAGGCATTAATTTTTTAAAGTCTGTAACAGTAAGTCAATTAAAATAAAAAATCAATACAATTTGTAAGTTAAATATGTATATAAGTGTGATTGCATGTCTGTATTCAGTGTAATTGTTATTAATAAGTTAGATCTTTTGTAATAAATGCCATATATAGTTAATTATAAGGAGAAATCATAAAGCTTAGAATGGTAATATTAGAGAGGCAATTCTATTATCCTCAGCAGTTCTCTCACTTACATGCATTCACTGTCTACTCGGGGGAAGTTATCTCCCATAATATCAATTAGAGAAAAACTAGAAAGTATTAAAAAATGAAAACAAAACAATCTTCTTGTGCACAGAAAAAGTGTTTTAAAAGCGTGGCTCTGCACTCATTAGGTATAAAACCAGATAAAGGTTGTTGAACATTTTCAAATGATCACCTATCTGTGTCTAGGACAGCCTTGAGGTCCCATGTTTTCTCAGAAAGAATGGATAGAAAGACTGTGGTGAATTCCAGCAACGTATCTTTCCGTTTCAGTTTAAAGGTGTTTAGAAAATACTTTATGCTAAGAACAATGAAGATCAAAGCTATCAAAGTGTTTTAATGCAGTAGGCCTTCGCCCCACCAGGAGACTAACATCCACTTCTGATTTATGATACACATTAAATTAGTTTGCTAGTAGTCTCCATTTATTCCCCTGTCTATATATGTCTGGATCCCAAAACCACTAAGTAATTTTGCGTGATTGACAAGCTTTTCTCAGGAGAAACTCTGGACAGGGGAAGTGCATTGCTGGCCACTACTGACCTGAACTGGCAGCACTTAATAGAGAACACTCACAGTGTTTGCCTGTACTTATCATGAGTCTCAGCAGAAAAAACAGCAACCGACCAGAAGCCCCTGAATTCACTGTAGAACTTACTGACCATAATTCTCTGTATTTTCCCTATTTTTAAAGTCTCTTGACATTACAGCTGATTTCAGTAAACTCATGCTAACATGATAAGAGCAAATTGCTTTAAGAAACATTCAGAAAAGCAGTATACTTGAATGCAGCAGATGTCACCTGATGTAGTGAGATTGTTTTGTTTTTTTTATTTTTGATTGTATCTACTGTACCTTTATTTTATCTCTAGTCTTCCAAGGTCGATTTCATTTTCCAGTACTACAGAAGTATCCTTTGTGATTTTGTGAGTTTTCTCTTGGGGATTTATGGCAGAAAAAGCTTAGAAGAACAGAGTTTTCTACCTACTTTGCCCAAAAATTGAGATATTTGGGAATAGTTTCTCTTGTCCTAAATTTTCAAGTTCAACTTAGTTTAAATGTTAACTATTAGCTAGTCGATATAAGTTCAGCCAGTATTTGAGGGCAGTATTTCTTATTAACCAAACAAACACAGTGAAAATTGGGAACTCGCCATTACTAACGAATTTGTCCAGGTTCTAGTGCTGTGTATGTCTTGTTCCCCTTTCAGAAAAAGTTTGTCTGTTTTAAGCGGTTTTGAGTCTAAAAGATGCTAATCTCCACTTGGCTGGCAAAGCTTTTCTGTCCTTCAAGTGAATCTGTTAATCTTATTACGCAGGTGAAAGAGCCATTGCCAGACAAGCAGGGGTTTCAGGAAATCTGTATTTCAACACAGCAGCTTGACCAATGTGTTCAAAGCAGCTGCTGAGCATGTAGCCATCCTCGTCACACTGTCTGCTGATAGGCAAGCAGCTCTGCACAGTTTGAATGCCTTTTGCTTAATTGTATGGCTATAATCAGCCCTTGCCCTTGAGTATGTTCTGTCTACATAAAATATTGCATTCTCTCCATAAAGAGTATTACAAAACATATTAAGCTTGTCTTGCAGTCAATTTACGACAGAGAAAATGTCTCTTCTTCTGTTGGAAAGGGCAGATGCAGCAGCTAATTTATGCAAAATCATTGCCTGGTTTTGGATACAAGGAATAGGGCTGTAAGAGAGCCCCTGTCTGGATTCTTCTTTTAGGAATAAAACTATCATGTCAGAAAGACATGGTTTGGTCACTGGTTTGGGCTTTGTGAAAGGCAGGCAATAGAGCAGGAGGTGTAATAATGAAACAATCACTTGTTTCGCCCTCTTCACTTGGAATTGAGGTTATTATAAAAGGATTTTACAGGACAAGGATTTCAGTGAATACTCAGTAGGAGAAATCTGAATTTGTGTGTCAGAAAGACCTCCTTTTTTTTCTCTTTTTTCCTTCCTTTTAATTTCTAAGCAAAAGATTTCTAAAGCACTAGGCTCTCAGTAATAGCAAGAAGCTTTGCAGAGACCTGACTTATTTTTAGGTAACATAAATTCTCTATCCTTTTTTCCAGGGAAAGAGTGATTGTCTTAACTATAATTTTTTTTCAAAATTCTATCTACAGGTACCATTGCCTTGGCATCATTTCTTCTTTAGAGGGAAGCAACAAGATATGATGTGTGTCAAGAAGCAGATAAGGCTGTACCATTTTGATTTATAAAAATAAATGGACAATTAAAAAAAAAATTCAATATTGACAGTACTGACAGGAGATAGGTATTTATCATGACATTTAACCCCTGCTGTTCCAGCATTGTGACATGTGCCTGTCTTTTTAAAAACATATTTACAGCTGGCCAAAGCTTGCCTGATGGTAGAGCTTGGTCTTCCAGCATCAGTAATAATAACCACAGACACAAGTTTTTTTGGGGCAACAGCTGTTGAAATGCTCGTGTTTCCACTGGCATACACTACATATAGTGAAAAAGCAACACGAGTAAGCATAGGTCTGAAGGAAACCAGACACACACATTCTGGGACACAACTGGAGAAACACCTAGTTCAGCTGGATGGTCAAAGAGCATAGAGCAGAAACTGCCAAGAGGCTAAACACAGGAAATGTTATATGAATGCCAGCAATGATTTATCTATGGCAAAATATCTACAGAGATTCACCAAGTAACATTTTCCCCTCCCTTTCAGTACAGTTTGTGGGGTGAATGCTAGCAACTGTTAGGCAGCTCTGAGAGAAACTGGAGCACCTACTGTTTGCCTAAGAAAGGGACTCTCATAACTCCATCTTTGACTCCTTATGGGCAGGGAGAGGCGCAAATGGTACCTATGTAGTTGTCAACCATGTAGATGGATTTATTTATCAGGTAAGATATGTATCCATTATCAATTGAGTTTCACTGTGAGAATTACACAGGTTTTCCAGGTGCCTTTGAAATGCTCTGCCTGATGATTAACTGCAGCATTTCTAAGAGTTGAACTCATAATCAGGATGCGTATGAACAGCAAATGTTACGCATTTTTTAAAACATTCCACCCCACCCCTTTGTTTTCTGGCTTGTTTCCATTCATTTCAATCCTGAAATGTTTTATATTACATTTCCTACAGGTTTGACTTTTGTATGATTTTCCTGGCAAGACTAGATGCTGAGATTTTCAAACTTCAAATATTTCCATAGGAATAAGTAAGAAGTGCTACATGAAAAAAATTAGACAAGTTTTACCAGACTATAATACCTGACAAGAAGTATATGAATCGACCCAATAAGACATAAATAATTATATAAAAAACATGATTATATTAAATCTGATACTCAATATAAAGCAATTTGAGAACTATAACAAACCTTGTACAACATATTGTTGTGAAATAAAATAGTCTAATGATGTAAAAACAATAGGCAAATGACTTTAACATTTTTGTAAAATATGACAGCAATTATTAGGACATTTCTTAGATACCTGTTTTAAAAAGTATGTAGCATTTTTTAATTTCTGGAAAATTTAGCTTTACCATTTTCCTCTATACTGGTACAAAAATAATAAAGTTTGTACCTGTATTGTAGCTGTCTTCAGATGCTTCATTTTTCAAAGCACTTTGACCCATAAAAATCTTGAGTATAGCAATTAAATAAAATTAAATAAAAAATGAAAAAGTGAACTAATGTATGAATATATGTATGACTAAAATGTTAGTCAGGATTGCTGCTGTTCAAAAAAGAAAATCTAATATTTTACAGTTAAATTCCATCTTTGCTATCTGATTAACTTTTCGGTTTCACTTCCTCTCTTCTTGTTGATTGACTGATATTTTCCAGAGCACCTACAGGTTCATGCTGTACAAAATGGAGAATTGTTAAGGTACAGCTTTCTTTTCTTTTTAGTTAATTTAAGAAAGAACTTACCAGAATATATTGCCAATCATGTTTAAATAATTATATTTATAAATGTAAATTAGACATAAATCAAGGAATGAAGACAGAGAATACTGTTAATTAACATTTAATTGCAGATGAAGTAAAACTATTTAAGAGGTAGCAGTATGGGGATAGCTTAGACTCTAGAAAATACACAGACACACAAGAGTAAAAATGTGTACTATTTGACATATCTTTATAATATAATCAACTGCAATTCTCTTCTCAAGTCAGTTTAATCAGGAATGATTTTTCATAGCCTAAAGTCTAAAAGAAATCATTATACCCACTGCTGAGTTTCCTAAAGTGCAACTGGAGAGCCTAAGGGGGGAAGAATAATGTGCTCCAGTAGAACAAGTTCTAAAATATTTGATGGCAGATGGAGTTTCCTCTGGAACTACATTACAGATTACATTTTATTTCAAATGTGTACTGTGTCTTTTAATTTTATTTTTTTAAATGTTCATGGTCCTTCCTTTTAAAAAAAGGACATGGAAGAGATTTTAATTTGATGTTAGACTGCACAACATCACATCACTTATAACAGGCAGAGAATGTAGCAATTTCTAGAGTTAAGACTGTCTGATGACTTCTATTTTAAAACCCAATTTTCCATTCCATACTATACCATTCCATTCCATTACATATATCTTTGCCGAAATATAACCTTGGGCTGAAAGCATCATTATTACCAGAATTTCTGCCATTATTATTATCAATATTATGAGAAGGGGAATTTTTAGTGAAGATTTCTGCCGTTTTTCATAAGATCGGGCAAATGTTGCTGAAATGTTTCTGTGCCTGCAGTCTATAGAGACAAAAAGATCACCTTATTCCTTTTCTACAGAAATCTTCCTTAAAATTACTTAATATACATGTTCTTCTCTGCTAGATACAGCATGTATCACAAGGTGGCATAAAAAATACCGGTTTGCAAATTTGAAAAGTTTTGGTGCAATCTGAGTGACATTTCCTGGAATTTAAAAGCTTAAATATGAAAATATAATAGTCATTAAGTATACTGTCTTGTGTGCAATTATGTAAATAGTTTAGGGGGAAAAAAGGGTGAATGATCTTCTAATATTTTAATCTCATACATAGTCTTTTACATTCCTATTCTGTGGGTGGGTCATTAACTGTCTTCAGTGACCTATGACCTGGATTCATTGAAATGCACTTTATTTATTCATAGTGCATACCACCCATCTTCACATCATTGTAAATGAGGTGTTAATAGAGTTGTGGGGCCACCATTTCTGATAGCCTGTTCCCAAGGAAACGAGGCCATGGGAGATTACCCAGAGAATTACTACAGAAATGGTTGAAGCACAGCCTGCCATCTGCTTGTTGGGATTCCCTCCGGAAGGCAGCAGGGGAACTAAAGGCACAGAGGTGCTTGTGTTCATGCTTAGGTCTTGGAGATGCAGAAACACCTGAACAGGTTTTTGGCTGTATGACTAGGATTAGTGAAACTGGTGAGCCTTGTAATATGGCACTGACATGCTGCAACAAGGCTACAAGCTTTCTACTGAGTTTTTAAGGCCTCGTGACTGATGATTCTCTAGTATTCTTTGTCTCAGCTTTTCTTGACCTGCCTGCTCCTCTGTCTGATTTGGTTTAGCACTTACATCAACTTCTTTAATCAGCCTGGTTTCCACAGCTAATTTGTTTCACTTCTGTCTAACTTTGTGTGGTATAAAACACGTATTTTTACACAGATAGCAGTACTAAGTAATTAACCCATGTCAAATGAGCTATTTGCATCTCTATCACAACGTATTGTAGAGAAAGGCATGTCTAGCACAACAACAGAAGTCTTGAGAAGGGATGTGCTATAGGGATCAGGCATAGGCTGATCGAAGACAAGGCAGAAATTTGGTATGGGAAACCTTACAGGTCTAAACCACTCACCAATGATCAATTGAGGAAATGCAGACCTGGTGGTGGATACAACTGGTTTTAGACATAACAAAGCAAACAAATAAATGGTATCTATTGTGAATAAAAGTCACCCCATGTAACAAACTCAGATGCCGTTTCCAAATGTAAGTCTTCAAACAAATAAAAAAAAAAAAAAAAAATAAAAATGTTAGCAAAAACGTTAAAACCAAAATCAAATCCCAAAAGCTACACCTATGTGGAACCTAGGGTGTTGACAAAGAAAGTATCAACATGAACACCACATTCCTCCCATCGAAGAGCTCCAGATGCTCGCAAATTTCAGTAACACTTCCCACTGCCATCACCAGAGTGAATCCACCTCTCTTAGGACCTGTAGGAGCATGGGAAGAATGAGCATAACACCAGGAAAAGGAAAATATTTTAGGTACATGTGTAAAAAATTAACTCTATTATTGTTACTTCTTTTTTCTACCACAGATAGATCTAGAGTAATAATAATCAGACTTTAAGATTTCAGTTATACTGTTGTTTTACTTTTATATAAAGTATTACTTTTATATAAAGTCTGTGAGCACAGCTCTAAAGACACATTGATTGTGGTGACAGACACAGGAAAAACAGCCTGATTCTCCTAAATCAGGGGCCAATATGTGCTTCTCTAACTCTGAATTTTGTCTGCCTTTTGTTAACTGGAAGGTATGTAGTTCTTTCCTCCTGAACCATGATGTGTAGGTTCTTGCCTTTCTTATGTTTGTGAAAAGGAAAACTTTGGACACCCACCTATCTTGCTGTATTTCTAATAAACTAGCCACAAGCATGAGAAATATAATTTAAGATGACAAGGAAATTAGCTTCTTTTTCTTGTTTGCTGTTTCTTAGTTTAAGCACGAATCAAAAGTCAAATGGAGTCATTCAGGATAATGATCCTTCTCAGGGGCAAAATTCACTGCACTTACTTAAAGACCAGGTAATTATGCTTGAAAAATCATAGAATGAATTTCACCCCCCAGTTCAACAGCAAGTCCCAGAGCAACACTACAGCCCCTGTGCTATCACAACTCAAAACTATAGCCCAAGGAGCTATTATAGTCTGTTCCATGGCACTTATGAGGTATTCCTTTTTCTTTTCCTTCCTTTCAAACTACAAAATTGGCAGTAGACATCCTCCCTTTTAGCTTTTGGGACCAAATGCTTGTGAAGAAGCATGGTAAAATTTGTACTACAGCTGGTGTTCAAATGCAAATTTTCTAAATATATACAGCATCTTGTGAGACTGGGCATAATGTTCCAATAGAGCAGAATCTGAAATTATCTGGATAGGATTTATTAAACAAAACTAGAAGGAAAAAGAATTTGTTTTGGGGCTAAAACTGGTTTTCTTTTTCTAATACAGCTCTGCCATAAAGGGTCATAATTTCACTAATGGTCTCTGGCTTAGTTTCCATGACCACTTCTCTTAACTGACTATACTGTAACCCCAAATTCATCAGTCCTAGATAGCAGGTAGTGTGAAACAGAAATCTTTCACATGAACTTTGATCCACAGTAAATTAGTCATAAATAACTACTAATCTGAATATAGATCAAAGCGATTACATTTGAGGTATTTGCAAATACTACCAATGTTTAAAAAGTTTTAAAACACATCAAAGGGTATTAAGTGCACTGAAAACTGTGAAAAACTGTGTGTCTTTACTGCATTGTCATGTCAATAAGTTTACAGAACACAGGTTTTTTTAAGAGTCTGTCATGCAAGTCATCTAGAATAACTGCCCCTAAGTAAGTTATCAAAGAGTAATAATTATTTTCTCATCAGTGCCATATGTTAGCCTTCTAACTAGCCACAATGCAGCAGGCTGAGAATAGACAGTTATAAATATCCTGCAGAGTATCTCATTCCACTGTTGTCTCTCTAAATGAAGGACAGAGCTCTGATAATTGGGGAACATAACCTCTAGAAAAGAGGCAAAACACATTCCCTTAGGTAACTCTGACCCTGTTATTCAATCACTGAAATGAGGCAATATAACTTTGAAAGTACCTTTGTACCTGGCAACCACAGCATCACTTTCTGTGAGGAAGCAGCAAGCTTTAAAAAGTGCTGGTTTGTATGTGAACAAATTAGCATGAAATGAAGCATGTGGAAGAGATGATACTAACTTGAAAGATGTGGTAATTTTAAATATAAACTTACCACGTCAGCTCCATAATATTGGACCTTCCAAGATGACACCATTTTTCTGTACAAATCACTGCAGAAAAATACAACCTAATTGTTTTTTGCAGAAAAAAGCTGTTACCTTTGGACTGGAAAAGCAGCCATATTGTACGACTGAATCAAGGGTAAATTGAGGGCAGAAATGTTTCGTTTTGACTGAAACGAACAGGAGGATGTCTCAAACAATGAGATAGTCATCTGTGTCTATGCTTTGATGTGGGCAGTGAAGGTCAGCTTTGTATGTCCTTCTTAAGGTTTATCTCAGATAGTGGTCTAAGTTAAATCTAGCTTGTCTCTAGATTTTACATAGAGATCACAATCTTGTTTTAGCTTCCCTGAGCTAAAAATACACCCCTAATTTTGTAGTAAACAGCATCTGAAGCAGTGTTTTTCATTTTAATGTCCTTGGATCTTCGATAGTCACAAATAAAACTGGCACCCTGAATGTTTGATCTGGTGGACAGAGTTCACATTTGGTCATACATATTTTCACACCTGAAATCTAAGAGTCAGACCCCAAATCAGGAATCAGACTTAGTGCCAAACTGAATACTGTAAATGTGTAGGGAACGGCAGGGTTGTTTCCCTGATCTTGCATCCTGTTCTCAGCATGCACTACTGGTCATTGTTGAGAGACCTTTGGAATAAACCAGTACAGTCATTCTGGCTTTCTAATTTGTGTATATTAAGGAAGAAGAGAGTGAAAAACATTAGATTTGGAGATCATAACTAAGTTCAGTCATTTGGCTTAAGGCCAGTTGTCTAGACTTCCTTTATAGTCAGCAGAAAGAGAATCAACTCTGAAGTGTCCGTATACGGCTCTTTAGGACAGATAGGTCCTGATTTGTGCATGAGCATCCCTTTCTGCCTTTCTTCCTTCAATCTGCAGCAGCCTGATTTTTATCCAAATTTTAACCATTTATTTCAATAGAAGCTGCATTAGAACCAAAAGCACATGCGTGTATCTCCACATTCATTTCCATTTTGGGAGCAATTTTTCAATGGAAAAGGTTCTATGTAAAGATTGGCATCACATTGTAGCCCTTTTTTGACAGTGTTTTTTTGTTTGGTGGATACAGAATTCCCAGAAAAAGTACATGTAGTGTAACAATTTTTGTACTTCACAACTACAGACTCAATAGGGTAAGTCTAGCACTCTTACTATTCCAAGAACTGCATGTCTATTTAGCGTGATCATAAAATTAAAATTATTTATATATGATCACGCTAAATTGAGAACAAATAAATGACAACTTAATTTGCTACACCTTTCTCCATTTGGGTGATACTCATGAGAGTCTGTCTTCACAGTCTGTTAGACAAGCCTGCCCCGGGAAGTCCCTGAAACACCAAAAAAAAAGCATAGATCATGTAAAACAAAGCAACCTTCCATCAGATTGCAGAAGAGCTCCTAAGAAAGTGTTTTTAAAGTTCTTTCCTGATTGCTGCAAGTTACACATAAGATTTATCATATAAACAGAATTTCAGAACAATTGGCAGCTCTTAAACAGATACGAGAGGGTTATTAAAGTGGCAAGTAGAAGGAGTTGAGCTAAGGTAGAGATGAGTCCAGACTTACAGAATTTATACTCGGAATAATCTTGCTGAAGACTCTAGGGCTAGAAAGTGCCTAGTGGGCTGAAGTTATTTAATAGGTTTAAATAGCCCAAAGTGAAACATATGGGTCCCACATATGAAAGTCCCTAAGTGCTACCTGAAGTGTGAAGCATTTCTCAGATCTGACTTCACCCATCCACAGTGAATTTCCAGGCAAAATGATTTTAACTTGAATTCAAGCTGTTTGCAGACAGTCAGTATCATGTTTCAGGCCTCTAAGAAAGGGCCTCCAGGTATCTCCTCTGTCTGACAGCAGAGACCTGATACATGAGGGCACTGAGAAGGAAAATGGGATATGTAGATGTGGCTGGCAAAGCACAAACTGGGACACCTGCACTGTGTCTACAGCCACTGAACTGCATCTTAATGTCAGATCTATGGAGAATGGAAATCTAAGAGTAAGGCTTGGGTTACTCCAGCACTCAGCAACTGCCCACCAAGCAAGAAATAAACTGCCACCAAGCAGTTGATAAAAATGTCTGCTTCTGAATGTCTCTGTAGTAGTTACGTTAGTGTTTTGATTGGAAACTGTGGCTCTCTCTTTCATCAAAAAACCTTAATAACTGTATTTATACAACATTTTGAAATAAACAAAGCTTCTCCAGAAGTTCCTCTATTGCAAACAGAGCTTTGCTTTACACCTGCCTCCATTCCAATTTCTGTGACGTACCTTCAGTGTCCTCTCTTGGAGCATACCCAAGAAAATGAGATATCCTTCAACTTGCACTATTCATTACTTATCAAGATTCTTTTTTGCAGGCTTCACCTTATACCTAAAAAAATCCTGAATCTTTTTAATTTATAATTCATATTTTTCTTACACTATTGCCACTACCCTTAATCTAAAATATTTTATGTAAATTATGTCAATTTAATTACTACACAAAACTTCATGAGCCATTCAATTGGAGGTATTTTTAGATGATCACTCTGTTTTATTCTTATTTTTTAAATTATGAGAAAGAAAAGTATTACAATAAATTGCCATATTGGCAGAAATCTACCTACACCTTCAACATGGCTGGAGCTTGCGTTAAAGCTCATTTCATATCTGATCAAATTTAATTCTAACAATTTGAATTGAATGTGGCAGATGAAACCACAGGAATGCAACACCGTATCTCCAGCACACACTTAAACAGATGAAGGTGTCTAAGAAGTGAGTTTCCCTGGCGCACTGTGTCTCCTCCCCCAAATCAGACGTTTGATTTTTCAAGGGGGTTCACTAAGCAGGAACTTTTAAACTTCTGGAACACACCATTTTTTTCTGTGAGCATGTCTAATTTCCACTCACAGTTCCCAGCAGTCTGAACAGACTTCAGTTTCTCTGTACAAGTAAAGGGGCTGTGCCTCCCACTTAAGGAATCTTTGATGGAGTACATCAGGAGACATTGCATGGTGGGGGTTGCAGTACGTGCAAACATGTTGTGAAAAAATATGAATCTGTTATCAAACAGTTATTGAGGAAAGGGGTAAATGAAGAAATTGAAAGTCCTTTCATATGACTAAGAAGCTCCTGGGCATAACAGCTGGCAGTTCTGTAACTTTAGAACGCTGTTGAGAGCAGTTAATATGTGGCCGGCAAACATCCCAGCTGTCGGTCCTGATTCAATTGCAGGGCTTCACAGAGTGGACACACTGCCCAAGTCCAGTTTTGATGGTGGTTCATGCCTCAGTGCAAAACAAATAGGTTCGTTCAAGTGGCAGATCAAATATAAAGGCTTGAAAATACTGGTTTTTAACATATTAATCCAGAATTTTTAAATATTCACGTATGGATAAATTTTTATGTTCAGTACCAAGAACACATTCAGGAGACAATCCCATCTTTATTGTAAATGAGTACCTGTTGCAAAATTTCAACCAATGTAATTCAGCACATGCACATAAACTTATGGAAGCCTGTGCCCCATCGTATCTGTTAATATTCCTATTTATACAATGCATGTGGTACTTGATGATCAGTTAATACCATGGTGAATATAAAGTAAACGTTAATCTTTATGCATGCGATGAATTCATAGATTGTACTGACTTAATTGCAGTGGACAGCTTTAAATATAGGCTTGCAAATTGACATCTGCCACACGTGAATGGTAAAATAAAGAATTAAAACTTTAATTGTGAAGTTTTTTACAGTAAATTTCAAGGAAGTAAAACATCCAAGGGAATAAAAATGTCCTTCACACTTCATGGGTGATTTCAGTTCTGACCTTTTGTTAAAAGTTCAGTCACTTTGAAGAAAAATTTGAAAATTTACTACTAAAACAGCTTAAGGTGAAAGCTAGTGCTAGATTTTGCACAACGTTGATGTCAGATCAGGCCAAAAATGCTTTAATAAACAAAATATATATATATATAATGAAGGCACCTTAAGTAGAAGTTTTCAGAGAATATTTACAATTTTAGGAAGAAGTTTACAGTGCAAGGTTGTGCTCTTTGCTTTGAAGAGAATTATATTAAGAGAGCAGGAACAAATCAAAATGCTTAACTTTAAAAAGTGAAACCGCAACATTTCAGCTGCATATTGTGTTTATTATTTTGTATACTGTATATCAGAATAAAAAATGCAATACTAAATAAGATGTTCCATATGAAAGTTCCTTCAAAATACTAATGAAAGGATTATATTCAATATGTATATACATTAAATAGCACTAAAATATTGTTGGAGATCTTCTACTACCTTTAAAAAAAATCCATTAAATTAGTTTTCCTTCATGACGCTTTTTGCTTTGACAGAACCATGTAGTCTACAGGAATCTATTGCTCTTCACATTTCTTTGTCAAGCTTTTGTCTGGAAAGAGACACAGCAATATAGCTTTCTTTCTTGTATCCATTTAAGTTATAATGTCTCACCTGTAAATGCTACCAATAAAACAATTTAAATAATGAAAAGAGGTTTCCATCCTTCCTTCTTTTTAGCCCTGAAACTTTTCATTCTGAAAACTGAAGTCATGAAAGATTTCTATTGCAAATTCCTATAAGAAATGACCTTTTAAACATATATATATATAATGTTAATGAACTAAAATAATCAATAACTTGAAAAGGGGCAGAAAGTAATTTTCTAAAGGACGACAGAATCACCCATTTCTCTATAGTGATGATGTTTATATGCATTTCAAATTAACTGGAAGTTGTCTAGCCAACATTTAATACAAAATTTAGTGACCTTTAAGAAAGAAAAAATAAATCAACTTCAGTATCTTAATTGTTTCCTTTTGAAGAAACATGCATTTTTGTTTGGGTTATTTTGTGGGGCGGTTTTGTGATTTTAGATGATGATTTGATGCTTAAATGAACATTTTAGCAGCCATGGAATCGGGTTTTTTCTGACTGTAGAGATTGTTGCTTTTTAAACCAAAAATAAGCAGAATTATTAAAACACAACAGCAAGCTAGGGCACAGAATAAAGCCTGACTGACTTTTGATTTTACTCTTTTAAAGAATTTGGCCAGTCAGGTGGGACTTAGAACAAGCATTTTGGACTCTTTTACTGCAAATCTGTAAAAGCTTTCATCTGTGTTTTTCTAAAAAGAAATGCATTGATATGAGAAAGTAGCACTGTTCTTCTCAGTAACATATTTATAGCCAGGCTGTCTACAGAATAAATGATGATGAGTCACACTGTCCATCTAGCCGTTCATCTGTCTATTCATCAGCCTTTTCCCTGGACTCTGTGAACCCACAGGACATTTTCAACCAACTTAGAATCCCAGTAAGTTTGAGGATAAATTAAGAGTGAAGAAAACAGTATCTACATGGTTGCTGCCCAATGAACATCACAAGCTAGTATAAACTAGTAATGAAGCTAAAACCTGGTCTTGACCTGTGGTCTTTGACCACTGTGGACATTTACTTTCTCTCTGGTGCTAACTACTGTTGTGCCACCTTAAATGTATCATTTGTTCTTTCCAACATGCCATACGAGTTCTTTTCCAAGGACCTCCAGAAGCAAGCTATGCAGACTAGCTCACATCCATGCTATTCAGTTTTTTTCAGGCTGACTGGACAAGCCTATACTGTATGGTGCTTGTGTCTGGATCCAAAGGTCTCTTTGGGATCAAGAGGGTGCTAGGACTTCTCCATTGTCTCTCAACATTGCAACAAGCTAACTCGTGAATGACATCCAGTTCTTGTGGGGTTTTGTTGTTGTTTTTTTTTTCCTCAGAGACAACTGTTTAGTTTACTTTAAACAAAGCCTGAAGCAAAGTAAGAGTTATTAGAGCAGGAGGGCTTTGGAATGAACAGGGAGCAAAATGATAGATCATTTTGGACAAGGGGACTCTTGGACAAGGGGATAATTTCCTTTGTGATCTTGGTGCTCTTTGTAGTGACAAGGAGGGAAACTCTGGTTTCTATGCAGAAAAAGATAAGTAAGGAGGAAGTGAGGAAACTGTGACCAGAGAGAAAGACTGGGAGACATAGTGATAGGTGAGAAAAAACAGAAGGCATGAAACCAAGAATGGAAACAGGATGCCATGAGGGTTCGAAAGATGTATTACTGAGAAAAAAAGAGAAATCAAAGGGAATATGAGATACTGATTAATAGCAAAGGTAGAGCTGTGAAGGAGAAAATAGAAGACTAAGGATGGATGTGACTGTAAAACAGATGCACAATTCTTTCCAAAATTTAGAGCTCATTCCAGGATGTTTAATGAGGTAACAGACAGAA
The DNA here is from genome assembly GCA_022605575.1 of Laterallus jamaicensis coturniculus. Lineage (NCBI taxonomy): Eukaryota > Metazoa > Chordata > Aves > Gruiformes > Rallidae > Laterallus > Laterallus jamaicensis. The sequence goes on from JAKCOX010000062.1 coordinate 2,337,492, forward strand.
CAGAAAACTGAATGACAGAGAATCAGGGAAAGATAATGCAATCAGTGTTAAGAAATTGTATACAAATAAACACAAGCAGACTTCAAGACCACAGGAAGAGACACCCTTTCCACCAGAATCAAACTCCTTGGAGAAAAACTCAGTTTGCTTACGACTACCTCCAAACTTTTTCATAGAAGGCAGCTTCTGTCATCACCCTTGGCAGTCTGGAAGGGAGACTGAACCGGACAAAAGGGGCAGCTACCATGAAGGCTTTTCTTTGTCATTTCCTAAAAGTGTTAGATGAGTATCTACCCACAGCTGTCTAGCCCTGTTATACCTGTATTTCTTACAGCTGGCCTTTTTTTGGCAGCTCGGCACACCTAGACTTTAGCCACTCACCCTTCAGGCATCACACACTGCTGAGGAGATGGGAACCTTCTCTGCTAACCATTTTTTAAAAAGTAACAGGGATCAATGTATTGAAAAAGTCAAATATTTATAAGACTAATCCTGCAGCATCTTCATTTAGATCAATAAAATTATTTGGTGTTTTGACCTTATTTTTCCCCGGTATCTTTGTTCTCTCTCTATAATACTTGCAAATTCCTTACCTACATTTTTGAGCTTCAGGGTCTGTAAGGTTAAGCATTATAGAAGAGCCTTTGAGAAAACTAATATTGTACTGTAAATAAGATCTACAGTCACAAATAGAGCAATGCAAAAGCATTGAAATATCTATCTATTCTAAACATAGAATAAACCTGTGTATCAACTCATTATCATGAGGGAACGCAAGACTATCAGCTATTAGCTGATATCAGCTGATAGTTATCACAAGGGACCTCCTATATACAAAGTAAGCAAGTTAAACCAATCTTAAATTTCATGAAGAATGACACTGAAACCTTTTATTTTTTTTACAGGGTTTTCTTTCTAATTAATTTTTGCCTTAAACCAAGAAAACCAGCACCCCTATTTTGAACTATTGCACTGCAAATCTTTTATACCTCTAGGTTGTTTTATAGATGTGACTGACACATTTCACAGTGCAAACCTGTGACTGGTTTGACTAAATATATATGAACATTTTCCAAGTGTAATATTATGTACCTTTTGTTTTTATCTTCTGCAACACTGTAATTTATTCAGTGAGTTTTTTTCATTAGTGTCAAGTGATCTTTCCATGATCACAAACTATAAAATCTTTTAAAAAGAAAATATTACCTACAAGGTGGCCACTCTCAGAGAACTTTCACAAATCCAAAACATATTCTTGCTGTGTTATCAAGCTACATACTGGATGATAAATTTAGTTGCTTTCACAGATAACAAGAAATATTCCTGCTCAGCAATTCTGGATGTGTTTACAAGGTCTATGACCCCTGAAAATACTTGTTTCTGAAGTCTGGCATAGAAAAAAAGGACTCCTTGTCTAACCATGGAGAAATAACACAGGCCACAATCCCTGATTTTTTTAATATTTCTGATACATTAAGTTAAAGAACTGTTTCTTTCCAAAAGCTGAGAAGCCATTTTCATACAATATCTTTGGCCTCTAGAAAAATAAACTGTGACTCAAGGGATCAGAACTAAATTAGAAACTCCAGAAGACTGCAACAGCAACCAGTCTTGGACATGTAACAATGGAGAGCAAGAAAACAGTTCAATCTATCTACCAATTGTCATGAGACATGTTTGTAGCAAAGCATGTGCCAAAGCAAGGTATCAGGCCATAAAGGGCATGTATCCAGGGGAAGCTGGATGCATGGCCAGACCCTGCACTGACTAAATAAAAGAGGGAAGCAGAAAATGTTAATGGGTTTTAACCTCCAAGGTAGAAAAGAGAGTATGCAGGATAAGAGCAGGTCTAAAGGCCCAGGCTCACAAATCAAACTGCCTTGATATTTTGGCATAAGAATTTTATTTAGATAAGTTAGTCAGCTCCTTTGGACAGCAACACAATATTTCAGAATTCATCTTGTCAGTTACTATTCTATCCTACAAATTCAAGGAGTCAAGCATCCTTTTCCCTCCTCATTTTAGATGGATCTTATCCACCACAAATAGATTTTCCTATCTAGTTCTCGAATTGCATTATTCACTTAGATGAACCCTCCCCATCACTCTTATTGGGCACTCACACTTTTTCAAGTGCCAGGCTGCTGTTCCTTGGCGCTGCTCTTGCCTTTCTGTGCAATTCAAGTTATCAAGTCCTGTAAGTTGCTCATGACTGCTGCAGTAAGCTGCAGGCAGAAAGTTGTTATAATACTAGGCATTCTTTTTCATGAGGCAAACAGAGGTCTTTAAGACAAAGCTGGAAATAGAAAGAAGGAAACATAATGACAGGTCTCAAAACACTAGGCAAGTAATTAGGTAGAAAATTCAGGAGCCAGTGAAACGTTGGCCTAACAGTGAAGTGAGAAACAACTTATTAGAATAAAACTGGTTGGAGGAACAGATTTGGAAACTGGGAACATTAGAACGCAGTTAGGCAGGGAAAATAGGGATATACCCACTCTTTGCAAAGAATTAAGTTTACATTAAAGTGAAAGACAATACCCTCACCTATTTTTCCTTCTAAAGCCCTCCATCTTCCAATAATGACTTTGACATTTGAATTGAAGAGAACATTGATACCTTACCTGACCCAACAAGTAAACACAATTCTGTAGCAGCTATAAGAATTAAAACAAATACGCAAAACTATGCAGTTTGTGGAGAAGCACATTCTAGTACCTTTTATTTACAGCTATAAAATCACTGTCTGAAAAACTCAATCCTTCACCTACAGGTTCATTTTTTCTTTTTTTTTTTTCCAGACAAGTTCCTACTTTCTACACCAGCTGACTTCTGCATCAAAAAAAAAAAGAGGAGGGGGGCCAGTGGAAATACTGGTTGTATAATTAAATACCTCACTGTATAAACATTTGCAAAAAACCTGAAGAATTTATAAGACCAAAAACTCCTTTAGAAAGTAGGATTAGGAAGATAAGCATTCAGTGAGGACCTGGGAGAAGAACTACTGCTACCTATCTGCACTGTCAAGGGCCTTAGGAACTCCCAAGTTGTCCCCTGTTAATATAGGAGTGGTGGCAATCTTAGTCCAGATCTTTGGGACATTAATTTGCTCCCAATAGCCAGCATGTTCATGGCACATGCCGATGACAGCAGGAACCTAAATATAGGACTCACTACTAGATTGTCATTCTGTCTTCTTTCAAAAATTGTCTGACTACTCTGTATTTTTCCCATTTCCTTAACTAGATTTTTTTGGTGCTGTTTGTTTTTCCATTAAGTGATCTGCAAGGATACTCCTCCCTTTCCCATTCTCTTGTCAGCTTGCAACTACACTTTTAAGTGAAACTGAATTAACTATTTACTTAAGTGGAGAAGACAACATTATTTTAAATCCCATCTCTTTTTGTGCACATATATTTTGTAGGGAACAAAACTATCTTGACACAAATTAATATGCTTCATACAATTTTAAGGAAATCCTGTTTCTATTTAGTTTAGAAGTTTTTGTGTTAGTTTACATGAATTAATTTTGATCTTCGTTAATAAAACCGCATTAAAAACATGTATTTTGTGCATATTCACATACAGGTTTTTCCACTGAGTAAAACAATATTATTGGATTCAGACACAACCTTTTTTTCCTCAGAGACTCAGACACAGAACATTTCTGCGTTCAGGATTTTGCTTTCCCTGTGAAACAAGTGATATAACACAGGATGCACACTAAACATGTTTTCATTTACTTGCACCCAAACAACGGGATTGAAAGTGGAGAGCTAAAAAAAGGATAGGAAAATCTCTTCCCCATGGAATTTCAGCCAGAAACAGTGAGTAGCTGCCACAAAATCATCCCTACCTCCACCGCAGGCAACTGGAGCCTCAGGTTGGTGGAGGAGATCCCTTGGTTCTTGCAGCAGCCTTTCCCTCCACCAAGCTTTTGCAGTAAAAAAATGGCATGTCCTGGAGTCAACGGCACCAAACCACCTCTTCATTCTTGTAAGACACACTGTCTTCATGAGGGAAGAGCAAGCACGGCAAAGTATAACTGCTTTTGATTTGGTACCATAAAAATTAATCTCAAGCTCCACCTGCTGGCAGGTAACCGGTCCTCAAGACCCGGTCCTTACCCAGCACAGACGGCAAGCCTCTTCAATTTCAATTGGTCTACGGTGTAACTCTTCACAAGTAAGTGCCCGATCTTTGTGGGAATGGAGCAAATTACTGTGCTGCTAATATTGTCAATAAGATATGTCAATAATGATTCTATGGACTGTATACTCAAAACTGGCCATTTTCTTTTCCAGTTCTAAATAAAATATATGCTTCTCTAGCACATAGAATTTATATCAATTTACAGAATGAAGATGGTGTACTCTCCACTCTTAACAGCAACATAATAGTTTCACTGCTACTTTCTGGCAAATCACAACAATCCTTAGTATGGTAGAAAATGGTAACTCATCCAGGCTCAACGCCCCTGTACATACTGACAGTTTTGTCCTCTGAGACTGAAGACATCTACCCAGATCCTTCTGGAACCACAGCTTGTAAATTATCTGCAGTAGTTTAACCCAGCACACTGTGAGATCTGTGCTGTCTTTAAAAAAAAGACAATACTAAAAACCACTTTGTGCTTGGTTTATAAAAATTCCAAGGCAAAATTTGTAACCAGAAAAACCTCCCATGTGGTTGTTGCTGTCTCCTCTGAGGACATAGGTAAGGACATAACAGGCTCCTCTCTCTGCATCAGCACACCAACCAACAGCAGCCTTAAGGAGATGCAGCAATGTAAGCCTGTCCCAGAACAACAGAACAAACACCGTACATCCCCTTTGAGTACTGTTAAAGATGAACATGCTCTCTATAGTATGGTGGGGTTTTTTCAAAGCATGTTACAGTTCGGTGATGAGGCAAGAATATCAATGTTGTCTTCAGAAGCCCAGATCATCTTTGTTTTCTTTTGTTTTCTTTCCCTTAAGTCCACCTGAGCATGTTTTGGATTGCTTTTTATGTTGTTGTTGTTGTTTTGTGGTAAGTTTTTTCAGTCCTGTAAGATGACTGTGCACGCCACCTCTTTTCCCCTCCCAAGATCATATTAGTATTTATTTGTATCAGCAAACAGTACCAGTGCTCTGCACTGCAGAGTAGAGCGAGCTAATGCTTCAGTAAATTGTTGCTGCCTTCTGTTACATCTGTTCTGCTCTGTTCACTAATTGCCTGTCACAACCACTGAGCCATGGTGGCAGCCATGCTGCCACTTCCTCTCTGGTCAGCTTGTCGGCTCCTATTAATCTGAGCGCCTGTTGCTTTTTTTTCCACAGCCAACATTTTTTTTTGCACTCTGGATATAATGAAAATCTATTACCTTGGTGTTATATGAAAGTGCCAAAATTATAATTTGAAAGAGAAAAAAGTTAATGACCTTTTGTGTGAAAGTTGACAGTTTCTTACCACAGCAGCAAATTATTTTCCTCGATACTGCTTTACTTTCAGTGAATTTATATATATTTATGTATCTTTCGATCTGTTGCAGTATCATTAAATGTATTAATTATTCATTCATTTAATTATTAGTTATTCATGCATTATTTGGAAAATAACTTCTAGAATCAAACTGTGAATGTGACAAGTAAAATCTCAGCATAAGAAGTAGAGATATCTAGAATACAATGATTTTAAAGGCAAATCAGGAGTGCAGTGCTGACTTTTATGTTGAATTTTGTCAGCTTTATTCTTTGGGGGGAAAGAGATTGATTTGAAACTGATTCAAATTTGCCAGTCTTGACAATTCTCCCAAAATTCCACGTTTTAACTCAGTAGTCCAGAGTACAGAAATGAAAGATCATGCCATTACAGATAGGCATACGCATGTGTGCACACACATGTATTATCTAGATGAGTCTAGCCTCCAGCCAGGCCAAAACCACCACAGCATCTCTATACATATATCTCCATGTGCATCAACTACAGTGACAGTTAGAACTATCCTAGATTTATCATCAAGACTCATTATCTGTCTTGGTTTCCAAACTATAGTGAGCTGAGGACACCTTTTCCTACTTCAAGTTCTGGACAATTATGTTAGTAAAGCTCCTCTACACACAAGCTTTTCTTCCTGGTGCCTGTTGCACAAGGCAACACTGATTACTTGCAGCCAGTATTTTGGGGTTCTGCAGAGGCCTATAAGTAACAAAGAACCTGTTTAGTTTTTAAAATAAAGTTTCTTTTTAAGAGTTGGTCATTAGCACCCATTCTGGGAGTTGGAAAGCAAGGATTGTTGTGCACACAGTCTGTTCTGTTGCAGAACTCATTTTGCATTTGTGTATGGAAAGAAGTCATGACTCAGTGACATCCCTCTTTCACACACTGCAGTAAAAATGCTGTCTCTATTCAATAATATTTACAATCTAGTTTTATGCTTATGATTAGATAACTACTTTCTAGATAGTTGGATGAGTAGACAGAAGGAAAAGATACAACTATCATGACAGATAAATAATCCCAATGCAAAAAGATCCTTGATGGTTGTCAAGTGTTTTGTGGGCACCATGGAGACTTTTAAAGATGGTTTTGGATTTTGATATTGCAGAAGACAAACTTAATCACTGCTGTGATTTAGCCCTGGCTGGCAACCAGGCACCACACAGCTACTTGCTCACCATGACCCCCCTGCCCTGACTCCCCCACCCCCAAAAGGAAAAAAAAGAAGAACAAATGTTACAAAATATAAAACCTGTTAATAGTTACAGGAAGCTCCTTCAAAAATTAAGTGAATAATTTTGCCACAGAAAACCATGGAGACTCATGAGTTGGCATCTTAACAGTACTGCACACTTTGCAGGTAGTACTGAGAAAGACTATGGAGCATCTTGAAAGAGGAGAAAATGAATTCTACAAAAGAGAGAGACACCAAAGAAGACAGTACAAAATCAGATTCTGGACCAACACATACAGATTTATATGGAGAATTACTTCACAGAGATCAAACACATAAACAAAATTACTACAAGGAAAGATGTTAACAAGTATCCATCATACTGTCTGTATACATTTTCTCCAAACTCCAAGATAAATATGAGATATTTATCTGGGCTTCACACAAGAGTGTGCTGACCAGAATAACTTCTGATTCCTCACAGGGTTCCACAAGGTAAGACATGCACATGGACCATTACCTCTGAGCAGCTCAAATGTAGCAGAGCAGCAGTGTATTCCCCTGAAATTGTTTGTCATGCATTAAGCTTTTAACAAAATGTAGACGTAATATGTCTCTTAAGGAAATGAGAGCTCAAGGTGACACTTAAGTTATAGAATGACATTCTCACAAGTAATTAAGAGTGGCTAAGGCAGATTTTTTTTAAATAAAATATAATTTATTCATTAAAAAAATACATAGGGAAAAATAATAGAAATATTTCAGAATAACCAAAACCAATTTGCTTCACAAATTTCTAAGTGCGACTTCATATGGGAATCAAAGTGCTAAAGCATTGGGGCTAAGCAGATGCTCCCAGGGTATACAAAGCTGAAGGACACTTTCTCCAAGCTGTCTATGCTACCAGCTCCTGGGAACTATCCCTGGCCTTGCTGTGGTCTGGATGAATTATCATGCTCCAAAAAAGTTCCTGAGCACAGTTCAGGGGTTAGGATAGATAAGTAATATTTACCAGACTTGCTTGCAGAGTAGGAGCTAAATGTTATATTTGCAGGCAGGTTTATGCCTGTCTGTAAGTGTGCCAGAGAACAGGATGGAGAAATTTTAGTTTACTACAGGGAATCTTCTCTCAGAGGCAAAGCCATCTCCTTGTTCACCCCACTCCGCTGTGCTGTGCTCGTGAGCAGGGAGCTCTGGAGCTGAAGTTTCAGGATTCACAGCTCTGTGGCAAACCCCATGTGAAAAACCCTGGCCCAGCATTCATCTCCACAGCTATCTGCCCAACAGCTAGACTTTCAAGACCATTTCCAGCCTGACATAGGAAAACAAGACCTGGGGAGGTACCTTGACTCCAGGAGCCCAGCAGGAGTTGTTATTTTGGGAGTTTCTTGGATCTTCTATTAACAATTAAAAAATTATAAAGTAAAAATTCTGTTGTCAGAGGCCAAATATTAATAAGACTTTTTGCAGACTGAAAAGCAGATGGCCAGTGGTCATACTATTATTGGCAAGGGCTCTGTACATTGGGGGGAAAAGGAGAGAGGGAAAAAAAAAAGAAAAGGAAAAAAAGAAATAAGAATCCTAAATCCACAGCATTTATCTTACTCAAATACGAAAAAGGCATCAAAAATCTTTGCATCTGAGTAATTATCACATCAGATAAACTTATATTTGTAATTCTGATACAAGGCACACACTCATGCACAGAAAAAGCAAGCTGAAAAAATAAGCAATTTTCAGGGACTTAGAATGAAGTAAGACTCATTCTATAAGTCATGCATTCTCAAGAAAAGAGGCCCATGTGAATGAAAACATGATGGAATAGTAAAGAAGAACAAGTTGCAAGACATGACACTTCATTTCTGGAGGACCTGGGAGATCAATACTTTAGTTTGTGTAATATTATCCACATCTATTCAGAGAGTATGACTTAAAGAATGTGTTGATGTGCATTACATTTTCTTTCAAGTAACTGGGATGTAATGCAAAATCCGTTGACAAGATCATTGATTTTTGTCCTCCTTTAAAATATGTGATATTTATCTGAAATGTAGCTTCAATGAAGTTATAGTTGGGATGGATGCATGCCCATGCATTTACTTATTTAAATTGGTATGCATATTCTTTTAAATCTTGCCTTCGTGCTGCTTTGCAAGTTGAAAAAGAATTTCATTGTACAGGGACAACTTGATTATTTCAGCTACTGTGTTCTTGTGCATTTTGAAAAGTAAAATCCTCAAATATGGTCTTTCCTATTTTGCTGGTTAAGCGTTTAGATTGCTACAGGGCTGGACTGAAATTGTTCAGGACATGATGAGACTCCGGATTTCTGTGAGCTTTATCAGCCAGTCAGAATTCAGGCAAGGCAGCCAATATATTAGAATGAAATGTCAATTACAACGCTCTTCACTGTTACAAGATTCCAAGGATGACTGGGAAGTAAATGCATGATGGTTGGAGAAATTACTTTCTTTGTAGTTTAGCTGTAATACTGGCAACCAGCAAAAAGAGAAATCTTATTTTCTGTTCAATTTATTTATGGGTCTGCACATCTGTGCAAAGCTTAGACAAGACACGCTTCTTTAACCAGGCCAAGGTACCCAGCCAATTCCTACAGTAACATGCCTTATGACTATTTTCAACAGGATGTCTTTCCATGTAAGAATTACTTCTTCTAGTAAAAAGAGAGCAATACCTCTAACATTAATTCTCTTGCACAAATTGCTTCCACAATATTTATTCTCCCATTGAATTAACATTATCTTGGCTAGAAATTAGAATTTCTCTCTATTTTAATGAGATCTTTGCAAAGACAAGGTGTTAATCTGGAATGACCTTACTACGACATCTCTTAATTGTTGATGGCAGCAAATGAAATGTGAGTGGACACAGAACAAATTGCTTCATTAGTGATATAGCCTATAATACCTAAGGAACTGTAACCCACATTTCCAATTCATGGGCCATTTCATATCATCATTTAACTCCCACAATGAGATTTCACTATCCGTGTTAGCTAACAATATACTTACTTGTCACATTATGAGGATATGCTATTTAGCAGCTTATGGTAGATGTTACTAACTGAGTAAAATATTGCCTTCACTTCCAAACACAGAAAGATCAACATACCTTAAAAATATGATGTGGTTGATTGTATTTTAAAACTCTGATGTGACAGAGAAGATATGAGAAGGCCACATCAACAACTGCATTTCTACTGAGAGATTCCTGTGTTTGCCAAGTATCCTAATCAGAAATCTAATTTTTCACATTGGCAGTAGGGGATCACAGGTCTCATTGAGAAATAGAAGTGTCAATGATCAATAAAAAATATTAGCTATAAAACTCATCTAATCATTGGAAAAGAAGTAACATTTGGGTTCAGAGTCTACCATTTAAATAATTGCTGTTCAAGTGTGAAAATTGTAATAGTAAAGCTCTTCCTGGGAGATATTATGTTCAGCAGTTTTGACAATTAAATGCATTTATGTGTGTGTGGCACTGTGTAGCTTTCTGTAATTAACTTTCTTTTAAACATAATTATTAAATGAAATACTTCATGGCTCACCAAAACCACAAAGGCAAGCACATAGAAAATAGGAAGTGATAGAATCAAGCTCCATTTGCAGCTTAACTTTAGCATCCTTGTGTTTATAATAACTTCTTAAATAAAATTATGTACAAAATGGTGATAAATCCAGAAAGGCTAGTTAGTTTTCATCTCAACTACAAATCTTATTTGCTTTTATTACTGCTCTGTTTTTCCTTCAGCATCAAGGCTGTGCACTGAATAAAGGAGATATAAAAATGTAATGAGAACAATTAATAGATTATCAGCATGTACATACACAAAGGCTGAAATTAGATGGTATAGTTAATCTCAGCTGTGGGGTTAAAATATTTCTTAACATAAAATTAGAGAAATTAAAAGGAAGCTAAAAAAAAGAAAAACTTCCTGCAAGTAAGCCAATAATTCCATATTTCAGTATGACATTGGAAGTACATAGATTTTAATTCGGATCTTTTAAACCAACAGCCTAGACCAAGAGCTTCTGATGAGAAACATAGATGATGAGGATAAGTAATGGGGACAGAGGAAAGGACAGACAAAATATCTATGAAACAGCTCAACTCTCCCACCTGAAGCAGATGTATGAGATCTTGTAGTGATGAATCCAGAATTATTAGCAAAACTTCAAGAAAAACCTGAAAAAGATATCTCCCATCCCTACTGCCCCAGTTATAAAGACATGGTTTCAGCTGGTGTACTTCATCAATAGCTTAAGGTCTGTGAGGCTTGTGAACTTGCTCTGCACCTGAGCATGCAGAAAATTTAACAGCAGCCTTCTTGACAGCACGCTTCACTGTACACGAACATGTGGCTCTTCAGAGTCTAATAATTTGTTCCAAACTAAGTATATTTTCATGAGCATAGAAGAAAAACACCCTGACAAATGTAGTGCTCCTGCTCCTAGGCCCAAAGGCGCTAGAGCACTTCAAAGAAGCAAATTGTTATACTATTTTTAAAAGAAAAATATTTTTCTTCTCCTGTATTAATTTTCATTTTTAATGACTGAGACATTTTTACTGAAGCATTAAAATAAAATAACTACTCAAGATGTGGAAAAACTTACACCAAATTGTCAGTGTTCAGGCAAGGTACGATAAGTTTATAATGAAAAATAATATACATCAAAATTTACCCATAATAGGTATACTTTCTGCTATCTAAACTCAAGATAGGAAGCATCTCATGATCTGAATAGCCATTATATGACAATTCTTTTTTTTAAGACATTGCAGTATAGCTTCTATAATAACTGAGGGTGCTCTCAGGATAACGGCTTTGCAGTCCAGTTCACGCCCGACTGTGACCAACTGTCTGCTTTGCATTCAGTAGTTCTTTTGAGATGAAACCAGGTATTGTTGAGGGATAATCTTTAGGACTAGTTAGTCTTCAGGACTACAGCTCGTTGTGATAAGGCAATTGAAGGTCATTCCTCACCCTCCAGAGTCCTCCAGAACTGTCCCGGACATGTTTCTATCATCAAATGCCCCCACATGTTGTCATACCACATTTTTAGACATGAAGCGCATACTCTTCCTATCAAACCATAAACACCTTATAAGCAGATTGTAACATATCTGTTTTTAAGTATTTCAATATGAAAAGTCATTAAAGGCTTACTGGGTCATAGGGTCACAGAGGAGATCTGAACCAGCTGATACATGACATAGATGTGTGCAGCCTACTGGAGAGGGAGGTCATACTGTGAGGTAAGTCGTCTTGCATCACCTGGCCTGGGAGTCAGAGAAATCAATGCCTGAGCAGGGGCTTTAGTAGCATTGGAATAACCAGAATCAAGCTTGCAATGATTTAGAGAATGCAAGGATGGTGAAAATACTCATTTTTCATTCAATCAGGTCTACTTGCATTGATTCAGAAAGGAAACTTGTTAAAGTGGCTCTCATCCTTTAAAACATTGCTGTTAGTAAGATCAAAATTGGCATGAGTAATAGAAAGTTAGCAGGAAAACGTAGATGCATAATTACACAAAGGTCTGTTGACATCCATGCAATCTCATTCAAAAATACTGTGGACAATTTCTTGTGATGGACATCTTTCTCTCTCTACTGGGGATAATAAACCTTGGAGTTAAAATGAAGGAAAGAGGGAAATGAGCCATTTAGTTCTATTAACTGTTCTAACCTGACATGTATGGAGTTATGTAATAATTACTATTGAAAGGTAGAACATATCGTTTGGATAGGGCAAAAATGGTCAGGCAATATCAAACCACTTAATTTCAAAGTGAACTGTAATCTCTTAGCACTGCCAATTTTAAGAATCTTGCCAAGTCACTGAGGAAGCTGAATCAACAAAAATGAATATTTGATTGATTAGGAGTATGTCGTGCTGTTCCATTCTTTCAAACACAAAGGAGATTGAGGTTATTTAAAGGTTGTTAAATATTTTGTGCTATGTATACTTAAGTGTCACCTCAATTGTGGTGACGCTACTCAAGAACAGAGGTTTCTACTACAGCTCTGGAAGATTTTGAAATACAAGTTGTGTGTTTAATGATCAGTTTCTATTGCAAAGGTCAAAACCAAAAAAAGCTAAAACCAAAATGTCACAATTTGCAGTTGACTGTCCCATTTCTTTTCCTGCAACTGGGACTGCTGGTAAACACTGTAAACTTTAGTTCTGCCATATAAGTTCAAGCAGAAAAAAGATATTCAAAATATAAAGGCATCATGCAAAGTGCCTCAAGCAACTTGAACAAAAGAGGGTCTACTCACTGCAGGAAGTCAGAATTTGGCCCTAAGTAGACATCACATTGGTAAAGGCAGTTTCAGATTATAACTCAATCTCTGTGCAAGGTTATAAAAATCCTATTAAATATCACCCTGATCCTCAGGTACAATAAGAAATTAATAAAAATAAAAGTCAGAATTGGGTATGTAGAGGAGAAAATATCCCATAAATTAAAAATGACCCAGAACTTATAAGCCTTGAGTCATTTCTCTAACAGCCGCAAAAATGTCAACAGCAGTAAAACATAAAAAAGCCAGCAGTGATTTCATTAATAGTACCCTGCTACACTGCAGAAGGAATCTTGCTAGCATACACTCAAAGGACAACAGACATTCCCCTTAAAATTCAAATACACCAACTGGAACTGTTCCTCAGCTTCAACCTACCTGCTGTTACCTACACGAGTGAAACTGGCCAACTGTAGATCATTAATCCAGATCTCTGAATGTTTCATTTTCTCAGTGAGTGGAGCACAGCACGCTGGAGCACATTCTGCTCACAGCAAGAGCATCAAAGAGTCTAGAGACTCTGGAGTAATGATTGCTGCTTATGCTAATTCTGCACCTACAGTATCAGTTGAAAAACATCCTCCACACCACTGAGGGTTGAGAGACACTGCATCTGTGTCCTTGAGCTTTTTGTTTTCCGAATGTTAGTGCCTCTGGTTAATAATTTAGCCTGTCTTTAAAGCAGCCTCTGAAAAATGGAAAGCAAATACACTGTCTGTGAAAGGAAAAAAAACAAACCAGCACTGTGGTTAAGCCACTAAATGGGGACTCAGAAAATCTGGGTTCAATATTTAGCTCTTCTCACAGAAGCCGTGACTGACCCTGGGCAAACAGATAGAAGAAGTGTGAGAAAAGCACTTAAGTGAGGCATGAGGAAACTGTCTTGTCTATTTAATGACAAGTTGCCTGAGCAAAGGGCTTGTCTCTTATTACCTGCAGGTATGGCACTTGCACACCAGGGCATCAACAGGGACTTCTGGATGCTACTTTAATGCAGCTTTACACTATAGCAGAGGTCAACTGATATTTTGGGCTGCAATAAATTTAACATCATCATGTCCAGACTGCACAAGGCCAGTAAACATCTCCCAGCTGTCTGTTCACAGTGAAGAAGTCGCTGAGATGCAGACTTTGGACACAGCTTTCCCTCACCAAGGAGCTCTCCCATGTAACACCAAAATTCCAATATGCTGATAGAGACTAAAGTAATCAAAAAAATTGAATGCCTGAAGAACTGGAATCCTAGCACAACCTGGAAGGATTTCTAATAGCTCAGATCTCATTAAAAGATAGCGTTTGCATGTAAAACCAGACAATAGTGAGATAGGCCTTGTAGGTTGTGATTGACAGTGCACCTGCACCCTCCATCCACTAGAGACCTGCTGGTTTATGGTTCAGTGGCCAAGGACATGACACTTCTTAATTTTAAACTGCAGAAATCCAGCACAATACTACAGTTTCCTTCTCTTGTTTTAATTCCAGCAGAGGTGACCTTATTCCATCAGGATATCGACAATGAATGAGACTGCTTCAGATATTGTTATTGAAGTTAATTTCTGGCTAAAATCTCCCTGTGTCCTTCTAGGCAGCAGCAATTGTTGAATGTCAGCCGAGGTCTGTACTAAATACTGCGAAAGTCAAGAGTCTTGTAGTGACAGTTTGACAAGCAGAAGGTACATTTCATTATTCTCTCTTTTGTGTGATATGTCAAAAGAGGATAAAGACATCATTAAAAAATAAAAATTTGTATTCAGGTTATCTACTATACTTTCCTAATTTAAGCAGAGAGTACTGTCTGTATTTGAAGTCAGTCTGCCAATCCTAAATAACAGATGGTGTGAATTTCTTATCTTTTGGTCTTAGACCCTCAAATATTTCTGAGAGGTTCTTTGCCACCTAATATAAATGGTTTGAATGAAACCTTGAGTTAAATTTAAAAAGTTTTCAAGGTGCCCGGAAGCAGCATACTGCAAATCTCCAAAAAGATGGAAGTAAACAACCCTGTTAATACTAGAGCATGCTCTCCAGCTGATCAATAGAATTTTAAACTATGAACATCACTTTAAGATAAAACCAAAATGCTTCAGAATTTTTCAAGAGAAGGCACCAAAGAAATGGAAGGATATTCCATGTCCCAGACAAGTGGTATGTGTCACTATCAGACCTTTGACTGTACTTGAACAGACACATGTCCATCTTCCTTTATCTTCATCCCCTTTCCCAGTTTTATTACTGAGACTCCAAAATAGAAAAAAATGAATCATTAAACAGATTAATTACATGAAAACACATATATCTTTCTTATTCCCAATTTCTAAAATTGAAGAAAAAAAAAAAAGTCTGTGAGATTCCACAGACATGGAATCCAGTGTTCATGTCCCAAATTCTTTCTGCATTTTCTCAGTCACCGGTAAGAACCAGATCATCTTATAATCTGATCATCAGTTGAAGTTAGCTTTCTTTTCTCTTTTACCTCCATTTGAGCGATACCTATGGCATTAGAAATAAAACCTATGACATCAAGAATGAAAAAAAGCCCTACAAAAGCCAAGATTTTCAGTTATGCAAGAATGCTGAAGATTACAAAACTAAATCGGATCATCAAGAAGGCATTTGCACACCTTGTCACTAACACTTCCATAACTGACAGAAGGATGATGGATGAGGTACAGGCTACCTAACTCAGTCTCCTTGCTTTGCAATTATGTCATTATGCCTTTAAAGTAAAATGGGTCATTTCCTGGTATGGTCAGCAGAGCAAAACAGAGAGAGACCTTGCCACCAGACCTAAGTGTTAAGATCACTATTTCTCCAGAAAGTTGTATTTCTTGCCAAAAAAACATCTGGAATGACTCTAAGCCTTTAATAAAAGAGTCTGCAAGGGGAGGATACACATATGTCACACAAATGCAAAAAGTAAAAGTGTTTAGTTAACACCCCTTTTCCTGCTGAAGTCAAGGCTCGTGTATTCCACCTCATCACTTTTACCTGACAGGAGACAAAGTTTCTCTCAGTTAAGTTCAAATACTGAATCTTCACTGAAAATCAGGTCACCCTAAGAAAACAAACAAAAGCCAAAGCAATCAGGCCTTCCCCTTCCATCATTAAAAAAGACTCATCTGACCTTTAAGGCCTCTGGAGCTGTGAAGGAGTATACCACAATAAACACTGCCTTTTCTCTGCATAACCTGTAAATGTTAATGTTGAAAACTGATATGACATGATGCATGTATATGTCTATGTATGTATGTACATGTATAGATAGATATGACTGCTTTGCATAACCAACCATTATTGTAATATTTATAAATGTGACAATTTGCAGGGACATTACAAAATCAATCTGCCTCCAGCTGAGCAACTAAACCCTGAAATCCTCTTAAATCCATTCCTACCTTGCAACAAAATAATCAAAGAAAAACCCTAAAAAATTTAATGGCACATATTTCATTAAGCTATAAGATGTTTGCAATGCAAGTTAACAAACTATAGTACAATATGTGAGAGAATTTTGACTCTCTAAAACCTTTGGTTTGATTTAAAGCTACTCCAATTTTGTCTTCTCCTGCAATTTCAAATAATTTCCACAAACTATACGAAGTGCCTGCCAGTATGTGACCTTTAAAGATATTAGAGTGACTGAGATATAATAATTGCCTTACTATTTTCTTTCTCAGTCTCTCAGCTAAAATAGAATCAAAATTTTGTAATCTGTTTCAAATAGGCAATAAGATTCCAATCTCTAGTATTCTCTAAATCTTTATTTTGACCAAAGGAAGAAATCAAAGCCTTTATATAGTAAAAATCCTAATGCTCTTTCACTCAAGACATCATTGAAAGCCCTTGAAAACACCACAGAAGGCGATCAATGAACATCTGATAAAATTCTTCAGCCATCCTCCCAGCCCCAGGGGAAGTTGCCTTTCTCACTGATAGAAAAGCTATACAAACATCCATCTTTTCTGCTGGTCTCTCAAGTAACTCCTGTTTCTCATTTGCCAAAGCTTGAAAATCCACAGTTCTTAAAAAAAAAAAAACCAAAAAAACCTGCAGCTGAACAGGAAGAATGATTTATTCCTGAAAAAGCTTGTTTGTAGCTTTTCTGAGCTACCCTCAATGTGTCAGCAGGGTCCCTGCAGGCCTGCCCCAGGTTATGGTGGCATAGCCCTACTATGTCCGTCTACATTGTCCCTGCTTTATATTCCCTAAATAAATAAAAATGAGAAGCCTTCCCAGCCTTTTATCATCAAGGGCTTTGCAAATCTAGTTTTAGCCTTCATTTGTTTTTAAAATTTCCTTTGAATTCAACATGTTCCATGCTGCTCAGCCACCTATGGAGATTACTTAAACAACTAAATACTACATATGTTCCCCAAAAGGTATATGGAAAGGCCATCAGGCCCTCTTTAGCCCATCTCTACTTTCCAGCTGAGAAGCATAAAATTCCTAATCTATATTTTATTCCATGAAACATTTTTTTCTCTAACTGGAACTATATGACTGAGAAAGCTGCTAAGGAACTATCAGCAAACCAGTCAGCCATCAATAGCCTATAGGCTTCTTCTACACTGAGATGGGCTCACATGGGATATACACCACTTGCAGAAACGTTCCCAATTTTTACCTAATTTTCCTCTATAAAATTCTGTGGTGAATTGACCATGGCTAGAGGCCAAATGCCCACCAATCGCTCCATCACTTTTTTTCCTCAACTAAACAGTAGAGAGAAAATATAACAAAAAGCTCATCAATCAAGATCATCAAGGGAGAGATCACTGTTGTGGGTTTGCATAGCAAGGCTTTCTGATGGAGAGGGAGCTGCGGGGGTTGGGTGCGGAGGAGTGTGCTTCTGCAAGAAGCTGCTAGAATCATCCCCTAGGTCCAACAGAGCCATTATCAGCCAGCTCAACAACCCTTTTCTCCACTGGCTGCAAGGGAATCTCTCCTCTGGCCCCTGAAGTGCCTCCTCCACTTCCCCCCCTCCTTCACTGACCTTGGTGTCTGCACAGTTTCTTACATCTTCTCACTTCTTTCTCTGGGGGCAAAAAAGCAGCCACTTGTTTGTTTGCAGGTTTTTTCTTCTTAAACACGTTATCCCAGAGGTGCTACCACTGCCTCTGATGCACTCAACTTTGGCCAACAACAGGTACATCCTTGGAGCTGACTAGATTGGCTCTATTGGATATGAGTGGAATCTTCTAGCAGCTGGTCACAGAAGCCACCCCTGTAGCCCTCCCACTACCAAAACCTTGTCACAAAAACCCAATGTAAATTCGAACCTTTAACTGTTTAACTAGTTTGCCCAAAAAAACTTTACCACATTTTGTCTGTTGATACAGTCCACATCCCTAAAAGAACAATATCTCTCTAAAGGTTAATATAGTTTAAAAATTACAATTTCTATCAAAAATGCCTGTGATTTGTTAATGAAAAAAAGCCTTTGCTGTTCCAATTCCTATTCACAGAAGTTTTCTGATTATGAAATACAATCAAGCGCTTTGGTCCAAGTTTTTACTCATATTTAAAGCCCCAGAATAACTGACTATATGCTAATGTTAACAATTACTGACTATATGTCTATGTTAACAATCTCCTTGAATTACTTTTATTTGTTTTGGAACCCTTTCTCTTTTTGATCACTTCATTATTATTCCCCCCAGAGCTGATCAAAGGATTTTACCAGGTAACTTTTTCTTGGAAATTGTGGTCTATAAGGACAAACTATTTCATAAACAATAATCTTTGGTTCAAGAGGCTTTTGTGGAATTGAAGATGAAAGGACAAAGAAACTTCCAGTGGGTTCAAAGAAGGTCTGTCTTAATCACAAGGACCTCAGGATTAAGGTTGTTCCTAAAACTGTTTTCTAACAGACATGCCCACAGCCTGAGATTCCTGTATTGGGGCATAGATTTAAAATAATATAGTATTTTGCAGCCACAACCCAAAATACTGGGTAATTTACTTACTCCACAAATCTTACATAATTAACAAAATTTTAAAACTTTTAAAAAGTCTATAAATCAGGAAAATTGTTTATTTGGACAACTGAAACCTTAAGATGGGCTCCAATTCAAGAAGTTTTATATCAAAGTGCTCATCTCTAATACCAATCCGTTCTGTACTCCCTAACAGAAGTGCATATTGTTCATGCACGGTCCTTCCTTCCCCTTTGTTCAAGGCAGTGAGATAATCTACTGTTGCAAGAACTGCAAAGTTTATGTAGTTCAAATGGCTGCAGATCTCTAAATCTCCCTATTTTAAAAACCTTTGTTTGTTTTTTTAATATTTCTTCTACTACACAAGTCAAAGCTTGCCCTTGTCTAAAGATTCTGCTGTAACCTCTTTACCAGCCTGATGTTTGATATTTCCACATCATTAGCTATAGCAAATGCTTCTTCCCTGTTTCTTGTTATCCCCTCTCCTTTTCTTTAATAATTTATCAGTCCTTCTTCTGCAAATTTTTAATGGTCATGCCCCAGTCCTAGAACATCTTGGCTGTCCATGCCTCCTCTCCACTTAACATGTTCACACTTCAATATCATTAAAGGATGAGGTCTATCCTTCCGAAAAAGCTGAAAAGGCCCTACCATTCAACGTTTGCCCTGTTCAGGACATCACCATATCATCCAGTTAATCTATCCAGCATTCACAGGCAGCACTCTGTGAATGGAAATTAAACTTTTATTAATATGCCATGCCCAAATGAACCGATGACTTTCCACACATGGCATTTCTTAATAACTTCTGCACTCCTGCTTGTGAAACAAAAAGCGTGTATTTCTTCATGCTAAAGTGTTTGCATCTTGGGACTGCTGTATGTTGAAACCCTCCAAATCATACAACACAGTATAATCAGATGTTCAGAAACACCAAAAGCAAATAGTGGCTGTCTGAAGCATACACAGTAAAAAAAAACCCCTGAAAATATGAAGAGTAAACGTGAAGATGAAGTTGTATTATTAATATAGAAAACTTTAGAGGTACCTCACCTTGAAATTTACACAGAAATATTACTGGAAGGTTGCAAAATGTAACATACCCAGTGAGGAGTATGCTTTAAGTGTATTTTTACTCTAGAGGAAAGTTTTCAAAATCTTAATAGAAAACTGAAATACATAATTAGATGCACTTCCAACATCCAAAGTGTTCCCAGATAAACTGGTTTTACTGTAAGAAGAAAAATTGACAGTGATTTCTCAGGTAGCTAGCAAATGAATTACAGATTTTGCATGTGAATCTCTGCAAGTTCAATAACTAGGACTACACATATACTTGTTGTGGTACTCTACAGAAATCTTTTCACTGTAAGAGGTCCTGATTGAAGAAAGTCTCAACCACCCCTGACTATGGATCTCCACCTTGCCCATCTTGTCTAGTAAGACACATTACTGGCATTAAAATTGTTCAGGTCATTATCTTCTGATGTTACTCCTCAGGTACTCTTACTCCTAGGCCCTTCTGTCTTTCTTCAGCAGAACTAGGGTTTCTCTTGGTATTACTTGACACAAAAGAATGTCTACAACATTTAAAAGTTCATCTTTCTAGGGAATTTATTTCTTCTAGAGTTGATTTCTGCACCAAATACATGATGCATGAAACACCCTGAAGTCAAAGAGCTCTGCTGAGGTGTACAAGACCTTTCATGTCTCTCCACTTTTAAGAAAGAGAGAATTAAGGTATGTGACTGCTAAATTTGCCTTTATGTTTCTGATGCACCTCAATTTAATGGAAGGAATACTATTCGGTTTATGATGTTTCTTAATAGCCATGAGAATTTTAAATGAAGTAACACCTTCAAAACTATTTACAGAATAAGAATACCTCTCTATCACATTCAGGGTCTTCGTCAGCTGCACTGAAACAATTGCAATGCAGCTTTTTTTTGAGACTATATTCACTTTGTTAGTGTCTTGATCATATTTGCCCAGCTCCTAAAAAAAAGGTCTTCCACTTATATCTTTGCTCAGAAACAGAATCCACATTCCCTTCGCTTCCTCTGCTGTCTCACCATCATTTAATCATTGAGCAACCCCATAACAATAAGAGATAAAACAGTAAAGAACAGCATGGACTGCAGTCTGCTGTGCTGTACATGCTGTTTACGCTCCAGCACTTGTGCCTGAAATTATCTTCAAGGCAGAAATAAGTAAGGCAAAGAACTGAGGTGGTGCTTCTCTCCTCACCATATGGAACCACACAGGATAGTTGAGATTGGAAGACAGCTACAAAGATTATCAACACCACCCCCATTGCTCAGAGCAGGTTGCCCAGGACCATACCCAGTCAGGTTTCAAATATTTCCAAGGACTGAAACTCCATCACGTCTCTGGGAAATATGCTCCATTATTTTACAAACCTTGTGGGCTTGTTGGTTGGGTTTTGTTTGTTTTGGTTTTTTTCCTTATATTTAAACAGTATTTCCTATATTTCAGTTTGTGCCCATTTTCTTTTGTTCTGTCACTGGGCACATCTGGTATCTTCTTCACTACCCCTATCAGATACTTATACACACTGATAAAATGCCCTTGAGCCTCCTTTTCTCTAGGTTGAACAGTCCCATCTCTCTCAGCTTCTCCCCTTATGTAAGATATTTTTGATGGCCAGGATCCTCAGGTCCTACTTTACCAAACTGTCTTCCAGCCATTTGGTCTTCAGCGTGTACTTGGGTTATTAGTCCACAGAGGTGGGACTTGTTTTCTTCTGCAAACTTGCTAAGGACAACCTGTGCTTTACTGTCCAGGTAAAGAGTACTGGTACCAGTATGAAACTCAGGTCCACAACTAGCACCTGGCATCCAGCTACACTAAATAGCACTGATCACTGAAGTACAGAATGGTTTGAGTTGGGAGGGAGGTTAAAGATCACAGATTTCCATGCCCCCTGACCCCACCATGGACAGGGACACCTTTCACTAGACCAGGTCCTCAAATCCTCATCCAACCTGGCCTTGAACACTTCCAGACAGGGGGTATCCACAAGTTCGATGGGAAACCTGTTTCAGCGTCTTACCATGCCCACAGTAAAGAATATCTTCCTAATATCTAATCTAAGTCAAACCTTTTTCAATTTAAAGCCATTGCTTCCTGTTACCTTGTACAGAGTTCCTCTCTAGCTTTCATAAACCTTTGAGCCAAACAATTTTTGTCTGCTTTACTGTCCACTTTTCTAGCCCATACTTCATCAACATGTCTGTGAAGAGGTTATTGTTGATGGTGTCAAAATCCTTGCTAAAGCCAAGACAAACAAGTTCCACTGTTCTTTTCTCATCCTCTGAGCTGGTCATCTCTTCATGAGAGGCTACAAGGTTAGACAGGCATGATTTCCCTTTCATAATTCCATTCTGACTACTCAATCACCTTCTTGCTGTCCATATATTTGGAAATGGCTTCAAGATTAGTTGTTCCATGAGTTTCACAAGGTGGGACTGACTAGCCTGTACAGAACACACTTTACCCCAGAACACACGTTGTCATAATAATCACATACTTTATTTACTGACAGTTTTAGCCTTCCAGGCCTGTCCTGCTCTGAGGTTTGCACCAAGCTTTATAAGATAACTGAACTTTCTGATGAAAGTAGGGGGTGAATGAGACACCTTCTTGCCCTTTTTACTACCAGGTTAAGTGTTGAAATAAGACAAAAGCTTGCCTTCTGCTCTGTGCTTGGACCTACTTATATTGACAATGAACTCTTGGTAAAGCATCACGTTAACACTGACTGAATATTTTAACAGGTTCACATGAACTTGTGGCATTCAATGCTCTGGCATAAGTATAAAAGCATAAAAACAAGCATGCACACACACACACACACACACACACACAAATCCCATGTGCTCTTGGGTTAAGAATCTTTTAAATGAAAACTGTTACTGCATACCCTGTGTGACCTCATTGAAAATTGTTGCACAGAGCGAACGCCAGCGCTGATCTGGGCCTGCCATAGCTTCAGAGGTACACCTAAACATCTGCCCATAGGTCAACCACAGATCAGCTACAATTCCAGATGCATCTTAGCTGCATCTCTTCAGCTTTGCAAACAAAAACGTGAGCAAGGCTAATTCTCTCTGCATCCCCTGTGAGGTTCTCACAGCACATCAAGGCATTAAGAGGTAAAGCTCCAGCATGCATCCGCAGGCTGCTTCGGCCAGTAACAGACTGCGTTTTAGAAGTATGAAATACAGATGTGGTTCTATTCCGGTGTAAGGCAGGATCGCAGGCTGCTGACCACTGTTTGCCTCCTGCACCTATGTGTATTCTAATAGGTGATTACATTTTCTTAAAGAAAACTGTTTATTTATGTAAACAGAAAATTATTATTCCTTGTGACTTTCTTTTTTCCAATATACTTCAGAGAATTATATACATATTACATTATTAATATGTTTATATTTAAAATTTTTGCAATAAACTAATCCTGAAAGTCTAGGACTGTCTTTAAAGCATGATGAGTCTTTTTAGCTGAGAGTTAAGGTTTATTACATTAGAATTAGTAGAAATAAGCATCAGGAAATTTAATTCTATACCCTCACTTGCTCATAACATAAAGGACCTTTTATTGTTTTACATCATACCCTTCCTGTTTCACTTCACCCTTAGTGTTTCCAATGTCTTTCAAGACAGCATATTAAAGGTCATTCCTGGATATAAAGTTATGGCTGAGGACAGGAGAGAGAGGAGTTATATTATTTTTAACTGATGAACAGACCTGGCTTAGGAAAAAAAAGATCAAGAATGATATCTTTGTCACTACTCCATGTACGCAAGATGATTCAAACTATCCTGTAGTCAAGTGCTGCCTTATAAGATAAATGCTTCTTAGATGCAATTCTTTGCCTCAGCAGAGACAGCATTTCTTCCTCACTCACAGCTGTATAATACAAGCCTTCTCCTTTCATTCAGCTTCTAGAAATAAAAATGGAAGAACGTTTGTCCTTTAGTTACTGCATATATATACACAGAACGTACATTTACCTAGATCTAAGTACTGCAGGGGGTTTATTTATGAGGAGAGATGCAGAGGAAGGAAAGCGCTTGCTTTTTAAACTCAGCGAAGGTTAACAAAGTATATCCTGCTCTCAGGAAAAGCCAAAGACTGTTTTTTTTCTGTACTGTCCCAAGAGAATAAGTGGAGAAAGTGAGGGTAACACCCTCTCCACGGAGTAGCAGTTTTAGGAAATGAAATCCCCTTAAGCTTTAACCACTTGTTAGTATAGAGATCTGAAAGATATAAACATTCCCTCAACCTCTCCTGAGACTGAATATTTTCTCTTTTCCTCAGTTGGACAAATGGGGCGGCAGATAACCCATGGAAACACTTCCTGACTAGTAGTTGTTGGAAACTCCAGCCATATCTCAGTCCCACATAAAGAGGGCAATCCCTTTAGCTACCACTACCACACAGTATTCAAGAAAAAAAAAAAAAAAGCAAGGAAAAAATACAGAGAGAGCAGAATGGACAATGGTACACTCCAGCAATTGTGTGTAGGCAGAGCTAAATACTTGGAATGTATTTCTTCAAGGAAGTTCAGAATGGTAAAAAAGCTGACTTGTTTGTACTTGCAAAGTCTTGCTTGATGTCTGTATCATAACAAACTATAGCAAATTATAAATGTCTTGCCTGGTTACATGAATTAGCTATGCACAGATAGAGTGTGACTAAGTAGCCAGAACAGCAGCGTGAAGACAAAATCAGTGATGATTCAATTCTGCCTTTTTGGGTACAAAAGTACTGTGTTTTCTAAAATGCCTTCATTCAAAGGATCATAACATCACAACATCCTTTGAAAATAAAAATGGGAGAACTTGTTTAGAGCAAAATAACAATGTGTTTTCTTGGAGGCAGAATTCAAGATTTTTGTTACCCAAAGTTATAAAATTATCTCTAAAACCACAATTTCTTCCATACTTTAGTGCGTTTTTTCACTTTAACATTACAAACCACTTTCACTTAAAAAAAGACATTATATCATCAGTGGTTTAATCTAAATGTAACAGAAAATATGAGAGACACTACAAGCAATAAGTCTGTCTTCTCAAATAAGTGTGTTGTCTATGGGATCCTCTGCTAGACCTAGCACACCAGTTGCACACTGAATCTGTGCAATGTTTGGTAGTTCTACCCTCTGCCAGTATATATTTGTAGTCCTAAGCCAACTGGGAAGGAAAACTACCAAAAAAGAGTATTTAGAAAAAACTTTGCAGACCCTTTTACAATAGCAATTATTGTTTTTATAGGGACTTCTGCCGTCAGAGTTATGAAGATAGTTAAAATGATCAACAGAATGCAGGTGGGGTGTTTTTTCCTGCTACAATGTTCAGAATCCATTTTTCCTTTATGCCGTATGTGTATAATAGTTTCCAAAATACCTCATCTTAAATTATTATTTTGAAGTTAACTAGTTTCTACTTAAAAACATTTCACAGACCTTTAAGCAGCAGCACATAGCGGATACTCACTGCATGCTAACTAGTTCCGCTTGCAATTTATGCGGCTGCGTGAGTGCTCCAGTCCCAGGAAAGGTTCTGAAGCGTTAAGGGATAAAAATGCTCTGCTGCTATGTGGCCATTCCCTTGTCGCAGGCCAAAAGCATATGCACTGTCAAATGTTAGGACAAAGGGGAATGAAGGCTACAAGGACACCGATGTGCGTTTCTGTCCCAGCCCATCTGCTGTGATGCCTTTGTAAGTCAAAACGACTTAGCTTGGGTTGTGTCTAGTTACTGTGACATGATAATAGGTGTGTTCATCACAAAGAAGGAAAAGACTCCATTAGCATGTATGCACAAGCCTGAATGGCTCTAACTTTTCAGGTCAAGAGTCAATATTCATGCAAGATATTTTGTCACTGGTACTGGTGTTTTTTTCACACAGTCCAACATTACTGGAAGGCAAAGGCACCTCTGTACCAACCTATGGAAACAGTTAAACACATTTTTATATTTTCCTTTACTATTTTTTTCACCAAATACTAAAAAAACCTCCTTACATTCTGTTCTATCTGGCATACTAAAAAAAAAAATAATTCACGAATAAAAATTATTTGACAGAGGGAATCGTAACTTGCCAACATCACCTCTGCAATATGTTTCTATCAGTGGACTGATTGAAATGACAGCAGAACACTCACAATTCTGCTTCCTATTTATATAGTTACCATACTGTACTGTGTTTCTTTAAACAGCAAAATAAAAGAACTCCCTTAATCAATCTCCTAATTCTCACATGTTCCTTTAAAGAGTACATGTGAACATTCAGCCAACAGGATTTACTAGGGATATCCCATCAGAACAAGATGTCAGACAGCATCAATCGTGACACCTGGGTTCCTGCAATTGGAACTTTATCCTTGAAACTCCAAAGAGTACTGTTGTGAAGAATCTTGTTAACCAGAGCTCTTGGGAATCACCTTGATGAAACTTCATGATTTCATTGTACAAATTAACATATGGCTGGAAATACTGGTAGAGATCTTTACAAAAACTAATTATATGTTCAACCTTCACATGAACTAACAGATTATGAAAGCTAATGAAAGATCTATGGATTTATTATTTACTGTTGTTTTTAACCATCCCCTACTCATAGCTAACCCTCTTTGAATGTTTACAAACATTAGAGTAGTTCATAGTATCCATCTTTATTTCCCTTCTTGTGCTTTTCATAAAGATCCAGCTTTATACCTGGACACATATTCAGCTTGGTCAAGCCACTACAACTCAGGGCAAGTCAACAGATTTTATTTTAGTTTGATTTAAACCATCTAAGAGCCTGGATCTTAATTGCACTCTGAACTTCTTTAGTCATTAATGTAGCTTGACGTACTCTCCACAATAACGTTTATCTTTTCCTAGAAAAATGGCGTCTTTCCTGTGTTACTATCAGCATACCCTACCCTCCTAAAAAACATCACCCTAGACCCTCTGAGTTTCCAACATAAGGGCTACTTCCTCATTCCATTGTAATTCACATGCAACTATTCAAGACCCTGTAGCAAACTGCACTGTGTGTATATTCATTCTAACATTTTAACAGCATGAACTATATATTCAGTTCTTCCCCCAGTGTATAATAGTACTAGAAAGATTAAATATTGATTTTCTCATATTACTTTAAATTATTTAGGGAAAAAAATGCATTCTTTTGAAATTATGGCTTGCAATATAGCACAGTAGATTTTACTCAGATTTATTTTGTACTGTGTTTTGCAGCATGAAAATAGTGTGGACACTGAGCAGCACAACTACTGTACAGCCTTTGGATTACTCTGTTGACCACGTAGTGAGAACAGTCAGAAATAATATATTAATAAAATTTCATGACTTTCAATCATGGATTGAGTAAGAAATCAGGAAAGAGAGGTAAAAGACCTGTGTGGATGAGCAGGGAACTAATGAATATACTCAAAGGGAAGCAGAAGGTATATGAACTGTGGAAAAAAGGGTCTGTACACCTGGGAAGAATACAGGAATGTTGTCAGAGCCTGTAGGGATGCAACTAGGAAGGCTAAAGCCCACTCGGAAGTGCAGTTGGCAAGGGACATAAAGGATAATAAAAAGGGATTTTTTAGATATGCGAAAGGTAAGAGGATGAGCAGGGATAATGTAGGCCTCTTGCTGAACAAGACGGGTGTCCTGGTAGTGGGGGATGATGAGAAGGTGGAGATACTGAATGCCTTCTGCGCTTCGGTCTTCACTTCAAAGGCCCCCCGGGATCCACAGACACTGGATGAAAGCAGTAAAGTTTGGGAAATGAAGAGCTTCCCTTTGGTAGAGGTGGGGGTGGTCCAGGAGCGTCTCAAAGGGATTAATGTACACAAATCCATGGGCCCGGATGGGATTGCTGAGCTGCTCTCTATCATCTTCGACAGGTCTTGGTGAACAGGAGAAGTGGCCAAGGACTGGAGGATAGCCAATGTCACTCCGGTCTTTAAAAAGGGCAAGAAGGAGGATCCTAGCAACTATAGGCCAGTCAGCTTCACTTCTGTCCCTGGAAAGGTGATGGAAGAGCTTGTTCTGGATGCCATCTCCAAGCAACTGGAAAAGAAGAAGGTCATGAGGAGTAGTCAGCATGGATTCACCAAGGGGAGCGTGCTCGACCAATCTCATAGCCTTCTATGATGTTATCACTTGCTGTGTAGATGGAGGGAGAACAGTAGACATCATCTACCTTGACTTCAGCAAGGCTTTCGATACTGTCTCCCATAACATCCTGATAACAAAGCTGAGAGAGTATGGGATAGATGAGGGGACAGTGAGGTGGGTTGAGAACTGACTGTCGGACCAAGCCCAGAGTGTTGTGATCAGTGGAGCAGAGTCAGCCTGGAGGCCTGTGACTAGCGGTGTTCCCCAGGGCTCAGTGTTGGGTCCAGTCCTGTTTAATATCTTCATTGACAACCTTGATGAGGGAATAGCATCCACCCTCAGCAAGTATGCCGATGATACTAAGCTGGGAGGAAGTGTCTGACTCACAGGAGCACTGTGCAGCCATCCAGCGAGATCTGGACAGGTTGAAAAGCTGGGCAGGGAGAAACCAGATGAAATTAAACAAAAGCAAGAGTAAAGTCTTGCACCTGGGGAGGAACAGCCGTTCGTTTCAGTACAGGCTGGGGGATGTCCTGCTGGAGAAGAGTTCTATGAAGAAGGACCTGGGGGTCCTGGTGGATGACAGGTTGGCTACAAGCCAGCAGTGTGCCCTAGTGGCTATGAGAGCCAATGGGATCCTGGGGTGCATCAGCAGAGGTGTGGCCAGCAGGTCGAAGGAGGTGATCCTCCCCCTCAACTCAGCCCTGGCCAGCCCCCACCTGGAGTATTGTGTCCAGTTCTGGGCTCCCTGGTGTAAAAAGGACAGGGATCTCCTGGAGAGAGTCCAAAGAAGGGCTACAAAGATGATTAAGGGCCTGGAGCATCTCCCCTATGAGGAGAGGCTGAATAAGCTGGGACTGTTCAGCCTGGAGAAAAGAAGATTAAGGGGAGACCTAAATGGTGTTTACAATTATTTTAAGCATGGGATGCAGGGCAGGTTAGCCAGCCCCTTTTCAGTGGTTAGCAGAGACAGGACAAGGGGCAATGGCTGTAAGTTAGAACACAGGAAGTTCCACACCAACATGAGGAAAAGCTTTTTCACAGTGAGAGTGACAGAGCCCTGGAATAGGCTGCCCATGGGGGTGGTGGAGTCTCCTTCCCTGGAGATATTCAAGACCCATCTGGATGCCTATCTGTGCAATATGAGCTAGGGAGCCTGCTTTGGCAGGGGAGGTTGGACCCGATGATCTCTTGAGGTCCTTTCCAACCCCTGCAATTCTGTGATTCTGTAATTACGTGGTTGGTTTTTATTTGTTTTGGGGCAGGTTTGTTTTGTTTGGTTGTTTGGTTTTTTGTTGAATGATACTACAAGTTAAAATGTCCTGCGGTTAGACAGGGAGCCTGAATGCCTTTACTTACAAATTGAATCTCTATGACACAGGCAACTCAGTGTAATCTCACAATGGTCTTTGTATCTTAGCATGCTTCAGATTCATTCAAAGACTATGCCTTAGGATAAAAGGCTACTCTACTCTTCAGACCTCCTTCTCAATTTGCCAGTCAGATTTTGTCTGATGCTGACAACAAGAATGTCCATTAATGTCATTTATTGTGGAAAATGTACGGTGCACTCAGTCCTGCTTTGTAATGAGACCATCAAGCAATGAACATCCATATCAGATGGAAACAATTTTCAGTTACTTTTGGCCTGGCGTTAGATTGGAAAAGGTGACCTTGAGGTGAAGTGCTCTTGATCCTATTACCAAGTTCTCAGTAATACAATCTTCAGTCCTACACTCCACAACAAATTATCACCTATACTGCACTGAGGTTTTGCATTCCCTAGGATATATTTTCTTAATATTTGGTAACTACAGCATTTAGTACAAGAACAAGCTAAACCAAAATATTGTCACTAGTGCTCTATGAAATAAGTCACAGCAAATTAGCAGATATATATAATATAAATCAGAAGATAAAAAAGCAAATAACACAAAACCACCCTCAGAATCCCTCTAATTCGAATTTCCTCTTAAGTAGTTATAATGGCTGTAAAGGTGCAAAAAGGTAAGTAAATTCCATAAGCAAGGTGTATATTTTACAAATTCATGCAGACCATGCCCTCTAAGATGTATGTATCACATTTATTTAATGATTTTTTTTCAGCTTCTTTCTTCCAATATTTTATAGGACTTCTAAATTGCACTACAAAGAATTAAGGGCGAGGTAATGGTGTGTGCTTAAAGTGCCACAAAGAAGAGAGAGGTTGTTAATTTGTAAGATATGGCTGTTCCCAAGACCTCCAGCTGGAGAAAAAGAATAGCTATAAGGGAGATTCTTACAGGGGAACTTTTCAGTTGTCTGGTTCATTGGGTACCCAGAGGCACAAACGTGTTTAGCACACAGTATTTCGGTCAAAGCTTCTGCAGCTCCTCTGCTTGCATAGGATAAGTAAATCTTCACTGCTTTAGAAAGTCTGAGGAAACGTCTCAGAATAGTCATTGCATGGTTCCCTCATGGAAGGACAGTCATGGGTTCCATCCTCCATTTAGTGACACCATACAATGCATAAACAATTTTGGAATTACCTTGAAATGCATCATAATTACATCTAAACAAACTTTAAGAGTGCTTAAACAGGAGTCTCTGTAAAAATGTGCATCTAATTAAATATTTATTTAAGCATTCAGAAGACAGTACAGCTTTATCTCCTTTTTCTCCTACAAGTTATTGTATGCTATTCAATAACATCATTCAGTCATCATTTTCTCCTATACAAAAGTATTTTCACACATTTTATTTCCTGAACTTTACTTCTGTACATAAGTGCATGGCCTTGTTAGGAAAGGCTTCATTCTTTGTTATCATCTGGAAAAGAGTTTCTTTGGTTTTAAATGAACTTTCCAGTAAACCATTTGCAAGAAGCATGTCTTTATTCACTTGCTTCCAGATTCTTCTACGGTACTTTATGTACCTAGCTAAGGTACTTGAATAAATAAAATAATCACTCCAGAGATTTGTCATAGTTTTTGCAGAAAAATATTCATCATTCAGAGAAGGTGCCACTCTATTACTACTAGCTGCAAGGAAAATTCGGGTACTTGTGTTTGTCAGTTTTTGATTCCTAATCCTGAATGTTAGACACCTGAAGTTAAGAAAGGTCTATACATATCCTTGAGAATTAATTTTAATAGTGCTCACAGCGAATTGATTAGATGCAGGAGGACAAGAGCTGTGTTATTTATTGGTGGAATATCTCTGTGGTCATTGATGAACTGGTTCTGGACAGTGTAACACAATGACTTTGGAAGTCAGGAGTGGGAATCTCTACAAAGTAGTTAATCTCCTTTGCTTCCCATATCCTGAGCACTGCTTTAGGAAAAGAGTCTCCATGAACAAGGCAGAAATGGAAAATTAAAATGCTATTAAATGTTGGGAACTGGAAGCAAGGGAGAAGAGGGTTGAATTTTTGTTTTCATAATTAAAGAAAAGCCAAGTTATTTACTTTTTTTTCCCAAGTTCTGACATATCTTGCCTTTATTTTTGAAGAGGCCAACCTCTCAATATCCAGTACCATTTCTTAACAGTTGGAGCTTCAAACATTTCTGTTCCCACAATATCCAACACCCAACTCCGTGGGTTAAGCCTCTGAGGCATGAGTGTAAACCTGCATTAAAATTATTGAGATTACAAAACTCACTTCTGTGGAGATGAGGGTGCAAACCCTGCATGCTGATGGGACTTCCAGACCCACAGAAGTATGAATGCCCTGAATGAGACTGCTCTGAAGCCACCTTCTCCATAAGCATTGTATATACTGTTAATTTATGTATGCATTTGTTGTGGTTTGACCCTGGTTGCAGGCCAGGTGCCCACCAAAGCCACTCTATCACTCCCCTGCTCAGCTGGACAGGGAAGGCAAAATATAATGAAAGGTTCATGGGTCAAGATACAGACAGGGCGAGATCACACACCAATTACTGTCATGGGCAAAACAGAGTCAATAAAAAAAAAAAATCTATTACAAACCAAAACAGAGTAGAGCAATGAGATATAAAACCAAATTAAAACACCTCCCCCACCTCTTCCCTCTTCCTGTGCTTAACTTTACTCCCAATTTCTCTACTCCTTCCCCTGTGCAGCACAGGGGGAGAGGGAATTATGGTTGAGGTCAGTTCATCACATGTTGTCTCTGCTGCTCCTTCTTCCTCAGCGGATGACTCCTCACACTCTTTTTCTCCTGCAGTGTGGGGTCCCACTCAAGGGAGGCAGTCCTTCACCAACTTCTCTTAGACAAGTACTTCTCACAGGCTGCAATTCTTCAGAAACTGCTACAGCATGGGTCCCTTCCATGGGGTGCAGATCTTCAGGACTTCTCCCGCATGGGTCCCCATGGGGTCACAAGTCTTGCCAGCAAAGCTGCTCTGGTGTGGGCTTCTCTGTCCATGGGCTGCAGGTCCTGCCAGGAGCTTGCTTCACCATGGTCTTCTCCACAGGCTGCAGGGTAATCGCTGCTCAGCAGCATGGAGCACCTTATTCTTCACTGACCTTGGTGTCTGCAGGTGTTCTCACATCTTCTCATTTCTCTAGCTTCAAAAAGGGCTCCTCCTTTTTTTTTATTTTCCATTCTTAAATATATTATTACAGAGATATTACCACAATCGCTTGTAGGTTCAGCTTTGGCCAGCACTGCATTGATCTTGGAGCCAGCTGGTATTGGCTCTGTCAGACTTATGGGAAGTTTCTAGCAGATTCTTGCAGAAGGGACCCCTGTAGCACTCCTCACTACCAAAACGTTTTCAGGCAAACCCAAAAAAGCACTACAATTTATTTGGTCTAATGCATTAATTAAATACTTTTCTTAACTAGAATTGTTAATAAAAGTTAAGGAAATAAGACATTTCTTCACAAAAAAAAAGATCAACTGATACCAACTTCTGAGGTCTTTACAAGGGTCATTGAGCATAGAAAATGTAAATTTTACCACACACTAGATGTCAGAAAGACCTCTCTTCTTATAGTTAACCCAGGAAAGTATAAGCTACCTATCTTTCTTGTGATCTATTAAAAAATAACCTGGGTTAGCCAGACAAGACAGAAAGTTCTGCAACAAAGTTAACAGCAATGTCTACGTACTCTGATACTTGTACTGGGCTGCCAGGTTTCATAGGAGCTAATAAAATTGCATGTCTTCAGGATTCACTTTGCAAATGATGTTGGATTCAGCAATGACATTTTTCGTCTTGACTTTTCTTTTCTCTGTCCTCTCATATGCTATTCTTCTTTCATCTTCAAGCACCCTCATTCTAAGTTAGATTCTATTTCATGGACATGAGTCCATGAATTCCAATATTCATTCTTTTTAGGAGCTGTCTTTGCATAGAAACAGCAGTCTTTGCATAGGCAGGAACGAGTAAGAAAAGGACTTATAAAGCATACCTTAGTCACAGCAGACAACTCCTGTGTCCAAAATGACAGATCCATCAATGTCAACCTTTCAGACATTAGTATTCACAGGTAAATCTTGGACTTCCTACTGAGATTAGGCTTTGAAGAAAATGAAAACAAGGTTCTACAAGAAGCTGCTAAGCCAAAAACTCATATACCAAAACAAAACACAAAGGCACAGCAGTTTAGAGGGGGCAGAAGGACAAAGAAAGGAACCTTTTTTGTTGGATTTTTGTTTGTTTTTTTAAGAAACAAAAAGAAAAAATATATGGCTGTAGGAGGCCGAGAAACTCTCAGTTGCAGTGATTTTCCAGGGTTGCACGAGTACTGGAAGAGCATGTATGTACTCAAATGCATGCTTCAATATGGCTACATCTTCCTGCTGCAGAGCAAGTGTTTTAATCCCAGCCAAGCAAGGCTGCCTGTGGTGCCCTGAGTGCAGTAATTGACATGACTTTCGGTGAAAGCAAGCCCACAGGAACACCCAATAAATGCGTGCCAGGAGAATGTTAAAATAGAAACTTCTATATAATTCTGACTCTGGGGAGGTACGGTTGGTGGGAAGAGGTAATACCTTTTATTAAACCAGCCGATATGGTTGAAAAAGCAGGCAAACTTTCAGTCTCAGAGTCCCTTCATCAAGTCCCTGCTGGTCCTCCTATAATTCACATATTTTTATCATCCCCTCACATGAAAACAGTTGAAAAGAACCTTCTCGAATGTCAATGAGGCATTGTTTTTCCTTTTCAACACATTCGGGCTCAGGTTTTGACCTTGAATGAAAGGAAATGATAAAGTAGACTAGCACAAAGGGTATAATAAAAATATACTATAAACGAATCGAAACTTTGAAAAGCAAAATATTTCAGTTTTAGTGTTGGACCATATCAGAGCTACATTTGAAATGCACTGAGCCAAAGAACACTGATTAATAACTTTTTAAAAAAATTCAGCACACTGACCTAAGAAATTTTGACAAACGTGTGAGAAATGCATAAATGAATTGGAGAAAAAACTAGGGCAAAATATGACCTCACAATTTAATAGGCTTTCCCAGGATTTATTATAAGTCTTTGCAGCTTGTGCTGACAAAAACTTGGAGTACCTATGTATAAATATATTCACACATCTATCCCTACTCCAATCAGTATTCAGTACTGCCTGGGAAATGGCTTGCTTTAGCTCACATTATAATCTTTGTTTAAAAACAAAAAGCCCCAGCTGTAACTCAAACTAGAAATGCTCTCTCTCTCAGAAATGACCATTTCAGCAAGAACTAAAATATATTTTAAAAAAACCAGTTTCATTTGAAGAAATAGCCAAGATTTAAATTATTATTTTTTTACATCCAAGAATTTAAAGGAAAGTGAATATAAAAACAATTAAACTTTCTTATTAACAGGGAAAAAAAAAAGAAAGGTTAACTCAAAGTTTACAAAGTTTTCAGATTTCTGGTTACTTGCAAGTGGAAAATTAAAAGGTTTTTGTTGATTGGTTGTTTTCAAGAAAAGACAAGTCAGAACTGCAAAGACAGAAAATTACTCTGAGACAGGTGATGAGGGAACACCTGCAGAAGCTTACTGACCGTAGATAACAGACGTGAATTTAGACAGACTTCAACAGGTAGTATATCTGACGTTCATGGTGTTCTTATGGTAATAAATATCAATGTCACATGTCAGTAGGTTAAATTCAAGAGATGCATTTTATACCATTCAAATTAGTGAAACATTTGGCATGTCTTCCATGTGAAGGGGTGAAGATGCTGCCAGCTAGGGAGGAGGAATATATACAGTAAATACTCTGTGATTTACCACAGAACCATGATAATGATGCTCAGGCCTGGTCCGAGTGGTTTGGTACATCATGTACACAGGATATGTGTCATATTTCTGTATGACATTATTCAATGACATGTAGAAATAACAGCAAAGTTTACAGAAGCAGAGGTGTGTGCTTCTCATCAATATGCTCTGCCCATAGCTGATTAGCCATTTTCTTATCACAGTACTACCATGGCTCAGCCAGTCCCTTCTCCAAAGACAGATAGAGAATGTCTGCATGTTACTTTACGTGGGAACTGCCTAAGAGACACAAGATAAGCAAAAGATAGCTGCAGAGAGGTCTGTTTTTCAGGGCATGGCTTGTATATGTGTGTGAAAGATTTGGACAAATATGTGGAAAACAGAGAGTCGTAGTTAGCCGCTGTGTAAGAAGGCAAATTCTTCAGCCTGAATGAAGGTAGAAAGACTTATAGAAGACCTTAGTCCTGAAAAAAATTCTCAGAACAAGTTTTGGAGAAGGAATTTGCTTGCAGCAGGAAGTATTAAAAAAAAAAGAAAAAAAGTTGGTAACAAAGAAAACAAAATAATTCAGCATGTTACAGCAACACTTTCTTATTATTCCTATAGAACACCCAGCTCTATCTCAGATGACAGTGAGCAGTGCTGTGCAAACTTGAAAGGGGCTTTGAAACCTTTCTTCTATTCATCCAGCTGCTGAAGGCCATACCATTTTGATAAAGAAAGCTCAACATAAACAAAATAATACTTCTTTCCTAACTTTTCCCCAAGAAGTTTTCAGAGCTTTAAATAGAATATGAGGGGCATCTTATGACAATTATGTACATGAAAAAGGTAAGGAATTCAGAGCTATCTTCATCTATATGGCTAGAAATCATTGAAACCATTTCAGAAACAATCTTGCCTTACATTTATGTCATAATGGAGACAAAAATAACTTTCTTGTAGCATGGTCTGAAAGTCATTCAAAGAGATATTTAGAATTATCATCCAACTTCATCGGCACTTTCAAAGATCTTTCTTTTTAGCCTACTGATAATAAATGTCATGTATCTTTCACACTCATGTCAGAAAGAAAAAGCATCTCTGCAGCAGACTTAACATTCTTTTATCCCTTAAAAATTATAGACAGCCACAGCAGGAGATTACAGTATCAACGACTGAGACGTTAATCCATCTAACTTTGAAAAAACTGTTTTTAACACCTGAACCACAACTTCCTGCAAAGAGCAAAGGCATCCATAGATAAATTTTTATAATAGTAATAACCATGTGTTTCTACTACCCACAGCTGAGCCAGGTACAAAGTTTTTAGCATTTCTTTGGTGACGTAGATAATACCATTTAACAACTTTTGGAAATACTGTTTTCAGTTCTAAGCAGTGCATCTGTTACCTAGCTCCCATCACCATGTCAGTCACTTAGACACAGAGATTGTCATGAATCACTCACCAACTCTGAAAGATATTTTTAAAGAAGAAATAAAAGAAACAAAGTTGCTTATCTAACTACTATCAGTAGTCTCCACTAACACAGAGGGAACACCAGCAGACTCATGAAGAACAGGGCAGGAAGGACCAACAGGAACAACTTAGTCCTCTGCCCTGTCCCAAGTAGGGAAGTGGTCCCTCAAAAAGCGTTAACACTGAATACAGAAATTATTTCTGAAACATCTATCTGAATGTTGAAATCTTTTCAGACTACTGAATCTACTTCACACAAGCTAAAACAAGATAATGACATTTTAAATTTATTGTGCCAAATGGCAGGCTAGTGAAAGCCTTCAGTAATACTCCTGCTGTCTGAGCGCTCAAAAACCAGAATGGTTAAGATTATTTACTAGTGATTTGTCTCTGCAGTGGTCTTGCAAGCAGTTAGCGTTGCCTCTATCAGACGGTCAGGAGACAGCAGAGTCTTATATTCTTTGATAAAGGCTATATCATATTCTTCTCCCATTCCATATTTCATTATAGTTTTCTTTCCTGTCTTCAAGGCACTGCGGCATCTGTTTTGCAAACTACAGTCTCAGTGGTATTAATCTCTTCCCCTATAGTTCATACCTGCAGCCTCAGACCAGTCAGACACTACAACATTGTCCTGGTTTCAGCCAGGGGCTTCAGCCAGGAAGGGGCTAACCTGCTGGGCTCGGGACAAGTAACTCAAATTGACCAATAGGATCATTCCATGCCAGTTACATCATGCCGAGTATAAAAAGCAGGGGGTGTTGCAGTGTTGGCGTGCGAACAGCAGGGACCGGGAGCGAGCGTGCTCTCGGCTCGGGGCTTTGTTTACTCGCGGCGCGAGCTCGGGTCCTTTGTGTTGCGGCTGGGGTTTGCGCGGGCTGCGGCGCGGTGTCCGTTACGGGGAGTGCGCGATCTGAACTGCTCATCTCGGCAAAAGGTTGTATTGTTCATTGTTATCTGTTCTTCCCCTGTTATTTCCAGTAAAAATACCCTTATCCCAACCTGCGGGCTGTTTTTGGTTTTCTCCCCCCCCCCCCCTGCTCCGGGGGAAATCTGAACGCGTGGTCCCCGGCTCCGGCAGAACCACAACATATTTTGGCGCCTGAACGTGGGGCAATAAAGGTTGGGATAACGGTAGATCTGACTCTGACCCGGTTGCAATTACGGTAAAAGTTGTAAGGATGCTGTTTAAGATGCTGTGGGTATTATTTACAAAGGTGTGGTCCTGGCTGTGGAAAAAAAACCTCAGCAGGCTGTTTGCAGTCCTGGCAGGATGTTGTATCATCTCGGGGCTGCAGCTTCCCTGCTTGTTCCCATACTTTGCTCTAGTGTGCTTTATGACAATGTTTTATGATGCAGTTATATTAGTGACTATGAGTTTAATCTGGAAAGTGTATGAGGTTTTGCGGTCCTGTCTAGTCCCTGGGCTGAGAGGGGCTGGTGGTGGTGGCCATTTTGGTGAGAGCACAGAGGGAGAGAACTACACTGGTTTTTTCCTTTCTGGGCTAAACATAACAGCTCTTATGAGAGTTTTTGAAAACTTTCACCATCACCTTGACATGCAAACTATGGCCACAGTGCTAGAAGTTCTTCTGCACTTGATCCTGCTTTCATCATATATTAAGAGCAGGTTTATGAATACTGCTCAAGAGGTTTCCCAAAGGCAGGATAACCACGAGGGGCAGGACAACCATGAGGGGCAGAACATAGGCCATTACCTAAGTACTCTCTCACCCCCGATGACTTGGAGCTTCACTCCTGAGCAGCTGCATGACTCTCATAAAATGGCTGCATTTCTGAAAAAAAGTTGTTGTAGGTTTCCCAGGGATGTGAAAAGCACTGCACTGTGCTGGGCTCTGGCCACTTGGGCTCAAACACTGCTTGATAGCAGACAGCGCTGTCTGCATTGTCCGTACTGTCAGGGGGGAGGGGAAGAAAACAGATTGTCAGATACTGCAGCAACCCCTGTAATTGGCACTGCAGCTGCGGCAACCCCTGTAATTGGCACTGCAGTTGCGGCAACCCCCGTAATTGGCACTGCAGCTGCGGCAACCCCCGTAATTGGCACTGCAGCTGCGGCAACCCCCGTAATTGGCACTGCAGCTGCGGCAACCCCTGTAATTGGCACTGCAGCTACTGCAACCCCTGTAACTGGCACTGCAGCTACTGCAATCCCCACAGCAGACACCACTGATGAACAAAAGAAACAATCCCCACCAGTGTCTGTCGCCCCGGTACAAAAGAGGAAATACACAAAAAAATCAGTTCGTACAACAGCTGATGATGATGATCAACCGGGGCCATCAGGGGGATATCAAGATGAGGCAGAACCAGAGGTTGTCACCCGATCCCTGTCCCTGAGTGAGCTTCGTGAGGTTAGAAAGGATTTTAGCCGCCAACCTAGTGAGCCCATTGTCACCTGGTTGCTTCGGTGCTGGGATCATGGGGCTAATAGCTTGGAGTTAGATGGCAGGGAGGCCAAGCAGTTGGGATCCCTTGCCAGAGAAGGAGGCATTGATAAAGCCATTGGAAAAAGGTCAGGAATCCTCAGCCTCTGGAAACGGTTACTGTTAAGTGTGAAGGAAAGGTACCCCATAAAAGAATACATTACATGCCATATGCCCAAGTGCAACAGTATGGAAAGAGCTGTCCAGTACCTTAGAGAATTAGCTGTACGGGAGATAATTAGTTATGATTTGAACAATTCACAACTCCCTGCCGATCCTGATGAAGTCCCGTGCACCCCAGGCATGTGGCGAAAGGTTGTACAAAGTGTACCATCAGGGCACGTCAATTCACTGGCAGCAATAGACTGGAGTGATACGGATCTACCAACTGTAGCCGATGTGTCTTATAGGCTCCGCAAATACCAAGACAATATTTCCCTCTCTGTCATCGCAGCAGTAGAGAAACTGGTCCAGCGCCTTGACAACAATGTGTACAGCTCCCGACCCTTGCAGAGCAG
This sequence comes from Laterallus jamaicensis coturniculus, assembly GCA_022605575.1. Classification (NCBI taxonomy): domain Eukaryota; kingdom Metazoa; phylum Chordata; class Aves; order Gruiformes; family Rallidae; genus Laterallus; species Laterallus jamaicensis. The sequence continues at coordinate 2,377,177 of JAKCOX010000062.1, forward strand.
TGTGGCAGCTTTTGGAAGAAGGCGTCCATCATCCCGAGAGGGAGAAAACCAAGGGTACTCACCACGAGGTAAACTGTGGTTTTACCTGGTTGACCAAGGGGAGGACATGAGGAAGTGGGATATGCAGCCCACTTCAGCCCTTCGAGCACGAGTGAACGAGCTGCAAGGTAAAACAATCGCACGTCGAGATTTCACCAGGAAGAACGCTGCACCAGTTACCACCGAACAGAACCCTCGACCAAGCAGAAGGCCTATCTACACTCCTGATATGTCTGATCCTCTTGAGGGAACCTCCAAGTCCTTCATGCACTCAATGAACGGCAAGTATGATCAGCAGCAATAGAGGGGCCCTGCCTTCAGCCAGGTGGAGGAGAGGGATAACAGGGTTTACTGGACGGTGTGGATTCGATGGCCTGGCACGTCAGACCCACAAGAGTACAAGGCTCTAGTGGATACTGGTGCCCAGTGTACTCTAATGCCGTGAAATTATAAAGGCACAGAACCTGTTTGCATTTCTGGAGTCACAGGGGGGTCCCAACAATTGACTGTACTAGAGGCTGAGGTAAGCCTGACTGGAAAGGACTGGGAGAAACACCCCATTGTGACTGGCCCAGAAGCTCCATGCATTCTAGGTATAGACTATCTCCGTAGAGGGTATTTCAAAGACCCAAAAGGGTACCGGTGGGCTTTTGGAATAGCTGCTGTGGAGACAGACGAAATTGAACAGTTGTGTAACTTGCCTGGACTCTCAGAGGACCCTTCTGTTGTGGGGTTGTTGAAAGTTGAAGAACAGCAAGTGCCAATTGCTACAACAACAGTACACAGACGACAGTACCGAACCAACCGAGATTCTCTGATCCCCATCCACAACCTGATTCGTCAACTGGAGAGTCAAGGAGTGATAAGCCGGACTCGCTCACCCTTTAATAGTCCCATATGGCCAGTGCGGAAGTCCAATGGAGAGTGGAGGCTGACAGTAGATTATCGTGGCCTAAATGAAGTCACTCCAGGTATGAGTGCTGCTGTGCCAGACATGCTGGAACTCCAATATGAATTGGAATCAAAAGCAGCTAAGTGGTATGCCACGATTGACATTGCCAATGCCTTCTCAATCCCACTGGCGCCAGAGTGCAGGCCACAATTTGCTTTCACCTGGAGAGGTACACAATATACGTGGAATCGTCTGCCCCAGGGGTGGAAACACAGTCCCACCATCTGCCATGGACTAGTCCAGACCACTTTGGAAAAGGGTGAAGCACCAGAGCATTTACAGTACATTGACGACATCATTGTATGGGGCGACACAGCAGAAGAAGTGTTTAAGAAAGGAGAAAAGATAATTCAAATCCTCTTAAAGGCTGGCCTTGCCATAAAACAAAGTAAAGTCAAGGGTCCTGCACAAGAGATCCAGTTTTTAGGAATAAAATGGCAGGATGGACGTCGTCAGATCCCCATGGACATTATCAATAAAATAGCAGCCATGTCTCCACCAAACAATAAAAAGGAAACACAGGCTTTCTTGGGCGTTATAGGTTTTTGGCGAATGCATGTGCCAAACTACAGTTTTATTGTGAGCCCACTCTACCATGTGACTCGAAAGAAGAATGACTTCCAATGGGGCCCTGAGCAGCAGCAAGCCTTTGAGCAGATTAAACGTGAGATAGTCCACGCAGTAGCCCTTGGACCTGTCCGGACAGGGACAGATATTAAAAACGTGCTCTACACTGCAGCGGGGGAGAATGGCCCTACTTGGAGTCTCTGGCAGAAAGCACAAGGGGAGACTCGGGGTCGACCGCTGGGGTTTTGGAGTCGGGGCTACAAAGGATCAGAGGCCAATTACACTCCAACAGAAAAAGAAATATTGGCCGCCTATGAAGGAGTTCGAGCTGCTTCAGAGGTGATCGGAACTGAAGCCCAGCTCCTCCTGGCACCCCGACTGCCAGTGCTGGGCTGGATGTTCAAAGGGAAGGTCCCTTCTACGCATCATGCCACTGATGCTACATGGAGCAAGTGGGTTGCATTAATTACACAGCGAGCTCGAATAGGAAATCCCAATCGCCCCGGAATTGTGGAAGTAATCACAGACTGGCCAGAAGGCAAGGATTTTGGAATGTCACCAGAGGATGAGGAGGTAACACGTGCTGAAGAAGCCCCACCTTACAACACACTGCCAGAAAATGAGAAGCAATATGCTCTCTTCACCGATGGTTCCTGTCGCCTTGTGGGAAAGAATCGCATGTGGAAAGCTGCTGTATGGAGTCCAACAAGACGAGTAGCAGAAGCTACTGAAGTAAAAGGTGAATCAAGCCAGTTCGCTGAGGTTAAGGCTATTCAGTTAGCCCTGGACATTGCTGAAAGAGAGAAGTGGCCAATGCTCTATCTCTACACTGATTCATGGATGGTGGCCAATGCCCTGTGGGGGTGGCTGCAGCAATGGAAGAAGAACAACTGGCAGCGGAGAGGCAAACCCATATGGGCTGCTGATCTATGGCAAGACATTGCTGCTCGGGTAGAGAAGCTTGTCGTAAAGGTACGTCATGTTGATGCCCATGTACCTAAGAGTCGGGCCACAGAAGAACATCAAAACAACCATCAGGTGGATAAGGCAGCTAGGATTGGAGCAGCTCAGGTAGATCTAGACTGGCAACGTAAGGGTGAGCTATTCATAGCTCGATGGGCTCATGATACTTCAGGTCATCAGGGGAGAGATGCGACATATAGATGGGCACGCGATCGAGGGGTGGATTTGACCATGGATGCTATTGCACAAGTCATCCATGAATGTGAGACATGTGCTGTAATTAAACAAGCCAAGCGGTTAAAGCCCCTTTGGTATGGAGGACGGTGGATGAAATATAAATATGGGGAGGCCTGGCAGATTGATTACATCACTCTCCCACAAACCCGCCAGGGAAAGCATTATGTACTTACAATGGTGGAGGCAACAACTGGCTGGCTAGAGACATACCCTGTGCCCCATGCTACTGCCCGGAATACAATCCTGGGCCTTGAAAGGCAAATCCTGTGGCGACATGGTACCCCTGAAAGAATTGAATCTGACAACGGGACTCACTTCCGGAACACCCTAATAGACACCTGGGCCAAAGAGCATGGCATTGAGTGGGTGTACCATATTCCGTACCATGCACCAGCTTCTGGGAAAATTGAGCGACATAATGGACTTTTAAAAGCTACATTGAAAGCAATGGGGGGTGGAACATTCAAGCATTGGGACACACACCTAGCCGAAGCCACCTGGTTAGTCAACTCCAGAGGATCTACCAATCGGGATGGCCCTGTCCAAACAAAGTTTCCACATACTGTAGAAGGAAATAGAGTCCCAGTAGTGCATCTGAAGAGCATACTGGGAAAGACAGTTTGGGTCATCCCTGCTTCGGGCAAAGGCAAACCCATATCTGGAGTTGTTTTTGCACAAGGACCTGGTTGTACCTGGTGGGTAATGCAGAGAGATGGAGAAGTGCGATGTGTACCTCAACGGGATTTGATTTTGGGGGAGAATAACCAATATAATTACTAAGTAGAAATTGTAGTATAATGACTGTAAAATAACTTGTTGTTGTATATTCATTACTGCCATAATTATAATTGTTATATGTTGTATAAAAGATTTTGTTGGTTTTGGTTATGACGTAAATGGCATGGAATGAGGGGTGGATGATGTCCTGGTTTCAGCCAGGGGCTTCAGCCAGGAAGGGGCTAACCTGCTGGGCTCGGGACAAGTAACTCAAATTGACCAATAGGATCATTCCATGCCAGTTACATCATGCCGAGTATAAAAAGCAGGGGGTGTTGCAGTGTTGGCGCGCGAACAGCAGGGACCGGGAGCGAGCGTGCTCTCGGCTCGGGGCTTTGTTTACTCGCGGCGCGAGCTCGGGTCCTTTGTGTTGCGGCTGGGGTTTGCGCGGGCTGCGGCGCGGTGTCCGTTATGGGGAGTGCGCGATCTGAACTGCTCATCTCGGCAAAAGGTTGTATTGTTCATTGTTATCTGTTCTTCCCCTGTTATTTCCAGTAAAAATACCCTTATCCCAACCTGCGGGCTGTTTTTGGTTTTCTCCCCCCCCCCCCCGCTCCGGGGGAAATCTGAACGCGTGGTCCCCGGCTCCAGCAGAACCACAACAAACATCACAGGTGTTTGCCATGACTGCGGTAGGACCAGGAGGGTTCAGCCCTGCAGCTCTTCCCATTTGGAGTTGAGACTAGCATGTGCATTCAATGACCCAAAAGTATTCGACTGTATCTTACTTGAAACAAAGCAACCTTTCCTCTCAACCAGAAAAACACAACAGAACTCAGGCAAGACTGTCAACTAGCAATAAGCTGTGCATGTGCATCTGTCTCTCCTGAGACCGAGATCAGTGTCTTCCCATGCAATCTGATGGCAACATTCAGTGTGGGCAATACCACTCTCTTTCTCCCTTTCTCCTGAGAATATTTTTTTTACATACCTCTAACTTGTCCTCTGCCTTTTTGACTTGCTAAACATTTTATACCCACAAAATACCCAGTGAGACTGGAGACCTCACATCACTGATGTAAAATTTTCCAGTGGTTGTGTTCAGAGGGGCTGCAGGCAGAGCAAACTGAAAGTACTGTCCACCTTCCAGAGGCTGCATGTTGCTTGCACTTCTCAGAATAAATCCCTTGTACCCACAGAGCAAACCACATACCAACAAATAGATAAGTGCATAGCCATCACACCATATAACACAGCCATCCTCCACATCCTTCTCATTGACAGGGTGACAGTGCCTGATGCTCGCAGCCTGGTTACTACAGACACAGCCTTCTGTCTGTCTGTATGGAGGTCGCTACAAGAATGTGCAGCAGAGGCTAAAAAGTACAAACAGGACTAACACCAAGTTAGCCAAGTACAGCTTGATCTCTAAAACATTCAATGTTCAGGATGATTTTGCCCTTTTAGCAAAGGAGTTGCTCTAAACAATGTGCCTCCAAGAAGAGGGAAAAGCACACTCCTTTCAGCTCCTTGATACCATGTTTTATTCCTAGATTTGTTGGTTAAGCGATCCTGAGGTTTGTTTTTTTTTCTTTCCCTCCATTGCTTTAACTGAAGCTGAGTGCTTCGTGCTGCAGTCACCTTGGTTTTTTCCTTCCCTCAGGGACACCTTGGTTGGCAAATCCATGCAACTTCCCTGATATTTTAACAGGATGTTCTGTAGTTAAAGCTATAATATGATGCAGGTTTGGGCTTTAGTTCTTAGAGCTTCAGAAACTACATCTATCCTTGCCTGCTTTGTTTTGCATATAAAGAGGCACAGAAAAAAATGGCTTTACAGAAGATGCTCAGTAGTCTTTCTAAAGCAATAAATCATCCCTTTCTGAACAGCTGCCTATTGCAGTTTTTGCTCTCTATCTCCACTCAGTGACCTGATCTGTGCTTAGTAACGTGATTCTGCTACACTTCACCGAGCACTCAGGAATTACATGGAAAACGCCATGCTCATCTTTCTGAAACATTGATGGCAGCTTACCTCTGGCACCTCTCCTTCGTCCACGGTGCACCGGACCAGTCACAAAATTTAGATCCAATCATCCTTTGTTTCCCTAAGAAAATACAAGAAATTGCATTTGACTTACCTGTTAGAAAAAGGTCTGTTTGGTGGAAGATGCCAGGAAAACAAATTGCTTCGAAAGACACTTCCCTTTAGTTTCAGCTCCATCTTGCTTATGGCAGCCAGCTGGAGCTATTGGCACCCTCAAGGTCCATTTCACTATTGTTCTCAATATGTAAATTAACAAGAATAGACCCAGCCCATTACTAGTTTCTTCATGACATAATATAATCAGTTGATTATAACAAATTCTATCTAGATTATTTCTCTTCAGTCTGGGCTACTTCCTCATTATATTTCCTCTTTTCCTCTTGATCTTGAAAAAATCTGAATAAAAATGCATAGTTAAAAAAGGACAAGCTAAAATTAGACTTCTAAATGAGATGTACACTGGTGCTAAGAACTTGTAGTTTGTAAATGTCTTTGCTTTCTTCTTTCCTTTGAAGATGCATTTTAGCTGCTTAACTTTATTTATTAATATTGATAGATGTTTACCTTCAGAGAGCCCTGATCAGTGACACACAGTGAGTAGCATTTTTCCCTTCATTCCTCTCGGTGAAGTTATTATTACTCCTTGTAGTATAGGTTGCAGCATAGCATCCAGATAGTTACTCAGCATAGAATCATAGAATCACAGAATGGTTTGGGTTGGAAGGGACCTTTAAAGATCTCATCCAATACAGGTTGCCTAAAGGCCTGTACAACATGACCTAGCACACTTCTACATCTGGGGCATCCACAGCGTCTCTGGGCAGCCTATTCCAGTAGTTCATCACCCTTATAATGGAAAAAAAAAATTCTTTATGTCCAAACTAAATCTACCATTTTTCAGTATGAAGTCATTGTCCCTTGTCCTTGTATTACAGGCCTTGGTAAAAAAAAAAAATCTTTCCATCTTTCTTGTAAGCCACCTTTAAGTACTGAAAGACTGCAATAAAGTGTCTCTGGAGTCTTCTTTTCTCTAGATTGAAGAAGCGCAACTCTCTCAGTCTTTCTTCATAGGATAGGTGCTGCAGCCCTCTGACTGTTTTTATAGCCCTCCTTTGGACCTTCTGTAATAGGTCTATGTCTTTCTCATATTGGGCACCACAGAAGTGGATGAAGTACTCCAGGTCTTGTTTCATGAGAGTGGAGTAAACAAACATGCTGCATAAACATACTGTCTAACTTCCAGATAACAGGAACTGATCATGCCTGTGATACCCTTACCAATTTACATTTAGTAATTACGTGTATATGCTGACATGGTGGGACCAAAACAAGAAATGCATTTACTTTTCTAGGTGTACTCTAATCTGATACTTGTAAAAAGTTATCTCAGTTACCATATAATCTGTTTCTTCATCTTTTATGAAGTTAGATAAATGATTCACAGCAGAAAATGCACTTTACTGACTCTGCTTTTGCACATGATTAGATTTTAAGAGATATGCTCAGTTCTCAAAAATTGTGATGAATAGTTTATATCAAGATATTTATTTGTGTGGTTGGCCACAAGCTACGTAACTAATTTGTTTTTTTCTGATATTTTCTCTGCATAAACAGAAGTTTGTGAGTTTTGATTCAGCCTACAAAGAGCTGCATAATGCTGAAAAAGAAAGTAGGAGTACATGTCTCTTTTATAACCTGCCTAAGAGCAAAGATTTCATTCTCACTGTGTAATAAAACGAGTGTTTATTGCTGTCACCAATACCTTCTTCAACGAAGGGGGAATACTTCTGAATTCAAAGAATAATTGTTCATTCTTTATGAGTGACCAAGATTCGGTGTACTCTTTGAAAAACTCTGTAACAGAAAGTGAATACCCTCAAAACCAATACCTAACTTAAGAAAGGGGGGAAGAGAATGTGATTTCTTTCATCTGCCTTTCATGCTGAGTTTCTCGATAGGAAACATAAAACTCTTAAGCAACTAGGTGAACAGAAATTGAGTATCTTTTTTTCAGAGAAGGGAAAAAAGGTTTTACGTGGTATTTACATTTAAGTGTAGTTAATTAACTCAGTCCAGGATCACAAATAGCATAGTTGCGTATCAACTAGCCTGGGGACTTGCAAAGCTATTTTCCCTGTAACACACATGATTTATTACTGTGGAATTCTGTAAAGATTTGTCTTTAATACCCACATAATTTGTAAATATAAGCAGACTGGACAAAGAAAGCATATCTTCCATTTTGCCTACAAAAGATGGATGAGAACTGTATTTTCTTAAATGGTAAATGTAACCCTTATTAGTAGAAGTTGAGACCATGCTTTATGCATGTCAGTGTCTAATACTGGAAAAAAAGGATGTCAAGCATTTCTACTTTTTCTGGCTTTCTTTTCCACTGAATTATTTTTAGTGGTCAAGGGATGCATTGCATTAGTAGAAACAGAAAGAAAATGGCTTCACAGCAAAGTTTTCCATCTGATAGGTAAGAAACTATTTAGATCATTAAATTTTGTCAATGTATATCATGGCCAGCATCTAGGTGCCATAAACAATACCCACCCAGAAACATAAAGTGAAAATTCCAATGGAATTAGGCAAATTCTCAAGATTTAGAGTGACATTCAATTTCTTCTTAATTACCATCCGTGAGAACATATATGCAGTAGAACTGAAAATATCTTCATCTCCACCAAGTTTAAATACTGGAAAGATAGAAGCTCCTTGCTTTAATTAGTTGACTTGTTTAACATTTTGCTGACAATGTAGATTTGTGCCTTCATCATAAAGTTTCAACAGTTAAATATTTAAACTTAATTGAAGTACAAGGATGAGAACGAGGTTGTGCAAAATTTATTAAGCATTATGAGTGCTTATTTTTGTGTTTAGATGCTTTAGAATTCACTAAAATATATTGTAATTGAGAAGCATTATCTTAGTGGGGTTTCATTCAAAACAATATTTATTACAGATTGGAAATACTACCCCACTGAGAATATTATAGTGTACTTGGGATAATCTAGCACAATTATCCCATCAATAAAGTGAATATGTTATCATTTTTTACTTATACAATATGATGTTTACATCTGAAGATTTTTTGAAATAGTAATTACATTAAAATATTTTAAAGCTCAACAGTATTAGCAATTTGCTACTTTGCTACCACAGATGCTTTCATTAGCAAGTAACCAATAATAACCTTTTTGTAAGAAAAGGCCTGGTCAAGTTCTATCAAATTCTAAGACCACTGTTTCAGACCTTTCAAGTGAAAATCGAATTTAAAATACAAAACAAAATAAAAGAAGCCAAAAAAAACCCCTAAACTAAAGTGTGGGCTTTTTTCCTACTGAGAGATCCTTCTTTCATTTTTCAAACTAGTCACAATCATTTCAGTTTTTAGGCAATCAGAAGCTCGATAACTTTATGACATGATTATGGTAGTAGCCATAGTGTAAATAGCATCACAAGTTTTTGAATAACAGGTGAATAATCTGAACACTTTAATGATTTATTATTCTTATGTGCTGAAAGATCTAAGAATAATCTATGTAAATTCTTTTGCATTTAAGCATTCTAAACAGAGATCAGCTTGTGGAAATCGTACAATTTAATTGCGTTAAGTTGCTGGGCTTAAAGATAAATGGGGAAACAAAAACAAACAAGACCCAAAAATGGTATTTTCTCCAGTTCTGAGGAGAAAGAGCAGGCAGATGTTAACAGAATGAGCATTTCAGTTTAAGAACCTAACCACATCTGGAATCACCTAGAACTATTCTCCCTTTAAAGAAAATAGGTCATTTTAACAGATCATAACCCTAATTATCAACATGAAACTCTATAATACAAATAAAAGCATTGCAAATATAATTTCTATTTAATTTGGAAAGTGCTGCATAACACTGTGCTCAACTTAATATTTTCATGAGCAAGGTGAATGCTGTACTGGGGCAACTGCAACACAATGGAGAGTGGGTGGTTTTCTAAAAAAAAATGTAAATTCTAAAGACTCATATGATAATCAAAGGGATAGCTTCTGACCCTTGTAACTTCTGGTCAATAATATTTAATTTATCATTATCACAAAAAACTGTAGACTGTAAGACTGGTTTTTTCTTAATTATTTAGGACTGTGGAAATAAAAATTAACATTAAACCTAGGGATTCATTGCTACTTTAAAAAAAATTATTTATTGCAGTCTTGTTCTTTGGTGAATGTAAAATCTATTTCTATAGAAGTTAATGACTTTGTCATTAATTAAAACATCTAGACAGTTTCCAGCAGCTGCTCTGTCTAATTTGAGAAGGAATGCCATTGCGTTCAGTGCTACTGTGTTACATATGTACACTGGATTTTGATTAAAGAGCTTTTTGTCAGGATGAGCATTTGCTGTTCCCCGGTCATCATGGTCAATAACTTTCTGTATCTGATGTTGGCTCTGCTAGACTCCACTATCTGATTTGTGTGCAGCTGGCATAGCAGAGGAGGGACTGCTTCCAATATTTATTATTTTGCATGCTGGAATTTCTTTTTCATGACTGTCAAGAGTTCCCAAAGTCCAGGAGAGCTAATTGAAAAAATGTTCTTTATAAATATAAACAAATGCTCAGAACATATTCTTTGACCTCCCTCTCAGAAGTCTGTGTTGGCATCAACACAAGTAGGTCTTGATGCAGCATTTTTTAGAAGAGCAGAAGTGGTAACAGCAGGACCATTAACAGGAACAGACTGTTAATGGGTCAGTTCTCTTGCTTTGTGAGGCCAATCCTTCTTTTGCTCTAACATTCAGGGGGTAGGCAATTTTAAAATTATGAATTCCATAAGATCTTATAAAGGTGCTATAAAATTGAGGGACCTGCAACTAAGAGTATTTAGGGAAGTGTTATGACCTGATATTCCATTGGAGATGGAAAACAATTACTTTTTGTGTCTCTATTTGAAATATTTTTGAAGATATGGTCACAGTTCAGCCATATTTTGACCAGGTGCTAGTTTAAAATATGATATTTTGAGATATGTTTATGATGAATATAAAGTCATCAATTCATCCATCTGGATACACAGTGTAATTGTTTGAAAAGAAGGACTGTTTTTCTTGCTAAGTTTCTTGTTTTAATTACTGAAGTGTTTAATTTCAACCAAAAATTAAAGAAGCTAAGGGAGAATTAATTTGCTACACATTTTTCTCTATTTGCATTTTGCTGATCTAGTGGCCTCAGAAAATGAGTAGAAACTGAGCTCAGTAACATCATTACTTATGAATGTTGATGATATAGATTCGTATAAATCAGACATGTTACTTATTTTTAGTATAGCATTTGTTCTAAATAGGCTGTCTCTTTATAGTAAACCAAATAACATATTTAGAGTCTTACAGGTGAAAAAACAAGATAATAAATTTTTAATAGTATTAATTGTTCTTGTTGATTAATCTAATTTAGGAAAGCAGCTGAAGCAGCACCAGCCCCTTCTTCCAAGCCACATAAATACTTCTTTCTGTTTTATGGATTTGCACACAGCAAAGAAAACAGCAGTGTGTGAATCAAGGGAAGAGTAGGTGAGTGAAAGCAATATGCACTCAGTCTCTTCATCTCGCTCTGCAGACTTAACTGGGAAAAAAATAATAAACATCAGGACACTGTGCCTATGAATTATTGGTCCTAGTGAAGGCTACCGTGACACTTCAGTCAGTTGCCATGGAGCAATCTGGCTGCTTAGATGTTGCTGTGATGGAAACTGTGTGTGTAGGTGGCATTCACAACTTAGGCAGCAATTTGAATAGGTGTTTTGGTCACAGGAATCTCCATGAGGAGAAAGTCAGAGTTCATAATAACTGGTTCTCACGGTTCCTTCCTTATCACAGATGTTGTTTTCAAGATGATTGTTACTGATGAGCATTGTCTACTGAAATCTTTAGTAATAGGATTACCTTAGTAAGTTTTAAAATATTTTTCCTTTAATTCTGCACATTATTTTCTGCATTAAAAAATTTATTCTGTTCATTGCAAAAAAGAGCTGAAGTACATAACTATATATCTAAGGATATAACTCAGGAATTCCTCATAAAAGTTATAGAGCTGTTATGCTTTTTTTCTTTACCTTTAAATTAACACCTTCAAGTTAATTTCTTTTTCCTGAGTTTTTCCGGTTTTGCTTCTACTTTCACTTTTTCCAGGTTACAATAGCTCCACAAATTAAGCTGAAGTACTAGATAGACTGCAGATGATACATAATTCCTTATCTAGCACATGATAAACATGGTTCAGAAAGCTGTCCCAAAAGCTGCTAATGACATTTATTGAGATGTGTATTTTATAAATGAAAGACAACTAATTTTTTTAACTCTGTGTTCAGTTATTTTTCAGTTTTCTAAATGTGTAATGGCAGTGGATAATAACAATCTGATTGGCCTCAGTATTTTAAAGACTAATCGTGTTATGCCAGAGAGATTATGTTTGCACCCTTAAATTGCTTCCAAACTAAACAACTGGAAAAAAATGCGGACGTTTTTTCAAAGTTTAACTATGAAACCAGTCCTCCCACATCTCACATTCTGCAGTTAACATGTAAACTCTATTTTTAAATCCACTCAGCAATGTCAAACAATTATTTACCTGATATATTGTAGCACTCATATATAGTTCTGAGTAAATGAACCTTAGAAAAGACAAGGGATCTGAAGAATACAGTGTGTATCGTTGTACAGAATGCCCACATACAGTCAAAAAAAAGATCCAGCTTCGCTGTGTCTTCATTTTAACTGACTCTTTGTATTCTGAACAACTGGAAATAATGGGTGGAGAGGACAGGAAGAGAAGGGAGTCTTAAAATTGACCTGTGAATTAATAGCATTTGCCTCTATACCTATTTATAACAGATGTCATTTCCCAGCTTTACATACACGTATATTCATACACAAGGAAAAAATCTGAGGATTGCAATGGTGCCTGCCTTTGCTTAGAAGGGAGAAGATGAAATGAAGTGAGAGTCACTCAAACAGGCAGGGGGGTTGGAATTCTATGATCCTTGGGGTCCCTTCCAACCCTTGCCATTCTATGATTCTATGATTCTATGAATGAAGAACCACAGATTCCGTTACTTTTATGGTCTCATTATTTTAGTTCTCTGGAGGTAAATAGAGGCCCCTCAGTACAGGGCAGCCATATGAAGTCTTTGCATACCTAACAGAAAAGAACAGAACAAGACCAGAAGTTGGTTTACAAAGAAACCTGTGAGATTATATTTACAAGCTAGAGAGGAGTAGCTTAAAGGCAAACAATCTTCCTTACTTTGCACTTCGTTTTTTATATTTATAAGGCACTTTGAAAATGCATTATACACTGCACTGTACTATTGTCAGTGGTTGATTTGTGGTGCTGTATTGAGCCTGTTTTGCCTTCAGGATACAGGTCCTCTGGAGCACTGATCTGAATGTTTGGCACACTTCAGCTATTCTAAAAGCATAGTGCACAGGTAACAATAAAGTTATAATGATGTAATGTGCTGCTTTACTCCTAACTTTTTGCTCTAGACTTACTCAATAAAAATATATTTTAGCCCACATTCAGTTGAAAAATGCAGTAATATACACACTGAACATGTAGTAATACAAGATTACTTAGTCTGACTTCAGACTTTTCTGTGTTACCGAAATACAATTTTAAGAGAGAATTTATTACAAATGTGATGTTCATATTTCCACTAAATCACCTGGATATATTCAATTTACACTGAAGAAGTTCCAGAACTATAAATCAGACTATTCTTGGCACTAGAAAAGTGTTTCTCTTGCCTAAATGAGCAGAGGCCATTGGCCGTGATTTTTCATTACTTTCTGATGGTCCATTAAGCACCTATTCTATCTATAACCAAGATATGTTGTGGTTCAACCCAAAATTATAGGTACAATGTTGGAATCAAGGTAAGGTGCTTTGATCTATATTGCACTGGTGATCAAGCTAGAGAAATATTATTGGCCTTTTGTCCCAGACATGCATGAGGAGCGATGAGATGTGAAGGGATGGCCTAATACATTCGCAACTCTATGAATTAAGCTCAGCTACCAATTATCACTCCTTTCTTCATATAACAGAGGCTATCATTTCTTTTTTATTCATCTATCTGGAAATGGCTGCTGTTAATGTCTCACATTTCCCTCCCCCAAACTCTACTTCAGAGTTAGTCCCTAGTCCTCAGCTAGGACTCCTTTTCCTCTCCTTGCATGCCAACACACAGGGCCCAAGCCAACCCAGCCATCTGAAGGGCCTGGGCTCCATCTCCAGTCAACAGAGAGAAACTCTCTTTGTTAAGTCATCTTTTAGAACAACTGAGTGTGCCTTTTTCTTCCAACTGTCCTTGATACATTGGATGATCTCACAAAGCACCCCAAATGGGGTCATTGTCAGCAAATGTGAACCAGAGCCCAGGAGCTGGACTGGATCATGTTAACGCTCATCTCTTTACACATCACTTACAGCTGTATCACAGACTATGAACACACTCAGAAAATTGTCTGCATATAAAACCAGTCACATGATATCACTATTCATCTCGTGACTCCTGTTATCTTCTTTTTCTTCTCCTTCCCTCAACTCAGTCAGCCTAAAAGTGAAAACAAAAACGTTCCTCAGTCTTTAAAATGGCACCAAATGTAGCAGTCAAAGCAAAGTAAAACCTTGCACTTATTCAAGCCACAGTTGGGAAATGTTAATGCAGAAGAGGATGAAGATCTTTTTTGGAAAAAAAAGAAAAAAAAAATCCAAAACCCAAACAAAAAAGATGTCTGTATATTCACTCCTGAGTTTGAGATACCAACACCTCCTCCCAGGGAATTTCGGCCTTGCTCATCTCCTTATCCCAGCTCACAGGAGGACATCCCTTGAGGCAGCCACAACCTCCTATACATACAAGTCATGTTTTAGCATCTATACATTTTCAGATGGTGTATTCTGACCCACATGCCTCTGAATCCTTTTCTCTTGTCAATCAGCATCATCCTTTGCTGATTTTGAAGTTATTGAATGTTACATGCATGTAAATAACACACGTGCAGTAGACATACTTGGTAAGCACATATATTTTTAAGCTGCATGTATAGTTTGTTCTCTCATCTCCAATTCTCTCAGGTATAATACAATCATTAAAAAAAAAATCGCCAACTTATCATCTAATGGTATTCACAAAGAACATGGAGTGATAGTGCATAATTTGTCCTGTTTGGTTGGTATGATGCATTTATCAGGAAGATTCAGAGATCCATATTATTTTTTCCTCAATTTCAATTATGCATATGGAAAATTTTTAAAACAGCTTTCCAGTCTCAAGGTTTGAAACTTCAGTTTAAATAAGCTTTGTTAGGCACTAATAGAACAGAAATATTTCATGTGGCCAAGTCATTCTTATGTTTTCACATCATAATTCATGCTGAGTAATGTCTATAGAGAGATTGTGATACAGCATTTCATAGATATCAACATCATGCACAAAGTCCTTTATTTCTTTCAGTATGAACATTTTAAGAAGGAAAAGCCAAGTCTCAGATATTAATTTGTCTCAAAATGCGTTGGTTTTGGAGCTCATTTATTCATATCTTAGTTCATAATATATTACACTACATCTGCCTACTTAGGAGGACTGGGGAAAACCTGTAACCTGCCCATGTCTCTAAGATGCAAAAAAGGGATGATTCACATGAGAAGACTTGTAAGAAATCTTAAATTAAAGTCTAAAGCAAAATCTAAAATGATGCATGTGAGGGTTGGTGTATTGCAATAATTTCTCACAGGGATAGCATTTGTCAGACAAATGATGTTGTAATGCTTTGCATCCTAGTCAAAGAAATGCTTTGCCATAAAGGAAAAATAACAAAACCCCAAAAATGCCACTCCCAGGTCTGACATAAGGTGCTGTCAAGCACAGAGCTTACAACTGTGACAATGGCAGCTGTTCCCTTTGGCAAAAAAAAACATCTGGGAAAACTATGCAGAATTAAAGTTGTTATCTTTCTCACACACCATGATCTGAATGGAACAATGCCCAAAATATTAGCCATGTGAATCAAGGAACTTTCTAGAGCTGGTAACCACTTTAAGTTTGCAACGTTTGCTCAGTCTGCACTTGCTAACTGCAGAACATTAACAAACTGAGAAGAAAAAGCACAATTTTCTATGAGGAAAATTATCTCCTCACTTCTAATTGCAAATGCACAAGTGTCTTCATAGGTTCAGCTTGCGTAGTCCAAGAGCATCCCTGACCTAGGAAGGGTAGATAGGTCTCTGAAGGGGTCTGACTCTCATAATCAATCTGGTCTCTCCTGAAGAGACAACATCTGACATTGGGATAGAAGAATTAGAACTTATTTTTTTCACAGGCAAGTATGAACTCTGTGGAATATTTGCTGTACTGCAAGGGGAGTTCAGCCCCTGAGCTAGCTCAGCAGTACGAGCACATGTTTTCCCAGCCTGTGCTGTGAATGAGCACCGGCCTTTCTCTCACAAGACTGGCAGTAAAGGTGAAGGGGTTGTTCAGTTTCCAAATCAATTATTTCTTCTCTTAGACTGAAATCTGCAACATATTTTTCGCTAGTAGCCATCATGATTCTACAGTTAATACCAGCATAAAACCCATTTCTAGAAGAGAAATAAAGGTGAAAGACCCTATAGCCGTATGCTAGATTTTAAGGTATTCATTGTGCCAGATTAAACATCCTCTCTGCTGACTGGAACATAGTTAGAATTTTCACATTATTGGTCTTTGAGAAAGCAATTAAGAATTAATTACCCGAACTGCCATCTAAAGGTACAGTCTATCCATAAAATCAGCTACTCAGTCAGACATCCTCAAGTGCATAAATATAAATATTTAAATTTCTTATCCTTACATGGGATACAAAAGGTTGTTTTGTACAAGTACAGGTCTCCTAAGACACAATTAAACACAAAAGTTAAACCAACACTGTTGAAATTATCAAAAAACTCAGCATCTGTTCCCCCTTTTCAGTCCCTCACTACAGTCACTTATTACTGTCCTCACATCACCCAGCCCAAGTTACATCACTACAGGCCTTTATGAACTGGATTGTTCTGGAAAAGCAAGCCAGAAAGCTCAGCCTCACAGTCTGACTCACTGCACAGCCTGCACCATGCAAGTTAAAACACAGGGCAAAGGCAGGAGCACTGGAGAAGGGGTTCAGTGTCTCTCCTTGCACCAGTGCCAGCTCAAAATGTACCTTAGAATCCAGTTTGGCCTTTACTTTTACCTGTGCTTACATTTGCTAAAACTTGAGTAGGACCAAAACATCATTGTGATGTATCCAACTAGGGACATAGCATGTTTCTAGTTTGCAAGAGTACTTTGAATTTGTACACAACATATTAGGGTCCTACCTTCTTAAAATACCCATCATAACTTATGTAAGGAAAATTAACTTTGGTGTTTATAGCAAAAGAAATGAAATTTCAGGGCACCCAAATTCAGAGGTAGCAACATGGCCTTGGAGAAACACCACCCGAAATCCTGTCCATAACACACAATTATGGACATGAATGGTTAGCTAGGCAGATTTTTCACAAGAAAGCAGGTTCGAATTTCTGTTTGATTTTACTTTATGTGCATTAAGGCCTCTGAGGGAAAAAAAAACTTTCAGATGTGCAAGTTTGACATTTTTTTCATATTGTCTCTTTCTGGTATGCATGCATGGTAAAATCAACTTAATTATATATGGAACATGTAAAATAATGGTAACAGAAAACTTGGTATCAATAAGTCCAATAAGAATGCAGGTATACATAAATCCCATGCATGGATATGTAAAACATTTACTATGAGTACCAATATCTGAATATGTTCTTTCATTTTTCCTGTTTAATATAAGTTCTATTTAGTAGAGTTATGAAACATGTGAATATTAACAATTTCATATTAACCTTAATAATTAGCAGTTAAGATATTAACAGTTAAAATGTACGGCAAAATAAATAGAGGTAGTAGGGTTTTCTGACCTTGCAGCACACTTTATTCTGATTGACTGACTGTTCTGCCCCTGCCTGCTGTTCTACAAACAGGCTGTGGTCTGTAAACAGCCTTTAATAGAGCCAAATGAAGCAGTGGATTTTTGGATCAAAGTATTCCAACTGTCAATTATTTCATTTATGAAATGCAAGAGTTTTTCACATTAAAAATCCTCAGACTGGTGAAAAAAAAAAAAAAGCCAGTAAAGAACATTAAACTGTCCGTTATAAATCATCGTTAAGGACAATAATTGCAAAAAGACTAAGAAATAATTCCACTGTCACCAGTGTTTGTTTTGATCCTGAAACTGTAATTGCATTATCTCTAGAAAAATAAATAGAAAAATAGAAACACCTGAAAAATGGATACTAAAGTTTCAAATCTACAATTTCAAGTCAAGAAATGATCATATGCTTCTTATTACATGTACACCTTAGATTACAAATTAAAAAAGAAACAATCAGAACTAACAAAAAAACCCACACACACCAAAACAAAATAATCACCCTGGGTGGTGGCGAGGGGGAGGCGGAACCTAGAGAAAACAGGACGGTGTTTTCAACAACTTCATTAATTTAATATAAAGAATATATATAAATTGTCCAGTGTATTTTTAAGTCTTCAGAGAATAATATGAAAGACCCTTGCATATGTGTCCTGAGATTGTGATGCAAAAAAAAAAAACCCTAAAATATTCAGAAAAAATAGTTGAAAATAAAAAACTGGAACTGTGTTTTCTGTATCTCCAAAATATAAAGCCATAAAGTTTTCCTACAGTCTTTTCTGGTGTTGTCTCAAATTCTTCACAAATTAAAAACATAGAACGATAATAGCAATAACTCTTGTAAGGAGGAAACCTAGAAACACTACTTCCTCTACCACATAACAGAAACAGATCCTTCATTAAGATATTGCTTCTTTTTCCGAGATCATGAAGAAGAGAAAAAACAGTCATGAGCTAACTGGATCACAGCAGACATAGGTCTCTCTAACTCCGGAGTGCTGAGAGATCTCCAGCCATCAAGATCAATGAAAGAACAAGGTTAAACAAAGGAAGATACTCCAAATTAATATCCAGATTTAACTTTCACAAAATTTCTATTGACCATAAATTACATATAATCTGCCCTTCAGCATGTACAGCATTTATCTGAAGAATAAAAAGAGTTGTCAGCCTTAATAAATTATCCCATGATCTCTTCCAATTTATTTCCACAATACTGACTCTGTTTACTGCATTGAAAATCATTCCACATTAAAGGCCATACCGGGGGAAAAGTTAGCAAGGACTTTGGCACAATACAAATTATTAGCTCTGTTAAATGGTTCTCAAATCTTTTTCCCTTGTGGCAAACAAAGTAAAATAAGACGGCGGGAACTATTGGGAACCTTTTGAAATAAGAAAATAAAATAAAATAAAGATAACCTCTGCAATACCTATTGCACCCCAGGTTTTATTTCATTATTGTCAATCTGTTTAATGCACAAGTAATCTCAGATTAAGTTGCAGAAACCCCAATCTTTTTATTTCATACCAGTTTGCATGTTTAAAGTAAACTCTGAGATTCAAAATTAATCTCAGGCCTGTCCCAGAAATTGCAGGTTCTGAAACCTGACTTCTTTTTCTTTGGAGTTCAGTGATATAAATACAAGATGTAAGTGATTAATTTGTTTCATTTGGGACTAATCAAATTTGTGGGAATTCTGCTTACAATAGAAATAGACATATTAAAAACTCCCTCTCTCTGTCCAGAGTAGATACTAAAAATCTTTATCTTGAAGGATATTTCAATGTCTCTGAAGTTCTCAAATATACTCCATGGGCTGCAGAATTTACCTCCAACATATTGTTTAATAATTTCACGTGTTTAAAATTTCATCTGGATTGTTGCTAAAGCAGCCAACTTTGGCAGTCTTTGGCTATAGAGGATTATAAGGAGCAGGGGTTTCCAAACATTCCACAGGTATGAATCGTGCATCACCAGAAATGGGTTTTTAAATCTGTTCATTTGCTTTATTAGCTCAAGAGACTCTCTAAGATTAGATTAGGTAAAAGACTACATGTATAACATATTTAATTGTCTTCAAATGCAATTTTCCATCTGGAAATAAGTAGATAATTTACTTTCTAGGCACCATCAAAATTTCTGTGGCCCAGCAGCAAACGTTTCACAAAATTATCAGTGGTAAACACATTATAAATCAAGAGCTATGTGGGTAGTACAAAGACACTCATCTCAAAGGGTGATTTGGTCCAGTTATGATCTAAATAACCCTTTGGAGCTTTTATTTCTCTCTCTTCACCATCGTGGAAACTAGGGCAACCAACATCTAATGAACAACCAAGGTTAAGTGCCTAAAGATAGGGACAGAAGTCGAGGTTCAGAAGCTATCTTTGAAATAAATGTTTTGATTATGAAATTATTCCTGAAAAAACTGAAGAATATATATGCTTATCTGCAGAGAACTTTATTGTTTTTTCTCCTGAGATGTAAAGGAAATATCAACAAAATCAAAAATTCCTCCATATCTATTAAACAAGAGACACTAAAAGAGAGTGAAGAATCAGTCTGTGTGCTGGATGAATCTTTTAATAACTAAAACAAGTTTGTTATGGTACTGAAAAAATTTATTGCACCGTTAGTTTATACAAAATAATAACTTACTCTACAAAAACTGCCTTCATAAAGAATTGTCATCATGAACAAGCCAACAAGGACAAATGAATGCAGACATTCCGTATGCTCACTAAAATCCTTCAAAATTGCATTAATATCTTCAAATAGTCTATCCAGAATATTATTTTTTCATTCTGACTAATATATTAATTTTGCCGCGGCTTTAAAAGAGATATTTTGTTACATGAAAACTGTTCGAAAATATGACATTTCTTTGAAGTCTTCCTAAAAAATATACAGTGAGTTTTAATATACTCTTATAATTTGATTTGCACTTTGCTATATTAACAGATAATCAGAATATTTTTGTTTAAAAGGCAGTTTATGCCCCTTTTTCGTCTTTCCGGTTTGTTTAAAGGCACAGAATTATAATTGTGGTTTTATAGCACTTTCCTTGACTTGATTTACTGAATTTTGAACTTCTATTTGAGTAAAACACTACTCAGTGTTTCCTGGATATGTGAGACCACAGTGATTCAAGATGTATGTCACTAATAAAAGCCATTGTTTTAAAAGGATACAACACAGCTGACCAAGAATATATTACTTTATCCAGTCCAGAAATTTCATTTGATCAAAAAATAAACTACTGTTTTCTTTCAGCAGAGATGAGGGAAATACATCCCTTCTTATTATCCATATCCATATTTAGGCAGAATGCAGTCACAAAGGCTTATCAGTAGAAATTAATCTCCACAGGGTTAGTATTCAAAAAGAATGCCTTTTTCATCCCTGCCATTCAAAAATTTGCAAAGATGATTCTGTCTTGAAGGAACAGAGGTCACAATAAATGCAACATTTTTTTCCCCAAAAAACTACTAGGCAGTGGCAGTCTGTTTAGTGAGGGGGAGAATAAGCTAAATTACTTCCTCTACCATTAGAACAGTCACCTCAGACTACTGAAAGAGGAATAAAAGAAAGAATGTGAATGTTAGTGCCTTTTGCGTTGTCTGTTTGCCATTTGCACAATGTTCTTAGTGCCATGCAGTCCCCACATCTAGTAGAGTTCGTTCAATTATTGTAATCAAATAATCAAATAATTCCCAGCAATCACTAGTAACAATAAATAGGGATTAAAATAAATATTTAATATATAATAATGCAATAATGCATATTAATGAAGAGGAATAACAATACATTACAGGTTATCACAAGTTCAGGCGTGACCCGATTTTTCCAGATCAAAATACTTCAAATAGTCAATGTATAAGATGTAAGTAATCCAAATGTTCTGAGGTTTTCCCAAGCATGCTTTATGCATTACCCCTGTAGTCAGAAGGAATGGGTAAGTATCATGGAAGGTCTACAAATGGTTATTCTGGACAGGAAACTGTATGGAGACAGCATGACCCTCTGAAGGCCTGCAGAACCCCAACATGGCACCATGTTTGGAAACATACTTCATGGATGGCTTGGTAAGGAGCACAAGGGAAAAATGCCTAACTTAGACATAAGAAAGGGTTTTCATTTTCCATTGATTACACTACTATGACAGGAATATTGTTTTTATAGCTGAATTATCAACCCCTTAAAATCCATGTTTCAATAATGGGATTGGTGACAGCACCTCAACCATAATAGCATAACAGTGCCATTATAATTATCATTATAGAAAAACAGATCTTACAGCAAGGCAGAGTGGTACACTCATTAATTTCTTGCCTGATGCAGCAAGGTTTCAGATACAGCTCTGAGTCTAAAGGTCAAAAGCCATATCAATCTGCTTCATACATGTTTAGTTTAGTGAGATGCAATGTCATAAGGGGATGGCAGAGAAAAGCTTATGTGTTCATACGGTGACCCTGAAACAACAAATTGAAAATATTCATATCCATTTAGATTAAGTTTCTATAACTTCTTTTTAGCATAATGATGATTAAAAAAAATCTGAAAAAAATACAGTACATTAACACCTGAATAATAGATTTAGCAGTGGATTTCTCGATGTTACTGTTGTTATGAAAACTAGTTAATCACCAATCATAAAGTATACCATCCAAATTTCCTATATATCAATACACATTTTTTCTTCTCTTCTGTCTCTGTCCTTTGTCTGAAGCCTAGAGTAACTGCAGTTAACTTTTGCTAGACTACCACTAGTCAACTGGAGCTCACAAGTTTGGTTAAACTGAATGATTGAGGATGAAATCAAATTGAAAACCAGATTCATTTATGTAGTCTTTTATTTATTTATGAAGGGTATTGTTTTTGGGAGGACTGAAATTACCTTTCATTGACTTTTCTTTCTTTTCCTGTTCCGGAATGTTTACATCTTAACACACATACATAGCAATTTATAAAACTCACTCCGGATGCTCTTTTAGTATCTTCTGTCATCATCTCCTAGATAATAACAAAGGTTTAAAGTTGAAATGTGTACAAACCCACAAAGAAAATGCTAGCATGTTTTATTACTGGTTCAAGTTATCTTTTGATAGAAAATGTTATGTTTCCTAAGAAAACAACCTGAAACACATAGTTTACACAGATAAAGGACTCAATCAACACAAAACTTAAAGCCTACTTACAACTATTTATTTTTGTGCACTGTATTGCTAACCAAATAACTTCTGCCATAACTTTTGACCCTGCTCTGCATAAGGCATATTTCATAAACTGAAAGTTTTTCAGGAGACCTTCTAGACATCAAAATGCTTTGTTCTGTTCCTCTAGAACAAAATATGGATGAAATCATGGAAGGGTCACAAGCTGGAGATTGATTACTGCTGCCTATCTTTCTGAGGAAGCTGGATTAGAGGCACCATAGATGGGGTTTGGCCACTGACTTGAATGGCCTTTGCAATTAATCACAGAATAATAGAATCGTAGTTTTGCCTTGAACCCCAGAATTGGATGCAGTACTTCAACTGAGGTCTCACAAGAGTGGAATACAGGGAGAGAACTACTTCTCTTGACTTGTTGGTCATGCTTCTTTTGATGCAACACAGGGTACACTTGGCTTTTTTGGGCAGCAAGTGTACTCTACCGGCTCAGGTTGAGCTTCTCATCTATCTACACTGTCAATTACTCCACAGGGCTGTTTTCAATCCATTCTTTACTCACGCTGTAGTTCTGCTTGGGATTGCCCAAAGTACAGGACCTTACACTTGGCCTTGTGATTCTCATGGGCCCATCTCTCAAACCTGTCAAAGCCCTTAATGGTCAGTATCCCTCCACTCAAGCATTTCCATCACAGCACACAGCTTGGTGTCATTGCCAAATTTGCTGAAAGTGTACTCAATCCCATTGTTCATGTTGCTGACAAAGATGTTAAACAGTGCAGGTTCCAATACCAAACCCTGTGGAACAACCCTCATCACTGCTATCCACTTGGACTCCAATTTGTTGATCACAACTCTTTGAGTGTAACCGCCCAGCCAATTCCTTATCCACCGAGTGGTCCATGCATTTAATTCATGTTTCTCCAATTTAGAGACAGGGATGCAAAGCAGGAAATTGTCAAATGTTTGGACAAGTCCAGGTAGATTACATCAGTTGTTCTTCCCTTATTCTAAAGCTGAAACGTTGTCATAGAAGGCTAGAAAATTTTTCAGGCATGATTTGCCCCTAATGAAGCCATGTTGGCTAATCATCTCAGGCTTGTCAGCCAGCCCAGCCCAGCTGTTTGGATCAGCTCTTGGACAGGTAGTGGGGAGGCAATCAACTCACAGTGAAACATGAAGTAATGATCATTACAGAAAATGAATGGAGGAAAAAGAGAATATTTCTCATATGTAAATCTGATAACATCATTACATGATTAATGTTGGGTAGTTTGCTCATTTTGTTTTCTTTTAGAGATGTCAGCACTGGCAATTGGGAACCAAACAATAACAAATCAATCCTGTTGTCCCTGAGTGTAATTAGGCACTAATATTTGGAAAAGACTGATACTATGTTTTCTAGAAATAACACTATTCACTGTCATATTTTCAATACTTATTTCAAAAAAGTCAAGGACCTTAGAATGCAAAGACTGCATGTGTCAAATTGCATCTGAAACACTGAGTCTGCTGGAGAGTGGAAAACACAAGTGCACTCTTTTATCTCTTTTTAACATGGACATAACAGTTTCTTCTTCTTTAAAGCTCTCCTTGCTCTCTGAAGTTAAAATGCTTTTAACTAAGAAATATCAATAAAAACTCAATCACTGTGCACCCATTACACAGGTGTAAAACTTCAACTGACAACAGCAATGTTCGACATAGGCAACATTGTCATTAAGTATGTGCTGAAGTGTCAGGAATGAAATCTAGAAATTTAAATTACAGAAAAGCTCCAAGAGTAAGAGCAGTCAGAATGAAGTCTCTCAGAACAATGTACAAGGACAGTGGAGAGTCAAATCACTGTAATACCTATTAATAGTACCTATTCCTGCCATAAGGAAAACAAAATAGGTTACCTGATTCAAACGTATTTCATGAACAGAAAAATCATGGTGCACTGGGTAAGAAAGAAAAAAAAAGTCATCTATGTTTTGGAAGGATTTGTAGTTACAACTTCTCCTTCCAGCATTAATGTAAAAAGTCTGAAATTGGGAAGCAAAGGTCAGTATGGTAGTGCTGATTAATACACAGAAAAGTAGAAAACTGATTTCTCCACATTAAATAACTTCTCAGAAGAGAAAATGATTACTTACTACAGAAGTGTAATTGTTTTTTTCTGAGGTTTTTTTTTTAATTAAATTGAATGGGTTGCTGAGATTCCTTCAGTAACTTTAATAGTTCTACAATGAAATGATGTAGAAATTAAAACATCACTTTCTCCATCATGAGCAAAAAATAGCAGATATGAAAGAATGATGACAGTACAAGCAAACAAGCCATGTGTGCAGAAGTTAACTGTAGATTGGTGCTCAGATACATTGTTTTTAAAATCCATAATGTAGCCAGACAACACTTAATAAATTAACCATTTCCAAGCAAAAGTTTCAACCAGATATATTCCTACAGTAATAAACAGAATAATAATGAACCTTTAGTTATCCAGTGATGCAATAAAATTTAAAATAGATTTAATATTTCAGGTTTTAATTATTCCAATTTTAGACACTACTCCTTGAATGGAAAGGTAAGTTTTGGAGAACAAGTATTTTATAATACCAAAATTTCATTCTGACAACACTTTACTCACATTAAAATATTCAAAACCAAGGAAACAGTCAGATTATTGAACATGATTTTAACTAGATTCCATGAGGTTCATGTAAAGAAAAAAATACATATTTTTACAAAAATCTATAATGCATTAAATAAATTCATTTTACAGGTAAAGTTCTAGATCCTTATGTGTCTACAGCTAAAATGTGTCATGCCCCACATGGTTATAACTCTGTAATACTGAGCCTACCTATTTAATTACCTGACAAAAAATTACTTGCCTTGCACTAATGGGAGCTTTTTAAGGTTTATTGTTCATACACATATTACACTGCTAATGCACATGAACCTCATGGGAGAGAGCTTAGAGATTTGAGGTTAGAAGTATCCTTTCTGTGCACACATACACACACCAGTTCTGCATCTTTAAAGGAAAAAGACTCACAGGGGCTCACAGTAACCACACTTCATTTCCTCACTGACCCCAAGCTTGGAGCCATGCAAGGCTATAAAGCAGGGGTGGATACTGGATTAGCTATGCAATATAAATAAAAACATAACCAAAGAACTCAAAAAACCCCACTTGCTCTTCTTTAACTCAGTTGTTAGGTAGCTGACACGCTTAGTGCATTGAGGGCCAAGCTTAGAGGAATTTAGTCAGTGAATTCTTCTGGGTCCATTCACTGAAGATGACAAAAGGAAACTTGGTTTTGATGATCCTTGTGGACCTTCTCCTAAGTGCAACAGAAGAGTAGCTTTTGACTAGGTTTGCCTCAGCTGGTGGGAAAGAACATCTCCAAATTGGAAGCTATTGCATTCTTCAACCAATTTGACACTTTCTCACCTTTCTAGGAAAGGTGAGGAAATCTGTAGGGTCTTGTCTTGGCTAATTTCTCCTACAGCAGCTGACACAGTTGGGGCTTTCCAGAACCCCTGTTTTTCCTTGCCATTTTGCTGAAGGCTCATCTCAGCTGGGCTGCAGGGGTTGGGAGCCAGTCTGCAGGTTTTTTTTTCACTGCAGTCATCATGCAGGTAAGCGCAAAAGCTGAAGCTTATCAAAGCTAAACTAGTCCCCAGATATATTCCTTCCTTTTTTTTTTTTCTTTTTTTTTTTTCCTCAAAAGACTCATTGTGCTTCCATTACTTTCAGGGAGGAATACAGAGAGTTCTCTTGTGACTAATTTCAGCTCTATAAAATTGGCTCAATTACCACAAAGTGCCATAAAAGAGAGTGGAAAATGTGTCTGTATTCAAAGGCATTTAGTTCAAATCCTACTGACGTTCTGTTTTTCATTTAGAAATGCTATAACCCCTTCATCAATTACATTGCCAGTTCTACATTTTTAAAGCAAGAAGTGGATAGGCAGAAGAAAGAACCCCCCTCCCCAAAGAAAAATCTGACTTCTTGATCACATTTAGTAACCACATCTTCAGCTGTAATCCCCAGAAAATTCTCTCACTATTGTCAGTGCTATTTGAAGATAAATATGGGCTGTGAAGGAGGTGGGGTTTTTTCAAACTGAGGGATTTAGTCTCCATTAGCTATCTCTGACCTCCAGATACAAGACAGGAATATGCCAGGGAACATTTATACCACTACAGAAGTTTTTAAAAATATTTTTGCGCTAGTTTTGTTGCAAAACATTCTTGCATTTGGAACACTCAATACAGCAGACCAGGAGCGCACAATTGGTTCACAGTCAGAGGGAAGAGCTTCCTTCATAAGGACAACAGGACTTGGCTTGTTATGAACCAGATAGCTACAAAATATTTTTGACCAGGAAGTTAGAACAGAAAGAAAGCGCTCAAAATCTTCTGATTAAAATAAATTGCAAAAAAACAAATTGCCTTAAAATTTGGTGTCATTGACTTTTAAAAAGTTTCTATTCTAGCTCAAGTAAAGTTCTAGAGACTGATTATAAAAACAATGAGAATAAGATGATGACACAATGTCAACTTTAGAGTAATAATTGCACTGCTATAATAATCTGTTTAATTGTTGTTTATTGTAATTAAAATCTCATGGCACACCACAGTTGCAATTTTCTTTTCTATGTCAGCAAGGTTTCCTTTTATAGAACAGTTTGCCCAAAGCAACCAGCGATGTTACAAGACAGACATTAATCAAAGGACCTTTACAAAGCTACACCTGATATCCTTGAGGCAAAATGTTTGCCAAAACACAAACTCCACATAAATAAGAGCATGGTGGATATGGAGACATTGTTATGCTTGAAAGCAAACATTTTACAATTAATTTTTAAATATCTATTATATGAAGGAATATTCATGAACCAATATTACCCATTTAATGACCAAAACACCTCTCAGTGAGGAGACTGACAGCTAATTATAATTAACAAGACCAATAATTTTCCCATATCCATTTTCCAGATGTTAATGTAAACTAGATTGACAACACAGATAGACATAACAAAGGAGTCTAAGAGAATTCATTTGCACCTGCTCAATACCAAAACATCACAGAGGTCAGCAGAAAATTCAGAGTTAATTTTAAGATTTTGATATATTGAAATGACATCTGGCCTCAGTGAGGAACACTGAGGGCAAACTCAATGAAAATGTATACCACCAAAGAAATCTGGATTTTAAAAAAAAAAAAAAAAAGAAAACCCTAAAGATAATTAATATTACTTTTACATAGTGCATCAGTAAGGCTGAAGCTTAATGTGAAATAAACACTTGAGTCAAGTTAATCTGATGCTAAGATGATTGGGCAATTTATTACAGCTTAGGAAGGACATTGCCACCAGAACAGGAAATAAAGGTTTTAAAACTTAGGGTAATTATTTTCAATCAGAGCTGCTTTCAAGGTCAAATGTTTAATACTAGCCATTATTTTCTTGCTGCTAACTTTGGCAGGCGTTTCACATGTCTCACCCATAAATAATTAAAGAAGTAACTGCTGTATCAGCTTAACCTTTGGAGAAAAACTTGTGTCCAAGGTAAAGATTTTATTCGTTTTTTAGTTTCCCCAAAAGACAGCAATATAGTTTATCTGGCCTAACAAATACTGCCTACTGCTTTTTAATTCAACAATATAAACATTTCCTAATAAGCTTTCTTTGTGATTTATTTTCCATTTGGACTGTACTCAGCTACTTCAGCAAATTGAGACAAATAACAAACCCAAAAGCTCTCTTTAAATGCAACTCGCTAACACAAAAGAAATTAAATGGAATTTAAGTTGCTGGCAGGCTAGGATGAAGTGATATTTGATGGGGGGAGGGGGTATCTACTAATAGTGTAACTATATGAAATGAAGCAAGTGTGAAGAGAGTGAAAGTATGAGGGTTTTTTCAGTTTGTTCATTTTTATACAAAGGTCTGCATCTAGTAATGCCTTTATATTAACCAGATATTTATATAAGACTGTATGCCATAGACTGTAATGTTGACGCCAAAGAGGACCAAAAGTAAGTGAGGGAAATAAGTAGGTTATAATACACTGTTGCATTGAATTCTGAAATGAAAATTACTTGTTGAGCATCAGCATTTTGCATTAGGGTGTCGATGTCCTCTGTATTATTCATATTTGGGTTTTCAGATCACAAAGTAAAGATTCTATACAACTAAGTATATTCATTCTGATTCAGAAATGTTGAAGTACATGATTTGCACACTCTTCAAAGCAAAATAAGAGAATAATAAGATTTTTACATGTGTGTTCTAACATTAAGCAAACTTCTAATTTTATTTTTTTTTTTGTGAGTCTGCTTGTATTCAAATCAAGCTTTTTTGCAGAGATACATGTAATTTGGGGAGATAACCAAAGAATCAATATTTTTAAAGTGCTTAAACAGAAGTTGAGGTAGATTTTTACACATCAAACTTCAGTAAAAAGAAGTTATAAATAGAAAGGGAGCTTTGTAAATAATGACAAGTCATCTGAAATTAGAAGACATTATCTAGTACAATAAGGCTTAAAAAAGAAAAGGAAAAAATGTAGGTATCCTCTTTTCATTGTTGAAAATATATGGTATTTAAAGACAAGGACAAATTCTGTGAAGTCAAATATCTGCATCCCATTGGAAATTGTTTGTGAAAATTTTGCACAGTAGTATTTTAACAGAGGCCCTGAGTCAGCAATACAAGTAAGCAATTGCCTAGTTTAGATGCCTGTATTTCTTATTTAAAGGTAAGAAAAGCCCTTAGCTTAAAAATTCTACTCAATCTGTTTGCTTTTGTTCATTTTATATTTACCCAGATTTTTTTTAAAATCTGTTATTATACACACAAAATGGATGTCTAAAGTCTCTTTGTATTAACTTGAGTCCTCATTATTGTCCAATGTTTCTGAATTTCAGCATTTCTTGATGAACTATGTTTAATACATTTATGTGAGATTCAGCTACTCGTTATGCAACTATATCACTGCCTACAACAAGAAAGAAGACTAAGAATAAATGCCAAGCTGCACAAATTTCTTGCTTGATTGCCCTCTGCTAAAAGTAAGCCAGAAAAGTTGCTAAAACTTTTCTCTTGGCTGTGATCACAAATGAACGATGTTCACACTTACAGACATTCTAATGGTGGTAATAGCTTTTCTGCTGCACTATAGTAGTCAGTTCTTATTAGCTATTAAACCAATTACTGAGGATTGACTTTTGAAAACCAACTCTTGTACATGCTACTCTAAAACTAAATGCCTACTGGTTCACATTACAGCAACCATTGGGGAATATATGTTGGCATACCACTGTCTAGATTTATAAAAGGAACCTCACATCAACATAGTGTCTGTTGAGTAATTCTGTAGGATGCATTACAGTTCCAGTCATCAGAACAGGGTCAAATGCAGAAACTTATTTTCACATCTTACCTCTCTGGGATATAA
This sequence comes from Laterallus jamaicensis coturniculus, assembly GCA_022605575.1. Taxonomy (NCBI): domain Eukaryota; kingdom Metazoa; phylum Chordata; class Aves; order Gruiformes; family Rallidae; genus Laterallus; species Laterallus jamaicensis. The sequence continues at coordinate 2,407,340 of JAKCOX010000062.1, forward strand.
TAATTTAGAGAGCAGCTTGCTTTGCCCCAGGAAAAAAAAAAAGTCACGCTCAGTTTTCCATATGTCATTCCCTAAAACAGTTTTTTTAATTTAAAATGAAGTCCTCAAATTAAACTGAAATGTGTATTTTGGTAACAATGTCTATAAGGATGTGGGGTCCCTAGAGAAACTATTCCCACATGAAAGACCTGAAGCTTTTCTTCAAATCCTTTAGAATTGCTCATCAACCTGAAAGCACGTAAGATTTTCATCTTTCAAGACTGGCACAATGCAGTGGCAAAAAATGCTAAAACACTTAATGGAGTGGTAATTTGCTGTTGGGGAATTGATAGTCACAGCTTAGGTATAGGTACATCTTTGTTATCTTTTTCAGTAGCACCAAATAATCATGGACTTGAAAGCACAAATTAGCCAGTGTGAACAGCCAGCAGAAGACCTTGAAATCTCATGATAAAACATGGTATCTCAGTAGACTGAAAAGACAGCCCTTAGCTCTACAATGCACCTCTTCATTCTTCAGGCAAACCCAGTGCTTTGAAATACAGGATCCCAGGAGGCCCTATAATGATCTATTTGTGATGGCCCACCAAAATAGAAACTACCTGCTTCAGCATGTAGGTAAAGCAATACAAATCTTCTTGGCTTTTCCTTGCTCACTAGTTTCAGGCTTTCCTATTGTTTCAACTCTGCTAGGAAACCACATGCTGCACAGATGTAAACAACTGGGTACCAGATAACACCAAATTCCACATCAATGTCAGAAACCTGCATCTTTATGTACTTGGACAGATGATTTACTTGGTCATAAATATACTTAATAACTTCAGTTGATGGTAGAGGGAGACCAGAAAGGAAGGCTGAACTCAGTGTTTTAACTTTTGAGTTAACATTAGATTTTAGAAAAAACTTATCTGTGAAGAGATAAACCTTAGTTATAGGCCTGTCGTTAGTCCCACCTTGCAATGGCACCTCTCCAGTTAATCAGAAGGGAAATCATTTTGTCAGTGCCTTCCAATTTCAAACTTCTTTATTTTGCTTAATCCCGGATGTCATATCTTTCCAGTGCCATGGAAGAACAGAATATTTTTACATCATATTTTAGCAGATGGAATCCATTCCAGCCAAATTTATCACTGCCAGATGGCTGACCCGTATTTACTGATGAAAAGTTAGACACAGAGGTAAACTTTAGTCAGTTAAAACATCCCAATTTTCTGCATGAAAATGGCAGGGTAACTCTTTCCTCATCATTTTCCCCAGGACCAAAAGATCGTCAGCTTCCACGAGGTCAGTATGTAGCAATAAATCAATGGATCTTCATGTGAGATAGTAGCTTTCTTAGTTGAAAAAGAAAAAACTCTGGAGCCAGTAAGCTTACCTGAAATGAAAATTGCAGTATTCAAATGAAGATTAAGACCATCAACATCTTACCAAATATTTAATAAATAAATAAATTAACCTAGGCTTCTGTACTAGATATAAGGGCTTTGATTTCATTCCAGAGCAATTCTATACCATGTTCTGTATATAACTATTTAGTCGTTGGGTTCTGCTTTTGAAAGTGGTGTTAAATGGTCCATACAAAGAGATTTAGAGAAGTAGAAAGAAAAGACGCAATGAAGGATAGATCCCAGGAAAGTAGGTAACCCTGAGCTGATGAACTGTGGACCTGAATTAGGCAGCAACCATGAACTCTGAGATGTGATTCTGCAAACAATTTGTAAACCGTGTTGTATAAGGCAATGTTGTGTTTCAGTTCCCTAAAATGACTCTGTCTGAAAAATAAACCAACAACAAAAATGATGTAGCACCAATGCAAGCCCTATTATTCTCTCCATCTTTTGCCTGTAAAAAAGTAGGATTTTCTTTCAAAATTCTCTTCCTGTCTATGGACTACCATATACATCCTACCAGTACATCACCTATCACCTGACCCATTTCACAGAAAAATGTTGCTCAGAAAGTCATATGGTAGCTAATGTAATTTTAAAATTCTCAGCTCCTCTCCCCAGCTAATGAGGGCAAATGCACACAGTGTAATTACTTGTTTACTGTAGTTTTTCATTAATGCATTTTAAATGACAGCATAAATTTTTCTTCCAGAATAAAACTGGAATCCAATGGTTCAATTCCCAGTTTGTCAAAATGTGTTCATATATTGGAAAGGACTAAAATTTAGGTGGGAGAGGGGTGTGGGGGGTGGCTAAATCTTCATGCTTCTGCAATAATACAGTTACTAGCTAGCTGTCTGAGAGAAAAGAAGTTTCCTCTGAAGTCATGACATTTAATAGCTATCCACTGGCTGGTTTTCTTACATCTTTTCTTGGAATATCTGCCACTGGACCCTGGAACAATATACCAGCCTAGCGGGACTAACACAATGTGAAACTTCAGTATATTACATGTGGATTAAAGTCAGAGCATGATCTTCTAAATCACGTGGTATGCAGATAGGAGAAAGCACTGTGAGCATTTCCCGAGAATTATATACCTTTTTCAGAAGAGTTGAGTAACTCCCCTGTCAGAAAAAGAATATAAATTAGGATCAAACTACTGATCTACGAGGACTGTTTCTACCTTCGAATTACAAGATCAGAAACAACATGCAGTGTTATATACAAAATATATGTAAGAAACATCTATATCATCTTTATGGAAATATATGTATTTTACCTTCAGTGGCAAAAAACCAAATATAACACAACAGGGACAGTAAATGAAACATAGTACAAATTAAAAGGCCTTCTTAGTTTCCAGCATCTTTAACATTTAGCCACCAGTTTAAAACATCTCTCCCTTAGTTTTCTTTGGATGAATTTTAGCCATACTTTCTTCTACAAAATGCCAGATATGTGAAATCTACGAGTAAAGACAGCCATAACTCCATATAAAGACATGTTTTAGGCAATATATGACAGAAGAAACTGAAAGGGCTGCCAATTATGGAAAATGTACTTACTTTTGTATCTGCAAAGATGAGTTTCCAAGAATGTTGGAGGCAAAAGTTTACCCAAAAAACTCCTGCCTCTGTTTCCCATGTTCCTTTCTCTAATGTTTCTGGTTTTAGTTCCTTTAAATACCAGGAAATTATTTTTTTATATCAGGTTATAGGCATATATGCTTCAAATTTAAGATGTATACAGGCAAAAGGTAAAGGTGATACTTTCAGATCTATTGATAAAAATACAGATGCAGTTAGAGATGCAGACCACTATAGAATTACAGATATTTCCCTCTTCCAGCACACATTACCACACCCAAAGCATAAAATTTACATGTATTTACTTTTTGTATGTGGGACACCAGGATGGAAATCAACTTTATTTTGTTGTAGTCTTCAATAAAGTTTTCATTTCATTTCTTTCTCCCCTGTTTACCCTCACACTGGAACCAAGTTCTGAATCTTCAGCACCTCAATCAGACTGGTATGGATTAATGTGCAGGATTAACTCAATTCCTTGGGAAATTTCCAGGAAGAGAATGCATCAAATAGGGCAGGAGATTAGAGCAAGGTACACGGCACATGGACACTGCCCTTCCTCCCGATCTATGGCCACAGATGACACCTTGATTACTAGCTCTAGTTGTCAGCAAATAAAGGAAATAACATATTTTGTAAAAGCTGCAAATATCTCTTATAATAAATAGTATTAGATTACCTACACAGAACATCATATGGCATAATATATTTTCCCCTATTAAGTTTCCAGGTTAAATCTGAAAGTTTATATCTGATTTGTATCAATATTCAATTTCATTTTCTCAAGCACAACTGTTTTTTCACAGAATACAGCATTTCCTTCTATAGTGACATAAAGCACACGTGATCAGGCATGTTGCTTTAAAGTTCTGAATGAATGTTCTTGAGATTATTTTTCTTGTTCACTTTCCCTTGACTTTAGCAAGTACAATTAATTCAACCCCATGCTGAAAAATAAAGAATACTATAATAATAAAGTACTGGACGAATGCTAACATGGAAGCACTTCTTTACCCGTCTGATGTTGCATCATCTGTGGGTATTTCTTATCTCAGGCACAAAAAGGTTCTAACTGCCCCATAACTGTATCCATATCTGCTTAGCTGGAAGTTTCTCAACTGAGACAATGAAGAAATGGAGAGTTAAAGCATTCACCTGTGCTAAAGACAATGCTTTAATTATCAAAGAGAGATATTTCAAACCTTTCTTAAAAATGAATATGGATGCCTAGGATGGAATCAGATACTATAAAATAAGCCATCTTCATTTAATCTCTAGGCAGAGCTACACAAAAAGTTACAATCAATATTATTCAAAATGAAATGTCATGTAATAGTCTCTTTTACTTGCTGTATACAAAGCACCAAATAATAAAATGTAAGTAATAACAATGAATCTTTTTTTTTTAATGGTGTCTGTACCTGTACAAAAAAATTCAACACCCAACTTTAGCTTAGACTTTCACTAAGGAAATGACTGCTACACACAACAAATAATAGCATCTAGTTCAAGCATCAGCCTTAGGGTAATTTATTTCTTTAAAAAGTAGTTTAAGACAAAATTTCAATTTTGTTGCTTATTTTATCAGATAGCTTTTTACTACAACACTTCAATGCTCAGTGGAATACATTTTCACAGTAAAGAATCGCTAGATCAAGCCTATGTTTAACACTTACACTTTTCAAGATGCATATTTATCAAAATAAATGTTGCGATAGAATCCATTTACAAACTTTAGTAAACAATTCACTCTGGAGGGAAGGAAAATGCATGCAAAACCACATTCCTAAAATGAAGTCTGCAAGGCCAGTAAGAATTATTTCAAATTGGTTATCAAATGAGATTCTGAAAATTGTGAATTGGCTTTGCCCATAATTTTTATGTGCAGTAGTAAAGTGTATGCCTGTGCTATACAGGCAATTAATACAACAACACTGACTTGCAAGAAGTTTTCCATGCAAGCAGGCCTACACATTTTATTTTAGTACTCAATCCACACGTTTCCACAGTCTCATTTTCTCCCTTCTATTGAGGAACATGTGCGCAAAATCTATTTTTCCAGCAAAATAAAAAGCTACCTTCTTCACACAGTAGCCGGAGCCCTACAGTTCCTCTTTCTCCCTTTTAATTACTTTTTGGCTACATCTTCACTAACAAGAGCATCACTGTAAGATGTAGAATAAATTATTTGGTTCTGATAACCAGTGGTCATATCTTGTGTATTTTAGGGGCCTGTATTCTAAAGGCTCTGCTCTGGTCCTGTTTACTGACAGCCACTGACATTTGGAGTACATTATGAGAGATCCTAGAGACCATCTTTTGATTGAATTTCATGCACTAAGTATTCACAGAACATGCTCTGAAACTGGTTTATGGTGTGAAAGATCTCTCCTAAAGATGTTAGGATAACTACATTTCATGATATTCATCTCACTAGGGCATACAATGCTCCTCACATCCTTCCCCACTTCATGTTATGTCCAACGTCACCTGCTCTGGTTTAGGTGATGAGTTCCCTAGTTTCTTAACAGGAGAACCTCTTCTCTGTTGGCATCAGGCATTCACACTTCTTGCAAACTACTTGTCATCCTGAATGGCTGTTTCTCAAAGCTGAGATCAATTAGTATAGTAGCATAGCAGCCTGCCGTACTGAGTCATCATTTCCAGACATGAAGTTCATCAAGGAAAAAAAAATCAGAACTATACCATTTCTATCAGATTTTGGACTTGTTCAATTTAAATGAAAATGTCATGCTTGCTATAGGCTACTGCAGACCTATTAAAAGGCTTACAGAAGAGATAATTCACCATTAAAATCTACACGATTTTAAAGGCATTTCTACAGTTGCCTATTATATTTCTATTGAATTTTATAGGTTAAGTCCTTATTATAAAATACCACTGTGGCCTTTGTATTCTAGGCAATAAAACATAATGCACAGTGTGTGTAACTTTTGTGTTTATTGGCTTGAGAGAAACAGAACTGCTTATAGAAGTCTTTAACACAGTTTCTGCATCTTTCCTCCTACTATCCCAAAGGGCTGCTAAATTATGTTGCGTTGAAATAAAACCATGACACGCATAAATTTTCTAGCAATCTGTCACCCTGTTTCCCAGTCATCTTCTGGGATGGTCAGTTTTGCCTAGTCATTGACAGTCATAGGCTTTTGACAGTGGTTGCTAAACTGCTTCTGATTTGGGCATCCGTGTCCACTGAGGTGCTGTGTTTTTAAACAATATTCAAAATTTTAACATTAATTCTTCAACACACATGGGAACAATCCTGTTGTGTGCATTTGAGACCCTAGAGAATCCTTAAAGCATAGCAATCCAAAAATTAATCGCCTTCTCCCCTTTAACAGACGCAGCATTGAACTGTCTATATTATTACAATATATAACACAGTGCTGAAGATCTGCCTGGATTCATTAGACTAGCATCTTTTTGATTGTCAGACAAAAAAGAAAGTTAAAGCCCTATCTGCCAACAGCAGAATAACTCAATCTGAATAATGTTCACAGATTTTGTCACGTTTTTTCTTCTAAGAAGGAGAAAGGATGTAAACAGGTAAAAATAAGGATATTTTCTGTCAAGAATATAAACACTGATTCACATTTCCAAAAGTAACATGTGGTGGAGAAAAACATACAAACCTTGGGAAAAAAAGATCATGTACAAAAAGTAAATACTTCAGCACATTTTAGATAGCGTGCGTGATAAAGCTGTTTTCCTGGACAGACAGTGTGTGAAATTCTTGTCACGGTTCTTAGTCTAAATAATTTCAGTAGGTCACCATTCAGCATGTAGCCTGGAGCATAGCTCTGGCTGAAGTGCTTACCATGTTCCACTACACAGAAAATGTTTCCTCTTGTCCAGCATTTTCCCCTGATGAAGCAAAAGATTAATAGGATTAGATGCCTTCCCTTGGATCTGTTTGGCAGTTGTTCAACCTCTTTGCAGCTTGTGAATAGTTTACTGTTTTTAAAACATTTCTCCTTTCATTATTCCACCTTTCATCAGCTTTGTGTCTCCAGGTGACCCTCCCCCTTCTTTGCCCCTTAAAGAATGACATTGCTTTGAAAGCACCTGTAGATACCCTGAAGTTGTATGCCTCACATTGGCTTCTGCTTGAGGGCAAAAGTTTTAATACCCACCTACCTGAAAACTCTGTCTCTGTAAAAACATATTTCAACAGATACTCTATTTTTGCATCTTCTTGATTTCTTCCTACATCATTTCTGTTTCCTGATTAATGCATGTATGCTTGTAACAAGTCATTTTTGTAATGGTGTGCTAGAGCACCAGAAATTGTAGCACCACATTGACTTAGAAAGGACACAGAAATTTTACTGCCTATAGAAAGACATCTTCATTAAGTCTACCAATGTAAAGAACGGGCACAAATTTCTCTGGACTTTGCTACAGAGGCTGAAGACATCCCACCCATCAGCCTCACAGCCATATGAGAACAAGCCCCTAGGTAGGCTAATATTCTCTTTCTCTGAAAGCAAAGGCAGAGATAATGCCCATGGACACATATAGAATGACCCTAACTTCTAACTTGGATTAGATTTTTCTGAGACATAATTGCAGGAAAATCATCAGGCATGGGCTCCAGACTTAATCATAGATGTACTGTGCATAGACTTGCCAGACCTGTCTGGATGCAGAGAACCATTAATCCTGGTTCCTCTTGATATGTACTCTGCACCATGTATCCACAATGTGCATCCTGCAGTCTGGGCAACCAGAACCTTCACCATATCAATCAGCTCTCTTTTGGGGACATCTGATCTAAATTCTGAGATTTCTGGATCAAGCTCAGACCTCTGGCAAGACAACTGTGGAGCTTTGCCAACATTTAACTATGGTTCACACTCCCATTTCCATCCATTCACAATGACAGGGTGATTTTAGGCATTTGCATTACCCCAATTTTGTACAGATCTTGAAGGAATTCAGAAAAAAAGGTGCTGTGCCAGACAGTGCTTCACACAGTGTGAGTACTGTACAAATAACAATTAAAAATATGTTCTTGTTTCATTTGGCCATGCTGTTGTCTGTCTGAATTGGGTTTACTTAGAAGAGCTAATTGCTTCTATGCATGGGAGCATACACATACACATTTATAAAACGTAAGTTATTAAAGCTGTCTCTTCTCTCTTTGTCCTTTCTACCAACATACTGAGTGCTTCTGTGTGATCAGTGGTGTAACTGAAACCATTCCTCTGTGTGTCAATTCTCTGCTGTTGTACCTGAATCATAATGCTGTTGTAACCTTGTCTCTTTTCTCTAGTGTACCAGTAAAACTATGTTGTGGGTAAGTCCCAGAGGAAGGAAGGCTAAAATCTTCCTGGCAAATGTCTCCTTCTTGTCATGCTGGCAGGAACATTGTCTGCAAGAGGAGCTGAGATCCACAGACTCTCTGGGTGGTTTCTCCAGCTACAGACCAAAGTCCAGTTTCACACAGGCTCCCTGACATTTGGTTCAAAAGGAAAATAAAATGCTGTAAAGTTCTCACTGAAAAGAGGGTTGTAGGGTCATCAGCTAGGAAGGCCATCCAGTGGCAGGAGACGCTTGCAAGTCCCAGCACTGAGCTTGCTACCCACCATGCTGGTCAGGCAGGGCAGAAGCTGTCTTCCAGGAAAGATAGGATTTTCTGGCCCAGGGCTGTGAAGCAGCAAGTATTTTCTGTGAGGATTCAACACTTTTAAACCACCAAAGAATTTTGCGTGAGACTCAAACCAGACTTCTTCCTAGTTAGATTATGTGTAAATCTGACAACTGAGTCAGCGTGCTATGAATAGGCTGTTGGTGACAATGAGAGGAGAAGACACCTTCAGCCTATTTCCTATTACAAATACTGCAAAAACAGGTGACCTAAAACTTCTCAAACCTTGTCTCTCTATTTCAAGTCACAGAATGCAACCCATGATGGGCAGTTTCCCTGGGTATTCCTGCTGGCACCTGCACAGTTTAACCTTATGCACACATAACCCCAGTAAATCTGGTTTCTGTAGTAAGATTCACATCCATAGGATTGTTTCAGAGCCTAATTCTTGTTTGAGTTACTAATTTCAGCAATCCTTTAGATGCCTGCTTTAAAAGGCATTCACCAAGAGGGTTTGGTGAATTAGTTGATAAATATTTTATTTTTCAACAACTACATACATGGCTGAGTCTAACTGAAACTGGTGAGGTAGGAAAACACTGTGCTCTCTTCACTTGGGTGTTGTAAGAAGCTATCAACTACTGTCAGTCATCAATGGTATGAAAAGAGCAGCTTTTACAAATGACACCATTGGTCACACATGTAGAACCTTTTCCACCACTTAGCTAGGCAGGAATAGCCAGTGTTTAGCTTAGTTCCTTTATCTTCATTTGCACAAATAGCAGCCATTAGCTAAGGAGTGAATTCAATCAGCTTGTCTCCAATGGGAGATAAAGTGGAAACCATCTGCTAGTTCTTAAAAGCAATGAGGCAAATTTTATTACAATGTGATTTGGTTACTGTTGCCCTTGTTTCAGCTCATACATTGAAGGCTTTCTCTTCTGAGAAGTCTTGCCTAAATTCCAAAATGAAACTGGTCTGTCCAATGCACAGTTTGCAAATATCAGGAAAAAAGCCTGAACAAAACACAACTACTAGATACTGGCATCAGTATGAACATCCTTGTTATCTCTGCACTTTGAAATAATCCAAAGAGGTCTGGATTGGTTTATTGCAAAAGTAAATATATGGGCAGACTCATGTGCACTCTGAATTCTTATAGAAAATATTCAAATTCCTTTCCAAATCACACCCCAAATTGTTGGATGAACTTAAGTCTGTTCACTATGGTACACATACAACACCTATTAGTGGTGTATATGCTGTGATGTACACACATAATATATACGTTATACTATTATATGGTATACAGCATCTTCATTACTCTTAGGCAGATTAGTTTATGAAAGATTATCAAATTGGAAAGCATGTGGAAAATTAAATTATCTTTCACATTCAATAGCAGGCTAGAGAGTTTGGAGCTGAAGTGGTATAGCTACTTGAATGTCAAGAGGTCTAGAATTCTTTCTGCACATCAACGTGAAATAAAAATTTAGGATTATTCTTCACAGACCTATTGCCCAAAATTGCAAGTTATAAAGCAGTTTGCCAGTTGCTACCTGCTGGGAAGGACTTGTGGTGGAAGGGTAAAAGTAGATGGGCTATACTAAAGATAAACAACTGATCATAGACTTCTTATGCAAGAATTAATCACACAGGAGAGAAATATAAACCTGAACATAATGCAAAGTCTTGAAAGCTGCAACTTTGTTTTGTTAAAATTCTCTGGCATAAACAGTAAGCACACTGCTGGTGTTAAAGTGGCTTGTGGTTAGAACTAGATACTTCTTCCTCTTCTACAATTTTTATAGCAGTAGATAAGCTTAAGCCTAAGATCAAACATTTCATTTGTTTCACCTACTTTATTCTCCCTGTCAAACTTGGGAGGAAATTAAAAAATGCTTTTGTAATAAACTCACTGAGCACAACAGCTGTTCATTCTCCTTTCTGAGTGACATGCTTGTATTAGATCATGATCAGTTCTTATTTTTGACAGTGATACTACTGTGGTAGGAAGCATCTCTACCTATTTGGAAATTCTGTCCTAGCAATACCAGCAAAGAAAGAAATTTCAAACTCCTGTCTGCTGCCTCTATTGTAATGTTATGACATTCAGATTTATGGGAACTGTCTGAACTTCTATAACAGTAATTAGCTGGAAGTCATAGGGGGGATCTCCTTCTGCTTTCTTTTCAATGCATGTATGATGTAAGTAATTGCTGGCTTGGGTCAAGTCCTCTTGAGAACTTAGTTCTAAACTTGATTTAAATTTTACACCATAGTATTACCTTTTCCCTATCTTACCAGTTGAGAGGTTAAAAACTAATAAAAGTCTACTGAAAAAAAAATGGAGTTAACTTAAGAAGCTTAAGAAGTTATTTAATAGTAATGGAACACTTCCAGCATTTTTTCTGGACCAAGGAAAAATAAGGGAAATGCAGTTACATTTATTAGACTGAGTCAACTCTATGTGGGATTTTAAATAATATAGAGATGCCTATATGAATATAAAAAATGAAAACTGCAATTTTCTTCATAGGAAGAGAATCTCTTAGGTAAATACCTAAGCGGTTTGGGGGGAGTAGCTTATAGAATAAAACATGTCAGGGCCAAAATAAGCATCTCCCGTAATAAAAAGTAAAATGGCATCTGTTTTATAGCTGAAAATATGGATCCAATACACTGTCGGCAAAATGTTGAATATCTGTAAAATATGGGTGGTAGAATATGCTTGTAATTTAAATATGGATTAACAAAGAACACAAGCTTTGTATTTTTATAGAGCAATTTGATATTTTCAATAATCAAAGCAGATCACTTACAGCAGTCTCAATCTAGGCAGTGAAATTGCTATTTCACTCAAGAAGACACCAAATGGCTTTGTTTTGTTTTCCTTCTCTTTTTTTTTTTAAATTTTATGAGGCAGGATGGACAAAAAAAGGAGGCACACTTATAAGGCTGAGTGAAAAGAGGAACAAAGAATAAAGTTTTAGTCATTCAAAACAATGAAATTAGAGGAAGTTAATTTTATGCAAAGCAAGAATTCGACACAAGGCCACTAAGAACAAATAAAGTGGTGAATGTATATTTTAAGATTCCAGGTTAGCATATTTTGGAACACTCTACCCCATGGGAGAAATTGGATGCTTAATAATTTTAGTAATCTATAACTAGATGGTGCATGTAGGGCAAAAAGATCTCAATAATGTCTATGGAGCCAGAACTCTCTTCAGGTTTCAAGTTTAAATAAACCATTCTAGGCAACCATCTGTAGAAAAAAAGGAGCTGTTACAGAGAATTGCATTACCGTATCTACCTGATGTTGTAACAATACCAAGTATCTTTCAATAACTACTTGTCTGGAATAGCTTTTCCTCCCTCACTAATGAAAAAAAAATCTAAGTTGAGCTAAAATACTTCATTGACTTCTTCAATCTTTCATTCTCACTGACAAATATTTGTCTTACATTGTGTGCTGTTGTGCCATAAAGGTTATGGATCATCTGTAAGGATGTGGAGTGTAGCAAGGGACTAATGTTTCCCATTCTGTGTTTCTGATATAGCTCCTCTACAAGAATAGACTCTAACTTCAGATCTTTCCACACCTAAGTACTCCACATATTATGAATTCATTTTAAGTCAGTGTTTATTGCACATATTTTCAATGATTTCAGACCTTTCTTAACACACAGGTTCCATTACAAGTATTTTGGTTTTTTGAAAGGGAATCGTGAGATCAAAATTAAAGAGGAAATGCTTCTAAGAAAAGTAGTCATGAAGGATACTCTGTACACCTAACTTTATTTTAGTAGAACAATACATTTCCACTTGCCTTCTGTGCTTCTGTAGTTTATACTTAGATACTTTTGCCATTTTTTCAAACCCATTGCATTTCTCAGTACCACCAGACTGGAGACATAAGCTCCATTTAATACAGCTAAGCCCATCACTCTACTAAATTCCAGTTTCAACAGTATTTTGTTTTGCAGCTACTTCAGACGAGGTTATTAGAGAGAAAAACAGGAGCAGGGCAAGACTGACTTCCGCCTGGAGACCACACATGGACCTTCTGTCTGTTTCCAAGATACCTCTTTACCTGCTAACAGTTTATTGAATATCCCCAACCCAGAGGTCATTGGGCTAGCTAAGAACTATTTTAGAAGTCAAAATTAGAATTTCTGGAGTTGTATATAAGGAATAACCAAGTAATATGTAACAACTGTGAGGAATTCAAGTAGTCACAATGAAAACACTGGGTTATGGCTATTTAAACAGCAGCCTAAATTAAGGTAAATCGAAACTGAATTGTCATAGATCCATAGGACTAAACAGCACCTCAAAAAGTCAGATAATCCTTTGAGATACAAAGATGTAGGATTGCTCTATCCTAGCCAAACCCAGGACAGTTATGCATGTCTCATGTAAGGAAGATACTTGCCTAAGACACCCCAAGGATATTTCTTAAATTGTTACAGTAATGTCAGTTTATTTTCCTTAGTTACTAAAATCTAAAACCAGGAGATGATAATCTTGCTGTTACCATTCAGAACAAAACCTTGTTCTAAATTTTTGAAACAGCAACAGCCTGTTTCACTCTACAGGGAAGGAAATCTTTCCCCTTGCTGTCAAACAGCTGCCACAAAACCACTTTGCAGAAGCTTTGCAGGAGTTTAAGGAAACATCACTTAAATGCAGATGAAGGCTCAAAGAGAACATGAGGTGAAGTGAGCAAAATATTTTGAAGCAGCAGATCTCGTGTCCTTGCTGGAATCATACACCACTTAAACACTATTCTCTTCCAGCCTCTCAACTACCTCTCCAAGAAGAAAATACCTATTGCTTGAATGAGCAAACAGGATTTCTCTTCTGAGCAATGGCATTTTTAAAATGTGAGAATGTAGGAGCTATCTAAGATATAATCATTCTTAAAATTAATCCTTAACACCTACATCTGAAACCTGTTATTCAATCCATCTTTCATTAAAATATACTGATGATATATGCAAAGAAACATTAAAACAGGTGTTTCTATGTATTTGAATACCAAATATCTAAAATTGTACAAATTAATTTTCCTGAAATGGCAATTCTTTTTGTATAATATGTTACTACAACTGTCTATCTAAGCAGAGAAGCTTCAGGTGAGATTCATTAGAGAGGTAAATCCAAACCATTCACACCAGGCTCTTTGTAAAGGCAGTTAATCAACTCATACCTCATTTGGTATTTTGTGACTGTCATACAAAAATCAAGCTGCTGCTGACATAATCAGCATTTTGCTATTTGTAAACAGAATAGCCTGTTGCATTTTAACATTAATTGAAGTTCCTTCCTGCTGAAAGCCAGGCATTTTATGGAAGGACTGCATCTATAAAGTAATAGAATAAGGGTAATTTTTAATTGGTGTCAAACAGAAAGTCATTTGGCTATCAGAAAAGCATGATATGAGAAAGTTACCAATTGTGCTGTTACAATATATGCAATCTGCATGTTTTATCATGACAAAACCATGAAATTCTAATGCTAACATAGAGGTCATTTCTAGTATGTCTAATGCTTCTGTCATTACACAAAGAATTAAAATTGGTTTTACGTTATTCTGAAGTAGTTTCACTTATGAGAATCTATGCTTGAATATATTCCACAGAAAACTTTAAATACTCAATTTTCAAGGACATCAACTTTGCAAAGAAGCATGACATCATACTCATTTTTTATCATTTATCCAGGAAAGAAAATAGATGTGTCATAAAACCAACTTCGTAAGATCTTTGCCCCTGAAAATCTGCTACTGAACATGACAGGGATGGGGGGAACTTTGTACAAGGCAAATACCATCCAGGTTAACAACAGCTAATTAGGTCAGTAGAAATTCTCGTATCTTTAAAGTACATCCCAGTTAATGGTCTTCAAATTCTTTTGACTCATGTTAACTGTTATTTCAATTTAGCAAATAAGGCCTTGATGCTCCCAGGCTGTAAATTTGTAAGCACTGCCCCATGTGTAGCACTGTGACTGAAGTACAGTCCGTGCGTATTTACAGGATCTCAGCCTTATGTGAATCACTACTGCCAGAAACCACTTCAAAAAGTTGATTCACTTAGTGCTTGAGAGTTCCTCATTTACTTGTTGCTGAACTTTTGAAATGAGGTTAAGTTATGATACGTTTAAGTATAAAAAAGATCCTGGGAAGAAAACCACTGTGTTTACTGGAAACAAAACAAAAAGCTTTTTAATAAGTATTTAGGAAGTTTCTTTTCCCCAAACAGCACAAGTGAAATTAAACAATCCTCCCAAGAAAAGATCTGCCGTCACAGGTATCTTTGTATTACTGCAAAGTCTCTGTGAGCCTTTTCAAGTGTGCAGTGAACAGATGGAGATTGTTACAAGCTTTTCAAACCAGTGTTTACTGCAAACTTTCAGGCAATCTGTCATGGTTTTTGTATTCCCAGGGACTTTTTTAAGTTCTTGAAAAGGGACCAAAATCATAAATGGTCCTTACTAATTCACGTCTTCCTAATTCACAAGAAAACTTTCATACTCAGGATCAAAAACATGTTTAAAAAGGTGAAGGAAATCATATGGTCTTCTCAAACACATCAAATCACTTTTGAAGATGGAGCTATATTCATTGTTGTGTTTAGAGAAAGCAGATTTTTTTTTAAAAGACTGGTTGTCTTTTTAGACAACAAGGCATATTTTTTCTTCTAATTAGTGACAAGACTTGTTGAATGAAGCAGTTGAGTAATATGCAAAACTACAAGCTTGGTTCCCTGCTGTTCAGTCAATGAGAGTGTTCTCTGAACCAGCTGAGACCTGCATTAGTTTCAAATTGTCCAAGCTAGGGAGTAAAAATTGTTGCGCCCTTATTACCAATAAACTCATTTTACCTCTACCTAAGCTTTAATGCAGGGCTAGACTGTAGCTCCTCATCTACATATCAATGCAATTTTTCCCCAGACATTTTTCATAGTGACAAACAAGCAAGAAATTAAATATGTCCCTCGGAGGCACTCATGGAAGTGTGTATTTTTCTAATCCTTGTTATTTCCTATAAATAATAACTGCTACTTTTTTCTTTTTAATAATATTTTTTAAAATCCCTTTAGAAATTACATCACTTCACATTTTCAACTTTTATACAGTCAGAACATGAGTCAAAACTCAGAAAAGTTGTGTGTGATCACTTAAAAATAAGAACGAGCAAAATATAGCTTAAATTTGTGTTCGAATGACAGTTGCAAAATTCTTGAATTCTTTTTCTCCAAATGATTGCCTTAATGAATCATTACATCTGTCAGCACCCGATGCCATGGTAAATTGCTGACAGTCAACAATGACAATTCTAGAGAACACTGTCACAGGGTTTTCTACTCTTGATAACATCATCATTGATATCCCCAGTTGTCTCTTGTACCTGAAAGGAGAAAAGGGTCATCAAATGAATATTTTCATTTGTCTAACCAGCAACAAACAGGGACCATCTAATGGCAAGGGCGCTCTGACAGATCATTTAAAAAATCACAGTTGGTACATCATAACCCATAAAAACAACAAGCACACTTGAGTCCAGTCTTTTCAAATGACAGAATGTTTTGACAAATGAAAGCAAAATCCACAATAATATGTTATTAGCATCTGTGTATTATTTACAGCCAGAAAAACATTTATGCACTTAGGATCTATATGGTGTTTTACGTATCAGTAAGCCGGGGGGGGCGGGGGAGGAGGTGGTGTTATTTTTTCATATTTACACAATCATTTAAAAAAACTCTAACCTATTGCTTTTTTGTCATCAGACTCTATCTTATACCACCCAAGGACCACCCAATCTGGTTTATGAAGCTGCAAAACAAAAGTAGTGCCAGCTCACACACTGAGCAGGTGATGAAAGTCAAACTTCCTCATCAATTATTTCTAATGCTCATGGGAATACAGTGGGCTTTGTTGCCAGTGACAGAATGTAGTCTGGGCAAATCTGTCCTACTGGCCCAAGGGTAAACTCCCTATAATAGCCAAGCAACCAAAAACATAAGGAAACAGCATGTGTGGTCTTGACAGTCTTTCAACTCACTAGTCCCAAAAGGCTAAGTGATTGACTACTCGAAGTCTTTGAATTTCCCAGATAATTCAACATGAGTGATGCAGCTCAGCCTTAGAAGTCATACCAATTCATCCTAGGATCATCCTGATTCATAACAAGTATCCAGAGTGATCTTGCACAGGGACAACATGACTCGAGTATGAGGAGCAGTGATAACTGTCCAGCAAGGCCTGCAGAGCTCATTTCAAAAATTTGCTTTTCCATGGGATCAATAAAAATCACTAATAACATATTAAGTGATACAGTAAATTGATAGAATTCATATTTTAATGTGCAACTTTTACAGGTCTAGAAGCAATAATCCAGCCAGCATGTAAAGGTCAGGGAAAAGCTTGGCAGCCTGCTGGTATTTTAGTTGGCATTGCGCTGTAAGCTGATTTGAAACTTCAGTGAAACTACTTTGCTACCCGAAGCATGTGAACCTATCCAGAAATCATTTCAAAAATCAACCATCTGCAGATTTTGCAGCTATGAGAACACTACAGGCATCTGAGGATTTCTATTGTTCAATAATGATCAGCATGACACATTTCAAATGGATACTTCTTTTAAAAATGGTAAGATCACAAGTAGGGTTAAAGCTATCAAATATCTGCTGTCCCACAAGGTTATTAGACTATTACAGCCATTTGGTTACTAAAGAGTCTTTCCCGAACCCTAGGAGCTGAGGTCCACAAAATTATCAGGTGCCTGACCAAATAAAACCCCTCTCCCCAGATGCATAAGAGAGTTTTCCTGAAATGGTTGGACTGAAGCTGCCTCTGCAGGCTGGTAACACCGCAGAGATGCTGCAGAAGCTCACTGGTGACTGCTCTTGCTGGCAGAAGCATCAGAGCATTACGGTGCCTACAAGCACTCAGCACAACAGACAGGAAGTCCAATGAATGCGGAGAGTTTCAGCCCAGGCGTCTTGGAGAATAAATAGGCATTCCACACGTGCCTGTCCACAACTGCGTGTGTATCCATAATTCATGGAATGATGCATAGCTTTAGCTGTCAGCTGTGGTACTGACTGTTTCTTCTGAGCATCATTTTAAGGACAGTGGCAGTTTGTTCATCTAAGTAATTTGTTTATTATAAAGTCCTTTCTGATGGGATCTGTTTACCAGGCAACACTCTAGTCAGAATGGAGCAACAAATCTTCTCCACAGAGCAGCCATAAAGGGAACTATTATAAAGAATATTTAAGAGTTAGGCATTGACAAAGAAAGGAATATAATAGGGATCTAATTTAATGTATATTTTAACACAGTAATAAAAAGTCACCTGGCTCTCGCCATCAAAGACTCAATAAAGAAGGGGGAAAAATCACTTCTCAGTGTTCTGCATAACCATGTTCTTCTATTTTTTCATCATTCTACAGTTTAGTCTTTATTTTCAGGTATCACGTGATGATTCATGGAAACAGAGTGCCCACAAAAGGCCCACAGAGAAGTTAGGAAAGAAGTTTTCTACTTGCTGTTTAGGAAAATCAATATGCTTATCCTGCAAAAATATTCTCCATCAAAAGGTAGTAGACACACCTGCACTAGTCCAACTTTGAAACTGTTTATTTAACAAAAACAATGTCCTATTTCTGCCTAGAGAAAATAAATAAAGGAATATAACAGCAGCTCCCATGAAAGCCTCCCATGCATTCAATATTTACAGGAAAGATCACGACTAGGAAAGCATAAAGCTGTTCTGGAATCACAGAACATATGTGTTACATGTAAACTGCATGAAATTCAACAAGGCCAAGTGTAAGGTCCTGTACATGGGTCAGGATAACCCCAAGCACAACTACAGACTGGGCAGAGAATGGATTGGGAGCAGCCCTGAGGAGAAGGCCTTGGGGGGTGTTGACTGATGTAAAGTTCAACATCAGCTGGCAGTGTGTACTTGCAGCCCAGAAATCCTACTGTATCCTGGGCTGCATCAAAAATACCAATTCGAGAGAGGTGATTCTGCTCCTCTGCTCTGTTCTGGTGAGACCCTACCTGAAGTACTGTGTCTAGGTCTGGGTTCCCCAGTACAAGAAAGGTATTGAGCTGCTGGAATGAGTCCAGAGGAGGTCCATGAAGATGATCAGAGGGCTGGAGCACCTCTCCTCTGAAGACAGGCTGAGAAAGTTGGACTTGTTCAGCCTGGAGAAGAGAAGGCTCCAGGGAGACCTTATTGCACCCTTCGAGTACCTGAAGGAGACCTACAGGAAAGATGGAGAGGGACTGTTTATCATGAAGTGCAATAATAGAACAAGGGGTAATGGATTTAAACTAATAGAGGGTAGGTCTAAATTAGAAAAAGTATTCAAGGCCAGGTTGAATGGGGCTTTGAGCAACTTGGTCTAGTGGGCGGTGTCCCTGACAATGGCAAGGGGGTTGGAACTAGATGATCTTTAAAGTCCTCTGACCAAAACCACTCTGTGATTCTGTGATTCTATGAAAAGTCTTCAAAGAAGAGCAATCCTCAGAGAAGATATAAAATGTGCTTTTAGGCTTTTAATACCAGTACAGTCATACTGAGAATTTTTACTCACAACAAATGTTTGCATCCTCCTTCAACTAGGATGCAAACCATTTTTAGGAAGTCTCAGACATTTAGTGATTTTACATGTTTCTCTTCTGTTCTCATTCAGTTTCATGTTGGCTGAAATCTCTTGACTCATTTACTATTTATTGGAATAAGTCTTTATATTTACTCTATTGCTTTAAAGTTAAATGCATACACTAGTTTTACTCGGTAAAGTGATTACGAGCATTACTGTTAAGGTCAGAATATAAATAAAGAAATTGATTAAATGTCAGTTTACCTAGATTAGCTATGCCTTAAAGGATTCTTAAGAGATTGACAAAATGTTTTTATGCATCCTAAAAATAAATAGAACTGCTTTAATAGAATAGGAAAAAACCTGCACATTATGAGGTTTAAACTGAAATCTTAATTTGATTTACAAACATAAAAGAAGTAAAAAGGATGTTCAGAAAAGCTGGATAGTTGCAAATTACAAAGAACCCACTTACAAAACTGGAAAATTTAAATGATTCAGTTTGGGCTTTGACATGAAATTATTCTTGTTCTGACAAAGCCGTCTTTCCTTTGCAATATTTTTCTCCAAGGCAAAAGAGGGAGATATGAAGTAAAACAAAGTTAAATGCTGGAGAGTGTAGTCTGTGATGCAGTGTGCTAAGTCAGATCCTTTTGCATGCAAAAATCAAGCAGTCCAAGTTGGGTCACACCTCCCTTTTTAGAGTACATTTTCTACAGAATAGAAGAAAGATTGGTCACCTTCTACATATCTTTCTATGTTGAAAGAATAAGTCCACTAGAAATGGTATCTATTTAAGAATCGTGATGGAGGAGAGAGGTGATTAACACAGACAATTAACAAATCCACGGTATTTTCAAGTACACACTATTTAAGCAACATGAAAATGACACCTAACTTGATTTCAGAACTAGCCTGTTTTGCCTTAACTCTACTCATAGCTATAAAATTTATAAAGATTTTTAGACATTGTATATCCCATAATTCATATCAGGAATTGCTTACAAGGAATGAGAGAGTTAACCACAGCCAGATCATTGGGCAACAGAGCTCTGTTTATTTATGATTGCCAGTAAAAAAGGAAAAAGATCTGGAAGGGGGAATGAAGAATTGTATCCCCCATAACAATCAACACACTAATAAAACAAATAAAACTATTTAATGTATGCATTGTTTGTCAATGGATATTTATATTATTAATATTGTTTGTCTGGAATTTTTTGCAGGGACTGGGAGACAGCGCTCACCTGATCACACATGCAAAAAGACAAACTAAACACACTTCTAATTAGTAGAAATGCAGAAGTGATCAGAAAATCATAGAATGGTTTGTGTTGGAAGTAACCTCAAGGATCATCTAGTTTCAACACCTATGTCATAATGGCAGGGACACGCTCCACTAGACCAGGTTGCCCAAAACCCCATCCAACCTGGCCCCAGAGAGGGGCCATCCACAGCTTCTCTGGGCAACCTGTCCCAGAGTTTCATCACCACCTTCATGGTGAAGATTTTTTTTCCTAATGTCTAAGCTAAACATATCCTCCTTCAGTTTAGAGCCATTACCCCATGTCCAATCACTCCATGACCCTGTCCAGCTTTCCTCTAGGCCCCTTCTGGTTCTGGATATCTGCTATGAGGTCTGTCCAGAGTCTTCTCTTCTGAAAACCAGCTTGAAGAACAATAGCTGAGCAAATTCTCTAATACCTAGGACACTTCAAGGTTCTGTTTGGTAAAGGGCATTCCAAAATGGTAAAATTCAAAAATATCTTTATTGTATGAAATTAAGCATAAACACTCTGGAGAGCAACATGACATAACTAGTCAATTAGGTATACAGTGATAATCCAAGCAACCAGTTTTCCAAGTTAAAACCACTGAATAATGGAAATACCACTCAGGTTCCAAGTATCTCCACTTTTTAAAAACAGCTATATTTTATGAGCAACTAAACAGTTACACCTGTTTGTATCTCTTCCATCTGCTTAGAAAAGATATTGGCAACACCTTATACATCAGATAATAAGGCCAACCATATGAACATTATTAACTGCGTTCTTCTAAACCATTTATTTTCTTATTTGCACTATGAAAAAAAATTTAAAAACAAAAAAAAACCAAAACCAAAAAATCTCTCAAATTTGGCAGCAGTCAAAACAGTTTGTATGACAAGATGTTTTTAACACAGATATATTTACCACTGAACAGCATTAGCAAAGTCAAGTCAATCAGAGATTTGTACTAATATATGGCAGGAAAATGTGCACCGTGACCTTAGGAGAAGGAAAGTGCCCAAAAGGGGTTGTTTTCTATTAAGTTTAGAACTTAATCCCTAAATGTGCTACTCATCTGCTTGTGTAGTTCCTAAGAAGATATTCCCACTGGGACTTGTTAAACAGGTTAAAATTATTTGTATAAATTATGGTAGCAAAATCAGGCTCTTAGGGAGCAATATAATACTGATTGCTGTTTATACAGCTTTGGATATGATGAAAGGGGAAAAAAAAATCCCTTCCAAACAAGAACATAAATAAAGATCTAATGAAGATGACTTTTTTTGTGAATTCCCTACCGGGGACTCTCAGCTGCTGCACATAACGAAAGCAGCCAGGGACCACCCGAACCTAACAAAAACACATGAACGGCATGTGATTCCCATGGCAGCAAGTACCCCATTTGGGTTTTACACCAGAGATGCAGCTCATGGTGCTGTTTTCCAGCAGCAGACTTTCCCATCAGCACCTTGTCTCATTCATCTTGAGGTAGGCCTCACTGACCTACCACACAACTGCTCCCTATGGGAGCTGCTTCACATGATAGTGAAGCTGATCAAGCACAGGGTGATTCCCTTCTCCTCTTCCCTCGCACCCACTGGCCTCTGCATCTTCCCTCGCACCCAGGCTAACCCTGCAATGAGCCAGCCGAGGATCCCAAACCAAAAGGAAGGATGTTGGCTGTTTGGAATGTTATTTTTCCTGGTAGTTTACCTCTCAGAATCATTTATTTCATCTCCATGGTGCAAAAGCAGAGCTTAATTAGTTTAACAGTAGTTTTACTTAGGTTGAGCAGTAACAAGCAGCCAAATCCTTCTTGGGTTCACTTCGTTGTAGGGGTTTGCTGTAAAGCAGAGCGATGTAAAAGGATTCAGGATCAAAACCAGGAGAGAGTATGAGGTCTAGATAATATGGTTCATACTTTTCAGAGAAAAAACTGTATAAACCATGGCACGACAAAGGAGACAGTGATTTATGAGGGGCAGAGGAGGGGAAAGCAGCTGCAAACAGAAGGGACTAGGACCTTCTTAAACTAGGCTTGCCATCAGAGAAATCATACTGTGAAACCTCAATTAAATGTTTTTTTCAAGTGTTATCTTTCCATTACTTATTACAAAAATGTCATATATACTATTCTCAGCCTTTTTGTCAGGAGATTTGCTTCATGTTTCTGCATGCCCTGCACACATGAGTCAAGTGAAACACTGAGGATTTCCATTGAAAATCTGTATGCGCATAGCAGGTCTGATTGCCTGTTATCTCCTGGTCTGTTGAAAATGTTTTTCTATATTTTTCTCTATTTCCCTTTGTGCCCAAGGTGCCAAGAGCTAATAGCTTGCTGTCGATGGCATTGCTTTGCGCAAGGGCATGGTTCTGAGCTGAACAGCAAAAAATATTACAGTTACAGCACATTTTTTTTCCTGCTCTCATCACCTGGGTGGAACTCAGAGTTGCAGCTTCCACTTCACGCTAAAATTTTAACTAATATTAGAAAACAGGGGATTTTAGGATTAATAGCAGACCCACAAAGACATGTAAATAAGGACACCATTAATATATGATACAATGTTTCTGAATCTGCACTGCATACGTACCTCATTTCCGCATTGCACTTACACCTAACAAACTATTCTCCCATCGCCCACTCTCTCTACTCCTATTCCCCATATCTTTTTCTCTTGGAGAGGACTCAAGCCATACTCCATTAGGGTCCTGTCATCAGACCATATAGGAGATCAGATAGTGGTACACATCATTAAGTGCCTCAACCTGAAGCACAGACACAGCCATCAAATATTAGCAGAACTTAAGGATGTAAGTGGCCAGGGTGCATTTTGGAACATTTCTTTTTTTATACCCACCAATTCCTACAAAAGAAGCAGAACTGAAACTAGCCTGCACTTGTACTGGAAAGACAAGAAAAATAATCATATTAATCTTTCCTATGTTCGTAAGAAAATAAGCACAAGATAAGCCTAAACAGGAACACAATGTCAGACATGAAGAGAATTTTTCTTTTGGCCTGTTTATAATATGAACCTGCCTTTTAGTACTTTGATGTTCCATCATCAGTGTTTACTGATGCAGGTTTGGTTCTTAACTACCACAAGTATCTCTGATTTTTCCAGCCCTTTAAGGGTTTTTCCTAATTTTTTTTTTTTTTTTTTTAAAGCAATTCTACTTTACACCTCTCGCTAGACCAGGCTGCTCAAGGCCCCATCCAACCCTGCCTTGAACACCTCCAGGGAGGATGGCAGCCACCACTTCCCTGGGCAACCTGTTCCTGATGTTTGTCTTAGAGATAACATCATAGAAAGGCAGCTGACTATGCCAGTTGTTTTCACATAGTCTCATTCTCAAGGTGTTACAGGCAGCTTCTGAATTTTCTTTGGTTTTATGCTGCTGTTCTAGGATTTCTCAGCCCTGACAGCAGTTGACTGCTACTTCACAAGTTGTCAAATCATGCTGAAGCAATGAATAAGGCACAAAATGTCTGCAGAATTTTACACTATTGTTTTCATTATCAGGTAGCTGAAAATTAATGTACCCTTAACTGTACAAAAGACAATGAGACATAATGCTTTGCCTACTACCTAAGACTGTAAATGGGGGTATAAAACAGAGAAGTATTAGTAAGCACTAAGAAACATTATGAAGTGAAAGGTTGCCCCAAGAATGAAACACCAGGACAATTATCCCCCATATCATAAAACTGATCACATTCACTATCTGGCCTCCCATTTTTCACCTCATTCAGCTAGCTTCATAACCAATGGCATGATGAGATACCACGAGACAACCAACCTCCTTTCTCCTTCCTACACTGACTTCAGCACCCATCCAAAGCCTCACTGAGCCCATCTAATTCACTAAACCAGCCAGAAAGCATTCCAGCATATAGAAAGAAACTAAAGAGTTTCTCACTAGCTAAGCTGACTGAAACATCCTCCAAGGGCCCAGTAAGCACTAGAACTGACAAAAAACTAGTAAAAAAAAAGGAGTACTCCTAAAAAGAACAGAGTAAAAGCAAGGGGCAAGGGAGGGAGACAATTTCTGTACATGGCATTATACTGCCACATCAGTTTGGCCATCTCATGAGCCCACAGGGGATTGTTTCAGGTGCAGTTGACCCCATCTAATGGTGTCATTCTGCCACAAGGAAAAACCTCACTCCCTTTTCTCTTGTCTGCCTTTCTGTCCCACTTTCAAACATGTCCCACTCACTTGTGTTCTTCAGGTTTAAATCAGTTGATCACAACTACTAACATGACAGAAAACTACCTGTTGATTATTTTTACCCACCCGACTTCCTTTTCTGCCAGGTTGGTGAGTTGAGTCTGTGCTGACAGGGTCTGACACGTGCCTGAGCCAGCTCAGGCTGACATGCAGCTACATTAGGGCTGGCAGCAGAATGGGGAGCTGGACCTCTCCCTCACAACAGAGGTGAGCTAGATCTGTCCTGTGCCATCAATCAGGTGTCTTCTCACTGAAATGACAGTAGTGACCAGAAGTTAGCAGACAACTAAGAACATACATCCTGTAATTGCAAATTCCTCTTTCAATAACCTCTAGTATGGCTACTACATTCATTTTTGTTTAAGTACAGAGGGCCTAAGCTCATAACACTTATTTATGCACAAAAAAAACCCATGTCAATGGATGCAATGGGCCCAAGCTCTGCTTTCCAGACCAGGTTATACAAGAAGTGGGAGAACATGTGAAGGCACCCCTCTTGCTCCCTCACTCCATACCAGTGTGGGGTGACATATGTGCAAATGAATGAGCCGAATTAAAACTCTATTGCTACCAGAAGAAAGCTTTCCCACTCTTACACCTCTGTGTGCAAATCATCTGATCATTCAGCGTGTTACCTCAGCTCACTAAACACACAAAATCGTCTTCATATTTTTCAAGTTTCATCTCCCATAGTTTAATACTTTCTTGAAATTTTGACTGTTTCTTCTCACTGTTCTTTTGTCTTTCTTTCTTTGTATATATAAGTATATATTTACAGTTTTTATTTCAAAAGTAGAGTTAATCCTGACATTGCTATTTGTAAATGTTGGATGTGCAGTCCTAATGACTTCTATTTTTTTTATATGAAGATACTGTTAAAAAGACATGAAAATCTGTCTCGTCTGTGGCTGATTTTGTTCTGTGAAGTTCTATTTTCTAGTAAAAATGTTTTGCCAAAGAGTATCAGCCCAGTTATATTCATAACCTGTAGTGTTATTAGATATTCATCAGGGATTTTTCCTGGTCCCCTGCACAAGCAAATCCCTTCAGAGTCATTTCGTGTATGTGTGTTTCTTTGTAAACTAAGAAAAAAGTCCACGTTTTTTTTTTAAGGCAGCACTATGAGTCTAACACTTTAGTATCTTTTTTTAAACCATGAAGGTTATATAAACGCACAATAACTCATATGTCACACATAAGTCCAATATAAAATGTCAGCGACTTAATACCCCAAAGCTTTGAAATTGATAACAGCAATTATGCACATGTCGAAAAGAACTGCTCCCCTTTGGTAACTGATATCATCTACAAGCAGGTACTTCACACTTTCCAGCAAAGCCAAACGCCTACCTCCACCACTGACACTGGTTAGAGACTGTCTATGAACACATAACTAAACATCATGTCATTAGCAGCCCTGTGTTTTGGGAGGACTTTATTTTTATATGCATTTAACTACTTTCTTTGAGTTCTGTAATTTACAGCTACGTTCCGTCCAGATGGAAACATTTAACCTAATCTATGCTCCACTTTCTACATTGCTCATGACAAGGCTTTCAAGGCGTTTAAGAGAGAGGAGGGGGAAAGAAGTGTTCTGGGAGAGTTTGTGAATGATTAAAGTCTCTGTAACTCCAGAAGGAGCAGGGGTATGTTTGGCATGCTGCTTATGCCTTTTATTACCAAGCAGACAGGAGAAACAAATTCCTCTTTTGCACGACTTCTTTGGGTCCAGGAATGTTCATACAGAAGCCTTGTGAGCCACAACAGCAGAGACAGGCTCAATGGCACTGATTTTGCAAGTCTCCGCTGCTTTGGCTTGTGTTCTGCCAGCTAGGCTAGAGCACTGGGGTTTCCTCTCACCCATTTTTTTTACTCTTTTCTTTGGGCTATAAGTTTGTAGGTTAAAATGCAGATTAAAATCATCATCTCATCCATCAGTAGCATTTAGAGGGAGAAAGAAACCTAGGGCAATCTGGGAATATGGGGAGGAAATATCAAAAAGCAGGTCCTGGGTTCAAGATATTGGCCTAAGTCTAGATGAGACTGTGCCTTTGTGCACTTGTACCTGCTGCTGGGGAAGTGTCAGTTCACCCCTTACTGTAAATCCTGTTTTGAGATATTCACATCTCACAAGGTGCTACAGAGGTTCATCGGTACCTACACCAGGTTTGCAGCCTGGGTCTCTGACTGAGTTTCACTGTGCTCACCTTCCAGGGCACCTTGCTTGTCAAAGAACAATGTAGCTTTTTTTAAATTACTGTTTTCAAAGTGCAGATTTAAGTGACCTAATCATTAACATAACATATTATACCAGCCACACTCAAGAAAATCCATACTTTATGCTACCAGGATTCTATATGGAAGATTAAATCAATAGTTAAGAACTCAGGATTAAATCAGTTGTTAACTGTACTGGGGGCAGTTATAGTCTCAACATCGGTGAGACTGTTGTTAGAAAGGACACAGACAACTAAAATGATTGAGGAGATTGAGCAGATGTTTTTGTACAGAGAGGTTAAGCAGGTTGGAGATGGAGGGGAGATGTCTGCAGTGACACAAGGGAAAGATTTACAAAATCCCAAAAAGGGCAGATAAGGTGAGGGAAGAGCTGTTCTTCTCCAAATGCTGATATATAGAGAACTTATAGAAATGGCCAATTTGAGATACAGGGCTCCTTCCCAAAGTCAACAGCTCAAGCCTGAAACTTGGTGCATTCAGAGATAAAATGGTGAGATCGGAAGCATGTAGCATCTCTGGGAGAAAAAAAAATCAAAACCCCCACAAAACCAACAAACAAAAAACCCAACTGTAAGTCAAAATATAGTCAGATATCCAAAATACTATTTTTGCTTAAAAATCCAATGTGAAAAAATAGGCATCTTGCTTACCAAGAGCAATGTTGTGTTTTGATAACTAGACGGAATGCATGAATTTTGAAGTATCATCCAAAAGAAAGATCATCTGAGGTTACAAGAAGTTCACAGCTTCTTGGTGGTTGCACAAAAGAGTAGGAAAGCTGAGCTAAGAAAGGGCAAAAGAAAAACAGCCCTGATAATTACTGATAGCTGGTCCTTTTTAAGCAGCTTGTGACATTTCTGCTCTTTCATTTTCTAATGGCTTTCACTTTGATCCTAACAAATACAACCATCAGTACCCTAACCTGACAGGCAATGTGTTAAGCCGGGCGTTCAGTTTTTCTCTCTTGTGCTAGCTAAACTCTACAGAGGCCAATTATGTTGTCTGTGCTAGCATCAAACACAACATGGCCCACCATTTGGTATGCGAGTGATTATAAACACCAAATTACACTTTGAATAAGGACTGTGCTGCGAAGCTGTGTTTCCACTTTACTTGAACTGTTTTTGAGTAGAAACACATTGTAACTTGCAATGCAGATACTTTCTCAGGAGTATTATTGCTAACTACAGGAAGACACCTGTGTTGTGCTTCCTTCTCTAATTACAAAAGGTCAAATAATTCACCGTTTATGAGTTTTTCAGTCTGTGTCAATTTTTGACATTGTGATTAAGTATGATCTATGGTTCATTCGTTAAAGCCATTATATAAATAATAAATATAGCAGTTTGTCAATGTTTGATAAAGCTGTTAAAAAATTCTGGTTGGAAAAATTAAAAACAGAGCACACTGCTTTCAGGCAAAATATATTGACTTTCCATCCACATGTAGGAACTTTGTAATCATCTATTTTACAATTGCATTTCAGGCAATTTCAGTGTTAAAAAGAACTCTGTTTTCGAGCAAGACAGAAGCACTGAAAGAAAAGAGAACAGGAAATTGAATGCTTCAGTGAAGAACAATTAAGGTTAAAGAGACATCCTTGATAGCATATTAGGGATTGTGATAGATGAACAGTCTTGTATTTTTTACACGTGGCATTTCTTTTCATAGTTAGGCAGTTCTGGATATTAAAGCAATGGTTTAAAATAAAGCCACTTGACTATTATAGTACCAGTTATTGTTAGGTTTCTACATGGAATAGACATGACATTTTTAATATGAGAATGAAGGCTAAAGACTTTCAGTAGAGGAAAAGATTATTTCTAAGAACATTTAAATACTAACTGAAGAAAATTGTTTTGGAAAACTTTTATTTATCTGAAATTCCCTACTTGACTCAGTCCTGAAAAATCACATATATATATAAAAGTTACTTTGATGCAACCACGCATCTGTGCAACAGTGGGCAGAGACAGGAAGCTGTGTCTCAGAAGAGTGATCCACATAGCCTGGGCAGCCTGGGCAAAAACCCAATCCAATGCTCTACAGTACCCTCAGCTGAACTCAGACGCTAAAATGGGCGTCGTATTTCATGTTTGAGAGTGCAGCAGAGGGGCTGAGGGACCCAGGAGCCTGACAGTGTCTGAAGGCTTCAAAGTATCTAGTCAAAGATTGTGCAAGTGCCAAGTTCAATGGAAAAATTCACCCTTGTAGTAAGCAATGCTGACTAATTTGCTAAACTTTTGAGTCTAGCCCAGAAAAGGATTTTTTATGCAAACACTTGCCCTTCTCCTTCTCCAAAAGCAAAACAGCTAATGTCACATTGTACTAAAAACATACAAGAAATGGCAGAAGTTGTTGAATGACTTTAGCCAACCTGGTATGAAAAGACTTTCACAGTAAAGGATGCAGTGAGTCCTGCTTTCTGCTTTTGTCTTTATTCATGTCCTTTAACAACAAAAGATAATTAAATACTGAACAAAGATGCAAGAGAATGAAGTATCTACCAAGTGGGATGAAAGATTTATTACAAGGATTTACAGAGACAGATCTTTGATTACAGGCATCCTTGAAAATCCTTGCAAAGAGCGAAAGGGCAAGATGTTAAGTCATAAATCCCAAATGACTATTACATTCTTCTCAAAGAGACATTTGCTACCATAATTTGACTAAACTAAGCTTTTGTGGCCTTCATAAGGATAAACAGCCCAATCAAGAGATTGTTAGCAAACTTGCAATGTCTTTACAGAGGCTCTTAAGCAAAAAGAGAATTTTCAGGTATTTAAAGTCAGGTACTCCTGAGCACAGACAATCAGGAGCCCACTTCATTCTGCATGACATGCTCCAGAAGATAGCAATGCGCACTCAGACCAGGTGCTCAGATTTTGTGATCCCTGGGCAGGGATTTGGTCATACTTTGGGTCTCATGGAGGTACCCATCCATTACATTAAAGTGTGTAATTGCAATTGACCAGCACACACAGAGAACAGATTTTCAAACAGACTGCTGTTCGGGCCTGTGCTCTGATCTCCCCAGAAGTGTCACACCCAGGTCAAGGCCGTTCAAACACAGACTCAGTCATGCAATGGGAGGAGAACTGTGGCAAGCAGTTCTCAAGCACTTTTATCTGTGTCTCTTTGCAGTGTTGTATCAGTTGCAGGATTGTTGGGTCCCCAATTACTCTCCGTTCCAGCTCCTTCTTTTTTTCCCTCTTCACCAAGACATTGCCTTTCATCCTTCATCCTTTCCCTGAGCTGTTTTGCCTTTGATATGCCTTCAACATCTGTCCTTCTTCACCATAGGAGGCCTTCTCAGAAGAAGCTGGGTCTGATTATACAGTGCTTAGATCTCTCCTTGCTCCCACCAGCTCTGGAAAAGATAGGTGGTTAATTGGAGCCAGCTGCTTGGCAGTTTTTCCACCTATGTGGTAGTGTGGTTTCTCGCAATGAGAGATGACAGTGGGAACAGGCCATAAAAATCCTTGGAGGTGAAGACAAGCAGCTTATATTTGATATACAGAATGGAAAGCATGTGTAGGGAATCAAAGAGAGGGGCTGCATAGTCAATGCAACCGACCTGGAGAGACATCCTCACTATAGAGCTGGGGCAGGTCTGCTTTTGTCAGGGGAAGAGCAGGCTGCAGCAATTGAGAGGTTTCCTGGTTTTTGGATGGAATCAAGTTAATTTTCACAAGAAGCTGGGAGGAGACACAGCCAGGACATCTGACCCAACCAGGACCAAAAAAAGGGGATTAAGTGTTATGGATTAACTGGATACCACTAAAAGTTTTAACAGAAATTAAAATACTACAGATCAACAGACTGATGGTGTTGAGAACATTAAGGCACAATCTCTTTCTCCTCCACTTTTTTTTCACCTATTCAACTCCCTCTCATCATTTTAGCCTCTGCTTCTACATTCTACCATCTGTGGTCAAACAGCAAGATCTCAATGAGAAACAGATTCATTCTTTATTCTAGGTTAAAAAAAATCTACTACTTAACACTGTGGCTTCAACACTGTGACTTTTAATTTTAATTGTAAATATCAGATTAAAAACAGCCTATTACACAGCCTATCTTATTTACACTGTTCTTATATAAGAAGTATACTTAAATGTACTAGAGTAGCATGGCAATGCAGAGTCAAAATGTTTTTCTGTCAATGATAATTGCAGCATGAAATTAAGTTGCATCATGTCAATCTGTCATCATAATAATATGGCTTTACAATGAAAGAGAATAAGTGAAAGAAAGAAAAAAGTGGAAATAATAGGAAAAGAGAGAAGAAGAAGAAGGAAAAGGGGGGGGGGGAAGAAAAAGAAAAGAAAAAACACCAAAAATTTTCGCAGTCAGCTACAGGTGGCAAGCTTAACATGCTCAGAAGCTACTGCAGAGAGGTACAGCCCACACAGAAATTTCAGAAAAATTGCAGGTTGCTACATAGTAATATTTTTTCAGAGTAGGATGTAGCTTAATCTAATTACAAACTGCTGAATTCAAGTATCAGCTTTTATGCATCCTGTTTATTGTACACTTGCCAATTACGTCTAATAAAGACAGACAGGTGAGGTTCAAAGGAATAACTCAGTCAGTTAAAATGGGAATCAACCAAATTAGTGAAACTGTATGGCCAAATCATGATGCTAAAGAAGTCAAAGGGAGCTTTGTTTAAAAAGCCAGTGTGTTTATGATTGGGAAAATTAGTGTTTCCTAAATAAGAGAGGAAATCACTAAGTTTATTGAAATCCTGGTTTCATTTAAGTGAAGAGGATTTTTGCCTTTTTGCACCAGTAAGTTCAGGTTGCTATCCATCTGTTTTTTGTTCTTCCCCTAATATATCTGAAATGCGTAACACATTTTGTAACTTTGCATCTTGTCTGGAAGAATACACACAATGTACATGTAAATACACCCATCTGTTTCCCCTAGCCACCAGGCCTGGCATTCTCTGAGCTTTTCAGATAAAATAAGCTAGATGTAGGCAAGGTCAATGGGGTCCCTCAGTTGGATCCCCTCAAGATCACTGCATTACTGTTGAAGCACTGGTATCTCTCTCAGGTGAGATAGCAACCCAGAATGTTCTTGATGCCTATTAGAATTTCTGTGGTACTCCTCCTAAGATTAGGACTGTTAACTTCAGCATTAATTCTTATGTCCTGGCTTAATTCCCATTCAAGTAAAATGGTTTTTTAGATTATGCTTTAACTTCATGGGGCATATTTCTGAGCAACTTGCTTTGCACCACCAAGCAGCTACTGAGACTCATCTTACAGTGGCTGCATGTTAATGCCAATAAAAGTCTCTTTACATATTCTGTACCTCTGCCACAGTTTCCCTGTTCAGAGGCATAATAAAGGTGTGTAAAGTTTTTCATTTTTTGGGAAGGAAGTCAAAGAAACGAATGAAGAACATCTGGATCCCTCTGAAAGTCAACGAGGCTGAAGTTTCCACTGTGAGCTTCATTTCTATGCTTTCAAAATGTATCAGCAACCTGCTATTGTAAATTTAAAGTCTCTATTAGCAAGTAATATGGAACAATACAGGAGAAGCAGTATATGGAAGCAAGTCATGCTGACCCTACAGCTTTACCATGTTTGAGCTCAGGAGTGTTGCAAGAGATATAACCTAGCTCCTCAAGCTGAGCAGGCCAGGACACACATAGCACCCACATTGCCCAAGAGACCAGCCATCATGTCAGATGCTTGTGTCCTCACTGAAGTTGAGAGTGCATTTGGTTGTTGCTGACACTCACCCAAACCTCCGTGGAAACCAAACCAAAGCATCTTAAGTGGGGACAACTAGGAGGATTCACTTCAGCAATGCATGTTTGCCCCAAACCTGAATGCCAGAGTACACACAGCCTACAAGCCATGACTCTGCATTCAAAGCACCGATGTGGCTTGTCCTCTTTTTTAGGAGGTAAAAAATGTGTTACAGAGCTCTGCTTCTATTTCTATCTCTTTGTGGTGATGCCTTGGCAAATTATTTTATGTAAAGCTATTGATTACAATAAACTTTAGGTTAATGTGCCCAGTTCACAGAATCACAGAATCACAGAATCACAGAATCTTAGGGGTTGGAAGGGACCTCAAGAGATCTTCGGGTCCAACCCCCCTGCCAAAGCAGGCTCCCTATCTCATATTACATAGATAGGCGTCCAGACGAGACTTGAATATCTCCAGAGAAGGAGACTCCACCACCTCCCTGGGCAGCCTATTCCACTGCTCTGTCACCCTCACTGTGAAAAAGTTCTTCCGCATGTTGGTGCGGAACTTCCTGTGCTCCAGCTTACAGCCATTGCCCCTAGTCCTGTCCCCACTGACCACTGAAAAGGGGCTGGCCAATTCCCCCTGCCACCCATGTCTAAGATACTTGTAAACACTAATTAGGTCCCCCCTAAGTCTTCTTTTTTCCAGGCTGAACAGACCCAGCTCACTCAACCTTTCCTCATAGGGGAGATGTTCCAGACCCCTAATCATCTTTGTCGCCCTTCTCTGGACTCTCTCCAGAAGGTCCCTGTCTTTTCTATACCAGGGAGCCCAGAACTGGACACAGTATTCCAGGTGGGGCCTGACCAATGCAGAGTAGAGGGGGAGGATCACCTCCTTCGACCTGCTGGACACACTCTTCCTGATGCATCCCAGGATCCCATTGGCTCTCTTGGCCACCAGGGCACACTGCTGGCTCATAGCCAACCTGTCATCAACCAGGACCCCTAGGTCCTTCTCCATAGAGCTCTTCTCCAACAGGTCATCCCCCAGCCTGTACTGATACAGTCGGTTATTCCTCCCCAGGTGCAAGACTTTACACTTGCTTTTGTTGAATTTCATTAGATTTCTCCCTGCCCAGCTCTCCAGTCTGTCCAGGTCTTGCTGGATGGCAGCGCAGTGTTCCTGCGTGTCAGCCACTCCTCCCAGTTTTGTATCATCGGCATACTTGCTGAGGGTGGATGCTATTCCCTCATCAAGGTCGTCAATGAAGATATTAAACAGGACTGGACCCAACACTGAGCCCTGGGGAACACCGCTAGTCACAGGCCTCCATTCAGATTCTACTCCACTGATCACGACCCTCTGAGCCCGGTCTGACAGCCAGTTCTCAACCCACCTCACTGTCCACTCGTCTATCCCTTGTTTCCTCAGCTTCTCTATCAGGATGTTGTGGGAGACAGTATCGAAAGCCTTGCTAAAGTCGAGGTAGATGACATCCACTGCTCTCCCTCCATCCACCCAGTTGGTAATAACATCATAGAAGGCTATGAGATTGGTCGAGCACGATCTCCCCTTGGTGAATCCATGCTGACTATTCCTCATGACCTTCTTCTCTTCCAGTTGTTTGGAGATGGCATCCAAAACAAGCTGTTCCATCACCTTTCCAGGGACAGAGGTGAGGCTGACTGGCCTATAGTTACTGGGATCCTCCTTCTTGCCTTTTTTAAAGACTGGAGTGACATTGGCTATCCTCCAATCTTCAGGCACTTCTCCTGTAGTCCAGGATCTGTCAAAGATGATAGAGAGCGGCTCCGCAATCACCTCCGCCAGCTCTCTCAGCACACGTGGGTGTATCCCATCCGGGCCCATGGATTTGTGTGCATCCATTCCTTTGAGTCGCTCCTGGACCACCCCTACCTCTACTAGAGGGGAGCCATTCGTTCCCCAACCACTCGTTCCCTTGTTTTCAAATAACCTATTCTGTTTTGAGCAAGATGAGAATGGAATTTTTAAAAATAGGTTTTCTATTCTTTCTCCATAGTGTTGCAAACTATTACCAGGTTTAGCTGTATACCAGAATGATGAAGTGTAATTACAGAAACTATTTGATCCCATCGCTCCATAGACATATCAAAGACTGACAGCTCAAGCTGAAAAATATACTGATTTCTGGTAACTATTATTTCAGACAAAAGTTAAAATGTAAATATTCCTCATTCACTCTCTGTCATACTTTAATGTCTAAAGAAAACAGAACTATAAATAGCTGGCAAGAATGTCTTTCTCTGTAAGAGTTTTTCCCTTAAAAAATCATATTGATTTCTTACAGTTTTCACCTATGAAGACATGGAATAGAAATCTTGAACTCTATTATAATGTGTGATTCCAGCGTAATTCTGCTAAAGGAACTCCCTTAGAGTAATTCTGGTTTGACTCTAATATAGTCAAGACCATCACATCTTGATTGTTAATGAAATCAGAAGAAATGAGAACTAATATGAAAAGCAGAGTACAACACTCTGTTTCTCTACAGTTAAACATGCACTTACAAAAGCATGTATACCCTTGTATTTAACCTTCATCTACTTCAAAAATTCTAGATATGAAAATCCACTACTCAAGTGCATCAAGGAGGGTACAAAGTTGACATTAATTTCCTAGTCAGGAAAACATCCCAGTGAAAGCAAAAGAAGTGTCTCTGCAAAGAAGAAAAAGGACTCTGTGAACCACAAAACGAAGTTCTTATTCCTCAGGTCAGAAACAAAGTTTACAGATGCATGGGAGGAAAGGAGAAAAGCACCTTTTGCTTATGTCAGCCAGAGGGGAACTTTTTAGCAGCAAAAGGCAGAGCACGTTGCAGAGCCAGAGTCCCATTTGGAAGTGGTGTTCCTCGCTGATTTTATCCAGTCTATGAGTGCTGATCGGTTTGGCAAGGCTCACACTGTTTGCAGGTAAAAAAACCTCTGTATTTTCCCCATTGCATCAGAGTAAACTGCTGAATGGCTTTTAGCACCCTATAAACTGAGAAGCACTTGAACTGCTCCTTCTAAGCACTACTGAGTTAAAAACAAAGAAACCTTGCTGCCAGCTTGCTGCGTATACATATTATGACAGAATAAAATGCATATAGCAATTCATTGTTTACAAACACTACTACAGGCATTTCTAAACATGTTCAAAGTAGTATTTTTTATAGCTGGGTTAGTGATACTTTTTACCAGCATGATACCTAGTCCTGATTTCAAACCATCTAATCTAAGTGTGACATTGGCTTCTGGCATAACCAAGTGACTCCAGTGTACTACAGAGATACCAAATAAGGTCACTAAACCAGCTAGTATTAAATAATAGCAATAATAATAATAACAACTGTAATGTCTCTGATAAGAGATTTTTTTTTCTTATTTTCATTCTAGGAATTGTTTTAAAGCAATTCATTGCATTCAACAGTCCTTTACCATAAAGCATGAATGTATTGATGAAAAGACCAAGTTTTTCAGTAATTTTTACAATAATTTTGTTCTAACCAAGAATTACTACACCAGCATCAAGCTTCTGTCATTTCAAGGATAGAAATTAAAGTCTGCTGTGTGCAAGACTTCTTTCTTATAAACACTTCAGCATATAAGTAGGTTTTTATGTATACCTTCACAGGATAATGTGTACAGAATCGTGTTTCATTTTTATAGAACTCTACGGTTCAGCTCTCACTGAATTCTAAAGGCTTTTTCCATTTAGGGAAGAAAGAAATATCAGATCTTGAGACTTCCAGTCCATTAGCAGCCCAGTTAAGACCATCCAATGTCTGTCTTGAACCCCTAAGTTTCTAGATCAGGGAATTTGCTGGAGCCTACTCATCTGTGCCAGTGAGTCTGGGCTTTCTCCTGCTAGCAAGACCTGGCACAGGGAGTGTAGCAGAAGGCAAAAGAATCTAGATGGGATGAGTCTCATAGTTCACACAGTCCTCTGTGTGTTTCACTCCACAGCCAGGTGACCACTGTGAGGGGGAGGGACAGGCCATGGCCACAATGCCTTCTCCATAGCACATGCAGAGACACCTTGAATAGTAAGGACAAGCCTACAGGCCAAAGAAAGGAGAGATACTGCAGATAAGGTTACCTTCCATCATGGTTCACAAAGGCAGTCCCATGCTTTTTGAACACTCCTGCACTTGAAAAGGCATGAAAACTGTAAATATATTATGGTTCAAGATCTCTTTTAACGTGCCTTTCCTAGAATAGTGTTGGTAGACTTTCCCTGAATTTCTAAAGCTTGCTTAAGCTAATGGGCTCCTTGCGACCCAATAGCCTGCAAGGACCCGTCTGTGGGTAAGGAATGTCATAACAAATACATTCACATATGAAAAGCTTCCTGAATGATCAGCAAAAACATGAAATGAGGCCATGCTCAAAAAGAGAGGGACTTAATCTTCCATAAAACGTGTAAAGACTTCCATGGGCTTCCTCAGTCAGGCATGTAATACTGCAGAGCATGGATTGGCTTGTTTCAGCACAGCTCCAGGACATCCATGGGCATCCCTCCTTCCCTGCACAAGCTTCTGATGGGTTCTCATGGCCTCTTTCTGCCTCTATGCTTAATCAAGGACAGCATCTTTCCCCTTATTTCTAGGGAAAATGCTCACATTCCTGCTCTGATTCAATTCTCCCTGTTTCATAAAAGTTGCCACTAACACAGTAACAAAGCTGCCAGGATGAGACCATTCCCTGTTCAACAATCCTGGGATGTGGCCTTTTAAGAAACACCTCAGCCATTTTGTATCTTGCTCACAAACTTAAACCTCAGAATTATGTCATCAGTTTCCATTGCCAAAACCACCAAAACATACCCTCATCAGCTAGAATGACTTTCCAGTTTGCACAGACAACATAAGGATTATGCTTTTTAAACTATTTCTGGAAATAAATAAATATGAACATGATAAAGTAAATAAAATGTCAAGCGACGTGACAGATTCAGAAGCAGCCAAGACCATTGTGGCATTGATAATGAATGTACCTGCCCAACCAACAGGTCTGCCTTGCAGGTGGCGTGTACCTTTCCTGACAGTGTTGACACACATTATCTCAAAACTGACATGAAATCGTAATGCAGCCAAGCTGTAAAAGAAATGGGGAGAGAAAAATCTGTAATAATAGTATTTTGCTTTTATTGCCTAGCAGTTAAAATAACCACCTTCTCTGTTTGGTACCCCACTACCAACAGAGCAATAAAGCTTCAGTGTAACTGCATGCTGTAAAATCTAATTGACTGTTGTCCAAACACTGGATGTAAAATGACATGCCACAAACTTGTCTCTTGTCCATTTACTACAGTGCTCAAGAAGAGCTGTAGTGATTTACTGAACAAGGTCCTCCTGCTTATTGTCTGTGATTTACTCTGCAGCCATGCAGAAAATGGCAGGACTGACAGATTTCAAGAAAAGTTTGTCAGCCATTACCCCCATGGGTTAGTCAGCAAAATCTTCCAGTTGGTGATAAGCAGTTCTCAGCGGAACACTATTTTGTTTTTACACTGGATTTTATTGTCTTTATCCCCCAGTGCTTCTAAAAATGCTCTTTTTAAGGTTTTGAATGAAATCTTTATTGGCTCACATAGTGTGTAATTCACATTCTCCATAAATGTGCTGAATGCTAACCAGAAGTATTAGATGAGAATTTTAAAAAGCTATATTTAAAACAACCTACCGAGGCATTCAGGAACACAGCAAAAGAATAAATACTGAGAAAAGCAAAAAAAAGGTCATCAAATATATAGTGTACTATAAAGTGTCAGCTTTTAGTGGAGCTGCTCAAAGACTTGATTACATTTGCATAGAATTACAGAATTAGCTACTACAGGGGAACAAAGTGAAATATTATTATTTGGATTTGAGCTAAGCTGCTTTCTCAGATGGGGGCAAGCTTGGTATGACATTATTTTATCGCTCAGGTGCAAGGACTAACCAGGGTCTTTCTATGAGCTTTTCTGGAGATTGCAGCCGGTTGCACCCACCTTCAGGAAAGGGTCAAGAACATCATTTAGATGTTGCCAATGCTTCAAGTTCAATGCCCTACAAGATCAACATACCATGTCCAATTTAAGGTCAATCTACAGAGTAACATCATAACTCAGACAAAGAAATTCACTTTTTGGGTGATATATGGTCATTCCCTCCCTGACACAGAGGGGTGCTGGATGCCCCATCCCTGGAGGTGTTCAAGGCCAGGTTGGATGGGGCCCTGGGCAACCTTGTGTAGATCCAGGCCTGAGGTTGGTGGCCCTGCCTGTGGCAGGGGGATTGGAGCTCTATGATCCTTGGGGTTCCTCCCAATCCAGAGCATTCTATGATACTATGACACAGGCTTCCAGCTTCTTCTAAGCAGTGTCTTAATAGCCCAAGATTGTCACAGGCATGCAGCTATTGTTCTTCCGTAAGAAAAAGACTCCTGAAGTCTGGTCCATTGTTAGTAATAGCAATTTTCCTTTCAAAAGTTCTCAGAAATGCCGAACCCCTTGGGCTATGCATAGCCCAGGAGAGACAACTCTCCCAAAAGATGCTAAAACCTCTACAGAAAGGTTCAGACCCATATGGGAGAGCACAATGTACTAGCAGGACTCTCAAAAAGGCATGTAGATACCACAGGGTTTTTTAAAAAAATACTGTTAAGTAGATATTACAATATTCAGCCTTAGCCTATTTTCGTTTGTGTGTTTTATTAAATGTGCCCCAGGGAATATTAAAAATAGATATAAGCCTGAAAAAAAAGCATTAAGGAAAATCATCATAAGGAAAGAAAAGAAAAACATAGAAGCTAAAGCTTGAGCAATGCTGTGGGAAGACACCTAACAGGAAAAACAGGGTATAAGAAGCAAACAAACAAAAAAAAGAAACAAAAGTGAAAATATAGTATTATGCCAGTGGCCTGATGGTGTAAAGAAAAAAACAAACCAAAACAAAACAAACTAGACTATGTAATATTAGGCAATATCTTTGGAAGAACAGGCTTTCAAGTCAGGCATACTCAGTGTCAAACAATGCCTGAGGCAGGACCCTGCTCATCTGCCAGCCAAAACTTTTCCGTGGGGCAGTTTTTACATGGAATTCTCCTCCTGCCCAAGCCTTAGAGAAGGCAGTCTTACCAGGATTTTGCAGATGCTCAGCATGGTGTAGCAGCAACCTTCCAGATACACAGAACTCACTGAACAGCACCTGCACAGGAAGTCCAAGACTTCCCAGAACCATCAAGCATTTTATACAAGTGGCAGAGTTCAGCTGATTATTCTGAGATTTCCAGATATCCATCAGCTTAGCCAGCAGAGAAGCAGCTGGATTTCCAGGTGTGAGAAAAATTACTTCACCCTCAAATTCCCACCCCAAAAATTTCCAAAAAGGGACAATATTAATGTCTGGAGAAATACAGGTGTAAATATAGAAGAACAGGTTGCGGAAAAGCCTCTCACTTGTTTAGAGGTTCCTGCTCAGACACCATCCTCATTATGAAGTATTAGAAGCCCATAAAGTCCTAAATCCAAAACCGAATTAAAATGATGATAAAATGATAAGAATAATTTCAAATGCATTCCAACAGTTTTCAAAATGTTAGCTTAAGACAATATATCCAGGGAGGGGAGAAGTGCTGGAGTGCTTCTTGGATTTATTAGAAACCAATATAGCTGTGGAAATTTGAAATACAAATCTTCAGAGACATTAACATTAGAACTGAGGCAGAGGTAATGCTGAAAGGGGCCCACCAGCACCAGATGACAAGAAAAGAGAAATGAGCCAGCTGTGTAATACAGTCTGCAGTAAATCTATGGAGAATGTGAAGATACTCTGCTGGTTTTAGTTTGTTAATAACCTTGTTTCTCTGCCTTGCTTTGTACTGTTTATGAAGGAATAATGAATTCAGGTCACGTCTAGGGCTGATGGATGTGGCGACTGAAGAGCTCTGCAGCTCTTTGCCTTGGCGTGGCCATTCAGAAATAAAGGAGACAATCCACACAAGTGGGTCATGACAGCTAGGGGAAGGGAAAGATATATACTTCAGCTGTGAATTTCTAACAGTGAACATCTCCCAAATGTGCGTCAAAGGCATCATGCCACCCAAACTTCATTATGAGATACAAGGAGATGAAACAAGAAAGGAAGGGAGAGGTGAAAGGGGATGAATCTCAGCTTGTGTTGGTCACATAAAGGCTAAGATCCCTCAAAAGCCAGAGGGAAGTTTATTCAGGGATGAGTGCCTGAAGTAGGTGGAATAACTAAAACTCAATTAGCTAAATCTCACATAAACTGACAAAATTCTAAAGGAGGTCAAGCCTGTGCAAGACACAAACACATTAATAATCTTTTTTTAAATAGATTTATATCTAATTGCTACCATTATTTTCTAAAAGGAAGGCAGACATGAACAGGAAAGAAAAATGCTTTAAAATGATCTGAGCAAAAGATTTCAACACTGTATTTCAATGTCTTCTATTAAGAAATTTTAACACTAGAAATGATTCTATGAGGGTGGTGTTTTCAGGGTGAGGGGACATGTAGTTAAAAGAAGAAAGATGGGTAAAAAAAAATAAATCCAGACACAATCTTGATGAAAAAAAGCACAGGTGAATCCAAGTATAAAAAGTTCAAGTTAAACAGGAATTATTCCTTTAATTTCTAATCACTCCATTTCCAGAATTTATTTCCAGAAAGAATGCTTTTTTTGCAGGACTGAAGGTAAAGGAAGCCAAAAAAGACCATGTCCTGTACTGGAATTATTTCTTTAGAAAAACATAAGTAATATTTACAGAAGAAACATAAAAGACAGCTGAATATGAAATCTAGGAAAAATAATAATTTTTATATGTGAGACTAGCAACAATGAAATAAGGAATGTTCGGTCACCAGGAGTATTTTTAGCAGAACTGAACCCATCAGGTGTAGAGAGATATATTTGCAACAGCTTGACACCAAGAAACACAAGCTGAACAAACTCTACAAGAAAAATAATAAAGATGGGTGGGGGTGGGAGGGAGGGAAGATAAATAAAAGCAGCTTTCTCTTAATAAGCAACTAGAAGGAAACACCAAACTGTCTCAGATATGATACCCAAGCAGTAAAAAGAGTTGATGTTTAAAGAATAAATCACCTGTTTAAGGCTACTATCTCAACTGAAATTATAGATGACTTACAGCTAGCTTTGCCTGTAGCTGACGGTACCTAGTCTGTCTCTTGGTAGCTGCTGCAGCTGGAAAGAAAGAAAGAAAAAAAAAAAAGATCCACACAAAAAAGCACATCAAGTGTTTGTTAAAATTAGATCATGACATCTCATATCACATTACTTGAACAGAGTGGATTGCAAGTGCCAACAAGTTCAGATTCCTCCAGAACTTCCTCCTCTGCACATTTCACTGCTTCTCACAAATGGGTCAGATTGTTTAAACCTTCTACAGAAGGTAATAGTCTCAAATGACCCAAGACTTATAGGCCCCTACCAACCCAGTAGATTCCATGATTCTATGATTCTAATAAAATGCAGTTCATAAATAACTTCTGGAAAGTCAAGAACCAATTTATAAAAAGGTCTGGCTGCAAAAACTGGAAATCATATGACAGGGAACCTGGAATTTTACTTTCCAAAGTTCCTACCCATAACGCCATATCTCTTTATGAATACAACATATGCAAAATCTTCCCATGCACGAGTAAAATCTGCAAGCATCCTAAGAACAGATTTAAGTGTGTGTCTTATCTGTGCAGATGTGTGGTGAGGAACTGAAAGGCTGGAGGAACTACTAGCTTT
Organism: Laterallus jamaicensis coturniculus; assembly: GCA_022605575.1. Classification (NCBI taxonomy): domain Eukaryota; kingdom Metazoa; phylum Chordata; class Aves; order Gruiformes; family Rallidae; genus Laterallus; species Laterallus jamaicensis. Next base: position 2,449,809 of record JAKCOX010000062.1, read on the forward strand.
CTGGGCTGGTCCTAGTGTTGTGCAACAAGGTCCCTGGCCTATATGAAACTACACATATATTTCTATTTATAGTAATTAAATAAACCAGGAAATTTGAAAATGCATGCACAGACCAATCCATCTCTACATATTTTAGTTCTTAGATTCAACATTAACATTTTATTTTGCTTGAATTATATTAAACTCACACAGTGAAAGTGTCTTCAGATAATTCAGTCCAATTATATTTTCATTTCTGTGGTTTTAAAGGAAAATTATTCCCTATTTGGTATGAAAAGTCCTTTTAAAAAGAAATACTGCAAATCAGAAGCAGAAGAAGTAGCTTCATAGGTTCTTAAAGTCAATGTAAAATACCCTGTTAGCCTTGCAGGAGGTAGGACTTCTGGTAAAGATGTTAAACTGAAGGACTAATTTTTTATACCTCTGGTCACTGTTACAACTATTTTGCAGCACAATATCAATCAAACTCCAGAGTGCCACTATGTTTGATGGAGCTTGACCCTGGCCCTGTTTTTTTCCATATTGGAAGAGCATGCTATGACCCCTCTTGAGACTGCATGCCTGAGTGCCACAGGTGATGCAGGAGTTGCACATTCATTGCTAAATTGTGCTTCTGAAGAGCATTGGGGCGTTGCCAGGATCGTCACCAGGATGTTAGTGTAAGAAGTTCTCCATATATGCATACTTGTCCATGTATGCATGTCCACTAAGGCTACTTTTAGTAAAACACTCATCTATAAGAGCAAGGGCATCTGTCCTTACCCAAATTTATGCCTACCAGAATACTGTATGTTATTAATACAGACCAGGTGGGCAATTTTTTCAGTTCTTTTTCATGTCCTATTGGAAAATCCTTTTTCAGCACATCAGTCAGAAGGGTCTTAAGGAGGAGACTGACCTCAAACAAATCAATTAGATCTTAAGTGAAAGCTCTTTTGTAGTCTTCTTTTTTTGGAAAAAGAAACTCAGTAAAATACAGTTTACCTTTAATAAAACTATCACAAAGTAATAGTATTGTATAACAAAGGATATATCAATGTCCATAGTTCTAGATTTCTATAATAGCTAAAGTCACAATGATCCATGGGCTTTCGCCCAGGTTAGTTATTTCCTATTTCAGAAGAATAAAAAGAATAATTTAAATTTAATTATCCTTTTAAACTGTCGTAAAATAGATATTTAGCTTTCCAAGAAATCATCTTCTTTAAACTCATCTCTGAGCAGAGTGATAATGCTTGTACGAGACATCAAATAATTTCAGAACACAGCACCTATTATGGATTAGTGTGTTCAGTAATCAGCCCATCAACGTGTAAAGCTTTTGCAGTTTGACACATTCAAGGGATGTGGGCCTGTGTTTTAAATCCTGACCTCCGGTACTGCCACTGCTGTAGCTGCTGGTTTACTCTGTGCCCAATTCCAGAATTTCAGTTCCCAGAGGCTAATTACTAAACAACCCTTAGGATGACCCACTAACAACTAGTGTGAATAAACAAGTTAAAATAAAATAAGATCCACTAAGAGTATTTGCTCCAAATCTAAACTAAAGTTATACTACATCCCTACGGTTCAAAGCCTTTGGCTAACTTCGCTTTGAATTATTTTGGTATGTTTCACTTCTTCTAGCTCTGGAGATGAAAGTGTCAAAATATCATGAGTCAGCTTCCACACAGGAGATTTTCTGTGAAATTTTGCAGACACAAGAGGTTCAGAAAGTTTGGGAAAGTTCCAATTAAGTGTCAGTAGCTTGTCCGTAGCTTACCCAACAGACCTTGGTAGATGTGAACAGCACACACTCACGTGTGCGTGCACACACAGACACACACACACACATGCTTTAGGAACTTAGCGACATCAAAAATAATCCTTTTCCCAGTTTGATGTCTTTTAAGCTTCTTGAAGCTCCAGTTTGAGAATGTAAACTGTCCATGTACTACCAATTTTGTCTAAATAGAATAAAAGTACAAAGTACTACAAATTTCAGGAAGCTTTTTCCCAGGCAAAAGACACACAAAATCTGAAGAATGGTAGCACAACTGATAAGGCAAAGAAATAACTGAATAAACAATTAACACCTCAACAGAGTCCCATCAGAAATAACTTGTCTTGAAATACCTTTTATAATGGCCAAGAGTTCACCTGGAAGCAGTGAATAACATCTTGGCTTCAGCACAGTCAATGACAAATCTATTTAGTAGAGCCAGAATCTACATTTATATATAGCAAGTATGACTAGGGTATGCTTTGCCTACCTTAGAACTGTCTTACCCTCTTGTAGTGCATTCGTACCCTGCTGCCTTCAGTTGTCCCCTCCTCAAAGCAAGAACAAGTTCATGGTTTTTTAACCAAATTATTGCCAATAATTTTCACATAATGGACCAGAACTGAATTACCAATGGTTATGGAAAAGGTGACATACAGTGCCTACCTGAAATATCAGAGAGATACATTTGATGACCAGGGAGCTGCCTATAAATTCCTAGTAAACATCGAAATGTGGAATGACCATTCAAAACCAACAAAAGGCACATTTTCTAGATTCCTATACTTGTTCATATTTCCAGGAAAATAGGTAAAATTTGGCTGCTAAAGTTATTTATTTTGCATGCTTGAAGCAGAATGTTCAAGCTTTCAGGTTTTAAGTGTGCATGTAGATACCTTTGTGTTCTTACACATAATTTCTAGGTTGCTGTTGTAACTTAGTCCCAACCCTTGTGTGAATGTCCTTGTACCTTGCCTAATAAAGCTAGTGTAAATGCAAATTAGTGTATCTGAGATGCATGATGCTATAGGGATTACAGTTGTATAGGAAAGTAGAGAGGAAATGTTGTTTCTGTAGTTCTTTCAGTTTAAATTGCAGGTGGAAAGAGTAATGGAGAACATAGACATCAAAGTTTAGATCTAAGTCATCTCGTCTCTTTATCACCTTTGGCCATGATCTTAGAGTCATAGAACCAGAGAATCATAGACTCTAGTCCCAACCCCCCGCAGTGAGCAGGGACATCTTCTCTAGATCAGGTCTCTCAGAGACTCATGAAGCCTGAACTTGAATACATCCAGGGATGGGGTCTCCACTACCTCTCTGGGAAACCTGTGCCAGTGATCTACCACCCTGATATTGAAGAATTTTTTCCATAGTATCCAAACCTCCTCTTTTCTAGTTTAAAATCATCACCCCTCAACCTAGTGCTACATGCCCTTGTGAACAGTTCTTCCCCAGCTTTCTTATAGGCACCTTTCAGGTACTGGAAGGCTGCCATAAGGTCCACAAATGTACAGAGCAAAGCAGGAGATACCTATATATTGCAAGATACAAGCCCTCCTGGCTATCATTCTGAAGTGCTGTCTTCATTGTCAATACAGGAACAGCTTTATGGGCTGTATGGTTTTTTTCAGAGGTATTTCTTCCTCTGAAATTGCCTTCCAAAACTTCAAGTGTTATGCAAGAGAATTTTCCCTACATTTGCTTACTAATTCACACCTAAGTACTTTATAGTCTTGAGAGACTAAGCAAAAGAAAAAAAGCAAAAGAGGGCTTTAGAGGAGATCTAGCTGAGGACCTTTGCTTCAGATATTCCAAATCTTTTTACAACATGAGATTCCTAACATACATGATACTGGAACATGAAGCTTTTTTACAGACATTTTCAGTCCTTCAAACTATAACCTGTTACTTCTCCATAAGGATACCTTAAACTGGTTCTAGCAATTATAAATCTTTATTTTAGGGCTTCTGCCACTGATATAGGCTACAAAACATTCATAAAAACATTATCTGAAAACATAAATTTGCTTTTAAAATAAATTTAAAGGAACAGCTAAAAGAAAGCGACATTGTGGCATATTTGCAACTAATTTTCCCCAACACCTGCTTTACAGATCTGAGTTGTGCATCTGTCTGTTCTCACAAAATTAATTGAACTGAAGATCAGAGTACTTTCATTTTCAGTTACCTAATTGGTAAATGCAATCTCGTATACATATCTACTTTCAGAGGAAATACACATTATACACAACATTATTACATACAATATTATTACATACCTAAAAGGAAGAAACAGATCAGTTAGCCACAAATCCAGAGTCACTCCAAAGGACTTCTGTGGTATCATGTGTGGTCTCAGTCAAAAGCTAGTTATAAGCTGTATACAGTTAAGACTGCTGTCTTTACTTGTAAATTTTTAATGTAAATGTTGATAATAGAGTAAGATCTAAGATCAATACTTACCTTATTGAAGAATTAGAAATACTGACCAAAGGAAAGGAGACAGTAGCGCGCTTCATTTAAGCAAATTGCTGTTTGCTAAGCAATTAAGAGCAGAGGAGGAGTCTCAGTAGACAAAAACATATTTACATAGCTAGGGAATGGCTTTTTTTTTTTTTTTTAATCTCACATAAATTCAGTGGAAAGCTGGACTGTCTTTCCTACAAGGATAAAATAGAATTCATGGTCTGGACCCCTGGAAGACTTCATTGAAGGAGCTGAATTTAAAAAAAGCTAGAATACTCCATCACAGGAGAGAGGAGGCAAGTATAAAGTCTGAAACTCAAATATGATCTTGACAACTGAAGAAACAATACCATTTAAAGGAGGAAAGGGAAACCTTTCAGATCCAATCCTAGTGATGTAAGGTAAACATTGCTTTTAGTTCTTCACTCTTACAGTTCTACTACACTTTTCTTACCTCTCCATATTCATTTCAGATGGTAAGAACTGCAGAAAAGATTTTTCCCAGTACTGACAACTCCAAAGATTCAAGAATAATAAATTAAGCAGAGAAATTGTGAGATTTACTTAAAAGCCCTGAGACTTTTAAATACATTTGGAAATCTTTATTTGTCATTTCAACTTGGAGGCATTAGACTTTACTTGGGCCATGCAAAGTGTTTGGCATGGCCAGAAAGCTAGAAATGTTGCTTTGTGAGATTAAATTTGAGCATTTCAAAGAAACACAGGAGCTAGCTTAACACAGAATACACCAAGCATCATAGGAGACATCACAAAAATTACAGGCATCGGCAAATACAATTTTTAAAGCAGTCTTTTTTCACAGAGACTTTAAACAACAATGAATTCCCTCTTTCCCTTGATAGTCCGTTACAGTGGCTAATTGCTCTTGTACAAATGGAGTTTTCTTTTCACTTTTCAACTTGATTTTTTTCCTAACTTAACTACCAGCCAAGAGGGGGGGGGGGGGGGGGTCTTCTTACAGCTTCATCATATTACATTCCTAAAATATCAAGATCCACTTCTATTTTGAAGAAAAACAAAACCCCAAGCTTTACAAGTACCCTTTGTGTTTTTGTGAATTTTTCATTTCTGTTCACCAGACTAGCTGTTCCTTGTAATGGGCTCAGTGATGGGAGATGCTGTGTGCATGGACCCTGAGATAGTTTTGCTAGTTCTTTTCTCCTGGTGAATCACAAAGGTGCAGAGCACAACCCTGACCACAGAGCACCCAGGTCATCAAATTGAGTCACCCATATGCATAAGCAACATCTGCACCTCTGAACCACAAATGCCCTGTGAAATTCATATAGAAGAATATTATGCAGTACAATTTGCAATATATTCCAAATATTTAATCCTCAGGTTTTTTCCTCCCATGGATCACAACCCTGTTCCACCACCTGTTTCAACAAGAAAAGATTCAGAGCATTGACTTACCTGGAAGTATTTGGGAAAGAGGGGCATATTATTATTATCATCATTATTCCAGATATCTACTTAAGTATTTAGGAAATATCATACTGCATTTTGTGTTCAACATTTTTCTGTGGTTATTCCTTTACCAGCATTTCAAATACATTACAAAAGAGAAAGTTACTCGCAAAGAAGACTAAAGGAATATCATGAAAAGGAACTCAATGAAAGTTTTTTATTAATGCATTTTGTTTCATCCATGAATAAAGTCCGAGCACAAAATACTCCATTTTGTTTATTGGAAGGATAATAGTTTTACAGCTATAGATGCTCAAAAGGCACAGGCAGTTCCTAAACTGTTAGAGGTATACAAAGTAAGTAGATTGATTAATGCAGACAATAGTGTTCATCTGAGTTTTCATTTTGGTTTTTTAGTGGGTTTTTGCTAATGAGTTCTTCATATAATGAGAAGTTAAAAGCTCAAAGATCTTTCAATGTTTACATGTCAGGAATATAATGTGTGACCTACAGGAGAAAAAAAAAGGTTTTTCTGTGTTTATGATACCTTTTAGGACAAAAGAAAAAATGTGCTTTTGAGAGAATATGTTTACAATGTCTTTGCCTTTGCTTTTCAGCAAACTTCTTCCAGGGTATTAAAAAAAGCAAGCCAATCATACTAAAATAATATGAAGAATCCTGAAAGTATAATTCAGCAAATAATTCATCTAAGTAGAAACATTTTTAGCTGACCTGGTTTTGGCTGGGATAGAATTAATTTTCTTGCTAGCCGCTGCTAGAATGCTGTGGTCTGGATTTAGGATAAGAATAATGTTGATAGCACACTAATATTTTAGTTTGTTGCCAAGCAGTCAAGGGCATTTCAGTTTCTGATAATGCCCTGACAAAAAGAAGATGGAGAGCACTCAAAAATCTGGGAGGGGACACAGCCAGGACAGCTAACCCAGACTGGCCAAAAGGATGGGTAGTCCTTATCATATGACATCAGGCTCAGTATATAATTGGGGGGTGGACCAGAAGACAGCGCAGCTCAGGAACTAGCTGAGTACCAGTTCCAAGTTGTTAGAAATTGTGTTTCTAACAACACTTGTTTATGTTGTTGTTGTTGTTACTATTATTATGTTCCTTTTCTGTCCTATTAAACTGCATTTTTTTCAACCCCAAGTTTTACTCATGATATTAGGTTATAGATGCATAGAAGTTATGACCATGATACATTTTTCCTGAAAGCCACAAAAACCAAGGCCTTAAGAAGTAAGAGTGTGAATCCTTTGATCCATTAAAATCCAACACATTGACATTTGTCATCTTCTATACTTCCATACAAGTACTTAAGTCTTACAAAACCAGCTTTTATCTCAGCTACTATACTCAGATTTTTCAGGTTCAACAGTCTATTAGTCTGTCTGCTTGAGAGGTATCTGATATGAAAGTTCAGCTCCTGAGCAGGAGTTATGTGCTCATCAGTGAGCCCAAATGGCACCAAGTCTAAGTATAGATAAATTAAAAAATCAAGTGTCACAGAGAGAGAAAAGAAAGAAGAGACAAATCTGAGTGGCAACGTTGAAGTTAAGCATAGAAGACCATTCAGTGTCACCAGTTTCAGCTTTCTCTCCACAGGCCACTACACATTCCTCTGTAATTATGAAAACATTATTATGGCAGGTTTAAATCCCATATGATTTGGCAGTGATGCTGTGTATTTACTATTCTGACAGTGACTAACACTCATTACATGTACAAACAGCTGACAGTACAAGAAGGAATTGTTTTTCTTCAACGCAGTGACCCATTGAAGCCTTTCAAAAACTTAATGTTGACTGCATTCTTTAGGAAAACCTACAATAATTACTTCATAGATAGAAAATACACTATTATTCTCTTCCTTCAACTGTTATTTTGGCAGTTAATGCTCCTCCAAACACACTTTTTTTTAAAAAGCACATATTAGAATTTAAATTCAGCAGAGACTTTAACCATGTTTAGATTTTAAGGGAGGAAAGCGCATGTTTACAATCTCTGGAAATTACTATGCATTTTAACTCAACTATGTTTAAGAATCAATTTTTGTGAAGCTATTATTAAGCATTCTTACCTCAGAAAATGTTACACTTGAAAAAATAGATAGGCTTACTTAACATGGTATGTACAGCTATCTATCTTTTTTGCTTTATCTTTTCAAGATTGTGATCAAACAGCTATCAGACTTGCACTTCTGGGGATTATATTAGCTTCTTGCAATCTTAATAGCTGTCGGAAATTTGTGCACTGTTGAGTTGTTTTATTATTACTAGCATCCTGTAGATTTTTGGCAGCTCAGTTAATGCAATTTTTAACAATTTCTTTTCTCCTGATGGTATAGATATCTAAGTGAGGCATATTGTCCATCCAGCATTCATGGTTTCAAAACACTCTTTTGTTACATTTTGGCATTGAAAGAGTAAGTACATCTTCAGACAGATATCCTGATTGGGATATAGCAAAAAGTGCAAAGACATGTTTTTATTTGCTCCTACAGAAGTACTGAAAATGGTGTTTAATTGGGACATATGATCAGTCTCCCTATCCCTATGTTTAAGTGGGTTATTTTGGACTAGGGGCAATAGCCACCTGGACACTTGGTTTTATTTCTGCCTGTATAACCTGCCATAATGGCAGCACATGCAGGGAGGGCGAGTAAATCTGTATTATGCAGTGTGGCACTACACAGAGCTGCCCAAATCAGCTTTGAAAATGTGAGCACATCTACACAGGATCGGCTTCTTCTCTGCCATCTAATGGCATGGAGACCAGTGCAAGGAAAAGGCAGATGAGGTTGTATTGCAATGTAAGAGAGGTTAGGGTGAGTCAACAGGAGCGCCGCCACAGTCTTCTTCGCCAGCTCTGTAGTACAGTGTCCTGCAGAGACACTAGTTAGTATCTCAGAGGCTAGATAGCTATGAAAGCAGTGTTCTTGGAAATTAGTTCTGCTTTTCTAAAACATCTTAATGACATTATAATCAGATTGCTTAATGTTGCAGTCTTTTTACAATGTCTCCTTTAGCTAGGATTGCACATTGCCTCCTAAAAGCAGCCAGTTCCATAGCTTCCTGAATTACAGGCCTGGTGTCTGACTTTCAGCAATCCTTTCACTAGAAGCAACTCCAAACAAATTCCAAGTTATGTCAGTGACCTAATTCTAAAAAGAATCCATATAGCTATCTATAACTGCAGCCTTGCTGATACCCTTTTCAGAACAAGATGCCATTTATTAATTGGAATATAGCACATAAGAATCTTTGATTTAGAGTGAGAAAGCCAACTTTAAGGTAGAGTTGCTATTTGCAAAGAAAATTCTCCTGTGATTTTTCAGAAAAAATTCACTTACTTTCTCTTTCTTTCATTATGTGACTAGTCACTTTAAATACAATAAGGAAACAGTACAGTTTGGATGACCTCTATCAAAATAAAGAATGATTGGCAAGGCTATGATATATATACTGTCTGCTCTCTCCCACAGAGGTTAGGCCAAGGTTTGTACAAAAGCACAACCATTTACCTTGCAAAATTAAATTCTAACATTTTCTGGGTTTTCCTTGCTTTAGGGAGCAGAAATTACCATTAAAAAAACATATTTGATATTTCTTTCTGTTAGAACTTGTCTAGTTCATTTGAAGTTAGATTTTGTCAGGCATCGTGATACATTGTGGCAATCACCTAACAGTTGATTGATGACAGACTTCAGAGGCTTTTCCATAACTTCAAGTTTTAGAAAAGTTGTCCCAACTTTCAGTTTCCCAGCTGGCCCTGGGAACATGCAAAATGCTCCATCTTTCTGTACTAATAGAATCATAGAACCATTAAGGTTGGAAAAGACCTCCAAGATCATCTAGTCCAATCATCATGTCCCTAAGTACCTCATCCAACCTTTCCGTAAACACCCTGAGGGATGGTGGCTCCACCACCTCCCTGGGAAACCCCTTCCAATGCCCAACCACTCTTTCTGAGAGGAAATTTCTCCTAATTTCTAACCTGAACTTCCCCTGGCACAACTTGCAGCAATTCCCTCTTGTCCTATCACTTCTGTGAGATGAGGCTGATCCCCAGCTCACCACAACCTCCTTTCAGGTAGTTGTAGAGAGCAATAAGGTCTCCCCTAAGCCTCCTCTTCTCCAGACTTAAACATTCCCAGTTCTCTCAGCCACCCCTTAGAAGACTTGTGTTCCAGCCCTGTCACCAGATTCATTGTTCTTCTCTAAACATGCTCCAGAGCCTCAATGTCTTGTAATTAGGGTTACTCACCAGAGCTGAGTACAGGGGGATGATCACCAACCTGGTCCTGCTGGCCACACTATTCCTGATACAAGCCAGGACGCTTGACCACCTGGCCACCTGGACACACTGCTGACTCATGTTCAGGTGAGTGTTGACCAACACTCCCAGATCCTTTTCCTCCATGCAGCTTTCCAGACACCTTGCCCCAAGTCTGTAGCATTGACTGGGGTTATTATGAGTAAAGCTCATATGAGTCATTATGAACTTCATCCCATTGGCCTCTGTCCATTGATCCAACCTGTCCAGGTCCCTCTGAAGGACCTTCCTACCCTCCAGCAAATCGACACTTCCGCCCAGCTTGGTGTCATCTGCAAACTTACTGAGGGTACATTTAATTCCCTCATCCATATCACCAATAAAGATATTAAAGAGGATGGGCCCCAATACTAACCCCTGGGGAACACCACTTGTGACCAGTCACCAGTTGGATTTGACTCCATTCGCCACCACATTCTTGGCTCAACCATTCAGCCAGTTTTTAGCCCAGCAAAGAGTGTACCTGTCCAAGCCACCTTATCCAGGGGAACACTGTGGGAGACTGTGGGAAAGTCTTTGTTGAAGTTGAGTCAGACTACGTCAACAGCCTTTCCCTCATCCACCAGTCAGGTCACCTGGTCATAGAAGAAGTACATGCAATCCCCAAGAAGTCTGATTTGTCACCCTTGGATGATTGAAGATCTCTTTTCAAGCCTGTTGCCTGATTGTCTTGCAGGCTGAAATGAGCTACTACCTTCAGTTTACATAAAGCAATCAACATTTTCATCAGACAGTTTCAGAAAGAGGTTATTCAGTTTCAGTGCTGAGACTCTGGCAAGGATTGCATACTGAGAGACTCCCAACTGATCAGGATTTCTCCTGGGCTCTTTTGCAAGGACCCTGATGATTCTCAGCTACCATTAGTTTCAAAGAAATGTTTCTTGGTGCTCTAGTCTCTAATGGCTATAAGGTACTCTGCCTCTTTTCAAGACCTCTTCCTCTGGTACATTGATCAATTCATTTCTGGTTTATATTTGGGGTGGTTGTGTCACTGATTGCATCTGACGTATAAAAATGTTTTATTGCTTTAGTACTCAGTATGGTCAATACTGGCTCTGCCTAACCATAAACCCTTGTTCAGTACAGACAACAACATGCCATTCATAGTGAAGACACTTCTAGAATTCAAACAGGAAAAGAAAACATGGTATATCTTTTGTAGATAGGTCACTTTTCTCTTCTGCCAGTGTGCTACTGATCACAATAAGGTACCTAGAAAGCTCGACACATCACTTGATCAAACAATCAAAGATCAGTAGCCACTCTGTTTTCTTGAGCTTGAAATTTGCCTGTAAGGTAAAGTATGTAATAAATCTCACCATTCATGCCGTCCCTTCACTAATCATGATTTAGGACTGACTAGACTCATAGGCAAAACTGGCAATCACCCTGGGCAGTGGAACAAGTCATCAAAATCACAGGACCTCAGACATGGTGGGGGCGCCTCCCACCCTTTGGCAGCAGGCTCTGTGCCCAACCCCTTTCGCTGGTTGCTGGACCCAGCAAGGCCCCATGGACCCATCATCAGCACTCCAACAATACAGATTCCCTGGGGACAGACAGACAAAACCCACAGCCTGGACCCTCCACCACTGTATGGGCAATCATACAGATGAGGCAGGCCCAAAGAAGTGGTCCTGGGAAAGGAGGTCTTCCACCACTCTGGTAGCCAATCATGCTATCAGAGACAAGGAAACCATAGATTGGAGTGACTGGGCAATAAATATACCCTACCAGCGTTGAGGCACTCATTTAATATCTGCACATGGAGTGATTTAAAGAGAATATTCCGTTGTCCCACTGGCCAACCACAGGCTGGGCACAGAGAGAGTTGAGAAGGACAGATCTCTGCTGTAAACATGAATGTTATTTCATAATCCCCAAAGACAGTATTATTTTACCTTATCCTAAGAGCAAGGAAATTGAATTTTATTATACTCCTGAGACATCTTTGGCCGATCTTGGCTGGTCCCAGCTGGATTAACTGATCACAAACAGATTTATCCCACTTAACTCCAAGCACTTCACTGTGGCATATAATTTGAGGGTAGCCTGACCCCACTGCATTTCCTCTGTAATCAATGGAAAGAAAAATAGGCTGGAATTGACTTCTGGAAGTAATGCTATCTTTGTTGACTGCAAAATTAGTTTGACCCCAAATTAGGTACCTTTATTATGTTTCTGAAGTTAAGGAGGAATGAATCACTACTCTGCAACTTCAGACATCACATTTGATCAAGACTATAGTCTTACATTCTTAACGTTTATCCAATATAGTTGCTGTGCCAGGTTTTTCCTTCATGGGTTGATCTGCTGCTGCAAACTAGGAGGGTTTCATAAAGGTCATGTAATTAATTCCCAGCACCACAGGCAGATTCATAGAGTGGGTTTTAATTCATGTATGCCTCCATCTTCTGAGTGCCTGCCATCAAACCCACTTTTAGAAACTCATAGTAATTCTGAAGGAAAAGTACCTCCTGGAACCATGCTTCTGCCCTTCATCTCCCATAGCTCTACTCCCTAAGGAAATTTCCCTTTAGATATTTTGTACTGTATTTGTATTCAGAGCTTTTGCTGCACACCCAACAGAATGAATATATTCACAATTCCTTTTTGCATCACTGCAACTCTGAGCAGAAAGTGCTTTTCAGGCTGGTTAGGAAAATCATCACTTCTGTTTGCTATACTGCTTTAGTGTGGGACATATAACTCCTCTTCATCCAAGAGTGGTAATACCCAGAGTAAACAGATGCTAAAGAAAAATCATTGGGATGGAGTAAAGCACCAGATAGAACAAATTACACCAACTGGTTTGAATCCAAGGATTGATTTTATGTATTAGTGTTATTGGATTCCTTTGTTAACACTGCACTGCAAAGGAACCTGGTTATCCAAAAAGATATCTCAATTTTTTCATTCCCTCTAGGTCCCCCCACTTCCCCAATATGTGCAGTAGAGGTTTGCCATACAGGGGTCATAATTCTTAAAGAGAAAATCAAGTAATTCTTTTAATACTAGTTCCAATGTGTACATCATTTTGGCAGGAATATAACCTTCTCAGGAATGTAAAATATTAGCTAAAAAAACTTAATATTTATTTTAATTCAGAAAAACAATTTTGGCCATGTTTTACTGTCATGTTCAACAGCAATAGCTTTCTCTTTTTTTTCCCAGTAGAAATTGATAGTAATTTTTTTTTAATTGATTGCTCCAAAGTTTTAAAGAATATGGTTGAAAGCATGTTGAAAATCTTGGATAGACACAATACGTGCCTTAGGCAGAATGTGACTGAAATGTGAGGGGGAAAGGTAACGAGCTTATGTTGAGTTTCCTTGCCACTTGGAAAGGCTTGCTTTGTCCTAAGCTAAAGAAATTGTTAACTTAATGCTGAAAGTAAATGAAGTTTTGTAGTTTGAATAACCCAGAAGGTCAAACTAGCTGATAAGAATGATTCTTCATTGATCTATTTAAATAGATTATCAGTTTAGTGATCACCAGTGATCAAATCTAGTTTTGTTCTTTATCTAAGAGACAAATTTGCAACAACAGTGCTGATTTTGTCTAAAAGCTTGAGATACCACTACAAGGAAAAGCACCTTCTGTGAATTAACTCTTTCACCCATTTCCATTTCCTCTGGAGCTTCCTGCCCAAGTATCACCTTCTTCAGCTAATGTACAATTTCTAGATCTTTTCTGGTGGCAGAAACATCTAATAACTACAGGAGGAAAACATCAATCTTTTTGCAAAGCACAAAAATCTCCCAGATACTGCAGTTAAAAAATTAAGTGTGCTAAGTATCAATTTCCATGTGACACAAGAAAAGGACATCATGTTAGTTTAATTTGCAGAGAACAAACAAATATTTTCTCCTCATCTGTAGCCCAGACACAAAATTTACAAAGATGAAATTTTGTGTCAAGAAGAATCAACTTCTGAAAACACTATGTTTAGATACCAGAAATAGTACATAGCTTAAGAGAGTATTATAGGAATAATAGGAAGCAAGTTTGTACACATGATTATTGCATTACTCTAGCAATTTATAATTCACGTGATAGCATGACACTGAGATTTTTAATATATTGGAACAAGAAATTTAACAATTCCAGGTATTGATCATTAGAGTCTATCTATGAGACTGCTTGCTATCTTCTGAACTATGAAAGCAATAAGACCAGCCATGCTATCTTACCCCGAGATACAGTCAGAGGGGATCTTGTCAGACTTCAATTGAAAAGCCAATAAGAGTGGCAAACACTTTCTTCTGCAGTTTGTCATAACCCATTTATATCTGGAAATAGATGGATGATGTTTCTTCTGGAGCTATTGAGAGTAATCTACCAAATTCACAATAGCATTATTCCAAAAACCATATTTAAGTTTTGTCACAGATAAATTTTGTGTAATAGTTAGTGTAATATTTGTAATCTAAAACTCAGTATTTTGTTATAACCTGTCAAATATGTGTGAATTCAATGTTCATGTCTCTCCTGTACTGGGCAGCTCAGTAGTGGATACAGACTCTATGTGTGGCCTCACCAGTGCTGAGGGGAAGAATTGCCTCCTTTGATCAGTTCACAATGACCTCTCTAATTGCAGACAAGGATGCCATTAGCCTTTTATTGCAGCAAGGGCACACTGCTGATTCATGTTCAATTTGGCGTCCACCAGGACAGTCTTTTCCTGCAAAGCATATTCTAGTGTATGGCTTTGTTCGTCTCCAGTTTCAGGGCTTTGCACTTCCCCTTGTTGAACCTAATGGGGTTTCTTAAAGCCCATTTCTCCAGCCTATTGAGGTCTTTCTAGATGACAGCATGGCCCTCTGGTATATAGTCACTCCTCCCACTTTTGTGTCATCTAGAAATTTGCTACAGGTATACTCTGTCCCATAATCTAGATCATTAATAAAGCAGGATTGGACCAGTATTGCTCCCTGGGGTACACTGTTAGGTTCCAGGTCTCCAACTAGATTTTGTGCCACTGATCACCATCATCTGGACCCAGACATTCAGCCAGTTTTCAATCTGCCTCACAGTCTGCTCATTCAGCCCATATAACACCTTCTCTATGAAGATCTTGTAGCAGACTGTGTCAAACGTCTTACTGAAGTCCAGATAGATGATATCCAGTTGCCCGCTGATCTACCAAGACAGTAATTTTATCCTAGAAGCTTATCAAATTGGTCACGCATCACTTCCCCAACAAACATGATTGATCAAGTATCACTATTGGCCTTGCAGTGTTATCTGCCAGCTCCCTCAGCACTTGTGGGAGCTTCCCATCAGTCCATGGACTTATGCACATGCTGTTTGCTTAAGTATTCCCTGACTCGGTCCTCCTCCACCAAAGTGACATCTTTCTTGATCCAGATTTCCCCCCTGATCTCTGGGAACTGTGATTCCTGAGAGCCAGTCTTGCTAGTAAAGGCATTCAGTACCTCAGCATTTTCAAATCCTCTGTATCCCAGTCACCCATCTTATTGAACAGTGGGCACACATTTTCCCTAGTCTTCCTTTTCTCACATACTTAGAAAACCCCTTGTAATGGTTTCAAACACTTCTCACCAGATTCAATTCCATTTGGGACCTGGCATTCCTAACCTCATCTCTGCATGCTCAGACAGAATCACAGAATCACAGAATTGTAGGGGTTGGAAGGGACCTCAAGAGACCATCGGGTCCAACCCCCCTGCCAAAGCAGCTCCCCAGCTCATACTGCACACATAGGTGTCCAGATGGGTCTTGAATATCTCCAGAGAAGGAGACTCCACCACCTCCCTGGGCAGCCTGTGCCAGGGCTCTGTCACCCTCACTGGGAAAAAGTTCCTCCGCATGTTGGTGCGGAACTTCCTGTGCTCCAATTTGCAGCCATTGCCCCTTGTCCTGTCTCCACTGACCACAGAAAAGGGGCAGGCCAATTCCCCCTGCACCCCACACATAAGATATTTGTAAACATTGATTACGTCCCCCCTTAATCTTCTTTTCTCCAGGCTGAACAGCCCCAGCTCCCTCAGCCTTTCCTCATAGGATAGATGTTCCAGGACCTTAATCATCTTTGTAGCCCTTCTCTGGACTCTCTCAAAGAGATCCCTGTCCTTTTTATACCAGGAAGCCCAGAACTGGACACAATACTCCAGGTGGGGCCTGACCAGGGCAGAGTAGAGACCTCCTTAGACCTGCTGGCCACACTCCTCCTGATGCATCCCAGGATCCCATTGGCTCTCTTAGCCACCAGGGCACACTTGACTCATGGCCAACCTGTTGTACACCAGGACCCCCAGGTCCTTCTCCACAGAGCTCTTTTCCAACAGGTCATCCCCCAGCCTGTACTGATACAGTCGGTTATTCCTCCCCAGGTGCAAGACTTTGCACTTGCACTTGTTGAATTTCATTAGATTTCTCCCAGCCCAGCTCTCCAGCCTGTCCAGGTCTCGCTGAATGGCAGCACAGTGTTCCTGCGTGTCAGCCACTCCTCCCAGCTTTGTACCATCAGCGTACTTGCTGAGGGTGGATGCTATTCCCTCATCAAGGTCATCAATGAAGATATTAAACAGGACTGGACCCAACACCAAGCCCTGGGGAACACCACTAGTCACAGGCCTCCATTCAGATTCTGCTCCACTGATCACGACTCTCTGAGCTCGATCCGACAGCCAGTTCTCAACCCACCTCACTGTCCACTCATTTATCCCATGCTCTCTCAGCTTTTCTATCAGGATGTCATGGGAGACAGTATCGAAAGCCTTGCTGAAGTCAAGGTAGATGACATCCACTGCTCTCCCTTCATCTACCCAGCTGGTGATGAGATCATAGAAGGCTATGAGATTGGTCAAGCACGATATCCCCTTGGGTGAATCCATGCTGACTACTCCTCATGACCTTCTTCTCTTCCAGTTGCTTGATGATGGCACCCAGAACAAGCTGTTCCATAACTTTTCCAGGGACAGAAGTGAGGCTGACTGGCCTATAGTTGCTAGGATCCTCCTTCTTGCCCTTTTTAAAGACTGGAGTGATATTGGCTATCCTCCAATCCTCAGGCACTTCTCCTGTTCTCCAAGAAGAATACATAGACAATATCTATGTCTATGTATTCGTCCCAGGTTACCCATCCATGCTTCCACCCTGTGTGGTTCTTTTTTGTATTTGAGTTTGGTCAGGAGCTCATTATTCTTTTGCAAAGGTCTCCTGACATTTTTGCACGGCTACCTACTCATTGCATAGAGTAGGAAATCATTAAACACTAACAACCTTTCTTTGGCCCCTCTTTCATCCAAGTCCTTATTCCATGGGACTCTTCCAAACAGATCTTTGGGAAACAAAGACTGCTGTCCTGAAGTCCAGGGATGTGAGCTTGATTTTTTACCTCCTTCCTCCCCTCAAAATCCTGAATACTACCAGTTTTTGCTCACCACGGGCAGAACTGTCTTTGACTTTAACATCCCCAACAAACTTCTCCTTGTTAGGGAGTAGGATCTCCTGTAGATCACTTCTGCTCATGGGCTTCTCGTACCACATGGGCCAAGAATACATACTCCTCACTGGACTAGTCTTGCTTTCCTTTCTCACATTATTAATACATCTTTCCAGTGTATACAACTACTGGAGAGGCATGAATTGTTCTGAATGAGTAAATATTCACCATATTATTTCACAATTTGGAGAAGAAATATAGCTAGTTTTAGTGCTCACGAGAAATTTCTGGAACATCAAGTCGGGAAGATAAGGGCACCAAAGACAAAATGTTATGAAACAATAATTTACTAGCAAGTAAAAAGAAAATCATTAGAGGAGTAGCATCACTCTGAATTGGAAATGAAGAGGAAAAGCAAAGTGTAATACTTGTTCACCTTTCAAGAAATCAGCTCTGAAATGTTTACCATACAGCTTGACAGCTATAAGACACCATTTGTTTTCTCATCTTTTTATTTTCTAAAATGTGCAGACATTAATTAAAATAGAAAGGGCCTGTAAAGCCTCATGATGCTATATATTGTTTTACAATCAAGGTTTTGGATTTTAACTTTCTTTTTCTCAAAACACTATCGTTCATAGAAGAGATAGCTTTCTGCTTTTAGCACTTAGTTTTCATTTCCTTCCAGCTAATGACAGCAATAACTAGTGCTTCAGCAGCTTATTATTCATTAAATACTCATTTAAAACACCTTTTCTTCTGTATACTTTGGACTCTAAATAGTGTTTTGATACCTAGACCCTTTTACTGTATAAGCATTTTTTTCCAAATACAATCTAGCTTGATTTCTTTAAACCAAGATTTTTTTTAATACACTTTATTTTATTTGTCAAATTTCCAGGGTTAGTTTTAGTTAAAATGCTTAATAGAAAATATAAAAATATGCTCTCAAATCCAACAAAAGTAGGGAAAAAATGATCCTATAAAACAAAGTTTATAAATATAGTCTATTTTTACTAGTCTCTAGATGTCTGCCAGAAATAAAACCCAAAATATTTATGATTTGATGTTGTAACTCAGATTTTTAAAATCTTACAGATGTACCCAATATACAATCACAAAACCTTTAAAAATGAAATATTAATGCACTTTGATCATAGAATCATAAAATCACAGAATGGTTTTGGTTGGAAGGGACCTCAGAGACCAACTAGTTTCAACCCCCTTGCCATGGGCAGGAACAACCTCCACTGGACCAGGTTGCCCAAAGCCCCATCCAATCTGTTCTGAAGCTCTTCCAGGGAGGGGGCAGCCACAACTTCTCTGGGAAACCTCTTCCAGTGCCTCATCACTCTCACAGTAATCTTTTTTCCTTGTATCAAATGTGTATCTAACCTCCCTCAGTTTAAAGCCATTACCCCTTGTCCAAAAAGTCTGTCTCCAGATTTCCTCCCTTTATGTCCCCTTTAGGTACTAGAAGGCTGCTATGAGGTCTCCCTGAAGCCTTAATTTCTCCAACCCCTAACTCTCTCAGACTGTCTTAATAGGATGAGATTTCTTATGTTGGGACCCCAGAGCTGGATACAGTAGTAAACCCAGATCGGGTCTCATGATATTGGAGTAGAGGGCACAATCAGCTGTATGTCCTGGTGGACAACAGGTTGAGCATGAACCAGCAAACCACACATTTTAGTAACAAAGGGAAACAGCTTCCTGGTCTGAATTAGCAGTTGTATGTTCTTGTATGCCACCATGTGATGGGAGTATGTGGAGAAAGAGAAACATTCCTCCAGGAGACACAGTGACATGACATGGGACAACAGACACAAACTGAAACTCCAGGAATCCTGATTAGGTATTAGGAGAAAAAGTGACCCTCCAAGAATGATCAAGCACTGGACTATGTTGCATCCTTGGAACTATTTAAATTTTGCCTAGACAAAAGCCCTGAGCATCCTGACCTAACTTCAAAATCAGTCTTGTTTTTACTCAGAGGGTAGACTAGTTTACTTCCAGCGGTCCTTTGCAGATTAAATTATGCTATGATTCTGTCAAAACAGCAAAGAACTTAAAGCAGACATTTGCTACATTGGCTGTATTTTCATGTCAAGCTACTGCCAAAGCAGAGGCTACAAACATTCACAGAGGAAAAAAAGGAAAAAAAAAACATTAAAAAAGAGACCTAAAAACTAGTGGGTTTTTTCCCTAATTCTGCTCATTTTAGAGAACAGTAACAGCTCTAAGATATTCCTCAGATGCAAATGGTCAAAACTGCCTAGAGACCTACTCCTGTTCTTCTCCGTTTTTAGCTGAGACACACTGCCAACCAAAACTTTGATGTGTGTATTAGCAAAATATGAAACAGACTGAAAAGACCAGTAAAGGTCTCCCAGTGAATCCACTCTTATGGCCAGAGGAATGTATCTGTGGGTGTGACGCATCATCAGTTAAGTTTGATTTCCTCACTTGTACACTGATACAGCTTTAACTTATTTAGAAAGTGTCTGAGTCGGTAACCCATTTCAAAATGATAGGCATAACAGATGCAAATTTGTACCCTGTAACACATGTTGCTGGTGATTAAAAAACACAGTACAGCAACTAATGTTAATGAATACTGCATACCATAAATAGTGAATTACCCTTGCCAGTACAAACATCCACAAAGGCAAACCTTGATAGAAAAGAGCATCAAAGAGAAACAATTAGCATCTCCTTTCTAAAGAGGCATTACAAAAGGTTACTCACATAAATCTGTCAGTTACTCTTGACTTTTAACTGCACTCCATGGTACCAGTCTGTGTTTGAGATACCAATTCCTGTCTACAGTCTGAAATTTACAGCACTCACAGAAGGATCACCAGCATGACATGACTCATCCCTTCCACACAACTATTCGCTCGTGCAGGTTCATAAGCTGCAACCCTTTGGCCACACATTAGATTACCAAGACATGAATCTGTTGTTCAAATCTTCTGAAAGACATGCAACCTCATGTCAATGTAAACCCCTCTAACACATGGAACAGATTAGCCTTCAGTATTTAAGTAGTCGTAGCCTCTTGGTTGCGTGCAGGACATGACAAAACTATCGCTCTCCTTGCAAGGCATCTGTCACTAAGGGGAGCTGCTATAGAGCTGTCCCTACCCAGAGTGGAGCAGCACATCTCAGCACACAGAGTTGGGAGTAGAGGGGGGTGGGGAGGAAGGTATCCTGAGGCAAGGAAATGTCAGAATGATTCAGTGATGCAGCTTAAGAGACAATTAATTAATATAGGGGAGCAGAGAGACCCACCAGGAGTCAGAAGCTATTATGGGATGTGCTGACACAGTCTGGGTATTGCTAGAGCAATGGCGGCTGCCCCCATGTCTAAACAAGACAGCCCAGGGAGCGCCCAGACAGGGCGCCTCTTCGAAGGAGGGGCATTCCACTGGCCAGGTGCAAGACTTGAAGTACACATAAAACAGCAACTGGGAACCTCTCTGTGACAAGTCAAGGGGGTCCATCCTAACTGACCCTTGAGGAAGAATGGTGGGCTGCAGCTCCAACAGGGGGGTCTGCAGCATCTAAACCAGAATCCACCCAGATGGAGGTGCTAAAACAAGAGGCTGTGGTGCAGACCTCAGGCTGCACAATGAGCCCAGACCTTTCTTCCAGAGCAGAGACAGGCAGAAGACCTGCCTGCAAGAGGTATGCCCAGAAGGACCTCCTGCAGCAGGTGGCTGAGACTCAGGCAGCAGGGAGAGGGTTGCATAACATCAGGAAGGCTGAGAAGAGATTAGATAGCTAGTTCCAAGCACAGTCTTCAGTGGATTTACAGCCCAAGGCCAAATGTCCAGAGACTCCCCCACCAGCTCACACAGAAGGCCATAGGGTAGGGCAATAGTACAGAAGAATGGAAACTTGTGACAGCAAGGTCCAGCAGGTGCCTTCCCCCAAAGCCCGAGGTGCCCTTGCAGAACCACTTCACCACTCTGCAGACTGAAGAGGAAAGACCGGCCACATCAGGAGTCACTGAAGCTGAGTAAAGTAGCCCACTCTGTTCCCCATATAACAACCAGTACAAATAAGAAAAGGTGACAGAAGATAGTAGTAGGCAACTCTCATCTGAAAGGTATTGATTTGCTGACCTGACACAGTCTCTAGAGAGGTGGGCTGCTTACCATGGGCTTGGATCAGGGATTTCACCAAGACACTGCCAAGCCTCATACAGTCCACTGACTATTATCTGTTCCTGTTGTTTCATGTGGTGCCAGTGATACAGGCAGGAGCAGTCTGAGGAATATCAAGGACTACAGAGACCTGGGAGTGGGAGTAAGGGACTCTGGAACACAGACAGTTCTTTCATCAATCCTCCTGGTCAAAGGCAAGAAGTACAAAAGGGTCAGTCAAGTCTGGGCAGCTAGGGATCAGGTCAGGAAAGCTAAAGCCCTGATAGAATTAACACCTTCCCCAAGTTTTTTTCCCGAAACCTACTCTCAATCTGCTCTCAAAGTTAGATCTGTTTGCTCTATGGCTGTTGCTGATATCCATAAAAGCTTTTTGAATGTTTCTATCAATCTTTGTAAAAGTATATATTCCATTTTTTTTCGATTTTAATTACGAGATCATAAAGGTTGAGGTTTTAAAAGAAAATTCAAAGGGACTAGGCGCCCCAGTATTCAATGAAGATAGGCTTGGTATGAGACACATTTTTAAATTATTCAGCTTTTCATAAAAATATAGCCAAATTAGAGAAACATCTGAACAGGTTCTTAGTACCCCATCTAAAATTATAGTCTCAAGAGCAAAGGAGTAAGATTACTTTTATACATCCACTATATAGAGGGAATCACAACACTAAAATCTCACTTTAAGTTTGATGACAGACTTCTCCAAAGTTCGTGTATCCTGAATACTTGAACATCAGCTAAATATGATGACCTGTAATCTGTACACTTACTTATTTCAGGTAAATTGTCAAGATGCAAAGAGAACCCTTGGAAGTAGTTCTGAATAGTGCATGAATTTCTAACATTAAAACACTCAAAAACATTCAAAGTAAATTTAATTGCATTCAGAAGATCTTTGTACTGTCACAAGACATAGCATCTTTTATAGACATCTCAGACAAGTGTTGGCATAAGAGAGTTAGGAAATAATATGCATATATTCTCTGTATTTACAAAAATGTAGGGAGAACATATGGTAGACACTATCATGAACGTTACAGGGTAAAATGTGCTCTGTTCCCTATTATTCATTTCTGATGAGAACCACAAATAAAAGCAATACAGAAAGAGTAATATCCCAAGTGACAAACTAGGTTTAAACTATCTTCTCAAAACTGGATATAAGTGTTTTTGTAGTGCAAATATATTAGTATTGCTAACTTTGCCATTAATTTCATTGAAAGTTTTCATTATCACTTAGAAAAATCTGAGGCAAGGACCCAGAGATTTGTTTCAAATTTTTCATCAAAAATAGTGGGAAAAAAAAGATTACGTGCATTCTCTGTGTATTAAAAGTGTAATTTTGACAAGAAAACACCCCATCCCATTTCAATATCCAATTAACTGGAGCTCAAGGAAAACAATTATTTTGCCTAAAGAAGACACAGTTTTGATTGTTGAACAAAGTAATCTGTGTTGTAGAAAAAAACTGGTGTTTAGAGGACAAAGGATGACAAGATTGCAAGAGACTATGGGAGAAAAGTCATAGTCTCTTTCTTCCTGACAGAATCCTAAAAGATTTTTTAATGCTGTTTAAGAAAAAGAAACTTCTTTCATTTTGCTTTAACTGCTGATGGATATATATTTTACAAACCTTTTTCATTGTAGGTACTACTAGAACTAGATTTCACGTGAGTTTCAATAAACATATTCCCAGAAACTAAATTCTAGCTAAAAAGCAAATAATAAGGAATGGTGTGCAAGAGCATTCTGACAGAAAAATGGATAGAACAAAATGTGTTTTTTAAGACTACTGCTGTAAGCCAAATGTATAGAATTACAGAGCAGATGCTCTGACAGAGTCTGTCTATTAAGACTCTCCTGGAGTGGGATTCATTTGATCAGTCACAGGTGTCTGAAGCAGGACTCTAGGTCTGAAGGTGACAAAGGCTGCCCACAGTCAGCGGAGAGAACAGTCACTTTCAGGAACAATCCATCTCATTCTAATTTCAACACCTGCCTCAGCTGCTAGTGGGAGGTGATGCTGAGGATACTCTGCCAGAGCTATCAATAGTTTGTACATTTAATTTCAGTATCTCAAAAGCTCACTGCAGTTTCCAGGATGCTCCCCTGGCCTGCAGCTCCTATTCCTACAAGCCACTCCACACAACCTTGTGGAATAGCCAATGGTTAAGATTAGAGAGAGCAGGGTTTCCGCTTCTGATCATTTCTTGGTGACTGATGGCAAGGTGAGTTGACATTTCTGCTCACTACAGGACACTGAGGCTACAGCTGTCAGCCCCACGCAGTTACAAAGAAAGAATTGTATCCTTTATATCAGGAATACGTGAATATATATGATTTATTGTGCATTAGGAAAATATGCAGCTCTGCAGCTCAATGGATTTCTGCATGAAAAATCCCTCTTTTGAGAGGTTTGGTAAGAAAACAATATATGACCTTAAAAAAATTAACTTTACATATAATCCAAGCTACAGTGGGGGAAAAAACCCATAGGGAACAAAAATTTGATGATATACAGGTAACATTTTCTAGGGTACTTTTTGTCTCCACAACCCCCTTTCAGAATACTGACATCTTTTCAGATACCAAGAATTGAACAAATTTTAGCCATAATTTCACCATAGGATGGACAAGTAAAAGTACTTGAGACAACATATGAACTAAAGAAAAGATAACTCAAATTACAGATGTTGATCTTTTTTTATGTGAAATATGGCTGTTCCATATTGCAGAAAAGAAAAACAGAACCATCCAGTCAGTGGTTGCTGTTATGTAGTCTTTTACATTGACCAGAGCCACAAAGCTAACGGAACCAGTTTGTCAGCTTTATTGTGAAATATGTATTTCTGACTATATAAACAGAATCTGTTACATCAAGTGATCTAGAAACTTCTGAAATGTATTATAGTCATAACTAATAACCACAAAAAGAAGCAAAACTATCATTGTGAAAATTGACATATGGCTTCCTCCCAGATAAATACTTTCCTGGCCCAAAATTATTTGCTACAGTATATACAGATAATTATTACTAAAATATTGTGGGGTTTACTAATGTATTCCTGATTTTGGCTATTTGAACCACTTCCATTCTTCTTACGCACTCAGGATACTTCCAGTTCTGCCTGATCTGCTTTGATAACCAAGGCTTGTTTTATTCATCAGGATTTTGGTTCCATTATCACAAGAAATAAAATTATTTGTCCCATCAGTAGCAACAAAATAAGAGTCTGAGATTGTCTATTTATGAGTTATATAACTTACTGCAATGAAATGAGGAAAACCCAAGGAGGGGTGGGGAAACAGGTAGCTGCACTTTTTGTCTAAAACAGATGTTTTTCATTCATAAGGATCCATCAATAGCAAACAACAGTATCACAAGCAAAGCTTGGTCCTTAACAGGTATGCGTCAGAGATCGAGAGTTTTCTATTTGTGAGACAGGCTATGCATAATCTTCTAGTTTAGTGCAACAGTATGAAGCAAGTTGAGAAATTCCCTTGTAACAAATGTAACAAATGAGGTCTGCAGACTTATATTTAAAAGTTTCCAAACTCACTCCACTGAACAGCTGAAAGTTTGTGGATGTTTCCACGTGTGTCTGTTATACAGGCAGACCACAACAGCACACATATGGTGATAAGGTAACTTTATTTATTCTGGATGCAAAATCCCAGCTGTTTATTCCTGAGCACCAGCTCAAGCTTCTAACAGTTGAGGCCAACAAGATTTTTATTTGCCCCTTGGAGAGGAAGCTATACCTGCTTCACAGGCTTGAACTCACAAGCCATAATGGCTGTGAAGGGTTAGGAGCCCTGCATCAGACAGGCAGCTGTGTGCCTCCTTATCCCACAGCTAGTCCAAACACCGAATGAGGATCTATATGTCAGCACAGGCACTGGTTTGAAAACATTCTACGTGTAGCTTTCCTTCAGACATCCCAGAAATCAGACCTCAGTTGAAGCAACTTATGCTGACAAAGCAACACACACGGGTTGGCAGCTCTGGTGGTCTCCTCTGCTACTTTCCTACTTTGTCTTTGTATGGCTATCCTTGAAGAGCAAAAGACTATTTAAAAGCCATTATGATGGCTTATTATGGGGGCTGGTTATTAGCTTTCACGTTCCCTCCTCAGGCTATGCTGTTTAACATTTCCACTGTGGCTGTCCAGGAAAATAGCACTGTTTTCATCTGTTATACTTTCTTGCCCTCTGCTGGAAAAACTATCAACTGAATGTGCAGAACTGAACCTTTGAAAATTGATTTTCCAAGCGATCATGAAAATAACTGACCCTCTTCACACATTCTTCCCCCAAAACCCTCATAAAAACGCTAAATTTTTTTTTTCTACCCAAGCCACCTGATTCCTACCAATTAATCCCAATGCTTACTCAGAATTTCTGAAATCTCATTGAAACTGCCATCTCGTCTCCAAAATAAACTTGCTTCAAATCAGTAGGAGAAAGTGGGGAGGAGTGGAGACTGAATAAGTGAGAGAAAGTTGAGCAAAACGAATTATGTTTACGTTTTCCTATAATACAAATTAAATGGGAATGCAGGGCAGTAGTGTTTTCTGCTTTAATAAATTATGTTGAGTTTGTGATGTTTTAAGTGAATAAGTGGAGAACAAGTGTTAAAGCATAGTCAATAAACAACATGGATATGATTTTCTATTCACAAAAAGGAACAACTCTTCATAACAGAAATTAAATTACTTCTCTGCCATGGGACATGTCTGGGACCCTTTCAGGAACTTCTGGGAGAGAATTTTGCCTTGGTGTTTAATGCCTTCAAACCGTCAGGCATCCAACTTTCTCTAAACACATATAGTTTCTCCTGAATAGCAGTTGGAAAAGCCATCAGGTTCATTTGCTGTATTGTCATCATTCTCCTTTCCATCAAAGAGCAGTTATGGTGGATTAAAAAAGTAATGTCACCATGTCACAAAGAAGGAAGGACAGCTCTTTGTTAAGTATGCTGCTGGGAAGGACCTCTCTGACTTTTAATGCCTCTTCAGGCCTTTCAGGCAATCAGTAGTTCCCTTCTGTGAGCCATGAACCTTTGCAGAAAGTCTTTCTGTCATAAGTAACCTTCTGCTTTCTATTTAGTGACCTTAATCTTCAAAATGACAGGGTATTTCCATGGCGTGAAGCGTTTCCCTTACATACCCTTACCAACCATGGAATGGTTCACATGAATAAGCGTATCATATTTAGGAAAATGGAAATTTTCTTTCAGCTATTCTTTTTCAGTGAATACTTTCAAAGACCAGGTCTTAGCTTGATGCTACAAAAAGTAGTCATCTCTGCTGGGATAAAGCAGATGGAAAATAAATGTGAGCAAGAGTCTCATTTCTCTTTTCAGCTGCAGTCAGGTTATTTGTCATATAGTCAGTTGCTTTACAGTGACTGCTTCTATTCATCATGCTATATTCCACTAATATCCATAAGTTTCCAGATTTATTTTTCATTTTTTTAAAGGATTTGTTTAGGAAACTACCACATTCCTACTGGTGGTACAGAGACCATCTTCACTCCTGTTGCTGACCACCTTACCATAACCACATATTTTTACTCACAGTGAGGTTGAGTTCTTTTAACTTTTCTAAGCATTGTAACAGCTGGAAACAAAAACAGATACAGAGGAATTCAGTCAGCAAGTCCTGAGCATATTGTTGGAGGACTACAGACTACAGATTGAGATAAATTGATTCAACCTACATTTATACAGATTTATATATAGGCCCATTTTATAAATACAGCTATAGAAAAGCAACATCCATGACATCATCTTCTGTCAGTGTCAACTTCCACACCAGAGTTGCAGAAATATAGTTTCCCAAAAAGAAATCCATCACAGATAACATCATGGTATCATTCAGGGAATAAATAATGTCATGCACAGATTTTTTATTTCAAAAACACAAGTTCAAGTTCAGCCCAAGCCACTGGAGGCCTGAAAGTCTTGTTGTGACTTCTCTAACAACCGGTTGAAAATTAGTTCATTTTCCACATCCAATTAATTTGGGTTTATTTTCCAAATCTTGGGGATATACTCACATCACAAATAGCAGCATAGAAGAAAATCTTTAATAAGTTTTTGTGGAAAGGTCAATAATTAGATGAGATTAAAACTGATGTATACTCATTCACATCAGTTTTCTACTTTGTCAGGATGCCAAGAGAGGTTCTCCCAGCCTGTTCCTCCAAGTAGTTACCCTGTGATGGACTCCTGTTGCCAAAAGAGGGACAAAACTGTGAAGGGTCAGCATCTGAATTTTCAGATCAGTTTAAAAAGAAGTCAGTGAGGAAAGGAGCACAACCCTTTTTGAACTAGAGCTCCACCACAAGTATTTCTGACCTCAGAAACATCTACCACGCGGTCCTGCCATTCTGTTTTCTTTTTGTTCTATCTTAGGTATACACAGCATTGTACACATTTCAGAGTGTGGGTAAGGGTTCCTGTGCTACATGACTAATGCCATTTATATTAAGGGTGAACAAAAGTGATTCTAAGGAGGAGAAGTTATGGTGCCAAGCAACATTCACCTGTTATCTCTTTAAACTGTAAAGTTGACTTTCACTTTCTCATTTCTATTATTTCACACAAACACAAAAATCTTCATTAAATTGGCCAGTTTACATGTAAAGCAGGTACACGAGCACAGTCCAAAATGGACTTTCTGCCAACAATGGACTTTCTGCCAATGCCAGTAATGACTATGAAGCTAAATATGGCATTTCAGAACCAACCTGTAAACTAAAATGCAAAGCTTTCGGTGTATGCCAATGCCATTAGAAGCAATTTTGTTTCAGCAGTTTTTCCAGAAAGCGTTTGACTCATCTGTCATCTTTTTCATTTTCATAGTCTTTTTTACAAGAAAAGCTGGTAGCTGAGTGTCACACAATTTTCAGAAGTAAAAAACTCCCTTTGCAGTAGTTCTCCCCTATCCTGTGTCCGGGGACAAGTCACTATGTGATATAGTCAGATCAGTAGTAGGTACCTACAGCAGCTCCTGGATTGGGACAGTGACTGATTTACATTTTCTTTGATGCTTCTGATGTTTCTTCAGAAAGTGCATGCTCTTGACATTGATATTGTTTGCCTCTATACCAACCAGTAGCACACTGCAAGTTCCCTGAACATTCAAGCTCTGCTTTTGGCAAATAAGTGGTATTTTCTTAGTAAGAGAGCTTTTTATCCCCATCATGCATTCTGGTCTTACTCTATCCATCATGAATGGAAAACAATGATTTGTAGGTGTCTTCCAAATACCCACAGGGTGTTCTATGGTTTTAGGTAGGTCTGCAATTTACAAAAAAAGTATGGTCATAAACTACATTTTCTAACTCAAGAGAGTAAGAAAGACAAATTCAGATTTACTAGAGATTGGTTAGTTTCTTTAAAGCATTACTTCAAGATTTAACTGTGATTACTGGAGTTTAAAGTCAAGTGAAGAAGAACCCTTGTCTTTTAGCTAAAGGTGCACTCACATCCTGAGAACTATCCTTCCTTAATGCATTTTTTTCCCTTAAGGTCAGATGGAAGTAAAGGGGAGAATCTTCCCATTAAAAGCATCTTGCCAACTACACATGGTCTGAAAGCATCATCTGGGATTCACCTCTTCTTTCTAAGGGTGTTCTGCAATACCAAGGACCTTTAAGGTATTAAAGGAGAGTGCTTTCACACACATTATACAGTCAAAGACTCTTCAGATATTGTTTCTACCTTGCATCTTTAATCCTTTCACTACTTTTAGTTCCTTCTAATGGGCAAGTCATGAAGTTTGTCAAAATGTGCTCTACAGAAAGATCTGTTGCACAGCCCTTTTTTCCAGTAAAACTCCTTCACTCAGAATAGAGCAGCACTAGCCAAAAAGTAATTTCAAATTCTTCAGTGAAACTCTTTTGCAAATAGTTTCACCACTGACACCCCAAGTAGCTGCATATCTGCATCCATTTTGTTCTGCTAGCACAGACAGAGATATTGCATCTACACCATCAGGGAGGAGTTTGAGCAGATCAAGCTAGGATCCAAGGTGGTGGACCTCAAGAAGGCACGTCAGTGCCCCCTCAGGGCACAGTCACAAGTGTCTGCGCAGTGCCATGGCAGCAATGGTGAAGGCTCAGTTGGGAATCCTGGACAAGGCTGGTAGTGCATCAGGTCTGGGGTCCAGCCAGGGAGGCCAGTCAGTACATCAAGACAGTAAGACACATCACAGTAACCTGCTCACTACATGGCACACAAGGAGACATGGATTGTATAGGTCCATGGCGGTTTGAAATATGTAATGACAGTGTTTGCCACTGAAATAATAATGTGTACCTGCTGACTTTGTAAAGGCCTTGGAAAGCCCAGAATAAAACCAGGATGAAAGTCATTCCTAAGTAATGGAGAAGAAGCTAAGGTGGGCCTACCAGAAGACAAAAGAATACAGCTTCAAGACTGTCATCCACCATCAGGATAAACCATTATCCAGAATAGCTATAAACACCCGATACCATTCAATGGAGAGAAATCCAGAACTGACAAAGAAGGATCACTGAATATGAGGACACCAACTGACTCAGACCAGTCATTACGAAGGAGCTATGCTGTACCATGCATTTCCAAAGATCTGAGTAGCCATTTAGGCTTTGTATTTTTTCTTTCATTCAGAAGCACACCAACTTCATTCCTGTTACACTTTGATTTTGATTTGACCCTTGGCAGTGCAAGGCTGATATAAGATCCTTATCCGTAAAGTAAATGCAGCAGAACTGCACCCACTCATGCTTTCAGCTGCTGTCTAATCCCAGCCTGCAGCAAATTGTCCCAACTCTGACTCTGCAGCCACATCATGGAAATTCCAGGGTGGGCACTCCGACTGAGAGCTTGGGTACAGCAAAGGTGGAAGGAAAACAATACCATATTCTGAAATAAAGGGCTAATCCAGAATGGAAACACAGCCACCTGCTGTAAACTGAGCCAGCTGGTGTCACCTTCATGGTTTCTCATGATATAAGAAAATCTGCTTTTTTCCTTAGAACTTTGTGGAGTTATCTGGTTTTTTCTGCACAGAAGTCTTCTGCAGAGCATTTAACTGGAAACTGCAGTTACTACCAATACAAGGTATTGTATCCAAAATGATGATTTCCCATTACCAGTCTCTCTCTATTTTTCTGTTTTATACACAGTAGGTTACCTGTGACCATCAGAAGTGGCTATTTTTATTGGAAAGAAAGAATTTGAACGTGGATCATTATGACTTATGTTTAAAATAGAATGAATGCTATTTGAATCGCTTCCAAATTAACGTGATTGTTTAAAAATATATGAAGTGCTGTGCTGAATTTTAATCTCCCTGCTGCAAAAACAATTTTAAAAGATTACAGCCTTGCACATTTTTAGAGGAATGTAATCACGCTAGCTAAAACATAAATTTCATACACCACAATAATTTTTAATCATTCTGCACTGCACATACACAGCATTCAAATGTCTCTCTCAAATGTCAAAATAAAATTAATATTTATTACCACACCTCTGAACTAGCACATTTACAAAACTGAAGCTGAGGACATTTTCTACTAAGCCATCTAAGCCATTTTGTACATTCTCTGTTAAATTCATTCTCTAGAGCTATTGCTCTGCCTTCAGGGGCTCCCAGAATTTCTGAAGCACTTTATGGCTTGTTTCACTAAATTCTTCAGGACAAATTGCTCAGGTCAAGTCAAGAAGGGGATTCCATTTCCAGAGGTGGCTTTTCTATGTTGCTGGCTTGTTGTAAATAAAGTCATAAGAATAACTGACATTTCTGAACCTTGCACACACAAAAGGCAGCACCTGCACAAATACATAAATTTAAACACAGATAAGTCATGCTCATACCAAAATCTTTGGCTTTGACACCTCCAGGGCGCAGGGGAAGTTCACTGGAGCTGTGCGGGATCTGTATCAACAGCAGCTCCCCAGCAGGGCAGAGTAGAGGTGCAGTCCATAGTGTCTCACAATTTGGAGAAAAATAGCTCCAGATGAGAATTTCCTGGGCCCAAACCCGCCTGGAAAAGTAACACAAAGACCTGTGGGATCTTGTCAGAGAAAGAAGATGCTGTTCCCAGTCCTTAATGCAAACTAGAGTCTGGAAAGTTTCAAACATGGGTCTCTCAATTCCCTGATGTAGACCATGGAGAGGGAGGAGATCTCTATTCTCTTCTCTCTCAAACATTTTTGGGTGACACCCTCCCTGTTATTCAGGCTGGACTTTCCAGAGAGACATGCAAAAGGTTTTTTGCAGCCGCCATGACCTGTGTGCTGAGTTTCTTAGACCTCCCAGGATTTTTTTGACTGTGCTCACGTTCTGCAGTTAAACCTCAGGCTCATAGAAGACTTCAGTAGGGGAAAATAAGAATCATGCCTAAATGAATTCATACTAGCCCTGTGTTATTTGGAAGCACAAAATGAACAGACCCACTAGCATCTGTGCTCCTAAATCACCTCACTGCCTTTGAAAAATCCCACCCTTCCCATAAAAGCACTAGCTGACAAAGATCATGTTGTCAAGAAGTCTCCAAAAATCCAAACAGGTCTGGTATAATTGTTTTTTACTGCCCATAAAGCAACGAATGTGGCTTTAGATCTCTGGGATAACAAACAGCCCATTCAAAGATACTCCTGCCATGGTGCACCAGGGAGAGAGAATGAGGGAGAAAGAAGCTCCTTTTGCTGCATTGAATTCAGTCAATGGACAGCTGCTATGTGGCTGATCAGTACAGAGCACTGGCAGCAGTTTTTACTGGCCAGTGTTTTACAGAAGGACCCCCTAACACCTCACAGCACCGATACTAGGGGGTGATGGCTGCCTTTTTATAGATGTAGCGAGATCCCAGCATTTATTACACGCCTGCACACTGTGCCGCTGAGGCTGTTATACTTTGGTCAAGGAGGCAGACAAAGTCTGCATAAAAACCAGAAATTAATAATTTTCTAACTGCACTTGTGGCCATTCTGAGTTTATCTTCTGTGAACAGTTAAACAAATGAGTGTGACTGGAGGGAATGTTCTCAGAAACCATCACGCTCATAAACACCGGCTGTCCCACTGGAAGGAGAGTTACTGCTCATCCAGTGTGGCAGCAGAAATAAATAACAATGCTCAGCATGTCAGTCTGGGCTGGAAAAACCTCTGTCACGTCTCCACAAATGCTTGTAACAACATGCTTTCAAATGTCTCCAGGAGAAGAATACTCCTCTGAAATTATTCTGGCAATGATTTGTCTTAGCTAAGATGCCCAAGAAAGTCTCTCTCCATCTGCAGATGAGGTACGTAGCTAGCCCTGCTGTTGCAGCACGACCTTGCTCATGCAGCTCCTGGCAAGCCAACAGCACTGTCACACTATATTTATACAAGCATGTAAAACTGCTGCACCAAACTTCCCAGAAACCTCTGCTGCTTTGCTGACGTCAGCACAAGGAACCAAAGCCGTAATTAACTTCTGATTGAACTTTGATCAGTCTGAACGGACACAGCCTGTGGGAATGCTGCCAAACCTCCAAGTTCCTATGGGGAAGAGAAGCACCACTTGATAGCTAGCGCTCTCCTCATATCCTCAAATACCTCTGGGTATTTGCTGCCCTCCCCTGCCAAAGGCTGAGCTAGCCTTTGGCCTTGCTACTCATAGTTTTTCTTTCTTTCTAGGTAAATTAATAATAATGCATTTAAAATCCCAGCAACATTCAAACAAGGTAGCTCAAAATGTTGGAAAGTCACAGGAAGGAAGGGGAAATCCTTCCCCTCAAACATGTTCTGGGTTAACTCCAGTGGAGTTTGGGGTCCTACATCACGGGCACGAGCTGCCTGGAGAGGGACAGAGGCTGGAAATGACAGCTCCCAGTCTATCGCACTGACCCAGTAACCCCAGCAAGACATTGGACTGGAAACTTGGCAGGCAAAAACTGCATCTTGTATTTCTTCTGTTAAGCATGGTATATTATTAGCCTTATGCTAATTTGGGTCACTTAAACAGGCTCCACGTAATTTAATAAATTTAATGAATTACTCAATAAAAGATTGAATTTGGCTGGGTGTCAGTCAGCCAGTTAAACAGTAATTGACTGATATCCAGGGAAACAACACTCTCTAGTGTGGAGGGATCCCATCACAGGGTTATGATGCTGAAGTAGCATTGTTAGACAAAAATAAAGCTTTTGGCAGTAGACATTCATGGTTTCAGGTTCAAGGTTCCAAGTTCAGCCTCTGCTCTCGGTGATCTTCCCAAGGGTGTTCTGTTACATGCAGACAAAGAAATGCATGAGCTGAATAAATTATTAATTAAAAAACATTTGTTCAGCTCTGTGCAGACACAATGCCTCTCTTCCCTAGGGCAAATGTCCTATTCTCAAATCAATCCAAAGTGCCAGGATGACAGTTTTGCTTACCTCTTGTCCACTTCAAGTAGAGTGTGCAGTTGAAAGTGCAGTGCCTCTAAAAACGACATCCAATGTCACCGGCATTTACTTTCAAAAACAAAATGACAAAAAAAAACCAAAACCCCACAAAAACTAAAAAAAGCACAAGACAAAACAACAGTGAGGCAAGAAGACTTTTTTTTATTTTAAGTCTTCTGTGAAGCAACATATCTAAATTTTTTTCTTTCTTCATTTGTTTATATAGACACCTTGCCCTTGAGGAACAGTTATAACAAAAGTGTACTGTAATACAGTATTCTTTTTGTTCATTAATTTAGTTGCAATATCCTTGTAAAAGAATAGTTATTCACTTAAGTTATTCACTTAATGCAATCTTCCTCTTCAAGATGACTTGTAGATTCTTTTCTCTGTCTACACAGGCTTTTATACATAAAAGATCAGGTTTTGTGGCCAAAGCCTGTTGGAAATACAAAGTCAGCAATCAATATACATCAAATATTGACATTACTGTAAAGTAATAACTAGTTTTTATCCCTATTTTTTATCAGCTGTTTGTTAACAGAGTGTTTTACTTCCAGGATGGGTTTCTTTAAACCAGATCCAGACATTTTTATCTGAGCTGTTCATCTCAGGCTTCCTTTAAATTTATAAGAAAGGAAAAGGCACTTTCAGGTGCATTTTACTAAACATGTAGTCCCTTATTGCTGAGTCACCATGACTACTTCCAAAGTCAATGGAGAGGTGTACCTTCATAAGGAGAATGTGGCCATCTACTGCCTGGATCCTACCTCAGAGATGCCTCTTCCTCTCTGTTGGTTAGGGTGAACTGGAAATGAAAGCTATGTCTAAACTGTACTTCCCACATTCCTCTTTTTTGACAGTGTTTAGAATAATTGCCAGATCCTTCACCTAAAAGAATTCAGAGTTTTCTCCTTAACAGTTGTGTCCTTTTAACAGGAGAACACCATCACCAAAAAGAATTTTTTTTCTTTACAATAGGAAACTTAAAAATGTTTTTTGTCTTTTTAATATATTTTTAATAAAAATAAATTTTACACTTGCTCAAAAATATATGATTTTACTTGTTTGTTTTTAAAATTATGTGTATCAGTTCCTGAAATTCTGTTGGACTTTATTTTCATTTCACTCTAGTATGTTTTCATTGTTCTACATGAGGTCCTGCCATTTCTACAAAAGGTCATGTCAGCAGCATTGAGGCTGAACTAGATAACCTCCAGACACTGCTTCCAACAAGTTCTTTTGCAATCAGTATCCAGTAGTCTGGATTCCAATACCTCAGCCTCTAAATGTGTATCAATCTGAATTTATCAACATTAAAGTTTATTTAATATTACAAGTTTTAAACTCTTTAGTGAATGTCTAGACAGAAGCGTCACACATGAGCTAATTTAAAAAGAAGGGCCCTCTGCTTTCTCTTGTCATTCTATTGTACCCGAGGTGGAGGTGAGCAATTAACTATTTGAGTAATTGAAAAGTTTCATTTGCCTCTTTTTGTTCATGCTTGACTTAATTCTTTGCTGTTCCTTCTTTCTACTCATGTTCCCACTTGATGTATGTGGAATGG
This sequence comes from Laterallus jamaicensis coturniculus, assembly GCA_022605575.1. Taxonomy (NCBI): domain Eukaryota; kingdom Metazoa; phylum Chordata; class Aves; order Gruiformes; family Rallidae; genus Laterallus; species Laterallus jamaicensis. The sequence goes on from JAKCOX010000062.1 coordinate 2,485,397, forward strand.
ACTGAGGATCCTCACTGACAGTTGCTTAAAGTGGTGTGGCCCCTTATTGAACAACCATTTCTAAAGTCCACATGGTCTTTGGACAGGTCAACTTCATTTTTTTTTCATTAATGAAATCATAAACTTCAAATGAATCTTTCATACACAGCAAGTGAGTTATATGGTATTAGTTTGCTTTTCTATGAACTAAGACCTTTAATCCTGTAAAATCACTTGAGAGTATGTAGAAGAGTGCGACTGCCCTTCAGCTTTGTCAACACCATTTGCATACCCTTCTGAAAAATATCCAGGGATTTTCATAAAACAGTAAATTACAAGCAATATCTGTGTGACAGTTGTGGGATGAAAATTTCTAATTCATTTAGCTATGTGTTTTTGCTACACACACCTAAATGTTATACGCATCCTGCCAGCACTACAAGTCACATGAAACCCTCCTAAAAAAATTGTCACCTTGAATCTGAATGTTCATAGCAAATTTTTTTGCATACATTGAAGTGAGACAGAAGCAAAGGAAAAGCTGTTGCTCTTTAAAGTAAATATGAAAAACAAATTGCCAGATACAGAAAGATTTATAAATAATAAATCTAGCTGGAAACAGACATGTGACTCTTTTCTAAACTGATAATTTTGCTGTCTTTCATGTTTATATAGGATTCTTGTCTAGACCTCAGACAAGAAGCTTGCTGATTACCCAGTTTGGGGCAAATTAGGAGATGAAGTCCTTTGTACTACACAAAAGATTTTATTTGTGGCTCTGCAGCTGGCTAAGAGCAAAATAGTCACAGGCCATCCCACCTTCCCAGAATTTCAGTCCATAATAAGTACTAATTCCAAGGAAGATTTCTAGCCTTCAGTTTACTCTACAAAACAGATAATAAAGCATAAAACAAGTTTTCTGCCATCCGAAGGATTTTTTTCCTTCATGGAACGCTATGTAACAATATTTATAAAATGGATATTTAGGAACTGAAATATAATTGCAACAACAACCCATTTCTCGAAAGACTAAAAATCTTCCTCGCTCTCCAAATGAGAGACTATTGCAAGTTTTTTCTGATGACATTTGTTTGCATATTCTACCAGTTTTCCCTGGATCATTTTTCACATGCTGGTAATAAGAGCAGGGCAATATCTTCACATTTCTCCATAATTATTGGACAAAAGCCTGAAATAAACTGGAAGAGCTACTGGAATACAGCAGATAATCATCCTCGCACACATCCCATACTGCAACAGACAAGAGAGCATATTTTGAATGCAGTGATCAGAAATATTTAAGACAACTAAAAATGCTCTCTGGTGATCCTCCTAAATACAATTGTTTCTTGCATAAGCAATTTGGGAAATTCAATAGATTGCTAAAGTAACATCTGAGCCATGTAAGTGGATAACATATTTTCGTATGCATCTTTAGCACCAATAATACACAGCTTATGCATCATCTTCAGTAAAATGGCTTTAAGTGATAACAGGTGTTTAGCATAATGGAAACTGCTGCTAGTTGGTCAACACGTAAATTAATTTTGTTATTTACAGAACCAGATGGTCAATTCTGAAACACCATGGGTAAAATTAATAAGCCTCTGCACTGCAGAACATGATGTCTCATCAGTAGCTTCACTAGTTTTGAGTTCCAGCTACCATGTGAATTGCAAGAGTATCCCTCTGACAGAAAGATTAACTGACTTACTCTCTGCCCAGGAATAGTACACCATATATCATAGAGTAAAAGTGGCTAAAGGTCATACAAATGAACTTTTTAGAGATTAAGAGAAGTGGTAAGAAACAATATGGTTGTGTTTTTCATTCTGGTACTCTGTGCTGCTTATAGCATCAGAATGATTTTGCTATTTTCTTCCTGTTTACTTTACATGCTGCAAAGGCTTGATATTGCAGAAGATGTGATTTAGCTACAGAGGTTGGCTGTTAAAGTAGTTACATTCCAAGATAGATAGAAAATGTTTTATTATGTTAGAATGTTAAGGTTTTCTTCAAAAGTCCTGTTTGAGAAACTCATGGTCTGATGTAATCTGTGTTTCAGAAGAAACCTGTTTTTCTGTCCACAGTCAAAGCTCGTTCAGACGGAATCAGGCAGTTATACATGCATGCAGGACTAAGAAATCCCACTCTTCTGGATTTCCTGAACCAAAAGGGATGGTGAAGACCTTCAGGAGTGGGGTGACAAGGTAGCAGAGAGGAAGACTGAGTGTGCTCACAGCCACCACAGCTGCAGAGGAGCTCCTCAACCCACACCTGCTTCTGCAGAGCCTCTGCTCTCATGTGCCCTGTGCATTCTTGTTGCATACTTTAGGGTTATATTAATTTATGCATGCTGGAAAGATACAGTAAATGATAAAAATTTTGGGCGTCAGGTTTTCACTGGAGAAGGTTTCTTTGGCGAATGTAGCCTAAAATGTAATCACTTCACAAGACACGTCTTTGATGCTTCTCATATCCAATTTAACTGGCTTAAATTGAAGGAAAACATAGCAAACATAAATATAGATTCAATTCTAAGCTACAACTATAAACATTTAGATCTTATCCAGAACTTGAATCTCCTGTTTTCTTTCCTGTGTGCATGAAGAATGTCTGGTGTTATTTTTCTCTTGCCTTCACTACTAGGAGGTTATGTTTTAAAAATGCAAAGCCTTCAGTGACTTACTGAGAATTATCATGCACATATGAACTAGTTAGAACTCAAGTTTCATATCTTGAAGGTACTTGTCAAAAATTATTCAAGTAAAGAGTAGTACCCTATTCAAGTGGATAAAATCCAGTGAGTTCTGCCTTAAGAAATTATTTTCAGAAATTTATTTTAAGAAATCCTATTATTTTGGAAATATTTTGATCTGTTAAGAAAATAAAAGCATGTAGTAAGGTGAAGTAACAGACATTCCTATGGACTGCTTAGTCAGTCATGTCACATACCTCAGTCCTCTAATCACAGTTACAGTGCCTCTAAATGCATTGAACAATTCACTATCTGTGCTATATAAAAAAAATTTATGTTAACAGACTATGCAATGTGTGAGACAACAAGCAAAATAAGTCATGGAGGAATATTATATTTTTTAAAAATATATATGTATGCATCTCCAGACATTTGCAAACCACTGCTCACTCACCAGCTACTTTGTCTTCACAATAGTGAGTCCACAGGGCATTAGTTGGCCAGTTTAGAAGAAAAGAGGAAATAATGATAGAGAGGTAATTCAAATATATTTATGTCACTGGCATACAAATGAAAGCTGATCACCAAATTCAGAGTAACACTTACAGGATCTATGAAGGTTCTTAACTCACAAAGCAGTAATGCACATCTGCAAGCCAGTAAATGTTTCATCATTCTGGCTGGAGTAATTTGACTGAGGCTGCTCAAACCAGGGGCAAAAACATAATTAGGGACCCAGGCTGGCATTTACAGAGGTGTCATTTTCCAGTAGTTAGTTACAGCAAGTTTGAGTTGCCCTGTTAAATCAGTTGTTTACTGTATGACAATAGGATGCCAAAGACTTTGGGAAACAAAACAGGGAAACAAAACAAAGACTACAGATTTATATCTCCCAGCAAACACTGGAGGGAAGGGTAGAGAGCTTTTGATTTGGAAGAGTCCCTGCATGTCTCACAGAGCTCCCTAAATGAGTCAGTAGAAGAACTAAGAAACCTGAGAACAAAGTACAAGAAGAGTTATGGGTTTTGCTCAGCCAGGCAAAACTCTTGGCAACTGATTGGAGTGTCAAATAACTCTAAAACATCTATTTACAGCAGGTGTCTCTTCAGCGACCCAGTTTGCTGCACAGGTCCACAGACAATCCTATTGTTTTTCTTTTATTCCTGCTATTAAAATTAAACTGTGCTCATGAACAAGTGCACAGTGATTTATTAAACTGTTCTGACCATAGACAACCAGATGTACAACCACTGAACTCAGCAGTATCTGATGGAGATCCAACTTTGCAGCAGTGACTACATGTGTCCAAGGATGCAGAAGTATCATCCAACAGCTGCACTTACAGACTGTTGGAAACCTGTGTCCCCTCAAGACATACTCAGCAAACCCACGGGTGATACAGGACAAAGGCAATCGATTTTAAAAGTTCAGTCTAAGAATGAAGATCGTTCCTTCCCAGGAGAGCAAGAGGCACATGATCTGACATCTGCAGGGCCTCATTCTGACACCCTACAGAAGAGACAGACACACCATGACTGCTACACGCCCTTTTTCCACTGGGTACCTTTCTCCCGCAACTGCATCATCTACATTGTAGGAAATTCTTCACAGTGTCAGAACACTACTGAATATTTGCAGCGAATCAGTATAAATTTGCATCAGTAACACTGCATAGCTTTCTTCAAAACATGTCCCTGACTTTTGTCCTGCAGCTGGCAATTTGTTTCTATTATTTAATACCAACAGTGATATGCTTGAATAAGACTGCACAGTAGTTTAATTAAAGTATTAGATTAACAAAAAAATGCCTCTCTCTTGGAATCCAGAGTGGTCAGAGAATAAAAATTAAGAAAGGAGAGGGGAAAAATAACAAACGAAACCCAAACAAGAAGAAGAAACAATTAACAGACACCAAACCTCTGATAAACCATTCAAGCAAAACAAGCTTCACCCAAATCATAATGACGGCTCATTATAGAAAAATCTAACGCTGCACAAACCACAGGGCTTTCAGTAATTGCTATCATTTTACTTACCTGCAACTAAGCAACAAGAGAACAAGAGGAAGGTGAAACCATACAGTAAATTGGTTAAAGTACGTGCTGTGCTCCATCACTTATAGGCAACATGCAGTAAAATTTTCCCCAGCTGAAATGCCCAGCAAAAGTGAACGGGCCATGCTCAAAATTCAAGACTGATGGAGGGGGTTTGGCAGCAGCCAGCACAGGCAGAGCGCCCAGGCAGCTCTCAGGTGGCCATGCTTGCGGTGCAAAGCTGAGCTCAGGATCCCCAGCAGACCACACACACAGGCCTCGATAGCAGAGGAAGGTTACGGGCGGTGTAGTAATGCCAGGGGACAGAGCAGCAGCTAGGTACAGGAATATGTTAACATAAAGATGACTTCTAAGCACTCAGTAGGGGTTAGAATAAGTACCTGCATGCAGCGGTGCGACACGGACAAGCAAGCTCCCAAAGTGCTTGAAATATTTCTAATGAAAATTAAGCACTTTTCCCATCACTGCTTTGGGGCTGAAAGAGGTCTAGTACAAAGAATAGGGAGAAAAAGGGGATTGCATTTAGTTCACTTAGGAGCACGTAAAGACAATTGTTGCTTTAAAAATTAAGCATTGTAAATATTTTAATTTGGGATTAGGTAATCAGAATACAACATTACTACCAACTCGGTATCTCAGGCACAGCAAGGTATTAAATTGTCTCAGCTGCTAGAAGCAGCAAATTCAGCATCGTTCTTTTCTATCTCAGAAACCAGCAATGCAAATAAAATCAGGTATACAGGTCAGCTTGTAGAACATTCATGGAAGTATGACAGAGGTCAAAGTCAATTACAAAGAGACTGAATAATATTCCCATGAAGACCTGATGATCTTTTTTTAATATTACCACAGAACTAAAAATATGAGAAAAAAATCTGTGACATATAAGGAGGTTTAGTGCTTGGTAACTGTTTGGACAAAGGCTGTTGTTCAGTGTGCAAAGAAGTTTTTGACAACAGGCAATTGTATTAGAAATAAGTGAGGATGGAAGCCAAAAGGAAATGAGGTGATAGTCATGGACAACGCAAGAGGAAAATTTGAGGGGGTAAGTCTCTGTATATTTCATAACAACAAACTGCAGTTTTATTGCACTTTTCTCTAAAGACTCCAAAGAACTCTACAAGCAAGTTTTCATGCAGTCAGACCTTGGCAGGACACCAAGACCTTCCTGCTTATTCCGTAGATTTGTTTTTTTCTTTAAAAAATAGCTTTGTGTCCTTTAAGACTGTCATGTAAATTGGTGAAATAATATCTAGTTGAAACAGACAGACAAGCACCGAATTTAATTATCTCTCCCTGGTCTCTGTGGATTCCTCACTATCAAATTGTGGCAATATTTCTAATATCTAATATCTGAACACTGTGTGCACTGAAAATTTGAACTCCTTAAGGACTTTTAACTAACTGAGATGTCCAAGAGGAATAGCACAATAGACTAAGGAAACCAGACCTCGGTGCCTTGGTAGGATGTTACCCACCTTTTATCCAAAGGTCTATGAATGAGGTGCAGTGGGAGACTGGGCATAATCCTCAGCTGAAAGGTCTCAAACCACTGTCCTAGGAGGATGCTCTGGCCTTGGAGCTACGAAGGCACCTGGACCACAATATCCTCAGTCTCTGTGTGGCATCTAGAAGGCACAGTTCTTAGGCCCAAAAGGATCTTTTGGAAAAACTCATTCATAACTTTGAACAGAGTATTTGCAAGGGAGTGTTTAGGAACAGAAAGGATCCTTCCAAAGGTGACTACGTGGTTTCAGAGTTTAAGTCTCACTTCACAAGTCATTAAGGAACTAAGGGCAGACATGGGTTTATATAGATATAGTTCAGCCAATGCAGGGTACTAAGAGTTACAATGTCTGACTGACATGCTGCCACATCAGCAGAGTTCTTAGCATTAATGCTGCTTGACCAGTGTATCTGGAATTTGACCAATTTAGCTTGTTCCACTCAGAGGGTCATTTAATGTACTGGTGCTGACTTAATATGCATCACTTTACAGTTCCAACTGAATTTCCTCCTGGAGCACTTATCTGCATTACAATATTGATATTTCCATACCAGGAAAGCACTAACAGTGTACATATAGCCTGCATATCATTTAAATTTAATGGACCTTGATTTCTCAGAACTACATTTTAGAGATATTTAGGCACTTAAAGATGAAGCTAGAGACTGAGTTAACTTTTGAAAAATTCAGTATTACCTATGTGCATCCCGACATCCGATTTTTTTTCAAATAAAGACTTACATGAGTTACTTATGGGCATGGTTATCAAATTAATACAGGACTTCTCTAGATGTTATGGGCAATTGGTAGCATAACCAGAACTGGAATCCAAGAAGAGTAATTCAGAAATCTGTGCAGTAATTATACAACAAATTTTCTCCCTTTTAACTGGTTACTTCACTCCTCAGATCAATCCATACTGATCAAGACCTACCATACTTTAAAATAAAACTTTCTTAACGTAGCAAAGACATCTGTAAAGTCTGATCAGATGGGAAACGCCAACCTTATATTTTTATAATCTTTATATCTTTAATTATATTTTACCAAGGTCTATGCTAGTCTATATTTTAGTCAACTACCAGTAGCAACTGTTGACTGGATGTGCATGCACATTTATTTCTCTTCATACGGCAGGTTTTGTAATTTTTTGTAATGTAAGACTCTGCCATTTAATGTTTTTTAATAGTAATGTATTTTTCTAATGGATAAAAAATTTGAAGAACATTCTTATACACACTCCTAAGGGACAAGCAGTATTTTCATATGATACCAAGGGAAATAGGCAGAATAATTCTTTACACAAGCTACATTTTGCCCACAAATCTATATTTTGTTCAATATTTTAAATTGGTGGCTTTATTTAGTGCCTCTCCTAAAGATAATTACACTACTCAGGATTCATTATACAACAAAAATCCCGCCCTATAAAGATACAGTAAATTAAATTTCAGAAGCACTTTTGTTTCTTAATTGATCAAAAGAATTATGGAGCACTGTACAACTGTAATGGCCACAGGTCTAATGGACATGTCAGCCTGTCTGGCCTCCAAATGTCAGGAAAGTCACTGCATCAAACAAGCCAGCAAGCCAAATTCCACCATCGCTACACTGAAATGGATGGGGTTGGGCAAATGTGTTTAAGAGCAGTTTCACCCATTGGCTTTAGTGGAAATTGTGCTAGCATATGTAAAAGAAGATATGGATCCCTTTAGTTTAAACATAGTAGATCAAGAGCCAGGATTATTATCTCGTTTACACTGATAGGGGCCTTTTGAAGTAATGCTATTGCATTAATACAAACTGTCATTCTCTCTGTCTTCCCAGCAATCTACCAGTCTGCTGTCATGTACATCATATAATACGTGTGTATTGCTTTAGTGAGTAAAAATGTCCGTTTTAAATACATAATACATCTGTCTTTATTACATCCAAAACAATGAAAGTCTACCATCTCTCTCCAAAATCAAACTGCTACTTTTTATTAAAGACAATTCCATTATTCTGCAATAAGGGACCTAATACATGCCCTCATTTTGGTGAAATTACTGATGCAGATTGGGTTTCCTGGAAGAATTACTGAACTTCTGTACTTTTTGAAATTCTAACTTAATTCATGCACTTATCATGATAACGTGCTTTATTATTTGTTACACCAAGTTGATGAATTCTCCCTAGGCAATGTGTAATTATTAGACAGTACCTATTACAAGAACACTGAAAATTGCTTTTACACAGTGACTTCATGCAGTTTACACCATCCTTTCTCTATTTCATCTCCTGGCTCAAAGCTGTCATTGTGATCTGTCTGTATTAATTCAAGGACAAAAGTTCTATTAAATTTTCAAATTATCTAATTATAGTTCTGATTTCACATTAAGATATAGGAAATAAAATAAGAAGACTTGGCATTATTTTATCAGTGTAACATTCCTAAGGTATGGGAGGGCACTATCCCAAATATAATCCACTAAATGCAGCTTAGCCAATGCAAATGTTTTTGAAAGCTTTCAGTGAAACTGGGTTAAGACATTCCTACAGAAGAAGAGGAAAAAGAGGCAACTGTGGGTATCACTTTTCTGTTCAGATCAACTTATACATGTCCTACATTCCTCGTCCAGACAAAAGCCAGTAAATCCATGAATTAGAGGATCACAGTTATGTTAGCTAAGTATTTTCCTATGATTGTTTTTCACTTTAATTGCTGATTTCTTTCAGCTTTTATATCCAGAGTTTTAGAATACCAGACCATTTCAGATACCATTTTTTTTAAAAGGATCTTATAAAAATAAAGAGAAAAGATTAATGATCATAAGCAAGACCGTGAAAGAGGGCAGCAGAAGAGAAACCCCCACTTTCCCATGCATATTTAATTTTCAGTACTTAATATTTTCATATGTGAAATTTGTAAGCCTCGTTTTAAGCACTCTGTACCATCAACAAGTAAACAGTCTCCTTTGGCACCTGCTGGACCACCTAGACACTGTCAGCTTCCACCATCTGAGGGACGACAGTGGTCCAGCCCAGTCCTGGGCTACCTTCCCCATTGTAGCTAGTTCAACTGCTCACAGAAATTATAGTCTTTCAGCAGCACAAAACCATCTCTAGGTCCTGGTTTCACTTATACAATGCTGATTTACAGCACAGTCATTTCAAAGTTGCCTTTTACCAAGCATGAGAAGATTTCTTCTAGGTATTTTTAAGCAAAACCCAAAACACTTAACAGTAACCGAAATGTTTACTGAACTGACTGAAATCTACTTATGAGTCAGCTCAATATCAAACTGCACTTTGTGCATTTTGCGCTTCATGAATCCACTGGTTTTAGGGTAGAGTGCCTGGAGGCCAGAAGAGAAAAGCTGCTTGGCCCTCTGGTCTGCTGCAGGCAGGAAGTTCTCAGTAGCATGAGAGTACACACACTTTCTACAGAGAAAGCATCCTGCCTGCTTATGAGAGAAACTGTATTTAATCTTTAGAAAAACTGATATAATGTGTTCATTATACTGTTTTTTCCCCAATTCTATTCCACACAGTTTCTGCCATAGCAGTGAATTACCCTAAGGGGCCGAGGGTATGGGGAGGAACTGTGCTCTATTGACTGCATTACTAAGCTTAGAAAAGAACTTCTAGGACCTCACAGGTCACCATAAATATTTTACATCCCATAGCTGCTATAGCAATGTGGTTCTGGTTTTGTTTTTCACCAATAAAGGAAGATACTTCTTCAGTGTAAAACTTGTTGTGCCAGTGTGGAGGAATTTCAATTTACATTTCAGTGATGAGGCACATAAGCAGCAGCAGATGGTATTTGGAGAACAGTGAAGAGACAAAGATATCAGGGGAGCTGGAAGAGAGTATTTGAGCATAACAAGCTGCTTTATAAGCCCTTCCTGAAGAAAGCATGCACTTCTAAACATGTTTACTTGCTAGCGCTGCTTTCAGTTATGCTCTCTAAAAGGATAACAATAAAATATGGTAAATATTTTTTTCAGAATGCTGAAATAAAGTAGCACCAAAAAGAAACTACAAAGTATGTTCATGTTTTCTGTCCTTTACAATTTCCTCCTTTATGCAAACTGTATTCCCTTAACAGAGAATAGTATTTACACGGGTCTGGTAAACGTGGAACTGAGTTGCAGAGGGACAGCGAGAGCTCCTCTGTAAGTCTCTACTACTGCTATAAATTCAACAGTAGTCTACAAGCTCAAGTTGTAATGCTTTAACTGTGATGATGTCTGTATCAGAAACCAAGAAAAGGTGTATATCTGAATGTAAATAAAACAGGAAACGAGTAAAGAAAGCGGTAAACAAGACCTGGTGGGAATTTAGCTCGTTATCTTTGTAATGCACTAGAAGATCATTAGGAGCTTGGTTTCACAGGGCAGTTAAGGTATGTCAGGAGGAATCCAAAGCGACCCACACTGGCTAAGTGTCATCTAGGATAGGCATCTGGAGTCCTGGATTGCTCCTGAAAGGTCTGTTCTCTTGGGACTTAAGTGTTGGTGATGCTACTCTGCTATTACAGAGGGCTTTGAGGGCTGAAACTTCTCAGAGTAAAGAAGTTCAGGTATGTAGGTAACTAAGAGACTATGATGAAGGCTTTAAATAAGATTTTTTTTTTTGAGTTATACACTTCAGCTCTAAGCCCTACATTTACCCCCTAAATTCTTTACAGTGTTGTTGTATGAAGAAGATACATAAAGAGATTCTAGAGTTTGTGAGACACTCCACTGCAAAACCCATCCAAAAAGCAGAACTCTACTTGACCTCCCACCTGTCATTACAGGCTTCAAAGGAAAATAATTTCTGCCTGGACTTGGGATGAAACAGGCTGATTGTTTTCGCTTTGCTATTCTTGCTCTGGAACAGGAATTATGAGACAGCTTATTTCAAACTGCTAGCTTGTCATTAAGTAAACAAGCAACACTAATTGTGATTAGTGAGAGACAAGGATTGCCTGGAGGAAAGCTTGGAGTTGACGAGAAAGGTTTTAAGTTTTTGTAAATCTCATAATGAAACCAAAACAAAGAAGAACCATTTGAACTGAGTAATGGGCTGTGTGTTTGGAAAAATCCTTTATTCAAATAGATGAGGCAAACAAGACTTTTTTTTTAGTCCACATCAAGTGATCAGAGTAGTTCACCTTCCTATATTACTACAGCTAAGAAATTAAAAAATAAGGAATTTGATGAAAGCGGTAATTATTACCATCTTCACTGCATCTTGCACCCAGAGAAAGTTACCACATCCAAGAAGTTCACACTACCACTGTAGAGACAACTGAGCTGCTGAAGAATCAATTAGATATTGCTGATAGCTAGCTCTTATTTAAGCACACAATGTTGCACCAATAACAGCTTAAAACCACTGAACTTCTCAGTGTGGAATTGCTGAGTGATTACTTCAAACATCTTAGGATGTGTGGGAACTTCTATGAGAGGAATAGGACAAATACTTGGGACAAGTATAACCTCCCTGATTGTCAACAGCAGACTGAAGACACTGGGTATCAGGACACGTGTAATGAACAAAGACTGATTTTCAAGGTACAGAATTTTACCAGCACTCTTTTTCATTTTTTTCCTTTGTATAATTTGTTTGTATTAATTTAGCACCCAGGAAACATAACCAGGATGAGGATCCCAATGCCTACACATGAACATTTGGGGAAACAGATGGAGCAGATGAACATTTATCACTTGTTTAACAGTTAATGCACTGCAGTACTCCGACCATGGGGGTTGCTCTGTAATTCCTCAACAACCATCATGCAGTTAACTCCTGATAGGATCTGACTTCTTAATGGCACCCTGTGAGGTCCCTCAACCTCTGGAGGAATAAACATGCACCAAAATTCCACCACTGGGTTTCAATTAATAATTTCTAACATGACTGTCCATAAAATCTGATTATGCTGTTACCTTTAACTATATGCTTGCACTAAAAGTGAGGCTGTTATTAACAGATGAACCTGCCGTTTATATAGTGTATAAAAAATTTCTATTTGTCTTAGATCAGAGTGGTATTAAAAACATGTTGCCTGTGAATGCAAGCTTGCAAAATAACAGATGTTGTTTCCATAATTTGTTTTGGGGTGTTTTTTTAAGTATGAATTGAGTTCTTATTTTGACTTTTTATATTATTAATCAGGAAATTCAAAGCATTTGAACCACAAATTTTCTAATGTCATGCTATTACTTTATATACTCTAGGTGATATGCAGATATAACTGTTTCGTTTGCAGTATAGACATAAACAGTATTTAGACAAATGAATGCATGGTCTAATGCTAATTAAATCAGGAGAGTTTAAACAAGAATTAATTAAGTCCTTTTGAGTTCTGTTCATATTTGCATTGTACATATGAAATTGAGGTGACTTTGTTTTTACCGTCTCCATCATAGGTCTAGAAAATTCACGATGGTCTATATCTATACTTTTCTAATTGTTTTTATTAAAGACAAAATGACAATATATCTGAGAGTCCAGTGTACTCATCCAGGAAATATTTCTCTGTGTTCAGTGTCACAGGCAACGAAGACAGGTTTCCACAGGGTGTATGCCCAGCCACCCACATTTCCTTTCTGCCCTCCAAATAAGGCCTCAGATTGTATTTTAGGATACTGAAATAAGGCCAAATCTGGAGGAGATCCGAAGTCTGCAATAGAGAGAAGAAAAGAAAGGCATCTTTATGAAGGTCTGACTGAACTCAAATCTCTAAGCCTATATTGCTAACCTTCCTCTCAAGCTCCATTAAATTAAAACCTGAAATTTCTCACAGCCATGCTGACGCGTACATTATCCTTTATTCTTCTGAATGCTCAAAGGTCAGGAAAATGCCATTATCTAAAAAATAAATGTGGTATGTAATATCGGTATATATTCATACATACACATACCTGGGCCAAAACATAAGGAACAATTTATGTGAATGTTTCATACTGAAACGGTACATTGCCTCCCCAGACATGGAAAAAAAATCCCTGGAGAAGCAATGGTTCTTCATTTAGCAAACATGGGAGTTGCCTTCACCTCTCCTGCCTTGATCCTAAAGACTCAAAAGGAAATCAGAATTAGCAAGGGACTGCTAGGACTCCAGAAAGAGGAGGTTAAATATCCCGGAATGAATAGACATCTTGAGTTGCTCAATTTAAACCTGAAAGAATGGTCAAAAATCTCGAGTGATGACTTGGATCAGGTCCTCTTCTGTGGATACACCCAAGACATGTAACAGGATGGACCATTCAGCCACTTGCTCACTACAGTTATACAGCCAACAAGCTGTAGACCTTGAGACAAAGAGAACAGTTTTCCTCTTGTACTATGGAACCAGTAGATTAAGCCAATGTTTTATCCCTGCATCTTTAGAAACAGTCCGCATTCTCTCATGTGCGCTGGATCTTTAACTCCTGTTCTCTTCCAGCTGACCTTGACTTGCATAAAACTTAATTTCAATGTCATTAGCTAACATCAGATTATTCCCTCCCTACTGTATGATAATCTTTAAATAAAACATGATAACAAACATACTAATATATACACTCCAAAGAAATGGCCTGTACTTTCATTTAATCGTTTAGAATGCTCTGAGATGTGGTAATGCAAGGATGAGAAAGAAGTGTCTTCCAGGGACTTGCATTAGACAGAAATCCTCTCTGACATATGGCAGTAGAGATCATGCTTGTGAGCCAAGGGAATTTTTAACATTTCTTCTTTGATGATTCAGAGAGGCTTGGTTGGCATATAATTGGACCCCATCAGCACATAATCTACCAGTGAGAATAATTGCATGCCTTTTTTCAAATCATCACCTTTCCAACTTCTCTGCCCGATAATCTCCTCAGTGTGGCTGAAGTAAGTAAGTTTTCAAACACCAAAGGTTAATTAAGCTTTCCACAAGTCCGAGTGTTGTTGTTTTGATAGCAAACTTTGGAAATATTGCTATATAATCTTACACATTTTCATACCAATGTGTTTTATAGTGGGATCGGCATTTTATTTCAACATTTATTTCAGCAGAGTATGAATTTTATAACATTGTAAAACTCCAGAAGTTTTAAAAAATCAGAATTTTTTTCTTTAATGCCTAGTTCAACTCTGTACACTGAAGTTTTCTCTCTGGAATGCTTTGTGAGTTCAAAGTAAGCCTTGAGTAAGGCCTGACTAGAAAAGCTAAGTCATGTGCTATTGTGGATGGAAAATATTGGAGTGGGTATTCCTCAAGCAGTGTCCTTCAGAGCAACAGCTGGAGGCCTCCTTTCTGGAGAGGAGCTGCTGTCCATGTCACAGAAAGGATTGTGGAACCAAGTGACAACAGACCTCCATCAAACAGATGTTCAACCTTCATCAGCTCTAGCTGAAGAATCACTTTGCAAAGTTAGTGTAAAGTCTTATTGTTCTGTCTATTTTCTTTAACTATACATTTCATAGCTGAAACTGTGTCCAAAATTGTTGTATATATTTACTAATTTTCATGCAATTTTTTCCTTTCCTATACTTCTTTGGCAGTAGGAGATTAGACAGATTACTTCACATAAAACTCACTCCAAAGACAGACTTAAAAAAATACACACTTCTAATTACAATTCATATTTTGTAGTATATTGAAATTAACAATATTTAAGAATTGAGTCAGATCAGCTTTTTGAGGTCACTTCCAACCCAGACTGTACTATGATTCTATTATTTAACATTTCTGTAGAAATGCAGATATCCCATATCTCAAATATTAAGTAATAAAAAAAATTGCACTGCTTCTTTTTTCTTTGTTTTCCCCCTTTTTTTTAAATTATTACCTCAGGTACACTTTGTACACCATATTTACAACAAGCAATAAATGCAAAACATTTTGTATATAAGTACAAGACTTATTTAATGGAAAAAATATCAGATGAAAGAAACAATTAGGAAGGAATTTTCCAACTATCAAAACTGACTAGTACCAGGTCGATCATCAAGCATAACTCTTCAGGACCACAGGTTTAATTTCTTCTTGCATGATTTTAACACATCCAAATGCAAACATTACAACAGTGAGAAATCTTTAAAAAAAAAAAAAGTTATTACCAATTTCTTTAATGAACTACTGACACAAAAATAATTATTTTAAATGTTTTCATAATACTTAATATGATTACTTTTATCTTTTGTTTATGTAATCAGGACTATGTCGATTAAACTACCATTTTATATTAGCAATTCAAGACTTCAAAATGTATTGACATTTAAATCTACATTTCAGTTAACTCTTTATTCCTCACATCAGCCTTGAAATTGCAAGCAGCTGTTAGAGTACCCCTCTTCCTGTATGCAAAATCAGTTTTGTAAATATGTAAATCCTTGCAGAACTGCAGTCATGCTGTGCTTTGAAGGACTTATTTTCTTCTGGACATTTTTTCCCCCTAAAATTATACAGCTATAGGATGTCTGAAGCATTTGTATATTAATGTTGAGCTCAGAACTATAGGCAAAGAAAAATTGATATATTTTTTGGAAAGTAAGAAAACCCTGAAAATGACAAATGGAATCCTTATATTCACAAATCGAATCCTTAAATTCAATGCCCTATGAAGAATTTAGTCTTCTGTTAAGTCTAGAAAAACAGAAATGTATATCACTCTCTCCATTCCTTTGCTGTTTGAGTTAGCTCCTTCTTGGTTTGAGTTTGTCCATCAAACTCAAAATGTTCTCCTGTTGTAGAGGAAACTTATGTTACTTTTGCAAGTAATATCTAGGTTTGAGTACTGGAGACCTATTTCTATTGATATTGTATGTATACCTAATGAATTACAGTACTGGACTGAACTCCAGCACAGTTAGCTCTGCTGTGGGACACAGGCTAAAGTCACTTAACGTCTGAGTAATTTACATTCTCCTCATCCCCTATTACTCTAAAGGCAAGAAGAAGAGGGAAGAGTGTAAGAGCTCATACGTAGTCCAAAGATAAATTGCAAGGGTTGTTCATGATAGACTTTAAAAATATATTTTTATTATAAGCATATGTTAAAAACTTCAAAGGGTTCTGTGATAATTATAGCATTTATATTTTTTGTGCTGTGTAGTAGGCTTGCACATCTGGTATGTGCTTATTGTAACAAGAAAAATCAACTACAGCACCATGTCTTTCTCTTGTTCTGCCTGTTACTCCTATGGGTGCAAACAGTGAAAGAATTAAAAGCAATCTCTCTTGATTTTCTAGTGCTTTATTCTCTTACTTTTCATAAGTCATGAGCCAACCACATCTTCTACTAGATCATTTAGGCATTGTTGGTCGAAATCTTACTTTGCATTAGAGGTAATTAATAAACAAACAAACAAACAAATAAATAAATAAAAATTCCCCAAATCTGTGGGTTTAACTTCCAACTTCCATTACTATTTAACAAACAAACAAACAAATAAATAAATAAAAATTCCCCAAATCTGTGGGTTTAACTTCCAACTTCCATTACTATTTGTTTGACATAATATTCAATGGCTGGCCTTGGAATGTTTACAGACACTATTTATGGTAACATTGAGCTAGTGTCCTGGTTTCAGCCAGGGGCTTCAGCCAGGAAGGGGCTAACCTGCTGGGCTCGGGACAAGTAACTCAAATTGACCAATAGGATCATTCCATGCCAGTTACATCATGCCGAGTATAAGAAGCAGGGGGTGTTGCAGTGTTGGCGCGCGAACAGCAGGGACCGGGCGGTAGTGTGCTCTGGGCTCGGGGCTTTGTTTACTCGCGGCGCGAGCTCGGGTCCTTTGTGTTGCGGCTGGGGTTTGCGCGGGCTGCGGCGCGGTGTCCGTTACGGGGAGTGCGCGATCTGAACTGCTCATCTCGGCAAAAGGTTGTATTGTTCATTGTTATCTGTTCTTCCCCTGTTATTTCCAGTAAAAATACCCTTATCCCAACCTGCGGGCTGTTTTGGTTTTCTCCCCCCCCCCCCGCTCCGGGGGAAATCTGAACGCGTGGTCCCCGGCTCCGGCAGAACCACAACATATTTTGGCGCCTGAACGTGGGGCAATAAAGGTTGGGATAACGGTAGATCTGACTCTGACCCGGTTGCAATTACGGTAAAAGTTGTAAGGATGCTGTTTAAGATGCTGTGGGTATTATTTACAAAGGTGTGGTCCTGGCTGTGGAAAAAAAACCTCAGCAGGCTGTTTGCAGTCCTGGCAGGATGTTGTATCATCTCGGGGCTGCAGCTTCCCTGCTTGTTCCCATACTTTGCTCTAGTGTGCTTTATGACAATGTTTTATGATGCAGTTATATTAGTGACTATGAGTTTAATCTGGAAAGTGTATGAGGTTTTGCGGTCCTGTCTAGTCCCTGGGCTGAGAGGGGCTGGTGGTGGTGGCCATTTTGGTGAGAGCACAGAGGGAGAGAACTACACTGGTTTTTTCCTTTCTGGGCTAAACATAACAGCTCTTATGAGAGTTTTTGAAAACTTTCACCATCACCTTGACATGGAAACTATGGCCACAGTGCTAGAAGTTCTTCTGCACTTGATCCTGCTTTCATCATATATTAAGAGCAGGTTTATGAATACTGCTCAAGAGGTTTCCCAAAGGCAGGATAACCACGAGGGGCAGGACAACCACGAGGGGCAGAACATAGGCCATTACCTAAGTACGGCTCAAACACTGCTTGATATCAGACAGCGCTGTCTGCATTGTCCGTACTGTCAGGGGGGAGGGGAAGAAAACAGATTGTCAGGTACTGCAGCAACCCCTGTAATTGGCACTGCAGCTGCGGCAACCCCTGTAATTGGCACTGCAGCTGCGGCAACCCCCGTAATTGGCACTGCAGCTGCGGCAACCCCCGTAATTGGCACTGCAGCTGCGGCAACCCCCGTAATTGGCACTGCAGCTGCGGCAACCCCCGTAATTGGCACTGCAGCTGCGGCAACCCCCGTAATTGGCACTGCAGCTACTGCAACCCCTGTAACTGGCACTGCAGTTACTGCAATCCCCACAGCAGACACCACTGATGATCAAAAGAAACAATCCCCACCAGTGTCTGTCGCCCCGGTTCAAAAGAGAAAATACACAAAAAAATCAGTTCGTACAACAGCTGATGATGATGATCAACCGGGCCCATCAGGGGGATATCAAGATGAGGCAGAACCAGAGGTTGTCACCCGATCCCTGTCCCTGAGTGAGCTTCGTGAGGTTAGAAAGGATTTTAGCCGCCAACCTAGTGAGCCCATTGTCACCTGGTTGCTTCGGTGCTGGGATCATGGGGCTAATAGCTTGGAGTTAGATGGCAGGGAGGCCAAGCAGTTGGGATCCCTTGCCAGAGAAGGAGGCATTGATAAAGCCATTGGAAAAAGGTCAGGAATCCTCAGCCTCTGGAAACGGTTACTGTTAAGTGTGAAGGAAAGGTACCCCATAAAAGAATACATTACATGCCGTATGCCCAAGTGCGACAATATGGAAAGAGTTGTCCAGTACCTTAGAGAATTAGCTGTACGGGAGATAATTAGTTATGACTTGAACAATTCACAACTCCCTGCCGATCCTGATGAAGTCCCGTGCACCCCAGGCATGTGGCGAAAGGTTGTACAAAGTGTACCATCAGGGCACGTCAATTCACTGGCAGCAATAGACTGGAGTGATACTGATCTACCAACTGTAGCCAATGTGTCTTATAGGCTCCGCAAATACCAAGACAATATTTCCCTCTCTGTCATCGCAGCGGTAGAGAAACTGGTCCAGCGCCTTGACAACAATGTGTACAGCTCCCGACCCTTGCAGAGCAGTGTGGCAGCTTCTGGAAGAAGGCGTCCATCATCCCGAGTGGGAGAAAACCGAGGGTACTCACCACGAGGTAAACTGTGGTTTTACCTGGTTGACCAAGGGGAGGACATGAGGAAGTGGGATATGCAGCCCACTTCAGCCCTTCGAGCACGAGTAAATGAGCTGCAAGGTAAAACAATCGCACGTCGAGATTTCACCAGGAGGAACGCTGCACCAGTTACCACCGAACAGAACCCTCGACCAAGCAGAAGGCCTATCTACACTCCTGATATGTCTGATCCTCTTGAGGGAACCTCCAAGTCCTTCATGCACTCAATGAACGGCAAGTATGATCAGCAGCAATAGAGGGGCCCTGCCTCCAGCCAGGTGGAGGAGAGGGATAACAGAGTTTACTGGACGGTGTGGATTCGATGGCCTGGCACGTCAGACCCACAAGAGTACAAGGCTCTAGTGGATACTGGTGCCCAGTGTACTTTAATGCCGTCAAATTATAAAGGCACAGAACCTGTTTGCATTTCTGGAGTCACAGGGGGGTCCCAACAATTGACTGTATTAGAGGCTGAGGTAAGCCTGACTGGAAAGGACTGGGAGAAACACCCCATTGTGACTGGCCCAGAAGCTCCATGCATTCTAGGTATAGACTATCTCCGTAGAGGGTATTTCAAAGACCCAAAAGGGTACCGGTGGGCTTTTGGAATAGCTGCTGTGGAGACAGACGAAATTGAACAGTTGTGTAACTTGCCTGGACTCTCAGAGGATCCTTCTGTTGTGGGGTTGTTGAAAGTTGAAGAACAGCAAGTGCCAATTGCTACAACAACAGTACACAGACGACAGTACCGAACCAACCGAGATTCTCTGCTCCCCATCCACAACCTGATTCGTCAACTGGAGAGTCAAGGAGTGATCAGCCGGACTCGCTCACCCTTTAATAGTCCCATATGGCCAGTGCGGAAGTCCAATGGAGAGTGGAGGCTGACAGTAGATTATCGTGGCCTAAATGAAGTCACTCCAGGTATGAGTGCTGCTGTGCCGGACATGCTGGAACTCCAATATGAATTGGAATCGAAAGCAGCTAAGTGGTATGCCACGATTGACATTGCCAATGCCTTCTTCTCAATCCCACTGGCGCCAGAGTGCAGGCCACAATTCGCTTTCACCTGGAGAGGTACACAATATACGTGGAATCGTCTGCCCCAGGGGTGGAAACACAGTCCCACCATCTGCCATGGACTAGTCCAGACCACTTTGGAAAAGGGTGAAGCACCAGAGCATTTACAGTACATTGACGACATCATTGTATGGGGCGACACAGCAGAAGAAGTGTTTAAGAAAGGAGAAAAGATAATTCAAATCCTCTTAAAGGCTGGCCTTGCCATAAAACAAAGTAAAGTCAAGGGTCCTGCACAAGAGATCCAGTTTTTAGGAATAAAATGGCAGGATGGACGTCGTCAGATCCCCATGGACATTATCAATAAAATAGCAGCCATGTCTCCACCAAACAATAAAAAGGAAACACAGGCTTTCTTGGGCGTTATAGGTTTTTGGCGAATGCATGTGCCAAACTACAGTTTTATTGTGAGCCCACTCTACCATGTGACTCGAAAGAAGAATGACTTCCAATGGGGCCCTGAGCAGCAGCAAGCCTTTGAGCAGATTAAACGTGAGATAGTCCACGCAGTAGCCCTTGGACCTGTCCGGACAGGGACAGATATTAAAAACGTGCTCTACACTGCAGCGGGGGAGAATGGCCCTACTTGGAGTCTCTGGCAGAAAGCACAAGGGGAGACTCGGGGTCGACCGCTGGGTTTTTGGAGTCGGGGCTACAAAGGATCAGAGGCCAATTACACTCCAACAGAAAAAGAAATATTGGCCGCCTATGAAGGAGTTCGAGCTGCTTCAGAGGTCATTGGAACTGAAGCCCAGCTCCTCCTGGCACCCCGACTGCCAGTGCTGGGCTGGATGTTCAAAGGGAAGGTCCCTTCTACGCATCATGCCACTGATGCTACATGGAGCAAGTGGGTTGCATTAATTACACAGCGAGCTCGAATAGGAAATCCCAATCGCCCCGGAATTGTGGAAGTAATCACAGACTGGCCAGAAGGCAAGGATTTTGGAATGTCACCAGAGGATGAGGAGGTAACACGTGCTGAAGAAGCCCCACCTTACAACACACTGCCAGAAAATGAGAAGCAATATGCTCTTTTCACTGATGGTTCCTGTCGCCTTGTGGGAAAGAATCGCATGTGGAAAGCTGCTGTATGGAGTCCAACAAGACGAGTAGCAGAAGCTACTGAAGGAAAAGGTGAATCAAGCCAGTTCGCTGAGGTTAAGGCTATTCAGTTAGCCCTGGACATTGCTGAAAGAGAGAAGTGGCCAATGCTCTATCTCTACACTGATTCATGGATGGTGGCCAATGCCCTGTGGGGGTGGCTACAGCAATGGAAGAAGAACAACTGGCAGCGGAGAGGCAAACCCATATGGGCTGCTGATCTATGGCAAGACATTGCTGCTCGGGTAGAGAAGCTTGTCGTAAAGGTACGTCATGTTGATGCCCATGTACCTAAGAGTCGGGCCACAGAAGAACATCAAAACAACCATCAGGTGGATAAGGCAGCTAGGATTGGAGCAGCTCAGGTAGATCTAGACTGGCAACGTAAGGGTGAGCTATTCATAGCTCGATGGGCTCATGATACTTCAGGTCATCAGGGGAGAGATGCGACATATAGATGGGCACGCGATCGAGGGGTGGATTTGACCATGGATGCTATTGCACAAGTCATCCATGAATGTGAGACATGTGCTGTAATTAAACAAGCCAAGCGGTTAAAGCCCCTTTGGTATGGAGGGCGGTGGATGAAATATAAATATGGGGAGGCCTGGCAGATTGATTACATCACTCTCCCACAAACCCGCCAGGGAAAGCATTATGTACTTACAATGGTGGAGGCAACAACTGGCTGGCTAGAGACATACCCTGTGCCCCATGCTACTGCCCGGAATACAATCCTGGGCCTTGAAAGGCAAATCCTGTGGCGACATGGTACCCCTGAAAGAATTGAATCTGACAACGGGACTCACTTCCGGAACACCCTAATAGACACCTGGGCCAAAGAGCATGGCATTGAGTGGGTGTACCATATTCCGTACCATGCACCAGCTTCTGGGAAAATTGAGCGATATAATGGACTTTTAAAAGCTACATTGAAAGCAATGGGGGGTGGAACATTCAAGCATTGGGACACACACCTAGCCGAAGCCACCTGGTTAGTCAACTCCAGAGGATCTACCAATCAGGATGGCCCTGTCCAAACAAAGTTTCCACATACTGTAGAAGGAAATAGAGTCCCAGTAGTGCATCTGAAGAGCATACTGGGAAAGACAGTTTGGGTCATCCCTGCTTCGGGCAAAGGCAAACCCATATCTGGAGTTGTTTTTGCACAAGGACCTGGTTGTACCTGGTGGGTAATGCAGAGAGATGGAGAAGTGCGATGTGTACCTCAGCGGGATTTGATTTTGGGGGAGAATAACCAATATAATTACTAAGTAGAAATTGTAGTATAATGACTGTAAAATAACTTGTTGTATATTCATTACTGCCATAATTATAATTGTTATATGTTGTACAAAAGATTTTGTTGGTTTTGGTTATGACGTAAATGGCATGGAATGAGGGGTGGATGATGTCCTGGTTTCAGCCAGGGGCTTCAGCCAGGAAGGGGCTAACCTGCTGGGCTCGGGACAAGTAACTCAAATTGACCAATAGGATCATTCCATGCCAGTTACATCATGCCGAGTATAAGAAGCAGGGGGTGTTGCAGTGTTGGCGCGCGAACAGCAGGGACCGGGCGGTAGTGTGCTCTGGGCTCGGGGCTTTGTTTACTCGCGGCGCGAGCTCGGGTCCTTTGTGTTGCGGCTGGGGTTTGCGCGGGCTGCGGCGCGGTGTCCGTTACGGGGAGTGCGCGATCTGAACTGCTCATCTCGGCAAAAGGTTGTATTGTTCATTGTTATCTGTTCTTCCCCTGTTATTTCCAGTAAAAATACCCTTATCCCAACCTGCGGGCTGTTTTGGTTTTCTCCCCCCCCCCCCGCTCCGGGGGAAATCTGAACGCGTGGTCCCCGGCTCCGGCAGAACCACAACAGCTAGTCACCTTTGTTAAGCATCCTTAGCCATTCTGTTCCATCATGTTCTCCATCCATCATAAAAGACAATAAAAAATTATGCTCTTAGCCAAGAAAATTCATTTGTCATTGTTGTTGGGGGAGAGGCATATTAATCTATAATATTCAAATACTTGCACAGACCTTGAAAGGGGTTTTCATAAAAGGACTAGAAATTCTGTATTAGATCTAGAGAACTGGGGACTCAATGTACTCCTGGTTGGTTCTTTTTTGATTCAGAGAGGAAAAACCTCAGCTGATTTTACTTGGACTCTGAACATCAGTTTTTAACAACTGTCTTTAGGCAAAATATAGCTCAAAATTTAAGAGCAAAGTGCTTAAGGCACAATTTTTTGCCCAAGAGTTATCTACTGCTCTAATGATTCTGTTCCTCCACTGAGAACTGAAAAACTCAATTAGGGCACTGAACAGCATGACCACTTCTATAAAAGCCGAGACCTTCTTTGCACATAATAAAAGCTCAGATTGTTTGCTACCCTGCAAGAACCTTTCAAGTTAATTAATCCTTCAATTTTCCTGCTAATCACTCACTAAACCTGTACTGATAATAATAATTTATGAGGTTTGTTGTATAACTCACCTTGAATTATTCCAAGAAGTAAAACTTGCATGTGATTTCATGCTGCAGTGACCACTGACAGAAATTTGTAACATCTGGACTGTCTTGGATCCTCACTACTTAATTCTTTGAACAGTTTGCTAACATAAGACCCATATGGCTGCAAGCATGCTTCACATCTGTAATTGATGTCCTGCTGTCTACTGGAACACTCTTCTGTGCCTACAAGATATTAAGATGAATGCTGCAATCATCTCTAGGGAAAAAAATAAAAATCAGAAATCAGTACTTTCTTCAGCACCAAGCTAGCAGTTAATAATGTTGTGTACTGGCACACTGCGGGTTTAGTTCTTTTTTGTGTTTTGGTAGGAAAAGCAGCCACTGAAAACATCAGAAATAGTGATGAAAGACTTAAGGACAGCATAAAGGTTAGGTAAGAGACAATTAAGAAATTTTCCCAGATCTCTGGTTTCTGTGTATGGAAAGCTGTGTTTTCCATACAAGTCTTCGCCAGTCCCAATAACAAAGTAAATGATAAACAAAGTTGGCTTCAAATGGTCCAAACTCTTGGCCTTCCACCAAGGTCAGAAACTGCTCCTATGGCGACAGGACAGATTTACACATGCAGTTTTCTCAAGTTATGGATACAGAAAACAGTGGCATAAAAAGAACCCATCTTAACAGGCATGGTTTGGAATTCAAGTTGGTCTTCATTGTCTTTATTTCCTAGAAAATAGTTTTCACAATCATTTAATTAAAATTTGGAGTTTCTTTTCATGTAAATATCCTGTTGTATGAGTCATATGAAATAAAGAAGGGGTTTTTTTAAAACTCTAGTGTAAACCACCATTCATCCCCTGCAGGTACATCAAGAAACATTTACAGGTCTCCTGCTATGCGTGACTAAGTAGTAAAATACAGAGACCAAAAGTAAACAGACCATATAGTCAAACTTATGAAGAGCATATGTGAATATCATTAAATTTCATTTAAGACAAGGGCAGAAGGGGAAACCAACTGCTTTATTTTACAAGTGATCTCATGAAATTAATAAAGAAAACTATTAAACTTGAATTCTGAACTCATATCTATGCGAATCAGAGAACATCAGGAGGACTCTGTAACATAACAGCCATCCAATTTCACAGGCAGTATATACAAACGCTTTCATCCACTACAGTACATTCCAAATAACAAAACAAATCACTGCCTTTCTGCATGTGCATCTTCCTGTTTCCTCCAGCACTGTTAATGGAAGCCTAATGGAAGCTATTAAAACTTTTTTAAAGCCATAAAGGGCATTAAGCCCCAAACATTACAGATAGGCTACTCTAACACAGTCATCTAAAAATTAATGTGTTAAAATAAATATGTTTTAATCAAATGATGTCAAGCTCTATCCATCTAATGTTACATATCCAGCTTAAAATTTCAGCTGCCTGAGGCTTGGAGTCACTTCATCCAACTCCAGAATTCTGAGCAATGCACCGAAGTTGGAAATGCAGTTATCGTATGTTCCCTCTGGGATCCATGATGAAAGTTTGGTTCTTCCGGAATGCTACTCAGATCTTCTGTGCCCTGGATATTTTGCCTCACTCCCTACTGAAAAGGAAATAATAATAATTTTTAAAAGCCTTCATGAGTACAACATCATGGGAAGTATGTCTGTGTTCCAAAAGGTTGGCATTCTGAAATGTTTTTCTATTTCTGAGCATATCTTAACTATTTCCTGAGGTCAAGACAAGATTGGATCACTAAACCTGAGTGATTCTCACTTTTATAAGAAATCAACCTAATGCAGTCCACTAACAGGAGAATGTTCATATATATATATTTTTATATGTGTATATATATGAAAAAGTCAAGATAACTTTGCCCATAGGTAAGTAAGGCACTTAGAGCTGCAGCATTTTCCTCAGGAACAGGAGAAAGAAGTTAGGCATTACAGCTGGGTCTTTGGAACCACAGAGGTTATGGACGCATCAACAGCTTGAGGTAAAGCTTGAGGCAAAAAGCCTGAAGCAAATCACACTGTGACAGGTGCATCCAAACTGCACCTCGGGCTTCTGAGAGCACAAGTGAGCATGCTGTGCATCAAGGGGAAGGGTACTTTCGAGCATGACAAATGTAGCTGCCATTTGTTCAGGAGTCAGGAGGCTACTGCTGCAGCAAGATTAAATTATAGCTGGAGGTGTCCAGACCGCTTTAAAACAAGAACAGCTAGACTTGCTGCAGATTAACTCATGATGTGTGTATATCTATTTAAAAGCTTCAGGGGTGGGGTCAAGGAGCTGAAATGCGGGTAGTTTGGGCACACAAGAAGGAGGAAGATGCATGCTTTACTGGCAGAGGAATCCTGTTTCGCTTCTGCAGGTAGAGACTGGAGCAAACAGCACAAACTACCAGACTCAGAGGTCACATAGAAGGAAGAAACTTAATACCACTCAAAAAGAAAATGGAAAAAAAAAAAAAAAAGCATAAGGGTTTTTTTAAGCCCTTAAAAGCACGGGAGATGAGCACTCAACTAATACTGCAAAGTGCTCGTGAGGCTGAGGCTCTAGAAAATGAGACACTTAGCCTACCAGGGTTTCTGAGAAAGCAGAATTGGACCTGAAGGCAAAGGCTTTTAGATGACAGGTGCCATTTCTGTAGCACATAATGCTCAAATCCTCCATGCCCAAGTGGTCAGGGCTGCCTGAAGCAGCTGGTGAAAGGGAAAGTTAATGCAGCCACCTGATTACCTTTGAAATGAGCATGTCCTCCAGGCTGCATATGAAAAACAACAACATCTAACTATATTTGATCTAATTAGGGTGCAGAAAGCAAACAGAAGCCAACAGATAACAAGTGATCCAGAACTAAAGATTAATGACTTCTCTTTCTTAAAGACACAAAATCTGAGCATAATACAGTTATAGGAACACAAACTCTCCCTGAGATTTAAACATCTTTCTAGCTTTCCAGAGTCCTATAAATCTAGAATTTTTCCATAAGTGAACCCACAGAGAAGCATTAAGTACACATATATTCACACATTTTTTTGAAGGGCTTTATTTGCTTTATCAAGTTCATCCCTGAATTAGATCAAACTTGAAGAACAGCTTTTAGGCAAGGCAAAATATAAAGGGCAAAAGAAAGTTCACATAGCTTTCATTGGAAATTATTAGTAGTAACTGGAAAATCTCCTTAAAAAGAGAGCATTTAGGTAGCCATAACTATGTGTGATGGTCCACACTTCACAGAAATAATTGCCCTAAAATGCTCAAGATAAGATCAACAACCTATAAAAACTTTCAAGCTAGGACATCTTTTAAGACAAATAATCTCAGTGTTGCCTCTTAAAGGCTGTTTGTTCAGTTATGCTTCTGCTTCTGTAAAAGGGAAAATATCTGCAAGATATCACTCAAAAGGCTTTTTATAGAAGGCTTGCCTCTGGTCAAACCAAATACTTGAGTCAAGTGAAATCAGCAAGACAACAATAAAAATATTAATACTGTAATATAATGAGCTCATCATTTATTCTCTACTCCCTGTTAAGGATGCAGATTATGATTAATTAATCTGCCTTAATCTAACAGTCACAACAATTCCTAGAACTTCCAGCAGACAAATCATGTTTCATACAAATTCATGTCAATTATATAAAATTACTTAGTTTACTAATTTAATTCAATGAAAACTCTAAGCTAGGAAGAATTATGTAACTGCCTTCAGCAAGTGAATTAAAAAATCATATATATGAGCTATGAATGAATGAACTACAATCAAATATGAAACATCATTCAGATTCAATATTCAAGTGTTCTCTTCCTCTGTAGACAAAACTTGCCAGACTAAAATCTGTAGAACTCATGGAATCACAAGTTAAGAGCAACCGCAATCCTGTAAGTGCATTTTTGAGCAATAATAGGCTCGGCTACTTCCCCCAACTCCTCTAAAACAGATTCTTTGCTTCTTCCCCAAGCTGCCATCTCAGCAGTTCTGCCTCTCCTGCTGTGGAACTAGGATTTCAGCAAGGTACCATGGTTGATAAATTCACAGTAAAGTGCTGGTCTCTCACTTTTGTTAGAGTTAGCTTAATCTACAAGGCATATATGACAGAAAGAACAAAAACAGTCATGGTAGTTAATGTGATTAATTGCTATTTAAATCAGCAGGCCACCAGTAGTGGTCCTCCCAGTACTGCAGTAGTAATGGGTCAGAATCTTGTCGCTGGAACTCAGCTAATGAATGTGATTAATGGCAGAAAGGAGGTACATACTGGGCATTCATTTTTCCTTAACTTTACAGTGTTAAGTCGTTTTACCCACATCCTCAAAATGATAGATACACTTAATCAGTAGTAGTAGAAGTCCCATTAAGTTCTCATTAAACTTCTATATTCTGTGTGTAACCTTGAACAATACATTAGACGCTAATGAGTATATTCTCCTTTCACTGTGCATATGACTCCTATTAAAGCACTGTGCTACCAGGGCGATGAGTATGGTGTAAATACCCAGGCGGAGATTGCTGGAGCAGGTTTTCTCTGCAAGCCTAGGAATAATTTCTTTTGACTAGTGGAACAGAGACAGTCTTAACGCTGGCTGCGTGGTCTGTGTGTATTTATTTGCACTGCACTTGAGTCCTAAAGGCAGCCCAGGACCTCGCTATATTATGCGCTGTACAAACACACGCAGAGGACACCGGAGCTGGGCATGACCTAGAAACAGGATTGCTACAATGCTCAGGCTCCAACTCTATTGTCCGTTGATTAATAGGCTAGGTGCAAAGTTAAAAGATGGTGTGCAGGTGTCTTTTATACCATTCTTCTTAAAATTAGCACCACTGTTAAGGCTATAATTAGTTATACATTGTAATTTTAAGCAGCAACACACCAGCAGGCAAATAAAAATAAGCATTTCACAAGCTGTTTCTCATGCAAAAATGTAGTGCTAATGTTACAAAGCATCAAGAAGGACTGAGAAATCTCAGTGCTTTCCAACATAATGAGGTCAAGTATAGGGATTTCAGCTGTGATCAGACGAGTTATGTGTTCAAGAGCTCACATGAAGCCTTATTGGTTTCATTAAGGCTTTGAGTTGGGTTTCATTGAGGCACTGAGTGCTTGGGAAAAACACTAACAGAGCTTTCCTGTTTTATTCAGAGAAGAATTTCATTATCATGTAGGTAGCAAGTGACTGATTTTCTGTTTGGTTTGTTGTTTTTTTTCCTTGAAAATTTAAAAAAGCATCAATAAGGAAGGAGTAACTTGTGTTAACACCTATTAATTTACTCAGTTCAACAAAATGTTAAGCATATCTTTAGATCAAAATCTATCCTGTTTAGAGAAACAATTTGAAATGTAATCAAAGACTAGCAATCTGCACTATCTCCTGTCAATCCAGAGAGATATGTGGTGATTCATACCATGCGATGGAGAACCTTTTTCTTTCCAGGGGATAAAAGGGAGCTCAGACCAATAGGTAAGTCAAGAAAATTGTAAGACTGCTCCTTCAACACAGATCTGGACAGATCAGGAAAGTTGTTGGAGGATCACAAAATCTCAAGTGCTTCAATTTAAAGGTGCTAATTTAGACTAGGAAGGTACTATTCTTTCCCCTACATTTACAATGCTGGGATATGAGAACTTCTTGTATTTATCTCCTAGCACTAAAAGTAAAAGCTTTAGAAAGTGAGGGTGACTTCTACAATTAATTGTCACTTGAAATATTTTGAGTACTTTCAATAAGACATTTATCATTGCAGGACAAGAACTATATATAGTATATAGAACAGCATAAGAAATTACTGGAGAAGCCAAAAGCACTGCAGTGTTAAACAAGTGAACAAAAGAACAGCACCATGTGAAAGTATATCATTATATTTTTCTGAAATACCTTTATTCCAGTTTGTCTTATAAAAGATTCCTTCCTTATTTCTTCTGAAATATCCCTTCAAACAATGTCCTAAAAAAATTCTCTTCTGTGACTTTTCAGTCACATTTATGTCTCTTGAAGATGATCCTTGTGCATCAGAGATAAAAGCAGCCTATTACTTTTTCAAACCTAGGGAGATAACATATTGTTTAAATGATACATTTTAATGTAACTTATCTGATTTTCACAGTGGACCATATGTACATTTTGACAACAAAGATTTATGATAATGATTTTCAATTTAATGTCACCATTCCATAAGATGACCTTCACTGGGCTAACAGAGACTTAGGGGTAATTTCAGTTTCTGTAATTCAATTTGCAATGCAGATTAAGAGCTGAGAATTTGCATGTTTTATATTTTTCTAATGCTTCTGGTTTTCTACCTTTACTGTAACACATTTCTACTTCCACCATTCAGTATGATACTTGATACGATGCACAATTCCGAAGTGTAAAAATTAAGCAGCAGATCTAAAAGATACAATATTTTCAGGATGAATTTTAAATGTTTTCAGCATTATCTGCAATCACAGTATTTCTTGCATAGCTCCTCATCTTTCTTCAACATTGTTAGAAAAATGTTTGTTCACAGTCTTCTGTATTTTATTGGAGAAATAGCATAGTTGTGCTTCTCCGAAAAACATAGTCCTACTAAGCTTTTAATAACTTGGAATAATCTTCATTCTATGCAAGCAGCTTCTGTGGACTTAAACAGACATCATAGAGATGCATAGATTTCACATTAATTAATTCAGTCCAGAGCTAGCCGTCTAACAGAGAACACAGGTTGAGGTTATACAAGTGAGTCATATCAGTTCTTTGGTTTAAGCTTTGCCTCCCCCCAGGTGCTGAGCTATGGTACATACTACCCTTCAGAACTACAGAGTAGCTGCAGACAAAACTGTTGCTGGTTCTTTCCTCCTCAGATTTCCACCTGAATCTACTGTTCCTTCCTTCCAATGCCTAGGTTGAGCAGTGTAATATGACTTGTGTGTTAACTGGAAAGAAATTATCAGATCTTGTCTATAAATAACCTCCTAAAATTGTTAACTCAGTTTGCTTTCAGTAACTGAGTCCTCTCTATGACACTACAATTGCCCACAGTGAAGGACAACTGAAAAACATGAACAGTGATAGTCTGTGCCCATGTCTTGGACAGTCTGTGCAAAGCATCTGTTCTACTTTAATATAATATACCCAGAGAAATGAAAAGGTGTGAATCATACATATTAATTGTAATTTGAAGTGGAAAATTAAAATAAGATGGGATTCATTTAGCAAGGATTATTTCACCCATTTGCACTTCTCTTTCAGACCACACAATGCTTTACAATAAAATCACAAAATGCAAAGTATTATGTTAATGGGCTGCTTGGGCACCTATAGGGCAGAGAGCTCGTCTGTGCAATGTTAATCTCCCTTGTTTAGTTTGCAGTATTAGTTATGTTAATGTTCAAGCATAAGAACCAATCCATATATTAGTTTTAAATAGCTCTTTGAAGAGTGCTACGGACACATACAGGAACATTTGAGATGAGATCTAGTCCTGCTCCAGGACATTGAGGTAGCAGAGTCAAGGCAAC
Organism: Laterallus jamaicensis coturniculus; assembly: GCA_022605575.1. Lineage (NCBI taxonomy): Eukaryota > Metazoa > Chordata > Aves > Gruiformes > Rallidae > Laterallus > Laterallus jamaicensis. The sequence continues at coordinate 2,516,621 of JAKCOX010000062.1, forward strand.
TGTGGCCTTCTAGAACACACATACTATTACAGAGAGATCTCAAGGACAAAAAGACTCTTTCCTTACAAAAGCATCACCTAGGACTTCTCATCCTGAAGATTTAAAGAGGTGAAATGAATGTTACTTTGAAAGTACTTCTTTCCATGTTATGAACTAAATCAATGGTGGGTCACTACTCACAACAATGTAAAAGGTCTTTATCACACTGGTATCTGACTCCAGGCCAAATGAATCCTACACATATTCAGGCATAGTGTATCAATTACTAACAGCTAGAAAAACCAATATTGGGGAACTCTGGCAGCAGGCCATGAGATATCTTGGAGTGAAATGAAAATGTACCTTACTTTTAAAATACAGGAAAATGGTCTGTAAACCTGCAGTGGGAAAAATAATAAAAGTTTAGCTGAGAATCTGTAAGTACAAACTTCAAACACATAACTACAGCAAGAGGTGCCTTGTATACATGAGACAAATTAAGATAGTTTATAAGTATCTTCATCTTCAGTGAAATGTCATTGGTTTGGCTTGTTACCTGCTTATGGTGCTGTATAAATCATCTGAGATTAAAATCAATAGAGGTACATAAATGAAGATGCACTAGCAATTAAGTGGATGGCTGAATAGGTCTTTCTGGGATGGAGTCCAAAACAGATTGCTTGGAGTTTCAGTTCACTCAGAAATTTAGCTGATTCATCCAAGCAGCTAAACAAAAGTTACCTAAAATGAAACTTAAAGCCATCCTTATTAATTTTGTAAGCATATGCTCTATCAGAACTCCTTCCTTGTATTAGCTGGAAGGCATCATGAAAGCCTGTGTGTTACTGGTCTGAGTCAGAGCAGGAAAAACAGAGGTTGGAAGGTGGAGGTGTTTCTCAATCCTTTTCATCACCAGTTATCCCTTCACAGAAAGAGGACTTTAAAAGTTTTAGTAGCACATGGTGATTGTGCAAAATTCTCAACAGGATACCTATAAAGAAGAATATTCATTTGAAGTATTTCCAAATTACAATAAATAACAATAACAATAAGGGATTTCTCAGCCTTCGAACTTGTATCAAAAAAGCAGACTCTTGTGAACAAATTTTTATAAATATTTAGATTACTTCCATGCCAAATCTAAACCATTTTTAGCAAACTGTCCCCAGGAATGTGGCCCCAGATTGTAGGTAAGTGATGCAGATGGTAACACTGTTTGAAATAGTGCGAGACACACTTCATGGTTGAATCATAGATTCATAGAATCTTTAAGATCAAGTCTCACTGTCAACCCAACACCACCACGTCTACTAAACCATCCCCCAAAGTGACATGTCGACATGTTTTTGAACACTTCCAGGAATGGTGACTCCACCACCTCTCTGAGCAGCCTGTTCCAATTATTGACAACCCTTTTGGTGAAAAAGATTTTTTGAAATCCAATCTAAACCTTCCCTGGCTCAACTTGAGGCCATTTCCTCTTGTGTTGTGTATTGTTACTTGGGAGAAGAGACCAGTACCCACCTGACTACAACTTTCTTTCAGGTAGTTCTAGAGAACAATAAGGTCTCCCCTCAGCCTCCTCTTTTCCAGGCTAAATAATCCCAGTTGCCTCAGCTGCTCCTCATAAGACTTGAGCCCCAAATCCTTCCTTACCTTTGTGGCCCTTCTCTGGACATGCTCCAACACCTCAGTGTCCTTCTAGTGAAGGGCCCAAAACTGAACACAGTACTTGAGGTGCAGCCTCACCAGTGCTGAGTACAGGGGGGCGGTCACTTCCCTAGTCCCGCTAGTTATTCTTGGTACAAGCCAGGATGCTGTTGGCCTTCTTGGCCACCTGGGCACACTGCTGGCTCATGTTCAGACAGCTGTCAAACAGCACCCCAGGATGGGGAGTAAAGTTAGTAACTAGTTCAAAATAATTCACAGGCATTGCAATATACTTCACAGGTATTAGCCAACTTTATAGCTAGAAGTATTTGGTTTTTTACTCATACCAAAATCTTTTGGAACACATAATGCCCATGCACCTTTGAAGAAAAAGAAAATCTGAACGTCTCCATTTCAAGCATTAGATACTCACATTAGAAAAAAATAAAAAGCTTAAGCAGTACAAAACTTTTCAAAATTAGGATTTTTCACCATTTCAAAATCCTACAACAAATCTCTGTGCTGATTAGTAAACAAAAGCCAAGCTTTTCTGGCAACATGATGACCACTGGCCTATCACTTACATATATGACAATGCTACATATTTCCTTCAAAGGAACTTGTATCCAGCTCACTGTATACATTTGAGTTATAAAACAATATCAACAAAATAAATACCTTTTTAAAGAGTCATAAACGACCATGCCTTTAGTAACTGCACAGAGAGCCGCTTCAAAATCCAACTCTCTCCTTTGTGAAATTTAACATTAGAAGGAGCATCAATGTATTTCTTCTCAGCAAGCAGGTCTTAAAAGCCAATCATGTTGTCAAAGCCATTCCCAGGAATTTTTTGTGACAGGAACTGGGAATCACAAGCAATTTTCAGATGTAAATCAGACAACGTAATTTCTAAGGCATCACAAAAGAAATATATCAGAGAAAAAAAGCAACTAAATAATTCCTTGTCCAGGAAAAATTTTTTAAAAAAAAGAAAAGAAAAATAATTTTTTTTTGCATACCAGCCTTCTAATTTGTGGTACAGCATAGAGAAATTACAGTAGCATTCTTGCATTTAGCAAACGAGAAATGTCAAAACAGGAAAGGCACTAAATCCATATAGGAGCATGAAAAATTGATTTTGAAATCATGTTTTCTGCAATCAGATTCTGTTTCCATGATTGATTGTTCCAAGGTTTTATACAGATGTAAGGTCTTGGGCTTACATATTTGAGAGGGGAAAAACACTTTAGCAAATCCATAGAGCACTTGATATATATTTACATTAGTTTTTCTTTTTGTCATCATTACCAAAAATATAATGCTTCACAGAGCCCAACAGAATTGTTAATATACCTAAATTTTTATATTCCTGGTTGCATTATGCTTTTGATTTCACTTGCAAATAAGTTATTTTTTCCCTACTGGTTATCTATTCCATAAAACTTTGAGAACAACACTCATTTCATTATCTGTAATGACTAGAAATTTTTAAACATTTTATTAAACTAACTTTCTTTAAACATAGTTACATACTATAATAGAAGCAAAAATGTAAAACTTCTACATTCCATAAAACTAAGCTGCCTTCCATTTGTCTTTTAACTCATACTTTAAATTCAGACAGTTTATATAAAGAAAGGAGTCAAGTTAAATCTACAGAACTATAACGTCAACTTTTCTTTAATAAGAACTGTGAAAATATCAATGAAATATTTTTTAGAGTGAGGCATTCCTGATCTATCATATAGAAAACTATAAAAATATGTACCATAATTCACAGCATAACAAAATTCAAGATAAAGTATCTAGTCACTACACAGGTTCAGTCATAATTAACTTTTTACAAAATTAACACACTGTGGCAGGATTGGTGGAGTTCATAAATTAAAAAAAAAAATTAAAAAACAGACTGAATAGTTTCCCTGAAACTTTTTTATATCAAAATTATTATCTCCTCTCTTTAGTGACCAGTGATAGAGCCTGAGGAATGGTTATGAAGCTATGACACAGGAGGTTTAGGCTGGATATTAGGACGAGGTTCTTTACTGAAAGGGTGGTCAGACACTGGAACAGGCTCCCCAGGGAAGTGCTCATAGGACGGAACTTGGCTGAATTCAGAAAGCATCTGGGCAATGCACTCAGCCACATGCCCTTATTGGCTGTGCCTATGTGAAGCCGGGAGTTGGTCTTGATGGTCCTTATAGGTCCCTTCCAACTCAGGATATTCTATGATTCCATGATTCTATATTATTACCTGTAGAAAATATGGTTAACTTTCATTGTTGCCAGAAATCACACAGGAACACATTCTCCAGGAACCCCTATTTGGTCTCAGTGACCATAGGACACACGTTTCTCTAACACTTTGGACTTCATCAGAAGCTGAAACAAAAGGACAAGATTGTAGGGAGGAGTCATATTATGCAGAAAAAGATGGGAAGGTAGTGTTGTCATTTTTTACTTGAATTTAAGACAGTTCTATAGTTTTACCCTTCATAATTAAATGTTGGTTTGGTGCTATTAAAAATGACACAAACAAAAACCAGTTTCTGTGAAGGTGTATAACCCAGGTGACTTGAGGGTTCTTGTTCCTTCTCATAGGAGATTTGTTTTCCTTTGCTGCTGAATCCTTCCAGAGGGGTATAAAGTGGGGAAGTGGGACAAGCAATTCTAAAAGGTAGACCTCGCTAATCTCCCATCAAATCCACATTTCTGACAAAAAGGGTCTTTTCTAACTAATGCTGTTATATTTCCTCTCCTGAGCTAAAATTTTGATGCAACAACTTAGAAGTCCCTGCTGAATAGGTAGAATCTTCTTGCTGTTCCAGATGAGAAGGAAATGCTTCTAGACCAGAAGCTAGACAGCAAACAGTACTCCATCTAAATTAAGAAATAACTCTTAGGTGCTGTCCTGGGTTCAGCCCAGCAGCAGGCTGTGTTAGCCCTGAGAGTATTCCATACCAATTGCATCATGATCAGACAGGCTGCCCCCCCCCCCCCCCTTTGCAGGGGCGACTTCGGACCCAGGCACGGGAAGTCCCGGTCTGGGCAGGCGCAGTGCCAGTTCCGGGGGAGACTCCAGACCTATCAGAACCTGCTCCGGGCACGGGAAGTGCTGGTCTGAGCAGGCGTGTGGGAGTTCCGGTTTCTCTCTCTCTCTCTCTCTGGGATCGGCGTGGCAGGAGGTGGTGAGGGGGGTGCTTGGGGGTGCTGGGCTCGGGGAGTGCTGCGTTTGGGAATCTGAATCGGTTCGGGCACGGCTCAAATGGCATAGTGTGGTGAGAGGTTTGCACTGTATATAATAGCACTGTAGTTAGTTGTTTTCATACTTTTCCCTGTTGTTTAGTAAACTATCCTTATCCTAACCTTGCAAGCCTGTGGTTTTTTTTTCCTCTGGCTCTGCAGCTCCTTCGTTCGCCCATCCTCCACCTCTTAAAGAGGTAGGGGGGCTTTTTGGTCTGACCTTTGTGGCCTCAGCTTTCCGTTGAGGTATAAACCACAACAGGTGCTTAACAAAGCAACTGTTAGGCTCATAACTAATATTAATGTCAGAAAAATAAAATTATAAAAATAAACCCCACACAAAAACAACAACCAAAAAAATAAAACCAAACAAAATGGACTGAATACCCACTGGGACAGACCACAATAACCAACAGTGGCTCAGTTATTTCAGTAGGCAACTTGCTCTATCAGTCTGAAGGCATAGTCTTCTTAGTCCTTTCTTCTCCACAGCCCAGTGACAGCAGTAGCCTAATGCCTTCATACTGTATGGAGTGACTGCAGTTGTCAAGATGTAAAACACCCAGTGAAGCTTCCTGTTACATTAGCTATCTCTACAAATTCCACTTCTTCATAAAGTATTTATCTGGAACATAGTCTGTTTCCAGATTTCTCATGGTTACATCTTCATAGTTTTGTCACATGAGATTTTTTTAATATCAAATCAAGGTCTGTGACATCAGGGAGACTCTAACTCACAGGTGGACAAAAGCCTTGCTGTAAAAGGAACAATAATGATATATACTCAATATATGGTAAGAGACACTAAAATATACATTCAGTGACACCTATATACACTTTTAGTCCTCCTGCTTCACATTTCTTACTAGTTTTCCGTAAATCATCAAAAAGATGTTCTGTTTTTTAAACAGAGTTTTCCAAGTTTTTTACTGAATGCATCCCAGAAAAGCATCTGAGTTTAGCTCTCCCTGTCCTTGCAAACAGGAGAGTGTTTGTACAGTTTACTGCATCTCAGTGGAGTGCAAAAGTTTTTTCACTCATCCGCACCTGAGGAGTGAGGAGGGGAACCTCACCATCCACGGCTGCAAAATACGTGAATTTATGTTCCCCTCAGGAGGGGAAGTGCTTTGAGACCCAGACAACCTTAATACAGAGAAGTAGCTTTCAATCTGCCATTCCCAGACCCCATGAACTGCTTCAAAGTGATTCAGAGGAGCTACTTTGAACCAGACAGACTCAGAGATAATGTTACCTTTAACTTTTTATGACAAGTGAGTGTGAAAGGGGACTGTTCAAGTGTTTATCTTTTCCAGCTTAAGCATTTGATGGTAATGTAGACATTCTGCTTCATGTCTTCCTTCCCACTGCTGATTACTTTCTAAATTTTATCATAAAAAAAAAAACCGAACTGGTGGGCTACTTTTGCTGTCAGTCACACCTCTTTTACCACTATAATGCATGCGATATGTTCAAGTGGTCCAGACTTCCAGAATAATTATCCCAGTCACAGCAGACAGAGAACCACCGTACAGATGTAACAACATATTATTTTAAACACATCCATGCTACCATGAAGACTGTAACGCAACCTACAAGCGATGCCCATGGATGTTTCCCCCATGCTTCTTATCAACAGGTTGCTAAACTGAAACCTTGAATTTGCTTCATGTACTAGAAGTGTACATTGGTGTGCACACAGATTTGGGATTGAACAGTATCTCTCATCACCACACTAATTGGTCACTGTGTGCATTCCCACCACTTCTCACTGTTCGGTGTTGTTCAATGTGAAAACCAAATGTCAAACTATTCCCGGTAATCCCCTGTACCTTTAGATTTGATGGGTTGTTGCAAGGCAAATCATCAAGCTTAATTCAAACATCATTTAGTCAGGAGACTTGTGTCTTTTACAGTGATTATAGTGTCCAATAATAATAAATACATATTAAAAAGCCAAAGAGGTGAATTTGCCCTGCCTCAGAAGTAATTAAGCTCTATATTGCCCAGGTTTTAAATTGGTAATGGATAATTACCCATTTATTTATCCTGACCTACAATTTAGAAGATTAAATTTGAGTCTCCTAAACTTGACTGTGCCAATATATTAGCAATGTTATTTTCTTTCCCTAGTTTATGGATGTTTCCACTCTGTGTATCACTTCCTTACACAGCTTTGGTCTAAGTAGTTTCCCACACGGGGAAAGTTGAGCACAGCTATGGTTTGAGCTGAACAGAGAAGTGGATCGTTAACAGTTCTCCACAGTTGTTGCTCTTTCCATGGGCTTGATGTAACTTCCTGAGGTATTGAAAGTCTGGGGTATTTTAATTTCTTGTATGCTAATCAGGCTAGGTGGAAGGCATGAGGACATTACATTTCTAAAAGTGTATCGACAGTTTTGAAAAAGCAATATAGAGCTGCAGGTTTGAACTCTGTTGAAAGACCCGATGTTACTGCAGAAATCAGAAAAGCACATATGCTTCGTGGGTCTGAATAAAGCATGTGAGTACGCAATAAGCACCAGAAGTTGTGGATGATGACAGGCTAATAGGTAGCTTTTCAGTGTACTTCATTCTTTCACCTCAGGTAAAAATGACTCTCCATGGTGACATATTGCTGAATAATGACAGCATGAAGAGACATACCCATTTCAATTTAACTGCTGAAGAATCGATGAATGCCATATTAACTGGCTGTTCATACTTAAGTGTCTGGGATGGAAAAGGCAGTCTCAAAACAGAAGAAATAGCTAAGTGAATCAGATCTTTTATTTTAAAAAAATCTGCTGTTGCTTATACTTCTGTAGGGTAAAAAAGCATTTTAAAAAGAAATTCCTTGGCATTACTAATTTATTTGTCTTGCTTGCTGTTCATGCTCCTCCTTGAGCCTGAGAAGGAAAGTTTCAATGTCTCTCCAGAAAACCCTTTCACGGTTACCTTCCCCTGACCAGTTTAATTTCACCAATATGTTTTCACTCCTAATCCTCAGCCCTTGCTGATGCTTACCCACCATGCTTACAGCATGCTGTTGCCAATGCCAGAGGTCCTCCTGTTATGCAAAATAATTTAAAAAAGAAGAAAAGGGCAAAATTACTTGCCAGCTTTTTCATCAAACTGGCAAAAAACAAGGGTTAAATTATTCTCCTTATGTAATTTCCACTAATGAACTTGAAAGCCGGCAGAAAGGAAGAGACAGCCTCTAGATGTGAGAGCTTCTGGTTCCTGCACCCATTCTTAGGAGTCTAGTTAACTGCATGTGGAGCGGCAGCTGCTCAAGAGGGGTTTCATTTCTGGGGATCAGAAAGGGAAAGTGTCTCATTCAGATGTGAAGTCATCACTTTCTATCTTGCCCCTCCTCTCTCCAGCTGTGCAAAATTATATGGGGACAGAGACAATGGGGGACTCACAGGGCGAAAGGACTTGGGCAATGAAGCATTAATCATTGTCTGTCTGTCTGTGTCACTATTGTCCCACCAAGGGCGAACACAAAGGGCAATAGTAGGACCATTGGATTCCTGGAAAGTTCGGCCTATCAAACATCTCACCAAGCTGCAGCTGCTCAGGTGTGTTCAGCACTGATAACACAAGCGCAAGCAGCTCTGAAAACAAAAGGAGACCTTCAGACTATTCATTCAGGCAGTCACAGAATCAGGAGAAAATTAATATGGCCTAAGAACTGCTGATGACATGTAGGACATGAAAAAAAGGTGGCTTCCTTAGAGACACAGAATTTTATCTTTCAGTTGAATAAATATTTCCCGATTTCCACACAATACTATTCCTAGCAAACCTGTGCTAGCAAGTCTGCCATTTGGTATGCCATGGTCCCTCTTACCCAGGCTTAGCCAAATATAATTGATATCATCCACACAGAAACATTTTACCCCTGAGGTTCTCAGCTCCTATCATTTGCATTATCAGGATACATGAGGTTTAGTGAGCGCAGGTGTATCTAACGCCTAGCTGCATTCAAATATTAGCACTGATGATTCTAGCTTACAAGACCCCTTTTTTCACCACAGTAAAATTTTTACTGTATGTATAAACATGAATTTGTCTATCTCCTACTTCAGAGATTGCTTCTAAAAGGTTGGTGCTAGGAATCTGCAAAGGGGGTTTCTTCATTCCTGCTAATGATCAGAAAAGGAGGAGTTGGATACCAAAGAAAACACATAAGATAGAGCAGGTTAAAGAAGTAAAGGTATACTCCCCCACATGCTCAGTGTATATCAAATCTCAAGGCCAATGCAAACCCAAAAGTCAGCCTACACCAAAAAAAAAAAAAAAAAGAAAAACCAAACTCAAAAAAACCCCTTTCAGCCTTTTTATTGCTTTGGTGATATTCTCACAACTGTCCCAATATGAGTGCAGTCTGGTTCCCATCACCACTGCAGCCTACAATACCCTCAAAATGCGTCACCCATCCCTGGCCTTGAGCATCTGTCCCCACAGATGGGAGGACATCTCCTCCAGAGAACACACACACATGGCATTAACAAACTGGACAACCAATATGAGTATTCCTCCATATAAAAGCTACAGAAATAGCAGCTTTCCTGTAGAGAAGAGTAAGAGGAGCTAACTCAAATGCTGGCCCCAAACCTGGGCTTTTTGTTTTTAGCCATATCCTTGGGTGACCTAAAAAATTTAGACTTTCTGCTTTCATTTCCAGTGTGGTTTTTTTTCCTATTTAAAAAAATATGTACTTCTGACAAATATTTTATAGTGTAAATGGATTTCACCAGTCTGCGTGTCTAAATTTGAGCTGCTTTTTTATTTCAGCTTGTCCACTAATGGTATTACTTCAGTCTCCAAGGACCTTGTACTTTTAAGTCTTCCTTTTTCAATATTTTTATTTCCATGAAGGATATCTCCAGGTCACATGGGTTACAAAAAGGAGGAGAAAGTTAAACATTTAGAAATGTAGATGAAAAAATTTTGGACCATAACTTTGTTACTTGACATAAAGTACACAAACTGCTTTAAAAGAAGGTTAATACATTTTTTAAAAATTCATAGATTGGCTACTATCGTCCTGTCCCATTTTTTAATAATGAGTCCCACTCATCAATTTTATATTCCTGACTGTTGCAAAAGCCACATCTATATTAGCATTTTGTGCCTATACACTTTGATTTTAAAATAATTTGAAAGGTTTTTATATATAATACTGTGAACAGATAACTGGATTTTGTCACCAACTTACAAATTTCATTGAATTCCCAAAGTGGTTCCCAAAGTGCCTCCATAGGCATACTAATTCTCATTTTAAGATAATTTTGGCTTTGTGAAGGAGAGGTCAAAACAGGCACTAAAACATAGTCCAGGAACCAGAAGACAAAGAAAGTTACTCCAGTTAATACCTGAAGGTTTTAAAAGCATTCAAACAAGTTGCAAGTATTTTGAACTGGAATACTCTGTGTGCATATAGTCATACATTTAGGTTTGCAAACTGAGTCATAGAGGCAAAGGGATAGATAAACAGCGCTGACAGTGTTCAAGGCCAGGTTGGATGGGTTATGGGCAACCTGGTCTAGTGGAGGGTGTGCTGCCCATGGCAGAAACTAGATAGTCCCTGAGGTCCTCTCCAAGCCAAACGAGCCTCTGATTCTGTGAATCACACAAAAATCATTAGGAGCATAAAAACTATGGGTAAGAGATTGCATGTCCCATTCCTGATAAATGCAGTTCAAAACAACACAGATGGGTGGTTTTTTTCTAAATAATGTCACTTGACAGTAGGCCACCAGTTTGCTGACTGTTCACAAAATCCTCATGGAAAGATAGATGTTACTGAAGTATCTACAGAAGACCTCAATGGAGATAATACTAATGGTGTCTATACTTATTTCAGTAGCAGAAAAAGGAAATAATTTCTTAAGCATGTTGTCACTTATTCTCGGAAAGCACAGGTGTTCTATCTCAAAAAAAACACAAACAAACCCTAAAAACCACCTCCCCACCTATATTTAATCATTATTCATGTTTTGTATAATTTAAATTAAATTAAATTTACATGTGTTTATTTTTACATACTCACAAAGAAATTCCTTCTTGTATAAGGATGGAATAAATTCACATTTTTAATTCATTACACTCCAAACAGGAGGCATTCAGCTGTGTTGGAAACAAAAGCACATAGACTCGGTTTATATTTTCATGGAAATAGTATCAAAACTGAATGAATGGGAATAATTTTGATAAGCGCTTTCAAAACAGATATCCACAGTAGCAAGCGTGCAAGCACGCTGATGTACTAACAGGCTGCCACTGCAGGAGTCTGTCTCTGGGTGAGATCCTCAGGCTTTCCCCAAGCTCTTGTTTATACCTGACACTGCCCCAGCTCCACTGACATTTCCAAGAGGAGTAAACCACAGGCAAGGTGCACTAACACACAGAAAGAATGTCTGGCATCTCTGCTCTTTTTTATTACCCCAAGACCCACTGCTTAAAAAAACTCAAGCAAGCTGAATGGGAAGCAAATGTAAAATTGCTGTCTCTGCCTGGAGAGACCCAAGCTTTCATCAACCAGATCCCAGGTAAACTGCCTGCAAAGTGCTCTGGGCACAGCCGGCGGCTGCTGTGGGCCAGCACTCCCTCAGCCCTCTTGCAGTGACTATGTGGTATTATCAAATATTCACTAGGATGGAGAGGAGGCATGAGCGTGCAGTGCTGTCATGATCCACAACCTGGACAAGACCTCATTTCGCGGAGATTAAACCCCCTTGCATTCCAACCAAACCTCAGATCGCTCTGAATGGCTGGGGGCAGCTGGGCTTAACCCTTGAGTGATGTCCAATTGTTAGGTGTTTTATCGGGATCAGTTCTTCGCAGTTCTTGGAGAACAGAATTAAGACTTAAAACGGAGTCAAGGTTAAAGTTGCTTTATTTGGCCCACAACAAACATGCAGGGGAAGGGGGGAAGAAAGAGAAAAGGGTGGAAAAGAGAGATAGAAAGATAGAGAGAGGGAGAGAAACAGTAGAAAAAAGAAAGGGGGGGTGGGGGGGTGAGGGGAGGGCTATATCTACCACCACTAGGCCAGGGTGTTCCATCTGATGGCAGAGTATTCTTCAGTTGTCTCTGGGTCCAATGGAGGTGGAGACGTCCCTCGATGTCTCCATATCTTCCTTGGTTGTGCCTCAATGTGTTCATTCTCTGTTGCTTCCCCCCTCCCTTCCATGGCAGAATGCTCCCTTTTTTAGTCATACTTGTCATGCCCACAAGCTTCCACCTGGTTTGTGGGAATGCTTCAGGGTGGATGCCCAATGTGTGAATGGCTCCCAATGTGTGAATGGAATGGCTCCCAGTGTGTCTCCAGATGGTGGAGTGCTCTCCAGATGTGTGAATGGCTATATCTTTTGGGTGGATATGGGGAAGGAATGCTCTCCTGATGTGTCTTCAGGGTGTCTCCTTGAATCCTGACCAGTGGTGATGTGGTGTGGTAGGAATGAGGTTTGGTTAGGTAAGGGAAAAAAGAGGGGGTAGGGTTCTGTTGGCAATTGTTAAGGCGTATTTCCATTACCTTACAAGTGCTCATGGGAAAAGGGTGCTGCACTCCAGGTCCTGTTCCAGTTCTTTTATTTTAGGACAAATACAGAAAGGGCAAGGGTGCAGGTCACAGTCCTTTGTCCTGATGCTTTCTGACTCATTACTGTGCATGATTCACACCCTGATGTACTACTTTTGTGGGAACACCTCTTTGGATGGGCACCGACTGAAGATACCAAGCATGTGAGCATGGAGTCTTCTAGGCTCCAAAGCCTACAGGTTCAACATTAAACTTTCGCATCTTCAGCATTGCACACTCAAACAGGAGCCCAAATGGTTAACTTGTGGTGATTTAGCCACAGCCTACTGAAGGCCCAAAATGTTATTCAGGTTCCAGAAAATAAAGAAACTTCATTACTAACATATGTTCCACAGAATCACAGGATGGTTTGGCTTGGAAGGGACCTCAAAGATCAGGTAGTTCTGCCATCCCTGCCATGAGCAGGGACATCCTCCACTAGACCAGGTCCATTCAACCTGGCCTTGAACACTGCCAGGGAGGGGGAATCCATAATTTCTGAGCAACCTGTGCCAATGGCTCAACACCCTCATCATAAAAAAAATTCTTCCTTATATCTAATCTAAATTTACCCTCCTTTAGCTTAAGGCCATTACCCCTTGTCCTATCACTACACACCCTTCTAAATAGTCCCTCTCCAGCTTTCCTGTAGATCCCCTTCAGGTACTGGAAGGCTTTGATAAGGAGTCTTCTCTTTTCCAATCGGAACAAGCCCAATTCTCTCACCCCATCTTCATAGGAGAGGTGCTCCATCCCTCTGATGATCTTTGTACTCACACCAGCAGGCCCTTGTCTTTCTTGTACTAGGGTCCCCACAGCTGAATGCAGTACTCCAGGTGGGGTCTTACAAGTGCAGAGTAGAGGGACAGAATTACCTCCCTTGACCTGCTGGTCACACTTCTTTTGATGTAGCCTAGGATACGGCTGGCCTTCTAGGTTGCCAGCATGCATTGCCAGCTCATGTTGAGCTTTTCATCCAACAGTACTCCCAATTCCTTCTCTTCAGGGCTGCTCTCAATCCATTCTCCACCCAGCCTGTAGTTGATCTTATGCCAGCCCATGTACAGGACCTTGCACTTGGCCTTGTTTTGAACTTCCTGTAGTTTTTATGGGCCCATCTCTCAAGCCCATCCAGGTCCCTCTGGATAGTATCCCTTCCCTCAGTTTTGTCAACCACACCACACAGCTTGTTGTTATTAGCAAACTTGATGAGGGTGCACTCAGTCACACTGTCCATGTTGCCAATAAAAAAGTTAAACAGCTATTTGTATAGCTCAAAGCATCAATCAAACATTATGCCCACATTTCTACAAGCCATGACACAGGCACTCAGAGACTGTACCAGTTGAATCATCAACTGTATCAACACTACAGCACACAAGCTCACGGGCACCACATTCTCCATATTTTCAACTCCTACAACTGAAGAACTGTGTGTAAAAAATTTTTAAAATGCATTGCTAAAGTAAATTTGCAATATGAAGGTGGGTGGCTCAAATTTCCCAAGTGCTAAGACTTCAACAGCTCACAGAGAAAGTTACATCTACATAACCATCTAATGAGCTGTAAGTTTTAAAGGCCTAGTAATATTGTGTAGTCTCAGATGGTATTAGCAACTGCAATGAAGATGAGTATTTGTGGTGGTTTTGGCCCTAGCACCAAGCCACTCGCTCACTCCCCTCTTCAGCCAAAAAGGGGAGAAAATAGATATTAGGAGGCTTAGGACTTGAGAGAAGGACAGAAGGATCGCTCTCCAATTAGTGCAATGGGCAAAACAGACTCAGCACAGAATAAAGGAAAGAAAAGTGATTTATTACTACTACAACTAATACACCCGGTGAAACAGAACAAAATAAGAAGCGGACAGGTCTTAAAGCACCATCTACCCACCCCTCCCTTCTTAGCACACTTAAAACTCATCATGATTTTACTGCCTTCTTCCCCCCCGAACATGGCGCAGGGAGGGGCAGGGAATGGACAGCGGGGTTCCGGCGATCCCTCACAAGCTGCTTTTCTTCCCCAGATCTTATCGCTTCTACTTCCACCCACCCCTCGCCTCTTCGCACTCGACTTTAATCATAGATTTGCTCCCTTCTTCCCCCCATCGCAGCACAAGGAGGGGCAGGGAATGGGGAGTGGGGGTTTTCAGTTTGTTCCTCCAGAGTTGTCTTCCATCTCAGCTTGGGGGGGCATTCCACACACACATCTCCTCCCCCTGCGGCACCATGGGGTCCCACCCACGCGAGAGTTGTATCCACAACTTCTGCAGCGTGAGTCCTCTCTATCCATAGGGTGCTGACATTCGGGTCCAGACCCCTCCCCCGCCCTGGTCCCCCACAAAGTCACAAGTCCCCTGGCAAACCTGCTGAGGCATGGATCAATCTTCACAGGGTATAGGTGTCTCTGCTCCCCATCCTCATTCATGGGCTTCGAGGGGACACCCGTTTCACCATGGTCCTCACCACGAGCTGCAGGGGAAACTCTCTTTTTCGCATTCTTCTCCCCCACCCCGCCTCCATCGGGCCTGGCCTAGGAGTCTGTGCAGCTTGTTACATCTTCTCACTCCCACTCTGTTGGCGAAGTGCACCTGCCAGCAGGTTTTTTTCTCCTATATGTGATTCACAGAGGCACTATGACTAGCTCGAGGCTCAGTCTCGAATCTGGCCTTGAATTGACCATGTTTTCAAAATATGGGACTTGCAGAAAGCTGTAACTGCGGCTTACAAAAGCCACCGAAGCAGCACAGCTACACAAAACTGCAACAGTGTTCTAAGTTAAGATTTAGTTAAGAACATGGATACGCAGATAAAAGTTGCGGAGAGAGGTGGTAGGTGCCCCGTCCCTGGAGACATTCCAGATCAGGTTGGACGAGGCTCTGAACTACCAGATCTGGTTGAATATGTCCCTGTTCATTGCAGACCTTTAATCTAGAATCTAAATATCTTGGGGGGGTTTGTCAATTATTCCAAATTAAGCCTTAATACAAATTAAAACTAAAACTTTGAAAGGGTGGGTAAAGGCACTGAAATTTGAGTAGTGTATTACCCCTTGAAGTCCAACATCAACCTGTCCTAAGGAACATGAAAGACATGCTTTTAAGGGATTCCACCCAATAGAATAATTCAAAAGCTTACACTTTTATAGGTGGTAGTATGACTCATTTCTTTGATTTAGTATGAAATTATCTCTCTTTCAGCTTTTTAATCGATGTCAGAGGTCACCCTTACAGTTTGGCAGCTAAAAGTCAGGCTTGTGCTTTTGGCAGACTTTTGTTATTTGTCTCTTTGCAGACAGTCCTTGCTGAACAGCATGGAAGTACAGAATTCCCCTCATACAAATATCAAAAAAGAGAGAAGCTCTTTAAAGTCTGAGGCTTTTTCATGTGTTTACCTGCAGTTGCATAGTAACTATGCACTTTTAGGATGAGAGGCTCTGTTCTATTGAAAATTCTTGTATTTGGCTACTAAAGACAGGTACACTGAAAGATTACACTTGCTGTCATGATTTAGATAGGAAAGGCTGAAATGTATCAGAAAATGCGAATGCACTGTGTATTTCTCCTTGCACACACAATATTTAGAGTTCTGACAAATCCAGAGCCATATCACTCAAGTCAACTACATAGTGTGTGTTGGAATTCAGCCACAGGAGTAAGGTGTATCTCTCAGGGCTGGTACACTAGCAAGCTAAACTTGTCGGTAATCCAAGTGTGTAACACATCAGTTGTTGTTTTGTTTTTTCCCAGCTGAGTTCATCAACAGCCAAATGCGAGAGCGCCAGCACCCTTCATGTTTCATTTTAGACTCAGCCCAAGAGTCTAACAGGCAGAATGCAGATGTATGCACCAGGCAGTGAAATGTAAAAATGTAAATGCAAAGATTGCTGTATTCTTTAGGAAGCTATCCTCAGCTAGATGGGTTTTGATGCCATAAGTTTCTCTCCTGCTATTCCACAGAGATTTTCCCTTCTTAATGCCCTCTATAAACTTCCAATCATGTCATACAAGTTTTGCCAAACAAAAAAAACCAAAACTATCTTCCATCTATAGCTATACTAAAGTTTAAAGTTATAAACAAGGTCACCAATACCACTGTCTTTCTTTTAAAGATGGTGGTAAAAAGCAGGTAATTGCCTTTAGGAAATCAATTATTTGAAAGAAAAGGTTCTTCTAACCAAGACATAAATATACTAAGAAGCATCTCAGCATCTGAATTAAGTAGACAAGGAAGATTCATAAGTCTCATTAAGAGAAACACCACAGAAATAAGCACCAGACAACCATAAAAGACAAACTGTTAAATTGTCTCTCCCAGCGTAGGGCTCTGTATGCACTTACTGCTATTCATGTTTTATAACTGCTCGAGTTAATGGATAAATCAATTATCTAATTGTCGGCACAGGGACAGAACCTTACAGATTTCATCTGCCTGGATTTGTTTGCTGAAGTAACATTAAACTCACTTGCTTAAGCTGGCAACCTCATCACCACAAAAATTCAATAAGACAATTCAGAATACAGAAATTTGGTAGTTCTCGGATGCAAACACACAGTTAGAATGGTATTTCTCTATTAAAGTACTGATTTTTTTTTTCTTTTTTTCTTTTTAGGTATGCTGATAGTGTCTGGAATCAAGCAAGGATGTTAATCATCACCCAAATACCACAAGACTCACTGCTGTTTTCTTCTCAGAACATTAGTGTCAAAAGCTTGAAATCACACTGAGCAACACGCACACAACAGGAATAGGCAAAAGATGCCAGTTGGGTTCACAGAGCAGTACATAGTCCATTTCACCAGTTAAGCACCATAACCTGAGTGGAAAACAGGCAGTAAAACAGGTACTATGCAGCTCAGTACCTCTGACAACCACCTCCAAAATGATGCTTTCCCTGAGGATGTCTGGGAAACTTATAGAGAGCAACCAAATTTGTGGTTATCTCTCATCTCCCATGAGCCTCCAGGTGAGTCAAATCCCAGAAGCGCACTGTAAAAAGCAAAACAGACCAGAGGAATGTTTGTAATCCAGCACTCCTGAGAGACCCACCTGCCATCTAGATAATACCGTAACATACCAAGTTTTCAATTGTGCCTGTAAATACTTCAGTGTCTTGCATATGATTTTTGTTCTCTAACAACACCTATGGATTTCTTGAAATAGATATTAGCATCTGTGCTAAATTTTGGCATTGTCAGTGTAATAAGAAGTTTAATTCAGAAGGGCTCAGTTCTGTTTCTAGAAGGGATTTTTTTGTCATTCAAGGTTTTATACAGTCAGCTTATGAGCTAATGACTTGGAACCACCCCTTTTACAATAGAAGAGAAAAAAGGCGAACCTAGCAGTAAGTACAGATTAAGTTTACACGACCTGCTGGCCTACAAGACCACACAGGTGAGTGGCTGATGTCCTGATGGTCCTCAATTGGGCCCAAAGCCTGAACAGGTAGGTTTCCCTTTCCACTCACTCTGTTTCCAGAAGTCATACTCCAACATGAGAGGTGGACTACTTATATCTCTCAGTAGAAGCTGGAGACCAACAGCAGGGACACTTCCTCCATGCTGCTTCTCTGGATGACATTGAACACCCCTTCACAGCCCTGACACACACTTGGCAAGGGAAGGGAGGAAGCAAAAGCAAGTCCCTTCATGGGGTTCTGCCTAAGAAATAGCCACTGTCAGTTGAAGATCCTTCATTTCCTCTTCCAAACCGCTCAGCCTAGGTTCCCACAGCATCACAGACATTTACAGGGCTAGGAAAGTCTCCCCTGCCCCTGAGGCCTGATGAAGATTTCAAGGTGTTCTAGTAAAAATTTTAGTTTCAACAAGAAGGGAATTCAAGTGCAAAACCAGACTCTGATACTGGTTTTATAGAAAATGTTACTACAGACATGCTTTTAAAACCTAACTAGCCCTTTAAAGGACTTGGGTTGAAAAATAATAGCTCCTAAAAGATCCTGTTTGAAAGCAAGTATAACAAGCAGAATAAATTTTACTGCCAAACCGAGATCTTGTAGCCTTCTTTTTCTTTCATCTACTCCTTATTACTATGCTTGGTGTTCTATTAGACATATCATAGTCACACAGATGTGGCACTAATCACAGGGTAGGAGTTGCCAGCTCCCTGGGAGGATAAAACTACTCTGACATTATCCCATCAGGCACCCCATGGTGACTTAGGAGATACAGCCATTTAGCTGACCCCTTTGTAAAGAAACAGGTGCCACCTGAGCATGCTGGGAAATCCTTTCTAGTGCAGTCAGCTCCCCCTCAGCAGTTCATGGTTTAAAGTAAAAAAAAAACCAGCAACACCTATCATTTTGCACACTGAGGTTAGGCACAAAATGCTGAGGTTTTCAGTAGGAGTCTTGGTTTCTGAAGATAATTATGGCTTAGCGTATTACTCTAGTAAAAAATATTTCTGTGTTGAAGTCTAAGGCTGTTTGGAGGACATCAACTGCACTTTGTATTTCAGACTTGATTTTAGTCTAACATCAATGCTGAAAGATACTTCTGCCCCAAGGTTTGGGTACAAGTAAAGAAACATCAAAATTCTTCCCTTGAAAACATTATCTGCTTTGCAGGAAGTCTGAGGGGTAAACCTTTGACCAACCAAAATGCCCCATGACATTGGTAGGCTTTTGAAAACTTGAAACTGGGATTCAAATATGCTGTAGAGTCAAAATTATCCCACTTTTCCAGTATTTTGTTGTTGCTGCTGCTACTGCTGCTGTTATTTTGGCTTAAAGAACTCATCTGGTTGTTCTTCTTCCTTCTTACGCTCTTACAGGGTATCAGAAGCACAAAGTTATTTTGATATCCAGTGCATGAACATTTGCACTACATCCACTTAGTAGGGCAATAAGCACAATAAAGATATCTAAACAGTGACACATATGATATTTTTCCACAGGTATGCACATGAGAGAAGATGAACCAAAGTAGTTCTGGAGAACAACTGCAACATGAAGCAGGAGGCAAATACACTGAGGATGCTGCAAAGTTCCTCTGGTCCCACGTAGAAAAAAGTTGTGAGCCAAGCCTATCCTAGTTGTGCCCAGTGCCCATCCTAGACCCTGTAAGATCCAAAAGAGATCCCAGGGAAGTTGCCTTGCCTCAGCCTCTCATCCTTTTCAAGCCACAGGGATGATGGAGAACAACAAACCACACCAAAGACAGGCACACGAACCTGTCTCCTAACCTTCATGCCATACCAGGCAACAAAGGTCACTTACAGCCTCACCTCTGGTGTAGATGCTCAACATGTTGCTGTGCTGAAGGGGACATGGCCTGCTTTGGCTGATTACCACAGGTCCACAGAAGCATACCAGTCCCACTGCCTGCTCCCCACACTTGGTTCAGAAAACACATCTCCTCCCTCCTCCTCCCTCATCACCCCACATTCCTCCTCTCACCACCCACCATTTCCAGCCCAAGCTGAAGCTAAGTATGACTGCACCATCTGCATGTGGGAGACAAGTCCACCCAAATGAGCACAGCATGTGGCTACTTGTCTCACTCCTTCCCTTCCCCTCTCCTTTCTTTTCCCTGCTGATGAGCTCAGTGCAGAGGTGGACCATCTCTCCATCCAGGTCTCCTTGTCTCCATGTCTCCATCTCCAGGTGGACCTGACAAGAAGCAATGCACAAAACAAGTAGCAAAGAGCAGCCACCAGATGCCAATGCAGCAGTGCTTCTCTGTGTGCCACAGCCAAAAATACAGGTGGTGTTTCAGCAGACTGCATCATGAGAAGCTTTGCAGACAGGGATCTTCACCATCCTCAGTATTATGTGGAAGCTGAGAAGGAATCAGAAAGAGTACCTAAAAGTTGCTCTTGGGATCCAAAAATGACACAAACGTGCACACAATTCTGTGTTAGAGTTATCTCTCTACACCTGTCATCACTTCCATTATACTAGAACTATGACCAAATGAGGACCCCACCACATTCAAATGAGCCTGTGAGTCACGGTGAATGCTGCATCACTTAGAAAATGTTGCAGCCTCAAACTCTAGCTCGGGACATGTACCCATGGCAACCCGTGTCTCGGTCGCTCACCCCACACACCCCAGTAATGCTGGTGAGAGGGCATGCATGATCAGATGCTCCAAAGGTATGCAAGAAATTCAAAGAATGAAGTCTAAACTTTCTCTGCGTCCTCTGAGTCTCATTTCATGTGCAACGCAAGCCTCCTTTACACCTTTAAATATTAACACAGCTATTCTGTTGATGTGGAATTCCTCATTATCATATGAATAAATGATTAATTGTCACCATACCGAGCAAGTGCAACTTTTATAACTATATGAATCAGCACTGTGCCAAACCCTTCAAGAACAGTAAGAGTATTCAAGTATTTATTGCACTTTATTGCTTCCTGGATCATTTAAAAGGAATCACTGACAAACAACCATTTACACGGGCTTGAAAGTTTGCTTTGGATGTATGAAGCAGTTCTGCATTTCAAAATGCAGACGTACCTTCTTTCCCAGCAACTTAGTGCTAGGTCTCTGGCAGAAAACTCCACAGCTTGTCCAGCAAATGCTACTATTTGCAATGGCACCTCTTGCGTGTTACCAGAAGATAATTTTAATGAGACTTTGAGCATAGTTTTAAGTACTGTTCTAACAGTCATGCTGGCTTTGGTGATGTTCTCCATGGGTTGCAATGTGGAACTTAGGAAATTCTGGGGCCACATAAAAAGACCCTGGGGTATTTTTGTGGGTTTCCTTTGCCAGTTTGGAATTATGCCTCTCACAGCCTTCTTGCTGTCTTTGGCCTTTAATGTGCTTCCTATTCAAGCTGTCGTGGTGCTGATCATGGGATGTTGTCCTGGGGGCACAGCCTCCAATGTCATTGCCTACTGGGTGGATGGAGACATGGACCTAAGGTAAGAGAAGCTGGTCTCTAAAGAGTTTATTTGGCTTTTTACAGTGTAAACATTGTATTGAAAAGGACTGTCTGGTTTTTTCTTAGCTTCCTGGCTCATGCATGGTGAAGCTTCCTGCTTGTAAAGATGTTTAGTTACTGCAGTAGCAGTAAATATAAGCAGAATAGCAAATAACCTTGGTTCATTGAGAGTTCGTGGGGAAGATAGCACAACAGAATTGAGTATATTGGAAAATGTCTTTATTGTAAATCTTCAGATGCTGCTGAAAATAGCACTGATGAAGACCTCCAAAATACTAAGGATTATGAAACCTCTGTCCAAGTTAGATACTTCTGTGGTTTTGTTTCTCACATCTTGGTCTGTTAAAAAGAAAAAAGAAAAAAAAGAAAAAAAAATCAAAAAAAACCCCAACAAGAACAAATACCCAAAGGATTTTAGAACTTGGATCCTGTGCACAAAATTGTAGCTATGCAATAGCTCTTGAAGAAATGTTTCTTGAAAAAGACCACCTGTGGAAAAATATTTCCCTTCCTTTTGTGTTCTATACAATGAACAGGCAGGCATAGATTTTCTTTTTGGGAACTAATACAAATGAAAATCAGTTGCAGTAATTCTATCCGCTCCTGGCACCTTCTGCTCCGTCCTCAAACTGAGAGAAAGTTTTACAGGCTAGAAGCCACTGACTAAGTCAGCCCTGCATGTACAGTGCAGTGAAAAAACTTCTTTGTGGCTAAGTGAGATGGTCTCAGTGACAGGGAGCTCTGAACTTAGAAACAGATATGTAAGGCACCTGGCACAGCCTAGGACATCAAACACACAAGAGAAGTGAACCCTACTCTTGCTGCAAATTCCATGGTGGGTTCATTAACTCCAAGAGCCTTTAAAAATGAGCCATCTTTTTGATTTTATATCCTGATTGCTTTGCTCTAAAATAAACAGGATCATTTCTCTGTTTCCCACAGAGTAACATAAATTGGCGCATTTGCCCAATTTATCATATACCAGTCTGAACTAGAAATGGAAAAAATAATAGAAGTAAGAAAGATGTGGAATAGACTAAGAATGTTAATATTTGTAGCTTTAATAAGACATTTTTTCCGTCCTTTGAAAATACTGAATTTTTCTGTCACATACACGTGTTAATGTAATACCTACTTTCAAATTATGTATGAAGTCAGCTCTGCTAATCACCAACTTCCTCACTGTAGAGGTATATTAGAAACTGTAAAATACTTTTTTTTTTCAATAAATACAGAAACCGCAGATGTAAAGATATCCAACACCAGTCTGAAATTCTGTCTTGATCTTTCCTTGGAAGAACACACTGATGTAAACTATGCTTTCTCAGTTCTGTATGTTCAGAGCCATGCCACTGAAATCAGTGGTAAAATCCAAATTGATGATGCTATGAGTGGGGTTTATAACCCATGACACTGGTAGAGGGTGATGTAAATTGAAAATACCTATTAGAAGTTATTCTTCAGGTGAAGACCTTTACCTTAAGAAGTCTGAGACTTTTGGTCAGAAACTTTGTGGCAATAATTGCAGGCACCAGAGGATACGGAATGTAAAGCAGAGATGACAATGCAAGCATCTTCAGATCTTGATAAAATAATATTAATATAAGCAGCTTGCCTGGTTCCTGCAACCAGAACAATGTTATAGAAAGCATGCCCATCATATCAGACAAGGTTTTGGTCTTTAGCTGATAATATTTTATGTTTATATAGAGCAATCCATCACCATTGTCTACAGTCCTGCTTCAAAACGCCCTGTGCAAACAGACTACACAATAGAGCAGGAATTATTTTTCTACTGTTCATGTAACCACAACAATGGGAAGTATGGGGTTTTATACCTTTCTTAGTTACTTAGCACCAGATGATATCCACTAAAGATTCCCCTAGAGACATCTCTTGATATTTCACAAAAATAACTGGTTCTGAAACACCAACTCCTTTCCTCCACAGCTCCCTTGGGAGCTTCTGTGAGCACAAGGACTGGGGTTAGAAAATGTGCAAACTTTTGAGCAGGATGTAGATATGGGGACAGTAAGAAGATGTAGGAAATATGGAGGTAGGAAAAATAAGTTCTTTTATCCATTTGGGGCTTCACTTGATCTTAATTGTACCCCAGGGTCCCTTTTCTTCTGTGTGTAGGAGCTCCCTTGCCAAAAGCTCCTATAAAGTTCTGTTCAGTGACTCTGAAGTAGAGAGAGCCAGGAACCAATATTAACGCAGGTATTTCCTGTATTAATTGTCCTAGATTTCTCTGGATCCATCACGTTTGTGGAATGGGGTCATGAGTCCCTCTTCTGAGGGCAAGTGATAGAAAAATCAGAAGTGAGGATCATAAAGAAGTTTCAAAAATCCCTTAACTAGAACCCACTAATTTTATGTCAGAGGAGTGTGATTTGTAGGCATAATTTTTACTATTCTATTAGGAAAATTTCCTCCACATATTACCTGTTTTGCCCTTCCCCCTTCTTCATTCCTGTCACAGAATGCATCTTTTAGTACAAAGTACTAAGTATCAAACCTGATGGTTTTAAGACTTTGTATTTTAAAACATTAATGTCTTTGCACAACCCAAGGAAGCAACAATACTTATGCTCAATCTCACTGCATAATTCTCAGCTTCTACATTTTGGTCTAGAGGAACACAAGACAGAAAAGGTAATTTCATCCTAGAATGGGAATTTCATCCATTCTTAAATGATGAAATATTTTGAGGTTATGCTGTTGACTTTGAAGTGAAATTTTAACATTCTAGAAACACTGTTATAATGGAAAGCTCCATTTGATGCTCATCTGACCCTGCTCAGCTTGCCACCCTCTCAGTAGCCAGCCGGACAGGTAGCATGCAGACAGACTTGCGAACAGACCTTCCTGATGGCATCCTGTCTGACTGCTTCATTTGCACTGAAGGTTATTGCTTTGTGGCTGCAGAACAGGCTGATATTTTATGTTATGTTCCTTTCTTTTGAGCAGAAGGCATTCCTTCCATTTATCTTTTCTCTAACCTTATATACAGGTTAAATTGACTGTAACCTTGCCCAACCTTTCATAAGCTGTTTTGATAAGAAACTCATAGAACCATAGAATCACAGACTAGTTTGGGTTGAAAGGGACATCAAAGCCCATCTAGTTCCAATCCCCCTGCCATGGGCAAAGACACCCTCCACTAGATCAGGTGAGAAATGACCAAATGAGAACAGCTATAGGCTAGCATAAGATGAACTGTCACTCTAACCAATTTCTTTGCAGCATCAGCATGACAACCTGTTCCACACTGCTTGCAATGGGAATGATGCCACTTTGCCTCTTTGTTTACACCAAGATGTGGACTGATTCTGAGGCAATTGTACTCCCCTATGACAGCATTGGTGAGTCCAGTGAACCACCACTTTCCCTTCTGAATCTCTACTTGAACCTCCCTCTAGTAATAACCACCTATATCATCATCCTGCAGAGTTGTGAAGAAATGACCTGAGAATTTTTTTAAAATATTTATCCTCTTACTTTTCAATAACTTCCATGGGAATTAGGTACCTAGATGTCATGTCATCCACAGCTCTGCAGAACAAAGGTTTGAAGTCATTATGAGTGTGGCACAGATTTTTATCACAACATCATGCATGCTTTTCTTTCCAAAAGGTTTGGAGACAGGCGTGGTACTGAGATAAGAATATAAAATAATTTGTACAGGAATAGCTTCTTCCCCTGGACAAAAGTGTAGCAGCTTTAAGGTGCAATCCTGCAACGTGCTAAATGCTGAGGCCATAATCTGGCAGAGTACCTAAGCACATGTGAATAATTAAGTGAGTGATTAAAACTGCTGAGTCTCTTTGAAAAGCTGCAATCTACACCGCCAGAAGTGGCTTCATTTGACTTCCTGTCAAAAATCTCATCCAGCTACAAAGAGAAAATAGTCAAAGTATTTAGAAATACATGCTCCAGTGCTTTGCAGAGCTGTGGCCCTAGTGCTTATCAAGTGTGGCTCCTTGTTGTGCTAATCTTAAAAGCCAGCAGAGTCACTTTCGCATTCTTCAATTTCATTTCCCATTGTCCCAAGGAAAGAAAAATCACATGCATTGCTTATGCTTTCAAAATAAATACTTGAGGGGGAAGGCCAAAACAAAAGAGGCTCTAAACAGTTTGCTGATATGGTACAGTAGCAAAACACCTGCAGACAAAATGAACATTTAATATAGCTACTCACATCACAGGATAGTGATGATTAGAACGCTCACATTTCTGCCTGCCTTTCTGATGCAGGTGAATGATCGTGTAGCTCAGCAGAATGGCAATTACTTCAACAGGCTGCCAAAGATAACATACTCTATAGAAAAGCAAATGGGCAGGTGTGAGTAAAGTGTGCTCACATGCTCCAGGGTTTGCATACCAGAAACATCCTCCAGAGGTTTGCTCCGTACCCCCAATCGCTCTATACCCTGTCTGTCCTCCAGTCATGAATTTCCACCCAATGTGCGGGCTTAACTTCTTCTTTCTTCTCTTTTTTACAGGAATTTCACTGGTAGCTCTTGTGATTCCTGTTTCTTTTGGAATATATGTTAACCACAAATGGCCAAGTAAAGCAAAAATCATACTTAAGGTAGGATATATAAGGATGAAGCTTTAGTAATTATAGACAAATTATGAATCGGTGGCACCAATGAAGCAGTACATTGCTATTCATAGTATTACTATCTGACTTCGTAAGTGCTGGGAAGTTTTCAGCAGAAAAAAACAATGTGAAATGCTGCAGAAATATATTGCATTCCCTCTCCACAAACAGGCATGGATTGCATACATTATTAGAAGCCATCATTATCCAAAGAGCAGGCTTTTGTCTTTGACTACAACTGTGTTAGTAAGTGAGTTCAGTTTATAATGTAAACACAAATTGGAAAGAAAATCATTCAGGTCAACTGGAAGCAGTTTTTTCTCTGCAAAGTAATAAAAAAGTGAAAACATTCTGGATTTAAAAAAAAAATCCTTTCTACTTTTAAAACAGCTTATCAATTTTGGGGGGCAAATCCAATTTGTATTTAAAAAACATTTTGAAAATTTTCCAACTGTTAAAAAAAAGTCTAACAAGCCTATTCTCAAAATTCATCTTTGCAAGATAGTTTCAGATGCATTAAAAATATGTGATTTTGAAAAAAACCAAGCAACTATTCTCACCAAAATAAAAACCATAGCAACTTAGCTGTGTTTAGTATTAATAGCAAAGTAATCTTTCTGAACATTCAGTTAGATTTAAAGTGATTGACAGCCATGCTGATTACCCTTAGCCTTTGCCAACTATTCTTAGTTAACACATGTATTTTCTAAAGTTTCTTAAAGAAAAATAATCTGGCAACCTGTTATTCTACCTATACTTTTCATTATTTCTCTGCCACCGACTCCAGAAGCATAGAACACAAATAAGGTCCTTTTAAGCAAATTTGTTTGAACTGATAGTTTGTTGTGTTGTACTTTTAAATACTGCCACAGCTTACTCATGAACTTGCATATTATTAAATGCCAGCTTCAAAACTCTGCTGTTCCTGTTAAATCAGTCAGGGGAAAAGCACAGACTTGAACTCACATGAAAAGGCACTCAATCTCTCAGCAAAACACCATTTCATCCTCTTCCTTGCCAAGTGGTTGAGCAACCCATAGTAGGGTCCACTGACAGTTTGTTTTATGTAGGACAATGAAGCATCAAGTGAAGATTGAGCTGTAGCTCTCAGTTTAAGGTCTGTATAGTGAGACATTGAGATAAGAGCACAAAGACAGCGTGCCAGGTGAAATCAAAGAGCTTGTCATGGCCAGACCATGTTTCTTCTTCCTAGGTGCATGTGGTTAATAGCTCAGTCAAACAAAAGTACTGGTTTGCTCAGTGGTCTTAAAGAGGCTTCAGCCAAAGACTGATGAAGCCAGTTCAATGGGAACATAAGTTTTAGTCTGGCGGTGAAATCCCCGGCAATATGTGCCATAAGGGCAAACATTTCACTCAGATATCGAGAAGAGAGCAAGTTATCACTTTTTTGGGGGCAAGCAGCATTGAAGGTCTCAGTAAGCTCAGCCACAGGAAATGAGATCAACTCAGTGGCGAAGTCTATGTAGAAATGTGTCCAAGTTCGCAGCCACTTTTCAAACACAAATTTTCAGCCACGTTAAAGGTTTACTCCTCCACTTGGTAAATCATTTCCTATCACTAACAATCCAGTGTGTAGTTAACAGATGCTATACTCAGCAGCAGAGTGTCACTGCCCAAGAAGTGGGGAAGAGAAGTGCATTATACCAGCTATCACACAGAGAGTTTCCCAACAACTCGGGAGAAATTTCTCTGCATACACCATTCCTTGCACACATCACACCTGTGATATTATATTTAATCTCCAATTCTAAGTACAATTATGGCCAAGGCTTCAAGAGATTAGTTCTACATGTATCCATAGCAGATACCTACTACAGCTGTGCCGTCATCTATATCTGCAGTCACACATTGAAGTACATAGTACATCTCTGGCTTGGGAAAAATGGCAGCTATCTAATCTGTCTGCACACGTTGATTACATTGCTGTTAACTTTAGGGTTTATGTTTAATAAGATGTTTCAGTGGCTCAAAGACACTCATGGGCACATTTGACACTATTTGATCCCATTAAATTTCATTGGGGTCTCTCAGTCATGCAGTGCTTCCTCTTTCTCTTTACAGATTGGTTCCATTGTGGGAGCAATCCTCATTGTGCTCATTGCTGTGGTTGGGGGAGTACTCTACAAAGGCTCCTGGATTATCTCACCCAAATTATGGATCATTGGTACCATATTTCCAGCAGCTGGCTATTCTCTGGGATTCTTTCTGGCCCGTGTAGCTGGTCTATCTTGGCACAGGTATGGAATTGTCTGTGACAAAGATCTGTACCCTATTTTCTGCTACGAAAAAAGTTTTATTTAATGATTAATCAATGCTGAGAATGCTTCTTAAACACTAGTTACACTTCAGAGTCACTCATTCATCAACTCTGTTTCTGGGATACCATGTGTAGATAAAGCCTTTCTTGTGCACATTATTTATTAATGGATTCTGATTATACTATTTCCTCCAGTCTTTCACACATCTTTCCCTTGTGTGGTCATGCCCTACACTCCAAATGAGTGAAACAGACCTGACATCTAAGTGGGTTGGGACTGCAGTAAAGCATCTCATGAAGATGCAGCAAGCTTCAGTTTAGAACATCGTCACAAGAGAGAGAGACACTGAGTGCCACATGGGTGGCTTGAAGGTGGATCACAGTGCTTTACAATTGCCAGACTGACATAATTTGTGTGTGTTCTGGTGGTAACAGCTGGATGACTTGAGCATTTGGTTGACTACATAATCTAGAGGATACAATTTTCTTAGTTTTTCATTACTGTATGTTTATTGGTTATCCAGATTACTAAAAAGCGTAAGAACCCACAAACTGCTATTTCACAATTATCTTTGTGTTTTCCCCTTTAGATGTCGTACAGTGTCTCTGGAAACAGGCATGCAAAACACTCAGCTATGTTCAACTATAGTACAGCTCTCTTTCAGTCCTGAGCAACTTGAATTGATGTTTACTTTCCCACTCATATACAGCATTTTCCAGCTGTTGATTGCCCTACTACTTTTAGGAGGTAAAGTATTTTCTATTACAGCATTTTAATTATCATTATTATCATCAGTCTCATCTTTCACGAATATGGAGAAAAAAAAGAAGGGATAAAAATAATCAAATGGAAAATAACTATATATAAAAAATAGAAAATAACTATTTCATGACTATAAGTAAATAATGACTCAAATGATTATGGAGCACCATCACTGTGCTGTGCCCTGTACGTAATTAGGAATATATACAAGGCTCACTTCGAGATTTGGAAGACCCCTTTTTTTCAGCATCAGGGAGGGGCTCTCCACCACCTACAAGTGAAAACATGAGAATATATTGAGCACAGGGTTTTTACTACCCTTGGCTGAGAAAGGATAAACACATCTCCTTCAACCATTCTGCGATGCCTGGGCATAAAGCTGTCCCACAGGGCTGTCCCCACAAGCACTCACAAACTCCCCCCTTCTACTAGTCACTGGGAGAACAGGCATTAGCATCATTGCCAATGTGAGAAAAAATATTCCATTAGAGGCAACATTTCCTTTTTCCTCCCATATACACCTCTCATGACTGGCACTGCTACTACTACAACCATGTCCCTGCTTCTCACACCTAAAACTCAAGCTCCCATTCCCAATCCAGGCCTCTTACCCGACACCAGAGCACTGCCTCAGAGACACAGCCTGCGAGGCCCAGCCCTAACTCCTGTCTCTCTGTCAGGCAATGGCGTCGGGACAGAGTAACCACTTCGTCCCAACTCCTGTCAAACAGGACTCATATAGAAGTAATGGTCGGTCCCACAGACCCTGCCAGGAGCCCAAATGGTTCCCAGTGAAGACAGGCAATACTTTCAAAAGTCACTGCACACAGCAGGAACATACAGCAGTCCAACACTATTGGACCACTAAAATATTTTCTTTATTATTTTCCAAATATACTTTTCCAGTGATGAGTACTGTTGACATGAAATAGTTAAACATAGCTTTAAAGAAATTATCTGGAGGTGTTGGAATGCTTAAGCAATAGAAGGAAGGAAATGTTGGGTGACTACATATTACTACAGTGTCTTTTTTAGGCAATTGCTGTAATTTCCTTATTTAATATTAAATATGTAACCATTCCCAGGCTACCGTGTTTACAGACGATTCCGGGTCAAGACAAATACAGATGTTGAGAAAACAGATGAAAAAGAGGATTCAAAGTCAACATCATCACATGCTAAAATAAATGGAGGATTTGTATCAAACGAGACAAAATAGACTATTGCCCTTGTTCCCAACAGCTGAAAGGATATAAGATACACAGTGTATTAAAAACATTTTTTTTCCCCAAATACTGTTGTTTTATGGAAATATTTAGCAAACAGAGAAGTTCTGCTGATATTGTACAGTGAGACCTTAAAAATATTAATTTCTGAAAGATTTCTACTTTGATTTTGAACATGGTTTCTGCCACAGTTGTAGAACCTGGATTTGAAGCTAATTCCTTAGAAATATTTAATGTTTTATTAAGGCTTATTTAAAGAAAGGCAGAATAAAGGTAGGCTACTGATAAAAACAAAAAACCCAAGCAGATATTTGCACTACCAGCTCCATCCCATGATCCAGCAAATGCGTCTGCTCGTCTCAACCCCCACACCAAACAAAGAGAAATCTTGTAAAAGTGACTGAGCAGCAACAGGAGTTGATGTGGAAGATCTGATAAGGCTGGAGGACTTTCACTGAACATGAATTTACCATGAAATTGGAACAAGCTAATAATGAAATGAAGTTTCATTTAGGTCAGTCTGGGTGGACTAAAGCCATTGCACTGTACTAATTGCTTGAAGCATTAATTTATTCTAAAGTTATAATTTTAACAAGTGCAAGGTACCTTGACTCTATTTTTCTTTTCCCCAAAGTAATAGAATGTAACAGCTTTGAATCTTCAGACTGGGTCTTTTAGGTGCTAGAAACATGAGCAGAGAGACAAAGATGAGGGCGTAAGCCTGGAGCAATTGTAGTGTGACAGCTGCACACAAGGAGCAGGCAGAGATTTTAGAAGTGTAAGAAATTATCAACTTCTGCACTGAAAGAGAAGCATTTGAAAGTAGAACAAAAGTGTCCTTGATACATCCTGGACTGCTTTCACCACTGTTTACATGAGTGCTTGTATAGAGTTATATATTTTTGATATTTTATGAATTCAATAAATTTGAACTTACCAGGTGTCTGTGACATGCAGACAGTGATGTAGTTGGTAACTTCAATAATCTATTTATATGAACAACAGAGAGAAATAATCAGATGCAAACATACATTATTTGTCTCTCAAAATTCAAGAGTGCATATTGAAAGCCATCCTAAGCTTGTGGAGTAAAAGAATATAATTCTAAGAGAACCAGGGCAGTAAATTTTTTGCAGCTGTAATTTTTTATGGATACATTCAGTAACATTAGTCCTGTAGCTCTTATGTAAAGCAAACATCCAAAGAACTTCAGATTAAATGAGTGAGAGGTTGCCTGACCAAAAAATTCAAGAATGAGCCAACTATCAACATGTGGAAACTATACACCTCTTTCTCACGTTCAAGTGGACCTTCCGAGGTGGTGTGAGTTAAGGTGGCAAGTTTTTCACAAACATCATGGAAACTGTGGAATATAAGCTCCTGACTTGCAGCTTTCTTCTGCTGCAGAAATGTTCCCAGTATTAAACAAATAATTTTTTTTCTATCATCTACTCTACATGGGTCTCAAAATGTTCCTGAGTTCTGGGAGGCTTGAAGCTGCTTTGTTTTTGGTGGGAGTTCAGAATGGTCATAACCTCCAAGGAGGAGTTTAACACTTCATGGAAGCTAGCATGTAATGAGGCAGATCAAAGATTTAAACAGAAGAATGTAGTGAAGTTTGTTATGGAGGAATCGTAAAGGTGAAACAGCACGTTCATTGAGAGAAGTACAAGCTGCTATTTGTAACATCTGTAGCAAGAAGGCTATTGTCTTTACCCCATGTCCATCAAAAAATGGGCAGCAGAAGTAAGTTAGGATCATGTCTTTCTCACATATCAAGCTGCTACTCTTTCCCCATGATAAACTTCTCTGCATATTTTAGGCAGATTTTGAAAATGTATTGAAGAATAACACTTTGTCTTGCCTATACTATGTGTGTGTGTATTTAAACCAACTGTATAAACACTGAATTGAATAAAGTCAGATGCTATTTCTAATTTTGCCCACTGGAGTAATTTAAGGCGGAAAGAATTGAGACCGAAACCTAACTTGAAGACAACTTTTATGGCTTTGAGATGTAACAAAACTACCTCAGATTATGTGCAAAATAAATATGTTCAATAATCATAGGATCATAGAGTAGTTTGGGTTAGAAGGGACCTTTAAAGCTCATCTAGTCCAAGCCCCCTGCAATGAGCAGGGACATCTTCAACAAGATCAGGTTGTTCAGAACCTCATCCAATTTGGCCTTGAATATTTCAAGGAATGGGGCATCAATGACTTCTCTGGGCCACCTGATGAAGACTGAATGAACGTCTGATACCATATTTGATATACATTTTTTAATGTGTATGAAGACCAGGTCCTAAATGAATGATGGAGGATGCAATTTCTGTAGTTGTCACAATTACATTTACTAAGAGTAGTATGTCCCAAAGTCGGAAGTCTTAACCCAAATATGCCTCTGGAGCATGTCAAACATAAAAAACCCCACAGGAATTGTTAATGTTGCCGGGAGCAGGTTTATGTCAATGTGACAGTTGTTAAACCTCTAGCTGTAGGAGTCTGCACAGCATCAATGTCTGTCCATCACTGGTGAAGCTAGGATGGGTTATCTCACAGCAGTGTAAGGGACTTTTGGGGGAACTGTGTCCTCTTCTCAAAAGTCTCCAGAAAGATGTTATGTGGGTTTGGGTTTCAGCTAGATAAATGCTGAGATATAGGTTTCTTAGGTGAAGAAGGCTGGTGTCCTCCAGTCTTGAAGTTGCAGTTGTCTTAGTATTGTCAAACGAAAAACCCCAGCTTGACAAGATCAGCTTGTTTAACATTCTCAGCATCTTCTCCTCTCACATCCTGCAGCATGAAAATCTTCTCAAAGAAAGGCTGTATTGCTTAGTCACCATTGCTTTTCAAGCAATCTTCCATCCATTGAAACAAACTGTAGGAGGTGCGACTTAAAAGTATCATATGATAATGATCATACTGACAGATACCCAATCTAATTAACTCTTACACATACTGTTAATCATGGATTTATCAGCTAGGGTTAACAATTAAAACATGTCTTAGCAGATTCCAGGTTAACGCAGCTACTTTACTTTTAGGTAGTCATTCAGGTCCAGGGAGCCTGGGTAGTCCCTGAGTCTTAACTCTGCTGTACTGCTGCTTCTCAAGCCATTGCAGGCAAAATAAGATGGAGTATGTCTAAGGATAGACATACCCTAGAAGTTGAAATGACAGCTGAATTAATGCCTAGCTCATCCTAAGGTCTGTAGCATAAGGGATGCAAGGATGTGGCAATCACACTTCCCAAACCTAAGTCTGGCCATAAATCTGTGTATAAAGACATGTTCCCCAGCCAGCAGAGACATGCACCACCACAGAGTTAATTATACACATTCTCTCTGACTCCTGTTACAGGTGTTCTGCTCGCTGCAACTGTTTGTCTCTATAAAGTGAATTTAGATGCCCTGACTTAGACTGAATACATATTGTCTTTTACACTCAGGCAGGGGAAAAAAAAAAAAAGAACAAAACTAATCAAAAAGAAATACCTGGTTTTGTCTTAATTTATTTTTCTATATAAAATCTCTGAACACCACTATTTTCCCTTTAACCAGAAAGATAGGTCTTTATAATTGAAAAAAAGAAAACTAGGCAAAAAGAGGTCTGTATAGTGATTCTAATGTCCTTATGAAGATACAGCTGCTTTTTTTTTGTTTTTATAACTAGCTTTTCAGCTGATGAAAAGACAGGCAGAAGAACTGGTTCTGCCATATACTGTGCTATATTAGTCAGAAGAGAGTGCAATTTGAACAAGCAAATTGATTTGTAATTTATGATAAATGAGTTTCGTGTTTCAGACTAATCAGGTTATGATACTCAAAAAACACTATTACAGTCTCTGCCAATCAGTATCATTTTTATCAGCATCAGAAAAGAGAAATGAACTTTTTTTTTTGTGGTCCAACCAATGAACATACTGTACACTCGATGCAAATTTAAAACAATAATCAGTATTCCCTGTCTCCTAAAGCACAGACATTCACTGCACAGTATTTGAGAACACTCCCTCTCTCCCCAGATTAACTGCATCACTCGCTTGTATCCAGAAATAAAGCAAACATAGTGTGACATAATAGTACAACAACCAAGTGGCAACCAAGTAAGCCTGACTGGATTTCCCAAGCCAGAACTGAAGAGTGGTAAAGTAAATCTCTGCTTCTGCACCCTAAAGAACATCCATTCTGCTCCAGAAGCACTAGCTTCTCTGTTAAGCTGAGCATTAAATTAATAAAATATCAAATGTAAAAAGAGCCGTTACTTGCCAGGATATTTGACAGTCTTCAAACTGGAATTGCAGAAGATGGATAGTCTCAAAGAAGTCCTAATATGTTTTCATGAATAGATATGTGCTGTGGAATGATACTACTGCCTCTATTTATTTCCATTAAATTTAGCCATCTACAAGTAGGTTTCCAGCATCAACCTTTCTCTTCCCCCAAAAACAAGCAGTTAGTATTATCAGGAGGAAAAGACAAATATCTCTGGTGACCAAGCCATCAGAGCAACCCCTCTGACACCTGGTTTCGGACATGAGGAATTCTGCAATACAAGACATGCAGAATTGGATGTGAAGTTCAGTTGCCGAACATAGGCACCAAGCACATTATGAGACGCCCTGGGGTGTCGTGTCCGGTTTTCTTCTGCCAGTCCAGAAAGCCACAGGTCTTCTGTAGGTCTTGTGTCCTGTCTGCATCTACCATGGCCCTGCAGCATCTAAAAGGGCAGCAGGCACCTGTTTAGGCAACTGAATCCTTTCTGAATCCCATGCAAGTCATCTGTATTTGCAGGCTTTCCAATGATCTATATGAACCCCTCCACAGTCAACTGAAGGGTCAGCACTTTGCATGGGATAATTGCAAGCCTGTAAGAAGACCTTTGAAATTTTCTTCCCCCAAGGCAGCTCTCACAAAGCATTTAATAGCTAACCCAAGTATTTCAGAATTTAGAAAAAGAAAAATAAAGTATAACTTACAGCTGCCTCTTGGAACTAAGTAAAGGCATGTTTCCTTAACAAATTTCTCTCGGCCCCATGTCTTTCCACAGAATTACATGGATTGAAAGGGCTAAGAATAAAATTAAGTGAGGGCATTCCAAACTAGGGATATGCAAAAAAAAAGAATATATAAAAAAGTATTGATGAATATGTCTACCTACATATGATGCACTTAATGCAAAATGAATCAATACAAAACTGTATTGCCACTAACAATTTAAATAAAAAATCAGCCTCCTCGCTCAGATAAGGATCAATTTAAGAAAACATGAAACTTTAGAAATAATGAGTTGAAATAAAGGTGTTTGTCCTTTGGACTTCAATTGTTTGGGGATTCAGCCATGAGGACTGTATTTTTCCTTTCTAATAACCACCTGGCTGTGAAATCTTTTGCAATTACAGCAAACACCTTAAAGTTCCAAACAAAGCAAAAAGAAACCAGAACCAAGGAGAAAATTCTTGACTACAACAGAGAGTTGGTCACTCTCACTAAGTGGCGTATCCCCTGATTACTACAGCTTAGATATTGTTATGAGAAGGAGTACCTTCTGTTCTAGGCAAACCGAATCCACTTGGTTTTGCTTAGAGTGCACAAAGCTCTTACACAGGTTCTCATTCATTGCAATTGTTCCTGACCATAAGAAATATTGGTCATTACACACCCAGTGTTTTCATCTCACACAAATTCAACATTGCTTCAGATTTTATAGGCCCAACTTAATTGCTTCAGATTTGCTGATTAGATATGCTGATCCGATATCGTTAAGGTAATCTGATACATTCTTTTAAATATGACTGCAGACCTTCTGTCTCCTTCTGCAATGGTTTTATGTATTACTCATTTGGGGGATTTCATCACAGTTTTTAAAAACTACTTTCCCCCATCTGAATTCAAAATAGATGTAAGGAGGTCGTACTGAGATGGTAAGGCCCTGTTTAAATAATTTGATAGCACAATTAATTCCCCACAAGTGGAATTAATTGCAAGGGATTAATGAAAATGTCAGGGTTACAGGTTGTGCTGGTGATGTGTTTCTAATGTCAGCAGTAAATCTGCTGTAGGTAGAACACAAATTCTTTCCATGTAAGGCTCTTTCTTTAAAAATATATCCTAAACTCGTAAAATAACCCACAGCTGATATGAACCAATTTTCCACAAAAGTCCACCTACCAAGGTAACAAAACAAAACATACATGTTACCTACATGAACATGTATTTCAGGTTTAAGATATCTAATGACTGACTAAAAACAATGAATAAAATTAATTTGTAACATCTAGAAAGTGATCTTAAGAAAGAGGTGGAAAAAAAGAGTGATTCATGGACCACAGATTCATTGCTGGCATTTAATAGTATGCTGGAGGTACAAGTCTTGGCTTAGAAAGTCCTTTAATAGTCGTTTGCTGGGAATGGCAGAGAGTATATACCTTTCCTCAAGCACCTGTTCTGTCATCACCAAGCTGACTGGAGCTTTTCATTTCTGCTCTCTGTTCAGTCATTTCCAGTTATATCTAAGGAAAAGCACAAGTTTTTTTTAAAATACAATGGACATAATAATAATTACTGAAATTAATAATTTAATGATGGGGGCATGGGAGAAAATTCAGAGAAAATTATTTTACAAATTAATACTTAGTTCTCCATAGAGGGAATAGTCATCATATTGATAACTTCCTTTCCATTCTGCACCACTTGACTTATTCTGTTGTGCTTTTCAGATTTTTTTCCACAGAAACCATTTGGCACACTGTCCTGGTTCTGGCCAGGCCAGAGTTAATCTCCCCAACTCTGGCTTGGCCAGAACCAGGACATACACAAAATAAATACCTCCTATGGTTAGGAAACATAAAACAGCTGGGCTGTTTGCAACACCAAAATCACTTAAGGTATTTGGAGCACCATTAGAATATGATTAGAACAATCATTACTGACCATTTGCTCAGAGGTGGCAAAATCCTCCTCAATGTCTTTTCAGGAACCTACCTAGAAATATTGTCATGCTACTAAATATGTAGGACATACAATCACATGGGATGGATGGTGAAGAGTCAAGGGTGTCTGAGGTCACGCAGTGGTGAGGAGAGAGCACAATTTCAGCCCTTTTTCTCCAGCCACTTCAACTTCACCAGCTGTGCTTGTACTATCCATGAGGGGAGAGATGGAGGGTTAGCCAGTTTTCCCCTCTTTGGTCCCTCCAGACCACAGCCAGACTACAAGCCATCTCTTAGATTTGTGTGAGCAAGAGGCTAGGCTGGATTCAGGCACGAGTCCAAGCTAACATGACAGCAGAGATGCAAACTTAGCAAGTTATTTGCTAATAAATAAAATAAGCCAGGGAGAACTCTCTGACCTCAAAGCCAAGTGGCACTGTCTGTCTCACATACACAATGCTCGGCTCTCTTACCCCAAAGGCAGGAGGAACACATTTTGAGATGCCTATTTGAAATAGTCCCCCGCATCAGCTCTATCCTGACACCACTCAAGAATGCCAGGTCAGGAAAGTTGAAGCTGTGCCACAAAGGGTGCAGTCATGAGACAGACCTCAAGCACATGCCCTCCTCCTGCTTTATTTACTGATATAGATGTAACAGTAACTACCTGAAACAATTTTTTTTCTTTAAACACTCAAAACTGCCTTTAGTGGGACCAGAGAATTCAGTGTAAAGACCATGTATTTTCCCCTAGTGTTTCCTTATAGACCTATGGCAGCTCTGACTCATGCCTTTAATGATAAATTAAGATTTAATGAAGTAAGAAATTTAGTTAAAGAAATTTCCACTCCTTTGGAACAGATCCTCCATTTATACAAAAAAATGAGCATGTTCATCCCAAAAGAATATTACATTTTTGATGTAATGCTCTCTCTATTTTATGACAATTTGATCTAGGTACCATTTGTACTGCACTTTGAACTTTACATATTTTTATTGTTAAATTAGTTAATGGCTATGAGAGGGAATTAAAGTGATCCCTAGGATTAAGTTTTCAAAGGAGAATTTCTATGGTTTACTACGCTATGAGGGGCAATTGTATAGCATGAGTTATTTGTGTTTAACTGCACAGAACTACAGGGCCAGGTTCAGAGGTCATGTGCTGCCTGCAGGCACAGTTTTCAAAAATCTGTGACTCAAGTGTATATGGTGATAGAGTCACTTCTGCATTTTCTACACAGTAAAAAAGGACCTCTTGACAGGGTAGAAGGAAGAGGGCTGGTGTTGCAAGGCTACTCAGTCAGATCCATAAACACCTTTGCAAATGTGCAAAGCTGGGTTCTGTACTTAATTCTAAACTGTTCAGGCAAAGGTTCCTGAACTCCAGAGGCACCTTATGGTTTTATCTAGGAGTTCCTCAGGCTGCACATGCATGCAGACTCTGAAAGTGCCTCCTTTATAACACTATTCAGGTCAGAACCTGGTTTACCCCAAATCCAGCCAGGCCCTAGAAATAGTGTTCCCCCACCTATTTCTCCTCAGAGACTCAGTCTAGCAGTCATGTTCTGAGCAAACCTACTCCAGTCCTAGAGCGACATGAGGTTTCTGCTGGGGTTTTTTAATATGTGGCTGTCGTTGATAACCCATTTTCTATTGTCTCACCCTCTTCCTCTCAGTGTACATTAGCCAATTCACCTTGGCTGCATGGGCGGGGGGGGCAGAGTTCAATTTCCTCTTCTATCTAAGGATATTTAAATCACATTCCCAATTCCTTAAATAAAGCTCAACCACTCAACTCTTTTTATTCCACTTGCAGTTGTGCTCAGTCTTTCTCAGCATCCTTAGAAAGTAGCCCTCTGCCAAGCTGTCCTTGCAGTTCTGCTCCTAACTGGCTTCCACTATGTCATGTCTTTGAGGGACCAGCCATTCTCAGAAGCAAAAGTCCTGTCCTCCAAACAGCATAAAGACATTCTCTGGAGGTAATACACCTGGAGGTAATATAACTGCTTAAATTCCTGCTTTTCAGTTGAAGGTTGAAATAAAAACGCTCAGAGAGAACAGCATGTAGACACCAGGGGAACATTCAGAGTACTGTAGAGTTAGAGTACTGCTTCCAGACTCCCCACTGAAATAACTGAACTGAGCTGGCTGAATATGTGGATTTTTACTTTAACCACAAAATTTAATAATATGGAGGCATGTGTTTTATCACTTTGAAAACAACAGTGCAGTGTCACAGGACTGCAAGACATCTAAGAGGCAGAACAGATACCATCCCCTGCCCCTGTAGCTGCCCACTGAAGAAGCTCTTCAGCCAGAGGGAAGATAACCATGTGCACAGATCAACCAGCAGATGGACAGAGGTCACATAGGCAATGAGTGACCAACACAGATGCACCCCAGAAGGATGTGTGCTTCAGCAATAAAGAGTGTCAATCCTGAAACTTCAACCTCTTACGTGCTCCAGTTCATCAGTGGAAGTTACACTGCACACAAGGGTATGTTGCTAATTGAAAAGGTGGACAGGAAGCAAGACTGAGCACTGTATCATGGTTCATCCATGTTGCTAATTGTTTCGGTGCTACCCATCCATAATGGCAGAGGCCAGCCTCCAGCAGTATGGACATTGGTCATTCCTGGTCCTCTTTCTTTTAGCAGTATGTGTATATATAGGCAAGGCAACCTTCCTTCTGGCTGTATAGACTCCTCTGCCTCAGGCTGAGATGAGCCTGAGCATGTGTCAGTCCCATCACAGGCAGTGCTTGCTCTGTTTTCTGCAGTAGGCAAAGCCTGCATCCAGAAAAGGCACCATTGTACACTGTCAGCATTTGGCAGATAACGCCACATATTGCGTGACACTTAACAACAGATGATAAGTCTAGACACAGCCAGAGTTGCACTCTTCTCAGAGGAGTCCTCCTTTGTCCTACTACATGAGGATTGGCTAGATCACTAGCGGAGAGATAGCAAAGAAAGGTTTTATATATCCCAGGAATATGGATGTGAATATGCATAGAAGACACTATGAGGAAAGAAAAAGATGAGAAAGACAGATAATGAAAGAATGGTGGGTTAAAGCTGAAAATTACATTAACTGTTGAATGGAGCAAGAACCTGAGCAGATAGAAACAGAAGTGTGTATACTGCAAAGAAAAGAGGAAATGTCAACTGTAGCACTGCAATCCAACCTAGAAAAAGTCTGAAATAAGACTAAGAGAGATCAGGATTAGTAGAAACAGCTCTGGAAGAAGAAGGGTTTGCTGTGCCTCTCTTTTTGACATCAACAGCCAAAGAAAGAATATTTTTTGATATTCCTCTTTTTCTTTCTGAAAAGGTGCCTTTAGAATTTAGAGATCAAAACATTTATAACAGCTCCAAGATTTTCCAGCAGAACATGGAGTTCTGTCTTTATCTTCATGCTGAATCAAATAGGGTGTGCCATAAACTTTTACCAGGGAGTCTCATCTTTATGACTTGCGAGATAAAAATGGCTTTTCTTATCAGATAAATTACGGGAGATATGAGACAGGAGTTCAACTAAAAGATATGCACTTTGAATGAGAAAGTAAGCAATAGACAATTGCTAAACTGCAAAGAATTAAAAGAAAATAATTTCTTTTGGGGGTTAGGCAAGGTGAGATATGCATTAAACAGGTCCACGCAAAGCCCCGTTTCACTGAATTTATGCCACGGACTGAGCTTCCACAGGAATCCCCTTGTCAAAATAGCTGAACAGTGTTGTTCCCCACCATCATTCTGTCATTAACTAATGGTGTAATGTAATTGCTGCAAACATAATCTATGTTTCTTAGGGCAAAGTTTAGAAAGCAGCCTAAGATATAAAATACTTTAACACTGTTTTACTGTGCTCACATTAAGTAATAGTCTGCACAAACTGATTCTCCCATCCCTAACTCTTCTTTTTTGTGTGGAGGTAGGGTCCTGCACAGATAATTGGAATATGTGAATTCAGATTTTAGACTAACTTTAGATCTTAAAAGAGATAACTGAAATACTCCATTGTAGTTTATATTGACTTTAATCGATCTTTTGAAATATTAACCTGGATTAAAGGACTCCATCTCTTGAAGCACTGTAAAAAAGCTTACTATCTTTTCAGAACCGGATCTTTTGGCTGCAGATATTGTGGGGTGAATTCCATGCTCCATCCTATACCACTATTCTAAATTAACTCAATAGTCTTGAAAAACCCAGGTAACTGTGGACTTAAACCCACAGATCATCTCAGACCTGCCACTATTTCAACTGAAAAAACCCCATCCTGCAGCATTTGTTCTCTCTTCCTCTTAACTAGCTGAAAGTATTCTTCTTTACCTCTTATTATTCATTCTTTGTCCTGAAGCTAAACTTCTGAAGCCATGTGAAATATTTACACAGAAATGTGAAAATATCAGCATTTAATGTGACACATGATGGGAGCAGGAGAACTGAGCTCCAGTTTGATTTTGCATAATCAGTCCCTGGGATCAGACAGTTTCAGTGCACAGCAGCACATGCCAGCACAGCATGTTCAAATAAAAAGAACAGAAGACCATAAATATTATCTACTGCAAAATGTGTGAAAAAGTTATTGCTTCTTTGCATATCTTGTTCTTGAAAACTGACATCAGAGATATGAGATACCAAGGTGGAGTATAAAACCAGACCTTAATTGGTTTAATTTTTAGCTCTGAACAACACAGATACAGCGTACGCTGATGGTGTACTGTCAAGTTGCATGTGTTTCTATCAAAGGGTCTTCATTTGCCTGTTTCAATAAAAACACCGACCAAGAGATGAAGGAGAAACAAAAATTCAACATTACTAGACCCCTGGATAGGTCCTTGGCCAGTTTGCCTTGGCCTGCTCGTTGATTTGGACAAAAATGCCTTTGAGTACTGCCTTTGCAAGGACTGGGAGGCATCCCCCTGCTAGTTCACCGAGAGGTGCTCACCCAGCACAGCCAAA
Organism: Laterallus jamaicensis coturniculus; assembly: GCA_022605575.1. Classification (NCBI taxonomy): domain Eukaryota; kingdom Metazoa; phylum Chordata; class Aves; order Gruiformes; family Rallidae; genus Laterallus; species Laterallus jamaicensis. The sequence goes on from JAKCOX010000062.1 coordinate 2,558,736, forward strand.
AGTCCTGCAGAGCAGCTACATCCTGGGTACTGGGAAAGGTCCTCATTCTTCTTGTGGGAAACACCACTGGACATCACTTTCTTGGGCTTTGCTGGAAATAGGACCACAGCCTCTGTATATAGTATTAACTAACCACCAACAGCATGAAGTTTAACAAGGGCAGGTGCCAGGTTCTGCACCTGGGAAGGGGCAACCCTGGTTGTGCATACAGACTGGGTGATCAGACGCTGGAGGCCAGCCATGCTGACTTTGGGGTTCTTGGTTGAACATAAGCCAGCAATGGGCCCAGGCAGCCAGGAAGGCCAACCATATCCTGGGGTGCATCAAGCACGGCATGGTCAGCAGGTCCAGGGAGGGGATTGTCCTGCTCTACACCGCGCTGGTGTGGCCTCACCTCAAGGACTGTGTGCAGTTTTGGGTACCACAGTACAAGAGAGACACAAAAGTATTGGAGAGTGTCCAGAGGAGGGCAATGAGGATGATGAAGGGTCTGGAGAGGAAGTCTTATGAGGAGAGGCTGAAGTCCCTTGGTTTGTTCAGCCAAAGGGGAGACCTCATCATGGCTTCCTGACAAGGGGGAGTAAAGGGGCAGGTGCTGATCTCCTCTCTTTGGTGACCAGTGACAGATCCCGAGGGAATTGGTATGAAGCTGCGACAGGGGAGGTTTAGGTTGGATGTTAGGAAGGGCTTCTTTACTGAAAGGGTGGTCAGGTGCTGGAAAAGGGTCCCCAGGGAAATCGCAACACTGAGCTTGACTGAGTTCAAGAAGCTTCTGGACAATGCACTCAGCCACATGCTCTGACTTGTCTGTGTTGAGCCAGGAGTTGGACTTGACAGTATGGATCTCTTCCAACTCATGATATTCCATGATTCTATGATTCTAATCTCATCTGGGGCAAATTTTCAAACCCTTGTGCGTAGCATAACATAAGCTCATGCTCATAATATAAGCTCATGCTCACACTACTGACATTTTTCCTCTGCAAAATGCTGTGGGCAGCTCCTAGCTGCCTGTCTGTTCACTTGAAGACTTCTGTTTCAAACCTGAAGCCCAGGTTTCTGACTTACACCAGCTATTAAAATGGCAGCTTAGTGGCTGGCACACATTTAGTGAAGTGGAAGGAAAACATTTTCACCAGCATTGACAGGTGGGACACATGCCTGTACCACCATGCTACTACAGCCACAGAGTCCTCTCCCACTCACTCACAAGTGGGAACCACTTTCATGTTGTGCTGTAACCCCAGAGCCAAATCAATTACAAAGGAAGGTCCAGTCCAGGCAAGGGATACCTCCTCCATCCTTGGCACTCACTCTACATCCCTGCAGCATGTCACCATCCAGACTTCTCATCATTCTCTTCTCCCTTCTCAGAGAGCTGTGCAAGCCACCTTCATAGGCCACAGCTCTTCAAAGGCAGAAGGCAATATTTGGTATTATGGAGTGAATTAATTCTTGGGCAATCTTGAAAAGACAGAGTTTACACAAAATTCAGTGTGTTTTTCCCCAAACACTGTCTTGACTGTATTTCCTCTGCTAGTTCAGTCAGCTGGATTTTTTTTTTCATTTTTCAACCACTGTACGTGTTCGTTGATTCCATCCCACACAGCCCAGTGTTTGGACTGTCAGTCTCTTAATGCAGAAGGCAGTCCATTGTCATGCTTATCGCTGTTGTGGCTTCAGTAAACCATTCTAATAAGGAGTATCTCAAGCCTGTATCCTTATCAGTATTTTCACAGAATAGCAGACCCAATCAGAGCTTATTTATAATATATTAAACTGATGATTAAAGTTTCAGACTTTTTTTTTATGAGACTAATTTGTACGTAATGATTCCCCAAAATGCTCATATTTATTTGGATTGCAGGAAAGAACTTGTAGAAAGACCTCTGTGGAAGAGGGAAGATTATGTTGACTAAAGTTATTATTGTCCCTGCCCATGGCAGGGGGGTTGGAACTAGATGCTCTTCAAGGGCAACCAAAATCATTCTATGATTCTTTGATTATAATCAAACTACATCTCAGAGAATATTGGAACATAAAATCAGTTGATGTCAAGTAATATTTCTGTTTATATTTTCCAATTTTTTTAATTTTCTCTGCAACCATGTTTTTTATTTCATTAATATGTGCAGTACACTGGCACAGGGCCAAGGCAAGAATAGATCTTCATTGTTAGGCTTGTAAAAAACATAAAGCATGCTTACTTAGACTTTAAATTCCCTCATTCTAACAGTCTATATTTGGCCTACTTTCCTTAGACTCCCCTCCTTAAGGGAAAGAAATTTTAAAGCCTATTTTATCTGTTCTAGTATATGCATCTTTTAGTTGAGAATAAAGGGATGTCTCTTTCTCCCTACTGACCAGAGACACAAGTCTAATCTCAGGCGTAAAACCCTACACAGCAGAAATCCTCATTAGACCGTTTACTAAGTTGGTAGATTCTACTTAGATCAAGAGGTTTCCTATGCTTCTTGGCAATTCGTCTTCAACTGATCTAACAGTTGTAGAAATTGGAGGTTGGTAATACCTAGAAACATGACATAGAGCTGTACTTTGTTAATTCCTGATGTTATCGATCTCATTTACCTGTTTGGTACCTCATGTTCATATCTGAGGGCAGGAGGAATATTTCTCTCCCTTCTCAGGGTGAGATTGGAAGGAGCTTCTGGACTTCTTTGTGCTACCTCGCAGCCCAGTGTTGGGGCCATCATCTAGGTTCCCATGGAAGTCTTATTAAATATATTTCCTTTATTACAGGGATTTACACCACTAGTAGTATTCTCATGTCTTCTGCTCACTGTGCATGATGTATTATGTGTGTAATGAAGCATGGTGATATTTTGGGATGGTGTTTTGTAAGCGCTTTACAAAACACCTCTTTTTAGAACTCAAGACAGGTATTAATCAGATGATGGTTATATAGCCTTATAACTTGTCAGCCAACAATTACTTTAATCTATGTTCAGGGAAGAAAACAGAAGAAGAGGATAAGAGGAGATAGAAGTGAATTACTACAAGAGTATTATTAAGTGTTTTATCCTATTATATTACTCATTAATTTTAATAATGTTTTGAACTGTAACTAGTTATTATCAACCTTTTAGACAGAAAAAAGTAATAAAATTTTACTACGAATTCCACACATGTTTAAGGAGTAGTGATAACCCTTGAGGCCTTAGGCCTATGGTACGCTACACAGCAGGACAAGTCACATGTAATCAAGGCCTAAATTAATATGAGAGGCTTGAAGACAGCAGGAATATGAAGCATCACTTCAATTTATTTTAAATTGCATCTCCTGGCTAGCAGATCTTATCATACATTACTTTTACCACTCATCCATGTGCAGATTTTATTATTGGAGAAGTAGGTGCTGGCAGAGCAGCATAAAGCATGCTGTGCACAGTGTGTATTACACAGCCACTACCACGAAGAAGATCGCTGATGCACTCATTCCCTTCCCCTCCCACCACTAAGTCCATCTTTGTCCAGCTTTACCTCTTGAGGGCCATATTTGATGCCTTTTTTTTTTGCTCCCACTGCAGCTTCATTCACACATCACTTTGAATTGAGCAGCTTTATTGCATAGACTAGAATTTCATGCTATATTGGAAGATGGTATGAGACCATGTTAGTGATGATGTATATACACAGGGAAGACATTTGGTGTTCTTTCTAGCTAATCTGTCTAAGGCTTTATGCTACTGTCATTACTATGACTTCTTGGTGTTTAATTAGTGTAGGTAATAATCTACAAAGATTGCAACACACTATTTCTGATTCCATTGTCATTGATTCCGATTTTTCTGACTCCTATAATTTGATAGGTGTCTGTCTGAGAGTGTCATTAAATATGCATGATCTGAAATGTAAAGTTCTATTTCTCATGGTCTAGACAGCAACAGCATTTTAATGTTAAAACAAATTCCATCCTTCACCAAATTCCTTTTTCTTGGTTGTGGTAGTCACCACTGATATTTTTCCACAGGATATCCATGCTCTAATTTAGTTTCTTTCTGGCATGGATTCTTCAGCAGAAGCAAGACCCAGACCTCTTCACACCCTTAAGCATACCATCTGGCTTGACCATATGCATGCCCTGACATATGACAGCAGAAGTCTTCAGCAAGGCATCGGCTGCCCTCTCCACTTCCTGTTATGAGTGCATCCATCCCATATCCTCTCCCAAAGCAGGAGAAAGCTGCTTCTTTTAGTGCAGCATACAAGCCTTGCACAAGAGCACAGAAGGTTCAACTGTCAGGCATTGGGGAAAACTCCTCGTAGAGTGGCACAAGTCGCCGGCAAAAGCAGGCAGCTAGCACTTAACAGTCACATGCTGAGCTAAGGCAAAAAGAATGTGAACAAGTTTGTTTCCATCCAATTATATTTTATGTTCACAGGCCTGTCCTTTAGAGATTTTGTTTTTGTCTTTCATGCTAATTGGCCAAAATAACATAAATCCAATCTGATCAAAAACATTCAGCATGCACTAAACGAGGGAAAGCTGAGAGGGCAAGGTCAATCATGTAAAGGTGTGATATGGTCAATGTAAGCCAAGTAACTAAAAGGTTAGCCCTTTAAAAGGCCAAGTTAAATAAGATACAACTGGTGCTAAGTTAGCATCCAAGGGCTCCCAAGTGTAGGCTTATGTATGCCTGGAGGGACAGGTTCACTTCAGTTGTGCTGTATTTAACTTGGCAATTTCAGTGGCAAAAGCCTTTTCTAACTTGGCTCTTGATATACATATCACACCTTTATACAGCTTAACATCTTTTCTAGAGAATTTTTTTCTTCATGTTAATTAGATATTGCCGTATGTGTGCACATGATATTCAGATATACAGACACGCGCGCACACACACATAAAATATATGCATCTATTAGATGTCACTGAAAATTCGTATGGGGTAAGTAAAATTTTCCTACTTCTGACTTGTAACCTATGCCCAGATTTTTCAGTCCCGGGGAACTGGTTTTCTTAAAACAAGGTCATAATGCCCCAGGCAGTACAGGGAAACAAAGTAGTGCAATGAAGGCTTCTAGAAAGAGATCCTGTCCAGTCAGTGTAAAAGCACCCTGATTTTGGCCTGTTCAATTTTTTCATTTGGTAATTATTTTGGATTTTGTCCATTTAAGGATCAAGTGAAGAAAACTTGGGGTTCCAGTGATATTCCTTTTCTTGATATCTCCTTTACCAGTTCATGAGAGAGTACTATAGGCTGAATGAGGTCACACTGTAGGGCAAAGGTAGGTTTTATGTAGCTGATCTCCATCACAGGAACCAAAATCAAATGATTAAGGGCTAAAGGAAATTGTGGTATTAAGTCCTTTTTAGTAAATCGATCTCTAGCACTGGCACAACTGAGACCAGAAGCTCCCTCTTCCTTAGTTTATCTCTTCATCTTTGCTGTGCTATGCAATGAACTTCGACTACTAGTTGCTATTTTGGTAGCCCAGGTGTTCTTCTTTAGGACTGTCATAAGAAACCAATGGGACCTGAGTTGATCTGTATTGAGTTTTTCTAGAATGCTAGCTTCTTTTATCCTCAGATTTTAAACTGTACATCTTTAATCTTGAAAGCTGAAATTAAAGCATGCCAACCCTCTGACTTCTAAAGGAGCACTTTTTTAACAGCCATATTTTTCAGATAATACAAAGAAAAATAAATACAATTTTTTGGGGTTTTTTTGCATCAATATAAATGAAGGAAATACAGGAAAGCAGAAATGGATTAAAAAGCTGAGAAGAGCATGTTTTCTGGTAGAAACAAGAAACCGTCAGGCACCTCTGGTCTGGAAAGTGTCCATTCCCATGATGGGCTATGCTTTTATTATATATCAGATTAGAAAGCTAAATTTCACTTCCCCATTTTCTCCCAACAAAAACATGGAAATTAGAAAGCAAATTACAGGTTGATGACACCACTGCAGGCTGCAAAAGAAACTGCTTTGAAATGAGCTGCCTCTCTACTTTTCCCCCTTTTAATCACTTTTGTTTAACCACTGCATTCTTCAACATGAAAGTATCACCTCAAAAAGTGTTTTGTCCACAGTACCGGTGGCATTTTTTAGGGTCGGGGCAGTATTCTGCTGCCAGTTTGAAAGATACATGATGTTTGGATAATATCGCAACCTACAAACAGCAGACTGGGCAGCTTGAGATTCTAGTCCTGTGGAAGACATCAAAAGAAAGTAAGGAAGTAAATCCATTAAGACAAAGTGCAGGATATCATTATCTTTTAGCATGTTTTATTGCATTGTCCATATCATTACTTATAATCCTTACTATCAGTAGAATGTCCAATTACAGGAAGCTTCAGATATCAATTATTTGTTTAGGTGGGCCTTTGTAGTACTCAACCTAATACTCAGTATTTCAAATAGAAATGTATATTTCAGAGGAGAATACATAATATCTCTAGCTGATGCATATATAGCCACCACCATCCATTACTTCTTTGCTGATGTGGCAATGTGATCTGCCTAGATATTTTATGCAAAGACAAGTAGACCTTAGGAAAATGGTTTGAAGGACAGTTTAGGAGCTGGGTTTAATTTACTGCTTAGTCAAATGTTTCCTGGGACAACCTGGTAAATCATTTAGGACTACACCCACAAACAAATGATGCCTAGCTCAAGAAGATGAGCATGTCAAGGTCACTGCCTGAACTCCATGTATGACGCAGAGGGAGAGTGGAGAGGAAAACAGCAAAGAGAGGGGAAAATATCAGCAACCCTCTGGAGCAGAGAAGGAAGTGGCAGATAAACATAAACAAGCTGCAAAGCAATGGAGAAAGGAATACGTCCAAAATTGTTGGAATGTGGAAATAAGACTCCCAGACACAAATCCCAGCCTACATTTAGTCTCCAAAGTTATGTAATTGGCTGTTGATGTACTCTACTTTTAAAATATAGCTGAAAGAGAAGGAAATGGTAATACCACTGCCATTCATCTTTTACACAATAACTGAAATAATTGTTTCCTTCAGTTGTCCACATCAGTGGAGAATGAAAAGTCACTGAAGGAAAAGAAATAAATAATAAGCATTACAAATAGGCTTAGTGTTTTTCTTTTCTGCAACCCAAAACCATAATGATGACTTCTAAAGATTCTGCCTTTTATCCTAAGCTTTTATATATAACAGTATGTCACTGCTGCGGATCTCTAATTTATGCATTGTATTTGTGAGTCACTTCCATACTAATTCTTTTTCTGACTTGTATACTGAATGCTACCATTTAAGATACCATTAATTAACTTCAGCATAGAAAGGCAGTAACATAAGCCTCTTTGGAAATAGTTGGGGAAATTATACTCCACTATATTAACTTTAAACTGCGGAAATTGAACTACATATCTTGCTTTTTTTTTTAATCTTACTCTGTAGTCTTAAAAAAACCTCATTATTGTTGTAAATATTTACACTGCTCAAAATATTTTAATGAATATCTGTCATTCATTAAGCAGCTCCAATTTAGTAAGCCACAGTTTGGAGAACAAGTAGTAAAGAAATGGCAGATCCAAAAATAAAAAAATAAAAACTGTGGAGTGTCTTAAGCACATTCATCCAACTTTTTCAAATTCTTCAAATGTTTTTCTTCTTTCAAACTTTCTTTCAAACTAAATTATGATCTTACATGATTCATCAAAAATAGACAAATAGGAACTTTAGATAAGCAAGCTGTTATCTGGAGCTGTCCAGAACTACCCAGAGAAGAATCAGGTCCTCCTATGTGATTTTGCTCTTGTTAGCATAAAGGGGTCAGGAACCTGGATGGTGCTCTGATCTGTGAAATAGATTAGAGGTAAAATAGAGATGGTTCTTCTTTTTTGGCAATCACCGTTCGTGAATGGACAGCCAGGCAATACAGATGTACAACTGACCTGAGGCACAGTATTCTCCATAAATGTCCATAGTGATTTGATAATTTTTTCTCCTATACTACACCATAGGACTACAATAGCTTAAGGAACTCCAAATGCATGTAGCATCCCTAAATATCTTCAAGATATGGAAGGCGTGTTATAGCAGAGAGCAGTGCCCTTGCATGTGTCAAATTCAAACACTGAAGATACTTCACATCAAGTGGTAACAGTCGTGAAGCATGGAGAGAGCCATCTGTTTCCTGTTATTTGAAAGAGGTGTTGAAAAGGAAGCCTTTTTTTTCATTTAGCTAAGAACATGATTTTCATGAGACCTGAATGTACACCCAAAACAACCAAAAACGAGACCCACTGTCCTTGGGATGTTGGTCATTTGAACTCTAATGTTCCTCTAATATGACTGGAGGCAAAGTAATATAGGTAGGTGAAACAAAAATTCTGAGTGCTACAGTTTTATAACTGAAAATTAGGTGTGGGGCCCTCTTGTTAATCCCTAGATCCCCGCCATCCGGTGTCTGTGGGAAACACGCAGCCTGGAGCACTGCCATGGTCCTGCGGTGACAGTGAGAGACTGCTGATGCCAGGCCGCAAAGGAGTGCTAGAAATAACACCTGCTCTCCTTCAGATGGAGATAACTCTGTGAGAAAACTGTGACAGCTGTTATAGATATGGGACACGGTTCTGATGGATAAGAGCATTCAGAGGGCAAATTTTGCTATAGCAGCTCTGAGAACACTTGATAACTTCCATAGCACAATATGGCAGGAGATCAAAGGCAAGCATCTTCTGGAAATCCCCCTCTGTCAACAACACACTTGGACAGTTTCAGCTTTCTGTGAAGAAATTAAAAATAAAACAGAACCTAAATTATCTGTTCCCATTGCTTGGCAAGGTCCTCAGGGGAGATTCCCACAGATCTGGAGTGAATGTTTGCTGTATGCCATTCTGCCTTCCTAACAGGAAGGCGCCAGGTCAGCACTGGTGGGTTTCTTGTTACTGTGGAAATACATTATTTAAAAGTTACAATAAAATGTAACAGAAGTTAAAGGGGAAAAAGTAAGACCTTTAGGGGTACTAATTCCACAATCAGAGATGCTTGTATATACTTAAACAGGCCTTATACAGCTTCCAGATGGAAAGTAGCTACTGTTTTCATGTAGCTTTGCAGTCTTTTCAGTTACCCAGGACCAAGTCAACATGTTATAGTATCGATATGTTTTTGTACAGTTACTTTTCCCAAAGCACTGTACAGAGGGAAAAGTTTGCTCTCTTCAGCAAACCCTGAAGACCTTTGCGTCTTTAAGCTGTGCAATGTTTCAATTTCTGGAAGAAATTGTATTTTTCAAAGATTCAAGTAATAACATAAAGTTATTTACAATTTCCTATGCACAACAGATCATGCCTTAATGCAAATCTCTGTAGAGTTGTCTTAGAATATATTCTTAAAATCAGCGAATCAAATTTTCCTTTTCTTTTTCCCCCTTTCAGGGAATGAATATCTAATCTGATAACCTCTAAGGTTAAGGACATGAGAAAACATGTTAAACATTAAGCAGTTGATGGTATTTGAAAACCATCATCACAACTAAGAGTTGTAAAAGGATTCCATAAAACTACATTTTAAATGAAACTAGAGCTAGAGTCAGGTGAAAAATAGAAGAATCCCGTAATTGTTGCTAATTAGAGTAAAGTCTGATTTCAAAAGAAAAAAATGTATTTAACATCAAGGAACTACATTTCCACACTATTTTCATACCTGGTTGTCCACTGTCATCTAGTTTGTAAAACTATTTTCACCTTTGAATCCCCGTGTGCTTGTGAAACACAGATATTCCATTGCATGTTAGAAAATCACTACCTTAATGTTCTGCAACACATCTACTTGCATTATTTCAGATATATTGAACTGAAAAGTCATATAAAGATGATGATGTTGATGTCGTAACACCATACAGAGCCCATCGGATACCCGGGGCTAAGCTCAAGCAGCAGCAAACGCATGAAGCAAACCCTGGGTAGGACCTGCCTTGAGGCACAGAGAATGAGTCATTGCTCTCTACACAGCATGAAACCTGCATCATCCTACAAGGCTGATGCAGATTTAACTACAGAAACTGCAAGGCATAATGCTGGCTGTCTATATATCTCTGTAAATATAGCGCTTGGAATTTATTACCCAATAAACTCTGATCAAAAGGTTACTATTTGAAGGACACATTTGCAGAAAGAATACTTGTATCTGATACAGAAGTTTAAGCTTTCATGTAGAAGAATTTAACCTTGTTGATATTACAAGATTTTATGAATTGAATTAATGTTCTCAGCATATCTCCTAGTACAAAAATAACCACCTTTATAGAATCCTGCCACAGCTAGCATGCACAAAACTGCTGCTTTGTTTTAAATTGTGACAGTTCATTGCACTGGTCATTGTTCCCAGTCTACGCCTCATTTTTTGAAGTCACAATTAAGGCAGAGATACTCCTGTGATAATTGTTCACCACCTAAAGCACAACATGTGCTGAGAGAATCCCAGAAATCCTTAGGTGGTGTTCACTATATCCTGTAACAAATCAGATATATGGTTGGGTTTTTTTCTTGGTGTTTCTTCTTTGTGAATAGCACATAGGATAAAAGAGATTCAGGGTCCAATCATTATGTAGACTCTGGATAGGAGACCTTTAAGGGGGAAAAAAAAAAAAGAGAAAAAAAGGCTTGAAGAAAGGTTTCTACAAGGAAAGCAGCAGCAAGAGGAAGGCTAAGAGGACTTTATCAACTAACAGAGAAAATCTGTTTTCACTGATAAGGTTCCAAGAGATACAGGCCAGCCAGTCTCACCTCATCCCCTTGGAAGATGATGGACCAAATCCTCTTAGAAACCTTTTCTAGTTATATAAAGAGACTGCTAAACAGACAACATGAATTTACCAAGCACAAATCATGCCAAATGAACCTGGTTGCTTTCTGTGATGAAGTGACTGGTGCTATGGATCAGGGCGAGGGCGGGTAATGTTGCATACCTTGACATTAGCACATGACACAGTCTTCATAGTCTCCGTATCATCAAATTTATAAAATATGGGATGGATAATGTGGGTGGGAAATTGGCTGAACTGCTTGGCTAAAAGAGCTGTGATCAGTAGTGTAAAGTCCAGCTTAACAGTGACAATCTTTGGGGATGAATACCAAGGCCAAGGTCGATGTTGGGTCTGGTCTTATTTAACATCTTCATCAACGACCTTGATGGGGAAATAGCATCCACCCTCAGCAAGTGCACAGATGATACAAAGCTGGGAGGAGTGGCTGACACACAGGAATACTGTTTTGCCACCCAGCAAGACCCGGACAGGCTGGAGAGCTGGGCAGTAAGAAACTAGATGAGGTTTAATAAAAGCAAGTGTAGACTGTTGCACCTGGGAAGGAATAACTGCTTGTATCAATACAGGCTTGTGGATGACCTGCTGGAGAGGCGCTCTGCGGAGAAGGACGTGGGGGTCCTGGTGGACGACAGGTTGGCCATGAGCCAGCAGTGTGTCCTGGTGGCTAAGAGGGTCAATGGAATCCTGGGATACATTAAAAGTACTGTGGCCAGCAGGTCAAAGGAGGTGATCCTCCCCCTCTACTGTGCCCTGGTCAGGCCCCATCTGGAGTATTGTGTCCAGTTCTGGGCTCCCTGGTATATAAAAGACAGGGATCTCCTGGAGAGAGTCCAAAGAAGGGCTACGAAGATGATTATGGTCCTGGAACATCTCCCCTGTAAGGACAGGCTGAGTGAACTGTGGCTGTTCAGCCTTGAGAAAAAAGGTTAAGAAGGGATCTGATTAATGTTTATAAATATCTTGAGTGTGGGACAGTGGGGGAAATAGCCAGCCTCTCTTCAGTGGTCTGTGGAGACAAGACAAGGGGCAATGGCCTCAAGTTGGAGCACAGGTAGTTCCGCACCAACATGTGGAAGAACTTTTTCCCAGTGAGGGTGACAGAGCCCTGGCACAGGCTGCCCAGGGGGGTTGTGGAGTCTCCTTCTCTGGAGATATTCAAGATCCATCTCAATGCCTACCTGTGTGAGCTGTCCTAAGGAACCTGCTTCGGCAGGGAGGTTGGACCCAATGATCTCTTAAGGTCCCTTCCAAGCCTTACAATTCTGTGATTCTGTGATCAACACTTTAGAGATTTCATTAATGATGTGGGTAGCAGTATAGTCACTGCATGTTTTCAGATGGCAGCAAACGTAAAGGAAGAGTCAATATATTATTATTCAGAGGGACTTGGACAAGTTGGAGAAATAAGCTGACAGGAACCCTATGACGTTTAGCAAAATTTCTAATTTTTTATAAATTATTTTGACACAGGAGTCAAATGTGCATTAAGTTTGCTGATGATACTAAATTAGGAGGAGCTGTGGACTCCCACAAGAGTAGAGGCCTTACAGACTACAGAGCTCAGCAATCCCTAAACATATGAAATTTAACAAAAGGAAATGCCAGATTATCCACAGAAGGACAGGGTAATCCCAACTATATGTACAAACTGGGGGATGAAAGGATGAAGAACAGCCTCACTGAAAGCAATCTAGGGGTTTGAGTATGAGTCAACAGTGTGCCCTGGGAGGCAGAAGGGCCTAGCTATGCACAGCATAGCTAGCTGGTCAAGGAAGATCATTGTCCCACTCTACACAGCACTTGTGCAGCCTCACATCAAGTACTGTGTGCAGTTTTGGGCCCTTCAATACATGAACATCAATACATGAACATCAATACATGAACAGTGTGTCTAGAGGAGGGAGACCAAACAATCTTTGGGGCCTTGTGGACAACTGGTCATTTATCAGCAGCTGCAGTGAAGACCATCAATATTCTGGCTATAAAAGTGTAGATAACAGATCCAGGGAAGAACTTTTTGGTACTTGTGAAACCACAATTAGATTACTTTATACAGACTCATTGATTAGAGACACAGAAGATACCTATCTCAGCTTGAATACCTAAGATATTAGAGAGGAAATAACATGAATTAATTTACTGCAGGTATCCAAGTTGAAGCTACTTTACTTATTGAACAATTAAATGCTTGGAAAGACATTCCAAAGCACAATTCCAGGCATAAATCTTTTTTCAGAATCTGAAATCCTTTTTGGGGTCTCTTAGGCTCCCACTACCTATATGAGAAGACAATTGAGGGATTTTAGCACGGAGCACAGTAGAAATCTCCCTGAGACCTAACTTTCAGGAAAAAGTTAAAAATTAAGTTGTATCCCAATTTAGCAGCTTTCAGGTTATGCAGGAATCTTTGCTTCAGTGTGGAACCTGGGTGAGCTTTAGGAAATTTCACACTCCATCCTACTTGTCTGCAATGAGACAGTTTTTGGCATGCAGCCTTCTGCTGCGGTACTGGTGTCAGATTTCCAATGGAAGGTGTTGCCTCACTTGTGATCACCTGAGTGACTGAAGGTCTTATGTGGTTAAACTGGTGGTATTTAAAACATATATAGACTCCACAGCTTTGATTTAGCCTTTACTATGAGGCTGAGCCATGGAAACAATAGAAGAGATAGCTGGCAATGCTGTCAGCACAAGGAAGTTTTAAGAGGAGATATCACCATGGTGTAAATATTTTATTTCAAGTTACTGCATTATTCCTTTTTATATTAATATTTTAATGCATGTTATTTGAAACAGATTTATTTAAATGTTTTTGTGCATGATGGAATTAACATACCCCAAATCCACTAAACTCCTATGTTTGGGTCCTTCTTGGATAAATTCAAGGTATGTACTTGATCATCGAGTGCCTACTCTGTCTTGTATTTTTTATGGTGATGTGTAGCCAGGTTTTGCGCTTCTTGCAGGTCCAGTGAAGCTCTGTTTCTTCAGCGTCCCTAAACTGGATAGCAAGCGCCAGGAATCAGTGCAAAACTCCCAGCAGATGCCGGTTGTCTCATACAGACACCTGAAAGGAAATTCTGACTCAGAAATGCTGGTCTCATTCTCCTTTGTGCTCAGTCAAATCCCAACCTCAGCAACACTTGTGTGCAATTGCTATTGCTGCGGTGTTACCGGTGCAAAGCCCGGGGAATGGGAGACAGAGAGCTTATGTATCAATAGTGACTCCTAAGTGTGTGTCTAAGTGTGGAGCTGGGAGTATCTTGAGGAGTATCTTTCAAGAACCTAGACCTCTATCGAGTTCAAAATAGACATTCAGAACTAAGGCTGTTTAAATGTCACTTTTTACATTACAGATATCTAATTCAACATTTTTTTCTTTATCTGCAGAGCTATGATCTATAGTTTCGCCTAAATCATATATGAAAAATTATATGATAAGGTAGAGTAGGTACATGTCCGAAGACCTCTCAGCAGAGACACTAAGAGCCCTGAGCTTCTTCAAAATCACCTGCAACTGGTTATATACGAGGCAGATATCTTTTGCTGTGAATCTCCTTAAAAAGCATTTGTTAGACAGATAAAGAGATGGATTATCACCTTAACTGCATCCTTACAACATCCCTGTACCTCACAAGTTTGCATATGCACAATTAACAGAAGAATTCAGTCCATTGCCTTCTGCCAATTTTAATGACGATCCTTGACCTGTAACAATCCTAATAAAACTATCCCACAAATTGTGTAAGGATTTTCCTGAGAACAAATAGTAAAATATTGCTAGACATACTTTATTGTATGTTATAAAATGAGTGAGAAAGAATTTACTAAACCACTGCAGCTCATCACAATCTTATCTGCTTGGAGAGACAGTTGGCACTGCTTTCCTTTAGCAACAGCAACAGCAAGCAATGAGGAGCACAGAGATAAATACTTCATTGGCTGATTTGCTTTATAAATCTGTATTTAACTGAAAATTTTGAAACCTGGATATCTGAAATAAAGGGTCCACATCTACAGGTAAGCCTTCTTTAAGGTGTGACCTGGTTTTTAATTGATACTGAGGACCCACAGCTTCCAAGGCTCTCACCACTGATTTTGGTGCACAGTGCATGTGTTAAACATATCTGAAAATCAGACCACTTATACTTAGAAGCATAAACTTTTGTCCTGAGATAATAAAACCATCCTTCATAGGCAGATAGTATCATTTCCATCACATTGCTAATAGCCTGCAGAGCATGAATAGTGATCTTATAAGTGCCCCACTATAAAGGCAAAGGCATTCCTCCAACTTACTTTCTGCTAAATTGTGCTACAAAACCTCTTCTTTTTTCCTGGACCTAATTCCCAGATAAGTCATATGTGGAAAACATGCTATGATGGGGGGGGGGGGTATTTTGGTTTTTGGAGGTTTTTTAAATGGAAATTAAATGGATCAGCAGCCAAGACAGAAATGTAAAAATGAGCACATTATTTTAAAACATGAAATAAATGTCCAATATCCAGGCAAAGAACTCCAGCGGTCTTGATTTTGGTAAGAATTTTCTGTTCCATTGGTTATTAAGAAATTTATCATCACTTACTAACACTTAAAAACTACAGTTTTCTTACATCTCTGATTTTATTTGCTACCAAATTCCTCCTTCAGCTGACTATATTTCCCACACAGAACTGTGCTGGAGCTTCACTGATCTTGTATTCCCACCGACCAAAGAGACAGCTCATTACCTTTCCAAAACATTGTCTCTGACCTCAAGAAAAAGATGTATGATGTCACTGCTGGTTGTGTTCAGCTGTTTCCCCTTCCTTCTACAGCACTGTCCCCTTCCTTACTCTATAATTAGGAAGGCTATAGCATGTAATCTTAAGGTAGAGAAACCAGTATTTTACTTCTTTTCCTTAGGAGGTTTTTTTAGTGCATTCATTTTCAAAGCTCACATTTTTTCTCTCTTTAAAAGAAGATGACTGGGCAGCATTCTCGTCAAAGCATTTTCCTGACCAACGCTTCTTTTTATAACTTCTAGCGGGCTAATTGTCTCTGTCTCAGAAGGCTTTCAAGGTGTCAGTACTGAAGTTTTTATCTCTCTGCCCATAAGCCTTAGAACTGGTGATCCTAATAAATCATCCTGAATTGTGCTACAGTACTCTCTTGCTGCTATATATAGTTCTTTTGAAACTTCCAGGACATTTTCTAAGTCAAGCTCGTAGCACTGAATTGTTTAATAACCAGTTTGGCTTTTCCTACTGTAACCTTGAAATAAAGAGTCCAAATGATGTTGTAGAATACGCTCCCAATTTAGCTACCTGGCTATTACAAATCCACCAGGGATATCCTACCATGCACAGCACAGTGTGCAGTGCACAAACACATAGTCTTCAATCCACTGGAAAACATTTAACTCTGTTAAGACTCTGCAGATACTCCTTCTTTCATTCAGGAAGATCTGCAATATTCTTGAACTAATTAAAAAACAGAATACCTAAATGATTTCATTCACTGATGTATTTTCTGTTATTTTATTTATTATAACAAAAATTCATCTTGATTAGAATCAATTATGTATGGCATGTATATTTTACTTCCACTTCAAGACTTTCAAAATCATTTCTAGGAATTAATGTTACTTCTGTCTTACTTTCTTCAAATCTTCTTTTTCAGCCCTGTAAATTTACTGTAAATGGATATCTATCAAATTCTGGCTCAACTGCAAAAAACAACAGGTCAAGCCTGCATTTATTGTTTAATGAAGTAACCATTTTTTTGAAGTCTAGAAGGCTTGGACATACTTTTTAATAGGTGGTACACTATTAATCGTGAGGGCATGTGGTCTTCTTTTAATTTAGCTCTTCCTTCATAGCCCTTTATGCCTATGAATATCTTACAAAATGAACCCATGAAACAACCTACAGAAGCAAAAACAAACTTCAGATTAATTCCCATAAATTATTTGAGTCTAATTGCACCATTCTTCTGACACTAAAAACCTTTACTGCTCAACTACTTGCACTAGGATGATACATTGTCCACCATGAAAATCGCCAGTAATATTTAAAGACATGCTGATCATACATAAGTAGGCATTTACACACGTAAATGCAGGTGAACATTCAAACAGCAGAAGATAGAAAAAGCAATTTATGCAATTCAGATAACAGGCCTGAAATTCCTGTCTATGAGTCTAAAATGCATTACCAGAAGAAGGCAGAAAGAGGAAGGAGTGGGACGGTAAGAAAACATTTAAAAGGAGAACACTATTGCTGGCCTATCTCAGGGTGAAACCTTTTATCTGTAAGACAGGCTGTTGCTACCTTCCTGCAAGGATGGGATGGAGGCTGTGTGGCAGCTCTGGACAGCCCCACGGGAGGGTAAGGTGTGGGTCAGTTGCCTGAGTGGAGAAGGACCTGGGGGTCCTGGTAGATGACAGGTTGGCCATGAGCCAGCAGTGTGCCCTGGTGGCTAAGAGAGCCAATGGGATCCTGGGGTGCAGCCGGAGGAGTGTAGCCAGCAAGTCTAAGGAGGTGATCCTCCCCCTCTACTCTGCCATGGTCAGGCCCCAACTGGAGTATTGTGTCCAGTTCTGGGCTCCTTGGTTTAAAAAGGACAGGGATCTCCTGGAGAGAGTCCAAAGAAGGACTACGAAGATGATTAGGGGCCTGGAGCATCTCCCCTATGAGGATAGGCTGAGTAAGTTGGAACTCTTCAGCCTTGAGAAGAGAAGACTAAGGGGTACCTAATTAATGTCTATAATTATCTGAAGCAGGGGATGCAGGGGGAATTGGCCAGCCCCTTTTCAGTGGTCTGTGGGGATAGGACAAGGGGCAATGGCTGTAAGTTGGAGCATAGGAAATTCTGCACCAACATGCGGAAGAACTTTTTCCCAGTGAGGGTGACAGAGCCCTGGCACAGGCTGCCCAGGGAGGTGGTGGAGTCTCCTTCTCTGGAGATATTGAAGACCCGTCAGGACGCCTATCTGAGTGATATGTCCTAGGGAGCCTGCTTTGGCAGTGGGGTTGGACCCGATGATCTCTCGAGGTCCCTTCCAACCCCTACAATTCTATGATTCTATGATTCTATGAAGGCAGCCAAAGAGGGGATCTGTGGCTCCAGGGGCCTCCATGCCCAGCTCCATCCCATGTGGGTGTGTTGGATCACATCAGGCATTCATGTCAGACCTGCATATGATGTCATTACCCAGCAACATGGGAAAAGACAGAGAGGAAAGCCCTAGCAGGCTTTAGCATAAGAAGCTAACTCCAATCTCACAGAGAGAGATGGGCAAGGAGGGGTTGCCTCCAGAACCTTCTGTCACACAGGAACCCATCGGGCATTTCTGAGCAAACCTCTGGATTGTACAAAGCACCTTTTAATTGTCAAGAAAGCCAATAGTTGCTTTTTCATGGTGCAGTGACCCTTTGAAAGAAACAAATTCATCAATTGCCACGTTCCCACATCCCAACTTAGAGGATGAACTGCATGGTGTGAATCAGCACACTCTTGGGCTACAAAATATGAGCATTTTAGTTTGCTTCAATTCCCAGTCTCACATAAACTTTCCATTTTCTCTAACATGCTCTAACATTCACCCACTTTTGGTTTTCCTCCCATCCCTTGAAGTTTGCTGATGTCATATCAGGTGTGATCGGAAGATGTTTGCTCATGACTCAGTGCAACAGGTTGACTCCTCCTTCCCTCATGCCCTTTCCCACAACTGAGTATGTAGGGCCTCTTTAGATAACAGTGAGGCTGACAGTCATGTAAATCATGAATCCTAGTACGTAGGAAAGTTATAGCACTAAATTGGTTTTAACTTGATACTTTTGTGAAAGTATACCTACCTGCAAATAAAACACAAAGAGGTTGAAGACTAGCATTTAATACATTATTAGTATATTCATTTGTGTCAAAAGAAAATAAAAAGGAAAAATCAGATAGCAGCATTAATGCAGGAGAATCATGCTACATTTAATCTTGACCTCCTACTGGTATGAAAAAGAAGCTTACGTGTCTGTGTTAAAACTGAAACCTTCAGCTGCTATACCTCTGTCTCATGGTAATTTTAACAGTTTATATCATCTCCCAAAATTCTCCACATGACAAAGATGACTCTTTTGATGAAGCTGTCTGTTTTTCTACACAAAGAGGGCAAAGTGATTGCAAAAGGCTGCAGTTACATCCAGTAGGTATTGTTGCTCCTTTCAAAACTTGTACAGGGATGCATGAAACATCACATACTGGCAAAACAGGCAAGGAACAAACACTTACCTTGCCACTCTTGAAAATCACTGACCAACAATGAACACAGTGGAGGGCTTTCCTACCACCTGCTTTTAGGCATTCCTTTAGAATTTCCAAGCAAGCTTGGTTTTCATAAGCTCCCTGTGTGCACAATGGTGAGATAAAATATTGCTGTCTTGAAGCTTGCCCAGTTTCACTCCAAATCCCTTGTCAGTGGGAGTAATACCTGCATTGCTGACTGCCACAGGCTCTGCTTTTGTATTTGCCAAGGGGGTCTCTCACTGAGGAAAGCCATGGCAAGACACTACAAGATAGTTGCATGACTGTATCTAACCTCAGAGCACTCAAAATTATATTTATGCTTTAAATCACTTGCTAAAGTAGCCTCTCCCTCCTTCTGAAGGGAGTTTCTAGTTAGGCTGAGGAGAATACCTGCCAAGTTAGATGGAATACCTCAGCCTTAGTACCCAAAGTTAGAAAACATGAACTGTCCCCAAGTTTTAAGAAAGATTTGCACAGACCCTACTCATGAATTATACAGAGAAACTATAAAATTAATTTTAATTAATTTCACAAAATTATTTTTTACTTGTCATTAGTTCTGCTTCTCATGGATGAATGAAAAAAGGAATACACTTTGAAGCAAATTTCTGCCGTTTACTTTAAGAGTATGTTGTCAAGCTAATCATTACACAAGTTCCAGCAATGCTGTCTACACTGCACTGTTCTGATTTCATCAGCTGTTAACTCTATAAAATCAAAAAGGGATAAAGTTCAAGATAACCATTGATAAATGAGTACTACATCATGAAATAAAATAGGCCTATAGCTACTGTTCATTGGAATTTAGAGAATGTAGTGGTCACAAATGCCCATGGTTTACATTTGCAGATATACTATAGGCACTGCTTTTAATAGAAATTCAATTTTAAAGGACTGTATCGGTTTGTACCGTTCACAGTGGTGAGCAGGTAAAAAGCATAAGAGTCTTAATTTAGCCCTACTGCACATCAGGTAGTTACAAACACAGCATCCCAGTGCTCTAACCTGATCAAAAACTGCTGTAAATGAGCTACCTACAAAGAACAGGCCTACCTCATTTGTTGGCTTTCATCGCCACAAGATGTGGAACCTGGCGCACCAGCCCCTGCCATGAAAACTAACATTTTGTTGTGTTCACAGCTGACACCTGTGTCCACCTGGAGCAGAACGAAAGAAGAGGAAACAGGCTCTGGGTTCTTGGGCAATCATCATACTGGGTATTCATATAGTTGCAGGTACATCAAGAGGAACTATGGTGTGTTGTCCCTGGATGGAGACCAGGTGACAACCAAAACTGCTCTATCATTTACCCTCCTCAGCTGCACAATGGAGAGAAAATATAACGAAAGTCTCACAAGTCAAGATAAGAACAGGGAGAGATCACCCATCAACTACCATCATGGTCAGAAACATGTTCAACTTAGAAAAAATTGGTCGAATTTACTACCAAGCACAAAAGAATAAAGAGAAATTAAACCAAATCTTCAAACACATTCCCCCACCCTTCCCTTCTTCCTCGACTTAATTTTACTCCCATTTTCTCTATCTACTCCTTCTCAGCAGCACAGGGGAACAGGAAAGGGGGGTTGCGGTCAGTTCATCACACATTGTCTCTGCTGCTCCTTCTTCCTGTGGGGCGGACTCCTCACATTTCTCTTCTGCTCCAAGGTGGGGTCCCTCCCAAGGGAGACAGTCCTTCACCAAGTTCTCTAAATTGCATCCTTCCACAGGCTGCAGTTCTTCATAAACTTCTCCAGCGTGAGTCAGTCCTTTCCACGGTGTATAGCCCTTCAGAGACAAGACTGCACTAGCTTGGGCCCCCCCTGGGGCCACAAGTCCTGCCAGCAAACCTGCTCTGGCATGAGCTCCTCTCTCCACAGGTGCACAGGTCCTGACAAGAGCTTGCTCCAATGTGGGCTTTCCACAGAGTGACAGCCTCCTGCTCCAGCATGGTTTTCTTCGTGGGCTATAGGTAGATATGTACTCCACCATCAACCTCCGTGGGCTGCAGGGGGGACAGTCTGCCTCACCATGATCTTCTCCATGGGGTGCAAGGGAATCTCTGCTCCAGAGCTTGGAGCACCTCCTCCTTCTCCTCTTCCTTCACTGGCCTGGGTGTCTGCAGAGTTTCTCGTATCATCTCTCTTGTCTCTGGCTGCAAAACCTGCTCCTAGGGGCTTTATTTTCCCTTCTTAGCTGTGTTAACCCAGAGGCACTACCATCATGGTTGATGGGCTCTGCCATGGCAAACAGCAGGACAATCCTTGAGCAGGCTGGTATTGTCTCTGTCAGACATAGGGGAAGTTTCTAGCAGCTTCTTGCAGAAGCCACCCCTTTAGCCTGCCAGCTACCAAAACCTTGCCACACAAACCCAATACGGGAACAAATAAGAAGTCTGTAATATTATATTTCCAAACTAGTAAAAATATGGGATGGTAACTGTTGCATAAGGTTTAAATGAGATGATCTGGAGTTTCTAGGGAAACCATCCTTCTGCCTATTGATTGTAGTCTAACTGAGAAGTTGCTAGGTCCAGAAGCAAACTTCAAAGCTCCTTCAAAGTAAAACCTCAGACTTTGGATTAGATTTGAGACTTTACAGAAATTCATACAGAGTGTCAAAGACGTCTCTGATTTTCTAAATATTCAGAACCCAAGTTTTCATTTGGACTGGAGTAAACAACAACCTGTGAGAAACATCCCTCTTCCTTTAGGGCCTTAATATGTGAGCTTCCTTACTGTGACTTTTCTGACTTTTGCTTTGAACCCAGGTGCTCAGGCAGTAGTTTTAGGTGACAAAACAGACTTCTCTCTATGCTTGAGCTGTGTCTCTCTTTTCATCCCTGTAGTTTTTTGTCACCACAGTAAGAACACCTAACTCACTGATGCCTAGCAGATACTCACCAGTAGACAACACAGAGGTCTGTGACCCCCTACAAATTATAAACGTACTAATCTGCGTATAGTGAATATTAACTTGCCTTGATCATGAATATAAGCACTAATTTAGTGTAACTGGAAACACTATTTAAGTGTTTTGCGATGGCAAAGCCAGACAGCCTGTGCAACCATTCTACTTCAAGTATGCAAGCAAAAAGATCACCACAGGGACAAAGATGAGTGTCACTGTATGGAGGATTAGTATGTGACAAAAAGCTGCTAGATAAAGGACAAGATAAGCACCAGGGACAGCAAGAAGGCAGAACATCCTCCCAAAACCACAAGAAGTATGATTGGCAAGATCAAAACCAAGATAAGCAATATCTAGAGCACAGAAGACCCCTTTTTGATGAGAAGGAGGGGAAAGTACCTGAAAAACATTACATGTAAGCAAGGTGAACTGTAGAATACAAACCCATTTCAGTCCTGGCATCTCTTTTGGGTGAACTGTCAAGCCTGATCACTTCGACCTTGTTGACAAATGACCATCAGTGACTGTAGCCATCCATGGCATCAGCTATTTAATATTGTGTAGCTGCAGCTAACTCAGGATAAGTGTTAAAGACTAGTAGGCTTGTGTACAAAATGGTGATGATTAATATCGTGTAAGACTTAGCCGTTATCAAGAAGTATGCTTTTAATTAATTAATTTACTGAAGTTTAATTTTAATGTTTAAAGCTGGTGTGATTTTTCAGCCTTCTAAACACTCCCATCACAGCGATCCTTAATTCCCTAATGTTCATTTGCAATGCTGTCTTTGCCTTTGGCTTTATCCTGTTCCATGAGGGAGGTCAGCAGTGTTACAATTACACTAAACACAAGCAGATCCAGAGTGAGATTGCTCTCTAGTATGTTAGGTAATACTCACTTTTTCTTCGCTTTAACCACCTCTCTCTCTCACACACATGCTTATTCTCATCCCCCTTTTTTCTCACTTTTGAAAACTATGTTCTTTTTCTCTCACTAAAGTTAAAAATTTCCTCATTTCTCTTTATTTTTTGTGAACGTTTATTCTTCATGAAAGGCTGCAGAGGAGCCACCCATGTGCATGAGTATGTCAGTATCTTTTTTTTCAGCCACAGATCCCATAGAAACCGGTGGGTGGAGTGCAAACCCCAGCTGAGATGTCTTAAACCAGCAGAGATGAATCACACTGTGAAAGTGGTGATTTCTCTTCATTAACTGGAAAGGAAGTCCAGGCATTTAACTTTGAGGTGATTAAAGTTAGCGAAACAAGTGCTGCCCAGAGCTAAGAACTGATGAACATTGCTTCATAATGCTGTCAGGAGTTCAAGGCCCCTGTTTAAGTGCAAGATAATGCAGGAACTGGAGTGAGCTGCATAGGCATATGATGGATCTCTTAATTTTCTCCCCCAGCTTCTTGTTTCCAGGAAATACTGGAGACTTGAGCTTTGGAGTCCTCACATAATTGGTGCTGGAAAATATGAGACACTGAGACTGATAGATTGCATGGCACCGATGATAAACAGTGTGAAATGAAATTATTTCCTCCTGGGTGAAAATACCCTGATACCTTGTGTGCGTCAGAAATTCACCAGGCCACATGATCTTCCTATCATTGCTGCAGAAATGCATCTGGATTTCTTTGAGAATACTCTTCTTTCCTTGCAAAGAGATTTGTCTACTGTAACAAAAGAAGTATGTCTCGTAGCAAAAGGATCTATACTTCCTTGTAGGGCTGTGTATTGCCTCCTCTAATTATATTTTTGTAGCTCTCCATAAACCCACATCTCACCTGACTACAGAAGCTAAGAAGTTTCAGTAAGAATCAATCCTTTTCTTCCTCTGAAGATGCAGAAACATATATCTAGCTCAGAAAAGCAGTGAACAGTACAGTATGTGTACCTGATAAACAGGAAGTAGGTGAACTAATTTCTCTTACTCTCCTTCAGCAACATAATGACATTGCAAATGCAGTATATGCTTTCCACTGAAATGCTAAACCACCTCATATTTCATGAACCTCAACTCTGCATAAAGTATGCTCTATAAAACAAGCTTTTGCTGATACACACATCTAGAAGTGTAATGAAACGAAATTCTACACTGTATGCTCAGTTCTCTCCTCAAGGAAAATGACAAATTTTTATGCAGTAAGGGACAACACTGGAATGGTGCAACATTTATCTACTTAGACTCACAACAGAAAAGCTACACAAATGCTTACCTCAGCAGAAAAGATCGGACCAGAAGCAAATAACTTTTGGGACCAAGCAAAAGCACCTAGAGCAGTAAGTATTGCTGTAATGTGCAAATTTTGAAAACCAAGAAGTCAGAGGTAGTGGAATTCATCCTCATATGATTTTTCCAATGTCTATCAACTGCATCTAAGATAGTAATCCCAGCTAAGTTAAAAGCTGTATCTTCAGATCTCATTGAATAGAATCACAGACTTGTTTGGGTTGGAAGGGACCTTAAAGATCATCTAGCTCCAACCCCACAGCCACGGGCAGGGACATCCTCCACTAGACCAGGTTCCCCAAAGCCCCATCCAAGCTGGCCTTCAACGTTTCCATATGGTTTGTCCAATCTATGCTTACCATATTATTTAGGATGGGAGATGCTTGTTCCTTCCTTGTTTAGCCTGGAGATGCTGGTTCCTCCCTGTTGCCTATAAAGAAAGTAGACCTGAGGAACCCATCCATAGGTGTCTCCATGGTGCACATGGATCCCCTCATTAAGCTGAATTTAATTGCCTAGCATGTTTTTATTTGTCATTCTTGCCTTACAGGCACTGGTCTTGAAGCTATGCAAAGCACTGAGACAACAGCAATTTGAAAAGACTTTTCATCTTGCGTCACTGGTGACGGTTTGCCAGGGACACAACCTGTCAGTGCAGGGTGGTTTGCAGGATCACAAATCTCATTGTTACATATATTGCTCTCCAAGGACAGTGGAGGACCCAGAGCTCAGTGATGCTTACCATATGTTCATTTAAAGCAAAGTTCAGAATAACAGTAGAACCATCCTGTCCTCTTTGGTATTACCACAGTGCTAAAATTAGCACTGAGTTTCATCTTCTTAACAAACATGTAAATATTTATGCACACTTCATCAGCATTTTTATCCCATCTGAAATTTTCTCTAAATGGCTTTTAGGTCACTTTTAAATACAATGTCACATTTCAAGGGCTGTCTCATATTAGAAACACATTAGCAAACAATCTGAGTTCTGTGTCTGTTCCACTCAGTGCTAGGTGAGAACTGTCCTATTAATACACATTACATGAAGCCCAATTTGACTTTTAATTTGCTTAGTTCCTCAACAGGTAGGAGAAGAGTAATTTGGAAGAACCTGCTAATTGATGCATTTTATGCTCACCAACAAAAACAAGAGTGCATATGAATAAGAGACTTTCAATTTCTAGAATTAGTGCCAACACCTGCTCTGAGATCTGGTTTGTAGACCTGAAGCTCATGATTTATGCCCATCCTAGGTACTAGATACTTGTAGAACTTACAAGGTACTACTTACTTGTACTACTACCACAACCTAGACACTACTTACTACAGGTAAGAACTGCAAAAATCAGGGGAGGAAATGACTGAGAATATTGGATCAGAGGAAGATAAGTGGCATTTTGAAGAGCAGGAATTGCTCTGAGAGGACTCTGGGAAGGGCGTTACTAAGTCTGAAGAACAGCTGTGGGGGACGTTTTGTCTGGGAATGCTGTCTGCCTTTTGCAGAAGGTACTCGACCAGGTTATTGTCTACAGAGATTGTCTTTAGGGGGCTTGGCATCAAAGTAAAGCCTGTGACAAGAAAGTATGGTCTGCTGGGATGAAATTTCCGACACAAAAGAAAGAAGTGAAACAGAGGAAAGAATTCCTCAGCAGTCATTATCTCTTCCCTTTTACACACTCCGGGTGGCCTTTTCCTCTGTTCATCTTTAACTTTTTTTTTTTAACTTTTTTTTTTTAACTTTTTTTTTACTTTTTTTTTCCCTTTCCTTTTTACTTTTTTTTTACTTTTTTTTTTTGTTGTTAGATGAAGAGACTATGAACTGAAGCTTCTGGCTGCATTTTGCTAGCATTACAGTGTTTAAAGTCCCAAGAGGGAACAGAGTGCCAAAAGTTAATTTATGTAGGTTCATTGGCCCAAAGTTTCTTCCCCTCTTGCATGCACTGGACCGACCTTTCCCAGAAGCTGGCTTGACTTGTGCCTACCCTGTTGTCACTACCTCCTTGATTTTCTAGTTTTTCATGCTGCACCTGTATTTTTCACCACATTTCTTGTTCCAGCAGCAGACTCGATCCCTGCATTAAATTCACAGGCAGTATCTTAGCACTCAGCAGGGTAAAGCTTGAATATCAGGTTGTCAGGTAAAGTCAATAAATGCTTGTGGTTCAGCAGCAAAGGCCAGCAGTGTAGGCAGAACCTGAGTGGGCAATGTCTGCCCGTAACAGCCTTCATCTTCGGAGCACATCAGGCCAGGGCAAGGCTCGGCCCCCAAAACACTGCAGTCATCAGGATGCTGCTTACTAAAGCACAGTTTCCCTTCCCAGGCCACCGGGGCAAAGAAGCATTAGTTTGCATATGCCTCTCAATCATTGTGCAATCAAGATATAACCGTGCCACACATTCAGGCTGGCCAATAACATCAAAGTTACAGGCAATTATGTCTTAAGGACAAAAGCATGATCAAAGTGCTGAAATAAAATTATGTTTATGTCATGAGTCACCACAGAACAGCTGATTCCATACAGCTCCAGCTAAAGGATGGCTTCAGGACCCAAGTTGGCAAGTTGGCACCAGCTCAAGGTTGCCTTGAAAGTTATCTTTTCAGGGCTAATTTAACCCGGCCACGTCCTTGAAGACAAGGGGGTTAAAGTGTCAAAAGCCAGGGAACTTAAAAGGTGGCATTCCAGGCCTACTGCAAGTAAAGAACTTTTTATAAAGATTTTCAAAGGGATTTTCTGGGATTCCACACTGAAAGTTTCCAAAGTTAAATGGAAAGGAAAAAGACAAAAAAAGAGGCACAACAACTTCAATGACAAAAAGAAAGTATTTTGAAAAATGAGGACACTGTGTGTAGGAATGTTTTTCTCTTCACACTCATTTTTCTCTTTCATACCAAACTTTTACACGTTAATTAATTTATGTCTAAAATTCTATAGTAAATATTGTATAACATTATTTTCTCTGCTTACTGTTAAGTACCTGTCCCTCTTCTACTTGCAGAATACACATTAATAGCTACAAATACTTTGTAAATATAATTGTAATATAGACATTTAAATGTCTGACTACTCTTTAGCCATGACAACAGGCAAATATCCATTTCAACTTTCCATTAAACTGTGTTTTAATGGAATCCATAAATTTGTATATAAGTGTCTATGTATCTATATTAAATTTTATGTTATTTATATGTGTTAATAATAAATGCATTGTAAAAATCATTCAAAATACAGTTTCATAAGTAATGGTTAGGTGTTTCTTGGTGATAAAATATCAACTGCATCAGAATTAATAAGGAAATTTTTAATATACAGTAATAAACACATGTGTACATCAAAGTTAGAAGCTGATAGACTAGAAATAATTGAACATCTAAAATTAAAATGCCAAAGCTGGATCAGCTAAATAATGAGAAACTGATTGACTCAATTACCTCAGAGGAAATGAGTTCAGCAGTATAGAAATAAGCAACTAGGTCAATGGGTATCAAATAGAATATTTTATAGATTTTTTAAGACAGCAATCTTTCAGATGAGGACCATATCATGGAGTAACATATGGCCAATGAGATGAACACCTACAGCTGTAATTCGTAAGATGAGTAAGCTAGAACCTCATTCAAAGTGACAACTTTTGTCCTGTTTAATTAATTAATTATGCATCAAAATCCTATCAGGTAGCTTAAAACAGGTCACACATAAACTAATTCATAGAGATCAGGTTGATTTCCTTCACGGCCAATTTATGTCTGATAATTTGTGTAAATTACCTCATTTAATACGGCAAGTAAATAAATTAAACATCCACTCTGCAGCAATCCCTGTCGATACACAGAAAGCCTTTAAAAGGCAATTTACTCGCGTTCCCATGTGAATTTAATTCCTAAGGTCTCTTACTACATTGTTACTATATTTTAATGCCACAGGGCCTGCTTTTTCTAACATTTGCCAATGGATACAGCAAAGGTGGGGGAAGAGCATTTGGCCCTCCTTCTTTAGACTTTTATCTTGTAGCTAGGTAGGATCAGGCTGGAGGAAGAAGTCCTCCTCTCCTAGACTCGTCCTTTATTCCCTGTGTAGCTAACGGAGAGAAGTGGGTGCTTCTCAAAGCCTCTGCAGTCCTGACTGCTTAGGCTGAGATGTCTCAGGTTACCCCTGCCTTTTGTGTGTGGAGTTTGAAAGCTCTGCCACCACTGCTGCTCATTATTTCACACACAGACACATTCCTGGGGATGGAGCCGTGCTATGCGCCAATCCTTGTCAAAACAAGCCAGCAAAACAATACCCCTGAAAAATGTGCTGTCATCCTGACATTTGCTCCCCAGTGAGGGGGTAAAAAAAAAAAAACCCAAAACCTAAAGAAAAAAGAAAAAAAAAAAAAAAGAAAGGGAATGAAAACAAGCTACTAGCCTCACAAGCCTACTGATGGAAGTGGCACGTCTTGTAGCCAGCAGCGCAACATTAACAGCACCCAGGTTCGGTCCCCTATGTAAGGGATGGCTCTGCTCCAGGAGAGCTTCCTAGTGACCAAGCAGTGGCCTGTTCTTGATGTTGCAATTCCTCTCATTGATGCCTCTCTGCTTTGTGTAATATTCTAAAATACTCAAAGCAGAATGAGAATGACTCAATAAAAGGTTAATTATAGCCCAAACCTCCTGTCCAAGCCAGGTCTTTCTTGGCTTAATTGTACAAAGGTAGCAGCTTCAGCAGAAGAGGCTGAGGCAACATTGTCAGAGGACCCTTGTGTTTACGCCATATCTCTGGGAAGGAAGAGACAATCTTTAGGCAGGGGAAGAAGGTGGACCTTTGTCTGCAGCATCCTGAGTGAGGCAGAGGTGCAGCCCCAGCCCAGGGGGAAGAGCCTTGCCACCAGCAAGCTGACACCTACTCCGAGGCAACAGTGAATGAAAACAAACAAGCACCAGGGAGAAGCAGTGCATCATGTACCACAGCTTCAGCCTACCAGCCACCCCACCTTCACCAAGGACTAACCAGCTTCTAAGCAGGATTTGAAGAATAAAGAGAAAAAGGCTCTGAGTGGCTTCCAGCAGACAAGCCGCAGGGGTATGGGGAAGAAGCAGCAGCAGCACATGTGTCCTTCTCTGTCAGTGTGATCTGTCCCCTTTTGCTTCTGTTGGTATGAGAACTTCACCCAGCGGACAAACATGGGAACAACCATTTCAAAAAAAGATCAAAGTAAACTCCTCTGACTTTTTCTTGCAGCTCACTGTCACTTTTATGCAGCTCAGCCTTTTGACAAAACTGAGACAAATATCATGAATTATTTTCAGCCACCTTGAAACTGTAGGAGGTTTTTTGTAAATACGTTATTCAGAGAAAAACACTTTGCCTGGGTCTAATCAGAAACTAATTAGAATCAGCATATGCTTTTCTGCACAGTTACCATGTCATCTGGAACAGCTAGATATACAAACCCAGACCTAATCAAACTGAGATGCTCAGCACTGGGAGCATTATCATCTGAAGAGTCTTCTGCTGTCGACAGAAAAAGAAATAGCAGCATGATTCAACTTACCTAGTATCTTGAACCATCCTCTAAAAGTGATTATTGCTCCTCCTTGATTATAGAAGGGGCCTGAGAGTGTGATTTAGTTGCCTGAGCACTGGTAGCCAGGACTATTTTGGATGCCCCAGAGTACCCACCTGGCTTGCATCTGCCTCCTTTGGAAGAGCACAAATCTCTAATAAGTCCCATGGTGTATCTGCCAGACACAGACAGGTGTCTCAGGTACCTTGGAGAATGACACCCAGGAGTAGCACTGTAACCACTTCTGTGTGCTTGGGATAGGGCCTGAGGTCATAAAAGGTGAGCCTGGGGCCGTTGGGACACTGCTGTAGCCACAAGTGAGAGGTAGCCAGGCCAGCAAAAGCTGACACCACAGTTAGGCTGAGAGAGAGCCAAGGAGGCAGGAAGGTATCGCAGACCAAGTCACAAGTGTGGAAATCCATTTGTCCTTGGTGAGGCACTACTGTGTCACGAAGGGATTCCCCAGACACTATCCTTATAAAGCTTACATGTCAAACTTGTTGCCTGAACCAATTCACATATACAGAGTCCTGAAGACATCACACACATACATACACAAAACCCACTTCCCTGCAAGGCTTTTTATACTACATCTATTGACATAATCACAGATATACAAATTACACTAAATGGGAGCATTATATAGAGACAAACAACCAAAGCAAAAGTCAGAATTTGCAAAACTGAAATCATTGGTCACCACAGAATTCTTCTCTCAAATTTTCTTGCCCATTTGATGAACTTCCCACTTGTCCTTTTGGTGTTTTCCTTTGGATAAAGTTGCATGTTTCCCTATATCATAAAGTAAGATCTTCAATTTTACCATTAATCACAGAACTAAGACACTCATATGAAACAATTCATTTTATGGCAACACACTAAACTTTTAAAAGGAGATATGAGAGGTTTTTCATCTTGTGAGGATCAATGGAGTCATATAAACAAGAACAATTTCAGTCTATTTTTCAAACCATCTGAAGTCCCATGTATTGAAGAAAAAACATTCAGCAAATATAGTTCCATTCCAAGTAGTAATATATAACTCCATAGGACTGCAATGGTATTTGTAACACCGGCCACCAAAGTTTATCACCAAGCAAAATGCAACAGACTCCCATCCTAATTACAGGTTTTCACTTAAACAAATGTGTAAAATAGTATAGGTTATTTGCATGATTGAAAACTGTTCATGTGATTTACACTCGGTAGATAAAGATGCACAGTCGAACATGTCTAACCACAGAAAGATTTCTAAGCATGCAGTGAACAGCCCCATACTGCAGCAACACAGTCCAGCTTAAGGAGTCTCTGTCAGGTTCCTGAGCTGGAAACCGAGGCTGCTCATGCAAAGAAGAAGCATCTGAACCCTTTCCCTGGACTCTCTACACTAATTCTTAAATTACACTCCTATAATAGATACCTAAATTAGATCCTGGGATAACTCCTACTGTGTGAGATTCTGAGGCAGGGTGAGAGGTGGGTAGCGTGTTAATTCTGAAAGACCTGCTGGAAATGGCTGGACGAACAGGAATTACAATACATGGGGAGCATGTAATTTATGAATACCAGATTATAAAAACCCAAGGTGACAACATCCTTTCAAACCCTTTTTTAAGACCAAGCAAGACTGACTAGGAATGAAGAAGACAGACTGGGAAGATTTTCTTTGATTTGATTTATGTAAGTATGCTACTTCCCTGGTCTCCCAACTCAGGAACAACAAAACCCCACCCAAGTATTATGATTAAAACAACTTCATTAATCACAAAATGCTCCAGCATGTTCTATTTCTTAGGGCCACGATGCAGCTGATGAAGGTGAATGTGCTTTGTTCATAAGGTGTGCAGAAGACTGATTCTGTGTGATTTTCACGGTTTAACTCAAGCTGGCAGCTAAGCATCACCCAGCTGCTCATTCATTCCCCCCAGGGTGGGATGGGAGAGAGACTCAAAGAGCAAAACAAAACTCGTGGGTTGAGATAAAGACAGCTTAATAGGTAAAGTAAAAGTCATGCACACAAGCAAAGCAAGACAAAGAATTAATTCCCATGGGCAGGGAGGTATTTGGCCATCTCCAGAAAAGCAGGGCTCCATCACATGTAACCATTATTTGAGAAGACAAATGCCATCGCTCCAAATGCCCCCCTTCCTTCTTCTTTTACAGCCCCATATATGCTGAGCATGGTGTCATATGGTTACCTTGGGCAACCTGATCTAGTGAAGGGTGACCCTGCCTATTGCAGGGGGGGTTGGAACAAGATGGTCCTTGAGGTCCCTTCCAACCCAAACCATTCTGTGAATATCCCTTTGGCAAGTTGGAGTCAGCTGTCCCAGCTGTGTCACCTCCCAGCTCCTTGTACACTCCCAGCCTACACACTGGTGGGGTGGTGTGAGAAGGAGAAAAAGCCTTGGCTCTCCACCCCTTGTCCCTTTGGACCAAACCATCAGGTTTAACATTGTAATGAGCTCCTCCCCTCACCCTTGCTCCAGCTTGGACTTCACACGCTGTAGTCCCTTAGAGGTGTAACTAACTGTGCCAAGCGGAGCCTTATCTATGAGTCACAGTCTCTCCAGGGGTATACCTGCTGTGACATAGACTTATTCACAGCCACAATCACTTTGAGGTACACCTACTGGAGTGTGGCCTCCATGGACCACAATGCCTTCAGAGATGCCTGCTTCAGCATGGCCTTACCCACAGACACAGTCACTTCAATCCCTTCAGAAATATATCTGTTC
Source organism: Laterallus jamaicensis coturniculus (assembly GCA_022605575.1). Classification (NCBI taxonomy): domain Eukaryota; kingdom Metazoa; phylum Chordata; class Aves; order Gruiformes; family Rallidae; genus Laterallus; species Laterallus jamaicensis. The sequence continues at coordinate 2,591,210 of JAKCOX010000062.1, forward strand.
TTTTGTAGGCTCTTCCATGGCCACTCACTTCAAGGTGGTCCAGGGGGACATCATGCAGAGCCACTGGTGCTTCAAGGTATACATCCAAGCATGGATTTATCCTTGAGTCACAATCCCTTCAGAGCACAGACATAAACCAAGGTCAGAGATGCTTTGAGATACACCTGCTCTTATATATATACCTGATCTTCTTCACAGCCACATAAGTTTTGGGGTGTCCCGCTTCCACATGAACTCATCCACAGATCACGGTCCCTTCAACTCGAGTTCACACAGGAGTTCCAGCTTGTCAAGCACAGCAGCACAGAAACTGCAGTGCTTCCCTGGCCATCTGCCAGCCCGTGGACATTGCCATTGCTGCTATCAAAGTGTTCCCAGGCACAGCACACATAATAAGTACTACAGCACCACAACAAGCAGAGAAAGCAAGAAGCAGCCAGAACAAGGGCTAGGCTCTCACGTACAGTAATGCAAGCAATCCCCATGACAAGCACAGAAGCCTGCTAATAGCTAATAAATTTGATCTAGCACACACCAATCAAAACTTTCATTATCTTGAACTCTTTGAAGCCCAGGTTGGACACCAAAAAAGAACTGCTGTGGTTTAACCCCAGATGGTAGCTCAAACCCACGCAGCCATTTGCTCACTCCCTTGCAGTGGGATGGGGGAGAGAATTGGAAGGGTGAAAGTGAAAAAATTTGTTCATCGAGGCAAAGACAGTTTAATAGATAAAGCAAAAGCAGTGCATGCAAGCAAAGCAGGATAAGGAATTAATTCCCCACGTCCCATGGGCAGGTAGGTGTTCAGCCATCTCCAGGAAAACAGAGCTCGATCATGCCCAGCAGTTACTTGGGAAGACAAACGCCATCAATCTGAATGTCCCTCCCTACCTTCTTCTTCCAGTTTTATATGCTGACTATGAGGTCATATGTTATGGAATATCCCATTGGTCAGTTGGTGTCAGCTGTCCTGGCTGTGTCCCCTCCCAATTCCTTGTGAACCCCCAGCCTACTCAATGGTAGGGTGGTGTGAGGAGCAGAAAAGTCCTTGGCTCTGTGTAAAGTGCTGCTCAGCAATAGCTAAAACATCCCTGTGTTATCAACACTGCTCGCATCACAAATCCAAACCATGTGAAGAAATTTAATTCTGTCTCAGTCAAAACCAGCACAAAGATATTGAGTGATATTGAGCAAACAGAGGGAAGATCATCTGTGCATGCTATTGACAAGGTGCAATCTATGGAGTCAGTCAAAGAGCAATGGGTTTGTAGAGGTCCAATTGTTTCAAGCTTCAGCATGTGAAAAGAGAAATAGCTGCAGCACACATTTGGTATTAAACAACAGAGACATTACTGGTAGAACTAAGAAAAAGTGTCAACCATGATAAAGATGAGGGACAGAGCTACTGTTGAGAAGTCTCAGAAAAACCTGCACTGTTAGAGGTAAAAAGGGGGATGTGATATAAATTCTTGAAGGTGTCAGACTATATCATCTGAAAAAAAAATGCTTTTGCACCCATAGATCATTCAAACACATTAGAAAGAAGCCTAGCTCTCCACCCCAAGGCCTTGACTGGCCACCAAGCAGCACCATGGGCAACTGGATTAGGTTAACTGCAGAGGCTAAGATAAAGTATGAGTGAATGCAGAAGTATCTGCTTGCAATGAAGTTTCAGCTAATGAAAACACTGATGTGCTTCCCCACGCCTAAATAAGACAAATTAAATATTAGATATCAACCTGCTATATGTATATTTAAAATAAAACTGCATAACAGACCTTTTCAGCTCGAGCATTTGTGTGCCATGACATGAGATGGCTTGAGTAGATTTAGCTCTGTCTTTATTCTAAAACCCGTCCTTTAACCAAACAACAACAACAACAGAGAAAAAAAAAGGGGAAAGAAAGCAAGGTCAATCCAAAACTCGAAAGAGCACAACAAAAAATCCTTTGAACAGACCTTGAAGCTAAATGATATGTCAGAGAGACTTGCTTGTGAGATATGCCGTGCATGCGCTTGATGGTAATAATAATGCCTCTATCAACATGGAAACGATGGGTTTAAACTTAATCTCTGATAAACTCTCCCTTCATCCAGCCCAAGGATTTATAGCCTAGACTGCTAAAGGTATTTCAGACTCCAGCTCAGGACCAAACTCTGCATCTATTTGTCCCATTTCTGTAGGGATTGGAAGACAGTGTGTTTTAAATGCAAATACTTAAAGTCTAAATATTAAAAGGAGAGTAGTAGAGCCGAAGGATCTGAGGAGGTCCTGGAGAGTCACACATGAGTATAAACCCTGTACAGCTGTCTGTCCTGAGAGTTGGCGCAGGACTCAGCTGCACTCCATACTCATAGACCACTAGCTGAGGCAACAAAAGTGGGGTTGGCAGTATCCACCTGCCTGCAGCAAGATGGGGGAAAATGTAAGTAGTAAGTATATCAGTCATGGAAGGATCAAACTCATGCAGTGGCCATTAACACCTCAATACACGCTTTGCACAGAAATGCACAGATACCTGGAGCTTTTTCTAACATCCAGGAAAAGAAATAGCAGTGCCTTTCTGGTCTGCTACTTTTGACTAGCAAGTCATAAGGAGAAAAGTTAGCATATAACAAAGAGCAAAATTCATTTTCTGATGGAAAGAGCAGAGTGTACAAAGGACCACTCAGCTTTTGGTGTTGATTTGCCAGTAGTAACATTCAGATTACAATATACAGCTTTATAATACAATAAACTTAATTTCTTGCTAAATAATAGACTAGTGTCAGTTAAACAGTGAGTGTTCAATAGCAGGAGAGGAGAGCAGTTCAGAGCTGTAAGAAAAAAATGTGTTTCGGTGCAGTTTAAGCACCAGGGATGGCTTTCACCCTTCAGATCTTATAAGCAGGATCTTCTTTCAGTACATTCATGCCCACTAGCAAGCAATTGGACCATGTTCTTGGGGGAGGGGGGGAGCGGGGAGGGGGAAAGGGTTTCTAATGAGAATTTTGCTCTCCATGACATTTAATTTGCTTTGCTTCAAAAAAGCAGGTGTCATGTCACCATCCACCTGACCTGGTGTGGGACAGTCCTAGGGCACCAAGGAAGAATTTGGACCCCGCAGCTGAGGGCAGCAGACCCTGAACTTCGCACATCAGCTGCCCAGAGTCAATCAGTAATGAGGCAAGGCAAGAAGGATCAGTGCCCTTGTTTTGTATCACTGCCTGGCAGTCTGAGTACTTGCCCAGGATGGGTATTTTATCACCAAGCCAAAGGCTTCAGAGTCATATATGGGTATTTTATCTCCAAGCCAAAGGCTTCAGAGTCATATCTTCCCTGTTCTTCTAATTATGTGTGGAAAAAAATGAGCATTATCCCACTTTAAAGCTTATGAAGAGAATGTTCCCTGAAGTAGAGATAGCAGGAGTAATGCCACATCCCTTAAAAAAAGCCTCACAAAGTATAAAATATAAATCTATATAAATATTTTTTTAAAATCTTATGGAGCAGTTATGGACAGGTCAACAGACATAACAAATCTCAATAAAGCAAAGAAACTTCCACTGTTCCTCTCAAATTTGTCATTACACAATATCTGTGGATATATGTGTAAAATTTTCAATACGCCTTTTTAAGTTAAGGCAGAATCCCTGCTGCAGCCAGTGCTGCATCTCAGTAATAGTTACTGTTAAGCTAAGATGGTGAAAGCATCCCATCCCCCTCTCCTTATGACCATAAAAACCCCACACCTAGACAAGACAGTCATTTCCACCAAGAGCTCACCATCAAGGTAGGAGAGGAAGGCAGGAAACAGGTGGGACCAAGAAACACAACAAAAGGAAGAGGCCCTCTTTGACAAGTTTAATGTCCTGCAACCAGAGCCTTAGAAAGACAATTTTTGTTCCAAAACACCATCTTCCCAGATGCTTTGCTGCCTTTCTTCCTCCCTGGGAGAAGGGAAACCTTCTTCCCTATCTGCCTGTGCTTCCTGGCGACCAGGTTTTTCCATGTGACCAAGTTTTTCCACACTCTAGCTGTGCATGTGTTTGCAGTGTATTTTCAAAAGAGGTGTGGCACAAAGGATCACCTTTTAAAAGGTAATCTTCACAGAAGAAACAGGGAACATGAGAGAAAAAAAAATTGTTTAGTGTCATGTCTTCCACAAAATAATACATTTTCAATTAGATTAGAAAGAATACCAGCAACATCTCCACTCAAACCAGTTCTTTTTTGGGGGGATTGTAACTCTCTAAGGTTTTTTTTATTCTTCTTTCTTTTTTTCTTTTTTCCAGGAGGCAGAGCCAAGCCAAAATTTAATAGAGCAGAGTTTAGTTTTGTTTCAAGTGCATAGTCCTAGCAGGATCCCATAACAAGCATGCCTCATTCCAGTTCCCGTTATGGAAATACCCTTGACGCTCACCACAGCAGCACATTAAAAAACAAACGAGGCAAGAGTGCTGTTTCTACATTACAAAGCATCAAGGGATTCCTTACAGCAAGGCTTTATGTTTGAAAGTGTTTATAAGGGTTCCTCATTTTTCCCCTCTTTATTAAAAAAATGCATACATTGCATACCTTTATGCATATGTTGGGACTGCTAAGGAGAGTAAAATTAAGCATTCACACAGCCACAAAAGCAAGACCTCAGACTGTGAAGTCCTTGGACACATGTTCCTGATACCCCTGGTAAGACTAAGCCCACGTTTTCCAATGTCAACCCGCAGCAAAACAAGAACATATAGTAGGAATAAATGGAAAAGACCAGAGGATGGATTAATAGCTCTGTTCAACTTTAAAGTCCAGATCCAGGAGTGAAAATGAAGTGCAGTTAAACGCCGAGTATCATGGAAGTCACGAAACATAATTCTTTCCCAGCACTCTTCAAAAGTGAGCTTAAAGCTGAAGTGGGGAATTAACTTCAGACTGGAGGTCTGTATTTAGACCTAGCAAGAAATCACTGAAAAGAAAGAATGGCAACCCTGAGACACAAATGAAATGAGCTGCCAAGCAGATTTTTCACAGTCATGATAATTATTTTTGAAATCTCACAGCTTGCTTTTCTCCAAGTAGAAAGCAATTCTCCTCACTATTCTCTTTCATGACAACTTGGGCATCAGCTCTCTCAAAACTGATTTTCACTTGCAGTGGTATTGTTAATTATTATAATGAGATATGCAAGAATCTAAGGCTTAAAAAAAAACCTGGATACGGTGCCTCATTGTCTATTTAATTAGAACACAATAAAGTGTAGAATTTATCCTTTTTTATGTTTTGCAGGCAATTTTCACACATGTGGTAAGTCTGTTAGAAATTTCATGCATAGTTAGGTTTAAAGCTTCCCTGATGTTTGTCGGATACAGATGAAGCAGTGATTTTGTGTTGTAGATATAATTAGGTGGCATACCGCCATGGGTTTCCCTTTCCTCCCTTATTTTCACAACTTGGATGTCAAAGCAAATTGTTGATCAGCTGTAAGATGTGAGGTGGCCAGTTATAGGGAAAACAAAAAAAATAGGCTACATTTTCATTAGATTTTCATTGAAATTTGCAAGTTTCTGAAACATATTCTCATCTAGATGGACTGCATACCCTTCGCTGCTCCTGTTGCTCTCTTATCCTAAGGCAGCTTGTCACTGAAATGTTCTCACCTGGAAAATAATTGCTTGTTTCAATGAGGATCTTGGTGACTGTGTGTCCTCCTCACAAGAACTATCGCCCCAGCTGGTCTTTTTTTGATTCTCCTGACAGCAGAAAAGCTGGGAATTGAGAGGAGGAGAAATATGTCTGCTCGGTGTTTTGAGAGCTGGCCCACTGCCACACTAAAAGAAGCACTAAGGTCTGCAGGGGCAGGAGCTTCCAGCACTCCTGGGTACAAGAGAAGGATATCAGTGAGGAGAGAAGACCATGAGACCCCCACCACCCCAAGAAGCTGCCGGCAGGCTGCATGCCCAAAAGCCAAGCGGGCAAAGCTTTTGAGCACCAATGGGCACGTTGTGATGGCAAATGCTCTCGCAACCAGGTCTCACATAGACCTGGTTGGAGAAATTAAATCTCTCCTCTCTCCATGATGCTTTTCTAAATCAAGGGCAGGAGGAAGTGGTACAATACTTGGGGAAACGTTCTGCTGTTGTTTCCAACCATGTCTGCTCTCTGGGCCTCAGATGCGACAAGGGGTGGGCTTGTCTGAACTTTCTGTGTCAGTTCTCTTCACCACCAATGGCAAAGTACACAGCTCATCTCATCCTTAGGTAGACATTTAAAGGAGAGCAGGTGAACCGTATTTTCAAGCATCTATTTTAAGGCACTCAGAAAATCTGCTATCTAGCAGAAAATGTAGACGATGACAACCTAAGTGTCTGAAACTGCACAAGATAAATCCCAGTCCGGAGTTCGAAGATAGTGATCTAACCCTTTCCTGCACACACTGTGCAAATGTTTTGCTAAATTTACCTTCCTTGGTACCTCCCATAATGGCAGACATAAAATGGAAGTGAAAAATAATTTACCTTTCCTTTCATTTTAAAACCCTTTGCTGTGCTGTTTAAAGCTTTGGTTCTTTCATGCAGAAGCTAAATTTCCCCAGGTGGCATAGCCAGCATATTTCTTTAAAATCCCCCGTCAACAGGGGAATTTTGTGGTTCTTCTTATATCAAAACATTAAAATCTAAATGCTTCCTAATAGCAAAATTGCATTGTATATTATATAATTATTTCTTTATTAAGGGAATTGCACCTATAATGATAAATAGTAATAATAATAATAATTCCCTTAGTAATATATTCATTTGTGATTCCCAGCTCAGAGTAGAATTTATTTAACAATTCTGGTCACACCTCGACTGCTTGAACAGTTACAGTATTGACAATCTGAAGATTTCAGCAGTGCTAATTCAAGCCCTCACAGCCTCAGGACCTGTCTAAAAAGCAAAAATGGTGGCTTTTCTTGTTTTCTGCTTTTAAGCATATTGACTCAGGCGTGAATTCTTCCAAATCATACTGGGCCAAATTTATGCCTACCTGCCCCTCTTCTTTGCAGTACCCATTGCTCTGCTATGACTGAACTGACCAAATATCGTGCCCATTCCGCAAGGTGAAGGGCAGCGGCGAATAAATCCTCAGAGAAAAGCCTTATCACGAAGTTCTGTGATGTTTAAGCTGTTCAGTATGACAATGCCACCTCCCTGAGCCTCTGAGCTGTTATCTCCTGCTCTGAACATGAACAGACTAATGATCTTCCTCCTTACCTATTTCTTCATACCTCTGCAGCCTGCCAGTGAATCGGGTAACGTTTCTAACGTTACAGCCTTCTTGCTTTCAGTCTCCTGCCGAACAGCATGTCAGTAGGTGGCAGCCCATGGCTCATTAAGGCAGTTCTGCAGTGCTAAATTCATAGCAGAGTCTGGATTTACAGCTTTTTCAGTGGACGATTTATTATTTTAATGCCTTTTTCCACCATCTGTTATACTGGGAATGATGGAGGCTAGCAGTAATGTGTCTAAATCCAAATTTTACTGCAAATTGCCCAACTTTATGTTCTCTAAACTGTGGCCCACAGTCAGACAATATTATTCACTGTGTACAATGTGTGGTGAAAGATGGGCTGGATATGTATGATCTTGTCTTACTGTAATATCTACTATGGGTGAGAATAGCAGTCTGGGATGCAATTTTTTAACAAAACATGGAGAGATCACTTTTTATTGTTTGCTTTTGAGAAGGAATAAAATTAAAAGATTACATTCTTTTAGGACCTTTTAATTTCAAGAGAGGACCTTTCCAAAACTGTGCATGTTGCAAACAAAATCCCAACAGCTAGAAGTAAGCCCTGCTAATTGCCCACCCTTGGTGACTTAAGGACCCACAGCACCATGAGCAGCCAGAGGAAAAGCCTCCGATGCCTGTTCAGGATAAGTAAAGCAGGGAAGTGAGCTTCTACCAAAGCAATGGCACACATGGCATATGCACATGAATGACTGCATGTACGTGTCCATCTGCACCCCCTTCTGTGTCGTCACACCCACCACCACATGGCCAGATCTTGTCAAGCTGAGAGGGGGGAATGATGTGTCTTCACCGGTGGCTAACTCAGACCTGACAAACTGTTAATTTGAGGGTGGGTTGTTTGGTGGGGTTTTTAATCTATAATGTTAAAAATAGGAATGTGCAAGTTGCCACAGAGGATGGACATCTCTTCGAGCTCCTGGCAGAAACAAGTTCCAGCAGAGCAAGGTCCAAAGGCAACAGAGAATTTGCTGGCCGTGAAAAAGCACAGACCCTCGTGACAGTCCCAGCAGGCAGGAAGAAGGAGGAGAACAGGAAGGTTGCCAGTCTGTCCTGGCATGTCTGTCCCCACAGAAAGCAAGACAGGCTTGGAGAGCAAAGGCACTTTCTCCTTCCCTTGTCTTGTACAGAGCTGCTCTGATAGATTTCATCCCTATGTCCTCATCCCTACTGGGACAGAGATGTCCTGGTAAAGTCCATTGCATTGTTCATGCATTTGTTTGCAATACTTTGAGCATCTGCAGCAGCCAGCAGATAAGGCTTACCTCTTTTGATAAGAAGAGAACTTCATACAGCTGACATAACTTATGTGCCTGAGCCCTGGAGCTCTGCAGGAATCTGACCATGACATTTCCTGGACAACAGCAATACCCCCAACAACCTGCCTGTGCTGCCAGATCAGTGGAAACAACATGCTCTCAGAAAATTCAGAGGAATAAAAGGAAACAGCAAATCAGGTTACACAGGACTGAGCTTACTAAAGGGGAAAAGAAAGTGAGAGACTGAATTGGTCCTCTGAAGGCAACCTGCCACAAAGGAACCAAGAAAGGATTCGGTGAAACTGTTGGCATGGATTGACACATCCAGTTATTGCTACCACCCCCCTCTCTTATGTTGCATGACCCATAATAGCACAGACTCTTCTCTGAACCAGGCTCACAAGTGTACACAAAAATGGCATGCTTTGAACTGCTCAGACCCATTGGCTACAGGGTGGGTAGAAGATACAGCTACCTTTTAGACTGGTATTGATTGAAAGTGCAGGGAGACCAGGAGCAGGCTGAAACCATAGACCCAGCACATTTTGGTTATTGTTCTGAGATGTGCCACCATGGTGGACACAGGTCCATGTGAAACTGGAGGCTTCTTAGGAAGATCTAGGAGGGAAAGACAGCTTATGCCACAGCTGTCAGATACCGCTTTCAAGCATATGGCAACAGGTCAAGCAGTGCTTTCCTAAGAACAGAGGGAGGAACTGGTAAAAAGACTGGATATCTTGGAGTGTCTGAAAGAAGGAAGACATCATAGCCCTCTGCACGAAAACCATATTTGACTGATGGAAAAACAGAGGCAGGAGCACAGAGGCTTTCCCAAAATCACTCAGTCAGTTCCAAATAACTAACGTTGAACTCCAGATACATGGCCCTGCTTCTCCAAGAGATGTTAATGCAAGATTAAGGACAGACTGATGGATAATTTCTTTCAGATGCTAGGTATGGCTGGTTTTTACAGAGTTGTCAGAAACACTTTCTAATAAGCAGCTAGAGAACTTATTTTCCAAATTAAACTGGAGTGGAGGTCAAGGTCAGATGTTAACTTCTCTAAAAAATTTCCCTTTGAGCAGTTTTTCTATGGTGAAATCCTTGCTGAAAATCCCTTGGAAACTACTTTATCTTCCTCTGAAATCCTTTCTCCTGTCAATGAGAACAGGAGAAAAAGGATGTAAACTCAAAACATTTTGGAAAAAAAACCAAGCTGGCTGATGAGTTGTTAAGCACATGATTTCCATTTCCTCTCTGAAGAGGAACGAAGGAAGTTTATCAATACTGAGCAGAGGCACCAGCACCCACCTCCCCTTGGGACCCTCCCTTCCGTGCATGTTCCCTAGACCCGTGTATGCACATGCTCCCCACCTTTGGGGATCACCACTGCACCTGGAGGCTTCCTTGTCCCTTTTTCTCCAGGGCTGTCTGTGTAGCTCAGGTACAGCACCCAGACTGAGACCATGCTCCACATCCAGACCAGACCCCTTTCCTTGGTAGACTTCACCAGGGCCCCTGAGCAAACCTGGTGCCACTGCCTTCTGCTTGTCTCTGATGTGACTCCAATGTCGGTTCACACAGTGGAGGGAAGATTACAGACCCCCAAAAAAGGTCTGTTCCCACACTTGACTTTCAAAGAAACAAACTCAGAGGACTAGTAAATCAGATCAAACTTCAAAGTCAGCATTTTAAATCTCTCCAGTTTCTGCCAGCTGGAAGCAGCAGAGCACACACCTTGACCCACACATGGTGTCCTTTGTACCAGCCTCTCCCTTCTGTCTATAATCCTGTCCAGACAAACCTTGTGACAGGCAGGGATTTAGTAACCCCTTTATACCAGAGGGTCCATACATCTTATGGTATCATGCCCAGCCATGACACCAGCCATGAGCCTATTCCCTGTTTTTCAAAAATGTCTTCATAGTCACTTTTACACTAGCTATCCTTGTCAGGGGGAGATGTGCAATGAACTGTCCTGGAATAGCATTTCTCTATTCTCCTTCAAACTCCGTCTCAGGACTCAATCCTAATGACATAATTGATCACATTTATGCACATAGTGATGTGAAATAAGTCAATATTAACATCCTAACAGCTCCTCAGATGAGCGAGAGATGTTGTGCAAGTCCACGAAGAAACTGAACATCAGCCTTAAAAACGTGTGGCCTTAGTGGCAAGGAGACATTGATGGGAAAGTCAGGAAGGCTCCATTGATAATAATTTTGAGCACCTCCAACAGGAAACAAAAAGGGGTTTTTTTTGGACATTCTTTCACTGAAGCAGACACTAATTTTCTATTAAAATGGCATGTCACCACCTCCCTGGAGAAAGTCATGTGAGCAACTGTGGCTTTTTTTCTTCAGCGCATCATGTTTGTGACCTTTGCTGCCATTTGGTTTGCCACCTTGCCTCATCACACCAACAGCAAGCTTCTTCCCAGTGGAAGAGGTGGAATGCACCAAGCTGAGTCTCTCGTGCTGCCCATAGCACAGCTCTTCTTACCACTGGGCATGACTGCCACCTAAAGATGGGTATTTCCATACAAGCAAGGTGTCAACCCTCCCTCATCTCATGTGATTTCTTCTGCACAGTTCAGAGGAGGCAGAGCTAATTAGAAAAGGAAACTGAGGCTTATGCCTTAATTAGAATGAACACTGACCTCAGTGCTTTAAGTAGACATGGATCTCCTGGACCAAAATCTCAATCCCTCTGCCTTTTCTCTCACTTCTACTATTCATATTAACTGTTGGATGACTGTTTTTAGCTGAAGGTTTTTTTCAGGCAAGGGCTTTTTTTCAGGATCCGTGAGAAATCCCCAAGGAGCAATTATTAGTCTACAAGAGACACAAACACCCTGGTACAAGAAATTAACAGACTCTGTATCATTTGAAAAGTTTTTAGATTCTCTAAACCCTTTCTTATGCACCATTTGAAGTCAGGGACATAGCTATGCCTAAGCATGAGCATATGCTAAAGTGCTTTGCTAGAGGAAAGCACTTTGTGTATTAATGCCAGAATTTCATCCTTCCTGAGATGGCTTTAATCTGGCTGCCTGAACTGCTGATGGCAGTACCACTGCAGCAGCAAGGAGCTCAGGGCGTGATAAAGGCCAGAAAGGCTAAACCACCCCCCCCATCACACCTTTCAGACAGGTTTTGTAGCCTTTCTTGGTGTCAGTGCTATACAGGCAGCAGGTGACAAGGTGATGTCAAGGCAGTTCAGTGACAGAGAAACTGTAGCCAGTTACCATGTTTGCTTACACATCAGTAGGCAGGAGTAAGGAGAGGGGCTTTTTGGGTCCTGTCCCAAGAGCCTGGGTGCAGCAGGGCTTGCCATGGCTGAGCACGTCATGTGCTGTTGGGAAGGCGGATGTTGCTGTTCACTGGCTGGAGAGGACAAGGAGGGACAAAAGCCAAATTCCAAGAAATGACAAACAACAGTAATCTGTATTTCCTATACCCTCGTGGTTTAGGTATCCCAAAGAGGTGGCCAGCTAAGGGAAAACGGGCTTCAGAAAATAGTCACATGGGGCTGGAAATACTTCTTGCTAGGAAAATCCCTTCCCTGAATCAATATGAGAGGATGAGCACCAGCCTAGTTCCTCCTCTCTCACACCCAGCACTTGAAATCTTCACAGCATGTAGGGAAGGAGCACGTGGGAAGTGGACTCCTACGCTATTTGCTCAAAATAAATCCTAAACGTGCACAATTTGTAAAAAAAAATTTAAAAAATAAAAAAAAAAGTTCCCAAATATGTCACATTTTGCAATAGGTTTTTATTGTTTTTATCCCACAGTTTTCGCACCGTAAACACAGAGAGTCCCAGAAAGCTCAATCTTTAAACCTTTCCCTAGTCATTCGTTAATTAATGGGGAGGTGGGGGGGGGGGGGCTCCACATTTTTTTGTGGAGCTACAGTGACCTCCAGTGGCCAATACCAGCCGTTAAACTTCCTTTAGTAAGGGTAAGACTATTTCTGATCATTAACTGCGTGTGACAGGTGGGGCTGGAAATTAAGGCAGAAATGGAATCCGCGTACTTCTGGATCAAGGCTGACTGACTACGTTATCTTGAATTAAATAACAAGAGAGAAGTTCAAGGAATTCGTTATCTAGCTGTTTCTTTAATTAAACAAGGCTCATTTATCTATCTATAAATACCCCTAGCAGCATCTCAGCATTTACAGTTTAGCAGGACAAATTTCATGTCTCTATATCAAATAGGAAAAACATCATTAAGTTATTAAAAAAACCAAAAAACCTTCAAATATTTTAAAATTCAAGTTAGAAGGATGAATAGCTAATGTGTGCCAGAAGAAGAGTGCAGGAATTTGTACACTAAGCAGCTAAATACTTTTTGATACTAAAGATAAAAAAAATGTAATGCCTTTCATCTTCTGATGGGTGCAAGGGCTTTATTCTGCTGATAAACGTTTCCCATGCTGGCCTGATGAACTTGTATGAGAGAAGGGATGTAATGGTATAGTCCCTTATATTGCCCACAAATCCTATTCTGTTAGCAACCCCTGCCATGTACATGCACACATATTGTCAAGGCAAGAAGCTCAGCCTCCTCTGACTTGGCTCAAGATGGGAACTACCATCTTACCCAGGAGTAATTTTGGTAGGTGGGACTCTTCATTATGGGTTCTAATCTACTAAAATATTACCAGGCTGATGGTTTTAAAAGACACATACTTATTGCTGGCAGGTATAAATTAAAAACTGTGGTCTTAAGATGAGACCAACTCATGGAAAAACAGCTCTAGCTGACCCTTTTCAGTGAAGTGCTATTGAGGTCACATAGTCATAAGGAATGGTAGCACATTTATTTTCTCTTCTGCAGTATCTGTAGGGACATACACAGGTTCCCACTCCACTCCACAGAAGTACCTGCAGCCATAAAAGCATTTTTTTCATGTTCCTCCATCTTATCACCAGATTTCCAAGAAATTCTTCAAGGCCTTAACATGACAAATATCAAGAGTATCTACAGAGATTGCATCATTACAAGGGGTAGATATTACTTCTTTCTGTTTCAAGAGCTTGCCAGCAGGTTTATTCACAGTGCAAGTGACTCACAGCAGCACACAAATGAGACATAAGGGGGTTCTTGGTTGAATAGAGGACTGAAGGACAAGTGCAACAGAGGCAGCATCATTCTGGTAATGTCAGAAAGGGCCAAGCAGCAGACCATAAAGCCCAAAAGGGAGGCAGTAAGGTTGCTTAAACAGTGACACATTCCACTTCTAATTCTCACAATTGGTTTTCCAAAGTTCCCTTCCCAGCTTTGCATCAAAATGGCAAGTCCTCTAGATCGTTCAGCTGTAGACAGATAAAACCAGGATCTTCTTGATCAGTCTTCTCCCGTTATTAAAAGGTCACCTTACATCCCCAACTTGTAAGATGTTACCACAGTCTTTCCATTCATCATTCAGCCCAGCCAGTACCATGATCTTGCCTTTGCAGAAATACACTGGAGACAGATGTACCCATGCTCGTTCAATGTATTTGTTCCCTGTGTGGATGGATCCCTACCCACTGGGAGTGAAGGCTCAGACCATGGTGGTACATCTGTGCATCACTATTGGTGGCCCTAACTCAAGGTGGCCCTGAACATGCAAAAAGATGGCACCATTCCCATTTCTTATTTCCAGAGCTTCAGCACATTTATATTGGGATCGCATTTCAGAGGAGAACACAGGCTGTTAGCTGATTGGAAAGAACGTTCTGGCTGAAGGAAGAAACACCTGCCCCTGTCAACCTGGATGGCAAGGAACAGCAGAAGGATAACATGAACTCCAAATACTGAGACAAGTTCAAGTGCAACTTCTTGCATGTCAAGGGAAATATTGCCCTCTGGTTGCTGAGAGCCCTCATAAAAAGAATCCCTGTAAAAAGAGACTGGAGAACAGCGTTTAGGATTCAGTACAGACACAAATAGCATTGTGCAATTTCAGGATATTACACCAAGTGTAGCATTTCTCTGTGATAATTAGTGGTCAGGCATAGAATGGTTGTGCTCCAAAAAGTATGTCATAAAAGATTATAGGGAGGGGGCAGAAAGGGAGAAGAGGAGAGGAAAAGAGAGGAGAGGAGACAAGATGACAGGAGAGGTGTTGGACTCACAAGTTCTGATATATTAAAGTGAATGACTCAGAATACCTGTTGCTGGTAACACACCATTTTGAATCTGTGGGGGAACTTCATGGATTTGGGAAGACAAAGATAAGGAAGCATAGAAGACCTGAGATGGTCGAGGGATCATGTTTGACCCTGGCTGGAGGCTAGACGACCACCAAAGTCGCTCTATCACTCCCCTTTTCAGCTGGGCAGGGGAGAAAATATATATTGAGAGGCTTAGAAGTCACAATATGGACAGGGAGAGATCATTCCACAATCAGCATCACAGGCAAAACAGACTCAACACAGAATAAAGGACAGAAAACTCTACAATTTATTACCCTGCACTGCACACCCAGTGACACCAGAGTCGGGTAATGAGAAGTGGGACCAGATCTTAAAGCACCTCCCCCCACCCCTCTCTTCTTAACAGGCTTCACTTTAGTCATGATTTCACTCCCTTCTTCCCTCCCATTGTAGCACAGGGAGGGGCAGGGAATGGGGGTTTTGGTCAGTTCCTCACAAATTGTTTCCTTCCTAGCTGGCGGGAGACATTCCTCACACCCATCCCCTGCTGCACCATGGGGTCCCACCCACAGGAGACAGTCCTCCACAAACTTCTCCAATGTGAGTTCTTTCTATCAGGGTGTCAGCTCCTCATCAATTGCTTCATCATGGCTCCCTTCCATGGGGTACCAACCTTCAGGGCCAGACTGCTCTGGTCTGGCCCCCCACAGAGTCACAAGTCCTCCAACAAACCTGCTGCAGGGTGTGTTGGTCTCTTCATGGGGCTGCCGGTTTTGCGGCCAGGAGCTTGCTCCAAAACAGGCTTCCCAGGGGGTCACAGCATCCTTCAGGTGTCTCCACCCACTCCAGTGGGGTCTTCCACATGCTGCAGATGGGATCTCTGCTCCCCGTCGTCATCTGTGGGCTGCAAGGGGACAGCCTGCTTCACCATGGTCTTCTCCATGGGCTGCAGGGGAATCTCTCTCTCTCTGGAGCACCTCATTCCCCCTATCCCACACACACCTTCTTCACTGACCTTGGTGTCTGCACAGTTTCTTACACCTTCTCACTCCCTTTTCTGGGGGCAAAAAGTGGCTGCTTGTAGTTTTTTCTCCTAAATGTGGTTCCCAGAAGTGCTGTGACCATCACTGATGGACTCGTCCTTAGTCAGCATTGACTCCGTTCTTGAGCCGGCTGATGTTTGCTCTGTTGGGCCTGCAGAGAACTTCTGGTTGCTACTTGCAGCAGCCACCCCTGCAGCACCCCATCTCCACCAGAATTCAGCCATGCAGAACTACAACAGATCAGGTCATCTGAGGCAAAATAAGAATATCTGGAGATACACATGTTGAGTGGAAGTTTTCTGTGTAGCACAAATCTCCTTCATGTGAAAAACAGATTCATTGGTTCCTGAAAATCAAGTGGTTAGCTTCACACATTTTGGAAAATTGGAAGGATCCAGTAAAGAAAATTCATGTGTAGCAGTAGGAGCAAATATGTAGACAGAAGGTGTTAGCTGCATCCAATGAGCTTTGCAGCATTGCATGGGATATTAGTTAATCAGCAGTTGCCATTTATCCAAAGCCCATACATAATGCAGTGAAAGCCTCACAAGCATCATTAAGTAGTCAAAACACTTATCTGTATGCTGGGAATAAAGCAGGACTGTGTTCATATCAGAAACATCAACTGCCAAACATACATCAGGTTTCAAAGATGCTTTAAGAACAGAACTGTTGGCGTCTGCATCCACTTGGAATGGCCTCAACTTTGAGGGATGATGATCTATTTTGTATGAATAAGGGGCCTGCATCTCCTGTGGTGATCTGGTACTTGGCTTATAGACCACAGCAAACTGAAATCTCTCTAGTATCAGGGGCTTATTTCTGAAGTGCTGTGTTTATCAGGAAAGAACTTCTGGGGAAAAAAAAAAGACTAATTAGCAAATGTACTGCTTGAGTAAATTATTCTAAGGACTAAGAAAAATCTAACAGATAATTAAAAAAAAAGGTGGAATTAAGTTCTCCTAATTTACATGCTTGACTTAGGCATTATCATCAAAATACTAGATACTTGCCTGAAGGTGCAAAGACAAATCCAGTCCTTTCAGTATTATTATCAAGAATGCCTAGACAGTTAGCAGAGAGGTAATGCCTCCAGAGACCCACTGAATCTTCAAATGCACTTAACATCAGCGTCGGCATCTCTTCATTTATATTATATGGAACTTAAACAGCTTGGCAATAATCAAGTCTGCTTGAATTAGGTATACCCTTCTCGTACTGAAAGAAATGGAAGACTTCTCTTGATCCAGACTGGGAAGTGGTGGTAGAAAATTGTATATTTTTTTTTAGTGGTTACAGCACTTATTCCAGAAGATCAAGACTGAAGTTCAAGGTCTCATCTCATCCTGGAGATAGAAACAATCTCATTTTTTAAAAAATATTATTATTATTTATTATTATTTTTATTTTGAGACTGAACTCCCATAGGAGGCATGGCACCCCAAAGACACAAGGATAAGCTTAATCCTAGATAAATTACAAAGGGCTTTCAACTAGGAAGATGAGGCAAGTAGTCTTCAGACCACTCTCTAAAATGGATATACATTTTATATCAAACTTTGATGAGACACACAAAAATTGGTAATGCCATATGAAAGAAGAAGAATCCCAGATCTACTTTTCTCTTTTCTATGCTCTGTTTTCCTTCTTTTCCCCAACCTTTACAACCTGTTAGGAAGAGAGAAAAAAAATCATGGGGGACTAACTACATTTACAGAAAAAGGGTAGAAATAAAAACAAAAAAAAAGGGTGTTGATGTAAAACAAAAAATTAGAAGCTCACAAAAGAGATCTTTGTTCTCCCTGGTTGGACTTTACTATACCCCACATAGCCTCTAAACATTCCATATAGATAGTGATGAGATTACAAGTGGAGATCCTTGTATACATATTAAAAGGCAGATTTCTCTTCACAGTCAGTGCCAGATAATTTTTCTTACATGAGCTTTCTTCTGCCTCTATTATTCAGCTGCTTATGGTTACTATATGGACTATGTGCTAGGAGTTTGCCGAGAAATGAACCCTGGACTGAAAATAAGTATTGAATAAAGCTGGGCTATTTTGCATAGCTCAGCGATAATTTCCGTATGATTTCTTATCTCTGCAACATTCTTCACTGCTTGTTCAACAGATCTTTTCCCCACTGCATTTTCCTAATTAGAATTAGCTGGGACTCTTCTGATAAAGCTGGTTTATAGTATAAAGCCACCAGTTTTGCAGAATGTATCAGCTTCAGTCAAAACACTTTGAAATTATGTATTTGCCTACCTTGTGGCTAGGAAAACCAGATTTCAAAAGTTGAAGAGTCTCTAACCACCATGTCATCTGAGACAATGTGTTTCAGGCACCTGTGCTAGAGCACTGGGTACCACCCATCTTGGGAGACAGAGCACTAATGGAGCTCCTCAGACATTCACTGCCATCACCCAAGACCCAGATAACTCTGTCAAACCATGAGGCTTTTCATCTTCATTTAGACTAAAACACTCCTCAAAAGAATCCTTTATTTGATGAAGGACTCCAGCCTGGAAATAGGCAGACTGTGCTTATGGAATGCACTTTAAAATATTTTAACAATCATCCATACCAGCCAGAAATGGCCAATAAAGTATTCTTTCTGTTTGTAGCCTCTGATCCTCCACATCAGACTTCTATCTGTCTCCATCTGTGTCTTCTAATTGTAAATCAAAACAACACTGTCCAAGATTCAATAAAGTGGAATGGAGCCACGTGTCTTTCTTCCCTTTTACAGCAGCCTGACAGGAGAGACTTCCAGGGCTTCACTGCCAGGGCATGGAGACCACTTTTTTTGCAATTATTCAGGGCACTAGGCGACCATTGCTGCCAATTTTCTTCTGAGAGATCAGTAGAAGAAATCGCGAGAAATCATGAGAAATGCCTTTGTTCCAAAGAAAAACACCCTCCACCATCAAGAAATCTGCTCAGTTACCTACAGTGTCCACACATGTATACCAATTATTACAGTAGTGCTAATGCTACTGTAAGCTGATTGACTCCTGGCAGGAATGCAGCCAATATTTAATGACCCTTTTACTCTGCTGCCAAGGCTGAGCACCTTGGAGTGCAACAGCCATTGCTGTACACATGGCTGTAATAACCACAGGCATCATGATAGCAACATTTTCTGTTTTCAAGAATTGCTTTCACACCCAAAAGGAATGTGAGAAGAGTCAATATCACAGAGCATAGATGGCCTAGAGCTAATTTGTTATAATAATAATAATCTGATAATATATAATCTGTGTAATCCAGGAAAGAAATAACCTGAAACTAGAGATTAATCATGTCTAGCAATTGATGAATAATGTTCTGGAGAAAACTCATGCAATTATGGATGCCCTGGAATTTCAGTGCGTTCAGACTTTATGTCTGGATAGCTCCTCGGAGTCTGCAGCATCTCTTAAGTAATCCTGATTTACTTGTCTCTCGATTTCCAATTACCATTCATCCTCAGAGATAGTAATAGAGTTGTGCTGGTATATTTTAGAGCCTTGGCTTTCAGATAAATTGCACACTGCAGCACTGTGTTCCATAGGTCTTTAAGATGGACAGGAAGCGGGAACAGTGACTGGGAGGAGATTTGCATTCTATGCAAGGAAGAGGTTCAGATACATGGCACTCTGCCATCAATGAAGCAATGGGCTAGTCAAGAGGTTATGGGGAAGGTCATAGGTGAGACCAACAGGAACATCTGCTACAGACCATCTGGCAGAGACAAAATAGTGGACAAAGCCTTCTTTAAAAAAATCCAAGGAAGTATAGTCCCTTGTTCTCATGAACAACTTTAACAAACCCTGACATGTGATGGAAAGGCAGTTTAAAACACTGCAAGCATTTCAAGAGGTTTCTGGAGTGTTTTGAGGTTTGATTGGGGTTTGGGGTTGTTTGGGGTTTTTTCCATACAGGTGCTGGACTGGACAGATATGGAATAAACTCTGCCAAACCTGCTACTCATAGTCAGGGATATGATAGCCTGCATCTGCATTGACTGCAGTAGCCCTGAGATGGTGGTTGAAGATTTTGAGAAAAAATGAGGAAGGCAAGTGTCGAGATAAAGACACTAGTCTGTAGGAGAGGAGACATCCGTCTGCTCAAGGAACCGGTAGATAGAAACTCATCGTGGACTGCTCTGATGAGCAAAGGGACCAAGAGACTGACTGATCTTCAGGAAAAACCTCAAAAGAAGATTGGTCTATCCCATTATGTAGAAGGTTAAGCAAGCTCTGCATCTATAAAAAGGGATATATCCTGACTGAGCTCAAATGGATAAAAGGAAGCACCTAGAAAGTGGAGAAAGGGGTGGGTTACCCAAGATGAATATAGAACCGTTGCTCAAACATGCAGTGGTGGAGTCAGAACAAACGAGGTTTATCTGGATTAGAAGATATAGATGTAAAGAGTTTTTAGCTACACCAGCAAAAGGAAGACAACTGAAAACATGACTTCACTGCTGAATGGAGCAAGGAATTGAATGACAAAGGATCTGAACAAGACTGAGCTAGTCCCTTCCTTCTTTGCCTTAGTCTCTACTGGCAAGGACATCTCTCAGAATTTCCCTATCTCTGCACTTAGTGATAGAGTTTGGTGAAACAGATTGTAGCAATGTAGGACAACCCATGTCAGGGGTCAGTTAAATAAAGAGCATATAGAAGTTCATGAGATGAGGCAGAATGCCTCTGAGAATGTCAAGATTGATGGCTGATGCCACAGTAAGGTTGCTTTCTATCAACTGAGAAAGGTGGCAGTCAGACATAGCTCCCAGTCACTGGAAAAAGGCAAACATTATCCCATACTCAAAAAGAACTAGAGAGATGCTCAAGAAGACTACAGTCCATTTAGCTTCATTCCAGTCTCCAGGAAGACTATGGAAAAAAAATACTGGGAAGACATTTCCAAGATCATATATTTTCAAACAAATGACACGAATTTGCTAAGGACCTGAATCTCCTAATTGCTGTCTATGATTAATCCTGTGGAAAGGCAGAGCACAATGGACATAATTTTCTTTTTCTTTGATAAAGTTTATCACTTTTTTTCCCTATAAAGGCATTTTAGCTTCATTGTACAGATGTAGACCTGATGATTGGACTATGAAGTGGTAAAAATCCCAAGTGAGCCATTAGACTTAAAAGGCAATAAGGAAAATTTCAAAACTGAGCTAGCAGCCTCTATCAGTGATACAGGTGAGGGCAGGGCAGGGCCAGATATCATTAAGCATTTCCATCAGTGGTGTAGTCAATGTATAAAATACACTGAAATTAAGACACCAAACTGTGGTAAAGGCAGAGCTACTTCTCAGAGGGACTGTGACAGGCTGAAGGAATATGCTGACAAAATCCACATAAAGTCCAACAGAGTACCATCATGCAAAAGCATAGACCTTGAGTTGATTGACTAGAGACCACCAATGCAGACAGAACTTGAAGGTCCTGATGGAACAGGAACAAAGACAGAGATGTGGCTCTGCAGTTGATGCAAGCTGAAAGCATTGGCAAGAGTGCAGCCAGCAGATCAAAGTGATTATTGCCACTACATAGCGTCATCATGGCCCATCTGCTGTGCTGTGTCTGGTTCTGGACCCCCTAGTAAAACAGATCTCAAAAAACTGGACAGAATCCAGAGGATGAATAGAATGGTTAAGGGGCTGGAAGAAGCAGAGAATGAGAGTATTGGGTTTGTTCATCCTGTAGGCAAGATTGGGATGGATCTAATGGTTGTCTTCTTCTACCTGATGAGAAAATATGAAGCCGGAGGTGCAATGCAAAGAATACAAGACAGTTATCCACTTTCCATGAGAGAAATTCCAGTGGGGTATGTGGGAGGGAAAAATGAAACTAGCAGGCTACTCACATGTGAGGAATCTCTTTCTTTGGAGACTTTCATATACCAACTGGAGAACCTGAGCAACCTGTTCAGACTTTGAATTTGGCCCAGATTTGAACAGAGGTAGGACTAGGTAACCATCAGAGATGTTTTCCAAGCTGAATAATCCTGAGATTCCACAGGAGCCAATACAGCCTGTGTATTATATTGTTGGTTGGCATACCTGTGCAAAAGAGAAATTTGAGATTCTCTTCTTGCCTATCGATGAGTGGAGGGTTATAATTTATTTACAGAGTGACATGGAAAAATGTTCTTAATTAAATAAAATTAACTTTTTTTTTTTCCTAATGAGAGCAACTTTGAAGACGATAGAGCACAGGAAATGTTATATTCACAATTAACTTTTGTACTGGACTCTCCATGGGGTCTGGGGTTAAATCACTTGACATTTAGCTCATTTCCCTTTTTACACCTGTCTAAACGTATTTCCCTGAATATTTATTGTAAGAACAAACAGATTTTCTGAATTTTAATCATGGAGCAATTCCACCCTTCTTCTCATCCTTCCTCCTCTCTTCTTCTTTCTTTCTTTGAGATCACCTCATGGTTAGCAGTATAGTATCAGTGGCTATAAGTGGACAAAAATCTCATAGCTTTCAGATTTCCGGAGTTCAATGGGTGCTAGACAAATCTGGGTCTTCTAAACCCATTCAGATTTCAGGATCCCCTGTTGTTTGGTAAATGTAGTATTTCTTCAGATGATTACAGCATTACAGAATCACAGAGCGTAAGGAGTTAGAAGGGACCTTGAAAGATCATCTAGTCCAACTCCCTGCCTGAACAGGATCACCTAGTCTAAATCACACAGGAACACATCCAGGTGGGTTCTGAATGTCTCCAGAGAAGGAGACTCCACAATCTCTCTGGGCAGTCTGTTCCAGTGCTCCATCACCTTCACAGTGAAGAAGTTCCTCCTTTCATTCACATGGAACTTCCTATGCTCCAGTTTGCACCTGTTGCCCCTTGTCCTATCGCTGGCCATCCTGAGAAGAGCCTGGCTCCATCCTCCTGACTTTCACTCTTTACATATTTATAAACACTGATAAGGTCACCCCTCAGTCTCCTCTTCTCCCCGCTAAACAGGCCCAGCTCCCTCAGCCTCTCCTCATAAGGAAGGTGTTCCACTCTCTCATCTTGGTGTCCCTGAGCTAGACTCTTTCAAAGAGTTCTATGTCCTTCTTGAACTGAGGGGCCAGAACTGGACACAATATTCCAGGTGTGGTCTCACCAGGGCAGAGTAGAGGGGGAGAAGGACCTCTCTTGATCTGCTAACCACACCCCTTCTAATATGCCCCAGGATGCCATTGGCCTTCTTGGTCACAAGGGTTCATTGCTGGCTCATGGTCATCCTGCTGTCCATCAGAACCCCCAGATCCCTCTCACCTATGCTGCTGTCCAACAGGCCAGTCCCCAACCTACACTGGTACCTGGGGTTGTTCTTCCCCAAATGCAAGACCCTACACTTGCCCCAGTTAAATCTCATTAGATTTCCCCCTGCCCAGCTCTCCAGCCTGCCTAAGTCTTGCTGAATGGCAGCACAGCCCTCTGGTGTGTCAGCCGCCCTCCCAGCTTTGTGGATTGTGTTGTATGTGCTCACATATTCAACAGATCCTCAATACCAATCACCATTAAGGAGGACACATGTGGCATCTTCTTTCTTCACCTAACACTGACTAGTGCTTGTATAATTACCAATATACGTTACTCATCTGTCAATTGTGTCATGGGTAGTTACTTGAGTATTTCTTGGCAGTTGCATTTCTTAGGCTGGGCTTCCAATGAAAACAGGGTTTGTACAGTAGATCCATGTTGTCATGTGAATGTTTTTTTCCTAAATCTGCAGCAGCCACAGCTTTTCGTTACAGCTGTTAGAGAAGGCAAAAGCCCAAATCAGTGGTTTTAATATTGTGAATGGAATGCAATCACTGGGAGCTGCAACATCACAAATGTGACCATACAGAAACCATACAATGTGGAAAGTGTTTCTTACTTTAATGTTGACAAAGAAAAGGCAACGACTTGTAAAAGACCTTGATGGAAATGTTATACAATAAGCAGCAAAGTAAATCACTGTAATGATTTTACATATGCTACGTACCAAAAGAACACTTCCTGAAAACATTAACATTTGAAAAGCGTATTGTTTGTGGAAATTCTAACATATACTGTCAAGTTGCTTGAGTATATTGTTGCTCAATAAAATGTTCTTGGGTTGAAATACAGAAAATCCAAGGAATGGATTGAACCTATTTCATACACTGCAATTTCTCTCTTCAATTATTATTACCATAACACCCTATGAGACACTGTAAAGGTCTACCAGCTTAGGCAGCCTCTCCAGCATTCCTCATAGGTGGACCGCTTTCATTCATAAATTTAACTGACATTTCTTTTGCTCCACATTTCACAAACTACAGATACAAATGCCATGTGTGTTAGCAACATAATGACACTGAATGACAACTTGATTCTTTATTTGAAGTGTTGGAACAACGAATTAGGGATTATTAAAATTATGACTGACTTGAGGAGTCAGTAATACTTGGCATTCATGTGAAATTTGTTCTCAAAGAGCAGACATAACCTGCATAGGCAAATGCCATGTACAACCTCCCCCCTCCATTGGTCAAGGCTAATAACTTGCCCATCATACCAATGGACAAAAGAAGCAACCAGTCACCAGAGCTTTCCCAGGAAGCTTCACACAGTGGTGCTAGACAGGCCTGTGAGAAAAAGGACTAATGTTATATTGCAGCAAATATTAACAAGTTGCTGGGCCTAAAGGGCCCAATCCTAAATCCATTCAACAAACAGATCTCCTGTTGATTTCAGCAGGGGCTCAGCAGGCGACAGCCTGTGGCCCAAATAGGAGGGTTAATCAGCAGAACAGCTATTTAAAAGTGATTGCACTTAACTACTTTGCTGTAGTCTTCCATTTCTTCTTTAGCCTTCATCAATTTGGAGTTCACAAGATATTTTTTCTGTACCCGTTAATTACAGTGCCAATCTATTTATCCATGACACATTTGTAAACACAGATGCCCTGTGGGATGCAAGGATTATAGTTTCAACTGAAGTGGATTTGATGGTTGCAAGTGAGTTAGGAGGAAGGAAGGAGGGAGAGGAAATCTAGAAATGGAAGAGATCCATGTTTGTTTATTCACTTAAAGAGAACTATTTCTGTTACAGTGTGTTCAAAAAAAACCTGTCTTCCCATTCTGCAGTTGTGTTTTTCTACAGCTGTAGTGATCTAAGGAAATAAGCATAGCAGCATCTATATGTAGAGGTAATACCATCTTACCAGCTGGTAGAGAGTCTAATTTTCTAGATATACTGGTTAATGAAAAAAAATATGCTACCTCTGCCCACAAACCTTGTCACAGGAAACTAACTGATGAGGACTGGAAATTTTCCATTAACAGTCTCCAAGCCAAAATCTCACACATGGTCTCCCAGCAGGACAACCAGCAAGTACAGTCAATGTACTTGGCTTCCTTTTGTCTCATTTTGCTGTCCTAGCCTAAGATATACTGACTGCTCAAGTATTACCACAGAGTCACCCTCTGTGGCTCATCAAGGATGCCCCCTCCCCTTACAGTGAGTAGCAAGAAAGATGGTCTACCCTTGTGCTATTGTTCCAAAACATTTTTAAGCTAGTTTCACTCTTGCCATATCTTGTTTCATGCCATCTTCTCTTTCTCCATCTCACCTTCTCCCTACAGCTACCCTACTGTAGTCCTCCCTCCCCCTTCAGATCCCTCCTGCTACAACCTTATCTACTGTCCCCCTCAAAATTCTCTTCACCACCTAATTTCCCACATGGAAAGTTCAATACTGGAGAAGTTCAGCAGCTTGCACTCTACTTCTTGCAACACTTCATCTCTCATGCTGGGAACCTTTGCTCCAGAAAACCAAATCTTTGGCTGGGAGTAAGAGTACATTCCAGTCACACCAGTCATTTACCATAGTTCTGTCCCAGACTTATGCCAGACAGCAAAGTAAATAAGTTACAAGCATTGGTCACAAGAAAAGGTACAAACAATACATTCTGGAAGTCTCCATAAAGAGAACAGTCAAATTTGACAATACATTAAAAAAAATTCTGGATGGAATACCCAGAAAAGCTTCAAAAAATAAAGATTGACAGTTCCCTGAACCCTCAATATTACTAGAGCAATTGCCTGCTACAACAGAGGGAGTAAAGCTCTGCATGGTCAATAGCACATGGGCTGGGTTTGCTTCTTTTCTGGTCCACAAGGGAATTGAAGTTCTCTCACGCTCAATTACAAACAACATCAGAAAATTTTTGGTGTCCAAAAAATCTTTTTATTACTCTTCTCAAAAGACAGTTATCCAGTTGGCTTTCAAGCACATTAATCTGACTCCTGAAAACAGGAACATGGAGTACTGAGTGGCTAGGAAAAGAGCATTTGGTTTGCATGTAGAAAAGAAACCCCAAATATCTAAGCCTGCCGATGCCTCAGCCACACCATGTCAGGCTGGCTTAGTCTTCTACATACAGTCACCACCAAACAAGGCAAAACTTCTCTCGTGATGGCCACTGAGTTTTTCCATTGTTGTTCCCTGAGGTCCAGATAGCCATCTATTTTTGGAAAGGCAGATCTCCAAGTACTTAAGGTCTTTGCAAAGGGCAGTTGATGATATGCTGTACTCTTCTTACTCAAGACCTTTGTTCAAGCAACAACACATTAAACTCCCACTTGCCTCGAGTGTGTCTGTCTGTTGAAGAACTTCCTGAATCTAAATTAAAAAAACAAAAAGGGGGTGAAGATGAAAAAAGCATAATCAATAAATCAAAGAGTACCCTGGTGTAAAAAGGACAGGGATCTCCTGGAGAGAGTCCAAAGAAGGGCTACGAAGATGATTAAGGGCCTGGAGCATCTCCCTTATGAGGAGAGGCTGAATAAGCTGGGACTGTTCAGTCTAGAGAAAAGAAGATTAAGGGGACACCTAATTGGTGTTTACAATTATCTTAAGCATTGGATGCAGAGGAAATTGGCCAACCCTTTTCAGTGGTCTGTGGGGACAGGACAAGGGGCAATGGCTGCAAATTGGAGCACAGGAAGTTCCACACCAACATGCGGAGGAATTTTTTCCCAGTGAGGGTGACAGAGCCCTGGCACAGGCTGCCCAGGGGGGTGGTGGAGTCTCCTTCCCTGGAGATATTCAAGACCCATCTGGACACCTGTCTGTGCAGTATGAGCTGGGGAGCTGCTTTGGCAGGGAGGTTGGACCCGGTGATCTCTTGAGGTCCCTTCCAACCCCTACAATTCTGTGATTCTGTGATATTCTGTGCCTTTATTATGACAGTATATTTCCCAGGTGGGTTGTTGGGCTGGTTGGGTTTTTTTTCTAGTGCTATAAAGGCTATTCAAAGGAAGGATATGGAGAAGGCTGAGATACTCAACAACTTTTTTGCCTCAGTGCTCTAACCACACCACTCAAGTCACAGAAGGCAAAGGTAGGGCCTGGGAGAATGAAGAACCCCACACTGCAGGAGAATATCAGGTTTGAGATCATCTAAGGAACCTGAAGGTGCACAAGTCCCTGGGACCTGATGAGATGCATCCATTGGTCCTGAGGGAACTGGTGGATGAAGTGGCTAAACCACTTTCCATCCTATTTGAGAAGCCATGGCAGTCCAGTGAAGTTCCCACTGAGTGGAAAAGGGGAACATAACCCCTCATTTTAAAAGGGGAAAAAAGGAAGACATGGGAAACTACAGGCTGGTCAGTCTCATTTCTGTGCCTGGTGAGATCATGGAGTAGATCCCTCTGGATACTATGCTCAGGTACATGGAAATTAAGGAGCTAATTGGTGGCAGCCAACAAGGTTTCACTAAGGGTAAATCATACCTAACAAATAGGGTGGCATTCTACCACAGAGTTTCAGTGATGGTGACAGACATCATCTACCTGGTCTTGTGCAAAGCATTTGACACTATTCCACACAACATCCTTCTCTCTAAAATGGAGACACATAGATTTGACAGATGGACCACTCAGCAGATAAGGAATTGGCTGGACGGTCACACTCAGCATTGCGGTCAACCTCTCAGTGACCAAACAGAGTCAGTACTGGGACCAGCAGTGTTAATCATCTTTGTCAGAGCCAGGAACAGTAGGATCAAGTGCCCCCCCAGCCAGGTTGTGGACAACACTAAGTTTTGTGGTGTGGTCAAGAGGCTGGAGGAAAGGAATGCCATCCAAAGGAATCTTGACAGGCTGGAGAGATAGGCCCATACAAACTGCATGAAGCTAACAAGGTCAAGTGCAAGGTCCTGCACATGGGTTGGCACAATCCCAAGAACAACTACAGGCTGGGAGGAGAATGGATTGAGAACAGCTCTGAGGAAAAGGATTTGGGAGTGTTGATTGATGTAAAGTTCAACATGAGCCGGCAACGTGCCCAGAAAGCCAACTGTATCCTGGGCTGCATCAAAAACAGCATGAGCAGCAGGTCAAGAGAGGTGATTTTGTCCCTCTGCTCTTGTGAGACCCCAGCTGGAGCCCTGTGTCCAGCTCTGGAGCCATTAGCAAGAGGACATAGACCTCTAGGAGTGGGTACAAAGTAGGGCAACAAAGATGATCAGAGGGCTGCAACACCTCTCCTATGAGGACAGGTTGAGAGAGGTGGTGGTGTTCAACCTGGAGAAGAGAAGGCTCCCTGGAGACCTTACAGCAGTCTTCCAGTACTTGAAGAGGCCTAGAGAAATGCTAGAGAGGGATTGTTTATCAGGGAGTGTAATGATTGGAGAAGGGGTAATGGATTTAAACTAAAAGCGGGTAGATTTGGATTAGACATTATGAAAAAATTCTTCTCTGTGAGGGTGGTGAGGGACAGGAACAGATTGCCCAGAGAAGCTGTGGCTGCCCCCTCCCTAGAACTGTTGAAGGACAGGTTGGATGGGGCTTTGGGCAACCTGGGCTAGTGGAGGGTGTTCCTGCTCACAGCAGGGTTTTTTGGAACTAGGTCATCTTTAAGGTCCTTTCCAACCCAAACTATAGTGAGAATCTATCATAAATCAAAGATCAATTATATTCTTAAGTTTTAAAAGATTCATTAATGTTATGAGACACTGTTCAAAGCTTCAATTGAAAGCTACTGGAAATATTCATTACCTGACCCATAACAATAGTGGTGAGACTTGTGAAAAGTTATTAGTGTTGTCAGCTTAGAATATAAAGCTCAAGAAAAAGTCAAAGGTACATTTCTTCTATGCCTAAAACTACTGGCAAGTTGAATTTAGGAATTTGTTAGGGATGCACCAGGAATCTGATGCTTTGTTTTAGCTATCTCTAAAAATGTCATTTGTGCAGGTGTTAGCAACTACCAACATGGATATTATTAAAATTAGAGCAAGCTGCAGAACAGCTGAAACTGTCACCTCTCTGTATCTCCTTCAGACTGTCAGTTTGGAAGGACTGGCTTTCATTCTGCCTTTCCTCATTGCCTTATATAAGGTTATGTTCAAACTGGGGAAATTAGAAATAACCTCTAAGTCAAACAGGGTCTGAAATCTGCCTACAAACTGGTTCTCTTTGTCCAACCTAAATTTCATAGCCCATAGAATAACAGTGTCATTCTTGCACAAATGATCAAAAGTTAGGAGGAGTTCATCCAGGAAGGGGTGGTGATAAACTACATCAGCAGCCATAATGTAGTCAAAGTGACAGGAAGACCTAGGAAAGTTCTTTTCCAGATCAATTCCCCAAGACAATTCCTTAACACAAGGCTGGTGCTTGCATTTCAGCTTTGTATTTTGGAGAATGTTGTGCCGTAGGTTTCCCAGCAGTTCTGGCAAATCAGTGGCAGTCACAAGTGCACCTGTGACAGGGAGAAAACAAACATAACTTTTGACTATACTTCAAGACTTGAATAAAAGCCCATTCACAAAACTCAATGCACAAGGAATTGATTTTATCAGTTAGCTCTCACTGAGGTGGTGGATGCCCCATCCCTGGAAGTGTTCAAGGCCAGGTTGGATGGGGCCCTGGGCAACCTTGTGTAGATCCAGGCCTGAGGTTGGTGGCCCTGCCTGTGGCAGGGGGCTTGGAGCTCTATGATCCTTGGGGTCCCTTCCAACCCTTGCCATTCTATGATTCCATTCTATGATTCTAAAGAAAACAACGTAAATTCTCCCCAGAAATTCTTAGCTGTTGCACTTAAATATTTGGTTCCCAGTAGTTCTACTCTACAGATTGCCATCTCAATGCAGCTGGGGATCGGTAGGGAGAAATCAGATGCTTACTACTGCATCTTGATTGGTTAAAAGTACAGTGAGCAACTAGAGACTGAAAAATACCAGTAACTGACTCCAAGAAGTCAGCAGTGCCTCAGGTTCTTTCCTTTTTGCATAGGAAGAAGCTTTCTCAGACTTCAGAACGCCAACATCCTGTGAAGATGCAGAAGTCACTGACACAGGTTACTCTTAAGGAAGAACAGGCTACTGTGAGGGAAAAAAACCAACAGCAGTGTCCATACCAGAAAAACCAAATTGCTGAAAGAAAATGCTGAGCACAAGTGGAACCTGGCATTGAAGAGCTGTTTGGTCAAATGGGAGATGATGCCTTGGTCATATCTGCACCCGGCTTTATCTGGCTGCCACTGACATCCTGTGAGGCCACTAGTTTCTTATTTTGGTTCCACTGCTTAACACTGTTAATGACATTGTCATCTACTGGGACCTCCTTTATTGCATCACTACCCTCACAGCTCTACAGAAAAAAAATAACAGGGCGGGTTTTCAAACAAGCCTATTGGAATTTACTTTTCCTTGCTCTTGGAAGCTTTCAAACAACAGTCTTTCAGAAGTACTGAGCCACTTCCTTTGTCCCTGAGAGGTTTTTCCAAGAGCATAAGAGCAATGGCAAGTACTCACCCAGTAAACTCGCTACTACGGAGACCAACCCAGTTCCAGCTCCAATTTCAATCACATTTTTGTCAACCAAATTGTATTGCTTAGAATTAGTTTCCAAAAAATAACACAGAACAAGAGCCTGTAAGGGAGGGAACCCATGAACACACTGAACAAATAAATGAAACAAATCCCTTCACTTAATATGCATTTTCATTTAAATGCATGCAAAAGATTCTTGTCTGTTCAAAAATTCATGTCTCTTCAAATGAGCAATATTCATTCAAGCACTGTCCCTAAAGGATCACAGCTCTCGATGATCTTTGAGCTCTATAGGCTGACAAAATAAATGCCACATGCCGCATTACAGCCAGAAGGAACAACTGCAATTATCTCATCTGTCACGCTGCATAACATGAGCTATAAAATTCCAGTCAGCAAGTCCTGCTTATAACTGCACTTACTTCTGGTTGAGTTAAAGCGTGTCCTTCACAAAGACATCTGGATGTAAGGACTGCTTGTAAGAGAAAATCCACAACAACCCCTTGTTAAGCTCTTGCAATAGTTTATTATTTCTTACAATAATTAATTACTGTAATGATTCAAAAGGGAACAGTAGATTTACCCCTTTTCTTCCAGTTCATCTTCAGCCTCTATGTGTTTATCTTGTTAAGCTTAGCAAATTTTATAGCAAACAAAGCTGCAAAGAACCCTCTAAAACAGACTCCTTGTATCTGCATTTATAAACTGTGATTAAGAAGCTTCTTCAGCTCTTCTGCTCTGTGTCATACTGACCAGTGAGTTTGAGTTCACTGTTAAAATAGAAATGGCTAATTTTATCTCTCTGGGAAAGATAGTTCCCAACTTGTATTCCATATCTTTTCCCAGGCTTTGATATTATATAGTCTCCATCGACAAATATGTATGATGGTTGTCACATCTTGCAATACAGATGACCATTTGAAAAAGCAATGACTAGAGTCTTTGCCTGGCACAGCAAAACTACACTCTTAGTTTTGCTTTAAACCAATTAAGAAGCAGAAGGAAAGGAACAGGAGGACCGCTAACCCAATGTTGATGTGCTAGAAATGGAAAGAAAGATTTTTACATTCTGCCTCTTAATTCTGTGAAAAAAGATGAGGGTTTTTTTACATGAAACTTACATGTTTGTCAACCAACAAAGCTTTGACTAGTTAAAGCCAGATACCTAAAGACTGTGTCTCAAGCCTGATGGACATTTAAAAACACATTCCATTAGAATTTCATGTTAATTCTATATATTCCTATAATTTCTTCCCTCAGAGTATTGCTATATTCTGTTATAGAAACTGGCTATCAGGATCAATATTTCTGCGGGTTGAATTAGGGAAATTTTGAAATCAGTCTCCCTTTCCACAAAATATGCAGAAACTTTATTTTCCTTTAAATTTCTGCCCTGTTGACATATTTGGCTGGTGGTTTTCAGAAAAGTACAAGTACTGCTTGATGAAACAGCAAGGGAGAACTTGAAGGCATACAGAAGGGTTCCCTGACTTCCACACCAAAACTGGCTAAACCCTTCTAGAAAAAAAATATGCTTTTCAGTACAACCCATGACTTTGTGAGACTAATTGGCAGTCAGCCAACCTTTCTTCTAAGACATGCACCAAGGCTGCCAAGAGATATTGTGTAAATGACTTGTCCAAGTCTTCTAAGACAAGGAAAATTGTTTGGAGTGGAAAACAACAGAGTACACTACCTATCCTCAGCTCAACCATGTCTGTATTTCTTTAAAATAGTACAGTCCTAGGAGGCTGATACCACTGGGAAAGAAATGGAGCCTCTCAGGTTATAGACCTTTCCTTCCTGTAAGGGCTTCTGGAGGTGCTTCTGTTTCAGGGGTGTTCTCTGAATAACGCGAGTGTCAATGGTGCATCATGGCAACTCCCTGAGTTCCTTTCATTCTTAATTATTCCAAAACAATCAGCTGCATTGACAGGTTCAATACCTTGAAGAAGGCTCTTTGTATGGTGCACATGTTGATGGTTCTTATATCAAGAGACAAGGACAATGGTTTTCTCTCCAACCAGGTTTCTGGCTGTTTAAGAAACCAAAAGGTCCAACTGAACCTCTTCCCACATCTGCATATTTCCAAGGTAAATTTGTTTCTCATGTGAACACGTTGAGTACCTTCTATGAGTGCTAATACCTTCTTAGCCCAAATCACAGCTGGATCTGTTTGTCAATTTTTATAAAAGGTATAGAAATGTAATCATCATAAGACTGTCACATTTCCTTCAAAATTTGCTTGTAATTGGCCAATAGGATCAAAAGTTAACAGTAAGTGAGGAGGATATGCAAAATCTTGTGTGATAGGGGCACAAACAGGAGGTACCATTTAAGCTCTGAGAACCAGGAACCCATACAAAACTGGGCTAAATCCCGGGTTGGGATTTGCAGGATGGAGACAGAGAAGCACAGAATGTTTTCCTTGGGTTTACAGCACACAACAAAGCATATTTAGCATGCAAAACTAATTAAAAGTGCTAGAAGATTCTAAAACCAAAAATTAACAATACTGTACAAATATTGTACCGATGGCCAGACGACTGCCCCGTAACAATCAGTGGCTTCTGTTATTCTTATCTCGTGGCCAGCAAAGCGAAAGCCTTCCCAGGCCTTATGAGTTATAAGAGCAGGGAAAAAACGCCTTCTCATGATTTCTGCAACTATCTGTTCATTTTCTTTTTCCCCTGGAAGCAGAAGTGCAAAAGGTCAAACAAGCAGAGAGGACTGATAATAAAGCTACCAATTCATATTGAAAAGCTGATTTGGAAGCAAGAATGTGAATTGCATCTGTGAATAAAAATATATTTCACCATTAATGGTTAGCATGACACATGGGAAGCCTCCTGAATTCTAATTGAAGATTTCAGTTTATGACTAAGTAATTTCTTTCCTGTTTTGCTGAAGAAGCCAAGTTCATATAAAGTAAGGAATTGGAATGTTACCACATATTGCTTTCCACTTCAGCAATCAAAATGAAATTTTTTCACTTCTTTCTCACTTCAAGAACAGCTGCCCTAATATAGACATGCATGGTCTTATGTGCCCAGATTTTTTATTATTTTCCACATCTTTTTACTGTTCACTTTCCCCACGTTATGGTTCTTTTTGACAATAAACAAAAGGAGCTATAGTATCATTTATAAGTCTGTCACAAAACTTGTGAAACAGATCCTAGCAACACAAATTATGACAGACAGGAGTGAAAGCATGAGTGTTGTCAGGAAAGCTTATCCACCCACCCCAACAGAGCCCTGTCAGAGGGATTCTTTCCAGTTGGCTTGGCATCCTGAATGCCATCCCTGTTGCTAAGCAAAGCACATTTATGATTGCTAACATAATCCCAGATAACTCTAGTAACAGAAGAGGATTCATTCTTTTTGAGCTGAATACCAACCCAGTTTCAGTTTTGCCATCATCACATAAAGCTGCACCATGATGTTACAGAAAAAAAACAACCCAAAAAAAACCCCACAAGTGAAGCTGCCCAGAGTGTGCTCTTTGCACAGTCTAGAATCGTTCCAGGTTTTCACAGGAAATTTGCTTTCACAGCCAACTATGATCTCTTGGGAAATTAGCTAAAGCAAAACATGTTTACAAGCTACAACTGCTAGAAAACACACTAGGGATTTAGGTAACTGGTTTACCATCCTGTCCAAAGTAGAGTTTCTGTATCTAGCCTGCAGTTGAAATCATAGATATGAAGATTGGCATTGCATAGCATAGAAACTGAAGCCTTACTGGCTATTAAAAATTAAAACATTTGGTTTTTTCATCAGCATAGAACACATTGGTCTACCAAAGATTATTCATGTTTTCTTCCCCCTCAAATCACTGCAGTCACAGGGCATGGTGGCCTCAAGTGTTGCTATTTGCTCTGCCATATGCCTTGGTATTTTTATTACCATAATCTATCGACAAAATCTCTCTCCCTTTCTTGTGATAGAGATAGAGATGATACCAAGCAAAAACACCTCAGGAGGATGCTGAGGCTCATTATCCAGTGCTTAAAGCTTCTAACTCGACTTACTTTAAGCATCTAGAAACCAGAAAATAGTAACAAATACAAGTAAGAAAAAATGTTCGTGTTCAATCTTAGTATGTTGACACTTAGACATAATCTGGAAGTTAAAAAAAAAAAAGCAAATGAACAAAAAAACTAACCACCAAACCATCCAACCAACTCACCCATGGCACTCCAAGAATTGACTGAGGGAGGGGAGTGATAACCTGGGGGCACAGCAAAATAAAAAATAACATAACATATGCTACTAGGAAGAAATGTAAATAGTATAATTTTATAAAAGTAACAAATTAAATAGGCTTAACATTGAAACTAGGATATTTTATGATGTTAGGAAATAAGTAGTATGTGGCAGCCCATTGCATCTTCTGTAAGCCTCTAATGTCAAATTGGGAGAAAACACATGAGTCATTGTGTCTGAAAGCAGGGAACTCTGCACAAACATGAGTTAAGCACCAGAGAAATGCTGCTCCAGGGCAAAATTAATCTTTTCTTATGAAAGAATTAATACAAAGCTGTCGTATTTCAAATATTGTAAGTATATTTAATATATCATCCCGTTTCCAGGCATACCAGTTATAGCCTGCTCTTAATCTTCTCTGATTGCTCAGAACAATCTGATCTTGTCCTGTGATCAGTACTAGCTGTGGAAGTAAAAAGCTATTCCTTCAATTATCTCCCAGTTACAACCATTTTTCTTGATTCTTCCTCCTTTGACATCTATTTTGGGTTCAATTTTGTTGAGAAGTCTTAACTTATTAAGTCTTAACTAATAAAGCTTCTGCCAGAAGACTTATAAAAATTTAGCAGTATTACATCTTACTCCTCTACCACTCAATAAATATTTCCCATCTATTTGTTACATTACCAGCAATCTTTCTATTCAAGGCTTGTGTGGCATCTACTTTAATAGATTTTGTAGACCTCTCTACCCAAATTGTCCACACCCCTAAAAGAAGCATCCCAAAACTGCTGATTAGTAACATCATTTAAATCTTTGGCTATGTAATGCCTCTGGTTATCCCAAAGATTGATTGTCCAGAGAAGTTTACATAATTTCTGTATTTTTTGTAGAGAATCAAAAAGGTAGACATGCTTTGAAACCCTAATGGTAAAGGACAAGAAAGTTAATGATTCTGACAAAGAATAAGTAGTGTAGATTTTCTTACTTGCAGAGAAGTGTCCCTTCATACTGCAAAAGGCCCTCTTCTCTTTGCTGCTTTATAGCTTTCAGAATAACTAAACTTCCTGTGGAGCTGCATAAAAAAGGTTATTTTTTTTCTCTTACTGCCTTTAGAGCAGTCAGAAAAATTACAAACTAGCAGAAACAAGAAAACTGTTAGCAGAGTAAGCAGAACCCAAGTGAGATTAAGACTTTGAATACCTGAAAACATTGAGAAAGTTCTGCTGTTTCTTTGATCAAACACTAGTTTCCTGATAACAGATGTAAAAAGTTGATAGGAAGTTATTCTGCTGCAAGTGTGTTTATTTCTGTGTTAGTCCTATTCAGAAAAGTAATTTTTCAGAATTATGCCTGAAATGACTTTATTCTTTTTAATGACATTCCAAGATAACAAGATCTGCCTCATCAGTAGAAAAGGGTCAGACAAGGGAAGAGGCTGCCAGTTCCTGTGAGAATGGAAGTACATAATGGGCATTTCCAGCAATACTACTCAAACACCCAAATCAAACTGTTAGAACTCAAAGGTCTGCTGGAACTGGTTCTTCCCTTCTTCATTCGCCTGAGCTTGATCGAGGAGGTTTGTTCTAACTCCTCTTCTGGAGAAGCATAGAAGTGGTATAACCATAGAAATACTTTCTCCAGACTATTCATCTCTTTGCATAACTGTATACACAGAAGCCACTGGAGCCTTATTTACTTTAAGATGAGACAGTCTGATCCCATTCAGGTAACACAGAGATTGAGACCATTTTTGCTAGTGAAACAGACAGTGCTCCTTTGGTCTTGAACTTGTGTTCACTAAGAAGTTCCCATCTACAGATGTCCTAAAGTCTCCTTGAAGTAGAATTTGAATGTCTTTAAGTTTCTTAAGACTTTCTGTTTTGTAGGATATACTGTTCTTTGAAACATTTCAGGTAAAGTATTGTTTATCATAAAAGTCTCATGCCTTTGGAGCACGTTGTTTGAACTCCCTTGATTTTAAATTAATACCAAGACTGAGGGAGAAGGTCCTATACTGCTGACACATCTTGCACTACATCAACCACATCATTAAGAAAAAAGCATAAACACCATTCTCAAAGGCAAAGCAATCATCATTATTACAAAATGGAAGCACAGTGTTCCAAAGAGACACACTAAATCACGTGGAAGGCTGGAGTTGTGAAGTTAGTGACAAGTTAAACGTGCATCAAGCTGGAAAACCTTGACACATTCAAATGTCAAATGAAAATGTTTTATATTAGAACAAAAGCCTAAAGAAAAGAACCTGAGTTCTGCTGAGACAGAATTGGAGATATTTTTCAAGTGGGGAAGACAGAAGGAAAATAACCAGAGATAGACCAGGTCAAAATGAAACAAGCTGCTAACTGAGCATCTTTTTCTTTAACAAGGAAGCAAATCACACAGACGGACCTTAGGCTTTCTTTATCTGCACACTTTTTCCTTGGAATGGGTAGAAATAGTACCTGTTTAGAAAAATGCTGCATGATCAGCTGTCCCATTTACACTAATTGTCACATAAAATCATGCTTGTGAGTATGCAGCTCTATCAGGAAACAGTAACCTTAAACTTCAGCTGGGTATCTTCCATCAATTAATAGCTTACATTAAATCTCTCACTTCAATAGCTAATGATACTCCCTACAATAAAAAAGGAACAGGCACTGCTAAACAGCAGTTACAACGCAGGAAAAGTAGCAAAGACCAGGGAGCTGAATTAAAATTATTTTTTAAAAATACTGATACCCACTGTCCAGATACTTGAATTAAAATGTGCTAACAAAGGATGTAAAATAACCCTTCCACATAGATGCTGTGAAGAATATACTAGCAGTCAGTATCTCTATTTTCAGACTCATTCACAACTGGCACACAGCAAAGCACCCTCCAAATACTTTTCTAATAGAGCAGGACAGCATAAATTCAGAAACAACATCCAATGATCAAGAAAAAACATGTCTAGGGGAAAAAAAATAACAGATTAGTCCCTTTCAAGTGCTGGCCTGACCCTACTTAATCTCTTGAGGTCAAATGGTGTCACAACCCAAGGTGATAAGGAAATAAGATCCAGCCATCTTCTGCTTCTCTCCACTTTGATGGATCTTCTCCAACTGGCAAAAGGAAAGAAATCCAAGCCTTCAGCATGAACTTGACCTGACAAAGTTCAGCCCTACAGCAACATATTCTCGCTTCTTCAGAAGTGGTATACTCTCACCTGTAGAATTTAGATTTAAGATTTGCCATATAGACTTGTACTTAAAAATATTTTAAGAACCATGTTATCAGCAGCTGTGTAGGCATACATGATTCATCTGAGCCTTCTCACCAATTACCTCTGAGCTCCATGAACACAGGAGGACTACCTATGCTCACATTACTGAGTGACGCATGAGAGAAAGTTCCAAGTATTCTTGATAGCCAGGACTCTTCAGATCTCCCCACTCTGGGCATATGGAACTGGAGTCATCCAAAGTAAAGATTCAAGGTGAATTTCATATAGATGTAATATATCCATTTTATATATATAATCTACATTACACATATTTTTATATATATATATATATAACAAAAACAGCTATGTATCCCAATGTCAAGAAGATACCTGGAAAAAGGTCAGTAAGGGAACAGATCTGCAACCAGTTCTTAACTGTAAGAGATGACAGTACAAGTCTTACATCACTATGTTGATAGGAATCATCAGAAGGTAGGCCTGTGAATCCATCTGGGCACTTCCGATGGCTCAGAAATTTACCCCAAGTTTACTTTAGGTGCCGATTCTAAGGGACTCTAGACTCTCAGTTTTCACTGACATCTCAGGATAAGAGCCCTGGTCTTGAAAGAGTTACAGATGGCTCCATGGAAACATAAACAATCCTGAATCACAGATTTGTCCTCAAATTCCAGGTGGTATCACTTCAGTATGCTTATTTAATTGCACTTATTTCTATTTCGTTCCATTCCATTACAGTCTAAGGACCCTTAAAGGAAGGGGTAAGGAGGGAAATCTAATCGTGCCCTTGACTTTCTAGAAGTCAGATGTAATCTATACCTTTCTAAGAATATAAAGCAAAGTACTGCTCCAGTACTTACCTAAACTACACAGTTAATTTTTCCTTACTTCACTCCTACCTATGAAAAGGGAAATGATCACGTAACTGAGTGTAGGCATCTCCAGTACATTCATTGCAAGCTCAACCTGCCGAAGGGATGGCAATGACAAGGTATATTATATTGATTAATCTGAGATACTACGTCAGGGTAATATAATGCTCGAAACTCTATACTTTGAAATGCAGAAATACAAAACTGCCACCCACGAGCAGCCTCTTCTCAGCCAAGAGACAAGATGCACTTAGCGCATGGGGAGACCAGAACAAGGGAGGGATATGCTCACAGTATCCAGCCTCTGTATTTACCCAGGCTTGAGAGGCACATTTTCAATTTGAAATTCACACCACTGATACCCCAGCCTCATCCAAGTCACAGGTCATCTGAAACCATTAGAAGGCTGAAAATAGAAGTACCTAGTCATATTATCTCATGAACTCTTTATGAATTCAAATCTACCAAGTACTTCCCTTCTACTTCATCAGGTTTGTCTGTCATTGAAAACATCTTCAGGTCTAGGCTCAGCAGCTATTTAATCTCTAAAGATAACTAAATTATTTCACTTTGACTACAAAAGCAGACTATTCTTAAATTAGATGGTCCTATGTACATCATAAAAGGCAGACAGCCAATTTCCTGATGCACAGGAAGACTCTGGATGAGTAATTTAGATTCTGTAAGGCATTGTATAGTCTGATCTTTCATACCTCTTACCTTGCCTGGGTCAAGAGGGCTTTGTGCCTTTGAAAACTCTTACCTCCTTGTAACAACATGCCAGGTACCACAGCTGGCAGAACAGAAGGGACTCAACAAAATGCCTGCCAATTTCCTCCTACCAGTAATTCTGGATTTCTAAAATATTTCTTTAAGGAAAGGACCTGAACATAACCTAATGCCACCAAAACATGCAAGCACACCACCTTTCTCACATGGCAGTTTAAAAATAACTAATTTATTGTTGAAATGCAGCTACCTCAAAGGGTAGATATGGAAACAGGAGAAAGATGCATGTCAGAGGGAAAAATATGTTACAGACATCTCTACATAGTTAACACGTGCTTTGTTTATTTGAGTGTTGCCCCCAACTTCTGCTCTTTCCACACACAGGAATTTTCCATCTGAGTTTAGTCATGTATTCAGCAAAAATGGCTCTACTTGTTGTGGGAAAAGGAATAGGGAAGTGTGAATTCAAATTAGTACACTTGGTGGTTGCTATCATTTCTGAATGCTGTCACTTTCAAACATAGAGCTCACAGATTGGTTACTACAAGACAGCCAACAAGTAAATTCAGATAAGAGGTATTTTTAGACTATTCTGATTTGCTGTGAAGGTGCAGCTTAAATCTTGTCACTCCTTAATTGGGTTGTGTTTGAGTCATATTCCACACTACCTCTTTTACTCTTTTTTATTTAGAGACAGCTCTTTGTGTAAGAGGAGTACAATATGAGTTGTGATATTTCAGGCCAATCCTGTAGTGAAGAAAAAAAACCCTGTTAACTAATGGTGCCACTTCCATGAGTTTGCAGGATTTTTTTAAAGCTTCTGAGATGAGTGTTAATGGAAGAGGTAATTTGGATGTTTCGTTTTATTGTTTACCACAAAAAAGAAAGAATAAGATGAAGTAAGTGGAGGCAAGTGGTGGGAAGATATAGCACAACTATCATTTATGTATATAGTATAAATACACTCATTTTTTAATCAGGACTGTTAATTGTACAACCCATAATCTAAAGAATGGTTGAGCAACTTAAGCAGTGAGAAAATGGAGGAGCTAGATGTTGGACCTTCCTCAGAAATATTCATATTCAAAACTTATCCTAGGAATGTATTTGAGCCATTCTACAGAACCAGGTGCTACCCCTGTCCTCCATCACTACCAGATGTGGGCCATCAGGAAATGGGAATTGCAAGAATCATGCTAGAAGGACAAGCAAGGAAAAGCCCAGAAAGGAATTGGGCCCCAGTTGCAAAGAGGCAGAGGGTCTCCACAATCTGACCCCAGGATGTTTTTCATATTATATGGCAGTCTTTGAAGTCAATGGAAAAGTTTCAGTGGGAAAGGGAGTGAGAAAGGTAAGAGGTGTCTTTAGAAGTAACCCAGGAAATAGGAATGAGGCACTAAGTTACTCCCTCTGCCCAGCTGAATACCTTAACTTCTAAGTTACAGCATTAGGCTGCTTCTCACTTGCCTCCATTCCAACTACGTCCCATTTAAGGCACCTTTCTGGACTCCACCCAGAGGCTTGAAATGATGGCAGGAATTGCCATCAATTAGGACATCTGTCAAATAGGGTGAGTAGAAAGAGTGTGTCCCTTCTAAAATGTTGGGAGATATGTGAAGGTTACCAGGTCGGCATTTTCTCAGATATTAATGGATTAAAAACTGAGCGCTGGCCAAGTGAAATGAGAGGATGGAGAGTCAAGGACAAGTACGCCTTGCAAATCTGCTCTCCTCCTTCTGTCCCAGATATATAAAATTATTCTGCACTGAATTTAAATAATGCAACTGTAGTAAAGTACTTTAGTATCCCGGGAAATTAAGATAGGAGTGGCAGAATCTGATATCAGAAATGTTTACCCAAGGAGAGTTCAAGGTAAGATTCAGGAGAAATCACGAGGGTTGAGATATAACCCCAGTCGGCAATCGGGCTGCACACAGTTACTAATTCACTTCTCAGTTGGGATGGTGGAGAGAAATGGAAGAGTAAAAGTAAGAAAACTCACAGGCTGAGATGAAGGCAATTTAATGGGTAAAGCAAAAGATGGGCAAGCAAAGCAAGACAAGGAATTCATTCCCCACTTCCCATGGGAAGGCAGGTGTTCAGCCATCTCCAGGAAAGCAGGGCTGCATCATGCCTAGCAGTTACTTGGGAAGACAAACTCCATCAATCTGAATGTGTGTCACCCCCTCTTTCTTTCTTCTTCCCCTAGCTTTATGAGCTGAGTTCAACGTCATATGGTATGGAATATCCCTTTGGCCAGCTGGTGTCAGCTGTTCTGGCTGTGTCTTCTCTCAATTCCCTGTGCAACCCCTCATTGATGGGGTGAGGAGCAGCAAAGGCCTTGGCTCTGTGTAAGGACTGCTCAGCAATAATGAAAATACCCCCGTTATCAGTGCTATTTTCAGGACTAATCTAAATGACAGCCCCGTACTAGCTACAGTGAAGGAAACTATCCTAGCCAAAATCAGCACAGAGAAGAAGAGAGACATCAAATGATGCAGGTGTGATGGAGAAAAGATTGGATAAAGACATGAGAGGAAACATCAGACTGGGTGGAGACCTACCTGTAAGCTAAGACCAGTAGTAATGGGAATCATAAAGAAGGAGTTTTAACTTGGAGAACTTGTGGCAAACCAATTAAGAAGGAAAGAGGAAGGCACCAAATATAAAGAGATCAGACTGGAACTTGCAGAGAAACTGCACTGGCATAAGGACCCCAAGAAACAGGGATTGAGACTGCGTTAGTCAAGTTAATGATATTGGAATGGGGAAGAGGAAAAGGATAAGAACAAGGTAGGCACATGCTTGGGATAGCCAGGCAGGTAAACCTCCATGCAGCAGGTTCAGCACCCCTAACCTCCAGAACCGGGCACGGAATTCAATATGCCAAAGCCTGATGGCAGATGAAACTATGAAAATATCCCATTTTCCATTCATCTCTCCTCACCTTTCTTAAATTTGTGTTTCTTGACAGTAAAGAGAACCACCTGCTATTGCTATCAACACATTTACTCTGCTAGCTAAGTGGAATATTTTTCTGCATTTGATATAAAGATTCTGACCTACAGAGTAACTCTGCATACGGTGACCTAATGTCCAACAACTCAGTTTATTTCCATAATGTAAAAGCTAAAAAAGTTACATGCAGGCTCACTCCTCCCCACCCTGAACCCTGCATGAAGAGAGTATCAATATTAGAGTGTCAAGCTTGCAGAAGCATAGAAATACCTCTGCAAATTTACCTCAGCCTCCATGTACTAATAGAATACATGACAGTCATCAATATTTCAGTCTTTAGTAGTTCCATCTTTAATATTTATACTTCCAGATATTTTTCCCCCTACAATCATACATCATTGCACTGGATCAACTCGGGGTCTATGTTCAAGTTAGAATTACAAAGGGAACTGTGTGAAAGAAAACCTCCTGATTAAGGCACTTGAACAGCGCTTTGAGCAACAGCGATCTATACCAATCTACATAAGCCATCATCTTGTGTAATTACAGCTCTCTCCAGAGATCGTTACCAATTCAGTGTTCTTTGAAATAAGTATTCAAAAGCAAAGGAACAAATATCATTTTTTAGTGAGCAACTAATGATTTTTAAGTATTGAAGTCATGCCCAAAGCTCCACCTTGCCTTGTCGAACAGGTAGCAAAGCAAACCCAAACGCTGAGGTCTCTTGAAAAAGCTGAAGCCCAAAAAGCCTGGATCTACATGAGCCAAGACTCAGCTGAGATTTTAAAGAAACAAAAAAACAAACAAACAAAAAATTATTAAATACCCCTCCTTCTTTTGCATTCAGCTGTAGAACATGTCTAGACTCCATCCTGAAACAACCCACGTGCCTGGCCTGAAACCTTGTACACTCCTGGTGACCCCTAGAAGGGAGATTCCTCGTGATGCTTTACAATCTTTAAGATGTGCAGCCACGAAGTTACTTAAGAGAAAAAGCTGCCAACAGTCCCCAAAGGTATTTGAAGATTAGGTTTGAGGCTGTCTAGACAGAAACCAAGCTTGTAATAACCAATTCTCCCTAATTGACATCCCGCAAACAAACCTCTCCTGAATAGCTAACTCGCAGTCACGACTTCATTCCCTGGAACCAGTTGCAGGCAAGACGCCAGGCACTGGTAGGAACCTGCCGGGGCCAGAGTATGCCAGCACAGCAGATACTCACTGCATAGCTAGAATACTACAACAGCGCTATCTGTTGTATTTTCTGTACAAGTGTCATAAACACAATCTTCCAGAAACATGAATGAGAAGATGGTTCATTGTCAGCAAGACACCTTGCTACTTATACTTAACAACATTCCAAAGTGCTACAGGAAAATACAGTAAAATAAGAAATATTTTACCTTCTTGTCTTTCCAAGTCTCTCATCAGTTCGTTTTGTAGATGGTTATGTTTTGATGATGTCAAATCCATACTATGCCACAAAACCTGGGACAAAAACAAGCTTGCTTGGGAAAAAAAATTACTTCTTTTTCCCCACATAACACTTGACATAGAATTTAAAATTATTTTTGCATGTATTATGCTATAATTTACTTTTATTGATAGTAAAGACATGTAGCCACATAAATATCAATATTCAAGGCATAAAAGAACCAGAAGCAGCAAGCTATTTCGGCTGTTCTGTTCTCAAAGAGGGAAAAGAGCAAGTGGGGGGAGGGTGTTGTTTTGTTTAAAGAAAAGAAGCTTTGGTGAAGGTTTAAAAACTGTTTTATTAATTTTTTTAAATTAGAATCAATTCAGATCAGGTTGATAGGATTACAAACGATTGAAAGGAAAGGTAGCAACAAATGTTTGAAAGTGGAGAGAAGCTGCACCAAGAGGATCAAATCTTGTTTGAATTGATTGCCTTGAGAGGGAACAGCCTATTAGCAAAACTTGCACGTGAGAATAAGTTGGAAGCAGGATCTATAGACAACATGGAGAACAGAATGTACCTATAGAAACAGACACATAAAACATGTAGTAATAGAAGTGTAACAGAGGACAGTACAATTTTCAGCTGTCTACAGAAAAACAGACAGATGACCATTAATCTCCAGTTCTTGATATTTTACAATCAGAAAAACACTGAGATTTAAAAAAAGACATACATCAGTTCTTGGACTGTTGCATGGAAGTTTGATCTTTGCAGGAATGGGTACAGCAGGCAGCACACAGTTAATAACCTGCAGATG
Source organism: Laterallus jamaicensis coturniculus (assembly GCA_022605575.1). NCBI lineage: Eukaryota > Metazoa > Chordata > Aves > Gruiformes > Rallidae > Laterallus > Laterallus jamaicensis. Next base: position 2,635,986 of record JAKCOX010000062.1, read on the forward strand.
CCTACACAATGGGGATGCAATTAAGTGAGGCAATGCATGAAGGAGTATCTCTGTCTAGTAAAAAAATAAAAAACAATCAAATTACAAACATACACTGAGTATAGATAAAACTTCCTTACAGTGTAAAGCCTTAGGCGGGTTTTCTTCTCAAAACTTCAGATTAAAGAGGACAGTACAGAACCCGGTCCTGTTAAAGCAGTAGCACCATACTCTCCTGCCCTGACTCCACAAGACACACAGGTTTAATTTTTAACTCCACTACCACAGTGCCAGCAGCCATTAACCTATATGAAGGTGAAAAACAACTCGGGGGGGTTTGACACATTACCTTAACAGACATAAAAAAAAAAAAAGTATTGCTGTTATATTTCAGTCTATCTGTGAGCTTAGCAATAGTAACAGCTTTTCGTGGGGAACAGAAAAGAGATTCTATGGGATTCAAAGGCTTTGGATGCATCTTCAGAGCAGCAAGTAGCATTAGAAAATACTGGGATGCTAAGTATTAAGAAGTAAATGTTAGTCACATTCATCATCTTGACATCTACCTCAAAAGTATTAAAAAACCCAAATTTTATGCCTATTAGAATATAAAAATAACAGGTTAATAATCAGCCCCTTTGCATTCTGAAGAATGAGAACAAGCAATGCTGCACTGTAAATTTACCCTAAAAAGGGAAACCTTTGTAGTTTGTGGCCCTCTACTGTTTGGGTTTGGGCTTTTTTTTTTTCCTTCTAAAACTATCCTTTGAGGCACACAGCTACACAGCCACCTTTCTGACTTCACCCTGCGAATTCAGGAGTACTGCAGGCAACTGACCAGCGCAGCACAGCTCCGGTGCTGAGCTACACTGCTTAACACAAACGGTACAGAGCAATTCAGAGCACAAGGCACAGGCAGGCCAAATCCCTCGGGCCTCCACCGCGTTTCGGTCCACATTACCTGAATCTCTTGCAGCTTTCCGAAGATGGTACTCAAACAGAACAGTCCTTATCTGCCTGGACCCTTCCCCTGCCAAGCTGTTCGAGGCAGAAGGGTGTGCTCCCAAGCGTGCGTCCCATGTTGCCAACATCCCCACAGCAGCAGCAGTAATATATCCCAACAGCTGCAACACGAACACAAAGTGGGCATCTCACACACACACACACACACACAGGCACCGCGCCACTTACGTAAGGGGGCAGATTCCGTGACAGCTCCAGGCACCCAGTCAAGGGAGCTCCAACCGATAAAGTCACCAACTTTGGAGCACTTGCTACAAAAATAAGACAGTGGCACAGGGCCAGCAAACACCCGCTGTTACAAAAAGTAACTGGAGAGCAAAAGGTTGCTCTGCAGAGTCAAAGGGGTCTGCCAGGCACAGAGGGGAAATTTAGAGAGGGGCAGGGGTGCATTTGTCAGCACCTGTCAACGTGCATAAACAAACACATACCATTCCTTTTTTGTATACACAAGATGTACATTGGCTCAACAGATGGCAGTCGCTTACTGCCCTGGGAATGAATACAGGTATCGTTAAGACTTCTCTTATTTAGCCTGTAATCATCCCAGGACAGGAACTTTCTCTTCCTTTCCCCCCTTTTTAGCAGAATTAGACTTCTGCCTCAACCAGAGTTTTTAGACACCACTGAAAAAGTAACAAATTATTTTACAAGAATACAATCTCTCCCCTGTGAGGAAAGGCTGAAAGAACTGGTGCTTTTCAGCCTTGAGAAAAGAAGACTGAGAGGGTCTGATCAGTGTTTATAAATATCTGAAGTGTGGAACACAGGGGGAAACGGCCAGCCGCTTTTCAGTGGTCTGTGGGGACAGGACTAGGGGCAATGGCCTCAAGTTGGAGCACAGGAAGTTCCGCACCAACATGCAGAAGAACTTTTTCCCAGTGAGGGTGACGGAGCCCTGGCACAGGCTGCCCAGGCGGGTTGTGGAGTCTCCTTCTCTGGAGATATTCAAGACCCATCTGGACACTGACCTGTGCGACCTGTCTTAGGGAGCCTACTTCGGCAGGGGTGTTGGACCCAATGATCTCCTGAGGCCCCTTCCAACCCCTACGATTCTGTGACTCTGAATAATTAACAAGCCCTGCAGAGATCTGAAGGTCTCTGTATTTCACCGTACTTGGTAAAAGAAATTAAGAGGAGCTCCTCCACATTTGGAAACTATCAAACAAATCACCAAGGCCCAATCTATACTTTTAAAGCAAAACTCAGTAACACTAACAAGCGATTGTTGTGGACTGACTGTCCAGGCTGAGAATTTGCTTAGAATACAATTGATCATCTTTTACACAAGTAACATCAAGAGGGGTAGTTTAGGCCCAGTGAACACTGCACATGGAGTATTAGAACCTCTGCAACTGTAAGGGCCATATCCTGCCCAGTTCACCTCAGTCCTTCATCCTTCTAGGGCAGGCTAATGCCTTGTGTGAACCTTAACTGTATGGACTTGGACTTCCAATGAAGTGATGAGAAACTGAGTCTATTCTCATATTAAATGAGAAGACAAAAGAGACAAGAAGGAGAAGTGAAATGTAATGTAAGGACCAGAGTACAACTGGCAGCGTTCAGAGCTTTTCCATCTTAATCCACAGGAGCTATAAATAAACTGTACAATCAGTCAGAGAGGTGGGGGGAGCGGGGGGTGGGGAAAAGGTGGGTGGGCAGGCAATCTGATCCTAACACATTGTTCCTCTCACAAATAAATTTGACGCGAATGCTGCAGCCAGTGGGCTGCTTTGAACATCATTTCTGAAAAAAAAAAATCTGTCTTCAGACATGGTCATGTAACTCCAAATCTAGAAGTGAGAGATTCACGTTCAGGACTTATATAATCTGATGTGCAGTAATTGGTTCAGGACTTTGTTTTGGGCCTCTCGACAAGAAAGACATCAAGGTCCTGGAGCATGTCCAGAGAAGGGCAACCAGGTTGGTGAAGGGGCTGGAGAGCAAACTTTATGAGCAGCGGCTGAGGGAGCTGGGGTTGTTTAGCCTGGAGAAGAAGAGGCTGAGGAGAGACCTCATCACCACCTACAGTTACCTGAAGTGAGGTTGTAGAGAGATAGGTGTTGATCTCTTTGCCCAAGTGACAGGTGGTAGGATGAGGGGGAATGGCATCAAGCTGAGCATGGGCAGGGTCAGATTAGATGTTAGGAAAAAGTTTTTCACTAAAAGGGTTATTGGCCATTGGAACAGGCTGCCCAGGGAGGTGATTGAGTCACCATTGCTGAATGTATGTAAAAGATGGGTAGATGAGGTGCTGAGGGATATGGTTTAGTAGAGGATGGGTACAGCTGGACTATATCTCAAAGGTCTTTTCCAACCTAGTGATTCTGTGATTACTGTGAGATTTTACAAGGGCTGACATTGTTGCTTATTGAAGCATTCATGAGACATTACTGAGTACAAAACTTTTCAGACAGGTTTAGTGACTGTTGGCTCCTCTTCAGCTTCCTAGTGCATTACTGCCAGTGAGTTAGCATATGACAACAGTGCACTCCATATAAGCTTCCACCACGTGGGTTGTGTGCACTGGCCTTCACCAGGTCTGTAGCAACTCTGCACTGGCTAGGTCATAAACAGCTCATTCCTCAGGCATTCCTGTCCCCATGGTGGCCCAGTTGCCTGGCCACCATACATCTTCACTGAACAGGTACTTCTCCATACCCTTTACAGAAGTCACCCTCAGAGGCTGAGGGCTCGTGACTTTTTCCCAATTGCCTTGTCAAAGCCCCTTTCCTTAGACAGGCCTCCCTGCCTTCTAATTCCAGGCTGCTGACCCCATTACCCCAGCACGGAAGCAGACAGGTAACAACATGCTCACCTGGAAGGCAACTGAGATTCATGAAAGTATCTCACAGCTCACTCCGGGAGAGAGTTTGGGTGATAACCTCTGGCTCTGCCTCTGCCTGTTCCTCCTGTTAGTGATGGTCCTGGTTCCCATCATCCTTTACCGAGTGTGTTTCTTCTTCTGTATAGGGGAGACTGCTACCAGTACATGCTGGCTTTTTGGCTCAGCTGCAGTGCCTGTCACTGGGGGCCTGCTCTGTCATCAGACCCAGAGCTCTTCTCTTCCTCTTGAGGGTATTGAAGAACGTTGAACAGAGCTGGGCAGCCACCGGCCAGATCCCAGCACATGGCAATGCTTTGCTTCTCTGGAACTGCAGGGGTGACCGCATCCTTTTCCCAAATACTCTACTAAGGGTTCTACACTAGTTCAAAGGCAATGTTCCAAAATTTACCCAAACTATCCCACACACACCCTGCCACTCAAAAACACCACTTGGAGCTGGATAACTAGATAGCTGTTTTACCCTCACCATGACCTGAAACACACCGAGGAGACCCAGCAATAGGAGCATGCAGGTCTGAAAGCTCAGGGGTGTGAAACATCCTCAAGCACTGTTGTAACCAGCCTGGAGAATGCAAAGGTGAGGGTGTTCCCTGCCCCCTGAGATCACTTCTCCACAGAAAAAGAGGTAGAGAGTGTAGTTATTAATCATTCCCATGAGACAGTGCTCAAGATATGGAAACAGCAGCAATGCTGAAGACCCAGACCAAATCCTTCACATGGCCAGTAATGCTACCTTATCATAAGCAAGTAGTACACAGTGCAGCAAAAGGAACATTGTCATCCAGCTCCCAGAGGGGATGAACAGCACCATAGGGAATACAGAATGCACATAAGGACTTGCATGACACAACCACACAAACAAAATATGACCAGCAACTGGTCAGCACCAAAAGGACTGCTGTGGTTTAACCCAACCAGCAGCTGATACAGCCCCACAGTCCTTTGCTCACTGACCCTGCCCAGAAGGATGGGAGAGAATCAAAAATAAAAAAGGTAAAACTTGGGGGTTATGGTAAAGGCAGTTTAATAGGACAGAAATGGAAGAGAATAAACAATGATAAAAAGAATATACAATGACAAACAGTACATTTTCACCCAAAGCCAATGTCAGCTAGTTCCTGAGCAGCCTCCTAGACAGCCCCAGTTTTATATGCAGAAGATGACGTCATATAGCATGGATTATCCTTCTGGCCAGTTTGGGTCAGCTGTCCTGGCTGTGTCCCCTTCCAGCTTCTTGGGTGCCCCCTACCTTCTTGTTGGCAGGGCACTATGAGAAGCTGAAAAGTCCTCGACTGCTCAGCAACAACTGAAAACTTCAGGGTGCTACCAGCACAGCTCTCATCCTAACTCCTAAACACCACACTGCACTCACTGATGGGAAGAAAATTAACTCTACCCCTGCTGCAACCTGGACAGACACTTAAGTTTGAAATTAAGGAAGCAACAGCGTGCACATGATATAACAGCACTCTCACCTCAGTTACAATGCAAACAAAAGGACACCACATTTTGTCTTGATTTTAATATCGCAAAGAGTAAAATCTCAAAAGAGCAAAAGACCTCAGACCTGGATTGGACTTGATAAGTGTGCTACAATGATTTTATATTGTTTAAAAACCCTCCTACTTAAGTCCTGGACACAAAATACATGACAAATGGGGATAATTTATTTCTTTTTATCAAAAATTCATTTGAATATTTACAAAGCTTAGGTCATAAAAACTGTACACATACAGTCTCTCTTTAAGACTTTGTTAAGACTTTTTCTTTTTTATTCCTCTCTTACTCTGTGATTTCTTCTTTCTGCCCTCAAACACAGGTTTGGCTGTCACCATGACTACATTTCCCAGTCCTTCATCCTCACCACTTGAGCTACTACACCCTGTTATCTCTTTATGGCCTGCTGTCTCCATTGCAGAGACTTTTTTCCTCCTTTTGCTCTTGCCTAAATCTCTGCTTTCCAATTCCTCTACTGAGGAGTCACTAGAAGTTTCTGAAAGATGCAAATTCCCAATAAAACCACCTTGTTCTTTCTTGGAATCTGAGTCTTTTCTTCTCTTTCCACTTCGGACTTCTTTTACCAGAGCTTGATGATTTGCACAGCCTGCAGTACCTTCTCCTTTCCTTTTCTCGTGCTGCTTCAGTTCAATCTCCATAATAGCAGTAGCCTCACGAATTTCATCAGCTTCTTCCTTCTCCTTTCTCTTCAGACAAGTCACAGCTCTGCGCAGCCTCTGGCTTTTAATGGCCAGTTTTTCATGCTGCTCGAGTCTGAAGAAGGAATCGATTCGAAGCTGAGTCTACCAAAAACAAGACAGGAGAAACACCTTTGGATTTCTTTTTTTTGGGGATGGGAATTTAGTTATTGCAGCTATGTGCCCCAAATTAAAACAGGATCAAGGAACAATGAAATTAACACATGTGCAAATAGGTGCAAACAATAAGATGGATCATTATAGTTGCAGTTATGCAACAAGAACCTTTGCAGAAATTAAATAAGCAAACCCCAGTGAAAGTTTATAAACATCATGCTGCTGCTTAGACATACGTTGCTATTTTCTACCCTCATACAGAGAGTCTCTGTAGTGCTCTTAAGTACACTCTCACCAACACATCCTTAGCTTCAAGCTGTTAAAACAACAGACTGTTTACTAAGCAAATGCTGCTAAGTGCACTCTGTATCTGCATATGCTACTGCAACACAATGCGGTCACTGGAGTCAGGCTCAACGTAACACATGCTGCTACAGCACAGACTTAAAAGCAAAGCTAGAAGCAGTCTCGCACAACAGGCCTGTGTTACTCAGCCACAGCTAGGCTTGATGTGCAGACTAAGCTAGGCCTCTATGTTCTCCCTAAATCTGTTTAAGAAACAGACGTTTCCAGTTCAGCCTGAAAGTCCATGGATCTAACTATGGGTTTTCATACATTTCACTCCTCTGAGCGATAAAGAGAACCTAGAACGCTGGTTTAGGCCACACACGTATATTGCTTATGGCAACAGGAGAAAAGAGCCTGACCTTAGGGGATCAATTTTACCAGTGACTCTCACAGTACCACAGCAAGTACCACTGCTCACTTTTAAGTTTTATTAAAGTTGATGGGATGTTTATTTGGAAATTAGAGTAATATTATTGCTGGGCATTTGCCCAGCAGTTCAGCATGCACTCCTCTTTGAAGGATACACAGATTATCAGTCAGACTTCATCAAAACCTCAGGGGCGGGCACGTTTATGAATAATTTTACAGAGACAGCACACCCTTCATTAAATCTACTAAAGGTGCCTGAGGTATCTGTAGTTTTAGCTACATCAGAACAAACAGCAACCTGGACTTGAGATAGGTGTTGGATAGATAACAAAATTTGAAACCAACAACTGAAATTACACAGTGTGCCTCACAGCACATCCCAATCATACAGAAATGAAGTCCAGAGAAATTCGGTAACTTTTTAAAAATATATGAGTTAAGATAAAAAAAAAATATGGCCAAGTCCCAGTTTCTCAGAAATTTATTTTAAAGCCTTGCTGTTCACTTTAAAATACCTGTCCTACAATTTCCCAGGCACCCCTAAACTGTACGCAGTTCTATACTTTACCTGCTGCAAGTTCAGCTGTTTCATCACAGGCAGAAGGATTTCATCTATCTTCGTTCGAGTCCAGCCAAAGTGATCCTGACAGAACGTGCAGAGAGTTAAGGAACTTTACAAAATGGTTATTGTTAGTATTTTGTAAACACCTAAAACGAAAATTCTGCAAACAACATCTGGAGGAAAGTCATTCTACTTCAAAGCTGCTTCTACAAAGTCTGAGAAAATATTCCAAGTCCTTACGGTTGACTTATGTGGTTGGCTCCAGTTCTACACATCTTAATCATGCTGCTGTAATATCAGCATGCCCAAAAGCATGTCTCAGTGAGGACAGAGCTCATTTTGGCTACACGGTACTGCCACAAAACATTACACCTATAAGTAGCCTTTATTTTCACATTTGCACACACTAGAAGTTTCATTTGCTGTTTAAAACATTGTTTAAACATAGCTCTGCATGTGTTGCCATCTACTTTTCAACAAGTCACTGCAAATCAGGCTGTGATTTCTGCAAGAAATAGGCATTATGGCAAGAAACACAGTGAGTAACTAGGGATAAAGCGTGGTCTGAATCACTATTTCTGACTAGGTTTTGGAACTTTCTTGGGCAGCATGCATAAGAAGTGTGCAAACAATCCCACTCTAAGTCTAGACGCAGGCACAGCAATTAGAGAAAAGTAACATCAGAAGGAACTAGCCAGTCCAGGTACAAGACTCTCTGCATATAAAGTGAAGCCACCTGCTGTCCAAAGAGAATCATAGAATCATAGAATGACATGGGTTGGAAGGGACCCCAAGGATCATAGAGCTCCAACCCCCTGCCACAGGCAGGGCCACCAACCTCCAGGCCTGGATCTACACAAGGTTGCCCAGGGCCCCATCCAACCTGGCCTTGAACACCAGGGACGGGCATCCATACATCTGAGCAGCCTGTTCCAGCACCTCACCACTCTTTCTGTAAAAAGCTTCCCCCTAATATCTAATCTAAACCTTCCTTCCTTTAGTTTTATCCATTCCCCCTTGTCCTGCCATTGTCTATCCTTTTAAAAGTTAAATCCACTCCTGCTTATAAGCTCCCTTCAGGTACTGGAAGGCTGCAATGAGGTCCTCCCGCAGCCTTCTCTTCTCCAGGCTGAACAAGCCCAGCTCCCTCAGCCTCTCTTTGTAGGGCAGGTGCTCCAGCCCTCTGATCATCTTTGTGGCCCTCCTCTGAACCCTCTCCAACAGTTCTATATCTTTCTTGTATTGGGGGCCCCAGATCTGGACACAGTACTCCAGGTGGGGCCTCACGAGCGCAGAGTAGAGAGGGACAATCCCCTCCCTGTCCCTGCTGGCCACCCCTCTTCTGATGGAGCCCAGGATACCATTGGCCTTGCGAGCTGCAAGAGCACACTGCTGGCTCATGTTAAGTTTCTCGTTCACCAGAATCCCCAAGTCCTTCTCAGCAGGGCTACTCTCAAGAAGCTCTTCTCCCAGTCTGTATCTATGTCTGGGATTCTTCCGGCCCAAGTGCAACACCTGACACTTGGCAGTGTTGAACCTCATTAGAAGGATGGAGGAGCCCAGAATGCCACACATGAATGGCTGCATTCCCTTCCGTTCCAGAGCAGCAGCACATGCAGATGGGCAGGGGGGCACCTCAGATCAATGAGGTGTTAAGAATCTGACACCCCATTACTGACCCATTAACAAACTTTATGAACTTTATTCCAAGTATTTTATCTAACAAGTCCTGCCATACAGCGAAAGGATATTCTCTGATCTTCTCTGTATCAGGCTTCCCCCAGATGAACGAACTCCTTGTCTCATCCACAACAGGCTTCAGGTATGCTTCTGCCACTGATGGATTTGGGAAACCTGCAGAAAGTTGCAGCTCACGCAGCTTCTTCTTGACTTTGGTATCATGTGGATTAGGTCTCAATTTCTTATTCTTCTGAGCCTCATTCCACCACTCACTGAAAAAGAGGATAGTATTAATTTCCCTCCATAAAATTAAGTTTGGAATATTAAAAGCCACCATGCTTATTCCAATAGACTGAATTAGCATCCCTATTTCAGTTGGTACATGAGATAGGGAATCTCCAAATAAAAATGGCCCGAGGGACAAACAATCTGAAAGTAGAAAGGACTAAATGTGTACAAGTAAACACAGCCATTCTAAGCCACAGTAGCACACATCACCTTGATTCCCCGTAAGTTGTCAGAAGTCCCTGAACCTGGAAAGCCCTAAATCCAGCCTCACTTGGGAAAGATGTTCCACACATAATGATCAATTTTTGGTAAAAAAAAAAAAAAAAAAAAAAAGACAAACCCACACACCAAGACAAAACTAACCCTAACCATTCTTGCCATTGCCAATACAACTGGCTCAGCCCTCTTCAAGCCTTGCTCTTCCCCACAGCCTACCTGTCTGTCTCTCTCCAGGTCATCCATTCTCCTCAACTCATCAAGTCTCTTTTTCTCTACGAGCAAGCTACAGCACCTTCTCACAAGCTCAGGGAGAAACAACCTCCACTCCACTAGGCATCCAGCTCTGAAATGAACTCAGAAGCAGTCACACAATTCTACAGCTGTTCTATTGTCTTCTTTAGCCTCACTGCAATTGCTGTATCCGCGTGTCACCTTATTTACCTGCCATTTCAAACAGTGAGATAAAGGAGCCATGTATTTTACAGTTAACTTAGCCTCCTTGATGATGGTCGGATGTCACGTTGTATGCTTAAGCAGCAGAAAAGCATATTCACTCCATATTCATAATATGGAGAGACATGAAAAAAAACCACCCCAAAACAGGACGAAGCATACGTGAATTTTAAGAGAGGTTCCAAGCCATGCCCAGGAAATTCATTTAAAATCTCCATGGCTGTGACGCAGCCAACGTTTGGGATGCCGTCCGTGTAGTCACTTCCCAGCAAGTACGCCAGATTAATCAACTTGTTTCGATCCAACCCTGTGAAAGGAAGTGCACAAGCCAAATAAACCCAGCGGGTTCAGCATCTGTGCTCTTACAGTTTAAACAACCACATGGTTCTTTCTGCCCTTTCAGGTGACAAAGGGAACACAAAGGCATTAACTCTCTAAGATTACACTGAATTCAACATCAGACTTTGCTATATTATATTCTGGAACAGTGTCAATGTGCTGCCACTAGCTCAAGCACTGTCGCGAACGGAGGGAAGCCAGGGACACACTCAATATGAGCGATCAACAAGCTTTGTTTATTGTCCATTACCTTCACTTTATATAGCACACAATAATTAGCTCATGCATAGTGCAAAAAGCAAGCTCATAATTGGTTATCTTCATAACTGTCAACTCCACCCCTAGTTCCCATCCTGCATGCAATGTCCCTGCTCTTACAGGAATGCTGTGTCTTATTTGGGTTTTCGGCCGATTCTCCTGTTTACAGTTTTACTTTATCTCCTTGCGGCCTTGGGATAGAGACAGGGGCCCCCTGTTCCCAGCCACGCAGCTAGGATTGTTATGTTATAGCTGCAGCATCAATATTGCTCCCTACAAAGCACCAGTAGTTGTCCTGCTCTGGAAAATGCATCTTGTCACAATTTAAAAGTTCCAATGTAAAGACTGTAAACTCTAGGTTTCTAAGAGGTAAGAGGCAATATTTTACACATATTTCTTCAGATAGTGCCTTGTTCTCATCTAATGTTGACCCAAGTTTAATAAACCCCAAATCAGAAATAAAAACATTCCATTTGAATTCTAGACTGTAATATCAACTCCTCTACTTCTTAAAAGTCTTCCCAAACTGGAAGCCTTTTGCTCTGCACTAGTGGAGTCACTAAGTAGAAAAAAAGAGTCCATAAAACAACAAGAAAGAAGGAAACACTCAGCTGACCACTCCTACTTAGTACACTATAAGATCTGAGACAACCATACCTATTTTCATTGACTAGCTTCAGGAGTTTAGATTTAAAAAAAATAAAATTTACCAAAAAAAAAACCAACCAAACAAAACCACCCACCAAAACCAGCGGAGAAAAGGAAGGATGTGTGTCTAAGCACACAAGGCAAGACTATCAGCTTGCTGGTCATGATATCCATCAACTGTTAAGAAACAAGCATTGTGCAATGCATGGAGAAGGTGTAAAAGTACAAGACTGCAGAGGAATGTGACATGAAGACCAATGGTGACTATTTTTCCCCAAGAAATCAAAGTTCTTTTTTATTAAACCAGCTAAAAATCACATACATGCTTCCACAGCAATTCTTCCCAAATGAGCTACAGTAGCACCTGAATAGGAGTACCTAGTGGAAGCAAATATTTCATAAAATTTGCTGGAAAAAGAAGCCAAAGATGTGTTTTTCACCCATAAAAACGTTGTGAAATTTCACATGCTGAAGACATTAAAATATTATTTCAAAGTCTATAGCCTCTCTCAACTTTGAAAACATCAAAACTGATCTTTAAAGAGTTTTGCCTAAAACAGAAAAAGCTAGAATTGGCCCCTATTTTCCCTAATGCACCAGTCTGAATTCAACATAATTAGCAACAGTTTCATTAGGCTGGTACAAGAGCAATCTTAAAGAGAAAAAACCATTAACTAAACAAAAACCCTTTTACAGAGCATACACATATGCCAGATCCTCTTCTAATACATTATGTGTCGGTATGGCCAAAATTAACTCTAGTTTCCAGAAGACTATAAATCTGATGACATCGGTATATAACTTTCCCACCATATCAGAAAAGTCATGCTGACCTTTACCCAGAAACTGGTACCATAGTTCATACCTCTAGCCTTGATGTTTGTCACACTACCTTAGTGTATCAAGTGCAGGTGTCTGCGAATTGGGGAGGGGGGTCACCAGGCAGTAAAAGCAGCAACTCAACTGAATGTCTTTAGAGACTCACCAAAGATCAGGCGTTGTAATAACAGGCACACAAAATTCTGGAGAAAATACAGCTTTAAACAGATACGAGGCAGTGAAGTCTTATTAAAGACCATATTTTAATAAATCAACACCTGAGGCTCACCTAGCTGGTTTTGAAAATCAACATACTGATAATACTCCACGTATTTGTTTTGGCTGAAGAAGTTTTTGTAAACGTGTCGAGCGCCAAAGAGCCAAACGTCACTGTCGTCAGTGATGGTGCCGGAGGTCTGGTCCGTCAGGTCCAGTATGGCACACTGCGCCTCCGCCTCCATCGGCGCTTCAACGTACGGCACCCCAAACAGGCGGAGGAGCTCCTGTGGGACGGACAGAAAACAGTTCATATCCCTCCCAAAGAATGAGCTTCTATTATATACTTCTGCTTGGCTCGGAACCCCTAGAGTCACGCTGGGGAAGGTGTCTAATAAGGGCAGCAAATCTTAACTTCTCCTGAGAAGTGCCAAGCACAGTTAAGTCATGGGGGAAATCCCACCTGATCATCGCAGGCAGGTACTGCCACGTCAGTCAAGCACTACTTGATCACACTATTACTATGCAGGTTACATAACTAATTTGCCTTAATTACACAAGTATACTAAGTATTGTGCTTTCCATAACATGGAAAGACGACCATGCATTACAATTATGTACGTGGCCTCCATGGAAGAAAGATGCAGGTTAAAAGAAAAATATATATATGGGTGCATTTTGATGCATTTTATTGAATATGTTAATTTACACTCAGTTAAATATCTCACACACACACACAAGGTTTACAGGCTTGTGTTAGTTACACAGTTCTGTATTATATCATCTCCAGAAACTATGCTTTCCATTCACTGTCCTGATCCCAAGTTGGATGTAACAGTCACTGCAAAAGCAGAGGTGTAAAATTCATTAAATATAAATTTGATGTGCACACACGTATCTCTGCATACACACAGGAGTTTTTCCCCTCACCGCAGCTGGCTTTTGTACCCGGACAAAGTCAGTCTCAAGACTTAAAGCTTTTACTCTTTTTTAAAAAGCAAAAGCACAAGGTCAAATGACTTAGAACCATACAGAGTATATGCCATTATATGGCATGCAATATCATAAAAGCACAATCAACTGGCCTTTAAAAGAAAAAAATCCTCTAAAGAAACAAACATGAGTAAATATTTAACAAAGGAAACAATTTCAAACATTTAAGACTGAATTATCCCTTTTATGAAAAAAAGATTTATATTTTTTAGAATTAAGTTGTTAGAGTAAGCTTATCACATTAAATACTATCACTTGTCTACTATATTATGGATACCTTAACCCAAACACGTTGTAATGCAAGGAGTCCCTGGCTGCATTAACCTTTAAACAGTAATACTGAAACAGCACTTAGAGGGTTAAGCAGGTATTACTGGTGAGATTCTCTAAACTCAGTTACCTGGGGCATAGACCTGGGTTACCATGTGGATTTCTTGTAACCTTTCACATTTTAATCCCTCAGGAAAAATCCCAATTTACCTAACACCCAGATTGTATTAATTCCATGCTTCTGAATGTAACATCCTAATGTTTCTTTCATCCAATTCGCAGTGCTCACAACAACAGGCAAAGACCAAACTGTCCCAACCTTAACAATCCGGTGCTTTAAAAACAAGTCGATGTATACACCTTTTTTCTTTTATATAGTTATTACAGTTACTTTAAAAGTTGGAACTCAAGATTATATCAACACTTTGAATAATTTAAATCAAGCAGACTGAAGAAAAAAAGCCCCTAAGAATAAAAAAGGTGGATTATAATTAAGGAAAATTAGTAAGAGCTTCTGAAAAAATGTTTGATTGGGTGATGGGGGGACCACATCACGCTACACCAGATCAAAATAATTCAACAAATCCTACCTGACTTTCCAAGAACATCTGTCCTGTTACAGAAGCAGCAACACGTTCCTGTTGCTGTTTTTGAGCCTGAAGCATATTCTGCTCAGCAGAAAGGTCATTCTCTAATTCTTCTAGTTCTTCCTAAGAAATAAAACAAGGCTTTCATTATTTCAACAATTCAGGTATACTTAGTTAAGTAAAGCACTAAGTCTCCAACTATAATTATTCTAGTAGTATATGCTCCATTAATTCACATGTGGAAATTGTCATAGCTTCTAAATGCAGTAAGTTTTTAAGACTGGAGACAGGTCTATTCTGAGTGCTAAAACTTTGAAGCTGCCTTCTGATTTCAGAGAGACTACGGTTCACCACTATGCTTAAAGAAAAATCAGTTACAGTAGCATTAGTCAGACAAGAAAGCAATGAAACAGTGAGAAGGCCTCCGGTAGATCTCCTTAAAAACTTCCTGGGGACAGAGCACTTTATGATTAGTTCCAAGCAAGTAACAAGGAGTTACCAAACTGATGTCTTGCCACTCATCCACAGTATCTTTACCATCATCTTCTCTTTCAACATTCTGATTGTTTGTCAGCTGCTCTTCATCAGACTCCAACTGCTCTTCATCAGACTCCAACTGCTCTTCATCAGACTCCTTCAGCAAGTCCTGTGTGACAGTATCACGTCTGCCTGTCTCCATTTCTGGAAGTGCTGCTTCATCACCCAGCTTTTCATCATCTTTAGTAGGAAGCTCAGACTCATTACTGATTTCAGTATCCACTTCAATAAAGCTTCCTGTTAAAGCAAAATAAAGATTTCAACTTCATGCTGCTTCTTTAAGAAACATTTTTAACTTGGGCAGTAATTTTAATATTTTATTTTCTGTCTGTAGCAAATAGATCTAAAGCATTGTGTAATTTCAGAAATCAAGTGGTTGACCATTAATACTCCAGTTAAGTTCAACATAAAAACCAGTACACTTTCCTGACTCTGTGTTATATGTTCAGGTTTCAGTGATAAAACAAAACACTAAGGGGGAAAACATAGCTCAGATTTTCTTCCCACCTCCTACACATGTAGGAATAGATGCATTTTAACTTTCTGTTCTAGTAAGAAGTGTTTTAACACCAAGTGATTACAAATACATTAAGGTCCAGTTTTCTTATATTTTCACACAATTATAAAGCACATACCATCAGAATCACTGTCTTCAGACTGCACTATCTGTTTTCTTTCCTCCTCAGGACCTTCTGTTTCTGGAAAAAATCCATTATCTTTTTGTACCTCAGATACATTCTCTTCCGTTT
This sequence comes from Laterallus jamaicensis coturniculus, assembly GCA_022605575.1. Lineage (NCBI taxonomy): Eukaryota > Metazoa > Chordata > Aves > Gruiformes > Rallidae > Laterallus > Laterallus jamaicensis. Next base: position 2,651,480 of record JAKCOX010000062.1, read on the forward strand.
GTGAAATGATTTCATCTGTATTTTCAGAAATGTTCAAGTTTCCCTCATTTTTATAAAGGTCTGTTGTTTCAGCATGAATCAAAGCCCCTATATTAGTTTGTACAGGAGAACAGCTTGGCTTCTGCGTGCACAAGTTCATATCCTTGTCTCCCAAAGAATTTAACTCTATTTTGGAATCATTTTTTCCTTTCCTTACATCATCTTTGCTTTTCCCAGTATTGTCAATACAAGAATAATTTTCAGGTCTGGATAAACTAATGTCCTTTGATACAATGTGATTGTTTTCCAGTGTCTGACTTTCTGGTTTAAATTCAGCATCGTGCACAATCACCTGGTTTGATGAATGAATTGTAGACACAGGTAATTTTTTGGCCTCCTTAACTTCAAGAATCTGATCTTCCTCATCTGAGCTACTAAGCAGTAAATCCTTCACTTCAGATCTTTCTGGTAGCACTCTATCAGCTCTAACAGTAACAACACCCTCCCTTTTATCATCATCGCTCAGAACTTGCTCAATTGCGTGCAGTGTTCTTGGAGACACCCCGCCTTCCACCGTTACGGACCAGTCCACGTTCAGTCGTCCTGTATATCCATCACCCAGCTCCTCTTCTGAGCTGCTATCCACCATAGCTGCCTGGATAGCCAGCAAAGTCCGAGGGGAGGGTGGTGCTGTCACCACATGATCATCTTTCTCCTTCTGGAACTTGTCAGACTCAACTGGCTTTGCACTAGCAGAAGGTTCATTGCTTTTATTCAATTTAGGCAATTCAGGCATTTTTGATGAGGGTCCTGCAGTAGTTTCCAGGTCTCTACCTGTCATTTCTTTTGCTTGAATACCTGAAAGAAAGTTTTTCTGTTATTAAAAAAAAGAAGTCTTTACATTAACATCCTGTTTTGCATAATGAACAAAATTATGTAAAGGATTAACAAACCGGTTTGACGCCCTTACAGATCACAGTTAATTACACCCAACAGCAATGCACACCTCACACAAAGTGCTGGCTACACACACCTGTGAGCAACATTCTGTTTTTTCTTAAAACTGACAGCTGCAGACTGCACACACCAAACAAGAGGTCTGACAAAATCAAGACCTGACATACCCTTTATTAGGATATAGTGAGAAGTATCTTCAGAGACTACCTTCCTGGATTCCACTTCTTTCACAAAACCACCTTCATTTTCATATTGTGTTTGGATTTCACCCGACTGCTGTTGGTTCAGTTCTTTTTGCACGCTTTCTATGCACCGATTGAGGTTGCTTTTCTTAAGCAAACCCCTAAGCTGGTACTGGGAAAAGTCGTTGGACTCCTTAAAACAAACAAACAAACAAACAAAACACCTTTTAAGCGAGTTCATTTACCACTCTCTGAAGAGCCTTTTAAGAGTTTCCCTTAAGCACTTAATGTGTTTTACCAACTGCTGCACTCCCAAGCAGCAGCAACACCAGGCTGGTAACACACAACAGTTCTAAAAGGTACCATTATGTAGCTCTCAACGCTGGCGAAATGCAAGGAGAGCTCAATGACGCGAGCTACAAAATCCAAGGGGCATTTGTTCTGCCTGGTGTACCCCCACCAGCAGGATGTTCTGCAATCTAGATCTTAGGTCTAATGCTGATGAAGCCTAAGACACTGCATGTTTTTTTTTGCATTCCTGCCAAACTGAAGTATCTCTGCCAATTTCAGTGGAAATCAAGAGACAGGGCTCTGAACAGACACATGGGAGGGTTCTGCTAAGAGTCATTATCTCATTAGGCTTTCTCTCCACCCCAACATAAAACCTCTTCTTAAACAGACCTGGGGGTAAAGCTTTCCAGGTGTGATACTGTTATGTAGAACTGTCTGCATTAATGGCATAGCTCTGTTCTGATGGCTTGAAAATTAACTCAAATATTACCTCTGGCATCGCTTCAAATAATGTTCTTTTTCTCTTTGTAAATTCTTTCATATCAGTCAAGATCTCATGTTTTATTTCTGGAGGCAGCTTGTTGAAATCTTCTGATTCAATATCTACAGAATGAGGGTTTTCACATAACTCTTCCTATAAAGATGGAAAACAACATAAACATGTGTTTGATGTTACAGCACAGCAAGAACCATGAAACACTAGGGTATCATTCCAAACAACAAAACACACCCATAGGAAGTCTTTTTTGTTACTTCTTATACTGTGAAGAAAACAGTTATGAAAAAAGGTAACTACACAATACAAAGAAGCTTGGGGTTATTCTTTTTAAAAAACCTAAAACGAACCAACAACAAAATTACAAAATTAGTATAAATCGCAGATGCAGGTCCTATAGCCTCAGCTAGTCTGATTTTATCCTTCCAAAGAGGTTCTCCTTATAAATGCAAACTACTTCAAAAATAAACAGTATTTCCAAGAGTTGTTGAAGTTGTTTTGGGTTGGTTTTTTTTTTTTCTTTGATGAAACTAGAGATAATTTGGCTATTCACTGTGCCGTCTTCTTAGGTTCCATACCTCTTTTCTTTCCATGAGATCATCATATCAGAAGGGAATACTCAAGGACTGAAGCACTTTAGCATGAATTCGTATTTGGAGAAACAACAATATTGTTAAATAAGCTGTCTTATATTTTCATAAACACATGCATAAATGCTCACATTTCACTTACAACATAAGAATTTATTCTTCACATATCCAAAGAAAGTAGTCAAAATGAAAAAATATATATATATACCATAAGACATTCCTATTCAGCTGTGTGCTAGTGGAGAAAATTACATTTGTATTTCCTCAATAGGAGGAAATCATAGACTACTTAAAGGTAACTTGTTTGCCTGATAATTAATGCTATACTAAGACCTATACTTTCACTTTCTTTTAACCCTTTTGTTTGTCTTTTTAGCACAGAACCTGAGAGGACCGTTCACAGTAACAGGGCAATTTGGATGCACTTACCTGCAGTATCTTTTTTTGGGTCATTCTCACCTCCCATTCTTTTTCATCTTCCTCTTCTGAGCTTAAAAAGAGAAAAAAATCATAAAGAGAAACAAAAAAAACCCTGTAAATATTTACCTAGGAAAACAAAGTTCCTATTTTAAGCAAAAAGACATTAGTCATCCCTTCATCAGTAAGCACAAAAATTCACACACAGCATCAAAGAACGCATGCAAATACACGTATAAATACATTCACAAGTCCCAAAGATCTGAACAGAGAGCAAGAAGGCAGACTTATCTCAGTTAAAACTAAACTGAGATAACTGTTGCTGTTTAAACCATTACCTGATTCTTATCTGGTCATCATTTACAATATATAAAAGTATATATAAAGATGTGCAAAAAGTAACCTAACAGATAGCTCTACATTCCCACATAGTGTTATACAGGAAGATGTCACAAGTTTGACAAGCACATAAAAAGCCTGCTCCTGCTGAACTCATCTATGCTGCTGGATGAGAGGGATGCAAACTGTAATGGAGCTGCCACACAGCAGCTACCCAAGCTTGAAAAATCAGTTCCATTTAGTCATGTACACGTGGCCACAGAGACTGAAGTATCTGTAAATCCAGTACAGAAATCTAACTGTGGGCTGAAAGCTTCTGTTACCTTCCCATAAATAACTAGAATGCTTCTGGATCTACAGCTATAAACCAAACTCTACAAAAAGAGAAGCTGAAATAAAATATAAAGAAATATGCTTTATGTATTATGGAGTCTCATAGGTCAAAGGCCTTCCAGCAGCATAAAAGAAAAATGTGGTCTAACTTTTATCTAAGTTCATTACAGCCATGTCAGCTATTTTTCTTAATTCTACTTACCTGTTCTTCTCTTCTTCCTCTAAAGTAGGCAATACATACATATCAATTTCTTCTCTTCGAACTTGTGTAATACTGGGGAAAGCGTCATTGCTTATGGAAAGAAAAAAAAAAACACCCACACAACAGTGATTAATTATTAGCTAGAGAAAAATTTAACCTGCCACTTACAAAAACAAGGGGAAAAATAATCTTTATCCTTGCCTTTTGCCCTTAAGCGCAGTTTTGATGACTTGTCTCTTCAAAAATGTTTTCAGGAGTTTCTCTGTAGTCTTTCTGGAATCAGTGACAGCAATTTCCTTCCTTTGTCTTCGCTTAGCCTGTTAAAATAAGATTAAAACCAGTGAGATTTTGCTGGATGCTGAAGATACGTCCAGTGAATTACTGCTGTAATTCTGTACGCTGAGACTACGAGCAGCTCCTAACTCATCCTACACCAATGGGGACACAGCCTTCACATCCTCTAAATCTCTGCCAGTTTCTCTGTGGGACTCAGGAGCAGCTTTCAGCCTCTGGGTACAAATGCTTGCAAGAGTTGTGTTCAGGTCAATTCTAAAGTAAGACTCATGCTCTTGCAATCATCTACCTCCCTGCAATCTGATTTCTATGCAAATCAACCATGAAAATATCAAAAGGGAGCCGCTGCGTGCCCCAATAGCTAACCAAGGCTGGGACCGACTGTGAAGAACACCTCCACTTCAAGCCCTCCATCCTCATAGCTCAGAATCACAAGCGGAATAAGCAGGAAACTGAAGACGGCTACCTACTGTTGGCAGGCATAGACCCCATTTTGCACCACAGAATCACAAGAATGGAAAAGACCTTTAATATAGAGGCATAGAATCATAGGGGTTTGGAAGGGACCTCAAGAGATCATTGGGTCCAACCCCCCTGCCGAAGCAGGGTCCCTAGCTCATATTGCACAGGTCAGCATCCAGACTGGTCTTGAGTATCTCCAGAGAAGGAGACTCCACACACCCCTGGGCAGTCTGTCCCAGGGCTCTGTCACCCTCACTGGGAAAAAGCTCTTCCCCCAGACAGGTGCAGAACTTCCTGTGCTCTAACTTGCAGCCATTGCCCCTTGTCCCGTCTCCACAGATCACTGAAAAGGGGCTGGCCATTTCCCCCTGCATCCCATATTTAAGCTATCTATAGACATTAATAAGGTCCACCCTTAGTCTTATTCTCTCCAGGCTGAACAGTCCCAGGTCACCCAGCGTTTGATATCACAGAACCACAGAATCGCAGGGGTTGGAAGGAACCTCAGGAGATCACTGGGTACAACCCCCCTGGCAAAGCAGGTTCCCTAGGATACCTTGTTACTTCTGTCTAATCTTCTTTTTGGAAAAACCAAACAACTGGTTTCAGCTTTTTAAACTCTTCCAACACAGGCTGCATTGCAGAGCATCCTGAAAACTTTTGGTACAAAACCAGGGGTCATTCTCATCATCAAGTCCAACCCGTCCTATGCTAAACCATATCCCTAAGTACCTCATCTACCCTTTTTTTAAACACATCCAGGGACGGTGACTCAACCCCCTCCCTGGGCAGCTTGTTCCAGGCTCTGACAACTCTATCAGTAAAAATGACTTACCAAGGTTTGTCTCTTCAGAAGAGGTGCCTCTCCATCAAAAACAAAGACAGGACGAATGCGGAAAAACAGCAACTTGCAGAGTCGATGGAACAGAGTGAGGAGGTGAGCGTTCTGCACGGAATTGCCACCCTGGTCCCTGGCTCCCTTTATGGCTTGGTTCAGCCAAATGCTGATATCTTAAAGAGCCGTTAAGAGGAAAAAAAGTGTGCTCTCTTACACATACACTGTATTAACACACAGATTGGACTATGTGGCTTTTGCCCACTGCTCCAGGCTTGGCTTATCAAAGCTAAGGTTATTCCAAACACTTATGAATTTCAGGAAAAAAGTAAGTTTTTGGTCCCACAACACCCTGGGCAAAAAGCAGAGTTGAACCAACCACACAGCAAGTAGTACCTCCCTGGTTATTTTTATATATACTTGAAGGATAACTCTTTCCACACCTTTCAAGCATTTAACCAAGCATGTATGATAGGAAAATTGATGCAAATGTATTTACAACTTTTTAATCTGCTGTGACAGCAGCACATTTATTAATAAAGGGCAAAATCTCCCGACTCAACATTTGTAGAAGGATCCTATTAAAAGTCCTGGCATTCCATACACTGTAAACATAAGAAAACCCTATGTATCAAGATATCTTCAGGATTTAAAATTGAGGGGAAAAAAAGCCCAAAGAAACTAAATACAGTAGTCATGTAGAAATAAGTGAAATGGGTATAACAATTTCCTTCACAAACTTGTTTCCTCGGCTGTACTTTTAAAGGATACCAACAGCAAGAATTTTTCCTTCTAGCGTTTCTGGGTTTATAGGCCTCCCAGTGCATTCAAGCAGCTTCCAAAGCCCTTGAACTCCCATTGTCCCTTCTCAGCCACTTTGAGAGAGAGAAACACCTGGAAGAAATAACAAAACAAAACCCAACAATCACAGAATCACAAGGTTGGAAAAGACCTTTAAGGTCAAGTCCAACCACTCCTATCCTATGTTAAACTGTATCCCTGAGTACCTCATCTACCCGTCTGTTAAACACATCCAGGGGTGGTGACTTAACCCCCTCCCTGGGCAGCCTGTTCCAGGCCCTGACAACTCTTTCAGTGAAGAACTTCTTCCTAACATCTAATCTGACCCTGCCCTGGCACAGCTTTGTGCCATCTCCCCTTGTCCTGCCTCCTGTCACCTGGCTGAAGAGACCATCGCCCACCTCTCTACAACCTCCCTTCAGGTAGTTGTAGGTGCTGATAAGGTCTCCCCTCAGCCTCCTCTTCTCCACGCTAAACATCCCCAGCTCCCTCCGCTGCTCCTCACAGGATTTTCCCTCCAGCCCCTTCCCCAGCCTGGTTGCCCTCCTCTGGGCTCGATCGAGCAATCGTTACACGACCCACGCGTGCTGTATCAATGCAGCACCACCGCAGCCACAAATACGGGGGCAGGCTGGGCTGTGCTGGGGAAGGAGCCCCGCCGTCCCGCCAGCTGCTGCTTCCAGACCGCTCCCCCGGCTTTCAGTACGTGAGAAACCTTGTTAAAAGCCGGTCAAGTGCAGCGCTGCAACTGACCGCCGGCCGGCCACCGGACAGCCCAGGAGCCTCGGCTTTCCTCTCCTCAGAGCGCCACGGCCCCGGCCAACCCGCCCCCTCCCGCGGACGCCCTGAGGCGTTCCGCCGGGCCGAGCCGACCGGGGGAGGCACGGGAGGGCCCCGTCCGAGGGAGAGGAAGGCCGCGGCAGGGCAGGGGAAGAGCGGGGTGCCCGTCAGCGCGGGGCTCACCTGCGGCGGCGAGCGCGGAGCGGGTGGGGGCTGGAGCCCAGGGCGGGGACCCGGGACGGCCGCCTCAGACTGGGAAGCCCCTCGGCAGCCCGGGAAGCCCCTCGGCAGCCCGATTTCCACTCCGCGGCTTCCCCGCGCAAGGTGCGCATGCGCCTCTCTCGCGCTGCCCGCCGGGAAGTGCAGTTCAAGGGGCGGAGCCGAGCGCTGTGACCCGGGCCTGGCCGCCCCTCACCCGGCCCGGCCCCCTCTCACACGGCGCGGCGCCATCCCCTCCGGCGCCAGCTGCCACGGGCGTGCGGATCCCCTTGGACCCCCTCCGCGGGACGTCGGTGGCCGTAGCCGCGGCTGAGGCATCCCAGGCGGAGGGACCCCCGCGCTGTCGCCTGAGGCAGGAGGCGGGTTGCTGCCCGCCGGCGGGTTGCTGCCCGCCGGCTCCCCGCCTAGCCGGGGCGGGAGGGGAGGTACCAACGCAGCGTCGCAAAAGCAAGCAAAAATATAAAAAAGCCCCTTTTTTGGTCTTTGTTTTGTCGCGTTCAGGCGCGTAGACACCTGCCTTCCCAGAAAACGAGCCAGAAGGACGCACAGCAGCACCGGTGGCACACCGAAACCGGGCTGTCCCCAAACCGTGTCCTGGAGCAGAACGCCCCTCCCCGCACCAGCCCCCGTTTATGCAGAGCATGGCATAACTGGCACGGAATACCCTTTTTGGCCATTTTGGGTCACCTGTCCTGGCTGTCCCCTCTCCCAGCTACCTGGGCGCCCCCCACCTTCTCGTTAGCAGGGCAATATAAACAACCGAAAAGTCCTTGTCTGCTTGGCAATAACTATAACCACCGGTGTGCGATCAGCACTGCTCCCATCCTAACTCCCAAACTCGGCGTTCTATCCGCTGCTACAAAGAAATTACCTCTATTCTAGCCGACCCCAGGACACCATCACTACAACTCGCCAGGGAAGCCCTAAGGAAAGCTGCAGGCAGCCTTTGCTCAGGCCCTGTAGCAGGTCCCTGACCACCCACCTTCCCTGTGTTGCTGATGCTGGGCCAACTAAAGATGCCACCTACTTTTGCCGTTTCCAAGGCAAGAATGAAACAAAGTGTAAAAGAAAGTCCAGCACAACACATCTGTTTAGGAATAGCAGCGGGCTAATACCTGAGGGGGCAGAGCCCTGCTCATCTGCACAACTATTATTGTTGGGCAAAACTTAAAAGATGTTTCTGGGACTTGTGTAAGCCTGAAGTACCCTAAGAACACAGCTCAAGTATTCTGAAGAGATTTGGGCCCTCAGCTCAAACCCAGCTTGCAAAAAATAAAGCCTGAAAATAGTCATCTAGAAAATACATCCATTTTCAAAACCTATGGGTTTGTTCAGTCATCAGCCTGCAGAATTCGGGACATTAAATATTAAAGGTTAAGTCACTGGGGCTGCACAGGCTTCTGAGCAAGATCCTACCTCCAGGAGTACTTTGCTAAGCAAGGGCTGCAGACCCTTTGTTTACCTACATTCCTGAAAATCTTAACTAAACATAGGGTCACCGCTCCCCAGACAAATGAAAAGCAAACAACAAAATAGAAAACAAACTTTATTGAATGAACAAAAGTCTAAAAGTCTCCCGTTTTTTGGTTAACAAAAGCAGCTACCTACAAAACCCCTGCATTCCATGACAAATCTGTTTATGTCAAAAAAATGAATCCTTGAGCAAGTAAGAACATTTGTACGCAGAAATTACAACTGTTGAGATGTGTTTGGGCAAACAACTGGATACATTTCAAATTAGAGGAGAAAAGAAAAAAGAGACAGCACATGGACACCTTAAAAAAAGCTTGAATTGTTTGCTGGCCAAGAGGTATTTAATATCATCAGGGCTGCCAGCAGATTTCGGCACTTACATCTCCCTCACACAAAATTAAAAGAGCAGCAGAAAGAAATGACAGAGGTTTTAAGACTGAAAAAAGAACTGCCAACTGAACGCAGCAACGTTCATCTGGCTCATTTGGCTAATTGTAAATGCAGCTTTTTAATACTGAATTTCACAAGCTTGATTTAAGTGAGTCCGTGCCCTCAAGAGGCTGCAGGATAAGAATTCAGCTGCTGTATCTGCAGAGCAAAAGCAGTAAGGAAAGTCCATCCTTGAACTTTCCCTGCCACAGGTGATTCCTCTCAGTCTAAACCAGCATCCAGCTAAGGGAAAAGAAACTGAGACCTACTTGACAAGTATGATCATCTGACTGATAGAAGTCTACTGGGAGCTAAATAAGAGAACGTACATTCACTTTGTAGATCTGACAAGGTTTTCTAACCTATGTGGTTTATTGTTTTTTTCCTTTTCACTGGATATGGGCAGCCTTGATAAAATGTAGTGTTAAAAGTAAACATTGCCTTCCTTTTTATCTTTACACCATTTGCAGAATAACCCTTTGTATAAAGTCATATGTCATATAATAAATTGTCATGCTTTTCCATACTAAGTATTTTCAATGAAGTCTCTTTATTACATTGACTAATTTCAATCTGCTCTTTTGTTTTCACGGATCAGGACATAGTACAATTATTTCAAAAGAAATGATTGATTTTGCTGTCATATTTAATTTGATTGAAAAAGTACAATAATCTGTGCTTATCTGTCACAGTTGATACATCAGATCTCATCCACTGCAATTGTATCATCAGATTTATTTAATAATTATGAAGCTGTATCTTATAATTTCTATTCATATGTATTCTAGGACTAATAATCCCTAATATGACTTGATTAAAACTAACTTTAATATATCAGCTCTATTACCTGAAGTTAATTTTAATCATTTCCATCATAATCATTGTAACTCTGATACCCACTGTTCCTCCTCTCACGAAGATTAGATTTCTTCCATGTAGATTCTTGATGAAAGCCAGCACTGAAAGATCGACCCAGTCGTCCATGTTGTTTCCTAGAGATATTGTCTTCACTCTCTGATTTGGAAATTCCCTGTCCTTGTGTCTGGGATTGTTTATCCTGCCTAACATTTCCAAATGGAAAATTCCAAGGACCAAATCTTTGCCAGTGAAGTCTCTGGAAGGCAATGATGCAATGAAGATTTCCTCCAACCTAATCAAAGTAAAGAGGTTCTTTGGTAGCTGGACAAAGCTACATTTTGTAACATTCAGAGATATTTTAAATTAACATCTTGGCAGGTAACAGATTTTTTAAAAAAGAAAAAAAAAATCCACCCAACACATACACAAACAACAACAAAGCTACTCCGCAAACAACTATGTTCAATCAATTTTGGTTGTTTCCCAGATTCAAATACAGCCCCCTTTCTCATCCTTTTAAGTCATCTTTTCTGAATTTCACAGGCTAGTATGGCTTCTCCTCTGCTAGTCTTTTTTACTCTCCAGCCACCTTCACCCAAATTCTCTCTTCTGGTACCTTTTCACCTTGCTGAAACAGTCTTCCATAGGGTCTCCATATCTAAAATCATCTCTTATTTCACAGACTTTCAGTCTGCAAATCAAAAATACATCCCCACTCCCAAGATACAGCCCTATGTATAGGAAGGAAAGCTATATGCATGGACAATAAGCCCACTCAAGGGAGGCAGGCATTCTTTTATATTTGACCCTGCTCAACTGTGCTTTCTTTCCTGCTTACACGTAGCTAGGTCATGTACCAAAAGGATCTGTCCACAGTTTGTAGAGTAGTTCTATGCTTGCTGCAGCTACATTTTAAGCCAACAAGGTTAAATACTGTGACCAAATACACTGCATACGTAAACACCCTGGCTCATCCTAGCCTATGCCAGGCTACTCCTGTATTGTATCTTGTCCTGCAAGTAAATATAAATGACCCTGGGATGTAGGTACCCACATTTAACTTTTGCCATCAGCAATACTTTGTAACAAATTTCTTAAAGTTATCTCCCACTGCTAAAATCCAAATAAGGTTGCCAAAAATCTACCAGGTATGTCCTCCCATCTTAATAAACTGGCCTTACCTTCTTTGTTTTTCGATGCTGCAATCCTCTCTCTAGGTGTCGAATGTCGAGGTATTCTGGATTTTGGGTGTTTAAGTCAGTGACAATATCTGTCCACCTACAGAATAAGGTTATTACTACTCAGCCAACATTTATTAAACCTCAGCACTAAAACTCAGGTGTGTACTCACACAAATAGAGATCAGCAGCTTCACACAGTTTTACCAGTGATATAAATGAACGTGTAAAGACAGAAAAGCCTCAGTTTTAGAGACATCAAGGTAGGTATGAAAGTGTCACTTCTAATCAAAGCATTTAGTGATTATTCCTGTTTTGGGGAACAGCTTCCAAAGTTAAAGGAAGAAGCAAAGTATGGTTCAATCAAGGAGAAACAAATCTTTTACTTTGTTTAAACCTCTCTTACCATTTTTCATCATTTAGTTTGCACCCTTGTCTTGTTCACCCACTAAATCTGGTTTTGCCAGACAGCTCTCACCATAACTCACTCCCCCAATCTATTTCATTCCCATCTGTAACAAACTATCAATTAGTCATCTCCCATTCACTCAGCTCTTCAGAGTTGCACAGCTCCTTCCAGCCACACTGTAACAAATATGCCCGCAGGGAGAGGGAGAGCTCTTTAAGCCTACACATCGCCTTTTCAGTTCTTTCAGTGTCTAATTACCTTCTCTCTTAACACCACCCTCCCAGTTCAGAAAATCCATTTCTCTATCAACCTCTTGCCCTCCTACATTAAGCACATAACTTTCTGCTAGCTCTTGCTGGGACTGCAGCAGGAGGACCTATGTCTCAGCAATCAAAAACAGTATTACAAAGGTTTCTATCCTACACTCTGAAACCTTTTCCTGTGCCATTTGTAGCTCATGTACCAAAGAGCAAAACTCTGTCAATGGGATGCATAGTATGACATTTCTCAGTGCAGCAGTCACACACATAATGTGATTTTTATTTTGTTGTGCTTAACCTCATTAATCCAAAATATCCAGCTAGTTACAGTTGATATATCACTGACTGTCATGTCACTGACAAAACAAAACAAAACGAACAAAAAAAAGAGGTACCTGGGTTTTAGGCACTGGGATAGATCTGACTGGCTATGAAACCATGAGATAAGCACTTTCAAACAATTATCAAAATTATTAGAGAATAAAGAATAGAAACCAAAGTAGAGGTTGTATGGGGTTTGGTTTTGGGGGTTTTTTTGGTTGTTTTTTCACAGCTCTATTGTTAATATATCAAGAAAAAAATCACTCCACACTTAACTCAGGGGGTAGCAGACAAGCTAACTGCTAGAACTTATGTTTTGGTCACAGAACTGGTTTCTTGAGAAATACCATTCTTTTCCATTTCAGAATTTAATATCAGGCATTACGAACTAGCACGTCAAGTAAAGCTGAGAAAGCTGTTCTACTAATTTATAATGACAAATACAACTCAGCAATGAAATATCTGTGTAGTGCCCTCCAGCCCTCCTAGTTTGTATGCCTAGTTTAGACACCTATGAGCTAGAGCTCATCACGTTGTTTTAGTGCACAGATAAGCTAACAACTCAGAAGAGTACAGGCTGCCCCTGCACCTGAGCTGAGAGGTCCTGCTAGCAGCATAATGTCCTGTGCACACCCCAAACACAGCCTGTGTATATGCTCAACTGCAGCATAAACTCCTCCAGGTTCCGTACAGCCCATAAGTAGCAACTGGCACAATCACAGGCAGCTGAGGTGTCTGTTCCTGACTAACGTGAGTTGTGTCACACTCAAACAAGAGAAACAGGCCTTGGCTTTCACCAGCCTCACTCGGGTCCTGCCATATGACATAAAACTGCAGACTCAGCCTTGATGTCGAAACATTACATTGCTCACTAAAGCACCTGCTTCTGTTTCATTAAAAAAACCAAAAAAGGTGGTGACAGTAAAGAAGTACAATTTGTTTTGAAAGGAAATACATTGTTTAAATTGTTACCATGTAACATACCTTTTACAGTGTATTGTTGGGTGTTTTCTGCTTGGCTCTCCAATTAAGATCCAATATTCTACTTCTTGCTGCAAGACGTGTGCTCTGTTCAATAGAAGATAAAATCCCATTAAGATTAATTGTGTACACTAAAAGAGAGATATTAACACTCTGTTGCTCTTTCTAGTATTTTCTAACATTTAAAACTGTTTCCTCAGCCAAACTAAACACCAGCTCCTGTGCCATAAACAGCACTGGCAATTGTTTCATGAGACCTGGAATCGAGATAGAAGCTACTGCTTGTTATTTGTGAAAAACACAGATCTTCATAAAAAATAGCATTATTTGGATGAAAGGCTGTCTAGTGTAAAGTACAAATACAAATATATACGTAACAATGGAAGTAAGAGTTGCGGAAAGCCACATGAATGCAGAACAAACATCTTCCTCCCTACCTCTTACGTTGAAGAGAGTCACAGAAGAGCCCCCTCCACGATTTTTAATTACACCCCAGCCAACTGCTGTTACTAACAGCTCTATGGAAACCACTGGCAACTTTGCTTCCTCCTAAGCATCCGACACCACATAATGTAAACCAAAACTTTCAACTGATACTCGTTCAAGTTTGTGAGCAACTTCCAAGAAACTCAAAGCCTGCAGTAACCTTGTCAGGGGAAAGTTGTGACAGACACCAGGGCAGACTGAGACACAGAGAGGACCTTTCTGTGACTTCCTGTATATAATTATCTCATGAATAACCACCTCGGTTTCCAATGTCACAAAACCAGAGATTTCTCTGCCTAGGGTATTAGAGAGCACACAGCCTTATGCTTGCAGTAAGTTCTTTACATCTAAAAAGTGCCCTGTAAAATAAAAACGTATGCCATCATTTTACAGATGGGAAACCAAGACACAGGATAGATTGATTGACTTACCTAAGGTCACACTGGAAGTCTGTGGTTGAACTGGGAACTGAACCCAGGTCTCCCGAGTCCAAATCCAGCAACCTAAGATCATACAGGAAGTCTGTGGGTGACCTAATAACTGTCTCCTAAGCTCAGACGAGCAACCTGTCTGCCCATTTCTTTTGAAACTCAAATGTTTCTTAGATTGATTTTTAAAGAAAAGCTGTCCTTTGTAACCAGAATGCAAAAATAACTAAACAAGAACCTCTGCAGAATCTATTCAGAGTGTTTCTGGAACCTAAACATGTTTTTTCCCCAATAAGATACTAGAACAGGATGCTCTTCATGTCTGACCTCCAGCCTAAAATAAGGTTATAAAAGCGCCTTGAGCTAATTACTTCATGTTACATAGTTACAAGAAACCTATTGTGAGGAAGAAAATCTAATGTTGACTTAAAAATAACATCACTAGTGACCAGGAATTCATTTAAACCTCAGGTAAAGTATTGAAATTGTTGTTCCTGCTCATTACTAAATGATATAAATTCAAACTTGGTAGGAGGTGTGTTAAGGAGGTGTGTTCAAAATGCATTTTTAATCTAGCAAACTTTGGGGTTTTTTTAGTTTGCTTTTCAAGTGCAGACTCTCAGTAACAGACCAAGGAAGTCACTGACCTTTTGATAAACTTAAGGAGACTGACATGTTGGACTTCTATTTGGGGCATTCTTTCCACTCACATGGCATGCCAGCGAATGAAGTCTTAATAAAAAACTTCTGCATTCTTTTGTTCACATACTAAGAGCTTTCATTACTCTATGGTCAGACTCACACTGGGATCAAATTAGGTTCAGATGATTATGCTTTATTACCTCCACACAATTACCGTTCCGAAGTCTAAAAGTAGAGCCAGCTTTCTCCATTCCTCGATGTGACTCTGTATCTTCAACAGAGCCCAAGGCAGACTGCTTGGGAAGCAAAGTGCAAGACTGAGGCTTACCTCACACCAGTGACCTACCCTTGTGATTGCTTAGCACTCCCTTTCACTAGTATCTGCTAATTTCCTCAGGGGTCTTCTTAGGCTCATGTTTTTTAAGGAGAAAAATGGTGTCAACTTGCAGTAAATTTTCCTGCACGCTTCCTCCACTAAAATAATCATAAACACAGTATCTTACCTATATGCTTTACTAGCTTTTACTGGGGTTGCTTCAAATCCAATTGGGCAAAAGTAATGGTTCTGACAATGGTAGATGTAGGCCATCGATTCATCTTTCAGTCCACGTGTCAGCTTCGCGAGGGCCCCTGCAGCTACAAGGAAACAGCAGGTTACAGCCAGGGGCGCTTTGGATCCTCCATAAAGTACTCAGCAAGAAAGACCCACTGGGCAACATCAAATAGTTGTGCTGCTTTTTAAATTAGAGGGCACGACCTGAGAGGCATGCACAAAATACAGTTTAGATTTCCTGTCCTGGTACTTAACAAAAAACCCACCCCAAACATCTGCCAGACAGTCCACACTAGGGGAATGCCATGTAAAGTATGCATTGCATTTAGATCAAAGTCATATTAACAATTACTTGTTCTGGGAAAAAGAAAACAAAACAAAAAACCCCACAGTATTTCTTAACCCAAGAAACACACACTGCAATCCAGTGCAGCCCCAAGTCAGATGCAGGAAAGCTTTCAAACATTTTGGTATTTTGAGCTTCTTGGAGCTTCCCAGTCTCAGAAACATCTCCCACACTTGGGCATACAATATTCTGTAGTGTGACTGCAGCACACAGTTTTGGGAAAAGACTAGAGAAGACATCAAAGCATGAAAGAACTCTCAAATACAACACCATGAACAAAAAAAGGGAATTCCCACTTTAAAGATCGTCCCCCCAAATTTTCAGCATGGTTTTATCCTTTTAAAGAACCTCCCAGTTAGAAGACATTTATCCAGGCTGGGCCAAAGGCTAATGAACTGCACATGAAAGTACAGAAAGTTCTTTAGGTAGCACACTTAGAATTAAACATAAAAATGCAGCATCACAAGTTAATTAAGAATAATCTCCTTACTGTTGGAGACAGATGTTAGTGTAACTCAGGCAGAG
Organism: Laterallus jamaicensis coturniculus; assembly: GCA_022605575.1. Taxonomy (NCBI): domain Eukaryota; kingdom Metazoa; phylum Chordata; class Aves; order Gruiformes; family Rallidae; genus Laterallus; species Laterallus jamaicensis. Next base: position 2,667,546 of record JAKCOX010000062.1, read on the forward strand.
CAGATGAGTTCACTAACTTAAAAACTACAATTTTTAAAGTACAAAACATTTGTTAAAGGCATTAATCCTTTTGTGCTGTATGTTCTAAGCTGTAACACAACACAGATTTCTAAAGCACCAAAATAAAAATGTGCTGCTCCCCCAGGGTATAACAGCAATGACATCTTTCAGGACACAGAACTGGAAGTGCAGTGTATTCCTGGATACCTTAACACTCCAGCTATGTGACAGCAGAATGTATAGCACAGAATAGATTTTATACAAATAAAAGCTTTAGCAAAATAGAAGAAAAAGTAAATCCAGAAAAAGCAGGCAACCTGGTGCTATTTGATAGCTTATCTCAAACTGGAAGTACTACTTACAGTATGTCAAATGCTAGCCACTGCAGGATCTTTCAGTTTATATACCATAAGATGAATGCTTGTGGATTAGCTACGTACCAGTTTCTCCAGCTGTCTTGTTCTTCCCATGAGGTTTATACAGAACATATGAGCATCCTTTGATATGGAAGTGATCATTTATTTGCCTAAACCATCTGAAAGAATAAGCTTAAAGATTGTAGTAACTCAGGAGTTATTAAATGCAATTGTCTTTCCTCATATTTTTCCCTCTGCTAGACAGTTTAGAAAAAAAATGTCTCAGTGTGCTACTAAGTACCTACCACATTAGTATTTAGACTGTAGATGGCCATGGTACCCTAATACAAACACAACTTAACATATCCTAGAGAGAGGAATAAATATCCAAAGCCTTTCCCACCACCTTGCTTTTTCAGACCTGACACAGTTCCATAATAACCAAAGGGATGGATCTGATAAGTTGGTCTTATTGTCTTCAGTCCAGTCACCTGTTGCTTTCAGTTACTCAGCCTTCAGAAAGACACTAAAATTCTGAAAAGCCAAGCTCCAGCCATGATTTGTAAGCTTCATGAAGACACCAGAAGGTAGGACCCTTCAAGTGAGACTTTTTGCATATCATGTTGGGCTTCTATCACATACACTTCACACTGACCCAGTGTTTCAAAGGTCACACACCACAGCCCCTCACAGCAGTAAGCAAGGACAGGTCAGCCAAGAAGATTTTGCCTCAAGGATTTACTTTCCCACATCCACAGAATCATAGAATGGCTTGGGTATGACCTCAAAGATGATCTAGTTTCTCTCAGTCTTCCTGTTTTCCACTCTGCAAAGTACTTTAAAATTATTTGACCAGGCAGAAAAGAACCCTTAGAGGGGTAACTTTTCCACAGTGCTTAGGGCACTAACAGGGGAAAAGGATAAAGAATTCCAAGTTTAACTTTTGGCTGTATAGACTGTTGACACAAAGAGAGAGAACTTTTTATCAGCTTGATCTATAAGGGTTGCTATATCCTGATACACTGCTGAAGAGATACAAAATCTGGATTCAAGTCTCTCCTAAAGCAGAGAAGGAAGTTTTCATGACACTCTTCAATGATCTAGCCAGCACACTATCATTAAAGAACAGACTGCTGCCACATTTTCAAATCCAGCACCCACATTCTGTGCCAAACCTTATATACAGCCTTCAAAAAAATGCTAATTAGATCAAATACAACTTATGAAACAGGCAAGAACACTGCAAAATTTAAAAATCTCACAGAAGGGTATCACAACAAAGCCCCACTGAGATGTTCAACACTCGAGTACAGTATGCTCCTGGCTCTGTTTAATCCAACAATGCCTTATGACTTCAATAAAACAAAACGTTAAAAAAGGACAAGGATTTTAAACCAAACTCATCAAGAACAGGGAACAGCAGCGAGGGAGTGAAGCAGAACTAGAAAGTTCAAGTCTTTCCTGACTCCAGTCTTTCCCCTCCTCCTCCTGAATAGCTCCATTGCAACAAAGGTACAGCACTCACAATCTCATTTTCAATTCTTAAATTAATTTTTACATGAAGCTACTAGTATATCAATTGCTTTTTCAGGATGTTTCAGTGACATTAACAAGCATTTAACATTCATTTTCAAAATTAGGAAAATGAGGGTAAAGAAAACAAAAGTCCTAACCAGGAGATTGGATTCATTGGAGTATTATACCACCATTAAACAAACTGAACCAAAAATCAAATAGAATTTCATGTTCACCTGATCTGTGTAGCAACATCACACTACACAAAATGGCTAGTGCAAAAAACTCTTTCAAAGGCTTTATTGGGCACTGTCAGAGAACTCAGGTATGCTTCATCATTCTAAAATTTAAGAGGACTAACATGTTAGCCAGCTCTTCATTACCTTTTTTTTATATATAATGAACTACTGCTGTATTTTAAAATGTTCTGTCTCTAGTTTTATGTTATTTTTGCATACATTAAAATTTAGCTACACCAAAAAGAACGAGACATACCTCATTAAAGTTGTATTTCCAGTGAAGGGACCAAACCTGATCTCCTCAAATGGGGGCTGAAAGCCCAGTATATGCAAAGCTTCTTCTTGAGTAATAGGTGGTAAACTGAGGGAAAAAAATATTGTTTAATAAAGTAATTAGCAGTATATTTTAGATTCTCGAGTCAAAACAGTCTATATGTGACTTACCTTCCAGCTCCCAGTGTACTATATAAAAAATTCCAGCAAGAGACCAGGGATGAAATGCCACAGGAGGTCTTATATTGAGGTCGACTAATACAATACCTGAAACAAACAAAACCCCAAACACATTAGTAAGAGTTCTTGACTTAGCTATAGGAGTAACCTGAACTACCTTCTGTGTGCCATGCCACTGAAGTGCCATGTCATATGAAATGGGTTTATTTTCACTGTATTTAAAAGAAAAAAAAAAAAGTTAAATATGCTAACCATCATCTTTAAGTTTGTCAAATACTAGTACTTTACTTCATACAAATCTGACTGATTTCTAACAGCCCCTTTTGAGTTCTGTACAAATTATCCTGCAGGAAAAAAAATGGTTCATAATGTACTGCTATGATGTACACTTTGATCCAGTCTCTTCTAACATACCAACTTGTAGTAAGCAGCTCCATCTCTACCAATTTACTAATGAATGCCATTCCAGGTCACAGATTCCCCCTACTTTTAACTTTCTCATGTCATAAACATACAGGAAGAACCAGTTTGATTAATTAATTTAATTCAGTGAATTATATTCGTATGATATATGTTAAACAGAACTGCCAGATTCTAATCAACTATTCCCCAGTCAAAAGAAAAATCAGCAGAAGACGTCAGTACTATGTCGTGGTTTACTTGCTCACCCCTCTCACATCACAAGTAGGAGACCCAGAAGAAAAGGGTAAAACTCATGGTGTTGAGATAAGGACAGTTTACTGGGACAGCAAAGGAAGAGGGAAAAAAACATCAACAATACTAATAAAATGCATATATAAAGCAGGAGATGTGCACTGGAGCACAAGCCCCACAAGCCTCACCTGCCCCTGGAGCAGCCACTCCCCACCCCCCTTACTGAGCATGATGTCGTGGTATGGAACATCCCTTTAGCCAGTTTGGGTCACCTGTCCTGGATTCTTTCCCTCACAGCTCCCTGAGAAAATTAACTCTATCCTAGCTGAAAACCAGGACAGCCATTTTTGGTCTGACCATGCTAATGAACTTTTTTATATTGGTTTTTGACTGAACAGTGAATCCCCACATAGATTTTTTTTTCCTTACTGAAAGAAAAAAAATGTTTAGAAATAAAAATCATTTTGGAATTTCAACAGATGTGAAGGAAGCTCTCATTCTTCTTCTAGAAAGCATGAGATTTAGTTTATATATAAGAAGCTTAACATTATCTCCATTTCTAATATAAAAAAAAAAAAAAGGATGAAGGCATTAGGAACAAGTTTGAAATCAGGTAACCTGCAACAGTGTTTACTGACAAACTGTATGGGGATAATCTTAAATAAAATTGATCAATAATACCATCTCCGGAGGTCCAACACTTTCCTCTCCTTCACGTCTTCAAGAGCAGAACGCTGAGGACATTCCCTGTGCTGTTTGCTTTTTTTCTCTAGGGATTTTTTCTTCGTTGCTTGTTTCTTCATGTTGCCTGCAAAACAGATTTCAGAAACAAATGAACGCTCAGTTTACCTTTTGTATCTTTCTTCTTAAATAGTTTTAGCAACAGCATGCAGCTCAAAAGCTGGCCATCTCGGTCACTGCAAACCCGGACTACCCATTAACTGAAGGAAAAAGCTCAAATGCATAATCAAGATCATCAAGGGGTGTGTAAAGCTGCCATTAGCTCTGTAAACACGGTGGTGTTTTCCTGAGCAGAATTAAGGATGACCTGCCCAACTGTTTAGAGAAAGCACTCAATCCGATTATTCTAATGCGTTAAACCAGCCATCCCAGAAACGCCACTCTCCGGCCAGCGCCGACTGCAGCCCCTGGCATTAAACACACAGGGAAACATAACAGAACACTTGCTTTTCACAGCCAACCTCTGCAACCTGCTACGCTTTCTGATGACAGCTTACATGCAAGTGCAGTGAGAATAATCAACCCTCCAGGTCTTCTCCTTTTTGTAAGCCCCTGAGACAGTGGAAAAGGAAGAGTTGGGCCATGTGCTAGAGCAGGAATATTTCTGTCCCGTTCTGAAGCCATGGCATGTATTTTAGCAAGACTCACCATCCTCTAAGATATTATGATCATTTGTTTCTTGTTTTTAAAGACACTACATGTACATGTGGAAAAGCAATGACAATTTGCTAGCTGTATTTATTAAGTTTTGCTAAACTGGTTTCACACTAAGGGACAAAACAGGCCCTTGTCCAGCTAGCCAACCCATTAAGGAAAAACATCTTAATGAGGAGGCTGAGGGGAGACCTTATGACCACCTACAACTACCTGAAGGGAGGTTGTAGAGAGGTGGGCAATGGTCTCTTCAGCCAGGTGACAGGAGAAGGGGAAATGACACAAAGCTGTGCAAAGGCAGGGTCAGATTAGACGCTAGGAAAAATTCTTTTACTGAAAGAATTGTCAGGGCCTGGAACAGGCTGCCCAGGGAGGGGATTGAGTCACCTTCCCTGGCTGTGTTCAAAAAAAGGGTAGATGAGGTACTTAGGGATACAGTTTAGCATAGGATGGGAACGGTTGGACTTAAAGGTCTTTTCCAACCTTGTGATTCTGTGATCTACAGCCAGCTCTAGATAAGCAGAGGGATTACAGGAAAAAGAAAACCAAGCCTGTATGCAAGTGCTTGATTCACAGCTGCAATCTCTGACTAGGAAAGAAAGAACACAGGAGGAAGCAAAGAAGCCAGTTTTAAAGGAATGGGCTCCCTAACACTGTGTACATACAACAAATCAATACATACAGTTACTGAAACCAACTACTTTCCTAAATAGCTGAATTATCTAATTTACTTCTTATGGTAAATAAACCATGCCTTCAATTTCAAAATACATCTCTACATACTTTGAAACATTTCTGCAAGTGACAAACACATACTTAACAGGTAAAACTAACCACTGCACAGTGCACTAGCTCCTACCAAGAGGAAACACCCCAAAAACACAAAGGGAAAAAAACCCCAAACAATTAAGCAAGTCTACACAAACAGTACCCCTCAAAATCCACATACAATTAAGTAGAAGCCAGCTTTGTATTACAGTCACCTCCCTGGGCAGCTATGTGACTTTCACTCCTCCTAAATCACAATCACAGATTGTTAGGGGTTGGAAGGAACCTCTAGAGTTCACACAGTCCAACCCTCTGCCAAGCAGGTTCACCTAGGGCAGGACCCAGAGGAACGCATCCAGGCTGCTTTTTAAAGTCGCCAGAGGAGACTCCACAACCTCTCTGGGCAACAGGTTCCAGTGTTCAGTAAACCTCACAGTACAGAAATTTGTCTTCATGTTGAGGTGGAACTTCCTGTGTTCCAGTCCAGGTCCGTTGCCCTTTGTCCTATCACTCTGCATCAGTAAAAAGAGACTGGCCCCAACTTCTTGACACCCACCCTTCAGGTATTCATACACAGCAATAAGATCTCCATTCAGCCTTCTCTTCTCCAGGCTGAACAGACCCAGGTCCCTCACCCTTCCCTCATAAGACAGATGTTTCATTCCCTCAATCATGGTCGCAGCCCTTCATTGGACTCTCTCCAGTATTTCCCCATCTCTGTTGAACTGGGGAGCCCAAAACTGGACACAATACCCAGATGAGGCCTCACCAGGGTGGAGTGGATGAGCAGGAGACCCTTCCTTGACCTGCTCGTCACACCCTTCTTAATGCAACCCAGGATAACACTGGCCTTCTTGGCCATGAGGGCACACCACTGGCTCATGGTCAACTTATTGTCCACCAGGACTCCAAGGTCCTTTTCCATGGAGCTGCTTTCTATCAGATCAACCCCTAACCTGTACTGCTGCATGGGGCTATTCCTGCCCAGGTGAAGGACTCTACACTTGTCCCTGAATTTCAGGATAAGCCAACTGTTTGAAACGATGTACTGGTTCTTCTGTAGCACTTCTCCAAGAACTGCTCCACCTCCTCCACAAACCAGCTTGCAAACACGAAGCCTTTTCCTATCACAGTGTCAAATCTTCACTACCTCACCTGCTTTATTTTTCAGGTTTGTGGTCACGCCATTGAACTCCGACTTGTCGATCTCCCACGCCAGTGGAAGCTTCCCAAGGCTGCCAGGCAAGCCCTCCAAGTCAGCATCTTCACTGTAGATGATCTCTGAAGCACCAGTTTGAATGCCGAGTAAGCTAGGTGTGTTACTCCCAACGTTTAAGGCAGCACCGCCTGACAGGCAGGCACTAACTGAAGCACTTGGGCTTTTACAAATAGATGTTACTCTGTTTAAAAAAGCATAGTCTGAGCAGATGGTATAAAATTTCTCTCGTGTGTGAGTCACAGGGCATCCCCACGGGTAATGACCGTCTCCCCTAGACACCAAGGCCGCAGCGGAGGCGTCGGACATACAGCATGGCTTCACCGGATCATGAAGAGAAGCTTCTGGGGATTCTTTCCCAGGCTTGTTTTCGGTGTTTCCATTATTTCCAGAACCATTCTCCTTTTCATCTTCTGAAATGGTAGGCATTGAATGATATGGAAAGAGTATTGCACAGCTAAGAATGTATTTCCTCTCTATGTTTTCATTACAATTGCATCATTGCCTCCATTGCTTCTGCGAGGTATCGACAACGTACCTGAAATCAAACGAGAAGTGCAGGTGTCTCAGTCAACATCACACACAAAACGCCTGCCTTTGAACTCATGTCCAAGAAAAGACAAAATACCCTTCTAAATACATCACAACATTCACCATGTCTTTCCCTAGGCAACTCTAGAATTCCATAAACAGTGCTTTTAAGTAACTACAAGGTGCCTACAGCATACACCATGATACCACAATGAAGACATCACGTGCAGTTACACTTGCAAACAAGCAGATGAATAAAAGCCCACTTTTTTTAAAAAAAAAAAAAGCTTCCTATATTTATGCAGTTGTGGTTCATCACTTCTGTTCCTCACGGTCACAACACCTTGGATACAGGGAGTACAAAATAGCTTGTATAAATTCATAAATCACAGACACAGCAACTTAAGGCCACTCGACGCTGAAGAATTCTGCATACATTTGCTGCAAGTGAAGTTTAAGCTTACAGAAGGTTACTTACAGTAACTATTACCTCTGCTGATTGCAAATTGACAACACTACCCTCGATCTGTTTCACTGCTTTCCTCGTATGGCTGTTAAGGGTTCCCTTTTATTTTTATACACCTATTATTCTTCAAGACATGTAAAAGAAGAGCGTCAGGTTTTATTTACGGTAGCAAAGAATTACCAAAACCAAATTTAGAAGGCTGGCTTGCTTTTAATGGTTAAAAAAAAAAGCAAGTTGCTAGTAGGTGTTATCCATCAGTCAGCAGCCCGCACCTATGAGATGCAAAGAGCCGTGCCGCAGGTGGGAAACCCGTCAGGCCGGAGCCTGGCTGGAGGAGAGAAGCCTCTTCCTGCCACACCGGCTCCTGGGCACCGAACTGAACTCGCAGCCTTCCTCTAACCGGGACCGAGCCCCGCAAGCGAGGGCAGCAGGGCTTCAGACACTCGAGAGGCGGCAAGGACACAGCAAGACGCAGGCACGTACCCAGCCGTGCCGGCACGGACCGCGGGCGAGCGGCAGGACCCCGCGGGGCTCACCCACCGGGCACGCCAGCACAGCTCCCCCCCGGGGCGAGGGGGGCACCCGGCCTCCGCACCGGGGAGGGGCAGCAGGGCTGGGGCGCCGCCAATCGGGGCCTCGGCGCGGCCCCGCGGCCCCGCCCCCCGCGCTGCCGCCAGTCGGTTCCAGAGTGAACAGCTCCGGCTCGGGGGCAGGGGCCGCGGTTCAGCGGGGGCAGGGCGCGGGGGCCGCCGGCAGGGTGGGCCCGCTCCCTTCCCCAGTGCCTGCGAGGGCCGGCGGTGTGGGGGCACCGGGCGGTGTGGGGAGCAAGAGGGGAAGGGCGGCGCGGCGGCCCGCGCTCCCGGCCTGTTACCTGCGCGGCGCCCGCCGGCTTCGCCTCCCCGGGCCGCAGCGGAGCGGGGACGCCAGCGCGCCGGAAGCAGACACGGCGCGCGGGGGGAAGGGTGCCGCGGCGCGGGCTCACCTGCGCCCCCACCACCCCCCGCCTCCTCAGCGCCGCCGCCGGGCGGCACCAACTCCCGCAGCCGGCCGAGGAGGGGTGGTGCAGGACTGCGCGGCGGCGGGGGCCCCGCTACCTCTGTGGGCCCTCGCGTTGTCTCTGAGGAACCGGCTGCGCGTTTCCGGGCTGGGCTGCAAGTGCGCTCCGGCGCTAGGAGAGGCACTTCTTTGGCCGTCCTCCCCTCTGTCTGCGCCCTCGTGGTCTCGTCCGGCGGGGGAGGTGGCCTCCTCCGTGAGACCTCCGGGCCGGGCTGGGTGCTGCTGCCGGCTGCGCTCCTCCCTGCCCGGGGGCAGGGAAGAGCTCTCGCCTGCGTGCCGAGCTGGGGCTCCGGGAGCTGCGCGGGGACTCTGGCAAGGCTCCAGTGGAGCTGCTGCCCGGGCAGAGGGCAGCGGGTCCGCGCCGGCTCGGGGCGGGGGGTGCCCGGCGCCTTTGGAGAAGCGAAGCTGCCGTGACTGACGGACGCGCGGATGCAGGACGCCTGGAGCGAGAACTGCCCGCGACACCGACGGTCAGCCAGGGCTTGGCAGGCGCCGAGGGATGCTGCCCAGCTCCCGAACAGACGGACCTCGGCAGGCACGGGGTCTGGGGTCTCACCGCACCCCCTTCCTGCGCGGGCACTCCGGCGTGCCTGGGCCCGGTGTGCTTGCCTTCCCCGGACGGGCCTGTTTGGGCTCGGCAGCTCCCAGCCCCTTGGGCGGCGGGCCGGGGCTGCACGTCCCAGCACAGGCGCTGGTGGCAAGGTCAGAGGCCGCTCAGCCTCGTGCTCCGAAGGCAGCAGGGTGTCCTGGACACCCAGCCAGCACAGCCGCTGTGAGGTTGAAATCATAGAAGCACGGAGTGCATTAGGTTGGAAAAGGCCTTTAAAGCCCACCTAGTCCAACGTCCCTGCAGTGAGCAGGGACACCGAACTAGATCGTGTCACTCAGAGCTTCATGAAGCCTCCAGGGAGGGGGGCCTTTGCCACCTCTCTGGGCAGCCTGTGCCAACGTCTCACCACCCTCGTAGTGAATAACTGATTCCCAATGTCTAATCTAAACCTACCCTCCTCTAGTTCAAAAGCAGGGTCGTCCACCTTAATTGCTACATGCCCTTACAAAAAGTACCTCTCCAGCTTTCCTGTAGTCCTCTTAAGGTACTAAAAGGCCGCTATAAGGTCTCCTCAGAGCCTTCTCCAGGCTGAAAAAGCTCAACTGTCTCAGCAGGAGAAGTGCTCCAGCCCTCTGATCGCCTTTGTGGTCCTCCTCTGGACCCGTTCCAATAGGTCCATGTTTGTGCTAAAAGCTCCAGATTTGGACACAGTACTCCAGGCAGGATATCACCAGAGCAGAGTAGAGGGGAAGAATCACCTCTCTCAATCTGCTGGCCGCACCTACTTTGATGCAACCCAGGATGCAATTGGCCTTCTGGACTGCAGATGCACGTTGTTGGTTCATGTCCAACTTTTCATCCATCAATACCATCAAGTCTTTTTCCACAGGGCTGCTCTGTCCCCTGCCTGTATCCATAGTAAGGATTGTCCCAACCCATGTGCAGGACCTTGTACTCGGCCTGCTGAACTTAATGAAGTTTGCATAGGCCTACCACTCTAGCTGGTCTAGGTTCTTCTGGATGGCATCCCATCCCTGGGGGACAACACTTTTCACTCCTCTCCATCTGGACATCGAGCTGTTGACCACTAGCCTCTGCAACCATCCAGCCAATTTATTCCCTTCCAGACAGTCTACCCATCAAATCTATATTTCATCAATTTAGAAAGAATGGTGTTGTGGGGGACCACGTCAAAGGCCTTGCAGAAGTCCAGATAGATGACATCCATTGCCCTTCTGTTGTCCATTGCTGTAGTCACTCCATTATATAAAGCCACTAGGTTGGTCAGGCCAGACCTGCCCTTGGTGAAGCCAGACTGGATGTTTTGAATCACCTCCCTGTCCTCCATGTGCCTTAGCATAGCTTCTAGCTGTTCCATAATCTTCACAGGCAGAGAGGTGAGGCTGACAGGTCAGTACTTCCTAGGGTCCTCCTTCCTACCATTTTTTAAAATTGGTGTAATTTTCCCCCTTTTCCAGTCACCAGGAACTTCACCTGACTGCCATGACTTTCCATATATGATGGAGAGTGGCTTGGCAACCACATCAACCCTCAGGTCTCTGGGATGAACCTCATTGGGTGCCATAGGCCTGTGCACGTTCAGGTTATTCAGGTGCTCACAAACCTTGTGTTCACTAAGAGTAGGAGGGACTTTGTCTCCCAGGTCTCCATCATTAAGTCATTCAACTTGGGAGATGTGAGGAGAGAGGTTGGCACTGAAGACCGAAGCACCTCAGGCATTTTCTTGTCTGTTGTTACCAGTTTGCTAGTCTTGCTCAAGGGGGGCAGTGTTTGTGTGTGTACGCTTTCTTTAACCTTCCTTTTCTGGTTGATGTACCTGCAAAAGCCCTTCTTTTTGTTCTTGGTATCCTTTTCCATGTTCAGCTCCAGCTGTGCCTTGGCCTTCCTGACCTCATCCCCACAAAACCTGGCAGTGTCCCTATGCTCTTCCCAGGATACTTGATCCTGCTTGAACAGCCTGTGCTGTGCTGTTCCTTCTTGCCTTTAAGCTTGACAAGCAGGTCCTGACTCAGTAATGCCAGTTTCTTCCCTTCCTTGCTTCATTTCTTACACCATTTCTTACACTTTGAGAGCTCTTGTGCTCTATGGAAAGTGTCCTTAAAGATCTGCCAGCTCTGCTCTGCTCCTTTGTCCCTGAGGACAGTTTCCCAGGGGGTCCTATTGACCAGCTCCTTGAAGAGCTGGAAGTTTGCTTTCCTAACATTCAGGGTCCTGACTACACTCCTGTAGTATTGTGTCCACTTCTGGGCTCCCTGGTATAAAAAAGACAGGGATCTCCTGGAAAGAGTCTGGAGGAGGGCTATGAAGATCATTAAGGGCCTGGAGCATCTTCCTTAGGAGGAAAGGCTGAGTGAGCTGGGACTGTTCAGCCTTGAGAAAAGAAGACTGAGGGGGGACATTATTAATGTTTATAAATATCTTAAGCATGGGGTGCAGGGGGAAATGGCCAGCCCCTTTTCTGTGGTCTGTGGGAACAGGACAAGGGGAAATGGCCTCTAGTTGGAGCACAGGAAGTTCAGCACCAACATGGGGAGGAACTTTTTCCCAGTGAGGGTGACAGAGCCCTGGCATAGGCTGCCCAGGGGGGTGGTGGAGTCTCCATCTCTGGAGATATTCAAGACCTGTCTGGACGCCTGTCTGTGCAGTATGAGCTAGGGAGCTGCTTTAGCAGGGGGGTTGGACCCGATGATCTCTGGAGGTCCCTTCCAACCCCTACAACTCTGTGATTCTATGATTCCTTGCCTGACAAGCTGCATAGGCTGGGCTGGGCTCACAGGCAGGCTTGCCTCAGGTTTGGTGTCAGACACCTACCATGGCTACACCCTGGGGGAAGGTGTTATAGGAGCATAAAAGCCGCACTGGGTTCCTCCTGGGGAATGAGGGACAAATGTCAGGAGATTTTGTTTCCCTCTGCCCATGGCAAGAATGTGTGTAACAAAAATGCTTCTGGGAAACTGCAGAAAGGAGCAGGAGATTATTTCAGGTAGCAGCATCTGAAACTGCTGACAAGATTTCCTCTCTCAGCTTCACAGCAGTCAGCACATTTTTAACATGAGCAAACACAGTGAAACTGACGACGTGAGTGGAGCATTTCTGGTACTGCCACAATTATTAAATATTAAACACTAAGTGATTGCTTTCATAACAAAGTAGTTAGAAAACCAAAACAGAGACAGATCAAAAAGTTACATGCCAGCAGAAGATTCAATGCCGGTGATTACAGCGTGGTGCCCTCAGCCCACAGAGCCCCTGCTCCCAGCAGTAGTTTCTGTGAGAGGTGCTGCAAATACTGGAAAGAAGAGCCAAATCTCCCAAATCTCTCCTTCCAACACTTTTGGTGGTTGTTGGGCAGGGCAAAGTTGCAAAAAGCCCTCTAGCAGTTTTGGGCAAGGCTAAGTTTGCATCAGATTCAGAATTGGATGTGGCTTCATCCCGAGGCAACCTGCCTCTCATAATGGAGAGCGTCCCTTATGTCTCTGCCAGCTGGAAGCCAGTTGAGCCTTTGTTGGCCAACAGCCTTTGAAATAATTAAACAATTCTGCCTCCAAAGCATTTTCCCTGAGCTAAATCATAGGCATTAGGATAGCAGCAACGTTGGCTTTGCCAGCCAGGACTAAAATTAGGTTGCATCATGTATTTTACAACTTGTTTGGGTGCTGACAAATAGTGCCAGATCTGTACTCAGATTCCCTGAGCTGCACTCATGTGGGGGAAGAAAAGCTGGAGGAGAGAATGGCAGGAGGTTAGAAGTGTGTCACCTTCACTGCATCACTGCTGTGCTTTTTTTAACACGCTGATGCCACCTCCCTAGGAAAAGGAAGGACTTTCTTCTGAGTTCTATAGTTAGGAAATGTCTTTTTAAATAATAACTTAAAAAGAGGGGGTTTAAAATACTCTTCCACTAAAAGTGTCTGTCTTGTCTCATACAGCAACATAGAAGCTTAGAAGAGGTGTGATTTCAGCCTGTAAAATACATCGAGAGAGTAAAGATGAGGAAAGGAGAGGAGCTAAAGGGTCATGGTTATAAAATAGGGCCTGCATGAATTTTTAGACTGTAAATTGCAAGTCATCTAACTGCTTAATGTCCTGAAAAATCATGTGAATGGGAACAGGGGCAGGTGAAAACTATGTCTTTGAAAGTTGGAGCTTGCTACATTTTTTAAGGCATTTTATGATTAAGTTGCTTGTTGGAAAAGACTGTCCATTTGACCCAAGTGGTCCTTTCTCAAGTGGATTTTTTATGTGTGCTTTTCTATACACCTGTTTGTAGTATTTCAGAACAAAAAAATACAAGCTCTCTTTCAAATTAATCACTTCTCAATTATGAGGTTCAATTTTCCCAATCATCTGGCTGAAAAAGAGGAAAGCAACAAAGAGCAAAGTTGAAAGTACCTTTCAGGATTGAAGTTCTCCCATGAAGAAGACTTTATTGGTGAGGTTTCTGTAGCTAAATGACAAGGAAAAGCATTTGGCTAAGTGTCACTGTTGAGATGGACAAATGACACGTACAAGAAGTCTGCCTGTGCACAAGCAAAAAGAATGAACCCGATTTATTTCTGTATCCTCATTTTTATACACTTCTACTACACGTGTCCTTTTGTTATTGGTTTCTCAGGTATATGCTAACATAAAATTGGTTGACTTTTTTAACTTTGCTAATAAGGCTTATCTCTTGCCAGGTTCCTTTATCTGCAGTCAGCAAATTCCTTAGAATTGTTTTATTTCTCCAGATGTAAACACTACACATTATCTTTCTCACAGGTACATTTTAATATCTTCAAGGCCTAGCTCTGTGTTCTCAATCAAGGAGCCTACTGGCCCGCTGTAGTCCCCCACAGGTTTGTATGTGCGTGGACATGTGTACTTAGGAATATCACAGAATCACAAGGTTGGAAAAGTCCTTTAAGATCAAGTCCAACCATTCCCACCGTTCCCATCCTATGCTAAACTATATCCCTAAGTACCTCATCTACCCTTTTTTTGAACACATCCAGGGAAGGTGACTCAACCTCCTCCCTGGGCAGCCTGTTCCAGGCCCTGACAACTCTTTCAGTAAAAGAATTTTTCCTAACATCTAATCTGACCCTGCCCTGGTGAAGCTTTGTGCCATCTCCCCTTGTCCTGTCTCCCATCACCTGGTTGAAGAGACCATTGCCCACCTCTCTACAACCTCCCTTCAGGTAGTTGTAGGTGGTCATAAAGTCTGCCCTCAGCCTCCTCATTAAGATGTTTTTCCTTAATGGGTTGGCTAGCTGGACAAGGGCCTGTTTTGTCCCTTAGTGTGAAACCAGTTTAGCAAAACTTAATAAATACAGCTAGCAAATTGTCATTGCCTTTCCATATGTACATGTAGTGTCTTTAAAAACAAGAAACAAATGATCATAATATCTTAGAGGATGGTGAGTCTTGCTAAAATACATGTCATGGCTTCAGAACGGGACAGAAATATTCCTGCTCTAGCACATGGCCCAACTCTTCATTTTCCACTGTCTCAGGGGCTTACAAAAAGGAGAAGACCTGGAGGGTTGATTATTCTCACTGCACTTGCATGTAAGCTGTCCTATGCGAAACCAAATGCTAAATACCTGATCCACCCTTTTTTTAAACACAGAGCATGGGCATTTCACACTTGCCTTCTGTGCTTGCTGTTCTATGCAATGGAAGTTGCCCCACTTTTCAGAGGCCAGTGCAACCACTGATTAAGTGTGACCGCTTTCAAGTTTTCAGGGCTTTATGTGGAATATGTTAGTCACAGTCTTTAACCTCTTAGAAAAGCTCTGTTTAGGAAGGCACATGTGCACCGTGGCCATTTGTCCCACTTGAACCCAACCGGCCTTGGCTTGCCTGCTTCTTGATAACCTACACATTTTGGAGTTTGAGGAGGGAATGCTGAAATACAGAGATGCTGAATCTCAGGATTAACATAATCCAGAAGTGGTTCAAATGCTTCAATAAATTATTCCAAAGTGCTTCAGTAAATATTGTGGCTTTTTTTGGAAAGTTTTTTATCTGCTCCTTAAACCTGAGGTTGGCCTGTAGCAAGACCAGTATAGTGAGCAGGACTAGGGCAGCGGTCATCCCCCTGTACTCAGCAGTGCTGAGGAGGCCCCACCTTGAGTACTGCGTTCAGTTTTGGGCCCCTCACCACAGAAAAGACATTGAGGTGCTGGAGTGTGTCCAGAGAAGGGCAACAAAGCTGGTGAGGGGGCTGGAAGACAGGTGTTATGAGGAGCAGCTGAAGGGAACTGGAGCTGTTTTGTCTGGAGGGGGCACCTAACTGCTCTCTACAACTGCCTGAAGGGAGGTTGAGCTGGGGTCTGACATCTTCTCCCTAGCAACAAGCGGTAAGACAAGAGGAACTGGCCTCAAGTTGTGCCAGAATGGGTTTAGGTTGGATGTCAGGAAAAATGTCTTCACCAAGAAGTGTTGTTGCTAGGCATTGGAACGGGCTGCCCAGGGAGGCGATGGAGCCTCCATCCCGGGAGGTATTTAACAGACGGGTAGATGCAGTGCTGAGGGACATGGGTTAGTGGTGGTTTTGGTGATGGTTGGACTTGATGATCTGAAAGGTCCCTTCCAACCCAGCCAGTTCCATCACTCTATGATTCGAAGGACAAAGGGCCGGTGAGGTGCCGGCAATCCAGAACAGTGACCTCAGCACCCGGATGCTGCATTCCTGCGCCTGCTGCTCCTTTGGAAATCCTACTTTCCCGACTGCAAAGTCTTTTCCCACCCTGATGTTATGGAGACGGAGCCGGGCGCTGAGGCGCCCAAACGCGTGAGTCAGAGACACGGGCAGGGCCGGTTTAACTCAGTCCCGTCCTCTGAGGTAACCCGGCGGTGGGTCCCAGCCAGGCTCCTGGAACCAGGGCAGCCGCTCCGGCCGGGCTCACCCGCAGCTGACCGGAAAGCGAGGCCCCACCGGGCCCGACTACCCCTCCCGGCGGCAGCGCCGCGCAGCCCCCGCGGAAGCAGGCGGGTGTGGCGAGCGAGCGTCCCGCCCCTCTCTCCGCAGCGCCGCGGGCACGGGGCCCTGAGGAGACGAGTCAGCGGCCCCGCAATCTCTTCCCCCCGCTTAACCCGGCGAGCCCTCGCCCCATGCCGCCGTGCCGAGGGCGGGGCTCCCCGGTGCCGCGGTGAGGGAAGGAGGAAGGTCTCGGCTGCGCTCCCTCCCGCGCCCCGGCGGTGTTTCTCCGTCACGGGAAGCGCTGTAAATGCGTGGCCTGTGGCCGCTCTGCGTCGCCCTGGGAGCCGTAGCTGCCGGCACCTCCGCGGGCGGGGGCGGCCGGCTGAGCGCCGAGCGGAGCGCGGTATGGGGGCCCGGGCTGCGGGCGGAGGCAGCCCTCCCCGCTCGCTATTTTTACGTGCAGGCCGTGGACGCCGAAGGGCAGAGGTAAGCGCGGCGGCTGCTGTTCACGGAGAGTTGGCTTGTGGGCACACGCACACACAGACCCCCCCCCGGGAGATCGGTTACAAACCTGGTCGGGAGGGGTGAAGCGAGCGAGGCGGGGAGCGGCAGAGCTCCCTACGCGCCCTTCCGCAGGCACCGCCGCCCCGCCGCGGGTGCGTGGCTGTCCCGCCGCGGTAGTACCCGCGGGCCGCGGCTCCCCGCGCCCTACCTGCGCGGGCGGCGGCCGTGCCCGCACGGCTGCGGTGCCCCGTCCTCTGCGGGGCCGGCCCGGCCCAGCCGCGCCCCGCCACAGCCGAGCTGTACGCGGGGCGGAGGGAAGCTGGTGGGGCTGCGGGGGCCCTGCCTCACTGCTTGCCGTGCAGCCCGTGGAAAGAGCCGGTTAGGCGTTGGATGGGGGAGCGAGGTGGGGAAGAGGGTGAAACTGCTGGGCAGCGAGGCATGCCTGTTGCTCCCATCGCTGGTTTGTGGGTTCTCCTGCTTTGTCAAGACCTTAACAGTGACTAATGTATTTAATTCATGCTGTACCCTGCTCATGTGTAGGGCTTGTTTCCATGGTTAGCAACGCCAGTATTTCTCCTAAAGGCCTGGGCACAGGATCAGCACCGTCACACAATCATAGAATGGCATGGGCTGGAAGGGACCCCAAGGATCACAGAGCTCCAACCCCCCTGCCACAGGCAGGGCCAACAACCTCAGGCCTGGAGCTACACAAGGTTGCCCAGGGCCCAATCCAACCTGGCCTTGAACACTTCCAGGGACAGGGCATCCACTACTTCTCTGGGCAGCCTGTTCCAGCACCTCACCACTCTCTCCGTAAAAAACTTCCCCCTAATATCTAATCCAAGCCTTCCCTCCTTTAGCTTTAATCCGTTCCCTCTTGTCCTGCCATTATCTGCCCTTTTAAAAAGTTGATTCCTGTTTGTATGCTCCCTTTGGATACTGGAAGACTACATGAGGTCCCTTCTCCAGGCTGAACAAGCCCAGCTCCCTCAGCCTCTCTTTGTAGGGCAGGTGCTCCAGCCCTCTGATCATCTTTGTGGCCCTCCTCTGAACCCTCTCCAACAGTTCCACATCCTTCTTGTATTGGGGGCCCCAGATCTGGACACAGTACTCCAGATGGGGCCTCACGAGGACAGAGTAGAGAGGGACAATCACCTCCCTGTCCCTGCTGGCCACCCCTCTTCTGATGGAGCCCAGGATACCATTGGCCTTGCGAGCTGCAAGAGCACTCTGCTGGCTCATGTTAAGTTTCTTGTCCACCGTGACACCCAGGTCCTTCTCAGCAGGGCTACTCTCAAGCATTGTTTCGTGATGACTCTGTAGGCCATTAGGTAAACTTCAAAGGGGCAAAACAGACAAACTGAGTTTTTGGAAAGCACTCAATGTCGTTCTGTTTCTCTGGGAAAGAAACCCTGGCCTTCCAACCTAGGCAGGGGCTCAGAACGCTCTATCCAGGCTGTCCAGATTAGATGCACTATGGCATGAGCAAGTCTGGAAGCTACGAGTTCAGCACATCTTGGACAGATTTTATTATTTATTTATTGCATTTAGTTGAACTGACAGGTCTCCAGTATGCTTGGACAAGCTTCAGGAAAGGTGACCGGACTGCCTGGCTGTAATCTGCTAGTCCAGCCATTCCCACCACTTTTCTCTCTATCCCAAGCTCTCCCCACATATTTGGGGCAGTGGAAGAAAACTGGCAGATGCAGCATTTTTGACTGTGACAGCTTTGTTAATGCCTCTGTGCTATGTGACAGCTTCAGGTGTTTTGTTTGATTTTGTGGAGATTTTTCTGTAACTGGTGTATGGTGAATTTTACCAAAATGTTGTAAGTACACATTGAATTACGTGATGGTTTTTCTGTACAAAGACAATGGCATTTGTCTTATCTTTTCTTTTTTTTTTTCCCTGCATGAACTACCATAATGAATAAGAAGTTTAACTTTATTCTTCACTTCCTTAAATAATACCTGGAAACTAAAGTAAGCTAGAAACACCTCGCTTCTGTATATAGAATAACAAACATTAAACTGCTAAAGTGAAGCTTCTTCTAGCTTTTTTTTTTATATAGAATCGCAGACTGGTTTGGGTTGGAAGGGACCTCAAAGCCCATCTAGTTCCAACCCTCTGCCATGGGCAGGGACACCCTCCCCTAGACAGGGTTGCCCAAATCCCCATCCAACCCAGCCTTCAACACTGCCAAGGAGTTGGCAGCCACAGCTTCTCTGGGCAGCCTGTTCCAGGGCCTCACCACCCTCACAGGGAAGAATGTTTTCCTAATGTTCAATCTAAATTTTCCCTCTTTTAGTCCCCTACAGGATGGGACACCAAGATGTATCATCTAAGATCCATTTATCTGCATGCTCTGTACCTTCCCATCATTTTATGCTTGAGCTACCATGAATCAAGAGCTATGCTGGGTTTTTTAAGTCTTTGCAATGACTCTATTTCCAGTACTTCAACTTGTAGAGCACTAAGTAATTTTGGAGGTCTGTTCATGACTATATGAGTGGAACCTTCTTGATACGTAGTGCTTCTAACAGCATGAGAACTTTCAGGTAGCCTAACTAAATTCTCTTTGGAAAAACCATGCCTTGCTTGTGAATGTTAGGATGTGCTCATAAAGACCTGGCATGGCTTGGGGAAGTCATTGGAAACCTGTAAGCTTGGCAAGGAATGGATTGCACTAAGAAAGCCGTTGTGTGTTATGCTCCCTCTTACTCCCTGGGTAGGTTCACTTCGTCACCAGGTGAAAAGGCATTCCAGGTGAAGATCACTGCTCCCGATGAACAGTTCACTCGTGTTGGTGTGCAAGTACTGGACAGGAAAGATGGGTCTTTCCTTGTGAGATACAGGATGTATGCAAGCTACAAAAACCTGAAGATAGAAGTCAAAACTGGAAATGAACACGTTGCAGAGTCTCCGTATATTTTACAGGGTAAGAAGCAGCACTACACCCCATTTTCCTATCATGGCTTTTTCCTTACAAAACGTGTCTGAGAGTGTCTTCTGGGATTAGCATAAGATTCTGTGGGACCTCAGTGCTTCTCCAGACTATCAAATGGTCCTGGAATTATGAATCCATTATAACTGTCCTGCATCCACTATCAAAATAGTGAACAGAATCAAATTCCATGAATCTGTTGCCTAGTGAATACCAGTCAGTGCCTCACAGAAGCTGATGTAATGAGGCAGGACTCCACTGGACTCAAAAAGTGTTCAGACATGTCTATTTAGAGTTGCTGAAGGTTTGGCCCCAAGGAATGAATGCTCAGTGCCTGACCCTCTTTTCTGGTCTCAACAGCTCAACAGTGTGACTTGCTGGAAATAAAATAATAATTGTGTTCCTGATAGGACCTGTTTACCATGAAAACTGTGACTGCCCTCAGGAGGACAGCAGTGCCTGGCTAGAGGAGATGAACTGCCCTCAAATCATTCCACAGATTCAAAGAGACCTAGCACATTTTCCCGTTGTTGACCCGGATAAGATTGCAAAAGAAATTCCGCAGAGGTTCGGACAAAGACAGAGCCTGTGTCATTACACCATCAAAGATAACGAGGTGTGAATGGGTTGCTGTGAGATGCGAGTGGGGACGTGGTGGGAAGTCATACAGCTGGTTGCTTGGTGGTTCCCAGCTGAAAGGCTTCTTGTCTGTTCTTTAACAAACTTCCTTTGCTTTCTCCTCTGTCCTTGAAGGCTTCACAGCTCGTACAGGAGCTCAGTAATACCTGTCCTACCTTGTAAAGCACTTTTTGTCCATGTTACAACCGAAGCATGCTGAAGCCTAATCACTTCCCAAGCAATCAGTATGAGAACCAGGCACGGAGACCCAATTTTACCCTACATGCTAATCCAGTTTCCTGATCTCTGACCAGTACCTCTGTGGATCATCAGGATCATCTAATTTGACATACACCAATAAATTAAGGTTGTGCATAATTCTGAGGTAAAGAAATACCACTTACAGCTCCGCTGAGGATCAGAGCTACAGGTCTGCGTAACAAAACTGTTCTGGCCACAATGGAGTTTCATGTGGAGATGAGAACAATGTAACAAACACAGCAGGCAAGGGGTTTCTGTTTCCATGAGACAGACCTAAAACTTCAGCAAGAGCAAACAAAGCTTGTCCTTTTTTTTTTTGTCATTCTCCTGTGATGAGTTAGAGAGAGATGAGATTTCTAAAGCTTCCCAGCTGATTAATCAATCAATGCAGCCATACAAGCGGGCTGACCAGTTATTTACTAAGTGATTAAAAGAGCTCTAAATTGTGCCAGCCATTCTCTGAGATGAAAACACTGGACCAGGAAAATCTGTTTTTCTTTTCAGGTTTATATAAAGACGTTTGGGGAACATGTTGGCTTTAGGATCTTCATGGATGCCATACTGCTTTCTTTGACAAGGAAGGTGAGTAGATCTGCAGTCATTTATTCTAGATCTTCTACTTTATAGCTGCTTGGGTTTAACAAATACCCTCTACTGTATAATATACATATTTCTTGCTATTCCTGTTTAAGAGCTTTTCTTGCTCCTTGATGAAAAATGGAGAGGTTAGATGGATTCTCCTTGTTTGAAGTTGGCGTGTTCCAGAATGCGATCTGATCAGTGCGTGGAGCATTGCAAAGGTTAATTGAAGAGCAGGTTTTTATAGGAGGCTTTGGGTAGATTTGGACAGGTAGTAGGGTTGGTTTGGTTTTGGTTTTTACAGGCAAAATAAATTATCCAGTAGCATCTAATAGAAAATCTGCTAGTATGTTTTACAGGACTGAGGGGGTAAAAAAAAAGAGAATATATATATATCATTCTCCACTAAATACCATGTGTTGAAAAAAGAACAGAAAGAGCTGAGAAAGAACAGCAAAAGCTCAACAGATGGCATGTGGGAAAACTCCCTTGATGAACAACCAAAAAGCACCATGCAGACTCTCTTCCCTAGGGAAACTTTGGGGGAAAAAATGGCATTATATACATAGTGGCAGAATAGAGCAGGGCTATTGTCAGGGAAGACAGCAGGCCTGCTAGCAGCCTAGCTCTCTTCTCCCAAGATTTAGGCCCTGACAATATTCTTCTGTTCCCATGAGAGAGGAAAAGTTACTTATGCAGAGAGGATCCTAATAATCACATTCTCAAAACACAGCGGCCTTGCTGATAGGGGTACAGGCTGCCCTAAACCAAGAAGCAGTTATGGGAAGGTATTTGGGAGTAGCAGAACATGTTAGGAACCAGCCATAACAAGATGGTCAAAACAGCAGGTGTGAGGATGCTTTTAGGTATTAAAGGTAAACTAAGGATGTTTAGCTATAAGATAGGTTTATCAGAACTCGTTATAGTTACTAACCAATCAATACAGTGTGAACAGTGTGTGTAACCAATTAGCAGTTTTTAGCTTGCCACGTTTGCAGTAAGAAAGGTATATAATCTGTGTGATTTCACCTAATAAATGGCATCACCTAAAATTCATATCGAACTGCGTGTCGCTGTCTGCCAGATGCCACAGGCTGCAGTTCCAGCACACACAAATGTGTGATTATCATGTAAGGAGTGTAGAAAGAGAAGTGGAAAAATATCTGAGTTAATATCTATTTTTTGACTGTATAAAGGCAAAACACTTTGTTCTTTCTCTCTTTTTTAAAACCAGAGGATCTACTAAACTATGGAGCTGTTAACTTTAAAAAGACTAATTACAAATCCAATTAAAATAAATAAACACATGCTTTATAAGCAGCTGAAAGATTGGGTAATTGGTATGAAGCAACATGGATTTATCACCAAAAAAATCAAGGCATACCTATATAATTTCTTTCTATGACAAAGTAATAATGGGATTCCTGTAAGGATGTCAAGTATCTTAATTTTAGTTGGGCTTTTGAAGGTAAGTCTCACAAGCTTTTCATAAACCAGACAAAAAAACTTTGTCTGGAAGAAATACCTGTAATCTGCTTGGAAAGCCTTATTTAAATAACAGTTGCCAATGTTTCCAGAGAGGTGAAAGGTGTCACATGTATTCTTCAGAGACTTGGCCTAGGTCCAGTCCCTGTTTAGTAACTTAGTCCATCATTAAGTCAAAATAAGACTAGAGAACATGCTTACTGAATTCTCAGATAACAAAGATGAAAGAACCTGCAAGCATCTCGTGGTACAGCACCATAATTTAAAAACAATTCTTACAAGTAGGAGAAATTGTATGGATAACAGGAAACTACATAAATGCTGTATAAGCCATATAAGTTGTGTCACCTATGTAAAATAGGGAGTGACTATCTTCTGCAGAAAAGCGAAGGTTGCAGTAGCACAAATTTAGTATGAGCCAGCAGGGGCATGCTGTTGTGAAAAGCTAAATGCACATGTTACTGCAATAAACATGTGAAAGTAATGTAAAGTTAACCATTCCAGGGTTAGCAATGGATTGGTTATGCTCCTGTGTCTGCTTTTGGGTGTCAGGCTTCAAGAAAGGTTGTTCAGTTACTGACAGTGCACTGGAAAGTGGTAAGAATGGCCAGACATACAAATGGAGGTTTGTTTAGGTGGGAATTGCTTCACCTGACAGTGTCTAAGGGAAGACATGGGTGTAGCCCTTCCCTTACCTAAAAGGTTGGAAGGTGGGACTAAGCTGTTCCCAGTGTCAGTACTGTTGGACAAGAAGTAATGGGATTGAGTAACATGAAAGGTATTTAGACTACACATTGGAAAAGATTTGCTAACTCCCAACACAGAAACTGTTTACAGACCCAGAAAATGTACTTTGTCTCATCCCCATTAAGTACGAGAGGAATCTCTATTCAGACAGTATCGCTGACAGACAGTAGAGCTGTTGGGTTGGAGAAGATCTTCCTGTCATAGAGCATGTAGACAAATAGCTTTTTAATGTCCATTTTTCAATGTGTAGCTTTTTTATGTCCGTTATAACCATTAGATGGCACTGCACTAATGAGGTTTAGTGTGGAAGATCAGAGCAGGTAGCCAAACCCCCTTTGAAACAAAGGTACACATTAAAACCTTCAGTTGGTAAACTGAGGACAGAAGGTCCTGCTTTGGGTGTTTGCCAGAGGTCATCAAATTAGAGGAACAACAACATCTTCAACCACTTAGGAGGGTGTTTAGTATTTGGCAAGTTATTAATTTCTATCTCTGTCTATAAAGCCAAATTAAAGTAGAAGCTTACTGAAACCTATTTGGACCACAGAAAGATCCTCAAACGTTAGTCTGCAACCAGCCATTCTGATCTGAAGAATGAAGGGGTTTGAGAGGAGAAATGCTTCGATGCCTGTATGTAATGAGTCAGCAGGCTGTTTCAGCTCTATTTTTACATGTCTGTGTATATTTTGAGAGTTTAAGTCAGAATTATTTTTCTTCAGAGTAGGTATTTTCTTATGTAGATGCTAAGACAGTTGATGGTAACATTTGAACAAAATGTTCTTAGTAATATGTATGCATATGGTCCTGATCTCTAAATTACCTGTCAGTAGTCAGGACAGAGATCATGGAGTTATTTTATTCTCTTAACAGTTTTCAAAAAATGCCAGTATAATGATCAGATGTTTGTAATAGTCAGATACCCAGTTAAGACTTAGGAGAGAGGCAAAACCCAAAGAAAAGAAGATTATGTCACAGTATAAAACCTGTGACATGCCTCTTCTTGTGAAAACTGCAGCTCTTATTTTACATGTGCCTTGGCACAGCAAGGAGTCTTTTGCTTTGGAAGAGGCAACAAAAAAAAATCATTAAGAGATTAAGAACAGATACAGCATCAGTTCTGCATTGACATTATCCATGCCCTCAGGGTTGTGTAAAATTCAGCCATGTGCCACCTTCAGCCTTCTGCCCTCCCAGTTGAAGTGTCCCACCAATTTCAGTTTCTCCTCACAAGTCAGCTGGTCCATCCCTGTGGCAGCAGCTGCCTTTCATTGTACCTCCCCTTGCAAGTACCACAACCACCCACAGTGCTCAAGACAATGGTCCATCAAAGTTTCACATGGCTGCAGAATTCTGCCCCCTGTGCTGCTGCTGCAGCGTTTTCTTGGCCACTGACAGTATTTCACTTGGGTTTTGGCTGCAATAGTGGTTTCAGATACAGTTCCATGCTGCCAATGGTTTTAAATAACTGACAGTGCTACCCTTAATAATTAATCCTGGCCCTGACTAAACGTGGTCTTTCCATCGTGGCTGTTCATGTCTGTTACTTCTGTTGGATCGAGCCATCGTGCAGACACAGGGCCAACCAGTTCACTCATGTGACAGAAAATTAATGTGCCACCCAACAGCGATTCTCCATAACCTTGGAACTTCCACAATCACTTGGTGGACTTCAGAGCTAGCCTGGTACAAAGATTGTGCAGCCAATCATGTATATATAACAAGAAAGTACCCTCTAATCTGAGTTGTTCCTATTCATTAAAAAAAAAAAGAGCAGATTCATGTAATTTGGCATCTTTAAAAAAAAATAATAATCTTGCAGGCTTTACTCTGTGGCCTGAGTACTTCTGTGTTTCAATTCTGTGGAGTACATTAGAGACCTGGCTGTTTTTTTCCTCTCAGTGAGGCTGTTCTCAAAGTGCAAGATGCCAGCAGCAGAACATTGCTTTGTATTACAATGCATTTACACCCACTTTGCTTCTCTTCAGGTGAAAATGCCAGATGTAGAGTTTTTTGTTAACTTGGGGGACTGGCCTCTGGAGAAAAAGAAATCCACAGAGAACCTGCACCCCATCTTCTCATGGTGTGGGTCAAGTGAGTCAAAAGACATTGTCATGCCCACATATGACTTAACAGACTCAGTTTTGGAGACTATGGGACGGTAAGAACTTGTTTAAAATTTTGACAAAATAAACAATGAATGGTCTTCCAAAAGACACTTGCATCAACTTCTTTGCTGTTCATTTATTGAGGCATTGGCACCCTCTAGGAAGGCAGTAGCTCTGCAATCGACACCTTTGCATTAACCAAGCTGTGTATTATATAACATAAATAACATTTGTTAAAATACTTTGCTGCTTTATGTCAAAAATCTAAAGTAATGTAAACACAGTCAAGTCATGGAAAACAGCCTGCAGAGGGAGTGTTTCCAGGGTAGGTATTTTGCTTGTTCGCTTTGTTTCCATCCCCATGAGCTTGTTGGCAACTCGCTATGCCAACAATCTTGTTTCCTGATTTTCCTAGAACTCTTTTTTCTGTACCTGTTAAAGCCCAGTGTAGCCAGAACTCTCAACCCAGAGCCTACCAGCTCCCACTTTGATTACTGATGATAGCTGGCCTTGCTAACTGCTCTGTCACTGTTCTGAAACACTGCAAAGCCAGCTTCTGTGAGATAGATCTTTGTTACCTGTTTTTCATTTCACAGCATTCAGTTCAGGTTCCTTGTCTTTATTGTCAAGGCTTTTCCTAAATTTGCTCCCCCCTGTCCCCTCAATTTATGTGTTCTAATTTAGCAAAGGAAGGGAAATACGTTGACTTAACTAGTTACATAAACACCTTGCTCTGGACTCTCAGGACTGCCACATCATCGTTACCTGCTATTGCACGACCCTGTATTGCATCATCTGTCTGGCAACTGCATCCCCTTCTGGGAACTTCTGGCACTCCTCACCTGTTCTTTTTATGGCTGCAAAAGCACAGATGCAATACACATACAGGTGTGCTCATGACTTACCTTCATCCTCAGTATTTGCCTGTCAGTGCTGCAAACTCTTTCAAGTTAATTGCACTTTAATAAGTTTTTCTAGTAGGCTTTGCTGTTAAACCACTTCTTTATCCTCCAGAGTGAGCCTGGATATGATGTCAGTTCAAGCCAACACTGGCCCATCATGGGAAGACAAGAACACCACAGCATTCTGGAGGGGACGTGACAGCCGCAGAGAGCGGCTGGAGCTTGTGAAGCTGAGCAGGAAACACCCGGAGATCATCGATGCTGCTTTCACAAACTTTTTTTTCTTTAAACATGATGAAAGCCTCTACGGCCCCATCGTTAAGCACATTTCCTTTTTTGACTTTTTTAAGGTAAGCCACCAACCATTTTTCACAGAGCAAGGTTCTCAGAGCTTCCCATTACTGAATAACTTTGGAAGTATGATCAGTCACAAGGGTGATTCTTATCTTTCAGCCCAACACCCATAACAAGTGTGAACAGGCACCCCCCCACGGTGGGGTTAACTGCTATGTAGCTCTTACTCTGAGGATAATAATGTTTGATTTGCATCTAAAGGTTCTGTGGAACCTCATGTCATCTCTGTGTAACTCCACATTCCTTTTTATTTCTCCCTGATTCAGCGATCGGGACTACTAACATAACTAACATAGCGGGGAAATCAGTGGACGAAGCGGCACATCCACCCTCACATCCCAGGATGAGCATCCTAAGAATTTCCAGAGAGTTTAATTGATGAAGAAGGGCATCTCTCTGTACCCTGCACTGTGACGAATTCCAAACTAAATACTAAAAGCTACTTAAAACATTGGTGCTTGCCTAGCCGATCCCGCATTTCTCAGTATCAGCAAGTCGGTCACACCAGTGCCCTCAGAATAGGGCAACCTAACCAAGCTACTTGGACCTCCTGTTTGTTAATAACTCACGGTCATTTTCTTTCCAGTATAAATATCAAATTAATATTGATGGCACAGTGGCAGCCTACAGATTGCCTTATCTACTAGCAGGAAACAGCGTGGTACTAAAGCAAGACTCCATCTACTATGAGCATTTCTATAACGAGCTGCAGCCGTGGAAACACTACATTCCATTTAAAAGCGACCTGAGTGATCTACTAGAAAAACTCCAGTGGGCAAAAGAGCATGATGAGGAGGTAAATACATGTGTAAAAGGACTCAGCAGTGTTTCTAGATAAAAATAAGAGGGAAAAGTGCCTTTCTTTAAAATGAAAACAAATCTGTTAGAAGGACTTAAAAATTAATGTCATTGACTCTACAAATAACAAAAAAAACTCTTTGAAAAAATACATGATACTGCCCTTAATATGACATTAAATTGAACTTTGGAAAGGAGCAAGAGTATTGTCATAAGAATGCCTTACTTTTAAAATTAAGAATGCTTAAATAACAATAAATCAGTTATCTTAAACTGTCAACACTATACTTCAGAACCTACTTCTATCTTTTGAGAATTAAAAAAAAACCCTTTTTATTTCCTTTGGCAGGCAAAAAATATTGCAAAATCTGGACAAGAATTTGCAAGGAACAACCTCATGGGAGACCACATTTTTTGTTATTATTTCAAGCTTTTTCAGGTTAGTATATTTATTTTTAACCACCATTACAGCAAAAATAGAAATCCCACAGGAAGAATTCAAGGCAACGGAGGTTCTGGCAATTGGCCAGCCCAGTACTTGAAGCCACAAAGGCAGCAGCAGAGAAGGTCAGTTAGTTTGCAAGCACTGCATGCAGTTAGTTATTACCTAAGAAATAACTAAAGAAACTCCTTAAGACTATGCTGGCGGTTGGAGGAGCCACTGGATCCCATAAATGTTGATCCAATCTGCAAGAATACGTTCCCCACTGTGATCAAAGAATTCCACATCAGCTGCCCACCCTGTGAACCACAGCTGAAAATGTCTGTGCATTAGCACCGAGGTATCAAAGCACCGAGGTATCAAAACTCTGAGGCACCCGGGGGGGCTCCTGCCTGCAGTTAGGTATCTGCTTACCCTGTTTGTGACACAGTGTGGGGTCACCAATGGAGCCAGGCTCTTCTCAGTGATGGCCAGCGACAGGACAAGGGGCAATGGGTGCAAGCTGGAGCATAGGAAGTTCCATGTGAATATAAGGAGAAACTTTCCCAGTGAGGGTGACAGAGCACTGGCACAGGCTGCCCAGAGAGGTGGTGGAGTCTCCTCTGGAGACATTCAAAACCTGCCTGGATGTATTCCTTTGTGATTTAGACTAGGTGATCCTGCTCTGAGAGTGGGTTGGACTAGGTGATCATTTTGTGGTCCCTTCCAACCTCTACCCTTCTGTGATCATGCAGCCCCAGAGTTTCCACAGAATTACTCAGCTGAGCTGGTGCAGTATTTACAACCAGATGTACAATCTGACACGTTTGTGAACATTCCTTTTTTTTCTTTCTTTCTCCAAACTAGGAGTATGCCAGCTTGCAAGTGAGTGAGCCAAAAATCAGAGATGGGATGGAGAAGGTGCCGCAGCCTGATGATGACCTGTTTCCATGTACTTGCCACAGAAAAAAGGTACAGTACACACAGCATTAGGCTGTAAAATGCTGGATGTTTTCAGTTCTTGCTGACCAAACTGGAACAGGCCCTGCTCCATAGCCTATGGTACCAGTTACTGTTAATGCCTGTTGAGCTTAGAAGCCTTTCTTAATGTAGGAAAAGACAGTTAAAAATTGAGTTTTCAACTAACTGAAAAATGTTTCTTCTTTCTTGACTACAGGCCAAAGATGAACTCTGACAGAAAGAAATGAAACAAATGAAACACAAAGAAATGAAAGAAATGAAACATTTACCTACATTCAGACTGTCATCTTAAGGAAAGAAGAAAAATCTGGATTAAAATGCCAATGGATAATGTCAAGGGATATGATGAAGTTTACTGTATCATGTTCTACATATAGAAGAAACCCAAACAACCCCTTTTTATCATGTGGTGGTTGCAGAGCTTTGTTCAAAAGCATTTTTACAATTTTTTTCTTTTAATAAAAACCATGTTTGTATCAGTCATTGGTACAGTCCTGAGACACCCTGGAAATGCAGGTACTTTTTACTTGTTCTGCTGAGTCTTCATGAGTGTGTTCTGCAAAAAAGGGCAGATAAGAATTGTAAATCTACCCAACAGCCCATGTAGCTGTCTAAAGCCATCTCTTCCAGACCATAACTTTGTTCCTGCTGGGAGAAGCAGTATTCTCAGAGACAGTGACACAGGGTTCATGATGTGAAGGAAAAACCACAGTGCTGCTGGATGCCTTAGTAACATTAGATAAACTTTTTCAAGTTCCAGATTGTTTTTTCAGATGCTTTGCTGTGAAACTCACTCTTTGGCAATATAGAAAGAATGCAGTAGCACTGACTGTTTTGACTGTTCCAACAGTCCAGTCTATTTTTTAAATACCCACTTTATACCTGCATACTGAGTAACACAACTGTCACCTTTCATCTTAAAATGATCCACAGGTGGATTTAAAGTCAATGCTAAATTCATCAGATTCTAATTTATTCTCACTGTAACAGAGCCAGTCACTTTAAGTCCCTGTAGCTGTTGCCTTCAGAGACATTTAGGGGTGCTATGCTCACTGACAATGTGACTGGTGGGAGAGCAGCAGCCTTGAGGCACGTTGTGAGAAACAATGGCAGCATTGTACACAATTAACATTTTTAACTAGTATTTTTCCTACAGTAACAGCCGGCCTAAGGAATGGCTTGTTTGATCACGCAGTAAACAAAGTATGTTACAATTTAACTGTACTAACCTACAGCCCTGAATGCATTTTTTTGCATAACACAGCACCCAAATGAAGGCAGCTGGCCAAAACACAATGGCAGGCCTCTCAGCTCACTGGGCACATGTTTAAGCAGCTCTGCAGCATCACAGCAGCTACACTCACAAATGACCTCCAGCTCGAGCTCCCTGTTTGCTTTTAGCAGGTCTCACTGCAGCACCAAGCTGCAGAACCAGATGGGTTTTAGGCAGCTCTTGGACATGGAGTTGAGGCCACCATTGCAGGAGATGATGCCAAGATGTTTTTCTCAGGACCAGCAGCCACTTCATGGTGGGGTCATCAGTCAGCTGCCACTTGCTGTCGACTTGGCTGAAAGCAGTTAATGCACCACTGTGACCTGTGGTGGTACCAGCAGCCTGCTCCTGGCCAGCACCAGGGGAGGCTGCAGCTGCCACCACACCCACAGCTTTTCATCTGCTCTGAACACCCCAATTCCTTCTGCTAAGGGGTAACAGCCCCACAGCTACCTCTTCAGAGCCCTCCTGACAGCAGCCTTGTGCACCCACAGGAGTTCCTCCACCTCTGTAAACAAACATAATTCTTCTTTTGCTAGTTTTTAATAGCCTTCTCTGCCCCTCTCTCCAGCAGGCCTCTGTGACCAGGCCTTATGTGAGGGAGCTTGCTGGAAGGTGACTTCAAAAGGCATGTCCTTTGCCTGCATTGTCTCCTCCTCCAGACTCAGAACTTGGCTTCTTTAGGTAGCAACATCATAAATTTCAAACAATTGTAGCATCAGTAATTCACTCAGTAATTAAATACATCTATCTATATTCTTTCCAGCATATTACTTCAAGCATTTACTTGTTAATGCAGAGCAGTGGCATATGGTTATTTGCACAGAAACACAGAAAACCATGCTGCCACAGCATTAAATATTTGGGGAGTTTTCTGTCCCTTCTTTACAAATTTTTTTTATTGTTTTGCATATCTTTTTCTATTAAAAGAAACAAAAGTGTTTTATTTGCATTTACCTCTGAAAATACCTGTTATAAAAAAACCCCACATCTCACCTAACTTGCTGCATTTAGGAAGAGCTAAATGATGATGTTGCTTAAACACTGCAGATCATTTGTGCTCCAGTTCAACATTCTTTCTAAGCCAAGAAAAAACTTGTGCATTTATTTCTTCCATGACATCATCTGTTGTTCGTCCTTTGACTGCCATCCCATGGTTTGCATTATCAATCCAATGGATTGTTTTAGGGGCTTTCATTTTGCTCACCACACCTTCCAGCAGTTGCTATGGGAAAAAAAGAAAAAGAATGGAAAAGTTAGGATAATCAGCTGCTACAAACACAGAGCTCCTATATGTCTCCCACTCGGCTTGTGCAACACAGAACGGGCAGCTCTTAGTGACCAGACAGATCTGCCTCCTGACTAAAAGCACATGGCTAAGAAGAGATGTGATGATGCTGTGTTCGGCAGTGGAGTTTGCTCAAAGGCCAGCAGAAAGTAAAGGTAACTGCAAAGGCTACAACCCTGTGCATCTCCTTCCCCATGAAATGGTGAAGGAATCCTCTTTGACTGCCAGCAGGAAGGGCAGAACTTCTCACATCAGGTTTGTCTCAAGCAGCAGAGTAAAATTCCCTAGAGACTGGCTTTGACTCTGTTCAATTTTCTCAGCAGAGATGGGAGAACCAGTTCAGAAAGACTGCCCCATTAAGAGGGCACTCCCAAAGATCTGCATGTTGCTACCCTGACTTATTTTGGTGAATTTATATTTAGCATTATGAATCCTAAGAAACTGTACAAGCATGGAAAATGCCGACTGCACAGCATCCCAGACTCAGGCTGAACCATTCAGGAGCAAGAGATACTGGAACAGGCTGCCTAGGGAGGTGGCTGAGTCACCATCCCTGGAGACATTTAAAAGAAGAGTAGATGTTTTACTTGGTGACATGGCCTGCTGTTGTACCTAGTAGGGCTGAGTAGATGGTTAGACTCAATGATCTTGAAGGTCTTTTCCAACCAAAACCATTCTATGATAAGAGATACCTATTCACAAGAAAGCAAGGCAGAAAACCACTGCATCCTGGGCTCTCCATCTCCACAAAAACAGTGCTTTCTACCCCAGAAGTCTGACTTGGGGGTAGAGCTGCTTTCCTGAGAATTTGTCATGAGAACGTGATGAGCATAGCCTGGCAGCACAGCACAGTGTGTGTGGTTTGTAACCTGAAGGGGCTAGAACAGAATAGCAAACAACACACCCCTTCCAGAGGCTGCTTTTCATTTGTATGAGCTTATCCTAACAAAAAAGACAAATTTTTAAGTTAGCAAACTCCTCTTTGGGCCACTAAAATATTGCTGAAGTGGATCATTGAATATGACATGGAAGTTTTAAGCAGCAAAAGCAAGCACCACCCCCAGGTTGCCTTGTGTCCAGTGATGTTTCCTACCCAAGGCTTCCTTTGGAAGACACATACATTTAGAGAAGGCTGCAAATGGAAGTCACAGCTGCACACAGGGGTACAGACTCATGCTCATTCCTGTCCCTCCACACTGCCCCCTCCCTCACCTCATAGCAGGATTTATAAGGGTACTCACTTTTTCACACATCTCATCTGCTGATCCTGAGATAAACAGCACTGGACACCTGATAAATAATAAATCTTCATCCCGGAGCTTGGACTGAAGTTTTGGTCGATGCAGTGGGTAAGATAAACATACTAGACCTTGAATGAAGTCATCATCATCATCATCTTCCTCCTGGCTAAGATGATGTATCACACAGGCAGCAGCTCGTGAGCCCATGGAACGGCCTTTCTCCCATGGTAAAATAAAGGGGGGAAAAAAAAGGGTATCAGCCATCATCTCACTACACTGAGTACACAGCTCCTAAAACCAATCCCACTGAGTGCATTTCAGCACACCAGTAGTACAAGATCCTAAGGATGGTTTTATTCATCTACTCCATGAAAAATATTAATCCCAAATTTCAACATTTTCTGCCAAAATCATCTGACTAGTTGTCTTTCCATATCCCCATTTAAGAAAGAAGGGGAAAAACATACATGAGAGAGATCCCCTGCAATATTGGAAGGAACAACAGCCCATCCTGAGGGCAGGAGCAAAAGAGGAACAGGACAGGCCCTTTGCTCCAGACCCTTCCAATTCCAGAGAGCAATGCTATTACCATACCATGTATTTTTTTTTAATCTTTAATTCTTCTCATGTAATATTAATATACTTAAATTAGAAACAAAGTTTTGCCTGCCTTAGTCCCAAAACAAATCCAGCAAGTGTTTATGCGACACCTCAAACATCTGCTTAAGAGGCTGGGGGGGAGGGGGGGAAAAGGGTTTAAATAAAGTGTGAACTTCTAGCATGAGGTCTATCAGTGACAGCACAAGGGTATCAAAATACCTCCTCAAAGAAGAGGAGCTGACAATGCTCTGTAATTGAGTGTTAGAAGTAGCCCGTTCCAGTGGGATTAAGTTACATCAACACAGATCTGGTTTCGCTTAGTCAGAGACCATTCAGGGTTTCCCATACCAAGTTATTCCTAATCACACCACCCGACCACTTCCCTTTTTCACATGACAAAACTGCTTTTCTAGCTGCCATGAAGTTTTATCTACCAAAACCTGCTTTAGCAAAGCAGTTTTCCATTTACCAGGAACGAAAATCCTTCAAGACCCAGAGTTAAAAAGTGCACACGGATTATCACGGAACTCATGCCCTGATGAGAAGCAACAAGGTGGTTTTCTCCCAAAGTACCTGGAAAACATTGTCTATTGCTCCTTCCTCTGGAGCAGGATCTGTGGGATGGTGAGGAGGGCAACTAGATCTAGACAGCCATGCTCTCAGGAGAGTATAGTGAAAGGCTGGGTATTCCCATCTGGGACAGGAGCAGCAGTGCTGCAAGACAGCCAGCTGCACACTCATCCCACACAGCCACCAGCTACAGGGCTGGAAGCTTTCAGGTTGAGACACCTGAATGCCGACCATGCTCAGTACCTACGTCCCATGGCAGTCAGTGGGCTTCTGATCAATTAATGGAGAGCACTTGGCTCTTTGTAAAGGAGGTCACAGCAGACTTCAAAAGGGGTGTAATAACAGATTGCAATTGTGAAAGGGGGGGGCAGCATAAGAGAGAAAATTATAGACACTGAAACAATACCTGCAAGGAAGACACCAGAAAGTTTATATTCATCAGAAAGCTTTAAGTATTCCTAAAGAAAGAAGATAAAGAGGAACATCACGAGTCAGAATTAAGACACACAAGAGTCCAGGGATTTTAGCTAATAAACACACAATAAGCAGCTCCTTCAGCCCTGCAAATTAAACAAAGAAGAGATGCACACAAGTTGCACTCTTGCTTTTTTCACACAAGTAACTTCGTGACATTTTGCAGCAACAATAAACTTCAGCAACTTCACATCAGGTCTCAGCAAGTCTAAAATATCAGATGCCTTACAAGGTTCCCCAAATACAAATGGTTACTGTGTATCGACTTAGTTACAGTAGCAGACCACATACACACCCAGCCCATCCAAAGGCAAAACAAATCAGCAAAAACACTGCGCTGAGGTCATGCATTTCTAACTAGCAGTTTAAGGCACCATCAGTTATGTCTGACAGGAAAGATAAACTTCAGCAAAATTTTTTCTTCAGTATTTAGAACTAATCAGATGCTACCTTGCCAGAGGCCTTTAAAGTACACACACCAGCCAGCATGTTAACATAAACTCACTAGTAACATTAGG
The DNA here is from genome assembly GCA_022605575.1 of Laterallus jamaicensis coturniculus. Classification (NCBI taxonomy): domain Eukaryota; kingdom Metazoa; phylum Chordata; class Aves; order Gruiformes; family Rallidae; genus Laterallus; species Laterallus jamaicensis. The sequence continues at coordinate 2,702,336 of JAKCOX010000062.1, forward strand.
CTTCTTCATAAGGGAGAACAGATTTACATTAAAGCTAGGAATGTCTAACTTCAAATTACTATACATATAATCACAATGACATCATGCAAATTAATTCCTTAAGAACTGAACTTAATTTCCCAATAAAAATGTCTGATGCTCAATGCAGATCACTCAAGCTACTTTCCCACACCCAGCTAAAGTAGCTAGATAATCAGAAGAATATTTCCCAGAGTGGGAAGATACTCCAAGATCATCCTATTCTAACAAGAGGTTGCTCATTTTAACAAAACCTAGGTACATAAAAACACCTTAAATAAGGTAGTAGCAGGAGAAAGAGATTAACACATGCATGTGTCAGTTTAAACTTATTTTGAAATCAAGACTATTTAGGTTCTAGGGCACTCACATGCTACTCCCAATCTCTTTCACTTCAACTCTTCCTGCAACTCAGAGTCCCCTACTCTTTTCCCAAAGCTTTTTTTTTTTCCCCCAGCTGCCAACCCAGAGAGACACAGCACAATTCTGAGGTGAGCTTCTTTCCTTTCAAAATTGCACCCAAAGCCATATCCCTTAATCCTGGTCCTCCCACCAAGCCCTCCCAGAACACCCACCTCTGGTTTCCATCTTAAACACTTTCATTTTTTTCAAGCTCTAAGTTTTGTAGGAGAAGGAACACCCTTCCTTTCTTTACATGCTTCCCTCAAGCTTTTCTCTCTCTCCCTGAACTCAAACCCATGTACTTGCTGCAGCTGTTCCAGCTGTTATCCATGTAAAAACTGCTCCTGCTGTCTCAGTTTAAAGACAATGCTCCATTTAGCTATCACTTCTCATTTCCTCACTGTGACTTCACTGATCTCTGGTCATACTTTTAAGCACCCCAGAGAATGATTTAAGCTTTGGCAGAACTTGGTCACTCCTTACCACAACTGTTTTGAAGGCCTTAGCCCTATAGGCAATGTTAAGGCCTTTACAGGTAAACCGCAGGCACAGAACTCCGTGGGATGCCAGATAGGATGCCAAGGACACCAAGTGAGGGAAATTCATATCTCCTCCAGCTCCATGGGTAAGAATCACCCCATAGGTTGATTTCTTCTCTGGGACAGAAAAGATAGCATCAATGTGTTTGTTTCCAAAAGGTATCTTCACTTTAACCTAAAAATGAAAGAAAACCCAATATAGTATTTTTTAAAACAGCATATTTCCAGTCTACACATTATTGTGGAGAAAAAGAAAGAAGGAAACCAAAACTGCAAGTCCAGTTTTATTCATTCTGTTTAGGAGTACTACATTAGTAACTCTACCCCTGTGCAATAATGGGCAAGTTACCTTATCACTCAACACCTTATTTTCTCCATTAGAAAGTGAAGCATCCCTAGCTTCAAAGGATGCTTTGAGGCATAAACTAAAATACCTTCTCTATATATCAATATCTAGCTATTCAAGAGCTAACTGCTATGACTGACTTAAATATTAAATCTTCTACAATAAGAAAAAAAAACAGTTCTTCCATATGACTCAGAAATAAAATGGAAACATGAAATGTTCTATAATTACAGTTCACAGAATCACTGAGGTTGGAAAAGACCTCCAAGATCATCTAGTCCAACCATTGCCCTGCCACCTAAAATTCTAACTAAACCACGTCCCTAGGTACCTCATCCAACCTTTCCATCAACAACCTGAGGGACGGTGACTCCACCACCTCCCTGGGCAACCTGTTCCAATAGTGAAAAAAGTATTTTTATCACCCTTCTCTCACAGACATTATTAAATAAAAGAATTACAGAAGCCCCTAAACCTTTATTACAACCAAATTACTTTGGAGAGCCACACGGAGTATATAGGATTAGGAGAACTCCACGCTGGCAGCAACTATCTAATCCTGCAGCATTTGCATAGAAGCTTCACCACACAAGGAAAATACCAAAGTAGAGCACTATGAAAAATGGATTTCAATACACTAGCGTCAGGCATTACACCCACCTACAAGAAAAAAAACCCAGAGGAATTACTTTTTTCATTTTTTTTTCATTTTCCAGTAACAGCAAGCGGCAGGTGTCGCAAGACGGTATGTGCTCCAGGTACTTGTATACATCACGTCCTCAGGCAGGCAAGGCACTTACTCTCTGACAGCCTAAACCCCAAAACCCTGACACAAGGCACAGCCCGGTGAAGTAGCTTCCAAGTCAGCCAGCAGCCGGCAGCGGGAGGAGCGGCGGCCTGCACGCAGCCCAGCACCCAGCACCCTTCCCCCTAGGCCACCAGTGAGGCAGCACAGGTTCAGGCGAAGCCAGCCCCGGCTGGCAGCGGGCCCCCAGTCCTGACAGCCGCCAGGAAGAGCCCGGCTGGTGCTGCGCTGAACGAAAGGGGGCTGGGCGGCACTCGTGCCCCTGGGCGCCCTGCAGCTTCTGCTAGCCGGGTTTAAGCGGCCAGCAGCCGTGCTGACCACCGCTCCCGGGCCGGCAGCGCAGCCACCCCCCTCCCCCAGGCCCGCAGGCTCCTCGGGGGGAGAACGGCGGCCCGCGAAGGCAAACCCAGCGCACCCACCACCGCAGGCGGCTGCTCCGCCGCCCGCGGCAGCTGCCGGGACAGCCCAACCCAAGGGGCGGGTACCGGTAACCCCGCGGGGCTCCCCGAAGGGCTCAGGGCCTCGCCAGGCTGCGGCTCGACCCGGGAGAAGCCGGCCTCCCCTGCGGGTGAAGAGGCAGCCAGGCGGGCGCCGCGGGCAGCAGCGGCCATACCTCTTCCGGCCCGCTCATACCGCTCCCGGCCTCGCGCCCGTGACGTCACGCGAGTAGCGGCCCCGCCGCTTGAAAAGGGTTCCCCAGCGCGCGTGTGTGTGTGTATGTGCCTGGCGCGGCCCTTGATTGGCTGGCCGCTGTGCCAGGCCCCGCCCAAAAGGGCTAGAGGCGGGGCCAGGCAGCCACACGCGGCGGGCTGCGGGAGCGATGATGGAGGCGGTGGGTGGGATGGTCGGGGCGTGATGGTATCGCCACTGGTACGGACCCTGCGCTGGAGCCACGGGGATTGCGTTGAGGCACTCGGCCTGCGGTCCCTGGACTAGGCCCCCAGGGAAGCTGGGTTCTTGGGGCACGGCTGGCAGGGCTTGGTGCCTGTGGGGGTGGGTTGGTGGGGACTGAAGCGCTGGGCAATGTGGTTGAGCCCAGGTAAGGGAGAGCAGTGGGTGTCGGCTGCCTTGTCTTCAGCAAGGCTTCTGGCACTGTCTTTCATGGCGTCCTTGTAGGCATGCTTGGGCAGGGTGGGTTGGATGGCTGCGCCGTGCGGTGGGTTGAGAACTGGCTGAATGGCAGAGCTCAGGGGGTCCATGGAAGCAGCATGGAGTCTAGTTGGAGGCCTGTAGCCTGTGGTGTGCCCCAGGGGTCACTGCTGGGTCTGGTCTTGATCATCAAGTTCATCGTGACCTAGAAGAGGGGTCATAGCCTACCCTCAGCAAATCTGATGATGATGCAAAGCTGGGAGGAGTGGCCAGCACACCGTGAGTCTGCACTGCTCTTCAGCCAGATCTGGACAGGCTGGGGAGTTGGGCAGAGAGGAACCAAATACAGTTTAACAAGAGCAAGGTCCTGCACCTTGGGAGGAACAGCCCCAGGCACCGGGATAGGGTTAGGGGTTGACCTGCTGGGAAGCGGCTGTGCAGAAAAGGATTTGGGAGTCCTGGTGTACAACAATCTCTCTGAGCCAGCAGTCGTGCCCTCATGGCCAACAAGGCCCCTGGTATCCTGGGGTGCATTAAGAGGAGCGTGGCCAGTGGATCAAGGGACCTTATCCTCCTGCTCTGTTCTGCCCTAGGAAGGACATGTCTGGGGCACTGTGTGCAGTTCTGGGCTACCCAATTCAAGAAGGAGAACTACTGGAGAGTCCTGTGGAAGGCTACATGGATGATACGAGGGCTGGAGCCTCTCTAATATGGGGAAAGGCAGAGAGACCTGTATCTGTTCAGTCTGCAGAGGATACTGAGGGGATCTCATCAATGCTTGTAAATATCTAAAGGGCAGGTGTCTAGAGGATGGGGACAGGCTATTCTCAGTGGTGTGCAGTGACAGGACAAGGGACAACAGGCACAAAGGGGAATATGGGAAGTTCCATCTCAACCTGAAGAAAAACTTGAGGGTAATGGTGGTTATTTAGTTGCTGAATTAATTAGATCAGAGTTACATTGTTTGGAGAGTTCAAGTCACTCCCCATAAGTAGTTATAATTCATCCACAAGTGGAAGCATAAAGGCTGCTAGTGATAATTTTGAAGAATAAAAGACAGTTGCTTAGAAAAGGCTTGGAAAATAAGATTCACACTGACTTCAAGGAGTATGGATATCATCTTTGCTGTGAGTTGGGTGTCTGGCATGACATCAGGCGACTTTTCTGGCAGCACACTGGAGCTACACAGTACCCACAAACCAGAGAGGCAGACTATATGGCCAGCATTTTAGGTACCAACATACAACTGCCCCCTGGGCTGGGCTTTATTGAGCAACAACAATACTGGTTTGTTCAATGCTGTGCTTGACTTGCAGCTCTAAACTGCCAGAAGACAGCCCCAGTATTCTACAACGCTTGCAGTATTTATATACTGGGTATGTCACAGATATGTGAAGGCAAGGCATGTGGTCAGAGAACATGTCATAAACTCATGTAAATTAGGATTTTGTATTACTTAGCTGGTTGAAGATTCCATCATCACCGAGTGGAACTTTCCTTTTCATGTGTTCACCTGCTGGAAAATAAGCGTGCCCTGGCTTGTGCTCCAAATTTCTTGCTGTCACTCAGCTGGCTGGGTGTTGCCAAATACTGGGATCCAAACACCCTCTGTGAAGAGTTTGCAGCAGAGCAGCTCTGAGGTAACCACTATCAGTGAGAGGTAACCACTACCAGTGACCACCCCGATGTCTGAGAACTGCCAACCTCACAAGCAATTTCCCGGCCCAGGCATTATTATCATGAAATGTCAGTGTTAAGGGCAAAAGTGAAGAAGTTCAGCTGTCATTAAGCTGCAAAACCCAGCTTTATTTGCCTAAATTTCTATCTTGCTTAAAGCATATCAGGCTCATGCGCGGTGCGGAAGCTGAGCGGCACCGGCACTGCCGGTGGGGTTGTACACCTTTCACTGGGAGCTGAGCTGCAGATGGTGTTGAGGTAGCAGCTCCTTGAGCCACGGGTCATGTGTGGGGACTCCAGCAGACTAGGGGGTAAGAAAAATGCTTCGGAGCAATGCCAGATTCATTCATCTTGGATGGAGATGGCCCTATTCCAGTTATCACTTGACACCAGTCAATCCTTCAGTAAAAGGGGACTGAGAAGACTGGTCAATCCAAAAGCAGTTATGGTTTCAAACTCAGCTTCATCCTTAATTCAGAACAAAGGAATGCAAGAAGGAAGAGAGAGAGTTAAGAAAAACTTCCTATTAATTTTCTGTGGGTTTTTTTCCCTTCATTATTTTTTCCCATACTTAATGGATGCTTATGTGCTCTGGTACAGCTCATATCTATGGTGCTCTTTTGCTTCTTTCTTGGTCTGATTTTTGCATTCTCTCTATCGTTTCCTTCCTCTTCTGTCCACCTGCTGTATTTCTCCTGCTTTTAGTTATTCACATGATGTTTCCAGTGCAGGCTTTGTGGAACGTGTATCCTATTAAATCTAGGAGGGTGTAACCCCTTCCCCCTGGAAAACTTCTGTTAATGCTTTCTGCATACCACAAGCTGCTACCAGTTTACTTGCTGTTTTCTCTGTTCATTTTCTTACCCAAATCACCTCTCAGTACTTAAAACTCTTCTCTGCACAAGCACAGCATTCAAGGCAGGTTAGCTAATACCTAGTTGAGTCCTGAGCAATGCAAATCAACATGAATGCACAGAGGAAGGGGAGACACTGTCGTTATTTAATCCCCTGATCCATGGGAATAGGGTCAGACTGGTCTCTTTTTGCTGCACTTTTTCTGCAGTAGCTTTCCTTCAGAAAGATCAGGGTCCTTTATAGTGGCCCAAATATTGCTGAGATGTTGAAGGCTATGAAATTTAGATATATAGATTAGATTCCAACTCATGATTATGTATATTTTATGATGGATAAGTGCTGGATTTTGTTAATTTCTGCACATGTAATGAAATCTGTTCATTTAAATGGGAAGGAATTGCTTTTTAGTTCTGCAACATAAGGCACCCAGAATCAGGTTTCTGTGCTTTAAGGGGGACGTATAAGTAGATTCTGGTTGATTTTCAAATGTGATGAAAATCTGAAATCCAGAAGTATTCACTGCCAGCAGTCATTGAAAATCAAAATACTTTACTTGCTTAAACATGAATTGGGAGTGTAAGTTTAATCTCCCACCTTTGAAAATAACAATTATAAACCCTTTCTGATCTGATGCTTTTAATTAAACATCTATGAAAGCATTGCTTTTTAGATGAATGACTTCATTTCATAACTTTAATCTGACATCACTCCTGGAAATAGAAGTTTATTTTAAAAACAATAAACGGTGCATAATGATCTAAATTTGTCACCAGATGTGACAGCTATGAAAGGTATGTGACTTGACATGTCTCAATGAGAATATATGCTGTGTGTTATAATAACCTATACACCACTGTGAGCACTTCTGACAGATTTGATATGCCAAAGGCAGCTGGGTTTGAAGAAACCGTGGCTGTTTATCAAAGAATGACATTATCCCCAATCTAAACTTGGGACCTGTTAACTTTCAGTAGCACATCAGACAATCCCTGTTCTTTCCCTTGGATTATAAATATGCCTTTACATGCCAGACACTTAGATTTATACGTAATAGGAACAACAGAGCTGACCTTTCCAACTAATCTTGTGACAGAATAGTTTTGCTTGGAAAAAAATGTATTAAAATCATTACAGAAGTATAAAATAACATGGATTTTATATATTTCTATTTCAGTGCATGGCTGACTGGCATGTGGGGATCAGAAACAGACCTTTTTTTTTTTAAAATTTATTTTCTAAAACTTCTTAATAAAGGACCACCAACGTGTTTTGTTTTAGGCTAGAGGAGTGCACCTTTTTTTTGTTGTTATTTAAAAAGTTCAGATCACTCTAAATGAGAAACTTAACTGCTGTCCAGCATCCTTCAATTTTTGTTTTCCTGTGGGTGGTGCTACACATGCTGTGCACACAGGTATCAAAAGCACCTTTACTGATTTTCTCAAAGCAATCAGCAAACTATTGTTTAATTAGCCTGAGTTAAAAAGGAGCGATATCCATAATGCTGGCTGATTTCAACTACTCTATGGTACTTCTTGAGGCTCTGAAAAGACTTGGAGGTCCCCTGTGAAGGAGGAAATGATGAGCAACAAGCAGAACCACTACGACCTGTGGAAAAATGCTGGATTTAAGAGTCATGTGCTGAAGTCCCAATCTCCTTACAATGAACTGGAGAACTTGGCAGTTTGCACTCAACAACTTTCTCTGGGAAGGGTGAAAATGCAACATCTGCAGATGTGGATGTCACCCATCAGCGAGGTCAGAAACTGCCTTGGCTGTAGATTCCCTTGGGACCTTAGGCTAGTCAGACAGTCAATTACCCAGACCAAACAGAGACCATTTATATAGTGGTAATTCTGTACTTCAGGCTGATAAAATGTATTTATTAGGCAATTTGTTAATTTGACATTGGTAACAATATAATGGTTCTATTATTCTAGGTTTTTTTCCATGGTCTCAGCTTTCTCATTGTGTCCATCCACGCTTACTGTAATGTTTATATGTCAGATACTGATTTTATGAAACTATGACATGGGCCTTTGTGACTGTCATAATGCTACAAAACTCTGGGAGCATGGATAATGTCAGGTAACAAATATGCATTGCATAAAAACTTTCCCTTTCGAACTGCACGAGGCTCTTTGGGAACATTTCTGGCTTCAACTGGGGTGCTAAATGGAAGGTCCTTGCTTTAATTAAGGAAGGTGTCATCATAACGCGTGCTTCTGGATGGCAACACTCAGATGCTATACATTTCTCAGGGTCTTTGTTAGGGATTTTGTATCCCTTCATCATTCTTGATAAATGCAGCCCCTTTGTTTTGCAGTAGCAGCTGTTACAATTCCTTCGTGTGCTGGGACTGTGCTGGGGACTGCTGGCAGGAGGTTGCCCTGGCTATTGTCTCCCCTTGGCTGACAGTGAACTGACCTGGCCAGGAGCCAGTGGAACAAACCTTTCTGCTCCCCCTGCCACAGGGGAAGAATTAATAGCTTTGGCGTGTTCGTACAGTCTTTGAATGCTGAACTCAATTCCATGTATGTTTGCACTCTGAAGTTTCACTCTGTTTCTGTCTGCTGCTTCTTCAGAAGATTAATGTGGTTAGGGATGGTAAAGAACATTATTGTCATTGCTAGCATTACCTTTGTTGTGAACATTGTGTTAAGGTCTCAGACTCCTTAGCATTCGATTCTCAGTCCAAAAACTGATGCCCTCTGAGGTTATGCCACCAGTCATCCATGTGAGTAACTTATCTGGAGACTATTGCTATTTATAATTATGAACACCTTGTTATGGCCCCATAATACAGGTTCTTGGTACATTTTGCATCTTGTTGCAAGCTCCTAGGCCATTTTCACTTCCATTAGTAAACTGATTCATTCTAAGATGCAGAAAATGACACTGCACCTCTCTACCTTTAACATACATATTCATATGAATTAGGAAGTGAAGCCCTTTGTTTACACACAAGTTGTCAGAGCATGGACAACTGCAGAGTAACCCTGAGGCTCTGCAGATGTCTGTTGTACCTTCCTCAGTGATCATTCCTGCAGGTTGTTTCTTTCATTTATGAAGATATTTGCCTCCTAGTCCCCCTCTCCAAAGCCTTCCAGCAATCCCCCTCAGCCTCACATTACCTGTACATTTAAGAAGTACATCATCTACTCTGTAATCCAAAATATTTCTAAACACAGTGAGCTGTAGTAAGGAGTGCAAGGAAGCCTCCTTGACTTGTTCTTCTGTCTCAGTGGACTGTCTCTGGCGTTGGTGAGAAGTGCATTCTGGCTTTACACGTGTGCTGTTGGAAGTTGAATGTCATGGCTCCCTGATAGAAAGAGGCAGTGGCAATGTTCACTGAAGTCAGAGTCTGCTGCTCACAAAATCTGAGGAAAAATAGTTTGGTTTGACACAGCTTAGCAAATCCATTCTGGATACTGTTTGGCTTTAAGAAGATTTAAGTGTACACAGGGTTGTATTTGCTTTAATAGTGCCTAGGAGCTGGAGCTAAACTGAAAGGTCTAATTACTGTCTTCTCCTGATTTTCTTCTTGTAACTTGCACATGGTCATAAATTGCCACGTGTAACAGGGTCTGGTTTCCTTCCAACTGTATGCTTTTGAATATAAACACCCATTCCCATACCTACACACACACACAAAGTGTTAGCAAGCAAGGAAACACATAAATACCTGAAAACTGACTGATGGATATAGCTGTGGATGGCCCATGCCAAAGTCCTGGTACTGCTCAAAGATGTCTTCTAGCTCACGGTGTGCCCAGAGGCATCACCTAACTGTGCTCAACGAGTCTGAGGTGGGGGAACACATAATGTGGCTGGTGACTATTGCTGGCTACTTTGAGTCCTCCTGGTGTCATGCAAAGTGGCAATCGAGGCTCAGCAACCTGGCGACGTCATCTCAGTGTGCGTGGCCCGTGCACCAGTGCTTTCAGGAGTTGGCATCTTGCTGCACTTGGTAATTCAAATAGGTGTATATTCTTGAATTGTTGTGTTCAGTGCCATATCTAAAACCAACCTCAGCATATCTGGAGAGATGGAATTTGTCAGGGAATCAAGTATTTCTGGCACAAATCTCTTTCTTTACAAGACCTGCTCTTCTGTGCATGGGAAAAATTAATTGTAGAGAAACAATATCCTTCCTTACTGCCCTCCTGTGTTCCCAGACAAATCACTTAACTGAAAAGCCTTTCCCTTACCCTTTCCTTGGGTCCATGTATCCATACTCTCCCAACTGAGCAGAAGCTCCCCACTTTGTTTCTGTACATGATACTTTTTTCAGCTCAGCTGTCTGTCCTGGTTCTGGCCAGGCCAGAGTTATTCTCCCAGAGCAGCCAGCCCAGGTGAGCTGAGTTAGCCCAGGCTGTTTCCACGACACCTGACATCACTCCCTCATAAAAGGTTCTAGTTGGAGAGAGGTAGTTTGGCCTGCCTCTGGAACAATAGTAGTCCTCCTTTTTTTGTGCTAAACTCATCGCTTAAACCCACAACACTAGGATTAAGAGTTCCATGCTCTACTGCTACCCAACACTTCAAGCCTCCCCAACCTTCAAGTCTACCTCTCTCTGACAAAATAAGGGTGTTTTTGTTGTTTTTGTTACTTCTGAGGGGTGCTTACACAGAGCCAAGGCTTTTCCTGCTCCTCACAACACTCCAACAGCAAGTAGGCTGGGGGGGAGGAGGGCACAAGACATTGGGAGGGGACATGGGTGGGACAACTGACACCAACTGGCCAAAGGGATAGTCCATACCATATGACATCGTGCTTGGCATGTAAATCTGGAGGAAGAAGAAGGAAGGAGTGGGGACATATTTGGAGTGATGGTATTTGCCTTCCCAAGTCACAGTTAGGTGTGACAGAGCCCTGCTTTCCTGGAGATGGCTGAACTCCTGCCTGCCCATGGGCAGTGGGGAATGGATTCCTTGTCTTGCTTTGCTCGTGTGTGTGACCTTTTTCTTCTCTGAGCTCCTTGCTATGTGAAGTTAACCATGTCAGGTATCCTGACCTCCGCTTGAAGTTATGGGTTCCACATCACAAATTCTGCCTCCCTTTTACAACCAAGTCTTTGGTTAGTACCAAGTGGAAAATATTCCACAAGTTGCTACAGGAACAAGAGATTACTGGAGCCCACATGGCAGCTTTCAGCCCCAGACGTGTTTGGCACTTCTTTTCAGCACTCATAAATCAATAGATTATATGACACGAATAAGTTCAGAAGAAAGATGAAGCACAGGATTTCATCCACAGTAAGTACTTGAAGGATCCTGTAGCATCACATGACCTTTGTTTATGTGGGACTGGTCATCCCAGTTTTAACCTTTGAATTTTGGGACTTGCCTTGATCACCTGGTTATTTCAACAAGCAAAGCCCAGTCATTACAGGTCTCTCACATGTCTGTTCTGCCATTAATACCATTAGCTGAAAAACAACAAGAAAAAAAAGCTCATTGCACTTTAGCTTTCTGGGAAAACTCTAAGGATAGTAACATTATACCCAGAAGTTGGAGGACTTGTTTCCATGGGGAATTTGTAGGTCTTTGCCAGTGGCAGCAAATCAGGCCAAGGATGTCTGAGCAGTGACATCAGGCACACCATCCCTGGAGTCAAGAGGCAAGTTGGTGATAAAGTCAGAAGGAGGCAGGCTTGGCAAACTGCATCGTGCCTATGCCAGCTCCCACTGGAGCACACAGCAAGGTTTTGGCCTTGAGCTTTACAGCATGATGGACAGGGGCAGACCTAATGAAAGGGGTGGTGAAAAGGGGACCTAAGGAAAGATCATCTGCAGGATGGAATTTATGGTGCTATTTGGTTTGTGGTTTAATTGCTGCTTTCAGTCCTCCAATGTTAGACACTCCAAAGGGAATACTTGCTCCCTCTGGGATTTATTTGTTTTGTTGTGGTTGGCTTGGTTTTGTATGTTGGTTGGTTGGGTTTTTGTTTGATTTTTTTGTTGTTGTTGGAGGTTTGGGGGTTTGTTTGTTTGGGTTTCCTCCCCCAGACAGAATAGCTGAAGGGTTTCTGGGCAGTGACTTTAGAAAATTAATCACTTCCATATTAATGAAGATCTATGACCCCTCAGTCTGGCAAGATCAGATTTAGCCCAGTGTTGTACAGTGGCCAAATCAGTCTTAGGTAGCCAAATGTGCTTATCTTGTCATCCTCTTGGATGCTTGGTTTGCTTTGAGCCTTGTCTAAATGCTGGGCTGAGGTTATAGGCCCTCCTGTGGTCTCTACCTTCTCTAAATCAGAGGCCAGCAACTGGATGTCACTCCATTCACCACAACTCTCTGGGCCTGGCCAGCCAGCCAGTTTTTCCCAGCAAAGCATGTACCTTTCCAAGCCACCAGCAGCAACTTTCTCCAGGAAAATGATGTGTGAAATGGTGTCACAGGCTTTACTAAAGTCTAACTAGACAAAGGAGGTGCAGCAGAAACATATCTCAGTGGATGCTTTGATGTCACTGCAGTTAAATATCTTGTAAGTGGTAGGGCATTTTCCTAGGACTATAGAAATCAGAGAATTAGAAGCCAGTTATTCATGGCATCCCACCCCTGCCAGTGCAACATTGTATCCATCTGTTGTGGTTGCTGTTGAGAAATTTCAAGGCCACATGATGTCAGCAGTCATTGTGTTTGTATTGGCACAGACCTAAATAGGGTAAGGCACCAGCACAAACACAGCAGGCAGCATGTTTGATCCCTTCAGCCTTCTCACTCCCAGTTAAGCTTATACTTAAAGAAAACCATTAGCATCAGATGTTTGTCCTCTCACCCTCTGCTTAGAATCATTGAATCATCATGGTTGGAAAGGACCTCCAAGATCATCAAGTCCAACCATAAGCACTACACCACCATAACCTCTAAAGTATCTCCTGAAGTGCCACATCTACCTGTTCTTTGAACAGCTCCAGGGATGTTCCAATGCTTCACCACTCTTTTGGTGAAGAAATTTTTCCTAATATCCAATCTGAACCTCTCCTGGTGCAATTTGAGACCATTCCCTATTGTCCTGTCATTAGTTATTAGGGAGAAGAGGCCAACACCCACTTCACTACAACCTCCTTTCAAGTAGCTGTAGAGCGTTAAGGTCTCCTCTCAGCCTCCTCTTCTCCAGGCTGAACAGCCCCAGCACCCTCAGCTGCTCCTCATAAGACTTGTTCTCCAGATCCCTCACCAGCCTGGTTGCCCTTCTCTGTACCCTCTCCAGCACCTCAGTGTCCTTCCTATACTGTGGTGCCCAAAACTGCACACAGGACTGGAGGTGCCGCCTCACCAGCACTGAGTACAGAGAAAGGATCACCTCCCTACTCCTGATGGCCACACTGTTCATGATACAGGCCAGGATGCTGTTGGCCTTCTTGGCCACCTGGGCACACTGCTGGCTCATGTTCAGCCAGGTGCCAGTCAACACCCCTCAGTCCCTCTCTGGTGGTCAGTAATGCCACATTGTTGTCCCTCACATATGTCCCAAGGAAACTGACAGGCTAAAGGTTTTTGTTACCAAGGTGGTGAAGCTGGATAGCTGGTAATCAGTCAGCAGCTGAGTGTCTTTTCTGACAGCCAGCTCTGCTGGATACACGTGTAACTGCGAAACCAAGTGATGACTCGCAGACCTTGTGAAAGGTCTCATCACCAGCCTGCTGGCCAATCACCCAGAGACTGGTGACCCTAAAGATGGAGACTTCACAATTTCATGAAGATGTACTCCTTTAAGTTCCTGTGCTTACGGGTTCTTATGGCCACCTTTCACGAGTTTTCTAGTTTATTGTTTGGGGTTAATAATACCTCAAATTCACCAAGTGCTGTTTTTTCTCCTCCAGTAGTTGCATCCCTTTCTTTACCTTTCCAAGAACACTCTCCTCCCTTCCCTTCCCTTCCCTTCCCTTCCCTTCCCTTCCCTTCCCTTCCCTTCCCTTCCCTTCCCTTCCCTTCCCTTCCCTTCCCTTCCCTTCCCTTCCCTTCCCTTCCCTTCCCTTCCCTTCCCTTCCCTTCCCTTCCCTTCCCTTCCCTTCCCTTCCCTTCCCTTCCCTTCCCTTCCCTTCCCTTCCCTTCCCTTCCCTTCCCTCTTCCCTATCTTTGGCCTACCCTATAGGCCACCAAAGTGGTAGCCGTGCTGGTAGAGCTAACGTGCTGCAAGTGTTCATCTGTATGGATGGCCTATTACTGGCTCTGCATGCTGGAGTACATGGTCCTCCTGGAGCCTACTAAGTTCCGGTCTTCGCTGGAACTGCAGGAGCATAGTAAGCATAGGCTTCCACTTTCTCTGCATCTTAGAAATATTGAGAAACTGCTGAGAAAATCAAGGGAAGAGAATGACAGAAATATTAATAAAAAGACTTTCCATTTCCCAGTTGAGTTTTTCCTGTCCCAAAGCAGCTGTAAAAGTAAGACTGCATCCTTGGAAGGTACACAGACATTTCATACGATATGAATATGGCAGCAGCTCTTTTGACTAACCTGCAGGCAATTGATAAAGGGATTTTCCAAGCCATGAGAACTGGTTGGAGCATCCTGAGCCTGAAGGGACCACAGGGATCTCTGGTAACACTTTTTGTCCAGTGCACTGTGGGTACAAAGGGAGACTCAGTACATTCACAGTCCTAGAGCTTCCCATTCTTCTGTGCAAACTCTGTGCTTACTGCAGACAGTAAAATATAGCAGACCCACCCCAACCCTCCACCTCCACCCAGCTCTTATATGTTTATATTTATACCAATTAATCTTTGGCCAGAAACTTCATGGGGCACATTTTTCAAATACCAGCACATGGAAATACCCACAAAAATATGCAGATATGCCTGCATCCATGTAACACAGCACTTCTGGTTTTTTACACTTATACCAGAGTTGCTTTCAAGTTTATGAATATTAGGCCTTCCCTTTGGAAGGTCTAGCATGGACTCAGCATTTAAGCCTCATTAAAGCCCTATTTTGAGAGCCTAAATAGTATTAAATGTTGCAGGAACCTCGTGCCATGTCTCTGCCAGGGGAATGGGTAGAGTTCGTTGACTGTGAAGTAATGCTTGTGGTAATAGTTACAGGTAGGGTGACTGGGAATCCATGCCTGGAAAACCTGTGATCTTGCTGATTTCGGTGCCCTCTCTGGCATCCTGTGAAAAATCTCACATGACAGCTTTGAGGGCGGCTGGATCCCTTGCCGGTCAGCTGCTCCCTTGAGAAAATTCTCCAGATATTCCCTGGATGGCAGGAATCCCCATCTAAACATACGTCAGAAGGGAAAGAGCAGCAGTGCTGTGAGAACATCCTCAGCTATGTCTGGAGTGCCCTCCTTTCAGATAAGCCCGTCAAAGCCACTTGTAGGTGAGTAGCATCACTGAACTGATATGAGGCTGTATCTGAGGCCATATTTGAGACAGGAGTGTCTGGGTGTAGCACAGAGCTCTTCTCAGGGTGCTTTTCCCTAACTGCTTGCAATGTCTAGCTCTGGAGGAGCCTCCCACCCTACTGTCCCCTTGACCCAAAGAGTAATTTCATGCTGCCTGGCCTAACAGAACAGCAGGTTTTGAAATGATGCCAGGATGTGATCGATAAATTGCCAGGTGCCTGCAGGAGGGGCACAGAAATCAGTGCTGTGACTGGTTGTGGAGGAGATTGCCAAAAGCATGAGATGACCTACATCATGGCTATGCCTGACTGTGTCCCCCGGGCAGCAAAGAGGAACCCACAAAAGCCCAAGTGGATCATGCCCCACAGCTCCTGTTCCCTGGATGGACTCCCCTTTTCTGGGCAAGTGAGCACAACCTTCTTGTCCTCATCAGGCCAGGAGAGGTGACCAACCTCTTGGTGGCAGGAGACAGCCCTGCTGTGCCTAGAGGCCTCCAGGATGGGCTGTGGGTGAAGAGGCGATGGGTGGTTGTGTCTTTGTTTCTGTCACTGGAGAGGGAGGATGCTCTGCCCACATCCTCCTGGCAATGGGGCAGCAAGTTCATGAGGGGCTCTGAGTGGGGCTGGAGTCCCACTGCTGATGCAGGTCTTCAAAGGTTCTTCCTTCCAGTTTCTTCTGACTTCCAGAAGTCACAAGCACATGGTTCAGCCCCTGCTACGAGACAAGAGGTCCATGTCCCATCAGAGGGGGGACGTGCTAGGTTATACTCCCTTTAACTTCATTCCTTCTCCTGTCAGCATCTGTCCATCCCTCTTGCTCTCTCCCATATTACCCTTTGGTGAGTTGCTTTCCTGTCCTCCTGTAGGAAGTCTGGCTGCATCCAAGGAACTGAATGGGTAAAAACCTACGGAAAATTATTCCTTTTTTGCCTCTAACTAAATGGAGTTGTTTTCCTGTGAGGTGACAGGAGCAGGACAAAGTGGTGGCAGCAGGCTGGCCCTGCAGCTAGCACTTCTCTGTAGTTGCAAAGGGACAGAAAAGCCTCTGTTACCCTTGGGTGGCACAGGGAAGCACCTCTTGAGACAGAGTATCTCCCCCTTCCTCCTGGGGCAAGGGAAGGAGCCGCAGCTCAGTGAGGCAGAGACACCCCAAACTGTGTGAGAGGGTGAAGAGAGCAGCTCTGTCTGTGGGTATGCATGGCAGAAAGCCTTTCATCACTGCTTATTATGGGCAGTTGGGAAGTGGACAGTCCCCAGGGTATTTTAGACCACGAAGGCCTTGTCGCTCGCCAGTAACCTAATCCCCGCAGAGGCAGGGGGATCCTGAGTGCTGATGTGCAGAGGGTCATGTCTGGCACTGTTCTTTGCATCAGCCTTTTTAGCTCACACAACAGCTCACCACAGACCCTGAAAACCCCAGCTGTAAAAAAACTCCCATGCCAGTGGACATATAAAGTGAGTGGAGGAAAAATGGAGGAAAGCAAATTGTGTTTCTGAAACTTGGTGAGGTCTCAGGTGTCGAGCAAGATAACTTTAGGGTTTGTTAGTGCTAGACAGTGTAATTTCCCCCTTCTCATGCATTAGCAAAATCTGTTTGTGTATAATGTCCCCTGTACTTTGGAAAAATATCTACACTTTGAAAAAGCCCCTCTTTTTTTCAATGTAATGGAAGCACATCCCACGGTAATATTATTTCATACCTGACAAAAAAACCACCTTAACCCCTCTCTCCCAGCAACAACAAAAATCTCCCAGGACAATGGAAAGGCAGCACCAGATTTTCCCTCAGTTTCAGAGCTCATTTTTTCCTGCAATTGTGTGTTAACACCTCTGACACTGTGACAGATAGCAGAGGCAATGTGCTGGCACCATCCCATCAGGTTGGTAGTTGAGGCAACAGCAGGGCTGCAACGTGCACTTCTGACTTCAGGTTTCACTTTCCTGGGGAAGGACCATGCCAGGGTATTTCCTCTTTTCTTGGAGGTGTGGGGAGCAGCACTGGGGGAGCACTGGCCTGATGGTGCCTGGCTGTACCAGCTGTCCCGCTTCAGCACCTTCCCCTGTGACACATGGATCCAGATGCTGAGCTAAAGATCCAGATGTGTTGGGGGTGGGGGTGTGTTTGTTTGAAGTGAGACGTGTGCACCTGGGTTCAGAAAGCTCACTCCATGTTTTTAAATTGGTGGATGTCAAAGGCTTTGTGTGATCTTCTTTAAAAAGAAACATGTGTGTGCACGTATGTGTGTGGAGTCCCTGTACATGCATATGGATACACATTTGTTTCAGCCTAAATTTAGTTTCTCTTAGGTGTACCTATAGTAAAGAGCACTGAATGGGATAGCAGGGCTATTCAAGGAGGGTTATACATCTGATATCCACTGAGATGAAGGAACAGATTATTCCAAGCACTTTCAGGATCTTTTGGTAATGTCAAGGGATTTTAGGAAAGGTTGCTGAGGGAGGCTGGGAAGCTCAAAGAATAGTTATTTGTGAGGAGTTGCACCCTCTGATAGAAATAAACACTCCCAGGCTCTTTTAAAATGAGTAATATGAAAATAAGAAGAATAAATATGAATAATAAAAATAAAAATATGCTGACCCCTTAACGCAACTTATGAAACAGCTGCTTTCCAGACCATATTTCACCAAAGCTGGGATTACTTAGAACTCCATCACACCCATGTCAGGTCCAACAGACTTTGCTGCTGGGGCCAACATCAAGCAGAAGCTCCTAAGCATATCTGTAACTGGAGAGTGCCATGCATTACTTGGTTCTTAGAGCCACCCATGCCCAAGCGACAGACCACATCTGTGCCACTCTGAACTTTGCTGAATTTGAATTTGGGGTGCTGGCTTAGTGAAATGAAATCATTGAATTAGGAGCCCTAGTTTCTCTAGTGAGCTTTACTCTAATGGGACTGTGCTTCCATTCCAGCACAAACACAGCCTGTTGTGCTAGGTGGCTTTGAATGAGAGACATTATACAGCATGATTATGAAAGTCTGTAATTCAAAGATTCATGGCCTCCCTCTTCTCCTTCACTGTGTCTGAAGGAGGAGGTGAAATCCCTGTCCAGATAGGACATCCACAACTGCATGGGACAAAAAAGAAAAGCCCAGCCAGGGGAAAGATCATGAGGCTAAGTGCTTTACAGACAAACAGACAAATGCCCCACACTGGAAAAATGCTACTTGAGTCAATAAGAGAAAGCAACTGACAGTAGAAAGGTCAAAATTAATGCTGCAATTGTTTAGGTACCTGGCTTGGAAGGACTAGGGTCCCTGGACTGCTGAGGCCATGCTGCATTGGCAATGCAGTAAAGTACTGCAGGTGTGTTTAAGCTGTGTTTTGACTAGTTTTTGGTCATGGCTTTCGATCAAGGAAGCACAATTCCCTTTCCATAGGGATCTATTGGCCTGGTGCCTGGCTGAGGTGGTATGACTGCTTTCCCCCATGGTACAGCAGCAAAGACAGCCCGAGTTATTCACTGTCCTCTTGAACTAGAAATGCTGTAATAGCCACGACAACTGATGACACACCTGGTCAGAGGCCTAAATGTGTTTTACATGTCTTTCAAGCAGGGAAAGGACAAGATTAGGAAAGCTCCTATTTCTGTGACAGAAGTCTTTGCTTATGTGAAACTGTGCCAGTGGACTTCTCTAGCCAAGAGGTGAGGAGAGTTTCCTGGAATCACAGCAGGGAGGGAGGTGGAGGAGGAGGGGGGAAAACGGGCAAGAGGGGTGGCTTCTCAGTATCTGCATTGCTTTCCACGTATCATGTGAATGCACTGGGTCCATCAACTCCTGAATCTGCCTGGGGAAGGGGCAGCTGCAGCACGCCTGCAGAGGATGAGCACTGAAATCCCTCAGGCTTCACTCCCAGGGCACAAACACCCGTTGAATTGATTTAAATGAGTCAGCTGCAGGACTCCGGGCAGGGTGAGAGCCCCCGAGCTTGCAATGGTGGGTATCTGCCATCTGTCTGCATCAGGGTAACTGTTTCCTGATGTGGGGGTGGGTGAGCAGGTGAACTTGGCTGTGCTGCCAAGCTTCCCATGAGTCCTGCCTTGCTGGTGGCCCCCCTTCTTGGAGAGCCCAGGAGGGAACCAGCTCAGGTGCCTGTGAAGGCTGTTCACTCAGAGTGTTGTGTTGGTCGGACCTTGGATGAAGTGATTGGCATTATGATGCTTCACTCAAGAAGGTCTCATGGCTTATTTGAAACTAAGCCTGAGCTAATAAGGCCTTGAAGACAGCAAGTCAGAAATACCCTGTCTGGCTCTGGGTGGCATGGCGGGAGACCAGGGCCAGGAAAGCTGACCTCTCCCCGTTCTGTGCTAGAGCAGCTCCTCACCTGGCACTCCTCACCACGTTTGTGTTAGCTGGCTCAAACCCCATCCAGGTGTCCCTCT
The DNA here is from genome assembly GCA_022605575.1 of Laterallus jamaicensis coturniculus. NCBI lineage: Eukaryota > Metazoa > Chordata > Aves > Gruiformes > Rallidae > Laterallus > Laterallus jamaicensis. The sequence goes on from JAKCOX010000062.1 coordinate 2,721,829, forward strand.
GCCCAACCTAGTCTTGTCTGTCAAGGTGTGATGGAAGAGAGTTTTTCTAAATGCTTTTTTCCTGATTTATTTTGGCTCTGCCAAAAGGCATCTTGCTTTGCATTTGGTTTCCATCACTGTTCTTTTAATTAATAACCAGAGCAGGTTCTCCCTGCATGTGCTGGGCACCATTTGAGTTAACCCCATGTGCTCGGCCAAGGTCAGCTGTGGCAGCAGGGTCATAGCCTTGTCTTTCGTATGGCCAACAGGGATGCATTTTGAGACAGGTCACAGGTTCACAGAACTAAGGGGTTGGAAGGGACCTCCAGAGATCATCGGGTCCAACCCCCCTGCCAAAGCAGGCTCCCTAGGACAGGTCTCAAAGGGAGGTGTCCAGACAGGTCTTGAATATCACCAGAGAAGGAGACTCCACCACCCCCCTGGGCAGCCTGTGCCAGGGCTCTGTCACCCTCACTGTGACATGTTGGTGCGGCACTTCCTGTGCTTGAGGCCATTGCCCCTTGTCCTGTCCCCACAGACCACTGAAAAGGGGCTGGCCATTTCCCCCTGTGTCCCACACCTGAGATATTTATAAACATTGATCAGAACTCCTCTCAGTCTTCTTTTCTCAAGGCTGAACAGCCCCAGCTCATTCAGCCTTTCTTAGGCTGTCCTTTGCTTCTCTTCCGTCCCACCTTTCAGCGGTCCTGTAGAGCCCAAGTTATATCAAAGGGACTTTTCTGGAGACAAGGGATGCCAATGCCAGTCATTTTAAACTGTCTCATTGATTGATAAGAATGTGAACATGCAATGGAAAAAAATTAATATCACACATGTATTCAGAGACTGGAGCAACGGAACAAGCACAGGAACTCTTAGACATCAGCCCAATGTTATAATTAGTATTATAGACACTATATAAAGCATTATATGTGTATAATACATATATATTACATATATACATATATAATAAACGTCATTATTTCCCTCTTAACAGCTAATTTCTGATTTTTCCTCCTCTGGATGAGGCAGGCTGTTGCTATCATGCTGCCTGTGTGATTTCTAACTTGGCTTCTGCAATGAAATAAAAAACCAGTCCTCACTTTGCAAACATGTGGTCATGCTTCTTAAATGAAACGGGGCGATGCTCCGAGTACCAAGGCTGTAATTCAAGTTGCTGACCACAAACTGCCAAAGTCATTTTTCTTTCAGGATATTGCCTTGCACTGAACCTGAAGATTGCCTTACAATTTGCTGGACCATGTGGGGTATCTGTTACTGTTAGGAAGAGTGATTAGTAGGCACCGGGAAGGCATTCACCTCAGTGGTAGGTCACTGTTACTCGCTGGTGACTTTACATGAAAAAGGTAAGCGTTCCACACAACAAACTTTGCTGTGTACATGGGTTTTTCCTCTGTTGCTTATTACATTTGTTTAATATTACATTTATTACATGTGTTTTGTGAGCTGCAATTTAAAATCGGCAAAGCAAAGATCCCTGTTGAAAGCTTCAAAGTGGAGAAGCAGGTCTTGCCCCATTCAGAGCAGCATCTCCAGATGTTGAATTAGAAGTGCTGAAGTAAACCTCTAGAACATTGTAAACTAAGTAGTACATTGGACAGGCTGCCCAGGGGGTTGTGGAGTCTCCTTCTCTGGAGATATTGAAGACCCATCTGGATGCCTACCTGTGTCACCTGTCCTAGGGAACTTGCTTTGGCAGAGGGGTTGGGCTTGATTGTCTTTGGAGGTCCCTTCAAACCCCTACAGTTCTGTGATATGTGATTTGCAGACCTTGTCTCCTTCAACTGAGGCTATATTTGCTTTATCAATCATTAAAAAAAAAAAAAAGGGCTATTTTTTAAGGTATTTTTATGCTGCTTTGGCTACTTCCAGTTGACTCTGGTGGCTTTGGCTACTGTTGTCCCAGTTATGGATAGCAGCTGACTGAAAAGAACTTTGCTGCAATGCTTGGAATAGCCATGTCAGCATTGCTTTTTGAGGATGTATTTTATCAGCAAGAACTAAGGCAGTGACTGAACAGCCCCAAATTCTCCCATCAGCTGAGCAGCAGAGAAATGTTTCTTGGCAGACAACATGCAAACCAGAGATAATGCTTTTTCTACAGAAGACCAGTGGCAGGTGCCCCAGAAAATGCTCTCAGACAACGAGTCTTCTTGCATTTACATGTGCACTGGAGCACACAAGACCCATTAGATGGTAGCCTTCAGAACAGAGCCCTTAGCAGATCAGTGTTGAAGGGGAGGGCTTGGACTGAGGGAACAGGTTGAGTGTGCAAGGGGGAGCTGACAAGGGAGAGTGGAGGCAACCTTACCCTCATTAGCAACATCTTAAACCACAGAGAGAGAATGTCCTTTCTCATGTTTCCTGCACAGATGCTGGAGATAATTCTGAGTCTATAAAACTTTGCTGGATATAGCTCCATTTGCAGGATCTCGTTCCAGGTTTGAGGAGCGAGTACATTCTTGTCCGGTCTTCAGACTGGTGCAGCTTGGAAAAAAAAACCCAACCTAAAACAAACCAACCCCCCCCCAAACAAACATGCCAAAGAAAGTTTCCATCCATGAGGTCCTCTGTCAGCAAAGATGTCTGCACCAGTGGGTGAAATACACACTTTTTGGTTGAGGAATAGTCTTGAAATGTAGGGGGGGGTGTGGGGCAAGGCTGGATCTGTCTACCCCATGCTACTATTTGTTCTGTTTAAATGAGAGTTTTCCCTGTAGTCTCGCCAAGAAGCACAGTTTAACCCAGGACACTCAGGACTTACTGTTCCCTGTGAAACATTTTGGCTTACAAGGGGTTGGAGCGACTTCTTGCTGTGTAAGGCTCAGCCTAGCAAGGCTCCAAGCGGTATCGTAAGGTGGTGAGGAATCCTAGCTCACACTCAAACACATCTGCAGTTGTCATTTAGCAAAGTGCTTACATGGATTTTTCAATTGAATCTTATTAGAGTTAATGGGTTTTGGAATGTCCTTAATAACTGTGCTACAGCTGAGTGATCTTCTGACTTGGAGATTCAACCAGAGGCTGTACAAAAACAAACTGTGCAAGCTCGCTCTTCCCCCTTGCACCCAGACCCTGCGTCTGCCAAACTGCTGCTCATCACAGACTTCGGTAAAATAAAGACTGGCAGTCTTGAAGAGCAAACAAACATCTGCCAGGAGCGGTTTAGGTACAGTCACTCCTGTCTTGGGCTGGAAGAATGGCCTTCTAAAGCAATTGCAACTCCATTTCCTGAGACTTCTTAGGGAGTTACGCTACAGGATGGTTGGGCTATTACATGGAAGGCAAGTACAGCTACTAGTTAGTAGTCAAAATTAAAACCCATGATATTCATTATGCAGATTTTCCTGTAGCTCTTAGATATCTTCCTCAAGAAGAGGAGACTGGAGAAAAGAGAATGTTTTCCTGTGGGGAAGAGAATCCTTTGCAACTCACTGGTTGAGAAAACACATATCCCATCCCATTTTACCTGTTGCTCCCAAGGGTTGACATGGCCAAAAAAAGTCTAAATCCTAATTAGCACTCATAAGCCCTACTCAGGCAGCTAAAATCAACACGTGTATCCTGTGAATTCCATCCTAAGCTGTCACTTGGCTCTGGTAAAATCTACTCTGCAGCTCTGTTTCTGAGCTAAAATCTGTCTTGTTCGCTCCTGGCTACGGTTCTGATCAGACCCAAATGCTGCTCCAAACATGAGACCAGGTGGACTTCCCAAAGGGATGCTTTGCTTTCCCTTCTATTTCACCTTGCAAGTGGAAAACCTAAGTTCAAGTCTGACCAGCACCTAACGTCATACTTTGCTGCCAGCTGTGGGGTTGAAGGTGGGCAATGGCACTCTTCTGTAGGTAACAGGGGCTGCTTAACCCCCTTCACACCACGGGTAGGTACAGTTACAACAGGAGGGACTGTGAACAGCTGACTTAAAAGCAACCATCAGCCTGGACCGCTGTTCTGGGAGGTAAGAGCAGGGTGGCACAGACACAGGTGTAACCATAAATCATTCAGCTGCAGATAAAAAGGGGCTTTCAGTGTCTCAACTCTTGTGATTTTTATCAGGAAGACAGATTTATTTCGGGGAGTCCAGCTTCTATCTTCTCCTAAAATTTAGTGTCTTGGATCCAATTATAACCATCAGAGATCTGGTTGATGCAGTCAAGGGAGCCTGGAGGATGATTCAGATGTGCTACCAGCAAGGATGGTCTTCAGTTCCCTTGACATTGGCTCCTCGAGCCATTAGATACTCCAGGCAGATGAGACATCTGCACAGGGCTGGCAGACACGATGCAAAGTGGAGGAGGTCCGTGTTCTTTTTGTTGCAGCAACAGGATGCCAACCATGCTTCAGAACACCTCAAACAGCATTGGCCACCAGCTTTTAGGCAACTGAATCTTGGTTTTAAAGAGATTAAATACAACTAGATTCATCGATTATACAGAATATATCTCAGTGGATAGGAGTGAACCGAACTCCACAAGTATGCCTGTATTTGGGTGCTCTCACCTAGAATCAAACCTCCTCCCCCCAGCAGGATTAAGTGGCCTCAATACAGGTCTCTACTGCAATCTTGGGTACCCCATCTGGACTCCAGCTGTCACTGCAGGAAGGTGAGGGTCTCCCAGCATTGCCACATCTTCCCCATCAGCTCCATGCAATTACTCTGGACACACCAAGGTGTTACAGGGGGCTTTGGGCACCTGTATTTAGGCCGCCACATCCTGCCTGTAGCATCGCTAGCCTCCGTGCACAGCAGCAAGGGGGTAGGGACAGCAGACAGCGAGAGAAACCGTACAGGTCATGGATTTAAACTAAACAGGAGGGGCTACACCAAAGAAGTTAATGGGGATCACCCCCAGGCACAGGAGGAGGGAGTGAACATCCTGGCATATTTGTTTACAGTGTCTTCTCAGACTTTGCAAGGAGGTTCCCTTGGTGAGAGTACAGAATTGCCTTTGCGAGCAAGTCTTTCCTTTGAGAGACCCCCAAGTCATGGAGTCCTGACCTCCTGCTTTATCTCAGGCAGCAGGTACAAAGATAACAAACTCCCTTCCCATGAGCCCCCTAATGCCACGCTGCTGCCTCGTTGTCAGGTGAGGAGCAGCAGGGGGGAAAGGAACCCGGGGTGCCCAGGTGATGGAAGGTTTCCATTGTCGGCTCCAGACACAACTGCAGGAGTGGTACTGGAGAGCAAAGGAGACCCCCAAACTCAGGCAGTCTTGGGTAAACCTGTTAATTGAGATCCCTAAGCCTCATCCCAGCTGGTCCAAAAAATGGAAGCTTTCAAGTCACAGTTTGAACAGGGATAACCATGCAGGGCACTTTGATATTTGCAGGTAAAGGCAAAATTACATTCTCTCTCACTGAAATAGTCATTTAATTTGAGGGGATAAATTCTGCATCCCCTTAACCAGCTTCCACACTCAGCTCACCATCTTTAATCCAGTGGCAGCAAAATTCAGGAACATCTTTTTTTTTTTTTTTTTTTTAAAAAAAGAGCTGTTTTAGTGCAAATGAGGAAGCTAAAAGCACAGAAATACCCTGCATACATGCAGGCTTTCTGGGACAATAAATTCCCCAGTTCAGTGGAACCAGTTCACAATTATCTCTGGTTGGGGAAGAAAGAAGTAGCAAACCCTTCAGAACATAATTTAAAAGGAAAAATAAAAGTCCTCGGTGTTTCAGAAACATTTTATTGCTATAGCCAGGTAGCTATGAAGGGCTGCTTTTCTCCTTCAAAGTTGTGGAAAGGCTACAGATGGCCTAACAGTACAGGTGCTTCCAGAGCCCCAAGCACAACTCTGGACCAGCTCTCAGCTGCTCTCCAACACCCAACTATCCGTGTTCAGCACATATGTGACTTCCAGCAGAAGTCAGCTTGCAGCATTAGTACACTGAATTTCTTTGTTGGTAGCACTTAAATACAGGTTTAAGAAATGAGAGCATCAGGTCATGCCCTGAGGCTGATTGGGGTGGTCCCTGAAAAGCATCCATTTCTTCCTGTCACTGAATTACCAACAAATGCCTAACACCCACCTTTGTTAGGGGGACATAAGCAACAATTCCTGTCACCAACTTGCAACCTGGCACAGAATCAGCAAACTCTGAACACTCTGCATCCTCCCCAGCACCTGTGCGACAGGGCAGGGTCTGGTCAGCAAGGACTGACCCTCCCCACCCCCAAATGCTACCGTAAGCCCCTTTGCAATAGATACCTCTGTGAGCACACAGCAGGAGGACCAGCAACTGGGCAAGAACTGCATCCATCAGCAACAGGTAGGCACTCCAGGCTACTCACTGCCTCCCAAAACCCACAGATGGAGGAGGAATCCTCCACCTTCTGTGGTGGAGGAGCTTTGCTGATGAGAACAGGCAGGGATACAGTTTAGCTTAGGATAGGAATGGTTGGACTCGATGATCTTAAAGGTCAACAAAAATCAACCTTGTGATTCTGTGATATGACTGACCAGAATCTCTGAAGTGGTAAGACCATGATTGTGGGCTAAAGCAAACCTGTTATTGTAAACAAGCCTAATACCACAAAGCTTGTTTCTTAAAGTTGTTTTTAAGGGTCTTCATAGCTGGCAGTTGTGGCAGGGCTTGGCTTACATTACTGCCACCACTAACTGCATTCTTTAGAAGAGCTGCATTGCAGAACAGGTGATAATTAAAACTAAAATAGGATTATTATTCTTCATGGATAGGAAAGCATTTACTATACAGCACCCACAATAACTCTTTCCATAGGGAACAGCTCCAGAGCGTTCCTGTGGGGATGTGTGAATAGTAATTCCCCTGCAGAGAGGTGTCACTCAGAGCAGGTCACCGCCACTCACGCAAGCACGAGCATCACTGCCCACCACCCAAGCACCTGTGGGGGGGAAAGGCAGGGTGCCTGCCAGCGACAAGGAGCTTGTGGACAGGCAGGACAGAGCAGAGGAGGGGATGAGTAAGTGACACAAACCCAGGTCTGTAACACCCGATGTAATTGCCCGGGCTCGCTGCTGCGGGAGAGCTGGATTAGCCCTGGGCACTGTGGCAGGATACTGTTACTCCTGACACACATTTCACTTGGCGATCATTTCCTGCAGAGCTCTGCTGCCTCTGAGCTTCGGTCTGCGCTGAAATGCTGCAACCCTGGCCCAGAAGCAGCTCATAACAAATTATTACTTATTTTTTCTTTCTTCTAAGTAGGCTCCGAGGTTGAGACACCCCCAGCTCTCGGCCTGGGACCGCGTCCTCAGAGGGGAGCAGCCAAGAGAGGATTTGTGGTGCAACAGCGCTGGCTCAAAACACACAAAGCAGCCCCTTGCCTTTTCGGGGGGTGCTGGCAGGAAAGAGTTTTAACCATGCTGTAATGGTCATCCCAAAATATCTTTCCTGAGCAGCCTTGCAAAAGCTGCCAGGCAAACCTTTTGTGGCTGTAAGCATTACAGGTACTTTCCAGACAACGTAACTCTGCTTTCTCTGGGCCGTTCCTGACATATTACACCCCAGAACTGAGCTCCTGGGGTGTCTCGCCTCTCACCTCTGGAGAACACGCCGAGGCGCTCAGCGAAGCTGGGGAGACGTGCCAGGATCCAAGCATCCCCCTGACTAAAAATAAATAAATATATTGATGATTGCCGAAACCTCTCACCTCCAAACCGTCAGACTTTGCCTTACACCCTCCCCCACCTCCCCCCCCCCGCCAAAAAAAAAAGGCAGTGAAGCCCGGTTTGTGCTTCTGCAGATCAAAACCCAGTAACCAGCTTCGGTGTTCTAAGGAACACCTTAGAACTATGAGGAAAGGCTGAGTAAGTTGGGACTCTTCAGCCCCGAGAAGAGAAGACTAAGGGGGGACCTAATTAATGTCTGTAATTATCAGAAGCAGGAGATGCGGGGGGAATCAGCCAGCCCCTTTTCAGTGGTCTGTGGGGACAGGACAAGGGGCAATGGCTGCAAGTTGGAGCATAGGAAGTTCTGCACCAACATGTCACAGTGAGGGTGACAGAGCCCTGGCACAGGCTGCCCAGGGAGGTGGTGGAGTCTCCTTCTCCAGAGATATTCAAGACCCATCTGGATGCCTATCTGAGTGATATGTCCTAGGGAGCCTGCTTTGGCAGGGGGTTTGGACCCGATGATCTCTAGAAGTCCCTTCCAACCCCTACAATTCTGTGATTCTATGAAATCATGACAGGCCTCAACGACGACTTCCAATTGTCGCAGGAGGAGAGTTGCTTCTTAATTACCACAAGCCGTCTGGGTGTTCGCAGGGCAAAGCCAGCAGCTTTATTCCTTTGTGAGAGGAGAGCCAGCACAGGTCTGCCTGGGAAGCAGGTATGGAGCAGCCGGACAGCTGGGACGGAATTCCCCACCGTTGCAGAGATGGGACAAGAGATGTCGGAGCTGAATTTTAAAATCAGCATTAGCAGTGATTCAGGATGGAATTGTGCAGCTCTTGCCGAGCTTTCAAACATATTGCTCATGGGAGGGGGGGAGGGGGAAGAAAGGGGGGCGGGGGTAAGAAGGGGGGACGCGGGGTAAGAAGGGGGGAAAAAGGAGGAGGGAAAGAAACAATGTGAAATGGGCAGGAGCCTTCTTGCAGCTAAGCCCAAGGAAACCATGAAATCCCATTTCTCCCAGTCCAAGGCAAAAATCCCACCGACTCCGATGACATCAAAGTACCTTACTGAAACCATAGTTAAAGCGGCAGGTTGTGACCACAATGCCATGAAGTCCGAGGAACAATTCAGGCACAGAGCTGTCTGGACTTGCGTTAGGCTTACAAGAGTTAGGGAGGCAGGCGTTCCTCGGCCTCTGCATCCCCACAGCTGCTCTCACAGGCAGCCAGGTTTGCTAAATAAAGTTGCCTTAAGGTCACCGGTGAGTCCACGAGTATCTTTTGTACAATGCTTTTTAATAAGGTCAAATTACTTCTAATAATAGACCGCAAAGACTAATTTCTAAATAATTCCCGTTGCCAAGTGTGGGAAGTGGAAGAGCAGCCCTGGAAAGGAGACTCAGCTGTACTTCTTGGAGGGAAACCCTGGAAGCAAGAGAAAAGGCAGTAAAGCAGGAGGTGGGGGGTCTTGGAGAGATGTAAATCTGTGTGTAGTTCAGCAGGGAGGTGGCACGATGTGCTCTGTAATGTTAAGGAGGGTGCAGACCGGCAGACGCCTCCACAGCAGGGGAGTTCGCCGGGGTGGGACAACCTTTCGTATAATAAAGTTGTGGTTCTTGTGTTAATGAACAGCAATGAAGCCTGACTCCAGGCTGCTGCGGCAGCCATCGAGAGGGGATTAAAGAGTTGCTCAGATTCAAGTTGTGTTTGATCCACCACAATCGAGGTCCGTGACTTTATACGCCACAGCAAAACTCACTGCTCAGCTGTTAGGGTTCCTTGAGCCTCTCATCCATTGGGAACTACTTTAAACCCGTTTTTATCGTCCTTCTAGAGAAGCGCCAGATTTTTCACAACAGAAGCAAGGAGCCTCTTCGGTGGGATGCCATTAATGGGGTCTTGCATCCCCATCATTCAGCATCACCCCTCACCACAACAAAACTCTCCCTGCCTTCAGCAGAATTTAATCCTAGGCAAATACTATTACAGCAGGGGGTAGCTAAGTGTTGTGTGTCCCATCCCTTGTGTCCCGTCCCACCTTCTCCCAAAAAAAAAGGCTGTTATAAAAGCCCTGCCAGTTCTATCTCCGTAGGCTGCGAACCACTGTGTTCATCCTTAATTAGGCAAGTCCCTCGTTTGTCTGTATAGTAACTGGCCCCAGACAGACGGAGTAAAAGCAGCCCTGCTGCAAGACTTCCAGCTCGGTACGTTAAGGACCATCACAGCCTTTGCTCTATAAAAAGCCCTGTGGAATTAGTTCAAGATCTCTTTCCTTGCTGCAAGGAAAAAATAGCAGGCGGTGTCGAGCCCTTCTCTGAGCAACCGGCTGAGAAGCGCCGGAGGCACCGGGGTAAGGCAACACCCGTGGCGGGGCAGCGGGGCCTCTGGGTGGAGAGGTGAAATCCTTCTTCCCGAGATTTGAGAGAGTTCCGATGGAAGTTCAGCCTTAATGGAGCCTTTCCCCAGGGAGCAGTGGGTCTCCAAAGAGGTGGGATGAATAAGGGTGTTATAAATGACTTGGTCCCAAACAGGATTTTAACAATTTATCAAACGAATCAAGGCAGCAAACGGTGCTGGGGTGCAGGGTCAGCACGGGGTGCGCCGGGACTCTCCGCCCCACCAAGACGCACCCCGAACAGTCCCTGGCCTATAGACCTTCCAGGGATAACACAGCCCACCGGCTTAAACTGACAGGCTGGAGTACTGCCAGGCGACCCCCACAAGACATAACCATATACATCTTAAACCGACACACTGGAGTGCGGGCCGGGTAACCCCCACAAGGCATCCTGTAGCTTTTGTCTTGCTAATGGTTTGGCAGCTGGTTCTGCAGACTCACAAGTCCTCCTCCTCTTCCTTCTTGAGCACCTTCTTTTCAGAAACGAGTTGTTTCTCCAGAGGTATCACAACGCAATGTGCTTCATTGTGGTCCTTTAGGCGAAGATTTGCACATCCTTTATATCATTCAGTACATGCAAAATCTCCAACTGTCCCTCCCAGGCCCGTGACCATACAAGGGTATGTCATTATGCACCCCCAACATTATTCCATATTAACAGGAATCAGAGGGACATATATCACAAGGCAATGAGAAAGACGATGATACCAAGGGAAAAATCACAGAATCACAATATCACAGAATCTTAGGGGTTGGAAGGGACCTCAAGAGATCATCGGGTTCAACCCCCCTGCCAGAGCAGGCTCCCTATCTCATTACATAGATAGGCGTCCAGACGAGACTTGAATATCTCCAGGGAAGGAAACTCCACCACCTCCCTGGGCAGCCTGTGCCAGGGCTCTGGCACCCTCACTGGGAAAAAGTTCTTCCGCATGTTGGTGCGGAACTTCCTGTGCTCCAGCTTACAGCCATTGCCCCTTGTCCTGTCCCCACTGACCACTGAGAAGGGGCTGGCCAAATCCCCCTGCCACCCATGTCCAAGATATTTGTAAACACTAATTAGGTCCCCCCGAAGTCTTTTTTCCAGGCTGAACAGACCCAGCTCACTCAGCCTTTCCTCACAGGGGAGATGTTCCAGACCCCTAATCAACTTTGTCGCCCTTCTCTGGACTCTCTCCAGGAGATCCCTGTCTTTTTTATACCAGGGAGCCCAGAACTGGACACAGTATTCCAGGTGGGGCCTGACCAACGCAGAGTAGAGGGGGAGGATCACTTCCTTCGACCTGCTGGACACACTCTTCCTGATGCACCCCAGGATCCCATTGGCTCTCTTGGCCACCAGGGCACACTGCTGGCTCATAGCCAACCTGTCATCAACCAGGACCCCCAGGTCCTTCTCCACAGAGCTCTATTCTAACAGGTCATCCCCCAGCCTGTACTGATACAGTCGGTTATTCCTCCCCAGGTACAAGACTTTACACTTGCACTTGTTGAATTTCATCTGGTTTCTCCCTGCCCAGCTTTCCAGCCTGTCCAGGTCTCTCTGGATGGCAGTGCAGTGTTCCTGTGTGTCAGCCACCCCTCCCAGCTTTCTATCATCGGCACTTGCTGAGGGTGGATGCTTTTCCCTCATCAAGGTCGTCAATGAAGATATTAAACAGGACTGGACCCAACACTGAGCCCTGGGGAACACCACTAGTCACAGGCCTCCAGTCAGATTCTGCTCCACTTATCACAACCCTCTGAGCTCGTTCCAACAGTCAGTTCTCAACCCACCTCACTGTCCACTCATCTATCCCTTGTGCCCTCAGCTTCTCTATCAGGATGTTGTGGGAGACAGTATCGAAAGCTTTGCTAAAGTCAAGGTAGGTGACATCCACTGCTCTCCCTCCATCCACCCAGTTGGTAATGACATCATAGAAGGCTATGAGATGCTGTCTCTATTACAAAAAGCACTACTCAAATACAGAAGAGAACTGAAATTAACAAGGAAATTCGAACTAGAACAATCCTTGAAAGGCAAACAGCTGCAGAGTTAGGAAGAATGAACTATGGAAGGCTTGAAGACATTGCCAAAGCTTGTTGCTGAAGGGAGCAGAAGCATGGGGCTTTGTAACAAAACCAGGAGTCAAATCAGCTATGGAAATACCTACGGGTGTGTTATATCACCTCTGCTGCTAAGAGGTGAATACGAGGGCAAAGGGCCTGTTTCACCCTTGGAAACCTGTGATGGTTTACCTTCCACAAATGATCTAGATGGCAAAATTCCCATGAGCTTCTACAGAAAATCCAACCAAATAGTTCAGAGCGTTGTGGTTTAACCCCAGCAGGCAGCTTAAGCCCCACGCAGCCGCTTGCTCACTCCCCCCTGGTGGGCTGGGGGAGGGAATCAGGAAAGTAAAAATGAGAAAACTCACGGGCTGAGGCAAAGGCAGTTTAATGGGTAAAGCAAAAGTCAGCAAAACAAGACAAGTTATTCATTCCCCACTGCCCATGGGCAGGCAGGAGCTTGGTCATCCCCAGGAAAGCGGGACTTGGTCACACCTAACCGTGACTTGGGAAGGCAAACACCATCACTCCAAATGTGTTGCCCCTCTCTTTCCTTCTTCCCCCAGCATTACATGCTGAGCATGATGTCATATGGTATGGGCTAGCTCTTTGGCCAGTTGGTGTCAGGTGTCCCTGCTCTTTCCCCTCCCAACTCCTTGTACACCCCCCAGCCATCCTGCTGGTGGGGTGGGATGAGAAGCAGCAAAGGCCTTGGGTCTGTCCAAGCGCTTCTCAGCAGTAACAAAAACAACCCTGTTATCAGCAGTGCTGGCATCTCAAATCCAAACCAGAGCCCCATACTAGCTACTGTGAAGACCACTGACCCCATCCCAGATAAAACCAGCAGACACAGCTTATGAAATTGGATGTTAATACCTGAAAATTGCCCTTTTACCCGTAGAGCTGGGGTGCTGTCCTGCCCTCAGCTTGCCTATTCACAGACACCTGGAGAAGTTTTCATTCCAAGGGGCTGCGCCTCCAGCCAGCATTCATCTTCCGTGTTAAACAAGGAGTGCTGGGAGACAGGCTGTAGCACAAGAAGCACTTCTGGAAATTGCACAGTAAATACGTCAGCAACAGCTACATTTCAGGGTATCAGTTTGGATTCCTGCATCCATTATAAAGAAGCAGCTATATACCTACAGGACTTGTAAGTTGTAACGCTGTCCCTCCAGCTGCCATCCTTTTTAGCTGCTTACTCAAGATGCACCATACAGAGCAAGCCAGCTCCTCTGACTTGATCTAAACCCCAAACCAATTTATTCTCAGCATCAGTCCCGCTGCCAAAACTCAAGACAGAGCTTCAGCAGCACGACCAGCCTGAGCTACGCTCACCCCCGGTGACAGCTGCAGTTAAGCACGACAGCAGGAACGTGCCTGCTAAAAAGACCACGTCTTAAAAAAAAGTTGTGGTGCCCATTCCAAGAGCAGAGCATCTGCCTTTTCCTTTCTAGTAACAGCGCCCGACCCAGCTCGGGACTGCTCGCTTGTGGGACTCATCCCGGCAGGCAACGCTCCTGACAGCAACCGAATTGGTCCCCAAATTTACGATAGCAATAATGGTAATTAATAAAAAAAGTAATAAATAAAAACCGATTGCACTTCACAGGGATGAGCAGCCAAGTGTGTCCCAGCCCTGGTGCGACTCCCGGAGCCACGCAGCGGCAGGCGTCCGAAGGGCACAGCTGCCAGGACAGTGAAAACAAAATGCTCCTTTTCTTTGGCACGCTTCAGAAAGCTTCACCTGAATCCAAAAGCTGATCCTCTTAAAGATGCAAATGCCTAGAAATTGACTTCATCGGCATTGCCACCCACCCCACCCCTTATTGCCAACCTTCAGCTGATCGTTAGTCAGCTGGGGGCTGTCTTCTAACTGGAGGAATTTCAAAGTTCTTTTTACTTTTTTCTACCCTCAAAGCTGAGTTTCTTTCCACAGCATCTCTCCAGAGGAGGAGGACGGCAGAAGGGCAAAGCAGTAAGTGCAGGCAAACTCAAGTTCTTGAAGCATTACATACTTGGTTTATCCACAACATATCCACATAATATCTATATTATCCCTTTCAAAACAAGCAACTGCACGGTTTGCTGATGCAAGTGTCATTTTCAGGCTTGCCCTCTCTCCCTTTCCACAGCAGGTATTGTATTTCCTAGGGTTACTCCCGGCGCTAAAGACGTCGGGAAAGCTGTCATTTCCTCAGGGCTATCAGTTCCCTTGTACTCTGGGTGACTCAGAGCAGGGTGTTGGGGGGGGTTGGGGGTGCCTAGAGCTCACCAGCCAGATGCTCGGCGGTGCAAGGCGGACCTGACCTTTCCCGAACTTCTCCCTGCGTTTGGGCTGCTGCCAAAGAGCCCCACACGTTATTAACGCGCTGGTTGGCCCACAGCACGCTGCTCGGTTTGGGCAAGCACCGCAGCCCTTCGCGGGGAACGCAGGGAACGCCCGGGCTGCAGGAGCAGAGCAAGAGCTTGGAGGAAGCAGAGATTTTTATTTCTGAAGGTTGGTAACGCTTGGGAACCGCAAAGTCTAAGTTTGTACTGGGGAAGCGTGGAAGAGTTCGGTGCAACGCAGGAAGTTCTTCGAGCGCCGCGCGGTAACGTTACTCTAAATAGCAGGCAACGCGCCTGGTCGGAGCGCAGAGCTGCTCCTTCCAGGTGCACGCCTGTATAAAAGCCTCTGGAGCATGCACCTGCCCACAGGAAACCTCCAGCAGCTCTGTCCCGGCAGGTACCTGTGCAGCTGCCCAGCTAACCCCCTTCTTCTCTGCCTAACAGTACGTTTGCCTGGGTTCTTGTATTTCAGGCCCGCTGCCTCCGCCGCCTAACTCCAGCTTACCCAACTCCAGCTTACCCAACCCCGCCTGCTTCCCGAGGAGTGGCCGCTGCTGGCTTTCAGTCTCTGGAGGCACCTGCCGTGGGGTTTAATGCAGTGGTGCTCCTAACACTGGCATTTCCTTCGTTTCCTAGTGCTTATACCCACCTTTTTATAATACTTTTAGCGCATGAGAAAGCTGCAGGAAACACGGATGGGAGTGTGCGGCGTGAGTGCAGGGTGTGAGCCTGCTCTGGCAGGGAGCACCGTGCAGCTGTGTGTCCCACGTGAGCAAAGGGCTCTTGCCCAAACCGCTCAGGCTAAACCAGACTGTGAGGGTAGCAAATTACTCAGGCTAAACCAGACTGTGCTGTGCAACTCTGTGCAGGGGTGGGAGAAGCCCAGTCCAGCAGAGCAGTTTAGCAGCTGAACAGCCAGTGGCACAGCACTGCTTGCTAACCCCCTTTTTTCTTTTCTTTCCTTTTTGGTGGGGGGCACACCGAGCTAGATTTGAAAAGCTTTTTCCAAGCGATGGGTTTGGGATGTGAAGAGGCACAAGGTTTATCCTTACAGGGGGCAAGCTGTTAAACCTTAAGCTTTATCATAATGATCGTGTAATTCATCCTTCAGCGTTTAATTGCCTTGTTAATTTGATGTGGCGTTGACAAATAGATAAGGTTTAGCAAATTACTCTTTCTTCCTTAGGTTCTGAAGAAATCAAATGAGATTTTTTGAAGTTGTTTTGTTCTCAAAAGTTTAAGACTACTGATGAAGTCAAACTTCAGTTTAGTTTATTGATGGACTCAAACTTGGGAAAGCACAGGGTGTTTTTCTGGTTATTTCCCTTCAGTGTCATTTTGCAAAGAAATCAAAGGCTCCTTGTCAGGAGGAGACAACATTTTATAAGGGAACAGATCCTTTGGTTGTGATACTATTACATTAAATCAAAATGCTTTTAGAGCTATATATACCATTTTCATTGAAACAGGCATCAGAAAAAGGGTCAAAATAGTAAGAAGCAGTAGGATTGACAATTCTAGAAGCCACCTGGCCATTCTGTACCCAGGGTATTTAATAATGCAAACATCCCCTATTTGCAAATAGCTGACTCGATGCTCGTGTCTGCAGGCTTCAGGTACAGACTGTCATTTAAAGTGATAAAGCTGTGTGTCATTAAGGTGAAGCTGCTAATGTACTTAAATTATTGAGACTGTAAGACTACATCTGTCCTGTAGCTTGCAGCTAAAGACAAGTCTTGCTTTTCTCTCCAGTTTATGACATGTATCATTAATAGTTATGGCAGCAGGATACCTATATAAAAAAGCAACCCCAAAACCAACACCCCCTTTCCATTTTGCAAAAGTTCTGCCTATGCAAAGATGCATCCCTACAGCACCTTGGAGTCCCAGCGTGCTAAACCAGAGCCCGGTGCGTTAGGCAAGACGCAAATGCAAAGCACATGACACTTACCCACCTCAGTCACCGCCCAAGAACCGAGGCAGCTGATGGATTGGGGACCACACCAGTCTCACTGCAGTACCGGTGCAGCCGCTAGGTGTCTTCTAGGTATCCCCATCATTTTCAGAAGGAATTTAATGAAAGCAGCAAAACATCTCTGTAAACGCTTAGGCAGACTCCTCTACAGGGGAGCTCAAAGAACAAAGCACGAGGAAGCACTGTGATTTTTATTTTGAACATTTAATGTACCATATCTAATTTAATTTACAATTCAGTCTGTAATGAGTGAGGGATAACAGGGCATATGTGCATATCCTGATCAGACATACTGTTGTAGTTATTGCAAGTACTTAACAGTGCAGCTGGGGGGTTGGACTCCATCTCTTGAGGTCCCTTCCAACCCCTACAATTCTGTGATCGACAAATAGATAATTACTAAGATTGTTTCCCAGCTACTTTGAGGTGTGCACTGCTATGCAGAGCCAACTGAAATGCTGACCCACTGCAGAAAGAACTTAGATAAGCACAGGAAAAAGACCAACCAAACAAAACAATGGACAAGTTAAACAGTTTGCTTGTTAAACGAGGCTTTCTGGATTTACATATCAAGGTACTGGACAGTGCCAAGTTTCTCTCTGCTTTGTAATTAAAGATTAAAACACAACTAGACTTTATTCTACCTCAAGATATGAAACAGGCATTGCTGAGAATGGGAATCTCCCTTCTGATTACAAGAGGCTGCCTAGATACTTTTGCTGGAGTAAGGAGGCATGTTTTCATGTGTCAGCTGTGAACACGGATGCATTCGCTCACGGGTCAGGGAATGCTGCAACTGTAGTATCACCATCAGTCTCTTACCTACCATCATTATCTTAAACTATACTCAAGAGGCACACAGCCAGAACTTGTTACTAACTAGATGGAGGCCCTCTGAGGAAAATAAATTAAAAAACCAAACAAATCCCATGCAGAAATCAGTTTACTTTAAAGCACTCTTTTGTGAAACAGTACAAAAACACTGCCACAACTGAAGCAGCACAGTGCTAGAGGAGTTACCACGAGTTCCTCGTGAATAAACAGAGTAGCAGTCAGGAATAGATCAGGTATCAGTAAACCTGCAATGGTGTCAATCTCACGTGTGCAAATAAACCACTCACACAAGTCAGCAGTCACTCTGCTCCTTAAAAAACTACCTGCAGGCGTTGCTGACCACCCCCCCGGCTGCTGCCAAACCTCTCCCCCTTCTGGCCAGGGAACAGCTGCCTGCAGTATCCTGCGACCCAAATTGCCGGGCACTCACTGCTAGAGGGAGCCAAGGCGTGTGTACACACACACACGCATACACACGGGTGCTACCGCTGAAGAAGACTAGTGAAACAAGGTTTCACCGGCGTGTTTCTCCACCGGCACATTGAGACCCAGTCCTACTCCAGCTCTCCCTGCTCATTAGGTGGCCTCAAGCAGCTCAGGTACACTGCAGCTGCAGCCATTCAGAACCCAGGTCTCCAAAATAGCTTACAGATCCAAACTTGCCCTTGCAGCTCGCAAGGCCAATGGTATCCTGGGCTCCATCAGAAGAGGGGTGGCCAGCAGGGACAGGGAGGGGATTGTCCCTCTCTGCTCTGCCCTCGTGAGGCCCCATCTGGAGCACTGTGTCCAGATCTGGGGCCCCCAATACAAGAAAGATGTAGAACTGTTGGAGAGGGTTCAGAGGAGGGCCACAAGGATGATTAGAGGGCTGGAGCAGCTCCCCTCTGGAGAGAGGCTGAGGGAGCTGGGCTGGCTCAGCCTGGAGAAGAGAAGGCTGTGGGGGGACCTCATTGCAGCCTTCCAGTACCTGCAGGGACCATACAAACAGGAGGGGAATCAACTTTTTAAAAGGGCAGATAATGGCAGGACAAGGGGGAATGGTTTAAAGCTGAAGGAGGGAAGGTTTAGATTAGATATTAGGGGGAAGGTTTTTACAGAAAGAGTGGTGAGGTGCTGGAACAGGCTGCCCAGAGAGGTGGTGGATGCCCCATCCCTGGAAGTGTTCAAGGCCAGGTTGGATGGGGCCCTGGGCAACCTTGTGTAGATCCAGGCCTGAGTTTGGTGGCCCTGCCTGTGGCAGGGGGGTTGGAGCTCTATGATCCTTGGGGTCCCTTCCAACCCATGCCATTCTATGATTCTATGATAAACTTGTCACTGCAATTACTTCCTGACAGCAATCTGCATACTCTGCAGTTCATTAAATTTTGGGCTAATTCCGTGAGCTGTTCTGCAGGAAAAGGCAAGAGAAGAGAAGGCAACTGTACTCCAGGAGACAAAAATCAAGAGCACTGGCTGCAGCAAATTGATCAGTTTCACTGCAGGAATGCCAAGTCCCAAAGTCATAGCTCATCTTTCTCAGACATTGCTTCAACTAACTAGAGTACCACACAAGCAGCTTACCTTTCATGCTGATTAGTAGCATCCATTTAGGGACATAATGCTAAGATTTTGCATGCATGATAAATATCATAAAAAGACAAACACGATAAAATAAGAACTCAGACAGTATTGCTGCGTTACCAGGAGGTGCGTGCTGCAGTTTCCAGTGGAGTGGGGATGTCACCTCTCACCATGGCTTCCCATCCCTTCAATGTGTCATTGAAAAACCCAAAGCCCACCCAAGCTGCTCGCTGCCTTCCTCCAACCCCACTTCGCACAACGCGTGTGCCCCCAAGCTGTGTCACTGTTTTTCCTTTTCTATTCCAGCTCTTTTGCCATGATCTCTGCACAGCAGCCTCCGTTCCCCAGCAAAATTCAAAGTGCAATGGACTGTCAGACTGAGGAAGAAGAAACCTGTGAAGACCAGTACGACCCTGCACACTGCACATGCAGCTCTAAGCGTGCATCATCAACAGCAGAATCCAACTCAGGTTGAATCCAATCACAATACTGCAATTGCCATGGCATGCTACCAGTTCATGCTCTTCTCAGGCTTCAAGTAGTAGATGTCACTGGGTCACTTCTCCTTTTGGTCCCTTATTTTTTTCCCCCCATCACTTGCCCTTACATTTCTATTATCAGACAAAAGGTATGAAAAGGATGAGCCCCATAATTAAGATGTATGTTCAAACATCTCTCTGGGTTTTATTTAGTCAGCTAACAATTATGTCTCAATTACATTCGCCCATACAATGTACATTAACTGGGCTGGCACTGTTGAAGCTGTCTTATGGTGAACTTCACCAGGCCAAACTGCTGAAACACCAGCCAAAGACTTCAGACAGGCATCAATTAAAATCCATACAGGCCTGAGCAGTTTTTTTTCTGTCTACACATCTCCTGCTAACAGGCTTCTGACAACAGCACAGTCATTCAGAACAGTGTCCTTGTTTTCAGTGAGATCAGACAGAGCAGTTCAGCAGAGCTCTCCTGAAAAATCTCACCTACAAGCCTACTTGCACAACCATAGCACTGGCACTCACCAAACAGCACCCTACTATGTCAACACAAAGGGTATCTTGCACCCCTCCTTTTGTGGAAGAATGGTTTAAAAATATCCATTAAGAGAGCCAGGTTTTCTTCAGTGTAAAAAGGTAAATTCCAAATCCTTCTTTATATAAAGCAGCTTAATGTACCAGATCTGTTGCCCCCACAAAAGAAAACAGCACAAACACCTACAAGGCATAAACTGTGCTGTACCTTAAAATGTAAGCTACCTCGGTCCTGGAAGTCTTCTAGCTGTTATTAGCAGAGTTGCACATTCAAATGAGTAGATTTTCCTAAGAGGCTCATTGCTATCTGTAAATTGCCCTGCAAACACTGCAAAGGGCAGGACATGACCACTGCTCCTTTCTCTCCCTGGCCAGCCACATCTGGACAGCAGCCAGCCTCGAGGCCAGTGGCTTGACAGCTTCTCCAGTCCACGTGCCTACACACTGTTTTCACAAAATACTTTTTACCCTCCAGTAAGTTGCTTACCAACACCTGCATATAAGAATACAAACCCTGTGTCTTTTCTCTCACAGATCCTCCAGAAATTCTTAAAATCCTGCAGAACTGGGTCCCTAGAGTTTCCCCCTACTTTGATAAGGAGCACTACACCTACGCAGGGCACCAGATCGTCATCCAGGAGTCCATAGAACACTTTGGAGCCGTGGTATGGCCAGGGGTAAGTACTACGTGGCACAGCACCCAGAAAGCTGACACCACAGAGGAGTAACACCATGACAGCAGCAGAGAAATACTAGGGAAGCTCTCTTGTATGATGCTTCTGACAAGGGGAGGTTTCCCTGTGAGGAAGGAAGCAAGCTGTGAAGTAGCCTGGCAGAATTTGCCAGTTGACACCAGGAGAGCTGTGGCACTGAAGTATTTGTAGATTGCATGCAGAAGTTGAAAAAAAAAAAAAAAAAAAGAAAGGGAACTTGGGAAGAAGTGTTCAGCTGCTTCTTCCTTTTTCCAGTCAGTCACTGTTGGGAAGCAGTTAAAAAAAGGAGACAAAAAAAGATATTAAATAAATGACTTTAAAACAATTAAATATACTTCTTTTAAAGAACAGGCTTGAACAGTTTCATGGCAGCATGGAAAACTGTACTTGCAACAGTTCTTCAGTCTTTGCTTCTCCTGCTCTTAGAAACAGGATTTGATGTGGACTGAGGAAACTGCCTTTGAGGGAAGAGAAGGTCAACTGATAAGAGACATAAAAAGAAAAATAGGATTTCCAAATTTTTCAGATCCACATTTATTGAAAAAGCTCACAGAAAACGGCAGACAATTTCAAAACAATAGAGAGAGAAAACGTATAGGTGGGTGAAGCAGGATCTTGTTTTGAGGTGTCAGATCATCAGTTCTCACATTAATCACGTGTCAGAAAGCAGATGGGTAAGACTTTCCAAGAAAATCAAGAGGTTGCACAAATTGGACTGGTGACTCATTAGCTGTTGGCTTTCCCACAGCAGGTAGCCAGTATTACATAATGAAGAGCACAAGAGTTAAAACAGTAACACAACTCTAAAGAAGAGAAGCAGAAGGGGAAGTTAACTTCTTTGGCATTGGTCTATGTTGTTTATGAACAGCCCATTCATGTTCTATTGTTAAGATCTTTAAAAAGGTCTGATAAGCAATACTTATCAATAGACAAGTGATGAGTTGGTAGAAAACAATCTTTTAATATTTCATTTGTAAAAAAAATAGAATTAAAACCAATCAGTTAAAAAAAAATCTCTGCTGAAGCCTGAAGCTACTATATGATCGTGATAATAAACTGTAACATTTATGATAATAAACCAGAACATTAGGTTTCACATACTGTTACACCTTGTTTGCTGTTCTGACTGTATGGGTCACATCTAAACACTGCCTATCAGAGGACTCACAGTGCCTAGAAGCATGTAGCAAATCCATATGCCATAAACCTAAAATTAAAATAAGCTGGGTTTTTTTTAATATATATATAAAAAGGACATGTGATAATTCTTTCCACATTACATTTTTATGTTACAGCCTTGAGTATATTTCATTGTATAAACACCCCTCCCCCCCTGTATAAAAACATCTAATGAATTCTTGTGCAACTTACCTGTTACCCTCTTACAGATATGTGTTAACTGTTTTAGGCACTGGCTTTATCTCAATATCTGGAATCAAATCAAGAACAATTCAACCTCAAAGACAAAAAAGTTTTGGAAATTGGTGCTGGAACAGGCTTGGTTTCCATTGTGGCCTGTATCTTAGGTTAGTAAGTTCATATTTCCTTTTGGATTTCTTGTGAAAGGCAATTTAGATCTGCCACTGTCACTTTAAGGCAATGAAGCAACAGTTGAAGTAAAGTTTGTTTGTCACTGCTTTTTAAGTGACTGTTATACATTGTTTTGTTACTAAAGTCACTACCCTAGCAATTGGCAAGGGGGAAGCTGGGGAAGTTAGTTAGATGGAAGTTTTATATGTTCAACTACATGCTTGTGAACTGAAGCACATGGATGTTTTCCTTAGGAGCTTATGTCACCGCTACCGATTTGCCTGAAGTTCTTGAAAATCTCTCATACAATATCTCCAGGAACACACAGAAGATGAACATGCACAAACCTGAAGTGAGAAAACTGGTATGGGGAGAAGGCCTCAATGAAGACTTCCCTGTGTCATCTCACCACTATGATTTCATACTGGCAAGTGATGTCGTGTATCATCACACAGCTCTGGAGCCCCTGCTAGCAACAATGGTGTATTTTTGTAAGCCAGGAACAGTGTTGCTATGGGCAAATAAGTTCAGATTCAGTACAGACTATGAATTTTTGGAAAAAGTTTGCAATATATTTAACACAACCATTCTAGCAGAATTTCCAGAATCAAATGTCAAGCTGCTTAAAGCCACAGTCAGAGAGAATTAAGGAGAAAACTACTGCCAATTGTGATTTAATGGCAGCACCTTACAGTCTGGAATGTTTTGCAGCATTACAGTGCACCTTCTGTGCATTCATCTTTGCAGATTTGCAGTTGTATCTGAGTTTTGCATAACAAGTTCCAAAAAAGCTGGCAAGACAAGTGGCACAGCAATTTGTTTCTGGTTGCTACATATGACCCGTTCAAAACAGACCAATTTCTCTCCACTGAAGGAACAACCTTGGTAGCAATAGTGAGCAAAAAGGCTTTACCAGAAAGCACTGATCTCCTGGGCTGCACTGAGCTGCTGCTCTTGTTTGTAAGGTGTGTTCTTTCAGCAGGTTTCCCTTACAAACCCTTTCAGAAACCAATACAATTTTCAGCTTCATTACTTGTTTTTATTAGTTATAAAATAGTCTTTTCAAAGTATCAGAGTGCACATGGTGGTTTTTTGATCTTCAACTTTGCACATTTATTCTGTTGTGGTTTACATTTTTAACACTATTAAACATGTATGTATGTATGTATGTATAGCTTTACAATACCTGATCAAGATTGAACTGTCTGGCACTTTTTATACACAGCATCAGCCTGTCCTGATACTCGGCTTCACGTGGATTTTTGAGTTTGCCTGAAATTACTCCAAAACAAAGATTTACAAGAGCACCTATGCATCAGCAATTTTGAGTTACACATTGTAACAGTTTGAGAGGTTGAATTTTTCTTAAAAAAAAAATTAAATGTAAACTCTTGCAAACAATACACGTAATGATGTTCCGTTACTTCAATCAAATAAATAAGATTTGTAGCTACTCCTGAAGTAGCTTTTAAGGCCTTCATACAATTGAAATTAAGATCAAACATGTTAAAATTCAGTTTACTGTAAAAAATACAGAGATTTTTACAGGTTTGCAGTTAAAAATAACAGTTAAGAACCTAACATGCATGCAGTAAGCCTTTCCAGCCTAATTCCAAATCCTTGGTGTTGGCAGTTCTGGCACATCCATTGCCAGCAATGGGATGCACAATAAGGAAACTCCTCAGTTAACAGGTATTAAGCTGTACCCAGGTGCCTTTACTGATAAATACACACAACTTAATAATCAGCATTCAGTAATGAAAACATGCGTTCCAATAAAAAGCCAAACTTCCCTTCCCCATATCCTGCCTCATATAAAATCACTTTAAGTTTACAGCTGTCGGTTTTCTAGAACACACAATAATCAGGTGGATACATGACAGGAAGCCAATTCTCAGTGAAAGTTGCACAATGAGTCCATCCAAGCAACTTCATTAGCTGAAGAAAAAAACACAAAGCCAACATTAAGAAAAATATCTCTAGGGGGGTCTTACTGTCTTTAAAATCTAAATCCTTCCAACAGACACTGCATGGATATCGTCACCATCTCACTAGAGATGGCTACTATCAGAAAGACAACACAGCAGGGAACTGTTGATCTCTGACTTCATCTTGAAAGGGGAAAGAGAAAGCTATTCTATATCATCTACAGCCTTTCAGTTCAAGGAAACTGAATTGACAGAACTTGTCAGATTGACAAATTTGTGTCCTAGGAGTTACAGTAATTCCCACTATAATCCCTATATTTTACTAGCAAAGTCTGTGATTCAAAACAGTAGTAGTAGTTAAACAGCAACACAATGGGATTTTTAAAATGTAGATGACCTTTGGCTAAGTTGTCTCTAACTTTATACCCCACAGCAAGTTCCAGAAAGTAAATTTGCTACTCATAAACTAGCTATTTTAGAAATATAAAGAGAAAAAAAATAAAAATAAATCACTCTTAAAAAGTGGAGGCAAAAAACAAAAACCTGGATAAAGTTTCCTTATTAAGTTTAGTGAGTTCTACAATAGTATAAAAAAATTCATAAAGGCTTATCTTACTAAAATCACAAAAAACCTGCTTTTAAAAGCTTACTCAGCATGAACACAGTCCATTACTTCACCAAGCATGCCTTACTTGAATGCAGTTTTTCAAGTTGTCCTTCGTTGGCTTCTCTTCTGCAAGTTTTGTGGCAAACTTGAGACCTCTCCCATACATTTTGTTTACCAGTGCATGCTTATAGGCAAAAGTCAAAACCTACAAGGGGAAGACAGAAACCAATTAGACATTTTAATCTTACAAGGTTTAGTAAATAACATCAGATTCTGTTCAGGTAGCAGAAGAGATTTAAACAAAGTAAAGGATTTATACAAGGTAACTTGCATTTTTCATGGCAGTGAAACAGATGATTCACAGTAGTAGTCATAACACATGAATTTCCTAGAGACTATTTCTGATTTCAGGAACATATTTGACTTCAGAACATCTTATGTAACACAGATGTCACTAATTTTTTTACTCATCACATTTCTAGCTTCTTTGGATTTTCATTCTCTAGAGGCAACTGTATGGTATAAAAGAACAAATTAAAAAAAATAAACCATGAACCAGGCAGCTCTATATGTAGGTGTATCTTTGAGCCAAACAGACAAAGACCAGCTGGAGAGTTTTGATTCCTAGGCAGTCACACACTTGCTGCAGGAACAAGTATGACCATACATGGTGAATGATACACAGATATACACACACACACACACACACAGAGAAATGCATGGAATTATAAACAAGCAATGAAGACAGGTAAGCATGAAGACAAGCCTCAGGCTTGGGGTTAGCTCCTCACTACTGACAATTTATTAAGAAGAGATTATTAAAAAAGCTTCCTCTTAAAGATGCTAATTCTAAAGAGGCCACCTACAGTACTTGTTAGTGCTGTAACTGCATGCACATTCAAGGCCAGGTTGGATGGGGCTTGGGGCAACCTGGTCTAGTGGAGGGTGTCCCTGCCCATGGCAGGGGGTTGGAACTAGATGGATGGGCTTTGAGGTACCTTCCAGCCCAAACCAGTCTGTGATTCTATGAAATGAATGTGTCTAAGAGCTAATATAAAAACAACAAACAAACAAGCAAGAAATACCTCAGGTTCTTCAACCCATCACTGTCAATGTTCAGGGTGTTGCAAGACAGTTCATACTATTTCACCAGTTACAGCACTAAGAATTAGGGCAATCATATATTCCATTTGGAACACACATAGTAATTTTTTTTTTTAAACAGAAGGGTAACACAGCAAAGTTGGTGAATATGGTGGTATTTCTGTTGTTGGCAAAATTAAAAAATCTCATACTTGAGCCTGCTATTCATGTCCCCTTGCTCATTACAGTATTTTCTTTCCTCTGACTCCAACACATTACATTTTCTAAATGTCTAGTTAAAATATCTCATGAAAAGCTAAAAAAACCCACCCAAACCAAAAAAAACCCACAACCCACTTCAAGGATGTTCAGAAAAACAACCAACCAAAAAAAAAAAACAAACTCAATTATTCCTTAAGAATATAATCATTAAGGAATCTGAGATCCTAATCCTGGGTGGGCTGAAGAACCTGCCTAATTTTAGCTGCCTGAACACTTCCATTGAAAGTTAATCACATGCACAAGTCATTGCAGAGTCAATATTTAAAACACAGAGCTAAAAAACCCCAAGCATAGTTATCTACAGTATATGCCAAGCACTCAAAGCTGATGATTCTTCTTCTGTCTTCAAGTATTTATTTTGTTGTGTTGAAGTATTAGCTTAAGCTGTTGCAGCTTAAAAGACACACATATGCAACAATGAGCATACAGCACCATTCACATATAGATTTTCCAAGTATTGCTACTGGAAAAATACTTTGCATGCTGCATTCTCAATCCAATTACTTTGGATATTTTCCTAATGCAAAACACATTAGCAAACACCTCTGAATAACTGCTCAGTGCCATCAGCAGATTTAGTTGGTTAAACTAGACTTTAAAAAAAAAAGAAAAGAAAAGAATCCCTTCTGTAAAAGATGATAGAACCACAAAACAAAACAACAAAAAAATCAAAATAAAAATGCATTGGAGCTCTCAGCAAATGTAACATATTGGAGGCTAACCAGAAATAATGTCACTGCTCTATTAAAGAAGTTCTTACCTGACCCTGTAAGTTTTGAATGGTTATTGAACATCAGTGATAAAGGCAGGAGGAAAGCCACTTGACAGCATTTCTTTCGTAACAGGGCTTCCTAGAGTTTTTGTGGCAAGAAAACAAAGCAGTTTACGAAACACCCTTGCTCTGGCCAAATAAAAGTGTGGGTAT
Organism: Laterallus jamaicensis coturniculus; assembly: GCA_022605575.1. Classification (NCBI taxonomy): domain Eukaryota; kingdom Metazoa; phylum Chordata; class Aves; order Gruiformes; family Rallidae; genus Laterallus; species Laterallus jamaicensis. Next base: position 2,748,669 of record JAKCOX010000062.1, read on the forward strand.
TTCTAAATGAGAACAAAAGTTCTCTGCTGGACCAAAAGGTTGAAAACAATGCTCCAAGAGCTTTTGATAAAAGACAATAATTTATGTCTTACTGCTTGGGGAAAAAAACCCCCATCAAATGTACACACAAGTTAAGTAAAACTACTAAATGTTCGTTAGCACTTCAGAAATTAAGAATAATGCACATGATGCTTTAAGATTAGAATAGGTTTACAAACAAAAATGTTAGATAAGAAATAATACTTTATAACTTGTACACACATTGGTCAAATTAAGCCTTAAAAGTAAAATATTGAAAGCTTTACAAGATCACAGATGTGAAGACTATGATTCCTTGGTAAGTGTAAACAAAATGCAAACTGAAGTGCTATTAATATATAACAGAGAAAATAGCTGCTACCTGAATGTGTAATGACAGCAAACAAATAATTGACCTAGACAATCTAAAAGCAATTGCTAAATGAAAGCAGGGGAATCTTAAGTATTTGCTATTATACATATGGTTAAGGCTAGCTTCTACAGAACAAGTGATATGGCCCAGAAATTAGCCAAAGAGCAATGAACAACGGGTAATAAGAAAAGGCAATGTGTACTTGTAAGATACTGGGGGAGGGGGGCAGGGCAGGGCAGATACTTTAGATCCATTCTTTGCCAAGCTAATAGCCTGCAATACCAAGTGTGCTAAGAGCCAGACCCATCCAAGTGGCTGGATGTTCATCTCCTACTTAGCTGTCTAACTTGCCATTAGCAATGTAAAGATGCATATTTAATACAGTTAAGTACTGCAACAAGCTCTCCAAAGACATCTGCAGGGCTGAAGTATTTAAAAACCTGAAAATATTCTTTAGAAAAGAACACTTATTAGGTAATTTAGTGTTGCTCAGTGAAAAAATTTTCTAGTATTCTAAGACTGTCACCTATGAAAAGGAAAACAGACTTGTATCATCAGTTGCTTCATTATTTAAACAGTTGATTAAAATGTACCTACATTTACAGTTACAATACTCAAGTGAGACAATCTAAAGATAACACACTCCAACTACTTGCAAGAACACTGATGCCATAGTGTTTGTAATTACCAGCACCTGAGTTTTTTCAGGTTCACACACATCTATGGCAATAAACAAAATATTTCTTAGCTACATTTGTTGACTCCTTTCTGCTCTATCAACTGGCCTATTACAAATAAAAATCAACATTTATATAAAAAAATTGACTCATATTTTCAAGAGAGGGAGGGGCATTAAGGGAATCACATATCCAGCAACAAGTTTTTGGCAGTGACTGAATACTATCAGCTGGAAGAGAGAGCTGCATCTGACAGTGAAGACAGTAAGAAGAAAACCAACCCAGGTTAAAGATGTTTAAAGACAAGATGGAAAGGTCTGGGCCTTTCATTTGTTCTTATTTTTAAACATGACTTTTTTTTTTTTTTGCTTACACCCAGGTTAGAGGGCATTAAATTTGACAGGTGAGTCACTCCCAGTAACAAAACTGGCAACATTCTTTCTATTCTCCTGTAGCAGCTTTGTTTAAAACTGGAGGTTTTGATCTACAGATTTTAAAGCTGTGCTTTGGATAAAAGAAAACATCACATGACTTTGCTTTCCACTACTAAAAACCCTAAAGCACTATCACAAATGTGTTAGCATAATCAAACAAATACTTGCTGCATGGAGCTGTCTCAACAACAGTTTCTTTGAAATGCCTTTGGGTACACAGGGGAGAAATATTTTCTTTCATCTTTTTTTTTTTTTAAAAAAAAAAAACAACCCCAACCTTCAGAGACAAGTGATCTAACTAGAATAGCTGAAAATGCAAACAAATGCACTTATTGGTGAGCACCAGCTTCCCTACAGACTTGCTACACTATGAGGACAAGCACAATGGAAAATAGGCAATTCAAAGGAAATGATGAATGCCTTGTGGCAACACAGATGCTACACCTGCAGAAGAGGCTTAGTAGGGGCAAGGAAAGTGATGATGATCCTGTTTCACTTTTAAAAAAAACACAGAGAAAAAAACCATGGTCTCTTAGACTAAGTAAATTTTTTAAGACTTAATTACAGAATCACAAGGTTGGAAAAGACCTTTAAGATCATCAAATCCAACTGTTCCCTATATCCCTAAGTATATCCTGTTTTTTAAAACGCATCCAGGGAAGGTGACTCAACCCCCTCCCTGGGCAGCCTGTTCCAGGCCCTGACAACTTTACTGACATCTGGATGAACTTTGACTTACAGGAAATCTCAAAATAAAGCACACCTAGAGCAATGCTACTACCTAAAGCCCTACACATACTGCACAATCAGTGCAGTACTCAAGCACCTTATTTCCAGTCTCCCTCACCCAGCTGTTCCATCGTTGGAGCACCAATGCCACAAAGCCCTGTCCACATACAGGAAGAGCTCCACTTTTGTTTCCAACACAGCTCTTTAAAAGGAGCTGGCTGCCTCTTGAGGACTCTCATTTTAATGACATTCACACTGGGTCTATCCTTGAGATACATCACTATTCTACTCTACCCCTCTTCCTTCCAAACCTCTTCTATTTCCCAAAAGACAAGTGAGTCATTCAAGGTTAGGTGGTACAGCCAAGTCACAACACTTCATTTTATCCATCTTGTCTGAGTCAATCCAGAGTCGAGTCCCAGAAATGCCATTAAAGCCATAATTTCTTGTTTACTATCAAGGCAAATTTTGCCAAGCACAACTCATCTGGTCTGAAGAGCATAATCAATACTTCTGCCCTTTCCCTAGCAAAAACACTTGTTTGTTAGCCAAAATCTCTTTTGAAGCCTTGAACACTACAAAAATTAAGTCCTCAATATTGGTCCTAAACTTCCACTTCTAAGGAAGCAAGCAACACAAACATGGTATAGTTCCCCTTAAACATTCAAAACACCCTGTAAAATCAAAATATTTGCATTAAGCTACTCAATTTTGTTTTAAAACAGCAAAATATTCCAGAAGAACAGCAGCATATTGCATGCAACACTACAGTGGAGATTGATACATCTGTTCCTTCCAAATAGACATTCTAGTCTTCCTTCTCTAGGGCAGAAGACACTTTTATTCAAGTAAGAAGAGAGAGTTTCAAGCACAATCCCACTTAAAAACTTGTCAGCCATTATAAATAAGAATGAATGAACAGTGATCAGCCAGCTTGAACATAAGGGCAGTTTGGCAGAAGTGGGTGGACTGAAGGAACTGTAAAGTTAACCCCTGAAGAAATACTACAGCCCACGGTGCAAGTGTGCAGCTATTGTCTCAGTGTACAACCCAGTGGGAATACAACTGCAAAATTTTTTCTTCTGTTTTTTTTTGTGTCCAGCCATATCATAACGATGTCATCTTAATCATTAATATTGGCCCTTAAGAAAGCTAAATAAAGCATAATTGGATCCTCATCAGATGTTCTATTGGGTTTGCATGGCAAGGTTTTGTTGGGAGGCGAGGAGGGAAGAGGGGGGGCACATGGGGGTGGCCTCTGAGAGAAGCTGCTAGAAGCTTCCTCCAGGTCTGACAGAGCCCATACCAGCCAGCTCCAAGACAGACCTGCCACTGGCCAAGGCCAAGCCCATCAGCAACTGTGGTGGTGACAGGATCCCTTTTAAGAAGGTAAAAAAAACCCAGAAAGCCTACAGAATTGAAACTGCAGCCAGAGAGAGGAGTAAGAATATGTGAGAGGAACAACTTTGCAGACACCAAGGTCAGTGAAGAAGGAAAGGGAGAAGGTGCTCCAGGCACTGGAGCAGATTCCCCTGTAGCTCATGGAGATGACAATGGTGAGGCAGGCTATTCCCCTGCAGCCCATAGAGGTTGATGATGGAGTAGATATCCACCTACAGCCCATGGAGGACTCCAAACTGGAGCAGGTGGATGTGCTCTAAAGGAAGCTGCAGCCCATGGGAAGTCCATGCTGCAGCAAGTTCCTGGCAGGACCTGTGAGCCCACACCAGAGAAGGTTTGCTGGCAGAACTTGTGATCTTGTGGGGGGGGACTCACACCGATGCCAGTGTAGTTTGGACCTCAAGGTCTGCACCCTGTGGAAGGGACCCATGCTGGAGCAGTCTGTGAAGAACAGCAGCCTATAGAAAGGACTCTGCATTTTGTGGAGGGCTGTCTCCTGTAAGAAGGACCCCCATGCTGGAGCAGGGGAAGAGTACAAGGAGTCCTCCCACCATGAGGATGAAGGAGTAGCAGAGACAATGGGTGATGAACTGACCCCAATGCCCATTTCCTGTCCCACTGTGCTGCTGGAAGGGATGAGGGAGAAATCAGGAGTGAAGTTAAGCCTGGGAAGAAGGATGGGGTGGGGAGGGGAAGGAGTTTAAGATTTCATCTTATATCTTATCATACTCTGGTTTGATTGGTAATAAATTAGTTCTGCTGAGTGATCTCTCCCCCTCTTTATCTCAACCCACAAGTCCTTTGTTGCATTTTCTCTCCCTGGCCCAGCTGAGGAGGGCAGCGATAGAGCAGTTTTGGCAGTCACCTGCCTTACAGTCAGGTCCAACCCACCACATGTATTTATGACTTTGACTTCCAGTTCTTGGCTGGAAATTGCAGTGTTACAACTAAACCAGCTGGTCAGAACAGTGCAACTGCTGACTACAGCCAGCTCCTAAGAAAACTGCTAGATGGACATGATGCCTGTTAGTAAAGGAAATGAAAGAATATGAACAGTAGCAAGCATGAAGCTGCTAAGAAAAAAAAAAAAAAAAGATTCTGTCAACTGAAAATAACTTCCTTCACCCTAGCTCTTTCCTCCAAATCTGTTACTAGTGGTGCCTTGCCAGTGAGAAGGCAAGGGGTAACCAAGAAGCTGGGAGGAGACACAGCCTGGGCAGCTGACCCAAGCTGGCAAATGGATGCCTGTACCATACATCATGTTCTGTATATAACTGGGGCAGGGGGTAGACAGGAAGCAGGGCAGCTTGGGGTCTTGTGGAGCTTCAACTTAGGGTAGTGAGCATTTATGCTGATAATTACCTGTTTTGTACATAGTTTTCTTCCTTTTCTGTCCTATTCAACTCTATCTCAACCCACAAGTTTTCTCACTTCCACCCTTCCAACTCTCTTCCTATCCCACTGTGGGGAGTAGCACATGATTGTGTGGGGCTCATGACAGTCACTCAGTTTAGATTTCAATTTGACAAGTAAAACCAAGAGGGAAAAGCAGACAGACCAGGATGGCAATTACTCCCATATGAAATGTTAGAAAAAGTCTAAAAATTGTTGTTTACCTTTAAGTACCAATTTAACCACACAGAAGGATCAATTTGCAGAGCAAAACCTGATTATGTGCTTTGACAAATCCATGGTCAAGACAATCAAAGGTACAGATTCAATTGCTGATCCATGTGATTCAGATCAGAGTTACTCATTCCAGCCCCAGAGCACAGAGCTCAAGGGTGTCATGAATCAATATCTGTCTTGGAAAAAAACCCCTCTAACAGAGTGATAAACTCCCAACAAAATATCTATATTGGCAGTTTTTCCATTATTATTCCCATAGAAAAAAAAAAAAAGGTAAACCAAGGGTCACTATACTGTAACACAGTACTAGTTTTACAGAGACAATAAGGAAATCATGTGCCAAACAATATGATGAAAGCTCAAGATGTGCTACCACAAGATATTATAAACAACTAAAGATTAAAAGATGTATGCTGAGAAGATGTAGGTGTACAAGAATACATACATTAAAAGAAATGAGGGTAACTACCATGAACCTTCTTGGATCAGGCCTCCAGTTAAAGCAGAAGTTCTTAATGGGAAGATTATTTACTGTCAAGGAAATTAAGCTTTTTCTTTAATTTCCAAGTTTTGATTTTGTAACTATCTGAAGTGCTTTGGCATTTAAACTGAATTTTGAACAAGTGCATCGGTCACTATCTTCCACTAAAGCACAGCCATATCAAGAGTTAAGTACAGCAACTCATTAACACTCAATAACTCAACAGTTAAGACATACAAAGTCATACAATCTGTAAATTAAAAGCTACGTAACTATTCAGCTACAGTGGCTTTTTTTCCTTCTGGAATAGCTGTCTATAATGATCCAAATAAGAAAAACTCCATGATTAGGAACCTTGAAGTGGCAGGGAAATCTGTGCTGATAAATATGCAAGCATAATTATTTCTGAGGATTTATTCCTTTACTTTTATAGACATTACTGACAGCAAAACATAAAACTTCTCTTGTCCATGCTGTAGAAAAGTCTACAGATACAGGACTGCAGAGAGTAGGGATGCTGCACACTTCTCTCTGTGTACAGCTAGAACAGTGCAGGGCTTAATCAAAAATATTCCCTGAAAGGTACAGAAAGAAGCAATTCAATAAAGCAAGCAGCTTTTTCATGGAAATCTGGTACTGTTCTATATCCTGCCCTTAACCTCTACATTTACATGCACAGAGATGGGCTTACCATGGATTTGACAGGCTTGGCAAAACCTCTGTGGAAAAAAGTCATTAAGGAAGCACAACATATGGAGCCAGATGAGAAAGTAGGAGGGAGGAACGTAATAAGGCTGTGCATACAAGGAGGTGATTAATTCTAGGAAAAACCATCAGAGATCCCAACATGCAAAAGACAAATCTGCTCTGTTCCCTTACCTTGCTGTCAAAAAGGTCGGTCCATTTGGTTGTTTCCCAGAATGTCTCTGTCAAAGCTTCTGAGCAGCTCTCATGATCCTCATCTTTGACTTCCACATCACTGGAAGCAGCCCCTTCTTGGGCTTGCAGATGGAGGAGTTGGTCAGCCAGCGCGCTTCCCTTTCGGCACAGCGCGTCCACTAACGTCGTCTTCTGCTTCTCCATTTCACTGGGGAAACAGCGTGACAGACAGTGAGCACTCTGCAGATACTGCACTAAGAACAGAATCAGTGCTGCACCGAGCTTAAGCTACTAAGTTCACAGCAGTTAGTAGATGCAAAATGAGAAGAAGAACAGAGATAATTGAAGCATGGCTATTTACTGCAATTCAAACTAACTGCAAAACCCCCCCCAACAACCCAGACACAGTATGCATGACACAAGCTCAATCACTCCAGGTCTGAAATACTTTTGAGATCTGAAGAAAAGGGCAACTTAAGATTCTAAAACTGAGTAAGTCAGCATCTAGAAATACAGCTTTGTAGTTCTTGGCATTATAAACAAAGTCAAATCCACCACTAACATAAGCAGATACAATTCTGCTGACTTCAAAGGAACTGGACCCATTTAAAGCACCATTGAATTCGGTGTTCGATTTCAGATGTCAGATTCAACCATATGACCTAATGGGTCAGCTTACCAAGAAGCATTTAGAATTAAGAATTTATTACATGTCATAACTTAGCTTTAATATTAGTAATTCTAGAATGATACACAAATATTCAGGGTAGCTAGAACAGACAGATAGGGTTTTCTAAATCTGGTATTTTATCTGAAACAATCAACAAATATACATCTCCCATTTTAAGAGCCTGATCTTCAAAACGGCTGCTCTATTTATGACTAAAACAGCACCACATCACACACTGAGAAATCCACCAGTTATTCTCCAGACCTGAACTCCCAACCTCAAAATACTGTCTTTCTAAGGATATATACTGATAATTCAGAGGAACAATCTAAAGCTAAAAGGGAAAAAACCATCTCAAAATACTCTGCAGCATAAGTACAGTCTCCATGATTTTCACAAATGAAAACTTGCAAGCAGTTACTTCTTAGACTGCTGTCACTTTTGTCTTCAAACACAGATCCAGAATGTTGCAAAGTATTATGAAAAGGCAGGTAGCAGCTAGCAGCCAAAACATGTCTCTATAACAATATTCCAGTGGGGTGTCTGATCCAAGTTTAAGCTTGATACAAAAAACTTAACACCTCATTTTTCTGACATATTTGAAACCTGAAGGTACTCTTATTTTATTTAATATTTTAAATTAAAAACTTGATTATTTCAGCATTCCTGCATTCTGGATATAGCAAGAGAACTAAAATAATTTTGCAGTCAAGCTTGGCATTACTTGTGCCCCCCCCCCCCAATGACATAAGTGATTCAGAAAGGTTACAGTCATTATAATTCTTAAAGGCAGAGACAAAGTACATAGATTACAGAAATAGGATGCAAGAAAATTATTTACTGGGTAGGTACTTTTTTATAGTAGTTGCATCAGGCCTGGGATCAGTCTTCATGGCAAAATATACTGCTAACGCTGTCTGATCAATATGAGAGATTACAGTATTGGCAGCTTCAACAATTTCATCAAGTCTTTTCATTCGTTCCTGAAAGCAGAAGAAAAAAAGGTGTTTAGCACTGTGGAATCCCACTATTTGATTGCTGATTCTCCTAAACACTGTGGTTATTGCAGAGGTATGCAGAAATAACATTAGATAATACAACATCTTTTCTCCATTTTCTACAACTGATTCACAAAACCTGATAAATCTGCCTTGTCAAGATTTCCCAGATAGTTAGTCCACTTCACTGAAAAAGTGTAAAATTTGAGGTGGGTACATGCAAAAATGCAGAGTTTAAAGACAGGAAACCAAATGAATCCTCTTAAATAATGGTAGCAGATACTCATTTCAGAAATAAACAAAATCAGAATCAAAACAACAGAGAAATATTTGAGCTACTGCCATATATGCAAAGCTGTTTATCTTGAAGATAAACAAAAACGTTAAGCAAACTTTTCTGTTCATGGTTCCCATGCTCGAGGACAATGACAGATGATGGATTTAAGGGTTTCACTTGAAGTGGCTGCTGTTCCCAGTTGTCTGAGTAATTTGCTAGAGGAAAGTACCAACCCAGCAGAAGAGCAGAACAGGATGGGTGCTTGTCTCATTAACCACCTTTTAGAATAATAGTGTTGTAGCTTAAACTAGTAAGGAAACTTACAAAGTGTTTAACTTAACAAGGAACAAACGAGAAGCAAACACACTATAGGTAGGCATACTTTCACTCTGCTGTGGCATTAAGTAAATCAGTGTCAGTTAGGGAGGCAGCTGTCAATCAAATTAGGGATTCCTGCTTAATCGTACTGAGTACCACTATGGCAGTCACTTCAAGACCAGATGCGACCAATGAAGATTCAGCTACATGGATGTATTGAGACAAACAGAGTCTTTAAATAAACTCTTAGAAAACTTTAAATAACCTTTTCAGAATCCAGTTGATGAAGCCTTGCAACATACAATGGAAGATGATTAGGAAATGCTTCTTTCAACTCATTATACATGTCTGTGGTATCCAGCCTAGAAAAGATGAGGAGATAGCATGAAAGTACAGATTCTGGGCATTTTTTTGTACAGCTGTTTATGTAGTCATGACAGCAGACATACTTGGTCATCCATTGTATTTTTAGATCTCTTAAAGCTTCAGCAAATTCTTCTTTTACATCTTTTTCCTTTTCCTGTTCTCTTTCTTTGTCTTTGCTGCCATTTTTACTCTTTGAAGGCGATGGTATCAGATGATAGTGAACAGTAAGGACATCCTGGAGGTGGGGAAAAAGAGACATACTGAGAGTGACACAGTACATGTTTTTTCTGATGCTTTTACATGAAAGCTAAGTCATAGCTACTACTCTGAGCTACACATACACTGAGAAAGGATTCTGAGAGCAAAGGCATTAGTCATTAAGAACTCAGGAACTGCTTTAACTTTTTATTTTAAGCAACACAAGGATGTAAATATTAAAACAGCACACTTGGGTCTAAGATAAGAAAGCTTTAAATTCAACAAGTTTGACATTTTTGTATTTGCATAATTTTACATAATATTAGGGAATCAGAATTTTATTAAAAAATATAATTTCAAAAAGCAAATAACTTGGTTAAAAGACAAAGGAAAAAAAGCAAACCAGTTAAGATACCTTATCCTAACAAATGGATAAAGATGACCAAATTCTAAAAAAATGCCACCGTAGCAGCATAAACATGAACCATGCCATAGGATACATAAGTTTATTCCTCCTGAGACAGTATTTCTTCCACGTGCCTACTGAATTAGCTGATGCATCCATCCGCTGTTAGCTGTTTCCCAGTTTGCTGCTACAGACTTTCCAGTTTCATCTGCATCTGTGCTTAAACTAAGTAGACATAGCAGCAAGATTTTTTTAAAGCCAAATATACTAGCACAGAAATATCGCTACAGTTTGAGTTCAGGCTACACTAGCCAATGACTACCATGAGAAAAATCAGCTACAGCTACTTTAAAAAGAAAATCCTAACTGATCTCAGACCATGTTCTGAAGTCCCATTCCTGAGATGATTTAAATATAAACCTACAAACAAGCCAGCCTTCGATTACAGTCACTGCTTCTACAACATTGCCACTGCTGGGGGAGGCCCTTTGTTGGCTTTGGTTTTAACTTGCAACTTTTAAAAGAGCCTCTTCCCAAACAGTGAGGGCACACCTCATGTTACTTTACAAGTGATCTTCTCTCTGAAATTCCTTAAGCTTAAATCCTATCGTTGCCATTACTCTGTTGCAACACTGTGCATACTCAACTGCTATGACACTATCAGTATTCACACCGATTATTCCAAAATACATTTGTACAGTAAGTTTCCCAGGTCAGTGTTGCATCATGAAAGGAAAGGAAGTCTTTGTGTCATTTCAGGTTACTTAAATAAGTGTCTAAAAAGGTAATTGCTTAAAAACTGCTATGCATAACCTGAAAATAATGGACTTCCAACTCTACACTTCTGAAACTATTGAAGCACATTGATGCAGAATGATTCTATATGAATTGATAGTTCAAACAGACCAGCAGCTTGCTCTGGGTTACAGGAAACAATATTGATAAAAGAAAGTGACATCAATATTTCCTTAAAACTTAATAGGTGATCACACATGAACCACAGAATCAATACTTATTTTTCTTTTTTAAACCTAGTTTGTATGACTAAGCTACAGTGTAGCTTTCACAGAAAAATCAAAGAATCATAGATTAGAATCACAGAATGGCAAGGGTTGGAAAGGACCCCAAGGATCATAGGGCTCCAACCCCCCTGCCACAAGCAGGGCCACCAACCTCAGGCCTGGATCTACACAAGGTTGCCCAGGGCCCCATCCAATCTGGCCTTGAACACTTCCAGGGATGGGGCATCCACCACCTCTCTGGGCAGCCTGTTCCAGCACCTCACCACTCTTTCTGTAAAAAACTTCCCCCTAATATCCAATCTAAACCTCCCTTCCTTTAGCTTTATTCCATCCCCCTTGTCCTGCCATTATCTGCCCTTTGAAAAAGCTGATTCCCCTCCTGTTTGTATGGTCCCTTCAGGTACTGGCAGGCTGCAATGAGGTCCCCCCGCAGCCTTCTCTTCTCCAGACTGAACAAGCCCAGCTCCCTCAGCCTCTCCTCTGAACCCTCTCCAACAGTTCCACACCTTTCTTGTATTGGGGGCCCCAGATCTGGACACAGCACTCCAGATGGGGCCTCATGAGGGCAGAGCAGAGAGGGACAATCACCTCCCTGTCCCTGCTGGCCACCCCTCTTCTGATGGAGCCCAGGATACCATTGGCCTTGCGAGCTGCAAGAGCACACTGCTGGCTCATGTTAATTTTCTCATCCACGGTGACACCCAGGTCCTTCTCAGCAAGGCTACTCTCAAGAAGCTCTTCTCCCAGTCTGTATCTATGTCCGGGATTCTTCCAGCCCAAGTGCAACACCTTACACTTGGCAGTGTTGAACCTCATTAGGTTCACCTGGGCCCATCTTTCCAGCCTATCAAGACCCCTCTGGATGGCTTCCTTTCCTTCTAGGGTGAATCCTACAGGTGCACTTCAAGTGTGAAGGCACTACCAGGCAGTACACAAGTAAGACTTCAGCAAGGCTGAGGCCACAGAAGCAGGCATAGATAGAGGAGGATACCCGCTGTGAGGCTGGCGGAGGTAATGAGAACAGTACATAGTAACACTGTAGTTTGCTAAAGGTTTTGCTAAACATTTTAAGGTGCCTAAGTAGTTAGATTGGTACAGAAGTCTCAATCAGCAGTTTAGTGGTTTAAAGACATCCTCTGCTGAGACTAACACTTTCCTAAGAAACTTAATGCCTTAGAAATATTGTAATATTTCAGGATTTCCTTCCTTTTCAATCTTACTTGGCAACATATGTAGCCAAAGCCTTTCCATTCTCAAGCCTGGTCTAGATGAAAAGACTACTACTCAGGTTACAGTTTTGAGTCAAAATAATTAGATTCACAATTTCCTCACTTATCCGGATGAACCCTTTGATTTAAGCGACTATGTAGCTAAACTATCAATAGTAAAATGCCATTTCACCACTCTCTCAGCTAGGTAGTTTTGGTCTTATGAGATTACAAGCTATGACCACTGAAAGCAGTCAGCTTCAGGCCTGGGCACCTTCCTTTTTCAAAAGAGCTTCCAAAAAAAGAGGTGCACTCTCTCTTTTCTACAAACTTATTTCATGGGATAAATAAGATGTAGGTGCTTATCACGTTTAACTAAACTCAAGACCGTAAGATGGACTGAAGGGTTCTTCCTTTTCTTGTCTGTGTGTGAACACCAGCAGCATTTGTACAGCTCAGCAACCCCCAGATACCAGAAGATCCCAGAATGACACTGTTGTTGCCACTACAGAAACATCCATCATTAGAGGTTAAGGATAAGAAATGCAATTCCTCACAATTGAGTCCTTTACTCTGCTTATTCAAATTGAACTGTTAACTGTTCCACAGATTTGATTTTATATATAACTATAAAGAGATATAGAGCTACAGACAGTGAAAGGCAGCAAGCATATTACCATTGAAAAAAACCTACTTTAAGGAAACTTTCAAATTAATGAGAAAGCTGACCTTTGTTTATCCTCTAAAAGAAGAAAAATATTAAAAACTTTGGAAGCATACAGGGTATAAGCACTGTGATCAGTGAACCCTGCACTCAGTGGGCTTTTTTCAACTAGAACTCTGAACTGCATATATCAACAAGCACAATATTCTCAAAACAGTTACCTCTTCAAAAGAGTTTAATTAACAGTTGACCTCATTTTAAGACTTTAACTCAGATTCTTTTGTCCAATGTTTCAACATCTGGTGATACATGAACTACTGTTATTTGTACTTTAAAGCATTCCACAGCAAAGCTAACCACAGGGAAAAAAGCTCCTTGAAGGAACACATCCCTAGTCTCATTTTCTGTTTAATAAATAACATGCACATCTGCATATACTCACACAGTTGAATGTGCATAAGGAAGACACACACAACATGTGCAACACTGCTTATTTTTATGGTAATACTCTTATTTAATTGAAAATAAATTATTCTCCTTGAAGTCACCAGCCAGGCTTACAAAAAACTGCATCAGATGTGGACTTCATCCTATTTTTGAAGGTCTCCTGATTAAACAGGGATAGCATTTTAATGCTCAAAGGAATTCAGCCTTATACTGCTGTTCAAAGGTGCATTATATAAAACAAAAGTGCTTTTTACAGACAAGAAAGGATGAAAACAGATCACAGACTCTAAATGTGTTTAGGACAAAGCTTGGAGGCAAAGGAGAAAAAGCATCAGATTGTAACTGCATTACAAAGGTGAAGTTGTGAAAGAAGAAAGGCATACAGAAGCAACTTTTCACACAGTTGTTTAGCACAGAGAGATCAAGGGCACTTTTTAAGGGTACATCAGCTTCCCAAGCCATGGCAATAGGGCACTCTACATCAGTGGGGACCAGTTCAAAGAAAAACATCAAGTATGAAGTTTAGAATTCAGTGATATCACAGATTCAGTAGTGAAAGAGGGCTTTTTTGGTGGTGGGTTTTTAAGTCTAGACACACTGAGGAATGGAAGACATTAAGTAAAAACCCATGCCAAGGGCTATTTTGGGCCCTGTTGTTTTTTTTTTTTTTATAAAAAAGATAAATTCCCCAGAATAGCTCTATAAGCAGAAAATCATGGATTAGGCAGATGATTCTGTTTTGTCTAGTAAAACAAAGACACCTGCTTAATCTGTGGAAAGAACCCATTAACATTTTTATCCAGGCATCAGAGAATTGACTATCTTCTCTGGGAAATAAGGATGCTATTTCCTGGCATAAGGTCAAACTGATTTCATGCAAAACAGAGCTGTTTAAGGATGGGCTAGATATGCTGTCAGGTGGAGTGCAACCTTCTGAATGGCCAGGCCCAGAGGGTGCTGGTCAGCAGCACACAATTAGCAGCCAGTAACTAGTGGTGTACTCCAGGGATCAATACCGGATCCAGCCCTGTTCAACATCTGCATTACTGATCTGGATGATGGGGCAGAGAGCACCCTCAGCAAGTCTACAGGTTCCACCAGACTGGGAGGAGTGGCTGACACAGCAGAGGCTCAAGGTCACACCCAGAAGGACCTTTTTTTTATATGGAGAAATGGGATGACAGGAACATTACAGAACTAAACAAGGAACACTACAAAATCTTGTACCAGGACAGCAACCACCCTGGGCACTAGTATGTGCTGGGGGTCATCCAGCTGGAAAGCAGCTTGGCAGGAAAGCACCTGGGGGTCCTAGTGGACACCAGTTGAATACAAAGCAGCAACATGCCCTTGTGGCAGAGGGCTAACAGTGGCCTCAGCTGCATTACATATACTACCTGCAGATCAAGGGAGATGATCCTTCTCCTCTACACTGCACTAGTGAGATCACACCTAGAGTACCGTGTCCACTTCTGGGCTCCACACTACAAGAGAGAGGGGGACATACTGGAGAGAGTCCAGTGAAGGCCCACAAAGATGATGGACTAGAGCACCTCTCCTATGAGGACAGGTTGAGAAAGCTGTGACTGTTCAGCTTAGAGAAGGCATTTGGAGCATGGAGAGGGAGCAAGACTCATCAATTTGCAAATCCATGTAGTGAGGGTGTGAAGAGAAATCTAAACTCTCTTCAGTCATGCACAGTGACAGGACAGGAGGCAATGGCTACAAACAGTAACACAGGAGGTTCCCTCTGGATATCAAGAAATACTTTGTCACAGTGGGGGTGACAGACCACTGGGCACCAGCTGCACAGAGACACTGTGCTGTCTCCACCTTTGGAGATACTCAAAAACTGTTTGGGCATGGTCTTGAGAAACTAGCTCTAGGAGGCCCTGCTCAAGCAGGAAGGCTAGAGCAGATGACCTCTAGAGGTCCTTTTCAGCCTCAGCCATTCCAGTATGCTGTGAAAACAAAGGTACTTTTAAAGAACAAGAAATGCCTTTCCTCAATTTCTGGTAGCCTCATGCACGTATATGCAAGTTAACAAGTTCCCTCTCCCATCAACTGAAAAAATCCAAAGCCAAACAAACCACCCAAAACTAAAGAAAACCAAGCACCACCCTCCCCCCCCAAACAAAACCTTTGCACAGACCAGTCACTGATGTTAGAGCAAAAAACCCACCTAAAATAAAGATTAACACTCCTTAATCCTACAAGAGGACCTAGACTTGCCTGTGAAAAACACAAAAATAATCTACAAATACCTGTTTGACTAATGGGTCACAGAAGACACAGACAAACATGCTTTCCATGGTGGAAAGTATCTTAACAGCATGTAAACTTATGACAGGGCAGAGTAAATATTTAAAACTACCAAACTAGGAAGCCCTCAGAGTTGCAGTCTCAGAAAACTGTATTAGTTAACATAACTGTGTTTTACTTATTTGCTGCTAGTGTGCTCATGCCTCTCACAGTGAAACAGTTTTTATTTTGGCTTGGGGGGTATAGTGCTCAGATCTTAACACAAAACTGTTCTAACAAGAAGAGAAAAAAAACAGAACATGCAACCTCTTGGATCTGTTTAATAGGCTTTGTTATGCAAATTTAATTATGATTAGAGTTTATCTCCCTTATTCGAGCTTCACTTAGCGAAGATTTTACACTCATTCATTAGGGAAGACACACATTCACATGGGATTTAAATCATCTTTCTAAATGTGATCTACATAATTTTGAGATGCAGCATGAAAAGCAAATTGCAGCAAGGCACATTAAAATCCTCCTTGCAAAGCCTAATCACATTCCCACGCAGTTATTACACTAAGGACAGAGTAAATTAACAGGCTCAGTTACCAAGCTCCTGTTATCACAATATCAGGTTACAGCAATGAATAGTTTTATTCACAATTCTCCTGTCTAATTTCTAACAAGAACCTTGACTAATTTACATGTCACTCCAAAACACATTACCTTGAAAACAGAAGAATGTAAATAGCCTTACAACTTAAGAGCACAAGAAGGAAAAAACCCAACCCCAGCAGCTTTATTAAATAGTCCTTTGTTTTTCTGTAATGGCTGTTTTAGTATCTAACTGCTGGCAGAATATTATATTACCTAATCTAAAAATATGAGAAAGCACAATATAAAATACTATTATTAAAAGTCACTCACTCCCTACTCTTATACATGCTCCAAAATTCTTTCTGTAAATTCTCCCTGCTACCTCACTGTATAAACCCCAGCCTATAATGAGTTAT
This sequence comes from Laterallus jamaicensis coturniculus, assembly GCA_022605575.1. Classification (NCBI taxonomy): domain Eukaryota; kingdom Metazoa; phylum Chordata; class Aves; order Gruiformes; family Rallidae; genus Laterallus; species Laterallus jamaicensis. The sequence goes on from JAKCOX010000062.1 coordinate 2,765,121, forward strand.
ATTTGAGTAGAATCATGTACTAAGATTTTTTTCAATCACGGCCATCCCTCCTAAGAAAAAGATCTGCTTGCTACAGCATGTTTGCTGTGACCATAATGAAGGCAGCTCTCAATTCAGTAACTTGGTACACAGTTAACATACTCAGTTCTACACCAAAGTGTTAGGTTTGTATTTGGTTCTCAATTTGCAGAGGAAACAGAACAGGCAGAAACACTTGCCACTGAAAATATTGACCACAAACACTGAAGATTCCCAAGTACTTCGTAAAAAGAAGATACAGACTGCTAGTCATCACATGCAAATTTACAGCACTTGTTGCAGAAGTACCCAGATGCTCACATGCCTCTCAGCTTTGCATTACAGTAGTGTTTGGCCATTCTACCAGTAGGCATATTTGTGGTGCTAAAGTAAATAACTCAGGACTAGGGAGATAGATGAGGGAGACAAATTAAAAACCAATACTGGTAGACAAAATTCTTTTAAGTCATATGCAAAAAGACTTAAGTATATCTTTTTCAAAAACTAACATTCAGTACCTTTTTAAATTTTCCTTGTCGCTTTGCTGCAGACTGCCCCTGGGAGTTAGAATAACATACTGTAAGAAAACATGCACACACCACACAGGATGGAGACACCTTCGCTGCACAGTTATGTTTATACTGTCAACCTACAGGTTTTTAAACTTTTAGAAGTCACATCTGTGATCAAACATGCTCTTAAAGCATGCTCTTTCAAACTTTTAAAACTAAGCAATGCATTATTGTGTATACAGTCATTCCTGTAAGACAAGCAAGTGTTGTTAACCACTTAGCTTAAATCAACGTTACAGAAATTCAACCTCAAAAATGTAGATTTTAGATTTTGACTGTTCAGTGGCATTGTTCTAATTCATAACAAACAAAGAGAAATTAGATACATTTTCCCTCACATTGCATCCACAGGCTCACTAAGAGACAACTTTGCCACCCAGTCCTCCTTTTTTGTCTCCCAGTACATACTGAGGTTCACTAAGGGCTGCAGAAACTATCTGATGCTATTTGATACCATCCTTTTTCCAGTGAAATATGGCCATAATAATACCTTCAACTATGACATAAGACACACCTTGGCTACAATTTCTCTCCATGAAAGCTCGTAAGTTTCATCACATGCAATCTGACAGGCAATGCCTATCTGCCTCCTACTTCAATGCAGAAATCACTGTGTATCAACACTTAATCAGGTTTTAAAATAAGACAGATAAGAATTGCAACCAACAGTTTAAAGTGCAGAGCTCAAGTTAAGGAAATTATACTACACTACTGTAATGGATTTACCATGGATTTCATAAAAAGTATACTTGCAACGTTGCAGGAATCTCAAAGAAATATAAAACTGAGTATTTTAGAGTTCCTAGTCCCTGGAGTTTTCATCACTGATCATAAGTTCTCCTGACAGACATTATCTAACTGCAGCGACATGCAATCTGCCCCAAGTGTACTACTAACAACCCAATCAGATTGCATGAACCCAACTGTTCTGCTCAACAAGATCTACAGGTATGTGCCCATCTACTCACAGATACTTATTTTCTATGCAAGCATGGGCTAGTTCTATACATGTTGTTCAGCCACATCTAGTGATACATGGACACAGATGAGCTATCTCTAAACACTAACATTCACCAGGATTTATTCAAATTTATTCTCAGCTTTGCCACCTATTTAAAAATATTTAAGGGAATCCTCTAAGCACCTTCACACCAGATACACACAAACGTGATCTGGGTACTACTGTTGCACTATAGATTCACACAAGTTAGAAAATATTCTTTATAGGATGTTGCATTATGAGCAAAAAGACCCTACAGTTTTTTTTTCTACCATCACATACAAAAATCTTCTATCATTCTGTTGGAGCACACAGCTTCATTAGTGGTTGACAACATCAGTGTGCAGCAGGTAAGAATATCTGCTTATGCATTTCAATGAGCAAAATTCCTACTACTTTGTAAGAGTAACACATAGGTGTTAAGAAAGCACATTTTTGCTGAAATTTGTATGCATGCAAGGAAGAGTAGACTGTTTATGAAAGAACCAACATGCACAACACTATATGCACATATTTTTCATTCAAGAATTATACTAAGCTAGGCAATTAAACAAAATCACTTTTAAAGCCTGCCACATCAGCAAGAAATCAGTTGTTTCTAGAAGTACAAAGACTCCGATTGAAAGAATTACAATTCAACACTCAGAAAAGGAAATTAAATTTAAAATTCTAAGATGACAATAAAACCAGAACCACTTAGAAGTTACTCTGACTTTTTAACAGAACAGTTGTTTCTAAAGTGTGTTGTCCTAAGCCTAATGCTCTTCAAAGTACTAAAAACTCCTGGCATGCCATTTACTCGCTTTGAAAGTTTCAGAAAAGGAAGCCATCATTCATTCCAAATACTCACAGCTTTCTTTCCAAGTTCTGTTTTAGACAGTGTAAGGGCTCCTGCGAGATAACATCCTGGTCCCGCTCCTTTAGGTATTCTATTCAAAGAGAGAAAGTTCAGCATTAAAACCAGGCTCATTCATGTTCCATGGGAACTACAACAAAGAATAAAAACAGTTAATGAGCAACACAAGAAGAATTACCAAGCCTAACCAGGTAGGCACTTATCAGAACATAAGTGTCTACCTGCACTTATCAAAGTTAGGTACAGAGGCAGATGGTTAGATGTAGATGTGATGAGAAAAAAACAGACTCAACTTACTTGTCATCAGGCAGAGATGTAACAAAGAATGGCTGACTGTGTTTCGGTGGTAATGTCAAACTGTTGGATTTCTTCTTCCCTAAGAGAGCAAGGCTATGGTTTTCATAAATATCTAAGCTCAAGGTACTAGACAACCTATGAGACACAATAAATGGAAGGTCCTTGATGCGATCCAGCTCGCTGTTCTGTTCGTGACGGATTTGTAACCGAATAGTGTAATCTCCTTTTTCCAGTTTCACAGAATACTGAAAGAAAGAAATTCTCCTGTCAAGATTTAATACTTCACCATTCACAAAGAAACCCAGAAATCAGACTGTCATGTTCTTGAACTGTAAGTTCCAGCCACTTAAAATAAGCTAGACTGCTTAGTTTTGGGACCTCCTGCACACAGACTGCTTTCAAGATTTGACAGCAGCCAAAATACATTTTGACTGAAAAAGAGTTTCCAGGCCACTAAGTAAGATGGCATCACTTGTTCCTATTCTAACACAGTATTAACTTCTCAAATAACCACCAGAATTATTGATAAGCTTTCAGTTCAAAGGTTTTAGAAGGTTTGCCTTGATACACTTGGAGTTTACTATGTAACTGGATCTATGTAGATCACAAGACATCATCTCCTGTCTCAGTCTCCCAGCTTTCACCCCAACAGACACAGTACTCCTGGGAGCTTTAAGGCTGCAGCTTAAAAAGCTGACAGACTCCTTGCCCCAAGCTGTTTAAATACTCAGTTAAGAATACGTAGGTAACATTATTTCCAGTTATTAAAAGAACACAAACAACACGACCTCTCCCAAAACTTACACCCCACCCCCCCAACCAAACACCCAGACTCAAAGTTGTAGTTTCAAAAACATTCTTTCATTTCTATCAGACTAAAAGAGCACCATGTGGATGTTTTAAGCAGTAGCACAGCAAGCTGCCTCGCTGCTATGAAACACAAAAAGCAGCCTAAGTAGGACAAGAATTCAGAACTACCGCACTCCCAGAACCTCCCTGTCCTGGGTTAGGGAGTCATGCTTCATGTTGGTATCTCTTCCTGGATTAAATAATTTTAAATCATTTTAGAACTGTTCCATGATGCACAACACCAGAGATTTAGAAAGTGGTGGTGATTTCTGGATTTTATAGCACTTTAAACATGCAGATTAAGGAACAGAAGTTTAAGTAATGGATTTTATGTAATTAATTTACAAGATTCAAAAGCTATACATTGAAGGTGATCTTTTGTACACTTCCACAATGATCAATCTATCAAAATAAACATTACACTGACAAAATTAAACTGATTTTGGATTGGTAAAATACAGTTTCAAAAGCAAAACCGTTTTGTTTGGTCGGGGTGTGGGGATTTTTTGGTTTTGTTTCCTCCCCAGATGCTCCCTGCACACAATCCAGACATATGGTCTGTTCCTGCACAAAAATATTCCAACAGAGGGCAGAGTATCTACAGGTCTTGTGCAAAATAAACTTCCTCTGAAAGACAGTAACAGAAAGTAAACCACCCTATAGCATTTAAAAGGCTGTTTGAAGCATGAATACATAGAAGGCAGCCTTCATAGATACCGAAGTGTCTGATCCATCAGCAGACAAAACTACAGAAAAAAAACAATGATCCATTCCACCTTAAATAGAAAAATTCAAGGTATCATCATTCAAATGAAAAGACAAGAAGAACTTCAATTTACTTCCTGAGAAGCACCAGTCAAAAAAAAAAAATAAAAAAAATCATCACAAGAACTCACAAGTTCACAGCTTTCTGTGGAAAACACCACACACCATAACTCAGGAAAAAACTCAATGTTCTATTACACAGAAACAAACCTGTCAATCACTATTACTTTTCACAGATATGTCAATATTAGAATGTTATAATTATGCATCAGGCCTGGGAGGGGAAAAAGAATTAAAGTTTTCATACTGTGCAGAAAACAGAAGGTAAAATAAATACATTATTCTGTACCTGGTGTGGATAGGCATCTCCTGAACCCATTTGTCTTTTGTTCTGGTCAAAAATAATCCATAGCTGACTGTCAAATTCAGATTCATATAACAATTCACAAAGAAGTGGACAGCTTGGAGTCACTTCTCCACTCTTCGGCTAGTAAAAGAAAGGTCAAAATGTTTAATCCATTGTCTAATCCTTGTTTCTGATAGAAAGCTCAAGTTAACAACCTGGTTTTAGAAAACATGTTGTATTTATTAATGACTTAAGAAACACAATGACACATAACCCTTACCTGATGGAAGTTATAGGTCAAAATCATCTCATACAATTGACGATTATTTGGTAAAATATCTCTGGAGCCCAAAGGTTTTATTTTTGCACTCACTGGTCTGCAGTTAAACGACAAAAAACCCCCCAGAAGTTACTATTAACATGTATCCTCTACCAAAACGTGCTTTGGTTAAGTAGAAGCATATTCTGAAGTACAACAGAATTCAGGACATGCAACATCATCCTTGAAATATTTTAACTATCCAAGCAGCACAAATTCCTCAGTTAAAGCGAGTATCAGTTAAAAACAAGGTTTAGAGACATTACAGACACTGACAAAGTAAGAAGCCAACAGAACTTAACAAGAATGTCTAAGTGCTTGAAATGAAATGCCTTAAAAAAGGGGGAGGGGGAGAGGGAGAAATCAGACTTTTAGGTTAAGAAAAAAAAATCATGTTCTTTATATCTCTAGCATCCATGCTATAACCAGCACTTTTATTCATAGATTGAATTAGACAGAATAAATAATTGATAACTGTTTGTCACAGAGCACAGCATCAGAAGGTAAGTTATAAGAGGTCGTGCAGAAGACTGATGTTAACGTACACTGCCCGCATTAACTCAGATACAGCTAGGACAAGATAATGGTCAGAGCAGCACACTCTACACTTGAAGCATCAAAGAATATAGGGCAAATAATTCAGAAAAATCAGAGATTCAGAAATAAAAGGCAGCAGAATGAGGGTGGCCTAGCATCGTTTAAGTTTACATTTCATTCATTCATGCTGACAACCTTCAATTACATGATCAAAATTATCCCATAAGAACTTGTCAGCTCTTTCATTGCCAAAAGCACAGACTAGTTACCCAGCAAAATCTCAGTGCTGGGTCAGACCACAGGTGCACTTAACCCTGGTTTCCCAGCCTGGCAGACATCAGATAGACTGCTGACAGAAGACTCAAGAGCAGAGTAATACCACACATGACATCTCTCTAACATTAACCCTGCCTCCAAGCATTCTGAGTTTCAAAGAGACAGAATGAGAAGCCATTCATTACATTCTCCACCTCCTGCCACATGTTATGGCTCACTACTTCATTCAAAAGACGCTACTCATGTCTTAATTCAAACATTTCTCATTAGTTTACTTAACTGCAGTTTGTTTACTGACAAATGAATGCTTCAAATATTAGAAGGAGGCAACAGCAACTCCCATTTTCCAAGGAAAAGATGTATTTGGGGACTGTTTTATCACCTCACTTAAAGCTTATCAAATTAGGTGTTTCTGAATCTAACATTAGGAGGCACATTCATTAAACATCAAACTCTTAGCAACCTCAATTCAATTTACAAGTACCAAAAGTCTTAGACAGGTCTCCACTGAGAGGCTCAAATAATGGATGCTTTTGGATTGCTGACCATTGAAATTGCCTGGCCCAAGTCTCAAAAGTACTGCTTGGATTTTTCCAACAATGCTTTTCTTCCAAACCAGCACATGTAAAAACAACACAACAAACACAACTTTCCACAAAAAATCCTGCACCCAATCCTACAAAGACACTCCCAATCAAGCACAAAAGAGAACAGTTTTTCCCAGGCCAGAACTGGGTAGGATCTGAAGCAGCTGCTAAAAAAACAACCCAACCACCACCCAAAAAGCAACTCAACAAAAGGCAACAAGTCAAAAACCCCCACAAAACCACCCCACAAAGTGGCACCTAATAAATACAATTTGTTTCTTTAGGTATTAAAGTGCCTTTTACCTCTGTCTCACTTGGAAGTGAAGGAATATTTTTGTAAGTTTTGGGTTCTGTTTAAAAATTACCTTAAGGAAAATAATGGTATGGAAAGCATCACCTTAATTCCCAAATTCTCTTGAAGTTAAAATGACCCAGGAAGGAGAATGCTTTAAGTGTTATTAATTGATGCACACAAAGCCACTTAAAATTTCACAGAAATATTGTTGCTACCCTAAATTTCACTCCTAACTTGTTTGGTTTGATTATACACTAACAGTGTTCCCACTATCCCAGTACAGAATCACAGGAACTCTACCTGAGCGTTTGAACCCAGCTCTTCAGGTTGATGCATGGAGCGATATCTTCGTACTTCAACAGGGACTGGACGTCGAACCGTACGATGCCTTCTGAGGCGTGCTAAAGGAAAGAGTATGGGACAGTTAGGCTTCTCTGCACTCAGTGTCAGGTGAGGAGCTCTGATACCTCCCTTAGAAAACACAAGCTGTATTTATGATTAAGCAGTAATACTGCACAACTCTGAAAGCATCACAAGCATATCTGGTTTACAACAGCAGACATACTGGGACTCGCAAAACTTCAGCAATGGGAGCTTAAGTCTTATTTCTGCTCTTAACTCCCTTAAGTACTCCATACAGAAGTGTACAAGTCACACTTCAGGCAGGGCTGGGTTTTGTTCCTGCATTTATGATAATTTCCTTTCAATAAGTGCTACTATTATGAGAAATTCTTCCCTGTGAGGGTGGTGAGGCCCTGGCACAGGCTGCCCAAAGAAGCTGTGGCTGCCCCTTCCCTGGCAGCGTTCAAGGCCAGGTTGGATGGGGCTTTGAGCAGCCTGGTCTAGTGGGAGGTGTCCCTGCCCATGGCAGGGGGGTTGGAACTAGTTGGGCTTTGGGGTCCCTTCCAACCCAAACTAGCCTATGATTCTGTGATTATTCATCTTGAATCTTAGTATTTTATGGTACTTCTGCTTAGGATTGTTATTACAGAATAGTTTAACTTTGAGATAAAGGAATAAGGCAAAATAATTTGAGAACTTTTTCTAGCAGTGCCCCATAACAAAGCCACTATTAAAATTTATTTAATGAAAGTTACAGGTAATCAAGAAGGAAATGCAAAGCTGTATGCTCTCATCTTTAATTCCCTATTACTTAGTTGATGTGATCCTACTGGGGTAGGGGGAGCTGTTCTGCACAGCACAAGCTCTTCTTTTTCCTGCTTTATCAGGTTAAAGACCTGGTACTTTAGCACCATGTACCCACTTTTTTCCTCCAATTTATTCAGCTCTTAGAATACATTCCAATTCACTTATGAGGCAGCTATTATTTGGTCTGGCCCTTAGATGGAGGGGAAAAAACCAACAAAAAAGGAAGGAGTCACCAGGATAAATTAACATGTTATTACATCATGTAGATATTGCCATCTCAGCTCTCAAAGAGGACTCACTCCCAAAGAAGGCAGAGTCAAGCCAAACCAGGTTGCACAGCACAGCAAAGAACACTATAGCAAGACAAAGTACTACAAATACTATAGTAATTTTTTATTTGCAACTTCCAATCCTCTGGTATCACAGAGCCTTAGGAATCATGACACTGCCTATCCACTGCGCCTTCGATTGCCCTAAGTGATGAACCTCAAGCCAACTGGCACACCTCAAAACACTGAACAGAAAATAAATGGTAATGACATTTTATTCTGCAAATAGTATGCAGAGTACTGTCTTTTAGCAATGGCAGTTTAGATATTCAAGTCTAACATCTGTGGTATCAGCAAAGTTTATTTACAGAAACACTTGTACTTTAAGTGCAGTTACAGTTTCAGGTTTTAGAATGTCCTTTCTATTGGTGTTGGTCAGTTTGCTTGATTTTGGGTTTTTCTTCTTAGTATCCCACCCCCCCACACTGATTTATGAGAAAAGACATAAATAAATAATGGCAATGGGTATTTCTGTGGGACTGAACTCCTGTTCACTTCTTTTTAAGAGAAAACATTAGTGTTTAATGTATAAAGATACTTTTAGTCTTCCTAAATATAGGCGAAAATGAAAACTGCCTTTTTATTCAGAGACACTACAGGGCTTCAGGCTAATTCAAAAACAAACTCTGTGGAAAACTTACCATGTTTAGCTGAGGAGTAGCACAAAGTACACCATGGAAAGAAACTGTGTAATTAATGCTAACATCACTAAGGCTTGCCCACCACCGAGCAACACAGAATTCAATCGTTTTTCCAGCCTGGATAAGAAAAGCACAAAGTTAGGCTCAAGCTCTCATCTTCCCCCTTCTATTCAACTCAGCCTCCCTCACCCCAAACTAAAAAAAAAATAAATAAAGAAATATTGGAGTATAGCTCAAAACTGACCCTTTTATGTCCAGTTTACTCTAGTTGTATAGGTTTGTACAGTACCAAAAGACAACACTATACTTGGTCCAGAAAACACAAGACAGAGCAGACAAAACAGGAAGACTGATGACTGCAAAGAGTGCCAGGAGTACATCCTACAGAGAAAGGTTCAGCTTTAAATGCTACATCTTCCTTTCCAGTACTTTGGACTAGGGAGTTCAGTTCACAGATAACATTTTCTAGGGCACATATACTAAACTTAACAGAAAATGAGATCCTATTCTCTGCCTAAAGATGGCATGAAGTTTGGGATGTTTGGGAGGGTGGCTGTTTCTTGTCTGGCTAACATGGTAAAATTCACAATGTGTCACATGGGACAAACCTAGCTTAGGGTCCCCCACCTGACGTTTTCGGAGAGGGTAAGGGACTGAAAAACACAGAAATCAGAACCACTCCTAGGCTTTAAAACCATGCTACTAATTAAGCAAGACAGGGGACAAACTTGAGAAGTGGATATCCACATCCCTGAATGGTAACCACACCCCCTGATCCAATGTCAGACTAGTGAGGTAGCATTATGCAAGCTAAGCCTGCTGTTTCTAAGTAGTGTGAATGTAAACCAGTCAGTTATCACCTGGCTTCAACATCAAGGAGACATCCCAGATTGCTACAGTGAGCACTAAAGGCAAAATATGCTAAACTACATCTATCCAAGAAGTCCCTAACAGCCCCTATTTCAAAGGGAAATGACCTGGTTTGGATAACAAGTACCAACAAATTGAAGAGATCAACACACATTATAAGGGCACTACTAAATAATTAAGAAACACTATAAAGCTATTAGAGATCTCATCAAAACTGAAAACTAGCTGCATTTACTACTGTTACACATGTATGCTTTCTTGGGTTTGGGGTTTTTTTTCCTGGAAAGAAGAAATCTAGACTGAGTTATGTTATACTGGACTGATGTGTTACTTTCCCCCCCACTACAACACCCTAGGGTGACTTACCAAGACAGGAAATGCTTCAGTCACTGATCCTTTTTCTGGCAGGGATGAAAATTTGTAGAATTCATGACTTCTGTATGCTTTTTGTTTCACTAGCTGAACGGCATGAAGCACAAACTTGGCTGTCACGTCAGCTGAACATGAGCATACTGTCACTTCTAGATTAAAGAAAATTAGGTTTAGTTTCAAGAGTCAAGAACTTCAGAAGAAAAGCACAGATTCACCAGAAAAACACTAGATTCACATATAATTTTTAGTTTAAGTAAATTGCACTTTGCCAAGTGGCTCCATAGGTGAATAATGCTTATTTATCAGTTATTTACAAAGACTCTTTAAGATTAAGGAAATGTAACAAAGTTCAGAAATCAGTTAAGAGAAAAGTGATACAACTAAATGATGACAATTAATCAGACAGTACAGGTGTGTAATCTGTACAGAACAGACTGCTGCTGAATTCCAAATTAAGAGTCTTATCACTAACTTGAGTTTTTAATTTGGACTCTTGAAAGGATTATTTGTTAGTCATCTTGCACAGAAAATACAATACAAGGAAAAAACCTTTTTTTCCTCCTCCTTGAAGAGTTACTTGCCCATTATGAAAATTGTATTTTCTTGAGTTAAGACATCTTTCAAAGTTACATCTATGCACCTTAAGAATAAGGCAAACCTCAGACAGGTTTTACATAAACCTGGGGTGTTCCACCCAGCAAATCACTTCAGATGGTATTTGCTGGTTTCTAGATGACCAAGCAGCAGAATTCTACCATATCAGAAACAAAGAAGTAACTCAAATCACTCCTCCAAGAGCTTAAAGTCAAATAAATATTCATGGGTCAAATCCTTCAGTTCTTATTCAGGCAGAACTCAAAATTATTTCAAAACAACCTGTGAGGTTTGACAGATGTGATTTTCTATTTAATTAATCTGCTTATTATCTTTACCAGCCCATGTAGCTCCCTGTGGAACATCAATGAAGTGCCTTCGGATCTGGCCAGGTTTAAAATGAACATCTGTATATGTCAGGTCATAACTTGATGATTCATCTACTCTGTATGTCAAAAAGAAAACAAAACCAGTAATCAAACAACCTCTGAAGCCTTTATTAAAAAAAATTATTTTAAAATTAAAAAATACTCTCAAAAAAATACAATGGGGATACTTAGTCCTCAGCATCAATTACTTTGATCCACTGTAGTAAAGAACTTGACAGCACAATATATTTAAACAATTTAAAACATTGGCTCTACCACATTATGCAGACATCCCCCCCCCCCCACCTCCCTGAAGTTACTGTGGTGAAGCATAAATATCAAAGTTTTCAGTGGATCTGCTTTTGCTGGCTGAGCAACCTTCTCCTAAAGTAAAGTTATGTAAGGAGTAATATGGCTGTGAAAGAGCTAGAGAAAAGTTACCTTTACCCCTCAGGGCAGACTGTCCAGAGTAGGGTTAGTAAGACACTCTCCTTCCTTATCAACATCACTCAAGTCATATTTAAGCCAATGATGGGCACAACACTGTCTCTAAATTTGCCGTGTTACAGTGACAATGGAAACTTAACCCAATGTTTACCTGGCAAATAATGCCCCCACCTTAAAAACAATCTCCAGCTGACCTCTATCTATGAGTATATTGACTGATACTCTAGTCAAGCAGCCAGAAGCCATCTGTATTCTGATGGACCAGGAAGCTGCTGTACCAGCAGAACACATTGCCTTCTGGCTGCCAAGACCAAAGCTACAAAGAAGCCACTGCTGTGTAAGTCAGTCTGCTGCTAGAATCTCTTCAGATCTCTGCTCCCTTAACAATGTACTAAGTTCAAGAACTTCCAGAGAAAGAAGGTGATGAAATGAATGACAAGTGGGTGCAGAAAACTAAACCAAACTTAAAAAAACACAGATAACACCTGGGTTTACTGACCTTGTTGGTATAACAACAGTTATTGGAACTCTGAACAGGGGGCCTGCATTAGGCATTGCTATATCATATCCACACACCTGAAAAAAAGAAGTACAGCCATGTAAAATCTTTGGTCAAAATGAAATTAGAGGACACAATATTAAACTAGTTAAGAGTACTTTGAATCTTTGTCGTTATCATGGAGGAAAAAAAAGAAAGAAAAACTTCATTTAGCTACTGTCACCCTGAAAATTGTAAAACATTGAACAAGAAATAAAACAGTAGTTTTCACACTTATGCTAATTTCAGTCTTTCCCCAGAAGTTCTGAAGCTTTCAACCCACATTTGATAGTCCCTATATCAAAAGATCAAGCCTAGTTTTAACTCACAATTTGTCCCAGTCTTATTTTTATCAGCTATTTTTGTTGTTGCATTAAAAACATTTCAATCCTCAGTTTCCAGGATTATGTTTGACAAAATACAGTTTGATTTACCATGACTCTCATGGTGAAGCTTTAAATGCTCTCTCTAAAAAATTATTCCATTATCACTTCACTAAAATGTTCAGTGGTACCACTGAAGACTTACAACTAACCATCTTGAGCAAGTGACTTCCACAAAGCAAGCTGTTACAGGTTTCATTGTGATCAACTACAATGCAAGGGAATAAAGTTTGGGATGAAGATGGAGGGGACTGGAAAGTATTTTGCAGGAGTGAAAGAGGATGGCTGAGAGAGAAAATAAGAAATTTGATGACTTTTATATTAAATTTCTTGAAATTTAAGTGTAGTCCCTCAAAGTCAGCAAAATACTTCTTGCTGAACACAGCCATTACCACACATTTTTCTCCTTCACCTTTGAAAATGGAATTGAGGAAACAACAAAATAGGTTGCATCACTGTACACAAACAACTCCTCAATGTAAAGTAAAATTTTAGGTTTATATAGGATGGCACAGCAACACCACATTAGCTAGGCCAGTCCCTAAGCCACCACAGAAAGACACAAATATTTAAGACCTCATCAAAACACAACTCTCTGTCCTCAATAGCAATACAGGTCTGAGCCAGACAGTCAAAGTTAAAAATAAAAACCAAATATTTTTACATGTTTTTATTTTTTAAACACTTTACATTGACATGTGCTATTGCACAACATAACTATTGCTGAACCCTGAATTCAGTCTGTATAGTAAAATGGAGCATTGCTCTGTTTTCTGGTCTGTACACCACGTAGCTTTTAGTTCCTTAAAAATTAATTCTACAAAAAGTTAATAGAGACCACACGAAAAAGAAAGGGCACACAACCTTGCTTAGAACAGCAATACTTCAATACCTCTGTATAATGTAGTCCTTCTCTCAGGCCACGTGGATCCACACGAACGTTTATGTGTCGACACTGGTTCATAAGCTCTAGGTGACTAGGACACTGGACCCACGGTGCATTTGAAGTTAAAGCTAAATGAAGCTGGAGAGATATTCTTTCAGTGTTTTCTATTAAGAAACAAATTAAAAAAACCCCAATTAAACAACATAAACATGTCTTCAAATTCTACTATAACACAGTATTTGCCATTAAGATGTACACGTTAATAAAATGTAATAGGAACAATTCCGTAGGGTCCCAGCATGTCAGATTCTCTACTTTGGACAGGGTTCAATATTACTTGTGAAAAATAGTATAGGAGCAGCATACAGTAAAATAAAGCTCATAACCCAACTTTGAAATTCCCTGCCCCAAAACTGGCAAGCTGTTCCAAGTCAGAAGTACGCTAGTAAGCAATGCTTCAGTTACCCAAGCATAGTCTGGAAGCAGGTATATGACTCTCTTCTATAGGTACAAAGTCTTGCCTAATGTAGAGAAACACAATAAAAAGCAATTGCACTGATTCTGAGGGTTCCTCTACCAGACTACATTATAGAGCAACCAAAGGGAGAGGTGAGGTCTGTGAAAAAAACTACTATGACTCTGCAAGCAGCCCATTAAGCCAATTTTGCAAGTCACCTCACATGTCAGAAAAGCTATGGGTTGAAGCACAGCTTCCAGGAAAGCTTCCAAGCCTAGTTGCAATGTTTTACTGGTTAAAAATCAGCTCTCCTGCTCTAGTGATTAATGACACTTTGAAAAAAAAAATCCACAATTTTCTAGTCCTAATTAACCTTAGTTTAATGTTCAGGGATTCCATTACATCTTTGTGCACTCTATTATCAGATGTAATTCCCTCATAGGTACGTGAGAGGCCATAAAAGTTCAGAGAACTTCAGCACACAGACTGAGCAGGTCAGCCTCACTTAACCTGTTACTGAAATTTCTCAAGCTCAGACTCGTTGAAGACACCAGACAGAGCACAGAAACAACAAGTGTACAGGCAGTAGAGAAACAGCATCTTGCTACAAGCCAGTCATCCATTACAGTGCTCTATGTTCTCAGATTGTGTACATCCTGCAGGAGTCTATTGTATAGTTATTTTATTTCTCAATCTCATATGGTAAAATTTAAAAAGCATCAATTCCATTGTACACTATGAAATTATTAAGTTACTTTGAGTCAATATCTGTCCTAATTCCTGATTCATACCCTTTCTTCCCCTAAGTAAACTCACCCTTCTGTCACATGTCAACCTTCATGAGGATCATTGGTTTTAGGAAAGGAAATACTCAGTAACAAGCTGTCCAGGGGATAATTTTTTGGATACAATGTAATGCATTTGCTCAGCGAGTTCCAATTTGTATTTAATAAAGCAGGGCAAAATAGTTTAGAGAAAAGATGTCAAACCTTGTTTTGATTTGCACAAGTTACTTTTACCCTGTTACTAAATCTATGTCAATTCCATATTGCCTTTAGATATGTTTATCCATTATTAGCAATTGAATTTAAGTCTAACTTGTTAAACTAAGTTTTTTCTTGCACTGCAGGAAAATCTAGAATTTACAGTCTTTAAATAACTGAGAAAACTAATTCCTAGGTAAGTACTTTCATGTTTAGAACAGTAATCATTCTTTGTCAAGAGTTACCTACAACAAACCCTCAAGTTCTACAGTTCCACTAAACATTAGGGGTATTTGATTATTTTTCCATATTTTTCCCCTAGTCCCACAACCTTGCTCTAAATTTCTTCGGAACAAAGAGATCCATTATTTCACTGAGATGAAGCATGAAGCAACAGACTCCCCCAAAACATGGAAGTGGTGAAGTTATAAGCCTCCCTCAGGTTAGAGAAGTTGTTTAGCTCCATGCATTCATTTACCATGAAATTTAGAGTTGCACTTACTGCTTGCTTGTACAGTACAGATTGCTATCACTGCTCCTTATCACAGCTTCTTTGTTTACAGCTTACACTTCCTCTCCACAAAATAAAAGCTTTCCTACCTGTGTTCTCAGGAAAGACGGGTTCTATGCCAACCCCATGGTCAGACGGTGCAGCGATCTGGGCAGGATCTCTGAGGTAGATGCCACGGTTGCTGCCGACAGTAACTGTAAAGCCTATGTTACTTGTGAATGATGAGTTCTGAATGAGGTAGTCATAGGCTTTATCAACCTGTTAGAAAGAACACATTCTTAGTTTTAAAATTTCAATTTCATAGTAACTTATGCATGCTACCTTCAACATGTTCAGCAGGCACAGCATGAAGTAACTCAGATTGCACCTTACATGACAGTATAGAAAATGAGGCAATGTTTTCAGTCTGCAACAGCCACATAGTGAAGAACATTAAGAAAAAGCCAAATCTCTTTTGCTATAAATTCATCCAAAGAAGCATAACAGAAGTTTTCAGAGATGACTTCAAAGGCCCAGACCTATTACACTAACTTAGCTGCCTTCCTCATATGGGAGCAACACAAAGTTCTTAAGTTGAGCAGTTCAAGAGTATGTATGGGGTGCCCACATAAGTTGTTTAAATCGGCATGAAATAAGAGAAACAGGTCATGAAAACCAGCCCTGGATTTAAGCAAGTGAGCTGTCACAGTAAACGCAGATGACAAGCTCTTAAAAAGACACCCTTCTATCTCACCTTCTGTTCTACCAACTCCAAAAATCTTACCTTGTCTTCTACTTCACAGTAAGCTCCCTTCACTAGTGGGAGTCAGGACACTCTCCTTTGAGACAAGCGGGGACACAACATCCTTGGTCTCCCAGATCAGTTTTAAGCACATGTTTTAACACATGCTTTAGTCAGATGACTGGCTCATCTCCATTTTTCCTGGCAACTTTTTTTATTTGATATGACTACCTGTTGCCTTCTGTAGCAAACTCAGTATTGCAGGTGTGCTTAGTGGGCATTACCTACCAGGTTCTAGCATCTCCAGAATATGAATTTAGGGATAAGCATTTAATATCCAGCATTTTTAACAAGGAGAACAAAATCTCATTACCTCTACTTAGCTAGGATAGGAGCAGCTGTAGGCAAAAGCCAGCAGCAACTCTTTAGGTACCTAAGCTTATCCATAGGGAGGCTGTCACTCACTGTGCCTTCAGCATACAAAGGATCACATCACACCACAGATACCCAAGCTACTTAGAAGTCCACAGGATACAATGAACACTCAGAATTTTCAGTGCAAGCCCAGAGCAAAGTCATCGCACAGCTGCCACTGTACTGCTTTGTGAACCAGCACAGATACCCCTGCATTTTTATGGCTCAGAACTTAAAGTTCCAGCTTTTTTCTGCTTAGACAAGTCCAGCTCTGACAATAGCACAAAAACATTCTTGGACACTAGTACAAAATTTAGGCATCCAAACCCACACAAGTGACACATCCCACTTTTATGTCTACATACCATTTTGATCAGTCTAAGAATGTATCTAGTTAACATTTATTCTACAGTAACTGCTGAAATTGAAAGAACTGTTTCATTCCTCCTCCCCTCCCACTACATTCTCTTCTCCTCCCTCCATCAGATCTGAAATGAGTTTGCCTGGAAGCTGCTTTCTTTTGAGGGTTAGTTTTCCCCTGGAAGTTATTTATATTATGTTGGGTTTTTTGTTAGCAAGTACCTGAATAATACCGTGTCCTTGTGCAAATACTTCTATGTTTTCAGCTTTCACTGCAGTATTTTCTAAAGCTCTTCTGACAGAGTGAACAGTGTAATGAATATCATTAGCTTTGAGTCCTGAAATTAAAAATAAGGATATTATTGGATACAACAAAGATTTTGAAAGTGCCAGCATTTTTTTTTTAAAGAGGAAAAAGTATTTAATCTGTTTTAGACTATACCTCTATGTTTAACATTGTAACATGTTACCTGACAATACTAATGCAATGCCTCCACATGCATTGGGAGAAGACATGGATGTGCCATTCATGAGTTGTGTTCCTCGCAGAGTCCAGTTGGGAACAGAAGCAATAGCACCTCCTGGGGCACTGATACTCACTCCGAGGGCTCCATCAGTGCTAGAGTTAAAACAGAATGATTAAAACCAAATAGTTTTTTCCTGCACACTTAAGTTACCCATGCATTTAAAAAAATAATTTTAGCTTTAGGGAGAAAATTTATTCATTAAATCTACTAACCCATTAAACATGAGGAAAAAGCATGGTGTTAAGTTGCAGTTTAAAATGTCTCATGAATCAGCTATGCTTGTTTTACAGGGAAAGTTTTCTAAACTTTGACTCCTTCAATATTCTTCACCAGGTTTCAGTTTAGCCAGTAGAGTATCTTCTGGGATTTGAAGTGGAAAACTGCAAACAAACCTATTAAGCCCTTCAATGCATAAATTAGTATTCTGTACAGCCTATTTAATACTTATTAAAAAAAAAAAAAAAAAAAAAAGGGAGAGGAAGACAAGAAGAGATCCAAAATACAGAGCTCTAATTTTGCATGTTGCCACCTCAACTCCAGGTCAAATTCTAATACAGAACGTGGGAAAAAGAGAGCAGGGAGAAAAGAGAATGTCAAGAAGTGGATCCGAATCAGTTGGGCCTGAGCCACCTTTCTTTCTTGCCCAAGCTTATTTAAGAATGAAGACAGTATCTATTGCTCAGTTAAAGCAGCATCTAGTTTTTAACTGTATGAGCCAGATACACACTATCATCCTTGCTCTGTGCAGACTCAGGAAGATACATTACTCTATTTTTTCTTGGTTTGGCTACCATGTTACTATCAAAAACTTCTGCAGCACAATACAAAATTCAAGTCTTCATTGCCCTCGTTTTATTTTACAGATCTTTGAGGTAATTCTCTACAACATGAAGCAGAAAAGCATTTTTTTTCTGCCTACTCACATCTCTATTGGACTGAAACAAAACTCTCAAGTAAGCTGTGCCACCACAGTAATGTCACTGAAGCCAGAAGTAACACTACCACCAACTGTATCTCTTTTAATCTTCAACACTAACAGAACAGGTAACTACCACACTAACTTAATGAAATAAATGCTTAGAAAAAGTCCTCTGAAAAAGTAAATTTCAAAAAAACCCCAAATATCCATGCAATTTCTTAACAAGCATTATCACCTCCGAGTAGGTTTGCATTCCAATACACTTTCCTGAAACATACAGATTCTGCTGAGCAGCTCAGTGGCCTCCCCCAGGAGTTCTATAGCTCAACATACATAGGTATTCCAAGAACAGCAGGCTACCTGTACTCATCCCACAGGACACAAGTACTTCTATTCTAGTATTAATGACCAATTTTTAGCTTTTAAGTTATATATTCTGAACCCCAAAATAATGAAATTGTTCTTTTAGTATAACCTACCTAGGCCCTCTGGATGACCAAGTATATTGATTTGCTGGGAGTTTCTCTCTTAAAGAGTATTCAGCAACCATCATGTCAGGTGATACGTAGGCACCAACACCTGAAAAAAAACCAACCAACATTCAAGCATTTTAGATGTACAATGAATTTTTATTACAAAGCAGAAATAAGCTATTTCTGTGTTTTAAATTCATTACTAGAAGATTTTTTTGCTTGGCATTTAAGAATAGAAACACACATTTTCTATCTCATTAAATCCAAGTAGTTTTACAAAGCAAGTGTAAAGCAACATGCTCTGCAGTAACAATGCTGATGGTCATGCAGTGTAATACTAAAATAATACACAGCACAATAGTAGGCACAATCAGTAAGTTTACAGACAATCAGTAGGTTGTGTGGGAGTGTACATCTGCTTCAAAGTTTTGTTTTTTATTCAACTAGAATAGAAGCTGTTCACCTTCTACATGTCTTTCACAACAAATCACTTTTACATGTCTCCATGCTCTCCCACACCCCTCTGGCTATGTTTACACTGTCACACTACACCAACTCTGCCTCAAAGCAATCTGTGTGAATCAGTTCAGGTTCCCATGGCTCACAGCTACACCACCTGGAGCAACAGCCACGTCCACACAGGTCAAACGCAGGGATGAGGTAGCCATTGCTTCCCTGCGTATCAGTTCAAAGTGCCTGGAGCATGAAAATGACTACATCAAGGCCTGCTAAAGTTGGACTTGTAGGACACAATGTCAAAGATGCACAGTGCATCCCTGCTGTGCACCTGTTCTAAAGTGTTCTGGTTTCTTTATGGCACTAGTACACCAGGATGGCAGAACACTACCATACCAAGCTGACAGACAACCTTGGCAAGGCCCACGTCCATACTGTCTGCATCAACTAATCCAGACTGTTAGCTGTATTTTGCTTTACCCTCCAAAACCAAAACACCTTATCTGGTTCACTCCAGATGGAGGACAAGGTGCAAGCTACTTTGCATGCAGAGTGAATGATAGCCTGGTCTCCAGAGCGATACAACAAGTTGAATTAAATGACCAGCTGCACTACCCAAGCAAAGCCAACACAGACCTGAAAAGGAGCCTGTGTTAGTTCCAGTTAGGTCTGTGTTACCCCCAGCCTCAGCAGCAGAGCAATTGCAGATTAACTTTTAGAAAGTAATCGGTGTTAATGCTACTAGCTCTAGTGAAATGGTGTGTCTCAAACTTTCCAGTCTACATGCTAGTGCTTTTGCCTGAAAAAAATCTGTGATTTAACAAACATCTTTTGTAACACAGCAATGTAGCATCAGAGAATTTCTATAAAAATTAGAACTAGGGAAGTCAGCCCACAATGCTAGATGTTTTGTGAAGTCACATACCTTAACCTTTCGATGAAATATGAAAGACATAGACTAGCCCATCAGAAAAGTCAACTTTTATGCCAGTAATACTTGCACAGAAGTGGCACTACACCCGAAAGAATCCTTCCCCTTGTCTAGTACACCTCATGGGATTACTTTATATCCAGATTTACAAAAAATCTAGTTTCACAAGTGGAAATCAGACTGACAAAGACAGATCATCTAAAACTGTGGTTCTGACAATTCAGAACGGATTACAAGACTTTCTAAAAGATTAATTAAAACCCAACTTGCTTTTATTTTTTTAATAGCTGCATTCACCAGCATCTAGTGATCTGAGTGAAGTGGCATGCTCAAACAGTTGCAGTTAAAAAAATAACCTTGGAAACTTCAAACAGGTCAGACCACAAAGATTTCTTTTGCAAATTTTATACAAAGCCACATCAAATCAAGACCATCTGCCTCCTAACCTCTGTTTTCTACACAAGTAAGGTCTCGAGTAAGAAGATAATCTAAATTTTTATACCTAAGATAGAGCAAGTGCATCCCTCAAAACTAATTCTGTAGTGCAGCAGTCTTTGATGTTTTTTAGATTTAGTACAGCCATCAACTGATGATCTCAAACATGTAACACAAGTTTAAAGCTTGAAAAGACAGAAGCTGAACATTATCAACATTTTTTACCCCAAAGTAATTTATTTACCTATTACACTAGACGTAGTTCCACCAGGACATCCTACTGTAGAAAGGCAGGGGCCATTATTTCCTGCACTTGAAACATAGATTACATTGTGTTTCCACACTGCTTCGTTAATTACTTCACAAATTCTCCTGGTGTGAGAAGAAAAAAAACCAAAACAATTTAATCAACAATATGCTTTCTTCCCACTGGACAAAACTCCCATTTCTAACAGAATCTCTGTGACCAGTCACAGAACAAGGAATACTATCCAGACTGCTTCCCACACCTAGCAGAGGCGGTTCCAGTACAAAATCTGACCACAAAGTACCTTCTGGTTTTAAAAGGATTAACAGTTATAATAGCAATATTAGGACTTAAAAAAATCCACCCCAGATTATGTCATGTTCCAACTACAAAATCTCTTTATTATTCTAAAATATTCTTTGTATTATAAATCAGTAGCACTTTTCATATGTTTAAAGTGCAACACTTTAATGTATATGAATCATTTGGGTCTTCACAATTCATTCTTACTAACAGTTCATATATGCAAAAATCAAATGAAATTTTATTTTGTGGTATCAAAATACTCTATATGAATCACAGCAGTACTCACCCAGAATTTGGCCAATGTGTTGCCTCTCCGTAACTATAGTTGACAAGATCACATTTGTATTTTATTGCTTCTATCATCTGATAAAGTAAAAATAAAAGGAAGTACATACTAAGTCATTTTGGGAATGGCAAAAATCATCTGCTTACACTGATCTGCCAGAGATTTAAGAAAAGTGGATAAATTTCTTCTGACTCTACAAAAGAAAATAATTTATTTTACTTCCATCAGTTACTTAAGTGGAATTTTCCCAGTGAAGAGAATTTTAAAAAATCCCCATTCCTTTAACAGTCTTAATTCTTGCAATGTTCCAAGCTATAAATGGAGATATTACCCTACAAGAAAACTCCAGACATCATTAGTATTGTCTCAAATGTCTGTCCTCAGTAATATAACTTTCTCTTTTCCCATAAATTTTGGTTAAATTCCAAAAAGTTAAAAAATATATTATTGTACATCTTCATGTTGCTATAGTAAGATATTCTTCAGGCCACAAATACAATTTTCTATTTTTAATTCCATAGGTCTTTCATCGTTAAACACTAATTGTATTTTATTTTCTTCACTCAACTTTTGCATGCAAGTAATTCAGTCCATGTATCAAGCTAGCCAGACACACAGCCCCTCTATCAGTCTGAAAGACCTTGCAAGTGCTCTATGCAACAGAATCTTATTTTATATTAAAACATTAATCTCAAGATATGCTTTAAAATATACTCTGGTTAGTTTTGTGTTGGGTTTTCTTTTTTGTTGCTAGGTATTTTGTGGGGTCTGTTTTGGTTGGATTAGGGGGTAGTTGTGTTTTTATCTAGTCAGAAATAATCTAGAACCATGAACGTATTGTATAAGCAAGTAGAACAGAAAGTGTTCCACAATATTCAGCAATTAAGTCACACTGCTGTTATTAATCATTTGTTCAATAAAATACCTACAGCTCTTATTAGACCAGTCCCAGTTTCCATTGTGCTTAGTCTCGTATCGCCAATCTTGATCGCAAGAATCTGAGCTCCAGGAGCCACCCCATTTCGTTCTGGTTCCTCTGGGAAGTATCCAGCTGCAATACTAGCCACGTGTGTTCCATGTGCTCCTGAGTAAATGAAAAGCTGTATCATTGTGGGTTTAGTGAACTTCATTTATACTAATTTCATACACTACAGATACATTAATTTTCACTTACCGAGCTGTAAGTATAGAAAGCCATTCAATGGCCTGACACAAGCGGTGTTCCCCAGGGCTCAGTACTGGGGCCAGTACTCTTTAATGTCAACGATCTGGATGAAGGGATTGAGTGTGCCCTCAGTAAGTTTGCAGATGACACCAAATTGGGCAGGAGTGTTATTTGTTTGAGGGTAGGAAGGCTCTACAGAGGGATCTGGACAGGGTGGATTGATGGCCTGAAGCCAACTGTATGACATTCAACAGGGCAAAGTGCCATGTCCTGCACCTGGGACATAACAATCCCAAGCAGTGCTACAGACTTGGGGAAGAGTGGCTGGAAAGCTGTCCAGCACCGGTGAGGCTGCACTGCTGTGCTCAGATTTGGGTCCCTCACTTCAATGACACACTGAAGTGCTGGAGCACGTCCAAAGAAGGGTAGTGAAGCTGGCAAAGGGTCTAGAGAACAAGTCTCACAAGGAGCCGCTGAGGGAAGTGGGGTTGTTTAGGTTGGAGGAGACCTTATCACTCTGTACAACTAGCTGAAAGGTGGTTATAGCCAGGTGGGTGTCGGGCACTTCTCCCAAGTAAGAAGTGGTAGCACAAGAGGAAATGGCATCAGGTTGTGCCAGAGAAGGTTTAGATTGGATATTAGGAAAAACTTCTTCACCAAAGTAATTGCCAAGCAGTAGAACAGGCTGCCCAGGGAAGCAGCTTAGTCACCATCCCTGGAGGTATTTAAATTCTGTGGTGCTTAGAGACATGGGTTAGTGGTTGGACTTGATTATCTTAAAGGTCTTTTCTAAGATAAATGATTCTGTGATTCTATAAAATCACACTGACATGTTGCCATATACTAAGAAAAAAGCTACTTAGCAGCAATCAGCAAAATAAAACTGCTTTTTGAGGGGAGAGAGGAGGCAACAGGCTGAGAGAAAAGTAGCATTAATTTAATACCATTAACAAAAGTTACTTAAACAGCTAAACTGTTTCTACTCAAGAGTTAAGAAAATTATACCTGAGATGACTCAGTGGGGATTAAGAATAAAATCAGAAATAAAAAAAACCTGCACAGAAGTATAAAAAGTCTCTCAAAATTACCACTGATTCAGAAACAAGAACTACTTCAGTAGTTCTACAGAGATGGAACAGTTTCACAAGAAATAGAGAGTATTCTTCAAATCAAATACATCCATACCAACTTAATCAGGATGCTTTCAAAACAAACCATGGTTACATAAAGAATACACAAATATGGGCATAGAGTGATTTGAGCTACAGTGACACTTGCTAGCACAACAAAGCTTGGCTAAACCAAAACAAAGATTGATACCCCTTTTGCTCATGGATTTAAAATTCGTCTGTTCTAGTTTAAGATTCTTACATGAACCTGAATAACAGCAACTGCAAAAAATAAATATAGGGTGGTGGGTTTTTTTAAACAAACAAAAAAGGTACTTTGGAGCTTTAATACACAGGAATGTCTTAAAGAGTACTTAAGTATATACTGTGTATACATGCATTTGAACACAAAACTGCCAGTATTTCAGCCAAAAATGCAAGCAAGTTTGATAATAACCTGTTATAACCACTTTGGTTCAGGGAATCTCAATATTGACCTTGATTGTAATGAACACTGCTGTAAGACAGCTGCCTTGAGCCATCCCAGTTATCAGAGGAATCAGGACTCAATACAACATGATACCTACTCAGCAGCAAAATTTTCTTAAGAGGACTCATTTACCTCCACTCGTCACAATGGAAAGAAGGTTTCCATCATCATAGATATTAACAGAATAATTCAACATCTCAGATGTTCCAAAAGACCCATATTCCTGAGCCTCTTTGTAGGTTCTCAGCACCGTACAGCTTGTTAAGTCACCACTCTCACTCGTATCTATGCAGGCTCTGTTGACAAAAAAGAAGACAATTTTCCAGCTGCTGTTGGGGAAATAACCAAAATTTTACAAAGAGTACCACAAAGACTTCAAGAGCTTGGTTCTGTTTTTAAGGTGTATTACTTAAGTCAGTATTTTTAATAAACCTGTCTGTACAGCTAGATTCAGAATCCACAAAGATTTCTAAATAAGCTGATATTCAAGTGCTACTGCATTCAAATAAATCTGTCTCTGAAAAGCAAGCGTGTGGAAATTCAGGCAATTTCTTCAAGGAAGAAATTTTCAAAAGCTAGCTCTTCAATGCTGGTACACAAACATTTGAAGTCTTACTATCTTGTACAATGCACATTATAAGTCAATAAGAGTGCCATATTACACCCTAAAGTCTGTGCAAATACTTCTGTTTTGGTTTGTTGGTTTTTTTCCTATCACCAATGGATACACAAAGCAATTCTACTCTGCCCAAGAGGAAAATCCCACAAGCTTACACTTTACATAATGCTGTCTTTAATAAGACTTCACTCAATCCCATCTTCGTTTGGGATGAGAACACTGTCATGAAACTCAAGTGGTGCAGCAGGATTATTTTAAAGCAAGCAACATTTCAGACCTCTATAAAGTGGGCAAATTTAAAAGCTAACACAGTCATCAATGCAAGCTGCTGTTTCATGTGTAGAACAAGATATTTTAGAAAAGTTTCAGAATTTACCTCCAGGTCTCACCATCATTCCATACTAGACAGTCATATACTGGGCCAGGATCACTGTATTTTTTCTCAAAAGAATTCAACAGTTCCACTTGGTTTTGAAGTTCTTCCTTAATTAGCTTATTTGCCTAACATGGCAATAAAAATAAAGTGAAAATTATTTCTAAAATTCTTACAAGATATTCTTTTTTTATTTACACTTTTTCCCAAGCACTTAAGTCTATCCTAGGAGTCACAAATATCTAGAAGTTCAAAGGTCTTCAACAGTGAACTAAATTTTTTTTAGCCTTTTATGTATGACTATTTCAAATTTCTGCAGTCCTGACATTTAAAGCCCTCATTTATTTTTACAGAGCATTAAATAATACAGAAGTGACCTCAGGTATTTCTGGTACTTCACCTAGTTTAGAAAAGAAAGGATATGATTAGAGGAAATCATCTTTAAGTACAGTGATGAGGAGAGCCTCAAAAAGAGCACAGAATCACAAGGTTGGAAAAGACCTTCAAGTCCATATTAAATGAAAAAAAGAACATATCATGAAGCTTAAAAACATGCTACAAAGTCTTTGAAGTAAATACACTTTTCCTATTTGATGATGAGTTTAGAAGGTGAGCATCAAGCAAATCAACCAAACATCTACATACAGACTTTTAAAATTAATCAGAAGACAAACTGGTGGGGTTTTTTTGGTAAACAACTTACAAGTGTCTTTTTTTATTCACCTAACCATTCCTCTCAACCATCAACAAATCCTTGCAAACAGCAAGTTTATGAATTTTTTCAGATTTATACATACCTGGGAGGGAGAGCTATGAGCAGCATCAAATTCTTCTTGTTTCCTACAGGCCTCTGCTAGAGCCAGTCTGTGAACAGGGTCCCAGAGCTTTTCCTTGCGTTCTTTCTGTAACATAAAACCAGCACCCTCAACATATTGACAAATACATAGGTTAAAACATGAAGGCTACAAAAATCATACAAAGATGAGAGAGAATGGCTGAAAAGCTCAATACAATAATATAAACAAACAACTGCAACACAGAAAAAAGAGACAGATATGAGAAATTCGTAGACTATCTGATCACTGTCAGGATGACCACCATGCCACCTCCTGCTGTTCTGAAAACTCACAGAAGATCACATCAAAACTAAACAAAAACCACTGAGAAGAGCTCTCAAGCTCTGGGTAGCAGCCTTCGTGTGTCAACAAATCATGTAAGTTTTTCTAGGAAACCACAATAAGAATCAGAACAAGGAAACATGACACCAGAAGCAAAATTTAATACCTTACCTGAATCCTCTCCTTAAGAGCTTTAGGATAGATATCATAGCCATTTTTTATGCCAATGTGATATTTGCCTGAAGGATTTACCCAGTTTGCTGGAATCTACAGAAAATACATTCAGAAATAGATTAAATTTTTTTCTAATAAATCAACACTGTGTAAGGGAGCTTAGCAGAACAGACCTGCAAATATCACAGAACAGTCTGGGTTGTAAGGTACCTCAAAGATCATCTAGCTCCAACATCCCTGCCATGGGGAGGGGCACCCTCCAGAAGATGAGGTTGCCCAAAGCCCCATCCAACCTGGCCTTACAACTTGCCATCTGAACATCTGTAAATGCAATTGCCCTGATTCTCTACTTTTTAAACATACAGTGAATTTATCAGGTAGAGGTCCCAGGAAACAATAGCACTGTAAACAGACAGGCATTATGGTAAGTGTTCATGATAAACATCCAAATGCCTAATTCCTTATCTTCCTATATTTTAGGATCCCAGTATATCAGACCCCCCTTTTCCTAGTAAAAACAGCAAAAGAATGAGAAGATTCGTCCTTACAAGCATACTTTGTGCAAAATTCAGAAGAAAGCTGGTAACATGGAGATACAAATATTTGGTGCCCCCATATCCCTTCATCAATCTAACCAGCCAATAAAGAACAAGTCAGTAGCATCAGCACTTCTGTGTAGCCAAGACCTCTACTAGATCTCATTGTACCATTTCTGTAAACCCTATATAATTTCTGTTCTAAAGCAGTGAGCCTACAACTACAGCCTCACAGATTTTTCAGTCTCCAGAACTACTTACCACGAACTTAACACAGTTCCTCCTGTAGTTAATACAAACATAGAAAATACTAGCACTTTTAAAGACAAAACTATATTATACTTATTTGAACAAAGAATAATTATCAGGCCCACATCAAACTCTGTAAACAGCCTCATTCAGACATATGAAAGGTAAAAGAAATGCCAAGCAGTCTGTATGAAGCTCAGCAAATACTGTAAAGTTTGGGATAAGAACCAAAATAGGTGCTAAATTTGTTGTTAAACAAGAAAGAAAGAAATGATGCCTCTCAGTGTCTCTGTACTACCAAACACTCACCTTTAAAGTTCTTCCAGAAAGACCAGTGATTTCCCCATCTTTAGGTTCTACAATGGTACATGTAGTTACATCACCACTGCCTGTTGTATCAATTATATCAATTATCTTGGGTTTCCCATCAGTTGTAATCTGAAAATAGGAACACAGAAAAAATGAAGATGTAGATGATTAACCTTTAGCATACAAACTGTGATTTTTTTCATTTTTGTCAATAAAAATAGCAGCTACATTTCTTAAGCACCCAGGCTCTACTGAAGTACATAAAACCAATTTGAAATTAATCAAATTTTCATAGAACTAAGGGCAATGTGTCCATCTTTCTGGTTTATACAAATTCAGCAACTGGTTTTTAAACAAGATTTATAAGACAAACAAGTAAAAACACTGTATCAATAAAGCACAGGTGCTTCAGTTTAAAACCAAGCCTAAATACACAAACCATTTGCAAAAACCTATTTGTGTTCACATGATTAGCTGCAGTGCTTCCAGCCCACCATTGCAGCCAAATTAGACAGCAATGAGCACAGAGCTCTAACAAATGAAAGGCACTGAAGTACCTGGAGTCACAACTTTGAGTCTCACTGGGAAGATCTTAAGAGTGGCCTTCCAGTACCTGAAGGGAACTTCTGGAGAGACATTTTAGTAGGGCCTGTTGTAACAGGACAAGGGCTAATGGTTTTACAGTAAAAGAACGTAGATTCAGACTAGATATGAGGATGAAATTTTTTGTGATGAGGTGAAAGTAACACTGGAACAGGCTGCCCAGAGCGTTAGTAGATGCCCCATCCATGGAAACAGTCAAGGTCAGGTTGGACAGGGCTCTGAGCAACCTGATCTAGTTGAAGATGTCCCTCCCTGCTCACTGCAGAGGGGTTGGATTAGATGACCTTTAAAGGTTAGTTCCAACCAGAACGATTTTGTGACTCTATGAACTGGCCATACGGACCTATTTTTTCAGCTCTACATTAAAGACTCATTTTAAAAAAAAATCAGTCATCTTCCCAGCTCCTATGCACTAACTACACTGAAAGGGATAAAAGCTTCTTGTTTGGAAAAGCAGCAACACTTGCTGTTTTAGTACTGTTTAAATATTTCGTGGTGTTGTCTTTTTTCCTGTACCAATAATTTTTATGCTAGACATAACATATATGGCAGGTAGTCTTGCTTAAATCATGCTCTAGAATTGTGACCTCTTAACAATATGACCAAGCTGTTTCATATAAGCCACTCTCTGTTGATGCCAAAAAGACAAGAAGGTTCAAGCTTTTATCACACATCAATAAATACGGATAAATTCTTCTGAAGCCTCAAATTCTTATGGCTTATTTAAAAACAAAATCAAATAAACAAGCCACACAAACAACAAGAACAAAAAAAGAACCCAAACAGAAAAGTAACAAGAAACATGCATCCCCCTCGCCCCCCTAATAAAACAAAGTTTAAACAACTAAACAACCTCTAAACCAAATCCAAACATCCCAGATCCATAGCAACCATAAAAAGGACACTCATTTATCTCTTGAAAAGCTTGCTAAGGAAGAACTTCCACTACAGAAGCCAACACACTAACTGTTCATAGAAATTCACATTCAGTTAAGAAAATTGCTATAGCATGTTAACCTGGTCAAACATCTACTCAACAACAGTTAAACAGTAGTGAAAATTTACTTGGAAACACAGTGCGTAGGCACTCAAACCATCTAATTTTCCAGTGTTTGTAATTAATGCCTTCGAATGCCAGTTTCCACTCAGAAAAGACAAGAGCTGCTCTGGTAATAAAGCATCTGCAAGCCAAACCTGAGATTATTAGAATCGGACATTTTTCAATATGCCCCCTAATCAAAGTGAATTGCTCACTGATTGAGGCACAAGAAAACAAGAATGAAAACGTAATCCAAGGTGACCTATTTGAAATAAACAAGTTATACAACAACAGGTGGCCAGAACACAGATTTATGCCAATGCAAGCTTGGGTTGTTTTAAAAGTCATTTCATAGCCAGGAAGGCAACACGCAACTCCTACGCCAAGCGGCTCTTTGCCTCCTAGCCCAAAATCAGGACCACGCACACACGAGCCTGTACATTGAGAATGAACAAATCAGAGCCTTTCAGTCAGACATAAGAAACTGAGTTTCAGGTGCAAGGTTCAATCCCTAACGGCAGCGATGCAAACAGGTTCACGGTCATTTTGTGCAAGTAACCGATATGGCGGCTTCTGCTGACATGAAGCACGCTGCCTGGCACGCTGCCGGCCAGGCGGAACGCTGCAGTGAAATTCAGAGTTCAGCTGGGTTTCCCTTTACAAGGCTTGTCATTCTGAAGGGAAAACAAAAATAATAGTAAGATAATCAAGTGAACTCAAATAATTATCCTTAAGTAATGAGTTTATTGCAGATAGAAGGTACGTTTCTTTTAAAATTCAGAAAATAAGGAAGTTTTACAGCATTAAATGTATGCATTTGTAGCAACATCTCTAATCTCACCTTTAACATCATGTTTTGCCTACAGCCATTTGAAAAAAGTCTACTAGTTTGTAAGCAAAAATGATTTTGTACATTTATTTTAGTTTGAGAAAACATACTTCTGTGTTAGCTCTTTGTAAAGCAAATAAATGAGCACATTAAATGAGCGCATTAGATATAATCTAACTGCATGGTTCTGGCAGCTGATCAGTATGACAGAAGTGGAGAAGCACCAGTAACTGTGACAATCCCAAATTAAAAGGCAAAGCCAGATGCATGTTTTTGCCAGACCATACAATGTTACTGATTCCAACTGACAGCTATTGCAGCAACAAGAGATGAGTAAGTTCTTCAGCACTTCGGTCACAGGACAGCTGATGGCCATCACAAAATAATTATCAGGTAATTTTTATTAAATTATGTTTTTAAACTCAGTGCTTAAAAACCAAGTCAAACAAAACTCACTGCTATGGCTAAAAGGTCATCTCATTAAAGTACAAGCTAATATTAGCAATCAATAATTCCAACAGGCACATCACAATATAAGCAAAATTGCAAGAAGCAGATGAACTGACACACAACAAGAAGTGACAACAGCAACAGGGAAAGGACAGGGTGGGGTTGAACAAAGACTATATATACACAACCCCAATGCTCCATTAAACATACCTTATCTGCCCACCTAAAATTTCATCAGTTGCTGTGCCTTAATGAGGAATCACAATCCATGACTAAGCAGATAGTAAGAAATAAATTCTGCCAAGGAGGAGGAAATGAGAAAATACTAGCATGAAAGAAGCAGACAAACTGAACTTTACAGTTGGCATCAACAGGCGGAGTGTGTAAAGCCATGGAAGACAAGGTGAAAAGCATTCCCTAGAGGGCACTGGCTACGAAAGATTCAGAAAGAAAACTGAAGTACAAGGTAGGTAAACATTCGGCGTGGCAAGTCAACCAATATAAAACTGAAACCTACGTGGGAAGGTCTGTTCAGCCCATAACTATTCTCTCTCTAACTGCAAGCATCTAGGGGAAGAATATAAATTTAATGGTAACTCCCTCATACTTTTCTCCCCAAACCTTCTTGTCTGTCATCAAGCGATCATATGTCATATGCTTATGGTGTCAGTGCTTGCAAGCCAAATTGTAACATCAATGATCAAAGGAACCCTACCCAAGAATAAGACATTCAGGAGCAGCAAAACATGAACTGTTTTGTGTTGACTAAAAACACTCCACTGTATTCAAAACAGGGTAGCTCATTTTGGCCTCTAATTGTTACTGACATTAACTTGAACCCAAGCTGTAACACCTACTAACCTTGCTACATGTAGTGCCTTCTCTTCCCTTTAAGCTCCTGAATCAATTCTCAATATTCTAACTCCTTGCCAGGCCATGAACTGTCAAGTCTGACAGTAAGAAAAGGCAGCAGCAGGGAAGACAAAAGCATTAAAAAAAAAAAATTGTCCCAATACAATACACAATACAGCTACAACACTGAAACACTAAGATCGTGAGAGCTCATTGGTAACCAAAGGCTAATAAGGTATAGTAAGGGACACTTCACACAGAACAAAGTTTCCCTCTACTGTCCATAAACTTTCTTGTGTTGCTGACCACTCCTCATTGATAACCTCCAAAGATAACAAGGTTTTTTGCTCTGTCATATGAACCTGCACATCCCATTTATATTCACACCTTCCTAGGTGTCCTTTAATAATTTCTGGTCTGCCCATGGTTTTCTCTTACTTGCATTTTGGCTAGCTTTCTTTAAGGTTCCTTGTTACTATTCCACTTACCCACAACTTTTTGCCAAAGCATCAGTTTAATTCCATTTTAAATCAATTGAAATTACAGCTGTCCAGTCACTCCCTTCCACCCTATCTGTCCTCTTCACTCACCCTTTCACCCCCCCTGAACCCCATAAGGGGTCATTTCAGAACACTGAACTAAAGATCTGCCAGGGCCTGAATAAAATCCGTGCCCAAAGAAACCAACCCACGTCTAGCTCAGTTAAAAAATGAAGGATGCACGACTAAAGCGAGTTGCATACAAGCCTCCCTGAATGGTTTCTTGAGGCTTCCTTTGTCACATCTCAGAGGAGACACGTTGACAAGAAACTGGAAGCAGCAGGGACATAAAAGACCACACACAAACTTAGAGAACAAAGAAGCGTTAAGAGAGAAGAGTTAAAAGAAAGTGACCAGAAACGCCAAAACTAAAATCACACCGAAATCCACAAAACTGAGATTGAAATCATAATGGCAATCACTGTGCAGTCTGAGCTACTAAGCCAGCAGATCCCAAAACAAAGCTGGCAGAACCTGATTTGACACAGTTTGCTATGACACTACGACACGGGGAAAACACGCTGAAATACAGAAACGCAGCCTCCACGTAAAGGACCCAAGCGCTGCCTGCAGCCTCTAGCTACCTGCTGCTGCAGTGAAGCTGAGGGTTAACGGATTACGCGAAGTACTGCTTTACGGTGAGCTCTAGGTGGAAGAAGACAGCCCAAGTGATCCGGAGCGCCCGCGATCGGCCTAAGAGGAGGATCCTTACACAAACACCCGGAGCGGCCGGTGCCGAGCCCTGGTCCAACAGGATTCCCCCGCCCTCCCCGCGCTCACGGGGACTTAACGGGAACCATAAGCAAACACACAAACACCAAGTCCCCAGGGCAGCCCTGCGGCGGCCCCCCCGCCTCTCGCCGACGCCTCGGGCCGCCCGCGGGCCATGGCCGCTCCCAAACGGACGCCCCGGCCCCACACTCGTGCCCGCCCCCCCCCCCGCCCCCGGGAGCGCGGCCGCCACCCGCCACAACGCCACAGGGGCAGCCCGGGAGGGCCCGGGCGCTCCCGTCGCCTCCGCTCCCCGCGGCCGTGACTCAGGGCCGCAGCGCGGGCCGGCTCCTCCTCACAGCCCCTTACCTGCATGCCCGGCGCCCCCGGGTCCACGCCGGTATCCAGCACAGCCAGCAGCACCCCCCGCCCATCGAAGTCGGGGAAGCGGGCGAGGAAGGCGGCGGCGCCGGTCTCCTTCTTGGGCAACAGGCCGTGGAAGGGGAACGGCTCTTCCGCGGCGGCCGCCATGGCTGAAGGGGGGAACGGGTCCGCGCGACACCCGGCGCGGCCGGCAGCGGCGGGCTAGGGAGGGGGGGAAGATGGGCGAGGCCAAGAGAGGGCGCGCATGCGCGTTGCCGCCCCGCCAATCCGCGGGGAGGCGCACCACCCTCTCGCGGCCGGGGGCGCGGGAGCGCCGGGACTAAACCCACCAACGCGGCCGCGCGGTGAATTGACATTCGCGCTGGGGTCGGTGGGGCTCGCGGCCCAGGCAGCCAATCGGAGGAGCGGCGCGCTCCACGCGCCGGAACCCGGGGCGGAAGGCAGCGCCCGAGGGGCGGCCACGTACCACGGTGGTGGGGCAGCTGCCCGGGAGGGGCCGGAGCAGCTTCTCGGAGCTGCCGCCTCAGGCTGGCGGTGCGTTCTGAGCCTCGCTTCTCCGGCCCGCTGCGGCCTCTTCTGGGCGGTCGGTGCCGCCTGAGCGCCCCTGCCTGCCTGCGGCAGCGGCGGCGGGTGGCCTCCCTCAGGCGCCGCTGAGGGGGCGCCCCGGCGCTGCAGCGCGGAATCCTCCGGGGCGGGAACAGAACCCGTGTACCAAGGCTGCTGACTTCGCTTATTGCTCCTTCCCCACCCCCTTTTGTCTTTTTACTTCTGCCCTTTTTCCCCTTTCCCCCTCCCTTCCGCCCCCCCCCCCCCCCCCTCTTCCCCCCCCCCCCTTTTTAATTTCCCCCCCTTTTGCTGGTTGGTTATCGGGGATAAAAACACGTCAGGGGGCCGCATCGCTTGCGGGAGCGCTGTCCCCTCGGCTCTGCAGGCTGACACAGCCGGTGTAATCTGTTGCGCAGCCGTTTAGCAAAAAAACCCCACCCCAACAAAACCAAACAACCAAGCAAATCCAAACAACAACAACAACGCCCCACAACTACCCGAAGGCTGTGGTGAGCTCCAAGCAAAACTCTTGGTGAAGTAGTTAAGGGGAAAATCTGGTATTTGAAGAGAGGCTTTAAGTTTCTAGAGTTCCTGGTCACTTGAAAGGTTGCAAAGGAAGCTGAACTATCAAGTACCTGTGCCCCAATATATGGAGAACGTATATTAGAAGACGTCTTTTTTACAGTGCCTGACACATGGCTTTTTAGCCATTTGAAACTCGGTAGTGGCACGAACTGGTTGATAGCTGGGGCATTGCTGCTTTCTCCATGCAAGTTTCTGTGCAGCGTTACACTGGGAGGAAGAAGGTGAAGTTTGGCTGCATTAACACGTTCACCGTAAAGCAAAGGGAATGTTGGCTTCTGAGAATTTTTCTTCTTTTGCTGTTTGTTCTTTTTCTGTGTGTGTCTCATGGGTCTGATGAGATTATTACTAAATGTTTGCCACACATTAATCTTCATTGAACTAAATCTGGCGTTTGTTCATTCTTAGCAGAAAATAAAGCACCAAAATAAATCTGAAGAGCACTGCCGTTAAAATACATATTAAAAAAAAAAAGGTAAAGCTGTACCATATGTGCTTACTGTGTAACTCAATCTGCTTCCCTCTGGCTTTCAATCATCAGACAAAATTTTACATTTTGATGTCTACATACCATGTGCTCGACTTTCTTAGAATACTGCTGGTGTCTCACAGCCATATTCAGATTTATTTATATCTATTTTTCAGAGTTACATAAAACCTTGACTGGTTTTACTTCAGGGGAGAGAATTACCCTGACAAGGTGGTTATTCACTTACTTAACGTCTAATTCACTGCTCCTCTGAGTTTGGTTTTCCTTCCGTGTGCCACTGCTAATGCATCTCAATGGGAGATGCTTGTATTTCTGGCAGCACATTCTGATCAATAGAAGGCTGATACATCCTTCTACTAATATATTTTGAGACACTGAACTACATCACGTTCTCCAAATGCTTCATGTCCCATTCAGTAAACATGTCATGTGTCGCAACTTGGGAACATTTATTATTATTATTATTATTATTATTATTATTAAACCTGACAATTTGCACTCTGTTCTTTTGCTTTGGCCATAAAGTTATACCACAGCTCGTCTAATTATCCGGTAGGTTAATTGTACAGATACGTGCCGCTCAGTGATGTGTACTGCCAAGCAGCAGGGCAGGTTCTGCAGGAAAAATCAAGGTGCAGGGAAGGTGTGCCAAACATCTTTTAACCCACTTTGCAGCAGTACCGTGAGAGAAGAGAGAAAACCTTGTTTTGGTTACAGTCTTTAAAACATAACAATATAGTTTTAATTGATGTGTACCATTGCTGAGTTAGGACACGGGGTTAAGGTTGTGCACCTTACTGAGCCTTTGAAGATCTGAGATTTTCTGAATTCTACATCTAATCCCAAACTTCTCTGGTTTCTGATGTTTTGTTTGCTTACAGAGCTTGTTACAGCAATTCTGCAATGTGTTCGTTGTTGTAATGGCAATAGGCACGCTCACCACTCATTCCCTTTGCTCTGTCTACTGCAGTAAGTAGGGCTTTGTTTTGTTCTGAGTAACACTGGTGCTGCTCCACAAAGAAAAGGCAAAAGTAGAGCTGCTGTGCTGAAAACTCAGAAGTAAGAGTTTGTCAAAAATGTTTTGAGGTCATGTGGTTTGGTGATTGCAGTGATGATGTGGCCTCTCTCAGGATCTCCATTTGCACAGCAGTTTGTCTGGGTTTGCTGCATTAAATAGATTCCTATCTCCACATTAGGACCCATTTCAGCTATTTGTATCTGAATCTGGGGACTGAGCCAAAGTGAAGGAGTAAGCATCCGCTGCCACGTGCCAGGACCTGGATTTTCAAAGGTGCACAGCAGTTGCAGATCCCTTTGAAAGCAGTGGAAATGAGGGCTGCTCGTTTTCCCTAACGATCATTACTGTGGAACAGGCCTGGCAGCCTGTAAATGTCTACGGGTGGCTAGATTTCCATGGGCATTTGATGCTCCCATCTGGATTCAGCTTGGAATAGTCCCAGTACGGATGTGCTCCCAGGTCTGCTTATGAGAGAACCAGCGAAGCTGCTTCAGTGCTGACAGCACCGTGCGATTTCCCGACCTTGCTCATGCGTTAGGCCTGCCAGGACGCAGGGCCAACGATCCCCTTTGATGTCACGTGCAGCCCTAATGAGCTTCAGTTAAGAAGGTCGAGGATGCTTTGCTGCACCTTCTACCCAACGTTACACCCAAAAGTTGGATGCTGGGATTCAAATGTGTTTTCTGCCTGAGCTTGCACCTTTCTGCACACGAAACATGCTAGCTGCTGCAGGGTTCTCTCTGAGCCAGGTGGTTCTGTTTTCCATGGAGGCATCCCCAAGTGAACAGGAGACAACATGACCTAATCTCTTACTAGTGCAGGCATTGACATGGTTGGAGAAGTACTGAGGTTATCATTCTTTAATTAACTCTGAATTGCTCTATGCAAATTATCAGTTGAAGTAGAGCACAAGAACTCTTTACATTTCAGTTGCAAGCAATTACCTTAGTCACCAGGTTACAGATTTCACCCACTCATATTTTCTTTCCACCCTGCCTCAGTTACAACACGTTGAGAGGAGGAATGAGCCTACCAGTTAGACAGGGAGAGGAGGTGTTTGATCAAACCATGTTAGGCAAAGGAGGCACTTCAGTATTCTGAGTGAGTTCATTGACTACCAGGGTGTTCAGCAGAGACTCCTTCTCAGTCCCACTTTATGAGAAAGGGTTAGCTTCAGTATTTATCTTTTAGGTTATAATGGGGATAGATGGTCCTTGAATGAGGTGATGGCAAGATTTACTGAATTCTTGCTCTTGAGTTTTGTCTTCCCTTCACACTGGCTCCTCTTCTTCCCACTTAAGTGTACATCAACATGAGCCCTCCAGAAGGATCAGTTTCCCTCTCCCTCCTAGCCTGATCCTTGGCCATTTCCTCTCATTCATCTGCTTCTCCAGTCAGGTGTGCTGGTGTGGCTTTGTGGTGGAGCAGATAAAGGAATAAATCTGGCTAAAAATTACCCCACAAAAAGAGTTGGGAGCATTTACCTGGGATAGGTTCTTGTGCCACCTCTGTTGTGCTGGTGCAGAGTGGAGTCAATCCCTCATGGCACAACGCTCCTGGGTGAAACTGGCCGTGGGACTATGGCACTGTGGGGAGCCCTGGCCACTGCGTGTGGTCTGCAGCATGCTCTGGCAGGGAAGCTGGGTTTGCAGGATTTGGACTTTGGTTGCCAGCCCTTGTAATGAGACTTCCACAAAGTGCCTGGGTAGCTGTAAGTTCTTTTGGTGCATCCATCTCATAGGGATTTTCAGAGAAGTTACAATCCCAGTACTTTTCGGTTAGTACAGAACAATTCATCATAGTCAAAGGTATAAGACTTAAGCAGGGAGCACTTTCACAATTCTTTCTTCATAGTCAGAAAAACACATACCCAACTTTTAGTTTTGATAACACATCTTCTTCCTGGAGAATGTATCCTCAGCTTTGACTTCGTGTAAGCTACTCTCCTTGTTGGGTCTATCTTACATGTTCATCCCTTGATAAACATAACATTATTATATACATATAAAAGAAGAGATCCTTGGTCAACAACAACTGGCTGTTACTCTCCAACATAATTGTGCTTGTCAGAGTTAGTAGAAATTAAAATGAGCGAATCTTTATTGTTCTGTCGCAGACTCTTGAGGCCCAGCTGATGATTTTAGGCTGAAATGATACCCGTATGGAAAGCTGTTCATATATTGCTTTAAACACTTCCTCAATAATGCTTCTTAAAAGAACTGAACAGTCCTAAAAATGTAAAAAGGGTTCATTTAACCAGACACTGACCTCAGCGAAAAGCTGCAGCTGAAGTTCAGTACCAGCTGAACCTCAAACATCCAGTGGTCTTCTGTGACAACATTCTCAGTAGGGTTGCTTTTTTAAAAAAGGCATTTTCTTGAGAATAGGGGCACAAAACCAAATGGGAAGCTCACCTTTTCTCTTCAGTGTAACCAATGGATCTTTTCCAAGTTTGCTTTTTTTGATATAAAAGGAAGTGAAGAGAATCACACCCTGTGACAAGAAATGCCTATAATGGAAGAAGGCTGAGAAGAGATGGGCAAGAGTGATGAGCTCAGGGAAGAACCTAAAGAATGGTCACCAACTGTTGTAAGGAAAGCTGAATGTAGCACAAAGGGTGTTGAGGGTGACCTTTGTTTTAGATTCCCAGCTGTACCAGTGGGCTTGAGTTGTGTAAACAGCTTTGCCTGTGATAATTAGGGGAGAGAAACAGCATGGGTGGAAAGGTGTGGAGGCGACTCAGCCCAACCTTGAAGTATAAAAGCTGAATGACCAAGAAAAACAACGTGGAAGAGAGCAACTGAGTGGAGCAGGGTTCAACCTGCTTATTCCTCCCTGGAGACTGGGATGCCCAGCGCTGTAACCGTGAGCGTAGAGGGACTGGTAACGGCAGTGGGGTTGGTACTGTCACCCGGCTGTGTAGGGCTGTTGCTATATTGCACTTGTGATTTTAGGACATTGCTGTAACACTCTGCTAAAACTAAATCTTGTGTAACATCAGATATCTACAAATATGGAAATTAGGGAATATACACGAAGCCCTCCTCATGTGGAACATCTCAAAGAACCTGCTCAGAGGGTACTGGGCTCCAGCACAGCCCCAGTCATAAAAGCCTTGAGGGCCACCACAGTAGGAAGCATTCTTCTCTGAATTCCCAGTTCAGAATCACCCAAATGGTTGGAGGTTATGACTTGCAGAGTGACTTTCTAGAAACCTAGCTTCCCTAAGCAAATAAGACATGCATTTTTTTTGCCCCACATTGGGGCAGTTAGACAAAATATTTAAAGGAATGAGAGAATGTAATTATCTTATAGCTGCTGTTTGCAACAACCTAACAGAATGGTTGAGTGAGGATGCTGCAAAAGTGGTCTCCATGATCCCATTTTTTAGCTGAAGAGCATTCAAAGCCAAGGTAATATGTTCTGCTTAAGAATATGGGTGAAACTGAGACAGCCATTGCTTCAGCACCAGAGAAGAGGTGCCAGGAGGCCTGTAAGGTTCTTTAACTATGCTGCAGAATGAGCAAAGAAATTGCTGAATACAAGTATGTTCTTGCTATTTCTAAAGCTGAGCGTGCAGATTCATTTTCTAGGTTTCTCTAAGCTTGAAAGAGAGTTTTAAGCCTTTTTCCCGTTCTTGGCCTTGCAGAGCATGCAGAGACTTATAATAGAAGGGCAAGGAATAGTAGAATG
Organism: Laterallus jamaicensis coturniculus; assembly: GCA_022605575.1. Lineage (NCBI taxonomy): Eukaryota > Metazoa > Chordata > Aves > Gruiformes > Rallidae > Laterallus > Laterallus jamaicensis. The sequence continues at coordinate 2,804,319 of JAKCOX010000062.1, forward strand.
AATTATGGATTGGAATGTACGTATGTAGAAGCACTGGAAGATACAGTACAAGGCAAAGGTTGAATAGCACCATATGCTGATAACCAAGGACGTGGTTAACATCAGTTAAAGGGGTGAACACCAAGGAATGTGTTTTTTCCAGCAATACCAGAAGTCTCAAGCTCCAATGGGGCCACAGTGTGGTGATGCTTAAGCAGGACTTGAACTCTGATACAGCAGCAAGGCTGTAGACACGAAGATGCCCAAATGAGGATACACGGGCCTTCCCTAAAGTTTATGGAGGAGGAATCTTTTAAGCAAGATTCTGAGGCAAAAAATAATGCTGTAGTAACTAACTTACAAAGTGATTAAAACCTATGTTTGAAACCCATTGACTACAAGAGGAATCCCAAAGCTTTAGTTAGGAGTTGATAGCTGATGTCCTTTGTTCCCTGTGTCACATATAAATGAAATTGGCCAGACCACTGGGACAAACACACATGTTGAACAGTCTATGACATAAGGAATGAAAATGACCGAAACTGGTTTTATGTAACATAGGTGTCATCTTCTCCCTCCATGTGTCTTTGCACTGATTTTTGCTGTATTAAAGTTCTACAGTCACGTGAGGACTGTCTTAACAGGGTGATGGTCAAAGCAGCTGGCATTGCAACAGCGCCTATTCTGGTACATGAAAATCACTTTGGGGATTTGAGGCTTTAATTAGTCGAATTTTGTAAGACACCACAGCTTCTTTCTTTTCAAAATACTCTTGTGCAAGTTACACTACGTCATGTTTTAACCTCAGCTGACACCTAAGCAGCACACAGCCACTCGCTCACTCCCCCACAATGTGATGGAGGAGGAAATCAGGAGGAGTTGAGATAAAGGCAGTTTGATAGGTAAAGCAGAAGCCACACACATGAGCAAAGCAAGACAAGGAATCCATTCCCCACTGCCTGTGGGTAGGCAGGAGTTCAGCCATCTCCAGGAAAGCAGGGCTCTATCACACCTGACTGTGACTTGGGAAGCCAAATAGCATCACTCCAAATGTGTCCCCCCTTCCTTCTTCTTCCCCCAGTTTTACATACCAAGCGTGATATCACGTGATATGGGATGTCTCTTTGGTCAGTTGGGGTCAGTTGTCCCTCTGGTGTTTCCTCCCAATTCCTTGTGCACCCCCAGCCTACTAGCTGGTGTGGTGGGGTATGGAGCAGCAAAGGCCTTGGCTCTCTGTAAGCACTGCTCAGCAGTGATGAAAACATTTCTGAATTAACATGGTTTACAGCATAAATCCAAAACATAGCCCCTCTATTCCAGCCAAAACGAGCACATACTTAAAAATTTAAGAACAGCATTTCAGGCTTATTTATGATGCAATGTAAATTGTATGTCCTTACAAGCCATTTCTGGAGATTTCTCATACCTGCTCAAACTCTAAAGCTCCATCTTGGAAAGGTAAAAAAATATCTATCTGCATACATATATTCATATTCCCTATTATGGAACTCAGGAACTTTAGCTTTTATCTGAGAAATCATTAGTTCACTTAGAAGTAAATATGAGAGGCATTTCAAGCTATATTTTCTCAGTCAGGAACTAGGCAATAAACCAACAGAATATTTACAGATTTTCCTGTAACTGCTTTTGCAACATCATTTGGCAATGCTTTTTATTATAGATGAGCCTGAAATAAAATGGAGGCAGCATGTGTGAGCCTTAAAGTTCTAGCTCCTGTCTCCCTAAAGGACAAATCTGAATGCCAAGTATCTTTCTTCATTTCATACGAGTCGGAAATGGGCAGCAGCTACTGGATTAACAGTAGTCAGGATTAAGGAATGTACCAGTTTGTCCTGAAAGAACATCCTCATGCAAACTAGTTACAATATGTAGTAACTTTTTACACCTTGTAAGTAATGACAGTGTTGGTCCTGGAGAAGGTAAAGGACTTTTGTTTTCTGGTGGCTGACGAAGAACAGTGTAACCTACACAGTACTGTTGCCTCATCCTCCATGGTTTCATGTGCAGGTGCAGACATCTGGTACAACATATTCTACTGATACCCCTAACAGCTAAACAGTATCACAGGCATGCTCTTTGTGCTAACTGCATATGGCATATGGGGCTTTAACATCATTTCTTGAGCAGCACAAAGGAAGAAAAGAACATTTAGAAGTTAAGGAAAGTATTTCAGAGAAGAAAGTTTGAATGAGACCTGAAACTAGTTAGATTGGATTTGATCTTAAGCATTCAAACTGGGTTTTTTGTTTGTTTTTCTTAAGTTCCTCTCTAATTACTTTTTCTTTTTGTTGCTGTTGTTTTTGTTACTCTTTGGTTTTCCCAGAAAGACAAAGATGTGGCTAAGCAGGGATTTCAGAGAAATCTGTAAACCAGTTGGCAGAGCTTTACAAAAAGAACATACCACTGAAAATCTCCTGGCAAGCTTTTGATTGCTTCTGGTAATAGCTGGAGCTGCAGACCTATTTCCAGGAGGTAGCAGGGACACTGGTCTCCTCAGAGGTGTTTCCTAGATTACTTAGCCAATACTCAAAGACCATATTTCAGCACCTAAGAGCGTCTGATGAGTCCATCTGATCCAGTATCCTGTCTCCCAGTGAAGCTCATTAGCAGGCACCAAGGAAAGAATAAGATCTGGACAAACATAACTGATATTTGTGAGTAATCTCCTAAACTACTTCTATTTTCAGCTTGGGACTTCCTGATCCTGCTAAGACTTGTCTGTTTAGTAGCATTACATGGATCTGTCTCTACCAAACCCATAGTTAGTCTCTGCTTGAAACTATGTGTTGGCAGTAGTGGTGTTGCAGCTATTCAGCATATAGTTTTGGTTTTTTTTCTAATCTTTCTGATTTAAAAATGTGAATAAAACTAAAGTGTTTCAGTCTCTGCAAGCTCTTTAAAGACTTGGTCGGCTGGAGATGTAAGACTGGGGTGTATTTTTGTATTGCGCCCCTCAGCCATTGCTTTTTATAAGGTAACGAATTCGATATTTGTTAAAGTTCTCCTCTTGGGGGCAGCAAACATTCAGAACTAAAAGTTGTTCACATTTCTCAATGGCGTGATAAAAAATAACCTGAATTTGAGATAGGCCAGGGTTAGCTTGCCTGTTGCCCCCCACAGTTTGCAATAGAGCTTGACTTATAGCCCTACAGCTCTGATATTCAAGGAGAAAGCCTCAGAGCTTATGTGAAAAATACAGTGCACGAAACCAAGGCTTTACCTTATAAACCAACAGAGAACAGAGTAACTGTGAAGTAGAAACATCCTACACTGCATAAACTCTCCACTGTTTGTAAGGTCAGATGAAAAATATGGACATCCAGTAAAAATGAAGCTGGTTTAGTTTTCTGTGCATTGCTGCAACTAACGCCAGGAATGTGTTTAAAAAAAGAGCTATCAAGAAGAGCTTGAGCTAGTGCTGCATTTGGGACTGAAGACAGCTGTGCTTCTGTGTAATCATTGAACTAAGCTAGATCAAAGAGTAAATGAGACAAGTCTAAATGTAGCCTTTTGTGCTGGCAATGCTACAAATGCAAGTTAGAGTGTCACGTTTTACTGGTAGGTTGATCTTGCCAATAGAAACTCTGTGATTCAGAATTTTTCTCTTTGCTTTTGACCCATAAACTATGCCTCACCCAGGAATGACCTGCTTCTCTTGAGTTTACTTTGTGTGCTAGAAAACATAATGCCCTCAACCTTGGAGAGTAAAGCAGGACTCCCAGGAACAATGGAAGGAGTTTGATCGCCTGCTGCTTGTCCCATGGCTTATTTTACCTCGCAGAAACACTGGATATTGTTCTCAGTGTGTTATAGCAGGATATATGTAGTCTGGATTCATTATTCAAATCCCCAGGTAGTTTACATATACTCAGATTCTCCATTCATGGGGACATTGATCCATTCAACATAAGACAGGAAATTTGGGGAAGGGATCTTCAAGGAATACTATGTAGACCAAAAGAAAGACCATGAAAGGCAGTGGGTGTTGCATGTCTTTCCTGGAAGTGCTGTCCTCAGGCTTAGGAAGGAGACCTACACAGGCTGTTCTGTAGGGTGTGCAAGAAGAACTGCCCATATTGGTGAGAGAGTATGTGATTCAACTCTCCATCTACCTGTATGTCTGGACTTACTCCCATCACTTTCTGGGATGGCTGACTGATTAGCAGCCGTTACAGCTTCTTGTCTGTGAGACCATTTTTATATCATGTGGAGCCCCCTCAGGCTTGTGTCATCCTTTGAAGAGAGGCCAGAGGACAAGGTCAGCATCGAATGAAGCATCAGTTCATCTCATGTGGGGCTGGGCTGGGGAGCAGAGCTATCCCCTGTCTGTATGAAGCGCCATATCCCCACTTTTGTTTGGGGAAGTCAAGGGCTGGATGACACTGATCAGTCCTCATGTGGAATTAAGGCAACAGTGACCCTGCAGGGGGAAATCAGGAAGGCCAGGTGCTGCAGTAGGTGGCTGTGCTGGGGGAGCCAGGGAAACCAGCATAGCTTCCCTGAAGTCCTTTGGAGTGACAGTCAGGAGCCCACATCTGTTCTTTGAGAAGGTCACCTCTTCTTTTTGCAAGCAGAAGTCTCTTCCACCAGAAAAGCAACTTATGCAGGAGAGGAAAGGTTTTCATCTGTATGTTGTAACGTGCCCTAAGGAAATAGCTTAATAAAAGGAATAGTTTAATAAAAGGTAGTACATGTCAGTTGGCTGATGTATACAGCAAACCTCAGGATGGTGCTTTTGCTTTCAAAGGTATAAAAACCTCAAGCCCATGATATTTCTGGCTATATTACCATTTTACATATCACAGTTGGCTGCATTCATAAATGGCATTATCCCATGCCAAAATCAAAAGGTTTTCTTTACCATGTGAGTATCTTGAAATGCCTTTGGCATTTCTTCTTCTTTCCTCCATCAGTGTTGTAGCATTTTTTTTCTCTATATTAACTCAGAATTACAAAGCATCTACCTGTACACAGGTACATGCATCCCTTCCTTAGATGGATATTTCAAATCTTATTCAGATGCATACAATATAAATAAAAATCCCCAGTAACATCTGATTGTTAATATACAAAATGCCTTTCAGGTTAGCCGTGCAAAGGATATAGAAATAATTAATTTTATGGCCACTAGATGTGACTGTTGCTCTATGTAAACATAGCTGCAGCACCAGTTGTTGCTATAAATTGTAATCCCTTAAAAAAATGGAGGTGGGATAACTTTATAGCTTTCTAGTGGTGTGTCCTTAATTCCATACATTGAATTCATAATTTCTTTTAAAAATTACATCTTGGAAGCTAGCAGTGAATATACAGGATTTCATTATTCTGAAGTCAGAACCAGTAGATCTTTGTATTAGAAGACAAAAACACTTTTTCTGGAGAAATAAATCGGTGGTAGAAAAATAAATTAGCAGATCTTTGCATGGAGGATCTGCTAGATGCTCTTTGATTTAATGCTCAAAATATTTTATGCTTCAGATAGAACTGTGAAATTAGGAAGCATGTCTTTTCAATTGCTAATTTATTTCCTTCAACTCCAAAATAACCCTTAGGCCTAATTAATAATAAATTAAATAGCTGTAATGATTTTTTCCCCCATATCCCACACAGGGATGCCTAATACTTACTTGTCTTGTCCAAGTATCTACACCCAATGTCTCCTGGACTCAAAGTCTTCTACTTATCTTTGCCCATGAATTGTGAGAATACAAACATGAGCAGGCCAGTGGAATCACAAAGGGGAATTGCAAGTCCCTGAGAGGTGAAAATTGGTCCAGAATGGGACTCCAAGGCTTTTTAATCCTGAAAAAGAAAGGAGTTATTATCTGTGAGCCTTAAGAGATCATGAGGCATGGGGAAAACATACTGGTTTTTAAATCAGTACACACAGTCCACAGGCTTTTAACTGGTTTTAGTTGGCAGAAAAGGTGAAGCTTCAGTGAAGTTTAAATATATGCTTATAGTCTCTTAACCTCCCACCGCACACCACATTGGAGACTCTGACTCCTATCTCCACAAGGACACCCCCATAGCCGCTGGGGTGGTTGTGAGGCATCCCCAAAGTCATCTCTGCCCCAGGCTGGATAAGCCCCCTGCCCCAGACTCTGTCTAAGAGCACTGATCCAGCCCTATCACTTGATTCCTTGCAGTTTATCAATGTCTTTCCTGTACTGGGGGGACACAGACTGGCTATTGGGGACCCAAGCTGACCACAGTATGGATAGGCTCTAGTGAGTGCTGAGCAGAAGGAGATAACCAGTGCTTCCTGATCTCTGGCTGTGCTCCTGCTGATGCAGCCCCAGATGCCGCTGGCTATCTCTGCTGCCAGGGGATGCTGGTGGCTCGTGTTCAAGTAATTGGCTGCAATAGGAAACGTAGGGTAGGAATCAGTTTCCACCTTTTTAAACAGGAGAAAGCCGTAAGCGAGTTCTGCATGGATCTGTGCTGGGACACGTGCATGCAACTGGAGAAGGAGATGTGGCAAGGGAAGAGGTTTCAGATCTAAACCTGCATTCTTGATTCTTAAGAATTCTTAATTCTAAAAAAATCAGGGAAATGAGGGCAAAGGGAGATTGTATCTTATAGGTAAGATGCATAATTATATGTGTGTATATATACACACACACACATCTACTCAGAAATGCCATTTTAGATTATTTTTGGTGTTTTGTTGAAAACATGAAATTAGCATCTGAGAGGTAAAAAAAAAAAAAGTCTAAAAAAATTAAGAGTTATGAGCAGAAGGTACAGAGAATAAGACAAAACCACAGCTCCATGGTTCATTACATGCCATTCTGCTCGTTCATCTCAAGAGAACACAAAAAGTGTCCAGACAGGAGAAATAAGAAAACAGAACTGGAAGAATTTCAGAACAGAGCTGCAAGGATGAGCAGGTTCATAGATTTTACAGTAAACTGGGACTAAAAGTAGATCAATCATCTGCCTTCAAATTAACAGTTGCATGTGCATAAGTACTGGAAGATTGCAATGAAGAGTACATCAGATACTATGTACAACAACGTGGCTTCTAAGATGTTTTGCAAGACCCCTTACAGGAAAATATGTAAATCTACTGCTTCTCCACCAAAAAAAGAGGTCTTTTGGTCTCTCACTTGGAAATTACTGCTTGTTCCAATTCTCCTTCCTCTCCCTTTTAGTGTTTTGACTGTAGTGAAAGTTTTTATATATTTTTCTTAGAATGTTTAATTTGTCCCTTTAAAAGAAAAATCCATATATTCACATCAATGTTTGTTTCTTTGTTTGATTTTTTTTTTGCAGTAGTTACTAATCTTTTCTGTTGCAGGCCCTCATATATCAGAACACGCATTGTCTACTGCCATAAGGGAATCACTCCTTTTCAGACTTCTGTTGCAGTTAGATTTCCTTCTCTCATAATTTTCTATTTCAGTTTGTCCAGCTACAATGTGAAACAAATATAGAAAACTATGTTATTTTACCAACAAAGCATTGTTAACCTCAGAACTATTTTTTTCTCATGAGAAATAATTATGTTTGCCCCAGGTTTTGCTTTAAGCTAGATGTTTGCTATTCATGCCTGTTATCAAATTACAGTAATATGGTATTTGAAAGGAAGTGGAGTGCAATCAAATGGAAAAACCATTACTAGCATGCTGTAAATATTTGAATCATTATGGTAGCTCTATCATTAAATAAATAATAATAAAAAAAATTGGCTCAATGTGTTAATAAGGTGTTTAAAAGAAGAGTAGATGTTATATTTGGTGTCATGGTCTAGTGTTGGACCCAGTAGGGCTGGATAGATGGTTGGACTCTATGATCCTGAAGGTCTTTTCCAATCAAGACCATTCTATGAATCTATTCTATGATTCTATAATAGTACTTTGAGTAGAGATTGCCGGGATAAATAGTGACAGGTTGGTGTATTAATGAAAGCAGGGAAATAAACATAAAAAGCAGGTCCCACTTTTCCTTTGAAATTTGCATTGAGATCAGCGTTCTCAATGCCAATTTCACTATAGCTTTAATACAAGCTTCCAACTTTATTAGCAGATCTTGGGCTTCAAACAGTGAAATACCAGGCTGTTTCTGAAGCATACATAAGCCTGTAGTCTCATGCTTTGCGAAGGTAACTGTTCATGTCCATGAAGAGAGGGAGGGATCCAGCTGCTCCTGTGAAGCCCTGATGAGCTTCAAGCAGGGAAGGAAGTGGATATCACCCTTGACTGGGTCACCAAGGGCTAATTTACCCTGCAATTAAGTAAAAGTTTAGGATATCTTCCTAAAATATGCTTACATGTATATGTACATACATATATACACATACCATTTCTACACTTATATACACAATTTTTACATATATATATATATATATATATACACACACAGACACACATACACACCATATATATTCACTCCCATTGAGGATCTTCCACCCTTGCAGGCTTGGGTTTCTTTTTGTTCCTGCCAGCAGGAGCAATAGCTATGATCTCAGCATAGCATTTCTCAGCCCTGTGACCAGACCCTTTGAAGTCCCACTGGAACTGAGCTGATTCACCACACAGGGCCATTTCCCACATGTGGGCAGTGCTAAAAGGCCCGAATGAATTACTTAAGCACAGCTGGACATTTCCAATACTCAGGGCTCATCACCTGGAGCAGTAAGGCTTGGGCAAGCAGTCGGAGTGGTTCAGGGTTATATATAGTGAGCACTGCAGAGGCTGAGGACAGCAACCTTCCTGTAGACACAACACTCGAATTTCAGCCTGTGGGCTCATGGCTTGAAGTTAAAGCAGAGGCACATGACAGCTCTCCAACTAGCACCACGAAGCCACGATGCTCCTTGGTCAACTGATGCCTGCCAGTGGTCACTGTGGGCATTCTGCTTGCCTGTTCCCTGAGAAGGGACGTAAAATCAATGAGTAGGTGTAGGTGCACATTTCCTCACCCTGAGACTTTAGGTGCTATTCCTTTTTAGTCAGTCTGGTGTACGTAATATTCAATTTCTTGGCCTTTGAAATTAAGCATGAAAAGGCTCATCTCCTGCAAGAGCCCAGCTAACTTCACATGCCATTAAAATCAGTGGCAATCATCTTGATGTTAACAGCATTCAGAGTCCTTGTCTCATTGTTTATATAAATTATACCACCACCTCTGATGTCATTAGTGTGCTTTAAGCAAAGCTTCCTTTTTAATAATAAATGAATTATAAATCAATTAACCTTATTATCCATTTCATATCCCTTGAATTTTCCAGAAATTGCTGGGAGCGATGACAGAGGGTAAGAAAGGCTAGAAAGTTACAGCAAGATGTGCACTAAAATGGATTTCTAAGTACTTTTATTGGGTACCTAAAGCTATGTATTTTCTGTTCATTGAACATAAAAGGCCTGATTTTAAAAACTGCAAGGCAGTCAGGGCTCTCATTGATCGTGAGACCATTGCACTCACAGGAAGACACATTTGCGCAGGCAGGTGGTAGCTACAAATCCTGGTTTTCACAGCACAGCCAAGTGAATGAAGAAGCCATCCCACGAGGATCTCCATGATTTTAAGAGTGCAGGTAAGCAAAATGGCATTCCTGTTGCTCTGTGGATCCAAGAAATGACAGAAATCAACTGTTTTTCAGGATTTAATGTTTCAAGTCACCAGTTCTCTGGTCCAGGCCATGTGAGGCTGGAGGTATTTGAAAGGAACGATGTCTTTTGGAAAGAGTGGACGTTAATGGGGCAGCAGACTGGTATAAGAAAGCGCTTTTTCCCTGGCCTCAAGTTCTATTCCCTCAAATTTACATAGCCCGGCTTAGTGGTACAACTGGGGAGGAATAATATTGGGAATATATCCACCCAGAAATCTTCCAGGTTCTTTCCCTCAGTAAGCTGCAGCCCATTGCTGGCTCTTATTCACATAACTCAAAGCCATGGGAAGTTACCAAAAATACATCAAAGGCATTCAGAGTTCTTGTCACATTCATTCTTGTGCTTGTGGATAAGTGAGAGGCAAGATCTGGTTGAAAAGCTCAAGTCAGCAGGTGCCCCAGAAGAAGAGCTGTTCTTTTTCAGTGGGGGAATGTGTGAGGTGCTCCGTGTATAGCATCAAAGAGTCAACATGAAAGTGGTCAGATGCCAGAAGGTTTGAGTTCTTCGTCCTCTCTATGAAAAGGGACTGAACAGCAAAGAGGAAGCTGATGGTTGTTCCTCCCAGTTAAGAACTGGTAACTAAGGGTGCTGCATTGGAGAGATTCCTGTTTAGGAGCCTGTAGTAGTGGAGACTTACACCTGCCAGCTGTTCCAGTGACTGCTGCTTTAGCATGTCCAGGATGGCCAGCTCCTCATATTGCTACTCACCTATCTCAGGTGAATTTACAATGCATCTCTGAAGCCCTTTTCTCCCTAACCAGAACCCCTCTTCTCTACGCCAGCCTGGCGCCACTGCCTGCGTGGTGCTGTTGGAGTCGAAACTTCCTCCCTAATTCATTGGTATCATAGCTAATAACACCAAGCTACTTACACAGCACTTGAATATTCAAAGCGCTTTACAAATATTCTCTAATTAACTTTGAAGTGTTTTCTGGCAGCATCATAGAGAGTAGAGATGGAAAATGCTTAGAGATAGAAAAATGCTTTACCCATGACTATTTTCAGGGGGCATCAATTGCTTCCTTTGAAGACTACTGGAAAATAGGATCACCAACACCTAGTAGCACCCTCCCTTCTTCTGCTTCTTACCCCCTGCTCTCTAAAACTCTCCCAGGTTTTCACAAGATGCCAACTAATTAGATATTGGCATGTGTCTGGACCAGCTTCTCTAATTCCTCTTCTTCCGTCTGGCCGATGGAGCATCATCTGTGCTGCAATTTGACTAACATAGTATTCTGTCTGATTATACAGCATTAAGGAAAAGGATTAGGGGAAAGAGGGCACTGAGTGAGGCAAAGGTGAGATAAATTGGTTTTCACAGGGTGGGGTGAGTGGATGTAAAATCCACCACTGCTGACTGAGACATCTTGCTTCCTTTTCGGTCTGCCTGACTGGAAATTAGTTTGGTTTGCTACCCCAGCAAAAAGCAAACCAATTTTTTTGTAATTTGTTTGTTTGTTTAGGGTTTTTGTTGGTTTTATTGTGGGAAGGCAGAGAAGTGAATCATCTCTTTTTTGGGGGGTGAGAAGCTATTTTATCAGGGCAACTACTTGTGAGACCACAGCCTAACACAAGGGATGAACTTTCGTCACCAAGTGAGATGCAGTAGTTGCTGAGAAGATGTCAAGTGTGGTTATATGGCAGGAAAAGACTTGGAGCCAGGAGAGCTACAACTCCTGACCCCTCAACAGGAAGGAAAAGAGTTTCTGCTGTGCAGGTACACTCATGGCATTTCATGGATTTACATCAGAAAACCTTCCCTCTGGGACTAAGTCCCATGCCAATGTTCATTAAAAACATTGTTTAAACATGTCAAGTGAAATATAACCCTGAGCTTGTACTGGACAAGAAGGTGAAGCTGATACTGTACTTCAGCATGGGCCCACATCCTTTTGGAATCAAGCCTTTCTCACACCTGTGCTAACCCAACATGACTTGAAGGCTCAGGGTTTTGCAGAGCTCTGGGTGATGTTAAAGGGGAAAGTCCGGGCCTCTGGTGCCTCTTACCATGGGGTTTGCCTTTCTTGCAGTGTGAAAGGGATGGGTCCGGTGGGCTCAGCTGGGTTTACCTTTCAGCCCATCCTTCCTGGAGGAAACATCACACATGGAGACAGGGCAGGTAGGTCAGACCAGGGCTCCCAGTGAGGAGCTTGGGACAACCTCTGTTTCATGGTACTGTAATAAGAGTGGGCTGAGAAGCACTGTGGACAGCTTGGGTCAAAGAGGAGACAAGAAAGCAGCAGTCTGGTTCACCAGCAGAGGAAGAAGGAGGAAGGTGACGGCTTGTCAGACCTCTTCAAGTTTACAGGGGAATGGCACAGATCAGACACGAAATGCTTTAACCCTTTCCCATGGAATTTACAGACCCTTGGTTAAACTTTATAAATTTTTATTTTTAAATAAAAGTGGGGGGTTTTGGCCACATGGCTCCTGAAGTAATATTTTTCAGCGCCTGCACCATGAAGCTTGTACCTAGACTCCCACTCTACCAGTGGCTCTGCCTTTCAAGGGAAAATATATAGGGTAAGAAATGGACTTCTTAGGAGGTTGGACAGAGGAGGCAAACTGCAGTTTGCCTTCTAAATCACAACAGCGCTTACCAGGCTTCTTCCACACCTGCTCTTCACGACACAGCAGTGATCCCTGTGCTCAGGCTGGACTCCCTCTTCTTCTGGACCCGGTGTCTGTGTTTCTGGACCTCATCAAGACACTGCTATCTAGCTCAGAGCTGACCTAAGCTCCAGGTCTATAGCAGTGGTTAAAAGCCAAGTGTTATACTTTAAAAGGGCTAAATAATGGAAGGGCTTTAAATGATTGAACTCTTACATGCTATTAATGGCTTAATCTAGGAGATATGGCGAGGACAGGTGACTAAAGCTAATGTATCAACATCAGTCTTCAGTACCTATGGAGAGAGCTGTGTTCTTGCTTAACCAAGCATGGCTGGATAGACAAATGTACCTCTAACCACTGTGGATGCTGAACTTGTTTTGGATCCCTGCTGTTCGGAATGTGTGACCCTGTTATCCTGAGCTCCCAGGAATGTTGTGTGTGCTGTCTCTGAACCACAGTTTGGAGAACTCGTGTGTTTTACAGTGTGCTTCTGCTGAAGCCAGGAGCAAAATAAATGACTGAGTGAAGTCTCTTTACGTCAGTCGGGACCAAATCATCTAACAAATTAACAATAAATACCTTGCTAAATTAAATCTTGTTTTCTTCAAATAGCTACAAGGAGTTTGAACATTCGGCAGCAAGCTGACTGCATAAAAACAAAGACATCTTAGGTAAATGCCAAATGCTACAAACAGGGTATTGCTCAATGTCCTGATACTCCGATAAGAGTTTATAGATGTTGTTCAGACTCCACATGAGCATTCCCTTTTCTCTTTAAAGGAAATCAAAGGCAAGGCTCAAGGCAAGTCAGAATTATTGTACTATTAAAATGGGATTTTATAATGAAAGCGGATTGTATCTTTCTCTGTAAATACCTGCTTCCTTTCAGTGAAAAACTGCCTACTCCTCATAATTTTACCCTGCCTGTGGCTATTTTCTCTCCTCTCCTATATATACACACATATATATATGTATGTATGCATGCCTTCCTGAACTAACATACATGGAGACACTCTCACAAACCATTTTCACACATCCTCAAGGGCTTTTTCAACTAATGGAGCACTCTAGCATCCTTAGGCTTGAGATGAAATATTCAACACCTTACAGAGGTTATGCAACCCTTTTTTTTTTAATGTAATTAAACTATTCTGGTTTACATGGATTAAAAAATTCATAGACATTTGAGTCATTTTGGTTAAGGCTTCTGCTAGTAAAATGGAGTCCTGCAACTCCCTGCAAATATTCTGTACAAACTTTCCTATGGTGACAGGGAGTGTTCTCTTCCTTTCTTCAGGAATAACTCACATGAAGAGACTGACACAAGAATTCTAAGACTTTTGTATTTGTTTTTGGGTTTTTTTAAAAAAAAATTATTATAGAAGCAAGACTCTCTGAAACAAGCTGTTGGTAATCTAACCAATTTACTGCGTCCTTTGTCCCCTTGTCTGCTTTTGCCCACTATGCCCCACCCCTAGCTCCCCAGTATGCTGTAGCTCTCTGGGTGCAGGCTGGCTCCCGTGCGGGTGTGAGACAGGTGTATTGCAGCTGGGTTTTGCCAGGCCTTTTCTCAGTGGGTACATTAATATAACCCCCATTCAAGAACCACTCTTTTTCACATGGTTTATCACAGACTTCTCTAATTTTTTACTGAAAACAACCAGTGAGTTCAATGGGGTTTTTTTGGTAGGCACAGGAGACACCTGAGAGCACACACAGGTTGTCCTCAGAAAGCCCACCTAGAAAAGAGAAATGGTATAAGACATGTTTGGGAATAAACCATAGCTATTAAATGAGAGAGCATGGGAATAGGGGTCCCACTGTGGGTGTGCAATTCTGTACTTGTAGAAAGGCTTTTTTGGTTCCAGACACTGCTGGAAATAGGATACGGGTTAACTGATTTTATGGAGTCATCAAAAGGGACAGACACATTTCCATTTCTGACACAACAGGAAGATTAAAAAAAGAGGTGGGGGAGAGAGGGAAAAAGCAAGTAGTTCTCTGAGCAGCAGAACTTGCGTGTGCTGGATTTCCCTGTGCTGCAAGAGGACTCAGGCTGGTTTTCCCTGCCCCAGCTCTTATCCTCCCCATCCCTGGGTAGGTCAGGCCATGCTCCCAGCTCCCAGGTGCTCAGTCTGAGCTCTGCTAGGCTTGGGGCTGTCATGCGCTGGCCAGATGTCCCTCAGGCACTTGTTGTTTGCCAGGGGACAGCTTCTGGGGATTGAGAGGAGGCTGAGAAGTCACTACATTTCCTTTCACAGCGATAGTCTCTTGGGACCCTTTTCTACCTACCCTCTGCTTTGCCTGGTCCCTGATATGTTTATGAGACCTCGACAGGTCCCAATTTTGACTGAAATTGGCCAGTAGGCTCAAAAATTATTAGACAGTGGACAAATGGAGAGGTGAACAGAGAGGTGTATAGGCATGGCAAAAATACCTCTCCTCTCAAATCTACACCTAATAAAAGTTTAATTAAAGTTTCTCATGAAAGTCACCTGGATGAGAATCCTGATTTATGCTCCCATGATTTAATCATATCATCATCTGATTTTCTGCCTGAGAAATCTAAGTATTATTGTAAGTGTATAGACACCCCACCAAATTTCTCACCTAGGAATCAGAAGTCCTCAGGTGTGGGTTTTCCAAGCTGAGAGTCATATTTTTGCAGTAAATACACCATGAATGTTATTTCCTCCCCTGCGATGCTTTGCTACTAAGCTATATGAATGAAAGCACTCTGGTTTTGGTAGACAGTGATCGCAGAAAATAATATATAATTCAGAGAGAGTGGTCCTGAATTCAGTTACTGGAAGCTGCTTCATTCTCCTCTCCTTTTTTCTTTCAGATGTTGCTCTTTAGCTGTCTTAAAAATCGGGTTAGTGCTTCACAGTGTGAGAGCAGTAAGGAGACTGATGGGGAGGTTGTTCTTGGGGAGGGTGAGAAAGAGGGTGAGCCCATGCAGGGACCTTCCTGGATCTCTCTAGGAAAGGGCTGACAAAAAAAGGCTTAATAAGAGAACTTCTTTTAGTATAAGAAGAGAAATATAGATAGTGACTAAATGTTATGCCCTTTCAGACACTGGGCACTCACGTTCGTGCAGCATTGGCGGTAGCCTGGATGGATTTTATAGTATGAGAGTTGTACAGTGTACAAGAAAAGGTGTCTGTCTCTAAAGCACACTCACATGAGAACTTCTTGCTGCCCCTTCAGGCAAAGGCCAGGTGTGGGGTTGTGACCGCTGGTACCGAGTGGGTGCTGCTTGCGGGTTCCCCAGGTGCCACAAGCTGGTTGAGCTCATCCCGTGGCCAAGAGCCATCTGCAGCACAACATGGCCTGAAGGCCACACCAGGCATGCAGCCCAGAGCAGGGCTGGCCTCTGCCTGCTCAGGTTAACAGTGATGTGCTTCATTCCCTCCTCAATGAGCAGTGCTTTCCTGGTCAGGATCAATACATACCACCCCTTGATCCACCTTTCCTAAAGATATATTATAAATTTCAGACTGTATTAATAAGGGCCACAAAGATAATTAGAGGGCTGGAGCACCTGCCCTACAAAGAGAGGCTGATGGAGCTGGGCTTGTTCAGTCTGGAGAAGAGAAGGCTTCCAGTACCTGAAGGGACCTTATAAGCAGGAGTGGATTCAACTTTTTAAAAGGATAGACAATGGCAGGACAAGGGGGAATGGATTAAAACTAAAGGAAGGAAGGTTTAGATTAGATATTAAGGGGAAGTCTTTTACAGAAAGAGTGGTGAGGTGCTGGAACAGGCTGCCCAGAGAAGTAGTGGATGCCCTGTCCCTGAAAGTGTTCAAGGCCAGGTTGGATGGGGCCCTGGACAACCTTGTGTAGATCCAGGCCTGAGGTTGGTGTCCCTGCCTGTGGCAGGGGGGTTGAAGCTCTATGATCCTTGGGGTCCCTTCCAACCCATGCCATTCTATGATTCTATGATAATAAAACAGGGGCTTCTCAAGCCCCAAGTACGAGCCCTAACAGAGCAGATGTAGCCTGTCCAAGACCACTGACTCCTCAAATCAATGTCTTTAGCAAGCCTTGGCTCTACAGATGTGTCTCTTAAGATTTCCTTTCCATCTTCCATTTAAAAAATAAGCTGGTACATATAAAATCTGTATGAATCATTAAAAAATTTCACCAGAGGGTTACATTAAATGGTAATGTAATAGTCAGTAGCAACTAGAAATAAATCCCTTAGCTTGGAAAACTGCTGTTCTGCAGAAGAGTAATTACAAGCATACAAAAGGAAACAACAAGATTCTTGAATCTTCTCTGAACCTAATTAGTAGAGCCTCTGAGTACGTCAAAGAGTACTTCATTAATGAGCCTCTGAATCATTTTACTCCTCTGTGACTGATAGCCATGACTCAGTATTACCAGAGTGAGGTGGTTTGATGGTAAAGGCATTAAATTGCCCACTGTTTACAGGTTCTGCCATGAACTTGCATGGGCAGAATGTCATCTCTCCAGCTCAGTTCTTCATTGAAAGGCAGTGCTCCTCAACACCATGACATTTAAGGTACCCACAGAATGAATCATGCATCGCAATGAGCCTTGAGCCCAGCACAGTCTTCGAGGTAGTCCTGAAGTGTTTGAGAATGCAAACAAAGTGTTCACAGCTGGGGATCCTCAAATACAACTTTCCAGATGTTCCATGAGGAAGAAACTGCGGAAATGGATGAGATGCAGCAGTTGGGAAAGGAGGAACATGGTTTTAAGGAAACAGTCGTTAAGAGTTCATAGGAGAAGAATGGATAAAGGAAAGAAGAAGAAATGGTAAGCTGAACTAAGTTTAAATGAACAGAGAAAAGACTGGGGTAATTCAGGGAAAGAAAATGAAGTTACTTTCAGATTATCTGGAGAGAGATTAATGAGAAAAATAAATGCAGAAATCCTGGGAGGGAAACCAGAGGAGCCTGTTTAATGAAAGAACTACCTCAGACAGTTAATTAAACAGAACTGTTCTCAGAAGATACTAGGTAAAGCTGATATCCACAGATGTGATCACATTCAGATTGATCCCAATGACAAAGATACATTTTTGCTGCTGCTTTTCTTGCAGAGACACATCAATAATGCATATCTTAATTACATTCAACTACAGAACCTATGTATTAGAGTGGTGCCACTTTGGTGATGAATACAGAGGTCTGCCAATTTGTCATCTTGCAAAGTACAGTACTGGGAAAAGCCTCGCTTGCCTGTATGAAGCTATAAGGGCCACTCTGTAAGAGAAGACTGGAAAAGTCTTCTTTATATAGTATAGTAGTAGGTCCCTGACATGAATATTGTGCTGAATTCTGGCCTCCTCATTATAGTTCATATATATATATATCATTATAGTTCATATATATATCATTATAGTTCATACATATATTGTTATATCATTATAGTTCATATATCATTGTCATATCATTATAGTTATATATAATGATATTGTCATATCATTATAGTTCATATATATATATTGTTAGATGTGCCTGGAGAACAAACTGTACAAAAAGTGAAAACAAAACAGAAGAATGATGAGGTTTATGCAACAAAAAGTATTGTAAAATCAAAGATCTGTTAATCTGAATATCATAAAAAAAATTAAAATATGAAATTTCAGGAAAAAGTTATTCTGCGTTAAGGAACTTAAACACATTAAATAGGTTGATCTGATTTTCCTAACGTTCTTGTAAATCCATCAAAGGAAAGTTGAAGCTGTCTTTGCATCACCTGTTTTCCAGTAGCATAAAAAACTCTGAACAGGTTTTGTTTCATATTGACGCATATCCCACTTACTGTGCCCTACTGCTAACATACTTCTCACAATACAAGGATGGTAAGATTTTCTCCCAAGAACCTGTCAGTCAAATTCCTGTTTACTCTAGCATGTCATAAAATACAAGTATAACAAACTTTTCTGTCAGTTTTAGGTTTTGACTATCCTTGGTTCTGACATCAGTTTCTTACATAACAAATTTTGACTGTCAGTTTAGATATTATAAAACTTACTTGTTTTGAAACAAAATTTGGGCAGGAATGTTGGCATTTGATTTCTTTTAATTCTAAAATCTAAGGTTGAAACTTCTTCAACTGCAGATACTCCAACTGGAGGCTGCTGACTGATCGCTGGTTGACTTCTGAAACAACCCTGCATAGCAGAAACTAAAGTTGCTTATTGCTTTTCTTCTCCTCTTTCTTGCTCAACTTTAGACAAAGTGACACATTTCCTCTGAGAGAAGAGAGAGCATCTTCTCCTAGGAACTGGTCTGTAAGTATGAGAAAAAAGCATTCAGATAGATTAACTGGCATAGCATTGAATTTGAAAATAGATGCTACATGATTTTACTTCAAGGGAGAAAGACACCTGTAAAAGTGAAAGAAATAGTGAAGGTGGACTCTGTCTGTGACATCTTGTAGGAGGATTTCCAAAAGCATCTTCAGGAGATTAAGACATGCAGCCTGTGTTGGCCTTGAGGCTGTCTAGCAGAAAGGTAGGAGTGGCTACTTTGCACAGTTGGGCATCAGGTCTCTGGCACTTCCTGGAGTTCTCTTCACAACCACAGATCATGAAACTCACCACATCCAAAGCTGTCCCCATGCCCTTTTGAGGTCTAGTGTTCTACCTCAGAACACACACCCTCATGCACAACACTCCCTTTCACAGGTCCAAAGCACAAGATGCAGCTTTTCCTTTTCAAGGTGCTAGTGATGCTAATCAGAGAGGAAACTGCCAGGAGGGACTTTTTTCCATACCTGCTGCACAGAAATTTTGATGCTGGACAACCCACATCTCTACAGCAGCCAGAGTCTGCCTCATGATGCCTGGGGAGCACCTGGGTAGAGCTACTGTGATCCTGTCCTCCACAGAGGGGACCTCAATATTGCTGATTAAAAACTGTGATGGACATTGCCAGGCAAGCCAAATCTACTTGAGGTGCCACAGACCCAGGGTCTGTGTTCAGTTGCTAAGACAGACACTTAAAGACATTTATGACACCCTGAACATCTGAAATTTCCCTGCAAGGGAGGCAGATGCAAGGTAGCAACTATCAGGGATCCATGCCTTTCTTGGGGTGGTAACTGGAGGCCAAGCAGCACACTCCAAGTCATCAGGAGAGGCGCTAGACACATATGTGTCGGTAATTGAATTAATTTCCAGGTGACAGTGTCATTAATCCTGATAAGTGATAGACACTGTCAAATGTGTCAGAAACATTGTTTAGAGCAGGGTGGGTGACACAGGCCTGACCAGGGACAGTCAGCACATGATATTTTCAGGCCCTGTACTAACCCCTTGGCAGCTTCCAGTACACACAGATCTTTGCCAGACACATAGACCCCTCTAATCCAACTTCCATATGTGCCTTAAGCCCTGCAAAGCCCAAGTCTCAGGAGGCAGCTAGGCTGTCACTCTCTTCATGTGGAGAAAGCTCCATTGGAATTAGGGGCTTCAAAGGGGGTCAGAGGGATGCTGTGGCTGAATGGTCTGTGAAGCAGAGTACCTACTTACTGCTGACTAACAAAGATTTTCCCAGTCCCCTTCCAGGATGCCTTCAAGAACCTCCTCATTCATAACTGAACAAAACCTTTCCAGGAGTTGTAAAGTCATGCATGACCCTGCCAGAGCTAGGATGGGATATTCAGGTACCTCTGTAAGTGCTCAGAGCCTGTGCCAAATTCCAGTTCCTCATAGGCACGTGCAAGCTGCTATATCTAGGAATCTTCTGTGTGCATGGAGATGGTTGGAGAAGGAACTACTTCTGACAGCTCTCAGACTGCTTTTTGGGGCACAGTTTCCTGATTCTTGCACCATACTGTCTTCCCATCTTTGTTGCTGTGTTTCTGAGAGATCAGAGAGAGATCTGAGAGAGCACCCAAAATCCGTGTGGAAACACTACAGAAAACTGAACCAAATTTACTACCTATGCCCTATCTGCCACTGCGATGACCCAGACCAGTAAGAGAAGAAGAAGGAATCACAGGAGACATTATAAATCCTAGGGTCAGTTTCTTGGCTCTGAGGCCAAGACCTTTGACAACAGCTTTCGATGAGGATGTCATAAACTCAGTGGAGGAAACACTGAAAGTCTCTACCTGAAGGTATCCATGCAAAGGAGTGCTGAAGAGATTTTGAGGAAGTTCTGTTAGTCTCTTTGTCAGGGATCTTGTTTTACTTTACCTCACTCCTCAAATAAACTCTTTTGTAGCCATGTTTCTTGTCCTTTTGTTACCAGACTGTAAGGGCCACTGATCAGACACAAATGAGGCTTTGTCCTCTATCAGAGTGCTGTAACATCTTATTTCACACTCCCACTCTCTTCTTTGAAAGCCCATTCATGCTGGCTTTTGTTTTTGTTGAACTTCCTCAATCCCTCTTTCTACAAGCCTGAGCTCAGAGCACTTCAAGCATTTATCTTTACGTGAGATTGCACTGGAGTGATGTGAGGTGTTATTTCTGAATAATTTTTCACTTTAAGTAATCCATCATATGAAATCAGACAGGGAGAGCCTTATGAGTTTGTGTGGCAGAAAAATCGTTCTGCAGTGGTAGTGAAATAAGCTAAAAAGATCTTACAGCAAGTCATCTTTTTTTTCTTCTCCTCTTTAACTTTGAATATAAACACTGGATTGGCCCCCTCTCTCCATACTGAGCTAATAGTATCCATCAGTGAAGAGAGTGGTGATTTTTGTGGATAGAAAGGAAGATGGGGGTAACTAAAATCTTTATTGTTCAATGGTATTCTAGAAAGAATACAAATTCCACAAGGCCAGAATTTTTGGTCAGTGGGATATGGCATCAGATACATGGAAGTGCAATGCCTTCTGTGGGAAAATGATGGATCGTCTCACACGATTTCTTCTGGAGTGGAATTCCACTAGAATTGGCACATACTAGAATGAATGTCTCCTGTCCTGTGTAATGCTCTCCTGGGAACTTAAAGTACAATTAGGACAAAAAGTGCAGTTCACAGCAATGTAACATAATCATTCACTGTTCAAGTGAGCAAGACAAAAAAAAATGTGGATTTTTGTTTCATTCTCTACAGCTCATGTGGTGCAGACTCTCTTTAATATTTACTCTGTCATTCAAGTCTAAGACAAATATTTTAATTGAAATATTACTCTCAGTGCTGTTTAAACATAAAACCAAGGAAGGTTAAAAACCATCTTCTGACATGAATGCTTTGATATTAAAAATAAATCTTACTTGTAGAAATAAAAGCTGTGTGAAAAACACAATTTGAAGCAAGCACTCCCTGCCCTTGAGAACATCCTGTACAAGTGCCACCATTATCAATATTCTTCAGGTTTAAAAAGATAAAATCCTCTGCTCTCCATAGTAATCCAACCTGAAGATACTGTGGCCCCTATCCACTAGGCAATGACTCAAGAACTCATGTTGGATTGGAAGGGTAAAGACCGACAAATACATTTTGACTAGGAAGGAGTTACAGGGAGAAATGTTCCTTAATATATCACAAGAATATGACTAATCAGAGGCAAGAGTACAGGAGAAGACACAGTGGGTCGCTGGCCCAATAAAAGTTTGCTGTATTTGCCTCCTTCCATTGTCAATGGAGAGAAAAAAAGTGGGTCCTACCAGGCTAGCTAAGAGCAAGAACCTGCTATCATGTATTCTGCATTGCCCCCACCTTCCCCAGCTGAAGCTAGAGCTACAGGAAAACCTCCAAAAGAGGGAGAAAAGGGAGAAAAGAGGGAGTATGAGGGAAGAAGAGTGCTCAAATGAGAAGAATCACAGGTAGACAGCGACTTAGCAGGAGTTGTATCAACAGGAAAAAGCAGAGGTAATGCATTACATTGCAAGAGGTAAGGACCCAACAGACGATCTGGGAAGTCACGTCAATTTAGAGCAGAATGGAATCAATGTGGCAAGCTGAACAACTGTAAGAAGGAAAAGGGACTGGAGAAAGAGAAGGATACTGTAACCTTGAAAAAAACTAAAAAAAAAAAAAGAAAAAATTGTCATAAGGTGTTGCTGGTGGAGATGTAAAGAAAAAGATGGGTTTTGAAGGGTTTTAGAAGAGTAAAACTGCCCACGAGTAGCATAAGACAGGTCAGAGAACTGCACAGCTGGAAACCTGAATTACCAAAAGTACATCTGAAATGTCAATGACAATAACATAAAAGAGGGATAGGAAAAAAGAAAATTCAATTTTAGTACTCTTAAGCTGAGGAAGTACAGACCAAAACAATATCCCATCTCTGCGTCCAAAGAGAGACACAGAACATGATACACAGCGTGATTAATTAATTTAGGATTTTAAATTGCACTTAAAATTTAGGCAGATATGGCTGCCTCCTGAAGGCTTTCAAAAGCACACCTTCACTCCATTAGCTACACAGGACACTCATCCAGTTTACAAGGACCGATGACCTAGGAACAGCAATTGGAGGCACAAGCCTCCAATCTAACCCAGATTTTTTTCCCCCTCAGAAATATTGAGGTAGAGGAGCAGACAGGTTTAAGAAGCTACAAGTATACAAGAGAGTGTTCACAGAGAATATGGAGCCAAAAAGGTCTCTCAGGAAGTGGGATTCTGGAAAAGTAGGATAAATAAAAATATATTCCAGCAGTATGGGGAACTGAGGAATGGGAAGACTGAAGGACAAGCAGGGATAGGGCTTTGAAAAGAGTAGGGAGACAGGAACAAGCTGATGGAAAAAGCCAGTGACAAGAGCAGGGGAGATGCTATTGTACCTCGGTGACTCAGAAAGATGATGATTCCTTCAAAATCAAGTCAATGTTGTACTACAGTAGAGCTCAGCAGAGGATCTCGAGTTTTGTTGTGCTCTAGATGTTTCAATAAATCAAGAAACAGCCGTAACTTGGGAATTCAACTGTTAAAGACAGGTTTGAGTCACATAAACTCAAATCCGGTTCTATATTTCATTTGTCCACTTTGAAGGGTACTTCCATTTGGATTTGATTCAGTACCTTTATTATTTTCAGTAGAACTCTGGTGCATATTGACATCTGGAGATACTCCTAAATTTCAGTGGTGTTTGGTTTAAAATTTAATGCTTATTAAGATGGTAATGTACAGGATTTATTTGATTCAGAACTTTTTTTGCCAGTGTAAGCTATGGCACAGTGAAATTAGATCATAGAATCATAGAACCATAAAATGGTTTGGGCTGGAAGGGACCTCAAAGACAATCCAGTTCCAACCCCCTGCCATGGGCAGGGACACCCTCCACTAGACCAGGTTGCCCAAAGCCCCATCCAACCTGGCCTTCAACACTGCCAGGGAGGGAGCATCCATGACATCTCTGGGCAACCTGTTCCAGTGTTCCACCACCCTCACAGGGATGAATTTTTCCCCAATACCTAATTTAAATCTCCCCTCTTTCATGGGAGACACCATTGGGTAAGGCCGTTACTCCTTGTCTGATCACTGCACTCCCTGATAAGAGTCCCTCGCCTGCTTACCTGTAGGCCTCCTTTTGGTGCTGGAGGGCTGCTACAAGGTACTGGGGACCCCAGAGCTGGACACGGTACTCCAGGCGGGGTCTCACCAGAGCAGAGGGGCAGAATCACCTCCCTTGACCAACTGGTCACACAGTTTTTGATGCAGATTTTCTATACATTTGTCAATCCTGTGAAGAGAAATGAAAGCTGATCAAGTACATATGAGAGTAAGATTTGGCTACAACTTAACAGACAAAGCTATCCCTCTGCAAAGCATTAAAGGCAAATTTGGTAAAAACTGTTGTCCAAGTAAACCAAAATTTGTTATACCACAAAATGAAATGATACTCCATAAAAACTAGTTGTTGATTGCTATGGAAGTGCAGTTTGGTTAAATTCTGTTTAGAAACTCAGCCACCCATGTTTTCTGGGCATTCACTACTCACTGTGTGTATAGGCAGCTGCGAAATAGCTGTGTGTAATCACCTCCTGGTCTGATGTAAAAACAGGATTTTTTTGTTTTAAATAGAACTTTGCACGTTGCCTTCTCATCCACAGAGTATTTTAGGCAGTGTGGCATATGATGGCTCTCCATACTATGATCTGTGTTAGATTAAACTTCAAAGAGAAAGAAAGCAGATAGACTCGCGTTATCTCGAACTGTGAAGCACACTTTCTGTTATTGCTGATCTGGCTTTAAAATCTTGACCTCCAGAGGAATGCTGGCATAGGAAATTACATGGGGTGGCTTTGAAACAGTGCTTTACCAGTCAAAGCCTTTTTAGATTCAACTCAAAGAAAGTACATGAGATGAACGCATCTTTGGAAAATCCTCCAGCCCATCCTATTTGTGTTCACTTAAAATCAGTGGGAAGTAGCTACATGACACATCAATTTTTGATCAAAAATATTTTAGCCAAATATATTTGTTTGGGAAGCTACAACAAAATGAATTATACAGTTCTTTCACTGTACAGCTTAAAAGAGACTACTTAATAACACCACGCAGCACAAATTGTGCTTACATAGTGATTTTCACAGAGTGTCTTAAGGAAAATTACACATAAAGAATGCAAACCCGCAAATTTAATTCATTCAGTGAAAGCCAAAGAGAACAAATAAAATTTAGGTCTGGATTTATAATCAGAAATTGAATCAACAATACAAACCTCAGTGGGCAATATGCTCCAGATGTGAGAAATAGTACCCCAGCAAAATTTCGAGCTTCCAACAAATGTTAGCATACCATTAAAACAGCTGAAAAAAATAGCACAGTTATTACCATAGTGACATTCTGCCACATATGTGAACAAAAGGCAGTGGGTTGTGTTAGGTTAAAATAGAACAAAAGATTAAAAGTAATGTAGTTCTTTTCATAACATGCCTACTGGCTGAAAAAAAAAAAGGAAAGATGGGTGAGAAGATACTGAACTGTGGTAGTCTGTGATGATTAACGTGTCTGTTGAGATCCTCCTATCCGACTGAAAATGGACTAATAACAGTAATCCAGAAATGAGTAAAGTTTCTGGATCCGCTGGTGCTTCTGCGTTAGATGATTATGCAAAGCTGTGTTTTAATCTCAGCAAGCCTCTGAGATAGTGACTTCCCAAATGGATTCATATGGTATTCCATGGTTTTCTAGATAACATGTACTGGCATCATATAAATTTAACTTTATTGCTAACTGGTAACAGAACAGTGCACCATAAACAGTGTAGATGTCACCCAGAAATTTCTTAACACTCTCAGTGCTGAGGAATTTAAATGAAGGGCTTTGATTAAAGTTTTTAAGCCTTTGAACATGTTTGGGAAGGTGTGTGTCAGGAGCCAAGTGCAGTATGCCAAGCTCCTCTAACAATACTCCAAACACATTGTGACTATGACAAAATATTCTCCCTTCCCTGCCCAGGTCCCAGTAGCTGAACTTTCCCACATTAGCACTTTCTTCACTGCTTTCTTCACCAGGCTGATACACAACCAGATTGCCTCAGGGTGAAATGTTAGTGAATATCTGCTGAGAAGCAAGGGCTATCAGTGCACACATTCCTAGACCGTGACCAATGTACGGGAAGCAGCTTGCTGCTATCCTTTTTCACAGTAGACTAGGTTAAATCATATTGCATCTTCTTTGTCTTGAGCTGGGGCACGTTTGCTGGCAGTGACTGTGGCTCAGCCATCTTGCAGTTACGGTGGCTATGTGAGCCTGAGCTCGGAAAACGACACTGCTGTGCTTGCTTTGGACCTGAGCTAGCATCTGTGTCAGCTTCCCAATTAATGTCACAAAGCAGACAGAACTTCAGCCATTGTATCTGCTGCCTTCTCTTTCCCAGCAAAAGAAATAATGGATCTTCCAAGTTCAGGAATCTAATCACCAAACTAGTCCATCGCTCTCCAAATTCTGAGTTGCTATCAGGGAAAAATCTCCACCCAACCCACAAAAATGTAGAAACGACTACAGAAGGAAAGAAAACTTCCTTTTCTTGGAGGCTGAATGAGACTGGAAAGCTGAAGGGATAGGAATTATGCAGTGTTTTATGATTCATTCGGGAGCCTGCTTTGGCAGGGGGGTTGGACCCGATGATCGTTCGAGGTCCCTTCCAACCCCTACAATTCTGTGATTCTGTGATTTGGTGGGCAGGGCTTTTGCTCCATTACTGCCCGCTGGGTGATGTTCCATGATTGCGTTAAGGTAGTATGGGATCACATGGAAACCGGGCAATTCTTTTTACCGCTCTTAAGATCTGATATATTTTTTCTTTGGAAGAGTGGCTTGCAACAAAATCATGCAATATCAATGTTTAAAGGACAAACAATTGCAGTTCTACTGAATCAGAAGTTATTGTTTGTCCCATTTAAACAGAATGTCAAAAACATAATGGCAGCTGGTTAACAAATAAAGAAAAGAACATATAACTCATTAAAAGTTACATAAAAATCTCAATAAACCAGAGAAGAGAAGCTGAAGACTTTGTGTCTTTGTCAGAAGAAAACCAAGAGTAATCAATTTTTCACTTATGTTGAGTCAAACACAAAATGTGGCTGCCTTGGGACATACAATTTTTTCAGATAAAACTGATCTCTTTTGCTGTGTTCAGCGTGTGGTAACGCACAGGTAATGTGTGGTCCCTTAGGGAATACAGAATATGAAGTCATCCATCTACCCAGTGCTGACACTTCAGCAGATGATAAAATATACATTAATTAAACAACAGGAATTTGCAATTTTTAAATGGGTGAACACTGGAAGGCTTATCATGGCTGTGCCCACATGTTGCACAAGCATGAATGAATCAAACCAGTTGATAGAAACAGATACAGAGATTTGGGTTACATTTTTCTCTATTTCAAACATAAATACTCCGCTACCCCCACCCCCCAAAATTAGAAGGAAGTGCTGCAGGTTTCCCTATTAATTTGTAACATTATTTTGGAAATTTGCCTACAGCTACATACACAAACATTGTCTTAAGAAATGTTGCTGACTAATAACAGCCAATGTACTGCACAGTTAACCAAAGTCATTCTTTTACCATAGCAATTTATTAAATGATTAGAAGATTGATAACAAAAAGAAGAATGGATAGACTTTTAAAGCATAGAATGCATAACTAGCACTTCAGGAGAAATCAGAATATGAGAAGTTTGTTTCTTGTGCACCATCTTTCCTAATTTACTTGTGGAGTCATACAGCGCAGTAAGGATGCTTCAGAAATCTGTTTCATTCCCTCAGTGAAGGCTGAGTATTTATTTTTTAGAAAAGAGTGCTGGGAGACAAAATGCCTGAATATTTGGGGAGATTTCTTCAGATCTCAAATTCCTAATGCCATCCATTTTCTCAATCATCTTCAAAAAATGACAGCTACCTGAAATTAAACACTGACAAAAATACTACCATTAAAAAATAAATATATCCTTCTATCTGATACTTAATTGGTTGGTTCATCATTAATTGGAGATTAAAAAACCTGAATGGATTTCTGTTGTATGATTTTTTTTCCAGCCTTCCTCTTTTTCCTCACATGTTTAAAAATGTTACACTAACAAGATTTATAAGTTCATTATAAGAAGGTATGTTTGGGTTAAATATTCA
This sequence comes from Laterallus jamaicensis coturniculus, assembly GCA_022605575.1. NCBI lineage: Eukaryota > Metazoa > Chordata > Aves > Gruiformes > Rallidae > Laterallus > Laterallus jamaicensis. The sequence goes on from JAKCOX010000062.1 coordinate 2,832,072, forward strand.
GAAGAAATAATTCCCTGTGAGGGGGGTGAGGCCCTGGCACAGGCTGCCCAGAGAAGCTGTGGCTGCCCCTCCCTGGCAGTGTTCAAGGCCGGGTTGGATGGGGCTTTGGGCAACCTGGTCTAATGGAGGGTGTCTCTGCCCATGGTAGGAGGGTTGGAACTAGACGGTCTCTGAGGTCCCTTCCAACCCAAATCAGTCTGTGATTCTGTGATTCTATGATTACCACTTGGGTTAATTTGGCCCTTGTTATAGACTGCAAGAGAAGCTTCTGGAACAGTCTGACCAATAGTGACTTAGTATAACTCTACAGTTACTTTATTAAAGCACTTAAGTTACACACACTTGAACGCTTAATTAAATGTTACAATTTATTAAGGCTAAAACTGAACCTGGAGTCAGTATCGTTTCCATCCGTTTCTGGATCAGGTCCTTAATCCTCAATTCTACACACAAAAAAGGAAAAAAAATATGTCAGGCCTTAGTTAACTGACAGTAGTGTTACAACTCTCCATTATTTTGTAAAATGCTTTGAAAATCTCGTAAGTTTAATGCTAGATTAATGAAAACAGTCCTTCTTACAATAATTATTAACTGTTTACAGTTGTAATCAGGGTGCTGAATTGCAAAGAGGCCAGGAAAAGTTCAATTTGTTGCATAATCAGCTATCTGCTCTTCAGTACACAAGCTAAATATAGTAGATGTCAGTTACTAAATATGTAAGACTTGACGAAAGAAGCTCCTCTCTAACCTCAATTCTTCCAAACAAGTGCTATCAAATTCGGTAAAATTTTAGATTTATTTAAGTATCAGTATGGAAATTAAATTAACAAGCTCAAGCCTGTGTGGTGTAGACAAAAACCCTCTGAACAGGAAGCAGGAACAACCAGGACAACGTTGACTTACCTTGAGGTTACAGGCACACTGCTGCTGGTGCTTCTACTGCTCCCTTCAGCTTTCTCAGGTGTTATGGCTAGATGAGGACCTGGGCATTTGGGGTCTGGTCTAGGATAAAATTAATTGGTACCCTGGGATTGCTGTGGACAGTGGTAATGCTGGGACCACTGGGGACAAATGAGCAAACTGACAAAACTTGGGTTTTGTCATCCTCCATGAACCTGGACAAGCTTGGAAGAAAAATCACAATGAGAGTCTGTTGCTATTTACAGCAGCAGGAGATACAAAATAGGATGAGAAGGGAAAGCTGAGCTGTGGCTTCTTCCTGAACAAGAAATAGTTTAGTGTTTCCAAAATGAAAGGTGGGAGAAGCAGAAGGAGAACGCTCCATCTGGCTTGAAGCAATTGGAAAAGCTGATGGGAAAGAAGAGCTTTCTGTTATTTATCAGACTCTTGCTTCTTGAAGAATGCAAGTGAAGGGTTTCTCCAGCAGGAACAAAAGCCAACAGCTTTATAAGAATCCATGTGTAACATGTTGAGAAGGGAAGATGTGATACTCCCTCAGAGCCATAAGGGATTTTGTTTTGGATCAGTTTTCTGCAAAGTGATAAAAATGAGAAATGCTTGGCCTGAATAAGAGTGAAATTGCAACCTTAATTTTTAAATAGGATTTTAAATAAAAAATTGGCTGTGTTGTGATTAAAGATGGTTTACAGATCCTTCTTCCTTTAGATTGCTAGGACCTTGGATGGCAACATAGCTTTTAGATGTGGTTAGTCCTCAGACTTGGCGGATGCTGTTAATCTTTTGTTTATTTGACTGCATAGGTTTGAATTTGCCTACTCCGTATTTGGGTTCAGGATGGTATCCTCACAATGGGACAATATTGTACGACAATTAAATATTGTTAGAAGACACCTGCAAATGAAGGTTTTGTGAGTAGGTCATATTTCTTTGTGCTTAATATGATGGTGAGGAGGGTAATAGTGAATGACTCCAGTTGGGATGGGATTAATTTTGTCTAACTTCAGACACTTAAATGCCAGATATGTGCAGATGGGTCACTCAAGTAATGGTAAAGGGTCTCATGCCACATTTCCTCCTGGATTTAGTTCAGGACACCTATGTTATATGCATGCCCCAAGAGGCCAGAAATAAGGTCTGGGATGATCCTAGAACATCAGGCAACAAGCCTAAAAAGAGCTGTTACTTAAGGTAAAACTGAACTGCGAAGAAAGCAAACCTGTGAAGAAAGGTAAGTGTGATTAACTGCAGTAAGGGTGATGTAATGGGCAATTATCAGGCCCAAATAAGGAAAACTATTAGGAAGGATGCAGTGCTTATGCTAATCATGTTTTAAGATTTTTATACAGTGGTATCTCCAATAGGAGATGAGTATAAGAAATTGTAGGCATAGCTGACAGTCCCTCCTACAGTTCAATTTGCCTGACACATTCCATTAGAAGGCTCTGTTTTCAGTTATTTAAAATGTTGCCAAAGATTAACCAAAGTTCTGGGCTAATTTTTTTCCCCAGGCTGGGAATTTGTAATTTCTTACAAGATTTCAGGTAAAAATGAGACTGGGGACAAGCTATTTGTCTTTCTTGTATTAAAAGCAGTTTTGTGAAGAGCACTATTGCTCCCACTCTATAAAGAAGAACCTTCAAGTTTATTGGCAGCATGTATGTTTTCTCTCCCACAAGGATCTGCACATATTTAAACAATTTAGAAAATTACCAAACATGCTCAGTTTGGCAGTAGAGGCAGTAGTTTGATCATCACAGAGGCTGAAGATGCTATCTGTGCTAAGCACTAACTGGATGGAACTGCAGGGTTCTTTGCACCCTCCAAAATGAGCACGGTGGCTTCACTTTAGGTATGATTAGGTGCTGGATTGAGATCTCAAAACAAGCACTGGGATGCTATCATGAAAAGTGCTCCCTGGCACTCCAAACTGTTTCTAATGGCTTCTCACATTAACTCTGTCGCAACAGCTACGTGTCATGGGCTGCAAAACTGTAACAGCTTTGAAACACCAGAATCTGGTTGTCTCAGGCTGAGCAAAATTATGGGCACTTATACCACTTTTCTCCTTGATATCAACACGTGAACAATAAAGACTGTCTTGTCTTCCAACTCCTGGAGGCAGGTCCCTATTCCAGACGTGTCTGGACTGCACATAAGGAAAGAGCTCTGGCTGGTTTCCTTATTCTCCCTGCCCACAGGCTGATTTCCACTGAAAGAAAAGGCAGGGCAGGAACTGAAGGATGGCACAATAGCTTCCTTGTTTTAGGTGATCAGGGAGCAGGACTGTGAGCTTCTCTGTGTCATTATCTGCTTCATGATCCTGCATGCACAAATAGGTTCTCCAGCATCTTCCAGCTTGTCATCTCCTTTGGATTTCACTGCCGAAGCTCAAGTTGGCTCTTGTATGGCCCAGCCTTGTCACCGGGGAGCAGATGACTAGGAAAGAGCTGGGTCAGAGCAAGGGGTCTTACCCATCCCTTAACTTGGTATCTGCTTTTAAACTCAGGCTTACACTGAGCTTTAAGCTCAGGCTCCTGTCCCTACCCAAGCTACACAATAGGAAAAGCAGAGCTCAGTATTGTACCGTGTTATAACCTGGCACTGCTACACTGACTTGGCTTCCCAGCCTGATCTCAGCCCTACCTTGTCACTGTGAACTGTCCTGGCCATCTGGACTCCCATCTGACCCAGGTGACCATCTCTGGACCTGCTCTGTTCCTCTTGCTTAAGTGCTGTGGGCTTGTGCCAGGTGGGTCAGGGTGCTCTCCTGCTCCTAGCTCCCTTGCCTGTGTGAGCAGCACCTGCCCTGCTTCTTCTCTGGCACAGATCCTGCTCTGGTGTAAGTAACAGCACACACCACTAGTACATAACTCTCTCACCTACATTGAGATGGTTGGTTGGCAGCCATAATGGTGTTTAAACATAGGTTTGTTCTTTTAAAAAGGAAAATTACATTCAATACAAGATATGTTCAATACAAAAGGTAGCAATGAACATTCAGAAACCCAGCAGCCCAAATATCTAGGCAAATACGCAATGAAGCCTATCAGTGCTAGATGGTCTTGCAGCTCAGTGCTGTTGCTCACAGCAGTTCGGGGGAGTCAAGAGGGATGAAGCCCTTTCTGCTTGGGACCTGAGTAATAGAAGTACTGTGATGAAACTGGACACCTTAGGCAATACCTTCATACTCCTGAAACTGAATGTACAGTTCACTTATGCACACAGAACATAAGTTTTCCAAATGAAGCAAGCCAAAAGAAAAATAAGGGTTAGGAACACAGAAGCAGGTTTGTCAGCCAGCACATGCTCTTCAAGATAAACATGGCAAAGCAGTACGTATATCTTGTTTGTGCTTACACATAGCTGAGACAGTCTGTGGGACCAGCACAAAGCAATATCAGGCAATGATAACTGCCTTGTTAATGCTTTGCAAATCTGGCACAACATACAGGAGGAAAAACAGATCTAAAACATTTCCAACATTCAGCTGATATGCAACTGTACTCACTACTCAATGGAGATACATCAGTCATTTGCCAGGAGTTACTGGTAGGAAGATGTCTTGTGAGTACTAGTCCGAGATCATTGTACAGCCAGTTGCAAAGGGTTACAAAAAAATTAAATTTTATAAATATATATATATATATATAAAAACAAAGAGAAAGAATTTTAAAAAAAACCCAAACAACAACACAAGAAGAAAAAGGATTGTTTAACAAAAAATGTAATGTCTAAATAAAATGGCCAGGAGACTGATTTTTTTTTCCCCAGCCACGTAGATTTTACAAAGCAAAAACATTAGCCAGCCCACCTGAGAAGTCTATCACAGGTTTCAGATTTTTCATTGTTTCTTAGGAACTCCAGATCTTATGTGCTAAGAATTTTTCCTTGGGTGGACCATTCTCACACAGAAATCAGGCTGTGTCACTCTGCAATAAATTCTTCTGGCACCTGTATATTCCCAGGCTGTGAACTGCACTTGAGAGTGCCTGAACTTTGGCTGTCTGATAACCCCTGCACAATGTAAAAAAAGAGACGAGTAGAAATTTTATGGAGCTACTTATAAGCTTATCTCCCCCAGAAGGCTTCACTTTCCAAGTCAGTTAGAAGCAGAAGTCAATCCAAACCTGCCAGTGACACTATTCTCATAGAAAAGTGTGAGCTAATACATCTGGAAGCAGAGAGAAATGAATGTAAAACTTCAATATGTGCTAGCAAAAAAGAAATCCAAATAAGAAAAGGAGCTGCTGGCAGTTTTCTTTTTACTTGAAATTCTTTTTTTTTTTTTTTTTAAAGCATTGATCTACAACTAGAAAATTAGAGTAATCTCTCATTCTCTCTCCTCCAAGGCAAAGGGTAATCCTGCACACGCCTCAAAACCTGACAATTTGAAGAAAAGCCAACCCACATTTCACTGAATACAGTGTTTAAAAAACACAGATATATCGCTGGGGCTCAGTGTCCTCCCCTATTGCTTTGTCCCTTTCCTCACACGAGCTGACACCTGCCCCTTCCTTTGAACTGTGTGGTACTTCACACTTTAAGCCAGCATAGAGCTGGATATTACTCTTCCACACCTGTTATTTCTTTCTTTCTCTCTCACTGAACTGCTCTAGTAAGCTCTTTGCTAACATTTCCTTCTCTGTGTTTTTTAGACATGGCACTTTGTCCATAGCTCTCATTTTTTCCAGTCCTCTGAGTTTCCTCCTTTACTCCACTACCTCTGGCTTTTACATTGAGTCTCTGCCTCTGCTACCTCGTTTCTTTCATCAGCTCACGTACATCTCAGCCTTAGTTTAGCTCCATCACCTACCCATTGAGTTTCTTCTTAGGCTTTATTTGCCCACATAGTAAGTTTTCTCCAATTGCAACCATATTTTCTTCTCTATCATTTTCTTTACCTGAACCTCTTCTTTTACAGCTAGCCTTTTCAAATCTATGGCAAAAAAAATAATAACCCTAATACTGTTTGTCCTTTCTTTTTCTTTTAGCTTATTTAAATTGAGACAGTAGTTCAAAATTTTGAGTACACTTGGTCCCTAAAACCATAACATGGATCCATTTGCTGAAAAATTAGCTTGGTTCTTCAAGATCCAAGTGGGACATTTAGCAGCTTCTCAGGTAGGAGATCCATTGATGGTCTCTGAGGAAATATTAACTGCTGTTGTCATATATGAAAACAAAAAAATTATGAGAAAAATAAAAAAAAGGCTTCATTAAAAGTTTAGAAAAATGAAATGTAAATGTCTGCAGCACGCTTCTGTCATTTCACTAGACTGAAGTGTAAGGAACAAAGAAGTAATAAATTCAATATATATATAACAAATTGATATAAATAATTAAGTATAAATTAATAACAAATAGATATAATTTAGTTATATGAATAAAGATACAAAATTTAATATATTTTAGTTGCAGCAATACAGTAGTGTCCCTTAAATGTCCCTGTTCAAGAAAAGAGGGTTTTTTCTGTTACTTTTGTCTGTTTTACACTTAAGTAACTCAGCCCTCTTCCTGCTCCGCACAGGACCTCATATAACAGAGTTCTGTTTTGCCTGGACAGTAAAATAAGCCATAATAGTGATTATGCATCCACAATTCCACACAGAATAAAAATGTAGAGCAGTAATTTGCACTAGAGCATTTATGATTTCCTCCTGTTTTACATCACTGCTGGAAGTGAAAAAGGTGAGGAAGAAACAGGAACTTCGATCCTGAAAGACCAGCACTGCTGTTCTTCATTCAAAGTCTTTATGAGAGGTAGAAAGGGAGCAGCCTCAATTGAGCAAGACATTTTTCATTCCATGCTGCTTCACCAAACAGGCTTTTGACATAGTCATATTTTGTGTTCCCCAAAATAGCACTCTGGCATGCTTCAGTTTCTGAACTTGTTTTTTTTTAACTCCTTTGGATTTAATTAGGTTATTCATCAGCTTGTTAAATGCAAAGGACCTTTTAAAAGGGGAATGGTGATTGATTTTTAAAGTGCTATAATCACTCCATCTAGCTGTAAAAAAGTGTTTTTCAGTTAGGTATTTCAAAGGATATTAATATTAAATTTTTAAAATAAAAAAGTCCTCTGTCATTAATAAAATATGTAACCAGAAAGCTGCCATAATGTCACTGGGTGAAATCCTTCATCCAGCAAAGCCCCTGTATAAAGCTCCCGTTAACATCTGTGCTTCATGTGAATTGCACTGAGACATGTCAGATCTTTTCTTGGGAGAAAATTTTGGGTCTAAAAGAGAGTTTGGTTTGCACAGGGTCTGGATTTGGGTTTGAATGGATTCACATGCAAGCCAAAGCTGTAAGGCCATGCCAGCATACTGCTCTATTTTCTTCACCCAAATTACAATGCTGAGAAGAGTCTCAAGTGCATGTGTGTGTTGTTGCACTGGGTGAAGTTCAAAAACTGCAGAAAAAGGGAAGCCCAGATTTGATTCTTCTGCCAGAAAGCCAAAGGGATCAGGTCCAATCTAAGTCTCCTTCCCTGGTCTGCAGAATCTTGCACCGAGTTGTATCAGAATAGTACTTTCTAGACTGCAGTGTTTGTAACTTGAACAGTCAGCCAGCCCCAAGAAGGGAATTCACTTCTGAAAGATGTTTTTTCTGGATGCATTTGCTCTTAGATGTTGTCACACACACGCCCTTGCTGCAGAAACTGAGGTTATTCCATAAATGACAGAGTTACTCTCCAGGCAATTGATGTGACAGCTTGCAGCAGTTGGTCACTCAGATCAGCAGTGCAGGGTGTGAAACTTCTCCTTCAAACCCCAGCTCTTTGTCCATCTTAGGTCCATGTGGTAAAGAAGAGGATGGTCCTGCTCCCTCGTTGGTCTGCTGGCTTCCCGGGCCATTTGCTGTAAAGTATTTCTGCCCATTGTCTTTGGCCATCAACAGACAGCCTTTGGGTGGTCAGACAGAAACTCAATTTAAACAGTGGCCCACATCATAACATAATATGGTACAAAAATATACTTTTATACAAATTTTTCCTTGACAGCCCACTGCTACTCTCCTGCGGAAGGCAAGTCCCTTGTTGGGCATTTTCTAAGCACGTCATTTTTTTGAGGTCCTATAAATAGATCAGAAACACACTGTCCCTCTCTGAAGGAGCAATGTGACCCATGGCTGTTGCTGCTTATACTTCTGTTCTTAATTCCTCTTATCCTCTCAGTTTTTGGTGAGGAACTGACAGAGTTTTGCATTTCTAACCAACAGTCCTTAAACACTATGCCTCATGCCCCATTGTACCTACAGGTCTTGCTCTTAGCACAAGGACTTTTGTTATTTCCTCTTTTGCTATTTTAACAGGGACATAGAGCAACAGCTCAATCATCATACGTATCTTCTATGCCTGTAGGTCTGCCGGGGGCTGGCCGCTTCTGGAGTGAGGACTGTAGCTTCTGTCTTCTGCAAGATTGCTCCTCTGCCACCATCAAGATAATGAAAAGGAAGGCAGAAGGACAGCTTCAGACTCTTCTTTCTGCACAGCATATGCTTCACAACACTTCCTAATCCTTTGCCTGCATGAGCCCAAGTAGCTGACTTTTCTTTTGGGACAACAACAGTGAAGTTCTCCCTACTTCATCTGTCTGTCCTCCTCAAACCTCAGCTCAGGTTCAGCTCTCTTTCAGCTATCCACCAAGTATCCTGCACTTTACTAAGTATTTTTCTCTTGCTTTATTGTTAATAACATTTCCTTTCCATGCATCACTTCATGCCACTTATGCTACTGCTGTCTCATTGCATTCCCTACCTTGCCTGTCTACCATCATGACTCAAACAATGCAGAGGCAGATTTAACCCCAATCCAGCCACTGAAATCCCGTGTGAGCCATGGGCGGAGTGCACCAGTGTGGTGCACACCCATAAACTGCCATACCTGTAGAAAACAAGTGCATATTCTGCCCACCCTGTGGACATTAAAAATTACAAAATGTGTGTGGGAGTATAATTGCCATTTCTGTCATCTTGCTGTTGGGTATAAAGCATGTTAAATTGACCACTGGAAAGGTATTTCAATTATCCTACTAATTGCATGGAGAAAGCCAGTCATGAGTCACACCAGTAAATTTTAGGGAAGACCAGCAGACTCATACAGTGTGCACACAGCCCTTTTCTATTGATATAATACTTTGTAATCCCAAAGTGCCTGACTCAGTACTGCACGTAGAGAGCTCTGTGTGCAGCTCAGGAGCCTGCTGGTGGTCAGGGATTCTCCTATGGCTCCTTCAACCACTGGCTGGCCCCCAGCAAGAAGCCTGGAAGAAGCAGAGCACAAGGAAAATGCTTCTCACCCCTTCCAGTGAGGAGGGGAGGGTGGCAACAGAGTATGTAGGGTGTTTTTGTAAGACAGTTGCTGACTGGATGGTGTCACATCCCACCAGGAGGGCAAAACAGAGAGATTCAGACCTGTCTGTCCTGTCCCAGCAGATGGGTACATGTAGAATTAAACTCTTCTACCTGCCCCAGGGGCCAGGTTAACCTTCTCTTAGCTAACCTCTTTTAACAACCACACTGGTGAGATTAGCTTCTATAGTCCTCTGTGCGGTACTCAGGAGTAACAGCAATTACCCAGGAGGTCCAAACAAAGCACAACTTTACTTAAAAGCCAGTACAGTTATAAAGCTTGCAAATGAAACAACCCTACACTATATATTCAGAGCAACAGGTTACCTTTAGTAGAATTTAACAAAACTGGAAGCACTTTTACCATTACGTGGGGAGAATACAGTTAGAAGTTGAGAAAGACTGAGAAAGAGAGTAAAAGAGAAAAAACAAGATACCACCACCTGGGGATACAGCATAGATCATCATAAAGTTGTAGTCCTTGGATGGTGGGTTCGCCCCAGATGTCCTGAATCTGCATCTTTTATGGTCCCTAGCCCCATCCTTCAGGGACGCCTAGCACATCTTGCACAGACACAGTGTTGAGTTGCAGCCTAACAGTGTTCAGATGGTTTATGGAATGAGAGCTCCACCTAAGCATAGCATCCAGTTTGTCAGAGCAGCTGCTCGGAGACCAAGAGTCTACTGGCCCTTCCAACCTTTGGAGGATGGAGGCCCTGGTCTAATGCCCTCCAGATGCTCGCAAGGTCAATCACCTTGTGGGAAGAGAACCAGTTCACAATTTGTTACCCTGCCTCTGCAGGTTCTGTTATCTTGCAAGACAGATTGTTTGAGACAAACAGCTCATTCCAGTTCCCACAAAATGGTATTTGGGGCAATACACGTGGATACTGGCCTGCATAAGATGAAGCAGACTTATAAAACAGAACTGTAACCCAAACGTTTTTGTTTCGGAACAAGACAGCATGAAAATGAGCACATAACTGCAGCATTTACTGAGCTTTACACTCATCTGGCTCATAGAATTACAGAATCACAGAGTTTTAGGGGTTGGAAGGGACCTCGAGAGATCATCGGGTCCAACCCCCCTGCCAAAGCAGCTCCCCAGCTCATACTGCACAGATAGGCATCCAGACGAGTCTTGAATATCTCCAGAGAATGAGACTCCACCACCTCCCTGGGCAGCCTGTGCCAGGGCTCTGGCACCCTCACTGGGAAAATGTTCCTCTGCATGTTGGTGCGGAACTTCCTGTGCTCCAATTTGCAGCCATTGCCCCTTGTCCTGTCTCCACTGACCAAAGAAAAGGGGCTGGCCAATTCCCCCTGCACCCCATACTTAAGATATTTATAAACATTGATTAGGTCCCCCCTCAGTCTTCTTTTCCCCAGGCTGAACAGCCCCAGCTCTCTCAGCCTTTCCTCATAGGATAGATGTTTCAGGCCCTTAATCATCTTCGTAGCCCTTCTCTGGACTCTCTCTAGGAGATCCCTGTCCCTCTTACACCAGGGAACCCAGAACTGGACACAATACTCCAGGTGGGGCCTGGCTAGGGCAGAGTAGAGGGGGAGGATCACCTCCATAGACCTGCTGGCCACACTTCTCCTGATGCACCCCAGGATCCCATTGGCTCTCTTGGTCACCAGGGCACATTGCTGACTCATAGCCAACCTGTCGTCAACCAGGATCCCCGCATCCTTCTCCACAGGTCAACCTCCAGCCTGTACAGATACATGCGGTTGTTCCTCCCCAGGTGCAAGACTTTACACTTGCTTTTGTTGAATTTCATCTGGTTTCTCCCTGCCCAGCTCTCCAGCCTGTCCAGGTCTCGCTGGATGGCAGCGCAGTGTTCCTGCGTGTCAGCCACTCCTCCCAGCTTTGTACCATCAGCGTACTTGCTGAGGGTGGATGCTATTCCCTCATCAAGGTCGTCAATGAAGATATTAAACAGGACTGGACTCAACACCGAGCCCTGGGGAACACCGCTAGTCACAGGCCTCTGTGAAAGGACTGCATTTTCATTTTGGGAGGGAGTTTCAACTCCCTTCGATGGAGAGCAGTAAGCAGCAAGTGAACCCTCTTCACTCTCCTCCATTTTAGCTAACAGATTTAAATAATTCATTTAATAGCTACAAAAAAAACCAACCCAGAGAGCAAGTGTTTTAAAATTTGCTTCCATTTGTGTACTTCAGGCTTCAGCGAAACAGCTTAAAAAAACCATAAGCCCACTCAAGCTGAAACAGCACAGTTTTGGGGGGTCTTGCACAAAATGCTTTTACACTCAGAGTAGTCTGCTCTGAGTGATCCTTTTCTTCCTCGATTTTGTTGTTGCAAATAGCAAATCCTCCTGCTTCCAAGTCGCATCACCTTGAGAGAACGAATGCTACTTACAGGATTCAGAGCACTGTACGTGCCATCAAAATATTACAATGCAGTTCAAATCTAGAGACAACATCATAGAAATATGCCCCAAGAATGCCAGAGGTGATGAAAGGCTGATGAATAGAACATGAGATAGAGGAATGGCGGAGACCTGGTTCTTTTTTTTCCTGAGAAAGCTGATAGCTTTTCTTTTCTTTTCTTTTCTTTTTCCCAAAGAATAAGCTATTTTCATTTATTACAGTTCAGTCCTCCTGTTACATGTGCCCTGCCCCTAATGGCTACAGGATGTGCAAATGCTTAAAATGGATTCTGGTTGCAAAATTAATTCCTGCTTTCATTCAGATTACAGGAAGTTTTAGCTACGCTTTTTTTTTAATAAATGACTGACGCAGATATCTTGATTAGTTTACCTAAATCATTGGATTCTGTTCTTACATAATAAAAATAATTTTTTAGGGGTTGTATTTATTTTTTTAACTGTAAACTATTTCCATGCATTAAGTAAATTAGTCTTTAATAAGCCAAATATATTTGCAACAAAAGAAATAAAAGGGAGGATTGTATCAAGTCTCCCTAATTTAGCAGTTTACATGTATATACATTTTAGGAATCTAACAAAGCAATCCTTCTGAAGTAAAGGCCAAGATTTCCTGTGTAGATGGTTAAGATAGGTCATTGACTTTGATGGTTTCCAGAAGGAGAGAGATCCTGTCTTTCAAAGCTGAATGGCCTGGATCCTGATGGATGAGAAGCATGAAGACACTCCTATTATCTGAGATCCTATTATACTGAAACATTTCTGCTTGCAACTTTAACTAGGCAATCACCTCTGTTTAGAAGATTTTAAAAAAAGGCAAGATAGCAAGGTCTAGAGTTCTTCATGCACATTCATTCAGTTTGTTGCCCTTAGATGCTGGAGAGTTAAGAGAAGGTGCTCTTTCATCATGCTACATTTTGCAGAAAAGTACAGCATGTCAAAGACTCATCCCTGACATCCTACATTGTGCTTCATGACATCCATTTATACCAGGCTTGTTGTATTCCATCCCATGACCTGGGATAATGAGGTGTGTGGCTGGTGTGCCAGGATTTGATGTGTTGCAACATGGCATTATCTGCCTTGGGAAATATGAAATGAAGGCATTGTCTGAAAAAAAAATATAATTAAGGAAAAGGTTTCTTAGCCCTTAATAGCAGAGCATGAACACTACAGAGACTGCTGCTCTTTTCTGAAAAGAAATAGAATAACTAATGCCAAATGGAAATGCTTTTATTCTTCTTTGGTTGGAGGAAGCATTCTGGAGAATGCACAGCTTCAAGAAAAATGGAAAGAACTGAAGCAACTGAAATCAAGGCTATATAGTGCTCTTGAAAACTTAACTGAGGCTTTGTGTTTGCATAATGTATTATTATATTTTCACATCACCCGCACCCCATTAAAAGGAACTATTCCTTGAAAATAAGTATTCAGAGAATTCATATCCTCACAAAGGAGTCATGTCACGGGAATCAAAAGCAGAAGGTTTACTGGATGATCAGGACTCAGGTAAATTTGCTCTTGTACCACCTGCTCATGAAATCAGCCTACACTGCTCCTGAAATCACTGGGCTTTTCACAGAAAAAAAATCCCATGGTTGTGTAGTTCAGCTATAAAAACAAAAATGCAGCACCAACTGTATGTTCTTATGACTATTGCAGTGCCACATATGAGTAGGCCTAAAACAGATTTGGGAGCCATTGCAGTGGGCATCCTAAAGTCAGGTGTTATGCAAGCACAAAAGATAGCACACATGCTTGGAAGACCTTACATCCTGACAGCACAATAAATCAATGAACCTCATTGGAGGCAATATGGAGAGAAAGAATTAAATATGGAGAATAAGACCATACACTTATATAAGAAAATAGGAAAGCTCATTACTTTCCTCTCTAAATGTGTGTAACACCTCGAGGCCCATTGTGTGTGATGATGTGAGTTGGGCTTTTGTTGATCTGCCTCAAAACCAAGATTCTGGTAGGGATGTTGCACTTCCCATGAGAAGTCAATATGTGGCAAAACCCTAAGAGGCAGCTGGTGTGGGAGATGAGGAACATAAGGGGATAAATTTAGTAAAATGACCCAAACAAGAGGATGTTTGTAAGACCAGGGCCTGAGCTTCTCATCCTCTACAGAGTCCTTTTAGGAAAAACTTCTTTACTGAAAGAGCTGTTAGATATTGGGACAGGCTGTCCAGGGAGGTGGTTGAGTCACCATCCCTGGAGGTGTTTAAAAGAAGAGTAGATGTTGTATGTGGTGACATGGTCTATTGTTGGACCAAGTAGGGCTGGGTAGATGGTTGGACTTGATGATCTTGAAGGACTTTTCCATCTGAATACACTCTAGGATTCTATGACTATCTTGAGCTCAGTGGAATTTAAAACACAACCTTTCTCTTTACTCATGGGGTGAAGCTGTGTAGAAATGATGAGACTGGTCATGCAAGTGAGCTGAACACTATTTGGCCTCATTGGTCCATCAGGGCAATTCCATTTTCATGGCATGGCAGAGTATAAATAATCAGTGTGCCCGTACCTTCATCATCCTCTAAAGCCCCTGTATTGATAGCTAGGTCAGTGTGAAAGAGCCTTGTTGTAAATGAGAATTAGACTATGGGTATTTTTATTCTTCTCCTGTACTTTCCTCAAAGGGATGAAGCGCACTTACCCCTCTGCCAGGATCTGTCTTTAGGCTCCTAAAGACATGTCAAGCAGACTAACTGGCCCACTTCTGCTTGATGTGGTCAGTAACTTCATGAAGAAGCAGAAATAAGTGGAGTTACCCTGCTCTAATATATCAGTCAAGAGTGTATTGATAAAACTTTAGCAGGTTCCTCGTGTTGGGTTGATATTTCATCACTCCTTTAGGTTTTAAATGTTCAGGTTTATGAAGGCATTGAAATACAACAAGCAAGCAAACCACAGCACCCTACTACTTGTGGTTGACAGCAAAATTAAAAGAACACCATGCCCAAAAAGGGCAGCAGTTCTAATTTTGTCCTGTCTTTGTCCTGCATGCGTTGGACATCCCACAGTTGTCAAAGCAGTCCAGTGACAAATTCCAGTAAAATGGAATTGCTTTTTCAACTGTTATAAAAATAACAATCACCAGGCTTCAGGTAAATTACTGAAAATGATGACATGGATATTTCACACTCAATCACATGTTCCAAAACAATCACTGATGTTAAAAAAAAAAAAAAATTACTAAAGGTGCTATGCTTTATTACCTGTCACCATACACAAAAGATGCCTGATGGCCAATACAGTAAATGTTGAATAAATTGGATTCGCCGCAGGATGTAATTACTTACGTTAATAACAGTCATGCAAGACATTCCAGGCTCCTTCTGAAATATGTACATCTGTTGCATTTGCATTTTTTGGGTCATATAAGGAAATGAAACCAATAATAACTACAGAATTCATACCGAACTGCTTAGTCTCACAGATGGGGTCTTTTACTTGAAGAAGAGATGCAAATTTAGGACTAAGTTTTCAAGGATTTAATGATATGCAGTTATATGACTGTATAATTATATTGTTAGCAGAAATTGAGCTATAGCATTCAAATTCACATCTGGGCTAGTCTAGGGACTGGAGTTCATATTTAAGCTTTAAGGCTTTGTTAGTGTGGAAATCCTCAGAGTTGGCTTTGCAAGAACGTGGGTGTGCCCAGACAAGAGCATGTGGGTGTACCTTTGAGCTCAGGGGTCCCAAACTGCTCCCTGCTAGCATCCCATCATCCACGTGCATGCCCAGTGAGCTCAACACGCCCATCCCAAGGACTCTCTCTTCATCCTGTAGCTTAAGACTTTGAACTTTCTGGAATTTAGACAAATGTTTAAGTGAAATGGCCATTCAATTACCTCACTGTCAGTTCCACTCATTAATTGTCAGTATTGGTCTATTGTTAGAAATGTCATGTTGGTTCTGGTAGGTCCAGATATATACATCCTTTCACAATAGCCTGTAGAGGTGAACTGCAGCTCCTGTGGGTATTTCCATTACAATGTGCTGGGTTTATCCAGAGGGACCAGTGAGAAGAAAGAGCCACGTTTATCTTTCAGCTTGGCATGTGCACATATATTTCATGTTAGACCTTGCAGCCACATAAGAAGTTTCAGAGGACAAGCAAGAATGGATTGAAGGAGACTGACTGAAAATGTTGTGCAGTTTTTGCAGGAAGCCACAGAATATGTATAAGATACTTTTAAAAGTCTTTTTACCACTTCCATTCTTTTTCCTGGTGGTTCACTTCTCAGCTGACAAAGTGATTTATTAACTGTCTTTAAAAAGTTCCATTTCACTGAACAAATGATAAATATCAAAACCCGAAGTCTGACCCAACATCAATATCAAACTGGCTCAAACATTTGCAGGCTTAGTTTGTTTTTCAAAGAATAAACAAAAGGAGAGTGAATGAACATTCATATAGCAATGCATTAGAAAACAATTGTTAGTCACAGGGTTTGGAAGATCCGTGTTAATTCCATTAAAGGCATAAGATAATCACAGTTGAAAATTGTGAGTCAGTTACTTCTCCTCTTCCCCTGTAAAAAAGGGAGCTCATGAAGCAGAAAGTGTAGTTTTAGTACTTAAAATGAAACAAATTAGTTAGCTGTGTCGTTCTAGTTCTCCTACTCCTCACCATCTACTTCCTGAAAGTCATGCCACCACTGGTGTTGTCACTTTTGTTACACTCGTGGCGAGGCAAAATTTGGTGCTCCTGCAAGTGACCACAACAGGGAACAAGGTCTCATTCCCAGATGCATACACACTCACATTGAGTACAAAGGCAAAAACTGTGAAGCAATCAAAATTCATTTATTCATTAAAAATGTGATTTCCTACTGTTGATGAATGTCATTAGTCTCACATAAGCATGGTTTCATTTAAGCCATGTATTCTTCATTGTATTTTGTTTAGGCTCCAGTTTTCTTAAATGGCATTTTTTTCCCAGTTCAAATACTGTTTAAATATAGAAAGACATATAGCTGTGAAAATAGTCACCATTTTGACGTGTGCTGGTTTTGACTGGTTTAGAGCTATGTTCCTAGTACGGGGCTGTGTTTTGGATTTGTGACGGAAACAGTGCTGATAACACAGGGATGTTTTAGCTATTGCTGAGCAGCGCTTGCACAAGCCAAGGCCTTTGCTGCTCCAGACCCCACCCCACCAGTGAGTAGGCTAGGGGTGCACAAGGAGCTGTGTACACACCAGAGGGACAACTGACCCCACTGACCAAAGAGATATCCCATATCACATGACATCACACTTGGCATGTAAATCTGGGTCAAGAAGAAGGAAGGGGGGGACATTTGAAGTGATGGTTTTTGCCTTCCCAAGTTACCATTAGGCATGATGGAGCCCTGCTTTCTTGGGGATGGCTGAACTCCTGCCTGCCCATGGGCCGTGGAGAATCAATGCCTTGTCTTGCTTTGCTTGGGAGCTCGTCTTTCGCTCTACCTATTTAACTGTCTTTTTTTTAACCCACAAGCTTTCTCATTTTCACTCTTCTGATTCTCTCCTCCATCCAACAGTGAGGGGGGTGAGCGAGCAGCTGTGTAGGGCTTAGGCACCAGCTGGGGCTAAACCACCACATGGTGCAACTTGTTTAACTCTGTGTTGATGCTTGCTGAACTGGTTTTCCAAGAGGTTAGGAATGGGAGGGATTTAACAGTGTCCAGATGCAGTGACACCTGGCGATTCTCTCCACCTACCAGTGTCAGCCTGGGAAATCCACATCATCAAGTGAGACCTCTTGCAAGAGCACCATCACCTTGTTTTATTGTCAGTCACTCTTTGGAAGGTGCTGAAGAGGTCCAAAATCTCCCCAAATGGGACCCAAAAGTTCTGTGACCTGTTGCTTCTTACCTTGCATTTCAGCACTGGTAGCAGAGGAGCAAACGGCACATAACTTTCATCTTTTGGAACTCTATGTGTTGTTTTTCCCCAAGCAAATCCTAGATATCACCTAAAAGATGATTTATCAGGATAAACTAAGCCAGAATACCTTTAGGCTGCATACTTCCTGGTGTACATATGGCACATCAGCCTCTATCAGAAACAAACTCCGTTCTCAGAAAGAGTTGAAAAAACTGCTCAAGAAAAATGATTTTTGAGTGGTGACAAAGGGTCGGGAGTGGAGATCCTGCATTGAAAGGTAAAGCAAGAACCTGGAGGCAGTCAGGGCACATTCCTCCACTGACACACGTTTCCTCAGAGGAAAGATAATACCTCAAGAGGACCAGAGGGAAGGTAGGTTTGAACCAGTAGCTGAAGAAATTAAGGACTTTCTGTATTTGTATCTAAGCACAGCCTTTTCTAAAGCAACCGTTGCGTGCAAGTATTTATTTAGGCATTTAAAAAGTAAAAGTTAATTATTTATTTAGGCGTTCAAAAAGTAAAAGTTAATTCTACATCATGGTCTCCAGAAAGATGAACAAGAGGAAAAATTTTTGCAGCTTAAGGAAGACTGAACGTACTTATTTTCAGTTGCTCTTGTAAAGGTCCCTCCTGTGTCAGAACCTGCTGAGACACAGAGAAGCCCCTGCAGAAAACTGAGGAGAGGACAAAGGGAAACATGTCATTGTCCCGTGAGACAAGAACAGAGTACAGACAGAAAAAATGGAGTTTCTGACCTATCTTTTCCCATGTAGGATACCAAATTAGTAAACAGTAAGAGCAGCTTGTCTCTCTGGCACTAACTGAAGGCCAAAGATAGCAGATCGACCTTCCCCGGGGTCTTTTGGGACAGGGGTAACCTTCAGGGTCAGGCTTGTCAGATTTGCTGATATCACAGGAGATTGTCTCCATGGCTAAAACACAGGCTGCTGTGATCCCTCTTTTTACTGCTTATCCAAGTGACTGTGAAGAAAAATGAGTTTCATTTCTCTGAAGCAGAACTGCACAGAACTCATGTGGGTGGAAAAATGAGGGGCTGAATGGTGTTATGACTTGTCATAAGAGTAAATATATTTAATTATAAGGCCCAAGTCTGCACCAATATTTAGCTTTTTAAAAAATAATAGAATACTCAATTTATGTGAATGTCTGCAGTGTCAGGTCATCAGAATTTGTGACAGGTGCTTCTGGGGAGAACTAAACAGAAAGAATCAAAAATAATGGTGCTATTCAGACTGGAGACTTTCAAAAGGAAATCCTTTATTTCAAGGGGAACACTCAACAAACTCAGAACACTGAATTCAAAGTTGAAGGAACTGTGTCACACCAGGCCACCTTAATCACAAACAGCTCTGATGGGTGTTCAACTCTCAGCATCCATAGCTGGATACCTTTTCCACAACATTAATTACCTGTGTTGTACCATTCCCTAGCCATTCCCGGAGAAGCTGTGGCCATCCCCTCCCTGGCAGTGTTCAAGGCCAGGTTGGATGGGGCTTTGGGCAACCTGGTCTCATGGAAGGTGTCCCTTCCCATGGCGGGGGGTTGGAACTAGATGGTCTTTGAGGTCCTCTCCAACTCAAAACAGTCTGTGACTCTCTTATTCTAGGACTTCTGCTTGTGCTGCCTCAAATAAAGCCAGAATACAATGACAACACTTCTGCTCCAAATTTAGATGGTAGAGGCAACTATATGATTTGCATTTGTTTTGGTTTTATTTTGTTTCAGAGATCAGATAATTTCAAGATGCTAAGATCACATTCTGAGAGTTTCCTGGTAGGGGTACATTCTTCAGAACTGGTAACGTCAGCAGAAACTGAAAATTCTGAGGACCTACACTCCCACCGACAATTTGGTAGAAAGAATATGGCTTCTTCTTCTTCTTCTTCTAAATTAAAGAAAAAAAAAAAGTAACTGTGTTTTTTAGATCAGATGGCTGCAGAAAAACTTTTAAATATGCAAAAATCAGTTAAGGACCTAATTCCAGAGGGAAATGGTGGAAATCGTATGTCTAACTAGCATTTGTATCTTACAAAACTTTCCTCTTCAGTGAATATTCAGTTATTAAATTTACAAGCATAAATGAACAATTTTCATCATCTACTTAGACCAACATATTGTTGCAATCTGAAATGGTTGTTAAGTTATTTATATGGCTATTTTGCTGGCAGTGTAATAGTCTTTTTTAATCTGGAAACACTTCTTTTCACTTTGCTGCTACTGACTGAAGAAGAGAGACGTGTTTTTTACATTTCATATAGGTGTCCATTAAGTGATGATAAATATGTTCAGAAATATCTATCATAAATAGTTCTTTTTTGACTTTTTTTTTTCCCTCCTCTTTTCTGGAGTACAACATCCAATTATTTTCTATGTTTTTCCCAGGGGTAAGATAGATCCATTTTATCAGATAGCTCCAAACAAATTTGCTTTGGTCACTACATACATTTTAAAGTAATTTACTCTATTCTGGTATAACTGGCTGTTAATAAAACTATGCTTTCAAAAATTCTCTTGAGAAATATCTCTAGCAATGGCCTCCAAGTGACATATTTTGGACACATCACTTTTTTGAACCTTGCATCTAAATTTTAAGTTACTTAATTAGGGAGTTAAACACGTTTTCCTGGAAGTAGGTACACTTTACAGGTTTCAAACATGTCATTAGAACTACCCCTGGCCAAATGTTTGTTCTCAAATGTGGCATGTATTCAGCTTTTTTCTTTTCTCAATTTGAGCCTCATGCTGAGAAGAAGGGTGAATAGTAGTAGAGTGTTCCTGTTTCTTTTAAAAATATAACATGCAAACATTTTAGTTCTCTACTTTCATAATGAACAAAAATTAAATTTCTTCCCTCCTCCAATATTTTCAAGAAATCCTTTTCCAGAATTCAGAAACTCATTTTCATTTTTGTTTCTTTCTTTTGTTAGTTTGTTGTTTTTTATATCATTACTTGTTTTGACATTGGCATATTCAATGGCCATTTTCAACACCTTACTGTCAGCTTTCAGTGTTACGCTGTGCTTACGGGTATCAGAGTCAACCTTGATGCAGAGGGAAAAAAGAGGGAGTATCAAAGCAAAGGGAGAGGTACAATATTGCCTTTGCACACAGGAGCAACGCACCACTGTAATACTTGTACTTCTGTGATAGCTGTACTACTGTGGTCCAGTAATATGCTGTGCTACTGTAAAGTGCTGGGCTACTACAGTGGCACTGCTATCCTCACTTCAAGATGAAGAGTGATAAAATGAAATAACTAAAAATAACTCCTAAAATGAGAAGCTGGTCCTATTCAGCTTAGGAAAAAAGAGGCTGAGATAAGATACTGCATAGCTACTCATACATGTAGGAATAATAAAAAAATAAAGGATCTAAAAGTGTGTAGTTCTGACTTTTCAGAAAGAAAGTAAAACTGAAAGCCCTTTTAGTCTTATATAACATGATCCAATGAGCAGAAGTCAGGTAAATTCACCTTGACGTGTGATGCAGCTTTCTAACAGGGAGGATGATAAATTAACACTGATTTTGGAGGGTGGTGCAGTCACTATAATTGGAAGGTGACGTCAGTTGCTATCCTAAAGATAGGATTTAATCCAGCTTCTGAGAGCTTGAAGGCTGCACAGGCAGGTACCTGAGTAAGCCTCAGTGGTTGCATTCTGTCTTACCTTGGATCCTGTGGCTCCAAACGCCTCTTTACCATCCACTTTCGGCCACACATCCCTAGAGGAAGGAAAATTCAACAGTCCCGCTGCACAGTCCCATGCACAGTCCCACAGAACCAGCAGCTCTGCAATAAATGACTATAGTCTGTTCCCATTTGAATAAGAAGAACAACTGGCCAAATTTTGTTTTCTCCATTTTTCTCCTTTAATCTAAAGCATCAGGCCTTGGAGCTGGATGCAGGACAGTAGATGGACGGGTATGCTGAAACGCACCTGTCAGTAGACCATTGATTGACATTTACTCCAAGTCTAATTGAACATCAAATCTGGGATGATAAAGAAATGTTTCTTGGGATGAAAAATATCTCCTTACTGGAAGGACTTGTGACACTTTTCACATTTTCCATAAAAGAAAAACAGATCATTTGTGTTTCAGTAGATCCCCTTCGCTGTAGACTGATGCCTCAATCTTGTCTGTTCCCTCTCTGTGGTATAAAAGGGCTTAGTTGCCTGAGGATTGAAATATTTAAGTCTAATTAAAGTCATTGTGTTCAGTACAGGAATGTGTGGGTGACATTTACATGCCTTTAATACATGAGAAGTCAGTTTAAGTAATTTAACAGTCATCTCTGGCCTCTGAAGATGACATACTCCTTGAAAAGATGAAATCACCATTTCTCTTAATGATCTCCCTCATGAATACAGCTTCAAATCCAGCCATCAAATGTCATTTGTTCCTTACTGAGGGTCTTTTGGGGCCTTCTTACCCCCAACTCCCTTCAGTCTCTGCTCCAATGTGCACACCCTGCCAGCGTAGACAGGAACCCCACCTCTGCCTGCCTTGATCCCTCTCTGCTTCCCCACAGGGGAGTCTGTAGGTCTCTCAGCTGGGAGGAGGGAGCTGGTGCACCAAGCCACACACTACTTCCACAACATCTGGAAAGCAGCACTTGGGAAAGACTCTAGATCATGCTTCAGAACTGGAAGCTGGTGCCTCTATCCAGAGCAAAGGGGTTTAGGATCGTAGCTACCAACAGCAGAAAGGTATCACATCATATTGGGTTAACGCAGTAGGAGCCCAGTGGCTAATAGGCTCTGAGTGCCTGTCCCTGTGGCTCCAAGATAAGGAGCTCCCAGAAGATATAAATACATTTGAAAGTAAAAGATAAATGGAAAAAGTGCAAGCAAATAGAGGAACAGTTCTTCTTACACTGGGAAGAGGTGTCCATCACCTTTAGCACATCTGTATCAGAAAATTAAACAATCTGTAAGGAGGTCTGCTTTGCCACTGCTCCTCAAGAGCTAACACAGTTGTCCAACACCTCAAGTTCACCTCTGCCAGGACCTGTTCTACCTGGATGATCCTCACTCTCAACTTGAGGCACTGCTTCTCATCCCTTTTCTGACAAAAGCAAAGCTCCAACACTTTCTTTTGGTCACACCTTCAAAATCTGACTTCAAGCTCTTATTAAAATCCCCTTGGAATAGAGTTTGCAGGCAGGGAAAAAAAAAGGAGAGAGAGAGAGACAAATTCCAAGATTAAAAAAACCACTCATATGCAATCACATTAGTCATAGCATCCCAGAACTCCACTCCTTTGAGCTAGACAGGGTACAAACAGAATAAAATACTGCCATGTCACAGACACTTATAATTCTTTGAGTATTGGCTTAAAAAAGCCAAGAAGTCTGGTAGATGGTGTTTTACATTCACTTTGTCTTGTACAGACAAACAAAAGAAAATGCAAGTAGTGGACAGTCAGGTTGGTTACTTGATCCCTTGGAAGTTGACCAATGTTTTCACTGTATGCTGGAAGTGCCAAGCATATACACCACGTGAGATGGCACAGAGTTGTTTTACACTGGGAGTGTAAAAGTGCTTATTACAATAAGTCCCATGGAAGGGGAGTCTGTGCAAGCAACAGTCTGAGTGTTGAACTGATGTGAAAAATCTTCAGAATTTTTAGGTATTTGTTCCCAGAAAAGAAAGGGCCTACATTTCCTTTAAAGTTAACGGAGCAGGGTAGGTGTCTCTGAAGATGGTGGGAAATGCAGCCTCACTAAGTCAGATTTTAATCTTTCTTCATTAATTTTGCAGAGACTTAAATGCTAGAGGATTTTTTCTATTCAGAATCCACTCCATGTAGTCCTCTTTGAAGATACAGACCTAATAAAGCATGACCAGCTTCTTTTCAATAAAGGAAAATGATAACCATGGTGTCCCACTTTCCTGTCATGTAGATATAAATAGAGTGATGAAAACCCTTGCTCCGGAGTGGGACAGCCTTGGCTGTGCATCCTCACAGACCCAGGGCTGGTTGTTCATCCTCACAGACCCAGGAACATGGACACATACCTGTCACATTGATCCCAGGCTTCCATAACACAGCATTTTCCATGGTAATTCAGCAATCAACAAGATGAAGCAGAGAACCAGAGCAAAAAGTAGTTTTTGCAAAGAAGAAACATAAAATCATTATTTTAAGGTTTTGGGTTAGAAAGGCTTCTCCATCCTTTCCTTCTCCTCCTGTCTAAACTAAAAGGCTGTTTGTTATAAAAGGCCACTGTGCGTGGGTTTGTGTGAATGGGCTCTATAGGGACAGACAGACATGGATGGAGGAGTTACTGAAATCAGCCAAGCAAGGGGAAGCAATGGAGATGAGAGGGAACGTGTGAAGAGCTGTGTAAGGGGCTCTCCAGAGCTGATAAGCACCATTAACCACTCCTTCCCTGAGCCCATGAGTCCTGATAGACTCATAACACCATGGCTTGGTCAAATGTGTGGCTGTCAGCAGGCAACTGCTGCAACAGCTGGTGAGCTGAGAAGGAGGGAGAAGAAGAGGAGAGGGAAAGAGGTGATTGGTGCCCTGAAAAGGCTGGAGGGGGGGCATACACCTACCCCATAGGGCTCAGACCCCTGGAGTATGGCAAGCTAGAGCCCACCACACAGCACATGGCCCCCAGCATGAGTGTGCAGCTATGAATTGTAACAGCCTACATCTATTAGAGCTGGCTGTGATCTGTGTCTCCCCTGATTTGGCCACAGAAGAAAGAGAATTTTCAAATTTTCCAGCCTATTTTTCAGTAGAAACCATCTTTTGCATTTTTTTTCCTTATTTACAAAAAACCCTATATTTTTTTTTCGCAAGCTTTCATTCTTTTAGGCTGCCTTGACTAGTGTTTGGGGATTTTAGTTATTCATAATTATTTTTATATCTTTTTTGTTTACCTTGCTGGCAAAACTGTAGATGGGGGGAAAAGAACGTATCCTGTCCAAGCATTAAATGCTCTTTGGGTTTTTTTTTCGGGGAAAAATAAT
This sequence comes from Laterallus jamaicensis coturniculus, assembly GCA_022605575.1. Taxonomy (NCBI): domain Eukaryota; kingdom Metazoa; phylum Chordata; class Aves; order Gruiformes; family Rallidae; genus Laterallus; species Laterallus jamaicensis. Next base: position 2,856,652 of record JAKCOX010000062.1, read on the forward strand.
TAATAAAATATTATTTGAAATTCATCAAAGAGATGAATTCTAGAGAAGAAACAGTGCTTTTCAGTTAGCTTCATTAGGCAATAATTGTGATAACTCCTTGAGCATACTATGATAAAAGCAAATCGATACAACTGTGTAGCTACTATGTGTTTTGGGCAGAAGAGGGTAGGAAATGGAGTGTAAAAGCAATGGTCTTCTTTCCTCAAAATTCCCAGGCACTTTCTGCCTGGAAATAAGCTCAGGTCAGTCTATTAGGAAATGAATAAATAGTAAGATCACTTCAGAAGCTATTTGTAAAATTGAGTCTTCAGCAATCCTAAATATAAATCCACATTACTCGGTACCAATCTTGTCCTGCTCTATCTATGGTGAGAGTTTGTCTGTATATGGGAATTTAGCTACAAGATAAAATAGTCCTTTATATAAATATCTTATGAGTCAGTCCCAGCTGTAACTCCAAAGTGGTGAAGTCGTTAAGTAAATGCTGTTAAGAGAAATGTAAAATGAGCTATGATTTCTTCACAAGAAAATGCTTTTATGACATTTGATATAAGAAAAAAACACTTTAAAAAGGCAGCATTGGACCCAGTGTCTTGCCATACAAACGACTATTTGAAAAGTAACAAGGTTAAAACAAGATAGAGATATGAATCAACATGTCTGCTATAGCTACTGCGATGGGTTTACATCAGCCACACTGGGGCATCCTATGATGCTTCTGTAGATCAAATCTTACAATCTTTTCATAAGAAGAAAAATGGATCTTTTATGAATATGAAAAATGATGTACAGCATAATGTGTTTCTGTCTGTAGATAAATCTTTGTATTATTAGCTCATCAAACCTAGTCTGTTATTCTATTATTAAAATTGGATACATTATTTATATAATTTTTAATCAGCTGAATTAATGCTTGTAATGGTGGCTTGTGATAACTTTGATTTCTACTTCTTCCCACTATGCATTTTAAAAAAATTATAATTAGAAGTCACACCATATTTCTAAGTTTCCTTTTTCAACTGTGGTATTTCTTGGAAATATAATCTATGCATTATTTATTTTTTGTCACAAAACAGTTAATTTCTTTATAGCTTCATTGAAACTGGAATGTCTGGGGAGCAAGCCAATTTCATCAGCAATTAAAAAGGTCATTCCTTTAGATTTTAAAATATACCGAGTAATGGGGATTTTTTTTATGGGCCATATGCTAAAATACAGCCGTGTTCTGATAAGTGATCATCATGTACAACTGGTTTCATGGGATTCTAATTTTTATTGTTCTTCAATGGTTTCATTCCACATCTGTCGCTTTACAACCCAATTGTGACTGCCAGCTATGCACATGTAAGTGGTGGAGCATATGCTGTGTTTCTTAGGTACACACAGCCAACTTGGAAAACAAGCACCATCAGCAACAAATTTTGTTTCAGTTTCATTGAATTCTAGAGCTGTTCCTGGATGTTGCCACTGAATTGTCTTAGAACTGTCAGTACCCTCAAACTGGTAACAGAGCCTTGTTCCTGTGTGGTCGCACTTAGCCTGCATTGCTAACGACAGCAGAAAGCTTATAAACAGTCTCTTTTGATCTGATGGCTTCACGGAACTCTAGGTTGGCACTGAGAATGGATCTGTGGCTGATGGAGGTGCTGGTGTTGTTAATCTGGAAGCAGATGAAGCTCACACTACAGTCAGAAAGACACTGTATGGAGGAAAGGTCTGTCCATGCAACGTTTTCCTAAACTGCCATAATCGCAATGGAGTGGGTCGGTGGTCACTCAACTAGAAGGTGGCAGGGTGAAGGAAAGGGCGGCTTTGATGGAAAGGGACAGGTAGACTTAATCATTCACTCTTCTTTTTGGAGGGAAAGCAGAAAACCTGAAGTCCTACTGTATTTTCCAGGAAAACTAAAGCAATGTGCACATCTTTAAAAGTGGGAACTGATCAGAAAGTATGGCAGAAAGAAGGAGCGGCTGCAAAACTCAGGACTCAAGACCAAGTAGGAAAGGCAGCAGACACAACAGAGAAGAGGTGCATGCACAGGCAAGGCCCATGCAAACTAGCCTCTGGCCTAGAAGAGGGAATGAGCAGCTGAGTGTTGTATGTGTGTGTGTGTGTGTGTGAGGGGGAGCACCGTGCATTACTCAGACTGACCTACTCAGTGGCTTCATGCACCTGCACGTGCAAATGGCATCAGCTGCCTTAGGAGAGAGGTAAGAAGTGGTGCAGCCCAGCTGAGCCAGCTGACCACCCTCAGGCAGAAGGGAATAGACAAGGACTGGGAGGTGGTGGGAGTTAGGAAGTGTGGCTTTTTAAAACACATTTTGGGCCTCTGCAGGGCCATTTTCTAAAACCCCTTGTGCTTTACGGCACTGACATGAAGTTCCTCAGACAGAAGAGGTATCATTGGGAAAGTACGTCAAAAGGCTCGTTAGCTTTCCTTGGTGTGGTTTAGATCTGGAGACAAGCAGTACTGTCACCAGTGGCACTGGCCAGCTCTCCACAGAGCACTGCCTATGTCCTCTGAAACACCAGTTTTGGAAAATAAGACCTGTGTTCCCAGAACTGTTCACTCTGAGAGAAATTATTTCCAATTTATTTCTTTGCATATGGAATGAGTGTGCCTTTGGTCGGTGTCATGCCCTAGTCTAAGGCATGAGAAATGAGAATTCAATAGTCACATCTCTTCTAGGATGAAAACCTACACCTTGTAAATATGGCTGCTTAAATTTAAAGCATCTGAGCTGTGGCTGAAGTTGTGGAGCTCAGCTAGATGGTAGTAAGAAAATGTTATTTACTAAGATTAGTTAATCTGTAAATGTTTTCAGAGAGTTCAGCAGCTGGTGAGTAGTAGTTTCTCTGATCTGAATACCTGTGGATGCTAGGAAAAGGGCTATTTATGTAAGAAACTACTTCCTGTCTCAGAATTATGTGGTCAGTCTTCACGATGCCCCAAGAAAGAAGCAGGAACAGAAGATATAATTCCAGAGAAGTCACTGCTCTAATGTACATGAGGAGCAGCATTCCTTTTCTACATACTCAAAAGACTTCAGGGGAACACACAGGATGACTGCCAAGCTGCCATGGAAAATTAACTATTTGGTGTGTTAGGGTCTGAATGATGTAGCTCTTGGAAGAAGATGTTTAATGTTTCCTTGGGACACCTCCAATCAACCACGTGATGTAAAAAAAAATACGGATTTTTACAGAGATCTGAGGGCATTGAAGACTTAATGGGGTCAATGAGAATAAAGACAAAGAGGATCCTAGGGATACATCTAAAAATTAACTTAAATATTGTTAAAGAAGAAGGTAATTGAGGTGGGTCTCTGCATGGGATCCAAATAATTATCATGATGAGCAGAAACACCTGAAGTCAAGCTACAGGGTGAGGGGTCGTGAGGTGAGAGTCAAGATGGGAATGCATCTTTGATTTGGGTATACCTCTTTCCCTTTTCTCCTCACAGGATCGTGACCATAAGGAAGGGTCCTTCAGTTGCCTTTGGGAGCTGGGCAGGCTTTCTCTAACCTTTTAAAAAGTGCTACCACCTCCTTTCTGTAGGATAGGGTGGTGGACAGAGCAGCTGCTCATATACTACAATATCCTCTGTGCCTCAGGGGTTTCAAACCCCCTTTGTAATGTCTTTAAGCATTGTCATGCAACAACTAAACAAGGGCAGTCAAGAATTACACCATCAGACATACATGTTTTCCCTAATGTGTCTCATTCTGCTTGAAACTAAGGAAGAGGGGAACCAATGAATAGGTGGGTGCATAAGGGTGCACCCTTGGCTATACATTAAAGGTCCCTGAGATCTCAGTCCTACTTCCAGGCATCCTCTGGGGAATCTTTGCAAGCTGCTTGCATCTGTGTAGAGGAAGAACCGGTCTCACAGCAGCAGAGAATGGAAAAGAAATTAAAAAATTAAATTAGATAAAATTAGTTTAAATAATGAGAAAGAATATAGAGGAGATGATCTCAGAGGCAGGTGCCCTTTTGAGAGAGTAGCTTTATTAGATTTTGATTTAATTTATTAAAGCTAGGTTGACAGTGTCCTTTTTTAATGCTGGGTGGAACATTATCTTCTACTCCTGTTGATGGACAATGACAAAAACCAGTGCATCTAGTTGAGTGTGGCAAGAGGGAGGAACTTGAAGCTTTGTTCTGTTTTTCATCTTCTCTCCCTATTTTAGCCCTATTTAGCAGCTGAAGCCTCCCAAATAGGCTTATTGCAGAAAAGCCCTGAAGCCTTCCAATTTTATGGTACCTTGTGGCAGCTAACTTGGAAATAACCTCACTAACACAATGACACTTAGATTTGGTGCATAATTAGGGGTGGGGTGGGGGAAATAACATTTTTAATAAATATGTCTGTTAAAAATTTCCAGGTCTTACCAGATGGCTAACACTTCTTTTAGTTTCCTGGCTCTTTCAAATGAAATCAAGAGAGACATGAAGTGTTCTTTTACATACCCAGATCAAGGATAATCTAAACATCCATGTTTCTGGTGCTTGCTTGACTCAGACACCTTACAATGTGTTATAACAAGGAAGAAATAGTGCCCTCATATTCCTAAACCATAGACAATATGCCTATGTCAGCCCTGGGGACTCCTTGCTGGCACAGCACACTGCAGCAGGGGCTCTGCCTGTTTCTTTTTCCCCTTTGGTATTTCATCAGTTCTAATGCCATTTTATTTCTTTGTAATAATGAGTTTATAGAGACACTTGTTAATGAAGCAAAACCTGATTTTTCCAAACGTGTAGAGCTCTCTACATTGCTCTGTGGTCCCAGGAGAGTTTATGAATGATGTAAAGAGAGATTAGCATAAGCCAGAATAGAAAACTATCAAATCAGCCTGTGCTGACTATTTACTTTGTGTAAATCAAATACATTCCAGGAATAGCTCGACCCTAGATGTCTAGATATCTAGACAAGTCTTTTACTTCCTATGGTCTCATTCTCAGCAGATTCTCCTCAAGTCTTTACCACTACAGAAGAGAAAGCATGAAAAATGTTGCTTCCTGCCCAGATTCAGGGAGTCCTGAGAAGGGATTCAGAATATATTAAGAATATATTTTAAAAATGCTGCCCCCCTAGGTTATTTATTAAAAAGTGTAACTGTTTTCTGCCTTGCCTAGTTTTCTACAGCATTATTTTTGGCCTTGTCAGCTGCCACCTGAGTTGGATTCTCTCTGGAACTCCATTGAAACCTAACACATGTTGGAGGCAGGATTAATTATATAATCACTAACCTATTCACTCTTAAATGACTTCTGTAAGCCTTGTCTTGCCACCATTTAATGTGAAAATGAGTCTTAGCTGAAGGAAAAACTAATAGAATTACACAGAATCAGAGAACATCAGGAGTTGGAAGGGACCTCACAAGATTATCTAGTCCAACCCCCCTGCCAGAGCAGGATCACCTACACTAAATCACACAGGAATGAATTCAGGTGGGTTCTGAATGTCTCCAGAGAAGGAGACTCCACAGCCTCTCCAGGCAGCCTGTGCCAGTGCTCTTCCACCCTCACAGTGAAAAAGTTCCTCTTTACATTCACATGGAACCTCCTATGCTCCAGCTTGCACCTGTTGTCCCTTGTCCTATCGCTGGCCATCACTGAGAAGAGCCTGGCTCTTTCCTCATGACTCTCACCCTTTGCATAATTATAAACATTAATAAGGTCACCCCTCAGTGTCCTCTTCTCCAAGCTAAAGATATACATCTCCCTCAGCCTCTCCTCATAAGGAAGGGGTTCCACTCCCTTAACCATCTTGGTGGCCCTGCGCTGGACTCTTTCAAGGAGTTCTATGTCCTTCTATTTCTGCAGCTCCTGCAACATCTGGACTTGTTTTAATTTTCATTAAGCTGTTTTCTAAATTTCTTGATTTTGCTGCTCTAGATCTGACTTCAGATGGGTAAATAGGGTTAAAACAAATAGCTTTAATTCTGTTTTTTACCGCTTTGTTTCTTTCTCTCTTAAATGAAACCTAATGAAGTGCAGTCCTTTTTTATTATTACTTAAAAAAATAATAGCAGAATGTCTCAGATGACTCCATAGAGGATGATTAGACCATTGTTCTAAGCCATCCTCTGCACTTACTTGTGTCTCTGATAATGAATAGCAATGCTGGTCATTTGACAGTTACTCTGGATTGTCAGGAATACATGCAGGAAACAAATTTGGGCTTAGTTTTTCAACAGCACTCTCATTTTAACACACCTCATTTTAATGTACCTTGTTCTACACTTCCATGACACAAAGCACAGAGTAGTCATTTAGTGTAATATAAATGCGAGATCTAAGATGTGCAGTAGATACATTGTCAGTCTCTCTTGTAATTTATTATTTACAATATGTTCTCATTCATTTGCAGTGCAAAAGTAGACCACTATGTGTTTTAATTTATTAAACAGTAGACTGTTACCTCCAAGGCCCGTGCTTCAAGTATGAAGTAAAGTCTTTAACTGAAATACTTCTGGTGATCTCTGTGCAAACCCTGTGAGGTACATGGTGCTACTCAAAAATTAACACATTAATGTAGCTGAAAAGCTGGTGAGTTGCCCAGCTCAGATGTAAAACTAGTAATTTGTCTGGGGAAAAAACATGAAAGATGTGAACAGCTCATAGTGAATATTTTTTCTTTGTAAAAAATCCCCAAAAACAAATAACACAGAAACCACAAACAACAATTTGCTTGGAAAGATATTCTAGATTAACAGCTTGTTCAGCATAAACATCCACTAGATATTGAGCTGACGAAAAGGACCTGAAAAAAGAAGTTATATGTGTTTTATTTAGCACCTTTCATCCTAAGGCAAGATTGTGCTTAGTTTGCTTTCACCACTTTTATTGGAGCTGTTGATTTTTAATTTGTAGAGCAAAACCCCCCAACAAAACAACAAACCATTCCAATATTTCTTTTTTTTTTTAAATAAAACAACAAAAAGGCAAAAATGGGATTTGAGATATACTCCTCATTCATAGAAAGGCCTTGCTACTTTACTCTTGCACTATACAAGATGTTAGAGTGAGTGCAACTGTAAATACCTTCCAGATTAGAACCTTTCATTCACTAGGGTCACAACTAAGGGAGGCTGACTGTAAGTGAGGATAGCAAATGCCTTTGGAAAAGCCTTGCTTTCCATTGATCTGTGGTCACTTACACAGCTTGTTGTGTACTTACACCGTAGCACAATAAATGTAACACGATGATAAATCAGAGGTCTCAGTTTACCCAACCATTTCCAACTCCTCGTGTACTTGATAGCACAAGCAGAGAGGCATCAGAGGATACAACTTCAGTCGGGTGCAAATCTCTGCCTTCAAAGGTGACAGTAGTGAGAAAAGATCTGGAAATGCCAAGAACATCAAAGAGGTGGCATCATTAAACTCTATCAGAAGAATGCCATGACAGACCACTTAGGGGAAAAAAAAACCCTAGAGAAAAAGAAAAGATGCTAACTGGATCACAGAATCACAGAATCACAGAACTGTAGGGGTTGGAAGGGACCTCAAGAGATCATCGGGTCCAACCCCCTGCCAAAGCAGCTCCCCAGCTCATACTGCACACATAGGTGTCCAGACAGGTCTTGAATATCTCCAGAGAAGGAGACTCCACCACCTCCTGGGCAGCCTGTCCCAGGGCTCTGTCACCCTCACTGGGAAAAAGTTCCTCCGCATGTTGGTGTGGAACTTACTGTGCTCCAACTTGCAGCCATTGCCCCTTGTCCTGTCTCCACTGACCACAGAAAAGGGACTGGCTAATTCCCCCTGCATCCCATACTTAAGATATTTATAAACATTGATTAGGTTCCCCCCTCAGTATTTTCTCCAGACTGAACAGTCCCAGCTCTCTCAGCCTTTCCTCATAGGGGAGATTAACATGTTAACTAGAAGAATCACAGAATCACAGAATTGAGAAGATCAATGAATAATAAATCACAGGATCAGGTAAAGAGCCTTTCATTGGTTATGGTAAAGTACTGCTTGCTTTCCTCACTGAAGAAGCTGTGGCCAACATTTTCAAGCTGGGTATTTAAATCAACATTGCCACATAGGAATCTAAATAAATGTCCCAATTTTCAGATTTGATGTACTGTTGCAGCTTTTCTTGGCTCCAGAAAGTATGAATTCTCAGCACCTCAGAAGATCAAGCTGTTTATGTGGGTGGTGATCATAGTAGAAAGTTAAACCAGTGTAGCTTGACTTGCACGTGCAGAAACCAGCATGTCCACACACAGGGTATTTTTCATCAGTAGACGTCTGATTTTATTGATGATATTGCCAGTATCCTAATTTTTGAAAGGAACCCAACTAGTTTTCACTCTCTGTTTATTGGCATATCACCCATATGTAATAAAGGACTGGATTCAACTTGCAGACTAAGGCTCTTAAATGTAATTTCTATTATGAAAATAGAAATTTCCAGTAGAGTCAGTGGAATGAAGAGTGGTTTTCAGATCACCTGGTGCAAAGCTGACCTAGTGACTGTATTGAGGTGTGAAGGAAAACTCTTGACTAGTGTCTGCTACTCTTCAGAGTCCATTCACTGTGCTGAGGGAATCTCATTCAGTACCTTGGGAACAGAGACAGCTATCTCACACGTAGACATATATAGGTTATGTATAAATACATGTAGACATCTTACATTTAGGTCTTTTAAACTGGGAGCTGAAATCCACTCACTATGACTATCACTAGACATCAAAATTTGAATTCAGTCTTCAACAATCAGTCTATACAACCATTGTAGAATAAATTCATTCCTAGGTGTAAAAAAATTTCAAGTCCTATTAAAGCTGTCTTCAGCCATACACATACGTTAATAAACTCTCAGAACCAGAGCATATAGAAAGCAGTTTTATAAAGTAGAAAGCATGGTTTTGCAGCAAAAGAATGGATAATTTACCTGGTGTAGTCTTTACCAAGAGAAGAGTTTTCTTTATTTAGACAGAAAGAAAAGGCAAAAGTGGGTCACCTGGGAGGACAGATACCCAAATCTCAGTTGTGTCTTAATGGCACAGTAAAATTGCCTATCAAGGTACTCAAGATAGATGTGAATTAATTCTGTCTTGGGTAAGCCTTGGCTACTTTTATGGTCAGGGGAAAAAAGGGAGAATAAGTATCGTATCTTTGCTCTTCTTGATCACTTCTGTAGTAACAGTAGGTGATAATGAAATCTGGCAAGTAGAGAGCTCTCACTGGAAAAAAAGCAAACAACTCTTGGCACTGTCTCTGCTTACTAAGCTTTTTAATTCCTTTCACTGTTTTTTATCTTATTTACCTGGGCTATTCACATATTGTTGGTTTATAGCACCTGACGTATACATAATATGCAACAGAGAAAAAGCTTCAGCCAGTGACCTTAGCTTTATGACCTTGGGTCAAGTCCTCAAAGTACTGCTTTCAGTGTCTCTCACTTCCATATATACAGCTTTGGCCACTAGCTAATGTTGTGGGTAGGTTGGATTCAGTTATCTGCTTAAGAGATGGAAAGATAGAGATACTCAAGCAGGGCTGACTGGATTTCCTCTCTTGTTTCCCATGGCCAAGAGTCTACAGCTTCAGTGAGATCAGTTCCTACATCAAGCAATTAGATAGGTAAGTCCACTTTTACATCCAACCATTTCTAACTTACTTATTTGAAGGGTACTGTTCACCTTATGACAGTTTGATATTGCTGGCTGGGTTTGATGCACTACGTAACAAGCCAAGCCTGGAAAATAATTTATTCCAAGGGATTTTATTTAGGTTTTGAATGGTTTGAATACTCTTCCTTCAGGGAACCCTGATTCCCTCCTGTGGATGGTGATTATTGTTTCAGGGAACATATGTGTTGATATGAAAATACTGCAGATAAAAACACTTCAGGAAAAAATAAAAAAGTCCTCTGTGTCCAGCAGGTACATGTTTGCAAATTCTCCTGCTCTGCTTTGATGGCAAACAGATTTCTGCTGTTCTTTGGTGAGCTGTCCTCATGTTCACCGTGCTGCATCGTCTACACATTTCACTGAGGTCTGTCTAAATAGCTTGGCAGCCCACCTCACCACCTTTTGTGCCCGCCACTTGAATCGGTGCAGCTGCTGCCTTTGGGTGCTCTGCTAAATGGCACCGAGGCAAATAAGAACAGTCTGCAAACACGTGTTCAAGCTTGTCACCACTGTACTGCTTTTTATCTCACCAGGAATCGAGTCTCTGCTTTCTGTATCAATTATACTCTCATTTAGATCAATGCATTTTTCATGCTTCCTTGTTTGGTGATCACACGAGGTTTAAGGTACCGTGTGTTATTATGCTTTCATTGGTGTTTGCTAGTTTTCTAAGGATCTTTCAGAGACTTCTGTTACTTTTATGGCTCAGGTCAGTGAAGAAAACACTATGCTATCTCCTTCTTTCCCCCAATAGTTTTATTTCTTCACATCTTCAAATACAATAAACATAAACCACGACACAAATGTAAAAGCTTTTCAGAAGCTCTGCTAAAGCAGAATGATTCTGTTCCACTTAGACCACTTGAAGCATTTGACTGTCCTTCACTGGCACAATTTTTAATTTAGCCACAGAACTGTAACACAAATGCTTTGCCCTTTAAGAACTACAAAAGTTTCACTAGTCTGTCTTCATAGCAATTACACATATCTGAAATTAAATCAAGCAACTACCGATAACAAACCATTGTATCACCTAAACAACTTAGGCTAAGCTATTTTTAAGTCCTTCCTCTGTCCTAAAATCTGCAATATTTGCTTAAATTCACAGTTAATTGCTTCTTCAATGCCATTGCCACGAAGTCCTTGAGACATTTCTTGCCATGTATTTCTATTATCTTAACTGTAACTGCTTCTTCAACATTTTTCAGTTTCTCAAATTACTACCCTCTGCCCTTTAGTACATGCTCTTGCACTTTATGAAACTTCTGTAATTGAAGGGAAAGAAAAGTGGCACAATCTGCATTAGAAAGTGGTGCCGGGACCAGGTTTGTTTTAAAACAAGTGCCTTCCGCTCTAGTACCTGTAGATGTGTTTTGTTGATATGACAACAATGATCTCAGATTTGCTACAGATTACGGACTCTGCAATGACTGACAGAGCAAACCACTGCAGTATTAGCCTCACAAATTTAAACAGGGATGTTGCCCGGTCCCCTGCCGGGACCAGAGTGCTTTACAGTTGCTCATAAATCATAGAGTGGCCAGGACTCTGCTCTCCAAAGTTTTGATTAGTTGAGCCAGGCTTTGTGATGAAGCCAGCCCGAGTTGGTACCGGGGCAGCCCCCAACAGCACAGCCAGGAGCTGGCTGCAGGCAGAAAAGCTCAATCTGTAAATCCCTCACCTGTCTCTAACCCCTAGCAAGTGCCTGAAAGGCAGTCGCTGCCACCTGGTTGCCACAGGTTAGACAGAGGTAAGTACAGACGTCACAACCTGCTTGGGGGGGCTTCTGGCCCAAGTCTGATGGAGGGAATTTTAATAGGCTTCCTGAAGACAAGTCCTACATGCAAACGTACACGGGTCCCTCCTGTGTCATGTGTCACCCATTTGCTGACTCTCTGCTCTGTCAGACCATCTGCATTTAGCTCCTCCCTTGAAAAAAGCAGGGGTGATACATACTCATAGATGTTTATGGCCACTGGACCTCACATTTATCAGGGGAGATGTGTAGAGTTAAGGCACCCAGGAGAATTTCTGTGCTTCAGTGAACGTCTCTCATGTTTTTTGCCAGTTGATGAATGAATTAAATTTTGTCTAATGTGGAACAATATCTGCCTGCTTCTTCCAAGTTAGGTCTTTTATTCTTTCCTGCAAGAGTAGATTCAGTCCAGGCACTTTGTGTTTCACTGGGCCCAGCATGCTGATGAGGTCTTGATCCTTGACTAAAGCTCTTTGGTGTTACTACACTGATAGCAGCAAATTGCTCCAGTAAAACAATCTTGGCACCTCTTGTAAAGCATTTCATTATGCTTCCAGTCCAAAACAGGTTAACAGAAAAGGGCTTCTGATCTGGGCTTCTGAGTGCCAGACCATTTCATGTAACACTCGATCCACCTCACACTCACATCCCACCCACCACCCAGTTACTCTCTCATGAAATCAGCAAGCTATCCCCTATTCTATGCTATCCTCAGCATAGATGAGGAAGAGATGAAAAAGTTTTCAGAACTCACTGTCTCCAAGGATGGCAAGAGTCTGCAGTTATAAACATTTAGCTTGGGATACAAAGGGGTAAGATGCCTAAACTGAATTATCTGCGTATGTGTAAACCAATTAAATAAGTAAACTCCAGCGTAATCAGTAGGGATTTAGGAGCACTATACAATTGCCTGCACATAGATGGTCATACTGCCTTTTTGAGGTGCTCTAGGATGTACTGTGTGGCCTCCACCTGCAGCTCCATAAGGACCTGGGTCTCCCATAAATTCAGAATCATATCTGCCATGCCATATGTTGCAGGATATCCTAGGAAGCATCAGATAGCTCTAGATGTCTAAGTATCAGCAGCTGAATCAAGTTCCAGATCTTCATGGGCTATCATGGAGTAAATCATCTAGTTCACAGGTAGACTTCTAGATGTCTTGTTCTGCAGGTGCAGTCTCACTAAATGGTAGCTACTGTCTTTGTATTTTCTAGCCCGTATGGGAATTATATACAAATAATTAAATACAGGCTCCATATTTTAGAAGACAAAGGAGTTTATGGTTGATGTGTAAACAGCTAGCCTTGTCTGATTCACTCCTGTGATCAATGTACACGGGAACTTTGAGTTGAGGAGGTTATTCAGCCCGCAGTCTTACTAATATGCAAGCTGCTTATATGGTAGGTGTGTTTTGACATCTTGGGAGAATTGCCTCTGTTCTCAAAGGACTTCCCAAACAAGGCTTTGCTTAGTTTTCCTCACATGAGTCCTATGATAACAACTCCTCATGAGGACAGGTTGCCTGGAATTTGGCCCCTCCAACACCACCACCCTGACCTTCCACATGGAGCCCCTAGGGGATAGGAACTATGTGATCTTTGAGGTCACTTCCAACCCAAAGCATTCTATGATTCTATGATTCTTTTGTCTTGGTGGCATGTTATAAAAGCAAGGGGACTTTCATCTGTTACGTTCTTCCTCTCTCCTGAAACTGCAATAGTCTCTATCAATCAGAGGTCTTCTTGATACAGCCTGAGCAACCAGAACTGCTGATGTCTTCCTTTCCCCTAGATGTGACCCTGAAATCCTTGGAGGAAGGGCTCAATCAAGTATCACCTGTTGGTTATTCACTTCTCTTGAGCTACAAAGACTAAGTAGATGACATTTTCTTCCACGGATCTGCCCACGTTTTGTGCATATATCCCTCTTCAAGTCATCTTATTTTATGGTCCCAAGACAGATAAGAAACCTTGATGGAATGTTTCCTTTTATTTGTCCACGTCTTTTTAAAAATTTTATTTGATAGTTTACACATTGTAGTTAGTAAAGTATGATAGTTATTTTTGTTCATGAATCTTCCTACTGTGATAAAACGTGTATCAACATAATGATAGGTCATTTATATAAATAAATTAAAATGTTGAAAAGGATAATTTATGCTTAGGCTAGATAGGCCTAAGTATATGTTTTAGTCTTTTTAAGGTTGTCATACATATTTCACCAAAGAAGAAAAGACTTCCTCTGTTTTTTCCACATTAGGTCAACTCCTGTTTCAAAAGGCTAATCTTTCTGTGACTTTGACTTTGCATGAAGAGGAATCCTGAATAAATTCTTGCTCAGGTATTTCTCTTCAGGCCTGCCAGGTTTTGGGGATCTCTTCAAGGGCATTAAGTTACCAGACAGCCAAGATGAATGTTAGGGTTTTTTTCACTTGAGATACAGAGTTTCTTCTTCTGTTCTAATACTGGTAAACCTGAAATGGTGTATCACCATCAGAACTAGCCCCCTTTGGTTCTGTAGCCACAGTTACTGACATCGGAATGATAATGAAAGACTAAACGGGAGTTGTACTTTCATTTAGAAAGTAGGGAGTTGCATGTTAGCCTGAGGGAGGTGTATAAACCAATTACTTGGGTGGAAAGCTTGTAAATGACTTTTTGCTTTCTACAGATCACCGACTGTTGCCAGCTATACAATGTTGGCTCTCGTGGTCAAGGGAAGGTAGATACAGACCTCAGATATTCCAGGAAGACTGTAGATCAATTTTATGTTTGAAGAGAGCTGTGACATATGAGCTACAATGAATACCACGAGGGCTGCTGTGAACTCCCAACCAGCTGGCTGCAAGGTGGCCGAGCCAGCTCCTCTTCCCGGAGGCCCGTGTAATGTCTGCGTACCAGGAAGGACACTTCGTTAGCTCAAAAAGCAGCGCAGCCAAGCGGGTGGGGCAAGGGAATGAGCCTCTTCTTAGGGTTAACTTCTTCTCTGACCTTTACCTCCCTCTAACTTTTCTTAAAATTGTATCAACCAAACTTTGCTTATTTTTAGTTTGGCAAACTTGGGTGCTGAGAGGCAGGCACCTACCCTCCCCACAGGATGTCCTGCAAACTCCATGGGCTGCCTCTCACAGCCCTTCGTTCTTTGTCTCTGTAAAACAGGGCACTGATGTATAAAGATCATGCAGACAAGGATCTGGCAACGGAGCAGTTTGTCTCTATGCAGAAATCCAGAATGTAGTTGAAATGAAAACTGTTGGAAAATTTTTGGTTCCCGGCACTTCTGTTGCTGCGCTGACCAAATGGTTACCTTAAGAGTTTCCCAAGTGCTGGTAATCGGAGGGAAATCCTCCCAGGGCAGGAAGGGCACACACAGACCTTGGTGTTAGTCATACTTTAGCCTTATACATCCTGCAGCACTGACAGCTTCCACGGCTTCAGGAGAAAACACCAACATCTGACCATGTCTGAATGAATGCAAATATTCATAGAAATGTCACAGGTGAAAACAGTGTCTTGGTACTTCTATTTTTTTACTCTCTTAACAGAAAAAACCCCTAATGATCAAAGAGTGGACCTTTGTCCATAGAAGTAAAGATAACCAAGAAGGTGGACTTTGTCAATGAGAGAGAGAGCAGGAGAGGAGAGTGAACTGTTCGCTGTCCCACTTCCATCACCTGTGTCTTCTCCTTCCACCTTCTTCTGAGTAGCTCCTTTCTACTTCTTCCTTGCTCTCGTTTCCCTCTTCTATTCATCGCCTCTGACCCATCACTTGCAACACCTTCCAGACTCCACACATCCCAGCAGAGCACCCAAAAGGGAGAGGGAGAGCATGGCCATCAGCTTCCAGCTCTTCCAGTGCTGCCGCTACCGCATGGTCAGCACAGCCCTGCCGCCGAGGCTGCAGAGGGCCGGTGCGAGGGCAGTGCTCCTGTTTGGGATTATGGAGAGCAGTGAGCAGCCCTTCTGAGGAGCTGGTCTGTCGGCCTGGGGACCTCTCAGCTCCTTTGTGCAGTGGGTGCTTGGAGAGGCTATCTTAGCACTACAGGGTATTGAGCAGCTCCAGTCGCGGCACAGGACTGCCATGCGGGACACCATCCTAACACGAAACAGGTACCTCTGCTGAGGCCATCCCAAAACCTGGCCAAAACACTTTTTAGATGCGCCGGCGGGAAGGACAGCACCTGGGAACACCCACTGTCAGGCTGACTTGAGGCGGCTCGGGGCTGCGCTGGCCACTCGGGCCGCTCCGAGCCGGCCGGAAGCCAGGAGCGGGGCAGGGCAAGGTGTCAGGGCGCTTCACGGGGGCAGGGGTCCCTCTGCTCGGCGGCCTGCGGCGCTCTGCCCCTCGGAGCTGCTGAGGGGCGGCTGCCTCTGTGTGCGTGTGTGTGTTTGCGTGTGTGTGTGTGCGTGTGTGTGTGTGTCCCACCGCGGGCGGTGCCGGGCCGGGCCGGGCCGCACGTGGGTACGTGACGGCGATCGGGGCCGGCGGGGCCCGGCGGCTCCTCCTCCCCCCGCCGCCCGCCGGCGACTGGGCGCCGAGGCTGCGGCGGGCGGCGCGGGGCGGCGCGGCGCGGCGCGGGGCGGGGGGTGCTGCCTCCTGCGCGGCGGTGCGGGGCGCAGCGGCAGCCGGGGCCGGGAGGCGAGCGGCCCGCGCGGGCGAGGGCGGGCGGCGTCGCGGGGCGGCGGCGGCGGCGGCGGGGACTGCGGGGCATCGGCGGGGGCTGCGGGCGGGGTCCGCGCCCGCGGCCGGCAGCGGTCTCTGCGCCTCAGCCGGGCTTCGCCGGGTGCTGGCGGTGCGCTCTCCCGCCGCGGGGCTGCACAATGGCAGTCGTTCAGTAGGATGGATCCTGCCGTGGCTTTTGTTCTGCAGATCCACCCATCCTCCTAGCAGTCAAGTACCAGGCTATGGTTTTCTCTCTGGGGATCTTTCTTCCGCGTTTTGCCGGTGTCTCTGATGAGGTTTTGGCCTCGGCTGGGATTTCACTACCTTACTTTTCGTTTGTCTTCATGCTGAAAAAAAGAAAGGGATTTCTTTTATTTTCTCCACGCTTTTGGTTATAATCCAGTGTTGATCTAGGGGGAATAACCATTCAGCCTGGCTGAAAAAAAAGCATCCGTTGAAAAGTCTCAAAGAAATACACCACGTGAGGAAAAAAAACTGGGAGAAGATCGGAATATAATCGCTTTTTCTATGATAAAACTGGTGCCCCTCTTCAGGAGAACTGGTCTCAATTTATTATTATGCAACCACAAGGATCTCTTCTTTCTCAGGGTGTATAAGCTGCTGGATTGCTTTTCGCCCAAATCAATGTGGTTTCTTTGGAACATTTTCAGCAAAGGATCGCATATGCTGCAGTGTCTTTGTGGCAAGAGTCTTAAGAAAAACAAGAACCAAACTGGTAAGCAATCCATTGCACTGCGTTGTTTTTCTTTTATTGCTACTCTGTCTGTTGCTCGCCAAGGTAGATCTGCAGTCCTGCTGAGGGGAGAAGGGGGAAATGTAACGAGGCCAGCACGGACATGCATGTGCATACGTGTATGAATAAGCAAGGAGAGGTTTGGATTAGCTTCAGCCACTGTCACCACGGAAGAGAAAAGGAAAAACAATTAATCAAAGGCGACCCTAGCCCAGCCTGCATCTCCTAGTTTCCGTGTGCTATTTCCAAGGAAGAAAACTTTTATATCGCTACCCCTTTTGAGGGGAAGCGGGTAGAACACCCCCCCCCCCTACTCTCCCATCCCCGATGCGAGCCCCCTGTGCACGCCCCCAGTCAGTTCGGGGAAGGGGAGCCCGAGCCTGCCGTGCTGGTGTGAGCCGGCCCTGTCTGCGGTGGGTGAGTGTGACAGGGCTCGGGTCCTGCACGGCACTTTCTGATTAGCTTGCAATGTGTCATCATCATCCCCCCCCCCTACAAACACACATACCCCCACCCCCTCGCTTGGCTCTCTGAAGTCAAGCCCGACACCCCACGCCCCCGGCCTGGAGGCTCACCCTTATCACTCCCCCTCCCGCCGCCCCCGGGAGTCTAGGCCGGGAAGGTGGAGGGGAGCGAGGAAAGAGGGTGGACACTTTCCTGGGGCTTGTGCCCAGACGGCAACTCAGCCAGCTATGCCGAGCAGTAGCAGCAGCAGCAGGAGCACCGCCTGGGTGGCTGCATCTCCTCCGCCTCTCCCTGCCGGGATGACCCTCTCTGTGCACATGCCGGTGTCTCTGCGTGCGTCTCCATGTCTGCCTGGCAGTCAGGATCATGCGCTTCGGTTCAGCCCGGCTCCGAGGGGGAAACTTGCAGTACATTACATAAGAAATGCAAATGCAGGTGCTCTGGGCCGCCCGGTCCCGGGGGGGTCACGCTGCTGCTGTTGCATCCCTCTTGCTCGGGGCGGCCTTGCGGCCAAGCCCGCCGCTGGGCGAGCAAGGTGGGAGAGAAGGGATGCTCGGCGGGCGGGGGAACAGGGAGCTTTTCAGGGAAATACTGGCCCTCCCCGCCCCCTTCACACCGGGCTCTGGTCCCCGCACACCCCCGCCGCCGCGCTCGCTCCCCCCGGCCGGCAGGCTGTCTGCAAGCACTTGCGTGCCTGGGGAGGCGAGAGCCGCTGGAGCCCGGGCTGTGAGGGGAGGGATGCCGTGGGTGCGCGCTGGTGTGTGTGTGTGCCGGCTGCCCTGCAGTGGCAGCTCCCGAGCAGGAGGCTCCTGACGCTGGCACTGCAGTGTAGTAGATCATAGGCTCTCGTTGCCTCTCTGACACCCCAACATCAACAAGCAGCAGCCCTGGCAGCCCGCACCTCTCTCCTCCCCGGCAGCCGGGGTGCCGACTCCCGCTTTGCCCAGCTCAGGGCCAGTGCAGAGAGTCGAGGTGGGCATCTCGGCGGAATTTTTCACTCTCCTCTCCTCGTTCCCATCTGCCAGCTGGTCTCGCCCCTTTCCTCCCCGCCGCTGCCGCTGCAGCAGAGAGCAGCCACTTCTCAGCATACCAAAGAGGACGAAATGCCCCGTCGGAGGCTGCGCTCAGCCTCCCGCAAAGTGCCCTTTGCTTCACTGGCCCTTTGGCGCCGCAACGAGCCCCCTCACCGGGCCGAGGACAACTTCCAAGCCGTGGGCTCCCCCGGGGTGGGATGGAGTAAGCAGGGACAGGGCAGTTGGCCACCTTCTTGCAGCCCCTGGGGATGCCCCTCTCTCCCTGTGCCGGGGTCGCGCATGCAGGGGCCATGACCGCAGGCGGAGAGCAGAGCCGCGGCGTAGCTCTGCCTGCCCTGCCTGCTCTGCCTGCCCTGCCTGCTCTGCCCGCTGCCCTGCCAGCTGCCGCCGTCCGCCCCCGAGGGGGCACCGGCCTCAGCGCCGGGGTGTTTTGGGCGAGACTCGATGCTCCAGAGGAAGGGCTTGGGGGATGGGGCCGGTGTTTTCTAGACCTTTCAGTTTGCATACCGGAGGGGTGGGGGAGAGGCATATAACAGCCCCCCGTACCCCCAACCTCCCCCCACCCCGCTCCTAAGGTCTGCGTCCTTTCCTTGACGAGGGGATGCTGGTAAGGAATCGGCCCCTGAAGCCAAGACGTGTACCTCGGGGTTCCACAGCACACCTTTCCCCCTCCCCAGGGAGTTTGCCGCACTTGCCTCCTCTACACGGGACGAGCGGGTTTTGTTGGCAGGAGTAGCACTGCACCCCACCGCCGCTGTCACCCTGCCTGGGGAGGGCTGAGCCAGCGCAGGGGGTGCCTGGGGGCTGGCATAGCCGGCCTGAGCAGCAAGCAGGGCGAGCTGCGGGAGTAAGAGGCTGGGGATCGTTGTGCCCCGCTGCCGCGGATGCCAGGGGGACCGGCAGCGGCGGTCGGAGAGCTGAGCGCGGAGCCGGGGGCTTGCTGTTGCCGGCCCCTCCGGCCAGGTCCGCGGTCTGGCTTTCCTCCCGCACAGTTTGCTCCGTGATCCCGGCGGAGGAGCCGGGACGCGAGCCCAGCCGAGCCGCACGCCCCCTCCTGACATCCCGCTCCTGCTAAACTGCGGCTAGCTGTCTGGGGAGGCGAATTGGCCGGGTTAGCTGGTAGCTCGGTCGCGGGCGCTGTTGCTCTGGGGGCAGGTCATCTCCACCTAGGCTGCGGCCGCCCGCGGGAGGCCAGGGAATCGGCGCCTTGATGCCTTGCCTCGCCCGGTGCCCCGGCGCCCTGGGCCCTGGGGCTCCCCGGGCCCTGGGGCTCCCCCTCGGCTGGCAGCTCCGCCTGCGGGAGCCGGAGAGCCCCGTCCGTCGGCGCTGCGGCACTCGCCGCGCACTGCCCGGCCCTTCCCCCGGACGCCTTTGCCCGACAAACTTTTCAGGGGCGAGTGGGCTTCTTGGTCTCCAAAGGCCGGGCAGCTTGAGCGAGCAGCTGCCGCTGATCCAACCGTGCGGAAAATCGAGCAGGTTAGGCAGCTAATGCTGCTGTAATTTCGGTTTGTTTAGTTATTTTTGGCCTGCTACACTTTATTTTTTTTGCTTTGGGGTTTTTTTTTCTTTTCCCTTTCAAACTGGTCTTCTTCCAAAACTGTGACTGTATGGCTCGTTTCCAGGTGTTACCTGCTTTGCATTCCCACCCCTGGCTACAGCCCTCCCCTCTGTGCAAAGATCTCCTCTCAGGGTTCCTCTGCCACCTTTGGGGACCCAAGCTGGTGCTGCCGGGCTTACCAGCACTAAGCAGAGCTCTGGGATGAGCTGGGCAGGGAGGGATGGGGTGTCCCGTGGGGTGTGTGCAAGTTTCTGTCAGGGTTGCATCAGGAGGCTTTGGTTTGTATTTGGTGGTTTTGTTATGAAAAAAATTTGTTTCAAATTCGATATCCCAGAAAGAGGAGCTGCCTTTGATTGCTGCAGTTATGTATCTCTCTATATTTCTTCATAAGGAGTGAAATTTGGAGAATCAATAGGCTTTACTTGCAGTGATTTTTTTTTTCTATTATTCCTGAGTGTCATAGTCCAAAAAGTAATGAAGCCCCACGTATCTTCAGTGTCTTATCCAGCATGAAAATATTTGCAATGCCCTAGGTTCCTTGGGCCTCACTTACTTTAGTAATTATTTCCATTTAGCTCTGCCATTCCGGCTTGTCATACACATGGAGAGGATTCCACTAATTCTGAGGCAAAAGAGACCTCCTCTCCTCACAAGGAGTTAAACATTGCTTGAGACTCGAGCCAGGGCTTGCAATCATAGGATGCCATCCTGGTGGCCTCTCCCGGCTTCCTCCCCAACTGGAGGCTCTAAACTGAGTACCATCATTTAGGACATGGCTACCTCATGGGGTGGATTTGGGACTCGAGGACGAATTGGAGAGTATCTCTGTGTTTTTTAGAAGCAAATGCAGGAAGTGAATAGATTTATCTATTTTTTTTAAACGAAATGACAGCTGTTAGAGTGCCCATGGGAGATGAGTTAGTTGGCTGGAGTACTAGATGCCCCCATGGCAGGAACTGCTATCACATTTCACTCCTGGTGGCAGCCCAGCAGAGAGAGGATGGATCAGGTTTCCTCTCCATTTACCTCCAAGGAGAGGCATCTCTCCAGCTCAGTCAGGGGTGTTGACAGGAAAGTAGATGGAAATTGGCATCACTACAAATATGTTGGTGATAGAGGAATTCGGTTTCTGTTAGTATCAATCCTCTATCAATCTCAAACACAAAGTGTATTTATGAGGAAGAGCATCTGAAATGCAGGCTGTGGCTGAACTGGGATCTCTGCAGAGTCCCCTGTTAAACTCCTTCCCCATAAAATAGTTGAACTTCTCTTTCATGGCTGCTTATAATTTGGAAAAAAAATTCTGAGCACAGCCATGCGAGGCTGGATCTGTTTGAAGCAGAAGCTTGGGTCCTGCCCATAAAATACATGGTATGTCTTTATCTGAACCCTAAGTAAATTGTTACCCACCCCCACCTCCCACCCCCTCCTTATTCAGAGAAAACGAACCTCCTACCAAAAGGCAAAGGGTGTTTTGCCTCAGTAAGGGCTGCAGGGTCAGGTCCTTGAAGTTTCTTTCACCTAGGTCTGAAAAGCAGCAGCTCTGACTGCCCAGATAGCATGATTCATATACAGTTACTTGAGCCATGGTGTGTTTCTCTCACTCAAATGTGAAACTGCCTATTTACATGTATCTAACCTACTGAAGTTTTTTGTCCTCTGTGGAATACATTTCCTGAATTTATACAAATTTAATTATTCTTGATCAAATTAAATTGCATATTCTACTTGTTAAGGGGTGAAATTTATGCTTGCTCATGCATCTCCCTACTGTGATAAAACGCTTGCACCCTGTTCAGTGTCTGCTAATGACAGGCCATTTATAAATGAATTCAAATATAAGAAGGATGACTTAGGCTTAGAGAAAATATGAAAAACTTATTTACAGATATCACTGCTTTAAATATTTATGTGTATATGAATTTTCGTTTGAGTTTGGTGTTTATTTTACTTAACCTGCTTTGATTACGTTAAGTATATTAATTTTGAGCAGAATTCCTATTGACTGCAATCTTAGATAAGGGGGCAGTTTAGGCATTCAGAATTTGTCCCTTTGCAAAGATTTTCTGTCCAGTAAACACTTGTATAAGTATAATCTGGAGAGGAGAGAGCTGTTTGAAACTGGAAACCAGTTTTTCAAGAGGGCTTCATAAAACTGAAGAAATAGGAAGCAGGGCATTACACAGACTTTGGGGTGGTATTTTGTGGTTGGTGGAGTCACTGCTGAGGTTTGTGTATAACTGCAACATGCAGGATGATGAAACGCTGCGGGTCTAGAACATGGTCGGATAAATGGAGTGGTTGTGTGTGAATTAAACTCTGCTGAATAATTTGCAGACATTTGCCAAATGCGACTGTGAGTGCTGGGTCCTACCAGAGCAGGTTTCATTCAGCCAAGAGACCTTGTTAAGACCTTATTACTTTGGGAGCAGTGATTTGTTTCTATACCTAGTCCCGTTACAGGTGGCTTTTGTAATTTTGGGCACATGGTAACTTCCTTCTGCCTTGCTTTTCCTGCTTCTTAGAAATCACAGGCAACGTTTCAACATTGCACAAGCATGCTGTTGGTCCTTTTGCTTGCTTTTTGCATTTCAGGGAAGGAAAGCTTCTCAAAGACGAATTACTAGCTTACTGAACACCTTACTGTGTAACGAAACGCTGAATGATCATAAAATCTCACAATCTCTGTTGTGAAAACAATTGCTGTGGTGTAGCACAAGGCTCAGCAAATAGTTAATGTACAGGAGAGCTACTTTCCACTGCACAGAAGGAGTGCATATGGGAGAAAAACAGGGCACCTAGAAATAAACTTTGTAGAACTGGGGCTGTGTTTAGTTCAGAAAGAGCCTGTTTCTTGCATGGGGCATGTTTCTACTGTCAAAACAAACAAAGCAATCAGGAAGCAAATCTTTTTTCTTCGAGACCACAGGATAAAGTGCTCAGAGGAGCATATTCGTATTCGAACTAGTGATTAAAATTGTTTATTGTGTTCTCAAAGTGGGTTGTTAGAGTTTCGGAGATGCTCGGAAGTGCTGAGCCTAATAATTGCAGAGGGAACTGATGGTGGTTGGCACCATGAGGGATGGAACTCATAGCAAGCAAAATGTATGTAATATACTCTGCAGAAAAAGTAAATAGTGTGTGAATAACTAACAGAGTTGTTATTCAGGTCAGAAGCACACTGAATTTGATGGCAAAACCTCAAAAATTAGTAAGAGAAAGGCTTTTAATGCACAATTGGAAGGCAGGTTTGATGTAACTGTAGCATACTCTGGAACACTTTCCACAGTAGCAAGGAAGGTAAATAGCATTGAGAAGTCAGAATCATAATATCTGTTGTAAAACTCAATGCACTAGTTCAGGTAACATACTGTGTTGAACATAATCGACATTTTAATTGCCTGAGAGCTAATACTGTAAGGTTGTATGGGTCAAATGACAATAAACGACACGCAGTTGCTAGCAGAAATGGATGGTGTAATTCTAATATCCACATTTTGTGTTTTCACTCTGACACCTGCTTATTTTACTTTTAACTGGAAACAGCACGAGGAATTTCATCGACCAAGTTTAATGTTTGCACACTGATGGTACTATCTTGGAAATTACTTGGCTTAATCATTTTGTGGCACTAAAATTAACCCAGTCCCATCGTACAGTAGAATTGAACCAAGGTTAAACATTTTAGTTCCATTGCTTTTGCTCTCAGGCAGTGACACAAATAAGCTGTAATCCTCTATGAAAAATTTGTTTTAAGGAGATTCCGGGGAGGTCTGTATTTCACTGAGCTGATACAGGAGAACAGACTTTGCTGTTCCCTGAAAATTCATCACGTCATCCATGATTTTTCCATTCAGTTTTGTGATTGGGAAAGACACAAACATAGTGTGGGTACAGGACATATGGGGCTTGCACCTTACCTCTTGAACATGTCCTGTCGCCAGCACTAAGCATTAGGTGGTGTAAGAAAAACACAGGATCCAGGGCAAAGCTAGGT
The DNA here is from genome assembly GCA_022605575.1 of Laterallus jamaicensis coturniculus. Lineage (NCBI taxonomy): Eukaryota > Metazoa > Chordata > Aves > Gruiformes > Rallidae > Laterallus > Laterallus jamaicensis. Next base: position 2,880,535 of record JAKCOX010000062.1, read on the forward strand.
TAGATCCTTCCCTTACTCTGTCATCTCAGGCCAGCACATGTAGCAGCCTCTGAAGGAGATAAACACCTTTACTTGTGAAATGGCATGTTTAGTTTGGGGCATCAAAACCTTTGGGTGGGATTGAGCTTTGTGTAACCATGTGGTATGTAGAAAGGGTGTGGAGGGATTTGCACTTTCAGTGCCTACCCCTTGGTTCTTCTCCTGTTGAAAAACAGAGGCTAACCTACTATTCTTGCTCCATACTTGTGATTGCTGACTACAGGGAGCTTTCCAGTGGTGAGTGTCTCCCCTATAGGGGGGGCACCTCCTTCATGATGCCTTGAACTGTCTTGAACTGTCATAAAACTTTAACTTCCTTGAAATATCATAAAATACTGAGCATTTGTATCATCTGAGTTCCTGCGTGGTATAACTTGCCTTGGCTGAGGATGTATGATGACTCTGGTTCTGGTGGACAAAGATGAGACAGCACCTGACACATTCCTTTGCATGGGGATCTGCATTTGTGGTCCTCCTTGAGTCAGTGGAGGTTTCTGTTTTGGTCAGTGGTGGGTGTGGGCAGAGCGTTGCACCACAGACCAGATGCTCCCAAAACAGTAGGGCGGTGAGGAGGAGTGAGTCCCATATTAGCAGGTTGCCTCTGCTTTCGTCCAGCTAAAAGAAGTTAATTCCTATGGATTTTCTAGGCCTATGGGATAAGGAAGTATCTCCTGCAAAGGGCATGTTTTCACAAAGTCCTTTCTCTTGAGGGAAGAAGCAGGATATTGCTCCCTTGAACAAGCTTTTAAAGAATTAAACTCTAGTGTGACCGAAAACTAGAATTTTGTACCAGGGTTGAATGGTTTGAACAGGAGAGAGAGCTTGCATATAAAAGCAAAGTCTTCTGTTTACATAAAAATCTCTTGGTTCTCACCAGTGCTAGCAAAGGAAATATACAGGAATTTCATTGCCCTTTAATGAGCTTTGAGCAGAAAATGTTAATTTAAAGAAGGCAAGTTTGCCAGACTTGTTGCTCTTTCAGTAAATGTATTTCTAAGCATGTCCTGCTACATTTAAAGAAAGTCTCCAGATTAAACAGTTCCCAGTTCATGCCCCTCATTAGAGAAGTGCATTATGGAGCAGTGCTATTGCCTGGTAGTTTCTATACATATTACTCATTGCTAATATAGGTACATTTATTGGCATTGAATGAGAGGAACTATCAGTGCAAAACCTAGCAGAAAGTACAGGGAAAAAAAAGATGTGGCAGAATTATACAGTAGGGAAATGCTTTTTAAAAATCAGCTAAATCATTAGTATAGCAATATCATAAAATAGAGTATCCTATCAGGAATATCTTTAACAAGGGTTAAATTAATAGTAGTAGTGCTTGTTAATTCATGATATTGAAGAAAACCCACATTTTATAGTTCTGGTTTTCTTGCAGCTAGAAATTGCGAGTTGATACCCAGACTACTAATAGTCCCTGAGAAACTGAACCTAAACATGATTTAGGCAGATTATCCCACTAGGAGATCAACCCAAGATGTCAGATGTGAATTGACTTCAGGCTGTCTAAAACCCAGGTGCAATTTTGCGGCTTGGACTCTTTCAGCTTTCAGCAAAATCCATGTTTTTAAATGGCATTTAAAGGTGGATTAAAATTTGTAAAGCCTTGTGCCCCCCGGAGATTTCCCCCTAGCCCCCTGCCAGTGTAATTTTTTTTTTTTTAAATGTTTGTCCCCATGTGAAGGAGACTTTCTGCCTCAAAAACTTGTGTTACAAGGACTTTCAGAACTGGTTTGCTAGTCTCCTGGCTTTACTTAGACTTTTTTTATTGCAGTGAATATGACCTTGACCCATCCCAAATACTGTCACCTCTGCAATGACCTCTCACATCTCCTTCAGGTCTTTCACCTGTTACTTGTGCAGGCATCTCAGTTTTTTACTTTTGGTTAGGGTGTCTGAGGAAAATTAGCCCTTAATTATATTTCAGATATTTTTAAGTTCTCTCCACCACTTAAAATAATTAGCTAGTGGCAGTGAGCAGAACAACTGTAGGGGTTATTACTGAAGTAATAGACATTTGTGATGGATGAAGGGTAGGCTGATAGACTATCCTTTGTTTTATTGGGCGTGAGTTCTATGAGTGATTGGCTTCCCACTTTCTGCTCATTTACAGTAGCAGAACAGTAGCAGAAGTACATAAATGCAGAGGCAGTAAAGCAACTGTGATTGATTAGGAATATACAGTAAGATCAGGCAGAGGTTTCAGAAGACCTAAGAACAAATGCTATCCCTTTCATTTGTTTTGAGGAATGTTTGAGGGTATTACTTGCTTGAGGATAAAATGCTTTATGTGGGGTTCTGCTGTTAAAGCAGCACTCCTCAGTTTCCAGGGAAGTTTTCTGGATAATATTGCTGAGAAATTCTTACTGGACATGGTAGGGAATTGGTTCCAGGTCCTGGCTTTGCCTGCTCACCTGGGATCGATATGTCTTCTTGAAGCTTGTGACTGTGGTACCCTGCTGAAGAGTTCCCAGAGAACTGCAAACCCCACGTGGATGCAAAGCATGCTCCCTATGTCTGTACCTTCAGCAGGGGAGAGACAGAGTAAAACTGAGGTCTGGATCTTGCTCACCTTTGATTCACCTTGTTCACCTTCGATTGAGTTTACTTTTGATAGTCAAGTTTTGACATTGTACTGTATGAGAAGATTATAACAAGCCACTTCAGCGCAGCATGGTCCAAGCTTCTGCCACACTCATGGCAAAACCAGTGACTCTATGTGCTAATCAACTCCGTGCTCAGAAGTGTGGAACACCACCTACTTGCACAAAGTTTTGAAACAGAGATGAATTGTCTTACCTTTGTAACTTGTATCATGGACTCTTCTTCCATGGCACAGGGCACCTAAAAGCAGTACGGAATTGGTTTACAGCAAAGATGTCATTATGTAGTGTTTGCATTGGAGACTCACTGCTTTTGAAGGAGGCCTTATTTTGCTTTAGGACTGGACTTTAAACCCTGATAGTGTTTGTGGGATTATAGAAGTGTAAAAGAGGAAAAAAAAAAAGCTGTTGTAGTTTCCTAGGTAATACATATCTGTGTAAAATTGATGAGTTTACTCATGGTAGGAGGAATGTGTGTCAAGGTAGGGAGAATGGAGTCACTGTGGGTTTGTGTCCTAGCATCTTTCCTTATTTCAGTTTGTCTTTGCAAGTTATGATGCACCTGGGGTATTGCTGATATGAAGTTGAGATGAGTCGTGATTTGTGGGCAACAGAAGATATTTTCTCCTCATTGAAGGTTTTCAATGAAAGTATATCTTAGAAGACATTGCCTTTCTTAGCACTTCCACATCACGCATGTCGATTTTGACCATTGCCAAACACCATTGAAGAAAACAAAATCTAAGGTATTCCTCAAGATACCTAAACAAATGTGATGCACTTGATTAAAAAAAGAACAAAAGAAAAAATGTCTTTGAGCACAATGAAGAAAAAAATAATTTAACGTAAGGGTATGCAAGTGAATGTCATGGTGGTTTAACTGTATGGCTACTTAGTTTCATGGCCTGTTAGACATTCGATGAGAAAGATTTTATTCCTGTTGTGCCAGCTGCCATCAGGATGAAAGTGGAGGCAGCAGTTTAAGACCTTAAAACCAAAGCAGAATCTGTAAGTTGTGCAGGCTAGGTTAAAATCTGTGAATAAAATATTAGGAGAAACAGAAACATGAGAGTTCATTATATTTGCTGAAGTCCATTTTCCTTCGCTTTCAGTGGCTAGAGTGACTATGGTCTAAGTTGGCTGCCAAAATAGATTAGTTGGCCACTAATAGATTTAAGATGGAAGATGAAGAAAAGATAAATACTAAGCCCTTGTAGTCATATATATAGGTTAAAAATTTGGGGGTGGAACTTGATGAAGTTTGAACAAAAGTAAGACAGAATACGCTGTTAGTACATTAGGTGAGATTTTTTTCAAGTGCTCTGTGGATGATACATGAATAGTGTGGGATGCTCTCTCTCCCACTTATTCTCAGAGGGAGATGAAAAACCAGAATGAGAAAAGAAATGATAAAGTAAATAATAAAGGGATTAAAGGAATCTGTAGTCATTTAGAAAGGTTAGTGATAGAGTTCTACAGGCAAGCAGAATTTAGAAATTGTTTAAGCTACTTATCAATTGAAGAGCAAATATATATGAATTTTAAGGACATTTTTCATGGAAAACATCTATTTCTAGAAGTGTTTCTTTCCCAAGGACATCTAAAAGAGTTACATTTGAGAGTCTAGCTTCTCTCATTTATTCCATTTATAGCTACCTTGCTAAAGGTGAGATATCCTTGTAAACGCTGCTTTCCTTTTATAAATGAAGGTGCTCCCACACTCCCGTGAGTTCTGCCAGCTGTCATTGCAGAGCTCTGAAGCAGTGGCCTCCAGGGTGACCTTAGGCTGAGCGTCCGGTGCCTCCTGCCTGCCTACCTGCTGTCGCGCGGATGGTCTGCGAGCCGTCTGTGTGAGCACGCTTGGCAGCCCTTGCTGGTTTGGACCTTCCTGTGGAGTCCTACGTGTGCTCCAGCTGCCTGGGCTAACACCTGCAGGTTCACCTGCAGGAGAGATGGCACACGCGTCTACTCAACGAGGGTGGCCCCTCAAGCTACACAGGCAGTGTAGTTGCCACAGTAACTGCTGATGAGAAGAAATTTATTATTCTTACCCCCTCCATACACCTCCTGCCAAACTGATTTGCTACACGACTGTTAAAATGCAGTCTGTGTGCTTCTTTGCATCTTAAGCTTTGTAAATCTTTATATCAGACACCGGGCGACGAGAGGTACAAACTATGGAGGTGTCCAAGGCTGGAAGCATGTAAATAGCTTTTGTGTCTATCAGGAAGATTCAAAGGCATTTCTGCACACTTGCAAGCATAGGGCAATGTGAAGGAGGGTAGTGTAGGTTCAATATTAGGTTTCCTTTTCTTCCAATAGCTAATTAAGTCCACAGTCAGGAGTAGGCCAGTAAGTAGACCAGGAATGTTAGGTGCCGTTCTTACCTAGCAGATCACAGTAAACCTGCATGAAGATGCTTATATTAGAGATCTTAAACTAACTTCAGAGAGAGAGACACTCTTCTTCTCATTAACAGATGGCAAGTAAGAACTGTGAGTAAGAACTGTCCACCTTCAGTTTGGCATTGATATCCTTCCCCCACCTTAAACTCCTCCTAGTTGTTCAGAAAACTAAGACTGAATTTATATTGCTTAATTAAAAAGGGCCAGGGATTGATCCAAGTCCAAATGGCTCTGGCTGGCTCATGTCCACATTGCTTGCAGTTACCACCCTCCCTGGCAGATTTGGCTTGGAGAGAGCTAGCTGAAGTGGTCCAAAAGTGCCTGGGACTTAAGGAACAAGTGTGGGTGACCAGGGATCTAGAACTTCTGTTATTTAGCAGTATGAACACAGCCAAAGAGGATCAGAAAACTCGTTTCACCTCCACTGAGGAAGGTTAGGGCAACCTATTTGTAGGGTGATTTACTTGTCCCACCAGCCTCAGTGTAGGAATACGTCTGGACTAATAACACCACCCGAGCCAGAAAAAGGGGGTATTAGAGCTTCAGTATGTAGGGATGAATCCCAGCTTCATCTTTTGAGGAAGGAAAGGGGCTTCCCATCAGCTCTTGGTTACCCCTGTGAGAAGCTGTTGGAGGAAAGACACCAGTATACCCCATTTTAGAGTAAGTTTGGCAGCTAAGCATCAGAGACACAAGTTTGCAAGGACTGTATCATAATGAATTTCTGAGGACGGCAAACCAGACAGAAAGGGAGGCTCAGTCTTGCTGGGGAAAGCAACAGATTTCCCCTTTCTGCTCTCTCTGACAAGAAGCAGATGAAGCTCCAGTGTAAGGAAGAGCTGAAGGACAGGAGGTTCCTTCTGTCTCTAAATAAAACCTTTTTCTTTCACTTCACTGATTTGTGCTTGCTTTCCTCCTCACTGACCTTACTAGGGATCACACCTTCACTTGTGTGAGCGTGTGCAGTGGAGGCTGGTCAACGCTATTGGTCACCTGAGTAGCTTGTTGTTTCACTGCACACTCATCTTCCATTTGCTGAGCTATGTGGACACTAACCTGGGTCACTGCTGCATGTGCTTCTTGACCTTCCTTGAATTAAAGGGTATATATTTCTCCCCAGATGACCAACAGTCTCTCTCTTCCCTTATATAGTTGTGATGAGAACCAGTGAAGAACCATTTTTACTGATTGTTGATGATTTAAATATTTTGGCAGGCTAAATCTAGTCGCGGTCTGTGAAATAGAAGGCTCCGGCTTATAGTTTGACAGTATGCTCCAGTGTATTTGTGTGTATTTCACCTATATTGTTATCAGTAGCTGGTGCAGTGCTGTGTTTTGGATTTAGGATGAGAGCCATGTTGATAGCACACTGATGTGTTTAGTTGTTGCCAAGCAATCAAGGACTTTCCAGCTTCTCAGGCTGCCCTGCCAAGGAGAATGTGGGAGGCACCCAAGAATGTGGGAGGGGACACAGCCTGGGCAGCTGACCCCAGCTGGCCAAAGGGATAGTCCATACTCTATGATGTCATTCCCTCTAATTAGGTCATTGGATGGGAAGTGGCATGGTTCAGGAGCTAGCTGAGCATTGTTTTCAGGAGATGAGCAATTGTACTGTGCATCACTTGGCTTTTATATTCTTTATTATTACTATTATTACTATTATTATTATTATAATCTTCTTTTTCTTTCCAGTTAAGCTGTCATTATTTCAACCCACAGGTTTTAAACCTTAATTTATTTATTTACCATTCTCTTCCTATCTGGCCTGGGTGAGGGCTGTGTTGTTTTAGCTGCTGGCCAGGTTAGGTCATAACAAAGGTCTGGATTCTGCAAAGGGTATGTTTGTTCTTGTATTTAATGATAAATATGAAAGATTGAATTTAAGCAGTGAATACTCTTTTCATGAATTCCCCAATAAACTCTTAAGGTAACTGTTCCTTTTCAAATGAAAGACCTGAAGAAACCAAAGAATCATTAGTTAACCTGGGACTAAGAAGGGTGTTGCATTTAACAAGAGCAGAGATTTTTATGTTTTCCTTGCCTACAAAAAAGACAATTGTGAAGAGCTCTGATGATAGGACATAGCTTTGTGTTGCCTTAAAATAAAGTACAGTGGGGGCTGTGTTCAGTGTGTGGGCTTGTTATGAAGAGCTGGGATTTTTGAAACCACTCTGTAAATTTGGAAGTCAAGTCAAATCTCCTAAGCCAGCAAAGTCTTTCTAGCAACAAAGGAGTAAAAGACTTTCAATATAAATAATTCTCAATTTATTAGGCATCTTAAAAACTTGTGGGTTTGTTTTTTTTTTTTCAGTTAGTAGCACATTAATATATGACCCTTCACCTGGTATGAGAATTAGACCAATTTGGGCCAGACTAACTGCAATGAGATTCTTTCCAAGAGTGAAAATATATTTTCTGCATTCCCCTCTTCCAGGCTGAAGAAATAAGATTTTTTTGTTGTCTCCTCATTTGTAGTGTCTTTATTTTTGGCATGCTACCTGCAATCATCAGCTTTAACCCTTCTCCTGGAAGTTCCTTGCAATTTGCTTTAGTCTGCAGTGCTCCATTGTCAGACCAGGTCATCAAAGATCTCCAAAGAAGGGTTTTGCAGGAGTGTAAAGGCAACATGCTCTCCATGGCCAGGGCATGGGACCATTCTTGTGATGGAAGTGATCTTTGCCCTCAAAAGAAGAAGAATTTTTTGGCCTTGGCACACTGATTTGGGTTTCTAAAATCTAGCTAAATTTAAATACCAATATCCTTTCTTGATTATCCACTACTCCTTGCTCTATGTAAGGAAAGGCCCCCATTTCTGTGGAAGACAATAATTTTCTTGTATAGATTAAATGGTTCTGTGCTTAATCTACTATTACTTGAGTAATTCTTACAGTATCAGCCTCAGTCTGCTCCATCTTCTTGCCTCTTTAAACTTAACAGTGATTAATTTGCAGAACAAGCATGTCTTCTTCCCCAGTTTTCATTCAAGGGCATTAATGTATAATGAAACTAATTGAGGTCTGCAGAAACCAAATAGAACAAGCAACGAACTGAACAGTTGAGACAGAACAACAATATCCCCCCCACCCCCTGTGCACATGGCCCTCCTGAGTTTTCCCTCTAGAGAGAATTGAGCTTTTTCTCAGATTCCTGAAGTTCTTGGCTTTTTCATTGCTCTGTTAGGTACAGGCAACAGTTTAAACTAGAGGTTACACGAATAGATTTCAGAAGTCTCAGTGTGTCTTCAATGAAGGACCCCGAAGGAAGGCTACAAAATGAAAGGCTGAGTTGGCAGGAATTTCTAATCCTTCTGAAAAATACTTCTAAAAAAGGAATATCAGAATGAAAGTTCAAACTGCAAGCATCACATTATACAAATTAGGAAGCGGGTCACCTGGTAGTTTCCTTGCCCATGATAGATGGCACTAATGTTTTCTCCTTGAGAGGGATGTACAACAACAGTCCATGACAGAGTCCTATGATTTTTAATTTTTTTTTTTTTTAAATCCAGTACAGAAAGGTCTGTCTAGTGCAGAAATGTGTGGCATTTGGTAGATATTAGCAGTACTTTTCAAAGAATACCACCAAAAAATCTTAATTCTTTTGAGGTTAGATAAAGCAGTGTTTATAAAGCTTCTGAAAGAGCACTGGTTGAATGGCCGGTATGTAGCGTGCTGCCTAGCAGATTGCAGTACACTCAAGTTGTTATAAAACAAGGGTCTGTCACTGAAAACATAAATATTTTTGCTTTTAAATTCAATGAAGTTTGATTTAGGAGTGAAGTTAATCCAAAAAGCTCTGTGGTGCTAAATGCTGTGTTTGTAGCACCCTCTATGAATGCTGAAGCCTTTTGAACCGAGAAAACACTGGTGACAGTCAGGTGGCCAAGGCAGTGAAGTAATGTTTTCTGGAGGGTTTATAGGAACCAATTACAGAATCACAGAATCTTAGGGGTTGGAAGGGACCTCAAGAGATCATCGGGTCCAACCCCCCTGCCAAAGCAGGCTCCCTATCTCATATTACATAGATAGGCGTCCAGACGAGACTTGAGTATCTCCAGAGAAGGAGACTCCACCACCTCCCTGGGCAGCCTGTGCCAGGGCTCTGTCACCCTCACTGTGAAAAAGTTCTTCCGCATGTTGGTGCGGAACTTCCTATGCTCCAGCTTACAGCCATTGCCCCTAGTCCTGTCCCCACAGACCACTGAAAAGGGGCTGGCCAATTCCCCCTGCAACCCATGTCTAAGATATTTATAAACACTAATTAGGTCCCCCCTAAGTCTTCTTTTTTCCAGGCTGAACAGACCCAGCTCACTCAGCCTATCCTCATAGGGGAGATGTTCCAGACCCCTAATCAACTTTGTCGCCCTTCTCTGGACTCTCTCCAGAAGGTCCCAGTCTTTTTTATACCAGGGAATAAATTATATGCCATATGTTAAATTAGTTGTGAGCAGCTCTACATTAACAATTGTCTTATTACTAATAAGGAGGAATGTCTGGAGTGTGGTACTTCGCATGCTCAAGTCATACCGACGCTTCAAGAAAAGACAGATCTTTCATCAAACCAAATGCTTTCAAACCTGAAAGCTGAAGTTTTTTCCCTCATTTATTTTTACAGGCTCATTTTACATCAGTGTGCATTTTCATTCCTGCCTTCTTTTTTCTGTTTTGTTCATAACTGAGCAAACAGAAGCCATACTATTTTCAAGGTCATAAATTAGCCATTGCTCCGACATTTCCTGTAATAGCCCTGTTAAGACAGCATTTCTGTCATAATATTCCGCTGCTGATGACTGGGTGGACTGCTCTTGCCCCTAGATGCATAGTTATCTAATTAGAGATTATCCTGTTAACAGAGCTATTCAATCTGAATTTCCTCTTCTTAGCCAACAAAGGACATGGACATGGGAAAATTACATGCACCACTGCCATGGCTTCTACTGCATTCCATCTCCTTCCTCCTTCAGCTTTTTCTCCTCATCTTCTTTTCAAATAAATTTGTTAGAGAATGAAAACCCTGCTTTACAGCACCCAACGGGAAATTTTTTCTGCCCGGGAATGGGATTTGGAGCAAGGCTTTTTCATCACTCTCCACTTGTGTGGGTATAACACAAAGCTCCTGTCACCTGAGAGAGCTAGGACACCTCTGCTGTGCTCTGTAAGAGATCTCATGGTGGGTCTTTCACTGTCACCTTCAGTGATGAGAGGAAGTATCCAGTGCCTGCTTTCTATTTGGTCATTTCAATGTTATAGTGACAATTACTGCCATCCTTGGAGTGTAGCGCGTGGTCCTCCCACCTGATGAGGTTCATCATGGCGCCACCACCTGATGAGGTTCAGTGTGGCAATGCTGTTTTGTAATGGAAGAAACCTTTGCTTTAGGAGTGAAGAGTTCTTGTACTTTGAGTTTATGGTACTGTGGGGCAAATACTGCCCTTCTGAGAACAGGCTCTCCTATGAACAAATTAGGGTGGATTCAAATAACAGATGGGAAGGGAAAAAGCTGCTGAAAATTCTCTGGAGAGAGCACAAGCTCTGTTCACTGTAACATCCAGCTTGTGTGCAGAGGGATTTAAGTGACTGGAGTAGAGGGAGAAAAGAACAAAGCCAGTAAATCCACTGGCACCCAGATGTTCTGCAAATGAGCTTCAGGTTTAGTGGCTGAGATATCAAAATTTGTGGGTCTTAGTACTGAAAGTTCTTTGTTCTAAAGAAGGTGAAAAAAGAAAGACTATTAATTTTATTATAGACAGCCTTCCTGCCCTTCCATGCGCTATACTGACCTTATTCACTGCATACTCCTTTCCCTTCCCACTCTTCCAGGTTCATGGATAACATGATGTCCTGGTTTCAACTAAGATGGAGTTAAATTACTTTTTAGCAGTGGATGGAATGCTGTGTTTGGGAGTTAGGATGGGAGCAGTGCTAATAGCACCCTGATGTTTCTAGTTGTTGCCAAGCAATCAAGGACTTTTTCAGTTCTTCATTTTTCTAAAGTGAGGGGACACAGACAGGACAGGTGACCCGAACTGGCCAAAGAGGATATTCCATGCCAATTACATCATGCTCAGTATAAAGGGGGGACTGGGAGGAGAAGGAGGCAACTCCAGGATGTGCGGTTTTTTGGGGATGGTCGGGTTCCAGGACGGCTTCGGATTGTACCGCCTAAGTTGTGTGGTTTGGTGAGAAACTGCATTGTGTATCACCAGTTTCATCTATTTTGTGCTCTAAAGTCATGTTATCATTGTTATATTTTTTTTTCTTTCCTTTTTCTGCTATTTTAGTAAACTGTCCTTATTCCAACACGTGGGGTTTTGGTTTTCTAGGTTTTGGTTTGTTTTTTTTTTCCCCTCTTTCCCTTTCCCTTCCCTTCTTTCCCCCCCTGCCCCCCTCCCCCCCCCCCCAAATTACCTCCCTCTTTTTTTTAAAAAAAAGAACAAGCAACTGTGTGGGGCTCAGCTCTCAGCTGGGGCAAAACCACTACACATGAGCCTGTTAATACTTCCAAAATGACCTTTATTCTGATTCTTCTTTATCATGCAGCAGCCATTTCAGCTGTGTCCACTCGACTTTGCTCCATTTTTGGCAATACTGTAATGAGGATTTAAGAAGATAATGTCTAAACAGGAGCCAAATAGTCATATTTTTGATGGATGTACAAGGACCTGAAAGAACACTTACAGGTCAATTTTGATATTACTGCCCTGATATCTCATAGCTTGGCATGTACAAAGAAGCATGAAGGATTTTTCAGTGGCTGCTAGCTCTATCAGATTTTGGTTCTTTGCAGGCAATTTTTATTTTCAAATGTCTAGTGATCATTTGAGAGATAAACAGGTTAACACACATAATAGAAATTCCCATTCTGCTGTTAACAGATCACAAAACAGTCTCAAAGGTAGAGTGTAATGGTGGGATCAGGCTCATGGGTCACTCATCATGTCTTGGAATATCAGTTGTTTTACAAAAAGCACCCTTTTTGTTGGTAGAATTTAGTTGGCTTGGATGTGTGTTAGAGAAAAAATTTCCCAATGCTTATTTAATAAATGTGATCTGCTCAGTTAGCAGCAATGTAAAATGGAAGGTGCAACTGGCCTGTTTGGGTTTTAGGGGTAGCATTCAGTATCTTAACCAACCTTTCCCAAGTGTATAATTTTACTGATTTTCAGTATTTCAATCGGGTTAATGAAGTGCCCAAACATTCAAAAATTGTATCAATTCAGTCAGAACAGGCTTCAGACCCTGTCTGTGTCTCAATCTTTACCCAAGTAAAGATGCTAAACTTTATGTTACAAGGATATATAACTTGCAAAAAACAAGTTCAAATTTGCTGGTTTTGAGTTCCTGAAAATGATTGCTGTCTTTAAGATTAATTGCTCCAGAAGCAGATCCTTTTGTTTTATTTAGCCATCAGAAACTCAGAAAATATTATTCCTGAGTATATACCCTCCCACTTTTTTTTCTTTTTTTTTTCCCCTCTGCTTTTGGAGATTGGAACATAAGTGTTGCAGATTGCCTTTTCTCCCTCTCTACAGGTTCAAACTCTTCCTAGCTATTATTGTACCGCAAGAGGCATAGATAAGGACTGATTTTATTGTATCAAGCGACACTCAGTGCAGCATGTTCATACAGAGCTGCACAATCTGTGCCACCTCATCACGTCCCAGGCTGCAACTTTGAAGAATTGCATATGCAGAGATGACAATTCCTACAATTCACAAGCTCATGTCTGAATATTTTTCATTCACATACTGTATTATAAGTGCAACAGAAAAAATATTGCCTACATGCAAGTCAGTGGAGATACAAGAACCACTGGGATTGCTGGGCCCAAAGTTTTCACTCATGTAAATAGACAAAACTGTAGTGTCTTGCTGTATTGGTTATCCTATAAATGGCACTGAATGCTACAGTTTTTTTCTTAAAAGACAGGGAGTGGTCTAATATAATAAATAAATAAATATAATAAATAAATAATAAAGTACAATCACATACAGGCCCTTATCAACAGAGGCAGATGATACACACATTGCAAAGAGAGAGCAAACCAGTTAAGAAATAAAATTAAAGATTTTATGGAATTGTTAATGCCCAAACTAAAAAAAAAAAGTTCACATTTAATATGAAAGTATATGAAAAGTGAATTATATTTAGTTTGGTTTATTTATTACTATTTTAGTCTGACATGATTTTATATATAAAAAGGAAAATAATTAAATGGGAAATATGGAAAGTATTTGCATCTTTAAAATGTCCTTTAAAAGATAGTAATTACTCCCTGTTTACTCTATCCCTAAGTAAATTTCTTTGTTAGCCTTCCTCAGTCTTTGAAAATGTTCCAGAGGTAAAACAAAGGTAATGCTTCATTTGTCTTATCAGTGGCTTGTTCTCTCTTATTAGCTAAGTAGGTCACAGTAGCTATGGGAGTGGAGGCACTGAAGTTGCGGTCATATACATCTTCACTTTTAGAACCAAGGTTGGAAACCTGTCTTGCTTGAAATACCTTTTCAGGGACAAAAGTGATTAAGAATAATGTCATCGTACAGTTAAAATAGAGTTTTGGATGGTCACTGTTCTTCATCCCAAGACCCTGCAGTACTTACTGTTTTGTCTAAATTCGACATCTCACTGGGCACTCTGAGAGTCAGGATTTTATTATTTACTCTGTTTCATCTGCAAAGGATTGCCATGGTCATGAAAAAAGCACTGAAAATACCTACTGAGTGGGCCAGATGTATCTCAAGGAAATCCCCACACAGTAACATGTGCTCATTTAAATGTTGCTATTCATATGGTGAAAGCGACAATAAACTTAGTTCTGCACTGGGCACACCAAGGGCAAGGTGATACCTGGCTTGTTTTCCTGCATCATGGGTGGCACAGACTTATTTCTTCTGTTATGGGCATAGAGGGATGTTCCGGATATTGATTCTTGACGAGGTGGGAACTTGTGGCCATTGCTGTTCGGCCTTGCGAAAAGAAGATTGAGAGGGGATCTGATCAATGTTTATAAATATCTGAAGAGTGAGAGACAGAGGGAAATGGCCAGCCTCTTTTCAGTGGTCTGTGGGAACAGGACAAGGGGCAATGACCTCAAGTTGGAGCACAGGAAGTTCTGCACCAATGTGTGGAAGAACTTTTTTACAGTGAGAGTGACAGAGCCCTGGCACAGGCTGCCCAGGGGGGTTGTGGAGTCTCCTTGTCTGGAGATACTCAAGACCCATCTGGACACCTACCTGTGTGACCTGTCCTAGGGAACCTGCTTTGGCAGGGGGTTTGGACTCATTGGTCTCTGGAGGTCCCTTCCAACCCCTACGATTCTGTGATTCTGTGAAAAGCCATGTCCCTGCTTTTTCTGCCAGGAGGCTAAAGGCAGACCCATGGGCCACAGGATGTAAAGTAATACCCCATTTCTCCCAGTTACAATAAATTTGCCTCTGACATCACACGGAGAGGTGTGATACTGTTCATTCAAAAGGTACCTGATTCCTGGATTCCCAATGACACATGGGAGGACAACCGCAAAGCCAGTACTCTGTTTTAATGTAAATGGCAATTAAAATCGACATCGCAACCTCAGTTGTTCATAACATTTCTTCAAAGTGTTTTAGGTACTTCCTGTTCCTCACTCATTTGTCCCTATGCTGGAACTGGTAGTTCTGCTGAAACTACAATTGAAGTCTCTTTTTTTAACTCATTTCCTCTGATCGATTGACAGCCTACACTACTGTCATATTTTTCAGAAATTAAAAGAATAAGTTACAGGATATTTCAGATCTTTGACAAATAATGACTTCTAATGGCTACTACTTGAAGGAGTGAGCAGGTAGAGGAATAGCAAGAGCTATTAGCATCTTTCAGAATTCAAGCCGTGACTCCCATCGTATTGCTAGCATACAGCATTTACAGGACTGGAAGCAATATTGCCTGTTCTACTGTGCTCTGAGCACCCGTTCAAAGCTGGATGTGGTTGACATCCAGGTGACTCGAATGCAGCACGTGCAGTGCAGGCAGGAAGACCATGACATTTCAGTCCTTTATGCTTCAGGCTGTTTATGCTTGAGTGAGGGTGACTTTGGCAATCAGCAAGGTGGGCAAACGAAGAACCGTCTCTTGCTTGTTTCAGAATTGAAATCAGTCCTTTTTCTAGTATTTCTGGTGTTTTCTTTTAAGACCGGTTCCTTGACTATGGCTATGGCATGAAGCTAGTGCACAGGCATATGATGTAAATAAACATCTTCACTGTGGGCATGCACTCCTTGGCTTCCTAGTTCCTGGTTCGGGTTAGAAATGCTGTTCAACATTGACCCCAGGGAGCTGAGATGACAGTGGGTGAACAAAGGAAAGAAATCATGCCCCAGTTCCTCTGACTGCAACCTTCCCTCTATGAACGCGTGAGAGAAAATTGCCCAGGAGTCATAAGCATTTCTCTGTGTGATGCGGGGACAATGTTGACAATTCTCCTATGTTTAAGCTACAGGATCTGCAGCAAGACACCAAGAGCCTCAGGAGAAATATTAGCCAAACCCCTTGCCATAGAACAGCATTTCAGCTGATGAAAACTGAAAAGGTTTCTTTCACATCAGTGATGCTGTGGAGATTTGCTTCTGTCACAACAGCACTTACCTCCGAGAAGCACCGCGCATAATGTAATATCCGAAGCAAGTACATTACCTATTTTCAGTATGAATAGAAGTAATGAAAAGTACTCCAGAATATTTTGTGACTGTAGTGGTTTTAAGGAGAAAGGGATAAAAAGTTTTGGCTGGTTTCATTGATAATGCCAAGCATTTTGATTACTTTTTATGATCATTTTTGGGGAAAAAGAGGACGAAGAATAATTAGTGCTATGGAAACTATCAGATGTGTGGTAGTTTTTTTTTTTTTTTTCTCCTTTAAAATAAGGTCAATTTAAATCCATTCATTCAGAGCTGAGCTCTGAGAGAGCAGGGCACAGCCAGCAACTCTTGCTGGATAGAAATTCCCATTTGCAAGAGGCAGTCTTTTTTCAGATGTGCTATAGAAAGGCTAGCCAATGAACATTAATTGCTTTAAAGTAGTTGTATCCACCCATGACCATAAATTATTCTGTAGTTGTTAATTAGGACTTCCAGAATATCTATGGGTTAAGGGAGTCTTACTAATCTCTATTTAGAGATAGGGAAATGAGGAATAGAAAAGCATAACAACCTAACAGCTTTGTATAGTACACTTTCTAAGAACACAGCCTTATTTTTCAGCTTCTTAACCATAAAACCATTCTTTTCTCACTAGCCTCTATATCCTTGCATCCAGATATCTGAAAAAAAGTAAATAGCTCCCGGGGATGTGAGGCAGTTAAACCTGCTGCATGTAATCACAGTGCTTGTTTTCAACTTGTTTTTGTTGCTGTTGACAATATTTGTCAATACATTATTAAAACCAAACAAATAAATTAAAATTCATTAAAAGGAGCTGCAAAATCAAGCATTCAAATGCTAGGTCTAATTGGCTTTAGAAAGCTGTATTGCTTTAGCTACAGCAGTAGGATTAAATCCCTCAGTTTGGAGGCTGGGGTACCAGGAAGGAATGAGAAGCCCTGGTATGAAGCAACCTCCTGTTGGCACAGTGGTTAACTAATCTCCATTATATGTGTTAAATATGATAGATTTGGGCTTTAGTTACTTGATTGGCTGTTGGTTTTTATTAGTTGTCTTCCCTGCCTGAGCACTGAGCATCATCACCTGAGCACTGCAGGAGCACGGGAGGGAGCACCTCCTAGACAGCTCGAGAAAGGTGCTAGGAGCAAGCAGGGAGAAAAAAATTCTCCCTGCCCATTGAACAAAATCCTGGGCTGAGGCCTGCACAGCATGAACCAGAGACTTTAGCTGCTGAATTCTAGTAAATCTATTATAAATACACAGTCCGAGGTTTTCTGTGGTGCTTTTACAGACGTCTGTTCTATTTCACGGATGCACTAGACCTTTTCAGAGGAATGACTGAGAGGGTTTTTTTTTAAATATAGGGAAGATGTTTCCAGACAGCTCAAGCTGACACTAATAAGTCTCAGGAGGACTTATTAGCTCAGGTGTGATTAGAAACCAAGCTGTCTGTGTGTACTTGTGCTACACCGTGCCCAAGTGAGTAATGTTTCCTATAACGTGGTGTGCTGAAGAGTGCGATTCAGACACGTCCAAGTGACTCCAAGCGAAGCTGTCTAGACCCATCTGAAACTGGTGCTCATGTGGAACTAAAAACCCCTGATGGATGCGAAATGATGCCAGGTACCTCATACTGTCTTGTTACTGCTGTGAGCCTAACTAGGGAGAATAGGTGCCCCCGCCCCGTGCAGAAAGTAGTTAAAGTAGGCACCAGTTTCTTGGTAGGAATTCAGTGTTCAAACACCTTTGAAGGTTGAGGACTGTCACCTGGTTAACTACAGAGGCTCTGTGGATTCTGACAAGTACTTGAGTTGACAACTACTATATGTGAACTGGTAAAAGTATGTGGAATTCATAGTTTATTTGTTCCCAGATTTTCTTTTCTTTTAATTACTGTTTCCTGCTTGCATCAACACGACAAGACTGTGACTACCTATTTTCTTTGTGGCTAAACTTAATGCTCTATTTTTATGAACTAGAGCACAGAGTTTCACTCTAAGAAAATGAAATATGGCAACCACATTGTTTAAAGCTGTAAGAGGACAATGAAAAACGAAAGGTGCTGTTTCACCACAGAAGTTGATGAATTTTATTAGTGACACTGGGAATAACTTACTATTTTGGCCTTTCTAACCCCTAATAGGAAGTCTTTATGGAAGGCTTATTTTTGTCAAATGTAAGTACCTACATATCAAAGTATTTAAGCAAGATCGTTGCAGTTACTCCAACATATCCCCTTGTGCACTTTCTGAACAAAAGCTTGGGATTTGCACTGTTGTTCTTTTCCAAAAGAGTTGTACAAACACACACAAGACATTGTATGGAAGTCTTGAAATGTGGTCTAAAAAGTGTTTAAATATTATTTTGAGAAAGTAGCTTCAGTGCTCCGGTATTCACACTGGGCAAAATACAGCACTCAAAATGCTTCCTGAAGTAAAGAAGATTTAAACAATTTGATATGGATTTTCTCACAGCATTCTTTAAAAGTTTACATAATGTATATTTATGGAATAAAGAATGTATACTTTTGGAACCATGAAAGAAGGGAAAGATTTAATTTTAGCTCAAGCACACAGACATACATATTTTGTTTTGTGTTTATTACAGACTTTCAGTTTTTGTTTGAATGGCATATAATGTCAGTGATCATGCTAATTTGCTTATTGATTGTTTGCATGTAAACAGGACCCTTCCGGACATGAGCTGGAGAGTCTGCTCATTGAGCCATGGGTGCCGGGAGGGCACTGAGGAGGATGGGTTTTCTTGCTAAAAGCTTTCGGTGTTTTGAGGACCCAGTGATTGGGAAGATGGTTCAAGTGAGCTTACTCCTGCTTGACCAGGAAGAAAATTTTGAGGCAGCTTTAAGATGGGGGTAGGTTTGAAGGGAATTGTAGCATGCGGTAGCTTGGCAAAAAAAGAGGCAGGAAATAAGACTGGGATGAAACTGTTTGTCCATCCTTACTTTGACTTCCTAAATACACTGAGGAGATGGGGTGGTTTGGGGTGGTCCCATGTGACATGATAAGCAATGACAAGGCTGTTAGCTGCCATTCCAGGCAGCTCTGCTGGATGCAAGAGGCCAAACTGTGAGCTGAGACTGCCAGTTGAAATGGATGTTTGGCAGCCCTTACCACAGCTTGAAAAGCAGCATTTGTTGTTGTCTGAGCCTTCACAAGCAGCATTTCAGGACCAAATCTTCTGCAGGGTCAGAAAATGTGACCCCAACTCTCCTCCCCAAATCTTCCTGGAACACCCTGATTTCCAGTCTCGAAAATACATCCTGATCAGTCTGGCATATTGATGGAAATCTTGTTTCTTCCTGCTGCACCACAACAGCCAACTGCCTGGATGGCAGCTATATCTTTGACCTTCTGACACTGGCTGTCTGGGTGAGCCAGAGCAGGTCTCCCGTCAGCACCTCGATCTGTAATGTCCTGGCCCCTTTCTTGTATGGTGATATCAGTAATTTGAACTCTCAGGCTAAGGTCATGTAGGAGATATATAAAACTGCCCCGGAGAGCGAATTCCATAAGCTTTGATTAGCCAATTTGGAGACTTCGTTTCTAGACATCTTCTGGGGAAGTGGGTGGAAGAAGAGGAATAACTGTAGGAAAATGTCCTATATAATTTTCTGCCTGCTTAAATAAAGATGAATCTAGAAAATTCATTTTTCATTCCTATTACTGTTTTTCTCTTTTTGTTTGTAAGTCCCAAGCAATGCAAAATAAAATGTTACAGTTTCAAAGGAAAATTGGATTATACTCACATGGAGAGAGCGAAGGAAGAAGAAAACAGGCTTTATACTTTGATAGAATTCAATCCAGATTTTTAAAAAATAAAAATGAATAATTTTGCAATATTTTGTAAGACTGTGTATTCTAAAGACACAGCTAATCAGATATGCATGCAAATTTAACATGGGTTGCCAACTCTCATGTTTTTTTTTTTTAAATTTTTTTTGTGTGTGCTACAATTATGCGGCGTAAAAATTGGCCTCTTGTGAGAAGTTGCTGACAGCTCAGCAGTTCTGCTTCAGTGCTGGCTGCAGAGGGTGGGATGGCTGCCAGAGTGGGAGGGTGGAAGATGGCTTTGGACTGGGGTGCAGGATGCTTCCAGCTGAGGCAGCTGTTGCACAACCTGCACGGGTTTCTGCTGTCCTGGGAACGGCAACCTGTGGGGCAAACTAAGGAATCTGCTGCATCTCCTTACCCACCTTCTCCCTTTACTTGGGGTGTACTGCAAGAGAGAGAACAGAAAGGGGAACGGTTAGCAGATGCCCAGGATGTCAAGGGACATAAAGGACAACAAAAAGAGCTTTTTCAGGTATGTAAATAGTAAAAGGATGACCAGGGATAATGTAGGTCCCTTGTTGAATGAGGCGGGTGTCTTGGTGACGAGAGATGATGAGAAGGTGGAGATACTTAATGCCTTCTTTGCCTCGGTCTTTACTCCGAAGGCTTCTCAGGACTCACAGATCCCAGATGTAAGTAGGAGTGGTTGGGGAACGAATGGCTCCCCTCTAGTAGAGGTAGGGGTGGTCCAGGAGCGACTCAAAGGAATGGATGCACACAAATCCATGGGCCCGGATGGGATACACCCACGTGTGCTGAGAGAGCTGGCGGAGGTGATTGCGGAGCCGCTCTCTATCATCTTTGACAGATCCTGGACTACAGGAGAAGTGCCTGAAGATTGGAGGATAGCCAATGTCACTCCAGTCTTTAAAAAAGGCAAGAAGGAGGATCCCAGTAACTATAGGCCAGTCAGCCTCACCTCTGTCCCTGGAAAGGTGATGGAACAGCTTGTTTTGGATGCCATCTCCAAACAACTGGAAGAGAAGAAGGTCATGAGGAATAGTCAGCATGGATTCACCAAGGGGAGATCGTGCTCGACCAATCTCATAGCCTTCTATGATGTTATTACCAACTGGGTGGATGGAGGGAGAGCAGTGGATGTCATCTACCTCGACTTTAGTAAAGCTTTCGATACTGTCTCCCACAACATCCTGATAGAGAAGCTGAGGAAACAAGGGATAGACGAGTGGACAGTGAGGTGGGTTGAGAACTGGCTGTCAGACCGGGCTCAGAGGGTCGTGATCAGTGGAGTAGAATCTGAATGGAGGCCTGTGACTAGCGGTGTTCCCCAGGGCTCAGTGTTGGGTCCAGTCCTGTTTAATATCTTCATTGACGACCTTGATGAGGGAATAGCATCCACCCTCAGCAAGTACGCCGATGATACAAAACTGGGAGGAGTGGCTGACACGCAGGAACACTGCGCTGCCATTCAGCGAGGTCTGGACAGACTGGAGAGATGGGCAGGGAGAAATCTAATGAAATTCAACAAAAGCAAGTGCAAAGTCTTGCACCTGGGGAGGAATAACCGACTGTATCAGTACAGGCTGGGGGATGACCTGTTGGAGAAGAGCTCTATGGAGAAGGACCTGGGGGTCCTGGTTGATGACAGGTTGGCTATGAGCCAGCAGTGTGCCCTGGTGGCCAAGAGAGCCAATGGGATCCTGGGATGCATCAGGAAGAGTGTGTCCAGCAGGTCGAAGGAGGTGATCCTCCCCCTCTACTCTGCGTTGGTCAGGCCCCACCTGGAATATTGTGTCCAGTTCTGGGCGACAAAGATGATTAGGGGTCTGGAACATCTCCCATATGAGGAAAGGCTGAGTGAGCTGGGTCTGTTCAGCCTGGAAAAAAGAAGACTTAGGGGGGACCTAATTAGTGTTTACAAGTATCTTAGACATGGGTGGCAGGGGGAATTGGCCAGCCCCTTTTCAGTGGTCAGTGGGGACAGGACTAGGGGCAATGGCTGTAAGCTGGAGCACAGGAAGTTCCGCACCAACATGCGGAAGAACTTTTTCACAGTGAGGGTGACGGAGCAGTGGAATAGGCTGCCCAGGGAGGTAGTGGAGTCTCCTTCTCTGGAGATATTCAAGTCTCGTCTGGACGCCTATCTATGTAATATGAGATAGGGAGCCTGTTTTGGCAGGGGGGTTGGACCCGAAGATCTCTTGAGGTCCCTTCCAACCCCTAAGATTCTGTGATTCTGTGATTCTGTGGATCTGTGCATTTCTCCATCTTACCCCCGTTTGCATGTAATCACGTCCTAGGGAGGAAAAGACGAGATGAGGAAAGGGGTAAGTGCTGTTTGGAAATAATATCCATATGGTGGGAGTTAAGAGAGCTGATCATCTGGTCCTTCAGTTTGGTAAACTGTGTGGAGAAAAAGGAAAGCAGTGGTTTTAAAAGAGATGGGAAAGCAGGTGGGAACTGTGCCCAGTGCTAGAATTCATGAAGGAACAAAGTCAGGGGCTTGTGCATGGGATGAAGTGTCATGGGAAGCAGCACGCAGAGGAAGGAGTCAGAGGAAATATCCCTGCCTTCTTGCAGGGGCAGAAAAGTTAAGGTATTTACATAAAGTTTCCTAAAACACTCCAGAACAAAACCAGATGACCCCTTCCAAAGAATGGTTAAATCCAGGACAAAACGGCTCTGTTCAGTATTGTGTGTGCATTTGGTTTTGCTTGTGGGTTATATTTTCATGTGGCTGGCAGTGCTCTGTGTGCATCTCTATATGTATAGACCTATGTAATTTGAGGAAATTTGGAATTGGAAGAAAACAGGAGGCAATAAAGCATTTTAGAGTATTTCTTCATTACAGTGTTAAGTTCTGAAGAGATACCTGTGCCTTTACTAATTTGGTGCCTTTTTTATTTGACAAAATAAGTAATTACTCCCACCAGGTATTAGTCTACTGATATTAACAACCCTATGCATAAGCTTATTGTATTTAGACGACAGATATAATATAGCTCATTTTCTTTTCTATTCTTGCATATGGTGATGTTTATTTGAAGACAACAGTAAAATTTAGTTAGCCAATATTATTACCTGTAGTGAGTTCTGGTGAATGGATATCCAGGGCAACCCAGGAAAGTAAGTCTGTCTAGAGATGTGGTCAATAGAGGTACTTTGTTTTGTGCCAAATGTTGGCTGGGAAACAGACCTTCACTGACTCACTTGTCTCATTACAGGCCCCTACTTGGTTCAGCAGTCAGATTGGAAATCTGAAACTATGATAGGCAGCCGGTAGGAACCAGCTGAAATGAGGAAAAGTTGTCATTTTTAGCAGTCTGCAAATATGTGGGAGTGAGAGCTAGCTGGTAAACAACTTGGAGGAACATTAGGCTGACTTCTTTACTGCTGTGCATGGTGTGAGGCCTCCTGCATGCATGCAAAGCATAAACATCCACCCCAGCCAGCCTGCGTGTTGCTCCCGTGTTGTGCGCAGTTGTGAACTGCGCGAGTGGTGGCAACTGGAGCGGTGTACGGGCCGGAGATGTGCCACATGGATCTGAAATGGATCGACTTTGTCGCCTTGTGGCACTGTCGTCATCAACCCAACACTGTTCCCCCAAGTCTGTGGGACGGAGGCTGGATGTGTAGTACGGTGTCTGTGGCACCATGCTCTAGCTTCTGGCTCAGAGCCCCTTTTACGCCCAACCTGGAGCTGCTACGCCTCCTGAGTCTTTACCTAATAGGGAACATCCGATTATGTTCGCTTTCCGGGTGTTGCAGAAGAGCGTTATCACATGTTGTAACTGAAATGGTGAGATTTGTTGCTCGAGCTATAATTCCTGAAGTGTGAATGTTTTTGAGCACTAATTTTAACTTAAAGACCAAAGACTTGAAGACTATTTTTAACTTAAAGACTTGATTCTCCGTGCTGGAAAACTAAAGCTGGGATACAGTCAAAGGACATTATAAATACAGCGTGTCTATTCTAACTCCTCGCTTTCTATTTTGATCGCGTAATGAGTATTCAACCTGAGTGATTCCTATTGTAAGGGGATGTTGACTTTTTTTGCAAGTTATAATTGAAATAAAAAAAGAGAGAGATGGCAAAATGTAACTTGGTAGTAGGTGTGCAGTTATATTAGGGCTTGAAAAAGAAAATGGTCCAGAAAACCATGTCTGGTACTGCCAACTCTGTGCGTATTTTAAAAAGTTCTTTGGGGGTAGGCATGTACTTTGTGAGACAAAGCTAATGAATACCAAATGGATCACTTGTGTATTTGCTGTGGAATTATTAACGATTGACACTTAGTGAGTGGCACTCAGGGTGAGATAATAGCTCATATTTTTCTTTCACGCAAACAAAAAAGAAGCAGAATGATCTTAATTTCATGATGAAGATGTTGTATTTTTCCATTTTAGAACTTTATAGTCACATTTCAAGTACATAGCTTCTTGGATTTGTGCTCAAAGTAGGAGTGGAGCAGGGAGAAGCTGTTCCATTCTGGCTTCCCGCTGTAAGTACCTTGACTGTTCAGTAGAACATGGTTACCCAAAGGACTAGTTAGAAAAACAGGGGCTTTATAATTACTGGAGAATATTAATGAAACATAAATACGTGATTCAGACTCATGAATGGACATACTGCAGATCTGATGAGTTCTGCTTTTATAATGAGCAGAAGACAGGCTTGGCTTGAGACTTGTCAAATTAACTTTAATTTTGAGTTGTGAGTATCCAACTTATGATACATTCTCTCAATGAGCAGCTTATTAAAAGTCTGTAGGAGAGGAGGCGCATGCATTAAAACATGCTCAAAAGAATTTTGAACAATGAATGCATTTATGGAAAACATGTTCTGTTCCTAGGCAATTCTTGTTGAGTAATAACTGCTAAATTTGACTTAATTGCTGGCTATTATTATTTCTTAGTGTTTTTGTGTGGTAAACCCATTGAAAATGACCCAGTTTTGTGAATTTGGGATTAAGTGAAAAGAAAGTGAAATAGCAAGGATGGTTTATTTCATTGTGTACCAAGAAATGCTTTCTAATACACTATGCAAAAATCTGAGTCCAAAATATCTTGGTAAACCCTCTCTGAAAAACACAGAGACTAATATATTGCGGTGGTGTGAGGTCAGATGGAGCAGTGTAGTCGGTATGTGAAAACAGTGGTGAGAGTGTGAGTCTGCTCTGAGTTTGTGCCAAAGGTACCTCATTTGATCCATTTCTAGCTGGGCAGCGGGTCATTAACGCTTGGGAAACGATGGGAGTCAGGTGCTATAGGAGCTGTCTTGTGCTCCCAAATTGTTCTCTTGACTGCAGAAACAGCTTAACCAGACCAGTCCTCATAGGCTGGTATGTTTAAAGCAATTATACTGTATTTAGGTGACAGATACATCTCTAACTGCTTTACTTGGTCCTCAGACACCGGCATGTGTGTTTGGGCATGTATGAGCTACAAAAAACCTGCAGTGTTGCATACAGTATTTAAACTGATTTACTGTGTTCTTGTTATATGAAAATTCTATTTTTTATTGTACCTGCACAAAGCAAAGCATTTGTGGGGTAAGGAAAAGTGACTGACCACAACCTTCACTTCTGTTTAAGATTTCTTATCTAAGGAAATAGGTTCCTCTCTCATTGTTGGTCCTTTCAGAAATGCATTAAATGTTAGGAGAGTTTAGTATAACATATTAGCACATAAGTGTATGAAAATAACACCAATGACACAATACTATATGTTATACAATATATAATATCATATTAGCTGATGAGGAATGCATATTGTGAAACTAATTGTTCTGGCAAAAATTCATATGGTTGTTAGAAAATATTCAAAGAAATTCAACTTGCATCTGAAGTGGAAAGTGAGACCCATCTCTGGTTTTGATGCATTTTACCAAGAAAAACTTAGTTGCAGAAAGTTCCATTGTGCCCAAAGGGTGAATTTTTTTTCTAAATCCTCACTACTCTTTAAGTATTATATATCTTGATGCTCAGCCATTTAGCACTTTGAAAACAGAGACCAGGACCTTGAACCTGATGGTGCGTGGCAAATGCATGCAATCCAAAACCAGGACTGACAATTAAGATGGGTGTGGAGATGTGCTTGAGTGTCACTTTCTATTGGCTCTTCTGTATAAGTTAAGTTGCTGATCTGCAGGTCAGTGGTGATGAAAGTATAAACACCCTAGAGAAGTGCAGGACTCACCAGCCAAGAAGTAAATGAAACACAGTTTCAGTTTAATAAGCAAAACCAAGTAAACTCTATTGTCATCACTCTTCTAGGGCAAATAAATATCCACCAGTCTCTTTTGCTTCTACTCTGTGTGAATATATATATATGCACACGCACGCACAAACATATATGTATACATATGCATCACCTTTTCAAATCCAGTCTGAAAGGCAATTGAAAGCATTTTATGCAATTGTATGTGCCATCACATGTGCCCATGTAGAATTCTATGCCAAAAAGTAGTCTTTATGGCTATATACAACTTGATTATGCGCTGTTGCCTTTGAGCACAATACCCATACGTGGTTTGACATATCAAGAGGTGCAATTAAAAGGTGAGTTTTCAGATTAGTTATTCGTATCTGGTAAGGATTGAAAAAGGAGGGTGAGCCTTATTGAATTTACATTTGTAATTGCGTACACCTGCAGTTTTGATAGGACTGAATATAGTTATAATTAAAACAGTCTTTCTGTAACATTTTCTGTTCATGCAGTTAGAAGAAGACGGGTAACCTTTGTATAAGGCTTTCTTCAAGAATGGTTTCCTTAGGGAGGAACTGAAATCCCTATTTTTACTCCCAGGCTTAACTACTGTTGCATGTAGCCTACATGGCAGAGCTCTCCTTTTTGTTCACCTTTGTTGCAGCAGTCGTTAGGAAAGATGTCTTCTTTCTATAGATTGGTAAAAAAAATACAATACAGAGCAGCACCCATCCACAGCTGAGACAATACTGCAAAACAAATGAATAGGATTGCAACAAATAATCATCAAAAAGGCTGAAGCTCTAATTTTGAGTTTCAAAAGCCAGCGTTTTTCTTAAGTGCAGGGATCTTGTTAGCAGGTGTACTAGGGATTTGGATTTGGTTTACTGTAATCTGGAATAACTAGTCTAAATCAGAGGGGAGTCACTGGCAGTAATGCGCATCTGACGTAAGCAGAGAGACCTTTCAGACTGTGTGTTCAAGTCCTTAACCACAGCCAAAGTAATTTGTCTGTAATGCATTAACCTTATGTCCCTTATGTGAGGGTCTTTCAAAAACTGGTAGTGTGCTAACGTTTTAGTTGCATTATGAAAATATGTTTAGGTATTTCTTTTGCTTTCTTTACTTGAAAGCACTGTTAAATAGGCAAGTTAAGTTCACAAACGGTCTTGTTTTCTTTTATATTAACTAAAACAACCAAAACCTTTTTTTTTTTTTTTGGTGTAAAATAAGAATGTTATTCTCTTCTCTACTGTCTCTTGCTGAATTAATTCTCTAGGAGACAGTGAAAATAATCATTTCCTGAGAGTGATAGCAAGAGAATCACTCCTGCGCACATGAAAATCATCTGCGGAAGCTGCTTTAAAAAGTGGTCTCTAGAGTACAGGCTCCAAAGACAAGATTAATATTGATTTTTTTTAGTATATGAACATGTAACTCAGGTGAGTTCAGGATTCTGCTTTCTCCTGAAGTTACAGTTAATAAGGCATTTCTGTCAGAAGGCAGTTCTGGTGCTGCAGAAGAGCTGCATTTTACTACATCTGAGGGGGAGATGGGAGTCATATGCTATGATTCATCCAGCACACAGCATCTCCATTACTGATGGGTGCAGTGTGGAAGGGGAAGAATGAGGCCAATCCAATTTGTTACAAAGGATCAAAGTGGACATGATGCTTATATGGGCAATGAAGTTCAGTGCAGTTGCCAAATGCAAACACCTAAACTCACAGGCTGTCCCGGGATGTCATGTAGGCTCCATACTTGGAGGTTTTCTGAAGCACATTGGTCAATGCCCTGAACAATCTGGTCTGATCTTGAACCTGACCCTGTTGTGAGCAGCAGGCTGGACTAGAAACCTCCTGAGGGCCCTTCCAACTCAAATTACCCTATGATCCTAAAAGGTGATCAATAGCAGATTGCTAATCACAGAATCACTAGGTTGGAAAAGACCTTTAAGATCATCGAGTCCAACCATATTCAGCCACCCAAGGTTGTCCTGTGATTGCTAGAAAAATCCCCTTCCTGGGGGCAGCACCAGCTGCTGGGGGACCTTGTGTCTGCACAGCAGGAGAGGTGCTTCAAGGGCACCTTGACTTAACTTCATCCATGGGACCACTAAGACCATGGAGCACACCAACAGTGCAATGCAAATTTCAACCTAAACAGAACCACTCCTGTATCGTACATGGATGGTGTAGGTGCTCCCTTTGTTGGTGCTACACTGCTGAGGGATGATCTGGGTTTTAGAATGACTTGGAAAAATCTCAGGGTTGTTTAAAATGCTGTCAGACTGTCATAGATCCGACAGGTAGGTTTTGCCAACAGACATTGCTGGAATTTCTGACATTTCTGCTATTTTTTAAATCCCATTCTTAGTAGTTGGAATCATTAGGACATAACTTGTTCCATATTTCAGCTAGAAAACTCTCACACACTGGCAATCACTGCATTAGATTAGCCAGACCAAACTGGTTGCACTTATAACTATTTTTTTTTATTATTATCAGGCACAAGTATTATTCCCCATTTTGTTAATTTAAAAGGCATTATGTTCACAATAAGTAGTCAAGAGTTGTTTCCCCACTTGGATTTCAGCTGAATATAAGCATGGTCCTGTTCCAAAGAATTCTTTGTTTCAGTCCCTGGTTTTTATAATGTTACAGTTACAATATAAATCATTCAACTTGTGCTGATAGCTTTGGCCAATAATTTCTTTATTGAAGTAAAGCACTTAAAATTATAGGGTTTTTTTAAACTTTTAGGTGTCAGGTAGCATTTAGGTGTTAGGATTCTCTTCCTTTTATGTAGTCTAGTGTAATTTCCCTTTTTCACTTTCCAAAGTGTTAAATTCAGTTAAATCATGCAACTAGTGTTTTGCCTGGACTTGCTTAAAAGCATCAAAATCATACCCAAGTCTATGAAATAGCTACATCTGCATTTTAGGTGATTTATATATTTTTTCTGAATAATGTGAAATGATGTAATTGATTGGCAGTTTTACTTACATGCACCTGAAAACCAAATCTTTTGTATGAAAACCTTTCTTTGTTTATCACATAATGGCATCCTTCAGTGGTTAATTTTTTAAAATACTATTTTGCTTTCTATTTCTCAACATAATTGCTTATCTTGAATAAGTGGGCTATCCACCCCTAGTACAGAGTAGATTCCATGCATAGCTGTGCGTAGAAACCTTTCAGTCTGTGCTTCCCAGAGCATCCTCATAAGCAAGATCAGGAAATGTGGGTTAGATCAATGGACAGTGGGGTTGATTGAAAATTGGATGAAAGACAGAACCCAGAGGGTTCAACACAGAGTCTAGTTGGAGACCTGTAACAAGTGGTGTTCCTCGGGGATCAGTCCTGGGTCCAGCTGTGTAAGTGTATTTATTATCAACTTGGATGAAGGGACAGAGTGTACCCTCAGCAAGTTTGCTGGTGATGCCAGGCTGGGAGGAGTGGCTGACATGTGCTGCCATCCAGCGAGATCTGGGCAGGGTCAAGAATTGGGCAGAGAGTAATCTTGTGAAATTAAAAAAGGGCAAGGGGAGGGTCCTGCATCTAGGCACCAGGACAGGTTAGGGGGTGTACTGCTGGAAAGCAGCGCTGTCAAAAAAGACCTGGGATTCCTGGTGGACAACAGGTTGACCATGAGCAAGCAGTGTGCCTGCATGGCCAAAAAAGCCAAAGGCATCCTGGGATGTATCAAGACAAGTGTGTGCAGCAGGACAGGGGAGGTTTTCCTTCCCCTCTACTCTGCACCGGTGAGGCCTCATCTGGAATATTTTGTGCAGTTCTTGTCTCCCTGGTTAAAGAAGGACAGGGAACTACAGGGCTGTGAAGATGATTAGAGGACTAGAACATCTCTCTTATGAAGAGAGTCTGAGGGACTTGGGACTTTAAGCCTAGAGAAGACTGAGGAGGAATCTTATCAATATGTATAAATACTTGAGGGGTAGGTGTGAGGAAGATGGGGTCAGTCTTTTTCCAGTGGTGCCCAGTGACAGGACAAGAGGCAATGGGCATAAACTGAATATAGGAAGTTCCACCTAAACGTTTTTGCTGTGAGGGTGGCAGAACACTGGCCAGGCTGCCCAGAGAGGTTGTGGAGTCTTTTGCTCTGGAGACATTCAAAACTTGCCTGGATGCTGTCCTGTGCAACCTGCTTTAGGTGTTTCCACTCTGCCAGGTGGGGTTTGACTAGAGGATCTCCAGACATCCCTTCCAATCTCTGTCATTCTGTGATTCTGTGATTCTGTGAGTTAGATAATATTTATGCAGATGACAACAGTTTAAGGGACTCCATGTATTGATTGTTTGCTCACTGAAGAATCAGTTACTTTTGAAAATACCACATTAAATTGTTTCAAAATCTAGATTGAGTACAATGAGGATGGCTGATTGCAAAACTTCCTCAGATTTGCTGGATAATCATTCTGCACATTCAGAGGGAATGGCAGCGCAGAACCTCTACCTCTATAAAGTTAAAACCCACAAAGTATTGGGTTGTATAGATAATGATACATTTGCATCTACATCCACTTTAGTTAGTTTAACAATCAGGGCAGAGATCATAAAATATGAAGGCCAATTTCAAACTGCCACATAAAATGTTCAGACAGTGAGCATCAGAAGGGGGTGCTCTGAAGAAGGTGCATTTTGTGCAGAACCTCAAAGTCTGGTAAAGTTCATAATAGATTCTTAACGTTCCTGCGGATTTCACTTCAAACTTGTGGACTGTAAGACAGACATTAGGCCTGGGGACTTGCAGATCTGTAATCTACTAATAGCTTTTGCTTTATTGTTGGCAAGAATATTTTCAGAATTTGCCAATGTCGGCAAGAAGACTTTGATATTTTGCTGAGGAAATATACTTAAGGCAGCATGTCAGATTTTTTTTTCCCCATTTTCAGGGATTATTTGTTCACAGAAGACAGGGAATATCATTCCAGGTTTGTAAGAAACTGAACTCTAATTGACATTCATAGGAGTAAAAGTCACTCAGTACTTTATAACACTCAGGATCTTGCAATATCACAGTTTATGTTGTTGGAATAAAACATGACAGGATAAATTGAAGGGGATTTAAACAGTGTGTGCCATTACCAGTTCTTGTGTTGGAAAGAGGAATGGTGAGCAAAGCTTAATGCAATGAAGCCAAAGCTTGGTTTCAAGAACAGCTGTTTGTATGTCTGATGATAAAGCTGTCCAAAGAATGGTAATTCTCACCAGCAAGTACTTGCCTGTTTATCAGCGGCATGCTGCTAGAGTGAGTAAGTTATCTCATGGCCTTCATAATCAGGCTGAAAAATTTTAGACTGTAGATTTCAGGTTCATTGCTGCATGAATCAAGTCTGTTTCTCTTACAGAATCAAGGATAGAAATTTAAAGTACTAGTATGATGTTGTCACAGAAGTTAATCAGGAAGGGAATGTCAGAGTTGGGAATACAAAATGCAGGAGAAGTCCATGGTTTTAGTTCTGTATTGTTGCAGTGTATATGACACCTGTAAATACTGCACCTGGTATATGACATACTTTATATGTATACAGTGTTTGCAGTATCCTTTGGGGATGCTTATTTACTGGCTCCTTTAAGCTTGTAGGTATTATTTCCCAGTGTCAGTATGCTATATTGGTGTGATAGCAGAATCTAAAAAAAAAAACTCTGAAGAATCTAAAAAGAAATCTTAAACTTCTCTAACATGTCAACTGATGGAACTTTTTTAATCAAAAAATAAATTATTGAATAACATAATGTTGTAAATTCTTTCATCTGAATTGTGGGAAATACCATATCTTTCTCCAAAGTCAAATACTAGAATATTTCACACTGCACAGCGTGGTGCTTAGAACTTGTGAAGGTTTGCTATCATGTTGGATGATATGTTTGAAACAAAAAAAACCCCAACAAATGCAAACTACAAGCAGTTCCCAGCAAACTAGTTTTTTATAATTCTGAGATCTAACCTGCATGTGCAGATGAAGCAAAATTCAGCTCTTCAGAAATTCCTTCAAAAATCAGACAAAAGAAGTGAATTAACAGCACCAATCCACTACTGTTAATGTGGATTGTCATATGCCTTGTACTGAATTTTCAACTTTACGTATCAGAAATGATAGTGGATAAAATAAGAAGGATGCTAGCTGGCACTGCAGAGACCATGTTTGTTCCTTTTCTTTCCTGAAAGGTTGGGAAAACCAAGTAATTTCTCTTATATCCCCAACTACAAGAATGGGGACAACACTTCTCTATCTCACAGTGATACTGAAAGGATAAATCTGTGCTCAGAAGGGATGGAATTTTTGCATTTATAACATGACTTTTGTAAAGCCTGTTGCTTTTGATTTGGGTAGGACAGCACCATTCTAATACAAATAAATGCTAATAATTTATTAATGTACATGGGTTTGGATACAGTATTTTGAGGGCTTTAGCTTCTTGCTTTCACAGTACAGTGGGCATTTTGTTGTTGTTGTTCTATGTGAGGTTTTTTGGCCACAGTTGTGAAATAACTTGTGACTGGGATTTACATTCATCACTTGAGGAGGAGGAACAACAATGCTGCAGGAATTTCTGTGCATCACTTGGGTGTTTTGTGAAATCTGTTTCTGGAAATGCTGCTGTGTTATATTTCTATGAATAAAGGAAGGTATAAAGAAAACATGACAGAAGTCAGCATTGCTATTGGAAACCCACTGTAGTACAAAGGATCAGTGCATTGTACGGGTATGCATATACCAATATCATGTTATGAGTTATGGATCTCATTTTGGAGTAAAATGTGCCTACACGGGTCATTTAACAACCTTAATCTCATTTTATAAGAGTGTCATTTATAAATGTCATGATCTCTGAAGAAATAAAATTGCTTTGTACACACTTTGTTTATACAAGGTAGATTCACAGCCAAAGCATTGCATGTGTTGTAATGTATTAGTGATATGCCCGTCATTCTCTCTAATTTGAAGAACATAATAAAAGTGAGCTTTGCCAACAGCCTCTACAGGAACAAGAAGGAAAGTCTGAAAATAATGCAAACACACACACATATATATACACATATCACAGAATCACAGAATCACAGAATCACAGAATCATAGGGGTTGGGAGGCACCTCAAGAGATCATTGGGTCCAACTCCCCTGCCAAAGCAGGATCCCTAGCTCATATTTAACAGATATCCATGTGTATATCTATATATGTATATATAGATATATATATGTGCATATATATGTGTGATTTGGGATTTTTGTGTGTGGTTATTTTGGTTGGTTGGTTGGTAGTGGGTTTTTTTTACTATCTTCCAGTTGCTTCAGACTGGATATCTCTCTTTTCAAAGCTACCGTGATCTTACAATTTATTGACAGGTACAGCAGCTTTCGGGTGCAGCTTTTGGGTGCATTGCAGGTACTTTGCCTGCATTGCCTTAAGGAAATGCAACGCTGTAAATGTCAGAATTAATTTCATGACATACATATTGCTTGTGTTTTAAATATTTGGAGCAGTAATGCGTTTATTGTAATGGAAGTAGCCACACGCTTATAATTCTAAGTGTATAATTCCTTTATAGAATTTTATGGCATATTCAAAACTGGTAGAGGACATCTAATACTGTTTTACTAGAGTGGCATAATTTTCAGTACACTCTGTTTTTTTAAACTTTTTTTCAAATAGTTAAGTGCTATCACCATTAAATGTATTTCCTATTGTTGATGCCTAACAAAGTCATATATTCAGTAACCAGTACTTTGCAATTAATATGAGGCTTTTATTTCTTATCAACATATATCTTTCTGAACACTCACACTATTTCAAATTCTTCATTTTGATTCATTCCTTTAGATTGCATTGTTAGCATTTGAAATACTGCTAAATATTGTATTCTTACACACAGATAAACAATGTCAAAGCAACTCTTTAAGTTAACAATTACATGTTGCCGAGGCACTGCCTTACACAGCAGGCTGCTTGGCAAAGCATGTGTATTATCCTGCTTCTCATTTAGCTTCAGTCACAATTTCCTTTCTGGAAAACAATGTGTTTCTGATTTTCATCTTTCCTATTGCTGTAGCTGCTGCTGTTTTTTAAAAAAAACATTATCATTTTTATTGTACTATCTGGTTAAAGCTGGGCTTTGTCGCCAGCAATTCCAATTTCTGTTTGCACCTGTATGCTGTGAATAGTATCCCTCAGATATTCATTATTTTATTATTCATGAAAAACTGCAACCCCTTTTCTTTTTCCACTCACAATCTGCTGTGTCTATCGTTCATCCCTATTCTTTTGAAAAAAGACTGAAGGCCAGACATGTTTCCACCTTCCCTAGTGCCTGGAGAGAAAGATCAAACATGTAGCTGCTGTTGGGTCAATACTGCTTGCCGTTGAGAAAATGACCAGCAATTAGCCAGGCGCACGAGCATTGATTTCGGTGAGGCTGCACAGATGTGACTTAGAGCTGGAGCTCATCAGAGAGCTTGAAGCTAGCGGAGCTCAGCCTGTGCTGTATCTACACAGCCCTACCTGTGGAAACCTGGTGCTGTCAATGCAGTGCCAAGCAGTATTTGAAAATAATAACACAGGTAGCATAATACTTGGATCACAAGACAGCCTCTGAGTCGCCTTCTCCTTTCTCATGTACTTTTCCACACTCAGGCTTTTTAATATTTCTCTCAGAGAGGAGGTGAATATACCCAGTTAAACCAAAAAGCATGTTTATGCATGTGGGTGTATATTTAATCTTTAATTTGTCGTTGGTTTCCAAAGAAGAAAATAATTTTCCATAGAAACCTTGATAGTAACAAGACTAAAGATTGTGGGGTTTTTTTTTCCACAGAAAGTCATAGAACTGTGGAGTTATAAATCTGTGTTAGAGATTAAAAAGAGCATTTCTAAGTCTGTAACTTCAAAAACAGTGATTGCTTTAGTTCAAAACAATACTATATTAAGGGGCCTTTTTGGTGGCTTTGAGGAAATGATGTTTTGTGTCCTGTAGCAGCTTCATTCCTGCAGCTGTAATTTATGAAAATGAGAGAAAACTCAAAAGCATTTTTCTAGTTCAGACTCTGACAAGAAATGTGATGATACATATAATTTGTACCTTGCACAGAAGGGGAAGGAGAGCTAATGAAATCACGAAAAGGGGCTTGAGCTAAGTAAACTCTGGCTTGGCTATGTCCATCAGTAAGAACTGACAAAGCCAACAGGATTTTTTATCATTTTTCTGCTTTCTCAACATTCATATCCATCACTTCATGCATTTCCCTCTTCACATGTAAGTAGTCAGTTCGAGTAACTCACAGTTATGCTTTGATCTGTAGAAGCAAAGCACTCCACAAAGAAGAGCAAGGGTGGATCTTTCTTTCTTTGAGATTCATTTCTGTATTACTCAGGTACTCTGCAAAACCTAAAAAGTGCAAGTCAATGACTATTACTCCCTATTTTCCACTTCTAAAACAGTAATAGAACTACATAATTCTTTAGATTTCCCGAGGAACAGTAGCTTTTGCAATTTTCTCTGAGGGCTGAGAATCTGTTTTTTTTTCTTCTAGTAGTTAATTCCACGTCTGAATGTAGTGTCAAGAAAAAGCTCTAATGCTGTTATGAATTTCACTGTTGAAAATGGCAGTCCTATTGCTGTAGTGGGATATAGGTTCGCTGGAGGGTTGCATGAAGTTGGTTGCGTGACAGTCCACTTTTAAAGAGGTGGTCTTGATATTGACAGAGCAGGCAGGTAGTGATGCATTTAATCACATACTATTGATTTCTCTGATCTGAATGAGTTCCTTTAAAGATTAGAACTGTCATAGAGAGAGACGTGAATTGTAAAGACTACTCAGAGCTATATCTATATAAATAATGAGGAGGCTTTATATACAAGGGCATTACAGTTCAGCCTTCATTTGACAATGAGTTGGAGTTGGACTTCATGACCCTTCCAACTCAGGATATTCTATGATTCTATGACAAGATGAACACCAATTTTCTTTAAGCCCTGGAAAGAGGATGGTGTTTTCATAGCAGTGGCTACATTTAGATATTCAGAAACACTCAGAAATCTAGATGAACAGCCTGGTTACTGAAGGTTTTAGTGACCCTAGGGCAGACATTCATCATGGGCAGTGCGATGACGAAGGAATCTGTGTATTTACATCTCCTTTTCTCTTTGCCAGCATCACTTTAGTACTCTGACCACCCAGTGTCTTCCCTTAGTCACTGAGTATCTGTTGTGCCTAACGTGACTAACAGAATGGCCACCACTGCCACAGATATGCATCTGTCTGGTCCTCATTACACCACAGGCACCCTGGAGGATCGGGGAGAAACTCTGCTAGACTCCATAGAACGCTGGACGAGCAATATGCAAAGCACATTCACTGAGCAACAGTTATCCACGGGTTACTATGACAATCGTTGTTTTAATACTGGTTGGATCATGCTATGCTTTATGCATGTGTGTGTGTGTTGGAGGAAGAGTGTTTCATGCCCTCAAGACAGCTGGCATGCTCAGCCTTACAAAGGCAAGAGTATCTGATAGAAACAGGACCATCAGAATCATGGAGAATGTTGCAGTACAGCATCCTCCTTGTGGGACTTCATATGTATGAGCTGAAAGAGAGGAAAAGAATATCCTATTAGGAGTCATAATTTTATTGTATGGTTCTTGGCAGGAGAATACATTTTGGTTTAGTGAGGCATCTTTTGCCTATCCTGGTCAATTAATGATAGCCTCTAAGAATTAATGCAGCACCTATCATAGATCTTATTTTAGCAAACTTAGGGTATACCTTTCCTACACTGAATGCTCCAGGACAGAGTAGAGTCATAGAAGTATAGACACTTACCTGTTCGATATGTCATAGGGAGTCTGCTTTGGCAGGGGGGTTGGACCTGATGATCTCTTGAGGTCCTTTCCAACCCCTACAACTCTGTGATTCTGTGATTCTTTGTAGAGTTATAGAATCATTTGTGTTGGAAAACACCCTTAAGATCATCAGTACCACAGTTAACCTAAGACTACCAAGTCCATCATTAAACCATGTCTCTAGTTGCCACATCTATGTATTTTAACTATCTTCTTAGCCTTATTGAATATCATACAATTGGCCTTTGCCCATTGATTCAGCCTATCCAGGTCCCTCTGTAGAGCTGTCCTACCCTCCAGATCAACACTTCCACACAACTTGGTGTCATCTGCAAACTTACAGAGAGTGCATCCGTATCATTGATAAAGATATTAAAGAGAACTGGTCTCAGTACTGAGCCCTGGGGAACACCACTTTTGACTGGCCACCAACTGGAGGTAACACCATTCACCACAACTCTTTGGGCCTGGCCATCCAGGCAGTTTTTAACCCAGTGAAAAGTACAGCAGTCTAAGCCATCATCAGCAAATTTCTCCAGGAGAATGCTGTGGGAAAGTGTCACACCTTTACTAAAGTCCAGGTAGACAATGTACACGGCTCTTCCTTCATCAGCTAAGCAGGTCACTTTGTCACAGAAAGAGATCGGTTTAGTCAAACGGTATTTTGCCTTATGTAACACCCATTCTGACTGGGCCATACTGGTTGTCTTGTATGTGCAGAGAGATGGCACTCAAGGTGGTCTGCTCCATAACCTTCCAAGGCACCGAGGACAGACTGACAGGCCTGTAGTTCCCTGTATCCTCCTTCTGGCCATTCTTGTAGATGGGTGCCCCATTTGCTAACCTCCAGTCCACTGGGATGTCCACAGTTAGCTCGCACTGCCAGTAAATGATAGAAAGTGGCTTGGTGAGCACTTCTGCCAGTTCCCTCAATAGTGCAAAAGCTAGTTGTAGTGACTTCATGGCTACTATCCCTGGCTACTGTCCCCTGTTAAAAGTTGCTTGATTCCTTCTGTGTAGTGCCAAAGCAGCATGAAAGTCTTGAATGCAGAGTGAAGAATTTAAGCAATGCTGTGGATGTTTCATATGGACCAAGGGCATATGTGAAACTCTCACAGATATAACAAGGTTGGCTGCATTAAGAATTCTGAATTAATCATTTTATGGCCTTGAAATGCTTGCTTTATCCCAGAAAATAAGTCTAGCTGTCACAGCTTTGCTGTTATATTTTCTATCCACAGTGTCTAGTCTGGAAAAAAAATAAAATTCTTTCCCTCTTCCTTCCAATGCTCAGAGAGTATGTTGCAACTAAGGATTCAGCTGAGTCACAACAACATGCTGTGGTTAATTCATGTCAATGTGATGCAACATTTTGTAAATGGCACAGGTGGTATGGAAATAGAACTTCTCATTGTTTGCTAAGAAGCCAAACTTTAAATTTTTTGTAAGTTAATAAATTTCGATGTCTCACATTTTGGATATTGCTCCTGAAATAGACCCAAAGTGGAACCTAATATGGAAACTGCCATAAGAGGCCACCATTGACAGTGGGGGAAAAATCAAGGGCTGAGTTTGGTAAGCAATGAGTTAAACTTAAGGTGCCAGTCAAAAACATACCATATTGCGTATGTCTCAAAATACATCTGTATTCTGTACCATAGGTTATTTTGTAAAAATTAAGGGTTTTTTTCCTTAAAATAGAAAAGAAGAATAGAGAATTGCTAGGCCCTGACTGATGGTGAATCTACTAATACATGACTTTCTGCCTTTCACAGTACCCAGTTCCACTTCCTTGTCCCTTTGCTTCCTAAACCCCTGTTGGCAATTGTATGTTGAAGGTGAGGATGGTTTGCACCAATGTAAAAAATTCTGACCTTTCTCTCAGATACACAAAATTATGTGATTTTACTGCTCTAAAGGCTCCCTTTGGTCATGGTTTTGTTTCGAGAAGAATGTACATTATCTGCTTGTTTGCTCAGGATGTGTACACATGAATTTAAAAAAAACCTGCTCACCAAGTTGTGTTGACCACTCATGTAATAGAGGATTCAAACAGCAGTCATAATGGGTTTAATGATATTGTTTTTCTGAGAACAATTAAATATACACACTATTCCAGGATTTTGATTTGCTGCTACTGTAAAGAACATGTCAGCATTTTCACTGCAGAGACGTTTCATGTTCTGATGGGAAATAATTTTTATCAGTCTGAAATTTAGTATGCTAGCTTAGCCCATATTTAGACATGTAAATAAATGGATTGGTTTCATCAAAGTATTCATCATGCTAAAGTCAACACGTCTGAGAAGTAGAAAGGACTGCAGCAGGACTTAGCAGTGTTCAGCACTTTTGGAAATATGGCACTTACATTTGATTTGTTTCTTAAAATAAATAAGGGGTAGACTCTAGACAACAATTTTTAAAAAAATCAAGCTTTAGTGCAAAATAATATGCACTGCAGATTTTCTGTATCAAGAAGACACTGTCTTAAAGTAATCAACTCTACCAGGCAGCGTTTCTATATATATAGATGGTTTGTTGCCATGATGGCCTGGCTCTTCCTGATGAAACATTTTAAAACTGGCTGCTTCTGTATTTGAAATATTTTTTTTCTTCCTCTTTCTAAGCTGTGTCAAATCTTCTACATTACAGCCTTTACTGTCAAAACATTATCAGTGTCTTGACACAGTTTTAAGGTGGGAAGTCTCAGCAGCTGAATGCAGATTGGCAATGCAAGCAACGCTATCTGGGGACAAAGAAGTTAGGGAGAAATTGAGGGATCTAGGTAGTATATAATTTGAGCTAGGTTCAAGGAAAAAACAAGGAACTTTACTCATTAATTTTCTAGGTGCTAACTGATATGTGCTGGTTGACTTCAATCTAGTAGTCTTTGAATTGCTGTCATCAGATTTTAGAGGCCACAGAAAGTGGTACAAAACTGTCCTGGGAAAAAAAATAATCAACCAACAATCTTTGCTGATGCCCCATTGGCTCCAATATAGCACAGCAGAGCTCTTAGACCTTAAACAGTACCTCAGAGCCTCAAACTCTCATACCAGTAGCTGAAATGAAAATACACGGAGTAAGACATAGAGGTAAGAAAGAGTAAGCTCCTAATTTGCTAAAGAGGGTGTCGCGATGACTTCTGGAGACCTTTTATAGCATGCTATGAAAGTTATTGCCTTTTGTGTTTCCCCTAGAACAGACCAAAAAGAGTTACCAAGGGAAGAGAAGTCAAACAAAATATTCACAGCTAAGAAATAGTAGGAGGAATAAACTTTTTGTCTGCACAAGTTTCCCAGGCTACCAAACAAGATAATGATTTAGGGAACCACAGGCTATAAAAATCAGGCTTGACCTTTGATAGAATGTTCATGGAAACAGGGTGATACCATAGTTGCAACAATTTCTCATATTTATAATCAAGCAACTTAATTTTAGCGTTTAGGTAATAAAAGATGGACTTTGTCCTGGAGCAGTACTCTTCTGGCAATGACTCCTATTTATCCTCAGTTCCCAGTTGCAGACACAAAGGGTCACCTTCTTCATTCCAGAGTGACGTATTTAGGTAAGCTTAGGGAAGATTTAGCACCAAAAGACTGACCTCTTGCTAAAGTTTATTTACATCTTTTGGCTCACATAAATGTAGTTATAAGACTCTTTTTTAGAAAGTTAATAAATGTAGATGTTTCATGCCTTTCTTTCCTGCAATGTTTATATTACATGACTTTGATTTATTTTTCCTGATCCATAAATAAACTTTTATGTAATGGTCTTTTAGAATAAGTCCCACAGATTACTTCATTTCAGTCTGGAATGCATTTGGTGAATGCTTTTACTTTCCTTCTCACTTGGGAGTCATCACCTCTCTTCTGTCTATAACTCAATGTGTCCCTTGGTTTGTGGTAGGCACATTGCTTAGTTGCAAGGTACCTAGTGGTTTACAAGAAATGTCAAGGTTTAACAGCAATCTGTTGGTCCAGACTGCTTGGGAACCACTAGTTAGACTAAAAAATGTTTTTCATAGCCTTTTGAAGCTCCTTCTCACCAAGTGCTTGCTACGTAGGTTTCTAGTGCTGAAGCAGGTCAAAGGGCTGTGCCAAGTATATGTAGGAAGGTGTGGAAACAGTGCTTTTAAAATACTGAGTCAGACTGAGTAGTGAGAGCTGCCAGAGCATGCCAAAGGTAAAGGCAAGGTAGCCCACAGCAAACAGTATGCCTATTTAATGTGATTGCTGGCTTTTGGCCTTGGTTTGCTGTTACTGAGGAAATTATCCAATCCAGAACATCAGTGGTTACATCAGTATGCTTAAAGAGAAGGACACTGTGATTACTTTGTGTCAGAAATAGTCTGCAGCTTTGAAGTCTTTTATTATTCCTACTTAAGGTAAAAATTAGAAAGTTATCCAGTACAAGCATTCTGAAGAAGTAAAGGAAACCAGTGGAACATGCTGTTGTAGTATTTCTCTTGCTTAGGTTTGTTCAAATTTTAAAAAAGGGAGACTAGCCCATAGGAAAGGAATTGCATGTATCAGGGCTTGACCTGCCGTGTAAGGTGCCATGGAGTGTGCTGGTTGGGCTTCCCTCTAATGGCTGGCAGCTTACTGGTCCTTATGTGAAAAACAAGTCTCCTTAAACTCCAAGATACATTTCTCACTTATCCTCAGGACCACTCCTTTGAGCATGAAGAAAAGGGCCAAACACATGAATGCGTAGTAGCTACTACCTCTCCTCTTCATCTCATGGTGTTGCATGTTCTGTGCTGGAACTAGGAATAAAGGATCTGGCAACTACAGTGTGGTCACTCCTAAAAGTAACTGCAAATGAGGCCAAATTCTCTTACGTGCTTCCCAGTGAAGAAATAAAGAAAAGACTGAGGCTAGATACCTGCTGGAGATACCTTCTACCACGTGCCTGGGTGGTGAGGGAACTCCTCCAGGGCTCAAGGCAGTTCCTGGAGCAAAGAAAGCTAGTTGCTATTAGTGTAACCTTTTGTTTTTCATTTGGATGAGCAAAATGAGGAGTTGGTCAAAGGGAACAATTAAGTCCCCTCTTTTCATGAGGGGAAAAAAGATAAATCCTTGGATGTTTTCCTTGTTTTATCAGTTTAGCAGCTGGGATTGCTTAATCACAGAGCCATACTTTACTGAGTCTGCATATGGCACGTCGATGTAGGAAAAGCAAACTATACATTGCATGCTTTCTCCTTGGTAATTTAAGATTCATATGGAAACTTGCTGCTCCTCTGTCCAGAAGCATAACCTCCTCCATAGCCTTTGAAGCACAGGAGGATGTCAGCTGGTTAAGTGGAAGCGTGCAGGAGGGTAGGACCAGTCCTGCCTGACTGCATGGTTTGGAGGTGCCTGTGCTGGGCGAAGGCTAGCAATCTCCCTGTAAGTCACTGCCTTGTGCTCTGCCTCTAAGGCCAGAGCAGCTGTAGAGTTACAGGTCCCTCAGTAATCTGTCTGCCTCTGTGACATATACGTGCAAGGCAAGAGATGTGTCTTTAAACATGTCAACCTTAATAATGCCGTGCCAGGTGCACAAAGCAACAAGAAAATCATTGTAGTTTTCAGGGGCATAGGTACCTGCTGCCAGCTGACTACTGAGTGAGCAGAGATGGGCTAGGGAAAGGGGGAGACCCAGGGCTCCCCATGACCTCTGCTACCTCAGGCAGGAGTGACAAACCCCTGGCTTTCGGCATGCAGATGTCTACCAGAGAACAGCATGTGTTAGCTGAAGGAAGAGCAATGCTGTGGGGATGCATTTTCCTCTTGCATGGCTCCATCAGAAGAGGGGTGGCCAGCAGGGACAGGGAGGTGATTGTCCCTCTCTACTCTGCCCTTGTGAGGCCCCATCTGGAGTACTGTGTCCAGATCTGGGGCCCCCAATGCAAGAAATAAGTGGAACTGTTGGAGAGGCCTCAGAGGAGGGCCACGAAGATGATTACAGAGGGCTGGAGCACCTGCCCTACAAAGAGAGAGTCTGAAGGAGCTGGGCTTGTTCAGCGTAGAGAAGAGAAGGCTGCAGGGGGACCTCATTGCAGCCTTCCAGTACCTGAAGGTAGCATACAAACAGGAGGGGAATCAACTTCTTAAAAGGGTAGATAATAGGGGAATCCAAGAGAGAATGGATTAAAGCTCAAGGAGGAAAGGTTTAGATTAGCTATTAGGGGAAAATTCTTTACAGAGAGAGGGGTGAGGTGCTGGAACAGGCTGCCCTGAGAGGTGGTGGGGCATCCCTGGCGGTGTTTAAGGCCAGGTTGGATGGGGCCCTGGGCAACCTTGTCTAGATCATGTCTGGAGGTTGGTGGCCCTGCCCGTGGCAGGGGGGTTGGAAGTCCATGATCCTCAGGGTCCCTCCTAACCTAGACCGTTCTATGATACTGGTGGTTTGCAGGGTTGCCTGTTGGCATGCAGGTTACACAGTATCTGATGAGAATAAGGCTGTGGGTTTGTTAGGAGTGTTGATGGGAATATTATTGACCTGAAAATCTCACAGTGAACATCAGTGGTTCATGAAGTATCTTTCCCCAGAATGAATAAAAATATAGTGGTTAAATTACTTGATCATAATTCATTTAATCTTATCATGCCAAAGACCAGTATTTTTTCTTAGATATAATCATTTGAATGCTTTTATCAGGTGAGTGATGTTCTGTCTGCAGAGTGCCAGCACTATGCACATTATCAGCTGGGCAGGGCAGACACATTCAAACAAATCATCGTGTCTGCTCTACACCCAGTGCTGCTCTAGAGATGTTGTCATGCATAATGGCATGGCACTCTCTGTCACCTCCTGATCATACAGAAAGAGTGGTGAGGTGCTAGAACAGGCTGCCCAGAGAGGTGGTGGATGCCCCGTCCCTGGAGGTGTTCAAGCCCAGGTTGGATAGGGCCTTGGGCAACCATGTGTAGATCCAGGCCTGAGGTTGGTGGCCCTGTCTGTGGCAGGGGGGTTGGAGCTCTGTGATCCTTAGGGTCCCTTCCAACCCATGCCATTCTGTGATTCTATGATTCTATGATGATTTTCTGCTGAACATTGAATAGCATTGTTAGGAAAATCTGTGTATATAATATAGAGGAAAGATCAATGTAACAAGTCCATGAGCTGAACTTGGTGATCCTTATGAGTCCCTTCCAACTCAGTATATTCTATGATTCTATGATTTTATGACAAGAACTCTACAACTGGTGGAGGAATGACAGTTTTGAAGACAACCACCTTTTTGTTGTAGTAATGTCTCCTATCCTTTCAAAAAAAATATTCTCATGTTTGTGGACACTATACTTTTATGAGGATGTCCATGATAGCATGCAGAAAGCAAGCAGATTTGAAATGGGGCTCTATGCTTGGCTTTGATTTCTTTTCCTTTCTTTTTCCAAAGGTTGCATCTTCCTTCCTTTCATCTCCTCTCTGCACTCCTTTTCTCTCTTTGTTCTAACCTTTTTCTTTTACTGTATAGATATGGCTACACTTATTTTAACATAGTAGCTGTTGATCTAATGGTGTTACTGGGAGGTGAGAAGCTGAAGCAATGAGTAGTGCGTCACTGGTAGGCTTGACCTCATTTCTTTGTAATTCCTTTCTTATAGTGAGAGTAAAAACCAGAAGAGTTTGAAGAGGACACACGTGTGCACTTTCAGGACCTATTTGCACATGTGAAGGTAGCTAAGGAGATTCCTAGCCCCCATTTACCCACCTCAGCTCGTAACTTTGTGATAGCTCTGGTACAAGTGGCCTGTGGATCTGTTTTGCATTACAAGACTGGGAAATAATCAGGGTT
Organism: Laterallus jamaicensis coturniculus; assembly: GCA_022605575.1. Taxonomy (NCBI): domain Eukaryota; kingdom Metazoa; phylum Chordata; class Aves; order Gruiformes; family Rallidae; genus Laterallus; species Laterallus jamaicensis. The sequence continues at coordinate 2,924,894 of JAKCOX010000062.1, forward strand.
AAAAATAACTTTTGAGAAAAAGTGCACAACTCATGCATCTGAGAGCTACATCAGATGCATAGGGACACAAAGATAAAGGAGGAATCCCTTAAACTGGCTTTGCCTTTTTGAAAAAGTATTTGTGGATCTACATCTTGACATAGAGAAACATGCACACACAAGTGTGCACACACCTCCCTCATGCAGTGTGGTAGAGTGTGGACAGGCATGGACTGCCCAGTTCCCCACCACCCCTTCTACTATCATCCACAACACAGTTACTTTGGGGGGGACCTCCTTTTGGTAGGTAAGACCAGTCCCTCTGCTCTGCACATCCTAGCGGCGCTCGGCTGAGCAGCAGTCTGTCAGCAGGAAGGTAGGGCTGTGACAGGGGATGATCTGGGCTCCAAACACTGCCCACCCAGGCTTGCTGGGGGGACTGCCTGCAGGAGACACTTTCTTCCCCACCCTGCTTTGAGGCTCCTAGCAAGTTTCAAAGACTTCCACTTTGGAAACCTGTGTTTTGGAAGAGACCGTGGGTTGATAAGAAGTAGAAGGACTTAATGCAGTTACCAGGGAAAGAAAAACCTTTGGTGAACCATTCCTAGTGACTTTTTTCTTAATGGAAAGCATTTTCTGGGGTGATCTATGATTGATCTATGACTTTTTTTTTCTGATATAGACTTGCATTTTAGCATCTATCCTTGAGAATTTTTCATTCATTGTTTCCTATAAACTAGGGCTTTATGTTCTAAAACATTAAGTGCCAAAATAGGTCAAAATAATATTTATCATCTTGCCAGTTGCAGTTGCAAATGCACAATTTTGTAAGTAGAGTTTCCTGCATGAGGGAGGCAAGAGCTGAGATGACCTTTTCTATTATAGCCGTTTGTTTGCTTTTCCCCTGGTGATTATTGAATATTTTTAAACTCAGCAAGGTTATCTGGCTTCTAAAAATGTATAGAATTAAACCTTTGATGCTTTATTGTATTCTCAGGTCAGATGCAGGCACATAGCAGATTTTTGTGCGGGCTGAGACTACTAGACAGAAGTAATATATTGCCTTCATGTTTTGCTTTGGTCATCTGAAGTATGTGTTGATAGGACAATTGTAAACCATATTCCTCTTTGTGGTTTTCCTTCACTTGTATTTTCTTTTCATCAACTTCATTGATAGAAAATCATGTCTCATTTGAAATCCACACAGTTTCTTAAATTTTTACCTTGAAAACTGCCTACTGATTGTGTTAAGAGAAAAAAAAATATATCCATCTCAGCTGCTGATAAAAGAGATATTTAAATACTTGTTACTGTGATACCTAGATGCTGATCCTTGATTGGAAAAATAGCTAAGAATCCTTGGCTCCTGGAAAGTCACAATGATGGTTTTGAACACTGTGAGATAGTATGATTTCATGAGATTGACAGAGAATAACAAATGTTAGTCACTTTAGAAACAATTTAGAAATTATTCATTTCCCAGCATTTGATATCAAAAGATAATCATGTTTATAGGTACAAATTCTACTTGTCAGTGGGACTTAAATTCCCAAATTATGAAATACTGAAGCTGTGATATATTAAGGCTATAACGGTGAGCAAGGGAGGTATGAAGAAAAACCAGCCTGACAGTACTACTACTTTTGAAATCTTATCTGTTTGCTGCTTTCCCCACTCTGTACTGACTCTGTGCGATTAAAGATTTGAAAGCAGAGATCTTGGTCATGCATTTCAGAACAGCAGGACCTTGTTGGCATGTTAGAGAGGCACTCCCTCTTTAAGAGAGATTGAAATTCTTCCTGAGAAGGAGCTAGTTGATGGAGCATGATCATGTATGGGATACACGTCAGAGTCCTTACCCTGATGATGTCACCATCGGAAAAATCCCAGTGGATTTCAGTAGCTGCTTGGGTTAAAAACTCGCCAAACTAACTGGCAGTGGGATTGAGTCCCAGTGCTGGCCACAGTGCATATTGTTATTAATCTTAATTAATGATAAGTAATGCTTGACTTTTCAGAAAGATTAAAATCTGGTAAGATTGAAGGGGTAATAGCAAAGTGCTTTGCTTTTACCAGGAGACAAACATTACTGACAAGTTTTAATATTATGTTCTTCTGATTAGCATTGCAAATCTAAGTAATTTCTTTGTCATGTTTAATTAAGTTTAAATATTCTTCAGGTTTTGAGTGAATATTCTTTCTGTTTTCTGTATCTAGCAATTTTCAGGCCAGGTAGATATTTTTAAGATCAAATTACAATGTCATCCACAAAGAAGGACATTTAATATGGAGTTCCATTAGTAGCATCTCCAAAGCTTAACTCTTTGTTATTTGCAAAATTAAAGCCATCTTTGAGAGCAGTTTCTAGCATGAGACAGCAGTGACTCACTGTCTACAGTGTGCACACTTGCACATGCATTTAAATACATATACAAGTAGTTTAAGAGATGAAGAGATCACCTGTTCTTTCCTAGCTCTGTTCTTAGAAGATTGGGATGAATGTTGTAAGAACATCCCAATGATGAGAGGTGAGTAAGTCTACTATGAATGGTTAATTCCAGAAGAAGTTCTCAAAGGAAGGGTTTCAGTAGATTTATTGCACTCTGTATCGTGTGCTCTATAGGTTTAAAAAGGAGAACGCATCTGTGACTGTGTTTTTGGAAAGGGTATAACTTGGAGGATGGGAGCTAAGTGGAAATGGGAGATAATAGGAAAAGACTTTAAAGAAAAAAAAAATTCATTGAGGGTCCTGAGGAAGTGCACTGTCTGTTTATACAAAAATTAGTGAGGGTTCCCAGTAAAACTCATTTTGAATAGTTTGGTAATACTGGTAGAGACTTTCATCCAAAATTGCCATCAGTCTGACCATGTAAGCAACTTCATCGTCAAGAAATGAATTAATTCAATGCATTGAGATGTCTGTTTCTTATAAACAATTTCAGCAGTTTATGAAATAAAGTTCCAAATATTTTTTTCTGTCCATTCAGGCATAGTTGTGTTTCCGAAAGAGAGAGAGAGAGAGAGGGAACTCCCACACGCCTGCTCAGACCAGCACTTCCCGTGCCCGGAGCAGGTTCTGATAGGTCCGGAGTCTCCCCCGGAACTGGCACTGCGTCTGCCCAGACCGGGACTTCCCGTGCCTGGGTCCGAAGTCGCCCCTGCAAAGGGGGGGGGGGGCAGCCTGTCGGATCATGATGCAATTGGTATGGAATACTCTCAGGGCTAACACAGCCTGCTGCTGGGCTGAACCCAGGACATATGGGGATGCTGGCCTTTCGACAAGAGAACTTTGGCTGAGCCACCAGTACAGCACTGCAGATTGACCTTGAGGCCATTCAGCTCGTAGTGCTTCCACTGCAATTTGTTGTCATTTTTCACCATACTGAGGCTTTTCTCACTTTTTTTTTTGTGGAGGCAGTGAAGGGAAAGAATAAGATGGGGTTTATCTATTCTGACTTCATGTCTGGTAGTAAAATCATTCTGAAGGAAGTTCTAAAAACTATCAGTGTAAACGCCTTAGAAATGGAAATGTAACTCATACTGGCAAAGTGAAGGGACGTTTTGTTAGCTGAGCTGTAATACTGGGCTTTTGTGGGAGATGGGCCGGTATACCAGCAGCACAGGCTCCTCTCAGGTGGATCCACAATCCACATTTGCAGTGTCCTACTCTGCATGTGCAAAAACACAGTGGAGCTCAAGCCTGATTCGAGAGGCTCTGTGCTCTGGTCTCCATGAGCTGACTCATCTGAGGACATACATTGCTCAAATGCCAAGTGAAGTGATGCAAATGAGTTGTCTTTCAGAAAGCTGTAGAACATTTAAAAAAAATTTTGTAGAAGCTGACCTAAAAGTAACTGAAATGAGACCTCTTTGTGTATCATGAAATCACAAAGAAAAGAATACATAAATGCAATATGTGTTTCCTTAGGAAAAACATGCATCAAGGTGTGAGCATATGAAAGTAGGATCCAGGTCCTGATATTTGTTTTGGGAAATTTCAAAGGCTTTGAAGCCAAGAATTTTATTCAGTCAGGACATCCTACGAAGATCTACAAGGGGTAAGCAGATGGATGTTCAGTGTGTTCCCTTTCCCACTCCCTTGTTGAGCTTGGACCAATTTTCTGACAATTAGAGTGTACCCAGAATAAGAAGCCTTAAAAAGTTTGGAAGGAAAGAAGGAGTTTAAGGGTATGCTAGAGTATTCTGAATAGACATACAGAGATGAAAAGAAGGGTCTGCCTCTTATCTTGATATAGAAGCCATAGAATTAAACCTCTAAATCTAATCTGGTAATTCTAATTTCATTTTATAGCTGTCAGAGAGAAATAGACAATTCCAGAAATTGCTTCATCTGACCATTTTTGACTCTCTTGGGCTCTTTGGAAATGCTGGTTTCTTTGCATCAAATACTGAAGCACTCTCTCAGGCTGATTTGCTAAGACCTGGATGTCAAACATTCCTATGTTAAGATGGTTGAATTTGACCTGCATTGTAGAAGACAGGAAATATTGATCCAGACTTGATCAAGAATTCTGTTTTATCGTGGTAATCTTGTTCTAGTTCATCTGCCGTAACTATGACTCGATCTGAGGATCAGTCAATATTTACCTGCCACATTCTCAAAGTCAGACTTTTTCCTCATGAAAATCAGAGGAAAGAGAGAGCAGGAGGGTCACTAATAAGGAAACATACTTTTCCCATCCAAGCCATCAGAAAAAATAGAGAGAAAAAATATTCTGTTGTGATCAAGTAGGCTATTTCATGAGACCTCATTATCTGATTGGGGCTTTAATGTGCCACACTGTCCCACTTACCTACTTTCTAAAGACTGCTTTATGAGCATACTGTGTGGCACCATGGGTTGTTTTCTCTGAACAATAATTAAATTTCTACCTGGAGTCTAAGCCCTCGGGAAACAGATTTTCATGAGATACTAAGATATCTAACCTGAGATGCCTCCTAGGAATGTTGCACACTGTTCAATATTACATCTGCACAACAGCTTAAATCCTTAGGTTATTTTGGATGTTGCAACGGTCTCCTCTGCCACATATCTAATGTAGTTCTCAAATTCCAGTGTTTACTCGAAATGTTAGCTTTTCTTCTGAGATTTAAAAATTGTTGAATGAATTGTTTTCAAACAGTGAGGTCATACTGCCCTGCCACACAAGTTTGTGGAGTCTTCCTGATTGTATATTACACATATTGGGGTACAATATGATCTTGATGATCTTGCTTGACAGCTTCCCTCTTTGTGCTTCTTCCTTCTCATTCACCTGTATTTGTAGCATCCTCTGGGAAACATAGGGAAAGAGGTGTGCCTTGCAGAGTACAGTGTTTTCATGCAGACTTTTATCTGCTACAAAGTTTTCTAAATTCTTACAGTAACTGTAATCCTGGAGTCTCCATCTGTCCCTGGCACCCCTTATCTTCCTCCTCAAGGCCCTTCAATACCTGTTGCTTAAGAAGTTATCTGACATTCACTGTTAAGATCCAATTGGCCTAGAATGTTCAAGTATATCTTCCTTCTGTTAATTATCAAACTAGCATTTTTGACTTTGTCCTTTAAGGTAAGAAGGGTGTCTACATATGCATCTTCAAAACTCTTTCTAAACCTTTGTGTAGAGTGAAAGTGTTACTTGCAAGATGTGCTCTTTCTTGTGAATTCTGCCCCCATAACAGACAAGCAAACTCTGGTTTTGTTCAACGTTTCATTCAAAAATTTCTTTTAATGTTGTGGCTATTCAGTCTAGCTAATTACCCAAATATCACTATGAATACAAAAGTGGGTATAGGATTTCCCTTCTCACACACCTTAACACTGTGGATTTTTAAAAAATTATTTTTAAAGGTTGTTTGGGTTTTTTTTGTCTACATCACTCTCATCTTCCATTCTCTGGATCTTCTGGTCTTTCTGTGGCTTTAGAGGCTTAGGATGGGGGGAGTTTTCTGCACTCTTTGTTGCTCCTGTTTTCTTTCAGAGGACTAAACACATTGTTCCAGTTAAGGCTGTATTGCTTCATGTACCAGTGGTATGATCATCCGAACATTATCTTCTGTTCAGCACCTTATTCATCCCAGAATTATTTGTTTTATTGATTTGCAGGGTGAGCAGAAGCCTTCTGTGAACTCTTCTACAGGGTGTCCATGGTCTTTTCCCACAAAGCATTTTACTTGCTATAATTTCTTTCTATTGACTTGCCCAGAATTAAGTTCCTATTCCCTAAAGCATAAATGTACTCACCCTTTCCCTGTTCTTTCTCCTTCTGTGCTATTTAGAGGTACAAGTATTGGTCTTTTACCACCTAAACTGTTTAAAAATGCTGAGTTTTCTTCATGCTGTGGTTAAAAAGTTTTGTGCAGGGACTCTAAACTGCTGTGTCTTTTTGATTAGGTTCTTTATTTTTAAATACCCATCTCACAAGATTAGTGTGACAATATTATTTCATGATATGATTACTCCATGGAGGAAGTTGAACTTAATTGTATTGTGTGACTGTTAATTAGTGTCTCAGCTGTAGTTACTTAAACTGATTCTGGCTTATTTTAGAGGAGAAACCCAAGAATAGCTTTGAGCCCCTCATGCTGTGAAAGAAGCTGTTCTGAGAAGCCATAGTTTTAGGGGTTAAGCACATGTGACATATTTTGTACATGGAGTTCAGATATCTTATAAACACTTGACATTTGGAGCTGTTTCTTAAGTTTGTGCTACTGACTTCCTTTCTTTGGTCAACCCTCCTTTGAAACTGCAGCACCATGTTATACATTTATAACATAAGATTTGCATTCATTCATATCTTAAAATTTGCATTAATTCATACTCCATTGAAGGTATCTCTCCACTGATTTCCTATAATGTTTTTCAGATGTAATGCTGCTCCCCTTCACTACAAAAACTCTTGTCTTTACTATGTGTTTTAGGGCCAGGATTTATATTTATCTTCACTTACAGTAATTTTCTGTGTTTTGGTGATGGTTTATATCATTACCAGGCAGGCTAAATCACCTAGTTTTGTTTCTCAGGTTCTCCCATTGCTTCCTGACATTTATCTTTTTTTATTACGGATGCTGTGACTATTTGAATAAACCCCTGCTGTCTCACAGTGTGTTACTTTTCAGATTTTACCTCAGATGTTCTGCTGTTATACTTTCAGTGGAGATTATGATTTCTCCCCTGTCCTTATCCAGGTACTGATTTGTGTGTACTGTGAGGAAAGAGATACTGAATTTGGATGGCACGTGCTCAGTTAGAGACAACAAATAATAAAGCATATACGTTTTTGAAAGAGAGTAAATAATGTCTGAGCTGGTGAGTATTGCCTCCAGTACAAAGTGAGTTGTCATTGGTACAATGGATAAAGATGAATTAGCCACACTACTTGAACATGGTGGCTATCTGGGGACCAGGGACTAGAGATCATAACATAAATATGTTTGTTATAAGTAAAACCAGAAAATCCCAGTAAAAAGTTGCAAGGAAATATCTGTGCCTCACAGAACTAATGGCAGTAGGAGCCTTTTTATTTTTTAATAGGCTAAGAACAAAAGAATTGTTGGCAAAGGTGCCAGTTCAATATGGATTGGAAATTGTAAAATTGTTACTATGATTCAGGAGAAACCAAACTGTTCAAGAAATATTTCTTTTCTGTATTTGGGAAGAAATGGGATGATGTATTCTTGTTACATGAAAATAATTTAGTCATTCTGATCCTGGTTTATAAACAATTAGGACATTAAACAGCGTATGCTAGGGATAAGCAGTTTTAAATCAGCACAACTTGTAAGTAGCTGCTTGAGAAGATATCTGCCACCATAGTGTTAATTTTGAATAAATATCAGAAAAATAATGCAATTTGAGAGAATTATCACAGGGCAACATTGCTCCAATGTTAGAGGAGGATAGTTGTTCTGACATGGGTAACCACAATTTGACATCAATCCTGGCCTAATGGACAAATTGATACTGGATGTAATTATTAACATCTTAAAGAATAAGAAGTTAATTAATACCAGTCAACATGGTTTTATGGAAAATTAGGCTCATCAAACAGCCTTTATTTAATTTTGGAGGGATTATAAATTAGATTGAAAGACAGAGACAAAACTGCATAAGTAAAATCCAGTTTCATAAAGCTGTTGATTTAGTTCTACATGTCATTCTAGTTTTGGGACTTTAAGGATCTCAGAAATTGCTTGGGTTTTTTTCATAAAGTTCCAAAGGGAAATTTAGAAACCACTGCTGATTTAAAACAAACAAAAAGAATAATGCAACGAGTGAAAACTGCACCTTCTAGGAAGAGCGAACACAGGGTATGTCTTGGATTGTTTGTGAAGGCCTTCCTGCTACAGCAAGTATACACTGGGAAAAGGAATGGAGTCCATGTTCACACAAGGGAAGACCATGTGCAGGAAAGCAGGAACTTTCAGAAAGACCTGTCCATTATGGTGGGTGAACACCTCAACATGGGCACCAGGGTGATGCTTTGGCAGAAATTCTGTATTTGATCTTTGAGCATGCTAGTATAAATATTGTGGGTAAAACCAGATGGGTACAGCATTGTGCTGATTGCTAATACATAGTACAGTGTGTGTGGTTCTGGTGCCATTGTTTTGTCAAGAGACTTGAGCAAAAGGAGAAAATGCAGGAGGAAAACACAAGAAAAGGATTTTAAGGTTGGAGAAAATGGCTTTTAGAAATGAACCCCCAGGAGCCCAGCCTGTTGTAATGTGCCTTGATTACAGTCTACAAGAGTTAGAAGAAAATGTTAGAAATGAAGTTGTTCTTTGCTTCAGCTGGGGAAGGCACAACAGAAACTAATGGCTTGTAGCTGAAACTGGACAAAATCAAATTAGAAACAGGGCATCCATTTTTTAATGGTGAAAGTGAATGATAGATGGAACAAATTATTGAAGACTATATTCTCTGTCTCTTTGTGTCTTCATATTTAGACAGGGTACCTTTCTGCAAAACATGCTTAAGTTAAAACCAATTATTTGGTTTAGTAGCTCTTCTAAATTGGAATTCTCCTTGAGTCACCAACCACTGCCACTGCTTAGGGCACAGGCAAGGGATTGTTTTGTCTTTGTCTATAGTGAGCAAAGTGTCTGCATGCTGTCATTACAGACAATGCTGTGAATAACCTCTCCCTAGGTAACTTTTTTTTTTCTAGGACGGTACCCTGCCATAGAAATTGATGCTTTGCCATGTTTTTAAAGTTATTTAAAGCAAGCAGTTCATACTAGTATCATAGGCATTATCCTCATGTATACTCTGCCTATACCTTGTCTCCGTTTCTGTCACTTCCCCATTCTTCTGGACATCCCTAACTTCAGTGGTTAACCTACACTCTGCTTTGGGAGCACAGGTTTCCCAGTAGACCTTCCACACAAATGCCATAAACCAAACCTGATTTGCTTTATTGAAATCCATTTTTTTTAAAACTCAAATTAGAGTTTCAAATTTAGAAACTTGGAGGGAAATTTTAAGAACACTCTAAGTGTTTTGGTTTTTTTTTCCCCCAAGAACTAATGAAGTCCTGCATTTTTGGCTGATAGGTCTTCCCACACTCATAACTGAAAAGCCAGTCTAGAAGTCAAAGTAGGTTTTTCTTGCTTGAAAGAAGCAATGTTATTAAATTAAACACATTTGTTGTCTTTCATCTTGTTTGATATCTTACATGCTACAGGGTTTTTAAAGTAACATTTTCTTACAAGCTTTTTGACAGTCTATTGCATTTCTTTTGACCTCACTCCTTAGAACATAACCTTATTTAATAAGGGATCTTTGAGATTTCATATCATAGAAAGTTAATAAAGGATTTGTCAGATAACCATTTTTCTGCATCCATTTCTAGGGAAAACAAGCTCATATAAGGCCCCTTTCATGTTTATCAGCTGGGTAACTGAGTCTGTTCATCACTTTAGATTGTAACACTCATGCCTGGGAAATTTTTTGTGGTAATCATTAAAATCAGTTTTGACTATGTTATCATATCTAATTAAAACATAACATTAAAATTGTGGTAACAGAGACGTGTGCACATATGCACTTTTTGATTCATTAAAGTCTCAGACGGATGATATATCTGTACATTTTTGGTGGAGTCTCTGTTAGAAAATTCTTTTTCCTTCTTTTATCCAACTGCTAGAAGGAAACAAACGCCTTAGTAGGCAACTTCTATTTTCTTCTCCCCTAAATGCCTTCATTTTGGCAGGGAGGAAGCATCTGCACAGTACTGTAATTTCTTCCCACTAATGTTCGCTCTGACAAGAAACAGAGGAGAAAATCAGTCCTTGTTATAGACAGATTTAGGAGGTGGTATTTGCTTCACTAAAAGCCTCCTCACTCCGTTTTTTTGAAGCTCCATAGTGATAGTGTTTGGCACAGATGTAGCCTGTGTCAAAGTGACCTCGCACTTGCATGAAAAGTGATTAATGACAACTCATGCTATTTGCATTTTGTTATGCATGCAGGCTCATGTTGCAACAGCTTTTGTAAAGAGTGTCTGGCTGTCAACAATGCAGGTCACATTAGACAGATCTGGTCACATTAGAATCTAGTCACTTTATTCAATACCTTCATTCCTTGAAATGTGAATCTTGACATTGTCTTTTAAGTTTTTCTTTGAATTTGAAGTTCACAATTCAAAATTAGCCTTGCTTAGTCTTACATTTATAAAGCACGGGTCAGTTGCTTCTGCTTTCTCATTTATGAATAACAGACCTTTCCTTTTTTCAAGTAATCTTTCCTTTCAGCCCTTAAGAGATTCTCATCTTTTTTTGTCTCTATACTCAGAACATGTTCCAGTTTAACAAAGACTTTTGTTAGTTCAAACCATATTAAGTTGATTTAACAGGAAAGATAGTGAAATAGTTAGATATCTACACTGGGAAATACAAAAGAAGCTGTTACTCTGAAATTTAAGAAAGATTTAAGAAGGACATGGACCTATTCGAGCAGGTCCAGAGGAGGGTCACGAAGATGAGGAGAACCTGCCCTATACAGACAGGCTGAGAGAGTTGGGCTTGTTCAGCCTGGAGAAGAGAAGGCTTCAGGGGGACCTTATAGCAGCCTTCCAGTACCTGAAGGGGCCTACAGTAAAGCAGGACTGTTTAGAAGGGCATGGGGTGATAGGACAAGGGGTAATGGCCTTCAGCTGAAGGAGGGTAAATTAGATATAAGGAAAAAATTATTCACTGTGGGGTGGTGAGGCCCTGGCACAGGTTGCCTAGAGAAGCTGTGGCTGTCAATGTCCTGGCAGAGTTCAAGGCCAGGTCGGATGGGGCTTTGGGCAGCCTGGTCTAGCAGAGGGTGTCCCTTCCCATGGCAGGGAGTTGGAACTAGGTGGTCTTCCAGCCCAAATCATCCTGTGATTCGATGATTCTATGATAGCCAGCTGTCTTATTTTTAGTTTGGATAATGTCTGATGAAAGGAGACAGGGTTAAGGTTGATTCAGGAGAAACACTTCGTACATTAATTCCATGATTACCAAGGAGAGCATCACTTTAGAAAAATGTTAGAGTAAAAGGAAAAATGAGGTGTGCTTGGCAAAACAGAGTTTTATAATAATTGGTGCAATAGCAGCACAGCTACACATATTTTTGATCGTGCCCTGGAAATAACTAAGGTTGAATTATACAGATACAAGGCATCTTCTTGAAAAGGGGGTGGGAAGGAAGAAAGGAATGAAGACCCTTGCTTTGCAAAGGGCAATGTATGACACAAACAGGTCTTATTTTTCTGTGTGTCATACTAAGGAAATGGCAGCATGTTGTTTGTTTATTAATAACAAAAGAAAGGTCAAATACTATTCCTTCTGCCATTGGCTCTACGTTCTGCATGCTGCCTTTTACCTAGAAAATTCCCAGAGCCTACATTAAGGGGATGAAGGTCATGTTGTGGGTTCACATCAAAAAGATAATGCTGTCTGCTTTCAAGACATTACTTAGGAAATTATGGTCAAAATGAGCACAACTTATAATTTGATTACTGCTGATGTGTGACATGGATCACAAGGTCAAAGGCATCAGAGTGCATTTGTTCCAACTTTAGAACATTCTGATGGTATTTCTATTTTAACATTTATGAGTAAAACACAAACACTGTGGTTTGTGTAGAGTGAGTGCACCAAGGCTGGAACCTGCTCTTCAGTCACCTGATCCCACAGAAAAGACTACATAGGCCCCATACTTCTTCCACAGCAGCATTCTGCTTTCAGTGCCAACTTACTTCAATGAAGCCTAAAAGAGGAATAATGTGGGACCTTGTTTCATGTGAGGTAGATCAGTAAAGGCATTTTTTCTGGGACAAACTGGATGATTCTGTGCTCTGTTGATTGATACTGTACTACTGATATGGGGTTTTTTTTCCACCATGGTTAAAAATATGACTGAAGATCAATGATAAGAACAATTTTTAAGCAAAATGGACTAGTAGAAGGAGGGAGGTCTTGAAAGGAGAAAAAGATTTGAAAGATTGTGACTGCTTAGTTTAGGAAGGAGATGGAAAGTAGAAAGTGCAAAAGGTTGAAAAAGGTAAACTAAAAGCTCTGAGTACTCAGAGGTGCCAAAGCAAGAAAATAAAGTACACATAGATGAAAAAAAAAATAAAAAATTGTGCTGCACACTGTTTCTTCACTGTGAAGGTAGTGAGGCACTGGCACAGGTTGCCCAGAGAAGCTGTGGCTGCCCCCTCCCTGGCAGTGTTCAAAGCCAGGTTGGATGGGGTTTTGGGCAACCTGGTCTAGCAGAGGGTGTTCCTGCCCATGGTGAGGAGGTTGGAACTAGAAGGTCTCTAAGGCCCCATCCATCCCAAACCAGTCTGTGATTCTATGCAAGAAATGCCTGTAGACCTACAACGCCAGTGGATATCAATAAATAAAAGAGATGGGGTTAAAAGGATGACTGAAGGTTTTTATGGAATATAAAGTGTTCAGACATACAGCAGAGATTAAAAAGAAGCACAACTAACTGGTCTAGTGCCTCAGCCATGACTGTTGTATTGCCTTTGGTGCTGTGACATTAGCCTATGTGCTGAGGATCCAACTCTGGGACCCTGGAAAATTCTGTATCTCAATGCTTTGAGGCATAACCCAAACCTTAATAGTTACTGGGGGATTGGGAGGACTTCTCCCCCAGGAAATGTCACTTAATATTTGCCTATTTCAGGATTTCTTTTGTTTTTCTCTGAAGAGATCTGAGGATGCTGCTGTAGGAGACATTACTGGAATCGTCAGGCCTATCTTACTGTTTCTGGGCTATGCTGGAGCACAAGCGCTGTGTGTTTAAAATGCAGCTCAAACCTATTTAGTAGTGCAGTGTGATAATTACAGTGTCACCACGATGGTCCTGAAATAGGATTTAAAATTCTGCAAACTCTCACAGCAGCTTTCATAGGACCAGATGCTTCAGCTCAATCTGTGTTGACTCAGCTCAAGTGAAAACTGCCTGAAGTTTTTGCAGTTGAGGGAGAAGTTACTGTCTCCAGAAAAAAAAAAAAAAAAGTTTATTTTTAACCTTCTTTTCTGATTAAAGAAGCTACAATTTTATTTTATGAAAAATCTTTTGGAAGAGATTTACTGTTCACTGTGAAAACCTAGGCCTTGAACTGGCTTTATAATTACTAAAATGGACAGGAAATAGTATATGCTTTTAAGGTTTTTAACAGATGGAGACATTCTTTATAGTTCTGCAAATATTTAGCAACCACACTTTGACCAAACTCTAACCGCAGAATCATAAAAACCAGGTTGAAGACCTGTTGTAGTTTCCAGGTCTATCAGTAAGCTCTGTGTATATCTCTCTCATAAATAGAACTACTTTCAGCTGGAATGCAGTTTGTCAGTCAAGCAAAAATATTTTAAAACCAGGTGTGACTTTAACGAGTCAGGCTTTACATTATTTCATGGCAGATGACATTATCAGAGTGAAAAACATAAGGAGTTTGTACTGTAAATTAATTTGTGTTAAAGTTATTGATACTTTCAAGATTTCATGCAGTGTTTTGTTGTTTTTTTTTGGGGGGGGGAAGATTTATTTGAAAGAAGGGATCATGACTTCCCTTGTCAAGTGCCATTAAAATGTAAATCATTGATTCCCTAGAAAGAACAAATATGATTTCTTCAATGATGATTCACTCTGAACTATATATGACCAATATTCTGGAAAGATTTCTCTCTTTTCCCTCTTTGCTACTGTTTTGAGTTGGTAAAAATTGGAATAATTTTATACAATAAGTCATTGTAGCTCACTGACAGTTCAGATAATTTTCATAGCATTCTGTCATCCAAATGACTTGATACATTTGGTATGAATAGAGATGGGAACATTTTGTAAGTTATAACCACAAGATAATTTATTCATACAGAGCAGGCATTGTATTTGATAACTGATAAATTTCGTTCTGTTTTCATGATAAAGGCAAAAAAAGGGTGTGTGGATTGCAGCTGCTTGCCTGATAGTGTTACTGATGACTAAGGAGGGAATGGATCTTTCTGTGAGTTACATAACCAGTTTAAAAGCTCTCCACGTTCTGCTTCTGACAGTTTATTTAAAAAAAAAATTAAAACAAGAACCTATGAAATAGAGATCTTTTTCTTTTTCTTTTTTTTTTAAAGACTTAGCTGTTCTAGATGAATGTATCAGCCAGATAAAGACCAGGTATGAATTATCCAAACAGTAGCTCTAGGAATATTTTTAAAAGTAAGCACTGAATATCTTATGTATTTAAATGAAGCTAAATATTATGTTTATGTAGGCTTGGAGATTCTCATTTAGGAAACTATGAAGGGAAGGACTGAGCATTTAGCTCACACTAATTGTGAACTTGCTTGGAATTACAGTAATTATTAGCAACTGAGGGAAGTAGCAAGTAAAGACCTCTTTTCTGCATGCACCAGGGGTTAGTGCTTCCTAAAATGGAGCTTTGACATAAACATGGATAGCCTGAGTAAACACATAGCCCACAGGGCATTTGGGTTGCTTTTTAGCCTGGAACTGATTATTGGCTCAGCAAAATGCTAAGTATATGCTTACCCTCTGTCTTACTGAATGTCTTTTATATACGTAACTCTTACACCTATCCAGATTCCCTTTAAATGGAGCACTGCTTAGAAGCCATAGCAGAAAAAGCCCGAAGAGAAGGAGTGAGTCCCTGACCCCTGAAAAACCCAAAGTAAAAAAAAAGAGGTATTTCTGAAGATGGATCAGTTTGGGGTTTTTTTTGAGCAAACACAATCTCAAAGTAGAAGAAAAACCTTTTATAGTCTAAGTCCAGGGGTTTCTTGTCATCTCCAGGGAGACTGAAGGTGTGTTCGCATCACTGGTTTTCTTCTCTTGACTCTGGAGAAGATAAAAGCAGGGAGCAGAGACTGGCATTAGGGATGTAATGGGAGATTTCTGCTCTTCTCCCTTGTGTGGGAACAGAGTCCAGCACAAGCTGGCCCAAAGTCAGAAAAGAGGAATAACAAAGAAAAACTAGCTGGTTGATTATGATTTGGAACAATTTTAAAGGACATAAGTGGAAGAATTCTGTAACAATTAAAGCAATTTCTGGCCTTTCTCTAACCTTGACCTTCATCCTGTGCCAGGGCCCTGTAACATCACAGACAGCCTGTATTTCTTCCACTACTGGAATTTTTCTTCACTCTTCGTTTTGTCTTAAGGAAGTCACACAACATCTTGAGACCATGGCTGCCTCACTTGTAGGGTGTAGGATTCCCAACAGCTGACAAAGCACATAAGCTTCTTCCGTAACAGGCACTGGTTAGGTACAAAGTGTCAGCACTGTATTGTTGAACACTTTTCTCTGCATTTTGGAAACTGAATTTCACTTTCCTTCCTCCACAGGTTGCTTTAGCCTTGTAAGGTCTCTCTGTATTTTCCATAAGACTTAGATCTTATTTTTATAAAAATAATATTTCTTTTGTGTCAAAAATATATGTTGAAGGAAAAAAAAGTTAAATACAGCAGGATCTACTCGCTTTTCAAAGGTCAGCCTTGGGGTATAATCAGTGAAGGCTGAATTATATTGCTCTGTGTGTGAGATGATGATGTGCATGTGGCAGGGGGAAAGGTAAGAGACACAGGTTTCATAATCATAATTTAGTGATGGTTTGACAGAAGATATTAAAAAGTGTAGAAATCCCCATCTGAAATGTGAAAGTGGTTCTGTCCATTTCCAAATCCTTTTGTGCTCTTTTGTTTTCCCTTGTATGTGATACTGGAAGCATTCACTTATCTCTGACAAAACTGGGCAAGTGTGCCACATCTGCAAGCGGTTCCAAGCAGTTTGGAAATAAATTGATTCTGGGAAAAAAACTACCTGTACATCCAGATAGTGTTTCTCCAATTGTCCTTCCAAGTGGTTTTCATCATCTCAGAGGGTACTTTGTACGATTCAAAATCTTGTGATGAAACATGGCTGCTGTACTGACAGCAATCAACAGAATAATTCTGTGGCAGTGGGTTGTCTCAAATGCTCCTGGAGAGACAACGTTAGGAAACACCACTAGAAGCCACAATGCAGGCTGGAAGTTTAGCACTACGGCCAAGTTCAGCAAGCAAGTCATTGCAGCTGACTTAATTATTCCTAATTATTGAAACTGTTTAAAGCCTGGTGCTTTTGTCAAGTAGACTGTTGAATGGTAACCACATAATTTATTATCTTCTGAGATAACTGGAACATACATACAAAGTTTGAAGGAGCTATTAGTTCATGCATTGCAATTTGGGGTTAACTGACAGGAGGTTAAAAGACAAGCAAAAGTCTTGATCACTGATTTGACTGCATTGCATACCTTACAGTTACGTATGATATGTGGAGAGACTGTATCTATCTAGGCCATTTGTGTAATAATAATTACATTGTTTATCAAAAATAATTGCAAAATGGAAAGTTTAGGTCCTGATATGAATATTAAGGTAGCCTGTTACCTATTGTGATGAGGACATTATGCTCTGCCCACACTGTGTTGACATGCAAGTCAGAGCAAGGCTGCAAATAAAGATACTTTTCTCTCCTTTACAAAAGCAGTGAGCTAAGACATTCTGAAGTGGGTCTGGCGTAGAAGGGAGCAATAAACACTGTCATTTGGGGCATCAGAATCACTGGAAGGAGTGTAAAGGGAAGAAAAATATGATTTACACAGATTGCTGGTATTCCTACCTGGTATTTCTATCAGCATCAGTAGAAGAAGATAGTCCCATTGTGCACAATAGTGTTACTGTGGCTGCAAAAATAGAAGGATCTATCATACTCGTCTCTGGGAAACACAAGATAATTCCCTGAATTTCAGTAGGGAATTACTGCATTATTACTGTATTATTGAAATAATACTGACTTCTATTTAAAAAGCACCAGAAAATGAGATTTGTATTTCTTCTCTTGCCAGATTATTCCATGGATGAATGCAGGGCTCTTTTTCTGGAAATATACACAAATGTCCTGATTTAATCCTAAAATTTAAAACTTTTTTAAAAAAAAAAGTTAAAATATCTCTTCTCTCAAAAATGCTTTTAGTAGTTTTCATATATCATATATCATATATCAATAGGAAGCAGCTATTTTATGATAAATGCATCTAATCCTTTTTCACGCTAAACCACTTTGTGGTCCCTCTTATCCTCTTTATCTTGATTGAACATTGCTCTTTAGGTAACATGGTGCCACTAATTGAATCTGATGATTCAAAGGTAGTCACACTCCTTAGTCCTAAGGAAAGGCACGCACCAATTGCTAAAGATGTGTTTTAAAAGGGTAGGAAATGATTCAGTCATCAAAAAAAAAAAAACCCCAAACCCGAAAGACATCATCTTTGAATTTACTAACTTGAATTTCTGTATCAGTAAACACCTCTCTGGCATAAAAAGATAGCAATTCCACCAAAACAAATACATCCCTTTTGCCTACTTTCTGGATATTAGCTGTCACTAACAAATCCTTTCCATCAGTGGGGCTTATCTTCCACTGTCATGTATAATTCAAGTGTCCAGGACTTGTGGGTGGAATTTTCAACCATAGGACATGTACTTCAGCGCTTAGTAGTGGTAAGGTGTGAATGCCACAGTTACAAGTGTGATGACTGGTGGAAGTCAATTTACATCCTCACTGAAAATCTAAACATTCTAGAAGGCATTTTTCCTGCTATCTGTAGAGACTACCTATTTTAATAGACTGTCACTCTCTGATGAGGGGCAACACTGAAGACATGGCTTATTTCAATTTTAAATTTTGTTTTTTTTAATTTTCTTAACTTATTTCTCTTTCAAACTAAACAGTTTCTTGCTTCTTGTTATTAAGTCACAAGATCCCTTGCCCTGCATGTGTCATGCAAATTCACAATGTTTCTATATGTTTTCTTTATTTGATATTTAGTGCAGCTGAATATAGTTAATTATACAAAATGCATAATTTGGAGCTAAGTCTTTAAGGAGAGATTTTGCCTTGTACCTTCACCAGCTCCACAGCAGACATTATCACTAGGAACAGATTGCATGGAGTGCTTACTGTACGGGGCTCCTAGAGACAAACTCCATGGTCCTGTCTTCTTGGGTGGAAAGGATGAGATCCTCGGCAGTTATAGGCAGCATAAGTTAGCTGTAGCTCTAAATAGCATAAAATTATGTTGAGGTCCATTTTAGCACTTTGGAGAACTGAAAATATACAGGTGCCGTAAATACAAGACCATATGCTAGTCCTTTGCAGAATGAGTCTGTTTTATCTGGGATAGCAGCAAGTGTTTGTGTGCCATTCAGTTGATCTGGGCATGGGCAGAAAGTCTGACACATAAAAAACAACATTAGATTTACTGCATCCAAAATGTACATGATCTGCTCAGTGCATAAGCAGACATTCCTAGAAGGGAAGATTTTATGCATGTATACTTTGGAGCCGATCTATATTTATACAGTGAACATTTATAGAATCATAGAATTATAGTATCTTTAAGTTTGGAGAAGACCTCTAAGTTCATCAAGTCCAACCAGCAGCCCAATACCACCATGTCAAGTAAACCATGTCCCGGACTGCAATGTTTACACATTTTTTGAACTCCTTCAGGGTTGGTGACTGCACCACCTCTCTGGGTGGCCTGTTCCAATGCCTGACTACTCTTTCAGTGATGAAATTTTTCCTACACTCCAATCTAAACCTCCCCTGACACAAGTTGAGACCATTTCCTCATCCTATTGCTAGTTATTTGGGAGAAGGGACCAAAACCCACCTCACTACAACCTCTTTTCAAGTAGCTGTAGAGAGTGATAAGGCCTCATCTCATCTTCCTCTTCTCCAGGCTAAACAACCCCAGTTCCTTCAGCCACTCCTCATAAGACTTGTACTCCAAACCCTTTACAGGCTTTGTTGCTCTTCTTTGGACCCATTCCAGGACCTCAATGTCCTTCTTGTAGTGAGTGGCCCAAAACTGAACACAAGACTTAAGGTCCGGCCTCACCATTGCCTAGTACAGGGAGACAATCTCTTCCCTAGTCCTACTGGCCACACTATTCTAGGTACAAGGCAGGATGCTGTTGGCCTGTGGTTTTCTGAACATGTGGCAATGTGGACAGGGCTCCTGCTGCTGTACTGACCAACCTGGTAAACACTCAGGCTCCTCTCATAAGACCTTTTGGGTATTGCACTAGTATAAATTCCGGGTGGAGAGAGATGTGTGCAAAGGAGGTGTACCTGGTGATACTTGTGTTTTGCAATGCAGTGCTTGGCACATTGCACCGGACAGAGAATGGTCTATTTTAAACAGAATATGGGCAGGCAGCAACACCACTAAAATAATCATTCATGTGGTGGGTCAGGAAATGTGCAGTGCAAATAAATGGGAGAACTTAGACTCAGCTGCAACACTGTTTTGATCATATCAAAACTTTAAAATCAGCTTATTCACACTGAAAATCTTTTTTTAATGTACTCCATTGCAGCAGAGCTTTTTAATTTCATTTCGCTCAGTCATTCCAGAAATTTTAAAGCCAGACCATAATTGGTATGCTTTGGTTATACATGTCTAAAACTATGCTTTTACTGTCACACACTCAGGGCAAGGATAACACTGATCTGGTGAATGCATTAATTTCTGTTCTCAGAAATTGGAGACATGGCTGAGATACATTATCACTGCCACTGGGGAGGCTTTTGCATGCGTACCTAAAACGTATCACCTACATTGGTGGTTCTTGCAGGAGTTGACTGCATCACTGTCACTTTCTTTAGACAAGAACTTGATTTTCCTTCGGATATTTTTTTTCTAAAATAACAAATAATCATTATTCTGGTCTTGCTCTAAGAAAAAGATTTTTAGCTTTAGTTTTATTAGTTATTCAAAGCCCATTGGTGCCCATGTTCAATAGAAAATAGGTATACTGGAGAAATTTCCTAGTTTTTTCCTGTCCTTGGTTCCCACTTCAGGTTATGTGCTTTAGATTCACATGTGCATAAGAACACTAAGTTAGTACTTTTAGGTAAACATGCAAATGACAGCTTTGATCTCATGGGGTATAAAATATTTCTCAGTTTACTTTGTGCAGTTTCAAAATCTGAAAGGCTAACGATGATACCAGAATGTTTTAAAAAATTACTTCAAGAAAACTTAAGTAGCTTGTAAAATTGCATAGGAGGATACAGAGACCTTAAAACCTAAACTCTACAGTTTATAGGCTTGTGCTTTTCCTCTTATTTTACCAAAATCCTGAGAATAAATTAGTTGTTTCCTGAAGTAGCTTGTCCATCAATGGACACCATGCAAAATAGGTAAAAAAGAAATGCAAGCTGAGTGCTTCCAAAATTTCCAAAAAAATGTTTTTCTGTTGTATATAACAGTGGTAAGTAAGCCTCTTAGGATGTTTGTCTGAAAAAATGTTTTGCTCTATGAGTTTGCTCTACAGCTTCAAAAGAATGGAAGGACTATGAGTGGAATCCATTTTGTTTAATTTTTGATGTCTGGAAGATTACTGAATGGGAGTTATTTTTCTTAGACCCTGTTAAGAGTAAATAAAGAGGAAAAGGCAGCTCAAGAAGGTGATGTTTCTCATACTAAAATAGCCACCTGTGTTTTATAAGATGAATATCAAATATCTGACCCAAAAATGTCAACACCTTAATTTTAAACAAGCTAAGTTAGATGGAGTCCAGCCTAAGTCAGGAAACTGTTTTTCTATTTCAGAAGCATCCATGTGAGGAGTTCAGGTAGCATTTTACCTTCAGTAGGCGAAGCTAAAAAGTGATCTGTTAGGTGTTAAAGCTTGCTTAGCTCCATACAGCTGTTGCTGAGGCAGTATGCCAGGCAGTGATTTACAAGGTGAGGGTGCACTATAGCTTTTTTAAGAGTATCAGTTTTCCATAGATAGTTGTATTTGGTCTTAGTTACTTTAGAAATAGAAAACAGTTTTATGGAAAAGCAAACTCAAATTCAAAATGCAATAACAAACACATAATCATTGAGAAATACTCCCTATCGAATCCACGCCTGCCGAATTCAAACAGAAGCCTAAGAAAAGTTAGCGTTTGGTAAAGGCAGATTCCATATCTTGACATAGAGTCTGATATACTGATTTGGTCTATTTTTCATGAAATATTAATACCTGAGTTGTAGACAAGGGGAACTCCTTGTACTACCCTTTTAAAATTTCTTCCCTAAGATAGTTTTAGCATTTGATTCTCTCATATTTCCTTATAAAACTGATGTAAAGGAAATGGTAAAATAATTTCAACTCATTCCACAAAATCTTACAGTATTGTCCATAGGAAAGGAAACGGCAGAGCTTATAAACAGAGCTTGATGCAGCTAGAGAAAATTTTGTCTTTCCAGGTTATGTCACCTTCAGAAAGTCGAGGGTGCACAAGACAGCTCTTCTAGGGAGCAGGTCTGATGTGCTTTGCAAAGTTGGAGAGAAAGCAGTGTATGCTTACAAAAGGAAACTGTGGTATAATAAAAGGAAATGAGAGCTCATCTAAATTAGCCCTTCATTACCACTGCAATATAACTCAGTATTTAATCTGAAGGTCTTTGTTCATTGCCAGTGCTCCTTTGTGTAGGAAGCCTAGGGCAGGCAGTGCTCCACTTGCTCCTGTACTGCCACTGGCTCTGAAACCCCTGTGTCCCATGGGAGGGCTGGGAAGGGCGGCAAAATGACTCTGCTGGCTTGGGGTGACATCAGCCGAGATTAAGCTGGTCCTATGCAAAATCTAAAATAGTGACAGGCAGGAGTGGGGAGGGGAGAAGGAAAAAAAATGTACCTACCCCTACGTGACAGCAAGAGGAGCAGAAGGAAACGGTGGCAGCAGTACCTTTCCCCATACAGCTCTGTGGGCAAGGCTGTGTTTATCTGGTTGCGTACTCAAAAGAGTCTGTTGTCCATTTTCTGTCCCTTCAGGCCAGAACAGAATTGGGTGTACTGTAGTAGCTGTATCCATGGCAGATCCTGAAGTGAAATTTCATGCCAAGGCACAGCTTGGAGCACCTCTTGAATCAGTTAAGACAGCAAAACAGGCGTAGCTCTGAAGTATCTCTGCAGCTTAAGACCTTCAATATGTAATAAAAGTAGAAATGATCTGGCCAGTAAAATGAGATTACTAAATCGTTACATTGGGTTACTTGATTTTCCTTTATTAATATATTTTCTTACTTGGAGGCTGCAAGAGAATGCTGCTTTTATGAGAGTATCTGACCACAGCTTTTCCCAGAAGGAGAGTGTGCCTTGTTATCTGTTGCCTCTAAGACATTTTGTAAGAAACGCTTTTCTAAAATAAGCAATGCAGTGAGAAGTCTGTTAGTCTGTGTGTCAGGGTTTCTGGTGACAGAATCCAGCAGATACTGGATTTTGCTGATAGTATTAGAGGTGATCATAGTTGGCATCTGAACATCAAATGAAGAAGGTTGCTTCAAAGGAAACGAGGAGGGAACCTATAGTCACTCTCTATGATAGGTTAACTTACTCCTGCCTTAAAGTAAGAATAATTCAACGTTCTTCTCATTGCATCTGTTGCTTGGTAGTTTTAAGTTATCTCCAGGCTTGGTTTATTTAAGCATACGCTGCGTGACACTGGTCATCTGATGTGACTCTTCAGCACTGTGGGCTTCCAGCCCGCAGGGAGGATTTGGAGAGGACTGCAAATAGAGTTGTATGCAATGTTTTCTTCAAGAAAAAAATACTCCAATTTTTCTGCCTTCTAATGAAAAAACTGCTTTGAAGAGCATGTTATTTGCTGAATATGTTTTTGTGTCAGTGAAAATGTTTATCTAAGTGGCCTGCCCAGTTTGTCTGCAAAAACGTTAATGTCATTTTATGAGATGATTTTGGGCTTTGAGGTGTGTTGGAATGGACTGCCATCGTGGTTGAAAGTGCATTTTACTTCTCTTCAAATTTCATAGGAGCCTGATGCTATTCCATATCATTGTAGAGGTCTCTGTAAGTTACTGTAAGGTCACTTCTAAAAGGCTGAGGTTGCCTTTTGAGTGATTTCTTGGATTCAGATTGATGAATCAGATCACATAGCTTTTTTAGTGTTTGAGATGCTTGTTATGATTATATGGCTTTGAATGGTCTCCTTTCCCTTCTCCCATTTCTGGAAATTCAAACAAGTGTTTCTCTGGCATTCAAATTTTTACACTGTGGTATAGGGTTAAGGAGAATAGGTGGTCTTGTCGATCTATGCTGTTAGAATATACACGTATATGCTAGATAAATTCAAGTAAATAAGGCAGTAGCTGAGGTAATCAAACGTTTATCCAACCTCACCATTCAAGATTATCTGATTTTCCCTGTTCTTAAAACAAGGCCTATGCATCAAGTTATTGCTGCTGAAGAAGGTAGCCTTAAGGTGATGTCTTTCATCTCTGAGCTGATACCAGATCCTCATGACTTCTCAGAACAACAAAGTAGCATTTCAAACATTTACCTCTTTTTTTCCATCTTTCTGTCCTTCGTGTGTTGAATTTCTTCTCTTTTCCTACCTATTTGATCTCTTTTTTTCCTCCAAATTATAGAAGAATAAATTTCCTATTGTAAAAGTGCCTATTATTAAAGTTCTTTTTTTCCTATCATAGAGGAAAAACTTCCAAGACTTAAACACAAATACAAGCAGCAGTTGTGAGCACCTTTTAGGTATAAATTAAGCAAGTGAGCATCCAGCACATGTGGAGCTGTTAGTCATGCAGCAGCGTTCAGAGGCAGAAGATGAATTATACTTAAACACGGTTGACTATTCACTAATTTGTCCCTGTCAGATACACTAATATTCTAAACCTCTCAGCTGGTTCAGGTGCCTGACCTTTAATAAACATTCACCACTGCAAATACTTTTTGTTCTTCTAGCAACTGTCCCCTTCAGTACAAAATATGTAGTCATCCATTTAATTTTCAAATGGTGTTCAAATTAGGTAAGAGTTGAAAGTTTGATGTCCCATGTTCCTGAAAGATTTTCACCGCCACAAAGATTTTGTTTATAGTTCTGAAGGGTCATAGATATACTCATAGTAGATATTATCTATTAGATGCCTAATATCAGGAAGATAGGAAGTTTTAAATCTGTGACATTTTAATATGTAAGTGGGTTTTTATGTATGAATGTATAGGGCACCAAAAAAAAAGGGGGAGGGGTTACCTCTCAATGCTATGCATTTGAAGTTATTTTGACTGAAAGATCACCTTTAAAAAACAGATCCAAAACACAGTTTGCATTTTAAGGAATGTTTGCATAAAATTTTCAATAGAGTTAATTTTCAGAAATTAAATGAAAAAAAAAGCTCAATAACAATAGCTGCCTAAAAGCAAACATGCTTAGTGTATCAGAATGATAAAAGTACAGTTTATTAAGCTGAGGCAAGATAGCAATAGTAAAAGGAACTAAATTATGTCCCCATCAATTCATATTTATTATTCCTAATTTGTGCATTACTTAAGTGCCTGTCTAGTTAATCAGAATGTTTAAAAAAAATAAACGACCACAGGAAAACATGGGAACTGGGGGAGGAGGGGTGTGGGCAAAGATAAAGTGGTAAATGGTTATATGGAAAAGTGATGTAACTGCAATTTAGTTGTTAAATTTTCAATTTGTCTTTGAGATGTCTCGTACGCTGCCTTTTAACAAGGAGATAATACAATGATACCTACCTACACTTTCACGTCTTGAGAGAGTGATGTCACTTATCAGAAGACAAGGAGGAACTATTTTTTGCTTAAAATTCCTGGGTTTATTCTTTCCAGTGGCATGAGGATGTTTTATTTAAGATTTCATAACTTTCCATGCTGTGTTTCCACCAGACTATAAAGCACCTTGGAGCAGTAACTGTACCCATGTATTAGAAGGGAATAGTAAGAAAGACAATGACACGCTGCTGTTATACCAGTGACTATTTAATGATATAAGGGATGCTCAGTTTGTAGGGAGAGGAATTATCTTTTCTGATGTCAACTCATACAGGCAGAAAAAGTAGTAAACCCTCAAGTGCAGCCTTCAACCTGGTGAGTGGAAAAAAAAAGCTCACCCGTGGTTTCCCACTGGCTCAGACAAAATATACTGCCTCTCCCTGAAAACTGACATGTCCTCACGTCATGTGGAGGTGTCGCTGCTGCTGCCTCCGGGCTTCTTGAGTTCCCTTCTGTCGGAGTCCTTGAATGCTGAGCTCCACTGTACATGAGCTTTCATCCCACTTGTGCCCACTAGACCTCCGTGGCACCTCCTGAACAGCTAAGCCATTCTGAAAGAGGTTCGATTGATCTTGTCAACAAGTGCAGTTTCTGGTTTGCTGTCGGGATGAGCTGCGCAAGAGCTGCTGTGCATTGCCTCTTGTCTGCTGTGTACCTGTAAGAGGATCACTGAGATTTAGCAGGAGCCATTAATGCACTTATACACCCATTGCAGTTTACTTGCTTTTTTTTTGGCTAAAATCCTCGGCTCTGAAGCCAGATGAAGATTATGCATATCATTGTTGGAATGAATTAAACGTTTACCGGATCAAAATTTGATCCCTATGCAAGCGCGAGGCTCACAGATATAAACAGCATTTGTTGAATCCTGCTTTGACTGGATACAATGAGGAGAGAACAGATAAAGTACTGTAAGAAACAGACTTTCTCTAATCTAATCTACTCTGTGTATAATTTGATTTTATTCTGACTCAGAGGAAAGGTGATATTTTTTGACATCTTTACAGAAGCCAGATCAGCAGCCTTTCCATCTTGAAGACTACGTATTTTAATTAGTTTAATAGCCCAAAGGCTGCAAATGTACATCCCTTGATGTGAAAGATGGGGAGACAGGAAGAGATGTCATGAACAATGTCCATGGAAGATACATAGCTTGCAGGGTAAGTAGTCTAACTTCTGAAGATCCCACTGGGGATACCGCAACCTTCTAAGGGTTTTACAGCCACTCTTACTCAGGCTCATCAAGACCTTTGTAGCATATTAGGCCCTCAAGCAACTGTCTCAGCAGGACCCCTAAATAACTTCTATCTGCTCCTGTCCATCTTGGCTTCAAAGTCCATAAAACAAGCAAAATGAGGACCAAGAGAAGAAAAACCTTTCCAAGAAAATACTATCTTCTCCCCAGACAAATCTGTTTGCCTACAAGTTCCTCAATCCTCCTACATAGTTTGGCAGCAGAATTAAGAGTTTGGATTCATTTTTTTGTGGTGCAGATCTCATTTATATCTTCTTTCCAAGGCCCCCCTTTGTTATCAGGCAAAATCCTACCCTCCTTTTGCAGTGAGGGTCTTCATCCCTAAAATATTGTCTCCAAAACACTTTAGATGCATTTTTAGGCACTAAAGCTATACCTAGTGGTAAATAAAAGAAAAACAAGGATCTTGGTATAGTTTATAACCATTTTCTTTAGGATTAGTTCCTCCAGAGCAGACTGGCTGTCTAGAAACATCGTGGCAGCTAGCTTTGGTTCTTCTCTGTCCCTTTGTCAGGAACGTGTTGCTGCTCTGGTACCCAGGCTGTTGCAGTCCCTGGGAAGGAGGAACCCTGAAAAACTTAGGACATAGCTGGAGCACACAACATGGTGGCTGTTCTTACTGCCTTTTGGCCTAGCCTCTATTTTACAGAGTGAATTGTCCACAGAAAAGCGACTAAGACTTTTTTAGAGAGGGTAGTAAATGCAGGCTTCAACGGTATGAGGAAACAACAAGTAAGCAGTGGGAAAACTTCTGTGATTTAGCAGTGTAGGTGTACCACAAGAATCTGGCAAGTTGTGGTGCAATATTCAAAGGCTCCCTTTGAGCTGCATGGCTGAGGTGACAATGTGGGCTCTTGAGATATTAAATTTTGCTGCAAGTATCTGGGAGGAGTTAAACATTAATATGACTGCACTTCTGATATCAGAATGGTGCCACATAGGCATATCTGATTGGTATTGCCAGGGTAGCCTTTGCCTTGTACTTCTTGGATGTGTCTAGTCAAGGCACCAGGACCCCTTCTTGTTACCATAAAAGACATCATATCTTCCTACCTGTGCATCACTGGTAGATCTCCCCTTGACTTTCTAAACCAAATTCCCCCTTTGTAATACTTTCATCTATCCTTTTAAATAGTCTACTGCTGTCTATATTCCTCCTGCATATGTTGCATCTCCATGTGGGAACACCGAATAAATGCATAATATATTATGTCTACTACCTATCCCCAGCCCCTGCCTTTCTTTATTGGTGGTGCAACACTTCCTATTTTATCATGATGATGAATCAGGAAGTCCGCACAACCTGGAAGAGGTTTATTTTATATTTCTCTTCTCTTTATAGATTTTTGAGCCCTATGCAAACTTCATCTTGGTAAGGAGAAGTAGAAAATATGCCATTGTTACAGCCAGGGTATTTCCAGACATGTACAATGATTTCTGATGTCTAAAATTCTTACAGTAAGGTCTGAGACTTGCTGCGCTACCATCCCTCCTGCTGACCTTCAAGAGAGATTTGCAAAACCACCACTACAATTTTTCTGCCAGGACAGATTTTCGTTCGTTTTCTGCCAGAATATATGGAAAGTGAAATGAAAAAACAAAGTTGTTGAAAAATTATATATTCCTCAACAAGTATCTGGCATCTTATGACTGAGGCAAATGTTGAAGCTACATTATCCAGTTCCTCGCTAGTACATCAATTTCCCTGCTGGGGTTTAGTGAGGGCAATCAATGGGGCATTTGTATTGTAAAATCTGCAAGTGGGTGGATCTCCATGTATCTGGATTCTCCTACAGTATCCTGAGGGAATTCAAAGTCTGGAGCCTACGTGTGTATTAAGTAGCCCTGTTGGTAACAGTTACAATCCTGTCCAGAAATGGTCAGAATGAACCTCTTTGGTTTTTGATACATAGGTCAATCAGGTCAATTGATTTATGTATGGAAAATTCTGGAATTATAGACTGATAGATATCCTGCTCTTAACAGGTATTTTCTTTTCTCCCAAGGGTAGGAGCTAATTTCTCAAGGTTCCTGATGTCTTTTTCTTTCATTCTCAGCTACTGGAATTGATAGCAAGTGAAACGTAACACTTTCAAAGGAACCAAGGCACCCAACCATCAGCAGTGAGGAGTGGTATTCTTGGGCATGATCACCAAGGCACCTTAAGGGCATCTTCAAGGATAAGCTTCAGCTGGCATATGACCACTTGGCCAAGTATTTGTTTGCCTCCTAAGTTGTGTCAAATGCCGTAGGACGAGCAATAATTTTTTAAATGATTGTTCAGCAACTTCCTGTTCTGTCTGAAAGGAATGGTTCAGCAGAGGAATAAAGATTTGATGTTATGTGTTATAAAATTTGAAGCCTCAAGAATTAATTAGCTTTCCTGTTAATTTGTCGTCTTAAAATGAACACAAAAATTAAAAGCTGTTGCAGGGAGGTCAATGTAAGGGGTTTCCGCTCACTGCTCTCATCTTGCACTGTAGTTCATTCTTCTGAGCACGTACTGAGGATTTTGCAGCCTTCATCTTTAGAGAAATATGGAGCAAAAGTAAAGCTTGAAGATGCTTGCCCAGCTTGATTGAAGTATGAGATTAGAGAATATATTTTCAAATTAATGTAATAATACATCATCCTCCAGCACAACAGGAGATTTTTTCTTTTTCTTCATCAGTCTGGAACTACTGAGGAATGAGTTTGTTTTATGTGTGTGGTTTTGCTTGTTTGTTTGCTTTTAACATTCTGCAAGCCCACAAACCAGCCATTTTTCCCCAACAGGAGAATTCCTTATCCTCTGATAACCTCAAAGCTGTCAGACAGTTTGTGGCAAAACTACTGTGCCTGCTCTGAGAGGACAGGATTTCCTAAGCCACTCTCTTTCCAAAGGCATCTTTTCTCAGGTATTTTTGCCTTCGTCTGCCTTTCTTTCTCTATCTGAAAAAATAGCAAGTGGATTCCACTAGCAAGCTCGAAATCTCTCCAGCCAGTGCTGCTGTGGCTGGATAGCTCATCCCTGCTCTTCTCTCCTGCAGCTCAATAGTCACCAGGAGTCCTTACAGATGTTCCTGCTCTATAACATGGCTCCACTTCCTCTTCCAGGTTGCAAATGTGGCCCCTACTTGGATGGTTTTGCTCACAGGCACCGATTTAAGTGGTAAAATATTTTCCAGGATTGTCATCCTTTGCTTTCAAAGTGAACAGTTCGGCACCAAAGTGTGCCTTCCACAGTCTCCAGCAAAGCATCTCTGCAACCACTTAGCTAAACCACTGCTTCAAATACACACTCCAATTCTTCAGCCAAATCATGTAGATTATGAGGGAACTATAGCTCCTAACAGTGAATTCGCTTGGTCACATACCCGTTTTTTGCGTGTTCCAAATGTAAAAGAACAGGCTCAAAATTACTATTAGATCATCTAATCTGGCCTTTTTTCTCAGACACAAATTATTCCATCCACATTGGCAAATTTGACATGCCAAGGCAGGGTCAGGAAGTGAAGTCCAGAGTACAGATCACAGAATCACAGAATCATAGGGGTTGGAAGGGACCTCAAGAGATAATCGGGTCCAACCCCCCTGCCAAAGCAGCTCCCCAGCTCATATTACACTGATAGTCATCCAGATGGGTCTTGAATATCTTCAGGGAAGGAGACTCCACCACCCCCCTGGGCAGCCTGTGCCAGGGCTCTGTCACCCTCACTGGGAAAAAGCTTTTCCGCATCTTGGTGCGGAACTTCCTGTGTTCTAACTTGCAGCCATTGCCCCTTGTCCTGTTTCCACAGACCACTGAAAAGGGGCTGGCTAACTTACCCTGCATCCCATGCTTAAGATAATTGTAAACACCAATTAGGTCTCCCCTCAGTCTTCTTTTCTCTAGACTGAACAGTCCCAGCTTATTCAGCCTCTCCTCATAGGGGAGATGCTCCAGACCCTTAATCATCTTTGTAGCACTTCTTTAGACTCTCTCCAGGAGATCCTTGTCCTTTTTACACCAGGGAGCCCAGAACTGGACACAGTACTCCAGGTGGGGCCTGACCAAGGCAGAGTAGAGGGGGAGGAGCACCTCCTTCAACCTGCTACCATTGCTCAATTCATATAGATTTGGTAATTCATTTACTGGAGCTCGAGCCTTTCCAGTGTGTTGATTTTTGCTTTCATCATGTGTAACATTGCGCTTGCCAGCTGCCTGCCCAGATGAGAACAGTGCATTCAATCAACAGCAAAACGAGTGATGCACCTTTACAAAAAGTAGATTGGAAAAAAGGGATACACAGAGAGACCTGACATACTGGAGCTGGCTGCCGTAGCTTAATGATCAGTACTGTTGTGTGTTTTCTTTTTTCCTATTGTTATGCTGACACTGTATCAAATATCTGCCCAAAATGCCTAGGAGAATTGGGAAAAAATACTACATAAATGTAACATTAAAACTGACTTCTGCTTTTGAGAGAACAGAGGATTCAAGTTGGTCTTTGCAGGCACAATTTAATTTATGCATCGCTTAGTCTTTGCTTTTTTCTGGACTTTTTATAGGTCCTTTCACCATGTGTCTCCATGTTTTTTGTTTTTAAGGGCTTGATTCAATAGCAAGACAAATTGGTTCTCTGCTGCATGTTTCAAACGATGCAGGATACACTGAGACATATGGAAAATACACACACTGAGACGCGGGGAATATCAGAGTTTATATGCATGATTTACAGTAGGTACTTACAGCTAGAACTTCTAGAACTGAAAGAGGAGATGAGGATGACAGATATGCAGAATAATAAAATGCATTTCGTCTCAAAAGAATGCAGAAGTGACAATTACTCATGCGTCTTGCATGTGGTTAGCGGCAATATCTCAACAAAGAGCTAGATAAAAGAAAATAAATAAATAACCAGGAGATATTCGGCGTCCGCTTTTGGGCCATTGTATTCAAAACTGACAGCCCTAAGTAACAAAAGAAGGTAAATGTCACATTGCATCCCATCACAGCGCAGCCCTAGTTAATTTAGCTACCAGATAGGGTGTTCTGAAGAGACTTTTTCCTGCCATATGGCATGCTGCAAAAGAAACCACATTTTCCCTTGAGCTTGGGCACACTCCCATGCTGGCCTCTTTCTTACCTTCTCCTCCATGAAAAAAAAAAAAAAGAGTCCATGGTCTCTTAATGCTGAGGTTTGGCTGCTTGACAAGCAAGGTAAATCGAAGTCCCAAGAGCACGCCCCTGGCTAGAAGCAACACCATGCAGGGTAGCACCTACCCCAAAGAAACTCTGAGATCCCACTTCACACAAGGAAAAAATGGATGCAGGATCTTGTTTTCTGCTGTATCCTTAAATCCCCTCCTTTCTCTCACCTAGATAATCTTAAAAAAAAAAATCAACCTCCTTTTCTAGTTCACTATGCTATCTTGATAGCTAGACTGATGTTTCTTGTCTGATAATGAGTTACTTTTTATTTTTGAAGTGCTTGGCTTCACTTTCCTGACCTGACCATCTTCTTTAATGATGTTTTCATTTAAACAAAAGATTTTCAAGATTGAATAATCTTCCTTAGTTAGCAATGCCACCACTGCTTTACATTTCATAGGGAAATTGAAGTAAAAATAATAATAGATATGTCAGGCTATTCTCGTGATTAAAATATAAGCTGTAGTTTAACAAAAGATGTACAAGGGGAGTTCATAAAATCAGACTAGGATTCACACCTTCATAATACAGCGTTCATGTGGCCACACAGCAATTATATTTTATGAACTCTACCACATCAAACTGTGAACATGTCTTAAATTTCTGCAGATTCTATTACCACCTGCAGTTTTTCAAATAGAGAAACCTCATAAATTATCAGCATAGGGATTCAGGCAGTAATAGAAAGAGAGAGACTGTGGAATTCACATCTTTCATTACAACAGTACCAAAAAATCCACTTAAATGGTTTTGCCAATAATGTATGGCAGAGCTGGGAATTTCCTGGGGTTCAGCCATTGTTCAGTAACTGGTTACTGGGGATGATGACCAGTCAAATGACAGGTCTGAACTAGCTGAAATTAATGAGATTTCAGTCCCTGGATACAGCTGAAATTCATAGAGAGGCTACCTGCTGCTTCAGGCACCTTAGCCTGCTGCTGTCTGGTCCTGTCTTCTTAAATGCTGCATGAGGATGAGATGTAGGCTCTGAAATTACCTGGGTTGTCACTGAAAGTGTTGCCCCTTGTTTCCAGTGACCTTTTTCAGCTGTAAGTAATCATCAATTTTGTCTCTTATCTTTCTTGGTTTTGGTTTGTTTGGTTTTTTTTTTGGTTTTTTTTTTTGCCAATCTGAGCCCTCCAGTTGCCTACACTTGAGTAACACTTGGGACGGACAGGCAAAGTGACTACATGCTCTGGTAGGACTGACTTTTGCTTCTAATTGAAATGAATCCCACTAAGTCAAACAAAGCCTTTTCTTGCTGGCACCAGGAGATGTGTTACTGAGGCTGAAACAGCAGCAGATTATAGTCACTGTACTGAGGCAAAATCCAGTGTTAGGTAAAATGTCAGAGTAAAGCCTGGATCCCTTGGTTTGATTTTCTTTCATTCTACATGCATGTCTGTGCAAGAGCACACACACATAAGCAAACCACATTCACTAAAGATGTTTCAAAAAAATAACCAGAACCTATTAAAACTTGAATTCACTCTTAATAGTGTCTCACAATTCTATGCTAAAATATCAGTTATTTGGAGCTGGAGTTTTATGCAAATGTATTACTTTTTTTTTTTTTAAGAGAACATACGAATACAGATTCTTGTGTGAAGATAAAAGTATAAACTAGTGAAGTTAACTTAGAAAATATGTTGATTATTCCACTGTTTGCTTGGAAAGGAATGTAGAAGACCCCAACCACTGAGAAAAATGAAAAAAGTTATAACTGCACTTTTCTTGCTGCAGGCATCTTGGCTTTATGTCTTTGTTATAAGTGGTTAGACCAAGTTTAAACTTTTTGCTTGTTTGGTTTTGTTTCAACTTATTTTATAGTCTGCTGAAAAGAAATCACAGACAGCACAGGAATGCTATACTATTCTTAGTGTAGAGCAATAAATATTTGCCCTGGTGATGTAACCCTTGCATTCTGACTATGTGATTCAGGATCGCAGGATGCTGATGTTATGGAGGTTGTTGTATTAAAATACTTAAACTCTCCTTGATAACAGCCACTACTGGCTGAATTAATTACCACAATTTGTGCAGTTGGTTCTCATTAACCATAATGTGAACGTTAGAGCAGAACTATACGGGCTTGGAAATCCCTCTGGTCTACTGTGTGGGAATTTTCATGATGTTTTCAGCAGTCAGTACATTAACTACCAGTCTCTTCAGAAGAAACAAGAGAATTCCAATGTATATAGAAGGGAAGGCTGGATGATGGGACTGTAACACTATTGAGATTTTTTCAAGTTAATATTCTTCCTTTTCCTCTTCTCCATCCTTTTACACTTCCTCTATAAACTCCTTGCTTTAGGGAGTTCAAAAGCCATAAAAAAAAATTATTACCCCTTACCTCCTCTTCACAGATACTGTGTCAGGAATGGAAAAGTTTTTTGTATCCATCATTCCACCCTACCTTTAGGCAGAGCAGATGTCCTTTGAAATCACCTATAAAGAAAAGAGTTTACTTAGATTTGTTTTGTGGTTTATGCCTAGTGATTAAGCAAATATTGTATATTTGTTACTGGTTGTGTAGTTGTTACAGGTTGAACAACTCTATTTCTCTTACTGTGATGCAGCTTGTATGAAAGGTCAGCGTAAAAAATGTCGTCTATTGTGACTTCTTGGCACAGAAGGAGTCAAGATTACTCCTCTGGAGGAAGATGTTGCTCAGTATGCAGTCACAGCATCAATGTGAGATCTGATGCATTTGCTGTATTCTGCATTTTACAGGATTGAGTGAAGTTGGAAGGCTATTACGTGGAAGATATGATCGGATTATAATCTCCATTGTTTGGCCTGTTGTGGCACCTTGAGATCTTGATAACTTCACAATAGGTATTTTTGAGCTGAGTGTGGTAAGATAGGGACCTGGGCTCTTGATGATGACTTTGATGCTGTTGCAGTAATATAAATACTAATACTCAGCAGAGCATCAATACTTTCCTATATCAACACGTAGCATTAGTTCTGATGGAAAACCACCTTATCCTTTGACTTGTCAGATAATAAGGACCTGCTTCCTGCTGAAGACTTGGCTGTTTTACTGGTTATGTTACTCCTGGTCTTTCCTTTGCTGTCAGCCTTCAGCAGATGCTGGAAATAAAAGAGTTGCAGAATGCAGAGTATTTCCTGAACAAAAACACAGGGATTGCGATACCAAAAAGAGCTCTAATAAGAATATGACTATATATATGGGTAGAGAGGGTAGTAATGACTCTATGCATTGCATTTTCTGTTTCATATTTGGGGCCATTCAAAAAACCTTTGACTTAGAGATTTTTGGTGTCCTCCCTTTCCTTTAAAATATAAAATATAGATACAAATTTTCAGCATAGTATCTAGCTTATTATTTCTGCTTCTCTCTCAAGACACTGATTTTATTTAGTCCAGAATAATGCAATGTCTTAAGTATTTATGATAAAGCAACATAAGGTGCCTGAACTACGTATAGAAGGTACACAGTGAGGCTTTGTAATATGTATGTGGCAATGCTTTTATTCCTTTACATATCTGACTCAAAAGTGGATGATTCTAGTGAAATCTGGGGGCTGTGTTGTTCTCTGTCATCTCAAGCAACAGAAATTCTAGTCCTCAATCTTGAAGGCAAAAGGAAATTTAACTTGTGTTTGATTTGCCTTGGCACCTTAGAAAATCACGTCGTTAACCTTGATGGAACATTTCATGATGCCAGTTCACATTCAAAAAAGAGTCTGGTTTATTTTTTGACTCTTCAACAGAGATTTTTGGAGGCAGGAAACATTTGGGCAGACTTTGAGCTTCACAATCAAATGTAAGTATTCAACTAGTGCTCGTTGTTCTCTAAGAAGATTGATTGAGCTCACTGACCCAACCGCTCATTTTACAATTAGGATGATGTTTAAATGACTGGCTTCCATGAGAAGATCTGACAGGTTCTTGGTAGCCTATCAGGCGTGCCTTGCTTTGAGAAGGATTGAGCATGAATTGTTTTCCCTCTGAGCCTATTGCTGCTGGGAAGGGTGGCACTAGATACTGTAAAATTATTTTACAATTTCAGAGTCTTTTAAAAGAAAAAAAAAACCCCCAAACATCTGAGTCTGTAAGAACTGCTTTTTAGCCTTTATTTTCAAGTAGAAACCCCTTTTTTTCATGACCCTTTTGAATCTTGAAAAGTCCTTTTCTCTTCCCCGATGGCACTCCGCATCACTGTATCATGATAGGTAGCAACCTCCTATTATTGGCTTAGCCTCTGTAAACTGACTGTCTGCTGCATGTCTCTCTCATGTTATTGCAAACAAGAAAGCCAGACTTGTTCTGGCATCTGTGTTAAAGTGAGGAGTGTATAACAGTATTATATCTGGCAAGTCATATGGATGCCTTGTTTGATCACATCAATCATTGGCTTTGTGGCTGAGACTTTTTAATGATAGTACCAACCACATTCAAGGAATCTAACTGAAAGAGAAAGGGATGGACCCAAAAGGAGGATGTCAAAATCTAAATGTGTCTCAAGCAGAATTCAGAAGCTGGTATACAAAGCTGTGATGCAGAAACTGCTCCCTAGCCCAGGAAGAGCTGTTCCCTTTGACTGTAAAATTTCTTGGGCACTAGGAATCTGACTTCTGTAAATACACAGGCTCTTTCATTCTTGATGTTGTTGAACAGCTTGCACTTACACCCCATTTGGATCCTCTCCTTAAGCCCCTGAAACACTGTTAGTGTAGACTGAACACACAGAACCCAATGTGTTAGTGCCCGCTGCTGCTATTCAAAGCCGGGACAAAAGCTGTTTTCTTGATACCTCTTGATGGTTGCAGCATACCAGAATTAGATATTGGGAGGGTGGCATTGTGCAAAAGTGAGCCCAAGCTTTCAATTTCTGCTCATAGTATTGACTTAGACTCTGAAACTGGTCATGGGGAAGAGAAGGAGGAGGAAACCGAAGCAATCTGGTGTAGGACAGACAACCCGAGTGTGCGTGGGGAAGGTTAGGGACCATGCCAGGAGGTCTGGGAAGAAAAAGGCAGCTGGCAGGAGTGGGAGGGTGTAGGAGATAGGAGGAGAACACTTTGCAGTGAGGCTTGCCAGGTGAAGTGCTCAGGCAGCAAGTAGCAAATGTTGGTTCAGTTCCCTAACTGGCCAAATCTTCCACTTCCCATGAGAGTGCCCAGTACCACTCGGTATGCATGGCTCAGTAAGGAGGAAGGAAACTGCTTTGCTTTTTTGCTTCATATCTCCATGTAAAGCAATCTCACCACCATATGAGAAGGAACTACTGTGTTCCCTGACTCAGCTGAGAAATGTTCATCTAATAATATTGAAACGAGTCTTTGGGGGAGGAACTGACATTTGCACGCCCTCAGATGTGTATTGTAGCTACAAAACACAGTGTTTTTAGTTTTTAGGTGACATTGCTTGGCATGAGGTAGAGTAACTGTCATCAGTGAAAAAATATACTGAATTGTGTCATGCCACAAGGTGGTAGATAATTGGATACATGAGTGTGTGAGGGTAAATGTCCCAAGCTGGATTGCTGAACTCTTGAGCAGAAGCCTCCTGCTACTTGCTACTAGCAGAAGCCTCCTGCTACTTGCTAGCTGCCACCCATATGGGTGACTTGTAAACTTTGGCACCACTTGGACGAAGCTAAAGCATCATGTCCTCAGTTTTCCAGTTAAGAGAGATGTGACCCAGAAGCAGCAAGCAGGAGATTGATCACACATTGTGCTTCTACACATAGACAATTTAGCTTGGGGTGCTGGAAAGAAGAGCTGATGTCAATAAGAAGGTTTCTGAAAAGAAAAAACAGTCTCTGAAAAGAGAAGGGAGCCTGGAAAAATAAAGATGAAGATCTTGATTGGAAGAAAGCTCCTTCTTTCTTCAGAGTTCTTACTAAAGACACAAGCGGACATAAATTCCAGAGGATGACCAGGAACCTTGATCTGTAACAACCAAGATGGGTCATGGTGAGCAGTGACATAGCAGGAATTGACCTGACTTTCTGTCTGACTGTCCTGAGCCAGCAACGACTCCCTGCTGGAATGGGATAGCAAGATCTAGTAACTATAGCACTGGGGGCAGTGAAAGAGTGCTTCATAATCAAGTGGTGTAAAGCTCTTGTCTCATTGGCTGCTAAATAAACCCCAGTACTCAAATCCACTGTGGGAAGTTGTTCACTCTCTCTTGTCTGTTGAACTCTGTACCTGGGACTGGGGTCCTAGTGACTTAGAGCAGCCTTACAAATGCAACTCTATCTTCCCTTAGGGAGCAGGGATTTCTGAAGCTGTAAGGATTTTTGACCACATCCATTTTCCCTCCATCATGTCTTAGCAAAGCCTACAGCTATTTCAGGCCAGGAACTCATATCAAGTTAGCATTTTCTACTAAAACTGGGTCTTTGGAAGGGCTTATAATTATCTAACTGAATGATGTGACCTGAACTTTTGTAAGACAGATGGTTTTAAATATAAAAATACCCTGCCTGTAGATACATAATATATTTTTGACTTATTTCTCCTCTCCTCTCCTCTCGTAAGTGAGTGACAAGTATTTAAGGCTTGCAGATTCATCAGTATAACTGCAGCATGGTGTTCTCATTTTCATACCTTTCCATGGTTTATCATCCACCCTATTCTTTTTCACTGTTGTATAGTATGTTCAAATCTTCAGTATACTTCTCTTTCCTGAACTGCTCAAAGGGCAAGTTTGTTGTCATGGAAGTCTGAGGAATATTTCAGATGTCCATGTGTGTTTTACATCAAGGATTTACAAGTAGAAAAATTCAGTGTACCATTAAAGAAGGAAAAGGCATAGATTTTATTTAGTTATGGAAAATCACTATCAATAAATTTGGCTTTGGTATAATAATCTCATTAGTATCATGCACATTATTCCATTTTATTTGTGGTTCAGATTTCCTGACTGAGATATGTTCAATAGATATCATAGAATCAGTAACACCACTGTATTGGTCTCATAATATTATGGTATTGGTAATGAGCAGTGGTTTTGTATCAAAAAGAGAACAGAAATAGGCCATATGGGACACAGCTAGTAGTACCACTGGAGGTACTTCTGGCACAAGAAGTGTACACGTGCTAGAATTAGGTCATGCTCCTCGTCCAGTTTCTAGCACAGAATTGTCTGACCCTGGCACTTGCCCCAGTGCACCTGAGGGAGAGTGATCTGGCCCAGCATCTGTCATCAGTTTTAAATCTTAAAATGGAGATTTACAGCAGTCTGTGGAAAAATCAGTGCTTCGAGCAGATTTGCCATAGTCTGCATTACCTTCCCTGGGGGTGTCTGTGATTCTTGACAGAATCGTGGTTGTTAATAAGGGAAACAGGAAACTGGAAGGGGTTTGTTTGAGGAAAAAGCATCTTCTTACAGGGCTACTCTAAGCAGAACACGAAGAGAAGGCAGGTCCTATAAAGACTCAGGGTTGCACAGGCTAGGTACTCCAGCTCTGACAGCCGCATCTTGGGGATTTTTTTCCCTTTTTTTCTGCAGCACGGACGGCAGATCACCAGCTGAAATCATCTCGGTATTTCTAGCTGACTGGCTCCTTGCCCTTGTAAGAGTCTTAGATACTGTCTACATGTCAGACTCTCCTGTTCTCTACATATAAAAAGTGACTGTTCAGTCTCTGTAGGTCGAATTGCTTGGCTATGTCTTTATTAGTAAATAAAATGAGCCAGAAGCCTGCCTCTGGCCCTGAAACCAGCTCCTGCAGCTTGCCTTGCATCCGTCAGGTGATGCTCTTCATTCCTAAAGTAAAGGTACACAGACCTAGCTAGAACCTTTTAAGAAGCAGATGTAGCATTTTAATACCCTGGCAATGCTCAGACATGTATATTAGTCCCCACTAGGTAGGTGTTAATCCAACCAAAGTCCCTGGGCCTTTTCTAGACGTGTTAATTAGCCAGCTAATGCATTAAATCTGCCTGATGAGCTGCGCTATGTCCCGTATGAGGGATATGGAGGATGCCCGTGCAATCTAAACATAAGGGCAAATGGACAGACCCAAACTGTAGTGATCCAGAGGTGCAATGTAAGATGTGTATGTGGCATGGGGATAGACCTGCTTGACGTCCTGCATCCTCTGCCAGCATGTTGGATTAGGATTGAAAATTAGACTCCAGGATTATTGTGATTGATAAAATTTACATCAGTGGGGGAGGCAAATATTGTATGTTTCTCCTGAGGAGGCTTCTCTCTGAGCTCTGTTACTAATGCTCTAATCCAGAATTAAGTGAATTTCAATGTTTTAAATGTACAAAGTTTGATTTATGTATTATAAATATTTCAGCACTTTTTTTCCCTTTTTGTTCCCGCAAAGTAACGTGACATTTATCCTATTTATTGCTCAACTGATCCTGTGTCTTGCTGTAAAACTGCATGATCCTCTATAATAGAAAGTCCTTGTGGGCCTAACGTCAATGATGCAGGTGAAGAAACACCGTCTTTTTGCTCACAAAGGGAAGCTTCTGTGCAGGGGAAAAGCACAATAATTTTGGATTTCAGTTTTACATACCACTGTAATGTTGGATACATATCAATGAATGGATAACGCAGTAATATATTACACCCTTTTAAGATGATTAAGTGAATGCCTTCTCTGACTGATGAACAGCTTAATGCTAGAAATAACTTAGGAGGCTCTTTTATGTCAGCCTGCTTGTAGAGAGAGTGTGGCAGTGTTTTAAGTAGTGCAGTATGTTCTGCGAGTTTGGTGCAGTGCAGCAAGCTTGTATAATATTAGCATCATCTTGATGTTACATTTGGATCTTAACATCGAGAAATGGAAAGCATCCAGTGTTTTGCCTTTCTTTTCTGTGTCTCTTTCCCTTGTCTTCTATTTTTTTGAAAATAAAATTTTAGCTCAACAAATGATTTCCAGTACGACATTGCTACCAGAAAGCCCACCACTTGCGGAGGTTGGATTTTTTTCTAGATGGTTATAGATTCTTGATGAAACTTTCTGCTAACCCTGGAAACTCATAGGTCTGAGCCATATTTTTTTAAACCCCCATGTAGGGAGGGAGCAGAGGGTACGGTGCTTTTATTTTTTTATCAGTTCGATGTTCTTCTTAAAAATCACTTTTAGGGTCAGATCCACTCATTGTCAAACGGTAGCAGAACTCCAAGAGCCGGTGGTTGTTGCAGGGCTAATGTTTTGCAGTTTCCTTGCTATGAAATCTTTGGAAATACCCATGCAATACATTTTCCTTTTGCTACCAGGTTTGCTATTTTCTCACTCACATTTTTTATAATATACTAGGACTCTGCAACCAGTTCCTTGAATTCCAGAATGTGAAGCTTTCTTAAAAAAGCAGGAGTCATTAGCTGCTGCCTTTAAGCCTCTTTCTGCAGTGAAGGTGTGTTTTTCCAGACCTTCTTCTGTAGATCTGCTTAGTCTCATAGTAATCTTTTCTGCTTACTCATAAAGGGGCAATCTAATTTAGAAGGCTGCCTCTCCTGAAAGATAATTTTTTTATCTGCCAATTTTAGGCTCATTTTTTTGGAATGAAGTAATCTTTTTCACAATGGAGGACAAAAATGATGAATGATTTCATATATTTATCAAGACACAATAATGCTTTTTTTTTCCTCTTTTTTTGTATCAGGCTTATTTTAAAATTAAAGCAGCTAAACCATAATCAGCAGTCACCTTTCTCATTTTCCTCACTTCCTTGTCATGATCATTAATTAAACTGTAAATATAAATGTATGTTTACATTTTTAAGTGTAAATATACTGCAACAAAGTAAAAGTATTGTATGGCCATAACTCTCATGGGTGTTGTTGCTAGGCTGTTTATGCACACTTTGATTATTCAGCAGCCCTTAGGAAGGGGAACAGTGATGCAGTAATTCATAATGTTGTAAAATATCGATTATCAATCATAAAATTGAGATGCCTTTCAGTAATAAAATTTCAGTGATTTTTTGCAAAGTATCTCTCCACTAATGTTTCCTAATGGCAAAACATAGCAGGAAAAAGAGAAATGGTGCAGGGCCTTTGAATATATTGTTACATGGTATCTTTATATATGCGGTTATGTACTTTCAATTACTCTCTCAGCCTCCTTTCTCCTTTTTCTTCCATTTTATTAGGTATTTTTTTTAAATTTAAAATCCTGATCTCATCCTTTCAGCTCCCTGAACCTAGCTACTACCTGCAGAAGAAGCAATTCAGTTCTGTTACATAGTTTCTACAAAAGGAAGTTTGTCCTTAAAAGAGGATTATAAATTAGCCTTCCAACAGAAAATGAGTCTTGGTGTTGGATGCTGGACCAAAATCTGATGATGCAAAGACATCTGGGATAAAGCAGAAAAGAGATTTAAAGCCGATTTTTTTCTTCTTCTGAACTCATTCTGTTCTCCCACACACATACATGCACAATTTCTCTTCTCTGCCTCCTAGTACATTTGCCACCCCCCTTCGTCCTTACTCTTTGTTTTTCTCCCTCAATAAATGTCTAAAACCTGGAATTGGAGACTGGTTATACTCGCGTTGCATTCATTGTAAAGGGAAGCTCTGACTCCCCTCCCCAGGGAGCGTAGGTTAGCATTTCTCAAAGGGCATGGCAGCCAGTGGTAAGGAAGAAAAACATATCCATTGAAGATCCATTCAAATCCTACTCTCTATTTTTGATATCTTCTCAAAGTTTTCATTTAAATATTTTTTTCTTCTTTGTCATTCTTTTTAACTTTTTTTTTCCTAGAGACAGACCTTATTCTCCTAGTATTTTTAACACTGAATGCAAAAGGATGATGAATTTAAGGACAGCCGCTGCCCAGATGGTTTCTTGGTTCTGTTAACAAAGACATTTTTTTCTCAACTCTGCCCGGGCATGATCACCATAGGATGAAAGCAGCACTCTTTCTTTAGCTAAAATGATGCAAAATCCCAGTGAACATAAGGGTTTTTTTATACCTCCCAGATATAATTGCAGATCAAAGAACAGATTAGGGTGGAACCTGGAAGTCCTGAAATGTGTCTAAAACTGCCAGAGCCTCATCTTCACCAGGACTTCATCTCAGAGAAAGTTATCACCCAAAAAAAAAAAAAAAAGTTAATTGATCTTGAAAAAAAAAAGGCTGCAGGAACGACATGGTATCTTTTTGATACTCAGAAAACTTTGAAATATTAACAGTCTGGGATAGAAAGGCTTGAGCAGAGCTGGTGACCATTCTCATAGCTTATTCTACAGAATATCGCTTTTGTGGGTACTGTGGCTGTTTGTGGAAAAGGAAGGATCTAGGCAACGTATTTGCAAACTCCAAAAGTGTGAGCTGAGTGCAAGTTACATCATGTTGCAGTTCAGAAATGTGACATTAGAAGCAACATTAAAAAGCTTTAAAAATGCGATCAGATCTCTTGCTCATTAACTGTAATTTCCAGAGGTAGAACTGGAAACAGGTACACTCTGCACTTTTCAGTAGTGTTTGTATATTTTTTTCTCCTCAAGCTCTCTTAAGAAATTTTATTGTCCTCTAAAAGAACAGCGTTTTTTCTCTGTCACTTAAAGGAATGAACTTTAGGAAGGCTTCTGCACTGCTAAATATCTCCTTTGTTCCCTTTTACTTGTGGGGCTTTTAAAGTTTAAATGTCTTTACTGCCCTTTTTTCTGGTTCTGTTTCTGGTGAACAGAAAAGACTAGGCTATGGGTATATCACAGACAGAGTGAGATGATTTTATTTATTGTTAAGAATAAAATTTTTGATATGATCTAAGCCTTCAAGATGTGCGATAGAAACCCTAGATGACCGCATGACCTTATTATTATTACCCTCTTTAATGTCCTCCTCTTCATCAAAATTGCTAGGAGCATTTTGTGGCAAATTAGGCTTTAGGTCTTGGGAACACAGTTTATCCAGCATTAAGCAAAGTATGTCTAGAGGTTTTGGAACTTTGGATGACCATAACTCCCATATTTTATGGCATCCACTCTTCAATTTTCTTTCTGAATGAAAGATAATTTCCCTACAGTTATACAGGACACAGATTTTCTGGTTGCTTGTCCTTTGAGTGACAGGAAAGCTCAATCTATTAAATCTTTGTATAACAACCTGAAGCAATGTAAATGTTGATAAAAGCCTCTTTTTCAGGGTAAAATACATCCTGAAAAGAATGTTTCTGATAAATATCAGCTACAAAGTTTTCCCAAGGTTCAACTACATACCTGAAATAAAGACCACGGATGTGGCTTTACACATGAAATATCCGCTCATTATGCCAGTAGGGTGATGGAGGGCAAGGGACTGAACTCCTGGAGACAGTCACTAGTGACTGTGTGAAGAGTAAATCTGTGCCACCCCAGCTGTGCTATTATGTTTTATTAAAAATGTGCAGTGAGTACTTTGCTCTGAACTGTGAGAGGGCTGTGAAACAAACGGGCAAGACACCTCTTTCTAGCAAAATCTGGATGTTTCTTCTTTCATCATTGCTCTCAAGAAATTTTCATCCAGTCTCAGCAGGCCATGTGCAGGAGTATGGGGAGATAATTTGTACTCTGGTGCTGATTTGTTCTGAGTCACTAAGGAGATGTTGGAAAGAAGGTGCCAAAGCGGTAAGTGAAATGGGCACCCCAAAGGGTAAATGCTGAATGTAAATTTTAGAGGAGAATGAAGATGAAAGAATGCTGCTAAACAATTCCCTCATTTCCAAAACCAGGAGTACAGTTTAGGGTCTGAATGACCTAAAAAAAATACCCCACAATAAAACTGTAAATTCTGAAGAATCTATGGATGTTTGTGCCCAAATTAATATTCTGATTTTTAATTTTTTCTTTTCTTTTGGCTGGCAGATCGTTCTCTTCCCCAAATCACCCTGCCATTTCAAAAAGATCCCAGAACAATTGTGGGAAAAATACATAGCTGAATACCACATTCATAGGGTGCAGAATCTCAGGTCCATTGGACAGAAGAATGTCTAAAAGTATTTAAGTCTACATGTTGATATTATAAATATCTTTTTAGTCAGGTGTTCATATTTGTATTCAGTGCTGCCATGGTGGTAACATCACACTGGTGTGTCAAAGTACAAAAAGGGAGGCTTTACCTTTTTAAAAAATGAGTAGGAGAGCAGTTTTCATGCATCTGCAGAGATAGCAGTAATTTTCACAAGGCTTACTGGAGTTTGTGCAGAAGAAAATTCTCAATCGCTTAGAAATGACTGTCAGATGTAGGACAGCATGCAAATCGAGCAGATCAGAAATGCAACCCTAG
Source organism: Laterallus jamaicensis coturniculus (assembly GCA_022605575.1). NCBI lineage: Eukaryota > Metazoa > Chordata > Aves > Gruiformes > Rallidae > Laterallus > Laterallus jamaicensis. The sequence goes on from JAKCOX010000062.1 coordinate 2,969,668, forward strand.
CATAGCTCAAGAACAGAAATCTTTAAACTTTTGCAGTACTAATATTGTGAAATAAGAAAACACAGTAAGTGAGAAGGAGGATTCTTGAGAAACTATGTTGGTTTACTAATTATTATGCATAATTATTCACATTGATCACTTAACTGTGGTAGAAAATTAAGTACTGCTGTTTGCCAAATTGTAAGATAGAAACTTTATGCAGAGTCAGTCATGTATCAGTTCTTCCTAAAATCCATGACTTGTTCGAAAGGATATGTTTTTCTCTGTGGCCATTGATGCCTCAAACCAAGGCAATAGCAAAATGCTTCCAAATTAATTATTTGTTGTCACCTAACCTCAATGAAAACAATCTATTGTTTCCTTGGTTATTTTTAAAGAGTATTAGGAATGTTTTAAAACAAAGCATGCACGCTGTACAAACTGGTTTCCATTTTGGCAGGATATCTTCTTCTACAGCTAATAATGCAGCTGGTTTTTGGCACTGTTTGTGGTCACCATCTTGTCTAGAGATAAATGAAATTTAGGATAAGTATTTGTTTCCAGATGTTTTCCAGCTCTTGAGGTGCAGTGTTCAGCAAAGTCAAATATCAACCATCATTTGAAAGCTGTGTAGTACAAATCTTTATTTTCTTCTTGTTATCAACTCCAAAAGGTTCAGAATTGTTTATATGCAATGAAATTGCCTCTCACCTCTGACACGTTCTCTATTCATAATGCAGTCAAAGCTATATAAAAATATTTTCCAAGTGGTTTAAGTTGCTTTCTACTTTATATGAAAAATAGCAATTTTAAAGTCCTTTTAGGGTTGGCAAAGATGAAGAGATGCTGTCAGTGACATAATACTAATTTCTATTTCTGTCACAGTATGTGTGAAGTTTTTATGAAGCGGTTGGAAAAATATCCTATACATGATAAAATTTATGATATAATATAGTTACCTGAAGGGTGAATTATAGCAAGCCTTTCCTAAAAAAATAATTTCTGGTAAATCAAACTTTTCTGTAGAGATGTATTGTTATGAAGCAGAAAGACAGAAATACTTCAATTCTGCAATGTATTATCAGAACGTGCCTGCACATTTTAATTTCAACAAGAAAATGTACCTTAATTCGATTTGGCCATTTGCTCTTCTCTCAATTTCTTAGTAAGTCTGGAATTATGATGCTCGGTCCTTGCTTGAACACAGCAGTAGAAAGACCATGTTGTCCGAAGAGGCATGGATGGATTGCAGAAAACGCTGTGTCAACCCTGAGCTCTCAATTAAAATAAAGTTCAATTATTGAAATCCAGGATTCTTTGAATGAAGAAAGCTGTATTCAAATGTATTAAAACATAAATGTTACTTGAAATAATAAAGCGAATAAATTTATAATTGAACAATAGATTTGGAGGCATTAGAAGTGTACATTTCAGGAAAATTACATATTATTGGGTATTTCTTGAAAAGCTCCTGTTCCATCTCATTGTCTTGTTTGTATCCAAGAACACTGTGCCTGCAGTTTTATCCTATTATCAAAATAAGAATTAATGGTAAATTTTTATGCTAGGTAAAATCCAATAATCAATAGTAAGCCCCCCTCAGGGTTGCCCTAGAATCACAGACGCATTGAATATACTAGTTGGAAGGGTCCTAAAAAGGTCATCAAGTCCAACTCTTTGCTCCACACAGGGCCACAATAAACTAACCACAGTAAACATTTACTGGAAATAACAGAAACTGATGTTTAAAAGCAAAATATATTTAGTGTTTTCTTGCTCTGGTACAAATGGAACCAACTCTGAACAAATGGAAACCATCACATATGTAGCATGTTGTTTATGACAAAAGGAAATAAATAATCAGTCTCTTTTTAAATGATAAATTCTCATTTCCTTCATAACAAGTTAAAAACAGATAATGCAGAAGTTGTTTGCACAAATATAAGCCTCCTTTGAAATATTCTTTGGGATGACATCGTGTTTTCGTAAGCTGATTCATTTGACTTCTACTGTTTTGTTAACAGATTAGCTATTTCTTTATGGGGTTTTTTTTTTCTTAAAGAGGTTTGGTTCTGATTTGCTTCTTGTAGCAGTACTGTTCAATTAGGCAATGTCTACATGTCGGTAGAAAAAAAGAAGTGACAGCATTACACAATGGCTTCATTTAGAACAGAGCAAAATTTAAACTTGAAATAGCAAAACAAAATGGAGTTAAAATACATCTGAGGCCCATTATTACTAAGATTCTTGATGGTAGCACATCCCCACTGTTGGGGTATAATCCATGTTTTCCATGTAGAATATAACAGAAGTTTTCCAAATACAGCATTATTTAACCTGCTAATCCTTCTAAGACTTCTAAACTCCTTGAAAGCCTAATATTTAAATTTGATGAGATTTCCTTTACTTGAGTGGAGTAATGTCTTTTATCCTTTAAAATTCTTGCTGTAATCCCTGAGATCACTTGTAGGATAAAGTAATGCTTTTTTTCCCAAGAATGTAAGAATTCTCAATAGATTTTTAACATCAAGAATAGGTGAATCAGGCTACAGATAAACCTTCACATAATGTTGTTTTCAAGGCATAGCACATAAAATCATCAAGTTCCTTCAAAACAGATGAGCTTTGAAACATGTCTTCAGCATACTTCAAAAATTCAGGGATTTCTGGGTCAACATATGGAGGCAATTTCAAAGTTATGGATGTCTTCTAAAAAAATAATCCTGGTAGCACTTTATTTATCATCATTGAGAGTAATAATATTCAAAATACAATCATTTTGAGTAACACAATGTGAAAGGAAACATTTCTGAACTATGGATCTCAAAATCATTTTATGTGTCTGTTTCTCTACCTGTAAAGTAAAGGGGAGGCATAACTGTACTGAGGGTAAATGCTTGAAGATTTATAGATAATGAAAAGATACCCCAAACATATTTTATATACTTGGTTTAAAAATAATATCCTTACAGGGGCTTTTTATTAGGGTTTTTTTGGTGGGATTTTTTGCAACTTTGTTCTACCCTTCTTTATGTGGCATTTTCAAGCTTTTCATCAGGAACATGGAGAGTACATATTTTATTTTTGTTTTAACAAAACTTCAAATTGAAATGTACTTTCATGATTTTGAAATGTAAAGGAAAAAAAGCTCCAAAGTCCTGAAAGATTTTCTTTTTTATAGAGTAATGAGTGATTGTGCTACACTATTAGAGACTATTTAAAAATAAATTGTTCATACAATTAATCATCCCACTGAAACGTGCTCTTTTGTTCTTAATTTGTTTGATACCTGAGTAATCATTGTCAGCTTTGCAAAACTTAAATCTTCATACAATATGTTTCACTTGGCCTAATTAGCATACAGCTTTACATGAGCGATCAATGCAAATTAGGTGTAAACAAAGATCATTGACCTAATGTGTAAACAATCCCAAAAAAGAGTTCCCAAGCTTTTGCAAGAAATTCAGTATGCAGAGTTAACACTACAAACACTGCTTGGCTGAACCCTTGGATTAAAAGTGTTCTTGCATTTCAGAAATGTAGAGGGGACTTGAGCATGCCCAGAATTCTTCAAGATGTCTTATTCCTATCAAAGCATGGAGCAGCAGAAGGGAGCTGTTAAAGCGACTTCAGCAGAGTTGTTCTGTCATTGCAAAAGTTAAAATTACATTTTGAAGCAAGCCACCCCTTTCCCTGTAGAAGCTCAACCTTCATGTGATAGAAGAGGAGGTAACCCTGAATTTGCATATTTCTAAGAGGGACCTACAGGAGAGAGAGACTGTTTATCAGGGAAAGTAGTGATAGCATAAAGCGTAGCAGGTTTACTTAGAGGATAGATTTAGACTAGATACTAGGTAAAAATTCTTCACTGTGATGAGGCAGTAGTACAGGTTGCCCAGAAAAGGTGTGGCTGCCCCCTTCCTGGCAGTGTTCAAGGCCAGGTTGGATGGGGCTTTGTGCAGCCTGGTCTAGTGGAGGATGTCCCTGCCCATGGTGGGACCACAGCTGGAACTAGATAGTCTTTGAGGTCCTTTCCAACACAAACTATTCTATGAATCTATAACCATTGAAAAAAAAAGTATATTTTTGCTAGAAAAAATATACCTGTTGGGTGTCTGTAATTTATTAATCACACAGAACGTTAGGAGTTGGAAGGGACCTTGAAAGATGAACTAGTCCAATCTGCCTTCCAGAGCAGGATCACCTACACTAAATCACACAGGAACGCATCCAGGTAGGTTCTGAATATCTCCAGAGAAGGAGACTCCACAACCTCTCTGGGCAGCCTATGCCAGTGCTCCGTCACCCTCACAGTGAAAAAGTTCCTCCTTTCATTCACATGGAACTTTCTATGCTCCAGCTTGCACCTGTTGTCCCTTGTCCTATCACTGGCCATAACTGATAAGAACCTGGCCCCATCCTCCGGACTCTCGCCCTTCATATATTTATAAACATTAATAAGGTCATCCTTTAGTCTCCTCCAAGCTAGTGAGTCCCAGCTCCCTCAGCCTTTCCTCATAAGGAAGGTGTTAATGTTAATGGCTAGTACCAATCAGGCAGCAGAGCCAAGGGTGTTTTCAAACCAAAGCCAAAATCAACTATATCTCTTCACTCTGCTCCTTTCTATGACTTGTGTTCAGAAATACAAGGTCTGATACCATTGGACTAAGGTCAGGAGCATGTCAAAATTTAGGTATGACAGATAGAAAAACACTCTTTGAAATGCATGCAAGAATGTCAGTTTGGGTTTTCTCTGAAGCATGTGCCTGTGATGATCTATTTTAAGAGCAAAAAAGCTGTGTGGCACATAGCAGTGTGGTTTGCCTTGTTAGAAACTCAACAGTTAAAGTAGTTGTTTGATCTGCATGAGCTCTCTTTGCTTGAAATCTTACAGTAGTTTGCAGATTTTCTTTCCCCTGACTTTCAGGTTATTCCATCATAACGCAGACCTGTCACCTGCAGGTAGACCAAGCCCACCCTTACCCTGGCAATTGCTGCCCTGAGCCAGCAATTTTTAACTTGTGAATGAAAACATGAATGACACCAGCAGGGTTCTTTTTTCTCTCTGATATTAGATGGCAGGTGAAATCAAGTCCTATTTGCTGGAAGGTTTTCTTGGCCTCTGGAGCCAAAATATTCTCTGTAATGCTTCAGATGTAGGTTTGCTACCTGTTGTCTTTTATTTTTGCCCCCTGAGTACACCTTCAAAAAGTGGAACAAAGGGAGATGTATTGGAAGAAGCTTTTGGTGGTTTCAATCTATTTATTTATTTATCATTCATTCATTCATTCATTCCTGTATTTTACAAAACTCTATTAATTTCATTTGTGCATAGCAGATAAAATTAATTACTGAACTGCAGATAACAGAATATAAAGGTCATCCTTTGAATTGTGTTTCCCTTTGGTATCTTTTTCATGCTTTGAAGATAATGGTGTGATGTTGTTTGTCCACTGTGGAGTGTACTTCTATCCCTTGGGAAGCATATTGGGAAAACAAATAATAGTAGCAGGATGGTGCAGCATAGCTGCTCTACGTTTGTCACTGCTTTAAATGTCCCTGATGCTTAAAGCAGTGCCTGATGACAGTGCAGAGGTTCCTCAGACTGTAAATGTGAATGTATCTATCTGAGGTACTGAAATAGATGTATTTGTGTGTGAGAAACGGGATGTGTCTGGGTGGAGGTTATAAAATTATTCCAAATGGTTTGCTGCTGTGGTGCCTTTCCTTATCAGCCTTCCTGTGCATCCCCCTCTCAGCCAGTGCTGGGTAAGGAACGTCATTTTAAAATGACTCATATGAAGGGCTCATAGGAAGGTGTTTCTTTACCAAGTGTTTTTCCCCATGCACAGTACAGGAGTGTAAATGAGGCTACTTGGGAGAAATGTGTTAGATTTTGTCAGTACACGCATAGCATTTTTTCCTTTGGACAAGTGCTGTGGGTTTACTAATGGTCACAGAGCATATGGTTCAACTTCTCCACCTTGAGCGACATGACAAATGTGTCGCCATCACCAATGAAGACACAAATAGCAAGCAGCATGTGCTCAGGGCCTACTTTGGGAAATACTTCATCTTTTTTTTTTCAATCTCTGTGAGCAGGGACAGGCATAAGGGAGATTATAAACAGGAGGGGAATCAACTTTTTCAAAGGGCAGATAATGGCAGGACAAAGGGGAATGGATTAAAGCTAAAGGAGGGAAGGTTTAGATTGGATATTAGGGGGAAGTTTTTTACAGAAACAGTGGTGAGGTGCTGGAACAGGCTGCCCAGAGAAGTGGTGGATGCCCCGTCCCTGGAAGTGTTCAAGGCCAGGTTGGATGGGGCCCTAGGCAACCTTATGTAGATCCAGGCCTGAGGTTGGTGGCCCTGCCTGTGGCAGGGGGGTTGGAGCTCTATGATCCTTGAGGTCCCTTCCAACCCTTGCCATTCTATGATTCTATGATAAGGGTCACATAACAGAGTTGGCTGGGCCCCACCATTGTCTTTGGTCACACCATGTGGGTCCTGTGCTGGAGGCAGCATGACGTGCCAAAGTTAGAGGAGCAGTGAAGGTGCACACACGCATCCAAAGTGTGGCTTTACAGCTTCTCCTGCCTACCTGAAAAGCAGTTGGGAAGGGGTGAGCTGCCAGGACTGTGCCAGTGAACCGAGGAGAAGATGATCACAGAATCACAGAATCTTAGGGGTTGGAAGGGACCTCAAGAGATCATCGGGTCCAACCCCCCTGCCTGAACAAGGATGATATGAGGAACTCAGGGGATGGAGATTGATGTTGATGTAAGAGCTTAAACTCCATCATGTCTTCGTGACAACTATAAACCTGGAGTTTGTTAGAGAAGAGGAATGTTTTGCTGCTGAGAGATGATCATAGAGCCTAGACAAGCATTTTTGATGAATGCAAAGAAGTCACTGAAAAACAGAGAAAGGTGGTCCCATTACAACTTGCCAACTGATGGTCTGTAGAGTTAAAGCAATTTCTGGCCTGTGAAATAATAAAAAATAAAGCATACAGTATATATTTTAAGTCTTTTGGGAAAGTTGGCTGTTTAGTAGGAATGGTAATGATGTTGGGAAACTGCTCCTTGTAGTTAATGCTTAAAACTGAACCTGTTTATTCCTGTGTCATGATTGGACCCCAGCCAGCACCTAAGCACCACACAGCTGATCACTCACTCCCCCCTGCTTAGATGGGGGAGAGAATCAGTAGACTACAGGTCAGAAAACTCGTGGCTTGAGATAAAGACAGTTTAATAGGTAAAGCAAAAAGCTGTACACACAAGCAAAGCAAGACAAGGAATTCATTCCCCACTTCCCATGGGCATGCAGGTGTTCAGCCATCTCTAGGAAAGCAGTGCTCCATTACACCTAACTGTGACTCGGGAAGGCAAACACCGTCATTCTGAACATCCCTCCCTTCCTTCTTCCCTTCCTTAGGTTTACCTGCTAAGCATGGCATCATATGGTATCCCTTTGGTCAGTGCTGTATCCCCTCCCAGCTCGCTGGTGGGATGGTGTTAGAAGCAGAAAAGGCCTTTTACTGCTCAACAATAATGGAAATACCTCTACATTATCAATGCTGTTTTCAGTACAAATACAAAACACAGCCTCGTACTAGATACTATGAAGAGAATTAACTCTATCTCAGCTAATACCAGTACATGCTGTCAAAAAACATACATAATTTATCCAATATCTTAATGGTACTGCATTGGTTTACATATATCTTTCAGTAGAAAGATGCCTATTTAATTTTACATTAATTAACAATTAACCTAAGCTTAAGTCTGTTGCAGAGAATGAACCTGAGTCATAACAGTAGTCATGACAGTAACATATTGGTGGGCTACTGCGAAAGTCATCTGGTTATGGCCATACAGTTACGGAGAACATCACCATCCTTTTTTAAGTGCATGGCCATCCCTCAGGTAAACTGAGATAACCTTGTTAGAATATCAACCTAACATTCAAATAGTGTGGCTGACAAACAGGCCTCTTGTATAGAAAATTGAAGAAAAGCTATTTACTTGTCTAACTTCAGCTGGTGTGGGTGATGGGATAAATTCTCTAGGAATATATAAACCCTACAAAAGCAAGAGATATACTTCTTTGCAATAGGAACAAGGCTTGTCTAGGTCAGAGGTGTTAAATTTGATTCTGTTTAGAACATATCTGTGTCATCTGAACCTAGGGAAGGATGCAGTATATCAAAAGTACTTGTAATAAGCTACAAAACAGTTTGAATTACCTCTGATGCCTTTGATAATTACCATGTGATCCTTGGCTATTGATAGAAGTGTTTCAAAGGAGACATAGTGCTGAGTCTCGAGGACATTGTTAGTGCTGATGAGATTGCTCATAATCAGTAAGTGGTTCATCATGCTGTTAAAAGCCAGTTAGGAAAGCCAGTAATACAGAAAAAAGCCTCAAAGGAACGGTGTCACTATCTCTCGCATTACTCATATTGTTAGATAGATTCTCATAGTATCTTTTCTTCTGGAAATAATTCTTCATGACAAGCAATATTTGTGTCATTAAATGTTTGTGCTATGTAATAGAACCAGGCCTGAAGAACATAAGTAAAAAAAATTGGTGAGATTTTTTAAAGCTCAGAAAGACTTGTAAGCCTACCCTTTTTTAGTGAAAGAACAATGAATACAAGATAAATGTGCAATTATAAAAAAAAAAGTTTAGTTTTCATCCTTAATTTGCTGCAGCCATTTAACAAAGTTTCAGTGTGTTTTCACAGTGATTGCCCTACCAACAGATTAAGGCTGTAAGGGAAAAGCATGTGCACTGTGAGTTCCCCCTACAATTTTGGGAAGTGTCTGGCTCTTGTCACGCTGGTTACCAAACCTTAAGGTAATAAAAACCACTATATAATTCTGACATCCTGTCAAGGACTTTTAAGAGGTCCAATAAACTAACTGTGGATGTCAAAGGTGGTTTGTTTTTTTTTTTTTTTCTTTTTTCCCTGTAAATAGTTGCACATCATGTTTTTTTTCAGGACACGTCTGCTTTCCTGTCAGTAGCTAGTCTATGACTGGAGGATCAGTAAGCTACTTTCTTCTTCATCAACCGACCACATCAATTTCTTGAAGGGAAATTGTCTAATCCAAGGCAGTGCTAAAATTGGATTCATTGTGAATTCAGAATAACTTGGAAATAATCAGTGATCAACTGACTCTTCTGCTTGGTGCTGAGACACAGGCTGCACCTTAAAGAGGATACTCATGAGTGGAGGCCCTGCATTGGCTTCAATGGCAAATGGGCACTTGGCTGCCTCAGAGTATCCAGGCCTTGTTGTGGACAGAGAGCAAAGGGTAAAACCCTTCAAAATTAGTGGCTTTTGGTGCTGCCGTGCATCTTTTGAAGGTATTCTGGAATCTGTTAATTAATTTAACTAGATTATTTTATCTGCTTTTTATTATGACAGTGGAAAAAAGTGCTCTTCCTTCTGCAGATCTGTGCAGCAGAGCACTTTTGGGCAAAGTTTCATTGTTTTACACCCAAGAATTCTCAAGTCTAAAGAGAGACAGTAGGAACACAGTAGGTTCAGACCTATTCAACAACTCAGGAAGCTGAACCGCTTCCAGAGCACTTGCTTTGTCTGCTGGCAGACTCCCCGAGACAGGATATTATGGGAAGACACCTCTCTCCCTCCTCCACTGTTCATCTCCAGTCCCTTATGTAACAGATTCTGAACTCTTTTGTTTTCGCAACAAAGACATGGCGCTGCAGAGCTGAGGGGAGTTGGGGCAGCAGCCCTGCTTTCACGGCTGTCCTCCCCAAAAGGAGCAGAGCAAGCACAGGCACCATACACTTTTATGTGTTTTCTACTGATTCAGGCAGCAGGCCTTCTCATCACCTTTTTTGATCCACTCAATGAAAAGAGTATTGAGGGTAATTGGCTGGGTCAAGGCTGGGAATATTCGCTTTGCGTCATCATAAGATGGTCAGCTGGTAGAGGGAATTTGTTGTGAAGCCTACCCAATCTCTGCCAGTCACATGTATCTGCTGATGCCTTAGGAAGGCATCTGGCTTTTAGATGCCAAGTCATTTCTTGAAGAATCCTGGATGATATATCTATTAATGCTGTGAGCTCTGCTCTGCCACCAGAGCGCAAGAAGTGCTGAAATCCATGTGCTGAAGCAGCCAGACTTTTCCTGAGGTGATCATAAATAGAAAAGTGGGTGAAGTTGTTTTTGGTTGTTTTTTTTTTTCCCTGTCCACTCATAATTTGAGTCAGAACTCCCTTCAGTCCGACCTGGAATAACAATACCACTTTGCATCCTCAGTACTGTCTTTTCCTTGTTCCTGAATATATTTGGCAGTCATTCCCACTCCTCATATAGCAAGGAGCACATCTGCACCTCAGCCTGCTATGGTAGTAGCACAGGATTCATAAATTCCTAATTTTCTACAAGGCTCATAAGGCTGATGTAGCCTTTCACCAAACCCATGAGACAATATCACGTAATGTAGCACAACAGCTTTTGTCACTGCCACAACATCAACTAACTTTAGCCGTCATCCTTAATTTTAACCTCGGAAGATTTACATCTCAGTGAAGCTTTGGATGTGCCAGTTTTCTTCCTAAAAGCTTCTGTCTCAGATAGATGAGGCAATGCTGAATATTTTAGATCCTAGGAGGCTTTTGTGGCTTCATAGCTAGATTGGTCAAAAAAGCTGATGAATTTGTGCTGATCGCTGGGTTTAAGAATTTATTCTGCTTACTCTGGCAAAATCACTATGGCTGTGCTACTGCAGATGAGTTGTTAAAAGTGTATGACGCCTTGCCCAGAAGAATGCTCTAAAATGGCTACTATTTCTGTACCAGGTACTTAACTGTGTCTGAAATTAACCAGAATCATAGAATCATAAAGTGGTTTAGGTTTTAAGGGACCATTAAAGGTCATCTAGTCTGCCATGAGTTTCAACTAGATCAGGTTGCTCAAAGCCCGGTCCAACCTTGCCTTAAACGTTTCCAGGGGTGGGACATCTACCACCTCTCTGGGTAACCTGTTCCTGTGTTTCACCACCCTCAGTGTAAAAAAATATCTTCCTTATAACTAGTCTGAATCTACCCTCTTTTTGTTTATAACTAATGCCTCTTGTCCTATCACAACATGCCTTACTAAAAAGTCTTACCTCAAACAAAACACCTGACCTAACTTCCTCACTACCTGTATTCAATTTTTTTTATAGGCTTTTAGACTTATGATTGGATAGATGTCACAGTGAGTTTTTAGAGGTTTCCATTAGCACAACTCTTCTGTTATACTGCAGGTGTTCAATAGAAGGGATGCCAGTTGCCCTCCTGTTTGATACTGCAGTCTGCAATTGCAGCGAGTTGCTGGATGCCTGGCAATGCCACACAGCTGTTTCTGCTTGCTTACACTGTGGAACAGATACTGATTGCCACACTTCCTTCCAAATACTGCCATGCCCAGCCCTCCTCTCTTTAACCTTGAAAACTGAGGGTGCTTAATAAACCTAAGTAATGAACTTTACATTTTTTGTAATTGGGTGCTTAGTGAGTATTAGATAGCTGACAGGTAGAGAATTGAGGCTTGATGTAGATTTTAATGTGTTTAATTTGATAGAGACCATGCAACTTTTGCCCAGCATTGTAACATTTATAAACTGATTCAAATGCTCCATGCAAGCCAGCTGTCAAGGTTTTCTTATTACAGTTAACGCATAATAACTATACAGTTGTATGAAAATGGTACTACTTAGGTAATCACAGTACCAGGAGCATTTGTCCTCTGTGCTGAAGAGCAGAGAAGTGGAAAAGTGCGAGACTTGGGGAGAGGAAGTTAATACATGCCCTTTCAGAATGCCCTTCTTCCACCAGAGTTTGCATAGAGCTCATCACTCTTCTTCTGTGGCTCAGTTATGCTCCTGTCCAATTCAGCAGAACTACCTCTGCTTGACACTGGGGAACGGGTCTAATCTTTGAAGTGATTCTCAAGGGAGGATGTGCATAATCACACAATGATTTTCCTTGCTTGCTTCACTTGTAGTGGTCTGACTGGCAAGAAGCTTCACACTTCCCAGGATGACAGTAATGCCTGGCTTTAAAAATGTTAGCTTGCAGATAAACAGTATCTTCTTTACTGGCTTTATTCTCATGCTGAAGGTCTGTCCAGTGGCCCTAGGTGTTAGGATGTATGCCCGTGTCACAGATGCTTCCAGGCGTTTTGTCTATCCTCTGCAAAAGATACTAAGCAAATGTTTCCCATGGAGTATGCAGTTACTCGGCACCATAAGGCATACATGGCAGTAGGTATGCTTGTTAAAGTTTCTTCAAGACCACTTTTAAGTCTATGTGATTTGAGTAAGCTTCTGTTCTACTCTTTCACATTGCCAAAATATGCTAACTTCTGAGTAAGGGGACCTTACTTGGTGGTCAATAATTTTGAAAACGGGTGAAACCCAAAACAGAGTTTGTTGACTTGTCATATGCAACTGCATCCTATCTGGAATTCATTTTCTTCTTTCTAGTGAAACCCTTCTCCAGTGAAATCAGACTAGAAACACATGTTGTTTTAGGCACTAGCACCTCTTCTTTGAGTAACTGCTGAGTACGTGATGTAGGGGTAAGGATGTCATATCTTCTCCTTCCAAACAAGCTGCTTAGACCTCCAAAAGTATTTGGAAAATGTTTCACCTATAGTATTTAATGTGTCAAAACATGTCATTTTTCACCTGGTTAATATTGAGCTTCTATATTTGCCTTCTATCGTGCTTAAGACAAAACACAACATAGTTCAGTGTTTCATGATTAACTCTTGGCTAGTTTATACTGTTTTTTGAGACTTTATGTACCTTAGCAGATGGTGCTAAAGTTTCTATGAATACTTTATTTCCTTCCCACTTTCTTAGCATCACCCTTTGCTTTTAATTATTTTGCTGGCAAACTAGCTGAAGCAAACCAGCTGAACGTACAGATGACAATGGATTGCAGTTACAAGATAAACTTTAGGAGGTCAAAATGTGAAGGAATTAATTGATTTCTAAAGGAAAACTTTTAAAGAGTGTGTCAAACTCTTTATTGCTGGTTTTATATAACTACATGCATAATGCACTCTGGTACAGTGTGGTAAGTATTCCTGAAGTCTGACTATGTATCATCTGGGGCAAATTTGGGCTCTGGTCACAATCACACTGAAAAGGAGAAATGTAAGGATAAACTTTGTCAGGCTCCAGTTCTGCAAAAATGTCTTTTTTTGGTGTGGAATCCATGCAGAGTTGGTGCCTTTGTAAGAAAAAAATAAAAAAAAAAAAAAACCCCTCACAAAATCCCCTAACCAAACATTATCAAAAAGCAAACCACTAGGAAAACAGTTTAACTCAAAATTAAGTCGTAACTTCATTTTCAGACATCTAAATACCTATTATTTTCTCAGTTGTATATATGTTATTAGTATGGATCAGAAATGTCTGTAGGCAAATTTCAGTCCCTCATTTTCAAAGTTAAATACTTCAGGAAGAACTCAACTGACAAAACACAAATGTGAAGTGCCTTTTACAGTACTGGCTAATACAACACAAGACTTTCAGGAAACTCTCTGCTGTTTTTAGGAAACTCTCTGCCTTATTCGGTGATAACTAGGGATGGGCTCATGGTGCCCAAAGTGATGCTGGGTGTCTTAGATCAGATAAGTGAATCCAGAATTTAGCCTTGACACAGTGGGAGCTTCTGAATATCCAATGCCTTTGAAGTCACAAACACATCAAAGCACATGCTTTGTATCAGATCATCTTCAGGAGTTTAATTTCAGGGAGTTAAAAAAGAATAAAGCCATCACTCTACATACTAAACTACAGGCAAACCCAAATAATCCAAAAGAAGGAAAGTTTTCATAGTGGTGCATTCCAAAAATAGTATTCTTGCTGTCCTATCTGTTATTAATGGAAATCTCCACGCCTTACAATTTTGTATTTTCTGCATCATTTACTGCAGTATTTTGAATGTCATGATATTAACAAATTGCATCTGTCAATGTGAGTAGCTTTACAAGGTCTGGTTGATGACAGCAGTATCTGATTTAAAAAAAAAGAAAAAGAAAAGCTTAAGGAACATTAAGTTTCAAGGGACTTTTTATAGTCAGAAATTATGAACAAAATTTAATTTGGCATATTTTAATAACATTTCTTTTTATGAAGAAAATACTATTTATTTGGATTTTTTTCACCAAACATATTAGCAGTACCCAAAACCCTCTTAATTTTAGAAATACGTCAGTAATTCACATAATATGAACTTTCTCATCTAATAATTTTCCTGGAGGCCAAAGTACTATCCAGCTGAATTTTAATAAAAAAGAAATACATGCATTCCAACTAATGACAAAATGTTATTGTCTCTCATGAGTGTAAAATCTCATTTTCTCTATTTTTAAATCTTACTGCAATGCAACCCACAACTTTTCAATTTCCTTCTCCCCAACTATCACACTGTCCCACTCCTTCTCAGGAACATTAAAACCATCTTTTTTTGACTCAATAGCGAAGCATCAATTTCTTTAACTGGACACCAGCACTGTTTGCCATCAAATAAAAATACTGGTCCAACTATTTTGATAGAGTTGCACAGTTTTCGGGGTTCTTTTTATTAAAAAGGAAAAGCTATATTTAGCTAGAGTTACATTTACTGAACTGCACCCTGAAGCTGAAACTAGTTTTCATTTTGAAGTTCTGGTTTTTTCTCCAGCTATAGTGCTGGCTTGTAATATTGGCATTACATAAAAAAAGACCAAATTCATGCTGGAAGTAGAAACAACTGTCTGTAATAAAAATAAAGTCATCTTTACTTTATCCCCCATCTCTGAAATGCTGACTTTAACCTGTACATCTCCACTGCTCAAAATAGCCCCTTACTGACATGCCAAAATGAATTTCTCTGCACACCTGTACGACAACAGTGCTGCAGGAACACAAGCTGTGTTTGAACAAAGCTATAAGTGATCCCACGGTTTGCAGTGTGTAGTTCAGTTCTAACCTCTCTGGCAGGAGTTTTTTTCCCTGCTGCAGAAGTTTTAGAACATTATTTGGTGTGTGTGTGTGGAAATACGCAGGGGAAGATACAAACATGGATACATTACTGAATGCTTATTTTATTTGATTCAATAGTATCCAAAGCTCACATGACTCCGAATGACAGGTTCTAGTGTTAATTCTTCCCTTTATCTAGCAAGGAATGTGGAACATGTCTTCTGAGCAGTAATTTATCCCTACAGTTGCTATCATAGATAAATTAAAACAATTTTTTGCTTCTTCCTGTATAATTTAATAGAGATAAGATGCTCAAGGATTGTATGTTGGTAAAACTTGCCCCTGGCATTCTTCTTCCACTGTATTTTGCCTGGAGAAGAATAGGGCTTTTCTTAAGCCATCAGGATTTTTAGTAGAGTCATTGCCTTCTCATTTAAAGAGCTTGAAGACACCTTTGCCTTGAACAGGGAATAGACAAAGCTCAAAATTTCTCTATGAAAAATAGCTGAAATGCATAACAACATCCTTTGTGTTACACATGAAATATACAGAGTGGAAGGATTCAGTTGCAAAGTCTCTTGTGTTTTGGCATTTTAAGAATTTTAATCAAGTTTTTATGGGACATTATATTGCCAGCATTTTTGTACCCAGACATACTTTTTACTGGTACCACTGTTCCTGCTTTACCCTTTTTACTTAGTCTAATAAAAGACCACGAGTGGTTACAATGAATAATGGATTTGAAAAATGTTGTCCTTCTTTTTCCTTTGTGAACCAGTGGCGTGTTCCTCCAGTTTTCCATCACTTACTTGCCCGTGGCTTTTCCAAGACAGCTGCACAGTATGACAGGCTTCATCCAAAGTAACATGCATTGTTTCATCTTCATTTTCTTAATAGTTTATTTTACAGTTTCTTCAATGCTTTCTATTTATTCTGACTTCTTTATCTTTCAAAAGACGGATGTGAAAAGGGATTTCAGTATCACTATCATTACTAAAACATAACTAATTTAATCTCTCTTTTCATTTATTAATATGCTTTCTTTTTCTTATATCTCTTGGGTTTGATGTTTATAAAAGCCCCTATTCCTCTTAACCTCTATGGAATAAGAAAAAAAAATTAAAACATTAAAATAAATTAAAGCATTATCAACCATGTGTTTCTTTTTGTCTTTTCCTTTTTGCCTGCTGATTTTCACCCAGGTTTACTGATCCTTTAGCAAGAGACTCTCATCACCAGATTTCTCATGAATACCTCTGTCTACATTTTCTGCTCAGCTATGCATCCATAACTGAATTCATTAACATTGCAGAAATGAATAAATATTTAATTACTAGCAGTGTATGAGGTTGAGGGGTCAGAGTCTATTGCAGGTGAATGTGTCAAATAAAGCTGACTGGTGAGGATCTTTACCTAACATGGGCTTCAGTTTTAGTCTTCTAATTCACCTAAATTAATTTACTCTTCTATTTCATAGAAGAACAAGTGGAAAGATTTAGATACCTTGGAGGTGGCAGTAGAAAGAGCCATTCTGCCTGACTCTCTGTCTTTATGTTAGATGGACATGCTATTCCTCTGTAGGCATTCCCCTTTCTCCACTTGCAATATGAGGAGCTTGGTTATTTCCTTAGATAACTGCCTCAGCACGTAAAATTTGAGAGCAAATTAACTGTCCAAGTCTGGCAGATTGAGCCAACAAGGCCCAGCACAGGCATAAAATCTTGCTTAAAAGAAGTGTAACATGCATCACAAAATAAGCATGTAGTTGGGTTACAGGTTGCTCAAGACTTCTGCTCAGCTTCTGGTCAGCCATTTGTATACCAGCTCTTCCGTGGTTTAGGAATCATACCTGGCTCAGCCAACTAAGTTAAAAAAAAAACTAAGCAAACTGCCATATGTAGGAAGAGAACTGGGAAGGAATTAAGTCTTCTAGTCACAGAGCAGTTGGGACTGTCTTTGTTTTCATTTGAATTGCAGAGCCCTTTCTTTATAGCTTAGCTAAGCCCAAAGCATATTTAAGGAATGGCACAAGGGACAACACATTAGTGCAGAAAACTGTGAAAACAATTTAAACAAGTCGTTCTGTTAAAGTTAAAATTGTTTTCTGGCTTGTATCCAGACAAGAAAGGTGCAGAGAAATGCCTACCATTTTATATCCAATCCATTATTTTTAGAATAACGACAGCTGAACGAACACAACTCTAGCTGAAGATGCACATACATGCGTTTTTACACATGCTCACAGCAGCAAGCTCTATCTTTTAATCCTTTGCAACAGCCTATCTCCAACCATTTTCCAAGTGTGTATTGACATGCTGGTTAGAACTGTTGCTTAAATGAGAAATGAAAATTACTGTTGCGTATAGTTACAATCAGAGAAGAATCCCCCCAATTCCAAGCTGCTGCTTCATGATCAATAAAGATTTGCTCTGTAGAGGTGAATTTCAACACAGATTAAATGCAATGATATTTTTGTTTAATTCTCTGTTTGGGAAAATGACAGGTACAAAGACTGGAAAAGAACTCTGGACTGAGTTGCCCACAGGCGTCAAATGTATCACTGGTTCAGAAGTTTCTTAAATTTCTAGTTCTTGGAGCAATATCATAGAGTCATAGAATGCATTAGTTGGAAGGGACCTTTAAAGGTCATCTAGTCCAACGCCCCCTGAAGTAAGCAGGGACATCTTCACTAGATCAGGTTACTCAGAACCCCATCAAGCCTAACCTTGAATATCTCCAGGGATGGGGGCCTCCACTACATCTCTAGGCAACCTGTTTCGGTGATCTACCACCTTCATATTGAATAACTTCTTCCTAATATCCAACCTAAATCTCCCCTTTTCTAGTTTAAACCATTACTCCTCATCCTAGTGCTACATACTCTCATGAACAGCTCTTCCCTACCTTTCTTATAGGCACCTTTTAGATACTGAAAAGCCACTATAAGGTCCCCCTGGAGCCTTCTCTTCTCCAAGCTGAACAAGCCCAACTCTCTCATCCTATATAAATATCAGAAACACATTTATAGTTTTTTATATGATCTTAGGTCTAGGTCCTGAAAAAAAAAAGGAAAAGTCAGGAAAGAAATCAAACAAACAAGAAACAAGAAAACAAAATAAAGGCATCCACCCACCCTAAATGCTGCCTTGTAGCCTGTGGGGGACCTGTTTCAGGAATTGTGAACATCTGGCGTCAGCAATAATATGAAGTCTGTGGTGAATGCCTCAGCTTCCCCCCTGCCCCAGTATAGTGATAAATTTCCTGTTCAGAAATAGAGAAGGCTGTATTACCAGAGTAGGGGAGTTGCTGATACTGAATAGGCATCTGAGGCTGTAATGATGAAGAAAGAATGAGAAAACTGTACTGCTCATTCAAGAGAATAAAATAAATGAAGGAGAAAGAGAAATAATTAGTACTGGAGGAAATATCCCTGCTCGTGGGACTTTTTGTAGAGAGGATTCATACTGGCATCGAAAAAGAACATGTTATCCAGAAATCTTGAACACCCATACCAATTCCCAATATTGTTCATAATCAATATGGAGAATTAAAATGAATTATTTATTGTTGAATGTTTTTACTATGCCCTGGTCGGTTGTGATTTTATGCAATGGATGCTGCATGGCCTCAGTACAGCTTCAGAGAAGCAAGTGTATGGGAGGGGGGATGAAGCACAGAAATAGTTACTGAAGTTACATGGTCATGTTTGGGCTTGCATGTGTGCACAAGCAGACTCGAGGAACTGATGGAGAAATTTGAGAGAGATGCTAATTCCTATCAACATACATATATATTGTATGGGGTTTTCTGGGCTGACTTTTACGAGCAAAGAATATTAACAAAAAGCACTGGCTAAAAAAGGCTAAAGTAAGATATCTTGACTTCCTTGGCAAGGTGCTGGTAATGCCAAGGCAGTACTTAAAAAGACAATCCAAACAGACTTACAATATGACTGCTGATAGTCCCTCTGGACAGATAGCTTTAACAGATAGCTAGCCACTTAGAGGCAGGATAACAGCGTTGGCACGTGGCCATTGGAGGGCACTTAACAGTATCAGTTTGCTAAGAGAGTTCTCAGTTGGTATGCTGATACCAAGACGCTGCTTGTTTCATTTCCCCAAGGGTAGATTTGGCCAACCTAAATCAACTGCAATCTGATCTATTCTTTTCTGGTGACTGCACAAGCCATAAATAAATTTTATTGTTGTAAAAGTCAATCTCCTTAACAAATCTCATCTAAGCAATCTCTTGCAAAGTAATATCCCTCCAGTTCATCCTTTTTTTTTAATTTCCCACTTAATAAAACATGAGGTTATCCTGGAAGCTCAGAAATCTAGCAGAAATTAATTATATCCTCAAAACTTTTGGATAATTTGCACCTTTTCTTTCCTTATGGCGTATTGAACCATTTTACAAACTTGTCCAATTTCACCACACTGCAAAAGAAGGTGCTGATGGTGACACAGATTTATGGTATTTTGGCATTAGCTATACCAGGTACTTGTCCTGATGGATAAACTTAATTTAGGTAAGATATCTATTGGAACTCTTTCTTTTTTTTTTCCCCCATATAAATGAAAAGACCCTGAGTTACACTGGCTAAAACAGCATAACACTCAGGCTTTGAGGATGAGTATGGAATTGAGTTGCACTTTATATGTGCTAAAGGTAGGCTCCTTGTCAAAGGTAAAACCAGTACCTAGTAACTATTTCTTAACTGTACAAAGGCATTAGGCCTTTCTCTGTGTTTTGCTACTTAAACAAGGAGAAGAAATGGAGAGAAGTTTGAAGAGGGAGAGATGGCACATGTGCTATGTCCCAAACAAGGACACCATGCTTAAGGTACATGAATAAGCTAGACATTCAGGAACTATTTAAACTGAACACACTGTGTGCAAATAAGAGTTTTTGAAAAGCAGAAGGAAGAAGTAGCATATGAGAACTGCACACTCCCAGGCCACAACACCCCCCCTAAAAAACTGACAAAAAGCAAAAATGGAATGAGTAAATTTCATGCTCCTTTTCCCTGTAGATTAATGGACAGAGGCCAACTTTACGGGGTTCAACAAGGCCAGGTGCCTGGTCATACTCTTTGGTCACAATAATCCCGAGCAACACTACAGGTTTGGGGCAGAGTGGCTGGAGAGCTCCCTGGAGGAGAAGGACCTGGGGGTGTTAGTTGACAGCTGGCTGAACATGAGCCAGCAGAGTGCCCAGGTGGCCAAAGGAAGCCAACAGCATCCTGGCCTGTATCAGGAATAGTGTAACCAGAAGTAGGGAAATGTTCCATTGTTCTCAGCTCTGGTGAGGCTGCATCTTGAGTACTGTTTTCAGTCTTGGGCCCCTCACTACAGGAAGGATGTTGAGATGCTGGAGCACATCCAGAGGAGGGTGACGATGTTGATGAAGAGTTTTGAGCACAAGTCCTGTGAGGAACAACTGCGGGAGCTGGGATTCTTAGTCTTGAGAAAAGGAGGTTGAGGGGAGACCATGTCGCTGTCTACTAGTACCTGCAAGGCAGTTGCAGAGATGTTGGGGCTGGTCTCTTCTCTCTAGTGACAAGCCATAGGACGAAAGGAAATGTCTTGAAATTGCACCAGGGGAGATTTAGGTGAGATCTCAGGAAGAATTTCTTTAATGAAAGGGTTGTCAAACTACTCAGGGAGGTGGTGGAATCACCACC
Organism: Laterallus jamaicensis coturniculus; assembly: GCA_022605575.1. Classification (NCBI taxonomy): domain Eukaryota; kingdom Metazoa; phylum Chordata; class Aves; order Gruiformes; family Rallidae; genus Laterallus; species Laterallus jamaicensis. Next base: position 2,990,333 of record JAKCOX010000062.1, read on the forward strand.
CTTGGAGGTATTTAAAAGGTGTGTAGAAGTCCTTAAGGACAGGATCTAGAGGTGGACTGGTCAGGGTTAATCTATGGTTGGACTTGGTCTGAAGGGTCTCATCCAACATAGGCGATGCTTTATAAAGAGGCGTGATAGCCCTATAAGGAACCTGCAGAAACATGTTGTGCCCAGGACATTTGTGGTACATGGTTGCATTATACAGCCAGGTCCTGCACACCAATTCAATGATACATAATAATACTATCATTATAATACCAAGGCTGTTGAGTTTTGATTCTGGCTTTTCGAGGCTTCAACACCCCAGCCCGTACAAGGCAGTCAGACAGCACTGCACAGCCTAAGGACAGGCTTCTGCTGCCACTGTTTCCCTTTCATTTTAACTGGTGTATAGGAGCTTCATCAACAATAGCAGGTTTTAAGAGGATTTTCATTCTTAACTCTTTCTGTGGGTAGTATTTTCCTAGTCCTGGAGGTCTAGGGGGAAAATGAAGTTTATTGGTAGAATTAAAACTTTTTGTTAAACCTACCATTGTGCTGGAAGAAGGAGACAATGCAACCATTCCTGGTAATCATTCCAGTGATGTGGCCTAAAGAGTGTAAAATTAATTAATTTTGGTACCATTATGCATTTGAGCTGTTATGATTCTTGAAATTATTTTTCCCCCTTATGTAACCAGCTGCTGCTCTTTACAAGAGCATGTCCTTTACAGGAACAGAAAAATATTTGCATTTTCTACTTGTGTCCTGATGACCCTGCTGACTCTCACCTGGGCCATGACACCCGCATTTGGGTTGGCTTGGGCAGTGCAAAAGCTGTTAAAATTAGTTGGGAGCCTAAAAAAATAGTCTGATTCAAAGGAGGTTAAGCTGAAAGCACCATAGAAGGTAGTGTACAAAAGCATAGGGACATAACAACATGGGGGATTGTTTCCATGGGTATCACAGCAGGATCGAGACAGATATGGGGCATCTAGACCTGTGAACTCTTTTGAGGAGCTTAACTTTTGTATGATTAGTTTTTGAGCATGCATGACTAAGCAACTTACAGAAGACAGTCGTCTTGCACTTTTCTACATGCTAGTATGGACCTTTAGCAGATTTTGTTGATGTTAGAATTCCAAATATTCTGTCATGGAAAATACAAGCAAACAGTACTATTTAACTCAAGAAAATTGACCTGTTTGATGTCCATGTCTCATTTTCAAGGGAATAAAATAAAGCAGATTCACAGAAGCCACATTAAAAGTTTGGAAGATTTTTTGCTTCGGATATTGGTCTGACCTGTTAGTGCTTTTCTATTCTGCTTGATTTGAGAATTAATAGAACAATGTTTAATAGAGGAATAAGAAAGAAAAAGAATGGATAGCAACAATTTTAAGAGATCTTTTTCAAGATTTTTGGCTTGATACTGCTTTAGATCTTTAAATGCATATACCTTTAGAGAAGTTTTCTCTACTTTTTTCTATCTCTAGGCTGCCCTTTTATAATAAAAAAGACAGAAATAAAAAGCACTAAGATGTCATTGAAAATCTGATTTTTGTATTTCCACCATCCCTTTAAATCTCTAATCCATTGAGAAGATATCAGTGGTGTCACTGGTGGAATTAATATATATGCTTACTATTGAGACAATACTTTTGGTTGAGAAAAATGAGCCATTAAAATCTTTAAATTTTGAAAGTCTTGTTTTAAAAGAGACAGTAACTGCATCTAATAAACCCACCCACCCTTCCTTCCATAAAATGATTGACTTTCTATCTTCAAAGGTACAGCTACCATAAAACTCAGAATGAAGGTTTCAGTATTTCTTTTTCTTAAGCTAAAGGAGCAAATGCCCTGTGATAAAGTTAGGACAAGAGATGGAGCTTCAGCTCTTGCAGCTGGGTTACAGCAGCAGACTGCTACTTCTGGGGTCACTACTATTTCCCACAGTGGATCTCAAGGTGGGCATGACAATCACCCTTACCCACTGGAGCACAGCTTGCCAGGTCGCAGCCTTGCTGTGCCAATAACAGGTTTCTGACAAAGAAATAGGTTTCACTTTGGGAGTCTATTTTATTGGGTTTAGTTTTGGTGGGTTTTTGCTGTGTGTTTGCTGAGTGAGTGTATGACTTCAGAATTGGAATCATAAGGCTTAGAAGCATGGAAAAATTAATACATAATAGAGACAACAGTTATTCTATTTATTATAAGCTTTTTACTGTTTCACATGACAGTTACCATTTAGGAGCTATGACAACTTCACAGAGAATGTTTTTTTTAAAGAGCCTTTAATATTTATAGTTTTGCTTTTACCTTACTTTCTTGTTCTTTCAAATGTACGTAGTGAAGCATAAAAGGTCTGTCTTCAGATCAAAAGGAAAATTATTTGATACTCTTCCTTTCCCCAAACTGCCCTGTTTTTCAGAACAGATTTATTCCTTTAAAAATTGTAGGAGAGTATTCATTCCTTAATGAATTTAGAATTCATGAGACACTGTTTTTGCCTCCCTTTTTGTGGACTTGTCTGTGCTGCTGCTGTTGCTATTTTATGTTGGCGCTTGGTAATTTAACCTCTAACTTGTGTGAAACACAGTCAACATTGGTTTGTTTTGTTATTTTTTTTTTCTTGAGGTTTATACACTGTAGTTCCACTTGGAAGGGAAAGAAAGATGTGCAGTTTCTTCATTCATGGAACATGCTTCTGTATGCTTATATATTATATTTTCATTATGTTTGAACTATACTATCATCAATATCATCACCATGCTTCTGCAGTATTTTCATAATTACAGCACGGGGTGCTTGAATACTGTAGAATATGTTTTTTGAGGGAAAACCCACAAATTTGTTCCTACTACAAAAGGTCAGAAAACATAAACTTTTACATTATTTACTGCTTCTCCAGGTTGTTTTCTTCAAATGCAATACACCAGCATGCATACATGCTCTTCAGTGCACACAGTGTGAGTAAATGCTAAGAAAAGTGTCTGAAGTCATGGTATGTAGGGTTTACATGCTCTTTGAAGCAGAGAAATGGTTAATGCAGGCACTGGGAAGACAGCAGATGGGATGATGAAATGCAGCTGCAAGGGATAAACGCACTCAGGAGAAGGCTGCAGAGGAGGGGAAGTGCCTAAGGAAGTAGGGAGAGCACTTAGAAGAGCACGGCTAGAAGGGCATGCTGTGAAGCTCAAGGTGACATGAGCCTCTGAAAGAATGAAATAGGAAAACAGCTCCCATGTGAAGGGAAAAAAGTTAAAGATACACTTTTGGGAATGGGTTTGAGGACGAGTAAAAAAGAGCCTTTTCTCCTAGCAAGGTTGCACCTGGTAAGGCTGAATCCCGGCACCTCAGCCTGTTAGTAGTGCATGAGTGGGGTTCAGCTCCCCAAGCTTCAGAAGTCTTCTAACGTGGTAGCAGTTTGTGTTTGAGCTGGTTGGTGTTGGCCATTTTCCTGTCAATGGAAAGAAACAGATGCTTTCAGGGCATGATTCATCTGACCTATTTTGGACTCCCGCCTTAGGAGGAGATGAATCATGCCCTAGAACTGCTTCTTTCTCTCCATTGACTACAAAGAGAGCCTAGGGCAACTAGCTCACATTTAAATACCTATATAATAGATATCCTTGCTTGGCCAGATATAAATGGTCCCAAAGAATACTATGTAAGTGCTGAAGTTAATGTTTGAATGTCATCGTTGTGACAGCTGTAGGGCATGAGCACTATAGCAGTTTCTCTGTATTTACTTTTCACTCTGCTGCTTTGTTTATATATGGTCAGTGGGAGGTGGTGGACTAAGCAGAACTACCCTGTACCACTGGATGCGTGCTGAGGTCTGGAGGCTGCTGCAGAAGCCTATGGCTCTCCCAACCATCCCAATGCCCTGTTGGTTCTCAGAAATTGCTTCCATCTAAATTTTAAGGGAAAAAATAATCTCAAAAGACAGAGAGGAAAAAACACACCCCAGATCCTTCCTAAAGATGAAATTTGGCAAACTAGCCAAGCTACTTTATGTGCTAAAGTATCTCACAGCCCACTTGTAAAGGAGCTCTGTAGTGCTTCAATGATGAGAAACATTTCTGACACTTTGCTGTGGGAGGGATAGGGTTACCTTCAGTCATTTGTCCCATGGAAATATGCTCCATTCTCTCTGAATTGTGAGTGTCCCTGTGAGCCTCCTTATTTCATATAAACTCAAGGGGAACCTGACAGTTTTCACTGAGTATTTGTGGACGCGTCAAACATGACGTCACTGAGTCACAGTTTTCCGGCTGTGAAATCAGGGTTGCTGTTATGGCCCTCACCTGAAAAGCAGATGAATTGTCCCTGGGGCCTTTGGTTGGCTCATGAGGAAATTAATGATTGTTCTTTCAGACTAGGTTTTGAATCATTTGTAGCAAATAAGATATTGGACTAAGCCTCGAACAATAATTAAATGCTGAATAAGTTGCTCATCAAATGAGCACTGTCAAGCTGATGTACTTAATAAGACCTAAGAACTGTGCAAAAAACGTTTCAAAGAAATGGGAACTGTTAGTTCTGGCATTTCCTATAGGCTGAACAAGAGTAAATGACTTCTGCAACCAAAATATCATTCCTTAAATTAACAATTTTTATGCAACATCGCAATATTTTTAAAAATAGGGTTTTAAAGTTTCACTGTAATTAAAAACATACCTATAGTCTTTAGAAATACAGGTTTGAGTCTGTTATTATAATGTTTATAATATTTGTAGAAAGAACCAAAATGTCTTTTCCCATTCCTGAGCACAAGTTTAAAATTGCTGCAATTCCTCTGTAAGCTCAACACAAGCCAAGTTTGGCATATCTCCTTTTTTTCTACAGTAGGAGGTTGGATATGTGTCAACACAACGGAGTTGGCTAAGGAAGTGAACAAATTTAGGTCGGAATACAGATCTATATTCTATATTTATTCTTTGCATTTACAGTAAGCTGCTATCATCAGTGACTTTTTAAAGATGGCAATATTTGAATTGAAAAGAATGGAATTATAATTGTATAATTTGTAATTTAGATTTTTTTTCCTGCATACTTTTTGTATTAATTTTCCAATTATTTCATACTCAAAGCACAGAAAAGGTATTTTTTTGAAGTCTCCATTTTCCACTAAACCTCCTCTTTAGCAAACCAAAGCACAAAGAAGCAAGTGCCTTCACGATTAGAATGTTTTTTTGGCTTCCAGTCAGTGTTGTGAATAAATTCAGATACTGTGCTTTTCTTACACAGGCAGTTCAAATGACTCAAACAGAACTGAGTCTTTGTTTAATAACTGGTACACAGGTATGTTTGCAGAATTGGACCCAAGAAGTGAATTCACATCAAGTACTGTTTTTGTCAACTAACTATACATTCACCTGGAATTTAGAAGAAACTTTGCCTTAATGGCAGATTTAGATTATTGTCTTATGTATATCAATTTGAGTATATTTTATTCTGTCTCGGTGCTGGAAGTTAGACTAAATTATCTTTAATGGTCCTTCTAGTCCTATGCTTTTGTGATACAGATAAGGGGAGAAGAGCATTGAAGTGACAGAAACGACGTCTGTTCTCTTGTCACCCTCTTATGGACACTGATACCCTCCTATAGCTAAACAAGAACACTACAAGGTCTTATTCCAGTAACCAGATTAGGGAAAAAAAACATGTTTGGGAGAAAATTTCAGGGTGATCATAGAATCATAGAATTGTAGGGGTTGGAAGGGACCTCGAGAGATCATCGGGCCCAAACCCCCTGCCAAAGCAGGCTCCCTAGGACATATCACTCAGTTAGGTGTCCAGACGAGTCTTGAATATCTCCAGAGAAGGAGACTCCACCACCTCCCTGGGCAGCCTGTGCCAGGGCTCTGTCACTCTCACTGGGAAAAAGTGAGGAAGCGTGTTGGTGCAGAACTTCCTATGCTCCAACTTGCAGCCATTGCCCCTCGTCCTATCCCCACAGACCATTGAAAAGGGGCTGGCTGATTCCCCCTGCATCCCCTGCTTAAGATAATTATAGACTTTAATTAGGTCCCCCCTTAGTCTTCTCTTAAGATCTAAAACGTGATCTAAAACTGCATTTATTGCGTGTTTTATCTGCTACATATACCATGGTTTCTTCCATTCCAAAGTTCAGTAAAAGGGCTGGAGGCTTAGATTTTACAAATTACAGAATCATCAGAGTTGGAAGGGACCTCTGGAGATCATCTAGTCCAACCCCCCTTCCAAGCAGGTTTACCAAGGGCACGTCACAAAGGAACGCATCCAGGTGGGTTTTGAAAGTCTCCAGAGAAGAAGACTCCCCAAAATCTCTCTGGGCAGCCTATGCCAAGGCTCCATCACCCTCACAGTACAAATATTTTTCCTCGTGTTGAGGCAGAACTTCCTGTGTTCCAATTTCGGTCTGTTGCCCCATGTCCTGTAACTTGGCATCAGTGAAAAGAGACTGGCCCCATCTTCTTGACACCCACCCTTCAGGATAAGCAACGTTTAACAGACATTATCTAATTATTACAAATAAATTATGAAATATTACAAATCACAGGTTTTGTGTGACTACAGAAGTCAGGTAAAACAGGTGAGTTTATTTGATGAAAGGGTTAGTGAAAAGAGCTCTCCCATCCAGCCAAAACCTAGCGGTTTAACCCAGGCTGCCTAGACCTCCAGTTAAAATTGTCTTGGTTTAGTTCACTTCCTTTACCTTTTGTATGAATATAATGCAAAAGCAAAGACTGCTGCTAATAAAGCTGACATTGCTTTTTCACAGTGTCTTTTTTTAAATTTAGTTTGAGCTGTTAATCACTTTCAATAGTTTGGTTAAAAAAATTTATTATTTGAGACAGTTTTAAAAGCAGAGCATGAAAGATCTGTGGGGTAAGTCTCTGTAAAGCAAAGACCATCAATTTATTCTTTGTTGATAGATGTTTCTGATTTAGTGTAGCTGTGTGCATTGTATTTGTGCATTTTTTACTATTATTAAATACAGTCAAGAATAAGACACATAATACTTTTTCTGAACTCTGACTAAATTAAAGAAATTCCTGAGGCAAACTAATTTATTACTTTCATCACATTAGGATGTGTTTTGAATATGTGAAATAAATGTGTAAAATGCCTATTTCCCTTGCTTTTGTTTGAACAAATGGTTGTAATTCAGTATCATCCTCATTTCTGTGAACTATTCCCGCATTAAGTTAAGAAACATGTGAATGATGAGTAAGCAGCATGTTTGGAATCTTTTGTATTTGGTCATATTTACATGTATATATATATAAAAAATTTTTTTTGCATGTAGCTTTTGGTCACCATTAAGACTTCTTTAATTTTCAACATCAAATTTATATTTCCCTTTGCTATGATTTTTCAGTACTGTAACAAAAAATGGTCTTCACCTTTGGTATGTAGTGTGCTTAGTCCATATAGATGGATTCTTTTTGCAGTTGCTGATGAACTTTGTTTACAGAATGCAGCAGTGGCCTAAGTCTGTCCTGTACTTGGTAAACAATTCTGACACACACTCTAAAAACTTACTCAAGAAATATATTCTATGAATTTTTCAATAATAAAACCAGAACCAGGATAAATGTCACCAAGCTGAGGGACTAGAAAAACTCCAAGGAAAGAAAAAAAAAAGAAAAAGTAATACCTAAAATTTCTGAGGATTTGGAGATAAGTCCTAGCAACCTGTATTCTGGGAAGCACATGGGCCCGTCTGCTGAAGCCTTGTATAAACTGTGGCACTTTTTAGAGTCGCATTTGTTATCACGAAGAACAAGCAAAACAGGTTAAATCAGTCACTCTCCACCTGGGTGTTCACCTGAAGAAGTCCAATCACAGCTGATTTTTGAGTGGTTTTTCTGTCAATAAAATGCAAGGGCATTTTTGTATCTCTATATGGTAAAAAAAACCCCACAATCCAGGCAGATAAGTGTGTACTTTTGGGTACTTACAGAGGTGCTCAAGAACAACCATGTTGTGAGTTTATTGAGTAGGAAGGCAACTCCATGCTTAACTCTTGCACGAAGCCAGCAGCTTTGCCCATACACTTGTCCTTGTTACCCAGGAGCCCTGGGGGGAAAATTTGTGAAAAGAAATACCAGTCATTATACAGATTACAGCCACTGCTCTGACTTGGCAATGACAAGTGGCTGGTCCTCTTCCTTGATGTAAATGGCCAAACTGAGAGCTCATTTTAAAAAAAAAAGTATCAGTAACTTCAGTACAAGGAGGCATAAGGTTTAATTGCCTTTTTGCAGTGCACTGGGACAGCTCCATTCTTTTTGTGGTTTTTTTTTTTCTTCAGCATAGTTGTTCTTGAGTGCCTCTGTAAGTACCCAAAAGTACACATCTCTAAAGTACTTCATTTCCAGTTGGCTGGAAGTGTTTCCCTGTTTGGTTATGGGAGCAATCACTATCATCGCTGTATTGCAACGGTGCTAATAGCTTCATAGGTACAAATGTCAAAATGCTATTAGTGCTGAGAAATATTGTTTTGGCAACTGGATCTTGTGTGGAATAACCTAATTTTAATTTAATAATTTGCCTAATGTTACATATTCATAAAATTAACAGTTGTTGAAATTTCCCATGCATTTTCTTTTTTGAATGGAAATAGTTTTGCCTGTCAGGTGACATGTTATGAAAGAACATTAGTTATATTAAAAATGCACCTAGTCTGAGGGTGTTCATGACACTTAATGGACTTTTTGCAGTTTGCTTACAAGTATTTGCCTAGTAACAAGATTACAGGCATATTAAAATGAGTGTATGGGGGGGGGGAAGTTGTGTGCTTAAAAAATTAAGCCGTTTTCAGTGGCACATCTTTTGAGTCATGAATTTGTCACACAGAATGTTAACCAAGGTAAGCATCTTATCTGCCATTTGTTGCTGCAGACTGGCAAAAACATTTTGCTGTAGCAAGGAGGAAGTCAGACCAGCACTGTCCTGCAAGAGGTGCTGCATGTCCTTGATGGATGACTGGTAAATGGTGGTAGCTGTAAACATCTGGAGATGGAAACACCAAGCATCTCTCACAGAAGAAATCAGCTTCCCTCCTTCTTGCCTTGTCTTTATGCCACAATATTTTCTTACAGTTCTTCTGCAATAACCTACATTTACTGAGAGTTTTGTTACGTCTTTACGGTCTTGTGCAATTTGACAACTCCTCCAGAAAGCAGAGTAACTTTCCATAATACAAGCATAGTATTTCCAAAAATTGTCAGGGTCTCAGGAGACTTCATCTGTACTTACAAAATGTCTTACATGTTCCCATGAGAGGTATTTTATATTGTGGTAGCAGCTGTGAAACAGGCCCTCCTCCGCCCCTCTGTCCCATACCCAAAACAAGCATCTCTACAGTTGTGATGATAAATTTCCATATCACTGTGATAATTTTTTCCTCAAAGACCCATGCTTTACCTGTCATGGAATGCTCCACATCAATATTCAAGTCTTGCTGTGGTAGCATGGCAGGAGTTACCCAGATCAATACAATACTCTGAACTGGGCCTGAACCAAAAATGCCGTAATAAACTGCCTTTTGATTGGCAATATGTCATACAGCTTCTTTTTCCTACTCTTTCGTCCCAAGGTGAAGTTCTCTTACTGTTGCTTCTGCTACTCTGTCCCAGAAGAGGGAAGACACAAAGGTGGCAGTTTGAAGTCCCACTTCACCCATGAGGCTGTCCCAGCATTCCTCACCCACAAGCCGTTCAGCTGAACATCTGGCTGGTTTCTTTTAATCTGTGCCAGCCCTTGCCGTGCCACCCATTCCTTGTATCACATAAACAGCAATCATTTTCATTGTCTTCTGTGTGTTCTAACTGAATCGCTTTCTAGAATGCATCTCATGTTGCCTTCATAAAAACAATGTGTGGTGCTATGGAGTACAGGGTACTGGCAGCTATAGCTGGGTTGTAGGTTTTGCATCTTTCAAAAAAAATAGTTTTGATATTGAACTTTTCAACTGCATCACAGAACTAAGCAAGCACTTTCTAAAAGTGTCATTTCAGGTTAAATCCAACGGAGGCAATACAGGGGCAAGTAACAAAAGTACAAGTGACACAAATCTGAATTAGAAGCCCCAGTATGAGCTTTCAGAAGTCAAAAGTTGGGAAGGTAGATTTTAGTTCTGCATCTTGGATCACAAACTTGCATAACAATAATATTGTGAAAAACGCATAGTGCTCTTCTATTTATTGTCAAATAACTCTTTAATGGGGGATTTCTCCAGTATGCACTTCTGCAAAATATAAGCTTCAATTTTATAGTTTTACTTCTTCAAAATGTACAGATTTAAGTATGTTACTAGCTGGGATATTACTTCTTAGCTGTTCTGTCAGAACTTTTGCTTAATTGCATCAGAAAGGAGGCTTTATTTTACTAAGGAGCAAAGGGAAATAAAAATCATGTTTCCATCTTTAATAACTAGAGTTCTAAACCTTATCTGTGGCAATGAATCCCACATACAGAAGTTAATTCATATATTTTAAAATTGACTAACCTTGATTTTTTTTTTCCAACTTGTATGCATGATTATGTCTGTACCTGTAGGACAGCATTTTCATAGTTTCCTGCATCTAGCAAGCTGTAACCACCTCTAAGTTAAGAGTAAGGGAAAATTGGTATCACCTAGCTGAGAGAAATCTGACAATACTCATGTTTGGACTAGATCAGGCTTTACATCGGTCCAAACAGGACAAGCTGTAATTTGTCCTGATTAACTGCTGGAGATACATAATTCCAGTATGCATGTGCAGCACCGTGGCAGAAGTAGCCCAGGCACTGAATGACTATACCAGTTCCAAGAAATAGAAGCAGGGCCGTTATTAACAGGTACTGGAAATCAGTGTCAAAATGAAATATCTTGAACACCTAGAAAATAATAATATTGTACTGTTGGAAAAAAAAAGTACCATTAGGACTCAGCAATAACTTTACTTAAGTGGAAGATCCATATGTCTTCCAATAAAATTAAAAGACTCATGAGCATTCATTTCAGTAAAAGATTCATAAGCATTCATTACTGTGCCATAAATTCCAGAGGAAGTTTAATTGCTAGCCAGTGGGAATTTCTTTTCTGTGTATACAGATTGAATTGTATAGCTGATCCCACAACATTATTTTTAAACTTGATTTAAACTTGGTCATGGGTTTATTTTGTTTTTTAAATTTAACCTTGTTTTGTTGATTTTCTATTTTTTTTTTCTGAATTACACTTTAGAATTATTTTTCTTTTTCTTTTTAAGAAAAGTGATTTCTGGGTTTTGATAATATATCATACCTGTGGCTTTCAGAATTTATTATAAGTGAAGTTCAGATCCCATTTTTCCTATTTTTTTTTTAAGGAGAGGAAGACGCTTCGTATGGTACCATGAGAAATCCAGACAACATGTCATCTTGCACAGTATCACGTTTCTAATAATCAGCTGTAGTAGTTGCTGGGCAAAGGACAAGCATATCTTAAGAATCTTTTTCATGAGCATCTTTTCACTAATTATCCTGAATTTCAGTAGTCAAAATTTTGGAGGCTTTTCTTTCATACTTCTAGGCTGAGAAAACACTTCCTAAGGGTCAGGAAGGAATACATCACAAAAACTTGAAATGAAATAGATTTTCCCTTAGGCAACATAAGCTGTTTCTTAACATTGCTAACATTTCAACATTTCAACATCTAGAGACTAGTATTATATTATCTTTAATATGTTGTTACAGTATCTAATGCCTTCAAGAGATCCAGCTTATTGTTTCTGTAATTATTTTCCCACAATTAGAAAAATTTTCTTACTTCTGTTAAATTTCGGATGAAATATTTTAATGAATTGTGCTGCTATACTTTCAGGGCTATGGGCTGGATGGATATGCTATTTTAATTTGATAAATTATGTTTCCTCTGTCTTCTTATGTAAAGACCTACATATGTTACATGGTGAGTTTTTCCCCTTATAAGCAATTAATTTATTCCATACAAATGTAAAATTTTAAGGTATTTTCAAAAATCAGGCAGCACAAACATGTATTAACTTAGTGAACAATGGCAGTGGGCTTTTTCTTTCTCTCTTTTTCCTGAATTCCCAGCTAGCATTACTTGTCGACCATAAAGCCCAAGGCAGGGAGGTAAAAACAGCCACTGAGGTCAACAGATAATTACTATTAGTACAGAAAGGTAAATTTTTCTGGTTTTGAAAGGGAGTGTTTTTATATAAAGGCATCGAGAGGGCCTCCAGCTTGCTTTCCAAACAGGTTTTTACTAGATAGCAGATAAGTACTCTTGAAAGAGCTACGTTTCGCTGAGCTGTTTCACCTTTCTTCGACAGCGCTGTCAGAAGAGTAAGAAGGGGACAGACATCTCGGGTGGATTTGAAATGAAGGCTAAGTGGCTGTTCACTTCTGCTTGTCCTCTGCACACCCTGGCCTCTGGGTGCTCAGGAGGGAAAGCTGTCCTAATTTATCCCTGTCCTTTGAACCAGGTTTTGTAGTCACACTGTTCCTATTCCTAAATTAATTTTCAGGACATACTCAGATATATGCCTGGTAAGGATAGAGTTGAAACTACACAATGCTTCATGACACAGGACTATATCAACTTCATAACCTGCAGACAAGAGACTGTTAATTACCATTGAAATATAATAATTGTACAAGTTGAGAGGTGTCTCTCTATGTATGTTTTCATATGACTTTCCTCTGGTTTGTGTCATCAGCAGATCTGTACATTTAGAAAAGAAGCCAGTTATGGGAGAACATCTGTTACATAATACTAATTCAATATAATTGTTTCAGTTTTCAAATATTTCATTTTTCATTGCAGTGATAAGTGGAAAGCAGATTTAGTTTAAAAATATTCAAAGCGGAAAAGTAAAAATATGTATTATCAGAGATTCAACCACCACAATATACTTAAAAGCCTGTTACAACACCTCACATGGAATATACATAGAAGTTTTATCTGTAAATGCTTTACCATATTTTCCTTTTCATGTAAAAGTCTTCTACCTCAGGCTTTTACATGTATTAGTAACATCAATGATTTGGTAATTGTTATATGTGAAGCATAAACTTATTTTTTTTCTAAGATAAGTTTCAGTTGTATTCATCTGAGACAATTATTTTTGTGAGGGTAATAGATTGTATTGCACTCTACAGAAGTGAAAGTGTTTGCAATGGGGTATCCAAAGTCAAGGTTTCCTAGATCTGTACTGAAATATCGAAACAAAAGGTTGAATATAAGCATGTAATTTTTCTGATCTGAGTAGGTGACATTTGTTAGATAGCCTGTCTGTCCTGTAGGGTTACTTATTGCACATTTCTGAAGCATTCATCAACCACAGCACAAACATTGGCCTGCAAATATTTGACAAAAGCATCTCCACAAAGAGACAGAAGTTGCCCATGTGGAAAAATATCACACGTAGAGGCTCAGTTTAAAATGAATAACCCTTATCCTGACGTTTGGGTAGCCTTTCCTCATTGGTCCTGTTCCCTGTGCTGGGTGGTGAACAGTCATTGGTGTTGGCTCTCCAGGCATCTTCTCTTCATTGCCAGTGAGGATGGCTTGGGCAGGTGGTGGGGATGACTTATGCTCCTGCAGCCAGGTTACAGTAAAACAGATCCAGAGTACAGGTAGTGTCTGATCTGCCTGGTCAAGGCTAGGTGTCTTGTGAAAACTATGCTAGGTAGTGCAAAGCTAATTAACAGATGTCTCTATTGTCTTAACTCATAATTTTATTATGTGTCACTGACCTGTATAGTCATTAAATTATTATTTTGGTAATGAGGTTGCAAGACAGAAGAAAATTACAAAGGTTTTTTTCACTCTGACTGAGGTGGTTCAAGAGTAGGCTCATACCTTTACCTGGAGATTACCTCTCTCCTGCAAATCTATTATGTAGAGAAATGTGGAGAGTCTAAACTGCAGTTTAAGATTTTTGGTACATGTGCATATGATGTTGTATGTGAGTAATTTCAAGATCTTTTTATGATACATAAAAAATAGATCTTAATTGATGGTATAAATCATATCTTTTCTAAATATAATGTAAAAAATGCCTTTAATTTCTGAATGTCAAACATAATCATAGTCACTGTAGAAAGTTTAAGACAGAACTGCAGTAAATAACACTGTATTGAGGCTGAGAAGTAAATTCACATAACAGAAGCTGGAAAAAGGATAGATTTACCATATACAAAATTAGAAGAAAAAGATGCCAGTGAACTGAGTATTTGGCAGCTTGTCTTTTTCAAATAGAATGTTTATCTGAACCATCTCTTGTAAATAGTTTGAGAATAATTGGCTGGTATATACTTTTCATAGACATGTATGCATATGCTGCCTGGCTATTCTGATTTATTTTAATTTATTGGAATGCTAAAAGCAGTATAGCACAAGATTGTACTTGTGCTGAAGTAAAACCTGAGGTAATTACAGGAAAAGTAACATGCTTTACTTATTAAATATGTATAATTTTATAACCTAATTGCACAATAATTTTTAATGCATTGGAGTCAACAGAACGGTCGTAAGAATGCTGGAATTAATTTTAAATTGACTGGACTTTACTAGAAGAAAAAGGAGATGGTGACTGTCAGACTTTCAGTTTTGCAATTGGAGGGAAAGTTTGGTGGGAAATGACAAGATCAGCTAATGTTTCACCAACTAATGTGGACCCTGATGGAACGGCTGTGTGCTGTCATGTTCATAAATGTGCTGCATTGTAGACAGGAAAAAGAAGAACATCTAGCCCAAAATCAGTAAATGTACTTTCCTGCAAGAAGTTACATATTGGATACCTATCCTGGATACCTATCATTGTGTTCATAAAATGTTATATATGAGCATAATTGCAAACCCCAGTGTAAGAGGGTTTTGAAGTGTACAAAGCCATTAACTTATCAGGTAGTCGTTAATTTTCAAATTGGTTCATAATGAAACTTCTATGTTCTGATCTGGATTATGCCCTAAATTGCTCTCTTATCTCCTAGTGGGGCAGTTTCTTTTGGTACATGAGTGACAGGGTTACAAGGGTGATCATATGCAGTCAGAGAATATTGAGTCTGTAAAAAATCACCAGGATTAGGTGAAGACCCTTACCATCCTAATAAAGCCTTTTTCTCAGCTGCACACCCTTCAAAGCACTAAGCTATATGGCAGCAGTCATGAATATAGATTATGGGTTCCTCGTACTCCTTGGAAAGCTTCCTAGATTTTAATCTCCATTTATATGCCCAGAACTCTAGAGTCCAGTGCAGGTATCGTGTCTTGAACCAGCCACCTGCTATGTTGGGATTAGCTGACTTATAAATTGGTGTTGGGAGAGAAAAAAAAATAGTTTGTGTTTGTGTGGAGTACTGTCATTTGGCTACTTATTGCAAATAACCTGCAGCTGCAATATTACTGATGGAATAAAGTATTGATACCTGGAGTTGTAGGGGGTTCTGCTTTCAGCAAATTTGCTTTAGGTCTGGGGAAGTTAGGTTGAGGGCTGAAGGAAGGGAGGAGCAGTAGCAGTTCCACTACAGATTAGTTTGAGCTGTCACCAGATCACACCTTGAGTTAGTTCAGTTGCTCTCCCAGGGAAGCCCTCTGTTTGTGTCTAGACTTGGGTTTGTTACCTTTCTACCCTTCTTGTCATTGTACCTGTGCAGATGTACATATTCTTTTGCATCAGGGCAAGTTGCACAGAGCCTGTAGCACAGAGGCATTAACATGAAGTATATTAAAATGGAGTAAGGCATAATTCCATGTGTAGCTTAAATAGATCTAAGGTGACATGGCTGTTAAAGGAGGTGGTTGACATGGACACCCAGCCCAATGGCATCTCTAGACCCAGCCATGCAACCTGTGCCTCCTTCAAGAAAAACCAGCATGGTCCAGGGAGGCCACTGCACTGATCCAGCTGGAAATGCTGGGCAGCATGGAGATGGATGTTGGTTGCCGGTGGCCATGTTACCCCATGGATACATTTGCACCAGGGCTCTTGGCAGCCAGTCCCAGTTAGATGTGCTGTGATGTGGCTGTGTTTACCACGTCACATCCCCATGCTGTGGGAATACGAATTGCCTCGAAGTATCTGGGAAGCTGTAAATTCACATCAGCCTCATCACTTCCCTATTGCAGACAAGCCTCCAAGCGTATTACAGCACCTCTTTCCAGAGCAATGTGTGCTTCAGTGGTGTGTTCTAAGTTTGCATCTGAAAAGACTTTTGAATTTTGGAAGAAAAGTAAATTTAAAATCCACAAAAAATATAATTGATTATAAAGTGGAGGATTTGGGGAAGGTGGGAATTAATGTCAGAATGGACTATTATTCTAATTGACATTGTTATTATAACCTACAGATTTTTAATGGGGAAGGAATTAAAACCTTTGTTAATATTTATGTTACTTGTAAAGGGTAATGCCATAATTCCCCTGGGTAGCTGGCTTCATTAAGTGTACATGATCTTTAAATTGCCAAGCAGGTGAAGTGAATGTAAGCTCTAGCAATAATATGCTTGCTTGGTGAACTCACCTTAGTGCTCCTTCTTTCAAATCCCGGGCTTTGTCAATGTTCCTTCTAGGGTGTTTAATATTTTAAACAGTGGCAGTTTCAACAATATGTAAAGGGAGCCGACAATAATAATCTGAAAATGCTGTCCTTTTCTTCTTGTGAGCCCATGGGTGTTTGCTGGATGTGGAGAAGCACAATTCCAGGCTCTTTGTTAGGTATAAAGCTGCATAGAAGAATGCCACCTGGGAGAATCTCTTTTCTTTAGGATTGCTGCAAGCTGATGTTTTAACCTACTGTGCACCTACTAATTGAATTAAACACAACTGTATTCCTTTTCTTCCTCTTTAACTGTTGTTTTCTTTTTTCCCAACCCAGCATTTTTAATGTCTTTCCTGAAAAATCTTATATTTGCATCACAAGTCTCAGCTTTTTGGTCATAGATGAACACAATATAGAGAAATAGATTTTTCCTTATTAATTTAAACTGATATATTTGATATACCTCAATTCTGCTCACATGGGTAGCATGGCAGCTTAGTAAGGTTTTGGTGTAATTAGTCTGGTGTTTGAGTGGTGATGAACCCATTTAAAACCAAATTAAACTTTGAAAATTATAAAACCCAAAATCCTTAATAAAAACCTGTTTCCTTAGATTTCCCTCCCCTCTTTTATTGTTTGTCATTGTATCAACTAGATTTATTATTGTGTGGGACTGTCAGAACAGGAAATACATGTGATATGAATTGTTTTGTTGAACAAACTTTTTTTGGCATGAAAGAAAAAACTGTTGAAAAAGAGAAAAGAGTAATTCTACTTTAGATAGAAATTTCAATAAAAAGTCTGGTTTGTTTTGTTGGGTTTTTTTGACAGAACATGGTGTTGCATGATATTTTAACATAAATGATTCCTGTTATAGCATGTGTTTGGATAATGGCATGACTTGTAGCCAAATACTTAAGACCAGAGGAAAAGACCCCTGTTAGACAAGCTAAATACATGTTTGGTGCTGAACTTGATCTTGTCCACATGGCAAGTAGGTCAAGCACACTGCCAAGATGCAGACCCAAAGCTAAACCCCGAATGCTCTGTCCTTGGGAGGGAGTAGCTGGTAGGTAGGTGGTAGGCCATGGTATCCCTCAGCAGGGAAGCTCAGACAGTAGATACTTCTGGGAGAGGCAGTGGTCAAGGTATGGCTGCTGTCATTGTGAAGGGCTGATACGGATCATCCTTGGAGGTTTGAAGATGTGGTATGCAGGCGCAGGGGACTGAGAGTGGACTGTCCCTGTCACACAGTGACAAGGCGAGGAGAAATGTTGTTTTATCATGTTTGTTCAGTAACTGGGCTGTCACTGGTGAGCAGTTGCCTGTGCCTGGTGGTGCTTTTTTTCCTAAAAAGATTGAACGGGTTTTGGTAAGCTGCTACAGCACAAATGATGCACAGCCAGAGGATCTCTGAGCTGTGACTAATGGGGGTTTGAATACTGCAGATATTGCATCTACAAAGGAAGGTCCGGTGTGAAAAAGCCTTGAAGGTATGTGATATCACTCCTCAGTTTCTTTACTAGGAAAATTAATGCCCCAAGGAAGGAGTGAATTTTGGTTGCCAAGTAATATTTTCATATTAGGCCAAGCTGAGGAAAGCTTTTCTGTTTCATCTGGATTTATAGAATAATCACGCTTAAAATCTTATTTTTGATTGAAACATGAAATAAAGTTGTTATAATAGAGATTGTCTGGGGAAAAAAGGACAGAATTTATATCCTGAGATAAACTTTTTTGACAGGCTAGGGGTTTATTAATGTTTTAGTGAATTAAGTTTTAGGATGTTGCTATACTTACCAAATCTGCCCTTGCAAAAAATGCACTTATTACTTTTGATAGAAATGAGTTCATTAGATGTGTCTTGGTTTAATTATTTCTATAATGAATATGAAGTAGATGAAGAGATGTAAGTTTTCACCCATTATTCAATAGCCTGGAATTTGGATGTGAAAATGCTCCTGATTTCCAACATTACAATAATCCCAAAGATATATGTTTTAAATGTTCTGGAATGGAAAAAGCAAACTGATTTTGGTAGTCCAGTTAGAATCATTGAAAAACTGTTATTTCTATTGAGTAAGAACCACAACATTTTTTGTAACTTTCATTTGCTAGTTGTTTCTTTTTTTTTTTTCTCTTTTTGGTGTCAATTTTTGTGAAAGAGAAAAAAGCCTCCAGTAGTTACATAATTTTAATTCCAGGGGAAGAATAATTGCCTCAGCTTCAGACAACAAGACTGTCGTAGTGGCTAACGACTCCTGAAGGACAGAGTTTCAGGTAGCAGGGTAGCTTAATGATTCTATTTTTAATTACTTGGCATTTGACTAGGTGTACAATTTTATTATTTTTTTAACTGTGGTACAGAAGACATGCTTCAGTCAGTACACTACTCCAAGAAGACAAAATTCATTGATGTCTTCACATTTTTCAGGAGGAGGATTAATCTCTTGTTAACGAACTTCTGTGCTTGTCAATACCATTAGTGAAATTGTACATGGGAATAAATCGGTGAAGCAAAAGATTGTATTTTGAATTAGTTTGCTTTTCCATATAAATCAGCAATCAAGCTGAACACTGCCTTCTGCTTTATTGCTGAGTTACTACTGCACACTATTACAAAGCTTTTAGCACTTCTGACTTGAGGCCTAGACTAATTTTGTTCTTTAAGTTTTGAGATTCTGTGAAGAATTTAGGTATTTATAGACTGTTCAAGCTATCTCAAAACAATAAAATCATGTGTTTGAAAGTAATTTTGTATTAAATAGGCTGTTAGTTTATTTTGAAAATTGGTTTGCTTTCTTTTAAGCACAAGTGGGTTTTGATTTTTTTTTTTCCCCAGATGAAAGGACTTGTAATTATCATACTGAGGGTTGGTGGAGGTTGAGGGCCTGTTGAGGTTTGTATATGGCATGCTGCTGCAATGTTTGGAGTCCTTTTATTTGAGTTTTCAGCCAGGAAAAGGTGAGCAAACTTGTGATGGGAAGACCATGTAAGTGGATAGAAATTTGTGAGGTGCAAGATGAGCTGTTCAAATATAAGTAGTTAGAGAAAGGGTCCTAAGAAAGGTGTGATGGGAAGGTCACTGTGAGACTAAAAGTAAGTGAAGCATGGCCAGGAGCAGAAGACTCTCAGGTTTGCAATATTATGAAAAAATTTGTCCAAATGAGATAAGAGTGAAGACCTTCCTAGGATCATGTTGATATGGACCTTGATACCTACAAAGGGCTTTTTTCCTTAGGTGTTGCCGAATTCCCAGAGTAACCAAATCCCAATGAACTCCTGTGATGGACAATGAAATGGGGTATTTTGGGTGCTGGACTTTCTGGTACCTACGTTGCATCGCTACCTCAGTGCTCATGGACGCAGAATTGCTGAGAGGAAGGACCACATGTTCTTCCATCAACACAACCCCACCTTCCTTTGTGACCCAGGCCAAAGTGCTACAGGGGTTGCAATCTGTGCTGGAACATCTGTTTTACACTTTGTGTGAAACAGCTGTACTCCAAGTAATTATACAGGAAAAAGCATCACTGGGGAGCAAGAGCAGGGGTCAGACCTGCCCTGTGATGCTTCTGTGCCTATTAAGTATGAACAAAGAAGTTTTTGAAAATTCAGTCTGAATGATGTTTTTTAAAAGTGTGCTTTGTATCTCTTTCCATGAGTTACTTAGGGGTCTTTCATATTTTGACTAGCTTTTGGTTTAGGTGCTTCTTGTTTGCTGTTAGTCAATAAAGCATTACATAACTTAGCTTGAAATTTCAATCTATTTACACCTACAATTGTTTTTATAGCACTTTATATTATATATGTATTGAGTTCTTAACACAAACTACTACTACTACTACTAAAAGCCTAATGGACAGGAATTGCTTAATGTAGTTGTGCCCAGGAAAGCACAAATGCAGTTAGTTTCATACTTATTAGATGTGTGTGTACAGCCCTTATATTTATTTTCTTATCATTTTAAATAAGATAATCAAGTGTATCTTTGAGGTATTACCTGATATTAGGGCCTGGAACGGGGCAACCCCCTTTGAGGAGGTCTCTCTGAGTGCTTTACTATGTTCTACATGTCTCAGCAAGGCTGACTCATCACTTGCCCTTAAATTAATGTGATTGCACATAATCTGAGTGGGTTTCTACTGACTGCTGTGTCAGTACTTTGCTTGAATGGCTGGAGCACTGTGGCTAATTCTTACTAAACTACAAGTTGTCCTGGAATGAGTAAGTTTCACATCACAGAAACTCAGCTACAGACACAAACATGAGTCACCTTTTAGAAGGTTTCTCATTGTCTAAAAGAACAAACTACTTGTATTTGAAGAAGAAGAAACTCAGATGTGACTGATTCATCTGACCTGACATTTAGGCAGGTGTTTACAAAGCACATGGTTGATAAGAGTATTACTCAGCTGAGAAAAAATATATACTCCATACTTCCCCCATTTCTTTGTAAATTCTCAGCCAAAAGTTGATTTATTTTTGGAGTAATGTGTGCCATGCCCTGCTTGTTTGGAGTTAGTATCTTCTCTGGGCACCCTCTCCAACAAACCCTTTTGCTCAAATCAATATTTGCCAAATTTATTGTCCAAGGTGCTGATCCTGTGACGTCCTCAAATCTTGAAAGTGCTTCTGACATTCAAGTACATTCACTATCCTGAGTATTTTGTAGCATTAAATTCTGATTATCCTTTTTACTGTGTTCTTTGATTTTTGGATCTGGAGTCTGTTTAGTGAAATGTTGAAGCATGCACGTAAAGGATTTGTCTGTTGATTGCACTGGGTCCTTTCTCCAGCCTTCAGCAGAGTTTCCTACACAGTTCCTCTGGGCGAGCTTCCTTTGTCTGAGTCACAGCTGAGAAAAAAAATCATCCCATACTCCCCTTTGTCATACAGTTGCTTATTGGTTATACTGAACCTTGGCATATGCAAAATAGCAAGTAATTTTTTTTTTTTCTATAAGAGCAGTCAAATTTAATTCATGTAAGTTTAAACAAGATGGTCTTTGTATTGAGGCATGGTATGGGAGGATAAGATAAAAAGGGTTAATTTGTGACATAGTTACTTGGGTCAAGTTACGCAGTATCCCAGTCCTTTGGTTAGTGTTTAGAGCTACATAAAAAAAAAAAGTATATTAAAGAATTAATTAATAAGTTGACACATTGAGTCACACAAGCCAACAGTAATCCTAAAATAAAACCTAAAAGCCCTTAGGCTTGGAACAAAACTTCCCAGCTGCCAATCCCTTTCCAACCTAAGCCTTGTTGTATGTCATTTGCAAATAGGGAAAATACCCCAACTTTTTACTTAAGGCATTTGGACCTTAGTCACCAAATTAGCCTATTGGAAGCTAAAACCATTCTTCCTTGCACCTGTAAAATGTTTCTGGCTTAAAATAGCTGTATTATCCTGATCTTCTGTGCTCATGGCTTTAGAGAGAGGATCTGGTGCTTACATTAAGATTTTTGTTCTGGGACAAGCAACAAAATAAGTATGCTTAACTTCAGTATGTATATACCACAGGAAAAGTAGTTACATGGACCATTTGTAAAGGTTTATATAAATTAAATAGTGAAGGAGAGCTTGCTTTGAGGAAGTAATGATACTCCTCCAATGGACAATAATACTCCTAGTGGTAGTCCTATAGATCTGTGTAAAATTTTCGTTTCAGGGTGAAAAAGATCTAACCCCTGAAGGTATATGTAGAATGAAAACCAGAGGGGAATATTGCAAGACTGAGGTATTCTCAAAGATGCTGAGCTGTGATGCTGTAATTTCAAAAAAAAAAAAGAGAAAGAAAAAGAGAGAAATGTAAATGTGTTTACCTGATTAGCTTAGAAATCCTCCAGGGGAAAAAAAAGTTACCATTACAAGATGCACTCCTAGAAGAGCAACAAGATGGGCTGCAAGAAATCCAGGAGTCATAGAACCAATTCCAGATATCACTATATCACATGGATGCTAGATTGGATGGCCAGGGGTGATAGTCTCCTGGACCTCCTGTGCAAAATAAGAAAGCGTTTTGTTCAGCTGTATGTGATAATTAATCTGTGACAGCCCTAACTGTAGGGCCCATGAAATACCAGAGTTCAAAATCCGAGGAGTGAGGAAGGCAGGAAGCAGAGGACAGACCCTGAGCTTCAGCAAACCCCAGGTTTCTGCAGGGAACTGACAGGGGGGATCCCAAGGGAGGCAGCTCTGAAGGCCATAGGAACTCAGTGGAGCTAGCAGGTCTTTAAGGACAATATCTAAAGATCCTTAAGGACAGTATCCTTTGAGCAAAAATACGCTCCACCTTGTTATTCAGGAAATATAGTGACTATATCATGAGACCATCTTGGCTAAAAAGGGAATTCATATATGAGTTTCACCCCTCAAAGGATGTACACAGCACATGGCAGTGAGGATGGATTTCAAAGGAGGAATATGGAAACACTGCCCAGCCTGGTGTTGAGAAAGCCAAGACTCAACTGGAGTTGAAAGTGGTAAGGGATACCCAGCGAAAGAAAAGTTTCTAGTACTACATTAATACTAAAAGGCTAAAAAAGAAAAGCATGAGCCCACTGGTGAATCAGCTGGGTGATTTAGTAACAGGAGGTACTGATAAGACTGATAGACTCTATGTCTTCTTTGCTTCAGTATTGACCAGGAAGGTCTTCCAGACCTCTGTCTTAGTGGAAGGCTTGGAAGAGAGGGAGAATGATCCGCAATGGATAAGGACTGAGCCAGGGATTAGTTTTGAGAGCACAACCCATACAAGACCATGGGACTGGATTGACTGCACTCAAGGCTGCCTAGAGATCTGACTGATGTACTTGAAAGACCACTCTCTATCACATCTTTAAAAGTCAGTGAGATCAGGGTAGGTCCCCAAGGAGTGGAGGAAGACAATATTGCATTCAGCTTCATAAAAGGCAGAAAAAAAGGATGATCTGGGGAACTACAGACGATCAGCCTCACTGTGGTCCTTGGGGGTATACAGAACAGGTCCTCTTAGAGCACTTTTCTGGGCATGTAAAGAATGTGATTAGGGGCAGCCAGAATTAATCTGCCAAGAATAGATCATGTCTGACAAACCTGACTGCCTTTCTTGATAAAATTGCTGATTTGGTGGACAAGGGGAGAACAATGAATGTCATTTACCTCAATTTTAGCAAAGCTTTCAATGCCAG
Organism: Laterallus jamaicensis coturniculus; assembly: GCA_022605575.1. NCBI lineage: Eukaryota > Metazoa > Chordata > Aves > Gruiformes > Rallidae > Laterallus > Laterallus jamaicensis. The sequence continues at coordinate 3,014,016 of JAKCOX010000062.1, forward strand.
CTGCCACAGTTTTCTTCTACACAATTTAGGACATTGCAGACTAGATCAATGGACTACCAGATGGGTGAAGAAAACAGTTGGATGGTCAGGCTAAAGTTCAGTACTCTACCCAGAGGTCAGTAACAAGTGCAGTACTGTGGGGATCTGTCCTAGGTCCTATCCTGTTTAATATCTTTATCAATGATTTAGAGGAGGAGATGGAAGTCACCATCAATAGAGGCCCTCAATATTCTTGAAGACAGGGCTGCCATTCAGAGGGACCAAGACAACCAAGGGAGATGAGCTAGCAAACCAGTCATGAAATCCAATTACAAATCTGAAGGCTTGCAGCTGCAATGAACCCATCTGCAGTGATGCAAGCTGGAGACCAACTGCAAAGAGGACCTGGAGGTCTTGGCAGACAGCAAGCTGGAAAGAGCCATCAGCAAACCATGGCAGCAGAGATGGCAAACAATATCAATGGTTGCATCAGTAAGAGCACAGCCAGGAGCCTGGGACAGTTTCAGTCCCTCTCTGCTCCACGCAGCACTTGCTTCTTGCCCGCTCAAGTACAGGGAAGTTGTTCATAAATTCAAGCTCAACAGAGGAACACCAAACTGGTGAGTGCTGTGTTAGGCTGGGGAAGAGGGGCTTGTTCAGCCTGGGATGGAGATGGCTTCAGAGGACCTAACGGCAGGACCATGGTGCCTACAGGGAAGGGATTGAGAAGTTTGAGCCAGGGTCTGAGGTCTACAAATGAACAAGAGCCAGTGGCCACGGACTGAGAAATGGGACTTTATAACCTTCACAGAATGTTAGGTAATATAGTGATCTTTATGTGTCCAGACAAGATTTTTAAATTGGGAAGTGAGAGATTGAAGTGTCTTAATCTGTAACGCATGTTCTTTCCAGAATTTGATCATCAGTATTAATCAGTACTGGGTATGCAGAGGCAGAATAGATGAAGAGGGGGAGATTTATCTTCTGAATTGGTGGTGTCTTAATTTGGTTTCAGTCAAAAGAAAGTATTTTACATAAGAGCTGGAGCTCATACTCTTCAATTTCTTGGAGATAAACTGATCCCAGTATGATTATTTACTGGATGTATTCCATCAAGTATAGTGTTTAATGTTTCTTTGACTGATTGTTCTGACAGAAATTTCTTATGTAGTCATATAAAAATAAAAGAGGAGGGAGGGAGTTTGAATTAGAAGCCTTCCAGACAACAAAATCATAAATTCACAATTGGGTTGCTTTCTCTTGCCTTAAGCCTGTCGTTATTTTCTTCTGATAGAATTTGTCTCTTCTGAGGAGTGAAGAAAAAAAAATTGCAACTGTGTTTTGCAAATATGAGGATCTGTCAGAAAGAATAAATTACCAACTATTGGCTTGATTCTGAAACCTAAATTCAAGCACATGGCTTGTTAGTCATGCAAATATTCCTTAAGTAAGCCAGCATCCTATTCTCAGGTGTCAGGTTCTTATAACTGGCTATGACGTAATAAACAATTTATGATGTTTTGAGCTGATCTGAGTATTAGAGTGATAATTATACCTGGCCTGGTTGTGTAGTTCCTTTCTGGTTAGTGTTTTCAATCTACATTTAAGTGCTTTGAAAGCATAGATTGTTCTTTGTGCAGGAAAGGTACACTACCAAAATCCAGGAGTATTTTTATGGAGAATATAAGGTATGTCAATTATTCTCCTCCCTACTCTCCATTAAAATAGATAAAATCTAAAAAGGCCAAGGGCCTAATCTGGTGTGTTTGTTACTGCCTTAGATCTGCCCACAGCTCTCCCTTGAGGCATGCAGAAAGATTTGATAAGCAAACCTTGCCAGATGGTTAATGCTTGCAGGGATCATTTTGCTACAAACATTGCAAAGTACAGAAATGTTAAGGCATAGCAGCAGTCTGCGGGCACAGGACTGCGCTGTACTTTGTCATACCTGCTCAAGTATCTCATCTTCTGGACTGGGGGGCAGAAAGCCCAATCAGCTTTTTCCAATACCCTTGGCACAGATGGCATTTGTAGCCTTGACTGAATAAAAAAGTGAACAAAAGTTATGCAGGTGCCCACTGTAAGAAATTAAGGTACTTCCAGTGTCCGCAGGTCCCTCACCATATTGTAGGTATGTGTCCTGGTTCTGGCCAGAACAGAGTTAACCTCCCCAAGCATCCAGCACAGGTGAGCAGAGTTCTCCCTGAACAGAACCAGGACAATTACGTGAGGCTTTGGACAAGGGGGAAGGAAATTTAGCAAGGCTGCTGGTGGTGAGTTGACACTGTGCCGCATGCACGTGTGAGGGAGGACAGGAGCTTGCTCAGAGTAGATGCCAGCTGGTGGCAGTTGAGAAAGCAATCTGCTGTACCTCCTCTGTCCCCACCCCTGCCCTTGCTTACAGCTGGTAAGCGTAAGGTATCAGAGTCATGGAGCCAGCTGCTCCAGCTAAAGATGAGGCTCTTGAGTAGAAGAAATGCTCTTTGATACCTTGGTTGCTGTGGATTGTCATCAAAATAAACTTTTTTTTTTTTTTCCTGTAACAAGGTTGCCTCCAGTGAGGAGTGTGATATCCTGTGAAACAGTTGAGCTTGCACAAGCATTTAATACTTCTCCTATATAGATGAACAGGTGTAAAAAGATTCAGGGCAGTGTTGTGCATTTCTAATCTGTGCTTTTAGAAATTGTGTTTTGGGATGACAGGATTCTGTCATAGTTACTTATTAAAGTCTTAACTACAGAACTGCTACATATAATGTCATACGAGTACTTAGACAGCTGAACAGTATGACTAACCTTGAGCTGTTGGAAATGAAGTAAAACATTGAAGTGAAGCAGTAACTTTGGATGCTTGTATTACCGGAAAGCATCCCATGATCGCTTCCTGAAATTACTTCCTTGCTTCCCAGTGTTTATGTAATCAACAGATCATGGGTCTGCTGGAAAAAGAAACCTCAGCAAACTGCAGAGGAGTTTTATTGTTGTAACCTGTCAAGCATCTCATCCTGTGGTGTTCATCAGGATCAGCTGCTTCAGGGGAAGTCCAAAATTTTTATGAAAGTGATTAACTTAGCCACGTCCAGGAGACAAATTGTGTCCATCGCCTTTGGACAGCAACACATTTGGATCTGGAAATGGATGTTGTCAGGAGATACAGTGTCACGAAGGAGTTTTGCTGGTTAGTTCTGAATCACGCTTAAAATAAGTGAGTATTCATTGCTAATTTGACAGGCAAGTGCCGTTAAGTTACAGAATAATGTGCCTGAAGTTACTGCAATATTAAAGGGTTTGTAAAATCAAATAAAAAACTTATCCACTTAAATGCTAAAACAGATTTTCTGCTGTACTAGCAAAAGCTATGAACGTCTTTGTTCATGTGAAACCCCACCTCTTAAAAATGTGAAGTAAACCCCAAAAATAGTAGTCAGTGAGGACCACGTGTACCATGTTTCAATTTTTAGCAGTAATTCCTATAGTCTTTCCTTAAGGAATAAGAAAAAGGATAAAAATATCAGCCTAAGACCATTACTTTTCAATTTCTGACTTTTGAAGGCAAGGGAAAATATACTCTAAGATTACCTGCAGTGCTACCAATTAGTGTCTGGTAAAGCACTGCATAGGGGAAATTATTTGCAGGATGAGGGGCCCAAATACTTGTACAGATCATATTGATAAATAAAGTACCTCAGCAGCTTCCTGTGGTGTTTAATCTCAACTGTTTAAAAATGTTTCCCATAACTGTATGAATAAACCACTCATTATGCACAGTAAAGTGGTTTTATTTCATTATTTTCTTCCCCACGTTTGTTATGATTGATGATGTAGCACACCTCACCTCTACAGGGGAAGAAATGGAAAGCTAGCTATGTGTGCTAATCACTCTTCCTTAGAGGTGGAAAGATCTTTTTAAGCTGCACAAGCTTAAACAAGCCTGTAAGTTTCTTCTGAAATCAGGACTGGGCTGGGCTGAACTCCACCCAGAAGGCACTTCTGCATACCAAAGGGTGCCTCAGCTGAGGCACCCAGCACCCCACAGACACCTGAGAGGATTTTGAAGAATACTCACTGGTGTCAGTAGTGTTTCAGGTGGAAACCTTCTGCACGAGGTGATCAGGCATTTGCAAAAAGCGATTTAAATGAAAGCACAGCATTGCAAAAGCGTATGTCAACTTTTTTTCCCTTGAAGCAGTTAGGATGCCTTATATCATGTAAATCATGCCCTTTTTAAAATTAAGAAACCAAGTAGTTTTGTTTTATTTTGGTTTGGTTTTGCGTTGGAAGGTCCTATTTTGAGTGGTTTACAACTTTGCCAAATTTAAACATAGGAGTGAAACTATTGGTGCTGAGTGCTTCAGAATGTTTTTCGTTTGCTTAGTGAATATTTTTTTCTCCCTCTCTCCTTTTCTTTTTTTTCTTATTTTTTTATATCAACCTCAAAGGGAGTATGCTGAAGGGAAACAGAAGTCCTGCAATTCTGAGGAATTTCAGTTTATATGTACTCTGGAAGGTCTTTGATGATCCATAGCTGAATGTGACTCATCTTAGATCTGAAATGGACAAACACAGCTACTGGGGTTTTTTATAATTTTTTCTTTTTCATAATTTTGCTAATAGTAAGCATCTACTCATATATGGAAATGAAAGTGCAATTAATGACTGATACATCTTGCCTGTACAGAAAAGACTGAATTAATATTTTATAGATGAGTTTCCTTTTTGAACACTCTGAACTTTCAAACACTTGATATTTGCAACTTTAGCACATTCTGATAAAATGATTTGCAGTGTTAATTTTATGTAAGGGAGTTGGTCTGATCATTCGTTTATCTCTGCAGCTTGGTCACAAATGTATAGCACAGACTGAAGGTGCATAAAACCAGATCTCCCTCTAGAGACAGCCTTGTTTTGTTTCCTTCTTGAACTTCAAGCAAAACAACATGAAAGGTTGGAGAAAGCCCAACATCCTTCCATAAGAACAGTTCCACACCTGGTTATGTCAAACCTGGAATCAGGTGATTTCGATGGTCTCCATCCATGTAAGGATTGGTAAACAAATAATACGTTTAACCCAGCTGCTGCCTTCCTCTGTATCTTTTGGAAATAAAAGATTTTGTTCTTTTCTGCTCCATGTGAAAGTTATTTTAGGAACTTTCAATACCACTTGAGTATGGGGCTCCAGAACAGGCAGGGTACAGCAGGGTTGGAAAGGTGTGTTGGTTACCATAGCTGCCTTTCTGGTCAGCACAGGCACCATAACTAGTTTGCTGTATATATCAAAGGATGTGGAGTTTTGTTGGTTTGGGTGGGGTTTTTAAATGTTTTGTAGTGGATCAAAGTAAAACTGAAAAAATGGTATTTATCCAGAAAATTAGAAGTAAAATTTTAATACAAGAACAAGTGATAGTCAAAGATACCTCAACGACAAAGCTGTAGTGAGATTCCAACCCCCACCCCAACAAAACAGTGGATGTGTGAGCATTTGCTAAGCTGAATTATATTTTTAGTAGAAAAGTAATAGAAGACTGTCTTCTTTGACTTCATTGTACTGCTGGAAAGGCTTATATAGTGTCAAATGCTACTTTACTACCCTGGCACTTTCAGCTAATAGGAGGGTTAATTCTGAATTTCATATAATGCTTGCTTGGTGTTAGTAATGTTAGTGCAACACTTTTCTACATAGAGGGAAAAGCAGAGTTGCATTGTGTTTCTATAAATAAAGCTAACGAATTAAAGATGCTTAATGTGTCTCTCTCACCGTGGGTGATGAATTCAGAGATCATTTGCAGTTTTGAGTAACCAGGAGTGCATCTATATCAGCATTTTAGTGGATGCCAGGTCCCTAGCACCAGCTGCTTTGCGCCACAGATCTGTTCCTATTGCAGTAGGACACATGCTAATGTAGACGCCACTGGGTACCGTGGGCTGCTTTGTTCGCGTTCGCAAATCTTTATCAAAGGCTGGGCAGGATGGATCAGAGAGAAGAATACAAGTGAAGGCAAGCAATGGGAACATTAAACAGAAACCCAGACTTCTATTTTTGAAGCATATTTAAATTTGTTTTGATTTTTAAACTCCCTTTTTCTTTTTTTTTTTTTCCTCCCTTCTAGAATGTATATGAATATGTATTGGTTTGTACCATTTTTAATGGGGGAAAAACCCTGCTTGTCTACCTTCTACTATTTTCAGAACTAATGACCATTCTCTTAGGTACTAGGAAAGGGGTGGAAGAGGAAAAGTTACTTGAGATGGACTGCTGCTTTAAAGTTTTTTTTCCATAAGACAAAATGTACTAGAAAAAAGTAACAAAAATAGAAAAAGCCATTCTTGTCTCAGGTGCTGGAAAGACGTAGGCAGAACACATGGTCTCATCAGCTGCTCTGCGATGTGGCAAACCTGTAGCAGGATTGGGCTGTTGAGAATATTACTGAGTTACCTCATTTGTCACAAGTTCACAGAAATGTTGCCTTGTGAAAGAGATGGCCTTGCATGTCAAAGCAACATTCTCAAAGAGGAGAGAAATAGGGAGCAACAGAAATCTGATGTCTCCCAGCACTTCCTCAAGATTTAGCCAGAGGTGATGGGCATGGTAGTAAAACCTGCATCCACCTCTGTGTCAGGACTTGTTGGGATATTAAAAAAGTAGGAGGTTCCTCACTGTCCCCATGAGTCTGTGACTCTAGGGAATGACAAGAGAAGAAGCAATGAAGGTTGTTCATTGTCTGTGCCCACTTGTTTCCACTGTTTTGCTTTGTACTCAGTTTTCTCCCACCCTTCCTCTTACCCCCAAAACAGATAAATGAGTCTGAAATAAAATACAATTTATTTCTCATAATTTTTGATCCTTTATCGGTCCTTTGTTCACCTGTCACATTTTTTATTCTCTCTGTCAAAGGTATGATTACTTTTTTTTCCAGATTAGAATGGCCTTCCTGCTCCTCTTTTGTGCCTTAATCTAGACACATTAGGATGCTGGAATGCATTACTAATTTTCACACAGTTTTCAAGAGCTCAATCTAATTAATACATATGTTACAATCATTAATGTGCTAATGCTTATATTTTCTAGGTGTATTGTATTGTTCTAGTGATCAGTCCTCTGCAATTGTGTCTTTAACTTGAAGGATGTGAGTATCTCACCTGGGATATCCATACCACCTGGTTATAGACATCTAGGATAGGAATCTAGGCTGACCTTGTAGTAACGAGAGATATACCTTGAATCTGGAGGAATTTTATTTCATAAAAACCTAAGAAAGTGATCTTCCAAAATGAAATATTCATAAGGAGGCACTTAAAACCCTGAAGCTAGTTGGCACTAACATCTCTTTCAAGGTCTGGTCTGTGGTCATCTCTCACGCCTGCATCTCTCCATCAGTATTTCTACAAGTATTGCCATGATTTGAACGTGAAGTATTGAGTCCATTTGTAAGCCCCAATATTTTTTCAGTTTCCCTCTTCCCCTTCTTTTGCTCCCCAGTCCCACTGTGTTCTTTCTGCTACTCTGTTTGCCACTATATAATAAAAAATAATGGGTACACGAAAGAAAGATCTGGGCAATAAAACCTCTTTTTAAAATCCATATACATAAAGTAAAAATAACAAAACCTGTCAAAAGAAACTGTTAGTGTGCATGTATTTATTTTATCATAAGTGGAAAAGCTTGAATCAGCTCCAGGACTTCAGGGCTAAATTAATCAGTAATCTATTTCTCTGTTTAAAAAGGGTACAATCTGAACCCCAGGTTGACAGCTGCTATCAGAAGAGTTTGTAAAAAAAACCAACCAAAAAACCCCAGTTAAAAAATAGAGCGCTCTGAATAATTTTTCAGTCCATAACCCAAGTCACTTGCAGGAAGGGGGCTAAAGTATACTCTAACATGGGTGAATACAGCAAAAAACTGCATCTAAATCTAGGTGGTGCCAATATGGTCTGTTTTAGAAACTTTGAATTAGAGCCATATACTTGGAGGAAAGGCGAGTAGTGAGGGCATTTCACAGGTGAGGGAAGACTTCATGGGAGGGAAAAAGAGTTTGCAGCAGGTACTGTGGTAGCTAGCTCTTGTTGGCTTATGGCTTCCCACTGTCAGGGACTGGGCTCCGTGAGCATCCCTGATGCAGCTGCCCTGTGGTACCCAGCCAGCTCCTGAGCTGTGCAAACGTCACAGGTGATCGCCCACATCTACTGGGGTGGGAGAGCTGCTCACATGACTGGAATCAGGAGCTTATCTGTGGGCTGCTTCTTCTGTTTGGAGACTCTGGCTGGGAGGATAGGAGATGCTATGAAGATGTGATTCATTCCTGATAACGAGTGGGTGAAACTCAGGCAGGCAGAAAAGCTGTAATTCAATGAACCCCCTGAACAAAGAGAGGACAGGAAGAGAGCAACCAGCAAGGATGCTTGGAGAACAAGCTAGTGTGTGCCATTTTAAAAACTATACCAAAGTGTCTCTTGAAATAACTTTTTTTGGAAGCATTCATGGTTCTTTATACTAAAGAACCATCCAAATGGACTAAAAAATATGTTCCTTTATTCCTTAATGGAATAAAAATATGTTCCTTAATGGAATAAAAATATTTCTTTCTATGATATCCTTTATTTGTTAGATAATGGATTCACTCAAACACCATGAGAAAAGATGCAAATTAAAAAAAAAGAAAAAACTTATTAAAAAGTAGATTCCACTATTTTTCAAAATTTGATATGAATGGTATTTTCTCTGGTGCAATCAATGCACTTTTTGGAAGCCTGAAAGGCTAGGGAAGAAAAGAGCAAAGAAAAATATTATATAGCATGCTGTCAGCTTCCTAGATCCTGTGTGGGGTGAATGAGGTGGACAGAAAAAAACCCCAACAACTCAGAGCTGAAGGTCTTTTCAGAGTCCTCCCCCCTCCAAAAAAACCCCCAACAAACTCAAAAGCCTGACTGAGAGGAAAAAGGAGACATGAACTTTTCCATTAAGAGTAATAAAAATTCAAACACTTGCACTTGTTTACTTGTGTTCCTCCCACCCTGCTACCTTTTATCTGTAGCTTTTCTGTTAAAGCACCAAGTCTTTCCTGATTTTATGAGCAGAGATGACAGACTATGCAGAGTTTTATGGCTATTTCAGGGTTTTGGCATGGACTGAAGAGTGGTGCTTATGTATTTCAGTGCAGCATCAAACTGTCAGAGGGTGTGCTCTCTAGGGCAGAGATTATTAGCCCTTCATTTGTGCTTTGCCAAGCTTATTCTAGATCTTATCCTTGGGCAGACAAGGATATTCTGCCAATTCTGCAGTGATGAGGCCCCAGCTGACAGCATGGTGACACTGCAGCACTGCTGCGTGATTACCCTCATGGCACTGGCGGAGTCCAAGGAGTGCTGATAAGAGTTGAGCCTGGACTTAATTTGCTGGTCTGGGAGTACCATGTGGGTCAATAGATATTCGGCATTTTCACTGGAAGTATTTCTAGCCCTCACCAAATAGCACTGATAGCACTCTGTGTATTCTGTTTCGGTAATGTGAATTAATTTGTTGCTAACCAGGTTTTCAATTCATGACAACAAATAAATTCTAGGTCAATGATTTAGGAAGTAGTCAAATAGAACTGATAGGTGGGAATCAAGATTAGTATGTCCATGCATAATATTGCTCTATATTTCGACAAATTTAGAAGGCATGTTGTAAAGAACTAAATACATACAGCTTATTTTTTTATTTGTTCCCTTCTTGACAAAAGTGTCCTGAGCTTTTGTCCAAGATCTCTGAAAGCAGTGATGATACAAAGTACATGTCATGAAGGAAAATCGAGAAGTCAGATGAAATAATAAAATGTTGCTTTTTAGGCAGTATGTCACCATCACTATATAACTGTTAAGGAAGAAAAATCCTCTGTGTACTTCAACAAGTAAATAAATTACCCTATTAATAAAAGACAAGAAGATGAAGCAAGTGGTGTATTTTCATATGTCATGTTATACGATGTGCAAATGTGTTGAGAACTTGAAGACTTTGTCTGCTTTCTCATATTTATGGCGACAGGTTCCTCTCAGCTAGCACAGCTGATCGGTGAAGCTACTGTTTTTGTCAATTGCTTTAAAAGTTTCTCCTATTTTTCTAGACTCTTGCTTTTGAAAAATAATTATATAACTAATAATAATTGTATCTTAACTGAGAAGTCCCTTTGAAGAATTCATGCAAAGCACTATAGCAACCCCAGGGGAGCCTGCCATGTGCCATGTACGTAGTGGGCAGGGCCAGAAGTTTATAGGTGTTCTAAGTAAATTAAGAAAATCCTGAGTTAAAAGTCCAAGGACCGTATCCATTAAATGAAAGTTTGTATTCATTAAATAGTTCCTATTAAAATGCTTCATTGTAATTTTAAAATAAATTTAGACTTTAATTTTAAGGGCTACATCAAATGCTACTAGGTCTGTGCTGCTGAGTATTGCGTTGTATGTTTAGAAAGCCCATCAATGTTTCTGAAAATGTTAGCCCATGCTGAGAATTCACTTACATCTGAGAATTTTGGATGAAAACTTAAGAAATAATTGTTGAGAGACATACTGATATTGCAGTTAGAGTATTGGGCTTAGCATCTCTACTGTAAATTTAAACCTTGATGACCCATTTGCAGAATCCTTATGAGCTTCACAATCTGTACTTCATGCCCTTTTTTGTCTGCGTTCAGTAATGCTTTCTATTTTAATCAGAACAGTTATGGTGGCAGACTCCACACTTGGGGTTGGGATGTGGAGCTGTTTTGTCAAGGCATCCTGTTCTCACATTTGAAGTAGATCCTCAGTGCAAGCATTGCTAAAAACACATTAGGAAGCTGATTTGGGTATTCTCTATTCAGGGCATGAAAGCGTTGGGCAGAAGTTTTTTTAGAGCAAAGAGAAATTAAATCTGTAACAAAGGTTCAAAGAGAAAAAAAAGAATGTTAGGAGCGGCCAGGCATGAAGGCTGGTAGTGGCTGTTTTCATGGCAAAATCCTGAATGCTTAGGCAAGGGTGCAGTGAGTTACCATGATGTCCTAGGAATAGCTCAATATTGATGTGGAAAGGACCCCATGGAAGTCTGTTGAAGTCTCTGATTTGACAGGTAGTCTTGTTGTGGGCAGCTGTTGCTCCTGGCATGCAGGAAGTCCCCAACCTGCTGTGCAAATACGTGCTTGAGTGTCTTCACACTAGAACTAATAGCTGTAGGTGGGGTGAACACCGCAGAGCTGATCACCAGCGCAGACACAGTAATTACACAGTGGTGTTCAGTGGGTTATATTTCTGATGAGCCATGTGCAAGATGCAGAGGGTGAGATGAAGGGCCACAGTAGAACTTAACTGAAAGTAGAGTTGTTTGAAGGACAGCTGAATCTACATTCCCACTGGCTTCTCCTTTGTCACCTAAGTTTTAGTTTTCAGATACTCCTATAAATACATCCACAGAGCTACTGATGATGCTGAGAGTTTTGTATATGTGCACTAAATGGGTAGTTTGAGTGAACAATTTTCTGTTGTATACTCAAAAAAATCTCTAAAACTATGTGACACTTCAAAATGTGTGTGCATAAGAGGGAAAACAAGGATTTTTGCCTCTTTTTTGTTTCCTTAAAATTATTTTTAAGATTTTTTTTTATACTTCTAAAAGTTGTGTCTTTATCTCATACACCCTGTTGCTCTTTCTTTTAATTTTATTGATTCTCACACAGATCCCCTATACCTGTTTCATTGACTTCAGTGAGAGCTGGTATTAATTGCAGAACCAGAATCCAAACTCAACTTTCCTGGTCCCCACAGTCCATTTTGGGCTTCATGGTATTACCTCTGACTGCAGGAGGCTAAACATATCAGTTGCTTGCTCCCACCTGGACTGCTTGTTTTAGAGAACCCAATATCTGACAACATGCCCATGTGTAAGCGTTGTGGCTTGAGCAAATCTCCAGCTTCAAGAATGAGCTCAGTTTTTTCACAAAGAGCAGAATTTATTCTGCTTTTAATTTTTTTTTTTTTTTTTGCTTTGGTAGCTTTTAGAACTTCCTGGAAATATCCCATTTTGCTGTGGCTTATAGAAATAAGTCAACTTAAGTTTCTGTATTTTCTCCATGGAGCGTGATTCATAGAATCACAAACTGGTTTGGGTTGGAAGAGACCTCAATGATGATTTAGTTCCAACCCCTCTGCCATGAGCAGGGAAACCTTCCACTAGATCAGGTTGCTCAAGGCTCCCAGAGACAGTAGGTGTCTTGCAGGGCAATCCGATCCTTAAGCAAAAAATAGCTACTGTTGCCGACATTTCTCTTCAATGCTACAGAAGGCAAGTAGAGTACAGTGCTTGAGGGAAGTGCAGTGAAAGCATTTTGTCATTTGGAAAGCACAGAATGTAATGAGTCACTTCTTTCAAATACAGGCTTTCCCCAAAGAAAACTACTAGGGCAACTAGCTGGTGTTCATCATTTTGTACACCTCATTTAAAATAATCTTTATTTTGCTTTTGAAAAGGTCAAGGGGAAGAAGAGAAAATGATGCTGGTTGAAAGCAAAGTTTTGTTGTTGACATTTTTTTGTTTGTTTCTTTTGCATTGCCCATAGTGATGTCATTCAAATTTCACAGGCAGTCTTTGCCTTTGGGAAAGAGTACTGCAAACCATCTATCTTCAAATGTGTCAATAATGTTAGTGGAAAGGTCCAGTAAAAGACAATTCTGAGAATGAGGGTGAATTTTTTATCTTATTGAGGGAGGGAATCATAACACTTTGTCAGTGGAGCACTAGGGATGAAGGTAAGTTTGAAAAAACTCGTAGGAAGCCTGCTAAGAAAAAAATAACAGCATTGATGACTTTGAACATAATTTTTTAGTAGTCAGCCCCAGAATACTAATTATGGGAAGATGTTCCACTTCAATAAGTAGTAGTATTACTTTGGAAGAACTTTTTGGTAGTGTCACATGGAAATTCTAACAATCAAGTTGGAGACGATGGGAATTAACAGGAAAAATTAAAATAAGAAATAGATGAAGGCTATGGGAACAGGTTGGGACTGAGGAGAAATATTCTAGGAGTTGCTGAACTGTATACATAAATATCCCAGTAAATAAATCAGCTTAGATTAAAATAAAAGAAAAATAAAAGAGTCTATTCATTGCCATAATTATTGCAAACTAGAGGGAATCCATGATTATATAGGTCAGACAAGCACTGAGCTTTATTGTTGCCGTTTTTCAGCATATGAACTTTGTACTTCTCAGAAAAGTCCTCCCTTCCACCATTCTTTTTTTTTAATGCTGTCTAAAAAGTCAAGGAATTCTGATGCTTGGTATGCTTCTGTGGACTGCGTTAGCTCTTCTTGTTACCCAGCTGGCTTGTCCTATTTTTTATTGTCCTATAGTCCATACCCACAGGTTTCATTTTTTTTTAATCTCATTTCCACCACAAATTGATCTTTGCTTTCCAGAAATTGCATTTGTGATCGACAATTACATCAAATTTAACCCTATTTATGTAATTCATCCCTTTCCATTACAAAAGCAGAAATAAAGAAGCAAATTGATTAGCAATTCTCTCTCTTAAGATGGAAAAAGGAATATTATTAAAAAGTCATTATCATATTGATTTGATTCTTCTAGGCCTATTAAAAGGTTACATTCTGCATTTCATGTTAGGATATATGTTCTGCAGAGTATATGTGTACTCTTGCAATTGTACTATATGTATGAGTTTTATTTTCAGTATATGACTAGATGCCTCTGACTTTAACCCTAAAATTAATTCTTTTCCTTGATGGGGATCTGTGCAGCTTGAAGGAACTTGTGATCTGCTGTTTTTTTCTTCTCCAGATGGGAGAAGAAAATGGTTTCAGGTGGGAAACCATTTCAGGTGGGAAAGGTAAATGTCTTCACAGTGATTTAAATGTATCATTGGCTATGTGAAAAGTGAGCTTTTTGTCAAGACAGTAAGTTGTTCAAGTGTTTGTCATGTGTTCTTTTTTCTGATTTCCCTTTGGAAAAAACATTTTAAAAGTCCTAAGGGATATTTGTTACCATTGCCATTGGTCCTTTAGTTGAAGTCAAAAAGAATGAATGAAATATAGGTGACAACAGCTGATGGTAAATTATCAGGAAAGAATTGGCTTTCTAAGTGGTACAAAAGAACAAAACATTAACTCAGCAATTTCAGTTGAAAGTGATTTCTCTTGCTTTTGCTTTGTCCCTTTTCCTTCTCAACAAAGTGACTCGCAGTCTTACCTGACAGAATTAATTCTTCCATCTGTGATGTTACTCTTAATGTTTAAGGATTAAAAACCAACCCAAAACTTGGTGGAATCAATGAACTGAAGAACAGTCATGGCTTCATATCCTGGCTCTTGCTGAAAATATCCAAAGGTATTTTTAGCTGATAAACTGCAGGTTTACTTAAAACAGTCATCACATCAGTGTGGAGTAACTCTGACATGAATATTTCTGAAATTTGCAGCATTCTGAAAATATTTCTAGTACATCTTGTCTAAGATTGAATTATAGCCAGCTCCAGGCAAGGAACCGGTAATACTTATATGGTCTCTGGAGCAGTTCTAAAGTGAGATTAACTTTCAGGTCCAAAGACTTGTGCCAAGTTTCTGGCTATTATATCATAATGGTGGAGGTATGTTCTCTCCAGTCATCCATCTATTGCAGCTCTTGAACACTTCTTCATAAGATATTGAAAGCCACTTCTGAAAGATAATCCTTAGTCTGTATAATTCACTATGAAAGACTTCCTCCCCTAAGCAGTGTATCTTCATGAGTTTGGATAGTTCTTCTCCCTGCCAAAACCACCTGAATATGCCCTTTTGTGTGGATATTTTCTCTCCCTTTGCCTGTGGACTGCATTATTCACTTGTGCTATTTAATGAAATATATAAGCACTTTAATCTTTCTATTAAGTAGTTTTCAAATAAGATGCAGAAATCATGTGTTATTCCAGAATGTTAACTTGACTTCTTAATAGTTTACAGTTTTCACAGCTCCTCTAAAAATTAAAATTCATAAGCAAGAAAGGATACTTTGTGACTGATTAATTTCTTGATTCTCTTAGAGCATGATGCATGGATTGCTCATCAATTTTATAGGGTAATGTATCATGCCACTTATAAATATCTCATTATGTTCTCTACACAAACGTGCATCAGAAATACAATAGTTGAATGCATGCAGGATTTATATTTCCCCAGGGGAAAGTTAAACTTCAGACTCATTATAGCATCCCTGGGCCCAGTTGGTTGGCATACCAAGTGTCATGAGGCTTGCTGAGAGCCTCTTTGATTCAGGGCAGCAATACCTAATGAGGATGTTAAGCAGGTATTTGGCTTGCTCATGATCAAATCAACATTTTCTAATTCTTTCTGAGAATTTTTCCTTTTGCTCCATTATTTACCATGTGAGTTGGAAGTTAAATTGACACATGTGGAAAAAGGAATGTTGTGCTTGTAGGGCTTGTTTACGCAAGCAAGAACCATGGAAATTATTTTAACATTCTTGCTATTTTCAACTTTATGCTACCACTAATGTTCATCCCACACCTTTGGCAAATATTTTTTTAAACAAAGCCAGAGTTTACTCTTCGTGGTTCACCTGTATCTTGAACCATTCTTATGCCCTCTTCCCTTAAAGGACATGTTGCAGAAATGGAAAAGATTCAGAAAAAGCAGTGAGGGCAGTCAAAGGTAGGGAACAGCTTCCATACAAGCTGTGACTTGGTGGGCTGGCCATGTGTATTGGGATTATGTGGTAAGGGTTGGGTAGTGAGGTGTGGTGTCTTCTCTGAGATGATGTCAGAAGCTGCCCTCATGTCAGATAGGGTCCATTAATGCCACTCTCTTCCATAATGGTCCTGCTGTTGGCCAAAGCTGAGCCAATCAATGACAGTGGTAGAGCACCTGTGATAATATATTTAAGAGGGACTAAAAACTGCTGCACAACAACATCTGGGAGAGAGGAGTGAGGAGATGCGAGAGCAGCAGCCCTGAAGCCACTGAGTTCAGTGAAGGAGGGTGAGGAGATGCTCCTCAAGAAGATAGCTATAGCCACTGATGGAAACAGAACACTATATCAGATGAATCCTTGGGCTTTCCCAGTACTGTATTTTTTGAGGAAATATAAGAACATAGATTATAGATAAGTAGAGTTTGACAAGGTGGTTCTCACTGAGATTTCTGAGAAACAGAAAAAAAATCCAACGTATGTACTTAAGGGAGAAGAAAGGAAACAACTGTTTCTCCTGGAAAATGCATCAGTTTTGACATCAGCTTTGTCCATACAAACAGACATCTGGGTACAAATGGTGAGCAACATAATGACTTTGAAGGTACTGCTCTGAAAAGGCTATGAACATTGAGAAATAGGATCTTTCAACATACTGAGAACAAGAACAAAGTATAACACGATATAAAATTATCTCCTTGCTTGGTCAGTTTTAGTCAATTTTCTTCAAAGATCAGGTCATTTAGGTAAATCTGCATCAATGAAAGGAGAAAGCAGTTTAGAGGCAGGCACTTCAATACATGAAAGGAAAGACATTAAAATTGCTTCAAAGACTGTGAGTGGCCTGTTTTCAGGCAGGTATTTTTTGGGTTGTTTATTACAGTACTTTTAATTTGTGGTTTTGAGTGATCACATATTTTGACTTGGAAAAATAGTTCACCCAAAACAAAAAGCACTGTTTTTAAACTTGTTATACTCCTCTTCAGACTCCCATTGAGTAAATAATCCAAAATTGATGTCTGAAGAAGTGTGCTGTGAGGGAAGCAGAAGGCTGAAATTCTCAGACCACAGCTTAAACTGTTATTTTACATTTTGACAAATAGATTAGTCATGTTCTTATTGATGGAGATAACACAATATTTGTGTTATTTAAAAAGCAACGGTCTTTGCATCAAGCTTTATTAATTTTCCTTATGCTGAATCATAGAATCATTTAGGTTAGAAAAAACCCTTAAAATCCATGTTAACCAAACACTACCAAGTCCACCACCAAAACATGTTCCTAAGGATCACATATTTTAAATACCTGCAGGGTTGGTGACTCAACCCTTTCATTGGACAACCTGTTCCAGTGCTTAAAAGCCTTTTTGGTGAAGATTTTTTTCCTAGTATCCAACCTAAACCTCCTCTGGTGCAACTTGAGGCCATTTCCTCTTGTCCTATTGCTTGTTACCTGGGAGAAGAGGCTGATCCCACCTTGCTACACCCTCCTTTCAGGTAGCTGTAGAGAGTGATAAGGTCTCCCCTCAGCTTCCTTTTCTCCAGACTAAACCCCAGTTACCTCAGCCACTCCTCATAAGACTTGATCTCCATACCCTCCACCAGCTTCATTGCGCTTCCTTGAACATTCAACTCTACTTATCAGCTAAACAATTCTGAAAAACTCAATTTGCATTTACCTTCTTCAACTATTTGACAGCTTGTATGGAGAGGTTACTCACCACTGCAGGTAGCTACTGATTTCATCCCTGATTTCTCTTAAAACATCTTACTGAATACCGGAGGGCTTTTTCTGTTTATTACCAGGCACTTTTAAGTAACTGTAAAATACAATATGGAAGTCAGAGGTCTCTTTTACTGAGTCCACCAAATATAACAATTTCACCATGGAAATCTGCCCAGTCTCTTTTACAGTGAACACTAACACAAAGAATTTGTTTTATTCTTTGCAATCTTTTCCTCACTCAGGTTTTTCTTGTGTACTTTGATCATCAGTTGTCCTTACAGACTTTACCAAGTTCCTTGCTAGCGATGCGTTTGAAGGAAGGTATTGTATTTAGTTTTAATTCCTTTTGCCAGTTGCTCTTCAAACTCTCTTTTGGACCCTCCTACTTATGTTTTTACATTTATTCTGCCAGAGGTCGTGATCATTCTCTTAGGTTCGGCACAGCTTCAGCCATCTGAAGGATGCCTTCTTGTTTCTAATAACCTTCCCTACCTGCTGTTCAGTCCTCATGACATTTCCACCCCCTTTCTAAAAATACTTTAAAAATAATCTGTGGTATGCATTCATCAGTTCTGCTCCTTCAATAATCTCTGCACTGTCTGTAGGGTTTTAGTTCTTTTAGTTGCTCATTTAAAATATTCTTTCATCTTTGTGTGACTCTGCCTCTTGAAACGGAGCAAAACTGTGGTGTATCTTTTTGGGTTTTGTCAGTCCTGTAAGGATACAGAGTTTATCTAGATTCATATTTGCATTCTTGTGCCAAGACACATGTGACAGTCAGGACAAGGGGCAATGGCTGCAAGTTAGAGTATAGGAAGTTCCACACCAACATGAGGAAGAATTTTTACACAGTGAGGGTGACAGAGCACTGGCATAGGCTGCCCAGGGGGGTTGTGGAGTCTCCATCTCTGGAGATATTCAAGACCCATTTGGACGCCCGTCTGTGCAGTATGAGCTGGGGAGCTGCTTTGGCAGGGGGGTTGGACCCAATGATCTCTGGAGATCCCTTCCAACCCCTATGATTCTGTGATTCTGAGATTCTGTGACAAGGTTGAGAGAGATATTCCACTTTGTGGGCTACCTTCACAGCTGCTTCAAGATGTACATACCTATGTCCTTGTAAAAATGTGATCTCTGTGTTATGTACCAGTGGGAATCCTCATAAGGGTGACTGAAGGCTCCTACCGTTCTCGTGTTTCCTGCCCTTTCTGCCGCTAATCTCTCACAACATAGCAGTCAGTGCTGCCATCCTGCCTGGGTGGTCGGTAATGTGTTACGTTTTTCCTATTTAGGCCTTGAATTTCGGTTCCTAAGGACATTGAGGCATTTGATCAGGTAGGTATTTTGTCAGTTTTGATCATTATCAAAGTGGGCTTCTCTGGTGCAGTGACTGTTGAGAGGATGAGTGTAGACATGAGACCATGAGGCAGGAAGGGAGCAGCAACAGAGTTCAGAAAAAGGTATTCTTGCTTCAGGGATTCACCTAGATTTTCTTCATGGTCAAAGGAGAGAGGGGTGTCTTGTTAAAGAACAAATAATCCTACCTTCTTTGGAATAAGACAAGCCAGTCTATTCCTAAAGTTAGATTAGCTGCTTCTAACTTATTTTTCCAATTGCAACATACACATTTGATGTCTCTTTGAGAAAGGATTTAAGTGCCTCAAGTGTGTCTTCAGGGAAATACAAGTCTGAGCTGTACACTGATTGGGTTACCCTCCTTCCTCCTGCTGAAATTGGTCCAACATATCATTTAAATGTTGAAGACAGAGTTTCTTACTGGTGGGGCTCACAAAGGGAGGGAAGCAGAAATAGGATACATTGGTTCTCATACTTGGTCTAAGGACCTATTTTTATATTAAATAGTTAGTGGGTAAGTGAAATCCTTGGAATAGAGACTGTCTGCCAATAAAGTAACTTCACTCATTAACTCTCAAGTCTTGGGCCAATTCTGCTTAAGCATGGAAGCACAGTTCCAGGCACCTGAGGGACTTTGAAGTCCAGATTTTGAGGGTTAAAATTTTACTCTTTTCAGGGGGAATAAATCACTTCTTTCTAGAAAGAGAGATGAATACACAAAAATGGAGGAGGGGAGGGAAGAATAAGAGTTGTATTATTATACCTGATGTATATAAACCTATATGCCTAACCCCTCTTAAAGTAAATCAGAAGAGATATATTAGTTTAAGAGGTACATACCGGTTATATTGATTCAGCACCAAAAATAACTGGTTTTGTGTAACATATAAAGTTTTAAAATTAAATGATTAATCTGAGGCTACATCTATGAAACAGCAAGCTTTACAGTCCATTCCAGTTGTAAAGGTGTAGGCACTGAAGCACCTCCGGTTTGAAGGGGAGGAAAGCTATGGCAGCCCATGAGAGCTGATGAACTGCCAATGAATACATAGAAGCTGGTCTCAGCAGCTGCTGCGACTTATCAAATTTAAAATAAACCTTCTTATGCATTGAAAGATAAATATACAAATACTTGATTAATGCCCAAAATAATTAATGTCTTTACAAGTTTTGGTCAATCTCAAATTTAGCAGACATTTGGTGGAGTTGCAGTATTACTGCCTGAGTTCTTTGATGCCAGGCAAGAAGCAGCTCCTTGTGGGCTTCCTAAGTACAGACTGTGCTGTTTTGTTCTGGGTGGTTTTTTATGACTATACTCAGAGGAAGTACTTAATGGTGACAATTTACAGATTTGGAGAGTCAGTTTTCAGTATATATGACCCTGTGGACTACATTTCATAAGCAACATCACAGGGATTTTAATGTTTACTTCTTTAAAAAAAAAAAAAAGAAGAAACTTTTATAGTCTTCTACGTAGCAAAAATATGAATCTTTGGCTTTGTGTGTTCCTGTTTAACAACCTGATGAAACTGCTTGAAGACTGACAACTCCCACTACAGCCAGAATTATTTCTTATCTGTTATCTCACATACCCAAGCATTTATACTCTTTTGTTCCATTTCATATCATGTAGATTTTTATACTGTAGTGTCTGAGCAGCTTTCTGAAATGCAGAAAGCAATGTGACTAGCATCCATCATATCTATTCTTGCATCTATTCCCTATGGGAACAATGAGAATAGTGGAGATGCCTTGAGTTTATAAATTAAGTCAAAGCTGAAAATAACTTTTGCACATAGAAGCCCTTTGATTATTCAGGAAATACATTCCAAACACTTAGCCCTGGAGAAAATGATGTGTCTAGTGCAGATGAGCTTCAGCCTCGCTGTAGACAATTTCAGCATGTCAGAGAAACAGTGCTGTTGGCAATGTTGCTAATGCTGGCCTTTCAGTTAACCTTGGTTGAAACAGTGACGTACTTGGAAGATAATAACTGAGACCTTGGGCAAGAGTAAGTACTGTACGGAGAGCTGGTTCAGGAAGCAGAGGACAGATCTGCTCTCCAAACAGTAGACAACATTGTTTGGAGGAAGTGCTACAGTATTTTGAACTTCAGTGTTTTCCAAGTGCTGAAGGCTACAAAACCCAATGTGCTGTGTTACCTTGCTCGGCTCTGAATACTTCATGCGGTAACACGATCACTGCCCACCGGCACGAAACGGAGGACTTCATATCAGTGAAGAAAAGCAATCCAACTGACAGGCTGATGTCACTGGTTGTGGGTGCCTCTAGCAAAAAGATTATTTCAGGCTGGCTTTTAGGTCTACCCTGATAAAATACCAGCTCTAATGCCATGCTGTGGCTTATTAGAAATACTAACCAGCTAAGAAACATGATCCAGCTAGAGGGATTTTTTTTTTTTTCTGGTATGGGCATCTCATGGCAGCCCAGCCATTAAAGCTAACATAAAAATTAGTCTGTCACCTTCCCACATCCTCCAGTTGATCTAAATAAATAAATAACAACCCCCCGAATATCCAATAAGTATTCTCTCCATGCCAAATTTTGTTCCTGAGCTGCATACCTATGATTTTTAACTCTGTGGGAGTTGCTTTTCTATAACCCTGGCTAAAATGTGGCCCTTATAGGTAACTGTGTCTTCGCTCTTTCTAGTGTAGATCAAGACAAGAAATTAAATGATGATACTGTGCCGCTTACTGTGGCATCCCCCAGGAGTTTGTGTGGTCCCTACTGATTGCCTTGAATCATTAATCAAAGGGTAACTGCACTGCACAGCCCACAATATATTCTCAGCAGGCACATGCATTGATGATGCTGCACCAAGAAAAAAGACTTAATTGCATTGACAGTACAGTTTTTTCACAGTTTAGAGTGTTTATCAAAATTGTGCTTGTAGCATCTAAAAATACTGTAATTAATGCAGCTTTTGGCCTCTTCGCACGCTGTTTTCTTTTGAGTTTCTTCTGCTAAAGAAGACAGCTGTTTGCTAGGAAAACAAATTCATCTCTTTTCCTTCTCTCTCTCGCCTCCTGTTTTGTATTTGAGTGCATCAGTAGGAGGCTCACAGTTTGTTGTAAATGTTCATTCACAGTTTCTGCAGATTCCTACATTCATATTCACAAAGGCAGAATATTTCAAGATGTCCTTCATATCAAGTTACTGTTACTTCACATCAGACCTGCAGAATACAAAATACAGATTTCAGGGGCTTTGCCTCCCAAGGCAAAACATGGATCCTTAAGGGTACAAAACCCACTTTCTTTGAGGAGAGTGTGAAAATTTGGGTCAGCCATTTCTTTGCTCCTAAAATGCTTCTTCTAATTGCTGAACTAAATGTGGCTTGTGGGTGTTAAGACACAGAGTATATTATAGAATAAGGAAAGCATTCCTTCTTTGCTCAGAAAAAGCATCAGTGATAGAAGGTGAGGTAGATGCTGGTGAACTGGCTTGTGACATGATTAGGTGCTTGGGTATCAGTTCCTGGGCAGGCAAGGATGGTGCTTTTCTTTTCCCTATTAAATAATCAGACTGTGAGAACAGGAAGGACTGTGAGATTTGGGCCACTGCCATGGGCTGTTGCTTCTGTGCTGGACAGCCTGCACACAATACAGGGACTTGCAGGCCCATGAGAAACACAACCTGATAAGGCTGGGAGTATGGGAATGACATATACCCTGCTGTACAGAGAGTGACAGGAGCAAAGGGAATTTGTAAAGGAAAGAGATCTGACTTAGGATGAAGAAGATGCTGTGAAAAAAATATCTGTTTGAGTATCAAGAAAAAGGAGACATAACATCTGTTTTGCTCACAACTCTACAGAAAAGTAGTATTATCATGACTCATTTTTGTCATCCATCCACTACCACTATTATAAAGTGCTTTACTACTTAAAATATCCACATCAGGTTTTAAAATGTTCCAGTTCTTACATATTGCCTTGTAAATCTTGTATTACAGTGGAGAAGGCTGTGTATGCTGTGTATGTAGCAGAGCTTTGCAAGGCTGCAATTTCACTGAAATGACTATTATTACCTTATAGACTGCAAGGGCAAAGCTCAAGTGGTGCAGTATATGAAATCTTAAGGTTAAATAATGGATTTTGCCATAATGTTATGCTGGACTTAATACTTCTGCTGCTGATGTAGGACTTGCAGCACTGTTAAGACAGGGTCTATTGAAAATCTCCATCATTATCTGGCATAAAAGCCTGCATGGTGTACACCCACAGTGCGAAGGCTCAAGATCCCAGAGGAGGTGGAACTACCTTGAGTTCATCGAATGCTTTCTGCTTCATGAATGAAGATAATTGGAGTCAAGCTGCCACTACATTGATAGTATACAGTGCATCAGAGAATGGACATATTTTAAATATTATTAGTCTGGACTGCAGAACCAGAGACAATTTAATTAAATGATCTTATGACAGTTTAAATAGCCAAGCATTGGGATCCACAAAGTTAAAATGGTGCCTGTTGAACAGTACTGTGGTTGGAGTCAGGTAAGATGCTGTCATGGTTTAGCCCCAGTCAACAGCTGAGCACCATGTGGTCACTTGTTCACCTCTCCTCACTGGTGGCATGGGGAGGAGAATCAGGAAAAAAAGGTAAAACTTGTGGGTTAGGATGAGGACAGATTACTGGGACAGCAAAGGAAGAGTAAAATAACAAGAATACTCCTAAAAGAATATACAAAGTGGGCAATGCACAATGCAATTTACTCATTGCTCAAAACCCAATGCTCAGCCCAACCTGAAGTAGCGATCCCTCCTCCCTGGCCAGCTTCCTTTATATACAGTGTGTGACATCATATGGTATAGCAAGAACAACCCTTGGGCTAGTTTGGGTCACCTGTCCAGCTGTATCACTCCCAGCTCCTTGTGAAAATTAACTCTATCCCAGCCAAAAAACCAGGATAGATTATTGGTCCTGCAGCAGAGCCTGTGCCCACCTAAACCTATGTCCACCACAAGAAAATCTGTACAAATTGATCAGCAATACACACATAGGACTAAAGAAGGAAATTAAACATGATTAAAGAATAAAAATGACTATAGAGAAAACGAATGAAAATCAAATGTATTTTAAATAGTTTAGATTATAATGAAGATGCTCTTAACATAGGTCTTATTTTACATTCAATACACTTTAAGCCATTCTTTTCTTTCTGTATCTTAAAGTGGTATTTTGTATGGAACGGAACAACTTGAACATTTCAGCATAGTAGTCTTCAAGAAAATGCATTGAAGAGAGAGTATTTAGGCTATTGCTTGCTGTAATCTTCCAGAATAATATGAGTTTGATGTCTTTGTAAAAAACATGCCATTTCCAGTAGAAACTTTGCTCTTAGAAGTGATGCCTTACAGATTAGATTAAATTTAATGCATGGGGATTTTGACCTTTAAGACCACTGAAGGTCAAGAATTGACAATGCAGCTTGTGCTGGTATCTCTTTTCATTCATTAGGAAGACAGCATTAAGTTGTAGTGGTTATGACACTGCTGTTGAAATTTCACTAGGACTTCCATTTAAAAGGAGTGAAAAAAACACAAACCAAAACAATTGTACCTGATCATTGATCAACTATTGAGATCAACAGTGGTCTTTGCATTGCAATATTACTTTTCTTTGTATAATGGGAAGGATGAGTTCAGCTTATGAATTTACCTTTGTCTCTGACACAGAAAACTATAGAACAAAAGTTATCTTCCAACTGAAAGGTATTTTCTGCTTTCAAAAAGCATGGCACTGTAAGGCATTAGATGAATAGGAATGAGCCCTGGCTTTGCATTGGGCTGTTGTTTTGATTTATGACTGCAAGCTGCTGTTGAGGCTTATTCCAGGTTTACAAAGAGACTGTCATCATGGATGAGAATACAGACATTCAAAAGTCCTCTTACCTGCTGGTGGTGGGAAGTGCTGAGGCTTCCCTCTCCCATTTCCAGCTTCTCTCACTTCTTAGCAGAGCCCCACTTGTCCTTTAGCTTAGCAGAGAAAGAAAAACGGCAGGAAGGGAAACATTGCTCATTAAAGCTCAGCCTAAATACTTATGTGGATTTTTAAATAAGTGAACTGCCAGCTTTTTAAGCAGCCATCTTATCAACCTCCTGTTTCACTAGGTACCCCAGATAGGGGGAAGCAAGACAAACCCAGTGTGCCACCGGTGGCTTCAGAAAGCTGCCCACAGCCCCTGACGATCTACTGTGCTGAGTGCAAACACACTGCTCGCAGACCAGTGTCTGGCTGCCTGCAAACCCTCTGACCCACAGCATAAACACCCCGTCTCTCCTTCTCCTTTCCCCAAAACACGCTTCATAGAATCATAGAATGGTCTGGGTTGGAAGGGACACCAAGAATCATAGAGTTCCAACTCCGCTGCCACAGGAGAGTTCAGGCCTGGATCTACACAAGGTTGCCCAGGGCTCCAGACACATGGTAAATGTCTTCCCCGGTGCAGCCAGAGGGATGCTGTAATGCCATCTCATGGCAGTGATGTATCTATCCCTGGCACTACTGCTGCTCCCTTAAAGAAGCAAGTGTTAAAAACATCAGAAAAGAAACCGTAAATGTTGTGCCAGGATTACCTGAAAGACAAACCGCAGCTTGCAGCTAATTGGTTACAAGTTCTTCAATGAAGGATCATCTTTACACAGGCAGTCTCAGCTGTTTACTGCTGCCCTGCCCCTCCTGTGACCCAGCAGTTTACAGACCCTGTGATAAAGGCTATCAACTTGAATAAAATGACAGAAATAATGCAGCAATTTCAGCCCAGCTTTCACTCTAATATTACTACTAGTCTGGTTTGGGTTTTGTCCTGTGCTATTTTTAAAATGCTTAGTAACATCAAATGCTAAAATACAGGTGCTATTACTGATTTTTAAGCTGTACAGTTACACTAACATTACAATTCTTAAATTATTGCTGTCTAATTTTACCACTGAGATGAAGTTTGGGTTGTAACTCCACAGGCGTCAGTTCTGGGAAAGCAGAAACCAGGGTAGGTTGCAAGCGGTTCCTGTCAAGCAGCCATTCAGATGACTGCAGTGCCAATTGCTTTGCAAAAAGCCAGGTTGTTATTTTCACCAGCTGACTGGTGCACAAGACGTCTACTGGTAGCAAGAACTAGTGACAAAAAGTGTTCTAAGTCTGATCTCCATTACACTGATACAAGATCTGGAAAATTGATATTATTTTTTGTGATATATGTACTTTGGAAAAAAGAGTTTTCATCAATTCACTATCTGAAAACTTAAGGCTGTTCCTGCTCTTTAATAGAGAAGAGTAATTTTGAGTGATGTTTCAGCTGATGATAAATTTCAATGGTTGTTAAGGTTTTTATTCTTCTTTTAAATCATACATATAGCAGCCACTGGAGTTATGGGCAGTGTAGAACAAGTATTTCTTGTTCCTTATGATCCTAAGGCATAATTTTGTCTGTATGAATGATATATGAACTTTCTTAGTTATCAAAACTTCACAGTTTTTGGAAAAGCAACAATAGAAATTTACTACTGCATCTATGATATATTATTTTTCCCCCGCTCATGGATTAACTTACTGCAAATTCAGCTGCCGTGTGCTTGGCATTACGATGCTCCTGAGGAATTAATGGGAAGCAATATTGTTTTCCTTGAAATACAAAACCAAACTTACACCAACATTCTTTTCTAGGGAGAAGGAAAAAACACAGACCCAAGAACAAATCAATAAAACAAAAAAACCCAAAATATTTCTAGGCACATAACTGAAAACTGATTTTGTCCTTGTACTTCTGTGGCCATGTGTTTACTTCCCTGAAATGCCCTTCCATCACTCCATGATACACTGGTAAATTATATAAACCAGGTCATTGGACTAGTATTCCGTTAACTACTGTGCTAATAATAGTGGGTCACAACCTTTCCTCAGCCTTGCTTAGACCTTCATATGTTTTCTGCAGTTTTGGATCTTAATACAAGGGTATTAATCTTTCCATACTCTAATTTATCTTGAGCACATGTGTACAAACTTTTCTTGCCACTCATCCCTGTGGCGTTTCAAGTGTCTCTGGGGCTTCACTGACGTTCATCATTATGTAACCAAGATTACTACAGGGCTTTGTTTCTGTATTACTCACACACATATAATTGTTAGTTGGACCCAGAATCAGGCCATTTCTTAATTGAAGACCATTGACTAAAAGGCCATTTTTCTCCTGTCTTGCTGAATACTATACCACCACCACTCCCTGCTGTGCCTCCAAGGCACCCAGTGTGTTTAAAATCAATAGTGGCACCAAACTCTGTTAGCAAGTTCAAGCCAATCATTACATCTACAGCTACCCTGATAGAGTTGGTACTCTTAAGTCTCCCTTGGCTGACCATACCCTAATCTACTGTGGCCCAAAGGGCTGAGCAAAGGGACCTGCCCAAACTTAAAAGTCTGACCAACTTCTCAGATAGAGGATGTGAAATGTCACATTCACATTGCTAGACATCACCGGAACTAGTTTCAACACTTGACTCTTGAGATCTTCTCTTTCATTTCTAGCACACAGTTCTGTCATCCTATGCATGAAAGTAATAAAGCAGTTTCTTATTCCATTTGGCCATGTCTTCTTCCAGGTGTTTCCAAGCCCTATTATTGTTCTAGGTCAAGTGCCATCTTCATGACTCACCCAGCATCCCTGGAAAAATAAAAATCCCCTCTGTGTCATCCTGCAGGCAAGAACCCATACCCAGAACTGTGGGATTCTTCTTGTTCTTACCTTCCAGGGGCCAGGCTCATTTGCCCTTGAGGTCAAACCATAAGGTTTACTTTAGCAGGGTTCAGAGAACCCTTAATCAAGTGAAACAGATGAATGAATCACCTGGTTACTATAGTTATGAATATTAGTGCATCATAATTGGACTCTATCTACCTTCCTCCATCACCAGTTTAACTAGACAGTAACTGCTTATAAGATGTGACACTGGACCAATTTGATTTTTGTTCTTCCAAATGAAACTCTACAGACACCAACTTGAGCTGTCTCAGTGCATCTCAGCACTGGTTGTAACCTCTGTTAATTCCCCATGGCTGGTGTTTTGACAGTTTGCGTATAGCCCATTTGGTAGCTACATAGGCTGTTTAAGGAAGGTGATTTTGAGCAGCACTGGTCAATGGGGAGGTGATGTACTTTCACAGGTGTACTAGGATTATCCCAAATGCCAGTGACTGTGCCAGTCCTCAAGCCCCAACTTTGTTGGCTGCTTTCTGGTTTGTACTGCAGCTACTCTACCAGTTTCATGTATGTTTGAGCTTCTCACTTATCTTCTTGTAAGAGTTGTGCTCCTCACCTTCCTATCTCTTCTCTTGGTTTTTCTCCAACACTACTATAAGAGCTGCCATAGTCTGAACCAACTCACAGTTTTTTTCCCTTCAGTGGATTTATATCTGAAACTTATTTCCTTGGTGCCTCCTCCCACCTCACCGTTCCATTTTTAGCAGCTGTTTTTAGCAGCAAAGGTACATTCCTTGGCCTTGTATCCCCATCGTGATCCCCACAGCATTTGTTTTTCTCCCATAATGCTCTACTTTTATCTTCATGTGCTCTCATGAGCTGCCCAGCATTCCTCCAGCCCAGGCCACCTTCCCTGTTAACTCCTCCTTTCCCATAAACAATCTATTCTTCCTAAGGCCATCAAAAATTTACATGACTTTACTTTAAACCTTTAAAAACCTCAGATGTCCAGGACTCAGCATTCCACTATTCTGCCTGTTCTTCTGCCACAAAAGCCGTAGTAGTGTCTCTCCTTCAAAGACCTTTCTCCTTCATGACTGTATTTGCTTGTGGATTTGAAAACTACTTTGCTGTTTTGCTTTGGCATATATGGGTTATGACCTTTTTAGCAACCTGGTATTCAAGTGTTCTTGTTCACTGTATGTGACAATGATACAATTTCTATTTCTGCTCCACGCAGGCTCCCACATTCTTGCCCTTATAGCCTTGGTTTCTGAGTCCCCTGCATTCTGCATCAACCTGTTACAAGAAAAACGCCTTTTGTTGCTTGCAGGACTCACCTGGTGCAGAGTAGCTGAAAGAGGCCAGGACTGATTTTTTACTTCTTTTACTAAAAAAAAAAATAAATTGGAAAAGACAGATAATTTCTAGAATTTCTGTTGTGCTAGGTATTTATTTGGTACACTTAAATGTGTATCAATATGCACAAAGTCTCAGGGAGGACGCGAGCAAAGGGGAATCAATCCTCACCTGGAAACTCTCATGGTAGGTGCACTCGTCTGTCTGGTGCTCATTGAGGTGTCTGTGTACTATTTTACCTTCATGTTGTACTTTATATATTGCAGTTTCACAGGAAAACTCTCTTTAGGTAGTCTGAAGAAG
This sequence comes from Laterallus jamaicensis coturniculus, assembly GCA_022605575.1. NCBI lineage: Eukaryota > Metazoa > Chordata > Aves > Gruiformes > Rallidae > Laterallus > Laterallus jamaicensis. Next base: position 3,043,168 of record JAKCOX010000062.1, read on the forward strand.
TTTGTGGGTTTTGCACAACTCACTTTTCATATGGCTGTGCTTACACAACTGCATTGCTTATCGTGAAATGTTTTGTGAGGTGGCCTTAGTTATGTAGCAGCTTTGCAACCTACTCATATTGCATGGTATTTAGTTCCACTAATCTGCTAAAATTGTGAGAGTCCATGGCATCTGCATCCCGCAGCAGAAGTAGACATGGTCAGCAGCAGTGACCGTGATTTTCTGGGCTTAATACTGTTCACTTGTAGCAAAAACAAAGTGGAAATGAAACAGATTTTGGGCTCTTTCAGCTGTATTATGAGCATTACAATTGCATTCCTCATTAAAAACTTCTGGAGGTGAAACAAGTCTGTCAAGTTCCTAAAATTATTAGGAAGTTACACTGACTTTCTTTAGCAGGAAAAAGCTTGGGATGGCAACTACAAGTAAAAAGGCTCCAAAGTAAGAAGAAACAAGTTGGGTTTATTTATAGTTTTGCAGTGAGGCTTTTCCAGTGAAGGGGGGTGGGGGCAGGGAGAGGAGTTCCTATTGATTATTGATCCTATAACCAGCCATACAAAGGGCCTGGTTGTGAGTGTTGGCCACACAAAAATAAATATCATAGTGTTTTTTATCTTGTCTGTGTTCAGTTTCTCGTTCAGTTTCATCAAGATTGAGCAAACCTATGGAATTAGTGAATTGCACTTAATTTTCCATGTATGGAAGCAGTGTTGGATTTTATTACTTGCCATCACAAGTGTCTTTGGCTTACACTTAGCAAATATCCTCTGCAATGTGCTGGTTTTCAGGTGTTCCTAACAGACTTGACATTTTTAGAGCAGTCTTCTGTTCTTTTCTCTAAACTGCCAGTTTTGACAAGGAATATATGCTGGATTTGCTACATTTGTGTTGCAGTTTATTCATGCTTTGGTCTGCTAAGTTGATTTGGTCTCCCTTCTTTTTGCCTGTTGATGACAAATGTACAATTCTGGAAGTCTTAAACTAGTCCACAGCCTCCTCCCATTTGAAACCAAAATGTTGGTTATAACTCACCAGAGATTATTCCTTGAAGATTTGGTTTGTAGGATCAACTGAAGTTTTACTAGCATTTGTGGGAGGAGAAAAATGGCAATACATGTCCCAGTTTACCAGAGCTTTCTGATTTACAGTGGTCAAAATCTACCAATTAACCTGATTTGATTTAGGATTCCCAAAGGAATAGGGAAGTTGGTACAAATCTAATGACTCAGTCATTTTCACCAGCTATAGAGATTTTTAAAACTATTTGAATAAAAAAGATTTTGTAACAGAAAAGTGGTATGAAACAATGGTATATATTGAAAATTATGTGGTTTACTCCTTAACTATTTAGTAATGGCTAGTCTGTAAGGCAGATAATTTAAAATTCTTAGGATCAGGAATGATGTAATTCTGCTATTGGAGAAGGTTGTTATTGGTATGGTCAGCAGTCTTTGATCTTCCTTGTATCCTTGGTGGGTTCACTTGGAATGTTTCTTTTTTGAGAGAAAAGAGACAGAGGTAGAAAAAACTGACATTGTTCATTTCTTTAGAGTTGCCTGTGCTCCTTTCTGTCCCTGCCCAAGATTCAAGGCTGATTTAGGGTCTGGAGAACAGGTCTTATGAGGAGAGGCTGAGGGAGCTGGGGCTGTTCAGCCTGGAGAAGAGGAGCCTCAGGGGAGACCTTATGCTCTATGGCGGCCCAAAAGGAGGTTGCAGTGAGGCGGGTGCTGACCTCTTCTCCTTAGAGACTAGTGATAAGACAAGAGGGAATGGTCTCAAGTTGTGCCAGGGAAGGTTCAGGTTGGATATTAGGAAAAATTCCTTCACTGAAAGAGTGGTGAAGCATTGGAACAGGCTGCCCAGGAATGTGGTGGAGTCATCTTCTCTGGATGTGTGTAAAAAGCCATCCTTATAAAGGCGAACATTGCAAAGTTATAAAGAGCTTTGTGACTGGGCACAGAGATATCACCAAAAAAAATCAGAGATTACATTATCATCTTAATTCCTCCTCTATGCTGGGTTTGGGGGTTGGTGGGGATGTTGATCCACATGTGGGTTGTATGGTTTGCTTTTGTGGGCTCTTTTTGAAGATAACCTTGGAAGTTTTTTCGATTTATCATATGCATAATCACACATGTATCTAGGAACATGACTTAAATCTGTTTCACCCTCTCGTCAGTCTGTATGTTTGAAATTTGATACACAAATCAGTATTGAGGCTGAGAGGTCAAGCTTGGATTAGTTTGCACCTTGTACTCCTGATTTTGGCGAGCATTCAGAGACAAAACCATATTCTTTCATTGTCCATCTTCCTAAAACCCAAATAACTCAAAAAGGTCCTAGCAGGCATGGTCCTAAAAGCTGAAATTTATTATGAAATTTGGCCAGGTTATTCCTTTCTTTAAGACATATAAAGACTCTCCCCACATACACAAAAAAAAAAAAAAGCAAGCCAGCATACAGCAGTCATTATCAGAAATACATGAATTTCAAAATAGAACTTAGATCATGGAACCATAAAAAAACCTACCAACGACAAATCATTAAAGAAAATAAGGGGCGGGGGGGGTGTTTCCTGGTTTTGGTGTTTTTTCTGACAGTTTTATTTTATTTTTCTTTCCTTTTTTCAAGTACAGAATAATTTTAGAATCTTCTTTTTTGCTCTATTGGAAAGTACAGTTTTGAAAGAACATGCATATTTAGTTTTTATGTCACCTGTTCATTCTTGTGCTAAATTTGTATAACAAACATTTCACTCAGTTTTGTAGAAAGACAGTACTCTACCAAAGAAGGCTATAAACCCCACCTAAGCCTGACAGGTCTCATTTTTAGGTAAGGACTTGCAAGGAGATGAAGTGCTTTAGTGTAAGTGCATAAGCTGCATTTACAACTGATGAGAAAAAAGAGCTTAGCCCTCTTTTTCCTCTTTTTTGACCTAGTCATTGAATCACTTGTAACATTTCTTCAACGGGATTGGAAGACAAAAGTGTGTACTTTAAAAGGACTAAATCACTTCTTCCTTCCCTGAGGAAGATGAAATGTTAGTAAGGACTTTGCTTCTTCACAGCTATTGCTGGATAGGAATAGATAGAAGTACATATCTTAAAAACATGATTTAACATGATGTTGATTTTGAGGCTGTTTAACACCACCTGAGAGCTGACGTAGAAAAACAATAAAAGCTCTTTGCAGTCTAGATTTTGTTTGTATACCTTGATGATATTCAAATTAATCAAACAATTGAATTTAAACCACAACAAACATAGAACTTTTATTCTGACACAGATTTTTTTTAGCTTTGCAAAGCTAAGGTGAGAATATACTCTTACACCAAGAATATATTCTATCACTTTATAAAATATATAGCTGTACATCTAATAAGTGCACTCCGAGCCTCTGCTTATTGAATATGCTGCCATCATTGGCTTAGCTTATTAGGAGCACTATGATTTGAACTCCTCTAACAGGTTATTTATTTATTTTCTTATAATTACCTTAATCTTACATTTCGTCTGTTTTGTGTTTGCTTGGCTTGGTTTTTATTTCGTTAATTTTTTGTTTCTTTTGCATTGACAACGAGCCAAATACTTTCTTGCATCAACTCTGAAATTTTGTTATTGGTCAATACATGGCACTCCTAAACTCCCAGTGGCATGAAAAGATGAAGCATCCCTGAGCACAGGAGAAAAGAGGGTGTGGAATCAGGAAGGAAAGCTTTTATTAAATGAGAAAAAGTAAAATTTGGCCCTTGGTATTATCTTATTGTGACGGAAAGACACTCGAGTGCAGGGTTTTAAAAATACAAAATAAGAATAATCGTTGTTTTAACCACGTGCATTCAATACGTCACTACTGCAGGTTTCATGGATACAATGGAGAAATGCACTGTTGCTATTTAGAAGTACAACTACACTTACCACAACCACAAGAGATTCACAAAATACACTACTGCCAACACAACAGTCACAGAATTCAGTACTACTGCCCACAACAGAGTCACATCACTCACTGTTATGGTCACTCACTGTTACCGCCCGCAGGCAATTCACAAGATTCAATATTACAACCACCACAGATTCACAGAACACACTATCACAAGCGCACTAAATACTACACGTGTGTTAGTTAATTGACCACATTGGATTAACAAATTACTGCCTGCCAACTAGGCAGCACTAACTTACCAGGTAAAAGTTACAAAGATGATTTTTATTACACTTAGAGTAATTTTTGTTGAAAGTATTCTTGGGACATTCAATGAAATAAGTACATCTATATGCAAAGAGACTACAAACTTAAAGCATATCAAATATTCACTTACCCATCTCTCTTGTAAGGGTTCTCAGTACTTCACCTCAGCCAGCATCCTGGCCAAGGGGGCAGAGTCTCCTCACAGAGTTGATGAGGTGTCTCCCCCATCTCAGACTGAATCCAAGGGTGTTTTTTTTGATTTTTTTGTCTGATGTAGGTGACAGTGGGCAGGACTGTAACCTAGTGGACAATGCTACCTTCCGTGTGTGTCATTAGCAGTGATCCCCCTTATGCCCTATCTGTTGCATCAATTTGCATTGTCTGGGCCCATTAAGGCCAAATGGAGACCCTCTGGCTTGGCTGCTTACTGCTAGACAGCTGAATAGGGGCTTGATTGGGACGCAGCATCCAACTGTTAAAGAAAATTAATCAATATTAAACTGTGGGGGAACTCATCTAGAAAGTAGGAAAGTTAAGTTTTACTTTTAGTTTGTGTGATTCTTGCCCCCCCACGCCACCTTTTAAGGAGCACAGTCAATTACAGAAGTTGCTATGGGCAGTATTGTCAACTTTGCACTTTTTACTTTAATCCTTACCCCCTTTCTGGTTTAGATCATTTGTCTTTAGGGACATTTTATTCTGTTTTCTTTACAGCAGGTTACAGCAATGGAAGTGCTGGGAATGGAGTCATATTGACAAGTTCCCCAACATAACATACAAAGGATTAAGGCAAAGCTGTTAATTTTCTCGGCATCCATTGGTGCAATTTGGAATCATTATGATGCTGGCAAAGGAGAGTATTTAACCACATTGTTCTGTTGCTATTTATAAATGGGATCTCATTTAAATTTAGAACACAAAACCTTCCTGGGTGGAAAACTGCCACACGCAGTGCAGTGCAAGGGATCTGATCACTGTCAATATCACAGCTGCAATACAGACAGCAATAATGAGAATAGCACTGAGTTGCTTGTAGGGCTCAGTTCTATAACCTTTTCACACATGAACCTATGATCTCATCAGCATGTGATGTTTTACAGAGATTACACTTTTAAATGGATGCATTTATCACGAAACATGGGGTATCTGATGTTCTGACTATGGTATGCATCAGAGCAATGGGAGCTTCAAGCTCCCAGGGCTCCCCCCTTCCCTTCCCTTCCCTTCCCTTCCCTTCCCTTCCCTTCCCTTCCCTTCCCTTCCCTTCCCTTCCCTTCCCTTCCCTTCCCTTCCCTTCCCTTCCCTTCCCTTCCCTTCCCTTCCCTTCCCTTCCCTTCCCTTCCCTTCCCTTCCCTTCCCTTCCCTTCCCTTCCCTTCCCTTCCCTTCCCTTCCCTTCCCTTCCCTTCCCTTCCCTTCCCTTCCCTTCCCTTCCCTTCCCTTCCCTTCCCTTCCCTTCCCTTCCCTTCCCCAATTAACCCCTCGGTCTGTTGAATGTCTCATTAAGGCGTGTAAGGCTTGGAGTCCTGTATCCAGCTCTGCTTTTATTATTCAAGTTCTTAGAATTTATAACAAGTTTGTGGTCTTTATCCACATAGAGAAGGTAAACCTGTTGCACTGACGGGGATTTTTTGCACGGATGTAGTAACAAGCATTCAACAAACATCTGTCTGCATTTTTTTAATATTGCAATTGTAGATGGAACCTTTTATGCATCCAAGTAGTTGCCACTTTTATCTAAACTGAGATAAGGAGGAGTGCATTTATGAAGATTTATGGAAGATCTTTGTCTTCCCTGTAATTCCAGTGTGCTAGTAGCACTTTGCACTGTCAGATACAAAGCACCTTTACACTGGCAAGCACTACTTAATAAAAATTCCATGAAAGGCAGATTGTCCCCAATTAAGTTGTAGGGAATCAGAAAAACAATGAAATGATCCACACATTCTGAGCTACAGTTGTTCCATATGGAAGAAGATGATTCTCCTACATTGTAACCTAAAGTATCATGTGTGAAGTAATTGGTATATAACAGTGGTTACATGAAAAGAGTACAGTCAGACAAATCTCAAAAATTTTGACCACATTGGATTAACAAATTACTGCCTGCCAACTAGGCAGCACTAACTTACCAGGTAAAAGTTACAAAGATGATTTTTATTACACTTAGAGTAATTTTTGTTAAAAGTATTCTTGGGACATTCAATGAAATAAGTACATCTATATGCAAATTTTTGGATGTTATATATACTTGAACTGTTAAGCCACAACAAGTTGCCTATGCATAAATTTACACTATCACTTTGTCCTTTTTTTTCCCAAAAAATAATTGTGTGAGATTTCAAACTGGCAGTGTCTGCTCTCTATGTAATTGTAGTATGAGTTTTCTACCTTTTGACTGTGGCAGTTGTAGGAATATTGCATTTGTCAGATACAATAAGAATGATAAGAACAACAAAAAAAAACCCACCCCAACACATCTTTTCTGTGCTTGGAAGCAAATTTTAGGACACAGGAATGTGCTCTGACTATAGCAGAAGTATGCATTTTTATTATTTATTTGTTCAAGTTTGAAGTGGGATTGGACTCCTAGTATTGCTAGAAATTATAGACTTGCACTGCTATAATTCGCATGGTGGCGGATGCCTGTCGTGGCAGGCACAACGGATTCTGTGGGTATTCTCTCCCTTCAGGGGGTTTTTTGTGCATTTGAAACACTTGAGCCAAAGCAGAGAAACATTAAATTCCATGTCAGAATTCACTGCTTGTATGAACAAACGGAATAGCTGGTGAAATCTTGCACTACAGGGATCAGTTAACAATTCCTATGAGTTCAGCAGAGCCAGGGCTTTACTTCTAACTTTACCTTCAGAAATTATGTACAGAGGATAGATCTATCTTAATTTTTACTAAGTATACTCCAAGTTAGCTACTTCCCTGGCTGATCATGTATACAACTGTTAGTTTATTAATCGGTGCATGATAATAAACTGTGAAGACTTTGAAAGACTTGAAAATGTGTTTTTAACTTTGGAACATCAAACCCACTTCCTTTGTTTCAGCTCTCCCTTATATCACACTACAAGTTCATAGCTTTGCCAGCACTTCAGGCTATTGAAATACATCTTTGTCTCTGATGGCTGCAGAAGATCTGGAGATGCTGCTTGCTTTGAAATATTTTTCTTTTTGAATGGAGCTCACTACAGTTTAAATGGCATGCCATAAAGGTCTAACCTGGTTTAAGTGCAGGATCTATCCACACCCAAACAATTTGATGATGTGTGCCCCATTTTTGTACATAGTTCATTAGGAAGTCTCATTTTTCAAGAATAGATATGGAGATGAGGATATATGATGGGATGTGATGTTCAACACAGCTTGATTCACAGTGCAGTAGAGTCTCCTCAAACTGCAGTCTGCTCAGATCTCAATAACTGGAAATAGGACTCTGATGTTCCAAAACGTGATGAACCTTGTCCATGAAAATCCACTACCAGGGCACCAAGGGTTCTTCCTCATCTTCTTTGGCCACCCCTGGGGCCTCCTCATACCCTATTGCGGCCCAGCCTGGGACCATCAGTCTCTCCCACAGTAATGCCATAGCAGCCCTACAGGACCCTTCATGAGTGAGAGCTTTAACTTCGAAGATTTTGGTTTCGTTTTGGTCTAGTTCTGTCCAAGTTCTTTAGCCTGAGTCTGAAGCTGCATACCACCTTCAACCCATTACTGAAATACCTGTGAAGCTGTCTACTTTGCTAAGAATTCAGCACTGATCTGCTGCACCTTCGCTGCTCTCTTTTGGAGGTGGCAGCATTTCCACAGCAGATCAATACATGTGAGTAAATTTGCGGAAACACTTTTGTGGGGTCACCAACAGGCTGCCTGTGTGCCCCGCAGAGACTGGCTGCACCTGTGCCACGGGGAGAGAAACAGCAGGTCAAGGAAAGAGCCCCAAGGGACTAAAAATATACCACACGTGCTGAGAGTGACATGACATTTGAAAGCCAGCATGCTTAGCCTGATGGGTTATGTTGGATGTGACCTAGATTTCCTGATTGTTCGATCACGCTGTCTTAGCACCTCCAAGTGGGCACTTATGTTTTAAAATTAACAAAGGGGTCGATATACAATGAGCTTTATTCTGCATTTCAGAGCAAATGCATTTGATGGTAGTTACTTGTAGACAGAGAAAACAGATGACCCTCCCCCCCCCCTTCTATCTTCAGCATACCTCCATATCTAAGCAGCAAAATCAGTTCTGGATGTTGGTTTCCATCAGTTTGTTATTTCCACTCTTGAGGCATTATGATTAAAGGACTGGAGCATCTCCCCTACAAAGATAGGCTGAATGAATAAGGCTGTTCAGCCTTGAGAAAAGAAGGCTAGGAGAGGATCTTATTAATGTTTATAGTGTGAGAGACAGAGGAAAATGCCCAGCCTCTTTTCAGTGGTCTGTGGGGACAGGACAAGGGGGAATGGCCTCATGTTGGAGCACAGGAAGTTCTGCACCAACATGCAGAAGAACTTTTTCCCAGTGAGGGTGAGAGCCCTGGCACAGGCTGCCCAAGGGGGTTGTGGAGTCTCCTTCTCTGGAGATATTCAAGATCTGTCTGAATGCCTACCTGTGCGATCTGACCTAGGGAACCTGCTTTGTCAGGGGGGTTGGACCCAATGACCTCTGGAGGTCCTTTCCAACCCCTACAATTCTGTGATTCTGTGATATGATCCTTAGTGTACATTAGTTTTATGTCTTGGAGACTGCAGTCCATATTAAGCACTATTTTCTGTGTAATGTGAACCACTGCTGTGGGATTCAAGACTTAAAAAAATCTACAAAACATACCTGTGAAACTGTACAACCAATGAAGGGTTACGGCAGGGAGGAAAAATGGACACACAGCAACTGAAAACATATGGACATTGAAGGAGGTAGGGAAAAGAAAATATGTGGGGCAGCTGTAATAATTAGGAGGAAAAATAGCTTACCAGCTGTTTTCAAGCCTATAAAAGAGGGAGGAGTGGTGGGCAGAGGGATTTGTCAAAACAGAGCTTAGTCATAGGTCCAGAGAAGGATGAGGAACCCAGGGGTACAGTGAAACTGAGGGGAGGAAGCACGTGCAAAACTGAGTTGCAGTAAGCAGTAATGAGCTTTGTTTTACAGAGGTGAAAGAGTAGCAGGGGTTAATAGCAATGAGGGTGAAACAAAAGTTCCAGAAAATGAAAGGAAGATCATCCCTCGTAGAGAAAATTACTAAACCTTCATGTTCAGAGATGGGGCATGGGCAAAACTGCTGAGTTTCCCGAAGAACAAACAAGATCCAGCTGGGGACCAAAGTGAGCCAGGCTTGCATGTCCACTGCTTGTCTCGTCATTCAGTCAGGCTGCAGCAAGCCTGAATGCACAGCAGTTGAAGTTAAAAAGCATCTCAAAAGAGTAAACTCCTACCAAGGACTATCCGTTCCAGACAGTCCCAGAAGTGGGGATTTATCTCGCTGGTCCAAAGTTTAAATGATAGCATCATAGATTTCTAAAGCATGATAAGTTTCCTTCAGCATGTCTGTTCCAAGGTCAGCCAGTAAATCGTCTCTTGTGATGCTGGGAGCCCAGCAGGTACCCCAGAAGACAAAGTTAATTCTATTCATTCTGTGCATATTTTAGAAGAAATGAACTTTCCTTGAGAGGTGTTTATTTTTCTCCCTGGGTTTAGAAAATAAGCCTGAAATGCTGATATAGGTGAGGGTTGTGATTCCGGTCCAAACTGAGACATCAAAGAAGACAGCAATGTGTCTAGACCAGGTGCCTTGGCTACTCTTAGAGTCAATGGAGACGCAATCAATATGCCCAGCTGAGCAGAGACTCAGTTCAGGTGATCAGCACTGGTGGTTCTTTAGGGTGAGATGACCACTTCTGTCCCCCTTGAAGATACTGACTAGATCTCAAGCGACTACAAAGGAACTTAGAAGTACACAGAGTTAGGTGTTTGAATCAAGAACTGCCACCCAACATGGGTGCCTAACTTCTTAATTACTTACACCAAATAAAAGTAATTTAGGCCTAGAAAAACAATAAAATCCTGTCTTTTTCATCAATCCTATCTCAGAGTTTATTCATTCCTCAAAGATATAAGTCCGTTCATTTCCCTCTTTTCACTACAACATTTGCCTTTAATGGTTCCTCTACTGTTCTGTTCAATTAAAATTGTGCCTATAACTACAAAGGGAAAAAAATAGTAACAGAACAAGGTCTGTATTTTCAGATGTTGAGGTGAAAACATGAATTACCTTAAAATAGGCAGACATTCTTTTACATATTCATTTTTAATTTTTCCATAGACTTGCAACTTGTCAATCTTTACCCAGAATACATCTGCCTTTGAATGGCTTGCCTAGATGTTTTGCTAAAGGGGAGGGGTTTTCCCTCTTTCCTTATTCTGAAGACAGAATGAATGATTCAGGGAATTGGCAGCCTTTTGTTCTCCTACTTAAATATTGACTTATTACTTGAATTTGGAGCTTGGTCTGAGAATTGGGCTCTACTCCTGCAAAAGATGTACATGTATTCTCTACATTTAATGACATGAATAGTTCCACCGAGATCTGGGAGTATATTACAGCAAAAAAATTAAAGAGATATAAATCTGCAACTAGGAAAAAAATAACTAAATGCTTATAGTGGACCAAAGATAGGCAGAAGTTAGCATGCTAAATTTGTAAGATCTGTCCAAATATGTTGATGCTCTTCAATTTAGGATTTTTAAAAAAATTAATCAACCATCATACTCTATTATTTGACAAATATTTTAAAAATTGGATTTTTTTCTTCTTTTCTTTTAAGAAAACCACTTATCAGTGGATGATGGATCCAATAAATCCAAAGTGTAGCCCCATACTACCTGTTATGAAGAAAATTATCCCATCTGAAACCATCACAAGCATTTAAGAAATGAAGTTGAATGAACAGTCATGCTTTTAAAAAAAGTTATAATTCAGTTACTTTGCTCAAGTTCTCATACAAATGAAGTGCATTTGTGTGTGTCTAAAATGATTTTTTAAAAAGCTTGAGAAATCTCGTTGTTGACCCATGCATCAGTGCTTCTATTCCCTAGTTTGATTTTATTTCTGTTTTGGTAGGAAACTCTGAAATTATCAACCTTTTTACAAGATTGCTGTCAGGTTAAATTTACATTTGAAAAGTTTACTGGGATTTTGTTGGATTTTTTTTTTTTAAATGCTCATTAGGAGTACTAGCTCTACTGGATGTCAAAAGTGTTATTTGTAAAAGCTGTTAAAATGCCTAGCTATGTGTAATATTTGAAGTGCTTGCTGTGTCCCACAGTTTCACTTCTGAAAATGTACCATAACATAAACTGAAAGCCTCATTTTTTTTCATGGACTTTTACTCAGTACAAGGACCTTCCCTCAGTTTTTTATGAGGAGATCCCACACCCAGATCTAACTACTTCCCATCCAGCCGTCCAGTGTTTCATTTCAGCTTTTACTTTCACAATAAAGATAGCTATCAAATCTTTGGATAATATATTGGAGCTTGAGGTAAAATGGTAATTGTCCCTCAGTATTTTTTTTTCAATTTCAGCATCTCCTTTGTGATGCCTGGCGCCCCAGAGGAAGATGCAAGCCCATAAGGCTGGCAATCTACTGCAGCTGTAATTACCAATAAGGACGCCTGTGTTCCTCTTTCCAGTTAGTCATCCTTGGAGACATGTCTTTTTAGAGAAAAGGAGGGGATGAGCAGGTAGAAGGAGCCTATAAATATTCTTGAATAGATGCTGTATTGGAGTTCTACAGTAATTTGTCAAAACACACCGAATGAAACAAGTGGTGAGATCATACTTTTTTTGCTGTAGCAGTGACTTATTTGCTCTGGGAATGAATCTGGTTGGCTTTAGACAGAATCGAGTCTCCTTGCATCCAGTGTTATTAGATATATATTAAATTAAGAATAGCTGTTTTTAACCTATTGTACCTTGGCTATAGTGAGTATGTTAGCTGTGCTGGTGAATATGGTTTCCAGGATCCGTTTGGTTTACTAGTACCTGTAATTGCTTTAAAGGACACTTCCCTCAAATTTTTTTTTCCCCTTGTATGTACAGTTTTCAGCCCTTTTTCTTTCATACCCACTGAGTGCATTAACAGCTTTCAGAAAGACATGGTAACAGCTTTGATAGTCTGCTGCATGGATTCTGAGATGACTGCTTTTTTCCCCTAGCTATGATGTGCTACGTTAAGCTTCTTTATGAAGTAGGAACACTACAGAATTAGGCACAGATGATTCTCCCCTTCTCTTACATCCTTTGGGATGGTTCATTCCCTTGTTCAGCCAGATCTGAGGGAGAAAAAGGCTTGTTCCTTCTCCCTATGCATGCTAATCATTTCTCAACACAATGGTCATCAAAACTCCCTCCATTCGACTACTTTTTTAAACCAAACATCATTTATGAAAGAACTGAAGAGGTATCACTTGTATCAGGGAAAATTATGTCACCTTTTCCCAGATCTTGTTGACTGAGAGATGATCTAGTACCTCAGGATTGCAGCTTCAGGTCCCTTAATGGTCTGTCTTGACATAACAGTATTATTAAGATGCTGGACTACTACAGTTGAAAGAGTATTTGGCTACAGGAATACATTCCCTCAATGACAACATAAGGCACATGGGAACACCACTGTACTCACGTTGAACCTAATAATTGTAGCCACACAAAACATGCAGCAAACTAAGGACTTTTTAAAATTCTTCTTCAGGTTTTGACAAACACTTGGCAAGTAATTCTATAAGAAGAAATAATCTGTGTAAATATATTTAAAAGTATATCTTTATATATTAACTCTAAGCATTGTTTGACTATTGCACTAATGAGAAAATATAAGTAGTAAGGGAAATAATGTTAGTAGCAAATAATACTGATGAAACTGCAACATTTGAAAAACAATTCTTTTTTGGGTGATGGAAATTTCACTAGATTTGTTAACTTTTTCCTTTCTACTGTTTTGTGGACTTGGTGCTTGAGATTGTTGAGCTAGAGAAGGAAAGCAGGGTCTGATCTGAATGGGTCTTTTGATAGAGTTTGCTGCTACTAATTAGATCCTTATGCAGCATGTGGTGATTCTAGACTGCTTTTTCTTAACTTGATGCTGGTTGAAATTCAGACTTTGAAGAGAATCAGTACACAAACAAGATTTTGATTTGGAATGAAAGCTTACTGGTCCTCAAAATGAAGGGCTGTGAGTTTCCAGCAATCCTCAGTGTTTCACCAGAAAGTTTGTTGAATGTTCATTACTCCATTATGAAGTCTTAAAACAGCTGATGTAGAATTGGTTGAGATCTCTGTTTTCATTTAATGTCAGTACTCTATCTAGTTTGCATTAATTAGCTTTTTTTCAACAGACTTTTTGAGCCATGTATTATTTTCTTCCTTTGTGAGAAATGAGCATATTTGTATTATTGTCACAGATAGCTTGCTATCAAAATATCCTAGCACTTTTGCAGAATTGGCAGGGGGAGTTCTGGAAGAGTGAGAGTTTGGGATTGCAACCGTTACTTGCTGACATGTCGAGCTTTATACCAGAATTGCACTTTTCAGTGGTTTTTAGTGTGCATGTGTACACAGTTTAAAATAACATGACACATTAAATCTGTAGTGTGTGTCTGCTGGCAGCTACTGTAAAAATTGAGACCAGGGGCAGTGCCCTCATCTTAGCTAGCCTGTCAGCGGAGTTCAGAATTTTCACAGGACTAGCACCAGCAACCTGTTTCCACCAGCTCTCGTCATTCATTACAGCTCGATAAATCTCTGCTTGAGAAGCAAAATGTATGCAGTAGATCCATCCATGTAATCAGCTAAATCTTGCACTCAGAACAAAGGAAGGCACGGGGCTTTTCTCTCTGTTTTTGTATGCAGAGTCAGTTAGGTCTTCTAGTATCTGAAGGGACGTACAGGAATGCTGGAAGAGGGACTGTTTGCAAGGGCCTGGGTTTACAAGGTCATGGAGTTATAGGGCAAGGGGAAATGGCCTTAAGCTGAAGGAAGGTGGATTTAGGTTAGATATTAGGAAGAAATTCTTCCTTGTGAGGGTGGTGAGGCACTGGCACAGGTTGTCCAGAGAAGCTGTGGTTGCCCCCTCCCTGGTAGTGTTCAAGGCCAGGTTGGATGGGGATTCGGGCAACCTGGTCTAATGGAGGGTGTCCCTGCCCATGGCAGGGCATTGGAACTATATGATCTCTGAGGTTCCTTCCAACACAAATCAGTCTGTGATTCTGTGATTTAAAAGTTACCAAGGATAAAAAAATAAAATGCATGAAGTGAAACTCTTTTTAGGTGAAGACCTAGGTGGAATTTGTATTAATGCTTTCCACTTTCATGGTTTGAGAGCTATTTCTACTATGAGTATACCTAAAAGGAGTATATGCAAAAGACTGAACTCTAAGGATTAACATGGTACATATGGCAGAATTTACCATTCCAGTAGTAAATAATGAACATGTCTGAAGCTAAGCTAGAAGAATTGGCAAAACTGTGTTATCTTCAGACACAGAAAAGCCTTATACTTACAATACCCAATGGAAGTGTAATCTTATTCCTATTCAGATCTCACTGTCATTGTGCCTGAAATGTTCCTTTCTCTAGAGAGAGTGTTTCAGGCATAAAGCTTTCACACAGCCAGGGGATGCTTTCTGTTTCAAAGGGATGTTGTTAATGCTTTGAACACCTAACCTTGCATCTCCTGTGCAAATGGATTTTAGAGACAATGAGAATCTACTCTAGGATTAGAGAAGACATCTCCCTTTTCCTTTTTTTGGCTGTTGGACTGGACCCAGAAGTGAAAGAAACTAGTTAGCCGTTGAGTGAAAAGCAAGTGAAGCAAACTCTATGAAACAATATTTCAGAACTTAGCTTTCCTAAAGAAAGGTGAGGAAGGCTGGTGAGGAATTAAAAAAATAAATAAGATCAGCCTATCACAAAATGCAATGAAAGGTAAACTCCTTTGGAAGAAGTGTTTTCCTAAGATCTCTAGTTAGAGCAGAGACATGGGGTTTTGTTGCATCTAGGAAGAAAGAACTAACCAATTTGCATCATTTGTGCTCAGAAAGACTCAATAACAAGACCACAGTTTGGATTAACTTTCTATTTATTCTGATAGAAAATTGAAACGCTTCTGAATCCCATGTAAAGGAAATTTGGCCTTGGGCTCCTACAGCATAGTTTCCTTGCAAATAGAGAGATGTATTTGCAGCTAGCATGGAGGGTCTTCAACAAAATTAAAGAAGACATCTATTTAAACTTGAGATGAACAGCCAGGTGTGTCCCAGAGTGAATAGCTTTTCCACTGCAAAACAGTATTTGAAATTTGAGTAGCTGCTTCACACATGTAAGTTAGAGACAGAGGTTTCTTTCAGCTGACTGTTGCAATACAAACAGCATATGGCTCGTGCCCTTTGTCACCCTTGTTCTGGAAGTGACTGCTGGATGTCTACAGTTACAGTGACCCAAGTCTCTCAGAGCCTGTCACCTTGTGTTAAATTGAGGTCCAGTCACTCTAAAAACGTAACATCTCCTGTTTAGAGACGCATATGTGAAAATTAACCTTACTCTGAATTGACATCTCTGGAATCTTTAGACCTAAGGCAATAATTAAGCAATGATTATAGTATGAAATGTATGTATTGGCATTAATTATTGACAGAGGACATTCAAGTGCTTTTGTTTATAGGATCATTCTTGTAGCACAAATGGTTTGGTTGAAAACTTGTTGGAAAGCTTTAGATTACACTGGATTTTGTCTATTTGTGCAACATATCTTCAGGCAATGTCAGAACACTTTTCGTATGAATTTCATCTTTAATAGCATTTTTAGCCAAACCTCCTCCTCAGTTATTTACTGTACTAAGCTCAGTGTTCTGACCTAGCCCCTTCACAAACAGCCCTGTGTTTAGCAATCAATGATGCCATTTTTCTAAGTGTATACCTCGGAAAGCAATAGTAATGGCAGAGTTTTACAGGAAAAATCAGTGCTAACAAGAACTGAACCGAGAATGTGTTAGAGGAAACTAATGTTGGAAATGTTTTTGCTTACTTTATTAGTCTTTGAATTCATACTGAGACTCAAAACCATAGTGAACTGCTTGAAATTCTTCCATTTATGTGATTTCTGTGTGCATGCTAAAATAAGTATCGATTTGACAAGTGCAGAAACAGGCATTCTTAATGAGAAAGTAAAAAAATACAGGGTGAGGTTGCATTTTCCAGACTTCTTGTGAGTGAACCAATTGCTTAAAGAAAAGCACCTCAGTAATGGGAACTGAATAATAAGCTAAAAAGTATTCCCCCCTGCCTTTTTTCCTGGTAATTAGATAGTTTTCCAGGCTAATACACATTTTGATTAAAATAATCCCTAAGATTAAGAAAACCTCCATCCTTACACATTTCAGTAGATAAAAACAAAGTTGAAAGAGCCACAGAATAGGAGAGTCAATTGCTCAGCAAAACGTATTTGTTTCCCGCTTCATAGTGTGGTCATTTTTTATTCTCTTCTACCAAATATTAGTGTAAACAAGGTAAAATGGTGGGGAGGTTCACAGCATTCCCTGCTGAAGTAGCTCCCTAATGCTTATAAAAAGATTTTACAGTGTCTTAGGTCTGACAATAGGATGGTTGTGAAGATGCAACTTGCTGAAAGGACAACTGTGAGACAGGGTAAGGAGAGTGCACGAGGGTCATTTTATTATACCTGATGCTCAAGTAGAAGTGAAGCAGATTTGTACCTTCATTTATATTCCTTGTGTCATCATTCCATCTAAGCCAGAGTTATGCTTCCCAATGAGCTAGCACAGATGATCTGAGCTGGCCCAGGCTGTTTTCCACACCATGGAACATCACGCCCCCATAAAAGGGGCTGGTTGGGTTGGGGTGGATCCATGCAGCTCCAGGACAGTGTGGTCGGGTGTCAGGTCGGTTGGTTGGTGGGTCATTCAGTCATTGGGTCGGTTGTTGAGTCAGTAAAGTGCTCCATGTTATGGAGTTATGGCCTTAAGTTGAAGGGTAGGTAAGATTTCATTAGATACTAGGAAGAAAGGTGGCCCATCAGAGGAGTTGGACAGACAAGCTGTGGCTGCCCCCTCCCTGGCAATGTTCAAGGCCAAGTTGGATGGCGCTTTGGGCAACCTGGTCTAGTGGAGGATGTCCCTGCCCTTGACAGGGAGTTGGAACTAGGTGATCTTTGAAGTGCCTTCAAACCCAAACCATTCTGTCATTCTATGATTAATACAATTTTTTACAATGACTGTTTTTATAGACTTGTAAATTGTAGTTTTAGGGAGCAGGACCCAGAAGTCAGACTTTGGGGTAGGGCCAGATGTCAGGCAACTGCATCAAGTTCTTGCTTTGGCAGCACTGCCTGCATGCTTCCTGCAGAGCATCTGGGCTTCAGGACAGACAAGCTGCATGGTGCAGTACAGTTCTAGCCTGTGACCCTGGTCCATGGAATGCATTGAGGCCAACACCAACCCTCCAGGAAAAGCACTTGAATTCTGGAGTTCACCTAGGGATCAGGTGCTGCCACCTTTTATAGAAGTGGAAATATCATACCCTCTCCCACTTCCAGCTTGTTTCTTAGAAAGGTACGTTGTGAGCATTCCTTGGCACACCAAAATCAGGGCTGTGGATTCCAAGCAGGGCAGGAGTTGAATCACAGAATCACAGAATCACAGAATCTTAGGGGTTGGAAGGGACCTCGAGAGATCATCGGGTCCAACCCCCCTGCCAAAGCAGGCTCCCTACCTCATATTACAAGCCTCAAGGAAGATGAGCTCACATCTTTTTCAAATTATATTTTGCACTGCTTGGCTTTCGATTACTTCCCACTTGGAACATGAATCCCTTGCCTTATATCTAATTGTCCTTGTGAATTGTATACTTGTTCTGTGTCTAGCTCTGAATATTCCATTCTGCTCTTTGATCAAGATTTTAAAAATTAGACATTATTTAGATGTTGCCATTTAGACATACCTAATTTAAGACATCTAGTTGCTTCACTGTATTATTTTTTTTAAGTCCCTTCATTAATTCTGGCCCAGACATTTTAAATTTTGGACCTCTGATGTTTGGTGTTATAATACTCTCTGTAGATTTAGAAGCAGTAAATTATCTTGAGAGGTTTGTGGAGGAGCAAGAAATTGAGTCTGCATCCAAGGCTAGGACTTTAATCAGAGACTATTTTCTGTGGCGTATGCTTTTCTAAGGTGCTCTGCTTGTTTGCCTGATCGGTGTCAGCGCAATGCTGTGCAATTAAGCGTGATTCTTACTGTCGTGTTTCTGAAACTGGGATTGAATATCTATGCAACCAAGTTGGTTCCATCAGTAGTCTGACTATTAGGATAAACTAAAAATCAATACATTAATGTGACAGTATTTATGAACAAGATCAACCATTTTATTTCCATGATCAACCAAGGCAGTGCTGAAGTTGTTTTTAGATTTGTTGGTGCACAATGTCTTTTTACGGATGATCAAAACTAACTGAGGGCCTAGCCCCCACCTGAACACCCTAAGGACCTGCAGCTTCAGTCCCCTTTTCCCTTCTGCAGCGTGAAGATGGGCCACATTGATTTTTCTTGTGGAGAATTAACCACCAAAAGCACATGATCCAGCGTATCACTGGATCATCAAACTTTCCCCATTTCCTTGCAGCCACTGTCTGGCAGGAGGCAGAATGGAAATGTGCTCTTGGCAGTAGCATGTGATTAGACTTGGGTAGGTGTAACATATTACACCTTCTGCTAGAGAAGGCAGTGATTTAATGTTTTTCTTAAGGTATTATTAAGTAATATTATTTTTAGGGTCACATTGAGTAAAATTAGTTAATATTATTAGGGTAGTATTCTGAGATCCCATTCATAGGCTATTACTCCACCTAGCTAACCATAGTACAAACATGTAAGAAAAGAATGATCCATGCAGTAGAGCAGTTTTATGATCTTAAGTATAGGTTATAATGCATGCTAGAGATATCTAGGGGGAAGGAAGCAGGAAGATTCACTAGCACTGAATATAAATGTCTTTCATTTACTATCGATAACTGCATGGGTGCTCTCTTAAGGTTAGACTACTGAAAGAAAATAGAATTGTGCCTGAATAAGTAGTTAAAAAAATATTTAGCCTGACTTAACTAAGATATTAGAAACTTTATATTATTTCTGTAATTATTTTGGACTGGTTTGGTGGGTTTTTTTGGTGGCAATATTTTTTCCAGATATTTATGACATTTTGTCATTTGAGTATTATTTGTGACTGATGGTGTCTGGTAGACTCTCCTGACTAACACAGTTCCTTGCCGATTTGCCTGGTTTAATATACTGCCTTGTTTTGGAAAGAGAAAGATCCTAAATAATTTTGCACTTAATGACATTATTTCTGTTACAGGATGACATTGGTTTAACTATGCAAACGTAGGGCAACTTTTATAGACTACTGTCATCTTTATTAGCTAATGATTTGCTTTGAGAGATGCAAAGAACAGTGAATATTATGAAGCCCCTTATTGTTAGACTGAGCTTCAACTTGTTGCAGTACACCAAGTACATAAATGTAGGCATACAACATGATGAACTTTCTGAAACTTTAACAGTTATGACTGGAAAACCAAGGTAAAGTGAATTTTGCACCACTTATTTTTCTACAGAAACAAGATTTATAATAGAAGAATTAAAATATTTTGAAGTAAAAGAAGGAATGGATACAAGTCAGTACAAAATTATGTGTGCTGCGGAGATCACAGACTTACAGAATGGCTGAGGTTGGATCGTAGCCCAGGAGGACATTCCTATGTCCCTGTCTGAAGCAGAATCACCTAGACTAGGTGGTTCAGGACAATATCCAGTTAGGTTTTGAATAAGTCTGCAAACTACCTGGACAACCTATTCTTGTATTTGACCACTCTCACAGTAAAAAGTTTTCATATGGTTAAATAGAATTTGACAAGATCCCTCTGAGCCTTCTATTCTCCAGACTGAACAGTCCCGATTTTCTCAGGGTCTCCTCATGTGATACATACTCATACTGGTGTGTCTTACGAGTGCTGACTAGAGGGGAAGGATCACCTCCCTCAGCCTGCTCTTATCACTCTGCGCTGGAGGCCCAGGAGGCTGTTGATCACCTTTACCATAATGACACACTGCTGGCTCATGGTCAGCTTAGTGTTTACCAGAACTGCTAGATTACAGAAGGGCGGGTGTTGGAAGAGACTTCTGGAGATCACCTAGTCAAACGCCCTGCTAAAGCAGGAGCACCTAGAGCAGGTTGCATAGAACCTTTTTCAGGTGGATTTTTAATACCTTCAGAGGAGACTCCACAACCTCTCTGGGCAGCCTATGTCAGTGTTCTGCCATCCTGGCAGTAAAGAAGTTTTTTTTCTCATATTAAGGTGGAACTTCCTGTTTTTTAGTTTATGCCCCTTGACCCTACTCCTGACACTGAGAACCACTGAAAAGAGTCTGGCCCCATCCTCTTGGCACCCACCCTTTAGGTATTTATAAGTATTTAGAAGATCCTCTCTCAGTCCGCTCCAGAACAAACAGACCCAGCTCTCTCAGACTCTCCTACGAGACATGCTCCACTCCCCAATCTACTCTGTAGCCCTCCACTGGAGTCTGTCCAGTATTTCCCTATCTTTCTTGAACTGGGAAGCCAGAACTGGTCATGATGCTCCAGATGTGGGAGATGCTCCAGGTGCTGCAGGGGTGGGAGTATAACCTCCCTTGACCTGCTGACCATTCTTAAATGCACCCCAGGATACCATTGGCCTTCTTAGCCATGAAGGCAGGCTCATGGAGAGCTTGCTGTCTACCAGGACTCCTTTCACCTTCTCTGCAGAGCTGCTTCCCAGCAGGGTGAACTCCTAAACTGTACTGGTGATCTTCCTTTAACAAGTTGATTTCCAGTCAGGCAGCTCCTAGCTTGGGAGGAGGGTAATATGGTCTGGTAAAATAAACGTGTCAAAAGATTAAGTGTAGCTGAATATACTTTTTGCATTTATTTCTACTTATAGTTTATGCAATAAAAAATGGTCAGCAACATTTCTCTAGGAAAAATGGATAAATATGGAAAGACATGTTGAACTGAATGTTATGGTTCCTGCAGATAAGAGTATATGGGACATAAATAACAGCATGGAGGGCTTGGAGTTTTCTGGATTTAAAAAAAAATATAAGAGGTACTGTGTTGACATATTTTTCTGTCTACAGGACAACAGTTCCACATAAACAGGGTCCAACTACACAAATCTATAATAAATTTTCATCTTTCCCTCTCCACTCAGTTCTGTCCCTCACAAAATCCTATTATTTTCTGTGCATATAAAAAATAGATATATGATTAAGATTCAGTTTTATTTTTAAGGATGTGCTTATGCCAAAATGTGTATTTCATAAACCTAAATCAAGGAAGCTACAGTACTTGACAGCATAGGGAATGAGTAAGATTCTCTTTAACCCTTTTATCCCTTTTATTTATCATGGGTGTATGTGTTAGACCCTTTCCCTCATCCCTTCTCACCTCTTCCTGCAAAGAAAGGTCAGTAAGGATGAAAAGGGACTTCAGACTGAGCTTTTAGAAAATACTGAAGGGGTTTTATTTTTCTTTCCAAGCATGGGAATCTCAGTAGCTGGGCCTTCAGCCTTCAGCAGCAAACCTTTGGCAATGTCTAAGTTACAGTTTGGCCAACTCTTCCATTCCAAGACTTATTTTAATTTCCTTTCCTTTATGGTCAAAAGTGTCAAAACTGAAGTCTAGGTCTTCAACTGTGTTTTTCTGTGAGTGCAGAGCAAATTTCAAGATCAGAGATTTGGCAGCCAGCAAATCACCATGTGGACATAAGCATCAAAAAGAGGAGGAGAAATAAACTTCTTGTTCAGATAAACATCATGGGGAGAAGTGTCCGCTGCCTTTGTTTTCTAGTTTTCTGTTTAGACTACCTTAATAGCAATCCTTTGCATGTTCTTTCCAAACCAAGGATGAAAGTTGGGCACAAGCTTAATCAGTCCGAGTTGCAGAGCTCAGGAACATGTTCTCTGTGCTAGAAGCATGTGCTCTTTTGACTGCCAGCTGAGATGGTTGAAAGGGTAGTCGTTCTAATTTTCACCTAGACCTTGTATTTCCATCTATTTAACTTACACTTTCAGTGTAACTAGACACAGACAGGATGCCAAATAATTTCATCTAGGCTCTCTTTCCCACAAAAGGTTGGACCAGATGATCTTTCAATGTGCCTACCAATCTGGGCAGTTTTGTGATTCCATGGCTTTTTTCTGGGACAAGTTGAAAGACTAAAATCCTAAGTCTGTGATGTATATTTATGTCTTGTAGTTATAGGATACATTTTAGCACACATTTTATTTCTTTTATTATGTGCTTTAAAATTTGATCATGTTTTTCAAGTTCCTTTGTGCATAGACAAGTGAGATTCTGTCACATAAAGGGTATAGTATTTTCATAGGTAGTCTTTAAAAATGGAGAAGGAATTTAGTTATTTTAAGCTTGCAATAGAAATATTAACTTGGTTCCTTTTATATATATATATATAAAGCTCCTGTCACCATATTGGTTCCTGGTCAGGGTATCTCACAGCTAAAATCTGGATACTTTTGCAACTATATACTTTGGTTCAAAAGGGCTTGAAGAGTCACTGGAAAAAAGGAAAGCAAAAACTTTAACCTAAGGTAGTCTGAAAGTCTGTGACGGGGTCTGTGAAGTCATGCGTTATGTGAGCCTGTACATTGTTCTAACTCCTGGGTACCAAACTGAAATGAAGATGTTTAAACAAATCAGTATTTTTAACTTTTGTGGTGTCATAAGGGTCAATAGATGACAGTCAATAGACATACTTCAATATATAAGTTTCATTAGCAGAAATGTGCAAAAATTCAATTAGACTTAGAATACACTGATATACTAGTGGTGTACACTAAGAAAGTTTCTTGTGGAAATAGAGTAATACCATCATCTTTTGGCAATGCAGGTTATTACCCACACAAGTTTGTATAAATCCTCCCTAAGACTGTCCTATAAAATTCCACTGACAGTAGATTTCTTCTGAAATAGATACCACATGTAGTGTTTAGCTTGGTAGGAAATGGACACCCCTGTGAAACAACAGACCTTTCATTTCCTCTGAGCTCTTACAGGTCTGGGCATGTTATTATTTGCATAATTGCATGTACGAATTGAAGGTGGGTGAGAGAGAAGGAAGGAGAGAAAGTTGTATTGCATCCTCCTCTCTGAAACAGACTGAACTGACACAGCCATAAGGACAAAGTGTTCAAATGTGTTTCATTGCAAGACAAAGGTCACTGGATAAAATTAACTACTTTGTGTCTTTCCTGCCATTGCTTTCTATCACCTGGCAGAAGTGGATCCCTGGTACTCTTCTTACATGATTCAACATGATATTCTGGGGTTTTCCAGAACAACCCACCCAGATGGGACCATGTGCTCTGATTTCTAGTTTTGCAGTAAGGAAATAAGTGAATGTCATTAGGATGTATGTGTCTGGTAAAGCCTGAAAGTAAAAAACCCAAAATGTACTGAATATGCAAAGCATGGTGGTGAGCATTCTCCTGAAACAAGAACAGGTCTATTATCCTTGTGGATGGCCCCTACTCCAGTAATTCTTCAGATTTTTGCCAGTGTCTGGACCTTCAGACTGATACAAAAAATTGTGGCAGGTTATTGTGGACGAGGCTGTCTGGTTTTATTCCGTTTTGCTAATTTGTTTTGGTTGGAAGGCAAAAGTCTAAACCAAGTTTCAATTAATGTGGAATAACACAGAAATATGGCTCACCAGAGCGTGTGCCAGTCCCCAGCTTCCAAAATATCAAGAATAAATATAAAAATTACATAGAACTGACAAGTCTCGCTAATTCAGGATAAATAGTCTGCTGAACTCTGAAAAAAGCTGGGTGATCAATGCCACTGTGATAAACAGAGATCTGAGAAAGAGGTATTTGCTTTTTCTCCTTATATTTGTACTATTTGAAATTAGTGCTTGCTGAAGTAGATAACTCTAACAATACAGGATTTTTAATCTCAAGACAGAGGTTGATATTTTCCATTTATAGTGGTTCATAGGAGAGGTTAAAAAAATGAAAAAATCATATTGAATTAAAAGAAACATTTCCTTGGATGCTTTACTGCTGTAAAAATTAACTGGTTTATTTCTAGAAAATGAGGTTTTCTTGTACTCTTTCATGGCACTTTTAGCAGAAAGTCTACTTAGAAACAGTGTCATCCTGAATAATTCATAGCTAAGCCGGAATTTAAGGAACCATAGCTACTGGGAAACAACAGTTACTTGGTCAAGTATCCAGCATACATGCTGTACGTGTTTGAATATTTAGACAGCAGCCAAAGCTGGAGAAAAGTTTCTGGCACAAAATAATCTATAGCATTTATGGTATAGTATGGATCAGAAACTAAGAAAGAAAAAAAAAAGGAATCCTATTGTAGAATTCATATAGCTGGACTTTGATATCAGAAAAAAATAAACACATCCTCAAATAACCATAGTTTTCTGCTAGGAGTTAGTTAATTTTTTTCTTTAATCTTATTTCTTAAAATATCTGACATTATTTCCCAAAAAGGCACAACAGATATATCTTTATTTGCAAATATAGGTAGCAGTGGAGATTTTGAAAATTGCTGTCAGCGATTCAGAAGTCTACATAGCCTTGATTTAAGCTTCTTTATGCTTCCTTTATGCACCTGCAAAACTTTTCCTTTAGCTCTGAGAACCAAAACATGCCACTTTCCCACACTGTGTTCCAGTGTTGCTTCCTTCCTTTATTTGCTCTTCTTGGCTCATATTCATACTTGTGAGCTAGTGATGTAAAATTGAATTTCTCCTAATATATACCAGATATGTTGCCTTCAGTATTTTGTGAGGTCACAAATGGATAGTTTGCTTCTATTTTTGTTTCCAATTAAGTTATTTAAAAACACACATTTTGCTTAATTTTATTACAATTACTGTTTTCCAGTGAAAAGTAAAATATATTGAAATACAGAATTCAATTCTGGTATGATAGCTTCTACAATGTGCAAGAAAATGACTTGTATGGCCTGTCTGCTGAAGTATATAGTGATCCTTCCAGAAGCTACAATGTGCTCTTTAGGTTTATGGAGTATCTTAAGTCCACTGATCCCTACAAATGTTTCATCACAGAGCACAAAGTTTCTGGATAGCTGAGTGGAAACATTATGCAATAGAAAAAAAAAAAAAAAAAAAAAAAAGAAGTAAAAAAGCTTCAGTGGCTCATTGTTCAGGTGTCTGCCAGGCAGGGTATCTCACCTGAACAATTGCATGCTTGAAAAACTTAAAGAATTAACATGAGCTTATTGTTTTTCATTTCAGAGCTGTGTCTTGTGTCATTTGCAAAGTGCATAATATTTAGTGTTAATGTTGAGACCATAAGCCAAATATGAAAGGGCATGTAGAATTCATATGCATAGTCATGCCTGAGCTTTCTAAGAAGGTTTGATAAAACAGCACAATTTTATGTGTAATTGATGATAATGGTTTGACCCAGGAGTTACCTCATGCTTCTGTGAATATTAACAAGGGTCCTATCAGAAATGCATCGCTGATGCTAACACTTGGAAGCTGGTAAAACCCCCAAGTTTTGTAGCATCTAACGGAGTCTTTTAACCAACAGGCTTTTGTCCTTCAGACCTTCCCTCTCCAGCCAGTATCTTTAAAATATTGGCAAGCATGTATAAAAAATGGGTTACAGTTTCCTCCTGAGAAAATGTAATTGAATCCAATAAAGGTGATCTAAGGCCAACTGAATGATCAAGGGAAAAGGTCTCGATGAATTAGTAGGTGTATTTTACTGTATCACAAAGTAATTAAGTCCCTTCACTACAGCATGAAGCAAGCTGCTTCTTGTTAGAAAGATTAGACATAAACTTTGTTCAGGATGCAAACCGACAAGTTTTGCTGTCCAAATGCAGGAAGCCAGACATCTTAATCATGTGGATGCTGAAAGCATTCTTGCTAAGGTGCAAAGGCCATGTACTCTTCTGTAAATATACATTCTTTCTGAGATTGTTATAGAGAAACGTGCCTATTCACATCTTTCACAAAATAGATCTTCAGTTCTTCAGAACAGATCTACAGCATAAATAATTCTAATATGAGGAGCCTGAGAGTTTCTAAAGGATGAAGAACGTATTTTGTGTTTGAGGCTATCAGTACAACCATGAGGTCTTGGTTTTCAGAGAGAAACAGGCAGCTACTGAAAAATGGGAAGGACTTCATGGTGCAAAGCCATGGAAGGGTGGTTCTCTGCAGTCTGCTTGTCCGTTGCGTCTTTCTAGGTTTGAAAAATCATGTGGATTTCAGTGAGGTGAGTGCCTACAGCTGAACAACCTCTGGTAAGAATAACCTGTTTTCTGATCCTCAACAGAATCATTTGTGTAAGTTTTACATAATAATCTTTTAATTGGCCTTAATCCTTTTTCTGCCTTAATGATGGTTTCTGTATTGGCAAGATATAATTACGCAAGATGAGATTTAACCAGTTATGGAATATATGTTAATAATATCCTTAATATTTACTGAAGTTAATGATTTGCAGTGCTGGCCTTTATCCTAGCCACCCTTTGAGAGCAGTTTCAAAACCGGCATAGAGGGAAGACCAGTAAGAGACATTTATGGCTTGTTATTGTTGTCTCATCTACTCTTGGGTTTTATGGTTGTAGATAACGAAAGATTTTCTTTAGGTTTCTTGAACTTCCATAAGATCTCTGTGGGACTCTATTACTCTGACCAAGGTTGTTTGTTCTGGCTTCCTATGGGATGTGTCAAAACAACCTCTGAGTTACATGGAAGGGTTGCTTTAATGTATGAGGGTAAATGATTCAGTGAAGGTTCTGCATTATTCTACAATGTAGTGGCTTAATTCCATGAACTTTAAAGCTTTCAATTACTAATGACATGGAAAAGTAAAGTAAGCACATCCCCTAACAGGAATTATTTTCTAATGTACTAAATAAAAATCTGTTATTTTAAACAGTGTCTACTTTCTATTCTGCTTTTGATCAATCCCAGAAATGAATGAGCCCTGACATTGCTTTCACTTGTGTCGATGGCAATATTTTAATCAGTGTAGCCTATCTACAAGCAAGGAAAGACTTTTTATACTTAACACGTGTATGCATGGGGTGTTAAACATATGTAGGAAAATGCCTATAGTATCTATGTAAGATCTGGATATTTATATGATAGCTGTACTGCCACTCTGAGTACAACAACTAAAAATGTTTTGCCACTGCAATTATTTTTCCTTCTTTGCTGCAGAGAAGGGAATATTAGTTAGTATAATCATTCTCTCCTGATTTATAATGGATTTGCTTTTAACTTGTTTTTCTGAAGCCTTATATTCAAGAGACAATGACTAGAGAGTAATACATTGTGAAATCAGAGAAATTAATAGTCTGGTTAAAAGTTCAATCTCTTCTACAACCTCTGGACATATTTTTTTCCCTGAGTCAGACTCAGCTGACAGTGAATAACATTTTTCTAAATGTTTTCTTGCATTACTGATGAAATAAATTATGCCTTGATTGCATGACTGTTGGGAAATGACATGATTGTGTCTAAGTAGCAAAACAAAGGAAAAACCAGGGGGCAGTGGCAACGTAAGGGTAGGACAGTCTCTCAGCTTCCAGTACTGTGGGTTCTTTGAAGAAAGACTTTTCAGTGTTAATACTTCAAATAACACCCCACCACCACCACCCACATGCTAATCTGTATGCTTTTGTAAATTGAAATCTTATGAGACATTGCAAATATATGTGATATTTGGGTGAAATAATGTTTTTATATATTGCACCAGTCTATATTAGAAGTGATGGAAGTTGCAGAATAATTGTAAACCTCTTGCATACCCCAAATTTTTGGTCACAGTTTTCTGAATCATGAATGTCAACTCCTGAAAGAAAAGTGCAGTGTGTGGTCCATCCCCTGTTCCTTGTTCTTATGTCAGTGCCAGTCAGACCATCAGACTGGCACTTTAAGCAGTATACAGTGCTGGACAGTTTCTCCAGGTTAAAACCAGCCCAGCAGGACTGTTTCAGTGGGTTAAGCAAGTGTAAAGTGTTCTCTACTACAGCTACTTTACTAAGCTACTAATATGAGTTAAAATAGTAAAGAAAACTAAAATAATGCAAGAATTCTTTTAATACACAGATCCTCTTCTAAGTCCTGGTTTGCAGAAGTCTTTTTACAAAGACCCTGACTGGAATTTGTCTTTACTGGTTTGCTACAGGACCGATGTTAAAATTAAGTCTCTCCCTCACCCCTGTAAATATGTCAGGAATGGGTTGGCAGATACAGCAAACAGCTCATGCAGTCTACTTTTCTTTCTCTCAGAGGGTTGCTACCATTGAGGACTGTTGGGGAGGAAGTTTCTCTAGGTAGTAATAAATATAATAATAAAGCTCCTGATGGCTGCCTTTTCTGACACAGAAATGTTTGTCTTTGCTTTGGTTTGGTGACAGAGAAATAAAAGGGGAAGAAGGGAATGTCCTAGTAATCCGTTTCCTGAAAAGGTCAAATATGTGTGCTTATTTTCCCTTCCTACCTGTCCACAAGAGTGAAGCCTATGATACCTCTTTGGTCCCTTTACTGAAGGAGAGCAGGCCTGTGGGGTGGTGGCAGTTCTTTATGAGTAGTATAAACTCTACATCAATTCCTCGTATGAATTTACTCAACTACCCATTTTTTTATATCTTGGGGGCTGTGGCTGTATATCCAACTTTGCCTACATAGAGTAGAAGCAGGGGTTTTCTATAACTGTCCACCTGTTTTTCTCCTTGCTTGAAAGACATTGGAGAAATAGTCAAACTTTTTTTTTCTTTTATTTTTTCCCCTGAGGATGTGCCAGGACTGTCACTGGTTATGGATTCATTTGTGTGTATGCATTTATACTTAACCTTCTCCCAGATGCCAGCAATAAAGGGAACCAGGTTCAGGCTTGCTAGAGCTCTTCCAGACATAAATCCAGAGGGAAGAACACCTTTCCCAAAGCTTCTTGTGCTCACTTTGAAGTATTGAATTGAACACCTTTTTGAATTTTTCATTCACACATAATTGGACATTCATGTTTGGAAACAGAAAAACTAAGGGGTTTTTTTAAAATTTATTTTGGAGAGGAAGATAAAGGAAAGTCAAATGTGAGGAAATATTTCAACCACATACATAATAAAACCCCAAAGTTTCACCTACATTCAGGAAACTAGATTGCCTCATAGATACAGCTAAATTCTTTGGTCTTTGAATCATACAATAAAATAAACCTCTTTGGCAGATCCATGGCAGTTAAGGGCATTATCCCACTCTTCCCTTTACACTCTTTGTTATGGTTTAACCTGGCCAGCAGCTTCACTTACTTCCACACCACCACAGTGGGATGAGGTAGAGATTAGAAAAGAAAAAAAAGTTAGAACTTGTGGGTTGAGATAAAGGCAGTTTAATAGGACAGACAGTGAGGATAACAACAACAATAACAACAATAGCAGTATGCAAAATGAGTGGCAAACAGCACAACAGGACTGGAGGTTGGTGGCCCTGCCTGTGACAGGGGGGGAGGTGGAACTCTGTGATCCTTGGGGTCCCTTCCAACCCAGACAATTCTATGAACAGCTTTCCGACCACAGCCTTGCTTGTTACTGAAGCAGTGCCACCTCCCAGCCAACTCTCCCAGTTACATACTGAGCCTGATGTCATATGGTATGGACTATCCCTTTGGCCACTTTGGGTCAGCTACCCTGGCTGTGTGCCTTCCCAGATGGTTGGGAGTCCCCACCTTCTCATGAGCAGGGCAGTATGATAAGCCAAAAAAATCCTTGACAGCTTGGCAACAACTAAAATATCAATGTGTGACCAATAGTATTCTCTTCCTAAATCCAAAGCACAGCACTGTACCCACTGCTAGCAAGAAAATGTAACTGTATCCCAGCCGAAACCAGAACACTGTTCTCTTGCACATCAACCACCGCTGAGAGGAAGAACAGGCATTTATGACTTTTTGCAGCATTCCTAATCTGGCTCTCATAGGCTTATTCCAGAAATTTTATTAAAATAACTAGGTAGAAAAAAAGGAATTTTTCAGTTGTCCCCCAGACAAAGTCTACACATTGTGACTTTGAGGCAAGGGCAGACCCCTTACAGGCTGGAATAGTAGGCTAATTTGAGAGCCTGTCTTGTTCTCCAGGATCCCTCCCACCAGCCAGTTATCTTGTGCAGCTAACGCTCTTACACAATATCATTAAGCTTGAACTTGGTTCATAATGGAGGCATATTTTTCCCCCTTTGATTACTGAAAAGCACAGAATAAACCATCCCAGATCAAGGTGACCT
Source organism: Laterallus jamaicensis coturniculus (assembly GCA_022605575.1). Classification (NCBI taxonomy): domain Eukaryota; kingdom Metazoa; phylum Chordata; class Aves; order Gruiformes; family Rallidae; genus Laterallus; species Laterallus jamaicensis. The sequence goes on from JAKCOX010000062.1 coordinate 3,073,786, forward strand.
ACTTGCATGTTCCTAAGTGCCGTTGCAGTAGCACTCCAATATTGCACATGAGGTCAGAGCTTGAATTCCTGGTAGTACGACCAAATGTCATGTGTGGAGCTCTGGGTAGCCTTAGTCATCAAAATTACTGCTGATCAGATGGGAAAAAGATGATTTTTTTTCCTCCTAGAGGGTCATTCTGTCCCCCTAAATTTTGTAGCACTGGACCTGATCTGTAAGTGATCACAAATCCAGGCTTTTCTTTGAGCCTATGTAAGAGTTTTTAAACTAAAAAATGCCCTCGAGTTTAAAGGGAAAAAGGTTTTCATTAATGTTTCTCTTCCTTCTTCAAGGAGTTGTGGTGAGTGTGCTGTGAATGAAAATTATTTGTCCTGAGCTTGTTATGAACTATAATTATGCAGAAAATAGTCTGTAAACTACAGTGTGGTTTCAGTCTAAAAATAAAAGTTTTCATGAGAGAAAGAGGAAAACATCTCATGTTTTCATGAGACAAAGAGGAAAATAAACTCAGTATCTTGTTTGCTAAATGCAAAAAAAAAGAAAAAAAACCCATCAAAAAAAATGGCAGAAAACCTTCCCTGAAAGAGCTGGGGGTCAGATTTTTGTGTGGATTTGGAGGACTGCTTCCTGACCTGCTGCTGCTTCTGTAATTTCACATAATTAACTTCAGCATAAATAGCTTCTTCTCCTGGATGAACTCTTATTTCTTGCACAGTTCCTTTTTCTTAACAGTTTAATCAAACTAATTGTGACAAGCAGTGTATTTGTATAAATATTTAAATGTGGAGCATGAGGATTGAATTATTTATTCTGCAAATGTAAGCTTAATGTAACTATCTTTGGAAACCATCTCATTCTCATATGGTTGTGCAATTTGGTTGTGCATGCTGTCTGCTGAATTCCATGTTTAATGTTGCAAATGGCTCAAATAAATTATAGTATTTGCATAAGCACTAAACAAGATGCCAGAAGAAACAAAACACAGGAGATTATCTTGGTTTAGCACATGGAAAAACTAGTTATTTTTCTAAATTCAAGTGTCGAGAGACCCCAGTTTGCTGAAAATGGGTTAACAAAGATACAGATGATGTCATTCGTTGTCCAATCTTGTCTCATGCATGAAGAGGCATATGTTCTGAGCTGGAAAGAAAAATATTGTATTGATGGCAGATGCCAAGCTGCACAGGGAGATGCTGAATCTGAAACTCAGAACCAGATTTTTCTCTTGTGATATTGTGACTTGCAGTGCTTCTGCACTCCTCTTAGGGGAGGATGCAGAGCTGTATGTAATGGTGTGTCCCACGGTGTGGATGAATTATTGCTCTTTAGGGAAAAAAATGCCGCTAAACATGAAAATGATACCACGCCAAAAACCACACTGCATCCCAGTAAGTGGGTGACTGGTAGAGTGCCTTGCTTTACTGCACACATCAGAGGGTGGCTTAACAGTGCATAAAGGCTTATTCCTTACGCTTTCCATATCAAGTCTCAGATCAGCTGGCCCTGGCCACTGCTGTCCCAGCAGTGGAGGTTATGCTCAGGTTGCTGATGCTCCCCTGGGCATCAGCCACCGAGCTGAGAGCTGTTTTGGCAGCCATGTTTCCAGCCAAGGAGGGGGAGACCAGAGAAATCTGATGGGTCGGTGGCATCAATAGAAGTTGGTATTTTGACATGTTTGCTTTCATTTTCATTAGACACTGTGCTTCCCACACTAAATCGTACCTCGTGCCTCCTTACCTTTGCTCTTGTAATTTAGTGGGACGGTGGCAGAAAACTTCAATATTAGTCTTCTAAAAAACTGGTTAGCAACAGTAAACTCCAGACTCAGTGAGACCAATAGAGAAAGTCATTCCCCACCACCACCATATCTATTCTTCCTCTAAAAAAGTGTGAAAGCATTTTCTAAGGGTAGGAGTCAGTTGTTCACCTCCCACTGACGGCCCCCGGTGCCGATATCACCAGCAACACATTTGGAGAACACTTTTCGTTTCTGACTTCTTAGGCGTGCAACTGAGCTGCAACAAAATAATTCTCTTCTGCTTTTGAAAATGCTTTATTATGAAGATTTTCTTGCCTAAATAATTCAGTATTTCAGCACTACTTCAGACAGGTTTGCTGGTTGATGTTAACTTTGGGAGCCCACAGTGGGGGGTCAATTATAATCCCAAAGAATATTGCTACAAAAGCCAGAGGGTAGACACCAATGCCTTCTGGGTTTTTTTGTGGGTTTGTTTTTTTTTTTTTCCTTTTCCTTCTCTTTTTTTTCTCTTTCAATAAAATTTGCACAGATTCTCAGCTATCCTGCTTAAAGGCCTGGAGAAGCCAGTTTGCCCAAGCACAGCTTGTTGTGGGATCTCAGTTTTATTCACAAGCAGCCAAGTTTTGCTACATTCTTACCATTTAAACCCCAGAAATTTCTCCTTGCATTTGTACTCAGATCAAGTATTCAAGAGAGGAATTATTTTTAATTAGCTCTTGCTTTTCAATATTTCAGTTGCCTCTGGCAAAAAAACCATCCAAGTGTATCAAAATCAAGCATGTTTCCAAATGTTACTTTTGACAGTGTTTTCTAGGCCTTAATTTCTGTTTTAAAATGAGACAGATCTGTCTTGGAGTAAGTGGTATTTCAAAACTCAGGTCATTTCTTTGAAATGTGAGAGAACTAGGAGCATGTGTCTGTGTTGAGTCTACACTGGAGTAGTGCCTTTCTGTCCCATGGGCTTTTCATGAAGATCTGGTTGTTGTTCCTCTTTCATGAAAATGTCAAAACTCTCCAAAAAGTTGAAGAAGGAAAACAACCTTCAAGACATTTTTGTGAATTTTATTTTTCCATCCAGCTCTGCCTAGGTCCTTCAGATGATTTCATTCTCTGAAAAGAAGTGGCATGAGTATTTCTAGAGATGCTTCTGGGCTCAATGACATCAGTTTTACTAAGTTTAGCAGAACTGCAAAAGTCGAAATTAAAAAACCACTTCCCTGTGCTCTGGTGCTGGAGTTAAATCAGTGAATGCTGTTTTCAGTGAAGCATTGCTATTTTCTTTCCGCTGAGGTTTCTTTCACTGACAGGGCCTCAGCAGGGGAAAGAGAGAGATTTGGTGAACAGATCAGAGAACAACTAAAATTTGACTGTGTCACAGTTTTGGAGGGCCTTGATTTCTCACTGCCACAGACACTGATCAGTACAGTGAATATAGTGCTATTGAATTTACTACAAAGGTGGCAGATATAACTGTGCTTTTATTGCATGTGAAAAAGCCCAACTCAGACTTTGGCAGTTGACCTCTAGCAAGGGAAATAGCTGTTTCAGTCACAGAGGACATTTTACAAGACCCACAGTAGTGTTTCAGGGATGCCAAGAGCATGTGCACCTACCAAGCACCCCATACAGCAAGAAGGAAGTTGGTACCACCTGGGCAAAGCATTCCGAAGCCATGTTGGCTTTTCTCATTAGTGCCAAAGACAAACTCCTCCTGACTTGGGTGGTGCAGAATGCCTCCAGGATAGCTCCCTTATTTATTCCTGCAGTTTGACAGGTAGAAAACTGTTTTTCTTGAATAATTAAAAAGATCTCTGCTACTTAATTCTTATCTATCTGAAGAATGCTTTCGTTGGGAGAGTGTAGAAATTACAGCTTTGTCTAATATGATGGCACAAGGAAACCACTCATAAACTCCCCAACCCAAAGCTACGTAATGAAGTGGAAAGCATTCTGCTGAATCCTCTGCTATTTCAAATGACAGCAGAATTTTGCTGCAATATTTGTCTCTGGTAAGATTATTTGCAGGGTCTCACAGAGGACCTGGGTTTAAATATTCATTGTGCTTTACTGGGGAGACCAAAATCAATTTCTTGAAGCTTCTATTAAAGCTTTGTATGTAAGGAAATTCCTTGTGCATTAAAATGATAATGTAAATATGTGCAGCGCTGCAGTTTGGTCATAATGTTGGTAGAAGAACTTAGTTGAAAATCTCAGTTACTTCAGAAACTTGAAGTGCTGACTACAGTTATCTTCTGGTAATATGCATACGTTTCTGCTTAGCTTATGCCAAAAGCATTTAGACACCAAGAAAGCAATCTTTCCCATTGCTTATTCTTCTTTTAAAGGGCAATAAACTGAAGCAACAGATGTGGAGGTAAAAAAATAATGTCACTGGTTTAAAGAGGAAAGTTTTGCCCACCCAATTAGCCTGTTTATGCAGCATCCTTCTCCTCTGGGCTGCAGCTTGTCTCAAACCACTTACAGATTATGGCTACCCGGAGCAGCAGCCCGTGGGTTTTCTCACTTCTTTTACCTCACTTCTTGAAATCGGGGAACTGCTAACTTCAGCTGGGCCTGAATATGCATGAATGATGACTGGCACACATTTTTCAATGGGAAGGAGGAGGTTAGGGAAATACGACACAAGCTTTGGAGGGCGTAGTGCTTGCAGGCTGTATGCTGCTACCCTCATGTCTGTTTTTAGCTGTTTAGTGACAGCCACTTGTATGAAGGAAGATTCTTACTTTTATAAAAATTAGAGTATTTTTATTTTCCTTCATTTAAAATATGTGTTTATCCTTGCATTTTAATATTTTCCTTTCACGTTGTATATTTATTTAATCTCTAGACAAAAAAAAACTGTAATATATTCTTGCCTGCTAAGAGTCCAAGTGATGAAACCAGTTTAGCTAGAAATTTTCAATGTAGATTTGCCTTTAAAGCAGGTAGGTTTGTCAATGTTTCTGTAGAGTAAGAAAATAATTTCATATACAGCAAGATGCTCCATAACATCAAAAAGGAATCTATGACTTTCTGTATTACGAGAAAGTAAACCCAATGTGAAGGTGATAAAGAAGCTGTGGTTGGTTTTGTAATGGATGCAGCTTGTATGCCATTATATGTTGTAACACTGTATGGCTGGTGAAGCTGAAGGAAATTATAATCATGGAGAAGGTTGCAGGAAGCCTTGAAAACAGGCAGGGCTTTTGGAGGCGGATGAAAGAAACAGGAAAATAAACTAAGCCTGTGTTTGGGGACTGTTGGTAAACAACAGTTGTTTTACTCAAAGGTTAATATTTTATTATTTCTTCATACCAAAGATTCACCACCTTTACTTGAAGCAGTATTGGGACCCTTAGATGTCTTGCATGACAGCTTGCAGAACTGTAAGATTGAGTTCTTTATGCTATGTTGATATACTATGTGACTGTTTCTCAAATGGTAAAATTGAGAGAGTCAGAAATTAGTGTCTGGTTCAGACTAGTTATTTATCTCACAAGTGTTAAACCAACATATTCCTGTCAAATCTTCCAGAATATTTAAAGTTTAGGTTTTTAAAAAATCATAACTGCACTGAAGTGCTGAAAGGCTGTTTTATTTTCCTCCAAGTAGATGGGAAATGCCAAAGTTCTTAAATTTTAAGTGCTTATTTATATGCAGTGTTTTTAGTATACACTCCATTAATTTAATGGAATATAGTCTACATACAAGTGATAGCTGAGGTGACTGACATAACCTAGACTCTTAGGGAATGTTAAATCATGAGAATAAATTAATTTAGGAAGGCAAGAGTGAGTGACTGAAGCAGTTAGAAACTGTTAGACACTCCAGTAAAGATTATGTGCATAGCAAGTAGTTCAACTAACATCTAAATTCTGACATGTCAGAATTTCTGTACTGTTATCAGTTAGAGTTAGGGAGTTAACAAGAATCATAGAATGGTTTCAGTTGGAAAAGACCTTCAGGATCATTGAGTCCAACCATCTATCCAGCCCTACTAGGTCAAACACTAGACAATGTCACCAAGTACAACACCTACCCTTCTTTTAAACATCTCCAGGGATGATGACTCCACCACCTCCCTGGACAACCTATTCCAATATCTGACCCTTTCAGTAAAGAATTTTTTCTTAAATCCAACCAAAACTTTCCCTGATACAACTTCCTCTTGTCCTGTCCCTAGCTACCTGGGAGAAGAGACTGACCCCACCTCACTACAACCATTTTTATGTAGTTGTAGAGAGCAATGAGGTCTTCCCTCAGTCTCCTTTTCTCCAGACTAAACAATCACAGCTCCCTCAGCCTCATAAGATTTGTCACTCTTCATAAGATTTGTCTTCTAAACCCTTCAACAGCCTTGTAACCCTTCTCTGGACATTCTCAAGCATCTCAATGTCCTTTCTTGTAGTGAGGGGCCCAAAACTGAAAAGAGTACTCGAGGTGCAGCCTCACCAACACTAAGTACAAGGGAAGGATCACTTCCCTATTCCTGCTGGACACACTGTTCCTGATGCAGGCCAGGATGCCATAGGCCTTCTTGGCCACCTGGGCAGACTGCTGGCTCATATTCAGTCAGCTGTTGATCAACATGTTTAGGTCTCTCCCTTTCAGACAGCTCTCGAGCAATGCCTCTCCAAGCCTGTAGCTTTACATGGGGGTTGTTGTGACCCAAGTGCAGGACAAGGCACTTGGCCTTGTTGAACCTCATGCAACTGGCCTCGGCCCATCGATCCAGCCTGTCCAGGTCCCTCTTTAGAGCCTGCCTACCCTCTGGCAGATCCACACTCCTGCCAATCTTAGTATGATGAACAGAAGACAGAAACAATGAATTGTTTTGCTTTGAGGAAAGCTGTGAGGGTGTCAGAGCACTAGTACCATGTTACCTATTTATGAAGAAGTCAGAGAGGAAGTTGAATATCAACTAAAAAAACAGAGCATTTCTCTATCAGCTGGTTCGATAATTTATACAAAAGATATTCAGAAGAATTGACCACAAAGCTCTGAGTCAGTGTTCAACAAATCTGATACAAATGATGCCTTTAAGAGAGCTGGAAAATGCAATGGGTATTTTTTGTTTGCTTTAAATTTAAGAACAGGCTGATAAAGAACATGGCAACCCAGTTAGCTCATCATCAGACACCACCGGAGATGCAGTCAATAAGAGATCAAAGGATGAACATTTACTTGAGTCATTCAGTATAATTTTATAAAGAATGGGACCTGTCACAAAAACATCAGTGATGCCATGCCATGCAGAGATGACAACTCTGCCTGTTGCCTGTATTTTTGTATTTCTGTAAGGCACTTGATTCAGTATCTATCACCTGTGTTTGGGGGTTGGATTTTATACAGTCCCATGCTGCATCACTTTGGTGCCCTAATCAAGGCTTCTAATTTAATAAATGCTATGGGTATTTTCTACGTTTCTTAAAGTCATCATTATAACCTCATCTAGTTTTCCTTTAATAACATAGTTTATTATGGAGGCCCCTGCAGCAGAGAAATTGAAGTATCAAAAAGTTTGTGTCTTTCTGCGTTTAATCAACATTTTTAAAAGCCTGAAGCTGGTGGATCATATTTTATATCAATTTATAATTAAAAATTAAAGGAAAAAAAAGGTGAATATTTTTACACAAAGGCACATAATTCCAATTTTATGTTAGGTAATATTGATATTTTCTAATTGATTAATGCTATTAGAGATTGTATGGAAATCTGTTCTTAATCTCAGTTTAAAATTATTTGCATTCTGGTTGACATTTCCTATTAGATATGAAGTAAATGAGATATCTTAAATGAAGATTTATTCAAGAATTTATTCTTTTGGCCAAAATACCTGTTATATTGACTTACCTTTCATTGCAAACTTCAGGAATTGACATTTGTATGTGCTTTGTCAAATTTTCAGTCTTAACATCCTTGGTGTGTTGGCAGAAATGGTTTGCCTACAAATGGAGGAAAAGCAGCATAGAAAACATTTGTCATTCATTTAGAAGCACATACAATGACATCAAATGCTTGAATCACACCTAGAACCACTGCTTGGGTACCATGGGCGATAAACTATTCACAAAAATTTTATAAATTTCCTGGTAGAAGATTGAGAGTGAAGTAATAAAATGGAAACATAATTTAATTGACTTATTACCAGGTGGGGACATATTCATTCTATAGGATATTGCTATGGAAATTTTTCTGAAAACCAGTAAAACTTATATTAGTGTAGTAAAACTATTTTTCTGAATGTTTCCTACTGAATCATAGAATCTGGAGTTAGCACATTGCATTCCTTTTCCCCATGCATCAAGTATTTTAGAATATTTTTATTAAACAGCCATTCTATATGTGTTTAGGCACTGCATAAAAAAGCAATAGTATAGATTCTTGTTTATAGTGCACCAGCTGGCAGTATTTATAAAGGTCTGTCTGATCTGTGTGGATTCATAAGACAGGGACTTTCAGTCATGTTGCTTAGTCTTCAAGGTGTTACTATCATATGAGAAAGGAAAAAATAGTTTTCAGCATAATGTCATACTTTAGTAATGTGTCTGTTATTTGAGTAGTTGGTTTTCTAATTAGTCTTTATATTGAAAGCTTTTAAGAGTAAATTCAGAAATTTCCTGTTGCTCAGCATAGATGGTTAAAAATTCATAGTCCTGACAGGAACCCAGGTAGATACTGGTAAAGACACCAACTCTTACTAAAACTGAGCGAGAACGTTGCACTAACACTTGTGCTATAAGAACCTGTTGTGGTTTTAATCTTCTCATTTAAAAAAATAAAAGTTTTAACTTCTCTAATGTGCTTCAAAGATTTCTTGAATCTGAAATGTCATGTCTGACAGTCACACTTCAGAGAAGAAAGATTTATTAAAATCATTTGGGTGAATCACTATGTAAAATCTCTGATTAAGCACAGTTAAGCACAGTTATTTACCTCCTCATATATTCTTTTATTATTTATTCCTAAATTTATCTGAAAATTTTTTTTTGAAAAAATAGAAGATGAGTTGGGAAATGTCATCCTGGCTAACCCAAAGTGTGGAGCTGCTTGAGTGAGTCTTTGAAATGAAAGAGGCAGGAAACTCCCATAAGCCGACCGGGCTGCCCTAGCTGCTCTGAGGGTGGCTTTTCTCAGCTGGCTACCCACCTCTGTCATGCTTTCTTAAAACATTTGAGTCAGTCAGAAGGTGAGAGAGAGAAGTGACTCATGAACCTCACTTTTAGTACACCCCTTTGGGAGGTTAGGGCATCCTTGTGTCATCCACAGCTCCTGAGACTTGAGACAAGCAACTTTTGTCTCCTCTTCTCCAAATGCTCACGTTCTTAGACTTGCAAAGATTTCTCACAAGGTAATGCTAGAAGCTGTGTAGTTAGTAGACTCAGATGCTGTATAAACATGCATTACCTATTTTAAAAGTATGATGTAATAACAATTTTGAAACATTGATCATTAAATCCAGATTTTTTTAGGAAGATGTAGATTCTTACTGTGATTTGTAAAACTTCTAGTTTGTAAGGATTTTTTAGACTACAATTAACACATGAAATGATTTTTTTTTTTTTATAAAAAAAACTCTTGAAATGAGTGCCTGCCTTTACAATAATTCTGGGAAGAGTTAGCAGTGAATGTTCTCCTGGAATTAAGTTCTAACCATTAAGTTGTGAAAAAATAGCTGTCTATGACCAACACCTATTTGTACCACCTGTTTGGTAGGAAAGGCAAGCACAGTGGAGGTCCCTCAGAGTATAATAGGTATTTACAAGTCTGAGGTTTTTTTCTTCAGAAAACAACTGTGAGAAGGATGCTCTGTCTCAACAGGTCTACTGCTATTTGCATTCAGGACCTCACTTACTTGCTTGACCAAACAATAATCTATATTAGCTCACCTTATGTATCACCAGAATAACACTCCAAATAATGCCAGTTATTTCTGAGGAAAAACAATGGGGTTGTGTACTTAGAGCTTGTACTCCACCAAATGGCATTACTATCCCAAGCCCCCCCACCTCTTGGGTAACTGCCTTGCTACATCTCTGCCATAAAAATTTATAGCATCTTCTTTCTTCTACTTCTCAGATTGTTGGCAGAGAAAATTCACCTGCTCCAAAACTGTGAATTCATCCTTTGCACCTGCATTTAAGGGATTTAACGCCTGCAAGCTGGAAAGCCAATATTAGCTTGGTTACTGTGGTAACAGACTCATTTTCAGCAGCCTGTAATGAACGCTGCTAGAAGCAGGGCTGCTATTCTTGAATTTTATTTATGTAAATGTGTTTTAAACACCTTTCTCCCTTACCGTATCTCCTGTTGATAATCTCTAAGTATGAAGTCATTGGTAGGTGAGGCTTTCTCGTATAGTTTGGATTTCTGTGGGACTGCTCATTAGGGTGAAGTTAAAGTGAATTCAGACGCTTTCGCTAAACTCTGGCCTATCACCCCAGCCTACCCTCAGAACCGGCTGCTTCACTGAAGCTCTGGTTTGCTTCTCTGTTATACAAAAGCTTGTAGATTAAAAGAATTTGCAGCCTATTGGTTTTCTACCCACATTTTTGAGAGACGCCTTCAAAACTGGGTATATATATCTCAGTTAAATAATTATGTTGCAGCAGACAGGAACATTGTTCCCCAGATTTCTTGTAAAGTACTAAGAACTCTTTAAATCACATCACAAAAACATTAAAAGGAATGTTCATCATTTTAAAAGTTGCCAATACCTGTATGAGATACTTTTGTTTCCCATCTCAGTGCTAGCATCTCTTTGGAATTAAGTTTTCACAAATATTTATGCAAATTTTGTATGTAGCATACCAAGGCTTGCTGACCTGGTCTTCCTTGTCCAGCCCTTTGCCCTGGCTGCTTCTGTTGCATTAAGGGAAGGCAGTCTTATCACTTCCCTCTCCCAACTGCATGAGACTTTTTAATAAGTTTATTCATGCCAAAACTTAGAGAAAAAATTCTCTAGGTATAATCACTTTGAAACAAGACCAATGTCAGTAATCAGAAATAAAAACAGTACAAAGATTAAAACTCTGGTGAAAAAAGGGTGATGATATTTGCTGACCACTGAGTCTTTCTTACAGAGAGTAAGTTACTATCACTACACAAAGTCAAATAAGGCAAATAAAATCAGAGTCAGAGTCATCGTCACTTTCTGAAATAGGAACAATACTTCAGGGGGTTTATGCAAACATTACAGAAAGTTAATGATGAGACATCAATGAAGAGAAATAGAGATGTGTGCTCTAAATTAGTTCACTGCTCAGAAGTGGTTTGGAGGACGTTCCCCAACCTGCAACCAGTAGCTTCCCAGTGAATTCATGATGACACAAACCAGCCCCTCAAAGGCCAGGAGGGTGGGGACTGATATGACAGCTCACCACAATTAATCTTTGAATAACGAACATACTAACAGTTCTAGCAGCACCACTCACTTTTTCACAGCCAGCAAAGCTCTGTAATAAGTTGCTGGCGAGAGCAGTGGGCTAACAGGTGTTTCCCATGCATATGGAGAGCAGCAGAAGAAAATGCACCAGCAGTACCTTCTCTGGGAGGGATCATTGCAAAGGCACAAGGCGAGCAGATGTCTCTGTCTCCCGCAGGCTTTTGCTAATTTCTCTGATTGGACCGTTCAGGATGAAATCTGCTCACAGGCCTCAGCACAAAGCACCCTGCGCCTGAGCGTGCCTCTGCTCACTCAGCTCACGTTTCTTCCCATGCCAAGGGGGCCAAAGTCCTGCCTGAGAAGAGGAGCCAGGAGCTCTAGCTCCTGTAGTGTAGTTCTGTCATTCCCTTTTTCATTTTGTCTGGCTGCTGAGGCTGTTGTCCTGCACTGCAGACACAGGCCATGTGAAATTGAATCACAGGAGGTTGTTTCCCCTGCGATGCCTTAAAGGCACAGAGATGAAGAGGCTGCAGTGGGGCAGGATTCAGGGCTGTCATGCTGGTTCGTCATTGAGGCTAATTTGAGGTTTCATTCAAAACTTTAAGTTTTACTAGGAGGCAGTGCATAGCCTAATCTTGATTTTTTTTTGCTTTCATGGCCTTGTTGGACTGTGTTGTGTTCCCTACAAAAAGCCGAATAGCTACATTTTCGTGATTCCCCAACAGGCTATCTGAAAGCACACTGCTGCTAGTATCAAGACTTGAATAGATGGTGAAGTTCATGCTGTAAATTATGCTACTCTTCTGCTCAAATTAGAGAATTGCATCAGGATGTGAGGGGAATAGGGGGTTGCTTTAATATTCCGAAATACTTAAATTTGTAACAATCTGTAAAATATTGTGCTTCAGAGAGCATAAATATCTTTGGGGGGAAGGAGGATAATAAAAATGTTGCTGGTAAATGTGTTTGAAAATCATGAATTTGAATACAGCCTTCTGTGTAGTTATTGAGGTTACCATGCGATTAATTTCATCTTGATGATGAACTGGGATAGGGGAAAGAAAATGAAGATGCTTCTCCTTACCTGCATACATTAATGGAGTATTTTTGTATTCTTCTTAGTAGGCCATTTCTATTTTCTTCCCACTGCCCATAGGAAAGCACTTCAGAGAGCAACTAACAGTATTTGACTTCCCTTATGTCTTATTTTACATAAGTTGTGCAATAAATTAACTGATTTTTCCAATACCTGTAGCGTTAGCTGGTTTGACTCTACAGCTAAAACACAGCCAAACAAAGCATCATAGCTTCTTTTCTTTGAGAGTGAGGGGAGAATTTGTTTCCTTGTTAATAGATTAAAAATGGATTGTGCTTGTGTTTTTCATTTCATATCCCTGAATCACTACTGGGAATGAAATAGTTTGATGGCACTGGAAATGCTTTGGGTTATATCGAGCAAAGGAAAACCTGAAATTTTTGCAGTGGTTTTCTCTGTAGGGTCATTGAAGACATGGGATTTGGGTTTTCTGCTTGGTTGGGTTTTTTTCTTGCTTGTTATTTTTAACTGGTACTGATAAAATCTGCTCAGCACTGAAACCCATTTCCCCAATGTCACTGCTGTGGGTGACAGGGTGATTCCCAGTCAGAGCTGGTCTGATTTAGTCTGTGTCTACTACAGATTGCACTGCTGACACCTTGTAAATAGACATCTGTGCAGACCTCTTTCTACTTCAGTTTTTCTCATTGGCAAGATTTATTCCTGGATTTAAACACCCATGTTTTAAGAAAATGGCCTTGGGTCATCACATTCACCACTTGTCACTACTCCTACCAAAGTGTAGAAATACCCACACTGAATTCTGCCAGACTACCTAGTTAGGCACATTTGATATTTGGGGCACCATAGTACTGGAGCCACCTCCAGGGTTTCACTGCAAAGTTATGAGGCACTGGGACAAGCTCACAACTTCTAGACAAATGTTGATCTGAGTGTAGGAGGGGTAGCCAGAGTTTTCTTACGAAACCTTACTGAGTTTATAGGAGCCTGGGGTCATAACTAATACCAACTCGTAGCAAGTTTACAGGAACAACTGTAATATTTTAACTGAAATAGTGCTTGATGTAAAATTTTCAAGAAAAAAAGAGAATGTTGCAGCTTGCAACATTACCAATTACTTGTATTTCTCTCTTTTCCTGATGAAGAATTCCATCACGGTGACACAGAAGAGTCACACTGTTTATTTAAAAAGCTGAGAGTTCTTATTTGTAAGCAATGGGGATAAACATTTAAGCGTCAGCAGTAAAGCCTCCACTGCAAACTGAAAGTTGGAAAAAGAGAAATAGTATTCATTTATGAGTAAGTTCCCCTCCAATTCTAGGTTTTCTGGTGACAATGCTATATGTATTTATAAAGCAATAATAACCCTCTACTTAGTGGCAGGATACATGTGAAGAAAAAGATAATTTAATATTAATACATTTCCTAATGGTCTGTATGCCACAGAGAAATTGAGCCTAGAAATGTGAACGATTGAGACTTGGATTTTTTTCTACCAAATGAGAAAAATGAAATATGTATGTAGAAGACCCAAAAATGGGACTGATTTAAAAATAGGGTGATTTTGTTAGAAGGCATTTCCTTCCTCTCTCTTTTATTTTCGGATGTGTTCCACAGTTTGCACCCTCACCTTCTGGAATTTGTACCTCACTTTAAACAAAATTGCTGTAGAGCATATTTGGTGCTTTGAGTATTAATACCAAACTACATTAATCATCTTACTACAGAGTAAGTGGTTTAAAAGTATACTAACTTAAATCAAATCTGTTAATTTAAAAATACCAATTTTCAAGGACCTCATTGTGAAGTATTTTGTTTGGGTTTTGACATCTTAGTAAGGATTTGTTGGTTTGAGGGTTGGGTTTTTTTGGTGCTGACTTTGTATTGCTAAAATCTATAGTGACTTTTGCTATTCTAAAGTGAATACCTCTTGTAAACATGTTCATGATGGACTTTAAAAATACACTAGCATATGATCAACTGAAGGATAATAATCGCTGGCACACTGTGGGAGCATGAATGTTCTTGATGAGTGCTCTCCTGGTCCATATTCATGCTGAGAGAAGGAGGGAGAGGCAGGCTGAGATCCTCTCTGTCCCCTTGTTGACCCATGTGGCACCCAGGACCATGTCCTAGGGCACGGTTTTTGCACAGGCCAGAGCTGTGCTTACTTTTTTCTTAGATAACACCTTGGGTATTTGCTTCTTTCAGACTGATTATGGTTATCTAAAGGCAGGTATGCAGGCAGTTATATGTAACAGTGCTAGAATTACTCTACTTGTTCAAACCAAAGACCCACCTAGCTCTGTTTGCCATCACTCAATAACAGGTATTTGGGGAACAATAAAAACAGGGTGGGAAGGTAGGGATACTTTTTCCAGAAAGTCATTTTCCAGTGACAAGCAGTTTAGAGGCTTCTAGAGTCAGAGGCAAAATACTTTGATTAAATTTGACTCAGGATTTTTTCCTGAGGTCTGTTCAAATCAGTTTTGCAACCTCTCTACACCTTGATTCATCTGTAATACCTAGAACAAAGAGCTTGACCACTGAACTTCCTTTCTTTTGTTCCTACTCATTCTCAACTTCATTTGCAGTCATAGTTCTTGTACCTTTGCTCACATTTTATCTTCCCTACGGCACTTCTGAGTTTATAGAAAACTCTTACATGCCATATCCACAGCAGTATTGTTGTCAAGGCTGAAGAATCTTAGTTATGTAACTTTTTAATGTAAAACAATTAAAATACTGAAAATTTTCCAATATTCTTCAACAGAATTTAATCTGAACTTTCCCTAAAACTCCAGAATATATTATGGGAATGAAAGCACCCTATGTCTCGGTTTGGGGATTTTTTCTCTCCATTCCTGTATCGATTGTTTGCTGGATCTCAGTGATGTTTTTCTTAATTTTCTTTAAAAGAAAAAACACAAATACAAACTCCTCCTCTGCAAAAATAAAAAGGGAAAACTACCCACCCATTCTAAACAGATCTTAAATTTCATTTTCCCTGCATATAGCCTAGATTTTTGGCTGCATCATTAGGAAACAATAGAGGATTGTGTTTTCTTTTGTGAGTTGAATACATGTATGTATGAGTGTGCATGTGGAATAATAATTTTTTTCATCAGTTGCTATGGAAAGCAGTATTGTGTGGTGAATCATACTTTGATCTTGGTTGAATAATGTCATTCTGCTTATTTTACAGTCATTTTAGTTACAAATATTTGTTGCAAATTAAAATGTTACAAAGTGGGATGTATTCTTAAGTGTAGTCTGAATACATTTTAAAGGCGATGCTTGTTTTGTAGTTTCTTGCACACAGTGTGGCATTTTTAGTGTCACTCTATAAAAGAAAAGATATAAAATTCTTTGTAGTAAAAGTGGTATGTAGGAAGAGATGGGAGGAGTAATTTCCCTGTCCGTAGGACATGTCTCAATTTAAATGATTTCTTTCCTGCAATAGATTGTTTGGAGATGAGCTGATGGGCTTGTGCATTTGTCACAGAACAGCTAATCATCCAGTTAAGACATAACTGCAACTTTTTGCCATTTTGCTATGTTTTTTTATCAGAGCAAGAAGTGCCTGATAATCAATAATTCATTGTCGTATGGACAACAAGGTTAAAAATTGCATCCTGCTAAGTTTTGCAGCAAGTTTTGTCCATATTCCAAGTGATGACTTTGCTGGGGATGTTATTTAAATATTATTTCTCCAGGCATTTTTTACCTAATTTCTTTTTTTCCTTCACACACACACATACACACACACACACACAAAATCTATTCTTGTGAAAAGTGACAAATGTGTTCCAGGCAAATGTTTGGAATAATGATTTGGCGAATCATTATTTTGATGTCTTTTCACATCTGTTCCCTCTATGATTTTTTTTTTTTTTAAAGAAGATTGTATCACCATGCACTGCATGGAAGAAATGCTGATAAGCTTCTCTTAGATCATTAAATGAAATATGCAAGAAGTTTCAATTGACATTTCTGAGCAGAAGTCAAACTAGTTTACATAAAAATAATCAGGAGGAATGGACAGTTGTCATAGCAGACTAGTATTTTGCAAATCAGTTTGAGGTAAATAAACTTCTAAGAGTTCAATAGGTTTTTTTTTTTGATTCCTAATCAACTCCTTATAATGTTAATAGCATAAAATCTGATTTATATAAGCTTTTTAAAAGGAAAAAGCAAAAAAACCCCAGACTTAGACATAACCATCTTTGCACATACTCATTCTCTCTATATAATTATCCTTTATTAAAGCTGTTTCATTAAAACCTTGAAATTTGGAGTTTGAACAAAGCTTCAGGACTGCTTAAAGAAGGTGATATTCAATCTGTCCTGTTAATTCCTGTTAATTCTTTTTAATTCATGTATGATATAAAAATACAGCAAGCAAATGGTGATTATCCAAGTAGGGAATTCAAGTTGTCCTAACACTTGTGGCAGAGACTCTATGGTAGTGAAAGATGAGCATGCACGTAAATAAAACAAATCCCTGGCAGTATTAAATGTGATTCAGCGTCTGAACTGCAGAAAGCCTATGACTTAATTTCATCTGCAGGATAAGCTAAATACAAGTCTTGAAAGATGTTGGTCTTTGTCTTACCCCTCACTTAAGGCAATAACTGTTCTCCATCATAAAAAAAATAATCCAAGAGAATCTAAAATTAGTTTTCCTTTTAATCTTGATTTTCTCCTCCCATTTTAATCTTTTATTCTTTATTTTCAATTTTTATTCATATGAAACAAAGAGATAACATCAAAAAAATGTTGCCTGTATTATTTACCACCATTATTTACCACATGTCTTTGGGATCTGAACATACTTGTCTTCACCAGAATGGTCTATATAAAGCTTCAGGGTCCCTGTCCTCCCCCCACATTAAACATATCAAGTCTTTTCTTTATGAATCCTAAAAATGATGCAAAATATCTAATTAATAGAAAATATACAGATTCAAACTCTGAGCCTTGTGCCTCCTAATTTCCTGTACTTCACATGTTCTTCACATTACTCTTATTTCAGATATCTTTCCTGTATCTGATTTGTTTTCCCCTTGTTAGCAGGAGGAAAAACTTTTGTGATAATTAGTGATGCTTGGCTTCAAGGCTTCAAATATGGTCTGTCTCAGTGGTCTTAACAACTGGATTTCTTCCATTAGTATTTTGCATTATTATTCTACATACTTGTTTCTGCACACACTGAAGTAAAAATTTATTTAAATAAAGTGAAAAGATTGAAGCATTATGGAAATAGATAAATGTGATGCACCAAATATGCCTTTAAAACTTGTGAAGTTAAGCAGGCACAATTGCTTGCACGCAAGTTAATCCAGTGATACATTAGCCAAATTAACTGAGCTTCTACTAACTAATCTGTACATAAGAAGAAAACAATATTATACAAAGGAAATTCCATTTTGCATTTGTGTGTTCAAGATCTTTCTGTTTTCTTATATATTTTTAAAGACATTTGTTTTATGTGGACTACATAGCAAATAATTTTGGTTTATATATCTAAGTGATTCAGCAGTAAGCATTATATGTTGCTTAATAACCTGAAAATAGCTGATCTTACAATTTACTGATTTTTATAAGTATATGGTGGGGTCCTTGTTTTTAATCTCAAAATTAGATTTCTTCAACTGTAAGTAAATAAAAAGGAGTGCTGCTGAGTTTAATATCTTTTTTAACAGCCCTAGTATCTATTGATCAGAAATGTTTCAGCTTTATGGTAGTATCAATAATATGCCTTGTGTTCCAGGTTATTGAATCTTTCTCAGAGCTGTCTTGTGTGTCATAACATTTTGTAAATGTAATTGGAAAGGGGCAACCATTCACTGCCTTAGGGTATTTTGAGGTTTTGCTATTCTACTAGTTCATTTAGAAAAAGCAGAGTAGCTTGTTGAGCAACTGCTTTAATTTTATTTGTATTTTTTATTCACCATCATCTAGAAAAATTTCAACTTTTATTGTTAGTGATAAAAATAAATAGCACTGTTAGAGCAAATTAATATGAGTGGGCTAAAGTGTGGAAGGTAACAAAAAGATGGTGAAGCAACATAGAAGAGGTGGAGTGTGGGTTCTTTGTTTAATTGGTTTTTTGGGGAGCTTCCTCCAACTCACACCTCACCTGAATCGCACTGGATAAGTGGAGGTGATGCTTTGAAGAAAGCTGCAATCATGGTCAGTGGAATATAATCTTAATTTCATCACTCATTTCAGGAGTTCTTCATGGAAAGAAATACTGAACCATCTGATATTGCAAATAATAATGAAGTTTGTAATTTCCAAAGATAAATCCAGAAAATAGCTGAAAATGCATTTGCTTTGCTTCAGTTTGCTTCTATGTTAATTAGAATGTCATTTGACTAGTAAAACAATGGTATAGGTTAGGGTTACAAGTCTACTCTATTTTTTTTGTAACAAAGCATCAGAAAGTGGCTGGTTTGTCTTTTTCTTCAGGTGAATGCTTGTCTTCAATGGATAGTGTTCTCTGTTTCATACATTACATCTCAGAGGATTAAAAACAATGGGTTTTCTCAGAAATCTGGTTCTTGTATTGCTGTAAACATACGGGTTCACCTACAGCTATTAAAAAAGGATTATTATATTCTGCCCTTCTCAAAAAGTTCTAAGTTCCTAACTATACTGCAGATATATAATTACTGTTTTCTAAAGTAGACACTATGGTTTTCATCAGGATCTACACAGGGCTGATAGTTACATCCTGCTAAACCTCAACAAGCCTCTGCTGAACATGTCGAAAGACAAGGGATTTAATCAGGATGTCTCTCCTTCACAACACCTTTTCTTGTTAAGGCTGCCAGTCATGTGCAGGGCCCATTCAACCTTGTGCAAGATTTTAGAGGTTTAAAAACAAAAAATCATTGATGAAAATAATTTTTACTTCTAGTTGTGCTTTTTCCTCCCACTTTGCCAAAAGAGCTGGGGCACAGTACAAGAAATGTTAGGAATTATTATTATACATTTTGGTGCCAGTAGCCATATATGTCAAAAGCATGGCCTTCCAGAACAGTATAAGGTTTTCAGTAGTAAAAAGGCCATTTTATTCTGTATGCCTTAAGTACATAAAGGACTCTCTTTTACAGCCAGTAAAATTGAATTTACCTTTTAACTGAAAAATATTCATTTGTAAGTATATAAGACTATTTTTTAAAGTGGCAAAAACCTATGAAATTTCTGAAAACATGGGGAAAATCTGGTTTTAAGGACCATAAGCTCCCATTATGTTATTTATATATACTTATATAGAATACAAAAATATGTGTATATACCTAGAGAAAACATTAAAATTACATGATATTAAAACTATTAAAAATAAAATAATGGGATATTTTTAAAATCTTTTTTTTTCCCCAGGGGATTTTCCCCCTTAACTATTATTAGGACCATTCTTTCCCACCATCTCATCCATTCTATTTCTATGTTTTCCTTAAGCATAATTTTTATTTGTTTGGTTTTTTCACAGATAGAACTGCAAAGGTTTGTTTTAGACCATGTTGTATTTCCATTAAAATAATCTGGTTTTATTCCAGAGATTAATGGATACAGTGTTTTCTGTGGTTTCTCATAGTAGCTTCATGCCTGTATGACCGATAGGAGATTGGCCTCTGATTTTTCTGTTCCTTCTGTTTATTTAATATATTACTGTACATGGATGAGTAAATGCAAGCTTGAATTGCCCTAAGTTTTCTTAATTCAACACTATATGCCTTTAAATGAAATGTTTAACTGTGCAGTATATATTTGAGTTACATGTAAGCAAACAAGATCACATGCATTTTTAACAGGGTTTTTATAGGGTTTTTTCCTAAAAAAAGTCAATTATTTTTATTTAATAACTTGATCTGATGTTGTTCCAAAGTTTTATAACTGAAATTAATCCTAAATATAGAACACCATGTCTCATTTGTTTTGCTGCAGTGTTAATGTAGATGAATCAAAACTATCCCATGTAATCTTTTACCATGTATACAGGAAGGCAAAACTCTGAGGCGCTAAATTCCATAGATTAGTGTATACAAAGATAGTTACATTTACATGTATAAATTTATCTTGTGACACAGCTTGTGTTTCTTCACCCTCGTAACATGGAGTCTTCTGTAACTTGCATGTGGTTGCCTTCTCCCCATTTCCTGAGCAAAGACACTGGATGAAGGGGCATATGGAGTTGGGTAGCTGCAGCCGAAGAGGAAGCTGGAGATTGCACAGAACAACCTCCATTTGCACAGCCCGTCATCATTTCCATTGTCTTGAATTTATCATTGGCATTTCCCTGTCCAGATAAGAGTGAGTTATTCCAAACTATGTTATCAACAGAGCTTTTATTTTGGTGTTTCCAAGTTTATCTGATATCAGTAACCGTAGCTCTACTTCTCAGAGGAAAAAAATCAGTTAACTTAAAACCTAAGCATGGTGCTGGCACTGCTGAAGTTACAATATTGCTTACAGTGCTCTTTGAACAATACTACAAACCCTCACATAAATGGCATATAAATGGCATGGTTACTGGGGAAGACAAACAATGATTTACTGCTATGTGTGATGGTGCTTTCACTCATCGTGAGGCGTAGTAGCTGGGTGTCATGGTGGTTTTCTGAAATGCTGTGATGCCTTTGAAATGTTTCAGACTGTAATGCTAAGAGAAATGATAATATTGGGTACAAAGCTTAAGGTGGGGAAACTTAGAAATATAGATAAAATTGCACATGGGAATTGTTGATATTTTCTGGGAATTGAGACTTCTGTTTAAAATGCAGTATTTATCACTTCCTTCATAGATATTGCAGCTAATATGTATTTCTAGACAAGTGGTTGCAATAAATAATGGCTGCAATTCCAGAGAACCTATTACATTTACTGAAGCTGTTCTCTTGAAAACATTATTTACAGAGTGTAATTAACCTCCTGCCTTTTCATGTTCCTGCTGCATACGAGTAACTGGAACAAATAGCTCTGTTATAATTATCTTCCTGCACTCTTTCCCCTCTCAGTCATCTTAAAAATTTTATCACAACTTTTAAATGTTTTGATATTATATGCAAAATTTTAATTTTATGTTGACTTTGTGAGAGCCATTTTCTCTGGACATCGCTTTCTGGAATTTGAGAATTCAATGACTCAGTGACTTATGCAGAGGTTTACTCTCTAATTATTATGGGCATCACAGCTATCAATTTTTTAAATTGTTCCATATCAGAAGCTGATTCTTTTTTTCTTCACCACTATGCTTCTGAGCAAGATATTACAATATCACTACTCTGATATTTGAAAGGTGGGGTTTGTTTTCTTCCACAATTCATTTTCTTCTCCATAATTTGTATTTTCTTCTGTCAATTCTGATTTCATTTTAACCTGAAGTAAAGTTGAAAAATTCTCATAGTTTCAAAATACCAAATACTTTTACAAAATCAAATTCTTGTTTTCTGGAAAAGTAACTAGACTGTTGATTCTAATTTAAAAAAAAGCTTCAGACTATTTTTAATTCCTTTTTTTTTTTTTAATCTCAGTCTTCCCACCATTCATCACAGGCTACAATTTCTGCAACTGCAACACAGTTACAGCAAAGATGGCAATTCAGTCCTGCTATTTCGACTGAGATTGGTGGGCATCTTCAGATTTAGCTTCCCAGCTCTGGTTTCTAGGAGAGATTTAGAGGCTGGAAAAAACACATCTGTGGGAAGGGAGAAAGGGAAATAAGAAATAGGTTTTAGAGCTTAAAAAAGAAAATGGAAAAGCTATAAAAGGACAGAAGGATTAAAAGCAATTAGGTTATGATGACAGCAAAAAGTACAACAGTTGTGCCCTCTCCCCATCACAAAACGCCCAGTAAAACCTGAGTAAAGATGTAAAATATGTAATTTGTATTGTACCATTTCTTCCCAATTGACAAATACTTGTTAATAAAGATACTATTCCTGCAACTCCTGTAACTCTCTATTATTATGGACAGTGAAAACCTATTAGTGATGTGCTGGGCAGCTGTGGCCAGGATGCCAGATTTGGGGTGGGTCTGACCAGGTGTATCTAGTGATACTTGCTGTTTTATTGCCGACCCTAAGCAGACTAGGGCAAAGTGCAGAGTGGCTAAGCCCTCTAACTACTGGTCTGAGAAGAGTGATGGAGGGATATGGACAAAGAACCACTGAAGCTCTGAAGGACAAAGGATCACTCAGGTGCTTTTTCCAGTGAAGGTGATTCTACACTGTGGTCTCCCACAGAAAACAGTGGGTTTGTACCAAGTTTTGGAGGCAAGGCTTTTAAGGACTTTACAAGGATGTGAAATATACCCTGATGAATAGCGTTTAATCATTTTCTATTCTGGATTATACTAAGGAGTGGCAGATTAAGTGGCTGCTGAGCAGCAATATGTCTGACCTTTCATACTCCTTGGATTCTTGCTTCTACATCTCTGTAATATCAGAGACAATAACTGGAAACAAGTTCCTTTGTTGTGTCTTTTACCTCAAATTACTTTGGGTGGTACACACTTGATACCTATTTTATAATTTGCCCAGTACAAGGTCTTTATAAAGTAAATGTTCTTATGAGAAGAAAAGTTACAATTTCTTCAATAAGAAGAAAAAAATTCAATTTCAATGAAGCAAGAAGTACTCTTCAGGTCTCAGTCAATAGGAAGTATTTAACATATATAATACAGTTATATAATACAGGTTTTGCTTAGTTGGGATCTTTTACAGGTAGAGTTAAGAGGTGCTTTAAATAAAACACAAGCTGGTATCACTTCTGGTCTTCATTTTGGTAGATTTTCTTAAAAAGAATGTCTTGCTAAGATGAATTTCAGGCCAACAAATGTTGAAGAGAGTAATTTTGAAAGCTGAATCTGTATGTACAGAAGAAAACATATTGTGACGACTCATTGGCACTTCTCTGTAAAGCATGCTTAGAACAGTGAGAAACATGGCCAATAGTCAAATTCTTCAAATACAGCAAGTCCTTCTGATTTTTATAAAATAGATATTATCTGATAAGCTGCTGAAGGTGAACTGGCTTCAGAAAGATATGAGGCTTTATAAGGCTGAAGAAGTTGCAGTCACATGCTTCTAGTGAGTTAACATGTGGTAGTTTCACAGCAGGCTGTTAGTCCCATGTAGGGACACTGTGTCCAGAAGGTTTAGCGTTCTTGGACATGCAGTCTCTTTGAAGCATGGCAATAACAGCTGATTTCCTCTTGTCTTGATTCAGGAACAGCTGATTTGTCACTCTTCCTGCTGCCAGATAAAAGGGACATTTTATCTGGGAAGAGGAAGATCTCACTGCTTTCTTCTTTTAATTTATTTTTTTAAGTAAGCCCCTTTGTCCTTAAGTTATCAAAGAATTTTCTAGCAGTATGAGAAAGTGTCAATAAAATTTGGAAACCTTAACTTCATATAGAATTCAGTGAAAAATTACCAGCAGGGTAGAATTTGTATGCTGTCTGTTTTCCAGGGCAAAAGAGAGCAGTTTAAAACAGAATAATTTAACTATATTTTACACGGCATCATTAAAATTGCTTAAATGAAGAGAATTTGCTGAAACTATGGCTTGTTGATTAAGCTAAAATACGAGTCAGACACACACCCCCCCTAGTTTATTTATCATCTCAAATTTGCTGTTAAGTGTAATAATTAAATCCCTAAAATTTGGATACAATATTTTTCATAACTGTGTGGTCTGTTGCCTTTGGATTTTCTTCATAATTATCATCTATGAGTTGATTTGTTATGTGAACCCAAAGCAAACTATATCCTAGTAGAACTACTCACATATGTGTAAGTACAGAAGATGTTCTTTTGAATCAGCAAAGGGGGGGTAGTGAGAGTGAGACTTAGTTTATAAAATGCTAGCTAAAATTCTCATCTCGTTTTCACTGATGCTGCTACTCTTCTAAGTTGAAGTGTTGGATGTGGTGCGTCTTTGTGCTACAAAAATAAGCCCCTCTTTCTCATGGATGTGTATGTAATTGTTTCACCACAGTCAGATCACTCAAAGAAGAAAAGTGTTTGTTTGTATTTATTTGCACAATATTTTACCTTTGGTGGTTTTCATCACCTATAAACTGGAAGACAGTAGATTTGTAATTTTTCAACTGAAGTATTACAGCCGTGTTACTGAGATGTCAATGTTATTAAATTAGGCTTTTTTTTTTCTAGGTTACTTTACATCTTTTCAGATGCAACTGGTAAAGCAGAACTAGTGATGTTATTTTCTAAATGACCTAGAACTCTCAGAAGCTGGTATTTTTTAATTGAACTCCAACAAAGCTTGACAGGCTTGAGTCATGGGTCTGTGTGAACAGCCTGAAGTTCAATATGGCCAAGTGCAAGATCCTGTACAGGGGTCAGGGCAATCCCAAGCACAACTATAGGCTGGGCAGAGAATGGATTGAGGGCAGCCCTGAGGAGAAGGTCTTGCAGGTGTGCTTGGTGAAAAGCTCAACATGAGCTGGCAATGCACACTTGCAGCCCAGAAAGCCAACCATATTCTTGAATGCATCAACAGCAGCATAGTCATGGGAGGTGATTCTGCCCCTCTACTCTGCTCTTGTAATACCCCACCTGGAGTAAGGCATCCAGTTCTGGGATCCGCAGTACTAAGGCGTTGGATCAAGTCCAGAGGAGGGCCGCAAAGATGATCTGAGGGCTGCAGCACCTCTCCTCTGAAGACAGGCTGGGAGAGTTGGGCTTGTTCAGCCTGGAGAAGAGAAGGCTCCAGGGACACTACTGTAGCCTTGCAGTAGCTGAAGGGGGCCGATGGGAGAGCTGGAGAGGGCCTGTTTGAGCATGGAGTGATAGGGCAAGGGGTAAAGGCCTTAAGATGAAGCAGGGTAGGTTAGATTAGATATAATGAAGAAACTTTGTATTATGAGGGTGGTGAGGCACTGGCGCAGGTTGTCCAGGGAGGCTGTGACTTCCCCCTCACAGGCAGTGTTGAAGGTTGGGTGGGTCTTTGGGCAGCCTGGTCTAGTGGAGAGTTGGAATTAGATGATCTTTGAGATCCCTTCCAACTCAAACCATTCTATAATTATGTGATTATATGAATAACCCATGTTATCTTCAGAAGTGCCAAGAGTCCTTCAGACTTTGCAGGGAGCTATTCAGTTTTCAGAACCTAAGTCCCTGAAAAAAAAAATAAAAATGCATATCCTCTTCCAAGCAGTGCACTGTTCTGCTTCCCTTGAACTGCATGTCAGTGTCTTTGTTTGGTGGTTAATTTTCCCCTCTGGTGATTGCTTAATGATGGATTAAATCAGATTTTCAGTCCTTGTCGTGGTCAGAATATTCCAAAATTTTCTTGGGATAACATCAAAAACCTGCCTGATTATTTGAGCAGAGTAATGAGTTTTTCCCTGGCTGATTGAGAACCGGTCACCTGCAGAAATTTGAGGGAGGCCATGGATTGAATGGCCAGGATTTCCCTGGCTGTCAGCTGTTAGAAAGGTCAAGAATGTCATACTTCAAAAAATACCTGTCCTCTGTTCCTCCGAGGAAATTCCACAAAGAGAATTGGAGGAGACACTGCTGGCTTCAGAAACTCATGACAAATAGTGACAGATCCCACGTGCTCTACCACATACACATGCTGGGCCATCTGGTCCACACTGCATTTGCCAAGAAAGGTTGACTAGACAATCTTTGAGGTTCCTTCCAACCTGATATTCTATGACTCTATGATTCATATGTCTGTTTGTGTTCCCTGGTATATAAACAGTGTTCACACGTGAGAAGTAAGAAAGTACATGACACACACACACATGGACATGCTGGACTCTGCCATTCCCAGGTGTCATACAGATGCCACCTGTTGCCTAATAATGGACAGGTTTAAGGGAAGCAGTGTTACAAGACAGGGAGGATCGCATATATCTTGGGGTTCCTTTGTGGTAATACGGATAGTCTGTCTCTTCTGCAGTAAGTCTATGATGTGTATGATTACTATTTTGACTGATATGAAATTAAATTTTGTTGTGTTTGCCTTACTTGTCAAGAAATTTTGAGACTTTCTGAGCTGGAAATCCAGTTTTTTCTTTAACACTAGACCTGAGACCTGTGAAAAATTTGACAGTGGGATGTGAAGCCAGATGAAATTATACTGTTTTGAAGGGCAGCTGGTTAAGAAATTAAAATCTTCAATCAGTCTATGGTAATAAAGTGTTTGATCCAGATGAGTCTTTTGTTGTACATGTTAGGAACTACTGTGTTTTATTCACATGGTAAATATGCTTTCTTTTTTAGTAGCTCTGAGTACATTGAAGTGAGCAGATGCTTGCTTTACATCTTAATTTGATTATGTCTTACAGTGTCCTGTAATATTTCACAAAAGTCAAGAAGGTGTGTAGCAGGCTGTATCTTTTTCCATTTAACATGTTTGCAGACCTTTACATCATGCTGAAAAATGTATTTAAGGTTCAAACTAACTCCAGTACCACTGAGGTATTTTTCACTTGGTGTAGAGATTTGGTTTCCTGAACTAGATTTTGTCTTTTTCTAAAACATCAGCAAGATAAGGAATCAGCTTTTTTGAAGATGCTAAATATGCCAGTTGCTAAGCATTTTGGAAAATCTTTTTTAGGTACCTGAGTGGAAGCTGAGATATTAGAAAAATAATCTACAAAGAATTTCTTAATGGCCCTTTCTGAGGCTACCATGTAGAGTAGATAACTCAGTATTCATTTATTCTCTCACTGGAGAGCTATAGCAGAAGCAAGTGAATGTCCACATATCTGGTTTGCAGTCACTTATCTCATGTAGCAAGTTACAACAACTTAGAAAGGGTGAGTCATACTGTAAAAATAAAGGGCTTTAAAAGGTGCAGGATACAGGTAGGTACTTTATTTTCCATGGAGTGTTTTCTTCTTCCCTTTTGAGCCCATTCTTGAGATTTTTCAGCTAAAGAACCGAGACTTCTTGAAAAATAAATAGATTCAGAAATGTACAAGACATTTGTCGTTCTATACAATTTGCTGGACCCATAATAATTGCTGATGCAAGTTAGGTACCACTCAACAGCTGTCTGATATGCAGACTGAACAAAATGCCAGCCTTGGATTCAAGCTGTTAGAGCCCAACATAATGTGTTCTTATGCTTTAGCACATAATATTCTTTGAAGAAAATGTGAATAAGCAATGCACTGAGGGGATATATTCAACACTTCTACAACTGATGTTAGTCAACTTAGCTTCTATTCTAATGCTGGGGGGTGTGGTGTGTGTGTGGTGGTGTACAAGTTTTAAAAACAACTCAATTTTCACATGTTAGAGTGAATTAATGTAGCATACAGAAAGACCTCTGCATTCAAACATGGTTCTATAGGCCAAGGCATTTAAATATGAACAGATGAATGTATTGCATAATTTTTGTAGGTTCTAAAAAGCATTTCAGGCAGTCAAAATAGCATGCTGTTGAGACCAACAGAAAGACTGAGCTTTCTAGAAAGGTATTATAGTGTCATTCATTTACCTGCACTCTACTTACTTTGCAGATATTTCTTTCTTGTTACTCTTTAATACTGATGATGCTCTTTTAAAATCTATTTTCAGCTCTTTTAAATGTCTGCTTCTCTCCCTTGCTAATTAGCTTCTCTTTTATTTTAATACCAGTCTCTCTTCAACATACAGACACATGAACACACACAGACAGAGAGACACACAGACATACACACTTTCTCTTATTCTGTCATTCAATCCACCTCCAATTTTTCTCTGTCCCTCTGTAATGTTCTTTCTCTCTTACCCAAGTGTGCTTCCTCACTCTCTCCATATGGGGTTCAACTTTTGTAGCTGGGAATCACACTTGCTCCTACAGATTACATATCTTGTCATCACCCCTCTTGACATTCATGTCAAACCTACGTGTAGCACGTTATCTCTCCTAAGAAATGTTCCTTCTCTTTTCTTTTATAAAACTTTTGCATGTGTATTTTCTAGAGGATTTTCTCTTCCAACTTCCCTGATGGCCATTGTATGTTATTCACTGAAGTTTGGGGGTATTTTAGTATTAATGTATAGGATTCACCCTTTATTGCTTTCCATTAGAAAGTATGTCATTCATTATGTTCTCAAACAAAAAAGTATGTTTATATGGCCAACTTTCAAAGTAATGCATATTATTGTCTTTATCTTGAGGCTGAATAAAGTAGTCTTTTCAAAGAAATGATGGACAAATTGCACAACTGAATAGCTTTGCACAGAAGATTGTAGAGTTAGTCCTGTTACTTATACTGCAGTAGTACTTCAAAGACCTAGTCCAGAAACCCACTATGTGCTGTACAGAGGAAAGTTGACTCACATTCTCTAATGTTCATACAAGTGAGGAATGACATTCTTTCTCAAGGAAGTCCCTCTCTTAAATATGTCAGTGCAGCAGCATTTGAAGTGTGCATCTATAACAAAAGTCAGCCAATACATGGTGTTACTCTAGTATTTCTTGGATAAGCCCAGTAGAGTGATAAAAACTAAGGTTTTTTCCATAATTTCTCGTGTTCTTTGCAATCCCCATGATCATATCCCATCAGACCTGCACTTAACTACAGTGTTTATATCCTAGGGAATTCATCCTTTCTTCTTTCCTTCCCCAAGGCATCATGAACATAATTGTCTTCATGTGCAAATGGCTTGATATAATAAACATGATATTGTAAAACGGGAATTGTTTATGAAGCAAACCTGGGATAAAGAAAGGTGTTGATTTATAAATAAAACTCATTTAATTATATGGCTGCATTTTTACAGCTGGTATATGCTTGATGCATTGCCTGTCTAGAGTACAGTGAGTAATTAACTGTTGTGACAAGAGAATAATTAGTAATTCTATAGCGATTTGTGAGCTCTTATGTGTATATCTAATAAATTTGGTTCTGCTATGAAGGCTGTGGGCCAGAGAAGTTTACTTATAATTATGAAATATCTACAATGCACTGTATTCTCTGATATGTGCATTTATAATGAGCTATTTGGTACATAAACTTAATTGATCCAGACAATAAATCCTCAGTGTAGAATCTTTTCACCATTATTTTCACTTTGAGGGTACCAGTTACAAATAAAACTACCCCAGAGATACAAAATTCTGTGGTATCATGAAAGTAGTTTGTATGCCCATCTGAAGCCTGTGAAAAATGTCTGGCATCCTTCATATAAAAAATGTTACCGTTATTGTGGATATACTTTTCCGTATTTTTAGCTATATCTGTATAGAAGCAAATGCCTGAAAACTGAACTCCGTACTCTCATCTAATAGGTTGTTTTTTCCTTCCTTCCTTCCTCTACTTCCAACTTCTAAAATGCTGTGGTTGTGTTGCAGCAGCAATACTACTGTTTATGCTCATCTTTCAGAGATAAATGAGCCTCATCTAAAGATATTTTCTGTCCAATTTTTCAGATTTCATGTGAAATTTCTGTATATTATATGTATATCTTTTCTTCTCTTAGGCCACAAAGTAGCTTTCCATACAACAAGCAATATAGCCCCACCTGCTTGAAAGGAAAAAAGCAGAAAGAAAATGTAATAACAAAAGGTGTAAGCAATGCAGCTGCATGATACCATAGTTCACTGTCTCTCTTAACATTTGTGCTTCTGAGGCCAAGCCTTTCGCTTTCAAAGGACTATAGTGTTCAGGCATGAGGTGTACCTCCTTTTGAGGTGATAAAGTTAGCTCAGAGGAAAAATAAAATCCTATTCAAACTTTAATTGACATTGTTGGCCCAAATGTCACTGGATGCATCTGTCTCTTGAAGTAGGAAAATTACATTGTGCCCGCTCAAATCACTGTGTGATGTCATAGGAGTATCCAATATCCGACACTCTGGCAGAGCACAGCCAGTTAGTTGAACATGTCTCATTTTCTCAGTCTGTTTCTCAATGCCTCAGGTTCATTAGATCGTTTTTGTGGGGTTTTTGTTTGTTTGTTTGTTTTTTAATCTTTTTCCCTCCTTTGCCAGTTGGACTTTTAAGGAGTTCCAGTATTTGAATGTAATTTTCAGTTGTGTGTCTGTTGCTTCAGCTCATGTTAAAATGCAGACTGCAGATATAATTTCTTTTCAGAATTTTAGAATAAATTTCCATTTCTGCTTTTTTCTTGTTAAATCATTATATGATCCCTCAGTAGAATTTTTTCCCCTTGGTTTTGTTTTTTATTTTTTTTTTTGTTAGGTTTTTTTTTTTAAAACCCTCCTGCCCCCAAGTATTCTGGCAGCAGATATGCTTTGTAAAATAGATAAAGCTGTCCTTTATCTCCACTGCCCAATAGTCTTTTTGTAACTGTTCATATCATTTGACCATTCTCTTTTTTTCATAGTGATTCACTCCGTATTCTTTAATCTACATACATCCCCAACTTGCCAGAGTGTGTTCCAGCTAGAAAAGGCTGTGCCTTTCACAGATACAGCTTCTTTTCTTTTTGTCTCTGCACTGCCTACTTCTGATCCAGTATTATGTCTGTCTTCTACTCAAACAAGTGGGATTTATTGTTCAAATAATGACATATGAATACAAAACTTTACTACACAAATATTGTTTTTCAGATCTGCAGAACTCCCAAGTGGCACAGCTTTCTTCTGAGAAAAAAATCATTCTAATGATTTTGAGATGAATTTGCAAGAACTTTCAGAGTATGTTATTTACCACAAAAACAAACAAACCAAATAAACAAACCAACCAAACAAACCAACCCCCCCAAAAAAGAGGTCAGTTCAGGTTTTGATTGAATACAACATTTCAACAGGTATTTTCAACGTGTTATATCTTTTCTATAAGGAAAGCACTACTCCCCACAAAGCTTCTTCAAGTTCAGGAATGCTGGTTGGGCTCAAACACCTTTTCTATAGGAGAAAGTATGATAAAAAACATTATATATTTAATTTCAGGTAAACTATATTTAACTAAAAGAATGCTTTGGTGATTTTTGCTAAGGAACCTTTTTTTCACTGTATTGCTTATATAATTTTTTGGCAAACTTTTCCTTCTCAAGGATCTTCCAGGCACCACAAGTGGGTGATATCTTTAAACTAGCCATGAATGGCATATTGAGGAAGTCAGAGGTTACAGGGTTTCATGGTAGCTGTATCATTTGCCTCTGTTCATTAGCTATACAATCCAGTTTGCCTTGTCCTTCCTAACCTAGCGGGTCACAGAATCACAGAATCCCAGCATGATAGAGGTCAGAAGGGTGTTGCAGAATGAGTCCACAGGAGGGATGTTGCAGAGGGTCCGTGGGAGGCCGCTGGAGTAAACGATGGGGTCCTTAAGGTGGTAGAAGCATTGTCCCCCCTTTATTGCTGTAGCCACACACCTTTATACACTGTACCACGTTTACTCAAAATAGCAAGCTAACTAATTGGTTACATTGGGAAATACACGAGCCCCCCCTTAAGGATTATTGGCTAGCCAATGGTCAATGCACGATGTCCACACTCTTGCAGGAATGCTGTCTTATCTGGTTTTCCGGCTGCTTCTCCTGTTTGCAGTTTTACTTTATCTCCTTGCGGCCTTGTGATAGAGACAGGGGCCCCCTGTTCCCAGCCACGCAGCTAGGATTGTTATGTTATAGCTGCGGCATCAATAATGCTACCTACAGAAGGGAACTCTGGAGATCCTCTAGTCCAACCCCCCTGCCAGAGCAGGATCACCTAAAGCAGGCTGCACAGGAGAGTGTCCAGGCAGGTTTTGAGTATCTCCAGAGCAGGAGACTCCCCAGTCTCTCTGGGCAGTCTGTGCCAGTGCTCTGTTGCCCTCACAGTGAAGTTCCTCTTCATGTTTAGGTGGAACTTCCTGTATTCAGATTTATGTCCATTGCCTCTTGTCCTGTAACTGGGCACCACTGAAAAAAGACTGATCTCATCCTGCTGACACCCACCCCTCAAGTATTTATAAGTATTGATAAGATTCCCCCCCTCACTCTTCTCTAGGCTAAAAGTTGGTCACCGTCTCTTTGTAAGAGAGATATTCTAGTACCCTAATCATCTTCGTAGCCCTCTTTTGTACCCTCTCCAGTAGCTCCTTGTCCTCTGGTCATCTGGTGGTGCTGAGTTCTGTTCTTTTGTGACTTGTGGCTTTTTCTTGGCCGTCATCAGTAAACCTCTTTCCTTTGCTACCTGAAAGTAGTTTATAAAGTATTTTGGAGCTTCAATAAGTGAAATAGGTAATTTATTTTGTTTTCAATCTATTTTCATTCCTCTGTTGCTTGGGACTGACAGAACATTTCTATTTATTCAGTTTCTCTGACTCTGAGGGTTGGGGTTTTTTGCATGTTCAGTTATTTGGTCTTCAACCTGCCCTCAAAGTTTACTTCCATCAGAAAACAAATTTCCAATAGAAAATCAGTATTTATTCTTCACCTTTTCTTGGATTTTGCCTTTTCCATCATATTACTGTTCCCTCTTGCTCCATCTAGTCCCTATGACTATATTCTTCTAAAGGAGAGTTCAAAAGCTGTTTAAGAATTTTAACCGTGATATGTTCCAACCTTCACATCTCATGTAGATAAAATTGTCATAAAGGTCTTTTTTTAAAAATAAAAATAACTCTCTAAAGTTTGCAACTTTCCCAATATTGTAATAATTATTCCAAAACATACAACTTACTTTCCAGTTCCTATAGCTTGGTGAATGAACTGTAGCTCCTGTGTGAACTAATACAGAGGAGTGATTTATACATTTCTCAAGAATGGCTCTTTTATATTCCAGAAGTAGCAGTTACAAGAAACATGTGTTTAAGGTGTCAGGAAGCTGCATTTCTAAAGCTTGTCCTGTTGTAATATTTGACCAGTTAATGCATGGGCATCTCCCCCTGTCCTCCTCTTTTTTGCTTAGTTGCCTACTCTGAGATTTAAATGTGTGTAGAAAGTGACATAACCTCCTGCATTAAAATATGTATTTCAAGAGATATTCTTTCAGTCTTCTTGAACTTACCTACAACCAGCTTCTGACTACCTACCTCACTCTGCTTAGCAGTCATTCCATCATATTCACCTCATAACTACAACATCAGTTTCTTTGTATATTTTTAAGCATTAAAACTGTTGAGCTGTCTTATTTGAGAATAGTTACCAAGTGATCTCTGAAGTTATTATGTGCTAATTCATCACGTAAGATCATCAGAAAACACTTCTTAGTGCTCAAGAAATTTCTGTACCTGGTGTATTCAAGATACAACTTGCCAGACAATAAGGAAAGGCTAGACTGTATTTGGAAATCTAGATATCCCTGAATTTTTATGTGTGAGTTTCTTTGAGCCCTCTCATTTGCTTCTACACAAACACCCACTGGAGTCAGACATCATTATTTTTCTGAACCAACTACTTCCAGATGAAGTTTGTATAGTGTATTTCTTTCCTTCAGTGTTACATATGAATTGCTTTACCTCTTGGTTTCTTTAAGAGCCATCAGATGTGCTTGCATCTTCCCTGACCTAGACCACACTTATGTGAAGAAGAGTTCTATTTTATTCTACAAGAAAGGAAGTTTTTAGTAATACTTGAAATAAGCATTGCTTAGTGCTATGAAGATACTCCATTGGGTACAGAAAAAATTGTAGATGTCTCCCTGTTCATGAGCAGTGTATTGGAAGGATTTTAATCTTCTAGACCAAAGGACTGATGCAGCAACATCTGCAGTATACAAAGCTGAGATATGATCCTTGATACAGTTCTTGCCACTGCTGTTATCAACAAGACTTACTGCTTAATCTGGATGATTTTGTTTGAAGAGTTCCTCAGGCTGGAAATTAAGAGGAGCCAATCTCCCAATTTCATTTCCTACCACTTCTGCCTGTTTTATGAAATCTTGTTTTGTAGGATGGGAGGAGGCAGGACATACAAAAGTATAAAATTACATACTAGTAATTCTGTTTGTCATAGTCTTGTTTTCTCCCATCCTATCTTCCTCCTTCTTTCCCATTTTACATTATACTGATTTTCTTAGTAATAGTGTATTTCCTAATTCTACAAAACTTTTCCTATTTTTGAATGACTACAAGGGGGAGAAAGGGTGGACATTTACTGTATGTAATACCCCTGTGATTTTTGCCTCCTGCTTCCTAGTAGGTAGATAACGCTTGCTATATGGGATCTTGTTTTGTAGGGTGGAAGAAGAGGGAGGACTACAACAAACCCAAATAGTGGTATGTAACTTTCCCTTTCTCCTTTGTCTCTCCCTACTTACCAGTCTTAACAGAGAATGTACTCAATCATATGCTGATGCCTTGTACTGCTATTCACTGGTTTTTGTAATAAAACACATCTTCCCAGCTTTTGTTAGTTAACTGCCTGAAGTATTTTGAGAAAGAATGCGAATGAAGTATTATGTACAGCGCACAGGTAGTGGGGCAGATTGTGCTTGCTCTTGGCCACAATGCAACTGAACTTAAACCTAGCAGGATCTGCATACCACTGCAACATCTGAATTCCTTTAGTCATCCATTATCTTTTAAAATATTTAACAGGCTACATTATATAGGATTTTGGAGGAAACAGATTAGATGGGGCAAGGGTAGTCATCCTTCTACTTAAAATCAACTACATGCATAGAGTATGATACCTTTTTGAAAAGCTAATACTGTAGAGCTGATAGAGAACTGCCTGATTTTCTGGGTCAAGTTTCATCAAAATATTGCAAACTTAAATTCTAGTTGCAGAATCTTAATTAGTTTGAATACCACAGGGAGATGGTACCCAGCCTTGTGCAATACAGATTGTCAGGAGGTTAGAGGGTTTTTCTCATAAAATGAAGGGGAAGACTGCTGCTAGACAGAGGACTTTTATTATTTCTAAGAGTAGAACAACACTTTTAAAAGTACCATGTTGTGTCGTGTTTGGACATTTCACTTAAAAGCACAGAACTTGTTTGAAAGATGTTGTCATTTGGTTTGGGGTTTGGGGTTTTTTTTCTGTTATAAGGCTGGCACTTCGGCCCTATTGTTGAAAGAGTACTAATTGGCAGTGTTTATCAGGCAGACATATAAAGCATCATAGCTGCAGCACAAAGATTATGGAAAAAAATGCTTTATTGAATTCAGTTATCAAGAGGAATTGAAAAAAAGTAAATGATGTGTCAAATACTTGATTCAAGAAAGATACTATCTTCATTAGACCAATTTTTCTTAGTGTTGTTCTGGGTTATTGGTTTGCTATTGATGGAAAAGGAACATGTCTGCCCAGTGAATCATTCCTAGTTTCTATGACATCCCTAAGATCTGCATAATACAGCTACAGAAAAAAAAAAGAAGTCATATTTTCAAGTCCTGAATAGTTATGATAATTAAGAAAGAAAAGCTCGATTTATATTTGCCATGATGGGCGGAAAGCTTTTCCATTTCTGTTGTAAACAAGAAGAAAACTCAGTAAATCCTCAACGGGGTAGTGAATCTACACTCCTTTTGGTAAGAGAGTGTAGAGTGTTATGAGTCAGATTCTGTATGTTAATTGAACTGCACAGATTGTGTGTCAAGAAAGTAAACGGTACAAGAAACTCTTTCTGATAGTAAAACAGATATTTTTTTTTTCTGTGAAAAGAAGAACCCATTACAATGGATTACTTTATTCCTCAGTGTGCTCTTGTTATTTATGGACTGACATGGTGCTTGTGGTCAGGATAATTCTTTTCTTTCCACTGTGAAACTAGAAACAAAAGTGTTGTGTGTGATCTGTCTGTGCTTGGTGCGTTTAAAAAGAAATTCAGCTTTTTGCTGGAGATTCTTCCCAAACTTGGGTAAAACCTAAATTTATATTGTTAACATGGAGCAAAACTACTCCATCATGCTGTGAAAGAATTCCCCAAAGTGTATTTTATTTAGATGATAACTGCATGTTGTGGGAAAAGATGATGTAAAATGATTAAGATGTGGAGGTTTTGTACTGCTGGCATTTGGAAGAAAAAAGTTAATTGCTTTTATTCTAAGGTTCGCAACATTATCATTAATTATCATGATAACTTCGTTGCGTAGACATGACATATATTGAATTGAGCTGTCTGTTTGATAGAAAATGCATGGGCTACTGGGATGTCAAGAAAAATAGCACTTTCAAAGTTTCAAAAGGATGCATAATTACTGTGGATTAAATTTTACTTGAGCTGGGCGTGGAGGGGGTTGCTTTTCATTTTTTTCTTCTTTTTTTTTAATATGACGATGTTTTTTCTGCATAACCATCAGAAAACTTACGGATATAATAGCTGCCTTCTCCCCATGCAGCCTAGAAGATTGTCCATTTTAGTTTCAAGGGGTGTTCTTGGCCTACAATGGAGTGGTCACTACCTACAGGTTATACTGGTGCATATTATCTTTACCTTGGTACCGTGGATGAAAGATACTTTAATGGGAACGTGTGTTTAAAAGGAGGGGAGCAGAGAGGATTTTAGTGGAACCTAGAACTCTTGGAGAGCCCTCAGTATCTTTGTGACACGTAGAAATCCTGGTTAGTAGCAAAGACCCCAGAATCCGTATTGGCTGAATTGTGACTGTAAAATACATACTTGAGCATGCCAGTCTCCTATTTGTTGTGTTTCCTGCAAAGTTTGCAACAACCCTCCTAGTGTGATGAAGTAGATATGGCAATTTGCTAAGAATACAAGAAACATTTTTAAGCAATGCTTTTCTGTGGACATAAGTAGATATTTAGTAGGAGGTGTGTGGGTGTATATATTGCCATTTCCTAGATTTTTTGTAATTTTTCTGTTATAAATAATGAAAGGCAACACTTAAGAATACTGAAGGGTGTGTTTTAAGAATGGATACTTGCAGTATGAAGTTCAATATATTTTAAAAAATAACATTCTGGTTCTTCAGTCGTGTTGAATTTTTACAATGTAAATTAGAAAGATGGCATGGCTTGAATTGCTTCAGTACTTGAAAAGTGCTATTCAGGTGTAAAAAATCAGATTAATAGTAGTTCTATGTTCATGCCTGTTTATTTTGCAGCTGGAGTATAGTTTTGGCTGGCTTTTCTCTGACCCATAGCTTATAGTTTCCTTGTTTTATGCCAAATACATTATGTTTATTGTAGTGTGAATATAATGAATGTTGCCTTTAAAATAATTTCTGGTGTCCTCTGTTTTTGATCTTTCAGCCTATAATTATTATAACAAGTTTATAAATATACTCATCCATTTTTTCTACCTGTTTCAATCTATTTGTAATTCTTACTAGCAGTAGTGAGAGAGGAATTTTCGCTTTAGTTAAACACTGAGACAGAATCTTGGAGGTACTATGAACAGAAAATTGTTAGTCATTGGCCTGATGTCCAAACAAAATAGACGTCAGCCAAAGAGAAGGAGCAGTCTGCTTATGCATATACTTCCCAGGGAAGGAGAATTACCAAAGTATTATCTTTCCTGAGGCTGAGGTGAAGCAAAATTGTAGTACATACGCAATGAAACCCAAATGATTCTATGATTCTTTCATTCAAAGAAAAAAAACCCCACCACATCCTCATACCATTGCTTCCTTCATGTTACAGCACTACTGACTTTTGTGAAGCCGTGTCTGACCTCCACAGCATCACTGGAGATGAGTGACAAGCAGTGGGATGATTCAGTCCATCTCCCTTTAGCCTCACTAACATAGGGGCAATGACTGTGGGCTACTTATCCAGGCTCAGCAGAAGCAGATCCTTCCCAACAATCTCAGCAGAGTTAGGTACTTGTCTTAGCACCATGATCTTGTCAGGGGTGGGGTAAATTGTTACTTTCTCATCTCTGTTGAAGACATTTGTAGCTCTGAGTTCTGCAGGGTTTGATTTCATGTGACTTTGGTAATTTCTTCTGCCTTGCAAATGTGTTTATGAAATTTTATCTATAAAGGGGAATGGAAGAAGCAACATTTCTCTTTTCAACAGATGATTTTTTACCCAGTGAAAAGAACTATGAAATTTATAACAGTTTATAACACAAAGAGCGACTAGTGATCTCAATAAAAGTTAGATTTCTTTACCTCATAAAGAAGAAAACAGAAACATTAGGCTTTATCCTTTTGCCTAAAGAACCCCCGTGCTAACATTGTATTTTCAGCTCAGGAAATGGTCTTCCTCAGAGACAATCTAACCTTTACAAAGTTATCTTACACACACTAATGTCCTTTAAAAAAATAAACCCAGACATTTAACAGATAATTTTCTCCTCAGTCCTTTCGTTAAAAAAAAATTCTCATATTTAATAAATTTGTAGCATATTTCTCCAATAAGCATAAGAAATAATAAAGAATAGTCCCCTGTGAAGGAGGGGAAGCTTGCAATAATATTAAACCCCACCAATCTTTCAAAATTGCTGTTTGGGAGGTATATTGAAACACCAAGCCTGAGAGATGTGAATCATCAAAAATAACCAGACATTTAGTAATTTCTCTAAGGCAATTTAAGGAGATCTCACTGAGAAATCTGACTTACATGATACTGTGCAGAATAGGATTCATTTTATTTGGGTTTTTTTTCCAGATTCTTTCTCAAGCGTTCTTGTTAAATATGCTTAGTTTAAAACATCAATACATTTCTTCCATCACTACGTTTCTTGTCAGGCTACATGCTGCTCTCTCCATTGTTTCCAAATGCCAGCCTAAGCTGCTACTGTCAATTCTTTTTCTTTCATTTCTTTTTTTTTCTGAAAACATTTACTTTCAAGGGGAAAAAAAACCCCAAACCCATAAATCGCTCTGAGGTAGAAACTTGTCTATATGTGACCACACACATATAAAGGACAGCACAGCACTCTGGTCTTATGGTCTGCACCTGTGAAGGAAGAATTTGATAGTGGTACATGCTTGGACAAGTGTTCTGGAAAAAAGCTGTCTCATATTTCTGCTCTATGCTCTCCATCTATGCCAAATAAATACATACAAAATGTAAGCTAAGTTTAGTGGTAACCTGTATTCCCTCCGACCCCAGAAGTATTATTTGGCCATTTTTATGCAACCTTGAAGAGCACATCTAATACATAAATCATTTATCAATCAACTGACTTTTAATCACTACATATGCAAAACAGACCCTCCCAAAGGAGTTTAATTAAATGTTTAGTAACACTTATTTTTAAACTAAAAAAAGAGCTTATTTTACACTTGTGATGCAATTATACTGTTTTCTGCTTTAGAGCAGAATTCAGAAGTGTTTCTGAAATGTCAGAATGTAGACAGGAGATAGACCCATGGCTGAAATTACTCTTGCTTTTGTTACCTGTCCAACCTGGCTCGTTGTCAGTAGTTATTCAGTATTTTGGTGTTGAGTTCTTACCTTATTTATTTAACCTAATTACTGTGATTATATTATTTCCATTTAACCTACTAACTATGGAATGTTAAACATGTTTATTAAATGTATTAGAGTCAAATGATTTACCATGGAAACCAAAGGTTTCCCAGTGTTCATGCAATATTCTTGGAACCTGTCGTATTAATAATGGAGTTTTTTCTGCTCAATGCCAGCGATTTTCTGTGAAGCAAAGATGAAATAGAGTATGTGGTTTTGAAAACATCACTCCTTGAAAAAGTTTGAAAAATCAACATTAACAAATGCAAGATGACAAATGATTAGCTTTATAACTCAATCATTTTTACACTGCTGCTTATCCCCTTCATTAAGCTATCAAAATCACATGACTAAATTTACAGAGGTTCTGACTGACTCTGCAAGTCAATAGGAGCTGGGGAAGTTAGCCCACTAAAAATAAACAGCCCAAATTTTATACTTTGGAGGAATTTTCACTCAAGCATGAAAATTGCCACTGCCAGATGGTGATGGAAGCATTACTACAGCAAGGGGATGTTAACAAAGATGTACTCAGCAAGGCAAATTGTTACCATAGTTACGGGATGCTAAGCATTTTCAAATAAATAAATAAATAAAATTAGACTGTATTCTTTAGATAACTCATTGGCAGAAAATAATTTTGGATGATTTTTCATTTTTGAAATGGATGTGCTTTTCTACATTCTGCTTAAAGCATTGTTACAAGACAGTTGCTGACTGGGTGAATTTCTTTCTACCTAAATACCCTTATCAACTGTATTTATTTTTATTCTAGAACAAATCTTGATACTTACAGAATGAGGGTATGTTTTGGGTTGGAAGGGACATCAAAGACTGTCTAGTTCCAGCTCCCTGTAATGATGAGCAGGGACACCCTCCATCAGATCAGGTTGCTCAAATTCCTGTCCAACCTGGCCTTGAACACTGCCAGGGGGAGGGTGCAGCCACAGCTTCTCTGGGCAACCTGTGCCAGTGCCTCACCACTCTTCTATGGAAGAATTTCTTCTTAATACCTAAACTACATCTACTCTTTTTCAGTTTCAACCCATTACCCCTTGCCCTATAAGTCCATGCCCTTGCAAATACTCTCTCTCCAGCTTTCCTGTAGGCCCCTTCAACAACTGGAAGATTGCTGTAAAGGTCTCCCTTCTTCTCTTCTCCAGGCCAAACAAGCCCAACTCTCTCAGCCTGTCTCCAGAGGAGAGGTGCTCCAGTTCTCTAATCGTCTTTGGGGCCCTCCTCTGGACTCACTCCAAAAGCTCCATGTGTTTCCTCTACTGGGGAACCCAGACCTGGACACAGTACTCCATGTGGGGTCTCATGAGAGCAGACTAGAGGAGTATAATCCTCTCCCTTGACCTGCTGGCCATGCTGTTCTTGATGCAGCCCAGGCTACAGCTGGCTTTCTGTGGAGATTAATTGCACGGACTCCAGCCGGGTGTAGCCCAGAGACCTTTATTATTGCACAGGCACAAGTTTATACTTTTTCAGGATGTTCACATGCTAGCAGTAGTTCGCTGATAGGGTACTGCCTTGTGGTCAGTTGCCTTAAACTTTAAGCTTAGTTCTTTCTTCTTGTTCATGCACCTCTCTGAAGATCAACTCTCCCGGCATCAGCGTCCTGGAATTTCTCTCAGCATCAGCGTCCTTGAGGTTGATACTTCTTTCCCTTGAGAATAGCTGTGACCAGTGTTTCCCTAAAGATAATACTATTAATATCAATATTGTTGATTCCCACAGCTTTCTGGGCTACAAGTGCACATTTGAGCTTCTCATGTACCAATACCCCTAAGTCCTCCTCAGAGCTGCTTTCACAGAATCACAGAATTACAAGGTTGGAAAAGACCCTTAAGATCATCAAGTCCAACCATTCCCATCCTATGCTAAACCATACCCCCAAGTACCTGATGTATCCTTTTTTTAAACACATCCAGGGATGGTGACTCAATCTCCTCCCTGAGCAGCCTGTTCCAGGTCCTGACAACTCTTTCAGTAAAAAATTTTTTCCTAACATCTAATCTGACCCTGCCCCTGCCCTCTTCTTTCTCCATTCTTCCAGTGTGTACAACTGAATAGAGCAAAATGATCCATAGGATTTAGTAATATCCTTTAGGCTTTGATAGCAGGATATAACAAACAGTGAAATTAACGTTGGCATTGTAACAGCTCTTGAGTGTCCTTAGCCAGTGACTGGACTCCCACTGTATTAGTTACCACACAGAGGGAATTTAATGAAAATGTGGCTACATTAAAGGTACACAGATTTGGTGTTAGTCACTATAAAGTGGGCCAAATGAGCTCTTAGAAGAGGGAAGAGTTTGCAGTACACAGGAACCTTAATGGAAGCATACTTTAATACAGGAAGTAGTAACACATTTGTTAGCTACATGACCAGAGATAACACCTTTACTGTTGGGGTTGGACTGTGGAGGTTGCATTTTTTCTTAACATTTTGTAAAAGTTGTTTGAGCTGTTCTGAAATTTGCAGAACATTTATAAACCAACACGTTTACATGGAGTAGGGAAAAACAGAGCAAAGGGACAACGTTGCTCTTTGGGTAATCTCCTCTTTTGCTAGAAGTAATCATCAGATAGCATTTATTTTAACAAAATTTGTGACCTGCTAAATCAACACAGAAAAGGTTAAAGGAAATCTGGCAGGACTTCAAAGGTAAGAGGTTTCCCATCTTTACAAACGAGAGACAACTGAGCTTGTCCTGTCTCAGCAAAGACCATTTTATGTCTGTTTGAAAATAGTGTCCAGACAAAGGCCTGATAATATAGAGACATTGCAAAAGCTAGTTCTTAAACTAGGCTAACAACTAATGTTAGATCATATAAGAATTGTAACAATTCTGTTGCTGTTGGGACCAAACAATTTTCTCGTTGAAGTGACAACAACCTGAACATAAGGAATATGGGTGTTGCTTCCATAGCTGGGCTCTCCTTCCTTAAGGATCACACTGTGTGTTGTATTGGCGCCATCTGTCATTATTTTAAATATTTAGATTAACGGTCTAACACTAATCCAGTGTCTGAAACTATTAATTGCTCTAGATCTGTAGAAAGGGAGACAAAGAGAAACTGATTTCCTCCAGGAAAAGTTGCTCTAATTTGATTTTTCACTTAAAATATTTTGTAGATTGGGGCCAAATAGCTAATGCAGTTCAAGCAAGCAAAGTATTCAGATGTGAATAATCCATGAATATACATAACAAATCATACTTAATTACATTTTGATGTCTGGATAGAAGCCAGTATGTTTTGTAAAGTCTCATAGGGAATCTGCACAGGCTATTTATGCACCATTTCATAAACTGTTTTACCACCATGCTTCATTCTGTTCTTCAGGCATATTTTCATGCTGACATCACTTGTTAAGACCAGCATCACATTAAAGAGGAAACACAAATTTAAGTATAAAAGCACCAAGGAATATTTCAGTGAAATTCCTTAACTCAGACAATCTGAAAATTCTTCACATCTTCTTGAATATGTGTTTTACTTTTTCTTTTTCTTTCTATATAATTTCATCCATGAAGAGACTGGTGATATTTGTTATATTAGGTAGTCTTAGAAGCTACTTCTAATCATCTGCATAGAGTTGTATGTGTTAAATTTACTAATCATTTTGCGTCTGTGGAATATCAGCATTATCTCTGAGGAGAATGTGGTATCTGACACATTGTGTTAGCATTTAACTATGTGTTAACTAGCATTATAACTATGTGTAAACTAGCATTTAACCTGTGTTAGCATCAGGACACATAGGTGTCCTGAAGGAGTGATTTGTTATCTGCAGTGTGCACCTACAAACACACCTTTTAAAATGTTCCTTAATGATAAAAAAGAAACCCAAAAACCATTCTAGCTTTTTATTTACTCCAATCAGTACTTGGGATATAGTGTTAAGAAATTTGACATTTAATTATATTACTATTTGAACCTTTTATTTGTCTTCTTTACAATAGTAAATACATCATCTTCTGTGGTTTCATAAATAAAGCTGAAGATTTAAATTACATTTCCAACTAGGGCAAGAGCAAAATCCAGAGGAAGCAAAAAAATGGAATTATTTAAAATACATTAAAAATATTATAAATAAGCTTCAATT
Source organism: Laterallus jamaicensis coturniculus (assembly GCA_022605575.1). Lineage (NCBI taxonomy): Eukaryota > Metazoa > Chordata > Aves > Gruiformes > Rallidae > Laterallus > Laterallus jamaicensis. The sequence continues at coordinate 3,117,360 of JAKCOX010000062.1, forward strand.
TTATTTTAACCATTTATTGCATGCATTTATGTGATGTAGAAATGTGTGAGCATACTTTTGCCTTAGCCTAAAAATCAGACTTTTTTTTCCAGACATTAATTTGCATGAATACTCGGTTTATTATATGCATACTTACTCTTGCTAAGATAGTGCTTTGGTTTATTAAAATAGCTATTGTTTTCTTACACGTGCAGCTTACTTTACTGCAAGGGACAACAAATTAATTCCACTTTATTTGTCAGGCAGGCCTGCAAACCCAAACAAATTAAATAAAGTAATTCTGGCTGAACCAAACAAAATATCAGGAGGGATTTGGAAACCAGTGCCAGAACATAACAATGGCATTTTTCTTCTTCATCAATAGCAGTTAATCTATGCTAGTATTAGGTAAATATCGCTGCTTACTCAAACGTACATGAACCCTTGAAGTAAAGGAGATGTCTCTCTTGGAGTATTTAGGCATCCGTGTCATAAGCAGTGCCATCTCTTAGGCCCTTCTTCCTTCTGTGTGCTCATAATCTGCAAAAATGTATGGTTGCTTGGCTGAGACAGTTACCCTTCTTCCTTGAGGTTCTTCTCCTCTTGCAGTTGGTGTCAGTAGAACATTGCTGGGAAACCTCAACTGTTTATGCCACTTTTCCACTCTGTTTTTTTGTCATTCATGAAATAAACTGCCACAGAGCTTGATATCAAATACATGGGACATCTTATTTGTGAATCTACTTAGAAAGAGTTTCTTTCATTCTCCTCTGATGGAAACTTACAGGTTTGGTGTTTTAAGTGACCTTTTGATGTTATATGCATGATTGAAATAGTTTACAATGAAGATGAAGTTTCATGGCTGCAATTGCATTGCATTATCTAAAATGATTTCTTTAAAACTCTCCACTTCAACCACTTTTGAGTAACGAAAATTAAAACTAGAAAATGGATGATGTGTAATATGTGGATGTATTTGCGGACCCTAGAAAGTATATGATCTGCAGGATGCTTGCATTAATGATAGCTTTGGGGTTCTTATCATCTTTGGTGGCAGCAATGGGAGGGGTGGAGGAAGAGGAGAATTGGGAAAGTAGATCTGTATTTCTTTTTGGGGAGGAAAGTTAGACTCTTAATACCAGTAGGTACCACAAAAATAATTTTCATAGATTTTTTAATTTAGGCAATAGATTTTAATTGTGTTTTACCAGACTGTGTTCTCATCATTTGTTTGATAAATACCAACTGTTTAATCTTCATTTGCAAGGAAGATTCAGCAAAACTTACACGTTTGTATAAAAAAACCTGCTTTTGTGGAAGCAATATAGATCAGATAAATGCCTGCATTCATACTGAGTTGTTTCTGTTGCAAAAGAAGTATGAAAGAAAAAATATTTTTGTTAAATGTTGAAATTTCTGTGACAACTTGTCATTCTTTTACTCCTTAAATTTTTATTGTTGTAAAAACAAAGCTCTGCTTTGTTTTTTTTGTAGTTCTGCTGCAACTGTAGATCTTCAAATCTTTCATTTAACATCATCAAAATCTTGTTAAGTATTAGAGGTTTAACTAAAAATATTTGTATAGGAAAGTAGGGTTTGTTCATTCTCAAAACATGAAATGTGGAGCCATAGCCTGCCTGCACTGAGATGAAAGAAAATTTGCATTTACCTCAATGTGACATTATTTTATACTTTTTTATGTCATCAGACTCATTAAATGTATTTATGCTTTCAAAATATTGTAAAAGTGCATTCCTATTCAGTAATAAACAATTCATAGAGAGAACAATGTCATAAAAATAACACCACCTTGGAAACTACATCCAAGTTGTCCAAATAATTTATTTTCAGCTTTCATCTAACATTGAGGGGAGTTAATTTCTATAGGGACCCTTTTCTTACCCCAAACACCTCAAAAATTGTTTCAGTACATATTGGGAAGCACTTTCATGTTAACAACTTGAAACAACCTGGTTACAAGCTCATGGCTAGGGACAGGTGAGATGTGGGATAATAGCCCTTCCTGCACCAGAGCCTTGACCAACCTTCTGTGCAAAATGTACCTGAGGCTTTCTCTTGAAAGGGAGAAAAGAAGTGGACAGAGTTTAAACCATCTTAATTTACTTGGGGCAGACCCAAGCCCTGAAGCATCTGGGGGTGATTCCAAGGCATCATACTTGGAGTAGACTTCTGGCAGTCCAAAGGTGAATTACCTCTGATGGTGAAAACAGGGAAGTCCAGTACAGCTAATTAAAAAAGGGTTGTCACCTTTTTCAAATATATGCAAGCTGCATGCTTTTAGGGGAGAGGAGTAGGCTTTGCACCTTTTAGATTTTTGTTATGATTGTATTCCCTGGAGAGAACTGTCTTATTGCAATGTCCTGGGTGTTGATGACTCCACCATCGTCATGTCACAGGCTCGTCACCCTCATTATGTGCTTTATAGAGCCTGTGGACATTATATTAGTTACCAATTTTAATAGCTTGAATTTTGGATCTAATGTCTAGTGCTTCATGAAGGATGGCAGACTTTTTCCAGTAATTGATTAAAAAATTTCTGCTTGTCTTCCCTGCATAAAGTTCTCCAGTACAGCACTTTTCCCCTCACACAGTTTCATTAAAGTCGGTGTAGTTGCATCGTGTAATGCAGTATTAGCTCAAAGTTGCAAACTGTTGCAATTTTCCTTTCTTTTCTCTTTTCCTCTCCTCTCCTCTCCTTTCCTCTCCTCTCCTCTTTTTAAAAGTTTTAAATTTCATTCTATATCTTTTATTTTCCTTCCTTTGTATTCTTGGAAGGTTTTTTCTTTGTTTATTTTTAATAATTTTAGTCAGAGGAAATCAAACAAAAGACTGAAGATGTTTCTTTTGTGCATGTACCATGCCAGCATCTCCACTTGTCTCACACTTGTTTTCAGACTATACAGTCTGTATTTTTCTACCACACTGCATTCTAGAAAAATGCATTAGATTTCAGTTATTCCACATCTTAGACTGTAAAAAATTACTGTAGGTCCAGACTCTGTTCAAAACTTTTAAATAAAGGCCTTATCCATCTTGCCCATGGCAGGGAGATTGGAACTTGATGATCTTTAAGGTCCCTTCCAACCCAAACCATTCTATGATTTCTTGCTGAAATTTTGGATTATGTACTAAGGCAACTAAACAGAAAAAGTACTTCACTCACCATCAGGGAAGCCGTTTGGTGCTGAGTGCTCTTTATAATCATGTCATTTCCACCAGTCACCAAACTTGGCCTTTTTTCCTGCTCAATTCAATTAAGTATTTTGAACCGAAATGAATTATCATGTGAAAAATCAAGGTAGTTCTCTTTCTAAATATCTTTCAGGTTAGCAAAAGGAAAATAAGATAAAACCCATGCTTTTTCTATTTTAAGCAAAATTTAAGCAATTTAGAAATTTTCTATTTAAGCTTCAAAAAATTCTGGGTTTGTGATGTATATTTCTTAATCAGAAACGTATTTGAAAACAAGTATAGCTGCATTTATTTGGAAAAAAAATGGAGCTACCATGGAATGTCAAGTCTCCTGCAAAGTTATTGTGAGGTTTCATAATCATAGAGGAAAAAGTCTGAGTTAGTATTTTAATTTCTCTTGCTATACAGTTATATCTCAGGCTGTATCATACTTCAGGTGCTCTGGGCAGCAGGTTTAACTTTTCCTATGTAATCTTGTTTGATTATATGAATTTCATTTTTAGGCAACTTTCTTCAAATATCTATATGCATATGTATAAAATATACCTTTTCTAGGGAAAGGCTTCAATTATCCTCTAAATAATTGTATTTATATACCAAGTGCAAAATGCTTTTCAGCCCGGGATTTGAAATGCAAGTGAGCACGTTTTTGTTGTGCCTTGTAAAGATATTTCACATTAAACGTATCTGCATTTAGTCTGTTTCATGGTTTTATTTTTGCTTATAGTGCCCTCACCTGTAACTTAGGTCCAATTGCAGATCTTTAGCAGGAAGAATGGCAATTCTGTCTTTGAATCTTAGCTGGAGAAATACCTCTCTAACTGTCTTATTTTGACAGCCAGAAACAGCTAATGTATTCCAGCTGACTTGTATTAGTTTGCAAGATTATCCCTGAAACGTTAGCGTGGTTAGCTGTGTACCCTGAACACAGTTTGCTTTTTATGCCAAACCTCTGTTTTGTACTTTTACTCTGTAATGGAAACTGCAAACACCAACGAAGTAATTCTCTCACACTTCAGTTTCAAGAACTGTCCTTAATTTAACCCTTTTTCAAGTTGTGGGACATAACAGATCAAAATAAGAAGTAATTGGAGTTGGAGAAACAAAATCAGTTTAGCTAGGGGGTTTTTTGGCATTTCTTTTTTCCTTATTTCTGTCAGATGCCCAGGTAAAATCTCTTTCCAAAGCTCAAGAATAATAAGAACCCCTTCCAGTAACAGAATTCATTTAACTAAATCTTCAGGATCAAACAAGAAAATTGGGAAGGATTATGAATTTATTCTGGATGTTTGGGCTTTTTTAACATCACTGAAAACAATCACCCAAATAGTCAAGATTTAAATCAACACAAAACTAAGCAGATTGACCTGTAGGATGAAAAGTAACTACAGTTTTCTCATTCTCAGATCATCTTCATTTCATATGCAAATACCATATAGGATACTTCAGTTTATACCGTGACTCCCAATTTAGTGCATAGACACAAAGTGATCACCAGTAGAGTACAGGCAGTTTTCTAATGAGGTGCAATCACTTCTCTTTCACAGGCAAATTTGAGTCCCATAGAATCTTGCAGTACTGGGCTTCTGGAATTACATTTCTTTGGGAACTTTTTTCTCTACAGTGGACCCCCAAGCTATGGATCTTCAGTGTCAGTGTTGCCAACAGAAGCAACCAGGGACATGTGTGTGGGATGTCAGATGAAAATTTTAAAAACTTGCTTTATTCTTTTTAAATTGAAAGTTCATCACATAAAAATTTAAGATTTTGGTCCAATGGGAAATGGTGCAAGGTGGGAAGAGGTGTAATGGGGACAAAGCTTGCAGATCAACCATTAGACTCAAAGAAGTTCAGATCTCTATCCAGTTTGGAGGCAGCTTGCCTTTGGTATATTTTCCTGCTGAAAGCCAGTTGTAAGTTAGGGATGCTCTTGACTAATTACTTCTATGAAACTGAATCCTACATCCAGTAAATCAATTCTTAAACCCTTCCATACCTGCGTATTTCTCTTTCCCTCCTGCCCTTCCCTTCCAACATATGCTTCCATTCATTTCATTCATATGAACCTTAATATTTGTCTTACCAATGTCTGCCCTGGAAACAGTGGATTGTATAAGCTTTTCTTGTGCTCACTTAGACACTTGTAGGTTGTGTTTAAGGACTAGTATCACATCTCCATGCAGATACGTTTCAGAAAGCTCAGTGAGTGTCAGGGGAGAATGGATAAGTGGAATTTCATATGAATTACTGCATTGCTTCCTGTCTACTTCATATATATATATGTGAATATTTACGCATGGTTACTCTTCTCCTCTAATACCTCCGTGTCTTGGGCCAGGACCCCACTGTGCTGAGGCTGTTCCAGACAGCCTTTCTGGATTTCAAAGCCAAAATTAATGGGATTTATGGGATCACAGCCAATCTAAATTTAGTTTTCACCATATGTATTCCACTGTCACAGAAATAATTTAATTCTCCCTTCCCCCCCACCCTTTTTTTTTTTTCTTCTGTTTTTAGTTTCTTCAGTTTGTAGTTCTCAAGCCTTATCTTTATGGTACAATAGCTGGACAATGAAGAGTTAGGAGGTATCTCTATAAATATATCTGTTTTCAAGAAATATTTATTTCATGTCATTTGTACTGAGCTTAGCTTATTCAGAAGATATATTTATATCTTCCTTAGAGACAATTTGCATAGGCGACTGTTCTTTAATGTCAGGAGTTACAGCTATCTTCCTCAAAACTTGTTCCAGTATACATGTATTACCCTTATTTTTTTCTTTGCAAAATATGAGGTTGGTTTAGAAATTATTTACAAGGTGCTGACTACTAACATATGTATGTTTTATTTTAACAAGCAGTGGGAATCGGTATGAGTATGACAGATGGAAACAGACCCAGTGACTTTTGCTGTCTTGTTACCTGCCTAATGTTATTAACCTTGGGCAAAGATTTTGGTTTGGCCATCCACAAATGAAGGTTATCAGCCTTTGCAAGAGTTTGAAGTGGGCAGGATGAAATTCTAAAAGTATTGTCACTGGTGTTAAGAGTCTGCTTTTGAAAGCCTTGAGAAGTTGCAAGTCTGGTGATGAATGCATGAGCATTTGCTAGCAAAGTGAGTTTCTTGTTCCTATGACTGAGGAGTGGAAGGATTTCTTTGGAAATTTCCTTTATAAACTATTGACCACAGGAAGCTGCGTATGATTTCTGTCCAACAGATTATTTTTTAAAGGAAATTAAACTGCAAACATCCAATTTAAGAACAAGATGTTCTTATAGCTGAACAAGAGGAAAAAAAGAAAATTCCTATTCTTTTGGATCTAAATGTGAGATGTTCTTTTTGTGTGGTTGTGCATGTCTGCCATTGTTGCTACAGTTTCTATGGTACCTTGGATACTGGAGCTGCTGGATCCAATGGTATTTGAGCCACAGTGATACTGTATTTCTTTTGATTATAAGAATTGTTTCCAATTAGCCTAATGATAACTTCTGTACAAGTTATGCCTTAAGGGCATGACTCCTCCTGTGACAAGTCTCAAAAAAAGAATGACTTCTGTAGAAAGTGTCAAAAAGAGTGTGAAAGTATGAAGCTCAAAACATGAGAGAAATTTCTAATTTCCCTTTTCTTTCGATGGACACTTTTTCACTTTGATGAATAAAAATTAATTTGGTTTTAACTTTCAAACTTGCCATTAACTTAATCCTAACTAATACATTTTTACTTCATATATCCACAGAAGATCTATCAAGGGATTCTGACATGGACAACACATGAGACATAATAAGTATTTTCATAGCTCTCTTGATGTACCAAAATAAAACATCTCAGCAAAACACAGGCTAGTTTAAATTCTCTAGGAAACATAACAAAGATGACACTTTAAAAACAGTTTTATTTACTTTCTGAATTATTTTACATACTTCTTGTCCATTACCTGGAAACTGGTTTTGAGTACTTATTACTTACCTCTTCTTTCTTCCCTTTTCCATTTCTTCATCCATATTAATTCAGTATTATTACTTCATACCAGGCTGGGAGTAGGGGTCCAGGGGTTTCAAAGAGTACCCTCTTTTGGAGGAAGATGGCATATATCTTCAAGTTGTGGAAGCCATTTCTTATATAGGACACTGATTTCAGCATAGGTAATTTTTAGACATACATTTCTAATGATTTTAATTAAATTTACTACATAATGTTCTGTGATCCATTACAACAGAAAAGTAGAAACTATGCATGATTAAGTATTTCATTATGCTTTTCTCATATATCTTGTTGCATGAATAAATTTGTCAGATGAAATAACAAGCAGCTTCCCCCCCTTCCCCCCTCCCTCTGAGGTAAACATTTTTAAATGCATCCAAAATAAATCTGGAGTACTGCAATTTGCAGCTATTTTGGAGCTGATCTATCAAAATCATCGACATTTTGCCATTGATTTCCATGAGAAGTCACTTCATCAGTGCTATTGCTGTAATAAAAATAAATACTTGTTATGCAGTGGGCTGGCACAAAAGATGTTTTCAACATCATAACAAATATAAATATGCGGTTTCTATGTTGTCTCACGCAACCTAATTGTTGACTCTGTATGTTTGAAATAATTGGAAAACAGGTCAGTGAACAGCTCAAAACAATGTTCATGTGCAAGTATTCTTTCTGGTTTATAAACAAGGTTTTCTTCTATAGGTTGTTTAGATGGATTCACTGAGTCTGTCATTTGTACTTACTTGTCCAATAGGGTCTTCTTTGAAGAAACAGTGGAAAACTAATTTAATCTGACTATTGCTTCAGTTTACAAGAATAACTACCTCTTGAGTACTTCATGGCTTCTTCTAAATAGTACTTTTATTTGGCAATGGGAGAAGACATGTTCTAATCTGAACTAGAGGTCACCAGCCCTGTACTTCATGACTTTATTTCACTGCTCATAGTCTTTTTCCCTTTCCAGGACTGGAATAGGTCTTCACAAGTGCCTGCTGCTAGAAGCCATAAAATAATCTGAAAAGCTTTATAGAGGAAGCTATAAATGGTCTGAATGCATTACTAGCTTACTAAAGTCACACAGTTGCTACACAGAAGAGCCAAGATAGGACCACAGTACCAGAGATCTTCATAGGACTTGTATTGTGGAATGATGATAGTTCTTGTGTCAAGTATTGCTGAATCCCAGAGCAGAGGTAATACAAGCCTTGTGATTCAGAAGTCATAACTGAGTCTTGAGTCAGACTAGTCTATATCTTCTCAGAAAGGTGGAAGCACATACTGGGAGATACAAGATCATTTGCTTTAACTTGTATTTTTCAGCTTTCTTTCTGAAAGAAGTAGCTGATCTAGAAATATACACAATGGAGACTTGCAGTTAGTTCAGTATAAAATATTGGTCAGTATCTGAATATCTGTCTAAACGAGACACAGAACAAATGCAAATTGAAGGTGTTGGCTGAAATCTTTCATCTCAACATAAAAGTGAATTCATATCTTATGTGATCAGCAAATTGCATTGCTGTACCTCTAATGACTTTCAAAACAAGAGATGGATTCCTATGCCTGGCTTTTCATTACTGAGCCAGACTTGTTCCCCCTTCCAGACTTTCAAAGTTGAGGAAACATGCACAAGAGGGAGATGCTGTCTGCACTTACTGAATGTCTTGGTGGGAGTATTTATTGATGAATCATTGACATTTCTTTTGTACATTGTACTGACATTGACGTGTAATTCATTTTGCTTCTGCTGCACCATTATATATAAGAAGTGGGTAATGGCTAGATGTTTCCAAATTGCTTGTCAACCTTTTAATTTGCAGCTGTTGGTTTTGTTAATGGCTAAGGAACCTGCTGTGAACTTTTCTCATTAAAATGGCTTGTAACACAGTATTACTTGCTGACATAATTAGTTGAATTTACAGTTTTCATTTCAAGGCTATGTCAGAAAAAAAGGATTTGCTTGTTTTCTACTGTCTAGAGTGCTAGCCTTCTGTATGCTAACAGATTAAACCCTACATTCAGAGCAAATTTTACTTTAACCTAAGAAATACCATCTTTCAGCAAGAAAACAAGAATAATGCTGAAAGTCAGTTTGTTGTCTGGTCAAAAATCTTGTTGATAGTTATTTTATGACATGCAGAATAATGGCTGTTATTGTTAACATTTCATAGGCAGCATAGAGAGTTTGCCTATCCAGAAATAATCGGCAAAAGGGATGGCTTGATTTTTGTATAACTACCTTAAAATGAGTTTTAAAACAGTGTCAACCACACTTCAAAAATGTTCCAATGTTGCCACCCATGAATGTTCCTTCTTTTTTTTTCCCTTAATGCTTCTGTTTCTTCCTTCACTGGAATGAAAACAGCAGTGCTTTCCATTTGAGACTTCTAAACATGAAAATTCTCATGGTTTATGACTGCAAAGGCAGGTTCTGTGCAAAGCAGAGTCATGTATTTTGTGAAGAAAACATTTTTCTTCTTAGTTCTTCCTAACAAAAAGGAATGTTATTTATTTTAATTTTTTTGCAATTGTGCAATAAGTTTATCTGGAATTGTTTGTACTTGTCTGACTGATATTTACAGTGAAATTCTTCCCATGAGGGTAGGCCCAAACCCCACTTTGTTACTTAGAGCTTAGTTAATTTCTGCTGCCATAATGCACAGATGGCACATCAGGAAATTATGCTAATTTTTTAATGTAGCCTCTCTAGTTCTACACTTACTTGGTTGGAACTATAGATATAATAAAAGATCTTAGTTATACACACTTCGCAGACAGAAGGGTGTTGGAATTGCAGTTTGCAGCTCAGGCAGTGAGACAGGACACTGTTTCTCCTGTTCAGGCTGTAACACTGTGCAGCAAGTAATGAGAGAAGGGAGCAGTGAGCATGTCAGTTGCCTTGTTAAGAAAACTTTTCCTATACCATAGAGGTTTCTTGGCTTTCAGTTCTTATTGCTAGGGCAATTCTTTACACTGACAGGAGACTGTTTAGTGTAAAATCGTTTAGAAGATGGGTAAATAAATTACAGGATTTGGGACTTTGAAGGGAAAGGCAATGATTGTGGGTAAGGGGAAGTAAGGGAGAGAAAAAGTTGGAGGCAAAAATTAATGAGAGAGAAAGTACATCAGATCATTTCTGCCACTGTTAAGTACTGGAAGTGTGTCTGATAGCATGTGATTCACAGAGATTAATAGTTCAGGAGATTAATGAAGTATTACCCAATTAAACAGATACATAATAATCCTCAAAGGTTGTATATCATTCTTACTGCTCAGGGTAGTAAAAAATTAAAAAAGAAAAATAACTGTTAGTATTGCCCCTTAATCACCAAGATCATCTTATAATGAATCTAGCATCTCTAGATGTTCTACTGAAAGTGACTCCTGCAAGACTTGAGTGTGTTTCCATGAGGAATTACTTAGCTAAAATAGATGCAGCTAATTAATTTTAATTGCTCCCTTTACTTTTCATTTCAATAACTTTCTAACATGTCTATGGAAAGTTATGAAATTTATGACCGTTTTAACACAAAGACAAGTTGAATGTACTAAACAAACTGATGTTCTGCCTCCTGTTTCATCCAAACATGAAAATGACACCATAAAGACTGCAGCTCAGCACAACATGTGCGCTTGGAGGCAAAGTGGCTTCACCCTGCCTTGTAACTTCTCTGATTCTGGTCAGAACCTGCCCCTCACCAGGGTGAGAACAGCTTCTGTGGTGCCTCTTTCATATCTAGAGGGAGAGAGGGAGAGATCCAGGAAAGAGGAGAGCGGTTAGTTAGCAAGATACGGGATAGAAAGAATGAAGACAACCTATTGGCAGGTTTTACAAAATAAGCTTGTAAAAACATTACCTGGACTATGAAAACATAGCTATTGGACTGAAACTGGGCAGAAAAGGGGGAACCACATCTATGTAGCTGGGTGCAAAAGAGTTTCTTTTGGGTGAGAAAAAAACCACTTTCCTTGAGTCTGGAGGATGGACAGGGTGATGAGCCTTTTTCAAAGGCTGGATGTGTGTTTGTCTCCATTGGAAAAGCTGATCCACAACAAGAGCCAAAATTCTAAACTCCTAGTGATGAAATTTAGGTGAACTTAATCTAGTTCTTTGCATTTTTGTCCTTATAAATCCTTATCATAAACAAATCAGAGTACTTAAAGAGCTCTTATTCTTTATTAAAATATTTTTTCATTATGTATATGATCTTTGTGTATATTATATATCTATTCCTTCAAGATCTCCCACTCTAGATTCACAGTGTTTCTGGTAGTCAGCTGAATAGCTGAAGATTTCTTAGGGTACTATAATGAACATTGACTTTTGTTGGTTGTTTCCAAAATTTGAGTGATATCAACATTGTTTAGACCTTGAGTTGAATCAGTAGTGCAGAGAGCACAAAGAAGTCCTGTTTTGTGGGTGAGTTTAAGCTCTTTGTGTCACTAGCTGATTAGAGTGTATGGGGGAAGGGAATAAGCTAACATTTCACACACTCAACTTCCAAGTGAGATTGTGTTGCCTTGAATTTTCTTTTAATGTTTGTCATAAAATAGCACCTAGTTTCAGTTGGAAAATAATTAGTTAAGGCAGCATTACAAGTGAATTAGTCTGTTCTGAGTCTCTATAGTCCTGGATTTGGAAGAATATATCCTCATTTCTCCCTTATACTTAAAAAAATTACTTCTTTAATGTCTGTTTTAGGGGGGTTGTTCTTTTATTTGGCATGCGGTGGGGGGAGCGGATAAGGAAGAAAATTACCTATAATTGACAATGAGTGTTTCAGAGACAAAACTGTATATTGTCTCTAAAAATCTACCTGCTGTTCTTAAACTTTCTCTTCATTTCCTATATTAGGAAATGTAATTACCTTGATACTAAAAAAGCCCATAGTCACCAGTGAGAATATGGCACTATTTATACTAACGTTAACTAGTCTATGCAGTCTGATTTATAAATTAAAAGAAGCACAGATTTGCCCTTTACATCAGAGCTTTCCAAATGCTCTGATGCTGGCAACAGCACTGGTTTCCTCCCACTGTTTTGTATTAGAGGAGCAAGCCATTACTGGGATGGATAGGTGATGAAATCGGAAATGTTTAATGCGTGGGATCACGGGTGGGTTGGAGGCTTTGTCTTGGCATGGCTGTCACAGAAGTTCCATCCTTGCACTATACACCAGACAGAAAAAATGCGTGAGACCCTCCTCCAAAGAGCCAGTTGATAGCCATCAGGTTGTAACACTGTGGTGGTACTTCTGTGGTATACAAAGGAATGCCCCACCACAGAACAGAGTATAGGATTTGATTATCATGGATCCAAAGCTAAATAATTAACAAAGCAAACATAAAGCAGACTGTATCTCGATGATTTGTGAGTATTGGTTTTCTGGTAGCATGGCAAAGTTAAGGAAGCCAAAGGATTGGAGCAGAGTAACAGGGGGATTAATGGTGATGCCCACCAAATAGAGGAAAGGGACACTGAAAGTATGTTTTGGGGAAAGCCAGTTTATTGTCATTAGCATCTGTTTTAAAGCTGAGTGTCCACAAGGAGATCTTGGAGGGGAATTGTTTTCGCTTGCACTTCTGTGTTCATCTGGAGCAGAGGAACCCAAAGCAGGGCAGTAGCTTTAGCTTGCCTTCAAATTAGAATTAAATGAAAATTTGATTTCCCAATGAAATATCAATCCTCCTGGCTAGAAGAAATGAGCTTGTGTGTTTTGTATCAACAGAATAAGATATAATTTTTAATTTTAAGACAGAGCTGCATCAGATAGGATTTTTTTTCAATAATAGTTGACTTATTTCAGTGAACAAAATTAGCATTAAGCACATCTAAAAGACTGACAAACTATATAGTGTTTTAGTATAAATATTTACTTCGACAAGGAAATAAGTTTTTAAATGATACTATTATTTTAGATTCTGAGTATGAAGGGGGATGATGATGTTTTTCTTCCTTCTCAGAAAATGTCTTGTAATCAAGGAGTGCTTTACAACAAAGAGCATCTCAGTTTATCGTCTAATGCTCTCGCTCCCTTTCCCCATCCTATCCAAGACTCCCCACCATTAACACAGTTGCAGTGAAAAAGTGGTGGAGATAACCAGCTCTTAATATAAAGAGAATAGATGCACACACTACTATTAATTTCTGGTAGCTAGATTATAAAGCTCTTATTTTTTCATTTCAAGAATGAGGCCATAATGGGAGCCTTTGTATGTAACAAATTACATGCAGACTAGGTTTTCATATACCAGAATACTGATTAAGCGTAGTGAGAAGAAAGAGGAAATCCATCCTGGGATGTGTTCAGGTATCACTGAATAACCAGGTAAAATGATCAGAGCTACAATACAGAGTTACTGAACTTTCAGCAGATATAACTGAATGTGGAGAAGTCAGTAATCCTTGATCATTTATAATGTTTCAATGCCTCTCACTAAAGCCATTTAACATAATCTTTTAATTAGCACCCTCGTTGGCTTTTGTGAGAAAATTTAAATGGCCTAAAGATTTCTGATGAGAGCGAGCATTATAAAAATGAAAAAAAAAAGAAAATCCAGGATACTTCAGCTGATGCTGCAATACAGAAAGCCTAGTTCAAGCAATGATTTATTAACTACTGAAAATTAATAACTTTTTAATACCTTTGAAATTTTCTTTTTTAAGAAGCTTGTCTCAACTTTTTTTTAGTATAACACAACTGTAAACAACATCATTAAAAACATACTTACATATGTAATACGTACAGTATCTATACTATTCCACATGTGTAAAATGGCAATTGTAAGCAAGTTGGGGGTTTTTTCCCAGTAAATTATATTCTGTTTATATTTGAGTCTTTAAGGCCCAGAAAGTATTGCTTTGTCTCCGGAGAGAATATTAGTCAAGGAGCTATGGTTCACAGCAATTTGGCTGCCAGTATGTTCCATTTCTAATGACTTCTGTTCTTCCTTATCAGTCTAGCATAGCCAGAACCGTTCACTTATTATTTACAGAGCATAGTTTGGATTGCATCAAAGAAAGCTTCCACTCATCAAGCTGTTTCCTGGCATTAATTTAGCTCTTCCTCCCTACATCTGTAGCTAAAGCAAGGTTCCGTAGTGCTTAAACTAAGGCTGGAAATAAGTCAAAAAGCTTTGAGACTTTAATGATAAATTGTAATTTTATTTTAATTTTTAAACACAAGGCTTATGTGAGCACTGAAGGCCAGTGCAAGGGATACTTAGAGACTTATGGTAACAAATGAGTCCCAAAGGTTGAGTCTGAAGAGCAACTTTGTACGCCAGTAGCAAGTTCAGTGTCAAGGTGGATGTGCTGGGAGAAGTGGACTCTGGGAAGGGGACAGTGTTCTGCCTACCAGTGTTTAAGGCTGAGCAGTTTTAAGAACTGATGCAACCAGAAGGTAGTTTCAACAGTGTCCCAGTCTAGCCCAGCTGTTCTGTTTTGAATGTATTCCTGCACTGACCAATGGCTTCTAAGTCACTTTTATCCTGAGAATAAGAGGCTGTGAAGAAGAGTATTTGACCCAGGTTCTCAAATGTCGAAATCTAGCCAGCTAGAAGCTAGACCTCACACCAATCTTTCTGAAACATTTCTGAACATTTCACAAATGGTTTAGGCTGATCTGAGACTATCCTACCACTGATAAAGGTATGCCCTTCTCCTTGCTTCATGTGCAACCTTGTCAGCTCTGACCCAACCACGTACGTCATATCGATTTACTAATCAAGGTGAGCAGTAAAAAGAAAAACAAGATGAAACACTAGATCTGCAACTGACTTCTCAAAAAAGGAGTTCTGTAGACTTTCTGGGTGCACTCCATACTGGAGACAGACTACTAGGCTCTATTTGTATTTTCAGATGCATTAGCCAGACAATGAGCAGTCTACACATGCTTACATAAAAACCGCATTTATTTATTTAATAGCATTAGACTGATGGGAATATTAGGGGGTGCTTAATGAGTCATTTGAATATTGAGATTAGAAAGTGATTGCTGTAAATCTTGTAACTGTGTATAGGAAGATAATATTTTTTATCTGTGACTAAACCTGTGCCTTGCTTTTCTTAAAAGCTTAGATTATTTTTCTTCTCTCTCTAAGATGAAGGGAAACTCTCTTCCAACTAGCAAGGCTGATTGCTAGCTAATCCTTCTGCAACTCTCTGTATTGGTCTTATAGCTACCTATTATTTTTTAATTCCTGAGCAAAAATTTACACTTGAGCTTAACTTCAAAGTCCTTGTAAAAGAATCAGTGAGTAAAACATGTCCTTTTCAGATTTTGAACAATTGTATTATTCAACAAATGGTACACGCTACTGAAGTAAATATACTGTTTAGCTTGCTGATTTCATTACTTGTAAATTACTGAAGTAAATATACTGTTTAGCTTGCTGATTTCATTACTTGTAACAATTTTATAGAAGCAATGCAAGAAATGTACAGTTTCATCATTATAATCCTTATTCTGTGAGAAAGATGAATGAAGAAATGTTCATTTTCTTAGAAACATAGAATCATAAAATATCCAGAGTTGGAATGGACCCATAAGGGTCATCAAGTCCAGCTCCTGGCTCCACACAGGGCCAGACAAGTCAGAGCAGCTGTCCAAGTGCATCATCCAGACGCTTCTTGAACTCAGCCGAGCTCGGTGCTGTGACCACTTCCCTGGGGAGCCTGCTCTAGAGCCTGACTGCCCTCTCAGTTTCCTAACATCCGACCTAAGCTCTCTTGCTTCAGCTTCATACCCATTCCCTCAGGTTCTATCACTGCTCACCAAAGAGAGGAGACCAGTGCCTGCCCCTTCGCTCCCCCTCGTCTGGAAGCCACAGACCACAATGAGGTCTCCCCTCAGTCTCCTTTTCTCCAGACTGAACAAACTGAGGGACTTCAGCCTCTCCTCATAAGACTTCCCCTCCAGACCCTTCATCACCCTCGTTGCCCTCTTCTGGACACTCTCCAATATTTTTGTGTCCCTCTTGTACTGTGGTACCCAAAATTGCACAGTCCTTGAGGTGAGGCCACACCAGCACTGTGTAGAGCAGGACAATCCCCTCCATGGACCGGCTGACCATGCCGTGCTTGATGAACCCCAGGATATTGTTGGCCTTCCTGGCTGCCTGGGCCCATTGCTGGCTTATGTTTAACTTGTGGTCAACCAAGAACTCAGCATGGCTGGACTGCAGCGTCTGATCCCCCATTCCGTATGCACAACCAGGGTTGCCCCTTCCCAGGTGCAGAACCTGGCACCTGCCCTTGTTAAACTTCATGCTGTTGGTGATTGCATCAGAACACCTTCTATAACTTGAAATTATTATGATTTTTTAAAAAGCAATCTCAAGTGAATAAGTTTGTGTTTATTTTTCTTCAAGTGGCAGGTTTTTTAAAGAAAGGAATGGGTTATCCCCTATCACACAGATACTGAAAGATAATTCTAACATACCATTTTTACTCAGCTTTTGTCAGCTACAAATAATAACAAGTTCCTACAGTAGTGCAAGTAATAAAAGAAAAAATTACCAGTATGTGTTGCAAGTTATTCCCCAGTCAATATAACTGTGGATAACTAGAGTAACAGTGTCCACTGCTGGCAAATCAGATAATTGCACTGCACATGAGAGCAATATGCTGTTGAAAGGATTTGATCAGTTAAGTTTTGACCGTGAGATGTTTTGTAATTTAGGTTTGTGGGACTTTGTTTTAAAATCAGGTCACTATGTTAGGAGTATTCATGCTATTACTACTAATAATAAATGGTATGGTATTTGAACTAATAGCCAGGAATATCAGCATTGTAATATGAGCAGGAATTTCAATATTTTTCCAGGACTTAAAAAGTACTTGTAGCATTCATTATATTCCAGTCATCACATCTTAAAAATTAAGAAATAGGTAGTAAAAGCCTCTGAACTTTGTCCTTTTATAATTTATGTAAATAACAAGACAGGCAAGCAGAAGTTCTTAAAAAATATATTTTTTTTAGGTCAAAGCATTTCAGCTGTTTTTTATAGATTTTTCTTAAACATATAAATGAGGTATATAAGGAATTAATGTTTCTATTTGGGAAGAAGTAAAATGTAAACTTGCAGCTTGACACAGCAATTACTACTAGAAATGATGAAGTTAGAGCTGAAGTAGACTGACTATCCAAGAGAGGAGGAGAAAAGGCTGGTATCTAAATAGTTGTTTTGATCAATATTCTTCTGTTAGTTTTGGTAGTAAATAGTATTTGTTTGCATTTGTTGCTTAACAATAGTATGTCAATGCAAAAAAAATCTTTCGGTGAAAGGAAATGTAACTCATTTTTTCTCACATTCTCATACATGTTCATATCTGTTTTAAGGGAAGCAAAAATAATTAGGGAAAAAAATAAAATTAATATTTTTGAGAAATTTAGAAAAACACTGTCAATAAGCCTGGGCTACATAGCTATTCAGACATGTATTTATTGCTTGGATGGCATCTTGCGTTTCGTAGTAATTTAAGACAGAAGAGATAGGTTTCATCTTTTAAGTTGGGATTTATATGTCATATTGTGTGCAGGCAAGTTACTCACTTTAAACTGACATTCAGACAAGACATCTGAATAAAAGCATCTCCTTACTCATCTCTACAAATTTCATAAATACAAAACTGCTCTCATATTCGCATGTGTAAATTCTTTTTGTAAAACTTTACATATCTATGCATTTGATACTTGTATATGTTGTGTGTTGTGTGCACACACCGATTTATTTATTTCACTAACAAAACATTCTCTGAAAAAGGCTTTAGCACTTGATTCCTCTATGAACATAACAGCTGGAAAATGAACAATTACTGAACCAAAAAAAAAATAATGCTGTAATGTCAAATTCTATGAAAAGAAAAATCTGGGGGGTGGGGGTGGGGGTGTGTGTGTATGCTGGTAAACATTTCCCAAATCACTCTTATCTATGGAGCTGGTTTATGCCTTATAGTACCAAATTTTCGCATCGATGGCTACTTTTGTAAAGGACATACATTTTTCTAGAACTTGGGCAGAAAGAAATCAGTGTGTTTAGGATAGTATTTGTGATGATTCTGATCAAGAGAGTGTAAATTCATTGCAACCCACTCAACCTTACTGCTTTTTAGGAGGAGGAAACTCTCTCAGAAGAGTATTGTCAAGCAGGTAAAATAACTTTCACATTGCTCTGCCAGCGGTACTGACTCCATAGGAAGTTCTCTGTAGAGACCAAATATTTCAGGAATGGCATTTCTTTTGTTTCTGTAGAACAAAATTAAGCAGATTTGTATTACAGGGACTTTCAGTTACTTGGGAGAATAATAGCAAAGTCTGTTGCATGTTTCAGAAGTCAGGCAAAAGAGAAAATTCCTGCTGTGGCTAGATAAGCAAATGCAACAGATGTTGTTTTAAGCTGTGCATATGAGAAATTAATGAAAAAGCTTTCCATGCTGCTTTTAGGTCTCTAAATCTTAAACTGCTCCACGCATCTGTGTGGACTAGAGATGTGGGGGTGTTTTGTTTGTTTGTTTTTCTTTAAGGAAACTTGTTTTTCTGGCTTGTGTCACTGGAGCCTTGTCTGAAGTACTTTGGTTGCAGATCTGCTACAAGCTTTAGCAGGACCAAAATAAATGGCAGTGTGTTTCTGTTGCTAGCAATTAAGAATCTGTTTTAAAGGGAACTATTTAGTATTTAAACTCATAGCTATATCTGCAGAAACTACAGTGTGTTTAATTTTTAATTACTTTTACAGTTTTGTCACAGAAAATGATCTTGATTCCTATTTTTCATTGTTGTTAAGTGTTGTTTAAGAGATGTGTTGGAGGCAAATTTTGGTCCTGGATAAGCAATCCTGGAAAGCATCCTGTGTGATGTCCAGATTCTCCTGTCAGTCCTGTTCACCTAGTCTCAGAAGTAGTGGCATCAGAAGTAGGGGACCAATAGTGTGAAAACTAGAAGCAGTCATGAAAGATGTCACAGGATGTGTGCTAGGAGTTGCAATTGTGTATCTTACCTTGCTGAAAGATTGTTAAAAATAGCCTAAGAATCTCCATTCATTTTTCTTTTCCTTGTTCAAGAATGAAGTGTTAGCTGATGGAATTGAAAATGAAACTGTAAGTCGTTAAAGCAATTATTTTCCTTGACACGGCACTATTCATGAGACTCATTACTATAGTAGAATCAATGCTAAATTTAAGGGAAGAAGGAAAACAAAGTCAAAACCAAAAAAGCAAAAACAAGTCATTTGAAAATTATGTATTTTCTAAAGAATGGGCCAACATGTACTCAGTGCTGTCATACTGGTCTTCTACAAGACAATTTTTTTCAGTTCCCTAAATGAATTTGAATTCTTACTATTGCAGAGATAGTCCTATTGCAGAGATACTCAGTCCTTTTGCAGGCATATCCCAGGTAATGCTTGAAAGAAATGTCACTGGTCAATGCAGAACAAATATTGCAGTAGATAAGCCATTGGTTCTGAGCTGGTATAATCATTCTTGCTTCTTTAGATGTTCCATATATTAATGTTTACATTTGCATAGTTCTCTGTATAACCAGTTGTCTAAAGTACGGCTTCCTTGCATAGTGGATTTGACATAGAACAATGCAAAAGTCCAGATAGCCAAATTCTCTGAAGCATATTAGCATTAGTATCTTAGCTCTTCAAGGAGTTAATCAATAGAACCCCCTGGGAAATGGCCCTCAAGGACAAAGGGGTAGAACAGAGCTGGCAGAACTTTAAGGATGCTTTCAATAAAGCTCGAGAGCTCTCGATCCTCAGGTGTAAGAAGTCAGGCAAGGGAGGCAAGAGATCAGCATGACTGAGTCAAGACCTGCTAGTCAAACTAAAAGGCAAGATGGAACTACACAGGCACTGGAAGCCGGTACAGGTATCCTGGGAAAAGTGCAGGGATGTTACCCAGTTGTGTAGGGATGAGGTCAGGAAGGCCAAGGCACGGTTGGAGCTAAATTTGGCAAGGGATGCCAAAAAAAACTAAGAAGGGCTTCTATAGGTACATAAACCAGAAGAGGAAGGTTAAAGAAAGTTTACCTCTCCCTCCCCCCGATGAGCAACAATGGAGAACTGGTGACAACAGATGAGGAAAAGGCTGATGTTCTCAACAACTTTTGTGCCTCAGTCTTCACTGGCAACCTCTCTCCTCACTGCTCTCGAGTTGAGGGGCTACAGGTTGGGGACTGGGAAGACAGAGTCCTTCCCACTGTAAATGAAAATAAGGTTCATGACCATCTGAGGAATCTGAACATACACAAGTCCATGGGACTTCATGAGATGTGTCCCAGAGTCCTGAAGGAATTAGCTGATGTAGTTGCCAAGCCACTCTCCATGATATTGGGAAAATCATGGTGGTCAGGTGTAGTCCCTGGTGACTGGAAGAGAAGAAACATCACAGACATTTTTAAAAAGGGTAGAAAGGAGGACCCTGGGAACTACTGACCTGTCAGCGTCACCTCTGTGCCTGGGAAGATCATATAACAGATCCTCCTAGAAGGTATGCTGAGGCTCATGGAGGACAGGGAGGTGATTCATGACAGCCAGCATGGCTTTACTTGGGGCAAGTCCTGCATGACCAATCTAGAGGCTTTCTACAGTGGAGTGACTGCATCAGTGGGCAAGGAAGAGCTATGGATGTCATCTACCTGAATTTCTGTAAGGCCTTTGACACGGTCCTCCACAACATCCTTCTTTCTAAGTTGGAGAGATATGGATTTGATGGGTGGAATTTTCAGTGGATAAGGAATTTGCTGGACACTCGCATCCAGAGTGTGGTGGTCAATGGCTCCAAGTCCAGATGGAAGATGGTGAAAAGCAGAGTTCTTCAAGGGTCTGTGCTCGGATCGGCGCTGTTCAATCTTAATGACATTGACAGTGGCATTGAGTACACCCTCAGCAAATTTGCTGATGACGCCAAGCTGAGTGGTGCTGGATGGATGGGATGCCATCCAGAGGGACCTGGATAGGCTGGAGAAGTGGTCCCAGCTGAACCTCGTGAGGTTCAACAAAGCCAAGTGCAGGGTCCTGCACCTGGGTTGAGACAATCGTTATTCATACAGGTTAGGAGATGATGTGCTTGAAAGCAGCCCTGAGGAAAAGGACTTGGGAGTACTCATGGATGAGAAGTTGAACATGAGCCAACAATGTGCATCTGCAGCCCAGAAAGCCAACCATATCCTGGGTTGTATCAAAAGAAGTGTGGCCAGCAGATCAAGAGAGGTGATTCTGCCCCTCTACTCTGCTCTGGTGAGGCCTCACCTGGAGTCCTGTGTCCAGCTTTGGAGCCCTCAACACAAGAAAGACCTGTTGGAGCATGTTCAGAAGAGGTCCCCAAAAATGATCAGAGGGCTGGAGCACCTCTCCTATGAAGACAGGCTGAGAGAACTTTGCTTGTTCAGCTTGGAAAAGGGAAGGCTCCTGGGGGACCTTATAGCGGCCTTCCTGTACCTGAAAGGTGCCCATAGGAAAGCTGGGGAAGAGCTGTTCAGAAGGGCCTGTGACAATAGGACGAGGGGTAATAGTTTTAAACTAGAAAATGGGAGATTTAGGTTGGATATTAAGAAA
The DNA here is from genome assembly GCA_022605575.1 of Laterallus jamaicensis coturniculus. Classification (NCBI taxonomy): domain Eukaryota; kingdom Metazoa; phylum Chordata; class Aves; order Gruiformes; family Rallidae; genus Laterallus; species Laterallus jamaicensis. The sequence goes on from JAKCOX010000062.1 coordinate 3,139,101, forward strand.
AAGTTCTTCAGTATGAGGGTAGTAGATGACTGGAACAGGTTGCCCAGAGAGGTACTGGAGGCCCCTTACCTGGAGATATTCAAGGTCAGGCTTGATGGGGCTCTGAGCAACATGATTTATTGAAGCTGTCCCCACAGGGGGACTGGACTAGGTGACCTTTAAAAGTGTCTTCCAACCTAACACATTCTATGATTCTATGATTCCAGTTTAATAAACTTTGGGCTTAATGCTCTTGAAATTCTAGTCAACCAGCATCAAGTGTTCAGAGTCTTAGGGGTGTTAAATTGCAATGCATCACAGTGCACTGTCTACTGAGAAGTTAACAATACCTTATAAGGAGAAGAATATCCAGATTAACATACAAGAATATGTAAAACTGACCAAAATTAAACTATTCAAAGCTCATGGTACAATTATACTAGTCTTACTATAAGCATGGAATGCATTTAAACTGTCTTAAAAGGGATTCCTTATCTATGAATTAATGTGCTCAGACTGGTGTGGCCATGACAAATATGACCATTTCTGTTGACAAACTTTTTTCTAGGTTGTTATTTTTTTAAAATGAAACACCAACCTACACAGTAAGCCATAGAACACATCTCTTCTTGTTGTTCAAATCAGTAATTTTGATCCCTTTCTCTAGCTTTGTCCCCCCAAGAAAATTAAATCAGGAATTGGAAGCTTCCATTACTTACCAACACCCACCTTCCTCCCCTATGCAAACACATTCTGTGCTTTGGGCAGACACCAGTTTGTATTTACATGAATGATCCTCTTTGTAGAACTCTATCACGTTTTCTTATGTGGGAGCAGAGAGGTCTTAGTATATAAACTGAATTTAGACACTTGAATTATGGTCCACCAAAATTTAAAGTAACCTTCAGTAGAGTTTTGACCAGTAACAACCAAAGTTCAGTATTACACCTTAGCTGGAAACAACACTTTGGTAATCAGTCTGCTGTCTTAACAAAAGCACCAGAATTTTGATTAAATTAATCCATATTATTTTTTAAAAAAGATAATTTTCACTTCTGAGACATTTCTTCTTGGGGATATTAATTTTTCCCAACATTCCAGATGTATTATTATGCATACCTTGCAATTGTCATGCTTCAATTTGTACTTTTACCCTTAAAGTAGACTTTCCAGTTTGAATGGAAGTTTAAGGAGCAAGGTACCTATCTTCTTTTCACACAGCATCTTAAACAAAAAAAAACCCCAAAACCAAAACCAAAAACCAACAAAACAAGAAGCCTTTTCACGGGCAGGAAATAATCCTCAGCTCTTTAGAGTATAGAAGAGCATCTAGAAACATGATACTTTATTAATGATATAAAGAATAAAAGATAGGTTGATTTTGCATCATCAGATTCTGGAGTATTAAATTGGACCAGTGAGCTGTGTGTGCCTACAGTTGGCAAGCAAGTGCAATAAAAATTTTACTAGACCTCATGAAACTAAAACATGTTTTGTAGCAATGTAATAGCCTAGCATTTTACACTTCAAAAAATATATGCTTCTAAGGACTTTGGTGCATTTCTTGGGGCTGTTTTGATTTTTGTTTTTTATATGAGGAGTGGTTTCAGGATATCTAGGGGGAGAAATTGTGCATGGAGTGTGTGTATGTGGGAACATAGCTGTAGAAAACCATTTTTGTTCATATTGAAATTATTTTTGAAAATAAAAACTCCGGAAAGTTTTAATGTCTGAATTGACCAAAAAGGATTCTGTAGCTTGTAACTCTATCCAACCTAATGCAAAACATAAAACTGGAAAAAAAAGCAAACAAAAAACCCAGAAGATAGCCCTTAAACCAGTGACAGGACCCAGAGGGGAACAGTATAAAGCTATGACAGGGAGGTTTATGTTGGATATTAGGAAAAGGTTCTTTACTGAGAGGGTGGTTGGGCACTAGAACAGGCTTCCCAGGGAATTGGTCACAGCACCGAGCTTGGCTGAGTTCAAGCAGCGTCTGGACAATGCACTCGATGGACTTGGCTGGCCCTGTGTGGAGCCAGGAGCTGGACTTGATGGTCCTTATGGGTCCCTTCCACATCGGGAGATTCTGTGATTCTGTGACAGTTTTTGATTCTGTAAATTTTGTAACTTATGGATCTAGGTTAGGCTAGAATGTAGAGCACAGAATCTCATTTTTCCAAATAGAAGCCTTTATAAAAGGTTTTTACGTATCACTAGCACACATATACACATACCATGCTTTTACCTCAGCCAGCAACTAAGCACCACACAGCTGGCCACTCACTCCTTGCCCTCCCTCTTTCCCCAGCAGGATGGGAAAAGGTGAGAAACCTCACAGGTTGAAATAAAAACAGTTTAATAATTAAAAAAAATAAAATAATACTACTACTAACGGTAATTATAAATTGTAATGAAAAGGAAAATAACAAAGAAAAAAACCAACCCAATAAGGACAAATAATGCAAATGAAGACAATTGCTCACCAGCAACCAACTATGCCCAACCAATCCCCAAGCAGCAGCCCTCTCCTGTAACCTTCCTCCTAGTTTTATTGCTGAACATATCATATAATAAGAAATATACATCCCTTTAGTCAGTTGGGGTCAGCTGTCCTGGCCGTATCCCCTCCCAACAACTTGTGTACCCCCAGCCTACTCGCTGGTGAGGTAGGATGAGGAGCAGAAAAGGCCTTGGCTCTGTGCAAGCACTGCTCAGCAGTGAAGGAAACATCTTTGTATTATCAACACTGTTTTCAGCACAAATCCAAACCGTAGCCCCATACAAGGTACTAGAAAGACAATTAACTCTATCCCAGCCAAAACCAACACAATACACAAATATTAATGGTGTATTTCTTATTATCAAACTTTGATGTCTGAAAATAGCACATGAAATTAGATAATTAGAATATGGTTTGTTCCCTAGTAATAAACATAAAAAAATAAATTTAAGGAATAATAATGCTTCGTACCCTAGTACTTAATAGGGCAAGTATTTTATGTACACTGTGGAATGCTTTCTTCTAAAATTAATTCAAACAGGTAAATTTAAATGGTTTTAATTTTAAAAGGTACTGGAATCTATTATAAATTAGTGGCTAGAAATGAACAGATGGGAAAATGGAAACTATTAAAGATCTCTTCTCCTTCTGTTTTGCTTTAAATCATTTGTTTTCATACCCAGAGGTTTTTTTAGAAATAAAATTCTATTTTACTGCAGCAAATATCTAAGATACTCCCTTTTTTCCTAAATGCATAATCTTATGCAGTTACTAGCATTTAAGGTAGCTGATATGTTCATTCTTCTACAACCCATTTGTTAGCAAAATCCTGGCTTTGACTAGAATCACACACACATTTTACCACAGGTTGAGTCAGCAGATGGCTCTCTTGAGTTTTCTTTGCAAAACCTCAAGTTGTAAACAACTGCTCAGTATTTCTGAGATGCAAGTAGAAAAAGCTATTGTCTCTGATCTCTGGAGTAAGGAACGTATTTTCTCTTGTCTATACTGCCCATTTTCACCTTCATTCTTTCCTTTCTTTGCCATCGCCCCGAGCATCGTATCATTGAGAAATGGCAGTGTGTTTTGGCAAAAGCCCAGTATTTGAAGAAAAATACTGAAAAGGAACAATAGTAGTAGATAGTATAAAGTGAATAGCATCACTGGATAGTATAAAGAGATTCTTCCAGCAAAAGGGAGCGTGGAAACTACATATTTTTTTGAGAGAGTTTCTCAAGTAGCTTTAAGCCTGTATATATATATTCCTCTCTTAAATTCCTTTGGAAATTAAAGGTAGGGAAGGTTTGGGCTTTATTTCACTCTAGTCCCTCTGATTCCTTCCTTTGTTTGGCGCCAGGTGAAGTAGGACGCTTTGGACTGTGTCCTTTCACCTCCTGCCACGGTGGCAGGGATGTCCTGGGGCCTCGGGCGCCTGGTCCCCTCTACCCGCTGTCCGTGGTCCTGAAGGCGGAGGCGCCCTCAGCCCGGGCGGGGGGAGCACTGGAAAGGCATTTGGAGCAGCGCTTGTGTCTTGAGGAGGCTTAACACAGGCAACACCGTGTCTTGTCCGCTGCTGGGAAGTGTGGGAAAGGGATTCAGCAGGCAAAACTACTACGGTGAAATTTAATTTTTAAAAAACCCAACGCAACAACCCAACACCCCTCTGCCTAATTGCATTAGTGAAGGTAATTGTAACCGTTGTAAGGAAACTGCTGCTCTGTAGAAACTGCCAGATGGAAAATTCAATGTGAGTGCTTTAGCTGAATCTCTTTAGAGACACTTTTTAAAAGAATTAAAAAGAATTATCCAGATCCGATTGTGCATGTTCTGCTGCTAGTTGGTCTAGTATTAATAGGAAATCCCTGTATAAGGGAGTTCCCACCACACGCTTTCGCCCTCTGTATAAAAATAGCCCTTTATAGATTAAAGGATTTAGGGAAATAATGGTCAATATTGGAGATGCTGAAGCCTGTGCTGAAAGAAGAACCTACTCTTACCTACGACGCTCTGCATTGCAAAGCAACAAATTATTCTGGATGAAAATTTACACTTCAAAGCCTGATTTTGTAAAAACCAAAAAAAGAAAGTCTGATAAGAAATTAAGAGTAGTCTGAAAACAGTATAAAAATTAGATCAGATATTTATGATATTTGATTCTGTGAGCATCTGCTGTCGTTTTGTTACTACGTAGCTTCTGGCTTCCTTTTTCTACTTTCCTCTGGTTGCTTACAACTTCAGGAAGTTTCACAGTTAGGCTGGCAGAAAGTAAACCCGGAAAAACATTGAGCCTTTCTTTGAAAAGGGAGAAGACCTATCAGAAAAACATGAAAGGAAAGAAATCTGACGTTATTTTACATGGTATTTATCATCTGCAGTGTATTGTGAACTCCTCGGGGCACAGACTCCTGAGGCATTCTGTGCCTATTAAGCTTGGCTGCTGGTGGCTCAAGTGCTCCAAGACATAGACTGAAACAAATGAAGAAATAATTGTACACGGTGCTGGTAATCGATAAATCTACCAGCTGCACCTCTTTGTAGGTGCCCCATGGAACTCCTTCGGTGTTTCTGAAACCTCAGGAATCAATTTTAAAAGTATGTTAGTGCTGTATTTCTTTTTTCCTCCCAAAGAGTGCGTGTTGGTTTGGGTGGAAGGTCCCCTCAACCCCGTCCATGTGTTTCTTCCTCACGGCTCTACATCCTTAGCATGCCGCACAAACCCCTCTCCCGTCGGACTACCCTCCCCGCCCCGGTTCCGTCGCTTCCCGGGATAATGGGGCGCCCGGCCCCGGCGCTGGCGGGCTGTCCGGGGGAAGCGCTGCCGCTGGGCAGGGCGCCCCTGCGCCGACGGCGGTTCCACCTCACCCGCCCTCCTCAACCCCCCTCAGCTTCCCTGGCCCGCGGACGGGAACAGGTATCGGTGTCACCGCTGGGTGCGGCCGGGGCGGGGGGGTGGAGGGAGCCTCCCGCGGGCAGGGCAGCAGGCAGCCGATGGCAGGGAGAGGGCGAGAGGGTGCTTGCCGGGCTGTCTCGGTGTGCCGGGGTGGTCGGCGGAGGGTAGGGGAGTGCCATGCGCCCCTCCTGCAGTGCCCAGCGCCCTTCTCCCTCTCGGGGAGGGAGCCCCGTACGAAGCCATCCGGAAAGCTAAGGGGGAGCAGAGGCAGCTCGGTGGCGGATCCGCCGGGAACCCGCCGGTTCCCACCAGAAAACCGCATCAGCAACACCCCTTCCCTCCGCCTCTCGCCCCCTTTGCTTCATTCTCCTGCCTTCCTCCCGTCCCTCCTCCACCCCTGCACCCTCGCCGCCCCTCGCCTTGGGGAGGACAGAAAAAGCTCCAGCGGTGCGTGCCTGTGCGTGTGTGTGTGTGTGTGCGTGTGTGTGTGTGTGTAGGGGAGGCTGGAGCGGGGTGGGACTGAAGAGCCGTGATTACAGCTCTCCCTGGAGAAGAAGATTGCTCTCTCCAGATGCTGATTTCTGAAGCACTTGGCAATCATCAGGCGGGAGCCTGGAAGAGGCGGCGGTAGCCTCCCCGACCGCGGCGATGGCAGCGGCGGGCGAGCGGGCGGCGGCGCGGGGCTGAGGGGCAGCCCCGGGAGGCGACGCTGCCGGCCGGACCCGAGCCGACCGAGCGCGGCTCTGCCCCGAGTCCCGCTCGCTCCGCTCCGCTCCGCTCCGCGCCGCCAGCCTGCCCGCAGACACCCGCCGCCTCCCGAGCAGGTGTCCCTGCACCAGGGCACGGCGGGAGGGGCGGCGGGGCACCCATGCGGTGACCCGCGGCGGTGGCGGCAGCTCCCGCGGGCCGGAGGGAGGGGGTGCCCGCTGCAGCTGCGTCTCGGGCCGGAGGAGGCTCCCGCTCCCGCTCGCCCTCGCCCCCCGCCCATCCCTCCGGGGATGGGGCCCCGCCGGGGCTGAAAGCCCCGCCACCGCCCTCCTCTCTGCCCGTCGCGGCGCCGGCCGGCGTGGGCGAGCCGGCGACTAGCCATGGCAGCGGCCATCGCCAGCGGCTTGATCCGCCAGAAGCGGCAGGCGAGGGAGCAGCACTGGGACCGGCCCTCGGCCAGCAGGAGGCGGAACAGCCCCAGCAAGAACCGCGGGCTCTGCAACGGCAACCTGGTGGACATTTTCTCCAAGGTCCGCATCTTCGGGCTCAAGAAACGGCGGTTGCGGCGCCAAGGTGCGTCCCTGTGGCCGGGCCCGCCCGGGGAGGGTGCCGGGGAGGGGTGCGGGAGGGAAGGGGCAACCTGTGGCGAGAAACTTCCCGGGCCGGGCGCCGCGCCCGCTCCAGTCAACGGGCGGCTCCCGGCACTTTGTCGGCGGGCGAATGGCTCCGCGGGCTGAGGGGCACGGCGGCTCCTCGGCCGGGACCCCCACCTTGCCGCCCGCGCTGGGTGGGCAGCTGCCTGCCTGCGCCGCCTCCCCGCCCGAGGCACCGCGGCTGGCGGCGCCAGGCCGCCGCGGGGAACTCAGGTGTTTGTGACGGCAGGAGGGCTCCGCGGCAGGAATCCCCTCGGGGGAGGCGCCCCGCGTGGCGTGAGCCCTACCCGTCGCCCCGCGTTGTCCCCTTTAAAGGACAAAGAGCACGGGGCGCGGACAAGCTTTCTCAGCCTCCGGGGTCTGGGAGCCGCCGCTCGCTAGCCCCTTCCTGGGCTTAGGCAAGCGCAGCCGGGAGAGTTCCCAGTCACCAGCGGGTGAGAGGGGCGGCAGGTGCGGGAGCGCTGCTCCGCGTCCCTGCGGGTGCCCGGGTTGCGGGTCCGCCTGCCCGCCGCCCATCCCAGGTCGGGGCCACTTGGGGTCAGACCAGCAAGTTTTGCGGGCAGCTCTTCTTCTGGGTGGGTGGCCAGCAGTCTGCCGAGACGCCCAAAACTAGTACCGCGACGGCTGCATTTTATCCTGTGCTTTGTATTGTTAGAAGCTTAGAAATAAAAGGAGTTAAGCGATGTTGCAATGACTTCTCAGTATTTTCTTATTTTCTTTTTTTCCAATAAACCTGTGGCATTCGACTCGGTGTTCAGCAGCGTTCAGGAATGGCGACGACTTTCTACCCATCCTCGGGAAACGAGTAGTTTTTAGAACAAAAAGGGTTGCATGGCGAAGAGTGACGATGTTAAGTGTCGCTCTAAAGGTGGCTAATACCTACTAGTCGGTGGTAAAGTCCGAGCCACTCTCTTTTACATTAGAGAATGCCACCATGTGTTGTAGTTTGGTATGTATACTATAGCTCCTCTTTAGGTTGGGAGACAAGAAGCATCCTCAGTGGCCTCTCCCGGTTGATCCTTCCTGCTTGTTTGTTTTTTTTTTTAAATTTCCATGTATCATACATGAAAGTAGCATACATTTATAACATCCATACGACTTGATTTTACGTGGTTTTATTGTAAAGATTATCTCTTTAAACTCCTAACGCAAGCTAAATCTTGCTATTTTTAGGTAGCACGGTGATAATAGGGAAGATGAGCGACTATGTGTCAGTGGCAAAATCTGTGGTGACTGTTTAGGCTGTCTGCATGTGTGCTTATAACGAAGACTTGAGTACTTGTTCTGATGATGGTGGATTTGTGTGTGTGATGCTTGTTCATGAGAACAACTTTAGGGGGAATCTGCTAACTGATCAATAGTTTTCAACCACCTGTGCAGTCTTAAATGGGAGAAAAACTCTGTATTTGACTCCATTATGTTTTGGAGAAGAGATGATTGGCTCGTAGCACTGAGATGCCAAACATTTACTTCAGGTAGGAAGGGGCTTTAAAGAGACTTCTGAACCCATCCTTTTTCATTCATTCATTCATTTTTCATAAGGCACTCTGTAACATTCTTGAATAAGAGAACTGGATATAGCTGGGTATAGCTCAGCTGATAACCGATACCACTGGTACACAAGATTTCAGTGAGAATAGTGAGAACAAAGGCTATTCACTAGTAAAGTCCCCCGAGTTTATTTTATCTAAGTGTTCTTCAAATGGAGACATGGTGATGCTCATCCATTGATTTATTTTAAGGTCTCAGAATTACTGCTCATCCATAAGAATTCCTGATAAAAAAAATTACTATCGTGCCTTTCACTGTGTATGTTCATGGTGTGTAAAGTACCTGTGGATTCAAAGTTGCCTCCTGTCTGGGAGGGAAAACAAAGAAGCAATCACACAGTAGTCATTACTTAAACATCTTATGCAGAATAATTTAGAATGAATAATGATTTGGAAATAACACATTTTACAGGGCTGATTGCTTTAAAAGTACTGTATATGAGTTACAAAAGGAACATTTAGTGTTCCTAAACCGAGTTAAATGACCGCTGAATTCTTCACTGAATTCATATTGTCAGAGCCATTAACATAAGTCTTCGCCAAGTGAAATAGGATGCATTTCAAAACATCTGTTGTCAGAAAGGTGCTGTGGTATTTTGACAAATAAACCTGGTGTAAATGATATGCAAAGTGTCGTGAGACCATTGTGAAAAATGAGCTAATCGAGATGTGAAAAACCGTCCTTAGCATTCTCCTACAATTCAATGGAAGTATATGTAAAGTATTTGTTATGTAGAGCAGTAAAAGCTAGACTGTATTTCTCACAGAATAAAAAAGTGGTTTGCTTTGTACTCACCTATGAAAAATCAGTGTCTTCCCATCTTTGAAGCAGTCAGGCAGCAAAAATAGTGATGCTGCTTTTGAAATGAAACATATGCATTTGCTCTTGCATATAATTGTGTATGGGAATCAGATAAATAGATATACACAATGAATGCACACTTACCAACATGTTATCAAACTTGTGAAAACATTCTTTAAACTCTTTAAAAAATGCATGTCAGTACTGCTCTTGTTCAGTGGGATTTATTTGTGAACAAAGGAAGTTATTGCAAATACATAAAATGCTAAAAACATACATATCCACAACTGAATACAATTTTTTTCTGTCATTGCAACTAATTTTCTGTTCATGGTCCTACCTTTAAGGTCATACTGAAATATCAGTAGAAGAGTGTTTTAGGAGACTTAACATTTAGGAAGGATAGCATTAAAGATACATCTAGGAGCTCAGTCAGGGTAAGGGGTAATATTTGTATTTGCTTATATATTGGCTCTAATGATGGACATGATGGTAGCTTTAAACAGCATTTCTAAAACTTTGATTAATCAATTAAACTGGTAAAGTGATTTCTTTGTGAGACTTGTCTGATAACCCACCGAGTGCATGAAACCATTTTCATTTACCAGACATCTTTGATTCATATTGTTTAGTATTATGATAGGTCAGTTTTCTTTCATCTTTATTTTACCCTACTTGTCATCTGATGAAGAAATCACTGTCATTAATTTCTGGGTAGCCATGAATCCAAGATCTTGCCTGACACCGATACCAGACATCAATCAATTATGAATCATCCTGTCCTGAATTAGAGGTTGTTCAGTTATAGTGGTTTAATTTATGTTAATATAATCACAAATGGGAGAACTGACAGACAAGATCTTGAGTCTTCATGTGAAATAACCTTATATAACCTGGGGCTACCCAATGAAAAGAGGAAAATAAAAGTAATTTCTTTGCCTCTTGCAACTACAGTGTGCAGAGATTAAAAGTGTATGCTTGTTACTAGTGCAGATTCAAACTTCTTAGCCAGTATTTTCATCTACATATTTAGCTTCTTTGCTAATTTGAAAAATCGTCATTTGGTTAATTAAGTCCCTTGAGAGTATTCTACTGGAAAATACTCAACATTTAGATGTGTTAAAAACCAAGTGTGATGTTTACTGTTTCTGTGTGCTAATACCACATTAAAACTTCTAAATTTATACATAGAGTGTATGAATTCAGGAATGACTTGGCCTCTGATTTTGTACATTAATATGTATGAGAAAGAGAGACCTGGGGAACATGTTCAGAAAACACACTGATTAGATTTTATTACATCTACAAAGGTAATTTAATTCTCCAAAGGAAGCATTTTTGGAAAATTCCTCAGTATATCAGCTAATGCTTTGCATCAGACAGGGGAGTGGCTCATAATCTCAGATGTAAAGTAATTCCCCATATACATGGTGCCCTCAGTAGTCTTTAGTTCTTGTGGAATGCTGCAGGTGGAACTGAAACAGAGATCTATGCATGCGGGTGTACGTGCCTTGTTTCCTAAAGCTTAAGAAGCCTCACCGAATCCCAGTCAGATGGCTCCAGCCTCATTATGAGGCTTGCTCAAACTTTCAGTGCACCCAAAACCTGTAGCTACGCTTCCTTATGCGACTTTCCTCAGAATTGATTCTTCTTGGCAGTTCATTAAAGCCTACAGATCCTGCATTGCCTAGGTGCAAGGCTGGCTGTTTTTCTGAGCGTTGAGCTGGTGTTGCTTATTCCTCACTACATTTCTTCAAATGAAATTAATTAATGCACAATTGGAATTATAAACCCAGTCTTAACAATATATTTATCAAGAAAAAAAAAAGAAAAAAATTAATTTTTTTCCTTCATTGCCATCAATGTGTTCAAAGGACTGCTTGATCACCACAAATTGAAACTATATAAATACGCTGTTTCTCATGTAAAATATTCTAAGTGTATCTAAAAACCAGTTTTTAAATGTGTGGCTTGCTAGACTCACCATCAAGCTTTTTTTTCTCGTGAGTTCAGTATTTCACATAGACTCATGCTTGATAAGGGAATCTTTAAGAAGAAATGTAGTAATGACTGCCTTGTAATTCTCTTTTTCTGAACTGGCCTTGGTGGCTCTAACAATGATGAATGAGAACTTTTTGCAAGGAAATAGGGAAAAAGAACTTTAAAATGGCAACATAATTTGGGGCACTGTTGATTTTTCGAAATGTCTCAAACATGGGTGATAGAACAGGGTGCATTTAATCTACATGTAGTGCTGCACCAGTGTTATTTCAGAATTTATCCTATTTTAATGTAAAGAGAATAGAAAAACTTAACCATACCTACTGTATATCTTAAAAAATTGCACTAAAAGTAGAAATCAGATAATTTCACAGATCAGTATTTTAATGTATTTTTTCTAGTTTAGTACTAAGTTAAATTTCTTTGAAATTTCTCAAAGGATTCACAGTTGTTTTGGCTTGATTTCCTTATTCTGTCTAAATAGTACTGTGTGGTTGGGCTATTTTTGGTTACTTTTTTCTTCCTGGTAAGCACTGGTTTGTGTTGATTTACCTCAGGAAGTTTATGTATCTGGAGGATATGTGAAATTGGAGGAACCCAAATATCACTCTTCCTGTAAATAAACATTCCTTTTCACCATCTTCACTTTGGAGATTTAACTCATCATTAGTGACTGAACTCTTCGTGTGTGAGTGATCTTGCTGGATCTCCAAAGTTCAGCAGTTTCTGCCAACGTACAGTGATTTTTTTTTCTTTGGTAAGGTATATCAGTTATTATACCTATGAAAAGCATTGTAGAACTATTTTTTCTGATTAATAGAGACAATAAGGGAAGTTTCAGTATGGGTCATTTCTGATTCATGGCAGTGTAGCTACAGAAATGTTATAGGCAAGGGTCAGGATTCTTTACTGTGTTTAAAGACAGAATTGTGTCTTAACAATATCTACTCTATTAGTGGATGCCATTTTTTCAAGGTATTTCAGTCTGTTGATTTGAGATAAACCAAAGCTGAGTGCTTAAAACTAATTTTGAATAATAAACTTTCAAGTCAGTAGCTCATAAACAGCACTAATTAATTTTAATATAACGATAACACTCAGAACGGTTATTACAGAAAACTTTGCTGTTGAAGTTTTTATTTACACTCTAAGCCTAATTTAGAAATTTAAAGGTACACAAATGTGTGAGATTGGATACCCATTTTCTTTTAATGAGTAAAGAGAGGCCCATCTTCCTCGCTCTTACGTAAGCTCTGTCTTTACCTTTGGCAAACGTTAGAGTTGGAAATACATGGAAAGATACATGCCAATGACATGTGCTCTGATTGTGCCATCAGCTGCTCCCGAAACCCTTTGGAACTGGTGTGGTTTTGTCCTCAAGAGCTGTTGGTGCTAATTCAAATCTTACCCTCTGCCATCCAATGAGCGCCATGAAAATAGAAATAAATATATGGCGCTGCATTCCATGGTAGAAGAGGGTGAGAAAATTAGTAAACTTCTGATATTCTCTTTTGAGGTCTAAAACGAGCAATCAGCAATGTTTTCATTGCATTGTAGGCCATGACATCTCTGTACATTTCTTTTCAACTGCAGAAATCAGGTAACTTGTTGAGATAAAGTTTAGCCCAATGCATTTTCCTACAGAACCAAAAGCGAGGGAACATACCCTTTCCTGGTGCCAAGAAAGAAACTAGCTGCTGTTGGTGCCAGTATTTAGGAAAATATAAGTGGATTGAGTTAGAGATGGGCAGGAGTTGAGTACAGGACTCTCAAATTCTGGTTCTATGATACAAACTGGAGATTATTGCAGCATATCCTGAAATAGGTGACATTACTAAGACATTGCTAAAATTTACATCTCTGTAAATAAATAAGTATTTAACCAAAGAAGATGGAGAATTTTGGTATTGCAAAGGAAAGCTAATATAAGATCAAAGTAGTAAATAGTAAAAGATAGATATAAAGTTTAAATAGATTAGCTATGTTGAAGAAAAACCCCACAAACAGAGTTCCATCAATGTTTTCAACATCCCCGGCTGTTTTGGTTGCCATTTAATAAAATGGTGAGTACAAGCTAATGAACATTATATTGTTGTTCAGCTAGATTTTAGTAACTGAAGCTAAAGAAGGTTGACTGAAATAGGAATGTGAAGTATATCCTTTCCCTAGGATATAAAGTATAACCAGTAGGATGCAACTAAATCTGTGGCCTTGATTCTACTCCCTTGCCCAGGTGCAAAACTTGTGAAAGGCATTGGAGTAACTGTGCTATAAAACTGCCATGAAGTGAACCAAACTCAGACTGCTGATTGGCAGCAACCAGCATAAATAAATGATGGAACTCAGCATTTGTTTAAAATAGTTAATCAGGCCTTTTATTTCATGTAAGAATAATTCCGTATTATGAAACACAAGCACACAGTCTTTTTTCTCTCTGTAGAACTAAATTTGAGAACAAAGGTAAAAAGCCCTTCTTAATGAACTATCATTTCCATTCCAAAGCCTGGCCTTTCTGCTTTATTTTACAAAATCCAAGATCTATCTGATACATTAAGTGTAGCTGCTACTCCTGCTTTGGTGCTATGACTCCTGGCTCCAGAAAGCATCTAGTTTTGGTTGCTAGATTATTTCCAGGGTTTTGGGTTTCTTTTTTTTTTAAAAAAAAAGCAAATGAGAGAAAGGAAGTAATGATTTTTTAAACCAGTCTCCATTTTTTAATGGTTCATTGTACAGGTAAACCTCAGTGGAATGTCATGTCCTAATGAAAAGGGACTTTTCAAGCCTCCAGGCATTTTTGTTACTGAATTTCAAAGTCACTCAGCAAACAACAGATATGTCAAGCTTAAGAAAAGGTCAGCAGGTTTCTTTACAGTGGATATTCTTGTAGAATTATGAGCCTAGAGGTGGTAGCTGGTACCACCACTCCCTTAATGCAGTAATGCATTGTTGGTATTTCTAGTTAGGCTTTGATGAGAATTTACACTCCCTGAATGTTACAGAAAGACTCATTTCCTTACTTAACATATAAAAAACCAGAGAGATGGGATTATTAAAAATACTCTGCTTTTATTTTGGTGTTTTCTATAGCGTGAATGAAAAATATCTTTGAAAGGCAACTGTTTACTTCAGATTTCTGTGATCACAAGTACTAAATTTACAGTTTATATATACCTTCTTATAGGAAAACATTACATATCTCATATCTATAATGCATTGATTGTGTTAACGCTCTTCTTTAAAAAGTATATTCTGTAATGAAACAATGTGTTCTTCACACACAGGGAGTCTTTTTCAGTATGATTCTTCCAAAGTTTTCTTTCCAAATCTATAACAGAGTTTTTCCATATAACAGACTTAGTTTTTGTGATTAGAACAACATTTGTGAAGTTTATTGTTAACTTATAAAGAACAACCTGTTTGCTAGAGAGTAAATAAAATAGGCATTTATGTTTTTTTTTCTTTTGGGTTTAATCTATTATGGGTTTTACTTCATTTTGCTTTTAAGTACAGTTTTCTAAACAAATTGGTATGTTCATAAATGTGATGAAATAAGGTTTTTCACCAGTCTCTCTTCCTTGTAACCTAAATTCTGTAGTGCATGGATTATAGTTTGTAACTGTTCTAAAATCTTGCAACAGTTGCCAACTGTTCAGTTGTTCTCTCTCTCTCACTGCTTTATGCATTGTGAATATCCCAGCTTAAATAGATGCTCCTCTCATTTTCATCTAAGTAGTTTATGTGTAACCAAGACTTGAATTCCTCTACCTTAATTAGTGGTTGTATCTCTTCATATGAAATTCTGATGAGTTGAAAAGTTTGCCACTGTAATCTGTATACTGGTGACTGTGAAACAAATGAACTCTTAAACTTCAGTGCTCTATTTTCTTCTTTCACTTTCCTTGCTGTGTAATCAGAGCAGATCCTTCCTTGTAAACAGGACAAATATACATGAAACATGTAACACTTTGTTCCCAACAGCATTTTGAACTGTGTAATTTAAGCCAACAAAAATAAGATTCCACCAACTATGGAATCTCTTTCTGTGACATTAGAAAGAGACTTGAGTGGTGGGATGACTTCACTACAGCTTTTTGGATTTTAGCAAGGCTCCTCTTGTGCCTACTGCAAGTCTTGTCCTACCAGACCTTTGGTCAGACTTGTACCTCGAGGTATAGTTATGGAATTGAAGTCCAGAAGACTACCCTTGCTTGCTCTTGGGCAACTAGAGGTATGATTACTGGATGAAGACATAAGTATGGTTGTCATC
The DNA here is from genome assembly GCA_022605575.1 of Laterallus jamaicensis coturniculus. NCBI lineage: Eukaryota > Metazoa > Chordata > Aves > Gruiformes > Rallidae > Laterallus > Laterallus jamaicensis. The sequence continues at coordinate 3,154,454 of JAKCOX010000062.1, forward strand.
TCCTTTTCTTGTGTAGATACATACAAAATATGAATAATGGATTCCTTCCACTATTAGTTCCTTATACATTCTATTACCAGTGATCTTGGATCATGACTGTGCCAAGAAGTAGGACTGATCATAAAGTAACACAGGATGCTCTAGTGTTTTTTAATAGAAAACTCTTCCTGGGGTTGAAAAGCTGAGAGAGATTGATTTCCACTATGGCAGGTAGGCTGAAGAAAGGCAAACCTTTGTTGTTTCCAGTAAAAATTATTGGAATCAGCTTATGTAATTTTTAAGGATTTGAAAACATACATATGTTTCTCCTAAGGAATTAATTAGAAAATTTGTAATAGTGATCAATATACATTGTCATTATCATCAGATCTCACTACTAAGCAAGTTACTTTTTCATCTGAATACCCTTATTTGAATAGTCGAGTTTTGTGCTTATTACAAACTCCAGAGTCTGGGACACAGGAGCTTTATAGCTTTCTTACAAACCTTAAAGAAAATTAAAACCATATTCTTAACTTCCTTACTATCACAGTATTGGCTAGTTTGAAATAGCAGTCTATATTCTGAGAACTTTTTTTATACTTACCTTTTTTTTTTGGTGCCATCTGAAGATGCTTTTGTGCAGAGATTAGTTTATGGCTGACCTCTTCCAGGCATTAGATTGGTAAATCCCACTTCATTATTGGTTATATTAGTTTTCTGACAAAGTACAAATAATTGTCATTCTAGTTCCTGTGTCCATGGACCTTTGCTAACACAAATGAGAAACTTGCTTCCAAAGAGCCTCAGCAATGATCTTTTGTAGCAATATTTAAGAAAAAAAATATACAACTTTTAAAATTCCAGCTCTAAAGGTCAAAAGTCCCCAAATTTGCAAGTGTACAAGTTAGAAATTCACCATTTTAATCCTTTTGTAGATGTAAATTTATTCATTAAATTCTATTGTCTAAGTAGCTTATATGTGCTAAAGAGCTGTGAGGTTGTGATATTACAATCCTAAAACCAGATCTTTTGATGTAATAGACATGATTCTGGAAATCTTTATAAAATTTGTATGTAATTCTCTGTATGAAAAGTATCCTGTTGTAACTTCTATGTAAAATAAGCCAAAAAATTATGCCTGTAAATAAACTGAGTGTATTTATATAAATAATAGCATTTGTAAAACCCTGAATGTTACTAGCAAGCAGCCACCTCTCTTTGGAAGCAGTGAACAGCACTGCAGAGATTAGATGATTGACTCTAAGCCACAGAAAGACAAAAATGCTAAGGCATTCCCTTTAGCCATGCTCTCTAGTTCTCTACTTAGAGATTGGTATATCAGCACTCACAGATCTTTTTGTCTCAAAGCTCTGTCTCTGTTAGCAACAGAGAAACAAAGGCTCATTGTGGGTTCTTTTTCCCCCCGTACAGTTAAAAGCCACTAAAATCTAGTGTACATTAAGCCTGAATAGTCTGGTTTTCACAGAATCACAGAATTGTAGGGGTTGGAAGGGACCTCAAGAGACCATCGGGTCCAACCCCCCTGCCAAAGCAGCTCCCCAGCTCATACTGCACAGACAGGCATCCAGACGGGTCTTGAATATCTCCAGAGAAGGAGACTCCACCACCCCCCTGGGCAGCCTGTGCCAGGGCTCTGTCACCCTCACTGGGAAAAAGTTCTTCCGCATGTTGGTGCGGAACTTCCTGTGCTCCAACTTGCAGCCATTGCCCCTTGTCCTGTCCCCACAGACCACTGAAAAGAAGCTGGCCATTTCCCCCTGCATCCCATTCTTAAGATATTTATAAACATTAATAACGTGCCCCCCTTAGTCTTCTTTTCTCAAGGCTGAACAGTCCCAGCTCACTCAGCCTTTCCTCATAGGAGAGATGCTCCAGGCCCTTAATCATCTTCATAGTCCTCCTAAGGACTGTCTCTAGGAGATCCCTGTCTTTTTTATACTAGGGAGCCCAGAACTGGATACAATACTCCTGGTGGGGCCTGACCAGGGCAGAGTAGAAGGGGAGGATCACCTCCTTTGACCTGCTGGCCACACCTCCTGATGCACCCCAGAACTTAACTAAGGTAGTTTAGTAAGCGGCCTTCAACTATTAAGATGCTCATTTGTATCTCGTTATTGTGATGTTGGAGTGGCATGATCAAGCCAATGGCCATCTCAGGGCCACTTACCATATTCAGTACCATTCAATCAGTCATCACTCTGCTTTTCCAGGGTGTATGTTGCAAATCCAATGGTTGAAAAGAACTGGTGGGAGAAGCAAACTTTTCTGTTGAATTGCTGTGACAGATTGCTAGGTTGTGGGGTTCCACCAGGCAGGTCCTTTTCAAAGTCTGTCATGGATAAACAGGCAGAAATTCAGGATTCTGACTTCCTAAAACTCTCCACTTGAAGAGCTCCAGCCATAGCAGCTAAAACCACCGTGGTTTAAGTAACCTGAGGAAGGTATGAGGAACATAGTGAATCTTATTTTAAAAAGTGTTTATGTTCAGAGGTTCTTAACTGTAATTTTGTTAGCTCGTTACCAACTTCACACAGTATTGGTATTTTGGTTTTCACAGTTGGTGTTTCTTTTTAAATACAGGGAGGGATATAAGGAAGATAAGCCTGTTTTCTACTCTTTGCTAAATAGTATTTAGGTGTGAGTGGTTAGTGTTGGGGGGGATGCTTTGCTGCTGCTCTTTTTCCAAAAGCAGTCAAGCAAATTTTGTCTAAAATTTAGGAAAATTCTGCCATGCCAAGGTGTAGAGAGGGAAATTTGAATGCACCTGCACAAAGTACTTCTAGATTAAACTGACTTGTAAAGACAATGTAATTTTTAATATTTTAATTGTTCCTGTCCTGATATTAGCATCCATCATTAGGTTGTTGTGTTGCAATTGGGACATAATTGGGGCTGTTTGGAGTGGTATCTTTGAATTTAGGCTTCTTAAGTAGCGATTAACTTCAGTTTCTAATTACAGTAGGGAAACCAGCCACATTTGGTGCCTGAAGCAACAAAAAGGTTTTGCTTCTTTTTAGGTATTTTTGTTGCCATTAATCATATCACAGATGACACAGACTACTACGGACAAGACCTGACAGAAGCAGCCTTCAACTATTTGCTATTTATTTTTATTCTGTTTACTCTGTTTATATGAGAGGAAGCTACTTTTTGATTGTGTAACAGTCTATTTGTATAATGGTGTTAGTTTCAGTTGATTTTCAGATAGATGTGTGCTATTATACAGGAAAAATTTGGGTATATGCTGTTTATTTTCCAAAGCAGTTCAGATGTGACACCAGAGGACTAATGGCGCAAGTCTCATCCTGAGTCCAATAGATTGTGGCATAAAGAGTTCTTTTTTAGGGATATGTCATAGCTGTGTAGGAGGTGAAAAAATGTTTCTTCACTTCTGCCATAGTATCAGCAATGTCTCACACAGTGGCTCTAATATGTTGACAGCTTGGTGAGTCCTGAATGCCTCCATTTGGTTATCGGGTTGAATTTTTATCTCTGTTAAGGCTTTTTTTTTTTTTTTTTTAAAGTAACATGAAAATTACACAGTTTTGGACTCTACTGTCTACTGCCATGGAAACAGATAAGTATCTTTAGGGGACAACTATTGAAATGCCAGATTTTGGGTGGGTTTTTTGGGTGTGTTTTTTTTTTTTTGTCTTGTAACCCTTGTTAAAGTTTGAGAGCACATTTTCACTATGAATTGGACTTTGGTCTTTCTGCATACTGGATACAACTGGGCTTTCTGCATTCTGAATGTGTGGCTAGTTATGTTTATTCTCTCTTTGTGGGGAGCCACTGGATGACTGTTTTTAAACAAGGTGAGGCAATCAGTGAGGTAATTCTGAATGTTGTTAATCTATTTATTTACTGGCATCTAAGCTCTTATTTCAGGGGAAGATGAGAAGATTTAATAGATTTTCTTTAATGGGGTCATTCAGAATATGTATTTGAGCAAGATAGAAATTTTCCTATTTGCATTCCAACAGGGGAAGGAGAAATATGAATTTCTATAGCTCTGAAAAGCCCTTTGCCTGTAAACTTTGGAAGACATGCTTTTGGAAGGAAACCAGATTGTTTTCCAACGCTTCCAACACCCAGTTGCACAGTGCTGCCATTCAGAGTCTTGGGGATTTATGCAAACGTAAGGCTGAAGCAAGGCTACATGAGGCCGTTGCTCAGTCATTGCAGTGAGATCAGTCAGCACTGGATCTTGCCTTTTGCTCCAGTGACAGCCATGAAACAGATACCATAATGCTTATATGTCTCTTGGGTAACTATCTGCCTGCAAATTAGATTAGAAAAAGCTGTAGAAGGGAAGGAAGATGTTTTGACTATCCTAGCAACAGGATGCAGCTATAGATACATAACACACTGCTCTACACCGCGCTGGTGTGGCCTCACCTTGAGGACTGTGTGCAGTTTTGAGGGTCACAGTACAAGAGGGACACAAAAATAGTGTCCAGAGGAGGGCAACGAGGATGGTGGAGGGTCTGGAAGGGAAGTCTTCTGAGGAGAGGCTGAAGTCTGGAGAAAAGGAGACTGAGGGTGAGACCTCATTGCAGTCTATGGATCCTGACAAGGGGGAGCGAAGGGGCAGGCGCTGATGTCTCCTCTTTGGCGACCAGTGATAGAACCCGAGGGAACGGCATGAAGCTGTGACAGGAGAGGTTTAGCCTGGATGTTAGGAAGAAGTTCTTTACTGAGAGGGTGGTCGGGCACTGGAACAGGGAAGTGGTCACAGCACCGAGCTTGGCTGAGTTCAAGAAGCGTCTGGACGATGCACTCATACAGCTGCTCTGATTTGGCTGGCCCTGTGTGGAGCCAGGATCTGGACTCCATGACCCTTATGGTTCCCTTCCAACTCAGGATACTCAATGATTCTATGATTCTGTGATGAGTTAGGATATTAGATGTTGAAGCTGCTGCAGATATTTGTATGACAGCTGTGGCAAGTATATATGGTGGTGATAACGCTTCCATGAGCACCTGGACTCCTGAAGAGAAAGACCTGACTGACATAGGCAATGCCGTAGTAATCCTTGGCTGTGCTGTGACAAAGCTTACACTGCTGAAAAACATGTTGCCTTAGGCCCACACCTTGAGACCACTCAAAACCTGAAAAAAAGAGAAGTGGTTTGTGGTCTCCTCAATAAGCAGTTCCTGAAAGAAGGACGCAACAGTGCATTGGAAACTGCTCTGGCAGCTTAAAAGTTTCAGCTTAGAAATAAGAGTAGTAGTAATACCAACAACTTATTAAACAAAGCAGTTCAGAAAATGACTGTACTGTTATCTGGGAAAACAAAACGACATTTAGGTTCGTGAAGTTTTTCACTGCAAAACAGTTGTAATTTCTATTTTGTAAGAACAGCATTTCCAGTCAAAGCCTCTTTTAACAGGTATATCCTGACTGGGCAGTATAGCCATATTGGTAATCATCCGATTACCCGAGGGGGAAAAGAAAATAAACCAAACAATTGAGCTACACCTATTTTGTTCCATCTAAAAAAATTACAGTAGGTATGCAAGACATATTTAGAAAGTACTGTCACATGAATTATTCAGGCTTAAACTTTTATTTTATTAGTTCTGTAATACCTCTTATCTGCCATGATCCTGCAGTTTCATGTATTAAAACATACCACGGGGAATAACAGCTTGTTTGTGACAACAATCTACCTGATGGCAATTATGTAATTTCAGTCAGTGGAGTGGAGCTGGCACTGAAGTCAGGCTTTGCTATGGGTGGAGAGACATTTAAAGATCAACAGCATAGAAATGCAACATAGCAGCTCTGAACTTCAGGTCTGTCCCTGTATCCCCAGTGTACTTCAGTGAATTTATTTTTCATACAGCTTTCTGCTACTGAAGCAGGGAGACAGAATTAGTTTCAGTTCTGTAAAGGGAAAATAAAATACAGACAGTTGGTTCCTGGACTGCAAGTTTGGAACCTGCTGATGACCATAACAAACTTTTGTGCAAGTTTTGGTAAACAAAATCAGAGAGTCTGATTCAATTTCACTAATTTTTGGTATGCACAGAAGTTACATACAGTCTTCAAGACTGAGCTTTTAATTTTGGCATGTGAAGCTGTAGAACTTGTTCCTCATTCTTTGTTCACCACTGGAACTAGCATGCAAGGCTGTGAAAACAGCTCTTATAGCACATTTGAAGTAGCCCTGGCAGTAGCAGATACATGAACAGATGTTTGATAAGGGAAAAATGCATTTAGCACTATGAAAAAACCTGCATTTCTGTGCATTAACTGTTGATAATGCTGATGTCCCTCTGGCCTTGTTTACATTCGCAGGTTTTAATGGTATAGTTTTAACTACGGAACTTTCAGAGCTGCTAACACTCAGGACTTTAATGAACCTGTCCTTTATACCCATACTGATATTGCTGAAACAGACTAGGGAGGAATGAACTAGTAAAAATTGCCAATATATCCTCAATATGGCCCATGCTGCTAATTTTGGTTTAGTTTGCCTAAGCCATATAGAGTGAGCTTAGTGCAGTATTACACACAGTAAAGTATGTGGTACTGCTTAAAATCCCCATGTCACCTGTTGCCTTCATTTTTTTCATCACACTTCTCCATTTCCAGACTTTTTTTGTCCCCAGTTCCTTTTTTTCCAAACACATCTGACTGATAATGAAAGTATGCCATATTTAATTCCTGATGGTCCCTTGTAAATGCATGAAGATCAGATATTACAGGGGAGGGGGTAAGCCAGGAGAGTGAACAGAACCATGCAAGCTATGCAAGGTGTAGTGAGGGACAGGAAAACCTGTATGCTGCATGAGGGATTTCCTGTAATTCCTGCATTGTAAAGGGAAGGTTATATACGTTGGACTTAGGGGCTTTGAAGGGGAAAATAATATTCATGGGAGTGTTTGGTATTCTTGTATTTGAGAAACCAGGATAATTTTATGGACTTCCAGAGGAAAAAGCTATGCATTTTTCCAAGTACTCTTGTAGATACAAGGTTACTTATTTCACAGTTTCCAAAAAAGACTAGAAATATTTTCTGCTGCAGTTTAAGAGGTAGTTTTGTCTTTCCAAAAGATAACTATCTCTGCAAATATTTGTCTTTCTATACCTTAAAGTTGAATCAAATCTGTTGAATCTGCCTTTAAGTTCACATTCGCTTTGATTATAAGGAAAGATACCTACAGATTCAATAAGCTGCTGTGGCCAATTAGAAATAAATGCTGGAGGGTTGTGCTTGAATGGAAGCTTTTAAAAAAATCCCCTATTATTTGTCTCATAAAGACATAAATAAAGAATCAGACTTGATTTAAAATATGAATAAAATTGTCCTGTTGGTCGAAGTTTTACTGGATGCTTACTGAAATGAGCCATGTCTGGCATCCAGACAGATTTCAGTACATTGCATTGATTTCCTAGCTTACATTCTTAGAAGAGTTGTGCTATCAAATATAAGCAAACATGCTAAACATTGGATATGGAGGATATGGATATCTTAGGTTTAGCATCAAGAGCTGTGTAGGTTAGGAAGTCCCAGTCATCATTAAAAGGAAGCAGAGGTAAGTGCATGGTTGAGCAAAATGAGTTAAGACAATGTTTTAACAAGTTAAATAGCTTCATTTATCTAGGATTTGTTCTTAGCAGCTCTACGGAGCATAAATTTTTTAAGGGTTTGTGCCACTTTGTGTTTTCACATAATGGCAAAGGAGGGATGGCAGCACGAAGTAGGCTTCATTTCTGCTGTAGAGGGTGGAATGGGGGGTGTGTGTGTATGTTAAATTTCGGACTGTCTATTGCTGTTGTAGCCGCAGTGAAACTCTGCCCTAATGAGTATAAGAGTCTTTAAAAGACCTGGGTAATTTAGTTTGTGATTCGTTCAAGTGACCTTCTGTTGTGCTATGTTCAGTTGCTTTTTGCTTTGTTCTTTATGTTTGTAACTATAATTTAAAAAACCCCAGAAAAAACAAAACACAAAAACCTAACAAACCAAAACTGAAGCCGTTCTTTAGGATTGTATATCATCATCAGAGGAAGAGAAAATAATCAACCAGATATTTTATGCTGAGCAAGTAAAGTGAAATTGTTATGTGTTTGCAGTAATCTTTCTTAGGCAGATGAGCTACATTTTTTTATGACCTTCTGATAGATGTTTTTGGACTGATATTTTGATGTTTTACTGTTCTGTCAGGTTTGCACAAATGCCAAGCTTCTATCAGAAGAGGATAGTTTTGTTAAAATTTCTGTTGGAAAAGTCTCTTTAGTCTGGAGAATTTTAAACTTTTCTTCTTTTTTAAACCCCAGAGTGTAACAAGCAGCTCTGTGGCTTGAGCACTCTCCTGCCATGTGGACATTTCAAGTCTGAGTTTCTGCTCGCTTTGGTTCAGACGAAAAGCCTTTAGTCTGAACCCTCGTGGGTGCTGATTGCCTGGCTGCTGGTTATTCTTGTGTGAGTAGCTCTGCTACTGTTTTTCCCTTCTTTTTAACATTTCTTGAATAAAGCTTTGTTCAGGTTTTATTCTGAAAAAAGAAGTATTTCATGATGGCAACATTATTTTCTTCTAAATTCTAGCTTGAAAGCTTTTTCAAAATCCATTGCTGTAGTCAGATAAGAGGCGACTGAAGTTATGTTACTAATGCCAAGATATTATCAGAGTGTTTGTTGGTGTGGAGTGGTGGTAGTTGTAGGGCAGCTGGAGAGCTGGAAGCTTGTTCTTGGTTGATGAGGTGAAAAGAGTATTACTGCAGAGCACAGGAGAATCTGTATTTCATCACCTGGTGTTGAATATTTGCTAGGCAGATAATCAAACCAAAAAGGATCACTTCAGTGTTTTGGAAGCATTTTCTGCTAAGCAAAGGTATAGGCTTCATTACCCCCTTGAGGTTTTCTTTATGCATCTTCCTCCATTCACATGCTGACTTTGGGCATCAGTTGGACAAGATGAATACCCTGGTATTACCTCTACACTGTGATAGGGAGCTAGATCTTTATGCAATCTCTTTGTTGCTGTTGAAGGATCTCATAAACTTGTTTCTTCTGCATACAACAGATATCAAATAGGACAGGAGAAGTAATTTATCTTCTGGAACACTGGGGTTGAGTGTCTCAAAAGCAGAGGATCTGTTCTCTTTCACATGTGTCTTTCAGGAAGTTTTAACTATTGCCATGTGTTTCCTTAGAGTTACAACTTTAGGTAATCATCATCAGTTTTTTGGAGAGAAAGAGAGTTCCTCAGCACATTTTTGCATTCTCATTAGTAAAAATAATTTTCTGTTAAGGCCAGCTTTGAAAAAGTTCAGCCTTCAGAACAGCATTTCAAAGAGTTTTGAGGCTGTCTGAATTCAGATGACTTCCAACATTTCTCAGAGAAGTTTCATCGCAATCAGCAATTTTGATTGTTTGCAATCAGCACCATTGATTATTTGTTGTTGCCATTTATCATTGAATCAGAATATTTTTCTGGGATATTTTGATTCCACTGAAGCTCCAGGGGGAAAAGAGTGTATTTTTCAGCCAATGAATAGTGACCATGGATCTTCTGTAGACTCTTGGCACATGATTCACTGGACTGAATACAAATTATTGCTATGTAGGCTCAAAAACTTGAGCAACTTACAGGTTCATATTTTGGTTGTCATGCAGATCAAGAAAAATATTGATTTATAGGGTAGAATTCATGACATCCTGAAATAGATGGTTCCACTATCTGTGAAGGGAGCCTAGGAGGGCTACATCAGATATTTGCTCTTGAAGTCTTAATGACTAGAGCCATAAATTCTAGTCTAGAAGTATGTTGCTTCTGTTTCCTGAGATGCTGTATGGCAGGCCTGAGGTGAGCTGAGACCCACAATAGTACTGTGGGTCCTAAACCCAAGCTCTCTGCTTACTGAAAGCCCAACAGACTCCAGTATCTGGAGTGTCTGCAGACTTTCTGGTGGAGTTATGAGCCTGAAGCATTGGGAAACTTCCCTTGCTCTGCAGTGGCAGCTCAGCTTCACAAAGTCTCCAGCTCTCAGCAGAGCTGAGTTCTTCTCACAGGGAAGTTGGATTCCTAAATAAGGAATAGTGTTTTGTAGTGGAATAATTCGATTTTGAAGCTAAATTTCCCCAACATTTACCTGCAGTTGTCTCCCTTCTACTTCTATTAATCCAAAGAATTCTGATTATTTAATTTTAACTCTTGACACTAACATTTGTTTTCTTTGAACATAACCTGAGTACAGAGATTTCTGTGGAAGAAACTGGAAGCATTTGCTAATGTTTAATGAGGAGATTTTGAGAATATCATAGAATAATAGGTTCGAAGGGACCTTAAAAATCATCTGGTTCCAATCTCCCTGCCATGGGGAGGGACACCCTCAGCTGCCCAAAGCCCCATCCAACCTGGCCTTCAACACTGCCAGGGAAGTGGCAGCCACAGCTTCTCTGGGCAACTTGTGCCAGTGTCTCACCACCCTCATAGAGAAGAAATTTTGTCTTTCTATCTAATCTAAACCCACCCTCCTTCAGTTTAAAGCCATTACTCCTCATCCTATCAGTCCATGCCCCTTTCCAGCTTTCCTGTGGGCCCTTTCGGTACTGGAAGGCTGCTGTAAGGTTCAGCCAGTTCTTTCTCTTCTCCAGACCAAAGAAGCCCAACTCTCTCAGCCTGTCTTCACAGGAGAGGTGCTCCAGCACTCTGAAAATCTTTGTGGCCCTATTCTTGACTTGTTCCAACAGGTCCATGTGTTTTTATGTACTGGGGACCCCAGAGCTGGTCACAGTACTTCAAGTGGTGTCTCACCGGAGCAGAGGGGCAGAATCACCTCCCTTGACTTACTGGTCACGTTGCTTTTGAACTTAAATACCATATATTTTTGTTGGTGTCCCAACACTATGTAAAGTAATCTTCATACTAATTTCCAGTTTGCTCAGCTTTAAATGTCTCAGGAGTTTAAGAAAAGTCTTAGAGCTATTTACAGTGTACAAGCACTGCTGTTAAAATACATTGCAACTTTTCAAAGGAGGTAATTCCTCTGAGAAATTATTAATTCTGAACAACACATACCCAGTAGTTAGCATGAATTGTCCAACATATTATTTTGAAGCAGATTATTTTACTTGAAATTGTTTGGAAACCGTTGACAAGGGTTTCTTTTTTTCTTCCCCCTTCCAACTGCATTCATCACTATGTGTTAAATTGCTGGGGAAAAATTTATAAGCCGTCATTCTGCTACATGGATAGAGGACTTCTAATAAGTTATGTCTATTTGCACTGACATCTATTTATTTTATTAACAGTGGCAAGCCTTTTCCCCTTGTCTTCACTTCCCCCACTTCAAATTTCTCTATTAAAATCCTTCCATTTGTCTCAACAGTGTGATTAATACTGTCTTACACAAATAAGCACACTCAATTTAATGTAAAATTTAGGGAGGTAATTGACCTCTGACTTGCTTGTAAATAGTGGTTTCCATCAATCCAGTTGTTGTGTCTTTTCCAGTGATATCAAGTCTTTTAGTATAGCCTGGTAGGGGCATCTACAACCTGGACTCAGATGCAGAAGCCCTTATTTTTATTGTCACTTTGGACAAACCATCCCTTCTCACTGTGTTTCTGTTTTGTTGTCTGTAAAGTGAGGGTGATGCTGATCTCCTGTGTTTAGAAGCTGCCAGGAAATCTGCTGGCAGCAAGGTGTTAGTTTACTGAGACTTTTCAATATGAGGGCAGTGCTCATCATCCTCCAGGAATGTGCCCCAGTGCTCTGTGCCAGCCCAGTCCTCTCCAAATTCCTCTCCTGACTGAGAGCTCTGGGCTTTGCCTACAGGGCGATCCATTCACACTGCTCGAGTCCAAGTATAAAAGTATATATATATATATATATATAGAGAGAGAGAGAGAGTCTACAGAATGTTATAATCAACTGGACACCTACAAAATCCTGTAGATAACACATATTTTTTAAGCTAGATATAATAGAAGCAACCTGTCTTTACTTTGAACATGAATAATGACTTCAATTAATAACTGTATGGCCTTGAAAATATTTATGTCAAAATATTCAAAACTAGCCATGTTCTAAAAATAAAAAATGAATGTAGAAATACAGAGGCAGCTTGTGATGCAGTTTTGGGCACAAATGAAAAACTAACTTTAGTTTTCTTTACTTTAGAGCTGGATGTCTGGGGATTTCAGGAAGCAGCCAAGGAAATTCAGTAGAGGACACTGGTCCTCCCTGACTGCACGAAACTTTCCCAGTGGAAAGAGTGTAGATTCTACTCTTATGAGAATTTGAATCTGGTTGTAATACTCTGCTTCCTTGGTGTCTCTGTTTCCAAATAGGACATTGTACGATGAGGTCTTTAGGTTTTGAGTCTTTTCACATACATCAGAACTGTGCTGGTAGGTGAAACCAGAAGCCACAAAATTGATCCCATTAGCTCAGGTAAAAAGGATTTGTCTGCCTCTGCTTTAAGATGGGGTATTTGGTAGAACAGGAATATTTTTAAATGCACTTTAAATGCAAGCTTGTTGATTCTAAAATGTAGAACTCAAAGCAGTGAGAGTCTTCACAGACATGTTAGTTTAACCATGTTGCTCTTTGTAGGGGAAAGGAATGAACCTGGAAGCAATCTAGAGTGATCCTTTTATTTTCAGATTGGCATTTCACAATCTTTACTAACATTTTTCCAGTTTTGAAGCAAGTCTTTATTTCAAGTTGTCAGTCAATTTAATTTTAAAATTTAAAAAAAAAAAGTTACTCATCTTTGAAATGAAATATTTACTCTTTGACTGAATTAAGTATTTAGCTTGTCAGGAAACGAAGGATTTAAACTCTAAGTTATTAATGATTTTGTTTGTTTTGGTGTTTGTTTTTTCATCTGCCATCAGTACACCATTGTTTGCTTCAGCCTAATAAAGAAGAATGGAAAGGTTTTGATCCATCATTTTTGCTTTTTCTTTCAAGGATTATTTTTCTTTTATTCTGGTAAACTACAAAACAGTTTTGTTTCTCTCTGTTCTGAAAATGAAGGCCAACCATCCTGTTTCCAGGCGGTTGCTGGTGCTATGGAAACTCAGATGCAAGTCCTTTTTCAGTTGCAAACAGCCTGGGTGGCCTCATGGTTTCTTTATTCACGTCACCCTGTCTTCAGCACTGGGCACCCTGCGCGGGTTGTGACCTTTCAGAGCACAGGTCAGGGTGCTCATCTTAGAAACCTAAACTCATACAGCATTATTAGTTTCTGAGCCTTGTGTGCCAGTATTTCTTGGTCAGTTGCCACTAGTTCTCCACTTACTGTTGGAACAAGGAAGCACCTGCTGAAGACCCCCTCTGTCGCTTTGATAATACAGTGGCAAGTTCCCATAGGTAAGGAGTGGCCCAAAGTCTTCAGGCCTTGTAACACAAGCAAAGTTACTGCTCAGCTGCTTTCAAATGTCTTACGCTTCCTTTGCCATGTAATTACGTTCCTAAGAAACAGCTGAAATGACAGATAATAAAGTGGCAGATTTGTGGTTTGTCCACAACATAGGCACTGAAAAAGATAGCAGGTGAGTTTTGTGGCAGCGCATAGATGACAGTGCATTGGTCAGGATGATGAGAGCTTTTGTCTTCTCCTTTCCCTTTCCTCTACCTTCTCTGATAACAGGGTTCATGTCAGAGATTTCTGCTGTATTTGAGTGTAGAAATAGAGAACCATATCAAAGGCCTCTGAAGAATAAACAGGGATTTCCACTACAATGTAAGCTTGGTTGAAGAGGAAGTAGATTAATTTTGGCCAGCTTTCTGAATTAGTAAGATGCTTTCTGGTATTCATCTGGTTTGTTTTCTGGGTTTTATTGGGAGGGCGGGGGGTGTAGTGGGGAGGGGTTTCTGGCTGCACTTAGGAGCTAGACAGGCTTGAATTCATTTAGGAGCTGGACAGTCTTGAATTTATTTCTTGTTAAAAATTAAACATGTTCAGTATTTCATGCTATGCTATGTTGTTTTTGAAGTGTATGTAAATAGGCACTGGAGATGTCTGCACATCAGACAGCCCAAGTAAGAGTACGCGAGGGTTAGATAATGAAGACAGGACAGGCAGCAATTGCTTTTACCTTAGGCTGAGTGTGCCAGCCTGCCAAACCAGCCCGTGGCCAAGGGATGTCTGCCCAGCCTAGGCCAGCACTGCACAGCCAGCCCTGAGCTGCCAACTTTCCTTCCACCTTGGAAAGCTTAGGTCCTGGGTTGTGAAGCTTAAGCAAAATGAACATTTCAGTCTAAGGCTGTTATTAGAAAACCATTAAAGTAAAAATTGCACTGCTTGTTGCAGCTGCTTGGTAAGATGGGCTAATATTCTGTCACTGCAGTATCACCAGGCATATGCAAAAGCTGATGTGGAAATCCTGGGGACAAATTTCCTGCTTTTCAATCTCAAATCTTTGAGGTTTAAATAACATTTAAGTTGTCGGTATAATAAATGTGCAGGAAATGTAAGAAATGTAAAGGTAATTTAATATTAATACTCAGAAAAGGTTGTACTTTGCTCTTTAGGAGGATACCTGTTGGTTCTTCTGAGTGCTGGCTCGCATGTTAGTGCCTCAGTCTTCATTGGAGCTAACAAAATACTCATTTAGCATCTTCACACATGTAATCTGGCATCTGTAATAAATTAAGAGAGGATGCCAGACTTGACAAGGAGTGATGCTGGTGTAACTGGTTTTGACAAATAGACAGTGAAGGGAGAAGCCATCATTATGGAAATATTGTGGCTCAGTGGACTTGAGAAATATGTTTTGGGGTTTTTTTTCGGGTGTTTTCTTTTTCTTTTTTTGCCAGTTTTGTATTACACATCTTGTGAGAAAGTACACATTCAGAACTGCCATGGATCTTCTGTCTGAGTCACTGCTCTGCAGAATGCAAGTGATGGCTGATGAAGTTGCTGGTGATTTTGGCTCAATGTGCTGATAGACTTCCGTGTATACAGCCAGAAATTATAGACTGTGTATTATTTTCTGTTAGCTATGAGGAGTTTGTATCTTCTAAGTGCATAGTTAGCCCAAAGGGAATCTGAGTGCTTCAGTAAATTTGTGAAGAAGGATATATATGACTGATGGCATATTTATTTTTTTGTTTAAGTTTACAAAAGCATTTTGTTATTAATGTAAGATGTGATTGGGCAGCAGGGGAGAGGGTTGTCTTCTTACACCCTCTTGTCTGCTCAGCACTGTCAGAGATGCACAGCTGGGAAATGATGCTGGACTGAAGAGTCCAGTGGGTAGGGATTGAAAGACAAAATGTGAGAAACAGAGCAAAGAAAACCTGTCACCTGAACAGGTTAAAAAAACAACAGGCGGTAGATGCCTAGCCAGTTGTCCATGGTGAGAAAGCTGGACTGGCGGCAAAGCAGAATAAAATACACAATAAAAGACAAATCATGAAGTCACTGCAAAAATGGACTAGACAGGATGGGAGATTTCTTGTAAAACTTAGATTTCTTTTTATTTCACTTTGAAGTTATATATTTAAAAGATATTTGTTCCAGTTTGTGTTCTAATAAAATTTAGATTCAGATCCTGAAAGTCCTTTCAGTGTTTTTGAGGTATTTTGGGGCCGAACGTGAAACAGATTTGAGATCCTCCAAAACCTAGCAGACATTTGCGATCTTGTGAGGCTTTATAGAATATTTTCAGTTTTTTGTAGGTGAACAGTAGGTTTAGTTAATGGTTCCAGTGTGAGGCTGGGGTAGTCTCTGCTGAATGTGTCTCTGAATGTGTCCAAATTGAAAGATTTACTCCTTACTAATGAATAATCGAGTTGACCTGAGTTGTTTCTTCTCATTTTCTGCTTAAAGATACTGCAAGTATAGTTCTGCTTAGTAGCTAAATATCTGGACTAAATAGCCTTTGATTGCATAAATGGTTTGATTTTGTTTGGGTATTTTGTGTTTGGTTGTTTTTTCCCTCTAGGATCGTTAGGTGGCTTAAAAGGAGTCTGCCACTCAAAGACATTTTTTTCTTGCTTGAGTCACTCTCCCAGCAGGAGTGGCTCCAGAGAAGCAAGTCTGTTAGTGCAGAAGTCCCTCTACTCAAGAACCCTCCTTTGTTGAGTGACAGCCTGTCAGTTGTCAGTGAGCTGTCCTGTGTGTCAGTGTAAAAATCTAATGATTTCCTTAATCCCTGTGGTCATGTAACTTCATGAGAGTTTGGTTGCTTTCTGTGTATTCCAAATTTTCTTGGATAGCAGAGATGGAGATGAGACAAAAAAATCCTTCAAGATGTGGTCCAGCTAATCCCAAAACATGGGAGCACCTCCAATGAGGAGCCATGGATTTGTCATATCAATGGTAGAAGAAATGAGTCTGTAATTCTGAAATACAAATAGTACAGACTGTGCTCTTCAAGTACAAGAGATTATTTTCTCATTGCACTGGCTGAAGACCATTTTTCTTAAGATTTCAGAATTGTGTTTAATACCTCAGATTATAAAACCCTGCAGCCTGTAGGCTGAAAAGGATGCTCTTCTTTCTCCCAGGGAGGATTTGGGGAAAATGTGGCCTCGGAAAACCAAAGCATTCATGCACTGCTTCTCTTTCTGTCTCACCATCTCCCTGCATTCTGACAATTTAAATATACAAGTGCTTGTGTGTACAGTAGACTAAAGTATAGGAAAATGTCTGCTATTTCTTCAGCAGGTCCCCAGTTAAATAACATTCCAGAGTAACACTTGGCTACACTGCAAAAATGAAAGAACAGCTGAAATATTTAGTATGACTTGCTATTTTCTTGTTCAAGTCATTCTTAATAATCTACGTCCTATAACTCAAGACATTTCTTGGATATATCATTTGTTAAAAAAAAGTCAGCAGATCCTCAATTATACTTTTATGGTGATATTGCCTTGCTTTCATTTCTGTTGCTGTTAGAGATTTTGGAGATGCAACAGAAAATAGCAAGCCTTTGTGAAAGAGCAGTGGAATGTTCAAAAAATGCTAAATAATTATTATTGGCACTGTATGTATAATGATATTAAAAAATCCTTTGTAGAGTGTTGCCAGTGCATTCATGCTTTCCTACACAAATATTTTTTTCTAAGTAAATAAGGTATTTTATTCATATTAACAGGGAAATTTCAGCTTGCCTGATGGGACCTCTGTAATCTTGCTTTGTACAGAAACGATAAAGATTGTTCCTAACTAATAACAAATATGGAAAAAACCCATTTATTTCCCTTTCACAAAGGGATTATCCATTTCTCAATCAATTTTCCTCTCATGCTGGCCACATATCTTTTGAGTCCTGTATCTCCAGTAGTATTACTTGTTCATGACGAGGACTGAAATGTAATTTGTGTTTAACGGTTCTCATTTTGCTGGGGTTTTATGTCTTTGTAAACAAATCTGTTCAGACAGTGTTGGTGAATGATGTGGTTTGACAGTAAGGATTTAAGTTAAAACATAAAAATTAAATGATAATGCATAGAAATACATAATACTCAACTTTACCTTTCCACTTTTTTGAATGTTAGAAGTCAGTTTACTGATCTGTGTTTTTCAATAGTAAGGACTTTCTCTCAGATAAGAAAACAAGCAACCCCTGTGATATATGCACCATAGAACACTAAATTAAAATTTAATTAATTTATCACAGAAACAGAATGGTTTGAGTTGGAAGAGACCTCAAAGTTCCAACCCCCTGCCATGGGCAGGGACAACCTCCACCAGACCTGGTTGACCAAAGCCCCATTCAGCCTGGCCTTAAACACTGCCAGGGAGGGGGCAGCCACAGCCCCTCTGGGCAACCTGGGCCAGTGCCCTTGCAACGAATAATTTTTTTCCTTAGATCTAATCTAAACAGACCGTCCTTCAGCTTAAGGCCATTAACCTGTGTCCTATCACTCTATGCCCTTGTAAACAGCTGTTCTCCATCTTTCCTGCAGCCCCTTCAGGTACAGAAAGGCCACTATAAGGTCCCCCTGGAGTCTTCTCTGGGCTGAACAAGCCTAACTCTCTCAGCCTGTCTTCATAGGAGAGGTGCTCCAGCCTCTGAGGTGGTGATCCTGCAGAGGATCACTCTGAGGTGGGTTTTTATGTATTCTGGCAAGAGTATAATGAAGTTAACAAGTTAAGGACCACTGCCACTCAACATTATGGAAGCTTCCTGTATGTAACAATAGAAAATGGCATGTAGTTTAGGATTCAATACTTAGCATTGCAAATTATCCTGCTATTCTCTCTCCATTGAGTATTACTGTGATAGCTTCAAGTACTTTCAAAATAGATTGTTTAGGTGCCTTCCAAATTTAATTCTAAATCCGTTTGTGAAAGAAATGGAAGCTGACTTAAAATATTTCATTGCTTTGCAATACAGACTGCAAGGAGATTGCAAAAAATAAATGTTGTGTTTAAACATTTAGTTGTAAACCCACAAATTATCTAGGAAAGGGAGAACCAAATTGATTCCTTGGCAAGTTAGGTGTTATGTGAAATATATTAGATTGTTAGATTTGGAAAGGTTATCTATGTCCATCCTCTTGTGCTTTCAGTGGTCAGTGACATCTTCAGAGAAATCTCATTCTTAAAACCTATCTATTTACTGATTCAGAGGGCAATGCTTTAGTCAAATTTTATACATAAGTTAAATGGTAACAGAATCTCTCACATTGTGGTACCTTGGTATTTTTTGAATGTGACTAAAATAAAGATTGGTCTTTCGCAGTATTGCAGAAATTATGACATGGAAATTACTTAACTCTGGCATCTTTTGCTTAGTGATTTTTATTTTTTTTTAAAGAGAAATGTTAAGCAATATTTTGTATGTTGTTAATGTTTTACTGTCAGAATTCAGAAGCAAGAAAATACCAGGTAGAACTAAGATATTCTGATATAGGACAGAGTAGTAGAAAATTATTTTATGTAAGTCAAGAACATTCAGCAAGACAGGATATATTTAGGCCTATGTAAAATTTAAAGAACAAATAAAAAATATAATAGCAAAACTGCTCTAACATGGAACTTTAGACAATTTTTAGAATTTCAAAATAAACTTTGAGAAAGTCGTTGCAAAGTTGATTTTTTTTGTCAGTGGAAAATGATGCTTGTCAGATAGCAAATGCACTAAACTGTCGCTAGCAGTATTTGAGGAAGCCCGAAAGTAGAGGCCAGTGACTTCTCAGTATTCCTGTGTCTAACGTCAGCTATTTCAGATAGTGAGAAATTAGACATCTCTGAATATTGGCATATTAGAAGGAACACGGGTCAACAGTGAAAGGCAGTATTTAGGGAGAAATCTCCCAAAACATCCATTTGTTGCAAGATCAGAAACCTCAGAGAT
This sequence comes from Laterallus jamaicensis coturniculus, assembly GCA_022605575.1. Taxonomy (NCBI): domain Eukaryota; kingdom Metazoa; phylum Chordata; class Aves; order Gruiformes; family Rallidae; genus Laterallus; species Laterallus jamaicensis. Next base: position 3,173,731 of record JAKCOX010000062.1, read on the forward strand.
CTACAATACGGTCCAGTAGGAAGAGAAATGCAAACCATTACATGAAGTTACTAAAATTAAACTCCCATACCTGTGCAAAATTGTGGTTTCGGAACAATGTGTTTTCTGTTTTCTTAACAACATAAACCTCTTCCTTGTTCAACAAATACCCTCCAAAAATAGTATGGCTGGTAAAGGAGACTGTTAACAATTATGCTGCAGACAAGTCTATTAAATCCAATCATCTTGTGAATCTGAACAGATACAAATTATCCCAGCTAGAAGCCAAGTTGCTGTAATTCTATTGACGATCAAATTTGTTCAAGTAAAGCCACGTCGCGAGAAGAAAATCTCACACAGTTTGAAATGCATTGTGGAGACAAAACCATCAGTGCACACAAATGGAAGGGAGCACATTTTGCTGTTAACATAAAAACATTTGGGATACAAAGGCAAGGACGCCAGCACAAAGGGCACGATGCTGTGCTTTCAAGAAACGCAACCATTCTGCAGAACTCCGACCTGCTTTCAGAGTTTCCTGAGAAATTTCATCCACTCTATGGAAAGTGCCAATGACAATGACAGTGCAGGAACGTAGGAGGACTCTCTGTCTCTCTTCAATGTGATCTCAGAGTGGGGTTCTGCGGGAGACGAGCTTGTGATGTGAGGCATGAACGGACAAAAAGTAGAGTTAAAAATAAACACTGAAGTTGAGTGCTCTGTAATCATCGTAAGGACAGAAAAATAAGTGAGCACAGAGAAATAGGCTCACAAAGCAACTGCATTTGAGAATAAGTACTATTATTACTTCTGGGAACAGGGAATAATGGAAGCTATTGCTTTTCTGAGTTAACATTTTATCTTTTTTTTTCCCCCTCTGTCCTGAATAGAGAAAAACTTTCTTTCAAAAATATTTTTCTTTCAAGTTCTTAATTACATGTTTTCTGGTCTGCATTATGAGATACTGAAAACATTATTAAAATCAGAGAGCATATGGCATAGTTGGAGCAATGGCCTCAAGTTGGAGCACAGGAAGTTCCGCACCAATATGAGGAAGAACTTTTTCCCAGTGAGGGTGACGGAGCCCTGGCACAGGCTGCCCAGGGGGGTTGTGGAGTCTCCTTCTCTGGAGATACTCAAGATCCATCTGGACACCTCCCTGTGCGACCTGTCCTAAGGAACCTGCTTTTGCAGGGGGGTTGGAGTTGTTTTTTTCTAGAGGTCCCTTCCAACCTCTACAATTCTGTGATTCTGTGATATTGTATCGCTTTCTGTTAACAATGGGGGAAAGTAAAAACAACACGATCACATGATTTGAAACACTGATAGACCAGGTGACAGGACAGTCAATAAAAAAGTTAGGAGCGCATAAAGCTTTTGATTGTAAGACCTGTATCATAAGAACAGATGAAGAGTTTAACAATGAAGGAAGGAGCATTATGGTTTTAGATGCCTATTTAGGATTTTATCACCTTTAAATGAAGTACACAATTCTGCATTTTTAATTCCCCTTTGGCTATGTACTTGCTTTAGAAAGCTTGCTTTTGTGACTGTGTAACATACAACTTTTATGTACTGGAATGACGAGTCAAAACTTGCTAAAAACAAGGCAAAAGGCGTGTAATGCCATCATCTGTACTGACTGCACCTGTTAGGGTACTGTTGCAATTACACATAAACAATATGCTTGAGAAGAAAACAATTGAAAACTGGAAGAAGCATTAGAGCAGGAACTGACATACTTGAGAATCCAAAAAGAACTGTCATTTTTCACAGGATTTGGTCCCTCCTTCTGTATCTGAATTCCCTAGTGGAAAATGTTTCTAAAAAACTCAGTACTGACACGTTTTAAAGTTTTGAAGTATTCAGATAATCATCTGAGGCATCAGTGGGTTTCTGTGCAGAAGTTAGTGAAGAAGGGGCACCTTGAGCTGTGGTCTCGAGGATGAGCTCTATCCCCATATGTGGTGGGTAGTTTATACAAAGTAGAGTGGCCTCAGCAAGACAGACTGTAAGAATCCTAGCTCAAAACTCCACATAATACCACTGACAGGGTACTCTTGTGTGAGAAGTCAGGAAAAGTAACCTTTTATATGACCCAGGCCTTAGGAACTAACTGGGAGATGGGTCTGGAGTGGATGAGACTGGATGAGACACTGCTTTGGGTTTGTACATTGCTTCCCAGCTTCACAAGAAATCTGGGGGTTGCAGCTTTTGGGAGGTTGTTTTTTGGGGTTTTTTTGTTTTTTTAAATCCTAATGCAGATTATATATGCCCTTGGTATTTCAAATAAAGTTTAATCGATGAGGGACAATATCCTTAACAAATGCTCATCATAACATCAGAGTTCAAGAAATGCAAGTCAAGTCACACTGACTCTTGGAGCATTAGAATTCTTAATAAAAAAAGATGCCTGATTTATTCTGGACCAGCATGAGTGGTATTTTTAGCACTGAAATATGCAAAAGTGAAAACTGCAGGAGGGAAATGCAAAGAATAAAGGGGAAGTAAAACGTGAAGGACCTGGAGCTACCAGTTTTTAACATGAGCTTGATACTATGCTGTCTGAGCAGACTGTACCTCTAAATACTGGCTTTCATTTGACTCACTGAGCAACTCCTATTGTGACAGACTGGTAATTGACTGGGTAGTGCAGTTTATTCTTCCTAAGACTTTGAGTTGATACAAGCCTAACCCACCATTAAGCATTTGCTTGCCAGCTCAAACAGGCTTTCATTTACTACCCTTACTCAAAAGGGAGTAAGTAAATAACGACAGGCAAAAAAGCTATCCTCTGGTAAAAATTAAAACCCCACTGGATGCTAAGGGATTTGACTTTTTCTTGTATTTTTGCCATTGTTCTTTTAGGATTGTGAATTAATCTATATCTGCACAGTAAGGTAGAAGCCTTAACACCCATAATTAATGAGCTTGTCCCCTTGTTTATTTTAAACCTGTAACATTTCCAAAAAGATCTACCCTGGAAGCCTGTGAGGATGCTAAAACCATTCTGTTTCGGAACAGAAGATATTCTTAAAACAGGAAGTTTCATAATTGTGCTAAAGCAAGAGCTGCACCCAGTTTATCACAGATTAATGCCAAAACTGGTTTTGTAGCCACTGTTCAAAGGAGAAGAGAAGGCATCTTAATTAAACTCTGCCTTTGTTCAGGACATCAGAAAAGCTGCTTGACAGAGTGTGCATGCTAACTGCATTCATGCATCCTGCCACCGCCACTGAGAAGGGGAAGAGAGCAACAAAAGCAGGCTGCAAGAAGGTTGCTGCCACGCAGGTTGCTGTGGAAAAGAGGCGTGGGAAGCTGTTGCTTTGTCCATTCGATACAACGGCTTTGAATTTTTAGCGACCAGCTAGAATAACTACAAGTCAGAATGATTCTTTCCATGGTGAGGCATTGCAGGCTTGCCACGCTGAACTATTCAACATCAGAAGTCGAGGCACAAGATAAGATCAATAAAAGTCATTAGGAGATGCTGAACTGTCCTTTGATTTTGATCCGTGGTGAAGTTTGCTGGTTAGGTTTTTTTCTCCCCTGAAGTCAATGTGCTTAAAATTGAATAGAAAATGTATATTTCACACAATCACCTGTCTATGGTGTCTAGGACTTTAAGAGAAGTAGCAGCAAAAAAAATCTATAATGAATCATGAGAGCTGGGAACTCATTGGTGCAGTACTCTACTCTCATTCTGTTTGTTTGTGTTTTATTATTTTGCCTTCCCATTCCCTTTCTTTTCCATGGGGTAAGAAGGCAGCGTGCACGTGGTGTAAATGGTAAGGGTTCGACTACCTGTATTACTGCAGTGGGAGTGAAAAAATGTAACATAGCCCGTGCACCCATAGACAGGCAGCATCAGTCTTCTGCTGGTGTTTCAGGGCATTGCTGGTCACTCCTGCTTTCTAGGAGACAGGGGGAAAAAAAAGGCAAAAAAACCCAAAACAGGCATGGTCAAGAAGGATTTTAGAAACTTGTTTGTAAAGCATCGGAAGCTGATGCTGTTCCTGTAACATTATTAAGTGACAACGGGTAGATGAAGTGCTACAGAAGTACAGGGACTAGCACATTTCTCTTCTCTCTCCGCCTACTGCCCAAGTGTCTCAAAAAGAACCTGGAAGTCATTTATCTTTCTACAAGGAGAAGAGATAAATACCTTGCCTGACAGGACTGTTTGCTTCATCTTGGAGATATTTACCTTGAGGCTGTAAAGAGTACTCTTTTTGACTATGGCTTATTATTACTTGCATTGAGATTAATGCATCATTTCATACAACTCTATCACTAAATCTGAGTTGCTTGTTGGCTAAGATGAAAGAAATGCTATGTTGCATTGTCCAGTGCCCCCAGACTTTTGAGCACTGTTCAGTTTTAGTTGTTGTTACATTTAGTTGTTATTTATTTTGATTTGTATATCTGAAATGTAATACATAGGAACTAAATATTGTGATCAAGAACTAGTAAAAAAATGCATGATTGAATTACTTGGGAGGAAAAAAAGTGTTAATCTTGCTAAGGGCAGGTAAGAAATTAATGTAGAAAAGATGTTCTTAGGAGGCTGGGTAAAAAAGGGTTCTAATAATCCACAGGAAAAAAGTAAACAGGAAGTTTCAGTTGCTACATTTCATGGGAAAAAATACTTTCCCCCCCATTTATTAGTATACAGAGCTCTACTTTGCACAATGGAAATATTCATTAGTAGTAAATTCCAGGTTTCAGTGAAACTGAAGTGAAGAACCATGTTTTGGGACGATTTTGTTCAGTTCTCTTACAAATGAAACCATTAAAATCGTATACGAGTGAGATAAAACACATGACTAGGAACCTCTGGTCTCATACTATAACAGTTAATATTTTCCTATGTTTGGACTTGAGTAAACAAATAAATGGGGCATTCATACTCTGTCACATCACACCTAGCCTGGAATGCCAGCTGAAATGCACAGCTATCCACCAAGTTGTTTTCATTCAGATGTCATTTTGGATAGCTGGTAAAGCAGAATTAACTACAAATTATGCTTTCAGTGAAAACATAGGCAAATGATTGTGCAATTTCCTGTTTGAAACTAGATTTTATTTGTGAATTTAGAAAGAATGGGCATAAAGAGCAACTTTGAAAGTCGCGTTGAAGTATCGCAAGTAGCAGTAGGTGTAAGCAGTTGGTGATAGTGAGCTGGAAGTGATGATAGAGTCATGCATTTGTGATTCTTTGGGTGTTTAAACTGTTTTTCAAAATCCTTATAAATTTCCTGTAAATACTTTTTAAGCTTTAGTTTTAATAATTCTTAATATTTCTTTTCCTTTAGTCTTTTAAGATGCCATTTCAACATGTGCAAAGCAAGTATGTTTAAAACCATCAGTTTGGAAGTGCACATTGAAAGCATGCATTGACAGGAATAGTGCCTCTGTAAGGGGAACTCTTCATTTTTAAAGTACAAAAATATTTTGGAGTCATCTAATAAAGTTGATTGAGACAGTCCATTAAAAGAAAATATATTTTATTGTTTATAATTATAAAATTATTTGCTTCTGAATATTCTTACATAAAGACAGAGAAACCTTTGCTAATGTAAAAATTAACGGAAAGCAAAATTTGTAGTTAAAAGGAAAAAAAATAGAAGTTGTAATGTGTTTATGTGTTGATCATCAAATGTTTATGTTAGTTATTTCCATGTCTCAAAAGTCTTAATACCGTTCATATTTATAGTAGCAGTTTCTATTATATTTGCAGTTTAATGTTATATTTTTAGTCTAGATGGGTTTATTGTTCAATATAACTTTATAATTTAGATCATCAAGAAAAACTTACCATTTTCATAATCCTTTTACAGAACTGAGCCTCTGTAGAAAACTTCAGAGCATTCTACTCAGGCAGTTTTGTTTATTAGTGTTTATTTTCACCTCCCCTTAGGATGCTGTAAGTAACCCAGCATGATTGATTGTGAGAGCAATTATACACAAACCCAAGATGGATTTTATATTCTGGCCACGGGATTGCATGGAAATAATTTCTGTCTTCTTCAGAAGCTCACGTGTTCATTTTATTACATATATGTCTCAAAGTCTTTATGATTTTAGTTCATTATTACAATGATAAACATGATATGACATATATGCTTTTAATGCCTGTGTCTCCACATTTTTATGCTGAATGCCTGGACTTGGGCCTAATAAATTTATGTTTAACAACATTGATGGCACTGTCACACAGAGGTAGTGCTGCTGATTTTTTTAAGATGTGATGTCCTTTTCCTCAGCACTGAACCAGTTCTGCAGCAGCTTAATTTGTGATTCGGTAAGGCACCATCCTTGAGATGAATTATAAAATTGTGGCTTGACAGCTGCTGTCCAATTCTTGACAACTTTCAAAAATGCAGAGTATTAAACAGGGTGGCTGAACAGTTCAGGCACCTGAGTTTCCCACATACTTTTAGCTTACTAAGGCTTTTTTTCAGATTGTTTCCTCTGTTGAAGGAGGATTATGTCTTGCCCTGACTATGGGTGTTATTCCCTGGGGGTGGGCAAGGGCAGGTGAATTGCATCTGATTCTAGATTGGTAAAATGTTTTGAGAACTCTTCAGATGGGACTTTTACAAAATAATACACCAGATGAGTTTATGACTTCTAGTACAGAGAGAAAGGAGGCAGATCTTTTATGCAAGTGCCCTTAAAATTTACATGAAGTACAGAAATTTGCTAACATACATGAAATGACTAGGGGTTTTTTTAATGTTTTGGTAGTTTCTGTAAGGCTCTACACTGTTGCTGACGTATACAATTTTTTGCAGGGCTTAATCTAGTTTAAGTCTTCTGACTGTGGGTATATGGAGTATTCTTTTTTTTGTTTACCTCTTCTTGCCTTTTGCTTTTGTGTTTTATTTCTGTTAATTATAATGAAGGATGTTGGAGTACAGGACATGCAACTGGCCTAACAATCCTTTGCGGCGATATTTTCCCTCCATCTCCACCAGGACCCACCCTGTTGTAGTGCTTACTTGTAAGAAGGCAATGCTGCTTCACCAAACTTCTTCCTACAGTGAGAGAAGTAGGGATAACTCTTGGAAAAAGTTTTGAGGCTAGTGACAAAATATGTTTGTCTTTCAGATCCCCAGCTCAAGGGTATAGTGACCAGGTTATATTGCAGGCAAGGCTACTACTTGCAAATGCACCCCGATGGAAGTCTCGATGGAACCAAGGATGACAGCAGTAATTCTAGTAAGTGACTGCCCCAGGGGGATGTCTTAATCGCACACGCAGATTGCATCGCTCGAGTGTGTACGCGCAGACATGGTGTTAATGCCTTTGAAGGGTTTCTGAATGTGTTTTGTCCAAAGGAAGAGGGTTCTGTCCATTCAAAGTCTAATGATCGCTCGCATGGCTCCTGCCTAATGTGTTCCCTCCGAAGGGGATGGCTTAAGTGCCGATGGACCTCGGGGGGTGACATATTTAGGCCAATGGTTGTCTTCTAGTAATTCTGTAAAAATGGTAAAAATGCCATTAAAAATATTTTTTAATAAAAACTATGTATTAATACAATTTTAAAATCTTCAAATAAATAACCAAAAAAAAAAAAAAGGAAAAGAAAAAAGAAATAGAACCCCAAATTACTAAAAAAAATTTGATCAGTTAGGTTCTGTTTCAGCAAAGCAAACAAGTGTACGTCTGTCAGTCATGCCTAAGACATGCTGAAGTACCTTGCTGAATTTGGGCTACAGTCCCTATGCCAGCAAGAATTCCAGTGATGTTAAGAGAATTTCTGCCAGTGGCAGTGGCAGTTTTCAAAAATATTCCAAACAAAATGGTCCTGAAAGCCCATGTGGGTCACTGCCTTGGTACTGTTTTCCTATGATACTGCTACATATTTAAATTCAATGGGCATGTGTACATTTGATAACCTCAGCTGTAAATGAGAATTAAGTAAACCCATTCTTACTCTAGAAACAGTTGATTAATTTTCTGTTTAGCAGAAAACACTTATATTTTGCTTATAATAATGATAAATTACTTACTTTAAGTAACATTTCTGTGTGCTCTTGAGCTCTGTTTAAAGCACTTTTAATACAAAAGATTTGTCGTCTTATTATGCTTATATAAATAAGCCTTTAGTTTCCTCAAAAATGTTGGAATTAGGCTATAGAAATTAGGGGCTTTGAGGTTTCTGCTTTACTTGGATTAGGTCCCTGTTTTATCTGTTAATGCACAGCAGTTATTTTCAACACATTTCATCAACAGATAGCATGATCATTGTTTGTTGCTCTATTTATTCTTTTTATAATTGAGAAAAATAATTGATTAATCCATTTTAATGTCTATTTCTCTGCTTGTTTTCCAAGTCATGCCCCCCTGCCATGTTCCTTGCTTCTTTCTTTAGTGTGTCCATCTGTCATGCACACTTCTGTACTGGACTAGATACTAAGACCTTGTACAGACAAAATCATCATTGCTTTTTTATGAAAGGTTTGCTTATATGAGGTCCAAGAAATGTGTATCTCTCCCTCTCCTTGTCTCGCTGTCCATCACTCTCTTATTTTCAGATTTTTAGCTTCAGTGGGGAGGTGTGTATCACTACAATAATTTTGAAATGTTTTAACATTATTTCTGTTTTGCTTGTTTGGGTTTGTTTTGTAAGCACCCTATGGATTTTGAATCTTTGCAAACCTAGACCATAGTGCCTTACTTTCCTCTTCTCACTGTTGTTAGATTTAGAAATCTTTTTTTTTCTTCCTTTCTATGTCATTTCCCCTTTCTCTCCCCTCTTCCCTATCTTTATGGATTTCCATCTCTCTACCCATCTCTCTTATTCATGTTCTTCCAAAATGCATGATGAATATTCTATAATGCAAATATTCTGAAATACAGAACTTGTCCAAACTCCATCAAAGAGCAGATAGAAGCTTTGTGTATTTTGCATAAATACTGTTAGATAGTGGTTTACTCCAACATTATTTCTAGGCTACAATGGTTTTTTTCCATAGAGGGATTTTGATTTTTTTCCGTTTTTAACTGCTGTGATTTGCTAACTGTTTTTTCTCTGGTCCAATTTTACAATGTTGTTTAGTAAAAATTTAGACCATAAGGAAGTAAAATTAATGTGTTTGCCAGAAAAGTATGCAATCTCTACCTTATTGTTTGCTAGTATATGGGTTTACACTATATACAATATATAGGCTATATTAAGGTCTGAAAAGATTTATCCATTTGATATAGTCATGAATATATATGTCTGTTTCCTTTGTGCTGTCAGTCTTCTCATTTCTTTTCCCTTTCCACTTTGTTTCCTTCCATTTCCCGCTGAAGTGGGTTTTTTTCCTATTGATTTTCTTTATTGCAGCATATTTTGTTTATTCATTTCTCTTTTACTTCAAAGCAGTAATTTTTTTTATTTTCTATCATTTTGATCTTTTATTTTGTGACCTCGTTATCATGATAATTTCTGCCTGAAGCTTATCAGTAAATATGTTTTGGCAGCTGCCAGAGGGGCAAACCCCTGCTTTTGACCATGGAGCTTGCAGGCTGCCTATTTAAAGTGCCCAGTGGGCAAAAGGAGGGACATATATTAGCTATCAATAAGACAGATAGTATGCTTACCTTCATCGTGAGGATCAGTTACATTTGAAGTGTGTTCTATAAAAATTTGAGGAACTACAGACCACCAAAGAATGTGCATCTCTACCAGCTTTCCACCCATCTTTGGCACTATTGACTGTGCCTGCAGTCTTGACAGAGTCCTCCTCATGTACTGACCATATGAGTAGCTGGTGTTGGAGAAGCCAGAGTAGTGAGGTACAGAGAAGTAGTGAGGTACTAGTAGTGAAGTACAGAGAAGAGATTTTGGTTTTGTCTTCAGCTAGGAAACTGAATCTTGCTACTGAATACTGCTACTTTTTGTGGTGCTGCAATTTATTCTGCGTCAAGCAGTTAGAAGAGTGCTTGAAGTTAAAATTCTCTCAAGTGCAAATATCATTTCGTACTCATTTTATATGTATGTCAGTAAATGTAAGTTACACACTATTGGAGTCACAGTGCTGTGGAGAGGTAGCAGAAAGTAAGATTAAGATGTGGTCTCTTCAAATTGAGTGGTTCTGTTTGCACCCATTTTTTGTTTGTCTTTAAAGCTTCTTAGTAGTCACTTCAGTGTGGCTCTTTGCTTCTATCTTAAGTCCAAATGAATTTTATCAGTGTTTTGGTCAGAGGCTATAGTGCAAACCATTGTCCCTGCTTGCCTTTACTTCAGTTTGAGTAAAGGCTTGAGTCTGCAGATATAGATGACAAGATTTTAAATGTATCACTGCACACAAACCCTTGCATGAAAAGGGAAGAAAGATGTTACTGCTTGTAATTGCATCTTTGAACATACTTCGCTCTGCTCATGTTTGTGACCATGTGATTAGAACCCAACCTAAATGGACTGATGGGTTTCAGTTCTTTGTTGTAATTTTTTAATTCCTTTTCCAAGTTAGTGATGTTTTATGACACAATATGAATTAATAACACCTATTGGATAGTGATGCTGAGTTTCTTTTAAATCGTATCACCAGACCAAGGCTGTTATCTTAAACCATCTCGTGTGTACAGTCTGTATTCTTTTGCCAAACTCTCAGTGATACATGGAAAGAGGCTTTATTGAATTTCTTTTCTCATTTTAGCTGGTTTTATCTTTTTGCTTACAGTTTTAGGTTTGTTTTTGTGGCTTTCTTGTAGTGAAAGCAGGAGTGATTATGGTTAAAACCATAGGCTTGGTTACTGAGGTCCTGCTCAGCATAGTTGTCCCTCTCTAGCTCTAATTTTCCTGGATTTTACAGCAGTTCTTAGCATTACTTGGTGACAATGAACTTCCTTTAGTGTTTTCCAAAGGGCCCCATCATTATTAATAAGGAAAAGCAAGCTACTACACTGAACTGTAAGGAAACAGAAGAGATTTCCATGTTGTGATTGTGGTAGCAAGGGTTACATGCCAATCCTGTCCACCCCACAGTAAATGGCTCATTTTCAGGCTTTGTTCTATATTCAAAGTTTTGTCTTATGGATGAGGTGTAGGTTTAGTAGGAAGACTAATTAATTTGGGAAACAGGCAGTTCTGATTTTTATATTTCTGAGGTTGAAACCCTGAATTGCTTAGCCCTATGACTTATTTTGATTCACTTGAAGACTGTATCTGTCTGAGCCAACCACCACTGAAAAAATTCAGCATAAATCATGACACTTTCCCTGATGCATCATAAACCCAATTTTAAAAGTCAAATGTTGCTATTTTTGCCCCTTATGAAATTGAAGTAATGTTTAAAACAGCTTAAAAGACCATTTCTGTGTTCCATTGCCAAAATTAAGATTACCAAAGCTACTCTGGTTTGGCTGTGCTGTGCACATCCCTTGCTTAATTATGCAGCAACATGCTTTACTTCCTTCATTGCACTTGGTATCTCTTAGAGTTGGTGTTCAAGAAATCATGCAACCATTAAACATGCCTTTATTTTCATGTCTTAATGTATACTCCTAATGCTCTATTTGTATCTTCCAAATTGAATATGGAAGTATCAACTTTTTAGTATCTTACTACTATCGTATTTTGAATATATTATTAAAATAATCTTCACAGCACCCTTGTAAGGTAAAGGGGATAATTAGACAGAAATAAAGCACACAAAGATTGAAAAGCAATGCCTGGAATGCTGTTAAATTTTGATTACTCGAACTGGAACATTTGCAGTCTGATTTTTTGCACTGTTTTTTACTCCAGTTTGTCTGAAATGAATTACAGAGGCATTTAGTTATCTATTTACATCACTGCTGTGGTTTTGTCCCAGCCAGCAGCTAAACACCATGTAGCTGCATGCTCACTCCTACCCCAGAAAGGGATAAGAATGAAAAGAAAAAAAGAAAAAGAGTTGAGATAAAGAAAGGTTAACAGAATAACAAAGGAAGCTAATCATCATCATAAATGCAATTGCTCACCACACACAGAAGGAAAAAACCCCACAACCCAGTGCCCAGTCTGTTTCTGAGCACTGATCACACACTTCCCAGCTAGTTTTCCCAATTACGTAAGGAGCATGTCACTCTATGGTGTGCACTATCCCTCTGGCCAGTCTGGGTCAGCTGTCCTGGCTGTGTCCCCCGTCAGCTTCTTTGGCATCTGGCAGGTTGGAAGAAGCTGAAAAGTTATTGACTTAGTGTAGACACTACATCTGCCTTACAACGACTAAAGACACTGGTGTTTTATTAACATGATTCTCATCCTAAATCCAAAATGCAGAGTTAGGTTAGCCCGTTTTTCCCATCAGTATAATCTTACTGTGGTAAGATCACTGGAGACCATGATCAGACATACTTAAAATATGTTTTGCTTACATCTTGTGTAACATCAGGGAGGTAGAATGGGTTTACTCCATAAGAAATGGATGGACTGATCTCTGGATACCAACCTCCCTGTCACTTGTTGCCAATCTAAAAGATGTTCTGATGAAGTTGTCATTTTTGCCCGTAGGCTTGAAGATGGAAATCAAGTAAAGAAATAGTTGCCTTGATCTGATTGCTTATTTGGTGCTGTGGGAAGTTTTGTTAACTGACACCAGGGCAGTGCACAGGAAGAATAATGAGCAAGTTTGTAAGCCTTAAGCAACTGGTCTCTAGCAAGCTGCTTGAGAAAAACAGTGGTCTGTAATGGCAATTTTCCTGTAGCTACAAGTCTGATTTTCACAAGGATATGGAAATACTTGATTTCAGGCATTTCAGATTTCAAGTTGGTATGCTGAGATGGTATGACATTAAAAAAAGGAAAAAGAAATGTGGTAGTTTTGTGTTTTGCCTCAGGGACGGAGTTACTACTTAGCAAAAAAGTGGACTTCAACTTTGGCTAAGACTTCTGGAGGATTAGAATCTAAAGAAAATTTTTCCTGCAAATTCCCACCATGACATGTAAAACAATACTTTATTTCATGCCAGTTGTTACCATCAACTGTGTCTCCCTTCCCATTTTCTGGTTTAGGAAGAGAAACCATTTGCTTTACAGTCCTGCTTTAGACAGAATATAAAGCAGAGCTAAAGGAGCATGCAGAGGCTCAGCACTGAAGAGAAGAAAGGGTTCACATCATTTTTGCCAATTGGTTCACTTGATTTCCTTGATGCTCCCACACCTTATTTACAGTTGGATTTGCAAGGCTTTATACCTGAGCGTGCAGCATGGGAGCAGTGAGCACCAGACAGAATTATATTTTCTGAGCAGTTCCAGGATGCTTCCTCTCTCAACTCATCTGTGGACTCACCAGGCTGGGCTTAGGTACATAAAGATGTTCAGGAACCTTATGCCCCACTTAGTTTTTGTTTTGGCTAATTGTCTTAAAGACAGATTGAAGCTAGGGGCATGGTTCTTTTTCAGACCCCTCTGAGGTAAGGGCATAGCTTTGGCTGTGAAGACCTGAAATGCCAGCAAAATTTGGTAGGCTTTCTGCTTTTCTCAAGGCAGGTTCTTATTAAAGCAGGGAATAGCAGGGATAGCACAGCTGAATCCTATGAAGGTTTGAAATGTGTAATTGGGCACAAAAGTCCTGCTCAGTAGAGTACAGCACAGCCTGATTCTGGGGGAAATTGAATTTCCTTTAGCCAACTTCAGAGCATATAGAAACCGCATGCTGTGCCTTCCTAGTGCATGTTTTGCTGACTTCCGTATGAAGCACATTGCTGAGCATTTATCTATCGATAATTGGATGCAGACCGATCTCCTTAGTTTCACCCAAGTCTGAAAGATTTTGTGGGAGCTGCTGAGTATTCTGTATGTGCAGAATTATGGTATTTCAGAACAGACTCTAAAATTTTATGGTCTTAGACTAATTACAGTAGCTCTGACAATCTCCAATTAAAACTTGTTGGCAGTAAAAGACACATTATATCAGCTTTCTGGGTGCTTTCTCAATTCACCAGCAACTATAAGCCGCTCTAGTAATTTTATAGTTTGCATAAAACACTGCCATGTTACAAGCCTCTAATTCTCATTCAATGGTGGTTGTTTTTTCTATCTTTGATATTTATTTTTATTTGCAAAACAGTTGATTATATCTATATTCCAGAAGTTTTGACTGAACCACTCTGATTTGGAGTTTTCGTTAGCAGTTTTCCACAGGTGACTTGTCTTTTGTGTTCACCTCTTTTCTTTATGCAAGTATTCCTTCCTGGTGTGCCTTCAGTTGTTGCTGCCTTTCTTCTGGCATGGTGTTCATGTCCAGATTTCCTCTTGGAATTTCTTTTCTTCTAGAAAAAAGCCCCCATCCAAAACCTATATTTGCTGTGATGGACTGCCCCTCTCCCACCAACAATATTTGGTTTGCTGATTTTGACATTGTTTCATTTGAGGGTAATGACTGATTGGCTTTTTAAACTTCCAAATTACATTCAACATTTGAAACCCTCAAGTCATGCAGTGTTTAGTGTATAGACTCTAAGGATATCTTGTCTGAGTGATGGATTTCACTGGTTTACACTTACCTTGCATACATTAGAGAGGGAACATTGTCTGTGTCTAGTATTTTTCGAGTGAGCAGCCCAGTAAGATCCTAGTGTGACAGAGACTTTTGGAAACTTCAGAAATTAAAACAATGTATAATCATGCTAATTCCTGTCTGATGTCATCTCTTCTATCCTTCTTTGTAAACCCATAAATTTGTTTTCTGTTCTTCCAGAGGTCTTTTGAATATATTTTAATTTCTACATCTATAGCAAGTGCTCTGCTACAATTCCCAGCTTCAGTCTGTCCTTGTGTGTTCCTAAAAAGATCTCATTATATATTTTTTTCTGTGACAGAATGTTGGAGGAAAGGCTTGGGTTTTTTTCCACCCACTTCTGTCTTTAAATTCTAACAGTCAACCCATGGATTTTTCTCAGCTGTAAATATTTGATCATCTTCATCATAAATGAAGATGTGGCTTTGTGTCCTTTGACCAAGCAGGAGTTTTCACACCTTGAGAAACTGTACTTATCCACTGCAATTGCATGAGCCTTTTTCCTCTTGTTTTGGCCTTTCCCCCGGCATTCTAATTAGATAGCCTCATAGGGTACACTTTCTGGTCACACCTATGGATGTCCTTCCTAAATTCTGTGGAACTTACTGTAGGTGTTACTGTGTTCCTGAGACCTGGCTTCGTGAAACCATGGCCCTTGCTGCCTATATTGAACACACAGATTGTGCTTTTGGTTTTCATCCAAGTACTTGTGAATCTGTGACTCATCTGCTGTGGAAAACCACTTAGCATGAACTCTGGCTCATCCAGATCTTTTCTTTTGAGACTGTTTGATGTGCACTTTGCATCTACTATGAGTCAGTAAACGTAGTTGAGGTGTGTGCTGGCATAATTTTTAGAAGACTTGGTCTGTGTCTCTTTCTTACATCTCTTTTCCTTTATTTGTTCTGTGGTGAGACTACTCCCACTCTTCACACTGGTCTTTTTCAGGCAGTAATAAAAGCTGTGGCTATTTTTGCTGCTACAGAGGTGTACACCATTGCTAGGGTATCTCCTATTAGCTGGCTTTTTTTTTTCCCAATTATTCCCCCTCCCCCTCAAATTTCAGTCTTTGAACATGTTTTATATTAACCTCTATAACACTTGTGCACATTTGGAGCCAAGCATGTATTTCAGAGCTTTCCTGAACTAGGATAAGCCTTTACCGCTACCTGGGCCCTACAGACTACATCTTGTATGAAAGATATCTTTTACAAAACAAACAAACAAAATAATAATTTGAAATCACATACCCTTTGAAAGCATTCTTAGTGAACATACATATTAATCCAAAAACAATAAAAATGCCTAAGAAAATAAAAAGCTACATGCCAGAATGGGAGAGATATGTTTTCTGTAGTGTAGCTCACAAGCATCATGCTTATGATCAGTCTACACTGATGAAGGGGCTGCTGTGTTCTCTGACTTTTTTCACATTGCCTGAGATACTCATGTCTGCAGTGCTGCATAAATGATTACAGTCCAGTCATCTGTGCTTTGTATTTGCAAGTTAGCACTTGTGCCAAATAATTGAACTATTGCAGGGCCTATTACTAGATAGATATTTAGGCTTTAAGGATTAACTTTACTAGAAGAAAATGTTCTGAATTAATTTTAAATCAGAAACAATATACAGGAAGTTATGTCTTTTTAGCAGCGATGTTTGTTAGAGTATTGTAATAACCATAGTGTCCTTATATCTGGCCATGTTTTTTCTTCACAGCGTTATTCAACCTTATACCAGTGGGACTTCGAGTTGTTGCTATTCAGGGTGTAAAGACTGGGTTGTATATAGCCCTAAATGGAGAAGGTTTCCTCTACACATCAGTAAGTACCTTTCTGCACTCCCTTTAAACTTCACAGCTCAAGTTGAAATCTGCACAGGAGTGAGACACATATTCACTTTTAAGAAGTTCTGTAATGTCTATATATGTATATACATATGGTAGACACCTGTGTACCTATGTATGTGTGCAGCATATCTATAAATGGGATACAGTAGAAATTACTGTGTTCTATGTGTGAAAGTCTGCATGTTGACCGTCCTAAAAATGCATTCTGTAGAGGTCTTTTTCTGGTAGGCTATACTGGTAGTGTAGAATACACCACAAAGATTAATATTTTCAATTAAATCTTCCAGAATTTTAAAATAAAGACCTGTGAGTATTTTCTTAGTAACTTGTTGATCAGAATCCAAAAGCTGCTTCAAGTTACTTTTATTGATAAGACTTACAAGTTTAACTTCCACATATAAAGTTGTTAACAGCTTTACAGTTTATCATCATAATCTTGTAATTGTAATTATAATTAGCATTATTGATTTATATTTACATTTCAGATAGCAGGAAATTGGAGTTCTGTGAGAGACTGTATCTTTGTAGAATGATCAAAGTTTAAGAAAAAAAATCTTCTGAGCCACAAACAAGACTGCTGGATAAAGTGATTGGAAAATCCTCAAATTGTTTAAGATATTCCAAGTGCGTTAATGCTAATCAGTCAGTGTATTGTTGTGAATATAAAAATCCATAGTTTCATGTAAATTTAGTGTCTTAAACTCCTTTGAAAGACAAACAGTCTTTAATATGAACAGGCAGCTCTGTCAGGTATTAACAAGGTGGCTTAAAGGATTTTTCTTTACTATATTTTTATTGCCATCTATGTTGAATTTATTTACATAGTGCTTTTTTCCCATTTTTTTTACGTCATATAGTTCTTAATTCCCCACTGAATTACAATACACTGCTTTGTTTTCAGTGTCCATTGAGAGGAAATTGGACAGATTAAATTTCTGATGCCCTGAGGGAAAGTATTCTGTTTGTTTCCAATATACGATTCTCTCGGAAAAGCTAATTAGGAAGAAGAAATGGAACTAATCTTGAATGTCAATGTCAAGACAAAGAGAAAATTTCCTCTCATAAAATATCTGCTAGAAACTCCAGAAATAAGATCCAAACTATTTATTTTCGTTTGTTTAAAATAAAAGATTCCATCACAGTAAAACATGCAATATTTGCTGTCAAAAGAAAGAAAACTAGAAGAAAAAACCCCAAAGCTAGAGCTATTAGAGAAAATCCATTCCTGATTTCCCAGTTCAATCACTTTGTGTGGGGAGCTCATTTCAGTATGATGGCACAAACAGTACTTCTTTAATGTGTTGGTACAATTAGGAGTACATTCTTTCTTAGCACTGTTTTTGAAGTGAGTTCTCAATCCTTTCAAAAGAAATGCAAATTTCATAAAATATACCAGGTTCCTGGTGGGTAATTCTGCACCAGGAGGGATCCCACACGAGCACATTGTGGCAGCCACTGTGTTTATGTATTGTTCTGGAAATGGTCCAAGCTAAATGATGGTGTCATCTGGGGAAAAGAGTGGAGAGTACAAGGCAGGATAAGAAGAGATGGCTGGATCCAAACATTGATCAGATGTGAACCTGACACTTAGAATGTCTTTGGGTCTAACAAGATATTTCTCTTATGCCAGCGTGAATCTGAATCACTTTGTTCCTATGTCTTCTTTTTGAGCAACACAGATTACCTAGGTTGTGAACAGTCTCATTCTTCAGTGCCACTAATGGCAAGATTTTTGCTGTTGATGGCTTCACATATTCCTGTAGTTACAGGCAACTTTTAAAGTAATTTTGAATTCGTTTCTGTGAATGCTATTACTTTTTTCTCTTAAAAGTGTCTCAATCTGTGACTTCACCTTGGGTGAAGTAAGGAAACAGGTATTTTTGGGGTGTACTGTCTACTCTGCCTCACGTAGAGAATGAAAGATGAGTGGGAAAGAAATGTGACACATTAGAAAACTGAGTGGAAGTCTTTAGTTTTGGTGTGTCTAGAAAATTATTTTCAGTTTACACTTCAGCAAGTTAAAAAGTAGTAATATTTTGTAATCTAATGCAAATTTAAAAGTAGAGATCTCAAAATGTGCTGTACTACACATTTGATTGTTTCACACTAATGTATGGAAAACATTGACAACGTGTTTTTCTCTTAGCAATTTCCTGCTTTCCATTCAGACACTAATGCATTTGAAAATAGGAAGACAAAGCATCAGAGAGAAGTTTGACTTCTCCCTGAGGATCAAGATGAAGGGAAACTGCCTGCAGAATATTTTAAACACTGTCATTTGTAGAAAAATGTTTTTAACCAATCACTTCCTATTAGTGACTTGGTGGATTTTTTTCTTTTCTACTCGTTGTCACTGTTGTGTAGCTGTTGCACCTGCAATGCAGAAGTTCTGTATTACATGTCATATTTGTTTCATGGCTGTTCAAGGGAGGATGGAAGAAAAACATTTTCTAAGTTTTTTATGCCAACTGTCATCGCTGAAAAAAAAGTGACATAAAAAGGGAATGCTAGTTAAAATTTAGAATGCATTGCTATAAATATTACCAATTTCTTATACAAATTTTAAAAAAAATGAAGCATGCACTACAGATCAAGTAGCATTTATAGTCTGAGACCAAAATCCTCAATAGTCCTTCTTTGCAGAATACCTCAGCTTCCCTTTTTGCATTCACAGTATATAGAACTTGTGAGAATATCCTACGTGTTGATGCCTCTATTCAGGGATTGAAGGGCCTAGCTCAATTATTTTTATCATAAGCTTCACATGATGTTGACTAATTAAGCATCAGCACTGACAGGAAAGGTATTATGTGTGATCCTGCTTTCTCTCATAAGAAGCATGCGTTAAGTGGAAAATGAAGGTAGAATGTCAGATGAGTTTTACATATAGATTATCAAATGCAAATTTGTATCTTCTTTTTGCTTTGTTTTGTAAAAAAACCCCAAAACATGTGGTTTTTAATGGTTAGTTGTGTCAGCTTCAGAGTCTCTTGGGTTTTTCCCTTATTTTATTCTGCCATATTTAAGATGTTTTCAACTAATACATAGAATTAGAAGTAGGGAAAAAGTACAGAAATATCATATACAAGTGTTAATGGCAATATTGCTCTCTCAGAACAGAAATAGGACAGAAAATTCTGTAGGAAAGTCAGTCTCAAGAGCTTTCCATACCTATGTTTTGCCTGCTGCAGCAGTTGACATTTCTGTTCTGTCTTTAGGGACTGATCGAGTCAGGGTCCCTAACATGCACCATCAAAGCTTTGACAAATAAAGGAGAAACATAGTCTTTAGAGTTTGATGAAGCTTTACAGAATTCCTGAGAGAAAAATACTTTTGCAAAATTCTAACCTTATATTTCAATGAATTTGAAGTAATTACTGTTATACAATGATTTGATATTTTCTATCAGAGACAATATAACGAGAGCCTTTTCATATTCCTTTTTCCCCTTGCACTTGTAAGGGTTAGCCCAGTTGAAGACAATCCATTAAGTTTACCATTTTTTAAGTTTTGGGTTATTGCATCCAACTTTATTAATCTGTGTGCATATATAGCTATACTTATGGATTTATATACATATATATCCACTTATAATTCGGATATATCTGTTCAGTGACAGCTTCCCAATTCTAGGTATGTGTTTGTGAGCAATGAGAATTACAAAACAGTTAAGATTTTTTTTTTATGGATTAATAAACTGTGAATAATTCAGTATTGTATTTATGACTGACTGCATCACTGTGAAGGCTAGTTGTAGAAGCTGGATTTTTTCCACAAAGAACCACCTCATCTACTGGCAAGATTTTTGATGTAGCAGTTATGACTTTATATGTTAAAGTCCAAAAATATGTCTTGCTCCTATCTTGCCTTTGGAAAGGACAAGCAAGAGAAGATTTTATTTCCAGGGTTGATTCTACCAAAATCAAAAGGAATCTAACTTGCTCCATGACCTGAAAAAAGCCAAGCACAGCCACAGGGATTCCCCGTGGGCAAGAGGCCTTGTCTGCAGCAGGAATAATGGCAACTCAGTACATGGCAGAAGTTTTTTGTAAGTTTTGATGCTAATTTTGGTCAACTCACTTTGCAAAAGGTTCATTAGTTCAACTTTAAGGGGTGCTGCAGCTTCTTGTTTTGGTTCTAGGATTTTCCGCTATCATAACTGCATGAAACCCATAGTAAAACTTTTACTAGTCTGTTTAACGATTCCTGTTTACCTGAGGTGAGAATATAAGGGTCTTTTTGGATTATATAAATTAATTTCTCTCAAGAATTACTTGATGTCTCTCAGATGGTTTTGAAGGGCTCTTGAGTTGTGTTTTTTTTCCTCCTAGGAGCACTTTAGTGGGTTTTTACTAATACTTGGTGGCTACCAGAATAAGAGCGAATGATAAATCTAAAATCTAGAAAAGAAAAGAACTCCTAATCATGAAACTCCTTTATCTGCTTTTGCTTTCTTCTTTGTGTTCCTTCTTCTACCATTTCTTCTACCAGTTTTCACTGAGACTTGAGATGGGGACAAAACCAGAAAGGGAAGAGTACGTCAGCAGGAGATACTGAAGTCATAACGATCCATTGCATGGCATCTTAGTAAGGCTGATGGACTACAGAGATGCTTTAAAAAAGTGTGCAAGACCAGGTCTGAACTGCTGGGTCAACTCATTCAACATGGTGCCCAGCTGGAGTTGTATGCTCTGGCTCCACAGCTCCTCTTCCGTGTATGGCGCAGTGGGAACCACGCTAGGAGGGTGTGGAGAGTAGTGGAGGGACATGGCTCTGGTTTTGGGGCATCTTTCCGAATTTTTATAAAACTATTTCAGAATTAGGGATGGCACAACACTCACTTTAACAGAATAATCTTCCTGTAATATGGGAGTTTGTGTTTGATCTGCAGCAGTACACAGTGTCAAGGGTGTTGGAGGGGTGTTGGTTGGGTAGTGTTTCTACGGCAGTAAGATGTCAGTCTGTGTCACAGGCTTCATGAATGAGAGAAAACATCAATAACTGTTACTGGGAAACGTACTTGTTATATCGCTCTGGCAAGCCTCACCTGAAATAAAAGCCTTTGAGGGTTTCTCCTGACATTTCAGCAGCTTCCCGGTGCTGGTATTTCCACCACTTCTTTAAGCCCACATAATTGACCTGTCTGAGGAGAACAAAATTCAGCCTCGAGGAAGAAGATAGGAACACAGACAGTACAGCCTGAAAAAAAATGAGAACTGAAGTAATCCATATATCTAGTATCTAAAGAAAAGTCAAATGAAAAATGGTTTTCTGGTAGCTTTTCCTAGAACCTCTCTTTGCGCTTTGGAATAACGCTTCGCGTGTGCAGTACTTGGAAGGTTCAGAGGGGCATAAAACCTTGTAATAAACAGAACAGAAGGAAGTTTAAACTATGCAAAACCAAAGAGGAAATCTGATGAAAAAATGCATACTTTTTTCAAGAATAATAAAAAGGAGATTGATGTGACGTCAAGGCAGCATTTTTTCTGTTGATTTTGTGTTGTTATAGTGTAACAGCGGTTAAGCTAGCTTTTGCCAGAGATTGTTCCACAGCTTGCAAGGTACTGTAGAAGTAGTTAGGAATGTATCTGTTTAGAGAGATGTGGGCACATATGAGCTTGGTGTATGCTTTTAAATAGCTAGGCTTTTGTTCTAGTACTAAGAATACTGAAAAATAGAGTAAGGTAAATATCGTTGCTTTTGTGGTATCTGTGGTTGTTTGAATGTAAAGTGCATCAGAGTGGAGTGACTTCTTTAATGTCATCAGTAGGAAACATGATTTTCTTTGTTATGCCAGGCTTACACTTTAGGGTCTCAACCTGCTCCCTATGTCCCAGCATAGACTTTACTAAGACAGGGATAGGACCTCAGTTCACTTGTTATTATCTGTCTTGGAATGACCCTGGCATGTTTTGGAGAGAGGAAGATGGGTGAATCTAATTATTTGGAAAACATAGCTTTTGATAAAAACTTTTTAAAACTGGTTGCATCAGCAGTGGTATTTTTAAGCATGTAAATGCACTGACCCTATGAAGCCCCACCACCTAATTTTGATGACTTACCTCCAAAGTGCTTTCCTTGGCATGAATATCTTCTTTCCATAGCCTGTTTTATTCAATTTGGTATCAGTTGGAAGTTGACCTATTTTTGCGTCATGCATCAAAAGTCAGTTTGAGAGGGGAGTAAATAGCACTTTTCAGGGCTGTGTTCCTCTGTAAGTTGGGCTGTGTTGCTTGAAAGGTAAACAAGTTCAGCATGTTCCAGAAGTAGTTGAAATATACTGACAGTGAGGTGGAAAACATCTGCATGGTTTATGCTTATTTATATCTGTGTTTGGAGATAGATAATTTGTCTCTCAAGTTGCCTGCCAAAAATAAATACTGAAAATTGCTAATGTATTTATTTATTCTATGGTAGCACTTAAGGAACAACGAATAACAGCCCTGCTGTATTGTACAAAATGTCCCTGCTAGACATTTGTACATAGTAGAAAAGGGGTGTAAAATATACACAGAGTCCATGACTTTTTTCAGTGGGTTAGGTTTCCAGTACATTTTTTGATTAAATGTGCTTAAGCCAATGTTTCCATACACAAGATAAAGGAAGAGGGAGGTATGCACATAAGTATGAGAGTTTGATATGGCAGGAGAGAAGGAGGGGGTGAATGGAATGAGGCTGACATGAGGAGATTGTGATAAGGGGGATTTAAGAAAGTGGTGAAATAGCACAGTTGAGCGGAACAGAATTGTAGAAAACCCTATGATGATATCATCGTTGCAGAAATGTTTATGATACCATCATTGTTTGAGTCTGATGCTTGCGTTTGTTACAACCTCTCTGAGTCTTTCACATGCAGAAGTAGATACTATTTGAACTACAGTTCATAAACAGTACTAGTGAAAGACATATGCTACTTTGCACAAAAACGTAATTGGTACAATAAAGATATGGTATTTTTGTATGGCTTCTTCATCTGTGGCAGCTGTTTCACCTTACTGCTATTTAAACACTATGCTGGGGGTAATAGAATTTGACTCAAAATTTGCAGTGATGTTTCTTACCCCTAAAACAAATATGTGCGTTCTGATTGTTTCGTTATAGTCCACAGTATACTTACTTAATTGAAGACTTAATTGAAGAGTTTTAGCTGGAAGAAACACATTTACTTAAAATATTTATTTTCCTTCCTGACATTTATCTCTCATAGGCATGTGCATAAAATCTCCTGATATACGTGTTCTCTTTCCCCAAGATTACAGAAAAGTACATAAATGCATCAAGGTTAAAAAGCTGCTCTTCCAAACTTCTTGCCAAAGTATGGAAGATCACAGAGTCAGCAGCTGCAGTTGGGTATTTTTCAACTAATAATCGTATGACAAGTAATAGTAACTGCAGGTAGGTAGGCTAAAATGAGGTAATCTAATCTCATGCTTCAGGAAGTAAGATGATTGCCACAGGGATCAGGAGGAATGCTTTCCTCAATGTATGGCGTCGCTTACTGTGGATGGGCTGAAGGAGGTTTGCCTCTGAGCTGTTGTGCAATGGTCACAGCCAAAGGCTGAGCACAGGCCTGATGGACCAGCAGCTTAATCTAGTCTGTCAAATTTCTGCTTCTGGCAGTTCTGTCTCTCATGGTAACCTCCCTGTAGTTTTGGCCAGTGTTTGTTTCGTTGCATAAATGCAAGTATGTTTTTTGGGATGTTTCTTTGTTTTCTACTTCTTTCTTCTTTGACATTCAGGGTTGTCTGTAATCCTAAATGTCGAATGCTGTCCCAGTGTGTACTGTGTAGTCTTCCAGTACCCCTCTTGTCTTCTCTTCTTTTATTTCCCTGGTAACTGTCACCATATGAGCAAAAGGACCACGCTTGAAATTTCTAATTTTCTATTCATTACTATTTAATCTTCCCCATCCACTGCATCAGAGTATAAAAAGTAATTACCAAATATTTAAAATGTCTCAAATTTTAGACAGTTATCAAAAACGTTTCCAAAACAAAACCCTACTACTTCTTTCCATTATTGGTTAATGAATATTCAAAATATTGAAGGCAATTATAGATGGATTTTATGGTAAGCTTAAATTCCTTTATTAATAAATTTGGTTCTTGTAATGTGAATAAGACATCTCAAGACGTCTTCAAGATTTCTACACAAGAAGCAAAAATTAACTGTGTGGAATAGAACAATAATAGTCACACGTGGTACTCTGTGTGACTGCTGTAGCTATGTAACTAATGCAGCTTCTTTATTCAGGGCTATTTCCTAAAGATATATGTCTAGATACCAAGATAGATGAACAGAAACAAACTATGAGCTTTTAAATATAAAGTCTGTTTAAAAATAAATAATAATTCCGGTGGGCTGAAGAATGGATTTAGTCAGGCAAAACCCTGCTTTTATTATTCAAGAAAAGGTCAGCAGTACCCTGCAGAAATGAAATAGTCAAACAAATATTTTGTTATTTTTTAATCATATTTCTAAAATTTTAACTAAATGGATTGGAATATTCAATTTATATCCCATAATATTAACATAGAAGAGGAAAATATTGTGGTTACCTAGGTACTTAATGAAAATTATGCAGGTATCCTTTGACCTCGGGGAGCTTGGTAAGGTGCCTAACTTATCCTATAATATGTTAATGTGAGCTCAAGTAAGTTACTATTAACTTATCATTTTACCTTTGCAACACAATTCAGTGTGAAGTGTGATCCTTAAAACTAAGCTCAAAAGAAGGATGGTATATTTAACATGCTACTGTAGCATGCAACCCTGCACAATAAGGCTTTGTATAATCTTCTATATATTTCTATAAGTACCAAGTCCTGAATAAAAGCCACAGCAGTCTTCATCACTGTTGAAAAACAAGTGTTATGTGTAATGCAGTAGCCATAGATGTCTTCTGTATTAGCGTTATATATGCTAATGACTGATTTAAACATAATATATGTTATGGTTTTGGAACAAAGCGGGTTTCATATTATTCTTGATTTGTTGTTGTTGCTGTTGTTGTTTTACCTTGCTATTATACACATTTGTTTTCTTCTTGCAGCATATTCATTTCTTCAACTTGAACAGGCAATTGTGTAGCTAAGATTAGCGAATGATGATCAGTGATAAATTTATATCCCCTGTAATCTTCCCATATGCCAAGTGGCCCTGTGGGAAAATTTGGGATATTTCAGTTTCTTCCTCCATGGTGAGGCATCTTTAGCCATGGGCTGGGTCCTACATGGAAACATGACCATCTGGGCAGGCCCATAGAAATGCTGATTCTGCGTGTCCTGACTAATGACCCCTTCCCCTGGCCTCGTGCTTGTTGGCAGATCCTATTAATCTGGGATGTGCCCTAGTATATTCATGGCCCCCTGTTTTACTTGTGCATGCTGGGTGGGACAGGGGCTACTTCCACCAGCTTTCCACTGCTGGATTTTCTGTGGCTCGCCTTGCAGAGCTGTGAGAGTCTGTAGGACAATACATCCACATAAATGACTGGGACCATCTCTGAAACCTTCTCCTTCCTGCGGGTCTAAATGTCTCAAAGGATAACTCAACAACTCTTTGTTGCCCTTTAGCTAAATTTTTAGTTAACTATTTGCTGATCAGAGTTCACTTAACAGCATAAATTAATGTGTTAGGACTCATTATATGTGTCTATACAAAACTTGATAGGAAAGCAAGCATTCAATAAATTCTTATACCTCATTGTAGCAAACATCAATTTTTCATATCTCTCTTGGTTTCTTATGTCAAATTCCTCCATGTTCTCTGCTGGCAGCTTTCCCCAGCAATAACCTTTGGAGTATTTACATGGCTATCCTGTGATCATGTATTCATTTTATAGAATCACAGAATCATAGGGGTTGTAAGGGACTTCCAGAGATTATCGGGTCCAACCCCCATGCCAAAGCAGGTTCCCTATCTCATATTACATAGATAGGCGTCCAGACGAGACTTGAATATCTCCAGAGAAGGAGACTCCACCATCACCCTGGGCAGCCTATTCCACTGCTCCATCACCCTCACTGGGAAAAAGTTTTTCCGCATAGAATCATAGAATCATTTAGGCAATAACCTATAGGTATAACCTATAGGTATAGGTATAACCAACCTTAAAACTTTCTTTTACTGTTTAACTTTGTAGGAGGTGACTCTTTCCTGACTTCTCACCTTTCCCTCATGAGGGATAGTAGTCAGTCACCAGAGAGAGTTTTAAGCAGAGACCGTGATACAGACCTCCAGGAGTAACCTGTGTGGTTCTGTGTTCTGTGTTGGGTCTGGTCCTGATTAGTATCTTCATTGACGACCTTGATGAGGGAATAGCATCCACCCTCAGCAAGTACGCCAATGATACAAAGCTGGGAGGGGTGGCTGACACGCAGGAACACTGTGCTGCCATCCAGCGAGACCTGGACAGGCTGGAGAGCTGGGCTGGGAGAAATCTAATGAAATTCAACAAGTGCAAGTGTAAAGTCTTGCACCTGGGGAGGAATAACCGACTGTATCAGTACAGGCTGGGGGATGACCTGTTGGAAAAGAGCTCTGTGGAGAAGGACCTGGGGGTCCTGGTTGATGACAGGTTGCCTATGAGCCAGCAGTGTGCCCTGGTGGTGAAGAGAGCCAATGGGATCTTGGGGTGCATCAGGAGGAGTGTGTCCAGCAGGTCGAAGGAAGTGATCCTCCCCCTCTGCTCTGCCCTGGTCAGGCCCCACCTGGAATACTGTGTCCAGTTCTGGGCTCCCTGGTATAAAAACGACAGGGACCTTCCGGAGAGAGTCCAGAGAAGGGTGACAAAGTTGATTAGGGGTCTGGAACATCTGCCCTATGAGGAAAGGCTGAGTGAGCTGGGTCTGTTCAGCCTGGAAAAAATTCTTAAAGACTTGGCGGTGTTTATAAATATCTTAGACATGGGTGGCAGGGGGAGTTGGCCAGCCCCTTTTCAGTGGTCTGTGAGGACAGGACAAGGGGCAATGGCTGTAAACTGGAGCATAGGAAGTTCCACACCAACATGCGGAGGAACTTTTTCCCAGTGAGGGTGACAGAGCCCTGGCACAAGCTGCCCAGGGAGGTGGTGGAGTCTCCTTCTCAAGTCTTGTCTGGACACCTATCTATGTAATATGAGATAGGGAGCCTGCTCTGGCAGGGGGGTTGGACCCGATGATCTCTTGAGGTCCCTTCCAACCCCTAAGATTCTGTGATTCTGTGATTCTGTGATCTGTCTCGTTACTTGACCAAACACTAGCCGTGCTGTGGCATCAGAACAATTCCTAGCAATGGTGGAGCCTTTTCTGCCCATAGCTTAGTGTAATCACATATGCCTTTAATCAAATAAAAGTTCCAGTTTCAAATTTCTGAAATACTGCCTTGAAATTGGAAATGATCCATCCAAAATTATCATAAGTACCAAGTACTTGCCCGATTCTGATGCTGATTACCACCACTGATTTCATAGGTATCTGGGTTGGCATAACAGCACTTTCAAATATCCTTCTTGCAAGGGTTAAATCGGCAAGGTTTGTTGTGCAATGTTTACTCAACATATTCTATTCACTGTCAGATGAGAAGCTCTCTTGACTGATTCCTGTTGACTTGACAAGGATTCTTGGTTTTTAGTAGACTACAAATACAGCCTCGGGGACATATAGTGTCTCCCTGAGGGTGTCTCAAAAGGAATCATAAATCTGTAGGAAAATCAGCAGTCAAACCTGAATCCTGCACTATAAGTGCTGGGCTAGGGGTGAGTAGACAATTCACCCCATTGTGTATGAATTCAGTCATGACCATTCACTACATTCTGTTCTGACATATTTGTCACTAAATATTTTGTAATAAAAAGTGACATGATGTCACTACCTGGCAAAACATGAAACCCTGGACTCAATAGGCAGGATCTGCAGGAAAACCCTGTACTTTGAGTCAGTGAAATAAAACACTGAAGACCTAATTCCTTCTGTGCACCATGGATTTCTTTCTTTCTTTTCTTTTTCCAGTAGCATGTCTCATTGTGGGTAGCTCTGGCTTCTTATCAGGATTGTAAAAATTTTGACCTTGGCAGACATTTACATTATAATACTTAATTTTTAGTGTGGTTTTGGCTGTGAAGCTGAAAACAAAGTGTTTCGACATGAAAATGAAGTACCTGTACTTCACAGCTTCACAGATGTACACAGATAAAGACCTACAGTTTCCCACAAAAGAGATGTGATTGCCTAATTCACCATGGAATTGTTTACTTATTGCAGAATTGCCTAACGGCTGGTGAATTTTAAAAAGATAGGGAAAGGGTTTTATACCACAGGCACAACCCAAAATATAGCCAACATTTCAAAAGCATAATATGTTCTCTTTTTCATGTCCCTCTTGGCTAGCATCTGACTTCCGTGTTGTGACTTATGTCCCCTAAGCAGTTATACCCTGTCACATTGCCATTCAGACTACAGGCCAAAACTGAACACAGTCTAGATCATCAGGAAAGAGAATAATATTATGAAAAGATCTACTCCTAAAAGCAGCTTAAACATGTTAAAATTAGGTAGAAGTATAAGACTTTTAATATCTATTTGCCAAGTTTTGCTACTATTTTTCCCACCAGTGTTTTACATTATTGGCTGAGTATGACTTTAGTTTAAAAAAAACAAGTCCTAAGGGTTTAATTTTTATAAAATTTTAATTAAAAATGTAGACCTGTGATAAACCACATTCTGCAATCCTGGTTGGTATTTATTTTGTTGTCCTAGACTGTGTTTGGATATTCCCTGCTAAGGGAAGAACAAGGGGCATGTTACTTCAGTGGTGTGAGAATAGACTGGTCAGACAAAAAAAGCAAGTTATAATTAATCAAGAATAATCTAGGAGCACTATGTCTATAAATTATTGATGTTCCCAGGGAGATACGAACTGAAGAATGTATTATTTCAGAACTAAGTCGTGGTTGTAATTTCCTACTTTCACAAGAATTACTTTTCTTTTTATAATGGCATTGGATAATTTTTAGAGGTGGTAGGAATTTTTCCATTCCAATGGGATCTGTCGCTATTGGGCTATACTTCAGTAGGTACCAGAATGATTTGGGTAAGTGTAAATATCATTCTCATTCGGCTTCTTCATGAAGAAAATACAGCAGGGAGAATCCCTCTGTTTATTCAACATCTGAATGCTGCTAGTAAAACGTATGTTTAATTTCAAACTGCATAACTTGTGCTTTTTTCCCTCTTATGTTTTCTAGAGAACTTCTTTTAAGGTTTAGGGTAAGACAGCAAGAGGCAGCATTTAACATTCTTTTTCTTACACTTACGTTGCTCGTGAGGGGGACTGAGTTGACTATTTTCTTCTTGACATTTGAAGATCAGGAGTGTGACCTTGTCTCTTCATTTTCAAGTATCTATTGGCACCAGCAGCAAAGGAGCTGAAGGAATAGGCCTTTCAGGCATTGGAAGTGACAACTTCAGAAGCATCAGCTGAGGCAATTCTATCACCCATTTAGCATTCATTTGAGCATTGAAGGCGGCTGAAGAATAGCCTTCGAAAACAGAGTAAGAGATAAAATTGATATTTTCCCTTAATACAGAAATTTCACTGCATCTTTGACAGCTGACAGCATCCTGCCCTGCGCAATCCTACTCAGACCTGTGAAAGCCACTTTCCTTCAATTGACATGATTAGAGTAGAAGATAGATCAGTTGATGTTTGATTTTCGAATATTATTGTATGGAGGTGACTGCTTTGTAGATGGCATGTAGGATCCTTTCCCGTAGAAAAGATTAGGATTACACCATTGACAGGTAGATCATTGTAGGTTCACTTCAAACTTTGCCACACTAGTCTCACTAGTAAATTTAGCCTGAAATGACTCAAGGTAAAAATACCCTCACTTAAAATTGTTGGAATTACCCTGAAAGGAAAGGGGGGGCACTGGCTGTGTCAGATGCAGGCCAGATGCAAAGTTTACACTAGCTGTCCTTTTATTCTGGCAGATCACAGAATTTGTTAGCTGTGAAGAGGCATGTTCAGCTTCATTCACCAAACTCAGAAATACAGCATGGAGTTCTGCAGGCCTGGTCTTAAAAATAAATACAGCACAACCTTCATGGCTTCAGCAGATATGTTTTGGTGTGAGCCTGCAGTGGTAGAAGTTTCTCGGGCAGACCTGTGGATTGAATGAAACCTTAGTCATGGAAAGGTGAAGGAAACTGAAAAGTAACAAAAGAAGTCCGTGGGTGTAACTGTTAACTTATGATGTCACCGAGTAAAAGAATGTTGAATAACAGTTGTGATACTGTAGCTGTTCACAACACCAATTCCTGAGTGTTAATGGGAGCAAAGTTAATTGTGCTCAAACATCGCCTGAGTCAGCAGCAAAAAAGTGCTTTTTAAAACATCTCATCGGACTTAATGTAAAGTAAAATGAAAGACATTACTTATCCCAATAAATATTAATCTACATTAATGGAATTTAACCATATTGCAGGGCAAAAAAGGAAAAATGACAACTTGTGAAAATTAAAACATTTTTTAGTTAATGTATTGTTGAAAAATTAAAATTATTTTGAAAGAGATAATGCTTTGACATTATCTAGGTAAAGTTTGCTTTATTTCAAGAAATAATTACTCAACAAAATTTTCAAGATCTTGCATTTTGTTCTGAATTAGGCTTGGGTAGAAGGCTGAAATCTTTTAGCCAAAACTAGATAATCACAAGCAAATAACATAAATACAAACTCATTTAGTAATGCTTCTGCTGATGATATTTATAAAGGGGTGTATTAATATGTAACCACACACACACAAATAAAAGCAGTATAAATAATACATAAAGATGTAATTTAATCACAGACATTAAAGTCAAACCCACAAAAATTAATCACAAAACTGTTACGAGAACGAACTTACTTCCTCTAAACACAGCCTGAATAATCCAAATTATTATCCAGTTTTACAAGAATCGGACATCTACATTTCGCAGATTCAGAGTATTTCCTTTGTGCTTCTGTCAGTAGAAGGGAAGCATTGATAATCAAATTAGGAAGCACTGCAATCAAAGGTGCACAACTGTAACTTTATAAAAGAACCAGAGCAAATTTTGCATCTGTAGTTATTACCATCTGTTGGTAATCTCCGATCAAACTGGGTTGTATTTTATCAAAAAGACTTCAGAAGTTCACAAAAGAGGTTTGTGCTTATGTGATGCTTTTTTTCTCTTCAAAAAGATGTAACAACCTTTTTTTTTTCTTCACATTGTTCCATTCAATGAAGCAACAAACACTGAAAAAATGTCTGCATCTATTTTCTCTTTTTGTCAAGTCCTATTTGCTGAAGTACTGCTGTACTCTTTTTCCTTTATCTTTGGTTGGAAGAAGGAATTTTATTTGGCATTTCATGGCCTGCTGCTTTTTCTAAAGGTTTCCAACTCAGTTCCCTCACTGGTAGACAGCAGGGGGTTCTCGAGCTCATGCTTAAGATTGTTAGTAGTATCTTTCTGTTAATGCCAAATTGATATTGCTCCGTGATTGGAGTGACCTGGAAAGCAAGCTCTGCTGGGTAAGCCCTTATTAAGGCAACATGTTGGGGGTTTTTGTTCTGAAGTACATATCTACTTCCAAGTGTAAAAACAAAATAATCAAACATATAAATAGACTCATTTGTTTATCTTATAGTATGCATAGTTAAACGTAAAAAAGAGAAAATATTTTCATGAATGTATTTTTTTCCCATACTTTTTCTAAACATCAGCATTGAAGCACTAACAGGAAAGCAGGTTTTTCTAGGACAGGTTGTTAAAAGGATAATCTTATAAAAGACTACACCAAGGATTTCTCACACACGTCAGCATTTTCATACTTTTGGGCAGCATCAGTGGTGGTGGGAACTCTGCTGCTTCCATGTAAAGGGCTTTGCAAAACCAGAGCCTAAGCAGTGCCAATAAATACCCCTAATGCAGTGACAGAAACTTCTTTTGTTAACAGCTTCCACCTGGGGACCCCAAAGAACATGACATGCAGGAATGAATGTAGCTTACTAACACTCAGGTGTGCTGTGCAGGAATGCCAGCAAGCTTTCTTGTCTTCCTTTAGCAAAAAAAAAAAAAAGAAAAAAGGAAAGAAAAAAGAATAATAGAGGAAGCTATTTGATTAAGAGGAATTTAACTGACATGTGAACATGTAACCGTAGATTCTAGTCTGCTCAGAGCCCCTAATTAATTCCCTGGATTGTTTTTAAGCCAGATTCTAACAGGGCTAGAAATGTGGAACCTGAATTTCTCATTGTTTTCTTCAATTTAAAAGTCATGAGAAATTCAGTGTAGTGTGATAGCATCTGGTTTGAACATAACCTTCTGTCACCTGGAAAACCTCTGCTGCAATGACTGACAGATTCAGATGACTTGAGATAACTTTATGGTAGAATGAATTTAGCAAAACTTTGAAATTCTTTTTGCAGCACGCCTGCATGTATGGAATATCCTAATTTCTGCCACTAAGCTGTAGTGAAATTGTATTGTTCGTCCACATGCCATCTCCAGAAAAGTCTCCTGAGCAGATTCTGTGAAAGCCACGTCCTTTTGTCATTTTAACAAAATGATGATCACAGTGAGAGAATAGGTATGCTTTTTTCATACAGTTTGTCTGCCATGAGGTAAAACCTCATGCTCAGTGTACCTGTCTAAAATGAGCTTTTTTGCTTCTTCCCCCACTCCCCCTTTTTTTTTTCTTACTCTTTTTTATTTCTGGTGGCTTTTTCTTGCTTCGAGTTTGTTTTGTTAGCTAGCTGGATTATCTGAATACTGTAATTTTTCCCAGGAGAATATTTATGTGAAGTCACCTTATCACTACACAGATAAAACTTCACTTTCATGGCCTGAGCTGGTTCATTTGGTCCTGACCATGGATATCTCCTATCTGTGCTGTAGAATTAGTACCAGCAGCACTTCCAGGAACTAAGCTACAGCTTTTAGTATCTTTTACTGCTTCTTGGAATAGTTTTGCTAAATAAGCCTCTATTGTCTTTTAGGTTTAATTTCTGCAGCGGGGAATACTAAAACAAAAGTAATATTGAACAGATCAAACATAAGTAATCACTTCAGATGTCAGATTAGGCATATTGCTTGAACAATCTGTAAGTATTTCAAAATCCCATTGTATAAAAATATAAAATCCATGTTTTATGGGTTAAGTGAAATGTGGCGAAATGATATGCACCCTGGGCCACAATCCTGTTAGTGCTTGCTATTAGATTGGTCCCCTACTTTTTAATAGCATGATAGGTGATTTGAAATGTAAATATCACTGAGAAAAATAGGCATACTTTTATACAGCCCTCTCATGTTTTATGCTTGAGAGGCGTTGTGTCAAAAAAATCGGGCAGGGTTCCTTTTCTTTTTGATGAGACGTATTTAGTGTCTTCTCTTTTGTTTTATAAGTACCATAGTAATGAAAGCTCTTAAGTTGAAATGGAGGTGCTCCTTTGTTTCTGTTTCATTGTATAAAAATAGCTTTATATCCATTTTGTACTCTAAAGCTAATTTGACACCAAAACATTACCGTAGCATTACAGTGCTATGATTTTTTTTATGATACTAAGAAATAATATTACATAACATCTAAAGCTAGGTGTTAACATGACATCTCAAGAGACCTATCTTCTCACTTGTCAGAACTTCTGGCCCTGGGGAGCTTAATACAGACTCTCAAATGTTTTTCCTAAGCGTAGCTCACCCTGCCATAGAGTGTATTATACGACTGAATTTATTTGGGGCTTCCAGAATGTTTCTCAGCCTTTTTTCCTTGAATAACTGTATAATCTGTTTGGGTAATTTTTCCTGCTTTATATATTTTCAAATGCTGTGTGCCAGGGAATACAATGCATGAAAATACTTTTCATCTGTCACCCCTTTTACTTCGAAGACTGTCTTCAGATGTTGTGTGGAATGTATGTTGAAAAATTAGTGGTCTAGAAGGCAGGATGAACATTTGTCCTGAAAATGACCTGCCAGTCATGCTAGTATTAAGAAATTCAAAGCCAATTTACTCCTTTTGCCAAAAAAACCCCAACCCCATATGAGTAGAGAGGAGCAAAGAAGAGTATAGGGCCTATCTTGTAGGTCTGATTTATTTTTTTGTCCCTACCTTGTGTAACAAATTGTTAAAACAGTTAAATAAAACAGAAATTTCACCTACATTTATCACAAAAAAGGCAACATTAGAGCCTAGTTTACAGCTTGTTACTGTGAAGAAAACATGAGGATAAATCCATCCTGCAGTATTTCTGGAGTTAAAATTGCAGATGCTTAGGGCAATGGAGTATTGAGCTGAAAACTGTATTCCTGAGGGGGGCAAAATCGGTACTATGCAAGTACCTTATGCAAAACCCAGCTACAAATGATTTTCCAAGGAATGTGTGTGTATAATGGATTCTAGCATCCAGTTTTCTATTTTTGTTTATTAAGGCTACTGCTTCCTTTCCTGAAGGATATACAGGGTACATGAAGGGTCATTATACACTCTGTATCACCCTAAGAATGGCAGAGCCAAAGTACATGCATCCTTCTGTAATGTAATTAGCTAAATGTTTATACATGGAGTTAGCAAACTCTTAAGCCCCTTTTCCATCACCTGTGATCATTTGCATTGCTGTTCAAAGGAAGACTTGTGTACCAGCTGTCAGGGAAATAAAAAAGATTTTTCAGAAGGAATGCATTAGGATATACTCTGCCACTTAGCCAGTAGTGCATAGTATGATGCTGGCTACCTTGATAGAAAAAATAAAGATTACTGTAATCAAAATTCCCAGTTAACCTGGAAATGTAAGATGGTAACATGAATGCAGTTTTCTAATGCCTATCTCTGAGTAGCTCAAAAAGACAATTACCAGGAGAAGGTGGGAAGCACCTGAAACCCCATATATCCAAAATAGAAATTGCCTCAGAGATTGTTTTGAAATGAGAAAGACCTACAGGAAGAAATGGGTACTGTTACTAGAGGTAAATGATGTGAAAAACTGTGAATAAATATATATCATACTCTCTGCTGTGGAGATCTGAGAGGTAATTTGTGACTTTAAATAGTAGAGGTTTATTATGTAAACTTGAATGGTATCCATAGCATCATTATTATGTAGTGAAGCTTTCCCTTTGTTTCTGCCTTCCTCTTTACATACTGTTACTATGAGTTATTACATTCAGGAAGCTACGTTACTTCTCCATTAGCAAAACAGAGAAAAGATTAGTGGAGGACCTTTTGTTGATGTGAGGTTTTTAAATTTATGGGTTTAGCATTTTTGTTCTACTACTTGGGTTTGGTTGGGTTTTTTGGTTGTGTTTTTGGGGGTTTTTTTAACATGGGAAAATGTATTAGTTGGTCTCCAATTGGATCTTAGCTAAAAATGAAGTGATAAGTTGCCAAAGTATTCAAGATTTGCATTATTCATATGTGTTTCCTGCTCCTGTCAATTCTTCTGATTTAGCTAGACTGTGCTCTTTATGTTGAAAATATATTTATAATTTACCTTATATCCTTCAACAATAGTTCTCTTGCATTAATTGAAAAGTAGGTCTTAAAGTTTGAAGACTTGAATCCTCTTTGCAATTGTATTTCTTTCTTAAGTGTGCTTCCAGATAAACTTTCATTCACTTAGAAATAAAACTAATTGAATAAAGTTATCTTAAAGTAAATCCTTAGAAAAAAGTTTCCTTCTATTCAAGCTGTTTGAAGGTCTGCTTCAGAGTATTGAAAAAACATAGTAGAAAATTTTAAGAATTTCCAGTAGCAAAAGTTTAGGTTACTCTCTATCAGTCCTTCCATTTTAATCTGACACAAGCTGATAAGTAATGAACTTTAATATTTTTTTTAATTATTATCTCACAGAGTGAGACAAGAATATTCCAATGAACAG
The DNA here is from genome assembly GCA_022605575.1 of Laterallus jamaicensis coturniculus. NCBI lineage: Eukaryota > Metazoa > Chordata > Aves > Gruiformes > Rallidae > Laterallus > Laterallus jamaicensis. The sequence goes on from JAKCOX010000062.1 coordinate 3,209,945, forward strand.
GATTTTTTCTTTAAGACAAACACTTCGTAGCAAAGATATAAGTATTATCCATCTTAAAATGCAGTTATTTACAAGATGTAAATAGCATGTTAAATAGAAAGAAATAAGTCTTTTCAAACAGAAGATTTTTTTTTAAGGAAGGAGTAATATTTACAATGCAGGTTAATCTTCCACGTGTTTTGATAATTCAGTGGCTGCTTATTGACTATATGCTGTGCTCAGTAGAGCATATTTGACCCCACACTGAAGTGGAAGCTGCAGGTGCTGAGGGTAATACCGTGTACCTGTCCTTGGAACTGTAGTCCTCCTGTTTTCCTCCCTCCCTCCTATCCTTCTTTGTCCAAACTAACTGTCTTCTGACAATTTTTATAGACAGACCTGTAAATGGATCTATATAGATGTCCCACTGCACCTCAAGCAGAGCCACAGTAATTTCAGTGGAGCTCTGTCTGGAACCATGCATCAACGCAAATCTGCAAAGGGGTAAAAATGTGGACAAAGAAATCAATATCCCAGGGAGATACCCTAAAATCTCTCATCCCCATTCTTTTGGTGTGTGAATTGGAATAGGAAACAAGGATACATGACTAAGGATGGGTATGGAGGAATAACTGAAGCACGTAGTTAGGAAAAGCTAAAGCTCTAAGCGTTGGAGTAAGAAATATAAAAGTTAGAGAGAAGAGCCTGAATAAACACAAGAATAGTAATAAAATGGAAAATGAGCCTACAGATCCATCTTTAACAGGTTGAGGAGCAGCTTTTGGTACTGGGAAAGCCAAAGTGATCCAGAACTAATCTGAACCTGTGAACTAACCTGAATCCTGTGACTAGTGGTGTTCCCCAGGGCTCGGTGTTGGGTCCAGTGCTGTTTAATATCTTCATTGACGACCTTGATGAGGGAATAGCATCCATCCTCAGCAAGTGCCGATGATACAAAGCTGGGAGGGGTGGCTGACACACAGGAACACTGCGCTGCCATCCAGCGAGACCTGGACAGGCTGGAGAGCTGGGCTGGGAGAAATCTAATGAAATTCAACAAGTGCAAGTGTAAAGTCTTGCACCTGGGGAGGAATAACCGACTTTATCAGTACAGGCTCATACCTGTTGGAAAAGAGCTCTGTGGAGAAGGACCTGGGGGTCCTGGTTGATGACAGGTTGGCTATGAGCCAGCAGTGTGCCCTGGTGGCCAAGAGAGCCAATGGGATCCTGGGATGCATCAGGAAGAGTGTGTCCAGCAGGTCGAAGGAAGTGATCCTCTCCCTCTACTCTGCCCTGGTCAGGCCCCACCTGGAATACTGTGTCCAGTTCTGGGCTCACCGGTATAAAAAAGACAGGGACCTTCTGGAGAGAGTCCAGAGAAGGGCGACAAAGTTGATTAGGGGTCTGGAACATCTCCCCTATGAGGAAAGGCTGAGTGAGCTGGGTCTGTTCAGCCTGGAAAAAAGAAGACTTAGGGGGGACCTAATTAGTGTTTATAAATATCTTAGGCATGGGTTGCAGGGGGAATTGGCCAGCCCCTTTTCAGTGGTCTGTGGGGACAGGACTAGGGGCAATGGCTGTAAGCTGGAGCATAGGAAGTTCCGCACCAACATGCGGAAGAACTTTTTCACAGTGAGGGTGACAGAGCCCTGGCACAGGCTGCCCAGGGAGGTGGTGGAGTCTCCTTCTCTGGAGATATTCAAGTCTCGTCTGGACGCCTATCTATGTAATATGAGATAGGGAGCCTGCTCTGGCAGGGGGGTTGGACCCGATGATCTCTTGAGGTCCTTTCCAACACCTAGAACTCTGTGATTCTGTGATTCTGTGAACCTAATTGGACCCACTGGAGAGTGAGTCAAAACAACTCATTCAAAGCTAGGGGATATATAGACTAGTTAGATGTATTTGATCAGAAGTGTCTGCTGTGACCGGTCTCTAATGTGCAAAGGAACTCCAAGCTATAAGGGATGGGATAAGGTAGGACCCAAAAACCCAAAGCAAGGCAAACTTTAAATCTAGTTTTGAGGGATGGGATAGAGTGGGAGGAGGAAATAGAATCTGTCAAACAGTATCTTTCTAGGTATCATAGATAAAATATTTAAAAACTATTCATTTCATAAATATGCAAATATTAATATAGTAAGAAACAAGTTTATCATGAAATGACTTTGTGAAATCAATCTCATTGCTCTCTGTGCTAGTGTAGGTCACCTAATGGTTAAGAGAAAAGCTTTGCGTATGCTGTATCTTGAATTTAGTAATGTTTTGAAGTTGAGGGAACTGCATTACATAAATCAGAACTGCAAAGGTGCAAGGAAAGCAATCAAATATTTTTATATAAATTTAGAACAGGAAAAGAGATAATTAGTTTAATTGTCAGTGAAGACAATGTCAGGACAAAATTTTTAACTGCACGACGTACTGGGAAAAGCTAAAAGCCTATGAATCATCTCACTGGAGGTTTCTAACTATGACTTAGACAAACTCTTGTCAGCATGACCTAAACAGACTTGCTTCTGATTCAGAGCAGGCAACTTCATCAGGATCTATAGCCTCTCTAACCAAAACCCCTTTTCTAGTCCAACACTTGCATGATTACTCTGATTTATGTTGTCTATGACTCTTAGCCATTGAGAGATAATGCAATCAAATAATTACTACCTGCAGTCTTCGTCACCTTGGATATATTGTCATTGGGGCTGCAACACTTAATCAAACTGTCAGAATTGAAAAAGAAATAGTTTGGCAGCTGCTCATTTCAGTAAGTCTGGTAATAATTAAAAGATTTGAAGTTGATTTTTTTTCCTTCTAGTAAACTTAATTCTAAATGTAAGAAATGTATTGTCATTTAGAAAAGGTAGCAGCCTGAATTTGAAAAAGTAGCAAGTGCCTGCCTTTATTTCTACTAAGAGTAGTACAGATCTGAATGTTAAGTCCAGTTTCACAAGCTTGATGCCTTTCAATTAGGTTTTGGTGTATTTTCCAGAGCAGAGTTCTTCAGGTGGCCTGAAGTTCAATATGGTTAATACAGATTCTGAATCATTATTTTGGAATCCCTTGGATATTCCCACTTAGAAATAGAAAGAAATAGCAGTGTAAAGGTATGCTTTGATTGAGTACAGTAAATTCAGCCCAATTAACTGAAGATGGTGAAAGCCTGTGGAATTCATACTGAGAAGACTGAAATCAAGAATTGCCTGATTTTTCTAGTGAGGAGTACTTTTCCAGGGTCAGTAACATCTCACTGCACGATGGGAATTTTTTTTTGAGAATGTCCCACAGATGTCACATTTTTTCTAGGAGGCTTAAAGGGTACCAGTGAACTTAGTAAGTGGGGATGCTTCAGAAGCTGAAATTATTTCTGAGGCTGCTTGGTCTAGTGTGACTCACTGCACAAGAGTTTTTAGAGAAAAGATGTTTGTGTCTACTTGTAAAGAAGTAACACTGTAATTACACAGTAACTGTAATTGTCTTGTACAGGGTAATAGCAGATTTTGTGTGTAATACATTTTTCTCTCTTACATGTGGGCTAGTGGTGGAGTGATCGATCAGAAAAGAAAGTTAACTCATGGTCCAAATAGTAGCACACCCCTCCATTGTACTGGTTTTGGCCTTCTGGTCTGCAAGGCTCATCTCCCTCTCTCCTTTCATCCCTCCCTCACCCTCTCTCCCTTAATTTTAGTGTCCTAAAACATTGTCATGACAATCCAAGATATTTTCTGGTTTAATTTCACCTCAATCCCTAAGCCTTCTTAACCATGCCTTACATACAAGCAGCTTGCTTTATTCCAGTTGGAAGTTGCTATTCTTTACTGAGGGAATTGCAGCTAATTGTTAGAGCAAGGACTGCACTGCATTTATTCTCCCTTGAGAGGATACTTGTAATGTTCCCACAGCAATTAGCAAAAAAAAGATGGGACATGGCTATATTATTGCTGTTTATTGTGGAGGGAATAAAGACTTCCCATAAGTCATTGGGTATACCCTCTCTGTATGTGTTTCTCATGTTTAGCATGTGGCGAAGTTTTATATTAATTGGTGGAATAAGAGAAGTTAACCGTTTTCCCTGAATTCTTAAAGTCTTGAATTAACATCTCCTCTACTTATTTGGGTTTTAGACCAACTTTAAGGAATACTGTGTGCATATATGAATATACAGGAGGCTAAATTTGCTCCAAGGTGGTAAGGTGAGGTTGTTTGATTTTGTGTGATAGTATTTCGGGAAAAAGAATCAATCACTGTAATTGGTAGCTGTCATCATATCATACGATATGGATTTAATGTATAGAATTCAAAGGTAATGTTTATACACTCCTTTTTAAAAGGAGTAATTTATTACATGACAGGGAAGCTGTTAGATTCAGTGACAGTCAATAAACAAAACCGAATTCTCTGGAGATCTGCAGGGAGATATTTCCAAATTTCTTATCATGATCCTTCCTTCCAAAATAGAGAGGTTTATTTTGAATGGTAATACAGAAATGGAAAAAAATAGGAAGGGAACTAGGAATGATTCAAAGTAGAAATTAAATCCCATTAGCAGCATAGGGCATAGAAAATCCTTCCATCAGTATTTTGTCAACTTTTTCTTTTTAAATTTATTTGCTTTTCTAGTGGTTTTGACTGGTAGTTTTGCTGTTTTCTTGGCCAGTGTTCCTGTTGCATTGGAGGTTTGCTTTTATTCGAGTGTGCAAAGCTAAAAATGAGCACAGGAAAAATCTTAACTCTGAAATGTTTTCAGTTTGAGATTGAACTCACTTGTCTTCAGTGCTGACCTTTTTTATATTGAAATCTGTACCTTCATTTTTATCTTTGAGGGAACAAAATGAAACAAAAAGATCTGGTTTAAATTGTGTATCAGAAAATAATGTGGGCAATGGGCTCCATTTGATCTCTAACAGACCTCAAAGAAGTAATGTGTGACCTCTGTCCCTAGCTGAAATCTTATGGAACAGCAGCATGGTTTTGTAGCTATAACGTAGGTAGCACCTAATCTCCTTCAGCAGCATTGATGAGCCCTGCATAAAAATGTTTATTTTAGCAGAAAACTCACATTAAGTTCAGCTGGAGCAAAACTCAGATAAGAGTGAGTACTTCTGAAACCTCTGCTCCCTTTTTCTTTAAACAGAATGTTGAAATAAATGCCTGTTTTCTGGTGTAATGACATTATCACAGAAAATCAGGTACCATGCAAAAAGGACTCACAAGTAGTTGAGCTAGTGGTGAACACACTGAAAATAGAAAGCATTCTACATTTACTTTTCATTTTTCCTGGCATTAGTTTCATTGTGAAGTTGGAGCAGTTTTGATATATTCTTGAGAGGTGGTCATTTTATGAAATGAGAGAAAATAATAACTCTTGATTAATTCAGCAAATTGCTTAAGAATAAAGTAATAATTTACTATTCTGTGTTTAGGGATAGTTTGTATTTTCTTTACTTTTTCCAGTAGCTTTGCTCTGTGTTGGGCTGGGAGCATTTTATTTCGATTTGTCCAGGAGCAAATAGCGTTGAGGAAGGCAATGGCATGACAACCCAATGAGAGTTCAGAAATGGCATAATAGTCCTCTTACTAATACCGTAATTCATGCTGTTGAGAGGGGAGAGAAGTTAGAAAACCACAGGAGAACAATTTTGATAAGCTGTGTTAAGAGCAGAGAAGTGTTTCACTTAAGTCATGGATTAAATTTAAATGCAGCATACCCTTTCATTTGTCTGCTTCTTCAAAAAACAAAAGTAACCATTTATTGTCAATACATGAAATTTTATCACACGTAAGAAGCTAAGTTCCAGGTAGTTCTATTAGTATACTATGTAACAGTAATAACTGCAGTTTATATTCTTTGAGGAACTCATTCTGTCAACTTTAATGTGATGTTTTTTATTACATTCTAAAATGCAGAAGCTTCATAAGAAGCTTCATCTTAAGCTTGTAGTGTTCAGTACTTCTTCATTCCCCTCCTACTTACTCTCCAGCAAAAATAGAAATGGCTAATAGAATTCCTCCTGAAGGCAGTTTTTAATATGAATGTACAGTAGGGCATAACCTTTGAGCTTGCTGTGAAGGTAAAGTATACTTTAGAAATATTAGAGAGGTTAGGAAGCAATCTTGCAGATGATTATGACTTCAAGACTTAAAAAAATCTACACTAGACAAAAAATAAAAACTTTGGTATAGAAACATTTTTTAAGATAGCCAAAACTTTTCAAAAGAAAATAATACTGCACCAAGGAGCTACTTGAATTTTGAAGGTGTGTGGTAAAAAATAAATAGGAAAAGTTCATTTCCAGACAAAAGTTTTGATACCACATAAACATACTGCACCAATCTCTACTTTTCTTCAGTTACCACAAGTAGATCAGGAAATATTTAAGGTAATCCATTATACTGCTATGAATTCACTCAATGTTTTATATTGCTTTAGAAATACGTAGGTATAAAAGATTCAACAAGCAAAATTATGTAGGCATTGTCATGGAATATACCTACTACTATCATGAAGAGGAGTACTTGGGTTCAATAAGCTAATAGGTACTGGTGAAGACACCCATCTAACCATAATCCCTTCAAAATTCAAGAATGTTGCAGTAATTTTCATGGATGAAGTCCAAGAATTTATGATTGAAAAAGTATATAAATGACTTTATATACTTAATTATAAATATCAATTATAAACTTAATTATAGAGCAAATGATTACCTTGATTTGGTTTGCTTAGGGAAAATTCTAAACCCTTTTTCCTGGTTCTGGCCAGAACCAGGAAACTCCTGCTTTTTTGGGGTGCAAAATGACTTCTGACCTGTTTGTTAGATTAGGACATATGTTACTGAAAATACATAAGCTAAATTAGCGCTGAATTAGTCAGAGGCTTTCACCCACATAATCAAATTCTCTTTGAAATGCTAAATGTGAATGAAGTCAACTAGGGCAGGTAGTTCTTACTACACTGTAATTGAGTTTTTCAGTGAGAGTTGCACCTGGTGTCATTTTTGGTTTTATTTAGAATACAAATTGTCCTTGTATGGTAGAGCTTGTTTCTTGGCACACAAAAAAACTCGGTGCCCTGGCAGTGTTGCTTGGTTTATAAAGGCAGTTCATGAGAACTGCATGTTCAGTGATAAGTGATAAATGTAAGGTTTTACTCAAGGCATATAGTACAGCGATAGCTCAGTGTTTTGAAGATATTTTTTTTGAGCACAACACTGTATTGTAATTGGAGTCATCATGAAAGAAACAAATTATATTGAGATTGTAGCTTTCTATGTGTAGTTCAGCACGCTAAATTCCCAAACCTCCTCCTCCATTCGTGTATAGCAAATTGATTTAAATGTTTAATTGAAAACGTGAAAATTCCACAATTAAATGTCCAAAACCAAATTATAATAGCACTATATCCTTTATCCAGAACTAATCTTCTCGTTTATGCAAATCACAAATAAACATGGTGCACGGTACCTTCTGAGACATCTGTAAAGAAATGCATTCGTGTTTAGACATTCTTCACCTTCACTAAAGGAGGTCTGCCTCCATCCTACTCTATCCCACTTGTACCACATGCAGATGTTGTTATAGTTCTTATAAGGTGGACTCTAGGAACATACCTGCATATGACTTACAGGTTTGGCCTTTTTTCATTTTTTTCCCCTTTTTTAAAAGAAAGTAGTCATTCTGATTCTCCATGTACCATGTGCTTTCTATGTTGTTGGAGTTGGGTTTTTTTATCTCTTTATATATGAATCTATTTTTGGCCACTGCCCTGTGTTAAAGGGCTAGATGGACTTTGTCCCAACGTGGCTTTTCTCTGTGGAGCCTCATATTCAATGGTATTGCAGTCAGGTTTATAGTGCTGTGATTCTGCTGTGTGCTCCTCCATTGCTATCTACACAGCATGAGGCAGGTAAAGGCGGTATTTAAAGATTTTTTTGGAGGCTGCATTTAAATCTGCTGTACCTCTCTGCATTCCCTTTAACTTGTGTCAAAGAACATATTTTTCCCTATTTTTATGTGTCCCCCCCCAAATTGTATATTCGTTATTCTCAGCAGCAGCAGTATTCCACCAGATTCGTGGTGATAAATCTCTGGTAACAGCCAGTAGCTGTCATCACGCTACATATTGCTCCTTGATGGTGCAAACATATTTATCATATTTTATAGGTACAGAATTCAATATGAAGACTTAAATTGTAGCTTCAAGAGGTGGGTTTTTAAAAATTCAATTTCTCAACTGAGTAGCAGCCGCCTGTGCTTTTTGCTCTCAGAAGGAAATATCGCTGATGTTATTTATTTATTTTACAGTAATTAGCCAAGAGTTGTATTGGTGTATAATTTAGAAGCGCCTGTGTCAAGGTGATGCCATCTCGGCTGTTTCCTGAGCTTTCTGAATCTGGCATCATTCCTGGTCGGAGCGGTCCCAGGAGACAGCACTGGACGCCTGGGAGATTTCTGCTCTTATTAGGATCTGCCAATACTCATTATTCTTGCAAAACGGAGTCGGTGTGCTGGGGCCTAGCTGCAGGCACAGGGGGTAAAGTAATCTGCAAACAAAGAAGCTGTGCTCACTTCTGCACAGCATTTATTTTGCTGAACCCGTGAACCCCGAAGGTAATGCAAGAAAGGAGACGCAGGGTGATGTGCAAGCAAGTTACTGCTGCCTCTACACTGTCCTGGGGGTGTCTGGGGGGTACCAGGCGGGTACAGTGGTTTGTTCTCAGGCAGAGATTGCAAAGCTGGACCTTGGGGTCACAGGTACGTGGGGTCCCTGTTGCAAAACCTGTTTCTCAGAGGAAAGGGATGCAAGTTGCTGTGGCCTATAACCAGCACAGCTCATTTTGCTTTTTACCCCTCCTTTGGAGGTTTCATTTTATCACTGCCAGGTTTGATGGTGCTGCATATAGATAGATGAAGCATATTGGATACTTCTAGTTCTCTGCACTAGCTCTAGGAAATTCTATGAGCACTATCAAATTTCTTTGTGTATTTTTTAATTGGCAGAATTTTAAGAGTGGCATAGCTGGATTTGTATGTACAGTCATGCCACAGAAACACAGTAATTTAGTTCTAAGAGTTTGTGGTTTTAGCTCAAAATGTGACTGAAGGGTGCAACTTATGCAGCAACAACAGTGGCTGTGACTTTATTTTTATTCCTTTTTAACCAGAGCTATTTGCTAAAACTCAGACCGTAAAGGACACTAGATGTGTTTCAGATGTGTATTGTTAAGATTTGTTCAGTTTTTAATCACTGATTCATGTAGTGCTTTCTGACACAGACCTCTGGCTAAAAACGTGAGACAGGGCTAAAAGAATTGAGGTGGAACTTTGTTTATCATTTCTTTTTTTCCCCCCTCACATACAGAAATAGAAAAATAGCTAAAATATATTCTCTTCCATTATTTTTAAATATTCTATCTTAAACTGGCAAACAGAATTGGAGTGACAGTACATCCTTATAAAATATATAACAATGTGTGAGGACATGACTTAAGTAATAAAAAAAAGGAAGTCATTAGCTCACCAAACGAGCAGCAACACAGTTATCCTTATGGAACTAATAAAAATCAATATTGGCCTTTTGTACATAAGAAAAATCAAGTTTTGCTTTTTGTACATACAGAAATCAATGTACTAAAGTGAGTCCTTTGGATAAGGAAAAGTCTTTCTAGCTCTATGTTTGGGATTTACAGATGCAGCTAACTTTGACAGGATTCGGGAATACTTTTATTTCTGATAGAAGGGCAGATTTATAGAATTGGCAACACTTTTCTGAGGTGCTTGTGGGTTAATGAGGGTGCTGTGTTGGTGAAAGAAACCATTGTTCCTGGTAGTGATCACATTCATTTGAAGTAGCTGAAGCAATGCAATGCAGTGAGGAAAATTTGCAAATAGATGCTGTAAAAATGATTTGTTGTGCTTGAGTTGAACAGCTGATGTGTCTGTTGCCTATAAAACTGAGATATAGCACATAGTGCAATGATGAGAAAGCGGATATATAGTAAGTACAGATAATTGTTGTTATTCTTTTCTTGCCTGTCTTTTTTTCAGCACCTATCAAGGGTGCATCTGTGTTTTATGTAAGAAAGGCAGTGCTTTCAAGTGTATGTTTTTATTAATGATGTAATATTTCAGACAGAACAGATTTCACTCAAGCTGAAGCCAGAGATTAAGATGACATGTCAATAACAGTTACTATTAGACAGTAGTGACATAACTAATTTTACATGTTTAATAAGTGAATATAGGTGTAAAATTGATGCCCTGAATTATTTTGTGTATTTGAGGACACTGAACTTGTTTTGCATTATTTTCATACATTACCTACTTAGACCTCCTGTTTTTACATATGGTGAGGTTAGGTACTCTTTTTCCTTTCCATTTTTTTCTTGAGTTTTCACTTCAATGAATAAACAAATGCCTTTCCAGAAGGAGGAACAGCTATTTTGATAAAATTTTAACTTCTGATTTTGCAGATTGTGTGATGGTTCAGATTTGACTTAAGTAAGCTTCCAGATAGGATCTTTCTTAATTCTGTCTATATAGGACAAAATTTCATTGTTTTCTTCTGTTCTTGAAAAGCATCAGTTTGTCTCATGACTGACATTTAAATCAAATTCCAGTAGTAATCATTTGTTTATTTATTTTATGAAATACTAAATTTGAAGATTTGAAGAAGCAAGAAGAAACATGTCTTTTAAAATAAAAAAACCCTGTTCAAAGAAGCCACTTGGCCTGTTATTCAGATCTGTCAAAATCTACAGTTCTATGGGCTTTCAAAGAATCTGTTTTTTCATCAACTATGGCTTTTCGCAAGTTGGATATCCTGCAGAATTCAAAAATAAACTGTTGCTTTCCTTCTCCAGTGTGCTTTACAATCATGAACTGGTGAGTTCATAGAATCACAGAATTGCAGAATTACAAGGTTGGAAAAGACTTTTAAGATCATCAAGTCCAACCATTCCTGTCCTGTGCTAAACCATATCCCTAAGTACCTCATCTACCTGTCTGTTAAACACATCCAGGGATGGTGACTCAACCCCCTCCCTGGGCAGCCTGTGCCAGGCCCTGGCAACTCTTTCAGTGACAGACTTTTTCCTAACATCTAATCTGACCCTGCCCTGGTGCAGTTTTGTGCCATTTCCCCTTGTCCTATCTCCTGTCACCTGGAGTTCTGGCAGCGGCACTGCTACCATCATTGTTTAGCAAGCACTGTAAATATTATCCTTGCAGTTAGAGACTCGAGACCTAGTGAGACTCCAGATTACAGAGCTGTCACACTGCAGCTGCTGAAGAAGGGAGATGTCTCCCCATACTCCCCAGTGTTGTGCTGTAGGGTGCACTCTGCTCTTCTGTATTGCACAGTTGTACAAGCTTCTTCCCAAAATTCCGTTTGGACAAAATATTGCATGACACCTTGTGAACAAACTGCAGAAGAAATTAATCTGGGAGATGGTTTTAGGCTGGAGGAGAAAGGAGGTTGGTTGTCATGTGGTCAGAGTTGAGTAATTTGTAAGCCTGCTGGCATCATGGCATTTGCCCTCCTACATGTCTCAGCCTATGTGGTTTTAGAGTTTTCACCTATGACTTCCAATTTGATCTTAGAAGTATTGAATCATAGATTCTACTGAGTTGAAGGGATCCATTAGGATCATTGAGACCAAACCCTGATGATTTAACACATAAAAAGACTAAAGAGTTTCTAACAAAACTGGTATTTTAGATTTGCTTAATTTGAGTATCTGCATATACAGAGCATGTTTTAATTACCAAAGTTTTTGGATAGAGACAGGCTTGATTTCTTTCAGAGTGTTTGAGAAAAAATTTAGAAAAAAAACTTGATCTCAATCCACTCCTTGGAAAACTAGGACAAATGATTTCTCTTATGGTTTTTACTCCTTCTGTATTCCATTTAAAATACAATTCTAGCCCAGCACTAATTCCCAGGTTTAATATACCATTAAAAGTGGTTTCATTTTTTTATTAAGAATTAGAAACAGGTGAAACAAAGAATCATTGCACCGGTATGTTTATTAATAGTTTATGTAGCTTTGGTCATTGCAACAGTGAAGTTTCCAGCGTATCTTTCTGTGGAGGGCTCCTCAATAAAATAAGAGTAATAATATATTTATAATAGTTCTGATTCCACATATACCACCTTCAATGAGTAAAGGGAGAACTTTACTGACTTAATAGTGTGCAAATCTCTATGGTGTACTTACATTTATAATTTTTTGTGCACAAATGTTGAAATTAACTTCAAAATTATTCACATTTAGGATCCGCCGTATAAAATTTCACATTCTAGTTTATAAACATCTTGTAAAAAGCTCATCTTAAATACCCATAAATCTTTTTATCTAGAAAGGGATTATAGAGCACTCTTGTGTTTGGTGGGGGATCTAATATGTTGAGACTTCATAGCACAGTTGTATTCTGGAGATCTCTGTAGAGGCATACACTGAATTTCACAATTGTTCTTTTGTGCATGATAAGTGCTTCAAATGTAATTTAAACATTCTTCTTCATAGCTCCTAGGGAGACATGCTGCCTCATGTAGCTGGAGTCAGCACCAGGATATTTTTAGCCACCAAATCTTAGTCTAGTGGCCATCCTTACGGCTTCAACTGAGCTAAGTGTTCGGGACTTTACCTAAACCTGGATATGGGTAAACTTGAGTTCATCATCTTGCTCATGGGATTAAACCCATTCCATAGTTTGTGAATGGATCATATGTCAGTAGGGAAATGTGAATAGAAAAAATACACTTTCCCACTGATCAGTTAAACTATAATTTTTTTACTTGAATATCTGTTTATAATGAGATGCATTTGGCAGCAATGCAGCTACTATGAGCAGAGTTAACTTCTAAAGCCTAAACCAGTTGTCCTCTCTCAGTCATTGCTCAGAGCAAATGGTACCAACCATCAATTTATAGCAGAGCTGTGCCTGACTGGGTCCTTCCACAGGTCACACTTATCATTCCCTCAGAGTGTTCTTTGCTCATGTTTCATGTTCAGTTCACCTTACATTTTTCTCTTATTCTCTTCAGATGTGTTCAAACTTGGTCCTTGTGCCATGTCTTACAACTTTTCTGTAAACCAAAAAGTTAAAAACTGTAATAATTTCAAAGGATGGAAATGAGAAGGGAACAAAATTTCTTGTCAATAATGTGATGTAATTGAATATATGTATTTTGTTGTGTGGTTTTGCCACATGTTTAGTTAAAATCTCCTACACTAAACAGTATTGCACAGGTCAAAACACAACTTCCTTCAGTAGATGTAGTCACCTGCTAAAAATCAATAAATCTTTTTACAGTTTGCAACTAGGGAACGTTACACTGTGTTTATTAGCTGGCATTTTTCCCATTTACCTCCTGTAAGAAATAGATCTGTTGAGTCTCAGTGGATCAAACTTTTTCTCTGCTGGTTGACTGTGCTGCATCGCCGTGATGTGTCGGCAGGGCTAACATGGGCAGCAGTAGTCTAGCAGTGGTGGTGAGGAGTCTGAGGTAGAACAGACCTCTTACCACAAAACACCTTGTGTAGCCCTTTTTTTTTTTTTGCATTTTAATGTTTTCTTAGCTGGACCCTCAATGATTCAGTGCTAGATAATATAAAATCAGCCACTGTGGAAGAATAGGCATGCTGGCATTTAGGGCTTGAGAGGTATTAACAGGCAAGCTTACTGCAGACAGTTGGAAAGACTTCCTCATGCTTCTTCCTCTCCCCTGTGGCTGGGACTATGAGGAGCCTCACAGACCTCTTTTATTCTTGGCATTTCTCAACTGTCCCTCCTTACCAAGGTGCTTCCCACTGCATCCAGATCTGGTGATCAACACCCATAGTTCAAGCCCGTATGTCTGATTCTATTGTTTCTGTACCACCAGGCAGGTTAATGGGAAACATCACCATAAGAGATCCTGAGATATGAAAGCATACATTGCTTTTCCATACATTTTTCTTCCTTTTGTAATACTTCCCGAAGGCTACTAGTTTACTTTTTATTTATTTTTTTTTAAACTTGAGTTTTGAAGATCATTGGTATGTGACATGTCTTAAAGAGATCATATTTGGATATTTTATTAATGATGAAAACTGACAATTTCTTAGTTTAAAATAGCAGTTCATGCAAATGATGTAAAGGCAAAGGAGATAGCATGTTATTCATCAGCAAAAAGGGGGGTAATTTTACAATTTTCTTTTTCTTTAGTTGCTGTGCCTGGGGAACTCCAAGGTATATTTTGTCTCAGCAACATGTATCATAAAGGAAAACTGCACATCTGTTTGCTTAAGTGGTGGTTTAAAAGTTTTTAACATTTGTAATAATTTCCAGTACTGCTCTTTTTGTAGGTTTGGGAAGTGGTGTGCTGTTATCAAAACCCAGTAATGCAGACTAGAGGCAAAAATCAGAGGCAAAGTAGGCAAGTTAGCAAACTTAAAACAGAAGTTTAAAAAATGGTCCTTATTTCAACGATTCCCTGCATACTGCAGAAGCTTCAAATGGGTTTTTTTTTAATGTTGAGATCTAGGCCAGAATAGACAATGTGAAGTTGAGATTGTCACCACTAACCTACACTTTTCCTGCTCAGCACAGGTGACATTTTCAGTCTTAGAAGTTGTTTAAACATGTCCATCTTCTGTACAGATATTTCAAATATGTAGGAGAAATTGTCACAGAAGACAGCTAGTAGCTCATTGTCCACAAATATAACTTTGTTTTCCTCTAAACCTTCTTGAGAGCAGCGTGATTTTGCCTTCACTTTGTGATCATATTAAAGCTCAGTATCTTTCATTCCCGGAACGTGTTGTGTCAGGCTCTGGAAACATTAGGTTGCCTGTCATGTTTCTGCTACTTTCTTTTTGACACATTATCCCATGAGGCAAAGGAGCAATCTGCACTGGTGTATTCCCTGGTGACTTTGTATCAGCGTAATTAATTCACAATTTAAATCCCTTCACTTGCTGTTCTGTACAGAAGTAGTTAGGTGGAGCAGGTGTGCCAAAGGGCTGAGTGAAGCCTTGGAGGGAAAACAATGATTGGAAAGGTTAAGGTGCAAGAGGTAGCTTTGTTTCCAAGCCTTGCTTTTGGGAATGGGAGGTGCCCTGATGTAACAGGTAGTCAAGCAGACTGAGAAAGTCCATGAAATGCGCTGTAACCAGCCTCTCTACCAAACTGGGAAAGTACTGCAAGCTTTTCCATAACAGTTGTCAGCTAGTGCCTGTGTGCCAGGACCCCAGGGGCAAGAGAAGAGATTCCCTATGATGTGCTGTAGTGCCTAGTTCCAGATTAGAGACCCCTCTGAACATCTCCTATGCACCAAATTCCATGCTTTTTTCTCCACTATCTTAGATGTAATATAGGACAAAATCTAGTCCATTCATGGTTTTGGCAATACAAAAGGGGAAAAAAAAGCCAAAAAGGCTAGTGTTTCAACATACCTATCACTGGAAATACTCCGTGCCACCTTCTGCTTCCTATCTTTATTTCCCAACCTACCCACGTGTTGCATTTTTACTATGATGCACTGGCAGCATTATTGCTGCACTGCCTGTCGGTGGTGTGGGAGGCCAGGCAATGAATTTCCTTGCCTCCTGGCCCTGCTCACCCTAAGCAGTGCCGCATCTGTTTGGTAGCAGCGCACACGCTGGCTATGGCGATGCTTTCTGCAAAGGCACATCCAAATTCTCAGCTGCTGGGTTTCATCGAAATGATTCTTTGGCAGTTCCTCCGTGTCCATCTTTTCATAATTAAGCCATCACACTGTTATGTATGGTCTCTGACCTGGCAGTACAGAAATACTTCTTTTAAGAAGCCATGCTGGGCTGATAAAATAGTTAAAATTTTAAGGTCGTTTTGGGAAAGAAATATTTTAACGCACATACATATATCCAGATTTGGGTGTGGTTGCCTAGTCTTGGTGAATTTTGTTATGCAACTTTTCTCATACACAGATTTCCAGTGTGAAAGCCCTCTGAAATGAGCTCTCTAAGAAGATAGCATAGGTACTAAAGCTATATAGAGAATGATGATTAATGCAGTCTCCTCCTCTCTTTCCTCCCTCCATCCATCTGGAACAAAACTGTGGCAGACTAGAGAGATACACATTACTTATTTTCTGTTATTATGATCTGAGTGGATTTATCCAGAATCCCTGAGAGGCTGCAGAGCAAGCACATTTTGCTTTTGCTTTTTGATTCTGTCAGACAATCATTTTCTGCTCATGTTCCAAATATGGATTTAGGATTGCCTGTACCCTAGGGCAAGCAGCAATCACTTTAGGGTCAGTAGCAGCTTTTCTGTGTTAAAATGTCATCACTTCTAAGTATTGTATCTTACTACTTTCGAGGAGTGGGATCTGAGGGTTTCCAGATTCACACTGGATCACAGCACTGGGTTTTGCCCTTAAAGGCATTCAGTGTCATGGTGTTTATAAAAGCAAAAGACTGTCGTGGTTCCTCTTAGAGACCTTTTACTACTGATAATTTAGACATTTTTCAGAAGGATGAGAAGCACACTTCTCATACTTTCATTTTACAATCCCTAGTACATTCTTGACATATTTTTCCTCACAAGAAGATTTATGCATGCCAGCTCACGCAATTGCAAGGTATAAATATTTTGATTAATACTCATGTAAAGTGACATACATAACCAGCATTTGCTTGTCAGTTATGAATTTGATATGGGTATGTGACTCAATTGTAGTGATCATTGCATTTCTTCTTTTTTTTACCTCACAGTTTTCTGTCTCTTCATTTTTAGAGTTGACTTCTGCCCAAAGCAATGAGAAGGTTAATGAAACACAAAAGGAGCATATTTTCTATCATTTAGCTATCTGTGAACCATGAAGCAACGAGCCAAATATTTGTACTACAGCTTAATATAGTGCCATTTATCCTGTACATGTTTGTAACAGGAATCTTGTAACCCCAGTGAGCTCCCTGTACATTAAATAACTGGGTAAAAGCTGTGATCCAGAATTATTGATGATGACTTTAAATTTGGGGATTGAACAGGCTCTTGAGTTACAATTACAATGATGTGTTTAGAAACTGCCATTGCAAATCTAGGAGTTACCTTCACATGTTGCGGGCACCGTGGTATCTTTAGTGCACTCAGTAGAGTATATGTAGTATTAAAAGCTAAAGGAGGGAAGATTTAGATTGAATATTAGGGGGAAGTTTTTTACAGAAAGAGTGGTGAGGTCCTGGAATAGGCTGCCCAGAGAAGTAGTGGATGCCCCATCCCTGGAAGTGTTCAAAGCCAGGTTGGATGGGGCCCTTGGCAACCTTGTGTAGATCCAGGCCTGAGGTTGGTGGCCCTGCCTGTGGCAGGGGGGTTGGAGCTCTATGATCCTTGGGGTCCCTTCCAACCCTTGCCATTCTATGATTCTATTCTATGATTTCCTAGTTATTATGCTATATTAAAGTCCAAATTCATATTCCTGAACAGTCAGCAAGTCAATAGAGTTTGAAATCAGTGGGAGTCAAACATGCTAATAGACCTTCTAAAAGTATTTTATTTTCTGATGAGCATTTATTATGCTACTTCAGGCCATATAATGCATCATGTTACATAATAACTGGATACCTCACCTTTATTCTTCCAGGATTTCAAAAGATACGGCCTGCATTGTTTATTTTTGATCCAGTGTGGTTACAAAGTCCAAGCACTGCTACCTGCAAGTACTCATCAGTGCACAAAAATATTGCATTGGTAGAATTTCTGGTAGTGTACAACTTCTAACTTCATTATAATGCTGGATTTCTTTCATTTTGCAATCTTTTTTCCAAGACAGCCCTTTCTCACAACATTTTGCAGGGGCAGAAACTAATTGTAGCACTATGAAGGCACCCTACTGTCTTAATAATTACCTTCAGGCATGCAGTGTTGTGCCATGCTGTAACAGAGATGCTTACAGGCTGTGGCAGGTGATGAGGATCAAACTCCCTGAAATTTCATTTTTCCATCTTTTGTGGATTTTTTTTAAAGCATTCAGCCACTATCTCCACTGTTTCTCAAACTGACTCTTCGTCTCATCACCAATTTCTTGGCAGAAGCTAAGGGTGCCATGTTGGAAATGAGATCACTTGAGGTATGCATGATGAAGAAGACAGTAAAGGAAAGTCACCAAATGATACAGGCCTTTACACACCAGTTGCTTACGGTGGAGTACTAGTTGCAAGCCCATTAATTATTCCATGGGAGGTGTAGGAAAGTGCAGCTACTTGTTGGCTGTTGCAGAACTTCCATACAACAGAATTTCATTCCTGCATCAAGCTCTTCCTATCCAGAGAGAGTTGGTTTGACAGTGGAAGTTTAGCTTGCTTTCCTGCCTAGGACTGGACAACGGTAATTAGCTTGGCATCAGAAAATCCAGAGTAAGGATAGTTACTATCCACTGACAACAAGTTGCAAGACCAAGCAGGAGGATTCAGTGCCATTACTATCCCGATTGCAACTCCTGTGGGCCCAGACTGATCTTTGCCTCCTGGAACTGAAAAAGAGATGGCAAAGATTTATTTACTATTTGAGCAAGCACCAGTTTGTTTGGAGACCCTGAAAAAAATCATACAGGGAGCAGAAATATCACAAAACTAAGCCAGATCCTAATGCATCAGGTACTGAGGCTGTTACCGCAAGGCACCTCAGGCCTAGCAGTGTTCACATGTGGCACTTGCATCTTCACAGCCGTGACCTGCTGGAGCACAATAGTAAAGAAAGGCAGATGCATACTCACTGGCACGCCTGTTCTCAGTACAGCAAGAACACCTTGCACAATACAGAAGTTTGGGCCAGCACCTACACTACCTCCATCTGAACAAGAGGAAATTCTTTGCTTTGCTTCCTCCCCATGTTAATGGCCAAAAAAAACCCCAAACCAGTGAGAGAATAAAACTGTCATTACCTCATGAAAACTTAAATGAATGTGCACTGGCATGCAAAAGTAAAAATGAATCTCAGTCCATACAGAGAGAAACTGTTGTTGCTATTTTGTTCTTGAAAGCTTCAGTATTTTTTACTTGATTATTGAACTGAGGGTGTATGGTGCAAGCAGTTTCTTTTCTACTTGAACTTTTGATCTTGAATACAAAAAAGTATTTTTGAGTAGAACCATGACTTTTGATGAGTCATCATTAGTATATTTGCAATGTGGCGTAGTCAAAGTGTCAAGGTGCTGAAAGAATTCTTTCCAGGTACACTTTGATATTTTCACCACACTTAAATTAACCCGAATCAGTGCTGTTCCATATATATTTTTATTTGTTTCCTTTGTTTGTAAGCATTTTTACTTTTGACCATATTAGATAAGTCTGATAAAGTCTTTTCTCTGGGAATCCAGACTTTTTGGTTGACTTTATTGCCTTTTTTTTTAGCACAAAACTTCAACAAATGTCCCCCACACTAGATTTCAGGGACAGATTTGCTGGGAACACAATGTTTTTGGCATTCTCCTCCTCATAGTTATACTTGATTAGCAATTTGTCACCCTGTGTACCTTCTTTTACCATGTACACGCCCCAGAAACAAGCTGGCTACCTTGAAATAGTGTGTCTTTGTTCCTGGCATCTAACACGGGGAGAGGAGTATTCGGAAATTATGATGGGACATTGGGAGCAAAATGCTGAGGTGATAAATAACAATGGGATTTCTTCTTTTACTTTTTAATGCTTGTGGTGTGGAGAGTGGTAAATCACTGGCTTCCTTTTCCATCTTTCTCCATGGTTTTGTTGAATCTGAAGGACCTTCTGGGTCTTGTGCGTTCCCTTTGCCTATAGATTATTTTATGCCATGGGAGCCTTCCTCTGGGCATTGCAAGGGTCTTCTGCATTCCTGGAAGTGTACTGAGTCGCCGTAAAGGTGTCATTAAGCTCTACGCAGTACCCACCTGTGGCAGCACCATCTTTTGCTTATGTCCTTTGGGTTTTTTTTGCTTCAGAGCTGTGCTTTCCCTGAGCAATAAAGAGCATTTTCCATTAGATTTGTGAGGGTTTTTTTTAAATGGCCAAATGACTACCTTTATTCTCTCTGATTTCTGGCAGCTGGGCATCTGTGATGGGTCTTTTTACCCTCGGGCTGAAAAAAATGCAGGATCCCTTTCCTTATCTAGGGAAACAGTGTCCATTTATGCTGATAACCTAGGCAAAGAAGAGACGCTTCCAAGACACGGTGACATCTTGAAGCTCATAGTATAGTCTTGTAATACTCGGGCGGCAGAGCCAGTGTTGCAGAGACAATGGCGCTGTCACATTGGCGTTAGAGCTGTTTGTGCTGACAGACACCTACACAGACTGCCACAGTGGAGACGTGTCAATCAAAGGCTCGCATAACACCCAGGGTTGCTATTGCTTCACTTGCAGAAGGTCAGACTTTGGCTGTCAGGACTGAGACTAGACTAAAATACCTATCTGCCCTGGACCGCGCTGGTAGAAGATGCTTTATACTGTAAACCATGCCTGATTTTTTTTTATTTGATTTTTTTTTTTGAAGAAATCTCTCTCAAGATAATTCCTCAAATCATTCTCAGCCTAGATTTCTCTCTTTAGATGTCCTTGGTTGCTTCCTAATCTTTCTTTTGGGGGACTGTTTGATACCAGCCCCCAGGCTGCTTGTGTTCCTATCCCACTGATGGCAGCTCTTGTTCAAAGGACATTTGTTGCAGCTATTTAATTCTGTGTGGGGAGCAGAAGCCTTTGAAATGAATGCAGTTGTGGTGAACTGTCAAAAAAAGGAGCATTAAAGAAACAGTTTTTCCTCTATTTAGAATATTGTTAGCATTTTACATAATTTAAACAGTCTAGAAGTCGTATTTTACTTATTTGACTGCTTCTTACTGTGACAGGTCTTGCAGCAGAGCTGTGAAGGGAGTGGAAATATTTCAGTGTAGCCCTGCTTACTTGGGCGACACCACATTCTGTGAAAAGGAGGCGATCTGAGGGGATTAGGCTGTGCTCATACATCCCTAAAAGTATTAGAGAACAGCAGCAAGAAAGTATTAATTTAAGAAAGGTCTCCTTCCACTTTGCTATTTCTGCTAGACAGATCTGCCCTCACACCACTGCAGGGTAAGCAAAGGTTGTTGTGGTTTGGAGGGTATTCTGTGGTTTTGAAAACCGCAGGTGAAATTAGGAAGAAGGAAGGAGTACACAGGAATTTCAACGATGGCTGGATTTGCAAGAATTAAGAATAAACATAACTGATCATAAAAGGACTAGACAGTTTCATAAAGTTAGCTGCATGTTCTGTGGAGTCTGTTTCGGACTATCTAAAGGCTGACATTGTAGGGCCCTCAGCTATTACTTGCTACTCAGTATGCTGAAATACTTTTATGTGTATTGATAGGCAAATTCTTGCCATTACACTGCTTAAAATAATTTTCTAATTAAAAAAAACCCCAAACAACCAAAACCCTCCCCATCCCATTTTGTTGATTCATTACCAATCCTGCAGATAAAATTAGAATAATTTCTGGTTGTCTGTTTTTGTGCTTCTTAAAGAACACCCGTTCCCAGAGGAAAACGGTGCCTGCTTTAATTGTGCTTTCGAGGTGAGCTTTAGAATGATCTTCCCTGTCGCAGATATTTTAATGTACAACTCAGTTTACGTGAGCCTGGAGGAACGGATGGACAATGGAAAACCTGAAGCATTTCTGCAAGCGCCCGAATTCAGGATAGACCAGCAGCAGTATTTACTAACACAGTAGTACAAAAGCAGTAGAGGGACAATGCCAGTCGTCTATGTCTCTCCATCTGTTTACATGCCAACATATTAAAGCTGGCCACTTACTGTGCAAGAGCAAAACACAAAAATCTTACATGTGACATCTGCACAGAAGGAAAGGGAGGGGTTAGTTGTGGCATAATGCCCTGTAGAGCATCATCTGAACACGAATCTGTCGTCCCAGAAGGCTTGGTTACCATCATGTCCGACTTCAGATAAAAGCCAATAGGAAGCCAAGCTGATGCTTTTTTTTTCTGTGATCATGCAAATCATGATTGTCATGTCTTGCACACCATGAAACATCTGAGATAATGCCCAGGTTCTCCCCAGACTTCCGGTATGTAATTAGCATGCTTAACTTATGTGTTCAGTTCTCCTATCATTCTCTCTAGAAAGTGGGGTAGAGGATGGAGGAGTCACCAGAAAGTCACTTAATTAGGCTCAATTTGTTTTATGGAGGCCCTTGTCTCTATCGAGTCTGAACTTGCCAAACTACAGTGCCAACTTGGACATTGGTAGGATGAATTCCGGCATAATCAAGATCTTGCTAGGGCAGGCCATCAGTGCTGAGGTGTGA
Source organism: Laterallus jamaicensis coturniculus (assembly GCA_022605575.1). Taxonomy (NCBI): domain Eukaryota; kingdom Metazoa; phylum Chordata; class Aves; order Gruiformes; family Rallidae; genus Laterallus; species Laterallus jamaicensis. The sequence goes on from JAKCOX010000062.1 coordinate 3,232,215, forward strand.
GGTACACACGCTCAACCAGCTTGTCTTTTTCACTGTCCATGTGGATTATAATTCTTTTTTTAAAGTTATTGTTTCTTTTATTAATTTTAAACAAAAAAAGTGGTTTATTTAATCAAAATTTTTAAAAATAAATGCTATCAAAGATTTACAGAATCACAGAATTGTAGGGGTTGGAAGGGACCTCGAGAGATCATCGGGTCCAGCCCCCTGCCGAAGCAGGCTCCCTAGCTCATATTGCACAGATAGGTGTCCAGACGGGTCTTGAATATCTCCAGGGAAGGAGACTCCATCACCTCCCTGGGCAGCCTGTGCCAGGGCTCTGTCACCCTCACTGGGGAAAAGTTCTTCCGCATGTTGGTGCAGAACTTCCTGTGCTCCAGCTTAGCACTAGTTATATTTAGTTTCCAAATACAATAACAAAAAATCATGTTAAGTTTCAAATACCCATTTTTTTCTTTTAATGAATCACCAGTTTTGGTAATTTATATGTACAAAACAGATACATTCTTGGCTTCTAGTGCTTCATCTTTGACACTCTCGCTCCTCTCTGTGTACTGAAAAAAGTTGTCTTCAGCCCTTTGTGTGCCATTTGGTTCGACAGGGTCAAAAGCTTCTGAATAGCTGAAGCCATGGGTTGCCATCTTTCCATTACCTCCCTTTGTAGTGGGACCCACCAGCTGACTGTGCGGCCCCTCAGGAGTGCTGCTCAATTACTCACACATTGATGCTCATTCTTTCTCCACTTGTTCAGACAGTCTCAATAGGAGGAACTTGTAAATTAATAAAAATGTCATTGACAAGAAGTGAATCATCTCAGCAAAATACCACATCCCTTGCTGCAGAGAGCCAAGTTACCTGGCAAGGATATGTGTGTGTGTTCACTGCACTTTGTGCTGGCTTTAGCATGGGCTGGGTTACACCATGGCACACAGTTTAGCATGGCAGGGGGAGGGAGGTGGGAATCAAGTCAAGACCCTGCTGTCCTCAGCAGTGAGGTAGCTCTAGCCACGTTTGTCCATGACTGATGCTGGGTGCAAATAAGCCTGGTTTCTTCCCCAATTTCTTCAAGCAATATCACCCATGTGATTGTAGCAAGAAATGTTGCGCATTTACAACTGATTTTTCTGGAGCAGACACATTGACTCTGTAGGTGCCTTGTATTGTTTTAGTGTTGATCAAGAACTGTTCTATGGTAAAGGGAAGAATCAGGCTAATATACTGAATACAGCTCCATATCATCACCGGAGTTTCAAAATAAGTGTGAGACTGAAGTTATGACAAGATATCAAGTCAATGGCAAAACTATCTTTCTGCAAGTCATCAGGCAGAATACATGAAGTAATGGCATAATAAATTCATACTGCTGGAAACGTTGCAAGAAAATTTATGTTAAAATAGCGAAACCTACATTGTCTTCTAGCTGATTGTCATGGACCCATTTCAAAATACCTCCTTGTAACAAACTGGTCTTGCTATCATTGCAACAATGCTTTCTTGATATAAACATTCAAGAGTAGTGAAATATGCAGCACATTTTATACTTTATCCTTTAAAAATGGACTTAACATGATCTCAGTTCAATATTTATGATATAAAAGATCTATCAAACCTGCTCTTCTCCTTTGCCAAAGTAGGATTATCCTTTGATATTTGATAATAATTTGTTATACGAATTGTGTTCATTTAGATATTTAAATTCAGTTTCCTTCCCAGAGTTCTTTCCTTTTGTTAGTGTTTGGCAGCAGTGAACAGATTAAATATATTTAGTATACAAAATTTAAATAAAATAGGAATGGCAGCTGTCCAATACAGCAGTGTAGCTTAGCATAATGAGCACTAATAAAGAAGATAACAAGGCTATTAGCTAACATTAATTCTTAGACAATGGGTGCAATTAAATGTAGAACAATACAGAGGAATTTAATGATTGGAAAGACCAAAGTCTGCCTAGTTTAGGAATATCTGGATTTAATTCTTAAAATGTGAATCCTGTTATTTTTTAATATGTCTGTTTCTATCTCCTTGAGCACCCCCTTTTCTACATGCACATTTGGATGTGAATTTTTTTTATTTTGTCCTCATCAAGCTTTCTGGGGTTGGGTTTTTTTTTTTACTTACTTTTTAAAAAAGAATCAAGGAATGAACTTTCCCAACTGCTTCTTGCATTTCCTCCAAAACTGCTCACATTTGGCAGCATTGGAGAAGCTTCAAAACTGTATATAATATTCCAAGACTAGTATCAGCAGTCATGTGGAATAAGAAATCAGTTCTGTGAATACAGCAGTATATAATCAAAATCTCAGATTCCTAATAAAGAGTTGCACTACCTATGCCTCTCTCAGACATAACTTTCACCACACTCTTCTCTTTGCACCTTGCTTACATTGGGAAAAGTGTAATCAAAGTCCTTGACTCTGTGTGTGTATGTTCCAAGGTGGTTTGTCCAGATGTTTTTATTTCACTTTTACTGTACATGAGAGAGACATTATTCTTGTGTCTGTGGATTTCCATTATGATTACTTTTTACATCAGAATAAGCACATCTTAATAAAATATGGTGAGTGATGTCAAGAACTTAAAATCTTAACTTTCACTTAGCTGTTAATGGAGCATACTGATACAGAATGATCCTCTGGTCTGGGAAGGAGTTCCTCTTAGTAAGTTATCATTCCGTTTTATTATAACCCCAATCCCATTAGTGCTTACAGCAAATCTTAATTTAGTGTTATCTTTGAATTTAATTAATGTTGTTATCCCATCAGATTACTTATGAAATTGTTAATTAAAATTGGAATTAGCACCGTTGTCTATACTTCCCTACTGAAAAACTGATGCTAACGAGGAATATGTGAAATCACTGAGCACTAAAACTAAAAATATTGTTACATTCTTACTATCCTAAGTGACCTATACAAATGACCTAGACTAACACTTCTTCTTTTAAAACTTTAGAGCAATGACATGCAAAAACTGTTTTGGAATGGAAAACTTAGAGGACATTTTTGTTGGAAAACTAGTTAAGATGGTACAGATTCTGAGATACTATCAAATTCATGAAGAAAGTTATAGAAAAAAGTGAAGGATAAATCGAAATGATAGGACGTTGTGAGATTTGATGAGGTTCATGATTGCTTTAGGATGGAAACAGATTGGGGAGCCTGAGTTTTTCATTTTGTGAATTTTGGGTTGTTTCTTTCCCCTGAATTCAGTATGTTTTAGAAATAATCTGCAGTACTGTTCCTTCTTTTCACACTTCAGACTTTTGTACCCTCTGGAGCATAAAATCTCTCATCTTCAAAAGTTTCTCACAGTTAGACACAATGAAGTAACTGCATCCCAACTGTAGTTTGCTCTTTCCTCTCATTAGATAACTGATAATAATAGGCCATTTCTGGTGGTTTTAGACCATTTCTGTTTTTCAAGCATTTTGTTAAATTTTTGCAGTTATATTTTTATGGCATAGTCTGCCATATCAAGTTATTTCTTGCAAAGCTGTGATGCACACTGTTTTCCTGCTTGAGTAGATACTAAATGCCTACTTGAACAGAGTTTTATTCAGAGGATATTTCTCAGTGGGCATGCAATCAGTTGTGGAAACATTTCCTGATTTCATGGTATAATGTCTGATGCTAAGTCATGTTACTAGAAGTTACAAAAGATTTTTTTTTCACGTGTAAAGGCTTCACATCCTTAAATCAGAAGCCAAAGGTTAGCTTCAAAACTACACATTAGTTTTAGCAACAATGATTCAGAAAATGTTTTTATTAATATTTTGATTTTGTGTAAAGTAATAATATAAATAATTAAAAAATAAGGTTAAGACTGTTCAGTGATTTTGCTAAGAATACTTCTTTCCCTATCCATATATAGCTTTTTATATATCTTTATTTGGGAAATAGATGGTTTTTCTCAGATATGCTCACCGAAAGATGCAATAGATGAATTCTAAGCTCTTCTATGCAGTGAATGTTAGTTTTATCTTGGCATGGAATACCAAATAATGTTCCTGGTGTTACCACTGGTATGCTTGTGTATTTGCCTTTGTGGTAGATGGTGAGCGGTCAAACTTCACCTGTATCTTGACAAATTAGATTACGACCTATATCTAATTCAAAATTCATATATCCGCCTTAGTACTATGACATGTGCAACCAAGCAGGTCTTTGAGTGGAGCTCAGAACTGTGCTGTCACAGAGCGTATGGACCGGACCTGTCTTGTGCCCCAGAGCAAGAGGCAAGACTCACTCAAATTATCCAGTCTGTTGTGAAGGCATCCCTTTAACTTTCACCACTTATTTTGCACCACGGATATTGGGGGAGGGTTAAGGCAAAATCAGTAACATTTCCTCTTAAGTGTAGGGCATAGCCTGTGAATATAAATACATAATATGAAACCATTACAATGTAATTACAAATCAACTACATGTACAACTACAAAGCAATTGTATAATAAAATATAAACCAATATAATACATAAAATAGAAAACTATTCAGTCAGCGAAGTTTAGTGCAAAGGAGCTGGCAGTAGTGCAGCAAGCAGCATTGTAGCTGCAGCATTTTATCACTGTTCCCATTCTAGTACATTTCTGCTGAGAGTAATTAGTATGGGTACAAAAGTATGTTTGTGGTCCTAGAAGTTACCTTGTTTATGCCTCTTTGCATGGCATTGCATTATAAGATGTTCCCAAGTGTCCCCAAGCAAGGAATCTTCATACAACTATCTCCAATAGATATTGCAGTGGTATATTATGCATACAAACTAAATTTTGATACACCTAAATTTTCATTCCAATCTCCCTTGGAAACCTTCCTGTGAATTTAAATGATGGGCAGCATAAAGTGGGAGATATTTCAGAAGGAGTTTTTTTGCAGGGCCAGTCCAGTAGACATCAAGTAGCCAGTTTAGGATGAATAGTTTTTTACCAGCTTTCAAATTTTATACACTTTAAGACTAGATGTCCCACTAATTTGAACAGTCAACTGTGCATCTTTCCTCAAAAATATGCAACTCATGTCTTCAAAAAAGAACTGTGATGAAAGAACAGATAAATGCAATGCCAGCCAGCTTCACAGCTATTTATTCCAATGACTACAGATTTAAAAGAATGGGCATCAGAAATGTAAACAGTATTCCATCACTGAACTGATGGAGCTGTATAGAGAGGTAAACCTCCCTTCTCTGAACATTAGCTGGTCGTTGGTTTATGAAGTCCTGTTTGCCAAGACACCACGTACTAAAAATTCATGTAAAGTCATTTGTCTCTGAAAACCTCCTAACCTTTTTAAAGTTAGCATTTTCCAGAGTTCTTCCTCCCTGTTTTAGAAGTATTACTTGCATTTTTTTCCCGAAATGCTTGAATCTCCATGTGTCTATGTTAAAAAATATTTTGCCTGAATTTGCTCCACTTACCAAGCAGCCCACCTAGCACCTGTCTTTCTCATCATCTAACACTTCATTGAAGCATTGGTGAATATGATGGAGCAGAGATCTTATATGATCTCTTAAAGAGAGTGTGGCTGAGAAATGTCTTAATGCTGCAAAGTATCAAGTAAGATGCCTTACCAAATCGAAATATGGTACATATAAACACAGTTGCCTTTGTCAGCTATCAAATTTAAAGACATCTCTGACTATGGAACAGTATTTCTCTGACAAAATAAATTTTCCATATTATCATGTTGTGTTGCCTAATTAAATTCCTAACTTCTACTTCTCTCCTAATTAAATCCAGTATAATCTTTCAATCTTTTTTCTTTTTTTTTCCGAGTTGGTTGGTTTTTTGCCTGTGATTGAGGCTGTATTAACTGACATGCAGTTTGTCCATTACTGTCTTCAAATATTTGCACAGCATCAGGACCAGAATTTCCCAGCTAATTCCCACTTGTACTGAAAATTATCATCTCTGTTAGAGATTCTTCTTAAGTAGTTCTTTCACTTTTGAGAAAAAGAATACGTATTTAGTTCTTTCCCTTAATAGCAGAAAAAAAAAGTCCATTGTGCAGAAATTTTTGTGATGATTATTGTTACTTGCAAACTTTGATACTGTAAAGTAGTGCAAAATATAAAAGATGTGAATCCTGCCTCAAAGATTTTTACAATATACATTACTTGTCAGTCATGCATATTCACACATATCGCATGCGTTATACTTACAAATATGATGTGTCTCATCTATGGGCAGATATTGTGAAGCATCTTTTTCACAAGAGATAAAAAGAAGAAGAACAATATGTCTCTTGCTCCGTAAAGTAAGTGGCATGGTGACCACTATTTCAAGAAACCTGGAATTATCCCCATGTCTTAGTGGCTTGAGAAAATTGTCTGGGTTTTTTAGTATTTTGTAGTTTGACCTGTTAATTTAGTTTCCAGAGTTGTTATCTGGTTTATGAGCCACTGGAGTTGGGACTAGAGATGGGCCCACACTTTCTCCCTAGCTACAACTCAACAGAGACTCAGCAGCCCATTGGGAGCATATATATGTTATGCCTAGATGAAAGCAGGCTTCGTATACATTTATTATGCGCTTAATTTGGTATGACAGGTTGCATTCATTTTGCAGTTGTAATTTTTGAGGAGGTCTTTCGGTAATTGCCAGTAAGCTTTGCATTTACACTGTATGACATGGAGTTTGGTACAGATACTCCATCCAAGGTTTGGTTTCATGTACATTACAGAAAACAGTGGAAAATTCAGATTCAAAGTGAATCCAATATTAGCTTTAAGTACCAATATATTGTGTCTAATGCAACACCAGAATTAAAGATCCAACAAGCAATAGGCATGGTAATTAGCTTTCCAGGTGGTGACCTATTACCAGATCCAAATTGCATGCAATCTTCAAAGTAGTTCTAATTTTATCGGTAAAATGAAAAAAAAATCCTACAAAAGAATGGATGCAAAGCACTAAGAAAATACAGTACTCATAATTTCTGTTGCAGTTAATCAGAAAAATATAATATGGTCAATTTTAAGGACTGCTTTAAATATGGAACTGAGTCTTAGAAACTGTGTTTGAGGTCATCTTTACTTGCATTTCTCCTAGTAACTCTGAAAACAATAAGATTAGATCTAGTGCCTTACCATCTCTCTGAGCTTTTGTGTGTTTAGTTACCTTGATACTTCTGCAAGCTTTGTGTAATCCCTGAAAGAGGAAGAAGGTAGATGAAGGGCAAGGGCATGTGTGCAAAACTGTTACACATTGAGACACCAGTATGGATTCTGTGGTCTTTGGTCATTGGATCTTTGGTGTCTTTGTAAAGCAGAAGTTGGAAGACAAGTATTTGGTGAGAGTGACCATCAATAAGTCTAAAAGACTGCAGATTCCAAATGAAAAGCAGAAAAACCTTTACAAAAAAAAATTTATTTGCAAATTTTTGAGGGTTTTGTGACAGTAGGAAAGCAGAGTTTCTTTATGGTCATAAAAATTTTTTCTGAAAGGTGGCTGTATTCACATTTCTGTCAAACTTTATCAATGACATTTTGGCGCTTACATGGTATCTTTATGTCAGTTTCTCATCCGTCTGAACAAGAAGCAAATAATTTCTTGTTGAAGTTCAGAGAAATTAACTGGTGTGTTATTCCACAAACTGCATCTCTAATCTTTAAAGAAAAGAACAGTGTGGGCTGGTGATTTCACCTAAATAGAAGGGTTTTTTTGGGAAGTCAGGGGACTCCGTGCGGGCGTAATGATCTACATTTATGCACCTGTGGACCTGAAAACTCAGGCAATTTAAGGCATTAAAAGCTTTATTTACTTGACTGTTTCCATTAATTTTAGTAAGGGTATTCATGGTAATAAGCACCAAGCTGAGGAGCATTTGCACAATCAGCCTGTACAATATTTAAATGATTATGCAGTTCTGGCACCTTTGTGCCTGAAATTTCCTCTTTTTTTTTTCTTGGCAAAATAAATGCTGTAGCTACAAACGTGTGTCTGAAAACTGTGGTCATCTCTGCAGTATCAAGATTTGTTGAATGTTCTAGGCCATAGATACGGAATGTGATTCTGCCATTCTTCAGTATTCTCCCACCATCAACAATGGTGTTACCTGTTGGTAAACAGATGATCTCCAAATGCTGACAGCTGTACTGTAAAATCCCTATTATGGATAACCTTGCCGTGCTATTTGACTTTGCAAGGAACGTCTGTCCTTTTCTAAATTGAATGATTGGATGGAAATTGTCATTCTTAATATGTTTACCTTCCATTTAATGAGCAATCCCATTATGAAGGCTGAAGACAATGCAGCCTCGCACTCGGGTTTCGTTACAGTTCATCAAAGAAAATACCCTTGCAATGTCAGAGCTCCTCTGCAGCAGGCGGCACCAGGAGCAGCTTAACAACCCGCCGTGAAAGAGGGAATCATTTAAAGTCAGTGCAAAGAGATTAAAGGGAGAAAATTTCAAACTAGGACTTATCTAAGGCCAGGAAATGCCTCAAGGTACCATTTGTGGAATTTCAGTATTTTTCTCTGTCTGGTAATATACTACATGAGATCTTCCAGTAATCAGGGCTTCTCCTCCCACCCCCCCCATCCCCGTCACTGTCACCCCTCTGCTCCTATCGCCAAGGCTCCGTCATTGTAACAGTCTAAAGACAATAGAAAGACATTTTCAGATAGCTTTTTGCTTTCATGAAACTTCTTTGACCGATTCATGCCTTTCTACTGAAGTTAAAAGTGCTGTCCATGGTGGAATCTATATTGCTGACTGCAGTTATGAATGACCCACATTTTATTTGACCAGTCGATAAGTAAAAAGAGAAGTCAAACTACGGATGAAAAACTAACATAAAATGGCCAGGGTACATGTGATGTTCCATATTGTTGTCTGCCTTTTACAGTCTACTGTTCCAGCGGATGATTTGCATTGATACAAATGTTTCCACCACATTCAATTTCATTAGGAAACTGTGGACAGTATCACCGTCACAAAAAAACGGTCTGGCAGAGTTTGTGGCCATGGTATGTTAGGCTCAGTGTACACCTTTTGCAATGCTGGGTCTGTGTGTCCTTCTGGTCTCAAGGGCAAGCCAGGTTTGATGAGCCATTCAGTAAAGGTCAACCCTGTGATTATTTTTCTTCTCTCATCTGGACCTACCAAGATGGTTAAAAAGCCATGTTCAGTTGAAATATTTTGACCATGGCTGTTTATATCCCATGTCTCTGACTTTCAGAGAATTCCCATGACTCTTCAATCTCGTTTAGTTCCTGACTCACACCTTCTTCCTTTTTTTCCCCATCATGTAGAAATTTAAGATCAGTGCTGCATTTTATAGTGAAAAAGCTGTATGTACTCCACTTCTTTAGTTCTCTGTAAATCTCTCGGTTTGTATCATTAAAGTGGCATTTTCCACTGCATGTTAATAAATGAACAGATCATCTTTAAGGCATTCTATATGTTTTTTCTATCTTTGAGTCCTGGGCCTTCTCATCTTCCTGATTATACAGATGATATGTTTCCAAGCTTGTCTATAGCTTTAAGTTTAATTAGAAGCATAACAAATTATAGTACATGAACATCAAGAACATAAAATCATGTAACATCTAACAGCAGTAACACATTCACATATTGACTGGAAATCCAGGCACTGTGCTAAATTTGAAGCTGTATCTCGGTAGAGTTAGAGTTTCCCTGTAGTTAATGTTGATAATACAGAGTTCCAATTTTAACAAGGCAAACAAACTCAGTAGCATTGTATATATTTAGCTGCAAAGGAAAGCTTAAAAATACGTACATGACTTTTAAAAATTATTTTTCTCCTGTGTTATCACATATACAAAGTGAAATTAGGCACTATAATTAAGGGTAGTTAGGGACAGAATCTTATTTATGCTTGCATATTTTAGACACCTTTCAAACTCTCATTATGAACTTCTGGGTTTATTTTCATTCCTAACACTAACTTTTAACTTGAGAAATCATTAGATGAAGTTTAAAACAGAAGTTAATATGACTGTAAAGAAGTACAGCTTCCTCTCGCAGTTGACTAGCGATAGGATGAGAGGGAATGGCTGCGGGTTGCACCAGAGGAGGTTCAGGTTAGAAATGATGAGAAATCTCTTCTCAGAAAGAGTGTTTAGGGATTGGAACAGGTTGCCCAGGGAGATGGTAGAGAGACTATCCTTCAGTGTGGTTAAGGATAGGTTAAATAAGGTATTTAAGGACATGGTTTAGTAAGTAATACGGGTGGTAGGAGGACGGTTGGACTAGATGATCTTGGAGGTCTTTTCCAACCTTAATGACTCTATGAGTCTATGAAGTAGGATGAATCTGCTGCACATAAATCATAACCATTTACCAATGAGGACTACTTTTGCTTTTAAAGTACAGACTTAATATTTACTAGGAACGTGGGTTTTGGTTAAGCTCAATTAATTATACGATAAATTAAAATGATATATTTTTTCAGATTCTATGGAAATCCTCATGTTGTTTCTCAGAGGTGATGTTAGAAACAGTAAGATGAGTTATCTCTGCATTTTCAAAGGCTACTGGAAATAGTAGAGACAGCCAGGTGAGGGGATTAAAATAAGGATAAAACAATTGCTTGGTGAAGCGTGATACACAGAAGGAAAAAGAAAATAGGTTTTTGCCTCATCTAGTAGATCGAAGCAGTTTCATGCTCAAGACTGGAGCAGAAAAAATCACTTGAGGTCAAGAAAGGGTTTTTTGCATTCTATGGAGAAGATTAACATCCTTTTTTTTAAAGAGAATTGAAATTTCCATTTACAGTACAATGTGAGGAACCTTAAAGCAGCTTACAACCCTTTTTACCAGAAAACCAATTTATTCATGGGAAAATTAATGGAACTGAAAGCCATTCAGTGTTAGGATACCCAACTGAGGATTGGTGGGAATCTTTTGAGTGTGTGGCTGTGTGCCTTTGTGGTGCTACCTAAATGAGTCATGCCAGCCAGTCTTCTTCCACCTGGAAAAGTACCTGCAGAACAATGGCTGTACGTAATGGGCATCAAATGGAAACAGATGGTAGCTCCAGAACTCAGAAATGTAAAGGACTAGAGGAAGGACCTGTTCTCCCATTCTCCCATTCTGAAGGAAAACCCAACTTTTTCTTCAGTTTTTTTCAAAGCTAAATTTTGATGTACTAGCATAGGCCACCATTGGCCATCCTTTGCACTGCTGACTCCCTAAGACTTTGCTCGCCAAGTATGGTTTTCCCTTGCACTCCTCCTGAATTTTAAATTCACCATACTTCTTCACGTTTTTGTTTTGTTTTGCTTTTTCCTGAAGCAGTAGACAGCTCCTCTATGGTGGTGGTGGTCTCATGGCTGTATTTGCACACGTCCTGTGGAGTAACAGTGACATCCAGTGGTTGGATACTTCAGCCAGATGTATAAATCACTGTACCGAGCAGTATTTCAGTGAATGCACTTCTGCCAGTGCTTCGGTTAAAGCCCTTTCCAAAGTTCCCTTGGGCGGGAGGTGAGGGGAAACACAAGTAAACTTTATAGCAAAAGAGATTTGCTCTGGGACTTTGAGCAAAGGTTGTGCTGAAGTGGAAGAAAATTCTTTATGATTTCAAATCTAAAAAGCATTATTTTTGGGTTTCATTCCTGTGGTTTAAAATCTGTTCATGCAGCAGTGGAAGGCAGTTGCTTACTACATCATGACTTTTTGAGTTTTGCTTTGTGTCTGAAGTGTGCCACATGCAGCCATGCACATGAAAGAAGATATTTTCCTTTGCCACCTGCAATTAATACTCGTGTAGTTAAATAGGGGAGGGAGAAAAGATAATGGGGAGACTTTTAAAATTCTTTTCTTTGTGGTCTGACACATTTATTTTAGTGATTTTTTTAAACTAGAGGGTATGTTATTATATATTAGAAACATCCCAGTAACTACATTCTTTACTGTGCAACCTGTTGGGTAATTTTTTTGGTTGTCAAAGCTAGAATGAAGCTGTTAGGTGTGAAAAGAAACATTTATTATTGTTCATCTGAGCCAGTCAAGTTGGAAGGCATCTCAAACACAAATTTATTTCCAGTGTGTTACTGTGCAGTTTTTGTTCTTGCAAGCTTATTGGCTTCCACTCTCAGCAGGTGATCTGTCAGCCAGCAATGTAAACCTAAATAACTTTTATTAAAATAAAACCCTCCAACTTATTTTCAGCTTTATCTCACGTTCTGTAGTAGTCTCCCCATAAGCTTTCAAGAGTAATGATTTTCCTGGTCAATAAGGAGAAAGAACAATGGAGATACCTTTCTGCCCCTTCCTTGCAGAATGGTAAAGATTTTTTGGTCCACCCAGGACTCTTTGTTCCGAAATGCAAAAGCATTTCCAAGTCTGAGCTCTGAAAAGGTCAAAGTGCTGGTGTATTACTTCAGAGTTATGGTAGTAATCATTCCTGAAATAGTGCTCAAACTGATTAAGATAAGATAGATGGCAATGCCTACAGAGTAATAAAGAATTGTTACTTTATGGTGCCTCCCCCTTGGTGATGTAACTGAAGAAGTCAACATGTTACAAATCAAAACAGGCAATGTCCCCATAATTTAAAGACAAATACTGGGAAGCGCCTGTGAATTTTATTGCCAGTTAAGGAAGCAAGAAATACTGATTTCATTTTGAGAAATGTTTCTGTCCTCTCATTTTTGTGTATTTTCCTGCTTCTCTATGTAACCTGGTGCTAGTTGCTCTTGAGAAAATTTCTCGCTGCAAGTTAGGGAGGAAAGCTTTGAACACAGAAAGCTCTTGTTGACCTTTCAATCTTTGGTGATTTGTCACCAATCTGTTCCAGGGTTAATCTGAATGGTACCTTTCAGTTAAAGGCTGAGAACTCTAAGATTTACTTTGAATTCCCTCTAGGCTAGAAATAGGGGTTTCAGCTGTGTGTGCAGTGAAGCATTTACTGTGGAAATGTTTTAGAAGACATGTTAGTAGTAGTTCTGGGCAAATCTTGTGTCTACCCAAGCCTTTGTATGTGTGCAAATTGGAGTTTGTAAAATTATTTTTAAAAGGCTTTCTTTAGCACTCAGATTTGTGCACATTGATGTTTAGTTTAATTTTACAGCCACCTGTCAATTAAAAATTTTAGTAAAAATGTTAATTTTTCCTGACTTCAGTTGTCATGAGGATGTAAATTATTTAATGCAGTCAGGTAGGTGAACTGAGGAGACACACTTCAGGGCTGATTTCTAGTGTGTGAAGAAGTGGTTGGTTTGCTCCAGTACTTCAGCTGTAGATGGAGACACCTGTCTAATGAAATTCTTTTAACATGAAGTACAAAAATTTCTTTTAAAAGTACTTTACAGCAGATAATGCATAGGAGGTATATTCTGGAAAAGCACTTTTCTCAATTACAGCTAAAGTAATACTTTGGATAAAAGGGATTTCCCACTTGCATTTCATGTACTGCTAGTTAAGATTATCTTCTGCTAAAAATACTGTCATTGTTTTTCTTCTGATTTGGAAATGACTTGCAACAGTCCAACAAAACTATTTCCTTCAAAGAAATTTACTTTAAGTAACGCAGAAAGAACTCCCTTCTTGATACTTGAAAAACAAATTAGTCCCTGCATTTATCAACAAAACAAAACTGATGTAAAAAAATAAAAAGGAACTAAAACCAGTCTGACTTCTGATAGCTGTACTGTAACAGCTACATTTTCTTCAAATCTGTAAAATAAATCCTTTGTGTTTTGATGTGGAAGAGTCTTTGATAAAGTTTCTCTGCGAACAACTTGTCAACAAAAGGCTAGAACAATGATCTACATGTGGGGAACAGTACCACAAATTACTGGGCAGGCAATTATTTCAATTGCTCTTGCAGGATGAGGAGATCATTTTAGGTGTGTGCTATGAAATAGCTCAGCACATTGCTTGCTCTTGAAACAGCATGAAAACACGCCCAACAGCCCTATATCTGTTGCAATATTTCTAAATTCTATAACCCTACTGGCACTAGAAGCTGTTCTTCTCCTCTGGCCCACATAATCCTGTCCATAATCCCTCTTCCAGGGACTGGGGATGCTTTGACTCCCCTCATGGAGTCAGGACTGCTCCCTGGCTGTGGGGGATGTTCTTCACTACTGTGGGTGGAGTGGAAACTGCAGGGTTTCAGGTGACCTAACTTGGGGATTTGTATGTTTGTTAGTTGGTTTGGGTGGTTTTTAATGCAGCCAAGTATTTCAACCACTCTTTTCTCTGCTTGCTTAGCGAAAAGTGAAAGCAGTGAAATACAAAAGGCATGATCTCTGAATTGTCCTTACCTAACAATGGCTGTGAAAAGTTGCTGGGGTTCACTATATCGCTGCAATTCTCACTTGGTAAGCAAGAGTTCTTGCTAACCTGTTTCATACCAAAACTCTTTTGTCCAAATTCACAGCAGATTCAAACAGCATTCCTAACACAAGTCATAATTTAATAAACAAGTTTGGTCGTGAGGATATTGTTCATGGGTCTGGGTTTGGATTTTTTGAGGCTACCTCAGTCTATTTAACTGTGTTTTCCTGACTTCTTTGCATCTCTGCAGCATACAAACTGTTATTGATTCTATTTCAAAGTGAGCATAATTAAAACACAGTTCTCCACCATACTTTTTTTTTTTTTTTTGGTCATGCAAAAAACTTCATATCTCTGTTTCTTTCTTATTTTTAACCTTGAGGTTTGATCTTTAGTGACAATTTAGATTTACAACTGCTTCCTACCGTATCACATCAGTAGAGTGATTGAAAGAAACTGGAATCCAAGCTGTTTACTCACTTAGCTGTCAGAAAGTTTTCCTTCAAGGGAAGCATTTCAAATAATGTTATACAAACCACAACAGCAGTGGAGACTGGCCTGGAGTCATATATATGGGTGTCAGTTAAATTCAGATGTCAAACATGGCTTTTAATTACAGACCTACAGCTGCAAATCAGTGGTGTTTAAAGCACGATGGAGATTTCAGCTTCACTTCAGTAACCCATGATATCTGACTAAGAAGCTGGAGCCTACGGGTGAAGGTGCACGCACAGGCTCCATGTACTTCAAACTGTGAATAGAGTCAAACTTGCAGGAAATACATGTTAATTTGCTCATGAATCAGGAAGTCTAATGAGCAAACAGACTTCTGTTCCCCTCACCATATCTTCAAATGATGGAAATTTCATTCTGGAGAGGACAAACTTGGGGTAGTGGTGCCTAAGAGATCTTCCAGCTCCTCCACCTGTAACCTCTGTATAACCAGCTTGAGATCAAAAGCTTGCCCTTTGAGCAGTCATCTTGAAGAGCATGTTAATTGTTTATGTCTGTTTTTTAAAAACTGGTTTTAGAATTCATCTCCTGGCTATTCACAGATTTCAGTTTCATCTGTAGGGCGCCTCATTTCATTGAGAAAAATGTGTCTCATATTTCTTACAATATTTTTGAGGCACTTCTGAGTCAGTCTTGAAAGAAAAGAGGACCATCATGATTTCCAAACAATGGTGAAAAAACGGTCAAGTTGGAATAAATGCAGTGGTGTAGAATCCTCCAAAATTAATTATTTGAAAAGTTTGACTGTAACAAAAGAATAGTTTACTGTTCAATTCAGTTGGAGATAACATTATTCCAGGTAGAATAAAGTATCTTTCCTTTGTGGTTATTGAGTGTTGTGCTCACTTTTCCTGTTTGTAAGCATCATAGTAGCGCACCACTCAGCTTAGTGGTACATGCTTTCTTAAGCAGTGTTCCCAGTTCTTGAGAGTTTTCATTTTACTTTGGAAAGCAGAAGAAAAGTTATTCTTCAACAGCATAAATTTACAGACAGAAATCTGTAGTTGCCAGTTACAGGCAGTTCTCAATTCTTTTATTCACAGCCAGGAGGCAATTAGACATTCTACATTTTCCAGATTTGTCCCCTTCACTTCTCCAAGACAAAAGCAATTTTTCCTTTGAATTCTTGCTGGAGTTCTAAGATAACAACAGCAATGCACCTCAAATCTTTAAAACCCACCACTTCTGAATCAAAACTATGGCTGAAAGCACAGAGTAAAATCAGCCTGACATGCAACCCTAAAAATGTACCTTTGGAAAGAAGGGTACATGTGAAACGTTATTGCAAAAGGCAACATGACTTAACAAAGACTTTGAAGCTAAGGGTGCTTAGCCACATAATATCTAGAGCTATGCTTGAAGAAATACTTAAATATGGGTTGTTTTTTTCCCCTAACATATGCAAAGCTGCTGTTCTAAAGCCCTTCACAGACCACCTTTGCTAGCCGCCCTCTTGGTCCACTGAGCAGAGCATGTTGGGTGGGCGGCTGCCTCGGTGCCCCAAGGGGGCCTGGAGCACTCCTCCTTATCCAGAAAGCCAGACAGACCCTGCTTCTACTGATTCCTACGGACAACGAAATGACTTCAAGTAATCAAAAGCCCTTAAAAAGTAGTGTGTCGTTCTAACCAAAATGATGAAACCTGGGCAATCAAACATAGCAGTCAAGCTCCTTGAAAGCTGCCTAGAAATTTTCATTAAAGTGGAAAAAAGTAAAGGGTCTCCCTTGGAAAAAAAGAAAAAGAAAAATTGGAAGGATTAGAGTGGAGGTAATTTTTGTGAAATGGAGCAGAACTTAAAACTGATCGTTATTAAAGCGTTTTGATTCACATGGTGAGATACAAAGTGCCTGTCAGGAGTGTGGATGTGCTTAAATTCTTGATAGCAAACCCTGGGATGGCAAGGAGCAAATCTAGATTTAAAGTAGTTTCTTTAAGTTCAGAAAATAAAAGAAAAAGGGATCTCTAGAGTCCTGGTCTAGTGCACTTAATTAAAACACCTCTTTCCACTGACACTAAATGAAAGTAATAATTAAAAAGAATATTTTCACCCCCTTGAGATGCTGCATGTCTTCTGTTTAAGGACAGAAGCTTCACAAAGTCAGGCTTGTACTTTAAAAGCGTATTGGCAGGGTCACCAGCATCCCATATCATTTGCATGTGAGCAGGTGGCTGGAAAGCTTGCCCACAAGCATGCATATGGAGTTTTGGTCCTTTTGGGTATGAACCTATCTCTTTCCTTGCAGCTCAAAGTGATCAGAAAAGACGGGTACCTCTGCATCCATAGGACAGGTGCTCCTCGATATATGTGGGTGTCTACAGAAAGTTTTCATGAGGCAGGTAGGCTCCTGATGAATTTTGGTATGCACAAAGAACACAGTACTAGGAAGTAGTAGCTGAAATAGATATAATTTTTGGTGATGAAGAGATTTCTAAGCCTGAAATGTATAACTTTGTTAAAATATTGGCAGTCTTGTTGCCCTGCATACTTCATTCATTTCTAAAGCTTAGCACAGCAGAAACTTGAATAGCAGTGGTCAAACTTTCTCCCAAAGGGCCCATTTGTGGAACAGCTACATTTGATAATTCTAATATACAGCTAATGCTATTTTTTGTTTCCTGGGCATGTTCTAGAAATTAAGGGAAGTGCATTACACTTATGTTTAAAAATGTAGTATGTTCTTTAATGCAGAGTAGCCCACGAGAACCATTTTCTTGTTTATGTAGACATGGGCATACATGTTTACACAAATGTTTCTCATCAGTGAGCATTATCTGCATGCATCTGGAGAGAAATAATTTCTAAACTATCAATTATTTCCCACTAATAATAGACAAATACTCCATACTGTTTAACTTCCTCATTATACACAGTTGAACATGATTTCTCATTTCCTTTTCAGAATTCATTTGAAGAAGGTGCTGATAAGGGTTAGTTATAGTGTTAATTGGGTTACATTGTATTTGTGAGAGAGATGAAGAAAAGAAGGAAGGTGAAGCCCTTGCTCTGGTGAAAAGAGTGGAAGTGACCACATGCCCCAGACTTCTCACTGCTCTGATAGTGTCATTTATTCCAAATAGATACAGGGTATTTTGATTATAGGAAAAGCTTTATTGGCTCCCACTATTTTGCCTGGCTTTTGTTTGCAAAGAGTGTCTGCAAAGTGAAGTTAACTGGGTTTTTCTCCCCTTAAGAGCAATCCTTGCTGGTTTAATGGTGGGATTCAGCTGCCTGCCACTCATTTTTGTTACTGGGCCATATTGACATAGCTTCTTTGGGAGAAGCTACCGTAACATACAGTGCACCCAAGAGGTGCTCAACTCCAGTTAGGCTGGTTTCATGTAAACTGTTCTTTAGAAGGTTTCTAAATTCAGGCACTTGGAAGTCCTCATTCCAGTCTTCTGTTGAGTGTGGGGTTTGCAGCAGCATGAGAGTTGTAAGGTTCTCCAGCCTGTCTTCTGAGTTGCCAGTGAGCTATGGGGATTTCAAAGCCCCATCCTGCTTTCCACAGGCAGTTCTGAGATGATCTAAGTGAAAAACCCAGCTTTAACTGTGATAGTTGCTAAGTGCAGAGGACTATGTGTAACCCATAGCTGGAAATCTAAAGTACGGAGGAGGAAGAGAGCTCTCTGTCCACATACCTTTTGAAATGTGTGTCTGTGTTTGTGCACCACATCCTGTCATCGTGTGCTCGGCTCTGGCAGGTGAAACAGTGCTCCATGGAAAGCAGAAATACCCTACTCCTGCCGCTGGAATCTCTGCTAGTAAAAATTATATGCCCTTAGCTGCATGTGCCTAGAGAATACACAATTGTTCCTCACTCACTGCAACTTTAGGTTAACGTACACGCTCCCATTGCTGTCGGCTGGAGGTGGATACCAAACCTGTAGTGGTATCCCAAACAGCCTGCACAGTGATTACTATAGACAGGGGCCAGGGCTCAGGTCCTTCTCTGAGCTGCCCGCTATATGTGCCAACACAGATTAGAGCCTACGCTGTGTCTATATGTAGAGAGAGTAATGAGTGCTTACAACTCCAGGCTGCTGTGCACTGCCTGCCGCTGTAGCTAAAGGCGAGTGGGATGGGCAGCGTTCAGGCTGCGGGTTACAGATGGTTCGTGGAAGCACCACGACCAAGTCTGGACATCTGTATTTCTAGTTACTTGCGGGAATCTTGGTCACGTATTTTTAACCTCTCCCTGTTTCCCAGTATTGTCAGTGTCTACATACTTTATAACAATTTTCTGAAATGATATTGCTCCCATTTTTTTCTCCTTGGTTTGCTTTTGAAAATGTGGACTTCTTTTACCCAGTTAGCTATCAGATGAATTATAATGTGTAGAGCAGAAACATCATTATTGGAAAATAATAATGAAATATTTGAAATCCTGTTTCTTGGCTACTCCTAAAATACTTCATCATAATAGCATTAAATAAACCATTCTGTTACTATAATTTATAAGAAATATAAAATTAGTTTATAATAACTCATGTCTTCAAGAAGTACTTGCCAAATCTGTTTTAAACAGTATTCTTCAGCTCCACCACAGAAACATCCTTTGCTGACCAGACGTATCACCAGAAACAGGCTTCCCTCTCATAAAGGAGCTTTTTGGCACTTTAGCTTGGGAATCTGCCAGTTACTTCTCCATCATGGGAAAGCTGACTCACAGAACAGCATCATAGAATCACAGGATCATTTAGTTTGGAAAGGACCATCAAATCCAACCATTAACCTGGTACTGCCAAGTCCAACCACTAAACCATGTCCCTAAGCACCACATCTACATGTCTTAAATACCTTCAGGGATGGTGACTCAACCACTTCCCTGAGCAGCCTGTTCCAGTGCTTGAAAAACAATTTAAAAAAAAAAGTTTTCAGCGAAGAATTTTTTCCTAATATCCAATCTAACCTTCCCCTGTCACGAGGTAATGTCATTTCCTCTTGTCCTATCATCTGTTAGTTGGGACAAGAGACCAACAGCTTCATTAGCTTTATTGCCCTTCTTTGGACACACTCCAGCACCTCAGTGTCCTTCTTGTAGCAAGGCCCAAAAATGTCCACAGGACTTGAGGTACAACCTCACCAGAGCTGAGTACAGGGGAATGATCACTTCCTTAACTCTTGCTGGCCACACTATTCCTGATACAAGCCAGTATGCTGTTGGCCTTCTTGGTCACCTGGGGACACTGCTGGCTCATATTCAGATGGTTATCAACCAACATTCCCAGGTCCTTTTTCACTGGACAGCTTTCCAGCCTCTCTTCCCCAAGCCTGTAGCGCTCCATGGGGTTTTTGTGACCCAAGTGCAGGACCTAGCACTGAACCTTGTTGAACCTCATACAGTTGGCCTCAGCTCATCAGTCTAGCCTGTCCAGATCCCTCTGTAGAGCCTTCCTACCCTCAAGCAGATCGACACACTCCGTCTCAACTTGGTGTCGTCTGCAAACTTACTGACTGTGCACTCCAGTTGACCTCACCCAGTTGAAGGTTACTTGGTTTATGTGGCCTGAGGGTGTTTCCCTAACATGCCAAGTCCAAAGTAGCAAAACTTTTGGCTGCAGAAAATCCAGTATGTCAAATCTGTAAATTATTTAGATTGAGATAAATGGCTTTGTAATTTGATGTTGCACAGCTATATGGAGACACTATTCTCCCAACTCCAGTATGCATGAATAATGTATGTGGCAGCATCCAAGCCAGATGTGATTTGTCTAATATTAATGTAAAGTGCACCCTATGCATGGATCCTGGGATGTTACCAGCTCCTGTGGAAATCTCCTAATCAAGGACGTACCCCTTAAGTTTTCAGAGAGGGGATGCAGTTTCCAGCTAAACCCACACTGAGTTCAATGTAGAATTTGTCAGGTGAGGCTGTGACAGCTTTGCACCTCGACTGAATACATTTGTGTCTGGGCTGCCCTGACCTGCAGTCTGAGAAGTTGGCTCAGGAGTCAGATGCTCTCCTATAGGTTTGGGTTCAAATCTTTATGCAACCTCATCCCTCCTTAATGAAAGGCTGAGGTGAACAGGAGTATTTTTCTAACGTAAGTAATCAATTGAAGTGGGCTTCTTGATTGCTCCTTCAGTGTAGTCCCACCAGTCTTCTTCTCAGGTTTGCTATTACTGCCACCTTTCCAATATTTCCACATGTATAAATAACATTTAAGAAAAGATTTGTGATAGTGGATAGTAAGTACATGGTGATAACTGCCTTCCTGAAGAGATTAAAGGATAAATGAGTATCAACTGAGGGACTAGAACTATCAAAACACTGTGAGAAATTTAAGACCAGATTACCAGAGTCTGTGAAGAGGAAATGTTAATAATTAGAAGCTCCTCGAGTGGCTGGCTCTGAAAACTCCAAGATTGGAAGGGAAAAGGAGTCACTAGTAACGAAAGCAGTGACATAAAGTTACTGGTGATGATGTTAGGCGCAATAGTGCTTGCAGAAGACTAGAGACAGATTAAGGATGATGAGAGGCAGTTTGAGGAAAAAGTAGCAGATGCTTTTGTTGATGCGAGCTCAGATGTTGCCAGGACTGGTCAGTGTTATGGACTTCAGGAGCTGCCTTTCTTCCAGAATATGCCTGGGTTGGCTTTATGTACATTGCCATTTCTCTGTGTATTTTACTGCAGGAAAAGCATGCTGAAGACATGTAGTGTTCTGCCTCAAGTCTCACTGGTAGCACTGGTTTCTGGGTTAGGTAGCCCTGAGCCAGGAACAAGGTGGAGATGAAGAGTATGCCTTTTTTTATAAAATGCATAAACACCCACGTGTAGCACTGAGAGCACCAGTAGTGATGGGGAGCTGAGGAAGAGGAAGGAGTTTCCTCTGCACTTGGGTTTTCATGAGATATTTAGATTGGTCGCTAAATCTGTTTATAGAAAACTACATGTGCTTTAAACTGTACTTACTAAAATGAAGGTATAACCACTAAGTTATTCACCCTTCTATCTAGGACATAAACTCTCTGGAAAGAAATTCTCTTGCGATTAATCACAGCATCTTACAACTCTTGCTCATGCGTGTTGGTTTCCAAAATACTGTGCAGCTTGGGCTGATGATTAATGGGATGTTTTCTTCCACTATGATTTTTTGCAGGGATAGCCCTAGTTGTCATTAAAGCCAGTGACAAGTTAGAATGGTCTTCAGCTCCCAGAGCAGAAATACTGGTGTCAAATCCTGTTTGATTAGTGATGCCATACAATTGCAGAGCAATCTTCTGGTTGTATCGGTTAATGCATTTTTCAGGCAGCCTGTGTGCCACAGGTTGGGAGGGCGAGGAGAGTTCCAGTCTGTGTGTCACGGCTTGTTCCCATGGGAGGAGACACTGTCTGGTTTCCCCATCACCTACAAGTAGTGACCAGGCTGTACCCTGTTTGCCTTGGACCAGCTCATGGGTTTCCAGTCTCTTTGGAATGGGAGCGTTATTCTTCTCCACTTTCCTAAAATTTACCATTGCATGCATGTAAAGCACTATTAAATAATGATCTTATCAGCAAGCGAATGATCCTAGGAAATAAATTGTGTTAACTTGCATTTGAGCTTTTGGGGTACTGGGTGCACTCCATCTAACTCCCTTGCAAAAGAATAGGGATACTGCTTTAGATGTCCTGGAAAATTAATTGCTCTTACAGTGTTGGAAACACCTCCCAGGCTGCAGTTGCTATGGTGATAGATGTGGTATGGAGATGTAGATAGATTGCCTGAGCAATACTAGCCAATCATCTTTTAATCTTCACTTTTTACAACCCTAACAACTCTCATTTGTTGCCTTTTTTTTTTCCTGTTTTACAAACTGTATTAGCCCTGATTCTCTAACTGAAGCTGCGTGGGCTATAGCTGTATCCATGAGGTTTGAGTGCAAACCCTATGGCCATAGATCATACAGTCTCTCAATATGAACATGGTTTGGAGCAAAAGCCAAAGATGGTTAAATATACTTCTTTTGATAATTAGTTTTTACCAACATATACAAATTGTTCTCTATGTGCCATTTCAGTAAGTCATACTAGTCTAAAATATGTCTTGACAGTTGTGATAAAAGAATCCGATTTTACTATTATTTATGAACACATCACTAAAATTCCTGAACAGAAGTAATTCTCTCTTAAAACCACATTTTTCCATAGATAATTTCTTCAGCCTGCTCAGGCAAGTGGGAACATGTGTAGAATTTTCCATTTCCTGTTTTTCAGCCCCTTTTTATTTTTTAAGTAAAGAGCACTTTCCCTTTCTCTTCCACCAGTCCATCTAATTAAACTGGAAAGCAGCTTGTGAGTCCTGTCGCAGCTTTTGGTAGGTCAGGGCAGAAACAACTTCTGATGATCTGCATAGGATTTTTTTTCTGTAAGATGAGAAATCAATGGAACCAGGCATGAAACACTGTTCTGGTTTTGCCTCTGTCACTATGTGCGCTCAATGAAGCTGGGTAGTAAACACCAGCATCACTTCAAACCCTGAGGTTCCCCAGTGCTATCTCTGTTCAGCTGCTCACCTATCATTTTTTTTGAGTTATGTCTGGTAGGTATCGATGGGGTGCTTGCAGTAGATATCCCTGTGGTACTAAACACAAAATTAGACATGGGGTCATAGAATCACAGACTGTTTTGGGTTGGAAGGGACCTCAAAGACCATCTAGTTCCCACCTGCTGCCATGGGTAGGGACACCCTTCGCTAGCCCAGATTGCCCAAAGTCCAATCCAACCTGGTCCAACCTGGCCTTAAACAGTTCCAGGGACAGGGCCTCCAACAACCTCTCTGGGCAACCTGTGCTAGGGCCTCACCACCCTCATAATAAAAAATTTCTTCCGAACATCTAATGTAAACATACCCTCTTCCATCTTGAAGCCATTGCCCCTTGTCCTATCACTACACTATACATTAATTTGTCTTAAGTTATCAAAGGACCTGTAGCTTTCATTCACAATACTTGGCCATGTATGACCATTCTGTATTTCTTCTCTAACCTGTGGCTTTGAGTTTTCCTTTCCGGACTTGAACAATTAGCACGGCATCAGTCTCCTAGATGTTCTTTGTGGCCAGTGTAAAAGGAGAAACACCCTAAGAGGGCAATTAATCCTACTTATTTTCAGGAGGTTGCAGGGGGTCACTATGTGAAGGTACATCTTTCTCTCAATGGCTGTATAAGAAGACTTGATAACTAAAATTATGCAAAAGAGATCCTATATATCCATTTCTACTGTATATATATATTCTGTAGTGTAAAGTGTATGTCATATGTTCCAGGAGTGTGTATGTGTAGTAGCTACATCCTAAACAGGGGTTTACATGTATTATTGTACGTACCCTTGCTTTTTGTCTCTCTGTCATGAGTGGAGCATTTTTCAGCGACAGACAGTATAATGTAATTAATTCCTTTCTGAATAATTCCTAATAATAGGGTTTTTTAAATGGCTTGGGTTATTTCCTGGGAGACTGGAGGGGTGCAAGAGAGTTTCCACAAGAAACAGGAGTCAGAGTTGGAGCTCAGCAAGAGGGGAGGAAGATGCGACACTAAGGGACACGACACTAGTCCCTGCGGCTGCTCTAGTTTAGGTCATGGCCTGGGATGAAACTCTTCCTCAGGGCATCTGGAGAAAAAAACAACAAGCAGGAAAATCTGGCTGGTGCAAATGTAGTCTGAGGAAATGTGACATTTCCAATCACTGCTGTTGACTAGCACCAACCAAGGCCACCCAACAGCTGTCTAATATTGTGAATATTGTGGTATAAGCAGAATACTCAGTGAGCAAATATCCTGCAATGATTGTAGTTAGTGGCACATGAATAAATGTCCTGCAAACTATGTAGTTAGAAGTACATAGAGGCAAAAAAATAATTTGGAGGAAGGACCCAGAGCGAAAGCTGTGCAGTTGTAATATGTTTTTGATGTCTTTGCTGCCAAAAGCTTCAGACAGCTGGATAATGACTCATCAGAAAGCCTCTTGGAGTGACTCCACAGTCCTGCCAACCCCCAGATCTGGGCTTTTTTTTCCACGAAAAAAATGCCATCAGCTATTCAGTTTCACACTGGTTGGCCAAGCAGTGTGGATTAGCATGGGATAAAGTCAAACAATGACATGTTTTTACTTTGTCACTGCTCTTGAGAATATAGGGCAGCTCACAAAATGTGTCAGTGTGCAATGCTTTGCTCCAGGAGTTCCACAAAAGTACTGCTCGGTGTGCAGCCACACAGGCGCTCGGCACACTGTCTCATCTGAGGGTCGGGCTCATCTGCACCCTGATAGAGGTTTCAGGGAGAGGATGCTGCTCCTTTCCAAAGTCCATGTTTTGAATTTGTGGAATTGTTTGGCTAAAGCCAACAGGAAGCCTGCTGGGTAGTGCAGCAGTTCATTTGCAACTCTTCAGGTCCAAGCAATAATTTTCACTTCAGTTATTTGCCCTCATCTGCTGAGAGTGAAAACTGAATGATCTTGAGCATGGCGAACCAGACACGGGATTGTTATTCTTGCTCAATGTGTTTTCAAACTGTCCAAAAGCCCCAGGAAGAGACCAATTTCATGTCTTCATGGAGTTAGCAGCGTATTACCCACTTACATTCATTATAGGTTAGGGCGGGAGAGCTCAGAAATTTGCAGGACAAAAACCTCACTGTGCTGCTTATGTACTTTGGCTAAGAGTGGCTCCATTTTTACAATAGCCCGCTGTTCTTTTATTTCCTTAACTGTAAATTGTATACATCTGCACTCTGGTTTGCTTCTGACCTGAGAATTTTCTCCTCATGTGCTCCACAAAAAGATGCTCATTTACTCCTTCCCACACTTTCAGAAAAACAACTTTAACACTTTGTCCCTGTTTTTTGGGGGTTTTTTTGGGGTAGCTAAATCTGCTCTCGAGCCTTGTGGGGTGATTGTCTTTGAAACAGTCATTTTTTTTTCCCTGCGCTGAAAAATGATAATAAAGATTGGCAACAGTCCTAGTCTCTGACTGTAAGTCATATCAAAGCTTGTTTCTCTATGTAATGGAAATGATGCACATATGCTGCAAAATCCTGCACAGGTTTCATATCCCAGGATCAAAAATTGTTGCAGTAAACATTTAGGTTTTTGGATGGGAAAGAGATGTCAGGAAGGGCCCTGCACCTTTCTGTCCTATTGTTTCCATTTATTTGTTGCTGTCTGTGCCAAGTGATTGAGAGGCAAGAAGTCCGTTTTCCCATCCATTTTATTATTGAGCATTGCTGTGGATAAAATGCTTCCATTGAATAATAAGGATGTGGAAATCATGGTTTGCAATATAGCTTGGGCTGTGTTTATACTGCTGACTAAAAGTGGGCAAAGGCTCATCCACCTCTCCCAAGATGAAGAGGGTTTGCAGGCAGCTGATGAAACCAGGACGCACAAGGCATGGGCAATTTTGGAGCTTGCGTGTCTCTCCCTAGCCCCAGGCCCAGATGATGCCCTCACCTTTACCTGGGGAAGTGCAGAACATTCAAAGTGACATTAAGGGATTTATAAGCACAAGTGGGGAGGTGGTGCAGGCACTTAAAATAAGCAAGAGCGATGTAAAGAGAAGAGTAAATAAGAGGCAGAAAGCACGGAGTGTTAGGTGGACTGAGAGAGCTTTTTCTGAGCGGGTATTTTGGAAGATGCAAATATGCCTTTGCTTTTACTTGTCACAGGGCTGTTAATCTCAGGATCTGCCTTTGCTCGTGTTCCAGGAGGAAGGTGGGAACAGCAGCGTTTGCTCAGTTCTGCAAGGCAGCTAATCACATAGAATGCAAAAACCTGCCTTGATGTTACGCGTTTCTGATTGAAAGCCATTAGAATACTACTGATACATTTAAGCATAATCTTGATAGAATTTGAAGCAAAGATTACTTTAGGCTGCTGTGAAGTTTTGCTAAACAAACAGACTTCTCAAAAATTTATTCAACCTCAGCCATATGTTGTTTTAAAAGTAGTAAGTGATTAGAAGTGGAACAGTAGGTTAATTCTGTCTCTATTTCTTATGGTACTATAAAGGGTATTAACAATATGGTGAGTAGGAGTTCTAAGGCTGATATACTGCAGAAACTTATTACAAATCAAAACTAAGTGCAATGTACAAAAAATGAATTATTTACTATTTTTTTCACTAATTAATATTTTTAAAATAATAATTTTTTTATAATGCTATAAAATTAATCCAGGAAACAATGTGACACGTCTTTTTCTGGCTGAGAATTTGGCTTCTGATTTTCTTCCAAGTAGACTGAGGACAGGTCTACATACATGTAGAGTGTATGGATTGCCACTAAAATAAGAAATTTTGGTTTCTTGATTAACTTTCATATTTTTTTGCTTTGTTTCACTAAGTATTGTTATCTTTTTTCATATTGGTGGATCTCTCTGATAGATCCCGCTTGACAGTCTTCCTAGTGTTTGATTTTTTTGTAGATTTACAGGGCAGAAATTACCATCTGATAAAACCTGATTTAAATATGGCCTGAGTTGGAAATGCTTAAGGAAGTTGCTAATGCATAACTGCTTTGTTGCCAGTACAGTGCTGCCCTGTTCTTCCCAAGTTGTTGGAAATCATTGATTTAAAAATTACAAGATCTGAAAACAGATAGCAAGTATCCAGTTTAATTTAATTTTCTCTTGCCTTCCGATCACTATGTGCCTGCCTGTTTGGAGTCTTTTTAACAGCTGTGGAAACTGAAACTTTTAATTACAAGAGAGTTGAAATTCTCCCGTAATTGCTTGCTGCCAATATGGAAAGTAAACTAACATCGAAGAAAAGCCCTGAGAAACCTCCTCTCATATCTGACTCTGCATGGTAGGATCTTCTGAGGTCTCTTGAACCTGAGTTATTCTGGGAGTCTGTGGCAGTTGCTGCTACAACTAAACAAGCTCTACCAAAGACCTAGATAAGCCCAAGCAGAGCTGGTGCAGTCCCAATTCCCATGCAATATTTGCAATAAAGTAATTCAGCTCAATTCTCCCAAGGCTTTTTTCATCACTTATATGTGTACTCAGGTCTCATTTCTTTATCAGTAAAATTCCAGGGGAATTTACAGCTTCTCTTTATACTCTACAGGAATTTACCTCCATGGGTACTAAATAACGCCTTGATCTTTTGTTACAGGATTAAATAAAGTATGAAGACTGGTGGTCTACGTTGTGTATATCCTTGGTGCTAATTGCATTTATCTTCTTCTGTTAAGACAGATCTGCAGTGACAGAAATTCAGTTCTTGTTGCACTGTGCAGCTGTGGGTGATCCAGGCTGGTTCATGAAACTACTTTACCATGAGACTGCTGCTTCTCTTGTGGGGAATTACCTCATTTTGCTCAGCCTGGTTCAGGAGTGACACTAAGGATGAGGGGGTTGGGTAAATAAGGGGTCAGTGAGGCTGTCAGTGAACGTATAGTTAGTATCCTGTGTTTCTTCAAACCCTGCGATTAAAAAAAAAAAGGTTAATTTTGTAATTTCCCTGCATTACTTGCAGAGATACACTTGAAGCTTCTTATAAATGAATAAGAAGATCAAAAAGCAAAGGGAAATGTTTTTAATTATTATTTTCATGTAATTTGTGCTTCTCTAGAGGCAGAGATCATTGTGGTTTTGAATGTTTGCGTTTGGAAGAAGTGGGACCAAATGACTAAAACTGTGCTTATAGTTTGTTCAGTGAAACCTGGATTTACCATTTAAAGTTGAGCACCATGTTCTGATATGGATAGAAGTAGCACCTCTCTCGCCCATTAATACACTATCTATGACCACCTTTTGATATCACTGGTGTGTTTAAGCACTGAGTCATTTGAAATCGAGAGGGGAGGTTGCTCAGGGCACTTAATGCCACAACAGAAAGCAGTTCTGTGGGTTGGATGGGTTAGTTACTGCCTGTTCCACTTCAGGAGCTTCATATCTCTTTCAGTGAGTGCTTGTAAATTAGCTTTGTGGACTGGAACTTAAAAGTAATGATTTCTTAAAGTTACTGCCTGGTATCCTGTAGTTTCGGTCTCATGCAGTATCTCGTACATTTAGACTTGTATGAACTGGCTCCCAATTGAAAATATCTCTCAGGGTGTTTAAGGAAGATGCACAAGAAGCAAAGCACAGCAGCATCACTGGAGGAAAATACTTCAGTCCAATTCAGATTTCAGATGAGCTCAGAAAGACTGGGCAGCGATGCTTAAGCTGGTATCAGGAATATTTAGAGAAGGGAGAGGTGGTAGAAAGGAATGTTTTATCAGGGGATTGTATTTGAGGAGATAGGTAACTTTTAGTATGTAAAAAATGCTTGTTACTTTGCCAGAACAGAAGTTTAAATGTATTGACCTATTGAATCAGATAATCACACTTGCTCTGTGACAAATCAAATGTAAGATTTTGTTGCCATTGAGGATTTCCTGGCTTTTCACAAGAAAAAAAGCCAGGGATCTGGCTTTTCACAAGAAAAAAACTTGTAGTATGAGGAAAAACATATAATAAAAAATAATAGAACAATAGTAAGAGACTTTTAAATATGTAAAACAAACCAAGACCTTTTTTAAAATATATTGTGTTAGAACAGCTGCTGAAATATCTTTTTTTGTTGTTTTAACGGCACAGCTGACCCAGTTCCCTTCACTGCCACTAAGCTCACATGCAGCTAACTTACTCACGCAGAGTAGTATTTTCTGAATATAGTTATCACTTTGGAATAAATATCTCAGCTATGAAAGCATGGGAGAGAAATATGTTCCAATCCAGGCTTTCAAATATCGAAATTATAAATTTATGTTTTGACAGTTTTCAACCATGATTTTATCAGTGGGGAGTATAATAGATGAGGTCATCTCCATATCTGCTTAGAGGAACCTCCATAGATAAATACCTGGCATGCTTCACAGAGTAACTAGTTTCAAATAATGTTATTTATTTTAGTTTAATGGATGACTTTCTTCCTAATGTTAAATAATTCACTTTATTAGCATTTGTAAGTATTTGCAGGTTGGGGCTTTGTTAACCAAGGAAGTTGAGAGTTTTTAAGACTGCTTTTTCATTCCATGTGAAGTAAATATAACAAACACTCTCCTGGGCTTGTAGGAGCTCTCTATTCTTCATAGAGAGTAAGTAATGTATCTGCTGCTTCTGAGCCATAGAAAGAATTAGAGAATGCCCAGCAATAGGGATTCAATTCAGAAGAGATTATCCGTACCAGTAATTGAATGTTCCTGATTTTCATTTTAATAAAATAAATTATAGGTCATAACATTTTATGTTTCATTAAGTAATTTCATAAATGAGAGTCATAAATATTATATTTAGACAAATAAAACATTGATGATTATAAATTATTCAAGGATACATTTACTCAGCTTTGAAATATGCTCTATTTGCCATTCTGCTCAGTGGCCCCGAGGACTGACTCCTGGTAGAGGTTTCAGCAAGTCAAAAAAATGTTAAAATAGAGAAGATTATGCTAATATTGTAAGTTTTGCACAGTGTTTAGTGTTTCATTTAAAAGCACATAAACCAGAATATTATTAAAGAATAATGTCCTCCCTTTTTGTCCATTTACCATTTCTGTTTTCCTTTCGAAGTAATGAATTACCAGGAAAGAAAAATATGTTTTATGAAATATACATGGTAATTTATTTACTTTTAACTGTGGCAATACCTACAGAAGGCCTTTACCCTGATATGTAAACAAAGAGTGACATATGAGCAAAAATAGTCCCCACAAGTTAAAAAAATGTAAAAAAATCAGTTGCTGGAGGGCATAATTTTAGAAGCAAAATTTAATAAAAGCATAATCAAGAAATGGCTGGGATAATGAATTTCTGAGTTTCAATGAAGGGAGAGAAAGTCTATGTTAATATTCATAAATTGAGCCATGACCTGGCCAGGAGCACCTTCCTTTGCTTGCCTTCTTTGGCTGGTGGGCTTGCCTAGAAGAATACAAAAGCAACCTGTGCTTAATGTCCATCACAGCTTAATGGCTTGTCCAGAAGGCTTGGGTCAGGATGTACTGCTGACACACAATGTTACTACTTCCATATAGACCCCAAAACCCAGGGTCTGGCTGTGCATGTCCCAAAAGCTGGGGTCTGGCGGTGCACTCCCTGGGGTGGGCATCAGGGAAAGAGGCTGGTACCTGCCTAGCACCGGCCCCTTGCTTCCCCTGTGCCGAGCACCTGCATCCCCAGCCAGTGACTGGTCCTGGAGAGATTATCTTTAATGACATCCCTGTAGTGTCCTCATGGTGAGATCGGTTTGTGCTTAAACTCAGGGCTTTAAGTGACTGAAGTGCCTTTAAAGCCTATGCTCTCAGGCTCCTTAAAAAGTCGAGGGAAGGGAGCAGAAGTGTAACCAAGGCAAGGTTTATACTTTCTCTACTTATGCCACACTGACAGTCTTGTCTCCTAAAATGTTTTACTTCTACCTTGTAGCCCACTGTAAGTTGGGTTTGAGCCAGTCTGACGTTTCATAGCTGCAGGAGCTGAGGCATGAGGTAACTCTTGGGTAAAAGGTATTCAGACTGTGGGTGTTGTACAAGTTGTGAGCCCGAGACGCGTCAGGAAAGAGATGGACACTGTGTGGGTAGAGAAGGGATGATTTTTCTTCTCAAATATTGTACCTCTTTGTTATTATTGATAAGAGCAAATAATGAAATACCTGCAATAGTGTTCTGGAGGCAGTGGTAGGTTAGAAAAACAAAGGAAAGGGATGTTTTCCTCCCTTTTCTTTGTAAGTATGGCTCCATTTACTTCAGTTTCTAAAATAGCTTTTCTAACATGAATTGATTGGCTGAGGCCAGGGGTGTTTATATGTCCTGCATGGGTCTAAAGGTCCACAACTTGCGAAGGGGGCTGGCAAAGGGCTTTCTGTTACCTGTCTGGTTTTCCTTCATGGGGTCATTGTCTTTGCTGGCATCACCCAGAATGTGCAAGGAGAGTGATTTTTGAAAAGGGATGATTAGCAGGAGAATGTGGCTGCTGAAGTGTTCCCCTCCTGCAGTTCCCCTCCTGCAGAAGAAATAAGACAGACCCATAGCATGTCCAGACTTGAGAATCACGGTGCCCTCAGTCCCCCCCATTTCTATACACTGAGCTGATCCAGGGTACTTTTTAAATAGGGAAAAGTGGCATTCTGCAGTGATAGAATTTGCAAGGCGCTCTACAAAACAACCCTTCACTTCCTTAGATATATGGGGAACAGAATTTTTTGACCTGTGCATTTTTTCACAGTGTCTCAGCCTGAATGAACTTTCCTTCCAATCCATATGACTATGCTTCTTGAATATCTGTACTGCTTTTTCTCTGATTTTTTCTAGTCTCACCACCCAATTTTGTCCCATGTCCACTCTCCTCCTATTTATTCAAGCCTTCCCTGACTTAAGTGCAGGCCATGGCTTTTTCTCTCTGCTAATTCTCCATACATTCTCCTGCATGCAAATTTTGCCCTCCAAAGACAAAGTTAGTGGATTCCCTTTTTCTTAAACACACTGCAGAAGCACAAACAGAGAAATCTTTTCACCTCCATGCTAAATAGGTTTGAGGGTTGATTTGCAACCACAGCACTGCATTACATTTGATCTGCATACGTGTTCAGGCGTGGGCAAGTTATGAGTTACATTGCAAAATACCTAATTCTGTATCAGGTGCTGCACAGCCAGTACAGATGGGAGTGCACGGGGAGATAAGTGACAACCTGTGATGAAACAGCCCTTGCCCAGGGCTTTCTGAAGAGCCATAACACCTGCAAGCAGTGCATGTTAGCTGGCATGAAAAATGAGACTGATGTGGTGAGTTTAGTATAGATTGTCTATGGGCGGATTTCCACAGTTGTCTGCATAGCTGTGTGTTTGGGGCATTGAAATTCCTGGCCTGATTTTCAGAAGGGGTAAGGCTGCTGAGAGCGGAACAGGGGCTGCCCAGTGCTGCACTAGGTCTGGCCTCCAGGTATCACTGCTAAAACAATAATCTCAAAATCTGAAACAGCCTTTGAAAATGTTTGCTGTAATCTTCATTTCCCAGGTTTTCCTAGTTATAACATATTCCAAAGGCTTTTTTTCCAACTTCATTGCTGGCAATGGTTGGTGGAATTACTGTTGCAGACCTTTGAGCACATGAAGCTTGACAGAAATGGAAGATAAAAAACAAAAAAAGGTTTTCTGATTGTCTTTTTCTGAAATACCAGTCTTGTTATGGATGGAAGTCGCACAAAGTGTAAACAGCATCCTCCTGTGACTGCTGGGGACTGAGCACCTCAGCAGAATTTGAACACAATTCCTGGTGGCTTCCTGTTTTCTAATTATTGATCTCATGAAAGGACATAAGACAATTAAAGTTTCTTCTTGGAAATTAGTGACTGGTGTAGGAAGGTATAGCTGACACCTCTGCTTTTATATTTCCTGGCAGCATTAATTACTTTTTTTTCCCCCCCATGGGAGAGTTCAATCCAAAGGCTGCTGGATTTCCACACACACGTGCAGGGGCAGCTCCCAGCCACAAGCAGTCTTCATTCAATGGCTGACAGAGCATCCTGTCAGTGCACAACAAGAAGAAAAAGGGTTTCTTCTTTCTCTCTGGGCAGTCTCATTTGGAACTTCACAGCCTGTTACTGGCAGCTGAGCTGCCTGCTCCACATCCTGAGATGTCCCGAATATTTTGATGCTTCCCATTGGCCCCTCTGAATGCCTGGTGAAATACTGAATCTGCAAGGTGATTAATCTTGAGATTAATATCTAAGACCAGGTCTTAGATATCAAAGGGACATTGATATTTATCACATTGTCAGGAATCCAAACAAAGTGTACCACAAACCAAGCAAGCTCCCTTCAAATGTTGATTAAAATATAAATGATTATTTTTTACTTAGTATGAAGAACATATACAGTTGATTGGAAAAAAACCCACAGTGCAATTGCTGCTGTCATATTGTTTTAAGCACTAATAGATCCAATTTCTAGGTAATCATTAATTAGTTAACAAGGACATTAAGTTTTTTGGTTTTTCTCCCAGCTGTTTGAGACCTTCATTATTTAAAAGTATTAACCCTGGATTAGCCAAGTGATGTATCTGTACTAAAATATTGTCAGTTATGTAGTTGAAAGTTATTTGCATTTCCAAGTAAGGAAATGTTTAGGCTTTTTTGCTTGTTTCTTTGGTTTTAGTTTGTACTTTTGCCTAAAAATTAAAAACAATGGGCAAATGGAAGAGGCAGAAGAGGGAGTACCACCCACTGTAAGTTTTTTACTCTCAGTTCCATGTTTTGTTAGTTGCTTCTTCCGTTATTCTCCCACAACCTCAATACTTAACCCGTTATAGAAGTCAGACATTTGAACAGAATAATAGGTAATAGTCCCTAAGCTCACTGCTCTTTTTCAGTATCTATGTACAGGCCTTGTAAAGGATTGGAAGTGGCATGAACAAAATCCTGAGGGAATACCACTGATGCTAGGTTAAAACTCACAGCTTAATTTTAAAAAAAAACAACAACAAACAAGCACACAAATAAACCAAACCCAAACAAAACAAAACAAAGCAAAAGTCATTAAAAAAACCCCAAATAACAAACCAAGGGAGTATAACACAGAAAGTAGTTTGGAAAAATCTTCAAATTATTGCAAAGTTCCATTTCTTTGTCCACTCTTACAATTGTTCTTTCACAATTCATTGTCTTTATTAATTTTAAAATGTGCCTGTGATTTGTCCTTATCTTGGCCCTTGGAGAACTTAGGCACAGAAAGTGTGTTTCTCATCTGCACTTTATTCCACTTCAGCAACAGCCACTTCTGCAAGCATGCCACTTCTCCTAAGGGATATGCCACTGCAGCAGAGGGCATGGTTAGAGATGTGGTAGTCCAGTGGCCCTCTGGGCCACAGAAAGTTAACACAGGTGACATCAGCCCTGACCTCCATTGAGTCTAACCAAATGCTTTATTTCCAGTCAAAAACTCGTATTTGCCAGCCTCTTCTGTGGAGCTTGTGTGTCTAAACTTCTGACTCAAAGGCTACCACAATATTTAATATATTCTGTTTCCATATGAAAGAAATGTATTTTTTATTATGCAGGTATACACAATTGATTCTTTCATTCCCAAAATCCTGTACGATATTTTATTTAGATATTGAATATAGGTATTGAATGGCATCATGTATTGTCATATTTTCTGCAAATGAGAGGTTTCAACTCTGTTGAAAAGAAATTAAAACATATTGCAGAACAGGAAAAATAAGTCCCTTTTCCATCATTCTTCCCAGGTGGAAAACATATATTTTGATTCATATATGGGGAGTTCATTTTTCACTTCCTGTCCCCTATAACAGGTGCAAAAGCTTTAGAGGGAAAAAAAAGAAGAAAGAAAAAGAATCCAACAAATCTGTTGTTGCCTTTCCTGACTGCCTGTTTCAAGTCTGTTGTTTTAACTTTGCTTTTGATGAGGATATAGTTGAAAATCATGTTCTGTAGGGAATTATGAGCAACAAGAAAAACAAATTATCTGTTGATTATACAAAGACAGCAGCGTTGAGTTGGTTTTTTTTTTGAGAAAAAGATAAAAGAGCAAAGAAAAAAGAAAATGTCCATCTCTGTATTTTATGAAAGCATGAGAAGCATGAGGACCAAATTCAGTTGTGTGTGATATGCAAATTATTGAAAAATAGACTCTTGTGCACAGGCTTACATGGGACTGCTTGCATCTATCTGGACCAATGAAAAAGGTAGCAGCTAAAAGAAATGTAGAGAAATAAAACAGGCATCTAAGTCTAAGCATAGGTGCTTTATCTGCATCTTTGCTTACTTTTAAAAACTTAGTGAACTAATTCAGTAGCAACAAGAGCAGAACATCTGTGCAGTTTTGATACATCTTACAAAGTGTGCCACGCAACGCCTTTGGGGCACAGTGGGAGAAAATTGGAAATCCAGATAAAGCTGAGGATAAGAGTTTGTGTGTTTGTAGCTCAACAGATGAAAGCATAAGCAGGAAGTCAAATCTTTTCCCTATTTGATGCCAGTTTAAGGTCAAGGTAAACAGATACATTCCTCAGCGTATGTGGGCATGGAAACAGGCATGCAATCATTGTGACATTCTCTGGGAAAATTAGTTCGTATGGCCTGTGGCAGTTTTTTGAATATGCTCATGGTTTGATTACTGTGGTAGGGGAAAAGGAGAAAAATAGAGTTTTTGAAAGACATGAAGAAAATGGATAAGAAAAAATGGCATGTAGATCAACAAATGCAAAAAGACCAAAAAAAAATATCCATAATCTGGTAAGCAAGGGGGGGACAATTTTACAAAAATGTGGCTAGTTCTTGACAGTATGACAGCAGTCAATGAATTAGTTTGCATATCTAGTAAAAGTATCACAGAATCACAGACTTTTTTGGGTTGGAAGGAAACTTAACCATCACCTGGTTCCAATCCCCCTGCTATGGACATGGACACCCTCCTCTAGACCAGGGTACCCAAAGCCCCATCCAGCCTGGCCTTCAACACTGCCAGGGAGGGGGCAGCCATAGCTTCTCTGGGAAGCCTGTGCCATGGCCTCACAGCTCTCACAGGGAAAAACGTCTTCTTGATATCTAATCTAAAGCCACCCTTCTTCAGCTTAAAGCCATTACACCTTGTCCTATGACTGTATGCCCTTGTAAACAGCCCCTCTCCAGCTTTCCTGTAGGCCCCTTCAGGTACTGGAAGGCTGCTCTAAGTTCTCTCCAGAGCCTTCTCCAGGCTGAAGAAGGCCAACTCTCTCAGCCTGTCATAATCACAGAGATGCTCCAGCCCTCTGATCATGTTTGTGGCCCTCCTCTGGACTCTCTCCAATGGCTCCATGTGATTCTTGTGCTGGGGACCCCAGAGCTGGATGCAGTACTCCATATGGGTTCTCATATGAGTGGAGTACAGGGCAGAATCACCTCCCTCAACCAAATGACCAAGAATGACCAAAGTCACTCTTCTTTTGATGCAGCCCAGGATAGGTTGGCTTTCTGGCCTACAAGTGCATATTGCTGGCTCATGTTGAACTTTACATCAATCAAAACCACCAAGTCCTTCTCCATAGGGCTGCTCACAATTTGGTCTCCACCAAATTGTAGTTCTGTTTGTGATTGCCCCGACCCATGTGCAGGACCTTGTACTTGGTCTTGTTGGACTTAATGCAACTTGCACAGACCCACCTCTCAATCCTGTCAAGGTCCCTCTGGACTGGATTTAAGGCATGATCTAGTGGTGGGACACATTTTTCTTTTACTTCATGAAAATATTATTTATTTACTTATTTTTTTTAGCCCCAAACTTCTCTCTAAATTATTAACATAATAGACATAGGGTTTTATTCTGTTATTATTTATTTATTTGATTTGCTTTGGCAGATTTTCTTAATGTCTGTGAGACCTTGGGACACAGAGAAAACATTAAATAAGTATTAACAAAAAATAATAAAAGAAACAGTGGGGAAGGATGACAGGATATCTGAAAACCAAGTACAGAAGCTTTGGTGAACTTCTTCCATGGGCAGCTAATCCAATATATCTGTATAACCTTTTGCAATGGTGCTGAAGCTTAGAATTCAGTTTTTAGGACACAGGTAAAGTAATTTCTCTCTGAAAAATCAACTGAGTTCAGCTTGTTTTCAGCCTTCCTGAATTATCCCTTGCTGTTTAGCATGTCTGTGCAGTACAGCTTGATGCACACCTTCCTTGTGAAGCAAAGGTCTGAAAAACTCCTCCGCTTTGGTGAATGGGTGGAGAATCAGGTTTCCAGTGGAGGTGGAAATGAAAATACCTGATATTTTCACCTCCACCCTTTCTGCTTTATAAATCAATACACTGTCTGTAGAACCTTAAAACAGATTTTTCTTTGCATTCAGCCATTTGCTCTGCTTCTTACAGATGATGTAGTAGGGAACACCTTAATATGTGCATTGATTGTGTTTCCTTTGCCAGCCAAAGGTGGGTTACTGATCAACTTACTCTTTTGAGAAAGTTATAGTTTTGACCCTGATCTTATGCCTCCAATGGTTTGTATACGCAGTTCAATAGTTTCCTAGTTTTTCAATATGTTTTCTATCTCAATTTATCTTTGCAATTTGCTGCTCAATAATGATAGATAATGCATTTTCAATGCATTGACAAAGCTGAAGATCCTCTGCTTAAGCAACGGTAATCTTGAGGAAGACCTCATTGCTTTCTTGGAAATGTATTCCACCCCAGCAGAGCCTCCTTGCAAAAATGTGTGTGTGTGTGTGTGTGTGTGTTAAAATGTATTTTTCTAGAAAGGAAGAGGTTACAGAGGGGTCTGCCCCTCCCATTAGAGTTCTGAGAAAAAAAAAAGGGGGGAAAAAAAGGGGTTTTTTTCCTTTTGGAGACTGCATTCCTCAGGTGCAGATTCAAAGTGTTAAGAGTTGGATATTTGCAAATTTCATTATTCATCAGTATTGTTCATTAATAGGTTGAAGCTGCTCTAGAATCGCTATGTTGATGCCCCTGCAATATTAAGCTTTGACTTTCCACAGGACAGCCAGAGCAATACGCTGTAACAGACAGCGA
Organism: Laterallus jamaicensis coturniculus; assembly: GCA_022605575.1. Classification (NCBI taxonomy): domain Eukaryota; kingdom Metazoa; phylum Chordata; class Aves; order Gruiformes; family Rallidae; genus Laterallus; species Laterallus jamaicensis. The sequence continues at coordinate 3,270,461 of JAKCOX010000062.1, forward strand.
GTTATGTAGAGTCTTGAGAACAAGGAGCTAACTGATTTTATGGGAAATTGTTAGACTTCTGACAAGGAGTGGCATTGATTATCACTCAGTTGCCAGGAGCTATGGATAAAACCCTTACTTTGTTTATTGTTTTTATAAATGCTATTTGGTAAAACTATCTCAAAGCATCTTTTTCAGGTCTGCAATGTGCATATTGTAACGCTGAGGCAAATAAAATCCCTAAACCTTTGCCACCACTCTGATTTTTATACCTTTAGGGGTTTTGTCAGACATTTATGTATTCGCATTGTTCATAATCAACCTTTATAAGCTTGTTGCTAAAAGAGGAATTTTATCTGAGCATCAGGATGTATCTGTAATCATCCTGCTGTTACCCATCCACAACAACAAGGAGCATCACTGCTGAGTGTGTGTTAGGAGTTGCATGTAATCATCTCCTATTTAATGAGATACATTAAGTTTCTGCTTTTTTAACATATAATGATAGACACAAAATTGTCTGACTTGTTTCCTTTCACCGCTTCTGACTGGTTAACAGTGTGATGCCATTCCAAAAATACCTTCTGGTGGCTGGTGTTTTATTTCCCATTAATTGTTTAGTTAAAACAGGAGGCAGAATGGATTTTCTTCTGTCATTGATATTGATTCACAATTCAGCTTTTGAATGTTTGGGTGTGAATCTTTGTACTATAAGGTTCTTCTTATAATGGACACTAGAAGAAACAGTTATATAGATGCTGTGAAAATTGAATAACAAAACTATTTTTAGATCACAGGATAAATATATGTATATATGTTTTATATATTTAAAAAAATATACATGTATAGAGAGAAATAAACTATTTTCTACACTTGCATTTAAAAATATTAGCAAGAAATTTAGGTTTTTTGTTTAAATTGATGAGTGGAGAATTTTCCAGAGAGGCAATTTTGCTCTTGCATTACATTTTCTGGAGTGACACTATGCGCTGGGCAGCTCTCCACTGTGTGTCCCCTCAACGTATGCATTGAATTGCCATGTTGAAGTGAAGCAGTGCTGTAGACATCCATCTCTATGAAGGAATGAAAATGTATAACAGGAAACAGTACAGAATAGTTAAGAGCCTGTCAGCCTGTCAGGTTTTGGCCATCTTTCAGATTTGGCATCCATCATTTTGTGCTTTCTCCTCAGAAAAGGAGGGAAGGAAGGAGAAAAGAGAATGGATTTAGAGACCTTTTTCTATGTATGTGAAAGCTGCTTTGGAAGGAAATGGGGGAAGCCTGTTGAATACTTACAGCAGAGCTTCTGTGGCTGAAGGACAAAGCTGGGCAAGAAGAGGCCCAGTGAAAAAAGCGAAGAATTTCTGTTTTTCTCCTAAAATACATGTTTTCTGTATAACAAGAATTAAGTAACAAATAACTGAAAGTGGTCCCTGTTCTCTTTGCTTCTCAGCCGTCAGTGGTCAACTGCAAATTGAGTCATGAAACTAAGAGAAGACTTAGCTAATGCATTTTCTCACAGAACTGATTGCCTTTGATGCTGTCCTGGTTTTGCCCTAGCTGGCAGCTCAGCCCCATGCAACTGCTCACTCCTCCCTGTCGGGATGGGGGAGAGAATCAGAAGGGTAAAAGAGAGAAAACTCGTGGGTTGAGGTAAAGACAGTTTAATGGGTAAAGCAAAAGCCGCACACATGAGCAAAGCAAGACAAGGAATTCATTCCCCACTGCCCACGGGCAGACAGGAGTTCAGCCATCTCCAGAAAAGCAGCACTCCATCACATGGGGAAGACAAATGCCATTGCTCTGAATGTTCCCCCTTTTGTCCTTCTTCCCCCAACTTTACATATTGAGCATGTTGTCATGTGGTATGGGATATCTATTTGGTCAGTTGGGGTCAGCTGTCCTAGCTGTGGCACCTCCCTTGGGCACCCCCAGCCTACTTATTGATGGGGTGAAAAGCCTTGGTTCTGTGCAAGCAGTGCTCAGCAGTAACAAGAACATCCCTTTGTTATCAACACCATTTCCAGCACAAACCCAAAACACGGGTTCATAGAAGCTATGAAGAAAATTTACTGTATCCCAGCTAAAACCAGCAGTTACAGAATAGTTTTGCCTTGCAAAATCTCTTCAGATTGAGGACACTCTGGGTTTGCCTCTCATGGTCTTTTTATGAACACCCAGTGTAAAACAGCAAAAGGATGACAAAAAGGCATCCAAGAATTCCATATACCCTAATTAATTTTATTCAATCCAGCTGCTGTCTTTTATAATATTTGGTTCTCTAGGCAGCATAATTCTGACACTGAGCAGGTCATAAAAGAAGGCTGCAAGCAGAAAAACAAGCTCACAACTGTAAAGAAAAAAGAAATTTAAAAAAGAGTACACTAAAGTAGGCCACTTCTTATAACTTGAGTGTTCTTGCAACTTTTTGTAGCTTCTCAGCTTGTAAATGACACCCATTTAAAACTTTCATAAATTCACACATCTTTTGGAAGGAACATGTAGAACTGAAAGAGTCTAAAGTATACCTCACAAAATACCTCTGAATTTGCATCTATTTATGTTTACTTTTGTATTTGTAGATAGTTGTGTATGTGTTGTTCTATCATACTCAAGGAGGTCTGCAAATACTATATAACAACATCATATATGTGAAAATATTCCATCCCATGTGACATTGCATAACAGGAGCTAATTAATGCTAATATACCAGCCACGCAGTGGCAAGAACTGGAATCAGTTTTCTTTATACAGCATTTCAGTGTATTGTAGAGAAGCAGAGAATTTTTTTTATCGGTAAATGGCAAGCAAAAGCCATCCTCCTTGATTTTTTTTTTTGGTATCTAGTCATTTTAGTAACTATTTTGCTTCTTTTCATGATAGTTTATATTATTTAAGGCATTTGGCTTACAGAAGGTTGTCTACAGTAAATAGCCTGCAAGTGTCTGGATGAAACCGTGTCACAAAATTCCACCATCATTTGGAAAGGTTCTGAGGTATCTAAGAGTACTCTGTATTTCTCCTGCATTATTCATCCAGGGACAGAACAGTGGATTGATGGGCAACAGGATGGTAACTTCTTCCCCAGGCCATCGTGGCTTGTTTCTACAGCTGCGTTGTTAAATTCTTCCTTTCTGTCTCTTAATTTAGTGCTGTCCCATTTTTCCCTGGGCACTGACCTTTTCTAGCTGAGAACATGGTGCTGTCTACAAGCTGATGAATTATGGCTGTTACAAGTAGAGCAGACCAGGAAAGACAGGCCAGTTTACTCACGTTCTTCTCCAAAAACATCCCACAATAGCAGTGGAAGAGAATATTCCTGACAAGGCACGCAATTTCTCTTAGTCATGCCTTGGGGCATGGGCCTTTCTTATTGATACTGGATTTCTTTAATCATAGGGGCTGTATAGAAGATAAAATGTATCTTTCTGTGTTGGTGTTTAAGCTGAAGCCATAAAACAGATCTTTACTGCAAATTTAAATTTTAAGGGAAGCTAGGTGCTACAGATAAGGTGGGGAAGAGACTCTGCTCTTGGAGAAACTGTATTTCTTTTCACTGGTGCCAGGATTCTGGCTGCATTTCCTTTAAAGCAAGGATTTCCTCAAGCCAAAAAATGCACGTTTTTGTGAAAGTTCTGAGCTGGGCTGAAGGAGAAAAATAACCTTGCCCTCCTTTAGATGTCTATGGGAATATTGAGTGATATTATACTTGACCACATGCTATATAATATGTGGTGACTGGAGGTGGGCTGCAGCCTGTTCTAAACCCATAGTTACAAATTTGGCTTATCACTAATATTTCTAAAATTTATTTCCCCCCTCTTATTCAGGTGAGGCAACACCTTTTTCTAGCAGTTCTTCTCTTGAACTTTTGTTGAAGTGTTCTAGTTCCAGCATGTAAGTGCCACAAAGGTAGTTTTAAAAATCAGTAACCTTTTCCAGGCTTCTCCCCCAAACCTTCTTTCATATGTTTTTGAATTTAAACAACCTTGATTCACTCACTGCCAGTGTGAGAGTCATGATTCAGATCTGCATCATGGGCAACTTCATTTCAAATACAGTTCACTTTTGGAGTTGAACTGTACTACCTTAAATAACATATATCAGAAACGCACATATCAAGGAAAATTTGTTCTATTTCAGGCATTTCCTACTGAGTTCATGACTCTGAATTGTAGGTATCCATCAAAAAAACATAAATACCAGAGCACTGCTTGTGGTGTAATGCTAACTCCTATGTGGATGGGGAGAGAGATACATAAGGCTTCTCCTGGCTAGTACAAAGAAGGAGTAATTTGGGTTCATTCTTAAAGTTGTTATTTAAATGATGCTTTTATCTGCCACCATTGTTCAGTCTTGCTAAAAAGGTAAGTTTATAGAAGTGATGAGTATGTGCTCTGCCTTCCATACAAAATATTATTACCTTTAATCAATTATAGTTTAATAGGACCAGAACTGCTAGTTGAAAGCAAAGTAACCTTTCTGTTATGAAACAAGGAAGTTTTTGTAATCAAGCTGGTTTATATTCTTTTTCAATCTGGACAGAAAATGAAGCCAAATTCAGGTTGTTATCAATACCTTCTTAAACACACATAAATCTGTCTAATTTTTCTTAGTTTGTCTGTAGGTATGCTATGCAATAATGAATCTGTATTTGGTGCTCATAAGTGTACATGAGTAAGAGAATTGCTACATTGGTAATATATCCCATAATATCCCTGCTAATTGGAATCCCAGTTAAAGAAGGGCTAATGCTTGCCAGAGCATTGGTTTACATTTACTTTTGCCTAAATTTAGTCAAAAGTTCTGTTTTGTTTCTTTACAAGAAGTGATATTCACATCTTTGGGTTCTATCAAAAGTAAAAAATGAGATGGAACTTATAGGTTGAAGTTTTGCTTTTACACAGACATCCTTGCAGCATTCTTAGTGATTCTTTAACTGTCAAGAACCATCCCTGGTTTTTTACCTGCATGATATCAAGTCCTGTTTTATTTTTTTTTATTTTTTAATGTCCATGTGCTTAGGAAACTTCAGGAGTAGAAATAACACTAATAGTCTTCTCTGACTGTTGTAGTCTGTTAAGGAAAATTTTCATGTGAAGACTGTGACAAGTATGCATTTGCTGCTTTCATGAGATATCTCTGGGATTGGCAGGTGCAGCTATTACTGGTTTTTTATTCTGAAGCTTTGTTAGTAAAGTCACTGCAAGATTTGTAGTATGGCAGCTAAATCCTCCTGTTCCTTGGTATCTTACTTGGCCAGCTTGCACATAGAAAGTTCTGCCATCTTTGCTTGTTCTTCCTTTTAAGTTCAAAACTGGGTGTCCATTAAGGGTATTGTAGGCCCAGATCAGCTGAATGTCTTCTGAATGTGCATGGAATGGAATACCAACTTATCTTTAATCCACATAGTACCTAACCATGTGTTGCTGGGTTTTCTGCCATTTGAATGGGAACTCTAGGACGTTTTGAGCTGTAGCCTTTTGGCCAGCTTAAGAAAATTGGGTCCTATGGCTGGGAAATCTTCAATAACAATTTTTTATTCTCTTACACCAGCATTTATCAAACAGGTATACTGTAAGAAGGTAACTCACCTAATTCAGTGTGCAGCAAGTCAGAATATCAGTTAGGAATATTATCAAATATCAATTCAGGATTTTTCCAGTCCTTGTGTGTAGGTGAGGCCTCCAGATCTTACAGGGCTTGCTGCATAAATATGTCTATGCTATGGCCTTTTGCCCTTCTACAGCACTGCAGCTGTTTTCTAGGATCCTGTCAGTTCACACCTCAATTACTCCATCATCCTCCCCTCCTGCACTGAGAAATATGGTGCTACCCCCATGGTCTCTGTTCAGAAGTCTGCCACAATGTTCATTTTCCAGTTTCATTAGTTCAACTGCATTTCTCTTCTCTTTTGAGTGCCTTCTCCTCATTAAACACAGACTGCTTCTCTTCAAGTTTAAGGCCCTCCTTCATGAGTCATTTTCAACCTTTCTATTCACTATTAAAATGTCACTCCCTTCTTTTGATTCCTGTGCTGCCAGCCTCTAACCCCCAAAAATACCTTTGTGCTGACTCTGTGCTGCTTTTCTCACGGCACACAAGTCTCCCATAAGCCTCCACAGAGCTAGTGGTGTCCTTTCTCCAGTCTCTCCTTAAAAAGGCTTTGCCATCATTCTTGCAGAATGTTCGATAACCAGCTACTAGCATGCTGATGTCATTGCTCTGATGTTTCAGGGTTTTTTTAATACCTTGTAGTAAGCTCTAAGTTGGCTTGAAAGGCGTTCACTTAAGGTAGACTCCACTGAGTCTGTACTACCTAATCATTGAGGTCCTATTCCATGACCTGTTCTTAGTACAAATAATAAATATTATTAAACCAGGATTGTTTTCAACTGGTCTTGAAGTCTGAAAAGGATAAATAATAAGATTTTTCTTACTGTCTTTTGTTAGGCTGGCTGTTTCTTGCTTGGCTCTCTCTTTGAGTTTGTCTTGGGTTGTGTTTTCTGCTTGGCACCAAGGAGAAGCTGTTGCTGGTTTAGCTGTGCTTCTGCTGCCCAGTGTGATGAATGAATCCTGTTGTGTCCATCTCCAGGAAAAGCTGCTGCCTCCTTATTTGCTTCTGGCTACAGTTCAAGAGGATGACTGCTAGCTGTATCACTTCTGTGAGCTGTAACTAGAACAACACCCTCCTTTCCCATATTTCAGAATATAACACAAATTTTTAAAGAGTCCTGAAGGTTCAGGAGTGGAAGGTAGGAGACTTGCAGAATCCCTTATCCTTGGAACTGCCTGTTAAGATGACCATGGTAGAGCCATGGTCTTACACTCTTCCTCATGGTGTGCAGTGGAAGGTTGAGTTCTGCCCTGACAGTTCTTATCGATTGACCTACCAAACAGAGATACAGTTTAAAATTGCAGCTATTTATGTGATTTTTAACCAATATCCAGAAGCTATACGGCTAGCAGTGTTGCCATGCCAGTTTTTACTTTGCAGCTCTGTGGTTCACGGTACAGGTTTCTTGTCCAGAGCTGCATAATTACTTCTTCTTTCTGAGAGCCTTAACAGAAAAACTCTGTGCTTTCTGGGGATTATTGCAAGTGAAATAGTTTATTCCCCACCATTGCAAGTGAAATAGTTTATTCCCCACCATACAAACAGGAGGGGAATAAACTATTTAAAAGGGCAGATAATGGCACGACAAGGGGGAATGGTTTAAAGCTGAAGGAGTGAAGGTTTAGATTGAATATTAGGGGGAAGTTTTTTACAGAAAGAGTGGTGAGGTCCTGGAACAGGCTGCCCAGAGAGGTGGTGGATGGCCCATCCCTGGAAGTGTTCAAGGCCAGGTTGGATGGGGCCCTGGGCAACCTTGTGTAGATCCAGGCCTGAGGTTGGTGACCCTGCCTGTGGCAGGGGGGTTGGAGCTTTATGATCCTCGGGGTCCCTTCCAACCCTTGCCATTCTATGATTCATTCTATGATTCTATGAAAGATCATGGCTACAAATGGATATGTGCAACTTGATTAAAGCTAGCTAAACTGAATAGGCTAAATTATGAAACCTCAGCAAATGAAACTTATGCTGATAACTTATTCAAATATTTTCATTTATTCAGTTACTTGCAGAACAGTAAAGTTTGCTGTACTTTGATTTGGAGCTACAGCCATTTGCAGATGTGCCACATAATTGATTAGCGTGGAGGCCAAGCTTCATCGTGTCAGACTTCAGCCTCTGATGGACAGAAATTAGTTACTTGGTGGGGAATTCATCTCACTTGTCATCTTTCCAACATTCCTTTTATCTCTATGTTGACCCTACAGGTAAAATGTGCTTCTTCATTCAGGAGCTCCTAAGTTTGGGAGGTGGATAAAGGCTCTTTTTTTCTTTATTTCATTTGTGTTTTGTTCTGAAATGAAAGTAGATTCTGGCACCACTATGTGACTCCATGAGGAGCTCGACTATTATGACATAATACTACAGTGTTGAGTTTTAGCAACGCTGGTGGGGATCCAAAAACTAAGAACTCCCCATTGACAGAACTTCCTGACTCTGAGGTGTCGAACCCACAATCTGTGTGTCGTGATGCTTACTGATGCTACAGCAACCAGAAGAATTAAAACATCTCCAAATAGAATTCACTTCAAGCAAAAACTTGATGAGAAGCTGGCAAAAAATATCCAAGTGAAAATTCTTCTCAGCAAGGTGCAATTTAATACATCCTTCACTTCTCTAGGACCCAGGAAGCTCTATCAGATTGCAGTTTACAGCCAAAACCAAATCCTGGGGTTTTGGAAATTGGCAGCTGGTATATACTTTACTTTTCAAATGTTGCTTTGACAGGAGAAAACCAGCTTTTATGTAAGACTACAGGTTAAATCTGGGCACTGACCTTGGAAGAGAAATTCTGCCCACAAGTTCTTGTTTGCAAGCCATAGCTGGTTTTGCAATTTATTCATTCACTTCCTAATACAAAATATAAAGACTGCTGTCGTATCAAAGCCCCAAAACTAATTCTTGCAATGAAGATCTACGTGATTCATGTCACCTAATTGTAGATTTGGATTCCTTCAGGTTGGACACAGATAGGCAGGTAGCCTCAGGGAGTGCCCTCACCATTGACTTTTGCTTGTAAAATGCCATTGTACTGCCTGTCCCCCCAGCAGTGGATTTGGATAAGGTCAGCTGAGGATAAGTGGGCTTTTTTTCCTTTCTTGTCGGTGCTGTTAGCACGTTAGTCATTTTCAGGGAGCTTTTACTGGGTTGTCTTAGGTATACAGATCTAGGTTTGGCCTAGGTACATGCAGAAGCAGCATTTTAGGTGTCATGGTTGCTTTAGTGGAGAAAACAGCTTTTCAGCCAGCTCAAACGATGCCTGAGGCAAGGCTTCCCTTAACATAGGAATATCCAGTTTCCACCTGAGCCTCAGGGAAGGTGCCCATTTCAGAAGTTCCTTTCTGAGTAATTTTTTGGAGGAACATGTGGTCATATTTCCACACAGCCCTCACCAGGTGCCTAATTTTCAATCATTAATATTCCCAGCATCAGTGGAACTATTAGCCTGCTTTAAAGGAACATATATTTAAGTGACTGGGAGTTTATCCCGGGCAGAACTGTGTCCAAATACGCCGGATGAATGCAAACCCTGCCCAAAGCTGTTACACTACCCAGACAACTGGAGTAGGAGACCTGCAGGGCAGAATACACTGTTCAGGTTTGGCTCTTCCTTGTAGGTCAGATGTAAATTAGCAGACTATTACTATGCTTTTCATAACTAAGGAATAGTAATGGTGACAATTTGTCCCATCTATCTGTCTGCATCCAGGAGTAGCCAAATAATTGCATTGACATAATCCATCTTTTTTTGACTTTGTAATGTGAATACCTACTGCTACACACTGTGCGCTGTCCGAAACACTACTGCACATGCCAAAGAATAGAGAGGGGAAAGAGCCAGGTTTGATTCAGAGGTGGGCTATGATTTGAAGGAATCTTGTGTCAGTGTCATAATGAATATTGTTCATTAAAACACACAAATAGCATTTATGGGCAGCCACCCATCTCTAGTATGGAGTATCATGGAATGACAAACATCTTTTGTTTATAGTGAAATGAAAGTGAATATTGGGTAAGAAGTGGTGTTTATGGTAATTGAGCTTTACAAGGAAGTAAAACTTAGTGGGGAGCACAGGGGGTAGCATTTGCAGTGAAGCAGGTAATAAGGAGAGCCGTGTAGGCATTTCCTGATTAGCATCTGCTGTTTCAACAGCCGAGGAACATGACTGGCATGTAAATGCGTGTGCTCGGCTTTAAACAGGCATTCCCTCTGCCGTGCCACCCTGCCTTCTACTTTTATTTTGAGTCTCCCTGAGCCCTACTGTGATTTGAAATCAGTGGAGGAGAAAGGAGAGTAACACAAACAACAGATGTCGAAAAGTCTTGGAACAGAGAGGGAAAAAGCCCTGTGGCAAAGGAGAAGGTACAGTTGAGGTATTTCCCATCATCAGCTTTTGGTGCTTCTAGTACAGACTCTGTTTGCTCTTGTGCATGTGTCTATAATAAATACAGCTGTGAATGTAGGTGGTGAAGAAGTGGCAGTACAAAAAGATGGCCATTGTGCCCATCAGAGAATAGCTTTTGCATCCTGTGAATAACTGCTGCCCATAGCCACACAGTGTACTTGCTCACACAGACAAAGCAACCTCTTCTAGGGCAGGTCCACACATTGTATCCCAGCTGCTGCAGTAACTGCTTTTAGTCCATTGCTGGATAAAATGCACCAATTCTTTTCCTCTGAGGTCAGAAGTTGCTCTGTAATTGCGAAGGCGAACCGTACAGTGCCTGCTGTCCATCAAGACAGCTTTGCTTGCGGGTGGTGACTTGAGCCACGGGAATGCAAATGCTGTGTGCCCCATTACATTGGCCAAACCTGGCTGGGCACTATGTGACGCCTAGTGCAGATTCAGAAACATTCTTCCCCTGCGCTTTCTGGTGTGGGGAGCTGTGTTTTCAAGGGCTTTGATTTCCAGAGAGATCTGCAACAGAAACAACTGTGAAATCCTTACAATATATAGACGGCTGGGGATGGCGTAGCGATCCTGAAAACATGTTACCTGCCGAGTGCTAACTCAGTACTGCATGGGGCCAGGAGCAAAAAGAAATGGGAAAAAAAATATTAAAATAATCACAGAATGTTAAGAGCTGGAAGGGACCTCAAAAGCTCATCTAATCCAACCCCCTAGCCAGAGCAGGATCACCTAGACTAAACCATACAGGAACACACCCAGGCAGGATTTGAATGTCTCCAGAGAAGGAGACTCCGCAGTCACTCTGGGCAGCCTGTGCCAGTGCTCCATCACCCTCACAACGAAAAAGTTCCTCCTTGTGTTCACGTTTCTATGCTCCAGCTTGCACCTGTTTCCCCTTGTCCTGTCGCTAGCCATCACTGAGAAGAGTCTGGCTCCATCCTTGACTCTCGCCCTTTTGCATATTTATAAATATTAATAAGGTTACCCCTCCAAGCTAAACAGTCCCAGCTCCCTCAGCCTTTCTTCATAAGGAAGGTGTTCTGCTCCCTTAATCATCTTGGTGGCCCTGTGCTGGACTCTTTCCAGGAGTTCTCTGTCCTCCTTGAACAGAGGGGCCCAGAATACTGTGAAGGTAGAACTTAAAACATATGACATACTGGATTTTTACTTCCTGGGAAGGGTAAATGAAAGAAATACGAATACAAAAAAGAGGATTCAGGGATGAGAACTCTGTGCTCTGAAACCTCCTACTCTCCCGCATCTAACGCCTCCTTTTATGACAGGACAACCTTCCACAGGTTTCAGCAGACAGGTCGAAAGACACACATAGTCACATTCACACACAGTCACGTTCATACACAATCCTATTTTCTCGTGATACTTCAAATGTGATTTATTTGCTTTTCAACTTGCTCTGTTTTTTCAAGGGATATTGGTTAAGCTCTGTCACAATATATGTTCAGACTGTTTATTTTGTTGCTGTTCCTCTCGTTATTAAAAAAATAATAATAAAAGAATTAACGATTATTTGGCTACTGGGTTCCAGAAATTTGTGCTTAGGTTAACCTCAGCAAAGTGTTTATGACAACTAAAATGTGACTTCTGGAAGCACACCAGTGTGGGGATGAATGCTGAGGATGTTAGTAGGAGGTTTTATCCTTTATATAGAAATTTTTACATTAAAACAGTGTCTTCCTGTGGTGTTTCAGGCCATGCGTACTCTAGGAAATTACATATATGTTTTAATATTTTTGTAGCAGCATTTTCTAAGCATTGAATTTTAGTTCTTATAAACCCTAGAGGAGTTTGTTGCTTTTAATGTGCTAAAATGGAAGAACTGTTTGCTCATTAATGCTATTTTAACATTGATTTTCTTAATCTTTACAAAGATATCCTACCATAAAAATAAGCACAATAATAATTATGCCTGTATTTTAAGTAGTGTTTTTATGCCTGTGTCACTTCCTGTGCACTTTGAAAATATACCATGCCTACTGCACAGACGGGAAAAACAGAGGCATCCATGTGAGATGAAATAACTTCAACTGGAGGTCATCTAGAGGAAGACAGATCTCCTGGTCTCAAAGCAGAACCTTATTATACATCATATATTAAACTTATAAAGAGGTATTTGTAAGTTAACAAAACAGAAGCTGCGCTTTAGAGATATCATTTAACATTTACTTTTTCCTCCCACAGGAACTTTTTACACCGGAGTGCAAATTCAAGGAGTCTGTTTTTGAAAATTATTATGTAATCTACTCATCCATGCTCTACAGACAACAGGAGTCCGGGAGGGCCTGGTTCTTGGGGCTGAACAAAGAAGGGCAGGTCATGAAAGGAAACAGAGTGAAGAAAACAAAACCAGCAGCTCATTTTCTACCCAAGCCATTGGAAGGTGAGGTTCAGTCCATCACTGGCAAATCCCCCTACAAATATCACAAGGAGGAGAGGGAATGGTTTCTAAAATACCCTTTGTGAATGTGCTTGCCCTGCACAGGGGCCATTCCAAATGACAGTCCCCAAGATTCATGGAGTGGTTATGTGCTTCAGCAGAGTGATGCTAGAAAGGGCATATGCAAAAATATTTGTTTCCAGGGATTAAGAGGTCATTTTTTCAAGAAAATAATTCTTTTGTGGAATTGCATTATGCTGGGGTTTTTTAAATATTCTGTCGATAGGAACAAAAGCTGCTGCGAGTCCTGCAGTGAGAAAATAGGCCTTTCATTAAGCAGAATGAAAAAACCAGATATTGTAGGATAATTGGGAGTTATAAAGGGAATGGCTGAAATGTCAGCATTTCAAAGTAAAAGCATTCTAATACAAAACACAAAGGTTTCTTTATAAAATAAATCATACTCTATTACTTAGCCAGTTGATGTAATGCACATAACTTGTGCAAATTGGCCTTTAAACCAAGAGAGTAGCCAATAAAAGTCATTCCAACCTCACACAACTAAAATGATGTGACATATTCCCTGAAAAGTACATTAATTGATATCTTGGAACATTTGCATTATCCTATGCATACTGCAGGCCTCTATAAATCTACACTTGCTTTTTGCTTGGAGTGATGGCAATTCAGATTTCATGGATGTTATTGCTACACATAGCCTCAGTCACTCTGAAAATTTATCTCACTACTTAACATCTGAAAACATACACCTGAGCAACACTTCAGTGGGCAGAGCCATTTCTTTCAATGTTTTAACTTGAATTTTTTGATTGAAGGCTCCATTTGTTAGACAGTTTAGAGTTCCATCATAAGGGATGAATCTGGATAATCTTAGGTTTTTAACTTTACATTTGAACTCAGGTTGATGCCTTCATGCTCCCCTTGTGTTGCAAAAGCTTACAGTACTTTCACGAGCTCTCAACAATTTTGACACTTTGTATGTCAATCCCTTTATATGAAATTATAAGAACTGCAGTTGTGCATTTTTAAACACAACATCAATTCACGTGGATTAGGGAAGAAGTTACTTTCTTCATTGACGTCGGGAAGAGTCAGAGTCTATCAAAATAGTTTAGACAAGGCTTAGAAATAACGTGCTTTATATTGCCCATGAGAGTCATCAAATATGACAGCTCTGCTTTATAATTCCTTACTTTATAGTTCCATCTCATGTTATTCAACTTAGTATTTTTATAGGCCATGGTGTTATTTCATCAAGCTCTTTTAATTAATCAGGAAAGTACCCTAAACACAGTTATGGGCACACTCTGAAGACATAGATCATAACCAGCCTTATGCACACTAGAGAAGACGTTTAATTTCCGACTTGCATAAGCCATAAAAAGATTTAGATTATGTCATTGGAAATGTTAGAACAAGTATTTGATTAGTTAATGATGCTGTGGGGCCCTTCATATTTATTATAAAACTTTGCATCGTTGAAGATCAAGGTCAGTACTTTGATGCTCCTGCCTCTTGCTCTAATTAGTCAAGGGATGAAGGGATTGTGCTCTTTATGGCAGCACACAGCCAGTCCCTATATCATAGTGTGATGATTAATTCCTTTGACTGCTTTGACATCTCTTTTAACGTTTCTCTGATATAAATAAATGCTAGTGAAGTTAGGTATAAGGGAAATATTACCTGATTCAGTGACATGGAAAATGAAATTGAATTATCCAAGAGCATTAAACATGAAGGCAGCTTAATGCTGGAACGGTGTAATTGATCACATGTATTTTCCTCAAAGGATTTAAAGTGGTTGGATAGTGACTGAAGCCCCAGAGCAAACTTTTAATTCCTCTAAGAATTCAGTTAATAGATTAATTTGGAATTTTTCTGCACTTCTACATTCAGTGGAGGTCAGTGGCTACTGTATACACTTTTGGAATGGAGGGAAAAAACCCCAACCCCAAACTTCATGTGTACTCTCCATAGCACTGTCCTGGATGTTTCTTCATGAAGGCATCATTGCCAAGCTCCTCAGACTTGGGAGACAGATGTACAAATAACTTTGTAGAACTGGACCCAAGCCTAGTCTTGCAACATAGGACTAAAAAAGAACACTCAAGACTAGACAACTGTATCATATGATCCCATCCTTTAAACACCATATGTCTTATTTTACTTCAAAAAACTTTCAGAATATTTACTTAAGGGGGTATGTATATATATATTCACACACACATATGTGTGTGTGCGTATATATGCACACTTTTGTGTGTGTCTGCCTCACGCAAAGGCAGAACAGTAGTTTTTAATTTCCAAGGCTTCTGCAGTTTCCATTAAACAAGCATACAGTTCCTTACTGTGGTTTTAAATCTTCTTTTCAGAAGAAGCAAGAAATTTGGAGGGTCAAACAAAGCTATCAGTCATGCAAAACAAGTGTCCGTCAAAGCTCCCTCGTGTGCAGGAGGAACTTGGCTTATATTCCATCACCAGCTATTGCAGCAAATTAATTCTACTTGACATGAGCTCTGACATGAGATACGTCTTTAAAAATGCCTTTCCTTTTCTCTTTTCTCCCCTCAGTTGCCATGTATCGGGAACCATCTTTGCATGATATTGGAGAAACAGTGCCAAAGGCTGGGGTAACTCCAAGTAAAAGCACAAGTGCATCTGCAATAATGAATGGCGGCAAACCAGTTAACAAGAGTAAGACGACATAGCCAGATCCTCACAGGTGTTGTGACTTACTGAGTCCCGAGTACAGTTGAGCCATTTATCCTTGCCAGACTTCCCCTCTGCAGTGTCTGTGGATCAGCTCGCGGCGAGTTGCAGACTTGCCCGTTGGCTGTTTCTGAACTGAGTTGTTGCAAGCGGATAAATCTCAACATGTAGCTCTACCCACAACAGGAAGACACCTGGATGAACCAGCTAAACTCAGACCATGGAATGCCCTACCAGATATTGGAATGCCTTTTTAATATCTTTTCTGTGACTGTGACACTTCATGTGAATGACATACTTCACAAGTACACTTGATACCTTGCCTGCTGACAATTGCCCATAATCCCTTTTTGAGTCCAGTTTCAGCAAAATCCATGTGTTTAAGTTCTATTTTGTAGCACACAGATAATCAAGTAATTTCTAGTTAGATGCTGTAAACCTGTGCTATTATGGATTTCTCTTCCCTTTTTTATAAGGCTGCTCGCTCCACTGTCTGTGACCTTTTGCAGGGATTGTGTTTCTCTATAACTTAAGTGTTGCCGGTGGCTTAGTTTCGAAAGCAATCAGGGAATCAGGAAGCCTTCAAAAACCTATTATTACAAATTATATCTATAAAGAATAGGATTGTTGTCTCTGGCTTACAATATTGACTAAATGTGAATACTCTTTAGTAACAGATACTGTGCTTCTGAGGTTGGCATTATAGTGGAGGGAAGAGTGTCAAACACAACCAACAGGAAGTTTTCTGAAGCGAGTGTTTGGCATCCCCCTATAGTTTCTTTTTGTGTGTGTGTTTTATACATATCACAGGCTTACTGGTAATGGTAACATTTGCCTTGCCCAGCGAGCAAGACCCACTCATTTTTGGGAAAGTGGGTCCAAAGAATTTTGTAGGCCTTGTAGGCCTGAATTAAGGCTCATTTTTTTTCATCTACTAAATCTTCATTGTTTGAAAAACAACCACCACCAATTAACAAAAAAAAAAAAAAAAAAAGACTAACCAGAATTGCGCTACCTAAATCCATTTCAAATATAATCCTTTCCTGTTTTTAAGGAACTGAACTTAATGCCATTGTTATTTTTGGCTGAATCCCACACCTACTAAGCAAAGCATGGGCAAGGATGTCGTCGTGTTCTTTTCTGCAGCACCAATGCAAAGGGTAGTTACAAATTATAGTTTAATATTTCTGGTGTTTTAAAAAAAATTTAAAAGTTTTAAAACTGGACGTATTACAAAACTTTATTTTTATTTTTAGCTAAGCATGCAAAGTCCAGTCCTATGTATCTCACTGATATCCCAGTACGTACCTCCACCCAGCTTCCTAGGATAATATGCCCACCAAATTGCTAGATTGAAGGTGCCTTGCCTTGATCTCTGTATACTGTACTTTCTCCTACGTGAACCTAGAAGAAATCAGAAACATTTTAAAACTGAAGCCTTGGATCATATCACCAGAAACACGATCATCACTTTGAGTTTGTCACTTGTGGACGATGAAGCCAATGTGTGTATGTGTGTGTGTGTGTGTGAGAGGTGGGAGGGGGAAGATTTAGAGAATGCCACAGAGATGCCACAGAAGTGTAGCACCCTTAGTCACGGGCTTTCAGGAGACTAAAAATATGGGTACTCTCTGTATGCAGAAGGAGATATATTTTTTTCTCAGAAAAGGCAACAAGGACCAAACTGTACCTCAGTCTGGAAAACTGTGTGGCAACGCTCTCTTGGCCTCTTGCTGTTACCTTGATATTTAAAGACAAGAAAAGGAAATCATCTGTTCCTTTTTTAGCACTGTTATTTCTGGCAATTTGTTTTATCATGTCTTTGTGCTGAAGTCCCTATCAGAGACTGCTGGGTTTTTTTCAAGCTGCCTGTCTGCTCAGCTGAACAACTGATTCAGTCTGAATGAAGTTTTCATGCTAGTTTTCAAATGAGTTCTGGGTTTATAAGCAATGTTTAGTGTACTCATCAAAGAGATTACTATAAAGCTGCTAAATTATAGGGAGGTTATTTTATTTATTTTTTTTCCTGTTGGCCAGACTTCTTTGTTTATATACAAAATAGGAGAACAGCAAGCTAACACTTGATGTTGGGTTTCAAGGGAGTGATTGAGTTAGGTATGAAGCCCACTATCCACATACAGATTAAAAAAAAGCAAACCTACTGTAATACTGTGATAAAAGGCAGAGAGACTTTGATTTAGACTGTGTCCTTGCCTGCTAGCACAAAATTAAGTGTGTGGAGGGGCTAGACAACACTTCATTAAAACTTCAGTGCACCCTTCTTATCCCATCTGGTCTAGTGGGATTTGTGCACCATCCCTGAGACAACAAAACCAAACCAAAGCAACTCACATGGTGAGCTGGGGGCTTGCTCTGTATCTGGAGGACCCTGGGGAAGCAGCAGCCTTTAACGTTATACTATTTGCTGGGTGCCAGAGGAGGACCTCCAGGCCTTGCTAAAATTGCAGGAGGAGCACTTCAGAGTATTTTGTGTAAGGTTATACAGCTGAAGGCTACATTCTCTTTCCCTCTCACCAGAATTTTGTAAGAGGTCATGAGGAGGGAATACACACAACTGTGTCCCATCCAGCTGCCTTTTTACTCTCCCAGGGTAAAAGCCTGGGAAGAGAGAGGGCTGCAGAACTGGCCGAGCCATGCGAGGAGGTTCTGGTTCCTGCCCTGATGCTACATAAGTATTGTTTTCAACGTTAAACTTTCGATTCTGGGTAATTATGAGCTGTGAACCAGTTTGGAGGCTATAATTAAGGCCAGATTTAATTTCTGTAAGCTGGAAATACAGCATTTCTAAAAAATTCTTTTCTGGTTTTGTTTCCATGGGCTAAGTCCATATGTGTGTTTAATCCAATGAATAGATGTCCTGAAAATATTTTTTCTACAGTCTGTTTAAACCTAGCAAAGGGGTCTTTGTGCTTTGTTTTCTCCCTTTGATTTTGTCTCTTGTCTCATCTGTTGCATGGGAAGAGGATGGCAAGGACGAACTGCATGTAGTAGGTTATGTCTGTCAAAGAACTGTTGGTCTGTATTACTAAAACTACATACATATATGCAAAGAGTTTGTCTGCATTGTACAGTTTGTGTTTATTCTCATTTGTTGTACACAGAGATTCAACATGATGAATACAAGGTTTATATGAAGACATACTGGAAAACAAGGAAAAAAAGTTTATGTGAGAAGTAGACAGTGCAAAACATTCTTGCACTGGCCACAGGATGGTGAAACTTCATGTAAATAGGTTGGCAAACTCAGCTCTCCCCTTTTACCATGCCAAAGAAAATTTTAGCTCCTTAATATAATACCTCTCTTGCTGTTCTCCAAGAGGAGACTTCACCATTTTCTTCCCTCTGAAATTGATTTTGCTGTTAAGTGAAAGCTGTTTTCAACTGTCTGTTACTACTTAAGTACTGTATAGTAAACCTGATGGAATCAATTTGTATTTACAGATTGGGGTTTTTGTACTCACGTGTCCAGCTGTCTGTGAATCCGCAGCGTTCCAGATCTTTGCATGCTCGCTTTGTATTTTGTTCTTCTTCTGGGTTTTATCTAATCTCCAAGAGACCATTTGCACAGCAATCCAACCCCATTTTACCACAGTCATTATCTCTTTCCTTTCCGCTCCCCCCCCCCCGCCTTTAATCTCTATTTCAGCTACAGTACTATTTGGCAAAATGTGTCACACCTGCACAGTTTTAGAAACCCAGTTTTAAGTAGATACGAATTACTTCAATGAGGCACTAGCTTTGTTGTACTCCAAAACTTTTATAAATACACAAGAATCCTTATGAGACTGCTGACATTATAGAACCTACAGAAAGGTGTTCATAGATTTTAAGTGCTTTGTTGTTCACATAACACTGCTTTTGCTTAATTTGTTGGGCATCTGAGCCACTCTCAAATAGTTTTTTAATGCACTGTCATTTTCGTGAACTTTAACTTGTGTAGAGTTAGGTTGGATCTTAACATACACACACACACACACACCCCAAAAAAAAAGAAAAAAAAGCAAAGCAATTCACTTTGTCTATGGTATATACCTGAAGCAACACTCAGAACTCTGACATTTTTATATATATATTGGGAAACTTTTTCTCTTGCTTTAAAACGACTGTAAGCAATGAGGTATGAAAGCAGGCAGTTTGGTCCATGCATTAAAAGTGTGTCTTGTAGATCCATCTGTTTATTTGGTATAAAGATGGAATTATTCAGCTCTTATTGAAATAGGAACACAAATAAAATTATACTAAGTAAGTATAAATCCTTCTTTTAAAAGCCCCTTTAAATAAACTCATATTCTGTGCAATGCATTTTAAAATGTCTAACGGGGGGGGTGTTGCGATGACTAATGCAAATGCTGAGACTTATTTTAAAAGATGTAATGAATTTTTTGTTCTGTTACCTAGTCACAGAATTATTAGACTTAGCTTTCTTCATCCCAGGATCATTTAGCTGTATCATTTAGCTACAAAGTGAGAGGTCATTCTGTAGAGAAGGGCACTGCGTGAGAAACGTCAGAGTGGGTACACGATTAAATGTTCATCTCTGTGTTTCTAAAAGAGAATCTTGCCAGGGAAGAAAAGGACTGCAAGAAGGTTAATAATTTAAAGAAGCAAATCAAGCCACAGCTGTTTCGTAGGTGGTATTACAGGTAGGTTATATACAATAGGCATCACCTTGCAAGTCTGTTTTAGAAGCATTCGGCAAACTTCTGGATTGTGTTCTCTCATAAGAAGACAGCAAGGCTGTCATAGCTTTTGTCTCTAAGGGTTTTATCCATTGACTCAGTATGAAATCCCTGTTTATACAGTTTGGTTTTGCCACCTACAACTGCCTTTTGCCACAGTCCTGGAAGCGAGTTTTTACAGACAGTAGGTGTGAAGAACCGAGCAGTATGTTTCACCCCCTTACATCTCTCCCTGCTTTTACAGTTCAGGTATCTGGAATTCCCATCACAGGGAATGGGGTGCACAGTCACAATTAAGTAACACAACTATTACTTTCACATCTGTGGAATAATAACCTTATTCCTCCTGATCTCATTTTTCTAGTGAGAAAATGAGACACGAAAGAGATCTGCTGGGAGTTACATCACCAGTTACCTCAGCATGAAGGGCAGGTGGGGAGGGTTTGTGTGTGGGGTAAAGTTCAAGCAACATTTGAGGAACAGAATAAAAATTGGAAATGAATTTATGTATACGTTATATTTTTAGTAGTCTTAGTTAATACTTTAAAGTTTATAACGATAGCACCATTTTCTTTGATAATTTATGTTTTCATGAAACACTGACAGTCGCTGTCATAGAATATTCTTGTATTTTTCAATATATACCTGAAAAACTTGGATAACACTTTTTTTAATGCTATGGCTAAGTAATCAACCCAGGAGCCAAAATGGAGCTGGTTTTTGTTTTGTTTTGTTTCTTAAATCTAACTAGAAATCTGAATCATCTTACACTCTCTAAGTATATAAATTTCAAATGAAAGCAAATTACAAAGTAAAATGCATCAAATATGGCATTGCAACCCTCTAAAAATTATTCTTTTGTCTATGAATACCTGAAATATCACAGCTGATCTACAGCATTATATAAATCTGCTTACCATACCATGAAACAAGTCAAATGCACCTACTGAACCTAGGAAAGAGTTTTGATTATCTATTACTTCCTTGAAACAGTACTAGATACTAATGGAAAGAAGTAATGGAAAATTTTGTATCTTTCATTCTTTACACTCTGATTCAGCAGACAAAAGTGTATGAGAAAGAACACTGATTGTAAGATGATTAAGGTCAGCGGTATTCATAAATATAAATAAAACCAACAATCTGTGCTCTCCAAAACACAGGGTTGACAAAATACATGTATGTTGAAATTTAAGAAAATATTCCTACTAAGATCTGCAGTGTTTAAGGGTTGTAAGTAAAAATATAAACAATAATTTCAAGATCAGTTTTACTTTGAAGATTCTTTAGAGTGTAGCAATCCTTTTTAGCACTCCACCTGATACTTTGTTTATCTAAAAAGAGAGCAACTAGCAGCGTTGGGATGTATGTTTCATTATTTACCTGCATAACTCCTATCTAAGATACGCATGGAAGTTTGGGGATTTTACTTCCCGAGAACATGAGTTTCACAAGCTTTGTTTTAAGAAAGAATCCAGCTTAAGGAAACAGAAACGGGTAAGAGAAAAGAGCAAGCTGCATGGCAAGGGAGAATAATAAAAGTGATTAAATAAATTCATTTAAATTTTTTGCATTCTATTACATGTTCTGTACCATCGTATGTTCCTATTTCAGAGTTGTCCTTTTTAAAAGAAAACTAATTTCTAGACTAATAATGGAAATACCTTTTTGTTTGGTTGGTTGGTATATAGTTCCTTTCTTTCTGAGTCATGTACCTCTCCAAAAATCAGGACCTTGGCACCTAAACCACAATGTTACAGTTTGGTATTAAAAAGAAATATTTTCCAACCATTTAAGCAATTTCTCGCTCAATCATGGTTTCACAAAATGTAAACACTTTTGAAACTGAAATGTATGTATCTTTTTTTGCTCTAAAGAATTCAAGGGCTGCCAAATCTACATGTATTAAAAAAAAAAAAAAAGAAAAAAAAAGAGACTCATGTAAATAAGTTAGGGAAGTCCCAATAGTTGTGCATCATTCATAACTCAATGTGAATTTCACACTGAGCAGCATTTCACCATTGGAAAATAAAAATAAAATTTTTGTTCATACCACTGCTTTGTTTGTATTTACTGTATTAAAAGTTTAATTACTTTGCTGCTATTGTCTGAAAGTTTTTGTCTGAGACCAGACTTCTGCATAGGTAAGCTGATTTTTCAAGTCAGTTGACCTTCAGGCTCCCCACTTCTATAGTAGCAGTTAAATTCAATGAATACCATGTGTGACAGTTCAATCTGTTCCGAGCAGTGATTTCTAATAGCATACTGAATCGTCATCCTAAAAGTTATTAGTGTAACAAATTTTCATTTGCTTTACTTGTAAGAGGACTATGCAACTGTACATACATAGAAGAGCATGATAAAAGTACATATGGGTTGCAGGATACATATGCAGAACAGCTAATCATACGTTTATGTCTTTATTAGTCTCACTCCTTATAGTCTTACAGGTTAATGTACTTGAAAGTATCATAGATGAGTATATGTAGATGAGATAACCAACCTACTGACACATTAGCCACAGAAAATAAGAAGTCTTGTTTAAACCGTTCATACACTTTGGGTCTTCAGACTATGGTTGTTGGGTAATTGGACCTCAGTTACACAAATACAACTCACTGACCAAATAAAACTCTCCTTTAATCTTCTTTTCTCAGCATAACCAGGATTGTTAGAAAGTAAAAAAGGACTAAACAATGTATTTGCCAAACATCATCAAATCAATGAAATTGATTATTTGAGAAATATTCAATTGTAGAATCACCCTGGTTGGAAGAGTCTTAAGATCATTGAGACCAACCACGAATTAGTGCTAGTTTTCTACAGGAATATTGTTGCATACTGATACGGAGAGGAAACAATCAAGTAAATGTTAAAAGCAGGCTTTCTTAACACCTTCTCCAAAGGGTGCTGAAGAAACTGCCATTATGGGTGTAATCTCAGTTACAACAAACTTGCCAAAAACCTCTGGAGAAGTTCCACACAGACAGTATTTTATGACTTAACCTTTTAGAGATTGGACTCTCACGCTCCCAAGTGAGTTTTAAAATTTCTTTTAATTTCTTTTTTTTTAGCTTTGCCATCCCTTTCTTCAAGGTGCCAGCCCTCAAATGAGTGTTTTAAAGTATTTACACCCATGTACATGTGCATGCATGCACACCCACACACTGAGTTCTGAAATCAAATGTTCTAGCAGCCTAAAGAAAAAACAAAACAAACCACAACCCCAAATGAAAAACCTTCAGTCTTTGATATCCTTTGTTAAGGGTATTCTCTCCCCAGCCAGATTTCACAAGCATTTCCATTCCATCCTTCCCAGCACTCACAGTTTCCACAGCTACAAACACCATTGCCTAGAACAGAACGAAAAGAAGGCAATTATCATAATTGAAATGTACCACATTTAAATGCATTTTATGGGAAGTAAAAAGCCATGCTAAAGTAGTGGCATTGTTCCTTTATTGTCCCCCCTCCCTTTTTTTTTTTTCTTTGGAAGGAAGCAATTACAGTACCGTTGCATTAAGAAGCCACCCCAAGCCTACACTTAAAAAGCATTAATAGCATTCTCTCAATAATTCCATCAGCAGAATTGCAAATATTGCAATTATGCCACCACTATTTGTTCCCAGCTGTTGAGGCTCAGTGTTCACACTGTACCTCTAGGTACAAGGAAAAACAAGATTATTTTTAACTATTATGCGGAAAGAAAAAGTCATAAAAAGTTACAAACAGAATAGCAATGAAGACATTGCTTTGAACATGAAGAACTTTAAACCTAAATTCTCAGAAGTGCATTACAAACATCTCAAACTCTCTATTAAATAGATAAAGAATATTTCCCCTATTTTGCAGTGGGGAGACATTAAGTACCAAGACCCATATTTTCATTTTATTTCACTGTTTTTTGTGACTCCTGGATGCTCAGCCTGATACCTTTACAGCCTGGGTCTCCAACACAAGCTCCTCTTCCTACTGACATTATGAAGATCCATGAATAGCCACTGCAGCTGAAGATAAGCCTCCACTCGCCTTGGTACTGCCTATTTGCCTCAAGAGAAGGACCCTTGCTAATAGGGGTAGCTGGAAGACACCAGTTACTACTGTCAGCCTTCCCACTCTTGCTCTAATTGGCTTGCACATTTCCTCCACATCTAATAATTGCTCAGCAGAGATTTTCTAAAATTAAGATTTGTAACAGGAAGCAGCCAGCGAGTTAATTTAGCAATTCCCGTGTTGCTTCTTGTCACTAGATTTGTCATGAGGGCTTGCTGGCAGCCTGCCCATTTCTATCTTCATCTGCCACCTGAACTCTCAGACAATGTTAAGGTGATGCCACTTTAATCGCCAGCCATCACGTCATAAGAAAAACTGTCAGGTATTTCAGCCTCCCACTGAGAGCTGTCTGATTGCCAGGAAGCTCGACTAACCCACGCAGCTATGCCTCTCACATACCAAAGAGCACCAGACAAGTGAGTTTTGTCTAAGGCTTAAATGTGTTATACACCCAGGAAGTCCAGCGGGAGAACAAAAGTCAAAGAAATCCCATGCTCACAGTGATGACACCGTATGTCCTTTGCCAAAAAGCAGTCACTTCTGGTTTATTACAGAGGAAACTGCTGCTGGATTCCATAGCTGGCTTACTTATTTAAATTCATACACAGGCTTGTTTTGAAACCTAAGTTGATTATCGCACTGCACGAGCTAAAAATTACAGCAGGTTTGAATAACCAGCAAATCCACTTCCCCCATCAAGTGGAGCAAGAAGAAGCTGGGCTTTGTCTAACATAATTCCCATCAACGGAGTTTGTTTCTTACAACAATTAAGCGTTCGCTGGTACTGCACCTGTGCAAATGAGACCATCGTGCTTGTCACAGTCTCTGTCATCACATTCACAGAAATCGCCTGAAATGTACCATTCCTGTGGTGAGCAGATGCACTTTCCACAGTGGCAGGAACCTGAAATCACAAAAATTATTACTCACAAAGAGCATGGGCATTTTCAGGCTAGAAGAAAGGCCCATCTCCGGACACACACGTGCACGCATACACATGTGCCCACATGCACAAAATTGCTGCCTAAGAAGCTATTGTATAGAAGAAAATAATCAAGCTAAAAGCTTTTTGAATAAAAGCATTCTTTCAGGGTGAGCTAGAGTATGGTGGGATGTTACTACTAATGCTCTGACTCGGCTATTTCACTTAATCAGGACTACCATTCTGAAGCTTTCTTTTAGTATCAGAGACCTTCAATCAGAGCTCCTCTTCCCAGTAACTGGTGGGGTTTTTTGGGGTTTTTTTTTTAGTAGAAAAGCTCAAATTGTCGCTGACTTATTGTTACCCAAGTCAGTAAAATCATACACAGGAAGAAGATGTCCCATTAGGGATGAATCCACAAAAAAACAGAGGTGCCCAAGACTAATATTTAGGCACCCAAAATCCTCATCACCACAAATGAAGCTGCTCCACCTCCCATGGAATTACTAAATATTTGCTAAATTACTACCAAATATCTTCCAGGTCAGAAAGAGTTTGTGCATGTAACAGCAGTTTAGCAGTTTCCTCTTTCCTGCAGAGTACCCCAATGCTGCTTGTTGGGATAAGCCTCTCTCCTGCTCCTTGGGGATGTCAGGTCATATCCCCATAGTCAAAGGAGGGACTTTATGGTGACATTTGGGGGATGCCAGAACCCACCCAGAAGAAATCTCCCTTTAAGGAAAAAATCAGAAGGGTGTGAGAGAGGCTTTTCTTCAGCTACAAAAGCCACTGGGAGATGGTACTGCCTCCTGGCTGACTCCAACACCTGGCTGAAGAGAACTGGCCCACCCTCAGCTGGCAGACCCCCTCAGAGGTCAGACAAACATCAAGGTGGGGCACTTGGTAACTGCTGAGGACAAATCATTTTGTGGACCTAGTCCAAAGAACCAGTTACAGCATGAATCAATACAAAAATTTAAAAAGAGAATAAAAGGTAACAATAATTTATGCATTGTTTCCCATTATGGGAGGCAGTGTCACAGTTTCACCCCAGTTGGCAGCTCAGCCCCGCTTCCTCGTTCCCCCCGCAGCGGGATGGGACAGAGAATCAGAAGAGTGAAAGTAAGAAAACTCATGGGTTGAGGTAAAGACAGTTTAATAGGTAAAGCAAATGCCACACACATGAGCAAAGCAAGACAAGGAATCCATTCCCCACTGCCCATGGGTAGGCAGCATTTGGCCATCCCCAGGAAAACAGGGCTCCATCACACCTAACTGTGACTTGGGAAGACAAACACCACTGTTCTAAATGTCTCCCACTTTCTTCTCCTTCCCCCAGATTTATGTGCTGAGCATGATGTCATATGTTACAGAAAATCCCTTCAGTGAGTTGGGGTCAGCTGTCCCGGCTGTGTCCCTTCCCAACTCCTTGTGCACCCCCAGCCTACTCATTGGTGAGGTGGGGTGAGGAACAGAAAAGGCCTCTGCTCTGTGTAAGTGCTGCTCAGCAGTAACTAAACCCACTCCTACATAACAACAACAACAACAAAAAATCTCTGTATTAACAACACTGATTCCAACACAAATCCAAACCACAGTCCCACAGTAGCTGCTATAAGGAAAATTAACTCTTATCTCAGCTACAACCAGGACAGGGAATTCAAAATGAAAATCAAACACAAACACCAAAGAAGCTGTCGACCTTTAACAGAACATGCTTATAAATGAGTTAGATGCTGCTGAAAATCCCACCTTCTTGCAATATTTCCAGAATGATCACAGTACAAAGTCACCAATGTGTTTAATGCAATATTAAAGAAAAAAAAATAAATTAAAATCTCAGTCATGTCAGTATATAACCTAATAGAACTCATGGGTTACTTCAAAGGGCCTTAGCCAAAGTGTATAAAATGATGCCATCCATCCTTCTGTTCTTTTTGGTCACTTTTGAATAAAATTCATAGTAAAAATGCAAATACATAAAAAAAAAATGGCGGATCTGTTGCTATCAACTGATTTTCCTTCAGGTTCTTCCCATAAATACTGAAGTTTTTCTGATCAGATAAAAATGGGCTCCAAACATTCTGAAGTTTAAAACTTCAGAACAGCCTCAGTAAAGTACCTTATTTTTAAATTAAAAATGTAAGTAATTTGGTGTTTACTGTAGGCTGACAAAAATGAATTCATTACCTAATTTTAGAGAAATGCTGGTTTAACTTGTAGCATATGGAACATGTAAATACATACAGGAAGAGCTGGCAATCGGAACATTTGGAGATGGGAGTATTTGGTTAAGCATCCATATTGCACAGTTGCTGTATAAGTGCTGCTCTAAGACATACTTGAGGGTAATTCAAGCTGAATGTCTGTGTTTACACATACTGTAAGGTACTGACAGCTGAAAATAATGATGAATAGTGTGAGAATTTTAGTGAAATTAAAACAGTTAATAAGAGCACGACATTGTAAGAAACCTGAAGTGACTCTGCATAAGCCAGTGCTGCTGCTGCCACTGACATGTACCCACAAAGTTTAAAACTATTTTGCAGAAGATACAGCAAATTTAACACGAAGTCAACCGAGGAAGATCAGGCTCCATAATGTAAAATCTGTTAGGGAGAATGAATGTATCAGGTCTTTTCCCTAAACAGAGCATGTTGCTCTGGGAGACTCCTCAGTTTAATTAAAATGAGTTTAATGAGTTGCAGGGTGTTCCCTGGGATCCCGGCCAGATCCTCTTGGTTGGGATTTGGCTCATTACCTAGCCCGGGTCCAGCACCATTACAGTAGCCATCTGCAGCTCTACATTTACTGCCAGAGAGGCAGCAGCATGGTGGGTGTTGCTGTTTTCCTTGGGAAGAGCTTTTACTACAGGTGGCATAGTCAGGGAGCCAAGATTTTGAAAACAGCCTAGGAATGTGGACGTCCAACTTTTCTTATATTAACAGAGTGTAATTTTCTGAAAGCTTTCAGCAGGTATCTGCTGAACACCAGGTCTCCGAGTCTATTAAATCCCACATACAGACTCAAGCTCCCTCGATCCCCTATAGAGCTCAAGTATCTTGGGTAGGTATCCAGCCAAGATAGAAGAACCACAAGTGCACAGGTTTGAAATTCCCTTTTCTTTAACCAGTAATGATTACTTATTGCTCAATGGAATGAAACAGAAAGAACAATTTGTCATTTTGGTCTCTCAGTAGTACAGGTCACACTCATAAAGAAATTCTGAACTATGGGTACCCAATGAGATATGATTTCCAGGTACATATTTAAGCACTAAGAATAGATTTCCCTACCCCTAGAAATAAATAATTAAATAAATAAAAATCCAAACAACCTGCAAAGAAAAAGCTAAGCTTAGAAACAAAAGTTACAAGCAATTAGACTGTCTTTTCCTGTGATCCCCATCCGACTCAGAGAAGAGGCAGGAGAGAGTAGCCTCCTTCGATATTCACTGGCCACACTCCTCTAGAAGTTATGTAGGTATTTCTCTGCTGAGGCAAGCATTTACATATGACCTGCAATAAAGCTGCTGTAGCATCTTATTTGACACAGCTTTATTCCATTTACTGTCCTCAGGACAGCCTTCTATCATATTGGAAGCTTAGAGGCCAGAGAAACTTCTAAAAAAAAAAATAAAGCATATTCACTCACTTTCACGGTTCATATAAAAAATCACTGGGAAACCAAGACTATGAGAAGAAAAGATAACTTCTGCAGTAAAAAAGAATAACTCAATTTTGTCAGTAACTCAGTATCCTCTTTCACATGCACTATCTTAAAGATAGCTACATGCTCTAGAAGTAATAGACAAACACTGCAATTTCCTCATTTTCTACAACACTGAGGTGACTGGAGAAGGGGGAACCAAAATAAAATGATACAGTGGGGGAGAATTCTGACAAGTAATAATACAGATGGAATAAGGCCAGACTGGAAATCCCATTTAAATTTTGTTTGCACTGAAGCAAAAGTTAACCAAAGGGACAACCAGAAATCTGCCTGATGCAATCATAGGATCATAGAATGTGAGGACCTTTAAAGGTCATCTAGTACAATCCCTCTGCAGTAAGCAGGGACATCTTCACTAGATCAGGTCACTCAGAGCCCCATCAAGCGTCACCTTGAATGTCTCCTGGGATGGGGCCTACAATACATCTCTGGGCAACCTGTGCTACTAATCTATCACCCTCATACTGAAGAACCTTTTCCTCATATCCAACCTAAATTTCACCTTATTGAGTTTAAAATCATTACCCTTTCTCCTATTGCTATATGCCCTTGTGAACAGCTCTTCCCCAGCTTTCTTATAGGCAGCTTTCAGGTACTGGAAGGCTGCTATAAGGCCCCCCAGAAGTCTTCTCTTCTCCAGGCAGAACAAGCCCAACTCTCTCAGCCTGTCTTCACAGGAGATGTGCTCCAGCCCTTTGATCATTTTTGTGGCCCTCCTCTGGACACGCTCAAACAGGTCCATGTCCTTGTGTTAAGGACTCCAAAGCTGGACACAGTATTCCAGGTGAGGTCTCACCAGAGCAGAGGGGCAGAATCACCTCCGTTGATCGCTGGCCACACTTCTTTTGATGCAGCCCAGGATGCAGTTGGCTTTCTGGGCTGCAGATGCACATTGGTGGCTCATGTCCAGCTTCTCATCCATGTAGGGATCCATGTAGCAGGGACCTGTTTTATTCTAGAAAGAAGATTTCTTCCCTGTCTACACAAGGGACACACAAACAGTGTAAATGGCACATCCACTCCAGAGCTGGGTGCATTCTAGCTTCCAAGCCAGTCCCACCACTCTTTTCTTTTTTTTTTTTGTCTTTTTTGTTGTTGTCTATTCTCTTTTAGATCTCTTCTATAAAAAATAAGCACTTTGCACCATGAGGGAGCCAAAAAGCCTTCTTTCCAGTAATGTAATTTCCTAGCCTTGAAAGACTGCAAGGTAAGAACCTCAGAGAACAATTTCAGAGAATTATCAAGATTTTCTAAATTTTAGTCCTCCCTGTGGCAATTTTTTATAGCTGGACTGAAGCTGACGCAACCTGTGGGATTCTGTCATGGGGGGGCGCAGATTTCCTTTCCTTTCCTTTGTAGCTGCGTTGGTGACTCTGTGTGTGGGTGTGTGTGTGTGTGAGGGGGATTTCCTCCAATTACTGTTGCCTGAGATACTAAATTTGCCACCTTGCTGAGCACAGTGTTGCTACAGGTAGTGCCCTTGTCCCTCAGACGGGATGGAGCACTAACAGTTAGTTCATAACGTACAGCTGTTCAGCGCGGACCGTCAGATAAACACCAGTGGGAAATTGCACACTATTAAGAAATTGCATAGGAGAGCAATGCTGCTGAGCACGTATGGCTGGGTGTTTGACAAAAAGGATGTAAGTGCATTGCAGAGCCAAATTTAACATCCTTTTAATAATAGGTGCCTCTGAAAGAATGAGTTACTAAACAACAACCCACTGCCATGAACATTAGTCTTCCAGAACGTGATCATTTTCCACTGCCAGGGCACTGACATGGGGTAGCGTGACTGCCAGTTCTTACCCTTCCCTGAGCATAATATGCCATCCGCTGACTCGCAGAGACTCCTGCTCTCCTCCTCCGTCATGTTGCACTTCCTTGAATGCTGGCACAACTTTCCAAACCACCCATCCTGGCAAATGCATCGGCCGCATGAGCAGATACCATGGCCTGTAATGACACCAAGGTTTGTTATGAGCAAAACAAGCAGAAAACAGTGGTTGTGGTCACAACTGAGATCATCTTCAGACTTCTGCAGTGTGAAGTGCATGTTATGGGATAGACAGACAAATAGATAGACAGCACAGCTTCCAGGCAGGGTATACTGCTTCAGTTCCCTCATTCTTGTGTAAAACAGCTTGCCCTAATGATGTGCAGAAAAGCATAGGTATGGCTCCCCTCATCCAATAAAGTTCAGTAGCAACTCCACTTCATGGTGTGTCCCCTAACACACAGTGTACTGAGGAAAGTCACAAACCCTTTGCTCCCATATCTCTGTCCTGTAGTCCAGTGCTAATATCACACCTGTGGATCCCATACCCTTGCCTGAAGAAGCAGGCTGCAGCACAGAGCTGAGAGGAGTGAGGCATGCAGCAGCACCGGCAAGGCAGCTCAAAGCTGCACCCTCCTCCACTAGCCCATTACCACTGGTCATCCACTGCAGTGCATGGAGTAGCTGATGTGAAAAGCCTGGACATGACATACTCTGCAGTTACTACAGATTAACTCATAGAGTACAAGATGAAGGTAACACCCTCACGGTCTCTTTCAGTTGGTAAGACTGGTTGTAAATAAACCCAACTGGCAACCTGCAAAGAGTTCCTCTCATCACCTTAACAACACCCTGTTTCTCTTCTGCATCTCTTCTCCAGACATAGCTATCCCAGCTCAGCAGCTTAAGAGGTTTTCACTCCTGATACTGTAGTGAAATGCTGAGTGAGGAGCAGGAAAGAGGAAGACATCAGAGCATTCTCCAAAGCACATGCTCATACAATCCAAGGCAGGACTTCAAAGAAGAATGGGCAAGATACAATGGTGGGCTCTCTTCACAGGAACAGCTAGATTTCAATTCCCAGATCAAGACAGGGAGCCCAAATGAGAGGGAAGATGGACAGGCAGAAGAACAATATAGTGGCAAGGACATAGGTATCAAAGATGACTAATAATAAGGAGGGGAAATAGAGGGAAATGAAAGGCTGCAAAGAAGTATGAGAGATAAAATGAAATAGATGGCAAGTGTAGAGGTATACACTCTGAAATGGTAAGGAAAAGACAGGTAATGACAGGTGAGGGAAAGGTCAAAGAAACCCTAGGATGTAGGTCAAAGCCTAGAAGCTATAATGGAGGTTTAAAAAACCAAAGATAATAAAAAGGAAAATATGTTGAGCAGTAACTGAGAGGAAAAGCTTGCCAGGAGGAAGGGAAAAGAGGCAACAAATGCTGACTAGAATACAGAAATGGAAAATATTAAAAAGAAGTAAATGTCTCCAGCCAGAATTTCCCTTTTCAACCTTGAATAATACTTGATGAGATTATTCCTTCACTGATCAGTTTACTGGGCTTAAGAGAAGTAAATTATTCATACCAGAGGCTTTTGTCTCCTGTCTGCTATGTAGGGCAAGTGAGTGGAAACGAGGGGACTGAGATAATTTGGGAGCATGGGCTGGGAGGAATGGAACAAGCAGTAGGAGTATCTGGCAAAGCACTGAGCTGTGGGATGCAGAGAAGCTAACCAGCAATTTTGCTTTTCTGATTTGTGGACATCTCATGAAGCAACAGCGCAACTTGGTATTGTAAACTGGGAGGCCCAAAGGAGAGACAAACCCTGTAGTTTGCTGGAAGTGGAATTCCTTCATGTTTTACTTTACTAATTTATATTCAAAACCACTGGAAGGCCCAAAGTCTTGGAGCTGTCATCCACAGCAATTGAAATGTTCAGAATAAGTTTTGTACCCCCAACTGGGTATTGATTTTTTATTATCTTATTATGTATACAACTTGAAACGCTCATTAACCAACAGCACAGCCTCTTCATGGCAGTATTCCAAGCCTCTTCTGCACATGATATTCAGCAGTTAGAAATTTACATATATGCATTTAACATGTATCAAATAATCCAGATTGGTAACTAGCAACAATAGAAGCTTGATGGTAGCATCAATTTCACTTCTGTGTTAAGACTGGGAAGCAAGAACAACTATACCACAAACCAAAATACAAGAGGTAGAAAACAAACATATATACATTCCCATGTGTTCCTTCCAGGTCGATGGCATACAATTCCCTATATTAACATACTACAGCTAAGCTTTGGTCAGAGCATTTTTATCTGCCTGATTTATTTTTAATTAGTAAGATATAGATTAGATCTGAGAATAGCTCAGTGGCTGAAGAGCAAAATATGCAACTGGATGGCGGTGTTGGAAAATGATTTGTGGAGATACAAATACTTGTACTCATTTTAGCAGTGAACAGTAAGAAATTCATGCTGATTTCACTGGAAAAAAAAAGATTGTGATGGGGAAGAGACAAAGGAAAGGAAAAGATTATGCTAAAGTAATACTTTCACTTTGGAATTATTAATAAATCCAATAACCACATGATTGAATCATGTGGAATCATGTCGAATCATGAAATATGAATGCAGCAAAAGAGATGAGACAGATTACTAGTAGAGGTCCATTATAACCCAAATAAACCCAAATAAACCCAAATAAACCCAAATAAGACTGGACACCAGGATAAATTATTTCTTATCATGCCTGGAAATAAAACTGTGTGGTTGCGAGGAACTTCAGCATAGGACTACACATTCAAATGTTGTTGGAGTTCCCAATAAGCCTGCATGATACATTTCTAATACAAAAATTTCTCTAGGACATGGGAATGTCAGCATGATACAAAAAGATGAAGCAATCATTGCAGAGGAAGGTGGTTCATATTTGTAGAGGGTGTTCACAAAGGGTAGACTGAGGCCAGCCCCAAAGAAAATTTGGCACCTCAGAAAAAAACATTTCTCAAACTAACATAATAAATAAATAATAAATCAATATTAAGCAGTAATGAGGGAAAGAAAAATTCAGCTATAAAATATGAATTTTACTGTCCCATACGAAGAATTTATATGATAGTCCAACATTTTTCCACAGGAAAAGTCCATCCAGGTCTAATGATGGAGAGATGATAGAAGTTAGGGATGAGAAGGCTCTGTAGCTAAAGAAAGAAGGATGAAATGGATAGCAACCAATATAAGTGGGGGGAAAAAATAATTACTGGGGGGAAAAATAATTACTGGGGGGAAAAAAATAATCTATTACTGGATGAAAAATAAGAAGTTTTAAATGTGTACTAGAAATATGAAAATTCTCAGCATAGTACAGGATCCCTGATTTAGAACAATACAGTAAATGAAACAAGTATTTCTCTCTGTATTTAAATAGAAACAGGATTTCCTAATTTTTTTATTACAGGACTATGATAAAGAGCTTTCCACTATATTATTAACATAAGAGAATATTAACCAACGTCTATCTGGGAGAAATATTTCTAAGTGAGCTGACTTCATAAACCTTCCCAAATATGCCAAAAAAAGATGGCAAAACCTTACTGAATCACTGAATTTTATTTTTATTTCAGCCATAAGACTGAAACAGTTATGTGTGACAACTGAAGGCAAAGAAACCTAATATAAATGCAGAGAAAAATTCTGATTGTCTATTCCATTCTCATAATAAGTTGCTTAGTACTGTCCAAGACTAATAAAAGTAGAGTGTGGGTGCAGTTTGAGGAACACAACAGGGAGACAGTTCAGTAAAACAGTGAAACAGTGCCGTGAAAAGGGCTAATGCCATCCTCACATGAATATAAAAGGTGGGACATAACTAGGAACAGAAGCGAGTAGGCTTCATTTAGAGCATTGATGAGATGGACATTAAAGTCCTGTGGTTCACAATGATATCCATGCTTGAAGAAATTTCTAAAACTCATAAGAGTCCCAAGAAGTTCCAAAGGAAGAAGAAAGTGCAGAGAAAATGGATTGTTGAAAGAACTTCAAAGAATCCACTTAGTCTACTGGGGGAAAAAAAAAACCTTTAAAAAAGCTATGAAGTGTTTCAGCAGGATGTGAATTTCCTTCTTTGAAGGTACTGGAGTGGGGATTCTCAAACTACTGGAGAAAGACAAAGCAAGAAGCTGATACTGGAGAAAGACAAAGCGGAAAGCTGATACTGAAAAATTCAACTGAGTAACAAAGCAGCATTTTAAATGAGGATGATTATTGTAAACAAACATTCTTGTGATGTTGGCATGGGCTGCACGCGTCTTCGAGTCTTCAGAGCGTGACCTCTGCAGAGACAGGCTTTGTTTTCACACAGTACACAGACTTGAACATAGAGAAAGCCTGGATATTGTGTAATGGCTATTTATAGACTAATATACAAGGTTAAACATATAAGCCTCTTTTGGCTTTGCAAATTAATATCTATAAAGCAACTTAAATATTGAGGCATTAGAAATTCCTTTACTACTCATTTCAACAGAAAGTTTCTATTAAAATCCTTTTTACAAACCTAAATCTTATTTTATGTTATCTGAAAACCTAAACAAATTATATTCTCTGAATATCTATATGAAGTCTCAACTTTTCATACACCTGCACAAATGTCTGGGTGACCAGGACAGAAATCTGTTATGTATTTAAAAGAAAAATTAGGAAAGTGATAGCTAAGTAAACCCAAATTACTTTAATACAGTGTATACCATGCACAATAATATCTGTACTGGCTACATTAGTCACTCTTGTATCTAATTCAATACCTAGTGATCCTTTGGATTTTATCTGTTGCTGACTTTGGATGTGCCTCAGAGCTAGGATGAAGTAGTTAAGTACAAGGACTTAGACACTGAATCATTAACTCTACTCAGTTTTGTCAAAATAAAAGCCTAAATCAGACTAGCTTTATATCAGGTAGACTCTGACTTCTCATCTAATACAGAAATTTTCAAATTTTTATTATCAGTTTTACCAAGTGAGCATGTGTTTGAACTTTTTTCCCCCAAGAGAATCAATGGTATTTCTCAATAACAAATGCCATAATAAATAAGTACCAAAAAGCAAATGCCATAATAAAAATTCTCTATTAAATAGTATAAAAATGTCAGGTGGATTCTGTAACAATTATATCTATTTCTGATTCCTCAGTCAAACAAATATGGTCCCTGCTCAGAAGACTTTTCAATAGAAAAGATTAAAACCCTATCATGTAGAAAATAAACTATTACTTTAATATAACAGGAGATTCATAGAAATTACAGGTTCAATTCAGATGCCTGGTGCCATTTGACATACGCTAGGATATCAAGGACATCATCATGATGGTGGCAGCATCCTCATGTCTTTGTGGAGTCAAGCTGGGGTCAGGCAGGGTGGCCTTAGGTATTAGAAATCATACAAGGTGCCTAAGTTTAGGTAATTGAAGACTGAAATCATGTCATGTAGTCTGAAAAGACATGGTAGAAGCAGGAGGTGAATTAATATTTTTGAATTTTCAGATAAGTCAGTACCAAAATCTGTGTTCAGCTGGGAGACAGGCTGGTATTATTTTTCTCTCCAACTTTGCATTTTAGGTATATTATAGAGTCCCATAAATGACCTATATACTTCTGTTTCTGTGAAGCAATATTAGTGCAAGAAATGAAACTGTAGGAGAGCAACTGCACCATAATATTAATACTTGGCTTTGCTTAATGAAGCATATCTTTAATCATAACTCTCTCATTTTTATGGTTATGGTCTTATTGGACCTCATAAGTACATGCTATCTGAAAATATCATGTTTCTGCTTCATTGAACAGATGACCCTCCCAAAATAAGTCATTTGTGATTTCTGCAGTATGTACCCAGAACTTTCATAAAAAAGAATTCACAGAATCTGTCATCTATCTTTACCATAAGATAATACATAGTTATATTTCAAAAACAGGGAAAAAAAAAGGCAGTACTTCCTCTGAATCAAATTACTTTGCCTGGCTGGATAGTAATGAACATTTTGTATTTAAAGGAGCTTAGCAATTAGGGGCAAGCAATACCATCCTTTTGAGAGGGAGCATTGGCATCGTACATCCTGGTGATGACTCTGCGATCCTAGAATCTTTCACTAATTGTAAGAATGTGATGTGGACACTTCTGCCTCTGTTGTAGGAGTTGGGAATTGTGGCTTTAAGTATATGTACTCAGCTCAGCTTTTCCCTTGTTGTCTGTTGATACACAGAGAATTATATTGGAAATGGCAAGACTGGCGTGAAGGATGTATGAGTGGAATTGTGTAAGTGAACACCAGAAGAAATACCAAAATGAGGTTAAAAATATGACCTGTATTGCTATCCAACAACACATTCATAGCAGTAAAACAAAGTAATGTATTATTTTGTCAAAACCAGAATCTCTGCACTCACGTAAAACAATAGTATCAAGGGTGGCCAGCAGGGACAGGGAGGTGATTGTCCCTCTCTACTCTGCCCTTGTGAGGCCCCATCTGGAGTACTGTATTCAGATCTGGGGCTCCCAATGCAAGAAAGATGTGGAACTGTTGGAGAGGGTTCAGAGGAGGCCACAAGGATGATTAGAGGGCTGGAGCACCTGCCCTACAAAGAGACGCTGAGGGAGCTGGGCTTGTTCAGCCTGGAGAAGAGAAGGCTGCAGGGGGACATCATTGCAGCCTTCCAGTACCTGAAGGGACCATACAAACAGGAGGGGAATCAACTTTTTAAAAGGGCAGATAATGGCAGGACAAGGGGGAATGGATTAAAACTAAAGGAAGGAAGGTTTAGATTGGATATTAGGGGGAAGTTTTTTACAGAAAGAGTGGTGAGGTCCTGGAACAGGCTACCCAGAGAAGTAGTGGATGCCCCATCCCTGGAAGCGTTCAAGGGCAGGTTGGATGGGGCCCTGGGCAACCTTGTGTAGATCCAGGCCTGAGGTTGGTGGCCCTGCCTGTGGCAGGGGGGTTGGATCTCTATGATCCTTGGGGTCTCTTCCAACCCATGCCATTCTATGATTCTATGACTTTCATGATGACTTGTCAGCAGAAGACCATGTGCTCAACAACAAAGGATATCAACACCAAAATAGCACATGCATTGCTTTCATGTGAGCCCACATTGTCCTAAGAATGTCAAAAACAAGGAAGCACAGACAACAGGCATCAGGCTTGCCTAAAACTTACAGAGATGAAAGTAAGCAAAATCATGAGTCAAAAACATCATCATAGCTGTTTAGTCCTAAGTGATATAAAAGACACATCTAAAAGCCGGTTTCTTGTTGTTACTGAAGATGAAACAAAAAGACCTTTTTTTGGCAGAAATTTCAGCTTGAAATTTCTGCCAAGAAGGCCAATGACATCCTGGCTTGTATAAAAAAAGAGTGTGGCAAAAAGGTCTAGGGAGGTGATTGTGCACCTGTACTCAGCACTGCTGAGGCTGCACCTCGAGTGCTGTGTCCAGTTCTGGGCTCCTCACCATAAGAAGGACATTGAGGTCCTCGAGTGAGTCCAGAGAAGGGCAACCAGGCTGGGGAAGGGGCTGAACGGCAAATCATATGAGGAACAGCTGAGGGAGCTGGAGATGTTTAGCCTGGAGAAGAGGAGGCTGAGGGGAGACCTTATCACCACCTACAACTACCTGAAGGGAGGTTGTAGAGAGGTGGGCGATGGTCTCTTCAGCCACATGACAGGAGACAGGACAAGGGGAAATTGCACAAAGCTGTGCCAGGGCAGGGTCAGATTAGATGTTAGGAAAAATTTTGTTGGGGCCTGGAACAGGCTGCTCAGGGAGGGGGGTTGAGTCACCTTCCCTGGATGTGTTTAAAAAAAGGTAGATGAGGTACTTAGGGATATGGTTTCACTTAGGATTGGAATGGTTGGACTTGATGATCTTTAAAGGTCTTTTCCAACCTTGTGATTCTGTGCGATTCTTTGATTCTGTGATTCGGTGACCTATTGGGAACTTCATGGGCAGTATCTCTTTTCCATCTTGAGTGTCACACACAAGTGATCCTAACCAAACTACTTAAATCCAGACACTCTGATGCTTGTATGTGGGTGTGAGAATGCGAGTGAATGAAACCAATGAAAGAATCTGAGTGGTGAAAATAAATTTATTTTCTAAAAAAATTTTTTAGAATATTAACTTCCCCTCCAATAAAGCCTCACATAGAGTTTTGCTGCACTGGCTTCCCACAGTTATAGGAGAGGTGTGAAGGCAGGCTTGAGTAAGGAGGGAAATTTCCCCTCCAGCTTTTACCAGCCTTTATACGACAACCAGAATCTTGAACTAATGAGAACTAATGCCTTTTACCAAAAGGCATTGGTATAAACAAACAAAAAACCCCAGCTGTATTTATTCTTTGATGTGAAAGGATGTGACATGTCATTACACAACTGGATTCCCTACAGTGTCAGGATTATATTTTGATGTGCCATGGCCAAAACAAATAGTTAAAAAGTCATCAAAGTGAATTTACTCACTTGAAAATAAACAAATCAGACTTCTCAAAGTGTTCTATTGTCACCAGTCAAAGAACTGGCTTACTGGGATCACCACAGGCATAGCTGTTTCTTAGAATTGAGGACAGTGCAAACATCCATGACTAAATATTAAAAGGTCTTATCAAAGCCAATTATCTAATTAGTGGCCCACTATGTGATACACAAACTGGAACACTTGTGTTGACCTTCAACAGTTTTTTTACTATTTTTTTGTGTTTGTTTGTATTGCATGGTTTTTAAGCAGCATAACCCTGCAGCAACCAGTATCATGCAGAGGCCCCAAAAGAGCTTCTGTTTTATTCCTTCCATGGTTGCTACTTTGTTGTGACAAGAACTCACAGCTAGGCCAATAATGGTCCAGAGAACAAATCAAAATGAATGGAGTTAAGAGCATTATCGAATAAATTTCAAATCGATCTTTACTGTTGTCCTGAATTCTTGTTGCCTGCCTGCCCTCAATTCTGAAAGAGAACAGAACATAATGGACAACAGACAACTCAGTGAGGTGGAGCAGCCAACAATGACATCAATTGAAAAACATGACTGGACACAGTAGGGGAATAAATAATACTGAAAAGCTCAGGATGTATCTGCAGCTAGTAGCACAGCCATAACCTCAGAGAAGGGAGAGAAGTATCTCTCACCAGGACATGAGATAAGTAAATATCAAGCCTGGTGATATCAGTGACATAGAGTAACCAAGAATAAACTTGTGCTGGCAGACCTGTGAGTCTTCAGTCATGTATGTGCACCAAAAAAAATCTTGCCATGAAAGACTCAGAGAACCTAGGAAAAAAAAAAAAAGAACCCTGTGATGTAAAATAGTGCTGTGGAGCAAAACTTCAATACACCTGGGGAGATCTTACCTCACTGAAAAAAATGAACTGTGGGGAATGGGCCTTTAGGCAGAAGATACCAGTCTCAAAAAGGCTGCATGAGACACCTCCTCCAGCCATGGCATAGTTAAGTCTCTGTGCAGAGACACAGACAATGTAAGGGGAAGATGAAAGAAGGACCTGGCAAACTGGCTGAGGGGGGTGATTATTTTCCTCTACTCCATTCTTATGAGACACAACCTAGAGTACTGTGGCCCCTGGTGCAAGCAAGACATGGACCTGTTGGAGCAGGCCCAGAGGAGAGCTACAAAAATGGTCAGAGAGCTTGAATACCTCTGCTCTGAAGGAAGACCGAGAGAGTTGGGATTGTTCAGCCTGGAAAACAGAAGGCTCCAGGGAGGCCCTATTGCTATCTTTCAATACTTAAAGGTGGTTTCTAAGAAAGATGAAGAAAGATTTTTTTCCAAGGCATGTAGTAATAGCACAAAGGGCAATAATTTTAAACTAAAAGACAATAGTTTTAGAATGGACATTAGGAAGAAATTGTTTGCTATGAGGATGTTGAGGCACTGGAAATGGTTGCCCAGAGAAGTTGTGAAGGCCCTGTCATTGAAAGTGTTCAAAGCCAGGTTGGATGGGGCTTTGAGCAACACAGTCTAGTGAAAGATGTCCCTGCCCATGGCAGGGAGGTTGGACTAGGTGATGTTAAAGGTCCCTTCTAACCCAAACCATTCTATTATCTTATGAATCCATTTCTAATAGCAGAGTGCTATGGAATCTACGTTGAGTCCTCCTGCAACCTCTGTCTCTGTGGAGACACAATGTCTCTATTCCTGCTACTGCAGTGAGGGACAGATGAATTTTTATGTGAATGACTCACTACAGTCATGCAGAAACATGGCAATAGGGTCTCACTCAGTTGTACCCTAATTTATCACATCTTTCGCCTCATGTCTTTCTACCATCGCATGGACAGCTGGTCTGGAAAGCAAGCTATTAATCAATCTCTGCCGGTCAGAGGAGGCCAGTAACAATACTTATTCAAATAATTTAGGTTGTCATTCAGATTTCTCATTTCAGTCTGCACTGGTCTTCCTTCCTTGTGCTTTACAGGCACTCAGTGCTCACTGTCAGACTCTACACATTCACAGAATCCCATTTACAATTCTCTGAAGCCAGAGTAACTGGCAAGGGCTTATGTCCTGACAATGATTGTCTAGGCAGCAACAGTGGTAGAAAAATAGTAATGAAAGGAGGAGGAAAGAGGAAGGGATAAGCAGTTTGGCAAGAGGTGGCAAGAGGTTCAGACTGAGATGGAAGCGTGGACAAACCCAAAAAGAAGAGAGGTGTACACCATTAGTGCACAATTAATGAGAGAAGTTCTGGGCATGATAAGCTGCAAAAGGGGAAAGAAAATGAGGTTAAAATTGGTAGATTCTCCTAAAAAGGGAGATATGAGAAATACTGTTTATCAAAGGAGACCTTCAAAATGTTATCAGTATAGAAAGCAAAGCTTTCTGACAATTGCTGAAGAGTAGGGCTGAAGCTATCAGCAACATCAGAGGTTATTTTGGATCTGAAAAGGATAACGATGACAGAAATGTCTACATTTGGCC
Source organism: Laterallus jamaicensis coturniculus (assembly GCA_022605575.1). NCBI lineage: Eukaryota > Metazoa > Chordata > Aves > Gruiformes > Rallidae > Laterallus > Laterallus jamaicensis. The sequence continues at coordinate 3,311,778 of JAKCOX010000062.1, forward strand.
AAAAACAGTGGGAAGTGGAATTTCAATTAAAATGTTGATGGAAGGCACAGTGAAAGATGAAGTCACAGAAAATGCAATAGGGCTAAATGGCTCATATTACGAACTTGAAGGTGAGGGAAGGTGAGGTGAATTCACTTGCTAAATGAGGAATCAGCTGCAACTGACAGAGACTCTTTGAAGATAAATACCTCATGTGGTTAGTGCTTACACCTAAATAGGTGCTGTGTTAAGATATTGGAGTGCCAGTGGCCTCTTGAGGCAGGTGACTCAGAAACACAAATGGATACTGGATGGGCAAAGAAAATAAGTTTGCAGGATCTGCCAGCATTAAAAAAGAAAAAGAAAAAAAAGAAAGAAAATGCAGAAAATAAATAAAGGAGAAAAGAAGGAAAGGAACCACTCCAGAGCTCCAGCAGCCAAAAGAAGGAAAAGTGATGTATGAAAGAGAATCATAGAATCATAGAATGGTCTGGGTTGGAAGGGACCCCAAGGACCATAAAGTTCCAACACATTGCCACAGGCAGGGCCACCAACCTCCAGGTCTGGATCTACATAAGGTTGACCAAAGCGCCATCCAATTCAATCTCCAGGGACGGGGCATCCACCACCTCTCTGGGCAGCCTGTTCCAGCACCTTAACACTCTCTCTGTAAAGAACTTCCCCCTAATATCTAACCTAAACCTTCCCTCCTTCAGCTTCAATCCATTCCCCCTTGTCCTGCCATTGTCTATCCTTTTAAAAAGTTGATTCCAGTTTGTATGCTCCCTTCAGGTACTGGAAGCCTGCAATGAGGTTGCCCTCAGCCTTCTCCAGGCTGAACAAGCCCAGCTCCCTCAGCCTCTCTTCGTAGGAGAAGTGCTCCAGCCCTCTAATCATTTTCATGGCCCTCCTCTGAACCCTCTCCAACACTTCCACATCTTTCTTGTATTGGGGGCCCCAGATCTGGACACAGTGCTCCAGATGGGGCCTCACAAGGGCAGAGTAGAGAGGGACAATCACCTCCCTGTCCCTGCTGGCCACCCCTCTTCTGATGGAGCCCAGGATCCCATTGGCCTTGCGAGCTGCAAGAGCACACTGCTGGCTCATGTGAAGTTTCTCATCCAGCATGACACCCAGGTCCTTCTCAGCAGGGCTACTCTCAAGGAGCTCTTCTCCCAGTCTGTATATATGTCTGGGATTAACAGAGTAATTAGTTAGGCATCTATGTTTCTGAATTTGAATTGCTGTGCACTTTACATGGACAAAACAGACAAATGCAAAAAAGAAACACTTGTATTGCATGAGACCAGAAACACAGGAAAAAGAAAGCAGTTCTTAGCTGTAAAAGAACAAAGCAGACAGAATCACACAATAGTAATAATAATATAGGAACATGCTGCAAGGAGTTAATTACTACCAAATCTAGAATAATCTAAAAATATTGCAAATTACATTATAAAATGTAATAGAACAAGAAATAAAATATCAATAGTATGAAAAAATAATCTACCAATTATTTACCACTGGAATCCCAAAAGAACTACTGCAGAAACCCAAAACTTTTTAGAAGGCTGTATTAGTAGTGACATGACTTCTAATTGCAAAGACTAAAACTCTAGAGATCAGATTCACTTCACCAAGTTCAGACATCTGTGGGTGAGCAAAGATGTTCTACTACCTTTTGAGGCACTTCAGAAGTCAGGTCAGATCCTGGCAGATTTAATCATGACCTTGACTTTTACTTACACAAAAGCCCAGGACAACAGGATTCCTGACTTGGCGCTTATTCTGTGATTTTGAGGAAAAAATCAGAAATAAGCTCAGCTCCTTGCAAGAGCAAAAATCACAGGGTGGGCCTTCAGGAGTTGTGTCAACAGATGCTCTGCAGTGCAATTTCAAACAGGGCACAGTCACTTGAATTGGGTTGTTTTGCATATAATTCCTTTCACTTGCAAACAACCATCAGTAACAACTATCAGCTTGAATGAAAGCAGAAAATTCAAGATTGAGACTACAATTGATTCATAGATTTATGAGCTGACTTTTCTTTCTACTCTTTAAAAATTGGGAAAACAAGCTTAAATCATAGGGGTTTAAAATTATTTAATTAATTTCTGCCATTTTCTTTGGACAAAGCTATTTAGACTAAAGGGGAGAATTTATTCAGATAATACTGTGACCTAGACTGTCTCCTGCACAGTGAAAAATCGGACACTGGCTCAACTGTCAAGGTGATTATTCTTTCAAGTGTGAGGTGCTCTAGCCAGCAACAAAAATTGCAGTCATCACTGTATCCTTTACAGTAAGGAAGAATGGAATTTTTGCCTATAATTTCAAAAATGTGCACTAAAATCAGCATTAACACTGAAGCATTCTGATCAAATAATATAAGATATGAATGACATAATTGGAAGATATATTTTTAACCATGAAATTTGATTAATTTTGGTTCTCAGCTACTTAATTTATAACAAACATGACCGAGCTTTCCAGTGCTTTTTTCGACTTATGTTCTTTATACAAAGTTAATATAAAAATATTATTTTGCTACACATTCGCATTATTTAATTTTAGAAAGTGCTATTATGGCTGGTTAGACACTTAAACTAGAATTTTCCACACGTGCCTACATTCTGCATGGCAGAGACCTTGAAGAAATACTCTCTGAAATCAGAATTTTTAATGTACACAGGATTATGAAGAGATATGGGGTTTTTATCCTTACACAGAAATAAAGAATATAATAAAATCTGTCATTGCTCATACCTACTACTTTGTTATTCTTAAGAATCACCCTTTTAAAAAATAAAGCAAGTAAAATGCAGAAAAAGAACATTTAGGACAAATATTACTCACCTGTTTTTAAAAATACCATATGGTATGTGTACACTTACATATCGAAAAGTAACTTGAAATATTGCTTAACACCAACATACATTACTGAAAAATCAAAAATTGAGGTTTTCACTGCTGACATTAAAATAAACCATCTGCATATACAATTCCTATGACAATGTATCTCAAGCATTTTAGGTTATCTCATAACACATTTTTAGTACTTTTTTAGAAAATAGACATATCGCTGCCAGTGAATATGAAATATTCAAAAGTATTGCTGGTCATTCTTATCTTTAGGTAATATACAACATTCTCAGTAACACATCAACTGTACTAAACATAAAGTAAATTACCTGATTTTTCAGGTTTTCCTTTAAGTGTTTTCATTCTTCTCTAATGAACACTGATGGAATCTGGGATATACTACACCAATTACATTCACGGTATTAGGTGTATTTAATCTACTTAATTGTTAGTGTTTCTTAAGTTTTAAAATAAATATTCACTAACATATTCAATATTTATAGAGCTTGTTTCGTGCAAAAAGCTATAATCTATTATAATTAATCAGTGATTTAATAGGCTATAGTGGCATTATATTATAAAGTCGGGGTGGGGCAGGAAGTTATAAACTGTTGAGATTTATTCTATGTTACATTACATCATATTATATCACATTAAGTGAACACATACCCCCACAAATTTCACCATCCAGATTTTCACACTGTCGATCATCACATTCACAGTTTTTGCCATGAACTCTGTTGTCTCCTGGAGGGAAACAAGTGCATTGGCCACATTCACATCTCCCTGTAAGAATAAACAATTGTTAGAGCCATTATTTCAGTCGAGTAAAATAAATAAGAACACAAACTTACTCTACACCCTACCACCCAAAGACAAACTACAACTGTATATTAATGTATGTACATAAACACTACTTTTAAAAGATTCCCAAACTATCCCTCCTCCACAACAACCAGAAATAAATTACATCACTGTTAGATCTTGGTAGAAACAGCAACACTCTTTGGAATTGATATATATTTCTTATCTTAGTTTTGTGTAACAGAACTATGGCACCTGTTTAGCTGTATAATTAACTTCTGTAATTGACCTAAAATATTTAGCACATATCTCAGAAACTCCAAAACGAATTTTATTAGAATTAAATAGTCTGTGCACAGGGCTATCTAAAATACTTCCTATTCATGTAGAAAATTGACTCTTCAAATACTCTGTCAGGCATTCGAAAAGCAAAAAAACCTTTATTTTTTCTTGTCTAGACCTGAGGAAATAGAAGTTAAAAGCACAACCTCTGTCAGTCTTCCTTTCCATCAACTTGTTCACACAAGAACTCCCCAGAGCTTAAAGGCGGAATAGACTCATCCAAACTCCCACAGGTCTTCCACTCCAAAGCCCTTGGAGCAGCGAGTATTCAATGGTCAGATGTGAGAAACAGGATGATCAAGGACAGTATTTTGTTGTAGGTATATGAGACAAACTCAGTTTGGGGTAACTTGGTTTTGTTATTTCCTAACTTCTAAGAGTTGGCTTCTGTGTCTTTTTAATTACTTTAAACCTAAGCTACTGTGAAAACGTTCTAAATATGAAAACCATGGATATAAGTAATACCTTTTATGAGCTTGGGAAAAGATTGTGTAAAAAAAGCCCACCAGAGACATGGGTTAAGTGGCAGAAAAACCTGTTTGAATCACAGCATCAGTGAGACACACCCTGGGCTTGGACACTGCTCTACAGAACCCAAATTTACAGCAGGAGCCACTATAGCTACCACTACCAATGCTGAAATATTTTACTAAATGGGAAAGAACTGTTAAAGAGAACCTTAGTGTGGCTTTTATAATCATAGGTTTTGTGACAATAAAAAACTTTTAGGTCAATATACTATTGGATAATTCTTAATCCATTCTTTTTTCCAACTTCTAACCTGAATTTATTAAATTTGTTTTTCAAAAATAACCCAATCTAATTAAGTTGGACTCTCTGGGGGGGGGGGGGGAGGGGTGGGAGGGGGATGTGTGTGTCTTGTTACTTATGGAATAAATTCCTAGTTCATTTTATAGCTCTTTTTACAGGTACGTACCCTTCATCTTCCCAAGCATCAATGTACAGTACACTTCTGAGCTGACATTCAATGAGCCAAGATGCAATCTAGGACATTTCATGTCCAACAATGTTAAAAAGAACCCTAAACAAAAACCCCAACATGCTGACAGACAGAATTAACAGAAAATTCTTCATGACACCTTTATAATATACATAGTTTGAAAACTATGCTGCATTAGCAATTATATAAGGACATTTGTTCCAGAAAGAAACTTACTACAGGAAGCAGATCTACCACACCATGAAACACAGTTGTATATGGTAATCATGTTAACATTCAAGTTATGTTTGTCTAAAGAATGATTGATGTTATTTATCTGCATTCTCTAAGGTATAATTATTTTCTGAGGACGGCTACATTAGAAACTGGGGGAAAAATCATTCCTTAGTGCTTAAGTACACGTAGACTTTTAATGAGGCCAACTTGTCGCTATTTGAGGCTCTCACAGTCTCTTTCTCCGCATCCCCCTCAGACAACCTGGCTACTTTTACAAAAAATGTCATGTCATGGAGTCCCAAAGCACAGTCACCCACCCACCCATGGGTAGATAGGTACCTGATGAACAGGGCTCACCTTTTGTGAAGACTCTATAGAATAAAGAAAAGAACCCTCTTTAACAGGGGTATCCTGGCCAGCTAACACTAGAATAAAGGAGGATGCCTGAAGAACAGTAAAATCAGTTTAAGCAAGTTGCTTTGAAGAGGGGAGTCAGCAGAGATGGAAAATCCTCCAGAGGGACGAGCAGAGGAAGGTTCTGTAATGAGGCTCCTACATGTTCTGTAATTAAGCATTACCTTCTGTAATACTTAATTTAATAAGTTGGAATGACCTGAGAGCCCAGTGGCTGGCCACTTGCACTGAAATGGGAACAGTTTCCTCTCAGTCCCTGCTGCAATTAGTATTTATTCATTTTAGTTAATGTGCAACAGTTTCACCAGAAAAAAAAAAAAAAAAAAAAAGAAGAGAGGAATATCCCATCCCTAGGCAGATAAAGCACATTTTTTGTCATGTAAGAGATACAAGCTTAGGTTGTCTTCTCAAAATCAAGCACAAAGGGGGTTTAGGCCCAACTTTCTCAATCATCTCATCTCATCTTAACGAATTAACAAAAGACCACCATATATATTCAAAAAACCCAAACTCCTTGTTGATACCAGTGCCTTATATTTTATTTTGGCTGCCTGACACCTAAGTTTAGTGTATGATTTAGACCATCTGAATGTGGCCCTCAGCAGAAGTGAATGTGCCTTGAAAATGTACAGAAACCTCAGTCAGTAAGTGCTCTGTAGAGGCATTCCTCTGAACTATCTCTTTTTTAAATATTCAGATATAGTTGTAGTAGTTTAGTATACTCCTGTTGAAATTGATACTCAAATTATTAGTTCATCATTTTCTTTTACAAATGAGACAAAACCAGCACTGGAAACGTCAGAAGTTAATTTAGAGGTGGCACTAAATAGTTTCAACTTTGTACTGGCTTATAAAGTGTGTTTTCCCTCCAAAAGTAGACTCATAGAACAATAGAATCACAGAATCATCAACCCTCCTGCCATGTGTATGGACACCCTCCCATAGATCAGGTTGCCCAAAGCCCCATCCAACCTGGCCTTGAAACACTGTCAGGGAGGGCGCAGCCACAGCTTCCCCCGGCAACCTGTGCCAGGCCCTCACCACCCTCAGAGGGAAGAACATCCCTCTAATGTCTAATCTAAACCTATCCTCCTTCAGATTAAGGCCATTATTCCTCATCCTGTCACCCCATGCCCTTGTAAACAGCCCCTCTCCAGCTTTCCTATAGGCCCCTTTCGCTTCTGGAAGGCTGCAATAAGGTATCCCCCAACCCTTCTCTTCTCCATGCTGAGCAAACCCCACTCTCTCAGCCTGTCTTCATAGAAGACATGCTCCAGCCCTCTGATGGTCTTTGTTGCCCTCCTCTGAACCCGCTTCAATAGGTCCATGTCCTTCTTGTACTAAGGACCTCAGAGCTGGATGCAGTCCTCCAGATGAGGTCCTATGATAGCAGAATAGAGGGGGAGAATCACCTCCCTCAACCTTCTCCTCATGCTGTTTTTGATGCAGCCCAGGAGCACTGAGACTTTGGTTAGATTACGTGTGGAGATAGTCATAGAATCGTTTAGATTGGAAAAGACCTTTAAGACTGTCAAGTCCAACCGTTAACTGCCAGGTCCACCAGAGATTTAACAGAGAAGTAAACAGAGTTTAACAGGGAATTAAAGTCCCATTGCTTCTAAACAGATAACTACATAGGATGTAGCAAATGTAAACTTCAAAGGCTCTGTTTATCACTATAGAGATAAACACAAAAATTAATAGTGTTCTGTAACAATAAATTTCAGATTGCTTCTCTGGGAAAAACAGGATAAGATTTTCAAGGTTTGCAAGTTTGCTTCAGCCATAGTACTGCTCTGTCAGATGTATCTGCTACTGAAATAACAGAAGCCACATCTTATTCTGCAACCTTCTTCTCTTAGTTATTGTGATAAAATACTTACCATACAAATCCAGTCATTCAAAAGTAATTCAGAGCTCACATTATACTGAAAAGGGATCAGCATTTTCCTAAACATACTCTTTCTTTGTCTAGAATAATAGGTTTACCATAGCAACCTGATTATAGAGGAAAAGCTACTGCCAAACACATCCTAAATTCTCTTTAAATTCCAGGGCATACAGAAACAATTAAACACAGAAGGACTATAATATTCTGCCCCTTCTCAGCCGCCTGTGCAAAGCTACACTTTATGAGTAAAAAAGAAACGAGTTCACATCAGACATTTTATATCAAGTGGTTTCCTCTCCTTGCTAAGCAGGGACAATAAATTTCATTGTCTGATGACTTCAGATGCAGGAAGCTTTATGATGGAGGTTGTATTAGCTATTAGCACTGAAAAACTTAACCTACTTATTGCAATGCAAGATTCCAAAAATAGAGTTATTATACAAGACATGTATTTGTCTACAGTCTTAATATTTCCTCACACTCTTTCTTGCCATTGTTGTCAATAGGGGTATTAACTTATTACAGATAATTGTCATTACTTGAAGACTGAAAAAAAGACCAGCTTAGGGTGTTTTTTTTTCTAAAGGGAATGAAAAGTGCCACATTTCACTAAAACACATATATTTGTTAGATAACCGACTACAATTCTAAAAATCCATGCCTTAAGCACGTAGCTTTTGATTTTACTCACCATCTACTATAGCATCTTTTCATTCCTCTTGTCCAACATTTATGAAAGCATAACTAAAGTAAACAAGGCCTAGACTTATATTAAACCTGCTCTCATGCAAATTGCTCTGACCATTAGCAGCATGCATTCATAACAATTTGCAGCTGCCTATATAGACTGACGGAAAGTCTCTTTTATGCAGGTAATTTTCATTTTAAAACACCATGCTAGAAGTATATAATTTGTGTAATAAAACATTTTCACCCTGTTATTGCCAGCAAAAATCCCAGGAAGAAACAGCAATAGCTTTCACTATAAAAATAGCCACTGAATAAAATAAGAAATACTTCATTGTCCTTTCCTGTCTGTAAGTCTATAAAATAATGAATTTTTTCTCTGGATGGTGTTGAATTTTTATCTTCTAAATGAAAACAAGTAAATAAAATATTACATTTTTCTTAGTGTGTAAGGAATACAGCGCCAAATTCAACCGAGACTGTGGTAAAAGCAAATGGGGTACATCACTACCTCAGTCAGATGATGTTTCAGAATAGTCATAAACAGAAGGGAATGTTTCTTTAGAAAGGACCTTTCTGCCCCACAGCTGCCCAATGCTTAGTATCTGAAAGCATCACCTATTAGAAATTGGCTATTTCTTTGTTATCAAGCAATCTCAGGCAACTTGAGCCCATTCAGTGTCTTTCTGCCAGCAGAACCTGTCTCATGCTAGATGGGAACAGATGATTTAGAACAACGTTCAGAAATGGTAAATCAGAGAAGGGGGGGTGGCAAGATTTGTACAGATTCTTGCAAAGTTTCAGGGGACGCAGAGAGTGGGAGGGAAGCACATGTGACTTTGAGAAATAATGGACAGAATGTAGCCGCTTCAGGTAAGGAAAAGGAGAATCCACTGATTGAGTGTCAGAAGGAAAAAAGACCAGTAAAGGGAATAAACAGTACCACAAAACAGGGAAATAAAATGCAGCGAATGCAAAAATTATGGTGGACAAACTCATGATGCCTTTCTCAGCCTGAGGTGTTAAGAGCAGTGTAATCCAGCTGAGCTTGATCAATGTGGAGAAATTTATAGACTCAAGCAGAAAACAACTATAGACTTCTCAGGTGGCACACATAGTTTATTCTGCATGTCCTATTCCCAAAATGGCCTGAAATGACTTCCCACACCTAGAATAGCTTTTCATAAGTAATAAATAATTTTTCAAACAAAAACATTGTACTGATCCGACAAAAAAAAAATTCAGTCTAATATCTGGAGGGATCCCTGGCATTTAAAATGCTGGTAAATCTTGTACCAGGCTGATTGGATAGTTTGTGAGGTACCAGAAAAAGGGAACCTTTGGAATCATCTTTAGTATGAGCAAAAGTATCCTTGGAATTTCATTAAAGACCTGAATATAGGACTGATTTCACACAAACTATGGAAATATGGGGATTAGTTTCTCACAAGGATTTCGGGCAACCAGGAATTACGTTCTGCTTGTAGTATATGACTGATGTAATCCACAACTTCTGGTTATCTTGGCAAAAAAGTTTTCTTCTTTTAAAGAAGCTTTATGAACTTACATCAGTACAGCTCTTTTTTCTCCAATGTCATAATGTGTCTGAAGATTTGTGACAAGCCAGCTAGTTAGGCTCAAAAAAGTGCCAGGTCTACCTCTGTACCAGAAGGAGTTCAAAATCTACATGAAGAAATCAGTTCTCCTCCTAGACTTGAACTCTCCTTTCTGCATTGAAGTGATATTTTACCACCACAGAGAAATGAAGAACATCAGAGTCCATAAATGTGGTTTCTCCTCTGTACCTGCAGAGTGAGGAAGATGCCCTGTGCTGCCTATCACAACTCGCTGACCTTTATCACATGTATCAATATCAGTTGATTCCTGGCGAGTGACACAGTGACAGGAGTTGAGGCAGGTATGAGCTGCATCAACAGTGTGGCACCCTGGCTCTGCTCTGTAGTTTATGAGTCTTTGCAGGAAAGATCGGGTGAACCCCCAGCAAATTTACTGATAACACAAAGCAGTGTGGTGAGGTCAGCATGCTGGAGGGAAGGGATGTCATCCAGAGGGACCCTGACAGACTGGAGAGATGGGCCCAGGCAAACTGCATGAAGTTTAACAAGGCTGAGTGCAAGGTCCTGCACATGTTTCTGCACAATCCCAAGAACAACTACAGGACTGGCAGAGAATGGATTGAGAACAGCCATGAGAAGGACTTGAAGGTTTTCATTGATGAAAGGCTTAACATGAGCTGCCAATGCATGCTTGCAGCCCAGAAAGCCAACCGTATCCTGGGCTGCACCAAAAGAAAAACGGCCACCACATCAAGGGAGGTGATTCTCCCACTCTCCTCTTGTGAGACCCCACCTGGAGTGCCACATCCAGCTCTGGGGTCCCAGTACAAGCAAGGCTTGTTTGGGCAAGCCCAGAGGAGAGCCAGGACCTGGACCTGGAGCATCTCTGTTCTGAAGACAGGGTGAGAGAGTTTGGCTTGGAGAAGGCTCTATGAAGACTGTAGAGCAGCCTTCCAGTACCTGAAGAGACCAACAGGAAAGCTGAAGAAGGACTGATTACAAGGCTATAGGGTGACAGGACAAGGGGTAATATCTTTAGGGTGAAGAACTAGATGATCTTTAAGGTTCCTTCTAACCCAACCCAAACTGTTCTGTAACTCTGTGATTCTATAAGATAGAAAGTCAACAACTCAGGAGAAGACATCTTGTACAGCAACTTTCTTGCATTTGAAACAGATGGGAATACTGATGTTTGGTTTGTTGTTTGTTTTTTTTTTAATTTTAACTGAAGCTGCAATAGAAAGGATTTATTTTCTTAATGTACACAGTACGAGGCTGTTGGGGGTTTGGGGAGAGGGGCTTGTTTTTGTGCAGATCTGATGAAAACTGCGTTTTCCACACAAGGTTCAAGCAATGAGTACTTTTTCTTCTGCACTACATTATCAAAAATAAAATTGTGTGTTTGTGTCATACACAGAAAAAAACGTGATGCAACTATTACAAGAACAACTACTTTCTAAATCAATACACAGAAAATAAGCATGCCTTAAGTCTACTCATAAAAAGAGATTATTTGCAGCATGACTGACCCAAGACCTCAACTAAAGATATAAAAGCTCCAGAGAAGAGCTTAGCTGAATCATACAAACATAAAATGAAATGAAAATTGCTTTAACAAATCTGAAGTAATTTCCAAACTTCAGATTTTTTTAACTACTTTTTGTCAAGAATTTTGTATACTGAAGTGAACTTGTAGCAGCAATCTCTCGAGCTTTTCATTTAAATAGCACCAACAGTAGCTAAAGCACATAACTGGCTTAAATGTCTGTATTCTCCTTAGACTTACTAGGCACCTTTCAGGTGCAGTAAATGCATCAGCTACTCCACCCAGCTATAGCAACAGGGCAGAATAATTGTAATCAACTATTTACTGTATATCACACACTTAGAAGATTTCTATCTATAGCTGGTAACTTTTTGTTCCGGGTTTCATATCTCACCTTAGGCCTGTATGTGGCCTCAAAGGCCAGGATACTTTCACTATGTTGATACACCTGTTTTTATTCTAACTTCCATTTCACACTTGGAAAACTTGCTTCAAACTTGTGCTAAGTGCTCAATGACACTGGGCCATCCAGTGGTACATTAAACATCATAGTCTTGCATGAGAGGGCTGGGAACACGTATGAAAAGCTTCACAAAGCATGTGCATTGCAGTATCATGGTGACTCTGGGGACATGTACAGCTTCTCTTATCCTTTTCCTCTAGGAAAAAGTACCTAAAGTCCCATGTCTGCTCATCCCCTACACTCAGTGTCTTGCAATGGCTGTTGGTATAAAAAATGACATAATGAAAGCAGAAGAAATTCACAAATTAAGAAATTCTTTTGTTAAAGCTGCCTGAGACTTTCCACTATTGTATGTACATTTTACATGCATACAATACCATTCAGTAGTACAAAGTAACAAGCTGTCCCTCCTATAATAAGGCAAGTGTGGGGCTTTGTCAGACAGAAAATGCACAATTCTTTTAATCTTTTTAAAACTGAATTGCTTCATAATGTGAAAGAGTATGAAGAAAGGTCTAACAAACAATTTCATTTTTCCTTAAAGGAGGAAAAAAGCCCAACCAAAACCACAAAACACAACATCACAGAAAGCAAATATCCCTAAGATAAAAACCTTGGAGAAATAGAAGATAAGTACATTATCCCAAACAACAGACCTCTCACAACAGCAAGCAACCATACATCCAGGATTGTAAAAGCAAGCATTATGCAACAGCAATTGCAAATGGCTGAGACTTGCCCCCTGCTTTAGCACACACGGCATGTATGACTGGAAGCCTAATTGCACAGTTGGCATATGGCATCTGAAATAAATGCTTTTCCTTTGTGACAGCCTAATAGTGAAATACTTCTTTAGACAAATCCACTCAACAGCACCACTTTACAGATTTGGCATCAGATAGTCTTTTACAGCTCTTGCTGATTAGTACTACTGATTTGTATCTTTTCCACGCTACTTTTCTTTCCTTCCCCCCCCCCTTTTTTTTTCCCCTCCTCCCTCTCTTTAAACATTTGGGTAAGAAGCACTGCTGTGCTGCTAGTTTCCTTCTCAGATTGCTAACTTGTTGACATCTGCTATCATCATCAAACCGGCATGTCTCCTCCATCTGCCTCCTCTCAGTAGCAGTACTTTGAGGATACACTCCTTGAAAACTGCTATTGTCTTTCTGCACAGCCAACGGGGAATTTCTAGAGGAGCTCCAGAAGAGGAGTCATCAAGAACACCTCTGCCCACTTTGCAAGAGTCTATATGCCTTGTTTTTCCTGGTGAAGGTCTCCTGTTAGGGGCCTGCCCTTGACAATTCACTCCCTATATTAAGGGGACAAGTAGGACTACAAAAGGCAATTACTTCTCTGTTCAAAAGAAATGTGATAGTCAATGTCACCACACAGAGGAGAGATGTGTGAAGAAGACAAGAAAGAAGGTGGCAAAAAGCTTTCTAACGAAATGTGTTGTTAAGGAAGAAAACAGTGGAAATGGAAGAGGAGGAGAAAAATTAGACAGCATGGCAAATGTCACTTTGAAGATGTAAAAAACCTGGAATTAAGTAAGCCACCATCTCATTTTTTTCTACGCTTCCTCCCCTCTTCTCTCACCCCAATAAAAATAGTTCCTCTTTATTCTGTCAGCCACTTTCTTTTCTGCTTTTCTCTCTCTTTTTTTTTTTTCCCTCTTTTTCATTTTTTCCAGTGGGCCTTCCCCTCCTTTAAAATGTCTCACTGCTGGGTACTGAACATTTTGTACTTCTACAAATCACCTCATCTTTCAGATCACCCCATGTTACCTTCTCTAGCTTGCACAGAGCTCTGTCTTTTCATCCCCTTTTCATTCTTTTCATCCCCTTTTCATTCTTTCCCTCAAAAATGCTTTTAATAACTCAAAGTATCAAGGAAAACTACAGTAAAAAGGTGCCAATAAATCAAGTAAAGGATACACGGCATTCTACTAAAACTAACATCTTCTCCACAGAATATGAAAAATTAAGTATTGTTCTTGATTTAAAGGAGAATGCCTTCTTGAGAATGCTTTTCCTTCACCTTGACAACTATCAAGAAAAATAAGTCTTATTTCCCTTTCATCCTGTCCAAGTGTCTGATGATTAGCATAAGCTGCTATGAAATATTTTCTAGTGAAACCCAGACATAACAAAGAGGCGCGATCCAACAGCAAAAGATATATGAAACACAAGGACATTGTCAAGAAGCTGTGATGGCTTTTGAGCCATTTACAGCTTCATACATTTGACTGCGTTATCATCCAGAGGATTGACTGCTTACCCCACTTTTACATGATCTACCATGTAATGAGTCATAGCACTAATTCCACAGAGATATTTAATTTGCAGATTAATTTACTAGAAAATGTCAACTGCTTTGTGGAAGTTTAATCACCAAAATGTTAACCTTGTTCACTTCCTGCTGATGCCTGTTGTTTATTAGGTAGTAAATTTCAAGATATTTTAGGGTTGTAATACAAACCTATCTATTACAACATTTAAACTCCTGGACACTCTGATCTTTGAAGCTTTAACCAAGATTAAAGAGCTTTATAATGGCAAAACAACAATATGAAAAGATTCAACTGCATAGCAACCATCAATATTATTTGTAGATAACAGACTGCTAAGTTCAGAAACCATGGCAACAAATGACATCACACTCTATCTACCTTATTGATTAGCTTTCACCTCAAGACTTTTTCCAGAAATGAAAGACATTACCTAGCAACTGAGTTGTTCCAAGTTAAAATGCTCTTACTCTTCACTTGTAAGCAAATTTTTTTTCCTTTTTGTTGCCAACTGGCCAGATTGTGTACTAGCCTCTCGTTACAAGGATCTCTATTTAATCTGTTGTAAAGACACTGCCTTATGGCTCCTAAAATCTCTACCCCAAATGTAATTGCATCTGTGAAATAATGCTTCTTCCCAGCACCCAAAAAGCTTGGCTCTAAGGAAAGGTATGTATTGTGTAATGAAGGAATTAAAGGCATGATTGTAACAGCTTTTTAGATGCAAGTTTTATCTTTAGAAAACAAAACAATCCTTTATTTTCAAACTGTCTGATCAGGAAGAGTGCATAGCAGTAATAAAATAGTGAGCCAAGAGCTGTCAAAGGAGACCAGCTAGGCATATTATGTATAATCTAGAGGTGTACTTGTTTAAACTTCAGAAGTAATACCCTCTTTTCTCATCTGTCTTGATAGGACATCATGATCAGGCAAGGGCACAGTCTGCTAAGACTGAGTTCAAGAAAACAGGTATAATTATGAGCTTGACATATTTATAACCAGCCTCCTGTTTAGAGGACCTGAATAAAACCCATCAATTAAAGACAGCAGCTTTCAAAGTAGTCAAAACACATGCAACAAGTAATTAAAGCCTACCAGTGAGGTCACACTATTCCTGCAATGTCTGGCACATTTGGATTTGGATCCACAGATGGATTTTTTGATCAGTCTCCAGACCTTCCTGACAAGTACAACAGTGGTCTGAAACACTAAAATTAAGGCATTTCATATTAATTAGTTAACTCAAAAAACTGCTATGGAAAGACTAAAATTGAAACAATTGCCTATACATTTTGATGCTTGTTCTGATGGCAAGAAATCAGGTTTATGGTATGCATTAGGCTTAAATTTCTAGAATATCATCACTAGATAAGTCATATGCTCCTGCAAAGATTTCTGCTTTGATTGGAAGTGACCATCACACTGCCAATCAGTCACAAGTAACAGAGTTACCTCTGTGCTTAAGTTGGAGCTGCAAAGCAGTTTCACTGTGTGGCTGCCCATCCTTACTCTACCACCTGCTTTTAGCCCTGACCCACATTTCCACCAGCTACTCTGTGTCTGACCTCAGCAGGACAGCCCACAGAAAACTGACCGCCAGGAAACATCATCTGCAGGAGGCTGGACCCTTGGTCAGTATCACCCACTGGACAGAAGAGGAAACACCACTGATGAGCAAAAGAAATGTTTGAAACTGAATGGAAACTAGGGACCAAGAAAGCATTTGTCAAAACAGTTTAAACAACATCACAACAAGAACTTCTGGGAGTGCCAAGGAAGGTTAATAAAACTCACAATTCTTCCTAGAACTCCTCTCAAAAGAGGGAGGGAGAGAGAAGAAAGAGTCCAATATTTCCCAGAAAACATTAAAAACTCACAAGCAGATGGAGAATTCAAAACACATGACCAGTCATTAGTCCTTTGACAATTGCAGTCAATATGAGTTTGAGGAAAAATGGTCACGTAAAATGTCAGTAATATGCTTGATATTAAATATTGTATCTTTTCTGTTTGTTTGTTTTAAGGATATGGCTAATCTTTTTTTGTCCCTAATATTACTGTTCAAAAAGTGAGAATCTATAGTGGAAAATTTAAGATGAAAATAATAAAATGTCTTTTTTTTTTTTTAATAACACTGGAAACATTCTGAAGTCAAATGAAGCAAAAATAGAAAAGCTAAGATCTATTATATAAATCAGAGAGTAAGAGGATCTTTTACAACTGATTAAAAATGTTAAGACTGTAAAGCCTGATAAGTACTGTAGGGAATTCTATGCTAAATTGAAAACATCTATCCTCTTCTGTTTTGGAAATAAGTATAGATATTACACAAAGTACTGCTTTGTCAATCTCCTCAGTCATCATGTAAGATCGCAAAGACAATGCAAATAGTGCTTTCTACAGACCAATTGCTTTATTAAATATTTAAAAATTCATCAGAAATGAGATTGTTGGCTAAAAAAGCAGTCCTTTCAAGGAAAAAGCAATATTCACTGCAACAGTTTCTAGCAAAAAAAAAATATCTGCCAAGCAAAAGAACAGCTAAGGAGAGAAATCTGGACCTAGCCAGTGGATTGAGGGGTTTTATCTTTCTGGGTAGAGAAAGAAAATGCATCAAAGCCATCTGCTGTACCAATTTATGTGCCTTCTCCCCCAAAATACCTTTTCTAAGCAGGTTCACTAAATTGTGAACAAAGACTGCCTATTCCCCACCAATGAATATATGGAGAACATAGTGTTCCCAGAGGTAGTAGTCACTATTAAAGAAAACTGAAGGTAGTTGCAACTTCCTACTCACTCCAGCTATCTAGGAGCAGTTCTTTGCAACTCAGGAGCAAGGCTACTCCAGTAGAAAGAACTCAGCCCTTCAGGTAAGCTAGGCTTGTGAAATAAACCCCAGTAAAGCAAACTGGGGTACTTTTTAGCCTTAAGCAGAGCTCACTGATAAAATAGCCAGTGACAAAGTCAACAAAGCGGAAACACAAGTGGAGACTTCATATTCATTTAAAGGTGGAAGAGGTTGCTGGGAGCTTTTATTATTTCTCTTTTTCATGCTTTTGCAGTTAAGGGTAGGAGTAGGAAAAGTTATCTAAGTGGTTGCCACGGCAGCAGAAGATGGGACATGGAGAGGACCGTACAATGACTTGTCACACTTTGATAAGCACATTCTGGAATACGCATGAGTAAAAAATGTAAACAGGTTCCACCAAAGTAAAGATCCCAAGACTAAAACCATAACTGGGGATGAGAGCAAAATTTGGATGGGGAATGAAAAGGTATGAGAGAGGTTGTGTGTACTGAAAACTTGCAAACCTGGCAAAACAAGATTTTTGATAGCAGATTCCTAGATCAGGAGAATGGAAAACAATGGGCCATGAAATCAGGATAAAAAAGGAAAGCTGTCAACAGAGAAGAATAGGCTGGAAGGATAAGTTTGGAGTGCTCCAAACTACCTGAAAAATGAAGAAAAGATGATGTGAAATGGAAAAAGAGGGAAGATACCTGCAAATGAGGAACAGAAAAGGGACACAATTAAGTATCAGAACTCACAGAATAATAAATGGAAATAAAAAGAGAAAGCGAGGTGATTCACCAACAGAAAGAACCTGTGGCTGATAGTCAACAAAATAAACCACAGATGAATCTCTAAAATACACAGGTATGAAAACAAAGATGCAAGAGAGGTGAGTATGAGTAGTTCTGAGGAAGATGCTTGAGCAAGTTGAAACCTGGGTGTTCTTAGGAAAAAAATTTCCAAGATGCAGAAAAGAAGTGGCATTAAAAGAGAATTGAAGACAACAGCTAACTTGATTAGTGGTGTGAAGAAAGAAAAATCTGTATTATCCTATGTCTAAATGGAAAAGAGCATCTGTCCAAGTCAAAATTACTTTATCTGTTAAGAGAGACAACACATTTTCCACTGTAATAAATAATCAGACCCCATTTCCATAGGAAAACAGCTCTGCACCACCATGGTTCAAAACCTTTCCACCTGACTTTTTTTATATAAGATAATTTCTTCTGTCACCGCTATGGCCACCCTTCCTCTTACACAGCAGTACCAAAACAACTTTGAACCACCATGGCTCATGAGTCATCAGAATGGTAACCAGAATGCATGGGAAGAATGGGGGCACAGTTAGAAAGCATGTGACAACCTGGAGAAAAAAACAGTGTTCCTACTTGGTTCTTTCAGTAAAAACAATTTCTATATGGTTTCTTGTTAGAATTAGAGAGGGTATCAGGGATCATGCTGCATGGTTCTATCTTCTGAGTCTCAGCATGGATTTCCACAAATCATTAGGCAACTTCTTTTCTACAAGTATGAAGCAGAATTACAGCACCCAGGAGGAGACCACCAGCAAACAGTGTATTAACAGTGGTCAGTGAGCAAACTAGTGTTACCACAGAATCACAGAGCATTAGGAGTTGGAAGTGACCTCCAAGTGATCATCTACTCCAACCCCCCTGCCAGAGCAGGATTACCCAGACTAAATAGTACAGGAACACATCTAGGTGGGGTTTGAATGTCTCCAGAAAATGAGACTCCACGACCTCTCTGGGCAGCCCGTGCCAAGGCTCTGTCACCCTCACAGTGAAAAAGTTCCTCCTTACATTCACATGCAAATTCCTATGATCCAGCTTGCACCCATTGCCCCTTGTCCTATCACTGGCCATCACTGAGAAGAGCCTGGCTCTGTCCTCCTGACTTTCACCCTTTACATATTTATAAACATTACTAAGGTCACCCCTCAGTCTCCTCTTCTCCAAGCTGAAGAGGCTCAGCTCCCTCAGCCTCTCCTCGTAAGGAAGGTGTTCCACTCCCTTAATCATCTTGGTGGCCCTGTGCTGGACTCTTTCAAGGAGTTCTATGTCCTTCTTGAACTGGACACAATATTTTTGAATTTTCTCCCTCCCTCTCCCCCCCCCAGTTTATTTTGGAAACTTCATTAAGGGATGGATTGAGATTTTCTAAATTAGTTAAAATACAGTTTCACTATATTTCCCAATTTAATCACAAAGGCTAAATATTTATAGAACAATTCTTCAGAGACAAGTCATTTTCATAATGTGAACTTACTAAAATTATGGATTATGAGAAAAAAAACCCCAAAACCCAAAACCTATGCCTTGCAAGAAAGGGAAATTTGCAAAGAGCAGCTCCAGATGGAGCAAGGCCGTATGTGGGAAACTGCCCCTTACAAGTGCAAGATACCATTTAGCAGCTGACAGTAACTCTTGTGCTGCTGTGAAAGTCAGAAGCTCCCGGCCCTTGGCTCCTGCTGCGCTCAAAGGAGCCACAAGAGCTGGCAGCTTTTGGTTTCCATGAGAGGTGATGTCTCCCAGGAGCTTGGTGCTTGTAAGTCTATCAGCTCTGCTGCTTGCAGAGTTATTGCCATCCTTGGGGGACAGGGCACTTGTGTGAGTCCTGTTGAGCCCTAAGCTCCAGGGCATCTTTTGACAGCAGCGGGATCCAACTGTGCTGGAAGACAGCTGCCCCCGGAGCTGAACTCAGCTGTTGATCTGGGACCTGTATATTCTCAACAAGCATTGGAGATGAACCAGACAGCTCTGCAGCAAGGGTAAAGTGGCATTTGTTGTTCATGGCTTTCACTGAGAGGGATTAAACTGGTATGAGATGGCAGACAGGAGGCAAATTGCAGCAGTGAGAAACATTGTTCCAGCACTAGGATGCCATATCTGATTTTAGCATTGTATGAATTAATGCTAAAGCCATGCTTACGCACACGGATTTCTACAGAATACCAGAAATTTATCCCAGTCTCTTTCCAGGAAATGTCATGGTTCTGTTTAGCAAATAAGAGGAAAAAAAAACCCACATGAAAAACAATTACTGCTAACCAGATTGAACACAATGAGTTTGGCAAGCTCTGACATACCTGATTTCAGTTGGAAGTCAGGCTCAGACGAAACGTTCCACACTTCTAAACATCTTATTAGAGAAACAAAATAGGTCTGGTATTACCAGTTTAAATTTGTCAAAATTGCTTCAAACACAGCATGAACACAGGATTTATTTTGATTACGGTTTTGGAAAAAGTACCCCAAATTATTCAGACAAATAAACCAAACAGTTTAATGCTATGCTTAAAAAGCAATTAATTCTGCAGATCTTTTTTTTTTTTAAAGCTAATAAAGGTTTTGTTTTGGTTTATTTTGTTTTAACAACAAACAGTAATGAACTAAAAAGCCTTTATTTCATCTTTTAGGAAGTCGTTTGGCTCCTCTTTGCTAATTCAGTCATAAGAAAATTGTATTTAGGCCTCCACTCAGTAGTTCCATGCAGCTGAAAAAACTGGTGTGTTATTAAATTCCTGTGCAGGAAGATGTAAGGTCCCTGCAACTGCTTGGGTTTTAACCCTTCTCCCCAGGAGCATGAGTTATGGCAGAGCACCGGCAGCAGCAAGTAAAGAGGCTGCCACAGAAGAATCAGTAATTTCATTGCTATTTTCATTTCCCCCTCCTGCAGTGGGGAGGCTAGTGAGGCTTGGTGCTGAGGGAGTGGGAAGAAATAAGGGAAATAATCAGTAGAACTCATTATTTTCCTGTGAGAAAAAGTGGGAGGCATAAGTTATAAGGGGTGGTAATTGTAGATCAGACAAGGGCAGAAACTGATACTCAGTTGTGAGAGGAAAAAGAGCAGTGGAGACATCAGCTGAAAATAAGCAGCAACCACATGTACTATAACATCAGTAGCATGCAAAACACGTCAAAACTCTCGCAGTGCGTTACACGCACACACTCACAGGAATGAAGCCCTCACTTGAAAGAGTCAGTCAGTCTTGGCTTCCTTCCCAAGAGCAGCAGTCCTGCCTCCTCCCCAGCACTGAGACTGAAGGCATCTCAGCATCACTGCTGGAGACGTCAGGTCTCTCATACTTGCACCGTAATAGTTTGCTTTTCAGAAGTTTCGATGGGGAAAAGGGTCAGCATGCAGAGCAGCGGGGAGCGACTGCCAAAGCAGATGTGTTGGTGCAGACCTGGACAGCCCAGGATTGATGTCCTCCAGATCAGGTGGTCAAGCACAGGCAGATTACAATGACAGAATTTAATATTTTCCTTCAAGCCTTCATTATCAGTGCTGCTACTTCAATGAATGACTCATTCATCTATCCTGTCTCAAAGATCGCAACAGGAAACATTACACCCATCTCTATCTGCCTCTCCACTACATTATTTATAACTGCAATTAATAAAAAAAAAAAAAAAGTGTTTTCCCAAGAAGTTTCACTATATAAGTGCAAAACTAACACCAAACCAAATAGTTTATACAGTATATGAAACAGCTATAAAACAATACAAGCAAAACCCCCTCACATTTAGTGTCTACCTGAAAGACAATCTAGGCCTACAATAAACAAGCAACCACTGTCAAGCAGAAGTTCAGCATTTAGAAGACCAATAAAGTCATCATAGAAGAGCAAACCAACCCCACTCCAGATGGCTAGGGATACACCAAGTGCAACGTTTCTATACAGCAAATATAATTATTTTCATGGGCACTTTTCCCCCAAAAGACCTTTATCTGAAAAACTGTAATACACAGCGATACAGGTACCTTCTATACACAAAACTCATGCAAGACAACACACATGCACACAAGTGTTTCTTAAAGGCAGAATTAACAAATGCTGAACTTTCACATCAAGATGTACCAAAATCACATGATTGCATGAAACGGAAGATCAATATAATTCTAAGAAAAATAACCCCTATCACCACCTAAAAATGTCAGATTAAAATAACATCCAGATGGAGGAAAATTTGGAACTCTACTTTCTGTAGAAGACCCTATGGACCAACTCTTAGAAATGCTGAAGAGTTTTGAGATGATCCATGCCCCGTGTTCCTAATGAAATAATATTTGTCTGAAGAATCTTATTAATTCCTAGACAGCTGTATATACCATACAAAGCCCTTGATTAGATGTGATCCATAGAAACTAGGGAGATGTGGCTGGAACTCAGGCTGTGTGGAAGCTCATATATTTGTCTTCTGCAAATAGATTTTTAATGAAAATAAACTCAACTGTAAGAATGCCTTTGGCTCCAGATATCTCAGTAAAGGAGAGCCCCACTGGTTAGCACAAAGGCTGAAGTGAACTGTACACTAGGCAACAAAGGATGGATCCTTCCAGAACCTGAAACCCAAAAGCAGCAGTGCTCTGAACTCCCCCCTTCAGCTGTTGTCTTGTTGTCAATCCTCTCTTCCCAGGGAAGCCCAGGCAGTCACAAGGATCACCTCTTGCAAGGGAATGAGCTACTGAGTAGCTAAGCAATATGTGACCCCCCAGTTCTCATGTCCTTGTTTCACAAGGAAAAAAGGGAACAGAACACAATGCAAATTAGCAGCAATATCTGCACAGATACATAACCCAGAGACAGACACACATTGAGAAGCATCTTAGCTTTTCCTTTTCAGCACAGTATATGAACAACGCTACTCTCAGGCGTTAGCCTGGTACCATGAAAACACACCATCTCAAATCAGCAAAGAGATAAACTGTGTAGTACTGCTGTCTTCTACTCCTAAGGGACTGCAATACATTATCTTTAATTGAAATTCATTCATTGGTATTGATGGGAAAATAAAACTGTTGCTATGAAGAGACGCTGCAAAATCGAACAGATTTATGTGTCCTTGTGGGAAAGTCTTCTCATCTAACTTAACAGTGTAATCAATGGCATCACAGAATGGTTGAGGTGGGATGGCATCATTAGAGAATGTTTAGCCTAATCCCTCTGCCCAAGAAAGGGTGGCCTACAGCAATCTTCCCAGGACTGAATCCAGTTGGGTTTTGAGAGACGGCAAGGATGGAGACTACACAAAATCTCTAGGCAACCTCTTCCAGTGTGTGGCCATCCTCACACTAAGTTGATTTTTTTTATCTTTGTCCTTTTTCTCCTTTGATCTATTATGGCAACAGGATGTTCATAAGTTTCAATTACCAAGTAAAATAACTTCATTTTAACATAAATTATTGCAATAGATCCTCTGTAGGAGGCACACACACACCAAAAAAAAAAAAAAAAAGATGGTTGATTAATTAGAGATCATTAAGACTTTTTGGAAAAAACAATTATAAGTTTCCCAGAAGCCTGTGGTGGAAATGCAGTGTGGATTTGCACTCAACACTCTCTGACTCATCCCAAAACAATCTGGGAAACCAAAAACCCCAAAACAATTTGGGAAATGGAATATTTTATAGAACCCCACATCTCTACCCTGCACTCCTTTGAAAATGAGGTTTGCTCTCCGTTTTGCAAAGGCTGTATTCTATTTGTGAGTAGTAGATTATGCTTTTTCCAAATACATAAATTAGGACCAGAATCAATACAGCAACATATTTTACTGACTTCTAAACAACAGAGAAATTAATTCTAAAACTGTGCCAGCTCTCTTTAAAACAGTGATAGATTTCAAAATTCTTTAAAGGCTGCACATCGAGTAACTCACTTTTCTTGCTCCGCTGGGTGTAGGGTCGTCAGAAAGAACCTCAGAGTTAGAAGTGAAGTGACATTCATTAAAGCAGAAAGAATTACTCTGCTTTCCAGTCTTAGACTATCAAAACTAGGCTCCACATTTATTGCGAATGTATTTCCTATGGAAGATCAATGTTTGTAAGACATCCCCCCTGAGGATGATGAGCTGTAGAAATTCCACCTGCAGCCAATTGGAGGACCCCAGACTGGAGCAGGTGGAGGCAGCTGAAGGAAGCTGTGAACCTGTAGGAAGCCTGCATTGGACCAAGGTCCTTGCAGGACCTGCAGCGCAAAGAGAGCAAGTTTCATGGGGAGACTTGTGACCCCATGAGAGATCCCGGCTGGATCAGTCCATTCCAGAAGGTCTGCAACCTGTAGAAGAGATGCACCTGCAACCTGTAGAAGAGAGCAATTAATGAAGAACTGCAACATGTGGGAAGGACTCAGGTTGGAGAAGTTGACAGAAGACTGACTCCCATGAGAAGGGCCCTACGCTGGAGCAGAGGAAGAGTGCAAGGAGTCCTTCCCCTGAGGAGGAAGGAGCAGCAGAGACAACACATGATGAGCTGACAGAAATCCCCATTCCCTGTCTCCCCCTGCGATGCTTGGGGGGAGAAGGTAGAGACATCATGAATACAGTTGAGCCCAGGAAGAAGGGAGGGGTGGGGGAGGTGGTTTAAGATTTGGCTTTTTTCTCATTATCCCACTCTGTTTTGATTAGGTAATCAAGCAGGTTTATTTTTTTTTTAGCCAGTTTTCCCTGTGACAGGAATTGCTGCATGATCTCTCCCTGTCCTTATCTTGACCCACGGGCTTTTCATTATATATTTTCTCCTTTGTCCAGCTGAGAAAGGAGAGTGATAGAGCATGGGCATCTGGCCTCCAGCCAGGGTCAACCTACCACTCATGTCAGCAATTAGTAAACGAAAGATTACTGAGCATGAAGACTATCACAAACATTACCATCCTCTCTCTGAGGACAAGACAAAGTGCTTTTTCAACATTTCCTAACATAAATCATCAATTCACCTCATCAAAACAAAACACACTTCTGCTGGGAAAAGGTGAGAAAAAGAGCAAATCTCAAGAGGTAGCATTCTTCCTTAGCAGGCAACTGAAAGGCACTTGGAAATGGTTGGGGATGTTGTGTAAGAGTATACATGGGTTAGAATGAATTCCAAACACTACAAAAGGTTTTTCAGAGAAATTCAAGAGGACAAACAGCCTTATGGTGTTTAACAAAGCACGGCAGAAAGCCTGAAAAGCAGATCAACTCCTTGAATTCAAAGCTAAGCCAAGAATTTAATAAGGGAATTGTAATAGAAGATGGTCATAAACAGGACAGTCAGCAGGAAGATACACTTAACTAAAGCAAAATGACTTGGGTTGAAGGCAGGTGTGAAACAATCTCAAGCTATTGAGATTTCTGGAGTTTTAAAAATAGTTTTCTCTGTATCCTTTAAACAAAGCATTTTCTGTGCTTTGTTGAGTGTAACTCTTATGTGTTACAAAGTTCTCAGAAAACCATATATTTCAAGTCTACAACTATGAAGAAACATAAAAAGTCCATTTAAGTCTATAAGGGATATCTGATTTGTACCAAGACAGTTTCAAAGCACATCACAGAATCACTAAGGTTAGAAAAGCCCTTTAAGATCCAGCCTAGAGAAGAGAAGGCTGCAGGGGGACCTCATTGCAGCCTTCCAGTACCTGAAGGGAGCATATAAACAGGAGGGGAATCAACTCTTTAAAAGGGTAGACAATGGCAGGACAAGGGGGAATGGTTTAAAGCTAAAGGAGGGAAGGATTAGATTAGATATTAGGGGGAAGGTTTTTTTACAGATAGAGTGCTGAGGTGCTGGAACAGGCTGCTCAGAGAGGTGGTGGATGCCCTGTCCCTGGAGGTGTTCAGGGCCAGGTTGGATGGGGCCCTGGGCAACCTTGTGTAGATCCAGGCCTGAGGTTGGTGGCCCTACCTGTGGCAGGGTGGTTGGAGCTCTATGATCCTTGGGGTCCCTTCCAACCCAGACCATTCCATGCTTCTTTGAGCATCAAATCCAATCATTAACCTAGCACTGCTAACTCCAACCACTAAACCATGTCCTTAAGCACTACATGTCTTTTAAATACCTCCAGAGATGGTGACTCAACCACTTCCCTGGGCAGCCTGTTCTACTGCTTGGTAACCCTTTCAGTGAAGACAGTTTTCCTAACATCGAATCTACACCTCTCTTGGTACAACGTGAAGCTGTTTCCTCTTTTTCTATCACCTGTTACTTCAAAAAAGAGAGCCACCCCCAGCTTGCTACAGACGCCTTTCACGTAGTTGTGGAGAATGGTAAAGGCTCCCCACAGCGTCCTTTTCTCCAGACTGAACAATCACAGTTCTCTCAGTCACTCCTCATGAGACTTGTGCTCTAGACCCTTCCCCAGTTTCGTTGCACTTCTTTAGACACAGATGTACAAAAGTTTGGCAATTCCAAATTACATAAGCCATTTCCCCTTACCTGGGGCCACTTTTGTATAGCAGCTGAACACAGAAAAAACTAAGCAACACTGTCAAATGTCATTGCCACTGCATTCCTTCACCTTGTATGTAGATAACTATTACTGCTTTGTTCTTATATGTAATGCACAACCCCCCTAAAATTACTAGAAATTGAATGTTTATGATCCTAAACCACAGAGGATATAGTCTACAGAGTTCATAATGAAACTGCAGGTTAAAGACAACAGCCCTCCCTTGTTCTGCACTAAATTCATTTCATACCCAGTCCATGTTACCTCACAAAAAGGGCTGTGTGAAACTTCATATCCAAATGCCACTTGAATGAAAAGAATTGCTCGGTATGCATCCAGTTTTTAATCTGTGAAAGATTATTCAAGATCATGGGTTAACTCCTGCCAAGCATTGTTCCTATGTTACAGTGTGTAGATGAAAGGGCAGTAGAAGCACTTTTTCTCTCTCTTTTTCAAATAAATCCTTTCAGTGAATAATTCCTGAATAATACCAGGATGAATTATAAGTGCTAGTATCAAAAAAGCACTAATAGTCTAATACATGTAGGGTCTTCCAAAACATAGCCAGTTGAATTACTTGGAGTTAGTAGTATGACTCACCAATAGTCATGAACAAATAAAAGGGCTACCTCAGAGCTGTTTGATATATTGAAATGGGTGCACTGGTTAAGTCAAACAAGAAGACCATAAAGAGAGAAGAAAGAAATACTTGAAGCCCATCATTCACACTGCATAGCCTGGGCAAGGCAATTGCTGGCTCCACCTTCTTTCCAGAAAGAAAGTAGTATTTCAAAGTGTAGAAAGTTATAGGGTCATGGCCCTGATCACTCCTTGCACCATACTAAGAAACACAACCAATTCAATGAGAGATGGATCTCTTTACACCACCAGTAAGACCAGGCATTGCTCAAGCCCATTAATTAACAAGCGAAGTGAACAGCTGTATCTCCTGCTGCTCACTTCTGTTCTTCCTTAGGGACGTCTCATAATATAGATATTCTAGCCTGAAACTTAGATAAGGGATAGAGGAGGAAGGACAGGAAATTATCTGTTGTTATTCAAACCCCAGGATTTTTGCCCTTGAGCTTTATCTTTTCTTCAAATCAAAGTATTTCTGTGCATTGTCTTTCATGAAGTTATGGTCTTCTTGATATCTGACTCAATAATTAATGTGTAAAGTTATTGCTTGCATGCATAATCTTCCTCTCTCATGAATATGTGAAGGAGGAAAGATTATAAGTTGTCAAATGCTTCCAGAGCCTCTCTCCATGACAGAATGATAGATCCCAATGCTGTATTTAAAACACAGCTGAATAGATAAAAATAGTGTTTAACTTTTATAGTCATTATGAACCACAGTAATTTATTGAACCCTTCAATCAGTTGAGGAAACAAAAGATTGGGAATGGGTGAATGACTCATTTCTTTTCATGCCGTGTGCACTGATGCTCCAATAACTTGATGATCTGAAGGCTAAATAAGACTGCACAAGTGTATCACAGAAACGCAGCAAACAAAACACATCATAAACAAAAACAAATCAGTGGAAAGCACTGAGGGAAACTCCAACCAGTGGTTGGCTCTTAATTAGCTGTATCTGCAGGATGCGTCTGAAATAGTTGGGAAGACAAATGTAGATTTCTCAGCGATTCAGACAGAGAAAAAAAAAATTCACTAGGAACATGAAGTCTAAGTAAACAGGCTGAGATATTTCTGCTCCCAGCAACTTGATTATGGAATACATACATATGTTTTGCACCCTCTTTTTGTCTTTTCCCAGAAGTTAGGACCTATCCATGAAAGGAATTTAGATGCCATGTTAACATTAGACAGTTTACTGTAACCTTATAATGTATATTAATGTAAGACATCACTTATTTATAATTACAGATGACTGAAAATAAATTTGTCATTGCCTGTTTATGAACTAGAAGGTAAGAGTTACCACCTGTCAGGGAATATACGTAAAGGTGATTGAATAAATCTGGCAAAACACACAAAGGATCTTGATTTCTAGACAAAACAATGCAGGAATTGCTGTACTGAAGCAAAACAATAGTATGTCTGATTCCATATGCATTCACTAACCATGAAAACCTTTGGAAGATTCAGATTTGATGTGCCAAACTCCATTTTACATAGCCCAGCTACCTTCCATGCATCCCTCACAGATGACCTTCAAGATTGCCTATGGATCCACAAACATGCATAATAATCTATAAAAAGTCAGATGAGACAAGGCTTATAACATTCATGAATTACAACCATTCTTGCTTGACTCAGAGGACAGATAAGACCATTTCTTTCCAGATATCAAAGGGGTAAACTCTTTAGAGGGGAAAACAACAGAAGAACAAGAAGAAGAAAAAAAATCACTCATCACCTCATTCCAGCCTCAAAATAGTTGTGAGATTTCTTGTGCGTCTGTTTTACTGAAAATGAAATGAAGCAACAGTCAGAAAGACCCTTTCGGAACCTTCAAAAGAAGGACAAAAATTTGGAAGAGGTGTAGAGGCAGTTCTCATTGGCTCCTAAAACTGAAAATGCTACCATAAATATGGACAGTGTCATGCACACAGCCATGAATATTCAATCTTCTATATAATATTGAATACTGATACCGTGGGTTGAATTGTGTCATTGCCATTCATGCATTTGCACTTTGCACTTTTGAAATTGAATAACTCTTTCAGCTGCTATCACACAGCACTTTAAAGAAAATAATGATTCTGCAAGAGTTTGCATTGCGGTTTTAAATTTTCCCTGTTCCTTACAGTATTCCAAAGCCCTCTTTGAAGCTGCTAGAAAAAGCTTTTAAGGTGTAAATAAAAAAATCAGGTTGGTAACTACGTAGAAATTTCTCATTCTTGCATCAAGTCTGGCCTAATTACTAGAGCTGCCCAATATTTGTCTTTGTCAAAAGTCTTCATAACACTAAATATAAACCCAAATCATGCAAGATAGAAAGCAGTGCAAAGAATTTCTGACAGAGTAAATGTGAAGGCAGCAGTAAATATATGGTGCAAACTAATTAAACTGTATTGTTTTGAAATATTATATGACATTATATAATATCTCATTATAACTTTATAAACATGATATAAGACTCCTCATTGTTCTTTTAGGGTGGTAGGCCATTAGGAAGTTTATTTAAGCCCACTATGGGCAGGGAAAGCAGGTAGTAGCATATCAGACTAGAAGTTCAAAATATCACTTTGTACTGCTTTTAAGTACCCAGTTACATATTTCTTACCGGGGAATATCAGGTTTCACAATAAAGCATACAGTTTGTTGAACCTTGGAGCAGAGAAAGCGACATTATAATTGATAACACAGAAGACGAGAACAATTAAAATCTCAGCTAACACTAAGCCTGAGAAGCCAATGTTCCCTTCAGTCTCCCATATGCCATTATTCATTGTCAACAGAACAGAACAGTCCCTCCTCAAACAAGAAACCTCTTCAGATGAGTGCCATCACCTGTTGCTACATAGGCATTCAGGGCTTACAGCAATGCTGCTGCCAGCTCCCAAGAGGAGACCAAAGGCACTAAAAGAATACAAATGATCACAGAGTAGTTCACAGATCCACAGAATCGTAGGGGTTGGAAGGGACCTCCAGAGATCATCGGGTCCAACCCCCCTGCCAAAGCAGGTTCCCTAGGACAGGTCGCACAGGGGGGTGTCCAAATGGGTCTTCAGTATCTCCAGAGAAGGAGACTCCACAACCCCCCTGGACAGCCTGTGCCAGGGCTCTGTCACCCTCACTGGGAAAAAGTTCTTCTGCATGTTGATGCGGAACTTCCTGTGCCCCAAGTTGAGGCCATTGCCCCTTGTCCTGTCTATTTGAAATTAAGACTTGAGATAACTGGTGACTAAATGCAGAGCCTAAATATAAAACTCAATTTGGTTTATTAAACGTACAGGCACAGTAAAATCATTAGCTTCCCATTACCCTCATACTAATAGTGCCATTTAAAAGACTCACTATACAGTATTCTATGCTTCCTAATGTGAAGGCGAACATTAAGAAGGATGTTGGCTGTCCCAGACTGAAGCAAGAGATTACTTTGAAGCTACCTACAAAACTATCCTGTGATGTATTTCTCTGTGAAATTCACAGCACTTTACACAGCTGGGAGAAGTATAAAATGTGTGGAACACACGTTGCTACAGGCCTAAAGAGAAACAGCATTATTTGGAGCCTTTTGCAATGGAAAACAGGACCCACTTGTCACACCATTACAATCTAGAATATTATCTCAATATTTTGATTTTTTACTAATGAATTAGATGGTTCCAGGGAAAAAAAAAAAGCTTTTTAAATCTCAGTTGTTCAACTTTTTCTCCATTAATAATCACTAATTGATCTTAAGAGAGCTGTTCTTACCAGTGAAAACACTGTAAGTAGTCTTAGCCTATCATTTTGATGCTCTTTTCTAGGATCCACAGTTTTTTTAATTCAGTTGTCTAGGTTAAAATAGAGAAGCTGAATGAAGGGAATATACACACCTCAAAGTACAGCTTTTTTAAAAATAGTATGAGGAAGAGGGGAAAGAATTCAAAAGAATCTTCCTTGCTACTAACTTTTTTCATTAATCTGTAAGTTTATAGATACTTATATATTGGTGCTTTGTATAGCATCATCTTTTACAATTCTTAAAGATTTTTTCTTATCTACTATTTCCCATCCCAGTAGCTATTTAGTGCCAATTGTAAAAAATTCTAAACTCAGTACTGCTTGACCTAGTTTAACACATACTAATACTTAATACAGGTACAGTGCAATGGGTTTTGGATTACGTAGCTGTACTGCCCAGATATTTTTCTAATGTGACACCAACTGAAGAGCTAATAATACCATGCAGAACTTGAGAAATGTTGATAAAGTATTGGCAGTTTGTGCTTCTACCTGCGTGGATCATTCAGACCAAGTACTAGTAGTCACTATCCATTCTCAGTACACAACTGCCAACACTACCATTACCTAAATTTTTAGGTAATGATTTTTGGGCTTAATTTTATTTTGAATAATGAAAACTACCATTAGACAAATTAATTATTAAATCAGCATATGTGTAGATAAGTCTAATAGTATGAATGAAGCTTATTTATCCTGAAATTGAAACGTTAGGACAATGAAGTTTCCTGTTTGTGGGAACATGGAAACATTTTTCCTCTTTCCAAGTGGGCCAGGAACAGAATCCCCACTTACTTTTTAAATTCCTGTTGAAATTGGAGGAGACAGTATCAATGACTTGTTGGGTATTTTTATGGTAAATTAATATAATAATGAAGGTGTTTAATCATCAAAATGCCATCAGAGAAAGTGCAGCGTTCCCCTTTCAAATCAGTGTCATAAAACATCCTTAAGATACAGCTTGTTTCTTAAATCAAACAGAAACTAATGACCTCAGTACATAAGTGTCTGTATGGGATGTAAACATCTGAATTGTGAAATTGTCTAAAGTTAATTTCAGTAGTCAAAACAGACACCTTTCCCATGTTTGGCTTCACTCAACTACTTCTGACTCCTCTCATTTCCTGCCATGAGCAGCAGATGGGGAAGGGGAACAGCAAGTTCTGATCAGTCCATTACAACTTCGTACCACTACTCCTTTCTCCTCACAATCTTCCTCTGCTCCACTGTGGGTCCTCCACGGGCTGCAGTGGGTATGTTCTCTGCTGTAGAGCACTTCTTCCCCCCTCCTTTCTCTGACCTCAACGTTCATACTACTGTTTCTCACCCTTTTTTCCCCCCTTCTCCTTGACCATCATTTGCTGCTCTCGCTTACATACATGTTCCCTGAGGCAGCACCACCTTAGCCAAGGGGCTGAGCTGTGCCCTGTAGTGGGTGGGTTGGATCCATCTGGTAACAGCTGTGTGTGGCATGGAGCAGCCCCAGCTACTCCTTACAGCCCCCTCTCACTGGCCCTGCAGCTCCCATCACCAATTCCACCTTGCCACCCACGCCCAGTGCAGCAGGAAAATAAACTGGATGTTCTCACAGTATTTTTTCATTTCAATTTCTTCCACTGGATTTAAGGTATATTTAAATTATTTGGAGCTTTTTGGGTTTTTTGTTTTATTTTTCCTCAAACTGCTTTGCTATTGACCTGTTCATTAATATTCAGATACAGCAGGATCACATCACCTTGTCATAAAGGTTTCTATATTCAGCCCCTGCTGCCTTCAAAGGATGTCTAAAAAGCTTAGTGAAAATTTAAATGATAAATTCATTACATTAGTTTTTGTGATTGATGACAGTGTCCTATACTAAACATTTCTGCCATTATTAGGAAAATAATATTATAAAAATAGATTATTGCTATGGCAAAACAGCAAAAAACTTCTTGAAGAAACGTAGATTGAATTATCTCCTCACAATTATTTATTTCAGCAAATGAAGAATCCCTTGAAGGCCTCCTACATGTAAAACCATATAGAAAATACTCAGCACAACTCAAGGGTGTTAACCCCACTGACACGTCAGTCTTGTGAAATGTTCTGCACAAGGCAAAAGGTATTTGGGCTTCTGTCAAAGGGTGCAAGAAACCATAACATGTTCTCTGTAAAATGTACAGAGTGCATTGCCTTTAGCACCACACAATCCTCACTGACATAAAGTTATTCCATGTAAAGATTGCGATCAGGTTATTTACTTGCCTCTGGAAAGAGACTGAAAAATTCTGTTGGCCTGCTGAGCCAAGCATTTCCCCAAGACTATAAAAAAGAAGTGTAACAATTAGAGTGCAAATCCATAAGCTTCTGAACTTGAGGTTCACTCTCTGTGAGTGCCTGAGCAAGTAAATCTAGCTCAGCTGTTCATAGATATGAGTTCTTAAAGAAACACAAGCAAGATAAAATAAAATTCAGTTTTAGTTTTCTGTATTTCAAAATTATGGTGCCTACAGGCATCCACACTAACTATGGCTAAATGTTCCACCATTGGAAATCTAGGCATGTTAATACCCAAAGAAAGCTTGTCATTACAGAACGTGGAAGAGCCTTTTTTTTAAGCTCATAAGAGACAGTTGTCAAAAAAGTCACCCCTCTGTGAGGAGATAAGTTTCCTTTTTACAAGTTTTTAAGAAGAACAAATTATTAACACACTCCATTGTTCAAAGGATCTATTGCTCCACAATCCTTTTAAATGAATCTAGACAAGATTTTGTCACCTTGCTGACTTAGTTCAATGTATAATACTCTGAAAAGTATAACACTAAGCCACGTGGACAAGGTGGAATAAAAACTGAGAATGTAACAATGTCAAATTTGTAATGACAGGAATCATTTCCATTCAGAAAGAACCACATTTACCACCTCAGAAAGAATTCTTCAGAAATAAAGCTCTACCTGTCCTAAGACAAAACGACAGTCAATATACAATTCCATATCAGTAAGCACTACTTACAAGGTCATTCAGTGTGAGTTATTTACACCTAAAATAGCATCAGATTTAATTTAGATACCACTTTACCAGGGGCTATGTTTGCATGTCCTGTTTGCATTACAGCTAAGCCGAGCTGACCAGAAACCATCACATCAAGTTTTGTAACTGTTTACTATAAAGAAAGAAGCTCTATTTTTAAGAATTTACAGGTTAAACATTGAAGAAGGAAAAACTGCCCAACAGAAGAATGAACTCTAGAAGATCACTTGTTCAGCCTGGAGAAGTCAAGGCACTGAGAAGACCTTAGAGCAGCCTTTCAGTACCTGAAGGGGCCAATGGGAAAGCTGGAGAGGGACTGTTTTACAAGGGCATGGAGTGACAGAATGAGGGGTAATGGCTTTAAAATAAAGTAGGGTGGGTTTAGATTAGATATTAGGAGGAAGTTCTTCCCTCTGAGAGTCATGAGGCCCTGGCACAGGTTGCCCAGAGAAGCTGTGGCTGCTCCCTCCCTGGCAGTATTGAAGGCCAGGTTGGATGGGGCTTTGGGGAGCCTGGTCTAGTGGAGAGTGTTCATGCCCATGGCAGGGGGTTGAAATAGATGAACTTTAAAGACCCTTCCAACCCAAATCATTTTATGATTCTATGATGATTCCATGGTTAGACCACTCCTTAAAGCCCGTCACCTAAGAAAGTACCTACCTGATCTTACTAGAAACTGATACAAACTTGCAAACTTACGGAAGTGCAAGCTCACTACCCAGAAGATTGATGATCTCTTTGGGACACTGATATGCCTCACAGTGCATCAGGAATAGGTTTTCGCTGAAATTCCTGTGACCTACTATTAATATACTACTGAGATGACCCAAGAACAGAACTGTAATTAAAGTTTGAAGTTTGGCATGCTAGACAATTCTAAAAGTGACAGATTCTTGCACATCTTGCTTTGATTTAGACATGACTGCTCATCATTATGCACTTCACTTCAGACCTCAGGAAAACCTGTATTAATGTTAATGAATGCATTTATATTTATATTTTTAATGCCCTTCCTTCTGTCTCTCTAGAGATTTTTTCCTGTCTTTTGCTTGGTTGCCATTGCTGCCAAAGTACTATTAAGGTTTAGGAAATTATAAAGCTATATTTACACTTGTTACAATTCACCTCTCTTCATCATTACCTTTTTCTTTCTTTGTTGTGTTAATTATCTGAAATGCTTATGAAGTAATCATTGGTTGCTTATTATTCAATTACCTTCAATCCATAGCCCCAAAATAACTGAACAAATACACTCTTGACCATAACATTACTGTGATATCTCTAGTCAAAAATCAATCACCTATGACTAATGAGTGTAAGATGCCAATAATGAAATTCAATACATCATATATATGAGACCGAGAGGCCTCTAAGTTGATTATTTCTTGCAGTTATCTGTATTAGATGATAATCAATGGTGCATTACATTAAAATTGTTAAGACATCAGTAGCAAAGGTCACAGAGAGGTGTCTAGAAATATCTTTGAATCTGTGATATGAAATAAAAAGGTAACTAATACAAAATGAAATGCAGGCTGTTCAGACTAACTAATTCTTTCGACACCCAGAAGAGTGAAAAAAGATCAGCATATTTCTTGTTTATGGCAACAGCTTTTAAGTATTAAAACATGTTGAATCTAATAAAACAGAATTATTACTCATTTGGGTACAAGCCCAAAAAATGTAAGTAGAGGTAAAAATTTGAATGAAAAGATCCAGAATTTAGAACGTTTGCGTGCCAGCTCACGGCAATTATCATTTCAGCAATGGTAAAACAGATTAGTAGCCTGTGCTTTTTGATAAAGGCATGGATTAAGGATAACTAAATCAAATTTACTAATCACAACAAAGATTAAAGTGCACATCTAAGTTTAACATATTAGCAGCAAACAGATTTCCAGTATGACATTACATGCATAAAAACATAAGTCTACATTTGTTTGCGATATTTCTGGTTTCTATTAATTCCTTTTACTTTCAGAGGCCGCTTAAAGCTTATATGAAACTTTAAAGGGTGGGAAACACTTTGAGCTGCTCTTCAAATATCCTCCAGTGCAAGTTCTGCATAAAAACCTGAACCTCTGTGCAGTGAGGGATAAATAACTTACTCCTCAAGCCACATAAAATTAATGCTATTCCTTGTGTGGTAAGGTAGCATTTGGGACAAATTAATGTGGCAGCATCTTCCCTAAGTAATCGGTGTTTCTGAAGGGCATTTCCAATGATG
Organism: Laterallus jamaicensis coturniculus; assembly: GCA_022605575.1. Classification (NCBI taxonomy): domain Eukaryota; kingdom Metazoa; phylum Chordata; class Aves; order Gruiformes; family Rallidae; genus Laterallus; species Laterallus jamaicensis. Next base: position 3,347,489 of record JAKCOX010000062.1, read on the forward strand.
ACTGGGTAAATGGAATAACCTCTGGGTAGCAGAGCATTATTTATGACCTGAATATTCTTTCCATGGGCATTTTTTCCATAACCATAATTAAAACACCTTTGTTCTTCCCTGGCTTACAGCTTGGTTCTCTAACCACAGTGTCGTGACAAGAATCTGTGACTAATTCCTTTGCATCCAGTGACACTGCAACCAGATCACTGAATTAAGGACTTCTGATGCTCCTGTGAATAATAGATGATTCTTCTTCCAATAGGCAAAAATGTTCATTAAAGTAAAATTCTGTTTTGTTTCTTCAACACTACAGGGTGTAAGCCTATGTAGGCCAGTTAACTTACAGGGACAGAGGGTCTTCCAACTTGATTTTTCAGTTTGAAACTGCTGTACACTATTAAGGACTGAAAATCACTGCCACTTAAAGTCTAGGCTTGGAAACTAATCCATTGCTAATAGTAATTCATTGCTTCATAGATACCTATATATATTAATCATCACCAAAAATTGTATCTGGAAAGTGTTCTACATTTGGCAGTACCTCCTCCAACCAGAGAAGGTTCATTTGCCCAGAATCTGAAAGGCTGCTGCTCACACTCGCCTCATGCTCACAACTGGGTAAACAGTTGCTGTGCAGGCATAAAGCCATGGACCCCATTTGTATGTGATAGCAAATGGAACTCAGTGTAGCGTATGCCAGTATCCTAGCTGTATCCCATTAAACCTGTAGTGCACACACCCGCAGGGATGTCCGGCTCCAACCTACTGGTTGGTGCCTGTGAAATGAACATTCAGCACACACAAAAGCCACAAGGATCAATATCTGGATTATGCAATGGAATATGCAATACATTTGAAATCGAATGGTTCTTGAAATATCTTCTACACTTCAGTTGCTCATTTATCATTGCAAAGGTCATGGGTTTCAATATGACTAATGTGCTAAAAATCTTCTGGTTAGCTTCTATCAAAACATCTTACTCTGTGAGCAGTCCTCTCATTTCAGTATACATTGAAACAGGCAAAAGAAGTTCTGTTGCCAGTATACATCTTGATACCTTTGGTGGTCCTAGATTAAACTTTGAAAGGGGAAAAAAACCCAAACAATGTTAGTGACCTCGAAATTGCACCTGGAGTTGGCTTGCTGGGTTATTTCCCCAGCTCTGCCACAGGTCCTTACAGATCTGCTACAGAAAAAATGGTTGAGTCTACGGTCTGTAGGTGTTGGAAACTATAAGCAATAGGGCAGAAGAAATCTCAAAGACATTTTCTTGAATAAAAGCTGCAATATTAAACTGTACGCTGTCCATTAAATATTCTGTTTTATCTTTCAAAAGAGGAAAAGAAAAATCCTTTCCTGCTCCTCACCCCAAATAAAAGTAAAAATTACTACATCAGTTGAATTGCATCATTATATTAATCTGAAATGACTAGTTCATTTTGCAAAAAAGATTGTTTTGTTGAAATAAGGAATTTTGACAAAACATTTCAAAATAGTCCCAGAATACTCTGAAAAGCAAATGTTTATCAACCTCCCCTCCCCTACAAAAAAAACCTGATATAAAAGTTTCAAGCTGTTATTTAGTTAATATAAAGAATGCCATCTACTGGCAGTAACAATAAGTAGCACTGTTCCTAATTCGGTAGGTGTGGTAATGTTGCCACTTTCACGCACTGCAAATGAGTCCAAAGGTAATTTAAGAAGAGAAATCTCTAAATTTAAAATGAGGTGTTATGTTCCAGGTTTCTCTTCAATGCCTATTCTTAATCATTGCCTTATGTTTGGAAACAAGTCCCTAGTAGGAAATAACAGGCTGGGTTCATGACCCACTTAGAAAGAAGGATTTTTTTTTTGTTTATGTTCTGCAGCCTGTAAACACACACAGTACTAGCATAGTTGCAAAATGGACACCTTTCACAATGAGACATGCATAGCAGGAAAACAATACTATAAATTAACTCCAAATACACAATTCCAGAGCTGACCTGCATAAAGGAAGTGGAAGACGTAGTTAAAACCAGGAATAAATTGGTAGAGAAAGGGAAACCACCTAGCATATAGAGTTCCATGTTCAGGTCTCTGTCATGCAACTTGCCAAAACCAGTCATTGTTAAAGCAGTGTAATTTTGAAACAGGCGTTTAGGCAACAACTGATTTACAGCAAGTAAAGCAGATAGTAATTATTTACCATAGAACAAATATGAGAAAGGGAGTACATATTGCACTTGATAAAGCATGTCTTCAGATATTTGGGCTTTAAAACCATGAATGTGACCCATGAGAAGAAAAAACCAACAAAACAAAAACAAAGATTAAAAGAAAACCATTAATGTTTAGTATCTTGTTTATCTGCACTTCTCTGCCTCCATGTCTCAAAGGAAGCACATTCAGCAAGTATTAATGTTTTTATGACAGTAATGCCTTGGATCGGGTATTTATCTGTCTTTTTGAAAGCCTGTGTAATTCTAAGAGAGTTTTTTTGTTTGGTTTTACCTAAAGTTAAGCTTTCAATTTTAGAAGTGGAGAGCTGAAATTCCAGTAAATTTCACAGAAATTATGATTTAATCAGAAGTACTTAGCTTTTTGGGTCATGTCTTGCTTTATTGGCTTTCTGAAGTGTGATTCAGATGAAAAACGAAAGAGAACACAGGCAAATACAAACATCAGACTTCAAGTGTGCCATAAAATATTTTTCCTAACAGAACTGACAAAGCTGTCTGCTGAAAGTATTTTGAGCACTGGACAAATGAAGATGGTGAGAAAAGGGCAGACCATTTGAACCCATGGGCCTATTACTTAGAAAAAAATTGCACCAGTTCCTGTAAAAGTAATGCTTTAATAGTATTCAGGAAACAAGATGACATAATGTATTACAGCAATTTCTAGCTCCATTTTGATCTCGCCAAGTCTGCTGGTAGCAAACTGCATGAAGTTTGCTGCAAACTGCATGAAGTTTGTGGTGGCAAACTGCATGAAGTTTAACAGGACCAAGTGCAAGGTCCTGCACATGGGGTGGGCAATCGTAAACAGGAACTACAGGATGGGCAGAGAATGGATTGAAAGTGGCCTTGAGGAGAAGGACTTGGGGGCTGTTGGTTGATGAAAAGCTCAACATGAGCCAGCAATGTGCGCTTGGAGCCCAGAAAGCCAACTGTATCCTGGGTCAAATCAAAAGAAACATGATTAGCGGGTAGAAGGAGGTGATTCTCCCCCTCTGCTCTCATGGAGTATTGCATCCAGCTCTGGTGTCCCCAGTAGAAGAAACACATGGACCTCTTGGAGCAAGTCCAGAGGAGGGCCATGAAGATGATCAGAGGGCTGATGCATCTCTCCTATGAAGACAGACTGAGAGAGCTTCACTTTTTCAGCCTGGTGAAAAGAAGGCTCTGGGGAGACCTTATAGCAGCCTTCCAGTACCTGAAGGGGCCTACAGGAAAGATGGAGAGGGACTGTTTACAAGGGCATGTAGTGATAGGACAACGGGTAATGGCCTTAAATTGAAGGAGAGTGGGTTTGGATTAGATATTGGAAAAAATTCTTCCCTCTAAGGGAGGTGAGGCCCTGGCACAGGCTGCCCAGAGAAGCTGTGGCTGCCCCTCCCTGGCAGTGTTGAAGGCCAGGTTGGATGGGGCTTTGGGGAGCCTGGTCTAGTGGAGAGTGTTCATGCCCATGGCAGGGGTGTGGAACTGTAAGATATTTAAGGTCTCTTCCAACTCAAACCAGGCTATGATTCTGCAATTCTGTAACTTCCAGAAAAAAGATTTTGACTTGGAAGAAGAAATCGCTAGGAATTTCCCAATATGAAGACTGGCTTTCAGCTTGACTTGTCTTTGAACTCTTTCCTCCAAACATAAATTGTAGAATACTTTAGAGGTATTTTCCCATGTTTTATATCAATATTTAGACTTATTTCTAACAAAAGTTTCAGAAAGTATTTAGACTCTTAGTTACTAATTATACTTCCCACTTTCCACTGATAACTGCAATACCTTTCAGTGAGAGATCAGAAGCCTAGTTACTGTCCCCAGTTTCAGTTTTCCCCAGCTTCCTTGCTTCCAGTTGAAATACTTAGTCCAGTTGTTACTCAGTTCCCATAACAAACCTCCCTAGATGTTTCTCTCCTTAAAAGCAGGGAAACATTTCCATATGTCTCTTTCATGGACCTTATGCTATCGTCTCCGTTTCCTACACAAAGCAAGGATGCAGCTGGTTATACAATCACAGTGAAAACAATCTTTTAAAAGCACTATTTTTCTGAGTTTTATCGATAGGTGTTTGATAGACCTTTAAAACACTAAAGAGTTATTTTTCTAAAGTACATCTTTTCAAAGACATTTTTGCTGAAGAGCAATTCATACCATTTTCTTGTTAGTTTCCTCAAAAATAAAAATGTACATGTTTGTGCAAGATACTTTGCTTTATACGTTTTGTCATAGAGATTCCTGTGCAAATTCACACCAAATAAGCAATCTCAAAAGTACAGCAAAAGCTCAGTTTAAATCTCAAGATTGTGTTGCTTTGAATTCAGCATTTCCTAAATGTATTAACATCTTAAAGTTCCTTTTCTAAACGAAGATGGACTTTCGCTCCTGATAGGAAAGCCTACATACTTAGAAAATGAGAATCACTGACTTAATAAATTACCTTTATATTGTTCTGACTATTAAAAATACCTGTACCTATAATGTATCAGTCAGTGCTTCATCCAAAGTTGGCAAACAGCACATCAGAATTTAACTAAAGCAGAACATAACTGAATATGCAAGATTAGTCTGCACAGATTTTTTAAATCTTCCTCCCTTACAGAATTTAAAGACATTTTAAATCTTTATACCTACACACTTCAAGTACACTGTCCTGATATACAATTACCATGGTAGTGGAGTAACTCATTCTGAACCATAACCATGATGTAGCAAAATACTTGAGGAGAACTAACAAACTCCTCCAAGAAGAAACTCTGAGGAAGATAAGCAAGTGAGCATTGATGTGGCTAGAACATCATCAGGTCTAAATCCAGTTAAGAAAAAGCGTGGGGTATAATTTTTGTATCATGGAAAGCTGGACTTCTAAAATTATGCCATGAAGTTCAGGCTCCCATTTCAAAAAGCAAAATTTGGAAAACAACGTGTCATGTTATTCACCAACAGTGTGAACCCTTTCAATTCTTAACAGTTTTCAGCTTAAAAAATTATTTCATTTGACTTTTCAGGGCTTTTAAGGTATTTTTAATTAAAAATTTTCATAAAAACACAAAAGAAGGAAAAAAGCCTATTCAGTCAACCTGGAAATCTATTAATCTTCCACCAAGCCATACAAAATCAATTTTGGGATAGCACTGATGCACTTATTTTACACAAGCTATTGTCTCAGAGCAGGCACAGGGCAGGGAACAGCTTCAAAGCAGGCAGTGGGTCCTTGGCAAGGTGTGCTGGAAAGTATTTTTTCTTTCATAATTTTCTGTGGGCTACATAAATACCACACCAACCACAGTGCAGAATGAAGGTCAATCTTCATTACTATAACAAAAGTAAGGAATTTGATAGATGTCTCTTTACTAGTCAATTAAATGAGATTGGGACTGTTCCCTGGCACTGAGACGAATTGGCGTGGAAAAACTGGCATCTGTACTACCAAGCTGTCTTTCACAAAGGTGGCCTCATCCAGACTGCCTACTGGGACCAGTCACTAGCCCATGCTAATTCCTGAACTATAAGCAAGAATTGTTTGGAAAGAATACTATCTGGCACAGGACAAAAGTAGGCCAGTGACTGTTCAAACAGACATTGCAAGCAAGCAAGCTGCAGTGCCTGGGGATGATCCATACCACTATTTAATTTACTAGTCTAGATGTCACTGCTAAGGCAGCTCAAAACACTCTACAGACTACAAGAAGATATTCAGAAGGAGGACTCATCTGTGTATCAACAGCAGAGGTTCTTTGCTCCAGCCCACACAGAATTCTATTAATTTTATTTGTAGCGTAGTAAAATATTGCATTTGGGGTAAATGATTTCAAAAACTGGTGGGATTCATAGAACCCAAATGAAGGCATCTAAAGATTAGCCTGATAGTCATTCTGTTTAAAGACAATAGAGAAAACTGTGAACAACAATTCATATTTTAACAACATAAAAATAGAGAAGAAATGGGCAAATTGCCTCCCATTTAGAGGTACTGTCATTCAACCGAAAACAAAGGCTGAACTATCTCTCATTTTGATGTCTAGATGAATTCAAGAGATCAACCTCACTCAAAATGTTCTACTGTGTTTACAATAGCTAGCATATATTTAACACGATGACTTGACTTTGTTCCCCCCATAGGCAGCTGTACAGGTAAACAAAAAACTCTGTTGTGCCTACTCCCATCAGTTCTGCATTTCCAAATGCAAGCTGATTCATGCAGTAATGTTTCAATAAAAATACATTTATTCTGGCGATGAGTAAGAATTGTGGACAATACAGGCCTTCACCTTACTTTTTGTGGCAGTGTACAACTTCATGACTTCATATTGGGTATTTCTTCTAGTCAACAAGTGATGAAATCTAGTCAGCTCTCACACATAAACATGTACACACACTTTGATGGCTTCTTTTTTCCCCACACAATTATATTTAGAATTATCTCCCTTTGCTATGATCAAATCAAGAATACATAATATACCAAAAAGTCACGAGAGATAAGGTACTTCCAAGGTACTTCCAAATAGCTGCTATTCTTCCAACACAGGTAAAATGAGCCTGCTTCTCATGCTTTATACCTTATATAAACATTCTTTCATACAATTACCCTTGCACATTTCAATTTTTTTTGGTAGTATGAATCATTCCCATATCTCTCCAAGTACTCAGGACATTGATAAATCCTGACGTCAGGTCAGACATCATTTTTTAAGTGAACCAAAATATGATGACAACTCATCTACATTTAAAAATTATTATTAATTTTAATTGGCTGTGTCTTTGCTGACTGGAATGAATATCTTCTGTTCTACCTCCCTACAAATTATTTTGGTATCTCAATACAACAAGTATATTTAATGTTTGGGAGGTATCCTTCATCAGAAGCTAAAGAAACTTTTTCACAAACTCTCAGGATGTACTGCTTAAGTGTATACAGATTTCTCCATCTAGCATTCACAACAATATTTTCCCCCTCTGGACTCCATAAGCACATACCATCCATCAAAGGTGTTGATGTGTTGCAGGTCTATATGCAGCTCACTGTCCAATCAAATGAAAGAGACAGGCTAGACAAAAGATTCAGAGGAAGTCTAGCGTAAATGAGTGTCAGTCCACTCTTTGATTAGGTAACGGCAATTATGATAATTACAGCAATCCACTACAGGGAAATGTTCCAAAATTGCCAGCCTGCTGTAGAGCATACTTGCAAGTATCCAGTCATGCAAAGCTTTGCCTGAACTTTTTGAGTATTAACCATGTTCTTTCAGTTGTAAACAGTATAAATTGGCCAGATACTGTAAGGTTGTGATCTATTACATCTTACTAATAGATGGTCAATTCCTCTAAGATATATGTATCATCTACAGATATGCATCTTACTGGAATGTAAAGGGAACAGGCACTATTGAAAGTCTAACAGTTTAGCCCAAATTCATGCACAATACTATGGAAAAACTAGTATTTCTCACATTCTTTCATTCATTTTCTGGATAATAATTACAATTATAGGGCTTTTTTTTGTTTGGTTGGGGCTTTTTTTTTTTGGCTTGGGGTTTTTTGGGGGGGGATTTTTTTGGTTTTTTTTTTTTTGTTAGGCTTTTTTCCTTCTATATTGTGTTCTCTGTTGTCCTAAAAACCAAAGGGGTGGCATAAAAAAAGGCCAACAATGTGGAAAGAATCACTGCATATTGCCGTTTAGAAAATGGCAAGGGAAATTCCCATCAATTGAAAGTGGGAAGATACAGACCAAGAACAACTAAGCAAGACTGGGCTATAGAGGAGACTACGTAAAAAGATAACCATCTGTCAGAGAAGGCACTCCTGTCCTTCAAGTTCTTTCATAGATATCGTTCACAGGTGAAAGAGGTCACCTTTGTCTGCTGGAGGAAGAATTACAGTCGAGGGAACAAGGAAGACCACATCACAAACAAAAGGAAATCTGCAGTGTTTCCAGAGATGGTAGCATTTCAGAAGCACTGATTGAGAGAACAAGAGGGATTGTTCATGTGGTTAATGCTTACAGCCATCAGGAAAATGCATTCCTCCCTGAGCTGTGAAATTAGTCAGTCCAATTTTTTATAGATTTATACCTTTTGTATCCTACCCATTCTTATCCATCAGATTAACCCTACCTAAACCCATGCCTCAATATGCTTCAATAGGCATATAGCTCATTAGAAAGAAAACCACACAAGCTGACTGGCTAGTGGGCTTGTGCAGATTGACCAATTGAGTACAAAAAATGTATTTCTGCATTTTATCTCCTTTTTCACTGGTAGAGGCACAACATGGAACATCATCTCTTAAACAGCAACCAATAAAACATTTGCACACTGATTTCTTTTTTTCTGGAGATCTCAATGAGAAAACCTAGTTTTAAAGCTTAGATGAATGATTTTAAAAAAAATTTAAAAATCAAACATAGGAACACACTCCTTTTCTAACCAGTAAGCACATACACCAGATTTCAGAATTCTGCAACAAAATGGCTGCCACTGATCTGTGCATGGATCACTTATTTTGCTGTTATTTCCTAATAGGTGAAGCTGCAAGCTGCCATTAATATGATGAAGAGGACTAACATATGACAAAGCCAGCTGGTTACTTTTCAAATTTTGCTGCTGCAGGTGATCTATGGTCACACTAGGTGTTTCAGCTACTCTGTGGAATTGTTTGTACTCTCTGAAGTATATAAGCTTTAAAAACAGCAAAGCCACACACTTAGAAATAACACTTTCCACAGACTGGAAAGTTACGTAGTTGTATCCCAACCTCTTCAAAACTGCACAAGAAACCAAAAATGATTGACTACAAGATAATCTTGTACACAGGTTGCATCATGGAATCATGTATGCTAGAAGGGCTTCCAGAGGTCAACAACCCCAAAGTCATTCCCAGACCAGTCCTATTACAGCAGGTGCTCAGGGATGTGACCCACAGAGTTCTGAAAATCTCTAAGGATGGAGACCTCTAATTTTGCATCCACCAGTATCCCCAGGTTCTTCTCCATAGGGTTGCTTTCAATATATTTATTCCCCATGCCTGTAATGACATTGGGGATTTCCCCAAACCAGGTGCAGGACCTTGAACTTAGCCTTGTTGAACTTTATGAGGTTCAAAAAGACCTGGTCCTCAAATATGTCAAGGTCCCTCAAGATGGCACACCTTCTCACATGTGTATCAATTGCACCACTCAGGTTACTGTCATCTCCAAACTTGCTGAGGGTGTATTCAATCCTACTGTATACATTGTTGATGAAGATTTTAAATAGCATTGGTCCCGATACAGAATCTTGGGGGATACCATTCATTACTGATTCCAACAAAGAACCACCAACTATAACTCCTTGGACATGGCCATCCAGACAGTTCTTCTTTCAACCAACAAACCCATCTCTCCAACTTAGTTTTAAAAATGGTTGGTGGAACCATATCAAAGGCCTTACAGGAGTCCAGATAAATGACATAGAATCATAGAATGGCATGGGTTGGAAGGGACCCCAAGGATCATAGAATCATAGAATGGCATGGGTTGGAAGGGACCCCAAGGATCATAGAGCTCCAACCCCCCTGCGACAGGCAGGGCCACCAACCTCAGGCCTGGAGCTACACAAGGTTACTCAGGAACCCATCCAACCTGGCCTTGAACACTTCCAGGGATGGGGCATCCACCACCTCTCTGGGCAGCCTGTTCCAGCACCTCACCACTCTTTCTGTAAAAAAAAAGTCCCCCTAATATCTAATCTAAACCTTCCTTCCTTTAGTTTTAATCCATTCTCCTTTGTCCTGCCATTGTCTATCCCTTTAAAAAGTTGATTCCCCTCCTGCTTATAAGGTGCCTTCAGGTACTGGAAGGCTGCAATGAGGTCCCCCCACAGCCTTCTCTTCTCCAGGCTGAACAAGCCCAGCTCCCTCAGCCTCTCTTTGTAGGGCAGGTGCTCCAGCCCTCTAATCATCTTCATGGCCCTCCTCTGAACCCTCTCCAACAGTTCTACTTCCTTCTTGTATTGGGGGCCCCAGATCTGGACACAGTACTCCAGGTGGGGCCTCACGAGGTCAGAGTAGAGAGGGACAATCCCCTCCCTGTCCCTGCTGGCCACCCCTCTTCTGATGGAGCCCAGGATACCATTGGCCTTGCGAGCTGCAAGAGCACTCTGCTGGCTCACGTTAAGTTTCTTATCCACCAGAATCCCCAGGTCCTTCTCAGCAGGGCTACTCTCAAGAAGCTCTTCTCCCAGTCTGTATCTATGTCACTCCATTGTAGAAGGCCACTAAATTACTCAGGCACAATTTGCCCTCGGTAAAGCCATATTGGCTGTCTCTCTAATCTCCCAGTTTTCCATATGCGTTGACGTATCTTCCAGGAGGATCTGTTCCATGACAGCATCGTGGTAAGGGTGACAGGTCGGTGATTCTGAAGGCCCCCCTTTTTCAAAATGGGTGTGATGTTTCACTTCTTCCAGCCATTAAGGACTTCACCCGACTGCCATGATTTTTCAAAAATGATTGAAAATGGCTTCACAACTACATCTGCCAATTCCCTTGAAACCTGGGATGAATCTCATCAAGTCCATCCCATGGACTTTTGTATATTCAGGTTCCTCAAGTGATCTCAAATATGAACTTCTACAATGGGAGGTGTTTCATTTCCTCAGTCCCTGCCTTGAGGTTCAGGGGCTTGAGGGATGTGGGAAGAATATGCTAGACTATATACACTGAGCTATCCTGATCTTCCAGCAGATATCACGGTGACTGAAATAGCCTATGATTAGCAAGGCTTCCAATCTTGAGACTTCCTTCAGCTGCTTAAAGGAGGTTTCATTTACATTTTCTTGATCATGTGGTCTTTAACAGAAACCTACCACACTGCAATGAATAATTATATGACTATACCACATATAAATTATTACATAAATATATCACATATAAATAATTTTGCCTCCCTCTCTCATATCCTTTTAAACATCAGTATTTATTTCACCCTACACTGTCTGGTGGGAATAAAATAAAAGATATTTGAGTTAAATAACACTATACCGAAAAAGACCATGTCACGTAATTCTCATTGTGAAGTGTTCATTCATGGTTGTTACTCTGCCAGCCGTAGATGCCATGGTTTAAAGATTCCTTTGTTATATTGAGCTTTTATCCCACAGCCCTAAGTATTATCCTAAATCAGCTCTACCCCTTCTCAAACTTCTCACTGTGAAAACAAGTGGGAAACTTCAGAACATTAACAAATTCAAACTCTGTTCTAGAAATTTTTGTGAACTACTTCACTCTTGCAATATCACCTACCTCAGAAACAGACAACTTCCAACACACCCTGCTTCTACCAGAACAGATTAAAAAAGCACTTATGCAGAGAAAAAACGTACTTCCTAAAACATTTATCTATTATTGAGTTATATGCCCTGGAAGTATGGGTTCACTCCACAAATGAAATGCTTTCTTAACAGTCCTTCTTTGGTCCCTGTGTCCCTACTTGCTGTCTCCCCAAAAAGATAACAGCAAAAGGCAAAAGCCAGGACTGCTGCAGGTGGGTCACTGACAAATAAGCATCTTTCTCTTCAGGGAAATACCGAGGTATTGAGCACCTGAACACTTTCTGATAAAAAAAAGATAGATACATTTTAAAAAATCAGAAATGGAAAAAGGTAAAATACCCAAAGCAGTTCCAAACTGGCCTTCCTAACAAAAGGCAGCTTTCAAAGGATCCTACTTCAGGTAACAGAGAGGAGTTCACACAGACGCTGAATCTAAGAAGCTTCAAAATCCGTGATCTGAACTATTGATAGACTAATCTAGGAGTAGTGGGATGCAACTATTTACCTATATGTTTTCATATAGACTTCAGCAGACTGCAAGTGGAGTTCCAAGTGCCAGTCTGGCACATAAGGGTATATATCAAGTTGTGTAACAAATACCGCTAGCCGGCTCATTCAGCATTGAAGTACTGGTATAGTAGAAGCGTGCCTCTGCTCGAAGCATACAGATGTATAAGGGAGCTCAGCCTCAAAGTTGATGAGGTGAAAGCCAGAGACGTGACGCATGACTCGCATTTATGTTCTCTTCTTGTTACACCAGCTAATAACATTACTTGCTGCCAGGCTGTCTACTATAGTGCTTTAATTAAGACCTCCTTCAGAATGCAGGGGTCATGCAAAATGAATGAAAACAGCAGGCCAAATTCAGAGATGATGTACATTAGAGTAATTTACACTTCAATTAAACTGTGCAATTTGCATAATAAGAGGCTGCAATAAAGAGCTGGTAGCAGGGATAGTAACCTAGATTTTACCTTAGGATTGTTTACACTTTTCTGCTCTAACCCCATCCTGTCACATATAAAGTATAGTGAATTATTTAAATGGCAACTTCTGCTATCATCTCCCTTGACTAAGTCAACAAGCAACAGGCTTCAGAAACAATGTTTTTCTATAGGCACCTAATAGAAAAAGGACATTTTTTTTCTGATTTATTTTGGTGATATCATACTAGAGGGTGACCCCAAAGTCCTTAATTAATAACTCTAGAAAGGAACAAAAGTATCAGAACTGTGAGGACAAAAAACTATAGTAAATAAGGCTCTAGTGGAAATAGCACAGAACTAGCTCTCATCGTCTGGCAAATGCCACCAGCAGTCCTTCTGCCCTGTTAAGGCATCATGCCTATCTGTAGAGACATACGTGTTGGCGAGATGATCAGACTGGAATTACTATATTACAGTTTGCATAGATCTAAAAATCTTGAAGATATACCAAGTTATGTCATGCAAAGGTTTATATGAAGCTACAGTAGCTGATAATCTAACCCCAGAAATAAATTACAAGTTAAACATACAACATATTTATAGAATCATAGAATAATCTTGGTTGGAAAGGACCCTTTAGATCACAAAGTCCAACCATCTCTGTAACCTGCCAACCACTAGTAACCTGTCTCCAACACCACATCTAACCATCTTTTAAATACCTCCAGGGATGGAGACTCCTCCACTTCCCTGGGCAGCCTGTTCCAATGCTTGACAACCATCTCTGTGAGGAAGTTATTCCTAACATCCAATCTAAACCTCCCCTGGTGTAACTTGATGCCATTTGTTCTTGTGATATAACTTCTTACTAGGAAGAAAAGGTCAGCCCCCACTTCCCCACAACCTCCTTTCAGGTAGCTGTAGAGAGCAATTAGATCTCCCCTCAGCCTCCTCTTCTCCAGACTAAACAACCTCAGCTCCCTCAGCCATTCCTCATAACATTTATTCTCTGTGAACAGCCACATAAGACTTCACAAAGGTCAGAAGATAATTACATAATTTAACCTGCTTTTGGGGCCCTGTTTAGTATATACCTTTTAATCTAGTTTCTATCCATTCTTGTTGGTACACAGATATAATTATATCATTAAATTTGTGTTTCACTTTCCTTCTCATATCATGGTGTGTTGTATCAACAGGAATTTACAGCATTTCCTGTATCAGCCAAGGCTTTGACGAGCTCTGTTTCAGAGCAGCAGAAAGTGTGTATTATATCAAATAGCACACCAGAGATAGCCCAAAAAGGATACTGCTTTACAGCAGTCACCAGCCAATGGCACTGCTCCTTGGGGTATTCATTGACCCTTATCCATAAGGTTTGTTTCCAGACTCCAGGAGATGTTATCCTGCAGACCAGCAATATGCATCACAGAATCTAGCTCTCAACACAAGGGGTTGATGCAGTGTTTCAGTTCACCACAGGAATCTTTAATAATGCATTGAGCACTGTTGCTCTTCCACGGAGTCAGTCAACATCTGATAATTTTAAATAGAGAAGAAATAGCAAAGTTACTGTAACTTTCAAAATGCCATACAAGTTTTGAACTCAGGGATGTAATGTTTTGAAAACAGGACCTAGGAGAGATGGCAAAAACAACAACAATATTTTTCAGTATGCAATCAGAAAAAGCTTCAGACAGCCAGTGCTACAGCACAAATGTAAGGGGGGAATCTTAAACATTCTCTCCATATGGAAAATAAATAAATGCAATTATGGAAAAGATATTAAAATGGTATCAGACACTACCAATAAGAAGATTTGTCATTTATCTGTCTTTGGATCATTATCATGGGATGTCTGCCTTCACTAAGGGTAAGTGGTGAGAACAAGATTATTTAAAAGAACCCTCTCATCTATTATTCTCAAAACTTACTTGTTTTATTTTCAGTTCTCTTCCCAAAGGCTTTTTTATTATAACTAATTTGAAATCTGCATTTGACCTAAGGGAAAACTCAAGCGAGTGATCTGCATTTTAAAAAGTGGTTTGTCTTGTTCCTTAATCCTGACAACAATATGCTATCTTTTTTTTTATTTTCTTGCCATAAGGATTTTCTGGTGTGTCTTTTCTGTTATCTTTGACACTGGTCTTGTTTGTACAGTGTGTCCCTTAAGACTTACACCATGAAGGTATTACATCTACAGTGAAAAGTCAAGCTGGAAGTAAAAAACCCCCAAAACTAGTATAAAAGTGTAGGAGTTACTCACTTTGTATGAACAAGTCCAGCGAGAATCTCTTGTCATCCTCAACATGCTTTTGTAAGGAAAGTAATTTTTGGAAAGCACCTAGCAATTTTCATCTAATCCTTCTCTCCCATTATTGATAACAGGAACTACTGAAGGCAAAGACAGTTTACTTGATGTAACGGAGAGGATCTTTATTTTCTCTGCCTTTATACCGTCATTTGAGAAGGTAGACATTCTCACTGCTCAAAGTCAATATAAATCATTCTCTCTCCTTCACTTACTGAAGCAGCTAAGATCATGGTGAAATATATTTTTGGCAGCATCTCTGATCTCACCACGTGCTGACCAGCACCCATGAAACAGCTTGGTATTCTTGGGAATGACTGGGGAAAATCAGGAAGGGAATTACAGTCTTAAATACAAGTTCAGTGCTCAGGAGAGAGAAATGCAAGTTGAGAAATTCCAATCTATAGTAAATTCTAGATAGAGATTATCTAAATAGGTCATATTCTTCATAGCTTCCTTTTGATTCTCTTAACATTTTTATACAACTTTTATGTACCCCTGCTATACTGAACACTTTACTTAAAAAAATCTTTCTTTCGCTGATGATTTTTTCCTACATTTGTTTTTTCTTCTTGTTACATGACAAAGTTAAGGGAATCTGGGATTCTCAAAATCTGAGTGGTGCTGCTGATGATTTCTCTATTTCTGCCTATGTAGAAGAATAATTTGCTTTAAAAGTAACTAATAAAAACATGGGCACATTTTTATAAAAATCTGTTACTTTATATGAAAATTTTGTATTAGAAAATTGGGTCATTGAATCATAAAAAAGATAAGATTAGGCTAACCCCTTCTTTTCCATTTATAAATACCTGTAAAAATTAAGTATAAGGTATAAAATAAGCACTTTACTTAAATTAAGTTCAAAGATGGAAGCTCTTAGTGCCTCAGAGTGATTGAAAATTTTTAGAGTATCATTTTGCCATGATTTTTGTGATATAAACATTTGTTAGGTTGGTTTTTTGAGGTTTTTTTTAATGTAAGCCCCTACCATCACTTTTTTTATGAGAAAGTTAAAGAATTTGCTGGCTCAGTTTGGGTGGTTTTTTTCATTATTTTTTTTCTTAGTTCACCTTCTGCAATTGTTATTAGAGAGTTTAAAGGCTGAAGCTGAATCATTGGGACTTTTTATCTTCTTCCATACTAGAAAGTTTTGCAAAATGCACAAAAACTAAAAATAGACACATCTTGGAAGGACTCTTTATTCAAGACTTACTCAGGCAGCCCATGGATTTTATTTTAATAGTGTAAGTGAAGGATTATCACATCTAGAAATAATACTTAACATTTCAACAAGAAAATACCATCTAGGAAATATAAGTTTTGTTAATCTTGAGAACACGAGTATCACAATTAAGTTTCAAACTCCTCCACCTGAAAATCTGAGCATGAGTCAGCGTTTAGACAGAACCTGTAGAAAATAGACTAGGATTTGAAACAATTCTCTCTTTTTCTCCCTACACTTCATGGCTAATTATATGGCATTGTTGCAGGTTTTTGTAGCGGTTCTCCTTTGGTGGCTTTTGTAAGCCGCAGTTACAGCTTTCTGCAAGCCCCATATTTTGAAAACATTGGCAATTCAAGGCCAAATTCGAGGCTGGGCCTATCAGAGCTGGTCATAGCGCCTCTGTGAATCACATATAGAAGAAAACAAAACTGCTGGCGGGCGCACTTTGCCACCGGAGCGGGAGTGAGAAGATGTAGCAAGCTGCACAGACACCAAGGCCAGGCCTGCAGGAGAATGGGAGGGGAAGACTGCGAAAAGAGAGTTTCCCTGGCAGCTCGTGGTGATGACCATGGTGAAACGGGTGTCCCCTCGAAGCCCCATGGATGAGGACGGGGAGCAGAGACACCTATACCCTATGAAGATTGATCCATGCCTCAGCAGGTTTGCCGGGGGATTTGTGACTTTGTGAGGGACCAGGCTGGGGGGTCCGGACCTGAATGTCAGCACCCTATGGAGGGGAGTCCTGCTGAGAGGCCTGTGGTGAGGAGATGGCTCCCTGATAGAGAGGACTCACGCTGCAGAAGTTGTGGATATGACTCTTGCGTGGGTGGGACCCAACGGCGCTGCAGGGGAAGTATGCGTGTGTGTGGAATGCCCCCCCCTCACCAGCTGAGATGGAAGCCAACTCGGGAGGAACAGACTGAAAACCCACTCCCCATTCCCTGCCCCTCCCTGTGCTGCGATGGGGGGGATGAAGGGAGCAGATCTATGATTAAAGTCAAGAGTGCAAAGAAGCAAGGGGTGGGGGGAAGTAGAAGTGGTGAGATCTGGGGAAGTAAAGCAACTTGTGAAGAATCGCCGGAACCCCACTGCCCATTCCTTGCCCCTCCCCTCACCATGTTTGGGCGGGGAAGAAGGGAGTAAAATTGTGATGAGTTTTAAGTGTGCTAAGAAGAGAGGGGTGGGGGGAAGGTGCTTTAAGACCTGGCCACTTCTTATCTTGTTCCGATTCCCTGGGTGTATTAGTTGTAGTAGTAATAAATCACTTTCCTTTATTCTGTGCTGAATCTGTTTGCCCATTGCACTAATTGGAGAGTGATCCCTCAGTCCTTATCTCAAGTCCTAAGCCTCCCAATATCTATTTTCTCCCATTTTCGGCTGAAGCGAGGAGTGATCGAGTGGCTTGGTGGGTATTTGGCCTCTGGCTAGGGCCAAAACCACCACAGGCATTAAAAATGCTAAAAATGCTTTGTCCTTCAATGTCTTTATCCAATGCTATGGAAGTGATTGCAAAACAGTACTTTAACTATCACAGATGGTTTTGACTAACCTAGAAACAAATGGTACAGATGCATAAAAAACGTTCAAGGAAACTCAATACATGGTAAAGTTATGAAGTCATGCACCTGCACCTCTGGGGTCTCCATTCTGGAGTCCATACATGAACTGCCTTACTAAAAGATTACATTAAATAAGGATGTTGAGTACAAAACTTCTCCGGCAGTGCAGTGGATTATTGACCTATTCAAGGACTTACTGCCCTTGTACCATAGCCAGGAGACAAATATTACAGGGAGGTTACTAAAAAAAAACAATGTTTAAATGGAAAAGGTAATGTTTCCATTTCCTTTGGAACCTTCCTTGTCACACAATCCTACCTACAGCCTCCAGAAAAATTGGGGGTGGTGTTACAAGGTTATGGCCTTTCCCACTCCAGAAGACTCGAAAGAGGTTGTGTTTGGTTGAGAAATCTTTGCTTTGTTTCATTTATTTGTGTAACACTTCTGCCAATGACAAGCTATAATGAGAAGCAGTAGGATTTTCAAATGAGACCAAAGCATTTAACTGTGCAAGTCCAATGACAATTTTCCATAAGAGCTAACCACCTACATCACTTCAGCAGTACAGGAACTTTCTCACATCTTTTATTATACCAAGAAATGGTGGAAGGAAGCAAGTCATTTGACTTTTATAGTGTATAACGCTTAAAGTGCACATGTCCTGGTGAAGCAGATGAGAGATGAGATGTTCAGCATCAAATGAGAACAAGAAGAGGGAGCCGGTATTAAAAATAAATTTAACAAACTATTGTCAACACTCCTTTCTTTTATTTAAAGTTCTTGCAATCATGAACAACATAATGCAGTTAATTTAATACAGGTGCCCATGTTTCACCTACCTTGTTGCCAAAAATTCCTTTGAGAATTTTTAGCAAGAGAGATGTAATTCACTGGAAAACAGTAGCTTAATTAAGAAAAAAACAAGCAACAATCTGTTAAGATGAAGTTCTTTTAAAATACAGCTATTGCTGCATTTGCTAAAGATGAGCTCCTACACATTTGTAACAGCAGAAAAGTACAATTATCACCGTGCTAACTTAGGTGGACAGCCTACAATTTTTGACTACGTTAGATAATGTTAGAGAAAGAAGAAATTGCAAGTGAAATGACATTTAGGGTCGAATGCGATAATTCAAGAGTAACTTTAGACCTTTTCTAGCAAATACTTAAGTGGGCAGAATTAATAACAACTTCAATTACAAGTTCTAGCAAAATTCTGTCTCTCATTTACTTTTCTCTCTTCTCTCTGCATATTACCACATTTCACACAGTGACAGATGAAAATTAGCAGGTCCTTTTCCTTCTGAGAAAAGTTTCCTTTTGCTTGCAACATGTATTTCAGCTGTATGTATGACAGTATATATTTTTAGTCAAAGCTTTTGAAAAGGCAATAGTGTCACAAAGAAATGCTTTCAAATGAAAGGCCAGTGGCTAACTAGCAATCTGCACCGAAGCACATCTTCATTTTAGAAGTCAGTCCTGCAATCAGCAGGTCAAGTTCTTAGGTGGTGTAAACCCAAACAGCTCTTATCACAAGGGTGCCACAACATTTTACAGAGACTGAAAATCTCAGGCTGTCTTTGTCAAAGAATGCATAGAATTAGGTTTGTATTTGAATGTATCTTTATTAAAAACTTAAATGCAACAATTTTCAATGCATCCTTGAAAACCTTCAAAATGAACGTTGAGATACACAAAATAAAATACAAAGCACTAAATGACATGAAAAACAGGTGACCTTGGTATTCTTTTCCTCCTTTCTCAGAACTCACAAGTTACACAGGTGTGATTCATGCACAGTAAGCCATGAAAGTTCACTTCTTTTTTTTTTCTGTACTAGTAATGCCGGACATATTTATTTTAATCAAAATACATTTTAAGGGCATAAAAATTCTTCCAGAAATGCGCTTACCTCTTCCAGAGCAAGGTAAGTTAGAATTTCCTTGGCATTTCTTAGCACTTTCCTCAAATGACAATGGACAAGAACGTGGATGTTCACACTTCTTCCCAATCCACCCTTCTTTACAGTCACACCTTCCACAATTACACTGTCCATGACCTTTACAATGAATACAATTAAAGATTAGACTCCATACTGATAATAGTTATTAAAACCTCATGATAGGATGAGTTTTATCAAAGTTGTGGTTTCATTGAAGAATCAGACTGGAAAACAAAATACAATCAATTGACTGTAACTACCTTTTTTTTCCTGACAATAGTACCGGTCTGTCATTCCATTCAAGCTATATTTCCTTTGGAATTTTTTTCTTAGAGGACGATGGAATAGTGGTTACAAGTACGCATTGCACCACTGTCCAAAAAACTGGGGCCATCATAAGGCCTTTATGCTCTTCTGTATGCTTCATTTACCTTTATGCTCTTCTTTTTCTATCCCAGCTGCAGCATATCAATATATCAATACCACCTTTTATCTACTTGCAATCAACATGATCCACTAGAGACAAGCAGTGCCACACCAATTCCAAGTCCCAAACCAGTGCCTTCTACTAAATAGTCATGTGCAAATAAAATCCTGGACATAATCGATTCTCATAATGATAAGGCAGTTAGATGTGGGTTTCATATCTCATTCCTGATACTCTTCCTGATGATGTCTGAACATAATAACAGAAAGGCAACTTTGACTGTGCATGTTGAGGTGAGGAAAACCAACTGAACCTCATAAAAGCTTTTCTGGAAATATCCTTTTAAGAAATGTGACAGCAAGAAGTTAGGGTGAATCCCTCCTAAGAACTTAATTTGGAGAGCCATCCAATCTATTTCTTTTATATGAATGCTAACATATCTGGACCAAGAAAATACAAGCTAATTGCCCAGCTCCCTTCATCATGAGACTAATGCTCTTTGTATAAAGCAGTGGGATTCTGGCAGTACAAAATGTTCCTTTCACCGGATGAGGAATGCATGAGCATCAGCAAAAACATTACTTGTCACAAAATCAAATATTTTTTTCATGAGCTCTGACAGCAGGTTAGATCTTCTCTCACAATTTTCACAGTCATCATTCACTGGACACAGGACATCAAAGCATTGCTCTGATGTCCACTTGTCTACCCAGGTTCTTCTTCAAAACCATAGCAACATGGATTTTCTATTTCTTTCTAAGCCTACATGCATTTTATGACTGACTTGTAGTTCTAAAACATATGTATTTATCAGGTCGCAGGGAGAAAATGGGAGGAAGCAAGTTATCAAAGTAGTTCCCAGAATACAAGTCTTACTAATGTCACAAGAATAACTTTTTTTTTACATGTTATTTGTTCACCTTGAAAAGCATGAAAGGCTCCCCTTGTGTAAATGGTAGATTTAGATTAGATATTAAGAAGAATTCCTTCACTGTGAGGGTGGTGAGGCTCTGGCAAAAGTTTCCCAGGGAACCTGTGGCTGCCCCACCCCAGTAGTGTTGAAGGCCAGGTTGGATGGGGCTTTGGGCAGCCTGGTCTAGTGGCGGGTGTCCCTGCCCATGGTAAGGGGGTTGGAACTAGCTGGTCTTTGAGGTCCCTTCCAAGCCAAACCATTCTATGATTGTACAATTCTGTCCCCTTGTTTACATGTGTGCCTACTAAGAGGCTGTGGATTGGACATACGTCCCCTGATCCAGACAGACACTTATGAGAGGATGATGTTCTTCCATATTTTATTTTTTTTTTGCTAGAGTCACAGCAAAGGAGCTAATGAGACATGTGAATGTAGGAATTTTCTTATGGAAGCCTTTTTTCTTCCTCTGTCAAGTCATGAAAGCTATTCTCTCTTTAAAGGAAGAGAATAACTTTAATGTTGCAAACGCCTCTGAAAGAAAATCATTCAGTAACATACTTAACAGCACTTCAGATGTTAAAAGAAGGCATCCGGTTGCCAATATGAGGTACTGCAAACTGACAGTCACCCCAAGCCATATAAAGCTTCTGGAGGCAGCTGCTGTTGTGTGATGTTAAATCCTCACAGCAGGGCTATCAATTCCTGTCATTTGTAGTTTATGAAATAAACATTGCATTTCATTCAGCTACAGTAAAACTTTTTTCATGTAAACATGATCTCCTATCACTTCAATCTGCTACTCAGGACAATGTGATTTCCTGTCTCTGCCTATCAGGCTGGCAGGAGAAGACAGGAAAGGTTTTTGTATCGGCTACATTTGATGTAGGTTTTTAAGAGAGCTGGATTTTTTTCCCTAATCCATTTTGGATTCACACTAAATCAATCTACAAGTATCTGTGAGAAAAATTAGGATATTTTGCATCCACACATAACCTGTGCACACTTTGTGCACTAAGCAAATTTATTTCAGATAAATTTCAGATATACTGTCCCAATTATAATTCTGCTAGCCATTCTTTGATGTAATTGTAGATTCTGTCTGCCCGCCACAAAAACCCAAAATTAATACAGGCATCTTGCCCATTTCTGAAACAGGACTAAACAGCAGGACTATAAGACATTGTTCAAGCTGCTTCATGTGCAAATGGAGAGTTTTGCTCCATCTGTTTGAGGAATGCATACTTGGGTGACCAGTTAAAGATAAATTAGGCTTTTCTAAAACATCAGAATAAGTAGTGCTACTATAATTTTGGCTGATTAGATAGAACAAGTAAACTATACTGCAACATAAGTTTTAATTATATCAAGCAAGCCATATGAGTACCTCTTCTATCTCTCGTAAGGTTTCCTCATTTACGGTTATGTCTGTGTAATAAAGAATGCTGTACTAGTCCTTAATCCAGAGTCATATGGCAGTATCATCTCCACAGCTCCTTTGCAACTGTCCATACTTCCTTACGCACTGCTTTCTTAAGCCATTATCACCCTGGGCAATAATGCCTGGGAAGGAGGGAGTTTGAAGCCCCTTTTCAGTGTATGAAGCATTAGCTGTTGATGCCACAGGGCTGCTTTAATCTAATTAGGCTGGGAACTCTTGTGTTCACCCTTAACTACAGAACACACTTACCATGTTGTTTTGTTGCTTTGTATTCTTTAGCTGATGCTGACATTTTGATCAGTCCCTGAGTGCTAAAAACACACTCAGCAACACAATAATACAATCAACAATTGACAGCCTCCCAATCTCAACCCTCCTGCTGCTCTCATGACTGCAGCTCTACATTCTTCCAGCTTATTAATTAAATAAATCTATATAACATTTATCAGAGGCTGAAACGGTAACAAACAAATGAATTCACTGAAGGTTTTTAGATATGCTGCTTACCCCCCTCATATTTTTAGCTAGTGACTCATCAAGATATTATTTTTTTTAAAGCAACAGTTGAGAAACCTTCCACCTTTATGCCAGGCAAAGAGGCTAAGAATTTTATGTATCATATTTGTTTCAGCCTTCTCTCCCTATTACAGACAACACCCATTATATTTCTATGAAGGATCTCTCGTTCTAGTAATAGCAGAATAACCCACATCATTATTTTCCTTGATATGACCACATTCTTCCTATTATTAATTAGGTCAGATTAGATTTCTACAGGATGCATTAGAGCCAACAACCTGTAATCTGTCAGCTCTTTGAAACCACCCTCATTTGTTTTCACAAAGTTCCTGGGTATATAAATTGCATGCTGTGCACTGATCAAAGTCCTTTGCTCCTGCCCAGTATTAGCATCTTTATCAATAACTATATGTAATTGTATGCAAGGTCTCACTCAGAGTCTCATCTTTTGTTAGTTGATACCTGAAGAATCAAACTACTCTGCAAACCTTGGATGGATGGATGGATGAATGAATGGATGGATGGATATTAATTGATTGGAATATAATGATCTGAAGTACAAGCAGAAGAAGAAAGGAAGGGGAAAGTGTCTAAGATATAATGAGTCAATGAAGTACAGCTGGACCACACATTCATATTTTCTACATATTGTTGATCTACTTGTTCTCAGGTCAGTTTGTATTCCTGAGGCACAGTTTTTCATCAATTCATTCACTTTTTTTTCTAATTTCTTCCTGTTATGTATCAACTCCCTGCCATATAACATGAAATAAAAATTGAATTTGATCTGACAAATTTTCAAATTTAAACTTCCTCAAGGAAGGATATTAAAATTTCAACCTTTCTCCAATTTATGTTAGGTTACACTGAAAACAAGAATATCAGAAGGGGTATGGACACCTAAAACCATTTCATATTTACAGAATTTTGGTAAAAGGCATATAAAAAAGGACATGTTCTAAGGAAGTTTTAGCACAGGAATTTATTTTTTTTTCATAAAGAATGTTGTATTTTAATTAAAGAAGTCCACTCCCTCAAAAGACAGCTGAAGGTTGGTATATTTTAAGCTAGGAAAATGGGAATTAGAGCACCAAGGAAATGCAAGATCAGACCAATTGGATGCTTTTGCTATGAAACTGCACATAATTTCCTTTTATAGATATACTTTACCTGAACAGAAGTCGTCAGAATATCTATCATACACTTCTTTGCAATTTCTTTCATCACACTCACAGGTATCTCCATGAATATCTCCCCAGTCACCAGTTGGGTCTACATCATGGCATGTGCATTCTCCACATACACATGTGCCTAGGAAAGAGAAAAAGAGAAGGGAAAAATAAAGGAAAAAATTTTAAAAAAGATAGAGATAGAAGATTAATTGAGCAATTTAGAGTAATAGTAGTTTGATTACAGGAATGTACACTTGTGAATTTTCTACTCTCACAGGAGTGCAGTTTCAAAGCTGCAAGTGTTAATCATGACCGTATGCTCATCTTCTATGATTTAAAATGTTCTATGATTATATAGTAGTAGTACTTTATAAAAACAAGTTGTCTTCCTGTTCAAATTTCTTTTTTGCTGTTGAGCCTTGCTAGGAATCAACAGGAAAATGTAGTGCACTGAACAGTCGAAAATCTTTGACGTCAAGAGTAATTTGCCCTGACACTAATGACAATAAAAATCAATGCTGTTTAAATGACTTGGGCTTGGGCACAGTGGATAATTAATTATTGTTAAAACACAAACATTTAAACTAAAAGGGCATTTAAATTCTAATCCAGCTGAAAATATCTAGGAGGTAATCTTTTTTGCCTGAGAAGATCATCACATAAATGATACTTTTCCCAAGTCAATATTCAGGGCCACACCCTGATGTTTACAGTAAGAAAGGAAATGTGAAATGTGACTAAGTTTGCACAGCCTTACTTGTATAGAGGGAACATACATCCTACCTAGTAACGAAAACTCAGAACAAAAAAAGGGCAATTTTCTTATTCAGAAATCCAGATGTGCTTCAGGGCCCCATGCTCACTACTTTTTCTGAGATGCCAACAGGCACAAAAAAGTAGCCTAATCTTCCACATGCACATGGTTCATTTCCTGGAGAGTAGCTTGATCTTCTGCTACTACACCAAAGCCTCTCTCTTCTTATTCAGACCATTCTCAGCAATATAATGCATTTGAGAACAAGTCAGGATGACTAAAGACTACACATAGATCTAAGCATGTTCTCTAAAAAGAGAAGGTCTGTGTAATCAGGTACGCATGCCAGTTTCATGAAACAGGAAGAGATGCTGCCCTGTTAAATGTGAAAGCCACTGAGACAACCCTTGAGAAACTGTCACCTGATTTCTGATACTTTTACATTTCAGTGACATTACTGAAGGAGAATAAAAAAACTCCAAACCATAAAATCAAACAACTCCTCAACTCTGCCCCAAAAACATCTCTGGAGAGTGATTAATTCTCCCAGAAGCAACTTCAAAGTTAATTTGGATCAGCTGTCCTGGATAGCAGAATGCAAAACACCATCTCACCAAAGTTTAAAAAAAATCTAAAGGCTTACATCTGGTCCCAGCTGCTTGACAGCTGGTAGAAAGATAAAGACAACCTAACCATCTTAGCACTGAAAGATGCTGGACAGCATGGCTTGCCTCAGTATGTCAGTTTTAGAAGGCTCAGGACTGACAAGATGAGATGCACCTATATCACAAGATGCATAAACACAGATAATTGGATAAATAGGACTAGAGAGTAGAAATACTGTGTTGGAAAATTAATTTTTAGTCAAGCTTACAAAATTTTTATACAGTTAAAATCACAAATATATGAAAGGCTAAAAATATCACATGAATGCACCTTTATATATGTGTTTACAGCTATTCAGGATATCAGATATACTATTTAGCCTCATTTCCCTAATGTAAATAATTTAAATGTAAATTTAAATAAATACTTGCATAGTAGATTTTCAAATTTGAACCAAAACAATTGCTTTGACCAGAAATTTTTTAATGTTACTTTCTCAGTGCAAACGAAGTATCTGATCTGAAGCTACTTTATTTCCAGAATTTTAGAAAATTTTTTTACTGCTAAAGTCCCAAGGCTAAAGGAGCCTATATAATCTCTGTATTTGAGCCAATCTTTCAGTTTCCTCATAATTTAAAAAGTCTTCTAAATGCTCTCAGGACAATTAGATGTTCACACTATAGCATGTTTTGTCAGTAGAGGTGTTTAAAGAGAGGTATCCATGTGACTTGTGTGTAGGTTCTACTGTTGTTATTCTGGACTACTGCCAAAAAAATTAACACTTCTTCTAAATCTTTGTAAAACGAAACCAAGCATAGTAGCTGGTAAAAAGGAACCTCATTTTGTACTATTCCCCTTTTTCTCACAAATGACAAAACTAGACAGAAGTATAAGGTAAAATTCATATTCTGGAACTTCATGCAAATAAAACTCCATGTATTTAGAAATACTGTCTGAAGTCTACCTTTCTAGCTCTGTGTGCATTCCACAGCATTGTTAGTGAACTCTTCTTAGTTGTTCATTCAGTATGGAGTGGAACTGAACACTTTGCATTTTCATTTTCTCTATCCAACTGTGAGTCCTTGGTCTTCAAGAGTGAATTGACATAAAGTCCTGTTGGCCTTACAGCCCCAAACCGTTCACTGCCAAAAAATCTGCCAATATTTTATTTTGCAAGACATCTCTCACCAAAACGTATGTACTAACAAACTATCCTGCTCAGCCTTACTACAGAAATGAAACTATTTGGGTCAGCTTATTCCAGAAATGGGCATGAATTTGTCTAAGTACCTAAAGACAGGTATCTACCCATTCACTTGGCAACATATATCGAGATTTGAAATAAAGTGAGAGCAGACTAGAAAGTATCAGCAAACACAATCTACGTCCTACTGCAGAAATGTATATGTAAAATATAAAGCAAGCTATATAAAAATACGTCGAAGGAACGTGTGAATGACACACCTCTGTTGCTGCAGATTTTGCCATCTGGAGATGTGCATCTTTTCTTGATCTCCCAGGGGGTGATGTCACACTGGAATTCACATTTATCTCCATGCCAACCAGCCTCACAGTAACAGTTTCCACAGTAACACTTTCCATGGCCTTAACCCAAAACAAATTTTATACAGTGAGAAAGAGGCAAGTTTTTAAAAGGCATTAACAATTTAACTGTTTTGATCTTTTAAAAACTTTTAGTGCCAGACTCAGAATAGAAACAATTTATAGACCGTCTATGCCTACATGCAGTAAGACAAAGGATATTTGAATTATACTTTTCCCCAAGTCTATTTTAGAACATTTTTTCAACTAGTCACAGATTAAACCTAATCAATTAGCACTAAGAAAATAACAACAATATTTTTATATTTGCAAGCTTAAATTTTGAAACTTCAGAGGTAAATTTGGAAGATAATAAATGTAATAATTTAAATTTAACCGCAGCCTTAAATGTTAAGACAAGACATGCTTGCCCACAGTACTTCTCATGTCTAAGAAAGCATTGTGTGTTCTTGACTCCCCAGATAATTCTAGAAGAGGGGCCTTGATTTGCTGTCTACGTTGTATATGGCTTCCTTTCTTACCTGTTAAGATGATTTTTAAACACGGATAAACCAATTCATGAAACATAAGAATTAGCAAAATGAACCTTTTAAATGTTCACAAACCACACATCTCCAAAAATGATAGTTGGGTCATCTGAGGCTTGATGAAACCAGGTCCTGAACATTTTGATTCACTAAGGTACTTTTGCCACATGCTTCAAAGTCAGAAAGCATTTAAATTAAGTAGCTGCAGCCCTTGCTAATCTTAAAACCAAGTCAATTCTTTACTAGAAGGATCAAGTCAGGATCTTGTCCCTTTTTTCTTCTAGATATCTTAGGCTTAGTAGATGTATATCCTTAAAACTATCAAGAGTGTCATTTTAGACCTGTGCAGTACATTTCTTTCCTCTTTTGACAAGTACAAGTGAAATTTTCATTATAATTATTTGGTTACATGTCAGAAAATAACAAGCTAAAAAACAGAATCTTATTTATATAACTTAAGAACAAAGAGAGTCCAAAGTAATGCTTATTATCAAAGCTTGTTCTTGAACAGTAGACAAGAAATAAAGGGGAAAATGGTGAAGAAGTAAATTAATTTGATCTACTGGCATTTTTTGCAGATTAAAACACCACTACTTCATTTTTCACTCATGCTTGTATAGTCCTCAAATAAATATGAATTAAATGATATAATTTGCCACTACCTTTTGCTCTTGACTGGAGACAAAACCACTCCATCAGAGAAAAAAAACTTAGCTAAAAAAGATCAGGATCAGAATTCATTTTGTCAGAAACCACAATAATCTATTAAAAATAAGCTATAACTTGATTCCAAAGTTTACATAACCTTGAATAAAAAGTGATACAGTCAACTGACTGATCAAAATCCAGCTGAAGCTGGAAAAGCATGATACATCTTTGTAATTGTGCCCTACCTAAGAACTGATTTGCTTAAAAAATGCATTCCTTTTCTGCAAAGATTAAAATGCATGTTATCCATATCTCAGCATGGCATTGTATGCATTTCCAGGATAAAATCCCATCTCACAGCTGCAGGCTTAAAAACGCATGTAAGTAGAAACTTTAGTTCTTTCATTAGTTCAATCCTCCCAAGTTGGCTTTCTTTGAAGACAATTAAAATCCTCAAGACCTGCCCATACCTTCAAGGGCAATGAAGGGCACGTAGCGACTAAGAAGGTGCTACACAAACTGTGAAAGTACAACAGGCCCTGATTAGGTGCACCCTGTCAGCAGAGAGTGTCCAGGGGCCATTGCTAGCTAAGCAGAACTAGATTGGAATGCTTTCTTTATTACGTCATAAATAAACCAAAATGATTCCTGTGGTGGAAATACCATGGAAGGATAGATGGCATAGGGGGTGTTAAAGGAGACATTGTGATGGGAGAAAGAAGCAATAACCAGATAGGCAAGTGTGGTCTGCTTTTTCTGTAATGAAAGCATGTACCTTTGATCTTTGGTTCATGTGCTGGGTTGTTCTTTTTTCCAAAAGGCATGGTTGAACATACAGTTATGTACTGTAGAGATTTGTTAGAAAGCAAAGCAAAATTTAATACTCATAACCTATGTGCACTCTTCAGCTTGCAATGACCTAACCAAGGCAAGCACATCATTAGTTTGTACCTTGTATTAATTTTGGAAGGCTCCAAAACTTACATAAGCTGTAAGGGTTTTTATATTAATGAATCACAGACCTTAGGGACTTGAACCTACCAGCAATTTTTTTTTTTTTTGTCCTTTTATATCAGCATACATTGATTTCTGCACACACAGAAAATTAGTTTTTTTACAGAGATGCATCTGGTCTGGTTTGGAATATGGCACCATTGGATGAAACAAGGGGAAAAAAAAAAGGTAAGAAAAAACTAACAATATAAACCAGCAGCAACACAGGTGGGGGGAAAAACTGACAAAAAAAGCAGATGGATAGCTTACTGGAACTAAATAAATGGTATCTTTTTATTATATTTAGTACCACATCTAAATGTTACAACCAAATAAATATAAATTCACTCACTGGTGCATAACAATTATTGTCCTCCACTCATTTTATTTTAGGTAGTTACTGGAAATATTGTAGTCTATTGGATTTAGATTTCAGAGGATTATTCTCTTTATCCTCATTTAAATTTCCTACCTAATCATATGCAAAAAAAAGAAAAAAAGCTCTTTTTGTCTTCAAAGGCACTTAAAATATAATTTTGTTTTCTGTGTAAGGATAAAGACAATGAAGCTATTTTACACGAGTTCTTCCTCACTTTATACACACACACAGAGCAAGCACTAAATATCAGAGTATGGATCATCTAAGAGTAGTTCTGAACTGTCCTGTATGCATGCAGACATAATATGCATGTGCATGGCTTGAAAAATATTTGTAGCTCCTTCCAGCTCAAGAACAAGCTTCCCTAGTAATATAGGCACAGAATTTGTAATGCCAGAAATGGCACATATTGCACAATATTTAATTGCCAAGTTTCTATCTTACAATGAAATGAAAGCACAGTTTCAATTTTGGTTGCTTTTCTATCAGCAGAGTTCACTCCATCTATTCTCGTGCCTTTTCTATCATAGACAAATTTTTTTCTCCATTCATTCCTTTCCATTTTTATCCCCTGAATCACTTCTGAGCTCTATCCGACATTTATTCTTGCTCTTTTTAATTTTTGCTTACTTGACAAAATTCTTAATCATCTATTTTTAATTTTTATGGTCCTCCATCTTGCTCTCATCTCTGCAATGAAGTGTTCACATTTCTTATGTTCTACTAAAGACAGACATACTAAACCATGAATTACCTTAGTGAATTACCTTGTGTAATCCTCTTTGCAGTTATTCCAAAAAGAGGAAGGTGTCACAGGAATTCTTTGTTCTGTAACCTCCTCCTTAGTTCATCTTTACATCTGAAATTCCCACTTACAATTTGCAAGCTAAATTCTTGCAAATATAGACCCTTTAATTTTAATTCATACATTCAGCAGAGACATTTTATAGGTCCACACAATTAAATGGTTTTATACAGGCTATATTAATTTTCACCATTCTTCTTGTACTCACTAAAATACATACCTGAACAAATCTCTTCTGTCTCATCATCTATGCATTCTCTGTCATCACATTCACAAAATTTACCATATACCAGTCCATTTCCTTCTGAGTTTGCACATTTGCACCTGCCACACTGACATGTGCCTGTAAACATTTAAGAGAGAACTCAGTGACTGCAGTTTATGGAGGGAGTTTCATTAGTGTCTCAGTGATGGTACATACTTCATTTCTGAGAAGGCTGAAATCTAAAGATCATCTAGACAAATATAGACAAACAGAGAAACAATCCACATCAAGAAAAAGCCTAACCTTAGCTGCAAACACTTTGCTCCTAGAATTGTCTGACTTCATGCAACTGAGGTGTGAAATCAGCTTTGGAAATTATCTCTCTTGCCTACTAAAAGGAGAAAAATTGTCTTAATCATCTACTCAAGAAGGAAGGCTGGTTTTGTCCCGTTCCACAGCCACATTATGTGAGAACAACACGGCATGGATACTGGGGACCTGAAAACATGTCTGCCTAAGTTCACAAAGTTCTTTTGTGTTCTAGTCTCCAGTTCTTTCCTGTTCCACAGCTATCAACTGAGGAGTAAGATTTTGTAAGTATAGTCTTGGAGAAAAAGCCAGAAATGAAAAGGAGGAAACACTGGTGAGGAACACGTGCATGAAGATCTTACGATCACGTCAGGAAAAAAGGACTCAAGCTAGAAAGAAGTTACCACAACAATATATTAATCATACAACAGACAAACTAATTGCAGAGAAATACCTTCATAGAATCATTAAACAAACCAAAAGTATTATAACAACATATCAACACTTGTATTGCAAAGCACGTTTTTCCAGTAGCATTGATGTCCACCTCTGGACACCTATCTGTGCTATCTGTTCTAAGGAACCTGCTTTGGCAGGGGGGTTGGACTCGATGATCTCTTGAGGTCCCTTCCAACCCCTACAAATCTGTGTTTCTGTTACAACTTGTTCCATTCATTTGAAGAACTGTAGGAAGATCTATAACATCTTGTAATTTCATGATTTGGACCCAATCAAACTTTAAGCTTTTTGCTTCTTGGTCTTTTGAGCAGGGCTACCCTCTCACCTCAGTGGCTGCTTCTCTCCATGACCCACCCTCTCAAACACAAAAAAATGGTTTGTTTGTTCCCAGGGACTGAAGAAACCCCCCCTTTTTTCTCAGAGAGTCTATCTGACATGGAGTGCAGCTGCAAGGGCAAAGCAAACAACTGGCTTCTCCACCTCCTCTTGAATATTCTCTAGTCTGGAACATAATGCATGTAACTGCTATAAATAAACCTATCAAGGAGTTATACTGTCAAATAAAAAAAAAGCAAAACCACTATAAAATCACATTAGAAACAAAAGTATTATCACACCTTTTCCCTACCTCTATGACCCTTATTATTAGGGTAAAGATAGGAAGGATGTGCAACACCATGTTAACTGAGGCTTGTGGTCAACGGACTTGCACAAGCCTTTTCAGCAGTCATTGGCATCACTATGCCAGCAAGTACAGGTTTTAAAGAAAAGGAACTTACTTGAAAAGACTCCTCCTCCTCACTTTACATCCATACATATATTAGAAAACATGGTAACTGATACAAAATAAGTCCTCCAAATTAGAAGTTTTATGCTGATATTACATAATTAGTTTGCAGAAACTAATTCATATTCAGCATTACAAATGTTTTACTAAACATCATATTAATCTAAGCACAGAACAGAAGAATGGGGCTCTGAAACAAACATGGCCAGCCTAGAAAAATAAACTTTCCAATGTTTTCAAGACCTAATATAGTAATATCTTAATAAAGTAATAATAATAATACAACTGAAAATGCAACAGAAGTAACCTACAGAACTAGAATTATTTGCTACAATTACTTGTAAAATTAAAACAAATACAAATTTTGATAAAACTATCTTGTTCACAGATAATTCCCAAACAGGAAAAAAGATCAGGTGTAAATTGATTCACAAATTGGGCATGTAAAGAGGTCAGGCCAGCTGTGTCCTAAAACTGTTCATTCCTTCCCATTGACTAAAAGTGGATTCTCTGCTCACACAGAGAATCTCAATTTAGGTAGGATACCCTAGTTGGTTTGTCAAATTATTAGGAACTGTTGAGTCAGAAAAGTTAAATTTTAGTTGGCCCTTGATTGATGCATAAGAAAAATTACAATTGTTTGCTGTGCAACACCAGTGGACTGTTCATGCAATTCATGTCACTCCTTCCTATCCTCTACTGGCAATTAAAATGCAGAGCTCAGACCCTGAAGGCAACATCGGCAGTAGAGCAAAAGGCAATCCCATCAAGACAAAATATGTATGGCTACATCACATCAAAGTTACCCCAAACTCCCTAGCCAGTCTCATTGTAATTCCTGTCCACTTTAATACCAGCAAAATGAAAAGCATTTCTTCTCCAGATCTTAGTTAATACTTCCCCCTTAGACACTTTCAGTGGTTATTCAGCTACATCAGTTTTCCTGTGAAGGCTCAGTGGTAGACTGGAGCTACTTCTAGCCAAGGAAAGAAAGAAAGAGAAAAAAAGATCTTAATAATCTTGTTTAAGTACTTCAACTGATCACAATAAATAAACAAGGCTTATTTTGAGAGTCAGTTTCTCAGTTAGGTGTCTCTCATTTGTTACCCAAACAATCATGATTTCATAGGATCACTATTATTATCATAATGTAGACATATATTGTCACTCAGTATGCTTTATACTTAAAATTTAATGTTAAACTGGTTTCACATCTTGTTGTGAAAGCCTAGATTTTCTGTAGCAAGCCCCAAAAATCCTTTGGGTTCTTTGTTGATGTCAGCAACTAACTTGTGAGAAATTTGGTTGTATGAAAATGTATGGAGCCAGATGAAATTAAAGGCCAGTAATAGTGAGCAGAAGTGAAGTTCTTGAAACAAGCCCTCATTTGGGGATCAATGTAATGAAAAAACTGGAAGGCAGTTTCTGGGCTGAAACTTTGACTAGTAGGAAATGCCCTTCAAAATTCTACCATTCTTTAGTGAAGTATGCAGAGGCTGAAAAAGCTCTTTCTTTTTTGTCTTTTGGGTTTTTTAAGGATGGGACTTCCTCTTTAAGTTAAGATGAGATATAAAATTAAATCATTGGAGAAAAACAGTTACCAAATCAGAGAAGTGAAGTACACCATTAAAATGATCCAGCAGATCTTCCACATCTATTTTTAATAAGCACTGTTACAGTTCAAAACTGTCTCAAAAAATGGTACAACTTACAAATGTCCTGGAAAAACATATTTACAAATGCTATTTCTGCATGCTATAAACACAAGCACACACACACAAAAATTATGTCCCTTTCTGTGTTAATGCCATTACCATAACCCTTTAATGGGCAAAATATGTGACGGCTGCAGTGTCATCAACCTAAAATAGCTATGGATAAACTAGAGTAATAAAGTGGGCATTCTGAATCAATGCACATCATATGCACAGGAACAGGCCTATAGGAAGATTAGGCATTTTAGAACACACACAGTTCTTTCTCAGTCTCTTGAAGCATACGCTACAAAGTTTCTAATAAAAAAAGAAATTACAGTGATTTTCAAGATAACACAGGGACAACATCAAGTCATCAAAAGCAACAAAAGACATTTTACCTGCCCCAGAACAGATGATATCTTGAGAATTCTTGCACATTTCATTGCTTTTCTTCCGTGTAAGATTGCAAGTAGTTGGATACTGACAAGCTTCACCATACCAGCCTTCATCACATTTGCACTTCCCACAGTCACACTTCCCGTGGCCTAGCAATGGAAGGAAAGAGTGTGTCAAGTCCTTTTTTTTTCATTCAGAAAGTGATATTTTCTAATTCAGCTTTTAAAATAGATTCCATCAATTATGGTTTTAAATGAACATGATTAACAGATTCAGTACGTGTAGCATAAATGCAATGAAAACCAGAAATGAATAAATATGATCTTAAATAGGAGACACTTGAAATCACCATGACTTTGAAATTGAATGTATGTAATTTCAATAGGTCTACACATGAATTCTTATTTTAAGAAGGATGAGAGAACTAAATCATCCTGTTGGAACAACGGGCTTTCTTACTACTTCCATATTTTTCTCATTTCCATACTTGTCTACTGTGAACTATTATTACCACAACAAAACTCCAAGTTCAGGGATTCCAATCACCTCCCAGGCAAGCTGTAGGCAAAGAACAGCCAGAAACTGCAGCATGAGGACACAGGAATAATTATTATTGTACAGTGCCTGAAAACAAGCATGAAGAGGACCAGATAGAGCAGCAAGAAGTAGCTCCCTCATGCAGCAGCAGCAGCTGCAGCTCCAACCTCTACTGAAAGCTGCAAATCCTTCTTCTTGAAACCTCCTCTGGTTACTGGTTCCTCCAGCCCTCTCCCACCCACTTAGAATCTACTTGGCTGCTGCTGAAAAACTGAATTTTCTCTTTATATATTGACACAATATTGTATTTTGATACCCATAAGACAATGTTTACTTCTGAATATTTCCTGAGTGTGAAACATCTCAAAGAATCAATACAGCTGTTCAACCTGTTAGGGCACTGTATGCTAGCCTTCTAACAGGGGAAAAATCCCTAGTTTAAAATGTGCAATATATCTAATAGCATGAACTATAAAAGTAAGGAAAGTTTAAGTTTTAAAAAATTCTTTCATTTTCTTTAGAAGTACCCAAATATACAGAAGAGCTGACAATTTACACTATTTATGCTGCACTTTAAGTATCATGTTCCACTCTGAATTCCAAGTGCAAATTTCTATCACTTAATTCTTTCGCATTCCCTTACAATTTTAGGTATTAAATGGGAAAACAATTGCAAACCATTAAAACAAGAAGATTCCATTTTTAAAATAAATACCATTTTAATGTATATCTGATTGACAGAATAAGATTTCCTTCCAATCACTACATCTCAAAAATAGAATCTTATTGCAATCTATTTTAAATGCATCTGCTGCCTGCAGTTAGTCAACTGCCTGAAAATACAACCCTGCTCTGCTGCCAATAAGAAGGAATTTAAATAATTATTGTAAACAGAAAATTTTAAAGAGAAAGAGGAGCATCTTTTGTCACTCATTAACATTTTATTTGCCTTCCAAGATGATCCTAATACAAGATACAGCTCAATAGCAAAAAAAACCCAAACCCCAAACATAGTTCAAAAACACAAGAGAATTATCCTAGTTCTTGTCTTAAAACAGGAGTTGCCACCTCAAAAATCACTGAATAACTCTCTGTTGGTAAAGGACAAAGAGAAAAGAAAATAGAATATAAAATTTATAATAAAAAACAACTCTTGTGATTACTCTGCTTTACTGACAGGCAACAGCATAAGCAATTCCAGAAAATGGTGATAATTCCTAGGGTAGCTTTAAAAAACTGAAGACAAAACCATAA
The DNA here is from genome assembly GCA_022605575.1 of Laterallus jamaicensis coturniculus. Classification (NCBI taxonomy): domain Eukaryota; kingdom Metazoa; phylum Chordata; class Aves; order Gruiformes; family Rallidae; genus Laterallus; species Laterallus jamaicensis. The sequence goes on from JAKCOX010000062.1 coordinate 3,383,347, forward strand.
CCATCTCCTGATATTTTCCTTGCTTCCAATGATTACTTATCACAATGACTTTGCATTTTCCATGTCAGGCACGCTTCTGATTTAACAGTTTGATGTCTGCTGGTGAAGAAATGATGCTCTAATAAAAGGAGGAGTGATTTTCCCGCTCCCATTTCTGAATGGTGAATAAGGCAGAAGCCACCACTAGTTAGTACTGATGGTCCACCCACACTAACCTCTCTCAGGGATGCAGCAATCTAACACAATGTTCCTTAAGGAAAAAAATATTTTCACTTACAATTCATACAGCCTGCTTAAGGAATATTAATAAAAGACTCGCATGATAGTAGCCATACAGGTCAGCTTCTTGGCTTTATTTAACAAGACAATAAAAAAACCCCACCCTGAAACTTGTTACCTTTAACTGAAAGATGGCCTGCATGCAAGTGAAAACAAATATAAGGAATTTAAGTAATATGAATTTGTAAGACTCTATTAATGATTTCCATCTTGACCATCCCCTTAAAATATCTTTAATTTAGGCAATTGGAAGTTTAATTGGGCTTTGTTTTGTTGGGGTTTTTTTTAATTGTAAAACAATGGCAATATTCTGTCCAAAAATTTGGGTGAGACGACTACATTGAGGTGTTGAAGACCATAAAACTGCTGGCAATAGCTTGTATAACTCACTGTATCTTCCCTGTCACACAGATGATGCAGTAGATTGGCAAGATAGTTTTCCATAGTAATGCTCTTCTTGATTATTTCCCCCACCCACATGGACCAATACTGTGTTCTTGGTCATGGCAAAAATAGCAATGTGGTGAACTGCATAAACCAAGTATCTGATAAGCTGCAAGAAAACCAGAGATGGCACAAAAGGTGTCTAATTGGTGTCATAGTCCTTTCAAGAGTTTAATGGAAGATCCTTTTTGCTGTATATAAATTCCTGTATTATTTAGAAAGCAAATAATACTATGAAATAGTCAATAAGAAGTAAAGAGCTCTATGAGAACTACGAGGTCATACTGAAACTTCCCAGGAAATACATTCTGCCATTAAGGGGTAGAACCAGGTATTCGAGGATGAGAGAGTCCAGAGAAGGGCTACGAAGATGATTAAGGGTCTGGAGCATCTCCCCTATGGGGATAGGCTGAGTAAGTTGGGACTCTTCAGCCTTGAGAAAAGAAGACTAAGGGGGTACCTAATTAAAGTCTATAATTATCTTAAGCAGGGGATGCAGGGGGAATCAGCCAGCCCCTTTTCAGTGGTCTGTGGGGATAGGAAAAGGGGCAATCGCCTCAAGTTGGAGCATAGAAGTTCCGCACCAACATGCGGAGGGACTTTTTCCCAGTGAGGGTGACAGAGCCCTGGCACAGGCTGCCCAGGAGGGTTGTGGAATCTCCTTCTCTGGAGATATTCAAGACCCATCTGGACTCCTGTCTGTGCAGTATGAGCTGGGGAGCTGCTTTGGCAGGGGGGTTGGACCCGATGATCTCTCGAGGTCCCATCCAACCCCTACGATTCTGTGATTCTGTGACTTTCAAGACCTTATTAAATAGCTGGTCAGGGAAGCTGTATCTCAGAGTAAGTTATGACACATTCACTCCATTTCTTAAAAAAATGGCTGTAGCCTGCATAAATGCTGAATGTAAATAAATCCGAATTTTCACTTTAAAAAAATCAGAAAAGAAGGGAAATAATGAAGACTCAGGGAATTTCCAGCATTCCTTTAAGACGATGGCTATGGCTGTGGGCTGCAAAAAATTTGCAGCTTCAAACATGTGGAAAAACCTTTTATAACAAAGGGCTCCATTTCTAACTAGATGAGCAGTCACCTCAGAAAGTATATCTGGAGTATGCAGAAAGCTTGTCGGGTGGAAAAGGAAACTAATACGCAAAGAAACCTGTCAGATGTCAGAAAATATACGGAGAAAGTGAGAACAGAAAATGTTAGGCAGGGTCAGCTCCTGCAAAATTGCAAGTACTAAAATGTACTTTCATCATCCATATAAAAAGAAAACAGGAAAAAAAAAAAAAAGTGGCTTCACCAAGCAGCAAAAAGCGGTTGAGATTAAAGATAATTTACAGACAGTCCAAAACAAAATTAATATGGGGATGTTGACTACAGTAGCAAATGCAGTGTGGCTAATGATACAGACTGTGGAAATGAAAATTACTCATCTAAGATGAGAAGAAAACAAAGACATAAAACTGTTTTTAAGGAAGTGTCTAGACCAGTAGGGCAAGACCCCATAATTTCCACTTGAGAGTACTTACCATAGTTGCACATGAAAGGAAAGTTTAATAATAAAGACTTTTAATGAATCTATCAGATTGGCAATCAAATGTCTGAAAAATAATAAAAACCCATCCAAACTTATTTTTTTCTTTTAAGAAAAAGGGTTGTACGTGATCCAAGCAACATAAAACCAAGTGGCTCTGACCTCATAGGCAAGGCAAGGATCTGAAAGAAATTATGAAGCTAGAGAAAGAAATTATGAATAGCTAGAGACACTGAGGTAATGAAAAATGGAATATAATGAATAACAGCTTTAGCCCCAAATAGACTATCATTATGCTAAATTAACCTGACACCTCTCTTTATAAGATAACTGATATTTTAAGAAAAGGAACATGGGAAATCTAGCTGGTATGATCATACATCACTTTGAAAAAAAAATTATTCTGGATGAGGTACTCTTGAAATATAAAAGAATCGCAACTTGGTTTAAGTGAAAGAAACAACATTAGGACCAAATAGGATATTGCAGGGATAGAAAATTATTACTGGTGATGTTTCAAAGGATGATTTTGGAACCAAACAGGTTTTACTGATACAAAAATTCAGAGTATGCTAACAACATTTGCGAATTACACAAACCCAGAAGCCCTCAAGTAGGAAGGTAAAGGTGGAAAATCACACAGAATGAACTGGACTGACAGTCTGAATGAATAAAAGTGGATTGAAACTAGAAATACAAAGCACAGAGTCACACACAATGGACAAGGAAAGTTTGCCATAAGCTAAGTCCTCCCCAGTTGAAAACAACAAGTAGAGACTGAATGTACACTCAAGTCAGGTGTGGAAAGACGGTGTGACTAAGTCTTTAGCTGAAAAGAGTCTGAGATGTACACAATGAAGATATATCAGTAGGGACAGAAAATGGTAGCAAACTTGCATTTTAAATGCTACACACAATGTATGTAAAATGGATGTAGTCCCAGTTTATGCTGGAAAATTACCACCAGTTCTCTAAACCTCAGAAAAATGAGTCAAGTTTTCCAGGGAAAACACTTGTAGAATTTTAGCCACTTGCAGAGTTGCAATAGGCTAGGAATTAAAACATCTTGACTGAACGATGTTACTTTAAACCACAGTCATTTGGCTCTGCTCACATGTTTTTGCCTTTAAGAGTCTTAACTTCATTCTAAATGCACCCTAAAAAAGTTTTACTACTACATTTGCACACCCTACAGGAGCAAGAGCAAAGACTGCAAAGGTAGCATCTCTGACAAAAAGCTCCAAATCCACCTTGAACTGCATGCATTCAAGGCACCAGTTTGGAAACCTGACTTTGCTGGGGTCCATCTATAATCCATCATGAGAGACAGGCACTTCCGCAGAGTGACTCAGGACCTGTGTGAGCTGGATAGTCCTCAGAGGCTGGCTGTCTTTCTTCAATAAACTACTGGGAAGCATGCAATGATTGAATAGGATACACAAATTGAACTGGTGGGACTACAGATTTTGGTGCATCACTAGACATGTACACATTGCTTCACTTACCTATACAACAATCTGTGTCAGGTTTTAAATATTCTTACACACTTTGAATAAAAAAGGAGAAGGATATCAGCTTAGTTATAGGTTGAAATTAATCAGTTTATAAAAACAATTGTGTTATGTAAATTTTGTGTAAACCAGAAAATTAATTTGAGCATAAATTCCGTTTCTATGTGTCTACATCAATTGTAGCATTCAGCAGTGCTATTGCTATCTCTGTGCCACCCACTGGAAAAGATTCTCACCATATTTGTACCAGTTTTGGTTCAGGTTATTCACTTCTTAATGTTCACTATGGCTGAAAGCTCTGCTGCATCCCAGTAGTTAAACTTTCCATAGGCAATGCAAACAGACAAAACAAATGACTACTTTTGATACCTACCATGTTCTTGCCACCTAAGACCATGTGTGAATGCATGTCCTGATTATCTTGTCTATTGAGCAATGGTATGGCACAAAAATGCACACTCTTTAGCAGAAAAAAAAGAGAAAGACTGATCTTGAGGTTAAGACCTCAAATTGAAACTCTTTGGTCAGTCTCATTTTCTGGGTAACTACTGGCACAAGACAACATTACCAAGGCTCCAAGTGATGAGTTTAAATTCTCTTCTTGATAAAGCCGATAATGATAATAGCTTTTTCATAGAAATTTTAGTAAAGACAAATTTATTGGTGTTTGGGAGTTTTCAGATGTTATGTATGCTTAGAGACAGCTAGCTTTAAAAAAACAAATAAACAAGCAAGCAGAAAAACCCAATGAGGCAACGTAGTACCTTTGAAATGACATTCACCCTTTTTCTCAGTAACATGAGAAGAGCACTCCCTGTTTAGGTGCAATTGTAAAACTATAATCATGTGCTTGTTAAAATGCAAGGACCAAGCTCTTATACAAATCCTTAGTTCATTAAGCCAACATTATAGGAGATACTGCCTTTGGTACAATACCTGTTTACGTGGTTGTGCAGCATTAGTTAAAGCATGGTAACTCTCGCTACAAAAGAAGTGTCTTACTGGAGTACAAAGATCCAGGCTACTTGACCAGACATTAAAATATACTCAGATGTCCTCACTGTCACGTGCTTTTAATAACCAAAGCCCAATTATTATATGTAAGAACATAATTGGGGGCAGTTCTCATTTTAAAATTGCAATGAAACCAATTTTCTACAAGCAGGTGAGATTTACCATAAGAATTCCCCTCTATAGCATAAAGCCAGCCATCGGGAGGAAATCAGCAGCTGGCATGATAATTGACTTGAGCTCATTATTATTCATTTTTAGCAACCACTGAGTGATTCATGAAGTGCTTTTCAAAGCTAAAAAACACTTCACGAAATAGGTGAAGAAATATGAAGAACTTCTTGTTATGGTTTCCTGCTTTAAATTGGGATGTTAGATAGGAAGGATGATTGAGTTCTAAGAGTTGAAAATTTGGGAAAATTAAAAAAATTAAAACATTGTTCTGAAGTTTCACCCAAGACCAGCAGAGTGAATATGTTTATGAATAGCTCTTTCTAACTGGATGACTCGCTTTCCTGTAGTTACTGAAGCAGATTCTGCTACTTACACCAATGTGAAGCTGGTGAAAGTATTTCAGATTACATTAGGATAAGATTAGCAAAGTGGCCTATTCTGTTTAGTTGCACTTGAGATTCTCAACCACTATGCCTTGCATGCAGCGGAAGCACATCTCTGAGTCTCTTATTTTGGAACTGCTGGAATTGCTGAAAAACTTGTTGGAGTTTCAAAAAAAATTAAAATATCAGTAATATTATTTTTCCCTATGTCAACTTGCTTGAAATTATTCTCTCTCTGAGGTTGAGATCTTGGTTGTTTATGTTGTGCTTCCTCTGATGAAAGTCAGCTGTCTTCTAGACCTTTGCTAGAAGATACCCCAGGGATTCCGCCCCTACTGCAATTAGGTTCAGCGATGCTGGGGTCTTCACAAAAGTAGTGGCTCCTCATTCATATCCCAGTCACTCTTCCTGTGCTGACACTATAAGGCTATAGATGGGTTAAAGGGACAGATTTGAATTTCAAAACAGCTCAAGAAAAAAAACAACAACAACCAAACAAAAAAACAGAGAGAAATTTGAAGGGAAACAGCTGCTTACTGATCAAACATTTCAAGCCAATTGTCCCACTCCAACACCTTTATCACAAACCACAGCCCTAATAAGAACTGCATCAGAGATTTTCAAAGTGCCAGGGTAAATCCAGAGGGCTTTACAGAGGAAAAAAAACTGAAACCTTCATTTACCTAATCTCAAAAGTCTATTAGATATGCAAAACCCTCCCACTTTGAATTTAGGAGGTTTTACATGAAGCTAGTTTCTCTGTGTTTATTTAGGGTGTCCAAGACCTTGAAGCAACACAGAATAACACACAGGGACATCCATCTTTGGCCTTTAGGCAGCTGGGGAGAGTGACTAGGTCGCTATTGCCAAGAGCACATGGGGTCTGTAACACAGTTTGCCTCTGCTCTCTTTAATGGTTGGATTTCACACACACATCCCTTTAAATTAATCTGAAATGGATTTTCAGAGTTAAAATAAAAAGTGGTGACAAACCATCTCAATCTAGTTACTACTGGACAGATTTTAACAACAAAACCATCATAAATAGCATTAAATAGTAACTCCAACAGAGGTAGTAGAGAACAGATTAAACCAAACCAAACTACTATATACTTCTAAAGGAAAAGCCCTCTAGTAAATAAAGACCAAAAAAAAGTATCCTGTTGCACTTCTTGTGCTATGAGTTCCAGGACTGCTTAGCACAATGTTTTAGTAAACAAATATTCAGTAGTGCTCTAAAAGAAGAAAATCAATCAGAACCCACATTAAATTATATATATATATATATATATATATATATAAAAGCCAGAGGTGATTATGAAGGCCTGACTACTAATGGTGTTTAATTTTCAGGTAATAAATCAACTATCTATAACAGTTATTTCTATTATACATGCTCCATAATACCACTTCTAGCAAGACCCTCTTTGTTCCATATTGATATAAGGAGCATAATGCTTCGGAGTGTGCACCATCACTTGAGTTAACACGAATACTGCAGTTTTAAAATCTTCTACCCATACCCCAGTACAAGCCATGCAAACAAGTTGATTTTAAAGCACTGCTGCTAAATTTGGAGATGAAAAGTATTAGTATTTGCAGAAGAATATTTTAAGAAAGCACTTAAGGTTCACATCAGCAGCATACATGATCTGTAAGGAATGTGCTCCATTAGATAAAAAGTGTTCTTTAATACAGTAATAGAAATGAGAAACTAAGGAGCTGATCAAATAATACTCTAAAAGCAGTATCTTTAGAAATGGAAATAGACTAGAAAATGAAAGAGGAATTAGGAATAAAAATCAAAACGTTGCCCCCTAGAGGGTATTTTACGCACTAAAATGAATTAAACAGTATCCGTGGAAAACTATTTCTAGAAGATGAAAACATCAGGCTCTTTAAAGAATTCAAGCTTCTACTTAATTTCTTTAAGACAAAAAAGAAAAATAGAAGAAAAAGGATATTCTCCCCTACTGCGACTAAAGTTATCTTTCTCTATCCAGAGAGGTCATCATGCATGACTTGACTTCACCACTAAGTTTAAACCTACACTTACTGTCAATTGCAGTTCCACTGCCAAGACTAGAATTTAAATTACAGTGATGTTCATAAAAGACTTTAATTGCACATGCTGGTCAAAGGTTGCTTTTTATATGTACTACCCAAATCCTGTATTTCAGAACTTCAGAACAACAATTTCTGAAAGAGGCCAGGAAGGATTTTACATGGTCCATTAACTGGTTTAATTTTATTTTTTTTTTTCTCTCTCACTCTTCTATGAAGTACAGAAAATCAGTCACAGCATCTATCTCTTGAGATAGATCCAGGTCTCCTGTGCTCTTAAAATTTCACTGCACAGAGTTCTGCATGTCAGGTGATACGTTAGAAGTTTTCTGTTTGTCCTGCTTCCTAAAGCCCCAAACCAATTTTTCAGCAAATATGTATTAAAACAGCATAATGTAGAAGAACTAATCCCATAGTGATTAATGAGTATGCTTAGTTAATCAGAGACTTTTAAACTTGAATAGCCCACTGTGGGTGTCTAGACCTGTCTCTTTTACCCTTTTCACTGGAATTATTTTAAATTACTTACATTTCCATTTAATCAATACTAAATTATCCATCTGTTAAAGCCTAACCTTGCTTTAGTTAATACTCTCAAGTTGCACAAGATCATAGAGGATGTGGCAAGTTCAGTTATTGGAAAGACAAGTGATTTCCGTTTTACAACAATTTTACTAAATAATCTAGCTATCTTGACACTTAACTTTTTAAATCACAGTCTTTGAAATATTTGTTGACATATGTTATCAATGATATATCCATTGGTATACGTCAAGACTAGAGAAAGACACAAGGTAACAGATTCACAGGATGGCAGAAGTTGGACATGACCTATGTAGGTTCACCTAGTCCAATCCCCCTTCACAAACAGGGCCAAGCAGAGCTGGTTGCTCAGGTCCATGTTCAGGCAGCTTTTGAGTATCTTCAAAGATGGAGACTCCACAACCTCTCCTGGCAACCTTTGCTGGTGCTTGGTCACCCTCACAGTGAAAAAGTGTTTCCTGATTTTCAGAGGGAGCCTCTTGTGTGTCAGGTTGTGCCTATTGCCTCTGGTCCTGGCACTGGCCAACACGGAGCAGAGCCTGGCTCTGTCTTCTTTGCACCCCCACTTCACCTATTTATATACACTGATGAGATCCCTCTGAGCCTTCTCTTTAGGATAAACAGTCCAAGCTATCTCAGACTTTTCTCACAGAAGAGGTGTTCCAGTCCCTTCATCAGCTTCTTGGCCCTTCACTGGACTTTCTCTGGTAGCTCCCTATTTCTCATGAACTGAGCACAGTAATTTAAAACATTTCCAACAGGCTATTTCCTAAAACTAAAATATTTAAATAGCATTTTAATTATTAAAAAATGTCTTAAAAGTAAACCACAAGGGTTTGAAAATGTCATTCCAGTTAGTGGGGAATAGAGGGGAAAGCATGAATAAGAAGCAAAACTGAATAGAATAAATATATTTGTTTCAGCTACTTGGTTTAAACATACCATGTTCCATGTGGGTTTGTTAGATTGCTTGCAAACTTATAGAATAACATAAGGTTTTCTAAAATCAAAACATTTAAATTGACTTTAAAAGGACTTTTTTTGGAAGAGTTCATCTCATGGCAAGTTCTCAAATCATGTTTTGTTATTGTTTGAAGAAAAATAACGTGCAACATATGAAACTTTCTAAAACCTTGCTACTCCAATTTCATTGTTGCCAACTGCAACATGTGGCAGAGGTAACACATGGTTTTAGCACTTTTATGTACTGCACAGCACTCAGACCAAATTGTCTTCTATAGCATGAATCTTCCACTTGAAGAATATATTCACCCTGAGTTTATATATGGAAAAAAAATGTGTTCTATTACTCTGTTTGTGCATTTAGAATAAATATGTTTGTGTCTATGTATACATACAAATACTTCAAGAATCAAAGACAACATGCATTTTTTCCTCTACCTGTACTAAAAAGGTGCAAAATATATATATAAAGAAAACCCCCAAACCCCGATACTGCCAATTAGAGGTATTTGCTTTTTCCCCCTATTGGCTGTGAATTCAAATTCCCTGTAGAGTGAACAGACTCAATTGTAATAAAAATCAATTAGATATTGTGAATGTTTAAAATGAAGGGAAGCAACGCTCAGTTGATTCAGCTCCAGTTTGTTACCCCGGAGGTGGCACAAGTTGATATAATCTGAAATGTGATTCATGCTGTTTAGACAGATGATATAAATATCTCGGGGAGACAGAGATAAATTAGTTTTATCCATCAAAACCATCTAGAGACAAGGTTTCCGTTAATAATTCAGTGGTTCTCTGAAAGATTCCTTACTTATTTTTAACCAACTGGTTTCTCTCTCTCTTTTTTTTTTTTAAGAACAAAAATAATCAGCTTTTAGGTAGGAAGATCTTTTAATAGGCAAAGTGAGTAGTCTTTGGCTACTCTAGAAGACCACTTTTTCCTGTGTAGACTTCTCTACATTAAACAAAATTAATCTGAGATGTGAACAATTCCATTTTATGAAATCATAGAATGGTCTGGGTTGGAAGAGACTCTAAGGATCATAGAGTTCCAGACCCCCTTGCCACAGGCAGGGCCACCGACCTCCAGGCATAATCTAGACAAGGTTGCCCAGGGCCGTATCGAACCATCACCTCTCTGGGCAGCCCACTCCAGCACCTCACCACTCCGTAAAGAGCTTCCTCCTAATATTTAGTCTAAACTTTCCCTCCTTTAGCTCCAATCCATTCCCCTTTGTCCTGCCATTATCTATCCTTTTAAAAAGTTGATTCCCCTCCTGTTTGTATGCTACTTCCAGGTACTGGAAGGCTGCAATGGGGTCCCCCCACAGCCTTCTCTTCTCTAGGCTGAACAAGCCCAGCTCCTTTATCCTCTGCTGGTAGGGGAGTTGCTCCAGCCCTCTAATCATCTTCATGGCTCTCCTCTGAACCCCCTCCATCACTTCCACATCTTTCTTGTATTGGGGGCCCCAGATCTGGACAAAGTACTCCAGATGGGGCCTCATGAGGGCAGAGTACAGAGAGACAATCACTTCCCTGTCCCTGCTGGCCACCCCTCTTCTGATGGAGCCCAGGACACCATTGGCCTTGCGAGCTGCAAGAGCACACTGCTGGCTCATGTTAAGTTTCTCGCCCACCAGAATCCCCAAGTCCTTCTCAGCAGGGCTACTCTCAAGAAGGTCTTCTCCTAGTCTGTATAGATGTCTCTGATTCCTCTGGCCAAGTGCAAGACCTTACACTTGTCAGATTTGAACCTCATTAGGTTTCCCCAGGCCCATCTTTCCAGCTTGTCAAGATCCCTCTGGATGGCTTCCTTTCCTTCTAGGGTGTCAACCACACCACTCAGCTTGGTGTGACCTGCAGACTTGCTGAGGGTGCACTCAATTCCATCATCAATGTCATTGATAAAGATGTCAGAGAGCACCGGTCCCAAGATAGATCCCTGGGGAATACTGCTTATTACTAGCCTCCACCTGGACATAGAGCCATTGATCACCACCCTTTGTCTGCATCTATCAACCAGTTCCTTATCAACTGGATGGTCCAATTTAGAGATAAGGATCTGGTGTGGAACCATGTCAAAGGTCTTTCACAAGTCCATGTAGTTGACATTGGTCACCTTTCCTTTATCTTCTGATGCTGTCACTCCATCATAGAAGGTCACCAGATTGGTGAGGCACAACCTTCCCTTGGTGAAGCCGTGCTGGCTGTCCCGGATCACATGCTCATTCCTCATGTGCTCCAACATGTCATCCAGAAGGATCTGTTCCATGATCTTCCCAGGCACAGAAGTGAGACTTGCCGGCCTGTAATTCCCTGGGTCTTCCATGCTCCCTTTCTTATAAATGGGAGTGATGGGACCTTTTTTCCAGTCCCCAGGGACCTCTCCTGACAGCCATGACTTTTCAAATATGCTCAGCAACCACATCAGCCAGCTCCTTCAGGACCCTGGGATGCATATCATCCAGCCTCATAGACTTGTAGACATTCAGCCTCATGAGGCAGTCTCGGACTTGCTCTGCCCTTATGGAGGAAGGATTTACTCCCCTAGTTCCCACCTAGAGGTCCAGGGATGCAAGGTTCAGGGACTTGAGAATTATGAGAATCCTGGCTGCCAGAGAAGACTGAGGCAAAGAACTCATTCAGCACCTCAGCCTTCTCCACATCTGCTGCAGCCAATTGTCCTTTCTCATTTACCAAAGGGGGTACACTCTCTTTGGCCTGTCTCTTCTGGACAGTGTACCTGTAAAATCCCTTCTTGTTTTTAACACCCCTCACCTGAAATGTGAGCTTTTCTTGCATGTTGAGCATTGCTCAACATTTCTGTCTCTAAGGACCACATCCCAAGAGATCTTGGCCAACAATTCCTTAAACAGCCTAAAGTTTGCTCTCCCAAAGCCCAGGGTCCTGATCCCACTCTTTACTAGGCCCACATTTCTTTGAGATCACAAGCTCAACCAGGACATGGTCACTGCAGCCCAGGCTGTCTCCAATCTTAACACCTTTAATGATCTCCCCCACATTGGTGAGCACCAGGTCCAGCTGCACTTCATCTCTGGTTGATCTGTTCAATACCTGAACCAGAAAGTTGTTATCTATGGAATCCAGGAGTCTCCTGGAATTCTTGCAGCTTGCCATGTGTTTTTTCCCAGCAGATATCCAAGTGGTTGAAGTCCTCCATCTGGATGAGTGCCTGCAAGCATGATGCCTCCTGCAGCTGAAGGAGGAAGGCCTCATCAGCAGTCTCTCTTTGATCAGGTGGCCTGTAGTAGACCCCTATCACCAGCTGTCAGTTATTATTCCTGTCCCTAATTCTGACCCACAAGCTCTCAACCTGCACCTGACCACTTCTCAGAGGGACATCCTCACAATCTAGCCACTTTTTAATATAGAGGGCAACTCCTCCACTCTTCCTACCTAGCCTATCCCTTCTAAAAAGGCAATACCCCTCTACTGAGGTATTCTAGCTGTGGGAATCATCCCACCGTATTTCCATGATAGGAGCTAGATCATAATTTTCCAAGGACCTACATCTGCTGCCCCACTAAAATGCCTTTATACAAATGTACGTAGCATGGGGAACAAACAAGAAGAATTAGAGATCTTTGTGCGGTCACAGGGCCACGATCTCATTGCGATCACTGAGACGTGGTGGGACAGCATGGATGACTGGCACGCTACCATGGATGGCTATGTGCTTTTTAGGAAAGATAGGCTAGGGAGACGAGGGGGGGGAGTTGCTCTTTATGTTAGAGAGCACCTAGAATGTGTTGAGCTCCACCTGGGTAGGGATGAACCGTCTATCGAGAGCTTGTGGGTAAGAATTAAAAGGCAGGCCAGTTTGGGTGACCTAGTCGTGGGCGTGTACTACAGGCCCCCTGATCAAGAGGAGCGGGTGGATAATGCATTTTATAAGCAATTGGAAGTAGCCTCAAGATCGCAGGCGTTGGTCCTTATGGGGGACTTCAACTACCCAGATATTTGCTGGGCAAGCAATACAGCCAGTCGTATGCAGTCCAGAAAACTTCTGCAGTATATGGAAGACAACTTCCTGATACAGATGGTGCATGAACCTACGAGGGGAGGGCGGGTGCTTGACCTTGTTTTTACTAACAAGGAAGGACTCGTTAGTGAAGTGAAGGTTGGGGGCAGCTTAGGACAAAGCGACCATGAAATGGTCGAGTTCAAGATCCTGAGTGGAAGAGGCAAGCCAAAAAGTAGGATAGCTACCCTGAATTTTGGAAGAGCTAACTTTGATCTCCTCTGAAATCAAATAGGGGCTATCCCATGGGCTGCTCTGTTTGAAGGAATGGGAGCCTGCGAGTGCTGGCTAACATTCAAACAGCACTTCTTCCAAGCACAGAATAGGTGCATCACTTTGAGTAAGAAATCGGGAAAGAAAGGCAGAAGACCTGCGTGGATAAGCAGGGAGCTAATGAGTAAACTCAAAGAGAAGCAGAAGACCTATAAACTGTGGAAACAGGGTCTGAGATCATGGGATGAATATAAGGATGTTGCCAGGGCCTGTAGGGATGCAACTAGGAGGGCTAAGGCCTGCTTAGAAATTAAGCTGGCAAGGGACATAAAGGACAATAAAAAGAGCTTTTTCAGGTATGTGAATAGTAAAAGGATGACCAGGGATAATGTAGGTCCCTTGTTGAATGAGGCGGGTGTCTTGGTAACGGAAGATGATGAGAAGGTGGAGATACTTAATGCCTTCTTTGCCTCGGTCTTTACTCGGATGGCCTCTCGAGACCCACTGATCCCAGATGAACGTAGGAGTGGTTGGGGAACGAATGGCTCCCCCCTAGTAGAGGTAGGGGTGGTCCAGGAGCGACTCAAAGGAATGGATGCACACAAATCCATGGGCCCGGATGGGATACACCCACGTGTGCTGAGAGAGCTGGCAGAGGTGATTGCGGAGCCGCTCTCTATCATCTTTGATAGATCCTGGACTACAGGAGAAGTGCCTGAGGATTGGACGATAGCCAATGTCACTCCAGTCTTTAAAAAAGGCAAGAAGGAGGATCCCAGTAACTATAGGCCAGTCAGCCTCACTTCTGTCCCTGGAAAGGTGATGGAACAGCTTGTTTTGGACGCCATCTCCAAACAAATGGAAGAGAAGAAGGTCATGAAGAGTAGTCAGCATGGATTCACCAAGGGGAGATTGTGCTCGACCAATCTCATAGCCTTCTATGATGTCATTACCAACTGGGTGGATGGAGGGAGAGCAGTGGATGTCATCTACCTTGACTTCAGCAAAGCTTTCGATACTGTCTCCCACAACATCTTGATAGAGAAGCTAAGGAAACAAGGGATAGATGAGTGGACAGTGAGGTGGGTTGAGAACTGGCTGTCAGACCGGGCTCAGAGGGTCGTGATCAGTGGAGTAGAATCTGAATGGAGGCCTGTGACTAGTGGTGTTCCCCAGGGCTCAGTGTCGGGTCCAGTCCTGTTTAATATCTTCATTGACGACCTTGATGAGGGAATATCATCCACCCTCAGCAAGTGCTGATGATACAAAGCTGGGAGGAGTGGCTGACACGCAGGAACACTGCGCTGCCATTCAGCGAGACCTGGACAGGCTGGAGAGCTGGGCTGGGAGAAATCTAATGAAATTCAACAAGTGCAAGTGTAAAGTCTTGCACCTGGGGAGGAATAACCAACTGTATCAGTACAGGCTGGGGGATGACCTGTTGGAAAAGAGCTCTGTGGAGAAGGACCTGGGGGTCCTGGTTGATGACAGGTTGGCTATGAGCCAGCAGTGTTCCCTGGTGGCCAAGAGAGCCAATGGGATCCTGGGATGCATCAGGAAGAGTGTGTCCAGCAGGTCAAGGGAGGTGATCCTCCCCCTCTACTCTGCGTCGGTCAGGCCCCACCTGGAGTACTGTGTCCAGTTCTGGGCTCCCCGGTATAAAAAAGACAGGGACCTTCTGGAGAGAGTCCAGAGAAGGGCGACAAAGTTGATTAGGGGTCTGGTACATCTCCCCTATGAGGAAAGGCTGAGTGAGCTGGGACCCTTCAGCCTGGAGAAAAGAAGACTTAGGGGGGACCTAATTAGTGTTTATAAATATCTTAGGCATGGGTTGCAGGGGGAATTGGCCAGCCCCTTTTCAGTGGTCTGTGGGGACAGGACTAGGGGCAATGGCTGTAAGCTGGAGCACAGGAAGTTCCGCACCAACATGCGGAAGAACTTTTTCACAGTGAGGGTGACGGAGCAGTGGAATAGGCTGCCCAGGGAGGTGGTGGAGTCTCCTTCTCTGGAGATATTCAAGATCTGTCTGGATGCCTGTCTGTGTAATATGAGGTAGGGAACCTGCTTTGGCAGGGGGGTTGGACCCGATGATCTCTTGAGGTCCCTTCCAACCCCTAAGATTCTGTGATTCTGTGATTCTGTGATCACTATTTCCAACTCCTCCTGCTTATTACCCATGCTGCGTGTGTAGGTATAAAGGTACTTCAGCTGGGCTTTCTCACTCACCACCTTTTTAGAGAAGCCCTCTGTCAAATCTTGAGGAGGAATCTGAATTTTTCTCCCACTGCTTCCTAGAGGGATATTAGAAGGCTTTCAAAGGGGGGATCAGCAACATTACATCCTCTGAAGAGTCCACAGAAGATCCTGTGAGATACTCCAGAGGTATTTCCCCAAAATCTCCTAGAATGACAGCATCCCCAAACCCATCTCTCTCATTGAACTCTACCCTCTTGCCCCACTGGATCTAGTATAAAGCCACAGCCTACTTGCTCCACCCTAGCAAGCATTGTATTCCTTTCCCCATTCGTACCTAGTTGAAAGCCCTGTCAATGAGGCCTGCCAGCTCTTGGGCTAGGATTCTTTTCCGTCTCAGAGACAGGTGACACCCATCCACAGCCATCAGGCCAGGTGCTGAGTAAACCACCCCATGACCGAAAAACCCAAATATCCTGAGGCAGCACCAGCTCCTATAATTTAGAGAAGGAAAAAAGTACAAAGGAGCTTCACATATTTAGCTATGCAGACACTGAAATTTGTAGACACTCTAAAAACTACATTCTTGTGGGAAAGACAGATTTATAAGTCCAGCAGGTTCATGTTTGTGTTACTGGCTCAAGTGCTAAAATAACCAAGTTAAATAAACCTCATTTCTGGAGTCTGAGCCCATTCAGTGTGTGCTCTAGGCTCACTAACAAATGCTGGCCCAGATACCTTTCACTGGCTCCTTCCAAGGTCTGTGGCTGCACATGGCCTTCAGTCTCCATTACCCCAAACACGCTGATCTGACTAAAGGAGAACTCCAGATTCTCTGTGAGGTTACACAGTTGATATTTGGCTTCACCATCACCACTCAAAACAAAATCCAACCACATAAATGCTGCAGAGCTTTATTTTCAAAATATGCAGCATATAAATGTATTAACAACCATACCTCCAAAGGCCTGTCCAGCAGCTACTTAAGTCAGATCATCAGAGGACTTCTACACTTACATGCACACGAGAAAGGAAGTAATGGAAAACTTGATGGCCTCCACAGTTTAACCTCTTTGGCTGGCTGTCAGGAAGTCTGGAAACCTTGGAAGCCTGTTTCTATCAGAACTCTTGAGGTTTCTAGCTGTGGATCTTAATCCCATGTGAAAATCCTTTTTCAAATGACCCATAATGTTTACTTCTAAGAAAATCCTGTAAGAGTTCTGAAAGCCATAATACTGGTGAACTTCTTCACAGATAGGATCTGGGCAGCCTGCTGTGCCATGATTAGAGGTCCATTTGATGCTATACAACTTACACTTGCCAGGATCTGAAGAGATGCAAGATTATCTGTGCTATCCCCTTCTTCCTTCTTGTGTTATCTCCAGTAAAAGCTATTTTAAACAATACCTTAAGGAGTCTGAGTGTTTTTCTTACTGAGATCCTTAACAAACTGTAGCATGGGTGTGTTACAATTCTCTGTAGCAAGAACCACCAAACTTTCTACTGGTTGCTGGTTAGCAGCTGGTCAAACAAGCTCACAGTAAACATCCTAGTTATATACAACAAGTCAGCTGGGTAAAACAGCTCCACAGAGTAGAAAAATTAGTCTTAGATATTTTTCACAGCATGGCAAACCTAATGCCAAAATGAGGAGCCTGGTAGATCTGTACATAAGCTGCAGGCAGGAGAACCTATGGCTACTTCAAGCCAAATCACTGCAAAAGCCCTGTTCAATGACTACACAGTCACCATGGAGTCAGAAACAAATACATTTATGCTACATTTCCTGAGCATAATGAACTAGAAGGGAGAAGAGGGGACATATATTCATAAGACAACTACAAGCCTACCATCATGACTACACTTAAGTGAAACTTAGTAGCATCATGGAAAGTTACCATTGCTCAGCAGTTGTGCTTGAGGAATGACTTTTTTTCAAACCAAAGATCTCCAAGAAGATGTACTTTCTTATCTGAAATCTTAAATTTAGTGTTATCTACTAATGATAGATTAACTTTTAAAATATGTTACTAAATATGCCTAACAATTTATCCACAACTTCATGATAAGTAGAGTTAATTAATTGGAATGGATAACAATTTTTTTAATGTTTTTTTACATATACAGTGAATTAAGGGACGTACTTGCAAGTTCTTCCCATAGCTTTTATTAAAAAGCTTAGTTCAAAATAATTTCTTTGTGTGTGTGCTTTGCTCAACAGCATCTCAACAAGAAAGCATGAAAAAAGTTAATGAGTTTTCTCAGATTTAAATAAAAAAAGGTATTTTTAGTCTTTTGGTTAAACACAAAGTTCCCTAGTTGTTTATGAATCCCTAAACCAAGATCATAACTATCATTAACCATCTCCTTTATACTTGTGTCTGACAGAATATATGATTCCTGTCCAAAACAACTTCAATGCACACTTGACATAGAAAACAAACAGGAAACAACAGTTCCATAGCTTGGCATAGCATAGATTTAAGTACCAGCTAATAATTCCTAAAATGGAGTCACTAACCCCTCCAAAACCTTTGTTAGCATATGGGGAAAACTAATTACAAAAGAAGAGGTGTAGAAAAGCAGAGTATTAAAGCATGGGCTAGCTCACAGTAATGTTTAAAAACCAGCTGAGATTCGCATATAATTTCAATAGCCCGTTATGAGGAGGGAAAGATTCAGGTGCACTAAAATTTCATTTTAGAAAGTTTTAAAAATATCTGATCACCAAGGACACATAAGAGGGGTATTACCCTATCTTTCCAATGCAGAGCATGGATGAAAAGAGAAATAAGTTCTGAGCACATTAATTTGTGCCCACATTTATCCACCCTTTTCAGCAGTGCCAAATATTAAACAAATGCTTCTGGAGATTTATTTTGGTTATAGTCTCTCCCCTCACTGTATTGCTAGGTATTCATTTTTTCTTCCCTTGCTTTTTGAACATTAATCATCTCTTAATACTGTCTAATTTTTTCCCTATGCTTTTAGAAAAGATAAGCATTCATGAACTTTCAACCTGTTCAGGGATTGTGGGGTTCATTATAAGCTTTGAGAAGAATCTAAAGTTCAGCAAAATAAAGACAGATCCTGTTTCTTAGAATAAGTCTAAGGTTGACAGTTTCTTCTGCAGTCCTGCTGAACCTCCTGCAGCACCTCCTGTTGTTACCACCGTCTCCAAACCACAGACTTCCCAATTTGCCAAGTTGTGTGCTGGCTTCATGGGGACTTCAATAGACTTCACTCTCCAAAACATGCTGTAAGGTATTTGGGGATTTACCCCACCCCGCACCTCCCAACCTAACAGAGACAGCGGGCTGAAATATATTGCAATTTTAGTCAGTCTTCAAAGACAACAGGACAGGATCAGTAGCATCCTGACTCCCAAAAATGTTCTAGATCCTGTGACTTAATTCAGTCAAAGGAGGGCTCAGGAAGTGGAATAGCAGGAGGATCCATGATGAGACTAACAGAAATAAGGTATTCAAAACAGGATTCCTCAACAAATCAGTGCACCACCTTTGCAAATAGCAAGACTGGGAGGCAGGGTGAAAATAAAATGTATTACTTTTTTTTTTTCCAATTATTTATTTTAGAGAGGATTGTGAAAGCATTCTAGATTAGCCTGATATTTGGGTATTATTAATTTTTACAATTCTTCCCATGGAAAAGAGCACACTTGAATTCTTTGATCCAGTTAAAAGCTGGATCACCCTAAGCTTGTCTATACTGAAAGGCAGAGAGATAGGTGGCTCCAGCAAGTCACCTGGTTTGATTCAGATCTTAATTAGGCCTGCTTATTTTCCAGAGAAAAAAATTCTATACCAGGATATGCATTATTCTTGCTTTACAGAACCCTAGAAGTTTCCCAGCTAGCATGTTACCTTTTTCAGAAAACTCATCTATTTTGTCAACTACATATTAAAACCTGATTTCTTCAGTTGCCTTTCGTGAAAACTTCACATAGAGTTCCTGGCCCCTCACAGATCTCCACAGCACAATCTGAAAACTAGCATTAGCGTTTTAGCAAGATAGATAGGGTTCTAACCTAAGTGCCTCAGGTACATCACCAAAATTGGGTGGGTGAATATTCTCAGACCTTTCTGTAGAAAGCACATTCAGATAATACAGAGAGAGGCAAAGTAATACACAGCTTTTGCAGAGTAGGCATTATTATATTATTTATAAATTATCTGATGTAAAGAAAAGAGCAAAATGAAAAAACTACTTTAGTGAGACAATAGCTGTCAGGTGGGAACAGGGCTCCAGCCTCAATAGTATGCACAGATTAAAATCCTTTTAAACAAAGAGTAATCAGCACAGTATTATACATTTTTAAAATACCAGAGACTGCAATTCATGACAAACTGAAATTAACTCCATTTTTATTCTTTGATTTGAAATAATTCAGAGAAGTATCTTAACAAGAACAACATAATGGAGAAGAGGTGAACAGATTGTTTTATTTTCTTTTAAAACATTATGTTTCAGTTTCCTAGTGTAAAAAGATTATTTCTAGGTGTGGGTGGTATAATTGAACTAATCAGTCCCTTTATATTGTTATTCTCATTGAAGCACATTTAAATGTAGTTCTAATAAGGAATGAAAAAAATCAAACTATTAAATGACATTTCCCATTCCTGACAAACTATGAAGCACAGGGAAAAACATCTCTCAAAGTTCTGAAGTAATTCTTGGTTGAGTCCTGAATTCTTTTAATTTTTGTTATCTATTGAATTCCATTGCCATATCATCTCAGTATTACACAATCTACTAAGTATTAGTGTGGCCATTTAGATTCATAATGCCCAAAATTGGGGGGTGGGGTGGAGTAGGAAGAGGGCGTGTGGGTGATGGATGAATTACCCATGCTTTAAAGATAGGGAATGAAATGAACTGGAAAACATGTAAAACAGGTGGCTTTAGCTAATGCTCCCAAGGTATTCATGTGGCAGAGCAAGTCAGGCTCTGTCTCCACACTCAGTTGTGTAAATCAGTGGCATTGTCCTAAGACTTTTCACTGTGCACTTCTATCTTAGATGAGATATCTAGGAAGGAATAGAAGAGAACACACAGAGTGAATCCTGAGAGCAGAGAAGGAAACAGAAGAGACTGGCCTGCTGAAGTCAATGGCAAAACTCGCATTGATTTCCACACGTCTGGTTTCAATCTCAAGTCTAATCATCCTGCTCATGACACAGGAGTCCTCTCATCTAATGAAATGATCAGGGGATCTTCAAAACCTCAATCATGGCAGCAGAAAGAAGGGCTGTTCTAACAAAGGATGTTTCACATACACAGGCAAAATGACAGATTCTCTGTCAGGTTTCAAAAGAGAAAATTCCTAAGAAATTTGGTGGTAATAAATGAAAGAGAAAGAACAAAAAACCTCCTCTCTTAATTTAGGGATTCAGTAAACCAGGGTCTTATTTTTCTTCTAAGTCTGTGTTTGAGATGAAGATGATGACTCTGTGATGAACCTTTTAAAGGATACAATAGAAAATAAAAGGAGCCAAACAGTTAAAGAAGTTGCACCAAGCAGGCAGTTTTCATGTTTGTTGGTTTGGGTTTCTCCCCGCACTCCCCCCCCCCCCCCCCCCCCCATCCTTCTCTTAATTATACACTTTAAAAACATTTTTAAGAGGCAAACTTAGGGGTGGAAGGTCTAGAAAAAATAAAAGGAGCCAATAAGGAATGTTCAGAAATTAAGGAAAAAACCAAGGAACTTCTGCTCCTGACTGAGACATGCTAATAGGAACTCTAACACATGTACTGCACTCATAATTCTTCTGTTCACGCTGGTTATTCATGCTTTTTCAAGCATGACAATCACAAACCCTTCTAGTTACACAAAGACCTTGGCTAGTCACAGAGTTAAATGGTAATTAGTAGAATTTTAAAGAAAAGAAAGAAGAAAGGCTCCAACTTGTGAAAAGAACCTACTACAGTCACAGAAAATAAGAGCAATGCAATTAATCTTTGTTAAAACAATGCCTTGAAAGACAAAAACAACTCCAAGTTCCCCATTCTCCCCTTTGGAAGCGTAGCTCTGCTTCAAGAAGTTTTTCCAATGTGTAACCCTGGTGAGCTGTCATACTCGGTGGAAAATCAATTATCACAGCAATTAGTAACATCTACTTATTATGGATATGTTAGTTGTTCTAGGAAGTAGATCAATTTGAAAGATAGATTAGACAAGGCCAGCAGTCTGAAATTCATGAATATGGTTAAGTGTAAGACAGACTCTGGTGGCTTAGTCCAACAAATGTAATTGAATGACAGATCAGCACAACTACTTTGCAAATGGTACTCAAAATATTAAAATCTAAGAGGAACATATTTCTCCCAAGGTAAATATCCTTCGTCAACGCTCCTCATAGGAAGAACGAGATGAAAGGGTAGGCTGAAAGAGGTATATTGGAGAGTGGAGGAGGGGATAGGAACTGGGTAAAAGCATCCTAGGTGCTTTTAAGTGCATAAAGGCGATGGCTGTAGGGATAGGCAGAGGACAGTATTAAATAGAGCATGTGTAAGGAACATAAAAGCAAATTAAAAGAAAGTCTGAGTGAGCAAACAATGAAACTAAGGAAAATAAAAGAGAGAGGCATAGAGGACAGGGATACAACACCGAGCACGGGGAACAAAACTGGAAGACTACAGAGAAGATTGAGAACAAAGGATAGAAAATGAAAAGGGAATGTGAGCAAATATGGACAATTGTTAAAACAGACTCAAAATGGAGAAGGAATTGAAAGAAGGAGGAAGAAAGCAGTGAGGCGGGGAGAAAAATATGCAAGGAGAGGGAGAGAGAAGGGAGGAAAGGCATATTAAAAAAACCTTACCAGAAAGAGTCAACTTTGTCAGTCAAAAGGATGAGATGTGATCACATCATGAATCAATTCTGGCCTTGCAGAAGATAATCCCGAACAGAATGCAATTTCCCTAAAGGAAAGGCCTTTATAATAATAAGAATTAACAAATCAATAGAAGTACTGTTTAATTTTCTTGCCATTAGTTCAAATTCATGTTCCTTGCAAAGCATATCTGAATGACAATCATTGAGCAAAGCAGAATCTCATTTATATTACAGTTGCCAATCAAAGCTACAAAACGTATACAACTGGGAGCTTCAGTAGGTACCTACAATATAGGAGGCCACAAGAAAAAAACAAATTAGATCATAGTGGAATAATGGAAGCTTTATTCTTTAATTGAATATAAATTAGACAAACATTCTCTGGTGCAAAGATTTTAAAGAAAAGGTATCTGTAATAAAGTGTGACATTCTTGAAAAAGGTGTATTTTAATGAATTTATTACATGTACTGCTTGGTCTAATCCCAGTTAGACAGTGATGGGTTTTTTGAATCTCAGAAAGGCTTTTAAGACCAGAAAAATAATGATTCAGTGAAATATAACATGAAATATAACATGAAATATAAAACCTCGCACATGTTTCTAATTTCTTCTACACAGTCCACTCAAATGCACGTAAAATATTTAAACACAATTTTCTCTCATCTGGAATGTCTGATTACTTGCTGCTTTGCTTGTGTTGCTTCAGGAATACCCTGAAGGATGCCTTCCCATGAGCCCTCCAATCCTCAATATCCATCATAGAATCACAAGGTTGGAAAAAACCTTTAAACATCACTGAGTCCAACTGTTCCTGTCCTATAGCTAAACCATATCCTTAAGTACCTGATCTACTCTTTTCTTAAACACATCCAGGGAAGGTGACCCAAACCCCCTCCCTGGGCAGCCTGTTCCAGGCCCTGACAACTCTCAGTGAGGAATTTTTTCCTAACATGTAATCTGACCCTGCCCTGGCATAGCTTTGTGCCATTTCCCCTTGTCCTGTCACTTGGCTGAAGAGACCATCACCCACCTCTCTACAACCTCCTTTTAGGTAATTGTAGGCAGTGCTAAGGTCTCCCCTCAGCCTCCTCTTCTCCAGGCTAAACATCCCCAGCTCCCTAAGCCGCTCCTCATAAAATCTGCATGCTCTCCCTTTCACTTCAGTGTCCACAGCATGGAACAGAGCAAACACTGAACCTACCCTGACTGCTAGCTAATTTCCTTGCCCCCTCCAGCATCATTCCCTTTGAATGCAGGTGTCCATTTTCAAAAAACCAAATTTTGTGCATTACAAACCATTTGTGAGTTTCATTAATTCCTCCTGAAATCAACAGTCTTGCAAGGTGCTCAGTAAATCCCAGTAAAAAGCCCACAAAAAAATGTTGGTGGTTTTTTTTTCTTCCCCACGTGGAGCTGACAGCCTACGGAAGCAGCAGGGTTTACACTTTGTGGGTATGAATTATTGGTTAGGAAAAGAAGTTTACGTTCATTTTAGAAATACATCACAGGCAAACTGTGTTGGAAGCAATTTAGCATTCCTACTAGTTAAACTGCCAGATCTTTGCAGATTACTTTTAAGTGCTATGTTGGTAGGCACACTTTGCCTAGCAACAAGTGCCAGATTTCATTCCATTTCCTGCACGCACAATAGAGGTCCATAAATTGCTTCAGGCTTGAAGCATTCAGGAATTATAGCTGCTGCTCAGAATGTATCTAGTCGTAAAATTTCTTGCACACAAATACTGTATATAATCTCTTGCCATAGATAAATATGTCTAAAGATAAACATGCAAGCAGCTGTTGGTTTGTTTAGGTTTATTGTGGGATATTTTTCCTCCAATTGCCTATGGTTTTCCAAAGGAAAAGGCACAAAAGATATTTTTATAAGCACATATACAGAATGAGAAGACAATAGACTCCCACACCTAGATATCAAGGAGACCATTGCAAGCAGATTATTTTAAAAGTCAGAGTAGAAAGTAGAAAATTAGTAATATAGAAATTTTGCAGGGAACTAACCAAGTACAAATGTTTTGTGGAGGTCTTAAAGTTAGAAGATAGATCTAAGTGAAAATTAGTGTATGCGAGCACAAACAAAAACCTTGACTATGGAAAGCACTGGTAGAAAGAGTATTTGTTAATAAAGACACGGTCTACTGATCGTAAAAAGTGAACGCAAAAATATTTTAGGATGTGTATTCTGCACGAAAGTAGGTATTTTGAAAGAATGGAGATCTGGAAAAAACCTGTAATCAAAGTGAACATACTATTTAGAAAACATTGCCTAGGAAGACCAGGTGTCTGGATAATATCCTAGTGTTCAGTAGGTAGATCTTTAGTTGCAAGATCAGAGTGGAAAAAAAGGTAGGAATAGGATTGGGGAAATAAATGATAAAGTTCTGAACAGATGAGTACTGTGGAACTGTGCTCCTGCCTGTTACTAGGTTAGCAGAAATCATTTTAACTTTGCCTTCCACACATGACTCTTTATCAGGAACCTCATGTGAAATCAAAAATAGTAAAACATATGCCTGAAAAGAATTTAAATTAATTTTATTATCCCAGATAATGTTGTGACATTTCTTTTGCTCATGAGAGCTGGTATCTCCAATAGGACCTACTTCTGAGCAGGATCACAGTTTTGAACAGTATGTTGCTTGATTAGGCTGGAATTTCCTGTTACCAGACAAATAACTATTCCAAAGTTTAAAAAATTCCAAAGTGACAAATAAACTGCACTCCCCATCCCTCACCTCCAATATTTAACATTAACCTATGTGTTTATTACCCTTCAGGTGAAATCTGTTTCCTGATAGTATTTTAATACAGAAAGAAAAATGTTTTTCCATATTTCTAAAGCTGGCCATGTAAAAACAAATAAACACTAGCAGAGAGAGTGCACAATTTACCCCCTTAGCACTTTAACATATGTATCTGCTACTCAATTTCTCCATGGATGTCTAAAAGAAATAGCACCATATGGACTTTTAAAGAAAGAGCTAAACATTATATATCGCTTTTCTGGCATGAAACAGTTCAAAAAGGTTAGCTAGCAGCTTTTTCAATGCTTTTTCAGACAACTCCTGTCCACATACACCTACATATAGCTACATATATACCTAGAAAAGTAAAAACACCTTAGCACAAAAATATATACAGCATTTGGGGAGGGTATTGCAAAAGGTATAGAATAAGATTACAGAATCACAGAACATTAGGAGCTGGAAGGGACCTCCAAAGATCACCTACTCCAACCCCCTGCCAGAGCAGGATCACCTAGACTAAATCACGCAGGTAGGCATCCAGGCAGGTTTTGAATGTCTCCAGAGAAGGAGACTCTACAACTCTCTGGGCAGCCTATGCCAGTGCTCTGTGACCCTCAGTGGAAAAAAGTTTCTCCTTATATTCACATGGAACTTCCTATGCTCCAGCTTGCACGCATTGCCCTTTGTCCTATCACTGGCCATCACTTAGAAGAGCCTGGCTCCATCCTCCTGACTCTAGGATCAGAGCTAAAATAGAAGAAAATGTATTGACAGTTGTACATGTTGCCATAAAATGCAATTTTTTTAATTTATTTTTTTTAAAAATCATAAAAATATTAGGAAAAAAGCATCAACCACACATTACCAAAGGGAAAAGCAGGGAAATGTAGTAGGTCCATTTTAAATAGTTATGCAATAGGAAGTGGGCATTTTTTCAGTAAAATACCACATGCTAGAAACTAGATTTCAAGGAAGGCAATTAGATCAAACTGGGTTTTGTTCTCTTGATTTGCACAATCTCTCACTCTCTCACTTTTGCAATGTTTTTTCTTAAAATAGCTTTCCTTCTGAAGGAAACGGAGAGATCAAATACTAGTGGCAACAGATTATTATTATGCATACGTTTTTTACTTATTAATTGAATATAAGAAGCAAAGTGTCCTCTTTTCCTTTTTCACACAGGCTGGCAGCCTTCGAAGAGCACTGCAATTTTGTTAACACAGGTTTTATACTGATTTTTCTGCCTCTACACTCTCCAAAACAGAGCTCCATCAAGAATTCAGGAATTTCCGATCCTGTGGTCTGGCCTCACAGTTAGCAGGACCCTTCACAACAAGAAGAATTGCTTAAATTGGAAATGTGCCCTGTGTTTCAGGGACACACACATAGCACAGGCCCGAAACAGGGAACCATTCCCAGCTAGCCCTTTGCCCCTGTGTTAGCCAAGGATGGTACAACGACACTACTCAGCACAAGAGGGGAAAAGAAAACGGAAGGAAAAGGCCAACTACAAAGTGATTTGTGTTCCCAGGAATACGATACCTCAGAATGGAACAGATTTTATGTTAATTTTTTCCCAAAATTTCTTCACAGTCTTCTGTAAATCATGTAAGCTTCTTCCTAGTTCTTCCAGTTTCCATCTGTCCTTC
Organism: Laterallus jamaicensis coturniculus; assembly: GCA_022605575.1. Taxonomy (NCBI): domain Eukaryota; kingdom Metazoa; phylum Chordata; class Aves; order Gruiformes; family Rallidae; genus Laterallus; species Laterallus jamaicensis. Next base: position 3,409,982 of record JAKCOX010000062.1, read on the forward strand.
TGGAATATAGCCTGCTCTCCCCAGCACTTGTCAAATTTGCTGCTTTTGAATGAAGTTCACAGCTGACTCGAGGGACAATCTGACACTACTATTCCAAGTAACAAAATGACATAAAATTCTTAAAACTGTATACTACCTTTATTGCTCTATGAACCACATTGGGACAACCACCCCCCAAAAATACATGAAGTGCATGTCAACAGAAGTGACATCTCCCTGATGCTCAAGCAATAAGCAGAATGCAAATTTTACTCTGAATTTCATCCTCATGTGCCTGGTGGCTTCATATTGAGATTAAAAAAAAAATATGAATAGCACAATTATTTCATTTCAATATCTACCAATTTCTTTCTTTTACTTCAGCAGGATTTGGACCAAGCCCTAAACAGCTGCTAAACTCTTATGCTCTTTGCCTCTTAGGAAGTGCTTTTCCTCTATGTTAGTATGAACAGACTTGGGAAAAAGAGCTTTTTTTTCCCCAAACTGTATTTGCAGAATACTGAAATAGAGATCCAGATCTGGTTACCAGTTTGCTTCAGATTGCGTTCAATGTGGGACTGAGATGCAGCAATCAAGTATTTCTGGGAAGAGCCACAGTTATGGCAGCTAATTGAGACTCAGTTCTTCAGTTCTCAGTCAATATCTTTCTTTTTTTTTCATGCTTTAAATTGTCTCAGTACACACTCTCCCCTCCCCTACTTCACAGCCAGAATCTCTCCCTTTCACTATTCCTGCCAAAAATAAATCAGCGAAAAAATTCTGCTAAACATATTAACCCACTTTGTAGAAAGGGAACACCAGGACTGGAGTAAAACTGAAAAGCAAGATCTCTGCATGATCTTGAGCTGACCTGAACACACTATTAAGCTGCAAAGAAGACTTCCCACACACTATTAAGCTGCAAAGCCAAGGGGCAGTCATACTTGTAGCACCAGGGCTTTAATTTGCAGTGAAAACTACCAAAATGAAAAAGAGTCTTGGTGAAATTGGATTTCATCCTCAAGATCTTGTGTCACCCACAGTGCCAGCACATTCTGTCTGGTACTCTAACTCAGCCTCTGAAGCAGAGAGAAAGGAAAAAATACCAGGGGACAAAATTCACACTATTTTCAGTGGCAGTTTCCATCCTAATTTCACCAGTGCAGGATAGAAACATCTCACACAATACTAGCTTCCCACCTCTGCTTCAAGAATTGACTTATCTGATGGTCTGAAACTGCCATGGGTGTTAATTAATGCACAGTAACTTTACAGGCTGCTATGAGAAAGAAAGGACACAACACTCTGCAGTCTCTTCCTCTGCAGAAGCAAGGAAATTCTTGTTTTTAATGGAAACATGAGGGGGTCACTGTGATCTTACACCAGTAAGAAAAGCTAGAAGGGCTGTACATGCTGATTTGACCCAGCATCCGTACTTGGGACTTTCTGCCAGTAATTTGTTTTAATGTAGGTATTAATCATAATCCATCATCATGGATTCTTGTACTTCTACAAAAAGCTGCAGCTGTAAGCTATTTCTTGCCCTGGCAAAATTGTGCAAATGACATGGACCTAAGGCTTGCTATGACCCTTAATTGATTTTTCTCAGCTTTTTAGTAACAATTAGCAATTTTAAAGAATATTACATTTTCTAAGTGTTGAGCAACTGAAATAACTCCATTGCAATGTGCCACAGAAAGCAGATAAATACAGTATGCACATATTTTAGTCAGGTAACTTGCCCCAGTACAGTGAGTTAACTACTGTACAGTCATTTTTTATCTGACTGTGTTAACTTTCAAGGCTTTTTTTCTTTGTTTTTACTGGTTTTACCATTGCTTATATATTTTTATCATGATTTAGATCTGTTTCTATTCCTACTTAACTTGTAACAGAACAATCTGAATGTTTCTGTGAGAAAGCTGATATCTGTGGTATTTGTCTTTGTGGAAGACACCCATGCAACTCTGATGAAGCATTCACTGCTAGCCCCTGCTCATGCTCCTATTAACTCCAGTTGGGCTATGGTTTTTGCATGTATGTTAACAATATTTCCTATATGAGAGGTAGAAAAAGAAATACTGAACTAATAAGTTCAGTATATATAACTTGGAAGTTATAACCAGTTTTAAGTGAAAGAGAAATGGATTGAACAAAGATAGTTCTATCAGATATAAATCACAATGTAAACAAGCGTTCACTGATGAAGCCCAATGAACACTGCCAGTGAGCTCTGAGAGGCTACATGCTGGAAATAGCAAAATGGATGTGTGTGTAGCAACAAGCTCATTTAGATGGACATTTGCTGGCAGTTTGCCATACAGGTCCATCTTTTCTGAATGCATAACCAGTCAACTTGAGCAGACATAGCTGAATTTCATTACTGTGTTTGCTTTATTGCCAGTAAACTTGCTGCTAAAGAATTACTTCAAACTCTGTTGCCCATCTAGGAGAGAGCTGAGGGCTAATGGAGCCTGTACCATTCAGCCAATTCATCAAGCCACCCTCTTGTTATGAGGCTAGGTGTCATACAGATGTTAGCAAAATGGAAATGAGAAGTTGCTTAGGGCAAAATGTCTCTCCTAGCCAATAGTGCCTGGATTTGATGCATCTAGAAGTTTTTATTCCTTAGTTAATAAAACATGATTCTGCCAATTATCACGAGTGGTAATGGATGACATATATTGCATGACAAAATGAAAGAACAAAGTGTCTCACTTCCACATCTAAATAGCCAACACTGGGATTTTCTAAAGCTGAGTTTGTCAGCATTCAAAGAGATGGGAAAGGAGAACAGCAACAGAGACTACAGACATTTCCAGAATTTTTCTAACTCTATTCTGATTCTCTTTGTCCAGTGTGATAAAAGTATGCAATTAGTTATTATTTAGAGTAAACAGTAATTATGACAGAGCTTAGAAGACACAAATCTCCAAATACCCTGAGAGCAAAGGCAGTACCACTACCCTGCTTTTTCAGGAGTGGAACCCCTGGCCAAACACCACAGAGCAAATCACTGGCAAAACCAGGATCCAAAAGCAGGTCTGAAGCTATGCTCCAGTTATCTGTCCCCTAAGCATGATAACCTTGGTTTCTCTCTTTCTAAAACCAGTCCTCATACATGAGCTTCTTATGCCCTGTACAATTTCAGGATCTCCTCTGGTGACTGGAATGAAGAGCAAACTGGAAATGTAGTCCTTTCCATGTTCCACCATCAGGCATATATGCTCATTTATAACTTCCAGCTTTTGAGTGCTGGAGTTCTCCAGGTTTCACTGTTTTATATGTTCCTGTTGTAATCTCACCAGGATAAGACTAACAAGCAAAAAAATCTAACGCTAGATGTGCAAAAATGTGCTAATCCAGATGTTCTACTTCAACCACAAGGACAACTGTGACTCAAAAAAAACCCATCTCATTTCATTTACTCTTTAACTTCTCCTCTAGTAAGGCTTTCTATATACCCATGCTTTCTTGTTTTTTCCTCCAGATGTTAAACTAAATTTTCCCACCTTGCTCTGGAACTATACTGTATTACTTCCTGCTGACACTGAATTGTAACATATAGTATTACCCCCTACGGTCTCCATGCTATAATAATCCACCATGGCATGCTCCCATCCTAGCAGTCTAATATCAGCGGATATTTCTTTAATAGCCTAAAAATTAGCATTTAAAAATGTTAATTGCTTCCTGACTAATGATGAAAATGAGTTAAATGTGCAAGAATTATTTATAAAGTGCAATGGCACACTAATTTTCTCTTCATATTTTAAAAATACAGAAGCCAGTAAGGAATTTTTGAGCAATTAGTAGTAAGGCTAGACCACACAAGTCTGTGGGTGTCAAGTTTTTGTAGTTCATATTCCACTCTTCTTTTGTCTCTAAGGGTAAAAAGAGACCTTCATCTAAGATCTGTTCTTGTGTTTGCCTCATGTCACCTGAAGTGCAGAAGTTTCCTGGCCAGAAACACACTATAGCTATTGGTTAAATGCTACTCCCATTGTAGTCCATGTGTGAGATCTTTATTAAATGCAGAATTGGAATCACGACAGCTTAAAAGGCAGTTAACCATGGTCATTCAAAAATCTTCAAGCACACAGTTTCTCCTTAAAACAGAGATTACATGTGGCCACCCAACTAGACAAACTACTAGATAAATTCAGAGTTTTTAAGCTTCCAGACTTGAAATTAACTTCCCTTCTTCTAACTCAGAGAGGAAAATAGTGATGGTTACAGTGCCATCAAGTTTAACATACAAGTTCCCACAGACAGCTGTGCAGTTTAGCAATACATTTTTTCCCATTTGTTCCTCCAACACTTAGAATTTCCTCAGGTGACACACTGTTAGAAGGTGAATGAAGTTCCCAAGTTTCACTACAGTATGGATTATTCAAGACAGTTTCGTACAAGTTAAAATATACACATAACTATAGAATTTTACTGCATGGCTCAGAAAAAACAAAAGGTATACATTTTGAAGCACAACAGAGAGAGAAACTGGGTTTACAGGAAGGATTCCCTTTCACTGGCTTCTCTGGATTCCCAAGCTCCACTGCTGTGGTTCTGGCTCCCTATTCACTGCCTTGAACACCACAAAAACTTTTTCCTTTTCAGCTTTCAGTCTGACACTCTATCCAAGTAGTATCTGCAGAACTGAGTGATCAGGAACTAATCCTGAGCACTCATACTTTCACATCTTTCAAAATCCAGACACAAATTATTTCTGATGTAACTATTTGGAAAGTCAAAGAAAAAAATCAATTCTCTGATTGTCAGGTTTCCCTGGTTTTATTTGGTGGCCAGTTGAAGAGACATGTCCAAAGAAACTAGTAATTCTTTCCAACCTAAACACGATAGCCTTCTTTTATATGCCTGTGCTAGCTTGCTTTTGGAGTGAGGTTGGAAGAAAAAAAACCTATCCACAATTGTGGACACACATCCAGCTAGAGTACAAGAGGCCCTCTGTTACAGTTTTGGTAGGATGGTAGAGAAAAAAAATCACAGCTGACCCAAAAATGAAACACAGAAAATAGTGATTTATTTCAAAAGAAGAAAATTAAATCAAGACCAACACCTGCAAGGAGTAATGCTAAGGTCAGAGAGTAAGATAATTACTGAAAGCCCATAAACAAGACAGCAATACACAATCAGGAGTCAGAAATAGAATGCTACTGTGACATTTTGCAGTCAGTTTAAAAAAGCCTCCCTCCTTTTTAGTGTCTCCTCTTCTGAGGAAAAAACCAGAGGAGTGAAATAATTCACTCTTATGTACCTCTGCTGGCCTCAAATTAGCACTTCGGCAAGAAACCAGTATGCTTTGTACCATAACCTACTTTTAGCCTATGCATATCTAGTGTAGACTGAATTAATTCATCATCAGTATTCATTTATACCAAAGTGGCTATAAGTGGAACAGGCATTTTAAAGAAGAAAATTAGGCTAAAACAAAAAAAAAAAAAGAAAGAAAGATAATGTAAAAGTATTTGTCTACTGTTTTGAAATGAGAGGAAAGTAAATTAAAGCTGCATTTTCTTGTTTGGCCATCACTTTTTGCAGTAGTTATGCTAAGGTCACATTTATTTTGACAGCACCACAGGGAACATATTTTCACATGGGTAACATATTCTTGAATATTTTTCTACAGTGTATTAGGAATAAAAGTATTCAGAAGTGGCTACATGGGGTTATTTTCATCTTTCCAAAATCTGAATATGCTCAGAGCCTGCTCCAGCACTGCTTTTCTTTCCACTCAAAGTTCACTAATAGGGCAGCATAGTACATGTCAAAGTACATGAAGAGATGGGAGTTCTGCCAAATATGATACCATTCAGAAAATTTATCTTTAAAATATTAATCTGGATTCATTTTAAAGCCTGATTTGCTTCAAAACATGAAAATGAGTTTCATTCTAAAAGTCTGGATCAAGTCCTCACAAAGTCCTCACAAAATCTTCTCCAGCTTTTCTGCTTTCTAACTGTGTGGCATTTCCACAAATCTTCAGGTATTGCAGCATAGAAATCATCTCCTATTTAACAGTTTAATTCACAGGCAAACCATGAGTTGTAGACCTCAGATGAAGCACGCAGGCGGCCTCTGGACCACACAAACCTGATACACATCAGAGCTCTGCATGCACTATATAGCAAAGTTAGAGAAATGGCAAGTGGAGTCACAGTGACTGATGCTCAGTGGATGTAGCCCAATGATTGGTCTGGCTGTAATAAAACAGGCTACAGCATTACACGCTGAAGGAACTGCTTAAACCCCTCACAATCCCATTAATACCTAGCCTTGCCACCTGGTCTCAGCATATGAAGCAGAATTTGCATCAAAAGAGATTAACATTGCCTCTGGGGCTAGTCAAATTTATTCTAGCAAACTAATGCGAAGCAAATAACCCTCCCTAATAGCATTTATATGAATGAGGCAAAAGAGATCAAAATTCAAATATCCAACAGGATTGTGTTACTCATCTATTGTCTAGGGAAAGAAAATCTCGCCATAGGAATCATACCAACAAGAAGTATGAAACTAAGCACAACCTAAAAGGCTACAGTCATCTCTCACTATAAACAGACCTAATTTGTATGAGCAGATGTGGGTATAAAACACTCCCTGACTCTTTGCAAGAGCAGCCACGTAAGAGAACAGTGTAGGTGCACAGAACAAAACTCTTCAGAGCATTCTGTCAATAGGCAAATGATCTATCGATAGGGCAGTAGGTTGGAAAATACTGGCAAATTGGAGTGGTCTGTGATGCTGAAAATGCACATATGTATCCATTATACCTTGTCAGTGCACACCAAGAGGATGATGCAATTGGCAGAGCTTGGTATATTTTACAGACAGCATGTATTATTGTGATGTTCATTCCTGATCAGCCTTATTCAAAGTATTAACATCAGGACTTGTCCACATCCAGTCATTTATTTTTCCTGGAAAGCTTTTTCAGCATACAGGATGCCTTGAGAAGAGCTGCTGGATATCCAGGGGCTTTCTCATGGGCCTCAGTAACTGCACTTGCAAAAATTTACATAGGGTAAGCTGAGGTGTATTTTGTACAAATGCTGTCAGAGCATAATGCTCTCCAGGGCAGTAAGTATCATGGTTATCAGTGTTTGGACAGCACACATCATTTTCCTGACTGTGATTTTCAGCTATTTTATGTACTACATGAAAACACAGAGAGGTTACTTTAATTTAAGGGAACAATTTATACTTCCAAGCTTTTCTTCCCTGCCACCCATGCTCTTTTTTTGTGATACTCAAGCAGAACTTTTTTTGTGATACTCAAGCAGAACTTCAACCATATAAACATCTGCTAATAAACTTAAAGCTTTTTAATTATTGCATGTATCATAAAATAAAAGTCAGGAAAAAAAATTACGTTAAGGAATTCAAGTCAATCTGCCAAGAAAAGCCAAACTATGAGGCAAATGAGACAACTCAGAAGCTGGCAAAACAATTGTCTGCAGTATCTGCCAAATAACCAGATGTTTCTGCAATGCAAGCGCATCCAGAGCACGGCACAGGAATCCTATCAGAGATAACCACAGTACAAAATTAATGACTCAAGCTTAAGTTAGGGAAAAAAAAAGTTCATTTCAGACCAATTGTTGTTAAGAAAGTTTAGAATAATTATAGAATCATAGAACCATAGAATGGCAACAGTTGGAAGAGACCTCAAGGATCATAGAGCTCCAAGCCCCCTGCCACAGGCAGGGCCACCAACCTCAGGCCTGGATCTACACAAGGTTGCCCAGGGCCCCATCCAACCTGGCCTTGAACACTTCCAGGGATGGGGCATCCACCACCTCACTGGGCAGCCTGTTCCAGGACCTCACCACTCTTTCTGTAAAAATCTTCCCCCTAATATCTAATCTAAACCTTCCCTCCTTTAGCTGCAAACCATTCCCCTTGTCCTGCCATTATCTGCCCTTTTAAAAAGTTGATTCCCCTCCTGTTTGTATGCTCCCTTCAGGTACTGGAAGGCTGCAATGAGGTCCCCCCGCAGCCTTCTCTTCTCCAGGCTGAACAAGCCCAGCTCCCTCAGCCTCTCTTTGTAGGGCAAAATTATGGGAGAAAGAAGTTTACAAAAAAAAACCTATTGAGAAATGCATTTCTAATTCACAGATTCAGAAAACAGTTTGGGTTAGAATGGACCTCATCTAGTTCAAACACCCTGCCATGGGCAAGGATATCCTCTGTTAGACCAGGCTGCCCAAAGCCCCATCCAACCTGCCCTTCAACACTGCCAGGAAGGGGGCAGCCACAGCTTCTTTGGGGAACCAGGCCCTCACCACCCTCACAGGGAAGGATTTTTCCTAATGTCTGTCTAAATCTACCCTATTCTAGTTGAAAGCCATGACCCCTTGTCCAATCACTCCATGCCCTCTTACTAACTTCATTATAACTACTGCCACCCAGTACCAAGTAAATGAAATAGAAATCCATTTCCGCAATATTTTAATAAAGATTCCTGGGATTAGTCATAAAAATAACTCAACCAAGTTCATCAGTGTTTCTGCAGAGTAATAGGATGTTTGAGTGAACTCTAGTTCAAAACATTTACATAATAAAAGCAGAAAAGTAGTTAAGAGGCTGATGAGAGAGCATGACTTTATAACCTTTATAAAACCACAGCATTTAGTGATATCAATGGTAATTGTTTCTTTGACAAAAATGCAAGACAGCCATTCCAATGGAACAAAATTGTAAGCACTGCCCTTAATTATCATTCTTCCTTTTCTCTGCAACAAAATAGTAAAGGCATTAAATAGTAAAAACTTCTAATGGTCATTCATTTGCTATCTGAAGCAGTACATGCAAATATCTTCTGTTGACAAAATACAACTCATAATGCTAAGAAAGACCACAGTCTAGCTTGAGTTCCTATGTCACTAATTACCAAACATCAACTATGAGGTTTTTCTTTCTGTAATGTTTGAAGGTGTTACTGTTTACCATGGGAGTAGAGACAAAACTTAAAACAGTAGGCATTACAGTAAATATAAAGATCCATTTGGATCCCCAATGACCATAGAAAAAAATGAAAACCTAACCTTTGGTGTAAACTCTAAAGGCCTACATGAATAAATTCTCTCCCAGCACTGAAAGGAAAAGAGTTCACAGACCAGGACTTTGATCTTATAGGGAGCACAGTACTTTCACATACAAGATGTATACATTAAATGTAAATTTAAAAGATGTTTAAATCTTACTGAAGATTATTCCATTTACAAAGATTCTATTGGTTACAGAAATATTCCCCAATATTGAAGGCTGTGATGCAAATCATAGCAAAGCAAAGGATTGCTGAAAGATATTTCCACATATTCTAGAGACCTAAACTAGAATATTACTAATGCTAATACTCTTTCAAAATGTAAACTCTTTTAATGAAGTATATTTTGTTTTCAAAAGCACTCTTATGCATTTTACTTAATTTCTAAAGAGGGTCATGAAAACCAGAGGAAAAACTGGATGTCTCTTTAAAATTAAGACCTTTGTTTAAAAGAAAAGGACCTTCCTCCCCCACCAGTAAGATCAGGAAGAAAATCACCTAATTGACAAGGTTTTGACACTCACCCCCAGAACCATGCAGTCACACTTGAAATGCTCCAGGTCTCTCCTCTCTGTATTACATAGAAGAACAGCAGGTTCTGAGGACTAGACCAGGCTCAACAGTCTCAACATGCCAAGTCCATGTTCCCGGCCAGCAGCAAACCACCTTAGAGAGCAGATTAGGACAGCAGTCTGTGGCCTGTATTCCCCAGCACAGCATCCCTCCTGGTGCTGTTGTGTGGCTCAGGATCAGCCAGCTCTGGTTCTCCACTGATGATAGCTCCCAGCTTCTCATCTGCTACTGAGGCACTGATCCTCTTCTGCGGGCACCAGAAGCCTCAACCTTCAAGCCTTTGTTGTCATTTCTCAGCCTGAAAAAAACCACAGACTCCATCTGCCTCCAGTATAGCTGAGCACTCAGGCTTCTGCAGTTGCATGGTCTTGGAGAAGACCTAGCCAATTTCCTTTATATCATCTGTGATGCCGTGCAGTCTGTTGACTTCCTTCTGCATCTCCTTTACTTGGTGACCTAGACCCTCCACTTGGATACCATCTCCCCAGTGAAAGGCTCCAGGTTCACCCCGCATCCTCAGACCTGGAGACCTGCATCCTCTCTTAGGAATATTGTCTGGCTTGAGGCTTCCAGTGTTCCAGAAATAGTTTCTCCAGTTGGTGATGAGGACAATCATACCCTGTGATGCATCACTACAAATCCTCAGCACATGAACACTATGCTCAGCAAAAGTTCTGCCTATCCTTTCTGCTGCTTGGTTTTCATGGCATCTTGCTGATGACTCATCACGAAAAGGTGTGTTTACCATTCTCTGTGAGCCTGCTGCAAAAGCAGTCCTATTACCATCATTCACCTGTGGGTTGATAAGTGAATCAATAAATTCATGATTTGCATTGAAAACACTGGGTATATCCTGTATATTCATTAGTAGAATGCCTATGAGCACCTTGAAGAAAGTCACGATTCTTCACTTGTTCTTTTAAATGATGTCCCTAGCTCATTTCATAGTCTCACTGCCATCATCCTGCCCCAACAGCATCTATTACTGCAGCTTGTCTCCCCAGCTTATATGAAAAGTTTATTTGCATATCCATTTTCACATAAGTCCTAACTCAAAATAACACAAAGATCTACTGGAAGGTTGGTGGTGCAAAGTCTTTTCCTGGAAAACACAAAATATACACACCATTCAAAACCATAAGTTTGTGAAACCTTGAGTCCTGTTTAGCATGTTGCTGTGGTTTTGCATGGCAGAGTTCTGGTGGAGGAGGAGGTCTGTAGCAGTGGCTTCTACAAGAAGCAACTAGAAGGTTTTTCTAGAGTCACCAACTGGCTCAAGGACAGACCCGCAGCTGGCCAAGGCTGAGCCCATCAGTGATTGTCACAGCACCTCTGGGAATCACATTTAGGAGAAAAATAAAGCAAGCAGCTGCTTTTTGCCACCAGAGAAGGGAGTGAGAAAATGTAAGAAACCATGCAGGTACCAAGGTCAGTGAAGAAGGAGGGGGGAGGGTGAGGCACTCCAGGTGCCAGAAAGATTCCCCTACAGCCTGTGGAGAAAACCATGGTGAAGCAGACTGTCGCCCTACAGCCCATGGATGATGACGGGGAGCAAACATCCCATCTACAGCTGATGGAGGACCCCATGCTGGAGTGGGTGGAGACACCTGAAGGTGTCCTCCTCATAGGAAGCCCACGTTGGAGCAAGCTCCTGGCAGTGAAACTTGCAGCCAGTGGAGAGACCAACTCGTGCCGGAGCAGGTTTGCTGGGGGACTTGTGACTCTGTGGGAGACCAGGCTGAAACAGTCTGGGCCTGAGGGACTGTAGCCCATAGATGTGACCCACTCTGGGGCAGCTGGTGAAGAGCTGAAGCCCTGTGGGAAAGGACTCACATTGGAGAAGTTCATGGAGGACTGTCTCCCATGGGTGGGACCCCATGCTGGAGCAGGGGAAAGGTGTGAGGAATGTCTCAGCCCCTCTCTGCTAAGAAGGAAAATAACTCATGAAGAACGGACCAAAACCCTCATTCCCTGTCTACCCCTGTGAAACCTGGGGGGAGATGAAGGGAGAGAAATCATGAATAAAGGTTAAGTCTGCAAAGAAGGGAGAGGTAGAGGGAGATGTTTTAAGATTCGGTGTTACTTCTTCTTATTCTACTCTGTTTTCATTGTGTGTGTGTGTGCAATTAGTTGGATTTTTTTTTTATTCTATGTTGAGTCTGTTGACACTAATTGCAGAATGATCTCTCCCTGTCCTTATCTTGACTCCTAAGCCTCTCAATGTGCAAAGGGGAGTGATAAAGGGATTTTGGTGGGCATCTGGCCTCCAGACAGGGTGAAACCATCACACTTAATTTCCAAAATTTGCATCTACTGATGTCATCAACAGCTTCAATTAGAAGAGATTCTATATTGTGCATTTAGAGACTTCCTTGATAACTTAAAAGCTCTTTGTGTTCTATCACCCATACAAAATGTTCTGAGGCAGGAGTATTCCAACAATGCCTGATGTAATAAATTCTGGGCCAACCCAAAAAAAGCCTGCAAGACTGTGCTCGGAGCAATGGCCAGAGGATCCAGGGGTCCGTCCTGCCCCTCAGCCTACAGGACACATCCTTTCTTCAGGTAGAGGACTATTGCCAAGCTCAGGCTTAAAAAAAAAAAGAAAAAAGATTAATGCCTCAGAACTCTTGACAGGCCTTTAAGCAAAATTCATTCTTCATCCAGCTGCACTGGAAATACTACTACTCAGAATAAGAAAAAATCCAGTTAAATAGGAGCTGGATTTCTTCCGTTATCTGCATGCACTTGAGTTTAATAATTGTCCCTTTAATCCCCTGGATCAGACTTTATTCAGGTCTGAAGTCCAACAGCCAGTAACCATCTGGCTAAATCTTTATCCTTGCAACTTTTCACATGTATTGTTTAAACAGTTACTCTTTCCCATCAGCAGCTTTTAGCTTTCCTTCTGTGGCTTCTCTCCTCACATCAGCATCAAAGGTCTTCTATTTAAACTCCCTCTAAAGGCAGTCTCAAGCTACTTCCCAACTGGAACAATATAAGGACAATCCTACAAACAGCCTCCTGCAGCCACCACCTTGCTGCCTCTCGCCTTTTCATGCCTCACAGAAGTTCAGAAGGGTCACTTTCCTCTCAGTGCTTGGAAGCAAAAGCATTTGCCCTGTACTGCCCAGCACTATACCTCACAATCCTCACTTGAAAAATGCTGACAAAAGGCCTGCATATTGCCATGGAAACACTTTACCCAATATTGTGCTTTCTTGCAAATCTATTTGCCAAGGGAAGGGAGTCGTGGATCTGCTAAGCAGTTACAAACTCTCCTCACCTAAACAAGACGACCATATTTTCCTCAAGCAAAATGCTACTGCCACTGTTTTAAAGCCAATGCCACAAGCTTCTTCCCTTCCCTTCCCTTCCCTTCCCTTCCCTTCCCTTCCCTTCCCTTCCCTTCCCTTCCCTTCCCTTCCCTTCCCTTCCCTTCCCTTCCCTTCCCTTCCCTTCCCTTCCCTTCCCTTCCCTTCCCTTCCCTTCCCTTCCCTTCCCTTCCCTTCCCTTCCCTTCCCTTCCCTTCCCTTCCCTTCCCTTCCCTTCCCTTCCCTTCCCTTCCCTTCCCTTCCCTTCCCTTCCCTTCCCTTCCCTTCCCTTCCCTTCCCTTCCCTTCCCTTCCCTTCCCTTCCCTTCCCTTCCCTTCCCTTCCCTCCCCTCCCCTCCCCTCCCCTCCCCTCCCCTCCCCTCCCCTCCCCTCCCCTCCCCTCCCCTCCCCTCCCCTCCCCTCCCCTCCCCTCCCCTCCCCTCCCCTCCCCTCCCCTCCCCTCCCCTCCCCTTCCCTTCCCTTCCCTTCCCTTCCCTTCCCTTCCCTTCCCTTCCCTTCCCTTCCCTTCCCTTCCCTTCCCTTCCCTTCCCTTCCCTTCCCTTCCCTTCCCCTAGGAACAGCAACATCCTGCTTGGTCCTATCAAGTCATTCTGATTTGCACAAGTAGGATTTAATTTCCTTCTCACCTCCTCAATCAGAAACCCCAGATCCCCACAGAGGAAAGGCTGTCTCACCACCTATTGTTGAAAATGCCACCGGTTGCCATCTTTACAACACATCCACTATTTCAACTGCAGAGAATAAAGCTCTAGGATGATTTAAAGCCTGAGCTCAAACATGGCAGAAAGCAAGATGATGATCATACAGGGAACTTTCCCATCAGCCTGTACATTCCCTCCTGGCGGCTGGCCCACCAGCCATGCCCCCCTTGATCAGGAAGGGAAGCGATGGCCTTCTACTACAGTGGCAAATATGTCCCCAGGCAGTGTTTCCTGCTCCCTCTCTTTCCACCACTCCCATTAACTGTATTTATGATTTAACACTTTGTTTCTATAGTACATCACTTGTGTTCGCCCTTCCTGGGCTGTGCTCTGAAGAGAGCTGCCTAAAAACAGATACCATGGCATTTTACATGTTATTCTTACATATTCTTTCACATTTAAGTGGATTGAGTAACATTTGCCATCTATTAACCCATCCATTTAATTTCTCTAAGCCCTCTTCTAGACTGTCAGACAGTTTGGTTTTCCACTGCTTGTTGTTGAATCTAATTGAACACTATCTCAGAAATTTGAAAGTTTATCCATTAGCCGTGTCAACCTAATTAAAGTGCATAACAAAACCATGAAGGAATAAATAAAAATCTTGTTCATAAATAATGAATTCTATTACCTCAGTATTATTTTTCTCATTTCAGACATTCAATTTAAGGCTAATTTTTACTCATTTTTATTCAGTGTTATATTCACTTCCAATTTTCATATTCAGTAGTTCATTATGTTCATAATTGATTTCCAATGTGAAAACTTTCAAGATACACACAGACTGTCTACTGTGAATGGGCAGTGCCAATTTCAATCAGTATTTTTCTCTTGGCTCATACAGCCACTAACTTTCTCAAAGAATACATAGACAGCATATCAGTAAGATGTAATCATCTCTTCTTGTTACGACAATAAATGTTGTTAAATACTTTTTTATTTTTCTGGGATTCTTTTATGAATTAGTCAAAGTAACATCCACACATTGGCCACTTTCCATGACAGCCTTGAGAGATATAGTCTTTATTCTATGTATGTCTCTGACAAGAGAAGTCTGGGTGGTAAAAGCTGGACATTCCCTTCTTCCTACTCCCAGTAATACTACAAACTGAGTGATGAAAAGAAAATTCGTGTGCTTTTTCCATTTATTATCATATTCTTGAGCTTTCCTGGCCCCTTGGACCTACTTAATCATCAAACACCAGACATATTAGCAGAAGATGGATCACATAAACATCGCTGGTGACGGTTAGGCATATCACTGTTCTACTGTTACATGCCCTGATTATTATCCCAATATTGACTCACAAAATTAGGTATTGCCTCCCTGGCAGTGCCCCAGCTCTGGCACCTCCTGGGGCAGGATCTTTCTCTCTATCAGCCTTCCGGCTTTTCTTGAGGATACTGTTGAGCAAAGCTGCCTCTTATCAGTCCTTTGGCCCTTCTTCAAAAGCAGAGCTGTCAGAGAAGCAGCTTAGTACTTTTAACCCTAAATTAAACTGTCTGAGCACTAACCCAAACTCATTTTCATCCCTGTGGAAATTCTACTCTATAGATATCAAAAAGGCAGGTAATTTCTGAGCTGTGTGCACCATCCTGATGTAAAAACCATGTACTTATTTCTCTTCAACTGTAGTCATCTCTTATCTATATGGGAAAGGGTTTTTTAAAAAGGTGGGAAGGTACAAATCAGACCATTTAAACAAACTGAAGTTTATTCAGGGAATCAGTCTTTATCCTCCCCCATATGCTTCACTCTTGGTCCTTGTACTCAACCTCTCCTTTACTGCATTTCTTTTTGAATTATGAATTCAGGTAATTCTATTTATCACTGCCTATGTAGTATACTAAAGTTAACAAACATCTTTATCAACCATTCTACCAGTGTCTGTGTCTTGCAAGCTGCCATCAATGCCCAATGCCTTTTTACATCAGCAGGTCGCTACAGTTATTGAATAGTGATTGTTATTAGATGTTCACTCAGTGATAGCAACCTGCATTTTTTTTAACTCATAAAAAATTTAAATGCATCAATAAAATGTAAAACCATAAAAAATGAAATACCTGGTTCTGAGACAGCTTAATGTAGGATTGATGCAAAATTGGGTGTAAATGGTAGGGTTTTCTTTTAAAGGTGAAGATTTTCAATTAAAAAAACCAATACCACACACAAAAAGATGTAGTAAACACCTTTAACAAGCAAACTTGTAATCTCCTATAAGAATTAATTCAAGTTCATTGGAAGAAAAGAAGTTTTAAAAGAGTAATTTCCATAAAACCACACTGTTATAAATTATATTTTTATTTCTTAATTCTTTATCAACCCAATCCCAAACCAGTCCTTCTATTATTCATCCTAAACTTCAAAAACCTTATGGGTCACCTGCATGATTTGATTTAGAGATTTTTAATAGTGCTATTTTACAGCATTCTTTAGTTCCTATAAAATCATTTATAATGTGAGCATTACCTCATAATTCTGGTGGGTCATCCTAAAATTTTATGTTTTCATTTTAATTTTAAAATCCTTTTTTTTTTCTAGTAAAGAATGTTTAATTTTGCCCATAATAATAAAGAGTTGAGATAGTGTTTTGTAATCCTCACATGATATCACTATGCCATTCTTTCCAAATGCAGAAAATTAATGCCCATTGAACAAATTTGCCTTTTCTGCCAAAGTACTCAGCAGTGCTAGGAACTGCCAGCATGTTCTTAGTAAAAAAAAATTTTAACTAACTGCCACAGTCCAAGAACAGAGCACAATACTAGAAAGATATGTTATTTTCAAATGGTTTCCCAAAGTTGGTAGTGTTCTGTTTAATTATACATTAGACTGCTAGTGGGACAGATAAACTATATGAAATGGTTATAAAATAGTACAGGAGTAGGTGCTACTTATCCATCCTTTGGACACTTCTTGGTATTAAAGATTTTTTTTTTTTTTTTTACATAAAGAAACTTACAAATTGAAGTGCTTAAATTTGTAGCCTAGTATATATGGGATTTATCTGCCCTTTTCTTCCCTTTTTTTCTTTCCCCTTCCAGTATTTAGATTTAGTGTCACTAGACAACATGTTTAAACTTTCAGGTAATAGGTCTTTCAGTAACTATGTTTCATCTTTGCCCCTCCTGTCTGAATTCCATAAGAAGCAATATCTCCTAATAAAGGGGAAAGAAGTGGATGAGAGAAAGAGGAAACAGATAGCAATGAAGAGTCTTCACATTTCTTTCATTCCCAAGCTACTATTTGAGCCTTGAAGCCATTTTTCTCATACTCACCAATGATTTTGTTTTTTTTTTTTTAATATTAATAACATTGTACATTACATCTGTTTTAATGAGGCAGTTCACTAATTTTCCTCTTTTCTATTCATTTCTGTTGGTATCTAACACTAACTGAAAAGTAATTAGTAGACAATATTATTTAAGAGCAACTTTTCTGAACAAGACTATATTTCACTTCAGATTACAGAATCAGCCAAGGAGATAAATGGAAGAAAGCTTTAACCAATTATAAGCATCCTGGGCTTAATCAGAATTAAAAGCCATTAACCTCAAATCAATAGACTAAAACAAATTAGAAAAGTAAATTAAAAATAAAAACAAAACCACAAAAAAACCCCAAGAAAACAAAACAAAAAAGCAACCCTTTAAAAGTCAAAGTCTAAATTGGATAATTTGAATAAATATTTTAATAAACCAGTAAAAAGAGGTGTAATATGTAACTCCTTGCATTATCCTAGCACTAACAATGTAAAGTGAAAGTACATTCACAGTAAAAAGGGCAGCTTCCAAACAAGTAAAGGCAACAAATCCCGAGTAAGATGGAAAATAACCTTTTCTAAGAAAATAGGTGAGTTTTAACTGGCAAGAGTCTGAATTTGAACTTAAGCATGCTTCAAGGGAATAGACTGACAGTAGTGAGGACAAATAAAATGCTCCTTAAAAGTCAGTGCATCCAAGCAAAATAAGTTACTTAAAGTAAAGTAAAAAGCAACTTTCTCCTAAGAGTTTTAACTGCTGTCATAGTCCTTTCAAAAGTCGTTAATGTTTATTCATGCTTTTCAGTCTGACACATTTTCCAAAAGTGCTATAAGCAACTCACACTTGCATATCATTTCATTACCCTTCATTCAAGAGCCTGTAGTGATAATTTGTTGAAGCATATTGTTGACTTTCCCAAAGTAGTATTTCTTCTAATGCTAATAACAGTAAGTATTTTTATTATTTTAGTTTTGCTTTGTTATTAAAAGCAACATAAATTTCTGAGTAATGGAGTACTCAGAAATTTTACTTATCACAGAATCATAGAATGGCCTGGGTTGGAAGGGACCCCAAGGATCATAAAGCTCCAACCCCCCTGCCACAGGCAGGGCCACCAACCTCAGGCCTGGATCTACACAAGGTTGCCCAGGGCCCCATCCAACCTGGCCTTGAACACTTCCAGGGACAGGGCATCCATGACTTCTCTGAGCAGCCTGTTCCAGCACCTCACCACTCTTTCTGTAAAAAACTTCCCCCTAATATCCAATCCAAACCTCCCCTCCTTCAGCTTTAATCCATTTCCCCTTATCTGCCATTATCTGCCCTTTTTACTTTCCTCATGAAACTCGGGGAAAATGGACCGTTGTTTTATTCAACCAATTCATATGTACAGTCAACATTTGAAAAGCATCTTTTTCTGCAAGAACATTAGAGTAAGGGTAAGAGATGGTCCTAAAAGTAATGACTTGGTTTGGCAAGGGTTTTGCTATACTTCTTTTCCTGTAATCTCTCAGTACTCTATTTTTAAATCAAAATCCTGTACACTGAAATCCCCAGGAGCATCCTATCAGTTCCAGTAGTAAATTACAGCGTACATCCAATAATGCTAAAGCAAGGTTAGCACTATATCCCAGAAATACTAGAGAAAGAATAAAAAGGTAAAGGTGAGTAGGAAAGAAAAAAAGACCCCCCAAAAGCCATTAACTTCCCAATGGAAATATATGGCTCAGAACTATAAACTGAACCCGAAATCTTGCCCTAAGATCTTACTCCTCTTTGAACTTGATCATTCCTGTGTGTATAGAAAGTGTAACACAAGTCCCTGCTTCTTAACAGGACAAAACCCATGGGGTATCCCAGGTTTGATGGCCTTTAAAATGTTTAACAGAATACAGTATCAAGCCAAAACTTATCCATGGTGTGCTCTTTTCTTGTTCAAAGCCTAGTCACTCTCTCTACAGCTATTGGTACAGATACAGAAACACAACTATAATTCTTCTGGCAGCTGAGACTCCTTGGTTCAGCTTGCTTAGGCCTGGAAACCAGCACTGTCCTCCTTCACCTTCCCAAAGGTGCTACACACTTTCTGACATCCAGCAAACCTGTGAGTCTCCTCATTTATCACCTGCCATTTTGGGCATCGGGTGTAAAACTGTGTGGTCACACAAATAAATTAGAAGTACACCCAGGAAACCATGAGTATACACAAGCAATATGCTTCTCTAGAGAGTGGGTAGAGTTGCTCCATGCCTCAAGGTGGGCTACATTCACCTCCTCACACCTTCGTTTCAAAGTGTGTGATGCAGCCAGGCAATCAGTCACCCTTTTGGGTCACCTTTTCTCCACAGTTAACGCACAAGGGCAAGGTGTAAAAGGATCAAAACTATAGAAGCACAGAATTAAAAAGCCTGGAACTCATAATGAATATCAGAAAAGGCAAGAGCATCCTAACAAAGGGAAACGGCCTTGACTTAGTTTCTTACAAGTGAGGAAGAGGCCTCCAACTGTTGCAGCCTCTATGTCTCAGCATTCAGCATTCAGTTGATGCAGGAAATTGTTTTTTAGTTGCTGCCAAACTGGAACCTCACACAGCAATAAGTTCACAGTGCTATCCAGAACTTTGTAATAAAGCAAATCTTGAGCACCTCTTCATATTTACTGAGCAATGAAATACCATGCCAGAATTAAAGGGTGTTTCTGAAAATAGTTTGAATGTGAATCAGAGGATATTTCAGCAGATCCAATGGAGTAATTACAGGGTAGGAAGAACAAATAGACTGTAATAGATAAGTGAGACAGGCAATCATAGACAAACTGTTTACTTCCCTGCTGATGGATGAATAGAGCAAAGGGTCACCAAGGTGGGGTTTTTTATTTAACTTTTTGCTGGTAGTCTTATTCTTGATGTCAGGCTTAACAGGCAAGACCACACTGACTATTTCATAGCAATATAACAGATATTTTTAACACCAAATAGCTCTGTGGAAATCTTTGAGCATCATCTAAGATATTTATTTTATGAAAAAGGGAGGATGAGATACGGGGAGTTAAAGTTACCTGTCCCAAAGTCAAATTGAGCTGGGACAAGATCTTCCAAGCCTTAATGCAGAATTTAAGCAGTGTCAAAGCATCTGGATTTGCAAGGCTGTAATCAAGTGCTAGGAAAAAACCTTTGGCTGAAGCTCCCAGAATTTGTGAGTTTCGCAATTATTAAGCCATCAGTGACCAGGGACAACACAACTGGATATAGCCATGACGATCCATGCTTTTGACTATTAATGGCCTCTAACTAGGCATGAAGCCTGAGACACAGGCAGTACTTTTATGACTGCATAGGTTAATAGATGGTTGGAACCAAGCAATAAGCCCAAATTATTATTTTTTTAAAATTTGAATGATGCAATTTTCATGTTCATTCCTTCAGGGTACCTTCAACCTTTTAAGATCTTGCAACTTCAAAAATGCTCAATTATAGGATTAAGCATAACAGCTCATCACACACTCCCTGAAGAAACCCAGGAATGATCAACCCAACTGGTTAGCAGATACTCAGTAGAAAAAGCTGAGTCTACTAGTGCCTTGAGAGGTCAGAGAAACATGAGAAACAGAAGGTAAACTGGGGCTGATTGTGTATAATGAGGTAGGCAGAACTAGCCCAATTAACAGCCCTTCATTAAAAGATATTTCATGACAAAATTTTTCTTTTCTGTCTTCATGTTTATCTCAAGGCTTGCTTTTTTCTGATGGAAACTGCAGAGCATTAAAAACCAACTCTCAGGTTAAAAGTTTTTAATAAATAAAACCTTATATTTCATTTTAATAAATAAAAAAAATTAATAAATAAAATGGCAAAATAAATCACTGTCCTCATGTCAAAAATTATTTTAAAGTTTCTATTTTTTGTCAAGTGAATCAGTTAAATTCAGTGCTATTTCAGCAAAAGTTCATCTGTACTTCTGTCCTGGTTTCAGCTAAGACGGAGTTAATTTACCTTTTAGCAGTGGATGGAATGCTGTGTTTGGGTGTTGGGACAGGAGCAGTGCTGATAGCACCCTATGTTTTAAATTGTTGCCAAGCAATCAAGAACTTTTTCAGGTCTTCATATTTCCCCACTACCGAGAAAGGAGGGGGCACAGCGAGGACAGCTAACCCGAAACTGGCCAAAGAGGATATTCCATGCCAGTTATGTCATGCTCAGTATAAAGGGGGGACTGGGAGAAGGAAAAAAAAGCCTCCAGGATGTGCGGTTTTTTGGGGACGGTCGGGTTCTGGGATGGCTCTGGGCTGTACAGCCTAAGTTGTGTGGTTCGGTGAGAGACTGCATTGTGTATCACCAGTTTCTTGTATTTTGTGCTCTAAAGTCATGTTATCATTGTTGTATGTTTTTTATTTTTTTCTGCTAGTTTAGTAAACTGTCCTTATCCCAACCTGCGGGGTTTTGGTTTGGTTATTTTTTTTCCTATTTACATTTCCCTTTCCTCCCCCCTCCCCCTCTTCTTTTTGTTAAAAGAACAAGCAACTGTGTGGGGCTCAGCTCTCAGCTGGGGCTAAACCACCACAACTTCTTTTTTGGATTTTTTTTTTATTTAAAAAAAACTTGTCACATGGACATGTTTCGACTTCATGACTGTGATGAGCCTCCAAAGCCAGCCCTCCTTTCAGCAGGAGGCTGAACCAACCAATCTCCACTAGTCTATTCCAACCTAAATCATTCTCTGATGCTATTTTGATAGACTGCCTATAAAACAACCTATTCCTCCTGCTTTCATAATTTAGGCAATGCTGCTGAAAAAGATAGTAAAAAAGTAAGAGTTTTGAGACAGGACAAGCCTTCATTTGTGATGGCAAAATACATTAACCTGTGTTTATAATGAAGTAATGAGGTATATAGAAAAAGGATGTGCTTCAGACATGTTTTTAACTCAACATATTCATTTCTCTCCTGACGGTATTTTTGCTTGACCATGAAAACTAGCACTTTTCACAAAAGTGAAAAAAATAATAGTTTCTGACATGTTATTGGTTCCTGGTAGGGATTACAGTTGGATGTGTACAGATGGATTTCAGAAGAGAGTCCTGAATTTCTCTTTTGATCATGACATTAAGTCTGTCTGTAGTGTTGTGTGGGACACAAAGGCAGCAACTGTCAACAGCAGTGGAAAGAAGAGCCTGAAAATGCCACCTCAGCACAGCTGATACTAATATTCTTGAAGTTTAGCTTTCCTAACCCTGCCATTTCTGTTGCTTGAAAAACAAATGCCCATGTGTCCTCTGCTACTTGTACCTAAATCCCTTTTCCATGTTCTAGTTTCACTATGACCACTACAAACACTGCATAAGCAAAACAACTGTTGTTTGGTTTGGGTTTTTGTTCTCTTTTTTTGCAGGGGATGACACACCTTAATAGTTATTAATTAACAGATGTGGCTATGCCTATTTACTTCTTCCTCATTTCATCCTCTATGATGAAATACTCTTTCATCCTCTGATAAAATCCTTCTGCTCATCCTCTAAGATGAACAGTTACCTTTAGGCATCCTCTATAACATTTGCTCCAATACCACTGCTTCTGTGGATTTCTTGCTCATTTACCAACTGCACAAGTGTTTACAAGATTCTGAGAACCACTTCTCATCACTCAGGAACAAAAAAAACCTCATGTCCTGAAAGTTCATAACAATACTAGCTTTAAACATTTGCAGAGAGAAGCCCACAAGTCTATTCAGCAGAATGCACAGCTCTGTATCACATTTCATTCCCTGGGATTTGTAAAGCAGAGAGTGGTTTTAGGCTTGAGGTTTGCAAAACAGCAAATGTTATAAAATTTCTCAGCCATATTAAAGCACAGGTGGAAATGTACTTAAGAGAAAACACAGAAACACAGAAATTGAGAGTTGGACTGATAGAAATGGTATGCAATGCACTGTCTTCAGAGAGCTTTCTGTAGCACATCCTACCTTTTGGTGACTGAAAAGTAGCAGAAAAGATTAAATGAAATCTGAATGCATCACTAGGACAACATCTTGAAAAGGATATAAAAGCATTTCAATGTGTATTTAATAGACCAAGTAACTGCTGACAGAACTAATATTGTTATATTACCTCTGAAACTCTTTGAAAGCCACGTATATCACAGTGTGCCCTTGGACAATATGCATGCTATGCCAACAGAAAAACTGCATGCAGAAACAGCAGAACACATGGCCCTTAAAAACACTAAGGATGCTTATATTCCATTTACAATAAAAGCAATTTAAGAGGGACAATGTGATCCTGGATGCATCAGGAAGACTGTGGCCAACAGGTCCAAGGAGGTGATCCTCCCCCTCTACTCTGCCCTGGTCAGGTCCTACCTGGAGCATTGTGTTCAGTTCTGGGCTCCCTGGTATAAAAAAGACAGGGATCTCCTGGAGAGAGTCCAGAGAAGGGCTACGAAGACGATTAAGGGTCTGGAGCATCTCCCCTACGAGGAAAGGCTGAGAGAGCTGGGGCTGTTCAGCCTGGAGAAAAGAAGACTGAGGGGGGACCTAATCAATGTTTATAAATATCTTAAGTATGGGGTGCAGGGGGAATTGGCCTGCCCCTTTTCAGTGGTCTGTGGAGACAGGACAAGGGGCAATGGCTGCAAGTTGGAGCACAGGAAGTTCCACACCAACATGCGGAGGAACTTTTTCCCAGTGAGGGTGCCAGAGCCCTGGGACAGACTGCCCAGGGAGGTGGTGGAGTCTCCTTCTCTGGAGATATTCAAGACCTATCTGGATGCCTGTCTGTGCAGTATGAGCTGAGGAGCTGCTTTGGCAGGGGGGTTGGACCCCATGATCTCTCGAGGTCTCTTCCAACCCCTAAAGTTCTGTGATTCTGTGATTCTGTAATTTTTGGTTTTAAGTTCTGCATCTTAAAACAACAAAAAAATCATTCTGACTTTGCATTGATTTGTCTCTATCGAAACCAGAAGCATGACTCTTAGTGTTTAGATGGTGATGCTCTGCTCACCAAGTAACTGCTGCATTTGGACTGCACCTGTTTTAGTTTTCAAACTAATGGTTTTATAAGCTACGATGCAAGTATTATTTTAACTGCTTATTTTACTTGTTCTAATATTTCGCCTGGGGAAGGAAATCATATTTTATTTAAATTGCATTTCTAGTACATTTATTATCATAAAGAGTGTTAAAGTGATTTCATCATTAAAACATTACCTTGGAAGAAGCTATTACTGGGGGAGGAAGCAATGAAGACATTGAACTATGTCCATGCCCCTGCTCATTTCATTTTAATGCCAACACATATCTTGCAACACCAATATGTTTTAGCAGAGCAGTCAAACAAATAATCTTTTTGGTTGTCTCACATATTTTTCCCCAGAAATATATCCTGCCTATTCAAGTGCCTAAACCAGGATTTTCCTAACTAGCTGTTTGCCTGGAAAAGTGTTAATATTTCCCTATTGGTTTATGACATGAGCCGGCTTCATCTCCCCTTTCTATACCACACGCACGATGTCTTCAGACATTCGTCTCCTTCATCTGCAGACTGAATGAAACCACTGGCTTAGGGATTTTGTGAATGCTACCATCACAAAATTAACTCACTGTTTAAAAACTCTGTCTGCTCTAACAGACCTACGCTTTCCTGTTCTGAGGAACACTTTGTACTGCATGTAGTCTCATACATTCCAGCTGCCACTTGTATAGAAAGTCTTAACACTTGTTTCCAACCTTCAATCCTTTTCTTCTTCTCACTTTCACCACATTAAATTTCCTATGTCATTCTTGTGATTCTTTTTCAGCCAAGCAATAAGCCACGGCAGAATGGAACTATTGGCTTCTGATGCTTGCCAGAAGGTGTTAGGAGGTATGCAGCCAACGTAATGCTCAGTCTGATCCATTTTTGAGAAAGGATTTAAAAATTCAAGCTGACAGTTCAGAATACAAACAAAAGCTTGAGGGTTTGACATTGTTATGACCAAAAAAGGAGTGTGCTTAAGTACTTTTTATAAAGGTGTCACGTAGATGACCAAATGAAATGTTAACTTTTAGCTAGCAAGGAGACTCTGTATATAGTGACATTACAGTAGGGACAGAATTAGCAAAACTATCCTTCAGCAAGAATGTATGACTTACTGAAAGACATTTTAAACCACTTATGTGATTCACGTGGGGAGGAGAGACAGAGAAAAAAGGGAAAAAAAGTGTACAGTGGCAAGGTCCATTACACCAAGACACTTCTCACAGAATCACAGAATCACAGAAAATAGGGGTTGGAAGGGACCTCAAGAGATCACCTCCCTGCCAAAGCAGGCTCCCCAGCTCATATTACACAGACAGGCATCCAGACAGATCTTGAATATCTCCAGAGAAGGAGACTCCACCACCTCCCTGGGCAGCCTGTGCCAGGGCTCTGGCACCCTCACTGGGAAAAAGTTCCTCCGCATGTTGGTGCGGAACTCCCTGTGCTCCAACTTGCAGCCATTGCCCCTTGTCCTGTCCCCACAGACACTGAAAAGGGGCTGGTTATTTCCCCCTGCATCCCATGCTTAAGGTATTTATAAACATTAATATGATCCCCCCTTAGTCTTCTTTTTTCTAGGCTGAACAGTCCCAGCTCACTCAGCCTTTTAACACTTTCAAGAGTTCTGTGGGACTCTTCAACACCAGCCTCCATTGGTACACTTGTG
The DNA here is from genome assembly GCA_022605575.1 of Laterallus jamaicensis coturniculus. Lineage (NCBI taxonomy): Eukaryota > Metazoa > Chordata > Aves > Gruiformes > Rallidae > Laterallus > Laterallus jamaicensis. The sequence continues at coordinate 3,435,577 of JAKCOX010000062.1, forward strand.
GGGTGACCATTCTGTCACGTAGTACAGATGGAGCAACATCACCCTTTAAAAGTACTGTCTTAACTTCCAAGGCTAAACTTAAAAAAAAAAAAAAGAAAGATAAGTACCACAAATATTTGGGTTTATGGAATACACAGTCTAGAAATGCAGATATTTCCCCTACAGTGGCTTCTGAAATCATTGCTTCTCAGCAGCAACAAACAGCTGGATCAGCAAGACCAAAACATAGCTCTATGACTGGTTTATCTGAAGGGATATGTGGGACGCTGGGCTAAAGGAAAAGTTAAACAGCAATGTTTTCATACTTGGATGCAGGAGAAAAGAAGACTCAGGTAACCTTCTGTGGGGGTGGAACTCCCCATTTCCTTCCTACAAGGGAGCATGAGAATTGTGATGCCTAGGCAATGCAGGAAGACCAACAGAGGAAAGGAAGGAAGAAGCAGCATTCCTACAGACCTGTGCTATACATATAGCATATATGCTGTCTATACAGCATTTCCATTTGTCTAGCTGGGTGTTTCCAAGGTGAAGAAGGGAACAGTAAGGACTGTTGAGGTTGGACTAGATGATCTCTTGAGGTCCTTTCCAACCCCCACAATTCTGTGATTCTTACTGATATGAAAGAAATCAGATTCATAGAAGTGCTGCACCCCCACAATTGGGAACATCTTTCGACTTGTCATCAAGCTAGGTAATGTTTTCAGCTGTCAACAGTCCGTTGCTGGCCAAGAATAATTAGCTTTCTGGAGGGTATAATATTGCATCAAGGCAATATAGGGAATGCATATCCTCATGGCAGAGCTTTAAAACTTGGCTTATTTCTCTAAGTTCGTTAGCAATTCAGTACTACTTGCTACCTTTTTTTTAATTATCTGACAAAACATTTTACACTTTTCCTTCCAGTGAAAAATGCAGAACAGATGCAGTTCCTGTTTAAGTAGGAATTTTGTTATTTGCTGTTTAATGGAGACAACAAAGATAAGGAGCTTCTACAATATAATTTTTGTCGTGGTCTATATTATCCTACATCAAACTGCAGGACAACCATTCACTTTCCCTTGCTGTTTTGTACATTTTGTTAATTATCCATAAGGTCACTGGTTGTCTACAAATCCATTTATTTAAACAAAGCAAATAATAAAATACAAATGTTTCTGTGTAATGCTTCTACTGCTGTTTTTCCATCAAATTGTAAGGGTTGGATTAAACATGTTTCTCATGACTACAAGCTTGTTACAAAAGTCAAACCACTTCTTATTTCTGGAAAGCATTAATTTATGCTTCCCTGTTGGAAAAAATGCTTAATTTTTTTGTAAACTTGGTAGCGATCATTTAGAAATGTGGTCAATCAGAAACTTGGAAAATACACTCATAGTTTAGAAAGTATTATTAATACTGCAAAAGATTAAAATCCTTAGTCTTACCAGATTAAAATCAATGGTTATACATCTCTTTCAATGAATTATATTTAGAAACATAATAGCACGACAAAACCCCTATGATTACACTACCACAGATTTTTCTAAGACAGAACACCAGGCTGAGAACTGGTTTCACAGGACCATCAAATAAAATCAGCCTCAGAGACCTCTGGAAGAGCTCATTCTGTGATCAGAATCTGTGCCTGGAGGCACAAACAAGTGTGCGTTGATCCCTCCTGACAGATATTTGTTCAACCTGTCCTTGAACCCCCCCTGGTGCCAGGGATTCCACAATCTCCCTAAGGCAAACATTTTTACTATGGTTAAAAACATTCCCCCTCTTAGGAGTAACAAAAGCAATGCACAGGTAATTCAGAGTAACTAAAATAAACTGAAAAATTTCAGTATGCTGTCCCACCTAGTCCACAAAGGAGAAAGGTGTGAACCAGGGAGAAATTATGATACCACAGCATACACTTGATATATGACTATTTTAAAGTTTCTGTGGTTTAGATTCATCGTCTACCAAGAGCCTCTACCACTGAACAACACCCATATGAATAAAGTATGAGCAAAAACACATATTGAATTTCATGTAACCGTGGATAATTTCTCTAAGGCCAGTGAATACCCAAGGCAGTTCAGTTCTTCCTGAAGGCTTGCCTCCTCTAAGAAAATACAGTCCTGGGACACAAATGTGAGAGCAGAGGTCATTGGTTTGAGAATAAAACACCAGGAACTGTAAAGGGAGCCAAGGTGGGTCTAACATCCACTCAGGTCCTCATGGAAACTTTTTTGATGAGGCAGAGGAATGGATTAGAAAACCTGTAAAAAGCAGTGCCAAGAAACTGGACCAGATAAAGACCACCCAAAAAGCAGAAAAGACTCTGAGAACAGTGATTGGAATTAGGAAAAATTATTTGGCAACTGGACATAACCATAATATTCAGAGTGGGGCTGGCAACTGTTGCTCATATTGGAAAACATGGAAAAAAAAGCAAAGGCAACACCTAAACCCATGAAAGACAGAGGACTAGAAGCCCATATGAAGGGCCAGAAAAACTATGTGCTTGTTTTGAAAGACCTTGATAAGTGATGTCCTAGGCATGAGTAAGATTGTGTTGAAACCTCTAAAAGTTATTTTTATAGGCACCCATAAAATGAAATTAAGTCTGTGGTCAGTGTATTATTTATAGTGTCCAAGTTAGTATCCAGAAAGAACTTAATTTTAAAAAAATGTCATGTGATATCTCTCTTTGAAACCACCTATGGAGAAATCGTGCTTTATTTTCTGGATAGTATCTGTAGATAAAATCTCTTATAACTTGCATATCACAGAGTCACAGAGTTGTAGGGGTTGGAAGGGACCTCGAGAGATCATCGGGTCCAATCCCCCTGCCAAAGCAGCTCCCCAGCTCATACTGCACAGACAGGCGTCCAGATGGGTCTTGAATATCTCCAGGGAAGGAGACCACCACTTCCCTGGGCAGCCTGTGCCAGGGCTCTGTCACCTTCACTGGGTGAAGGTGACACCCCATGTTGGTGCAGAACTTCCTGTGCTCCAATTTGCAGCCATTGCCCCTTGTCCTGTCTCCACAGACCACAGAAAAGGGGCTGGCTGATTCCCTCTGCATCCCATACTTAAGATATTTATAAATGTTGATTAGGTCCCTCCTCAGTCTTCTTTTCTCCAGGCTGAACAGCCCCAGCTCTCTCAGCCTTTCCTCGTAGGGTAGATGTTCCAGGCCCTTGATCATCTTCGTAGCCCTTCTCTGAACTCTTCCAAGGAGATCCCTGTCTTTTCTATACCAGGGAGCCCAGAACTGGACACAATACTCCAGGTGGGGCCTGACCAGGGCAGAGTAGAGGGGGAGGATCACCTCCTTGGACCTGTTGGCCACACTCTTCCTGATGCATCCCAGGATCACATTGGCCCTCTTAGCCACCATTGCACACTGCTGACTCATAGCCAACCAATATGTAGCAGACATACATTTAAGCAATTAACAGTTGGAATTTAAAATGGAATTTTATTATTTACAAAATTAAATCCCACAGAACTCATATACAAAAGCATTAATATGGTGAGAAGAAGGGGGATAGATACCCTGCTTGTCCAATTACAAAATCTTAATCTCATTGTGACTTTCCAAATCATCAGACCATTTAACAAAACTTGGGATAGTTCCCTCAGTATAACCTATTCCTTAATTAATAGAGCAGAGTATTAACCTTTGAAAGGCTGGTTTTCATTTATCAGTATGTTTTCACAGAAAAGTCTCACTTTTGCTAAGTCAAATTCTGCCAATCTGGAGAAACATTATTTCAGTAAATGACGTGTCAGACCACTGCCAAGTAACATGTAACTCTTTAAAGTAATACAATATACAGAATGAAAGGAAACCAAACAGAAAAATCATGTAAAATGATGTCAAGCTTAAAAGCATTCTAAACTTTGGTGATTTCATTATTGTTATTTTTCTGCCATTACCATTTGCAGGTAAATGACAGGGTCCACAAGATGCTGTTGTATTTGTGTCTGCTATTACTTGGAAATTCCAGACAAACAAGGGGAGGAAATGTTGTGAGAGGAATTCTCTGTTGGCATAAATATATTGATTTCATTAGACTTACGTCAGCAGAAAACATAGGCTTCTGTTCAGATTAAAAGAAAAAGTCACACCATTTACTTTTATTAAAAAATCTCCTTAACCCGAAGTGTAGATGTGAGTGACAAGATCCAGTCCTAAATCTAGCACAGCATGTGACTGGAGTTTGGCAATTTTGCCAATGCTATCTCAAATCAATTTTTTGTTGTAATTGTGCATCCCACACACAAAGCTTGTAGGAAGTTAAGCATTATAAATCTCAAAAAGACCTTGCACAATTTTTTTTGTATTGTGATACACAAATTTATTCCACAGTTAAGCCTGTTTAGAAGAGGCCACATACAAAGGAAAGTGGATAACAGCCAATGCCAATGATATGCTCTAAAATTTCTCCTCCATGCTTCAATCATCACATGACTTTTTTTTATTATTTTAATATCTTATTTTTCTCCAAGAAAGAATAATTGTAAAAAATTAAATTTGGGCTTTCTGCCTTAACTAAGAGATATCCACAGACTGGAGGCTAACCTACATAAATGGAAAATGGTTGCATTTAATTGCAGTTGCTTCTACATTTTCAATTCCCACCTAGAAAAACTGCTTTTTCTGAAGGTGAGGGGCAATTTTCTTTCAGTGATAGGTGGCACCTGGATCTCTTCCTAAGCATAAACTGGGATCTGTGTTTCATGGTACTTGCTGTGCTCGTGAATGCGATTATCTGTGGCTTGAAACAGAGGTGAGAATGAAACAAAATTCTTTCAAAAGATGGTCATTAGAAGTACTAGTCCTACAACAGTATTATAATGATGTGTTTCAAGACCACTTACTGATTTGAAATACATTTCTTACTACTTATCTGCTTACCACAGAATTTGCCTGACTACAAAGGGAAAAGAAAAAAACTAAGCAATTTTTTAATACTGACATCTATGATTCTGCGAAGGAAGGTCTCAGCTTTATCACTGCAAGTCAGACACTGGTTGTACAATTAATTCATTGCCACTTTTCTCTCAAGTTTAAAAACTGCTTGAGAAAGAATCAAGTCAGTGCAGATCTTTGGGGTCAAAGTGCTGAGAGCCAACGGAAGCGGGTTTTTTACCTGTTAAACATACAGTGACCAAAAGGCACAGTTCTGGAAAAGTGTTTGGGAGAAACACCCTACAACATGTCCTTATATTGCCTCTTGTCATGGCATCACCATTGCTGAGCATGATTTGGACCTCTTCTGTGAACCCTCTCCTCAGATGAAATCTGATTGTCCTTCTCCATTTCAGTTCTTCCCACTTCCTGAAGGGTGGAATCAGAACTTCTCCAGTGATCCTTCAAAGTTTTGCAGACTGTTCTCTGGAATGAAGTATTTAAGGCCTGTGACTGCACCTGTAGTTGTCAACAATTTTTTCTAACCTTTCCATCATAAGCTTAAAAGAATACAAGCTTAAAACCATCTTTCTGTTTAAAAGCCTTTCATTCTGGAATACCTTTGGAAATGGTTCCTCTTAGCTTGATTAATCAAAATTATTTCAGAACATTCTGAATGGGCAAATTTTTTGTCTGGCAAAATCTCTGTGGGACTGACCTGCTACAAAGGTAGAATACTTTTAAGCTGGAAAACACACTGGGTGTTTTCAAATATCAAAGCTACTCTCATCTGGACAATGATACGTAGAAATCAACAATTCAGTAGGACGTAATGCACAGGTAATTCTTTAGAAAAGGAATACATAACTATTATTTGTACAAAATAGTATTTATAACATCAAAACATAAAAAAACCCCATGGTTTTGACACAGACCTAACTGATAATTTTCACACTATCACTTTTTTTTTCTTGCACCTGATTGGGAAAATAGGTTATTCACAACATAAATGTATTTTGGACACCCAGAATTGTTACTAATTTAAGAGTCAGAGGAATTACTCCCAGGACAGGTCAAAAGCTGAAAAGACAAAGAAAACGCCTAGACTACGTTGTTGGGGGTTTTTTGTTGTGGGTTTGTTGGGGGTTTTTTGTGGAGCACATACTCAGCAGGACATACAGACATAGAAACATATTGGATTACATAAATTTACCTCTTGTTTGCAGACAACTGCCATTCATTTTTCACCTCTGAAAAGAACACCTGTATCTTCATTTGCTGAAAAGCCACTAAACCCAAGTACCAGATCTATTTGTATCCAAGAACTTATGAAGGGGAAAGGACAGGCAAGAAATGCACCTGGGTTTTTCAGGAAGAGGAAAGGAAGAGGGCTTTCTTAAGAAGAGGGGCTTCCAGCTTCTGAGACTCGATCAGCTTGCACCACTGACTTTAGAAAATGTCCAGATATTTTCTGCAAAGCACAGTATAAAACTCTTTGAGTAAGGAAACCTTAAGGATGTAAAGAAACCTTGTAATGTGACAACTAACTGCTTTGCCATGTGTGTTCCCCACATTTCGGACAAATGAATGGAATACGGTAAATTATTAACATTTATATGTTGCTTTAAATATGTTACCGTGTTTGGAAAATAAACTGTTTCAAATGTCAAGTAGCAACTGTTTCCAGCCTGTCATTGATACATAAGTCCAACAGCACCCAACAATAATGCATACAATATTAAAAGATGTATCATGCTTCAAATGCACAGGGCTTTAATCAGAGGTAGAAAGTCCTATTTAGCATCTCTTTACTGTCAGGCACACAACTTGAAGATTTAAATAACTTTACTTTAGGAAATTTTATGCAAAACAAGAAAGTATTTTAAAAGAGCTGGTTTTGCATTCGGTAGCCTTTAACTGCAAATTGTGAATGTTAACATCCCCAATACTTAAAATGACCCACACCATCTGGCTTGAAAGACTGAAGTGGAGCTGCTGGAAGCAGAGGACTGGACAAAGCATGACTGCGGGAGGTGGACTGCGGCAGTTTGGGCCATGGGATAATTCTCCTGCATCCCACTCACACCTCTCCCTGTCCCCAACATCACCCCCAGGAACACAATACTGTGACCAGGTGCTCCAGACACAGCTGATGGGTGCTGCTGCCAAGGCTGTAACATGTTCCAAATCACAAAGTTATTACACAGTTCACTCTTGCTAGCATTAGAGTTGGCACTCCCAGTCATTCTCACCAGGATGCCCCAGATATGCCTCCAAAGACTCCCACTGTCACTCTTTAAGCCATTGGTAAGAAAATACTCCAGATTGCATCACCACTGCTACTCAAGTGGACAGACAGAAGGTGAATGAGGTCTTAGGAGCATTTAGAGTGTGATTACTCTTTCAAGAAAGAGGACAGATGTGACTACAATTAAACTCTCTTGAATGTTTATTCCTCTTTACATGAGAAACTGATCATGTAACTGCTTGAGTCGGTGCTCCAGCCCACTCCCTATGTACCAACTCACAATCCCCTATTTGGAAATAAAGTCTCACTCCATCACTAGAAAAGGAAGCTTTAAAATAGATTTTTATAATATTGCTTAAAAGAAGAACATTTTTTCATGTTGTACCCAGACTTGGAACAGAGGAGTGGAGGAAAACATGCATCACTGTGCCTGGGTATTTGTCTTTCCCATCTAGAGTTATTGCTATGAGCAGGGCTTGCAAGTGGTTTGGGCCAAAAAACGCCTCTCTTTTTAAGGAAAAGTAAAAAAAAAAAACCAAAAAAAAACCCCACATTCTGAGAAAGGCCCTGAAATTACAGCTCCTTCACCTTTGCCTTGTCCTTCATGTTTCTTCCAGTTCCAAGAGAATTCAACTCCAGCAATACAACTGTACACCACAAAGTTACGTGTCCTCCCTCTGCTACCGTATACGCTGATGCATTCCAGTACCACATATATATTTTGGTTTCTTTCTTTGCATGTAAGCCAAGCACCAGTCCATTTTAGGCACAAATTGCCCTTTTTCCTTGGACACCACTAGCAATGTGTTCTTTTCTCCTAAAAAAGTTCACAGAAGCTGTTTAAACCAGTGCTCTGTTCTTTGTCAGGACAAACTACCTGGGAGCACCTACAGTGAAAGGTCGACAGTCCAGTGGCAGAAGTGATGGATGGTTAGAGCACAGGAAGTTCCACACCAACATGCAGAAGAGGGTGACAGAGCACTGGAATTGGCCGCCCAGGGAGGTGGTGGAGTCTCCTTCTCTGGAGATATTCAAGACCGATCTGGACGCCTATCTGTGCAGTATAAGCTAGGGAGCTGCTTTGGCAGGGAGGTTGGACCCGATGATCTCTGGAGGCCCCATCCAACCCCTATGATTCTGTGATTCTATAATTCTATGGTTTGAAGCCCTTTACGCCACCAGCTATCAACCATAAAACTTTGAATAAAGCACAGAAATATCTTACCAAGCTAGTCAGTTTGTCTGACAAAGGCTGCCATAAGAACGTTTACTGAAACCCATCCACTGATGAAGCAGGTAAGATCACCAGTACACGCTTCCACAACATTAAGTGCACCATCTATTTTCTATCATCCATATCTTTTCCATATAAATGATAATGAAACACAAGCGCTCATAAAACGCCTCGGCCTGCGAAAGCCATTTTGCCAGAAAGGGCATGCTTTCAAATAAATAAAACACGCCTTCAAGTCATTCTTAGTCCATGAGTAGCATACAAATTCAAACCCACTGCAGAATGCTTATTGGCATTGTCAAAACTTGCATGAAGACTTGTGTTTTCTCTGCAACAGATAAGCTTGTCACCCCTGCCTAAAGAAGGGCAAAAGGTGAAGGAGATTCTGCCAGGCCCCAGCTTTGCTGTTGGTGACAGCCTGAGGGGATGCATACCACTCTGCTAGGTGCTGCAAAAAGCCTCTCCCTCCACATGCCCAAGGTACTCGCTTTTTGTTTTACAACTAGCAGGTATTTTCCATGAGTAATATCTGCAGACAAGGGGGCTCAAAGTGAGGGGTAGGCATTTAGCTACAAATTGTTTAATAAGATACTTTTAAAACACTTAACTTCCCGTTATCTCCCTCATGGCACCTCTCTCCAAGCTCCCCCACTTGTGCTTTGCTCACCACTGCTATGAACATACACACAGCATTTGTGACAGCAGTGACTGTAGATGTATCAGAGGCTGCTTGACTTTACCTAGATCAGGTACCAACAGCATAAAGCTGAGAATATGGGCGTTATCCTGTGCTTTGTAAGTCTGCTGCCACCTCGTGCACTTAGCAAGGTGACAAGTCTGCAATGAGGTCCGTGCTATCACAACTTCACTTCTGCTAGAACCTGGGGGACCTGTTTTGAGATGAATATGTAGGCTACTATCACACCTACAAACCCCTGCTCCAGGAGGAAATATCACTTAAGCCAAGTTCTGAAATCCAAACCAAAGCAAACCAGGTCAGAGAAGAAGTGCAACCTCCATTTTCATCAGTAGTCTCCTGCCCTATTTTTACCTTGGCTTTTTTAGGAGGCTGCATCTCCAATGACCACATGTGCCACAGCTGAACTTTCACACGTATGGCCTCTGACAGAGAAGAGGCTTACGGCTGTTCTCAAAATCCAGGGCTTTCAATTTCACTTTGGATCAAATGGCAATCAATGCAGGGCACAGACTGGCTTTTCTTCCCCCTTTTAGCAAGAAATACTGCTCAATGAAAAATCAGCGCGCCAGACATCCCTTCAGTACAAATACAAAGGTACAGTTGTTGAAGCATTTCCAACTCAACTACAATAGCTCTGCCTAAAAGCCCTATTCAGCTTCTGTGCAAAGAGGAGTCCTCAGCGCAAGATGTTCTCCAAATCCCATTCTCAATTTCCTAACTCTCTCCAACTCTAACACAGGGCCATATATCCAATAAACTCACATGGATGCATAACTACGTGTTGCATCAGTACTTTAATTCTTGTTTATCTTGTGTTTCTACATCCCCTCCTTGTCAATTTAAGTTTTCACTTGTGTTCTCTGCATAGTTAAAAGCCTTACAGAGGGGAAAATAATGGCATTGATACCTTTTTGTCCCTCACACAACTATGATAACACTTCTGCTGTGAAAACGTATGACTACCACTGCCATTACATTGCTGAACTAGTCTTAAAATAAGTACAGCACTTACAGCAACTACAGCTTTGGAGAAAGAAAGAGAAAAATCTTTCACTGCCTTGAACAGCAGCAACAAAAGTCCCCCAGCAACTGCTTATGGCAGTGGTAAATCACACGGTGCCACTATTACTCAGTAGGCAGTTCAATTTGGAAGAAAATTGTTTATAATACCTAAACAACTACGGAAAAGCAAAGACAATTAATATAGTTCTGAGTAAAGAGGAACCTTCTTCATGTATCTCTTTCTATGCTGTCACCAAATCATATTTTCTCCCTGATGTCACTAACTATGAGCAGTGCCATCATACTCTCTCATGTCCCAGCTGGCAATTTCCATGGCCTGTTCTCTAGGAATGTCTAGAGCGTTCCCACTCTACTTGGCCATGGAAGTCTACACTTAAGTTTACTGTTTCGATTTTATCAATCACAGGAACTAAATTTGAAAAAAATAAAATTCACTAAAACTGAATTTCCTCTATACTGGCTGCAAAACCACAGAAAAAGATATCAAGCAGTGATGTGATAGGAATTAGTGCCGCATTCCACCTCCCTTTGCGCACAACCCAGGCTCCACTTACTCTAAGAAAGCCTGAGGCAATATGAAACTCTCTGAGGCCAGAACTACCATTTGCAAATAAACAGCAACAAATATATTGCCAGCCCTGAATGAAGCATAAATCCTTTGGGGTTTTGATTCAGTGTTTTGCAGTCGTCTTCCTCTTAGTGCATTTCCTTGAAGACCAGCAGCAAATGACAATAATAAAGATGTCAACAACATTGCAAAGAGAATTACAGTACTGGGACTCTACTCATCTTTCCTCTACACCCCATGACACAGTAGGCAGACAAAAAGGCCACAGAGGAGGACAGGGGACTCAGTGACTCAGACTACAGCACTTCATTTCTCTCTTCTTTGTTTCTGACTCCGTGAGAGATCACCTAACGTGTTATAAATCTCAGTGGGATAAAAGGGGGAAAAAAAATCAGAATTCCCTTCAAAGCACCCAGAAACATAATGGAAGAAGTCTCAAAGGAGAGTAAAAGGACTGACATTTGTACCTGCTCTTGTTCATTATTCATGGCATAATCTCTTTTCCATTATTTATACACGGTGATAAGTAAAAGCAAATCATAGTTAGACATTTTTTCTGTCTTCAGGTCTTTCCTCCTCAGAATACCAGTGTCTAATGACTGGTCCAGAAGGGGGATCTGACCCTGAAAGTGCCTTGAAGGTAATGAATGGCATATTGAGCGACAAAGTATTTTGTTTAGCTTGAGACAGAAGTGAAGGTATGTCTGAACTGACTGGCAGGGAAACGCATCATTGATACAAGTGACTCAAACAAGTCTGCATACCCAACTCCAGATATGAACATCACGGTGATTAGACATTAGACACTTGAAAAAGGCATTAATCTCAAATACCATGGCTCTCTAGATGAGAATTTGCTTAGTGTCTGGAACTTCTGGTACCACTCAGCAGGTATTGTCATTGTACTCATGAGGAGAGACCAGGAATTAAATAGGATCGTAAATATCAAGTTAAAAACAGGAAAAAGAAAAACAGAAAAGGAAACTGGAATTGAACTGCAGTAAGGCAGTTTGGCTCTTACACCTAAAGGAAACACAGTTTCATCATCAAGTCAAAAAACTTGCTCAAAAAAGCATAGGAAGGAAACTGTCATACACGTGAAAGCTTGGTGATGTAACAATAAGAAACACCAGAAGATGTGGTTTACTGAAGGGTTGCTGAGGGAGGAGCCTGTTACTCATAAAATATGAGGACCAGTGTCCTACAGTTACACTAGATCTAACCCTCACCATCTTTTCTATTTTCCCCTCCTCCCATATGCACACAACTTTAAGTGACTAAAAACATAGGATGAGGGGAAAATGAAGAGGCTGAAAGTAGGAGTTTCACTGCCTGGATGCAGACCCTGCTTCCCAGCCCCAAATAAGTTATACCTGGGGCTGTTCTCCTGCAGTGCCGGGCAGCCCTGGACTCCCAACAAAGTCAGCCAGACTTTCACCACCATTGCCAAAAAACAAAACAAAAATGCAAAATCCCTATCCCTTTGACAGCTGTTTCCAGCCCCAGGACTTCATACTGAATTTTTTCCTCCTCTATTTCCAGAAGAGTTAATTTAAATTATTTGACATCTCAGTGGTAAGGCGGCTTCAAGACTCAAGCTAGAAAAGGTGACAACTACAACAAAATTGGTTTTTTTTAAAAAACATGTTTAATCACTTAACATTCACATCTTTGAACTGCTGCATGAAGTGCTACACAAAAGCTAAATATTGTTAGAAATCTCTTGGGTTTGTTTATCCTGTCAGCACTCCTTTCCACCCCACCAAAGCACTGAACAGACTTCGCAGCCACTGCTCATGACATTAACTGGAACATAATAGTTGGGTTTGTTGCTGAATGTTAAAATCGGAGGAGCTTTCACTTTTAATTTATACAATTACCCCAGCAATAATAGCAAGTATACTGAAATCACACCACCAATCAAAAATCCACATTGGAGACAGCAAAGCACTGAACAGATTGGCAGACTCTCGATACTTCTTATGTAAATGGACTTAACCTGCTGACTACAGAGTCTACAAATCACTTTCTCCACAAAACTCTATAGAGTCATAGGTGCCAAACTACAGATATTTTTCTCATAATCCCATCCTTGATCTTTTCATGTTATTATTGGACTTCTTATTCTTAGCTACGTTTTTGCTAAAATAAGTTGCTCTTTTTTTCCTACAAAATTTGCCAAACCCACTGCTGGAATGCATTTGTGTTATCCTCTTACTAAGAGAATTCCTGTAACATTCCCGTTGACCTAATTGCAGTTTTTGGCCTGAAAAGATGACACGTTTGTGTGAATCTGGTAAAGCTGTAGATGCTGTGATACTAGAAATGAAGTACCCTTCTGGCCCCTTTCATCAAGCTCCAAGCTGAATCCCCTTAGGAATGTGATGGCATTTCTTCTCCCTGCTTTTTTTTCTAAAATCCTATTCTAAGCTGCTTAAAAAAAAAAAAAAAAAAAAAAAAAAGTCCAAAATCAGACCAAAATAGCCCAGAAACTTAAGTAAAGACAGCTGGAAAGATGAAGGAGTGATAATGTTTAGATGCAAACCAAGTGACATGTTCCAACAACTGGCAGTGACTAAATTCTCTCACAGAAATGTATGTTATTTCATTCATCATTAAAGAATTCAGTGTCAGTTGGGAAATCTCGCAAGCTACAATACAATTACATTGGTTTAAGTCTCTATTCGGAAAGCATTATCATTACTTAGAGAAAAAAAGAGAGTTTTCCTATTTATACGCCCTCAGTGTTGGCACCTGTTAGAGCAAACCTTTCCCCTCACAGCAAGAGATGAAGAAAGAACTAATTACAGGACAGAACTGAGTGTTCGGAGATGGTTTAAAGCCTTGGTCGATACCATATGACAACATTAGGCAAGCAGTTCAAATGCAGCAATATTGTATGAAAAATGCAAGCAATATTGTGTCCTGTATTAGATTCAAAGCAAAGCTTGCAGAACCTCCAAAGCCACTCCTGCTTCTGTCCCTCCTGCAGATGAAGCTCTCTGTGGAGAAAGTCCCATTTTATGTCAGAGACTGTGTCTATGATCTATGTCCTTTAATCTGGTGAGATCCTCGGACGTGCACACAATCCCACTTGGAGTCATGGTTCAGGGACATAGTTATAACCATGTCTCCATCCTATCAGTGTGCTGTGCTGCCAACATATATCTAGTTATAATGAGTACTCTTAATTTCCTAAGCTTCTGCCACCCCAGCAGCTTCCTTACCTGCACAGATCTTCCCATCATAGGTCTCGCACACCCAGTCGTGGCACTCGCAGAGCGGACCGTAGTATTTGCCGGACTCAGTCACTTGGCAGATGCAGACTCCACACTCGCATCTGCCTCTGTCACTGCACAGCTTCCCCCCTGGGACACGGCACCTGAGCTCTGATTCAGTCCGGGACAGCCGACATGAAGAAGGATTACCCAAACTGCTCCTGTGGAGGACAGCAGAGAGAATGAGCGGTGGTCAAAGCCAGGGGCTGCAGCTCAGAGCTGATGAGAGCTTGTCTCATGGGAAACCGCCCTCCTCCCATGGTTCCAGCCATTCTCCAGGATACTGGTTTTAATGACACTGCTTTTCGTTACCATCCTAAACTACTAGGTGCCTCAAATCACACAATTTTCTTCTCTTTGAACAGAAGTCTCATTGGTACCAGCAGGAATATTTGCAGTGTATTTTAATTACCTTTTTAAACTGCATTAGGCTCACCTTTTGCATGATGCATATCTGGTATATATATGCATATACATGTAAAGTTTGATTATCTATCATGAAACATTTTGATCTGAGTTATTGAGAAGGTTTAGAAAAGAAGCATACATCCAAACATCTAGGAGGCATAACAGGAATGCATGATACCAAAACCCAAACCTATTCTAATAAAATACATTTGCCCAAAATAATCTTTCTGGTTGTTGGATATATAGAATCCACGCTTTCATCAGAAAGGGAAGAGGAAGCAATTGCTGCTTTCCATGTAATAGTTCAGTCCACGTCAGTGGTTTTAGCAAAGTCAGCAGAATCCAGATGCTAGATCTGAAGACGTGCAGCTCTGCCCCACTAGTGTACCACACACTGGGACACACAGAGATGAGGACCTTCAAGACATCACGCCTTGCCACATCAGAAGTTTGATTGCAGGAAAACAGAACAAAGGACTGGTTAAACTAAAAAACTGATGAGCACAATGCCAGGGAGCACTGAGGATTCAAGTTACTAGTGCCTGCACTTCTCAAACAGTAGATTTCTCAGGCTCTTGTAGCAAAGGAGCTGCTGCTGTAGGAGCAGGCAGGTGCTGGCCCTGTCAGGAGGGGGGGAAGAGTGGATGGCAGCATGCCTCGCCCTGCCGCTGCGCCACAGAGCAGCAACACACAGGATCTTGTGGTTAGGTGCCTGCTCCACTCAGGCAGCAGGGTTTAGAGGTTTAGGTGAAAAAAGTCATCGCTACCCAACTCTTCCCCTGTACTGTAATAGAGGGCCACATCTCAGGCCGCTGCAAATAACCTCTGCATTTCCCACACCACCTATTTAGGCTCCCAGCCACCCAGAGCACTTCCCTCAGTGTCACTTTTAAGCAGGCAGAAGAAGAGCTCACATACCGCTTCACCACTCCCTCCTCAGCCCCAGCCTCCACACTCCTGACATCTCCTACATCAACCGCAACCCCCCAGAGAGGCTTCAGAGCCACACTTACCACAGGGCCAGGGGGCCAGCCGGCAGTGCAGGGTGACCGGACGGCAGCGAGGTGACCAGCAGCAGCACCACCAGTCCCAGCAGCCCCCGTGAGTACATGGTGCGAGCTGCACTACACCACATCTGGAGTGCTCCTGCGGGCGGACGGCTGGACAGACGGCTGGACAGACCTGCCGGGTGTGCGGATTGCTGTGAGCTGGACAAGCCCAGCTCCGGGGCTGCTCCCCCCCGTGCTGCAGTGTCTCTGATTAGCTGCCTGGGAGCGGGATTTGGGCAGCGCTCTAGGAGGGAGACTGGTGCCAAACCCCAAAGTTTACAGTCTAGGCAGGGAAGTAATTAGAAACAGTTGCAAAGCCAGATGGTTTATTTTGATGTTTTAGAAGTGGCCCATTCACAGATGTGAAGGAACTGTCTCATTCTCAAAGTGCAGGCACCATAAATATTTGAGGTATGTATATCGTCCTGTCCTCTGAGGGAGGGCTGCTTGGGATAATCTGCGTAACACAGTAGGGGAAATGTACATGACTGCAGAGACAGGACCCGCAATCCCCAGCTGCAGCTTCCCTGCCTGGCTGCTGGAGTGCCCCTCGCCCACCTGCCTCCCCAGGTCCCTCCCTCCCTTCCCCAAGGTTACCTGCTCTTGGCATTGCACTATGTGGCACCAGGGGCTGCCAACCTGCACCAGCCTGAGCAACAGCAGAGTAAAAAATATTATTAGTTAGCTGTTTCCTGGTGCCTCATTAAAACTCAGCACATCAGAGCAGTGGGAGGTTTTGGAAGTGCTTTAAAATGAGGTTAAAACAAGGGATCGTGTCTCTAAATGAATAAAATTTGGCAGGAATGGCCACGTACTTTTCTTTATGCTAAGGAAAAGTTGTGATACTTTTTTGATCCCTATGGTTGTCCTGGGACATTGCTGATTCCCTGATATATCCCTAGGATGGAAAACTTCCACCACAAAAGATGGTAGGATACAGGTGTCCTAGTCTACAGACACACACACAGAGGCATTTTTAAAGCAGGCAGCTGACAGAAGAAACTTTCACTGGTTCCAGATCCTATACTGGTGATTAAAGCTCTCAGGAGCTATGCAAAATTAGTAACTCTTGGTTTATTTTTGTATTAAATATCCGGTAGACCATAGATTATACTGTTCTATAAAAAATTGTAAGATTTGGTTAAAAACTTGGTGATTCAGATGCTGCCTTTCCTAAAAGTGTAACTAGGTGCCTTACATTTTATATAGTGAACACAAGGGTACAATTCCCGGGATACCCAGGACTCCTGTTAACATAACTAGTTCTACTAGTAGTCTTCCTTAAAAAAAATTTAAAATGTCATCAAGTACTTGTCTTACTCTGCTGGTCTTACAGATGCCAAAAAGAACTTTAAAAGTCCTGCTTGGGGCCAGTAAAATCCAGTTTTTAAGCAAGTACCCATTCATTTAAGTACAGTCTCTCATTGAAATGTGAAAGAAGAGATAGGACAAAATCTATTTTAGCATATTTGTAAATATACATACAATAATAAAATGGTTTGGATTGGAAGTGACCTCAGAGACCATCTAGTTCCAACTCCTTGCCATGACCAGGGACACCCTCCACTAGACCAGATTGCCCAAAGCCCCATCCAACCTGGCCTTGAACACTGCCAGGGAGGGGGCAGCCACAGCTTCTCTGGGCAACCTGTGCCAGAGCCTCACTGCCCTCACAGAGAAGAATTTTTTCCTAATATCTAATCTAAACCTACTCTTGTTCAGATTAAGGCCATTAACCTTGTTTTATCACTCCGTGCCCTTGTGAACAGTCCCTTTCCAGCTTTCCTGTAGGTCCCTCCCTGTACTGGAAGGCTGCAATAAGGTCTCCCCAGAGCTTTCTCTTCTCCAGGCTGAACAAGCCCAACTCTCGTAGTCTGTCTTCATAGGAGAGGTGTTCCAACCCCCCTGATCATCTTCATGGCCCTCCTCTGGATTCACTCCAACAGCTCCATGTCCTTATGTTGGAGGTCCTAGAGATGAACACTTCTTTTGATGCAGCCCAGGATTCAGTCATCTCCTTTGGGCTGCTCTCAATCCATTGTCTACTCAGCCTGTAGTTGTGCTATAGGGTGCACGACCTTGCAGTTTGCCTTGTTGGACTTCACACAGTTCTCATGGCCCCAGCACTCAAGCCTGACCAGGTCCCTCTGGATAACATTCCTCCGGTGCATGGAGCTTGGTGGTTTTGGCAAACTTACTGAGGGTGCACTTGGTCCTACTGTCCATGTCACTGAGAAAGATGTTAAACAGCACTGGTCCCAGTACAGACCCCTGAGGAACACTACTTACCACTGGTCTCCACTTGAGTAATTATGAACCAAACACAATTCAAATGGAAACTGGAACACGTGATTTTAAACACAAGATTTTAATAGGTTATCTTGAAATTGTGAAGTGTGTAAGTTTGCTCTCCTGTTGTTATATACCATCCTCTACATGAAACATAACTGTTGTGGTTTAGCCCCAGTTGGCAGCTGAGCACCAGGCAGCCACTTGCTCACCTCCCAAATAAGGGGATGGGAAGAAGAAAGGAGACAAAGGCAAGGGATTGGGATAAGGACAGTTTACTGGGATAGCAAAGTGAGAGGGAAATAAGAACAGCAGGACTTAGAACAGAACATACACAACAGAGATAACACAAGGCAATATACTGATCCAAGAACCACCTGGACACTCAGCCCACAGACTATCCTGGAGCCACCCCTTCCCACCTAGACCCCTTTTATGGTGAGCATCACATCACATGGTATGGAATACATCCTTGGCCAGCTTAGCTCACCTGCCCTGGCTCTCTGTGGAGGTGAATTCTTTCCCAGCTGAAACCAGGACAATAATTTTGCCTTAAAACATGTTGAAGTAGAATTAGAATGTAATAAATCTGAAAGCCCCATATATAGATGCTGCATTTTGTATACACATTTTTAAAGTTTTGCTGGCCTTTGTAGTGCATTTCATATTGTAAATATGTTACAGAATTTTCTCATGGGGTGCAGCTGGTAAAACCCCTGAATTAAGAATGACCTGTTGGCTTCAGTCTTGCAAATGTTTACAGCTGTGCTACCCTCACACGTTTGACTTTGATGGATCTAGTGAAAAGGCAAATAATATTGGCAGGCTTTTATTTCTGTCAGTCCTTGAACTTTGAAGTCCATGCTTAATGCAGCACTACGTGCTTTATCTGCGTGATGGTTGTTCTAATTTAGAAGTAGTGTTAGAATAAAAAAAATAAATTAAACCCCCTTAGATTCAAAACAGGAGCACTTTTAAAAACAATATGATTGTCAGAAATTGTCCTGCCAGAAGTCCGGAGTTAGAGTAAATAGAAAGTTTTGCATTTAAAACAATAGTAATTCTCTTTTGGCACTAAGTTTAGCTTTAATCCACAATCTAAAATGTTGCCATCTGTACTTCTTCCTCCTTTTTCCCTGTGCAAACTGCTGCTAATAAGTATTCACAAGTTCAAGCAGCCTGCACACCGTAACTTCAAATGTGTGAGAAGACATCCATCATGATATGTTGACCTTATCACTCTCATTATTTTTTATTTATTTACATTTGTCAAAGTTTTAATACATACCTTTTGGCTTTGGACCTCTGCAGTTTGGAGAAAGTGCAAGGGTGCAATATTTAAAATGTGCACCCAGAGTTGAATAATTGCTTTCATGTTCATGTGCCTCTAATATCTCAGATCCCTTATGGGATTTTAACCTTTGCTCAGATTTATTTAATCATTGGAGTCTAGACTGTTTGTATGCATATATGTATATATGCACACCAGATGGGTATATATTTGGGAGCTAAGTGGTTCCCAAATAGACTGTAGATTCAATTTATAAGGAGGCCATCTCTTTCTAAATGAGAACCTGACATTCTGTCTTGAATCACAGAATCGTAGGGGTTGGAAGGGACCTCGAGAGATCATCGGGTCCAACCCCCCTGCCAAAGCAGCTCCCCAGCTCATATTGCACAGACAGGCATCCAGACGGGTCTTGAGTATCTCCAGGGAAGGAGACTCCACCACCTCCCTGGGCAGCCTGTGCCAGGGCTCTGTCACCCTCACTGGGAAAAAGTTCTTCCGCATGTTGGTGCGGAACTTCCTGTGCTCCAATTTTCAGCCACTGCCCCTTGTCCTGTCTCCACAGACCACTGAAAAGGAGCTGGCCAATTCCCCCTGCATCCCATACTTAAGATATTTATAGACATTAATAAGGTCCCCCCTTAGTCTTCTTTTCTCCAGGCTGAATAGTCCCAGCTCACCCAGCCTTTCCTTATACAGGAGATGCTCCAGGCCCTTGATCATCTTTGTGGCTCTTCTCTGGACTCTCTCCAGGAGATCCCTGTCCTTTTTAAACCAAAGAGCCCAGAACTGGACACAATACTCCAGGTGGGGCCTGACCAGGGCAGAGTAGAGGGGGAGGATCACCTCCTTGGACCTGCTGGCCACACTCCTCCTGATGCATCCCAGGATCAATTAGTCACCAGGGCACACTGCTGGCTCATGGCCAACCTGACATCAACCAGGACCCCCAGGTCCTTCTCCACAGAGCTCTTCTCCAGCAGGTCATTCCCCAGCCTGTACTGATACAAGTGGTTATACCTTCCCAGTTGCAAGACTCAACACTTTTGTTGAACTTCATCTGGTTTCTCCCAGCCCAGCTCTCCAGCCTGTCCAGGTCTTGCTGGATGGCAGCGCAGTGTTCCTGCGTGTCAGCCACCCCTCCCAGCTTTGTATCATCGACGTACTTGCTGAGGGCAGATGCTATTCCCTCAAAGGACAGCTCACTTCCTTTTCACCACTGCTGTACATTATCTTAAGGAGCTTTGCTGTCTACTGGGTAACATACACCTACACAAAGGAGGGCACTTGTGAAACGCTACTTTTCCGATGTATTGGAGTTACAGACTAAGGCTTCTGACCTGTAGGTGCTTGGCAGATGTACACCTTACACACTGTAATGTCACTACCTGCAGAGGAAAGGTGGAGAAGGGAAAATCAACACAACAGTGAGGAGGAGGAGAAGGGGCTGGAACATACTGCTAATACTGAACAGCCTTTTGAAAAGGAGGTAGTAGGTTTAAATAATACTTGTCAGACAAGAAATGACTTCAAATAAAGATGTGAAATCAAGAAAATAAGTGTTGCTACACACACCTACACTGGAACCTCAGCTTAAGTACATCGCTGTTACTGTTCTTATTAAAAGTCCACAGGATTTGGTATGGTCAGAGATTGGGATGAGCCTTTCTCCTGCAATTTAATTTACCAGGAGAGCAACAGTACCATTTCCTGTCCAGACTGGTGATGGTTTCATAGAGTTCCAAACTGTGAAGTTATGTGATGTAAAATTATGTATGAAAAACAGGTTGTAAGCCCTGGAGTAGACTAGGTAATTCATTAGCAGTGCTTTTGTTTGTTTATTTCTCTGTTTGGTTTGGTTTGTTTTTAAAGGCAAGCAATATCTTAACTTTGCCAGAATTGTTTTTGTAGTAAAATCAATTAGAATAATTCTAAAATATGAGGAATTAAAAACCAAAAAAAACCCCAAAAACCAACCAAACAAAAATAAAATCAGAAGAAAATTCTGTTTACAGTAAGAGTGGTCTAACACTGGAACAGATTGCCCAGAGAGCTTGGGCAGTCTCCACCCTTGGAAATATTCAAAAGCTATCTGGACAGGGTTCTGGGTAACCAGCTCTAGGCAATGCTGCTCTGAGCAGGCGAGTTGGGCTAGACAATCTCCAGAGATCCTTTCAAACCTCAAATACTCTGTAATTCTATGACTCTGATGACATACTGTGCTACTGAAAAAGATTTGGTGTGGACCCTGCCCACTCCTTTATTACAGTGGCCAATTTAATTTTGTTGTCACTTTAATGATGCCATAATGTTTGCAAACCGCATTCCATATTTTAAGGCTGGGTTGTTGGGGTTTTTTTTAAAAAAAAAAGCAAAATGCACATCCAGGGAACAGTATAAGCTTAAAAAACAAGTGGAGACCACCAGAATTTGTCAACTAATCCTCCTGGATTTCCACAGAAGTCATTTTAGTAAGATCATGGGTTTGTATCAGTGAAACAAAAGAGGCATTCCCTTACGTAGCAGTTTTCTAAAATTAACCAGAAGCTGAAGATCCCACATATCACACAAGTTATTATTTCTCCATAAAACACAAAATGAGGAGAGTAGGAAGCTTCTAGTGGTTCCTTATAATTTCTGTCATGGATATACAATCACTAAATGACATGGCCGTAAAGACCTGTGACAAAAACCTATGAAGCAAAATACTTGCTGGAGTTAACTAAAATCTGCCAAGTTACACAGCTCAGAAATGCATGCAGCCGTTGAGAGTCATTGCTGTTCTAGCTGATGGTATCCTTGGATGGGGAGCAGGAGACAGAGTATACCAGAGCTGTGCAGAACAGAAAATCTTGTGTTCATTTTGCTGACATGACATGGAAACTGGGACAGCTGATGGTATCACACAGGGAATAGAAATAGCTTTTGGAGTTACAGGATCAAGGTTAGAACAAGATTAAAGCTGAGCTGGCCTGAATGTAGCTGGCCTGAATAGTAGTGAATATGAGCTACCCAAACAGTTCGTAGGCCAACATTAATCAAGATGTTATTGTGTTATACTCTAGTGTAAAACCTTAGCTTACATTTCCAGGTCCCAGTTGAAGCTTTAAATAGTAAGCAGGTTTTTTGTTTGTTTAATGCTTACTAGTTAATTCCCCCCAAACAGCAATAATATCCTGCTTTTACAGAGACCTTAAGGCAGCATGAGATTTTTAAGCATGAGCTTGCACGAGAGCTCGGAATGCCAGCAATAATAGTATGCTTATAAAAACATATTATTGTGTTCTTAACAGTTTAGCACTTATTTCAGGAAGTGAGTTGAGGTCTGGTGTAATCCAAGCTAACAGTGTCGCTGAAGAGGACAAGAAAGGAACTGTGCCTTCCTTCCCAAAGGATCAACATTCTTTACTGCCAGGAATCTGGACAAATCTAAAATAGTGGCAAATACAATAAAAGTAATGAATTTTTATGATGTGTATTTTTTTGAACAACTTACCTGTGTGAGTCATCATGAAAGATCATTCTTAAATTTTTGACCCAAGAGTTGTTTCTAGGGATTTCAAGGTAAAAAATAGATGCCACTGACTTTTTCAAGGAGAAACTGCAGTAACTTGGCTTTAGTGCCTGAGCTGAACATAAACACACCAGATTCTCCAGGCAGCAGGAATCATCATCTGGTTTGCATGCTTGGTGTTGCTCTAGGTCCTGATGCTTGTTACTAAACCAAAACATGAAGGAGGGAGAGAAATTAGGAAAAAACCTGAGTGGAGGAGACACCATTATTGCCCCTTTTCCAACTACTCGGCACTTTGTGAAAGCAACCCAAATATATACATCACTAGTTGTACACTTAAGACCCTCCCTAAGGTTTGACATTTTGAAAATGATACTCCACATCCTTTACTCAGGTTTGTCAGCACTGACACTAGCCACAGGCACTCAAGAATGTCAGTTTTCTAGCCCATGCCAGTCAGAATTACTCATGAACATTAACTGATCTTCTGCAGAGCAGGGCTTCAGACTAAGGAAGAAATCTGGTAACCGCCGTTAAGATGACTAAGGACTTTGAATGCCCTGGGACTAGACAGCAACAGAGTAGAAATAGAACAGATTTTTACTTGTATCATATGCCTAAATGATTAAATCTTCCTTTGGGTCTAAAGTTTAATTCTGAATTTCTAAATGACATTTTGTGACCTTTTTTAAAAGCTCAAGCATCATTTCAAAATGAATATTTCATGAATTCTTTTACTCATTACGGAGTATCAGAAATCTGATCAAGCACTGCATTCTTTCCTAAATGGTAAATCAAATTCCAACAATGGCATTTCCAATAAGCTCAGCTCCTTGGGTTGCTCTTAAAAATTGTTTACATTACTCCTCAGCTCCTTAAATACTTCTAGAAAGTAAGGCAAAGACAGCTACAAATGAAGCTCAAATACATTCATAAATAAAAGTCCATAATTTCACTATTTCTAATGTGGCTTCACCTCTTCTCAACCACAGTAGGATAATTAAGATACACCTATATCATGTGTGGAAACATGTATTTAAATGATGCCACAAAATGGAAGACTAGCGATCGGATTTTGTAAGACAGAACACAAGTTGGGATCCTACTAGTGCTTTTCCATCATAACTCTTGCTCTTCCTCACTGAAAATGGGGAGGATGAGGGTGTTCATTACTTGCCTGCTTTGATGCAAATTAGAAACACTTCATTCTAATTTTTATCCTTTTAATTGCTTGAGTTAACTGCATCTCAGGAAAAAAAAAAAAACCATCAAACAAAACAAACAAACCAGGGCTTGAGAGCTATCCAAATTCTGCAATAAAACATGCATAACTAAATAGATGCTTTGTCTTACATTTTAATTTGGGACCTACTGAGTGAGCAGGTCTAGGAAACCTGGGTTTGCCAATTATCTTTTATCCAGGAAGATCTTACTGTGTTTGCAGATCATGTTACAGAAAGTAAAGTGATAAGTAAGGCTGAGAATTCTCCTCTTGAATTCTCAGTATCAGTTTTCTGGAATCTTCCAAAATTTCCTGTTCAATGGAGGTTCCTCCATGGCCAGTTTCAACCATGTGTTGAAGTTTGAAGAATGCATTAGGAAATTCCTTTATCTGTGTCCTGGTTTGGGCTAGGATAGAGTTTGTTTCTTTTTAGCAGGGGATGGAATGCCAGGTTTGGGAATTAGGATGGGAGCAGTGTTGATAACACACTGGTGGCTTTAGTTATTGCCAAGCAGTCAAGGACTTTTAGGTTGTTCGTATTGCCCTGCTAATGAGAAGGTGGAAGCCACCCAGGAAGCTGGGAGGAGACAAGGTGGGATAGGTGACCCAAACTGGCCAAAGGGAGTATTACATGCCAATTATGTCATACTCTGCATAAAGGGGGGCTGGTGGGGTGAGGAGGACTCGGCTCCAGGACACACAATTTTTGGGGATGGTCCAATTTTGGGATGGCTCTGAGCTGTACAGCCTGAGTTGTGCGGTTTGGTGAGAAATTGCATTGTGTAGCAACAGTTATATGTCTTTTGCTATAAAATCCTGCTATTATTATCGTATCTATCTCTCTGCTATCCCAGTAAACTATCCTTGTCCCAACCCACAAGGTTTTGTTTTTTCTGATTTTCTTTCCCCCCCCTTTCCTCCTACCCTCAGTTCCCTGCCTCCCCTCCCCGCAAAAGCGAGCAGCTGCGGCTCTCGGCTGGGGCAAAACCATGACAATCTGTTCTAGATTTCTAGAGATGAGAGGTAAATTTTTACTACCACATTATCTTTCCTTTTGAACTTATTATGCATTACCATGAAATAATGCCAAACTCCGTCCTTATCTGGGTGTTTCTGACTTGCTCTTTAGGTCAATGGGAATTTTCTAAATCGGAGTAATACCAAACTTCAGCCCTAAATATTAAACTTCAGCATGAACTTCAAATGACTCTGCAAAATTACATCAGCAATTTTTTAAACAGCTGGTTTTAACTTTATCTTCCATTCATGATACATGACACTCATGTTCTAAAATGTTCATAATTGCTTTTCACAGACGAAGTAGCAAAGCAAGGGCCTTTTCTTGCAAACAACAGACCTTCACTATCTTCCCAATTCTTTAAATGGAAGAGTCTAGTGTTTTTCTTTGCACATTGGCAAGTTCATCAAGACATCAAGAGCTAAACCCTTCTTCCAGCATTAGCATCATGTGATGGAAGTTGGATCCATGGACAGGCTGTCCAAGAGAATCCAAACTTGTCCTGAGGATGTCAGTCCCTTCTAGAAGCCTGCAGTTCATAGGGTCTCAGTATGGGTAAATAGGGCAAAATTTCACAGAAACATAGACTCACAGAATTGCTCTGATTGCAAGGGACCTTAAAGACCATTTGGTTCCAACCCTTCCTGCCATGGGCAGGGACACCCTTCACTAGACCAGGTTGCCCAAAGCCCCATCCAACCTGGCCTTTTGCACTGACAGGGAGGAGGCAGCCACAGTGTCTCTGGGCAATCTGCTCTCCACCACCCTCACAGTGAAGAATTTCTTCCTACTATCTAATCTAAATCTACCCTATTTTAATTTAAAGCCATTACTCTTTGTCCTATCACTCTTTACCCTTGTAAACAGTTGCTCTCCACCTTTCCTGTAGGCCCATGCCAGTACTTGAAGGCCGCTCTAAGGTCCCCCCAGAGCCTTCTCTTCTCCAGGCTGAACAAGCCCAATTCTCTCAGCCTGTTGCTGAGTTACCAAATATGACACCAGGTAAAAGTAGAAGTTTGAAATACATAAGGAAATACGTGCTCCATGGTACAACATGTGCTCTATGGTTCCACATGCAAGGAAGTTAATCTTCTTTTATTTGGCACTCATTAAACTGTACCTAAAATAATTGCATCCAATTTTGAACCCCCTTCAGTACATGAAAGATGCTAATATGCAAGCTCAGAGGCAAGGCCACCAAGGTGGTTGGGGCTGGAGCACCTGCCACATGAGGAGAGGCTGAAGGAGTTGAGCTTGTTCTGCCTTGGGAAGGAATTACTTTGGGGGCACTTCAGTGCAGTCTGACATGCCTTCTATGAAGAAGCTGTCCCAAGAGTGCATGGCAGGAGAAGAAGAGACAGTGGACAAGAGTGGGTCCAAATGCAAGTCCTTCACCATGAAGAGAATCAAGCACTGAAACAGGTTGCCCAGGGAGGCCACGCAGTCTATGTCTCAGGAGGTTTTCAAGACCAAACTGGGGAAGTCCTAGGCAAGCTGGTGTGATCTCATAGCTGAACATGGTTTCAGCAGATTGGTCGGACCAGATGGCCTAACGAGGCTCCTCCAACCTGAACTGTTCTATCAAGAATTATTTTTCCTGTATATCAACAGCAAAAACTGCTGCATCAAGTCACATCTGCTGGCAAATGCTTCTTTTGCTTAGATATAGCTGCAACATTTCACTGTTCGCAGCTGTCAGTTTTCATTTATGAGATGCTATCACCAACAGCATAATGCTGCCTAGCAACTTATCCCAAGTAATAAAGTATAACTGGGGAGGAAAAAGACAAAATGAGAGGAGCATTATTTGTAAGATCATGTTCTGAAATTGATTTGTTTCCCTTTTTTCTTTTTTTCATGAGCTATCAGCTGGCTGATTGCTAGCAAAGACACTAGTCCTGGAAACTCTAAAATTAGGGGCTTAAATTTACTGGAATCGCTAATGCTGGCAATGCACATACATAAGCACTGGCAGGACTGCATCCATAATACTGAGGTCAGCTCCTTAACTGTCTTATTAGTTTTTGTTAAGTGTCAAATAGATATAATCTAAAGGGAACTAATACAATTTATGCTGTACACTTCCCTTCTGCTGTCTGGGGTGTTTTGCTAAGGGTTTTGTTTTTGAAATCCTATTCCATGTCATTAATGTCATCGTAGCAACAGCTGCATTTGCAGGATTACCTCTTTAATTTTGCTAATTTTACAAGCTCCGGGCTCTGGGACCATATTATTTCCCATTAACTACTATCATCTGAAGAAAAAGTATACTTTACAGGATTTATTTATTTTTTTTCCCAAGAAGATAAAAATACAGACTGGACCGCAGCGACTTCATTTATAGAAACCATTTCCCAAGTGTTTAATATGTATTTATTAATTTATTTGTGGTATCTCTTCACAGCAGGTGATACTCTTTCATGAATTTATTTCACCACAGAGCTCACGACTGAGCCTTTACTTGGCTGTTTGGTATTTCACCACGGAGCTCACGACTGAGCCTTTACTTGGCTGTTTGGTATTTCACCACGGAGCTCACGACTGAGCCTTTACTTGGCTGTTTGGTATTTCACCATGGATGGATCTCATGAATGAGCCTTTACTTGGCTCTTTGGCAATCTGAAAATTAACCAAACCACCCAGGCGATGCTACCAGTGAAATGCTCCTGCTCTGCGGCGGCTGAGAAGTGCATGGGTACTAAAAAAGCTTCAAGGGCACAAATAGGGTTTCTTACCAAAATGAGAAGACTACCCGTGTGCTTGAAGGCCACCATGCAGAAAAAAACCACAACAAAACCCCAGAAATGAAACAAACAGAAGCAAACCCCAACAGCCCCCAACCCAAAAGCCCATGGAAGAGTGGCTGTGCAGGCTCAGCCCTAGAGAGGGGTAACACCCGGTGGGCTCTTCCTCCCTCCGCACATCACCTGCGCGCTTCGAGGGGCAGCGAGCCTGGTTCAAAGTCTCCGCGGGAGTGCTGTGCGTGACGGGACCACCGGCCGCTGCGGGCTCCTCCCCCGGCTCCGGAGCCGCTAAGCCATACTGCTCCCGAACCGGGAGGCTTCAGCAACTCCAGCGCGGGGTTTTGGTTTGGGTTTTTTTGGTTTTTTTTTTGGTTTTGTTCTAAGTGCGTGTGTGGGGACAGCATCGCCTCCCCCTCACCTGCTCCTCTCCCCGGCGCCGGCCCGCTAGCCGCACCGCCCGCCCCCCCCCCCCCGCCCCGTTCCTGTGGCCGCCCGCCGCCGTTGCCGAGAGACCGAGGGCGGCCGCCGCCGCCGGGCGGGCCCCGCCGCCCCGATCCACCGCGGGGAGGACGGCTTAGGAGGCAGGCACACAACCGTAACACCTCACACACTCGCGGGGGCCGGGACCGGCCCCTCCCGACCGCGCCATGAAGGGGAGATGCTGGCGGTAGGTCGGAGGCGTCGGGCGCGGCTTGCTGCGCGGAGCTTGGCTCGGTACACGGTGGGCCCCGGCTTCTCCCCGCCCCCTTCCCTGGCCCCTCGATCGCCGGCGATCGGCGTGGCTCTCCCGGGGACGCTGCCCGTGCCCAGGGAGCAGACGGGCAGGGCGAGAGGCCTGGCCCGCTCCGCGAGGAGGCAGGGGCGGCGGAGCCCTCCTCATCGCCCGCCCCAAACGTCCTTCCCCCGCGGTGGGAGGGGGCGCTCCGGGCCGTCCTTGGGGCCTGCCGCCCCTGGGCCTCGCAGTGGCAGGCGGGGATAGACCGGCGGCGAGCCTCCCGGCGCTGTCAGCCTGTCCCCGCCGCCCTGGGCCCTTTCCACACCCCGCGGTGGGGAGAAGTGCCTCGCTTCGTTAGTGAGGCAGAGCGGGACCATGGGGCGAACAGGCCTCTTCCCTTATCATAGGCCGGGGGTGCACAGGTGTCATGGGACGGTTTTGGAGGGGGCCGAGGCGGGATGGCGTGCGCTGTCGGGAGCTGCTTCCTGGAAGGGGGGTTCGCTTGGTTCAGAGGGCCTGGTGGCTACGGAGTTGGGGTGGTTGGAGCACCTAGGCCCGAAGGCAGTCTCTAATGTGCAGTTTGAGGGGTCTCTGGACTGTGGAGAGAGAGGGGTTTTGTGTTGTGGGGTTTTTTGTTTTTGACAGCTTTATACTTGAGCAGTGCCAGTAACACCAGAGATAAGCCTCTAGGAAGGATAGCGGTTTCTAAACGGCTTTTATGTGCAGATGTAGCTCTGAAGTCAGCTGTGATTTGGTCAGTTACCCATTGTTGGGTTCTGAGTCACTCCTAACGGAAGTATCCATGGTGTGAAAATACTAATTAAATGTCTTTTGTTTTGGTCTTAAGCATCTTCAATTTCCTGTTTCATTTCATTGCCTGCCTGTCTTTAATTTACTCCCACAGCAGCCGCAACCCACCTGCCCTCTGAGTGACCAACAGAGAAATAATACATATTAACAATGAACTAAGTTTTGCTGCATAAATCACAAAGTTAAGAAACTTTAATGGAGAGAGGAAAAAAAATTACATTTCTTTGAGTTGGTCTCTCTGGCTGCTAGAAGACTCCAACACTCTGCAATTTCATTCACATATACCTGGAACAGTTTGTGCTTTAGAGATGTAGACCCATAGTCTTTTTGTTTAGTGCATGTGTTTTATTTTAATCTGAAATTTGGTCCATCACAGTTCATTCCCATTTAAGCTATACCTCCTGGAAACACAACTTACTGTTTTGACTTAGTTCCAGCTTCTGGACATTGCTGGTACCATGAACATTACGTAAACCTATGCAGCATCTATCCAAACCCAGGTCTTTAGTCACAGAGGTTTCAGGTCCTGAACCTTCACCACGAGGTAGTATCAAGCTGTGTTGGAGGGAGCAATGGGCTGCTGGACCAAGATTGGGAAGAGCTGGGAAGTGTTGGAATTTCATGGATAAGAATGTCTTCTTAAGCCATGCGTATCTCATGAAGAGATAAAACTGTTAGTGGCTTCTGGGGATTTGAGTTTCCTCCCCAGCCCCCTAGGTACTTAGGACTTGAGGTAGCTGTAAATAAGATTTTTTTGATACCTTGCATTCACAAAAATACTGCCATGGTTGGTAAATGACTTGGATGTCCAGCCCCAAGGATAAAGAATTGGTGATGTTGATTGATGTACAAATTGAACATGAGCTGGCAATGTGCACTTGTAGCCCAGAAAGCCAACCTTGGGCTGCATCAAAAGAACTGTGACCGACAGATCAAGGGAGGTGATTCTGTGCCTCTGCTCTGTTGAGACACAACATGGAGCACTGCGTCCAGCTCTGGGTCCCCAGTACAAGAGAGAATGCAAGAGAGAGAACACAATGCAGTGTGTTACCACACACACTCAAACAGTACAGCTCAGAGCTGTCCTGAAGCTGGACTGTCCCCAAGCTGTGCATCCTGGAGCCACGTGCTCCTCCCCCACCAGTACCCCTTTGGACTAAGCATGATGTAATTGGTATGGAATAGCCTCTTTGGTTAGTTTGGGTCACCTGTCCTGGCTGTGTCACCTTCCAGCTACCTGGGCACCCACTACCTTCTTGTTAGCAGGGCAGTGTGAGATACTGAAAAGTCCTTGACTGCTTGACAACAGCTAAAACATCACTGTGTTACCAGTACTGTTCCCATCCTAACTCCCGAACACAGCCCTATACAAGGTACTTGAAAGAAACTTAGCTTTATCCTATCTGAGCCCAGGACACACACCATGAGGTCAATCAAGCAGTGGAACAAGATGCTCAAAGAAATGGTACAGTCTCCATCATTGGAGGTTTTAAAAACCAGACTGGACTGAGTAAAATGCAATAGCCTGGTCTGACACCAGAGTTGACCCTGCTTCAGCAGGAGATTGGACTAGAGACCTCCTGAGGTCCTTCCAAGAGTTAGTTTATGATTCTGTGGTCTCAGTTTTCCTTCCCCCCCCCCCCCCAGCCCCTCCCCAAACAAAGCCATTAGGTTTGCCCTTTTCTTCCTAGGGGTATTACATTCAGTCATTGTACTTATGAAGATGGTAGTATGGTACCATAAGTTATGACTGCAACTTCTAGGAACTGCCTTGCACAGCAATGAGAATGTGTCAGTGTGCTTGTTTTAAAGGAATGGTAAGAGGATAAAAAGACAGAGTCCTAATTTTGTTTAGAAGATATAGGTGTTAACTGTTTTAGTGGCAATTCCTTAAATGATGGAAGAAAGGGAAAAAGCTGGGAAGGGAAGATGATCTGATGATCTAGATTATTCTAATTTCTTAAGTAATTATTTTAGCAAAAATTGTAACTGCTAAAAGAATATAACGACTGTTTATTAAAATGTTAATGTATTTCAATTTAAATTATGAAAAGATGTGTATACAAAGTTCTAGGCACACTAACATGTAATTAGTGGTACAACAAAATCCCAGCAA
Organism: Laterallus jamaicensis coturniculus; assembly: GCA_022605575.1. Lineage (NCBI taxonomy): Eukaryota > Metazoa > Chordata > Aves > Gruiformes > Rallidae > Laterallus > Laterallus jamaicensis. The sequence continues at coordinate 3,466,689 of JAKCOX010000062.1, forward strand.
CATTAAAATAATCACTTAAGTAGGCATGCTGCCAGCCATCTGCCTACAGAGAAGCTCCTTTCCACCTCTGCATCATTCTGGGAAGGATGCCCTCAACCCTTTCTTTAAAACCCTGAAAAACAGATCTGCAGTATTCATTGCAGGGTACTGGAGTTTATAAAGAGGGGATGGGTTGCTCCCCAAATACTCTCAAAGAATCACCTACTGCTCCCTGACCCCCTGCTTTCACAGAGGGCCACAACACGATTTTGACCTGGAGGTGTGCAGACCACAACAGCAAATCCCAGAACATTGCACTCATATTTTTTTCCAGCATGGTTATTGCTGAGCATGTTGCTGCATGTCTTTGTCAGCTGGGGGCTATTAAAGATTCTCATATAGACTCCACTGCAGTAAACTAACCTTAGGGCAGAAACTGGTGGGTAGGTAGGTGGTCTGCAAAGTGCACTTTTGAAGTAATCTAGCTGTTAAACTGTACTGTACATCCATAAAGGGAATATAATTCCATCAGTATATTCTCTACAAGTAATTACTGTGCATTCAACAGCCATTGTTAAATTTGAGCATTTTATCAACCATTCTGACAGAGCAATGTCCAAGGGTACGTTTAAACTGTAGGGCTCAGACAGCTGTCCTGTTGTCCAGTCATTCCAACAGTCAACACCTTGGTGGGTGACTGAGGGTGCCCACCACTCTTGGGCTGTGGCTTCCACTGAAGGAAAAAGCTGGTTACTTGTGTAGGAAAGTAGCTGCATCAAATGTGATGGGTCCCTCCTTTCTGGATATTTGAAATGCAAGAGTGTACCTGCTCCTTATGGGAGAATTGGCTTTTGAGTACCTTGATCTCTACTCTGGATGTAAAAGAAATGGTGTGGTGGAACAGTTCCATTTGAAAAATAATCTTGTTTTATTTTACTCACCCCAATTTCTTATTTGAAAAAAGTCAAAAAAGCAAACTGATTTTATTTTAAATGGTGAAGTTCATAATCTGGCTGCATCATAGCACCATCCATATGTGTGGCTTCTTCAGAATTGTATCTTCTAGGTGTCAGAAGGTTTAAAGTAAAAAGGAGGCGTGTTGGGACACCGTGTGATTGTAGTGGTAGGCTGAGTATCTGGCTCATGCAAGATCTGATTTTGTATGCAACGTGATACTTGACTCTGTCTGCTGAGTAGGTCAGAATTATTTTAGCTAGATCTCAGAGGAAGAACTTAGATATTTAAGAAATAAACATTGTGTGCGCATTTGCCTTAGCTGATAAGACAAGGTGCAGGAGCAGTGTTGGGAGCAAAAAGCTCAAGTCTGGACACCTGCCTCTTTTCAAACAAGATGTTCTGACATTAGCAGCCTTGGGTGGTTGTTAAACATTCCTAGATCTGGTAATTTTTGTCCAAGGTCCTGTTAGTAAGTAGAGTGTCTTGGGCAGATTATGTTGTATACAACGATCTTGCTTTATAAATGAGGCACAGTTTTCTCAGCTTTTGATGTTGTGTTGGATCTGCTCCTTTTCTCAATTTGTCCTTTGATTTTTTGTAGGAAGTGCAAACTTCCATCAGCCAGGAGTGTCTTGTGGTTAGTGTGGATATCACAAGCTGGGATTAGACCTTCTTCAGACTTTTTTTCCCCAAGTGAACAGTGGGTCTTAAGTTCGCCAGCTATTGTGGTGGTGTACTTTTATTTCAGCAGAAGCTGCAAATTTAGTGGTTAGTGGTGGTTCAGACAGTGCAGTGGTTGCTGAACATACTTGTAAGTTCAGGGAGGTAGAGATAGAGAAAAGGCTGACCAAATGGATCTGAAGGGGCTCAGTGTGTGAGGAATTTTCTATTTAGTTTTCTTACTTTAATTTGCCTTTGCTTCTAAAAATAGAGGAGAGAATTAAAAGCAAAGCACCACATTCCTCCACGAGAAGGCTGACACCTGCCCTGTGGATTTTCATTCCTAAGGTAAAGAAAATACTCCAAAGAAATGTGAAGTGGATGTAGCCCCAAAATTCTATTATATTTTCTGTCCTTGCACCCAATATTTTTCAAAAACTCTGGAGCTAGAAATATACCCTAGAGAATGTATTAAGCCTTTCATGTTAATAACAGATTGTGATCAAAGAAATACGTAATGATGTGTGTCAGAATCAATGTGGGAACTGCAGGGGTGGATTTGTGGTTGGGGTTAGGGAGGACGACAGCCTCCCCATTAGCACAGCTTGGTGTGGTGCTCACCGCATGTCACATGCTGGAAGGAGTTGGTGCACAACTCCCTTCCTTCTCCTCCTCCTCCTCCTCTTTCAGCTGGCTCCAGAAACAGGTACAAGAGGGATTGCAGTCTTGCAAGAGTTAAAATTCATTACACACATGGCACAGTCCCGAAGCTTTACCAGGCTTTGTGTTGCTCTACAGTAACAGACACATGGAAAAGCCTGTGTGTTCCCCAGAAAAATAAAAATAGTGAGATCTACAACAAAAAAACTGCATAAAAGCTTGAGAGCAACCATGCTATACTTTGATTAGACTTGCTGAAGACCTTTTCCAGAAGATTCTTGGCTTGTGGACTTTATTCTGCATTTTTTGTTGGTATTTCTGTTAAGTATAGTAAACAAGGCAGTTCTTATATTTCATAAATGTTTCATTCCTTCTACTGGAATTATATACATAATCATTTGTTCATTCAGGGCCAGTTCTTAAAAATAAGAATTCTGATCTCTTTAGTCACAACATTTAAGTGTGTGAACAGAATCCATTATAGACATCTAAAGTTCATGATATTTTCTGTGCCCAGATCAATTAGAGAGAAAAAAAAAAGGCCCTGGGTAAAAGGGTAAATGGGAATTTCATTAGAACGATATGGCTAATCTTCCTACAGATGGGATATATAAACAAGCAATACGGAGAAAAGAATAAAAACAACAATGCCTCTTTAATAGCCACCTGGTAATTATGGACAGAGATTGTTATTTAGTATCATTTATTAAAAAAACCAAAACAGTAGTGGCTTGCGAGTGTTTCATATCTTGAGCCATTTCTCATAATTACTCATTGTACTTATCCTACTGATCCTCTGTTGGATTTTCTTACGGGTTTACTAGGAGCACTGTCGTAGCCATTACCAGAAATGGTAAACATAAAATTATTATTTTGTTAATTCACAGATTAGCTTTTGAATAACAGTTTCCAAAGGAAAATATCTGTAAGCAACATTTTCAAAGGTGTCTTTCTTTTTTCCCTAAGGTCTACAGGTATGCAGGCCTCAAGACATTGCAGTAAAATTTCTTATCACTGTGCTAAATGTGGCCATTTTAAGGCTTCATGACCTCAAAAAGTACTCTAGCATCTCTGAGGCTTCAAGCGTTTCTAGTTATAGTTTGGTCCAAGCAGAAAAAATAGGTCAATACATTTGGCTTAGAAATAAACAGGAGAATTGTGAAGAGGAGGGAGTGAATTCGAATATGAGGAAGAAGTTGGAGCGTGAAGGTTTAGCATGAGGATTAAGAGAACATGCAACTTGCATGAATAGTATTTCAGTCTTCATTTGTTAAAGGGAGATTGTGGTGTCCAGCAGGGAGCAACACGCAATTCAATATATGAATTTTAGGTGAAGCCATGAAGCCAGAAAGCCAGCCAGCCATTTTATTAGGTGAAATCACACAGATTATATACCTTTCTTACTGCAAACGTGGCAAGCTAAGAAACTGCTAATTGGTTACACACACTGTTCACACCATATTGATTGGTTAGTAATTATAATGAGTTCTGATAAACATATCTTATAGCTAAACATCCTTAGTTTACCTTTAATACCTAAAAGCATTTGCACACCTGCTGGTTTTGACCATCTTGTTATGGTTGGTTCCTAACATGTTCTGTTACTCCCAAATACCTTCCCATAACTGCTTCTTGGTTTAGGGTAGCCTTTACACCTATCAACAAGGCCGCTGTGTTTTGAGAATGTGATTACTAGGATCCTCTCAGCATGAGGAACTTTTCCTCTCTCATGGGAACAGAAGAATATTGTCAGGGCCTTAATACTGGGAGAAGAGAGCTAGGCCGCTAGCAGGCCTGCTGTCTTCCCCGACAGAAGACTATTCATTTACAATGTTCATTTTACTATATTTGCATATTTTTAGTGACAGCTCACCAGATTCTCTTGCAGTAAGCATGCTGTGACTGACCATCCAACACAAAGATGCTGTAAGTTGTACCATGTTTTGTGCCTTTGTATAATTTCTGTTGATTTTCAAAATCAATTACTGCATAGTGTCAGCTTCTCCAGCTGGGAGCATCAGTCCAAGACCTCAACCCTGTTGCTTGATGATCAATGCAAAGATAGACCAATGGTTCAGACTTTTTTTTTTTAAATACTAGTCAGGGGATATGAGATAGGTGTGTATAGGCAGAGAAACACAGGGTCATACTGATGGCACAGTCATCATCAGGAGTTTGAGTTTACTGACAGTTAAGAAAGAAGGTTCTGAAAAATCTTTGTATAATCTTGCAGGGAGCTTCTTTAGGGAGCTTGTCATTATGGAGAGACACCATGGAAAAACCCACAAAATCACTCTTTGGAAAATGCATCAAGGGAATTAGAAACAGGAGCTGACCTCCTGAATCTGAGAGGGAAAACAGAGTAGGAGTAGACTCTGAGGGACTTCGAAGAAGATTAGTAGGTTATGTTAATTATGTGCCAAAATAACTAAAAGAGACAGTCGAGGATGTAAAGGTGCATAGTGTTTGGACAAGAAGCAGCAGCCTGTGTGATGGAAAGGCCAGCTGAGACCCAGCACATGGGTCATTGTGGAGTCCTGAGCCCACTGTTTCCTCCAGCTTATTGTGAAGTGTCTCTTGCATTCATGATGCAGTCATCAAGTCATCACTGTGATGCTTTGGTCTGCAGTTACCAGAGCCTGTAGTTTCAGGACAAGGGGGCAACAGTTTTGAACTGAAGGTTTTAGGTTGAACATAAGAAGTTCTTTACAATGAGGTTGGCGAGGCACTGGAGGAGGTTGCCCAAAGTTAAGGATGCCCAGTCATTGAAAGTGTTCAAGGTTGGGTTGTATGGGGCTTTGAGCTACCTGATCTGAAAGATGTCCCTACCCTTGGTAGCGTGGGTTGGTTACTAGTTTTTACAAACTTTTCAAAAGTTTAGTGTCATCAAAAAACCACACTTGATCCAGAGTAAAGATACAGAACAAGGTCCCAAGGTCTAGCTTTCTCCTTCCCATTCACTTTCCTGAAAAGAAAAATAAAAGTCCCTAGAGTATTGTACTTCATGAATGGCAGGTCCTGTGCAGACTGTACCTCCTTGGGAGAGTGTATCTTCTTCATCTTCACCCTCATCTCATTGGGATTAGTGTACTGTGTCTGCAGGAAAGCCAGCAGCATGATGTGTCCCACCTTTCTGTTCCCGTGGTGTGTCTGCCAGTTGCAGCTCTTATCACTGAGCATCCAGAAGGCTCAGTTTTGTGCCACCCACACAGGACTGTCCAGACTTGGCCTGACCTTATGGAAATGACACATTTCCCTCAGTGTTCCTGTGTGCCAACACAAGCCCCAGAGACAGCTAACTGGCTGTTGGATAGATAATTGCTAACATAGATAGAAGTGTTAGAAAAATACATGTTCATCATAGTATATAGCAAAAAGGCTCTTCAGCTTTCAGCAGAGTACATTAACATCTGTTGGCTGCTTAACATCGCCTGTTTGCCTTTGGCTTGCTGGGCTTTATCTTAGCCTAGTGTAATAAATGGAAATGTCACCATTAAATTAAATGGCTCCAGGTCAAATCCATCCAGTGATTACTCTGGGTTTGCGTTCACAGCAATAGCATTCTTTGTGCATTGGTACTAAATTTCTGCCAGCATTGCTATGTTCCTGGTAATTGTTTGAATTGCCTACCTTTATGTAAATTTTTGTAAATAATGAGTTATGGCAGTGATTTATATGGGCAGAGCTTTTCAATAAAATTAAGATCCTGTTAATCGGTAAGTACAAAATCAGTTTGCATGAAAACAAAATGCTTTAGGTTATTTATAATATTGTTAAAAATGCATCATAAAACATTTTTAATGAATTAATGTCTCTTTTTCTTTTTTCTCCCCAAGGAGGTTTCATGATTATAAATAACCAAAGTTAACTTCAGGATGCTAAAAAGGAAACAAAGTTCAAGGGTGGAAGCCCAGCCAGTTACAGATTTTGGTCCCGATGAGTCTTTGTCAGACAATGCAGATATTCTGTGGATTAACAAACCAGTAGGTACCTTTTTCCATAGTTACTAATTTTAAGTTAAATGCAACTTGTATTATTGAAATAGGACTTCCACAAAAGATTCTGAAATAGATATTTGTCAGAAACAAATACGGAGCTACAATTGCTAATCTACCAGTTCATTTTTTGCAAAAAGTCCAAAACTAGATGAGAAGGTTTCTTTTGGCTGTTGCAGGGTGACAGGGATGATTAAGCAGTGTTTCCCAACCCAGTTCATCTACTAACTGTTTTTTTAAACAGCCAGCCTTCCAGTGTCTCTAGTTCCGTTTATTGAAATCAGAAGCTTGTAAAATGAGCTTTTGAAAAGGGTGTCAAAAGGAGCATTTAATTGCTAAAGTGGTGGCCAGCAGTTGGCACTTTTGACTTTCAAATCTCTCCTTTTGCATGACTTAGTAATATAAAAATGTCTTTTGGTTCGTTGTTTTGAAGAGCAGTTCTTATTTTTCCAGTATCATTTAACCTACGGTCTGCCCTCAGCAGTAGTAAAAGTGTCTGACAGCTTGAAACTGGGGAGACCTTCTTTGGGACTGGAGTTTTTAATAGAATGTGCAGTATTAAGGAAATGCCTTTACCATGTAAATATGGTTCTTATAATTAAATTATTCATCAGTCAGTGTGCATCTGGGATTCCTGTATTTTGGATGATTCACACTTTTGCAGAGAAGACGTTTTCACGTTTCTCTTAAAGCAGTGTATAAATTCTTACTTTTTCAAATCAGAAGGACAAATATTCTGAAATAAGACATGTTGTTACCATTGTATTCATTAAATGGAACTATCATCTTATTTGCAGTATGGATGCTAGATCCTCTCAGCTTTGCTGCTGAGTTTTACCACCTAAATCATTTAGAAGACAACACTCCTATATTAATTAATGCTAAGTGATCTTAAATAGAATATTCATATTGACTTCTGTAGTAAGCTCAAACGGTCATTGCAGAAATACATGCTGGGTTATTTACCTATATTTCTCAGGTAGCAGTACAGAGTTTTTTGATAGAACATTTCTTTCCTTGTCCAGCTGATGAACTAGTTGTATATTGCTTAGCATATCTATTATCAACATTTTACTGTGGCAGACAACATTTTTTATATCAGCCACACTTCAATATTGATGTTACTTTTTTAACTTGAAACAAGGTTTGAAACAAAGTGGATATTAAGAGAACATAAAATGTCATTCCTCAGGTGCCTTCTACTTCCAGATTACTAATTTGGGCTCAGAGTATGTAAATGATAGAGCTATTCAGTTCAGGTAAAATGTCATTACATTCAGGTGAGCTTATAGTGAGTATTAAATTAGGTAAGAGTTCTTAAATCTTCTTGATTCCAAAAGATCTGAGGTGGTGTAAATGAGTGTAGAATTTTTCCTCCAATGAAAAATTGCTATAAATCACTTTAGGCCAGTGATTTTTGTTAGGGAGGGTTTTTTATCTTGCTGAAGTGTCTTTTTTTTCCTTCTTGTTTTGTTAGACATGACGTTACCAACTGATTCATTACACTTGTCTGGCTTCAAGATGTTTCAGTGTTGTTTTGATTTAAAAGGAAAAAAAAAAATCCAACCTTAAAGCTCTTATTGATACAGTCTTTTTACAGACCTCCAGCTGTGATTGGCACTGATTATCAGCCTTATTAATAGTGAGACTGAGACCTAAGTAGTCACAAAAATGAACTGATCTGTTACAGTAACAAAACTTGTTTGGAACAAAATTGAATCCTGATATTAAGAAGTAGCTTTCTGTGACATTCTCTTTGTAAATGGAAAGATGTTTTTAATCCCCATGCTTCTCAGTTTTTGGAATTGTAAAGCAATTTTAAAATCTGTTCATCTCAACGCAAGGTTAAAATTCTGGACAGATATTTTCATTTAATGTATTCACCTAATTTATAACATCAACTAATTCCACATATTGTCAGCACAAAAATGGGAGAAGTTGTCATTTGCAAAGAAACTGGATTACAAAAAACCACAAAGCAGAAATGATAGAAGCCTAAATCTTGATTTCCTGGCTCTTAATCGTTGGTTTATGAATTATACAACCTTCCAAATCAACTACTAAAATTATGTATGCGTATATATACACATAGATATGAGTGTGTGTGTGTATATATATATTTAAAATAAAGTCAAGAGTGCTTGCTGTTGGATGTAGACCTTTAATATTTGAATCATAATGTGAAAGAAAACCACAAATGTCGCTTTACAGAAAGTGCCAGTACATGTTATGGAGGCTGAATAGTTGAGGTTTTTTGAACATCAAAGTAATCTTCCATTGTCTTAGTCTGTTGTGTTGTTTCTTTTTCCAGTGGGTACACTCTTTGCTACGAATCTGTGCTATCATCAGTGTTATTTCTGTTTGTATGAACACTCCAAAGACCTTTGAGCATTATCCTCCTCTCCAGTATGTGACGTTTGCTCTTGATACTCTGTTGATGTTTCTTTACACCGCGGAGATGATAGCAAAGATGCATATCCGTGGGATAGTTAAGGTAAGTGTTTAAACAGCATTCTACATGTGCCTAAGGAAAATATCTGAAGATCTGCTGGTGATACTTGGTCTTTGGTTTTTTTCACTTCTCAGCTCTTTTTATGTGATCGTTTTTAACTGCAGGCAACACCATGGCGTATGAACTGAAAAGACAGATTGACAAAGGTGCAGCTTTACTGTGTATTTAATCCCCAAAAAATATAATACCAACATTCATAATTATGGTTTCCTGCTAAGAGATAGATCGTTTTCATTGCATTAACATAAAGAATGAAAGGAAAAAAATAAGCTACATATACATTAGCAGCAATATTTTGTAAATGTCAGAGATCCATATGTGGACTTAAAACTTGGATTTTCATTTCAGAGGGCTGGATGTGTTGTGTGATTATTTAAATAAGAACATATGTCTTACTGTGAACTAAATGAGAATGTTATCTTGCTTTACTGATTTTTTTTTCCTTAATATAATGCATGTTGGTAAACAAATACTTTTGTTGCAGTGTTTGCTGTTGTTGCTGGACTAATCTATGTAAGTTGAAAGGAGAATGTAAAGCTGCAGTTTTGCAGTAATCATTATTTTGTAGCATTATTTTACTGATTGTTTCCATTCTTCTACAAATAGATACAAATTCAGCGTAGATACAGAAAATCCATCTGCAGACCTTGCTGACAATACAGCTATGTCATTATGACACAGAATAGAATCATAGAATGCTTTAGTGTGGAAGGAACCATAGAATGCTTTAGTTTGGAAGGAACCTTTTAAGGTCATCTAGTCCAATCGCCAGATCATATTCCCTTTCACTCCTGAAAAGTCTGGTGACTCCAGAGACATCTGAAGTTGTACTTACCTCTTCAGTTTCTTCTGAGTTTAGAGATAGTATTTTTTGTTCACTTCCAAACTAACCTATTATGCCATCATACTTAATATTAACAGAAAAAGTTAAAGTCTCATATTAATATTTAGAAAATTTCTGAAATGAAGTGATTCTGAGAAGATCTTTATGTATTGCACGAGGCCAGAGTAATCCTTTGTTTACTCCTATTTCTAGGTACTACCTGTGCTGTCTTATCAGAGATGTCCATTTAGCATGTGATGATGAGGGTACAGGTTCATGAATGGGGAATTAATGGCCAGTATGCACACCTGAACAGTGTGAGAGTAACAGGTTCCTGTTACAACCAGTCCAGACTTTGCAAAGAAATGGACACGTAGATGTTAAAGCAGAGAGAGGTGGCCAACAGTGTGACTTTTGTACAAAGCTTGATTTCTCAGCCTTTGTTCATGGAAATACCAACTTCACTCACAGTTGTCACCTAGGGGCTGTGACTGGCATGTTCCTGCAAATTCTAAATACCTTTCACTGCGCTGTTAAAATGTGTGAGTCTGTGGATATGACATTAGGGAATAGAGTAGAATAGAATAGAATAGAATAGAATAGAATAGAATAGAATAGAATAGAATAGAATAGAATAGAATAGAATAGAATAGAATAGAATAGAATAGAATAGAATAGAATAGAATAGAATAGAATAGAAATAGAATAGAATAGGTTTAGTTGGAAGGAACAATTGGAAGGGACCTACAGCAATCACCTAGTCCAACTGCCTGACCATTTCAGGGCTGTCCAGAAGTTAAAGCCTGTTGTCTAAACTGACAGATTCAGGGCATTGACCACCACTCTGGGAAACCTCTTACACTGTTTAATCACCCTCTCCATGAAGAAATACTTTCTGATGTCCAGTGTGGACCTCCCCTGGTGTAGCTTGGAACCACTCCCATGCGTCCTATCACTGAATCCCAGGGAGATGAGCTCAGCACTTCCCTCTCCACGTCTCCTCTGCAGGAAGAGGTATAGAGCAATGAGGTCACCCTTCAGCCTCCTTTTCTCCAAACTGGACAAGCCGAGAGTCCTTAGCTGCTCCCCACAGGATGAACATGATGTGATGAGCTTATCTTTGAAGCATCTGAGTCTGTCTGCACAGAATTAATAACTGTCTGGAGTTGGTTCCATCGTATTAATTCATGTTATATATGTATAGATGACAACGCAGATGATTTCATTTGCACACTAATCTTTTACTCTTAATTTATTAGATAAAAACACTGTAGAATAGATTAGACATAACCATTGTTATGCAAAGATAGCTTATTAAAAGAAAATGGTGGAATTTGTTCATTTATTGCTATTTTAATGTTTACTTACAGCTTAATGTCTTAAGCATTCATCAGTGAATATGTTTACAGTGAAATAAAGTGCTTTCATTGATGCTATTCATGGAGTCACAGAATAACTTAGATTGGAAGGAACCTCCAGAGGTCATCTAATCTGACCTGCTCCTCAAAGCAGGGCCAGTTAAATGAAATTGCCTATGGCTCAGGTTGTCCAGGTGAATCTCAGACACCTCCAAGGATTTCATTAGCTCTCTCAACAGCCTGTTCCAGTGCTTGACCAAACTTCTGCAAAAAAGGTTTTCTACTAATATGTAATCAGAATTTTCCCTGTTCCAACTTGGCTCAAAATTAGGCTTGGATGTGGTCTCAAGGTTACTGAATAAAGGGGAAGGATGGCTTCACTGAAGTGGGTGCCTACATACTGTTGATGTGAATAAAAAAGAACGGTAGGAAAAGGGTACAGGCTTGTGTCATATGTAGCAACTTTCATTAAACAGTATTAGAACTGGATTAACCTTTTTCTGCTGTTACATCAGAGCTTCTTGACTGTTACCAGATTATTTCTTTGAATGCTAATTGATGAATAATCTTTTTTTAGTAAACTATTTGACTTACTCTTTGGATTATTGATTCTAGGGAAAATGTTGTTTAAATGTTATAACTCTGTTAATGATCCATGGACTTCCCAAGATAGCAGCAATCAAAGTTAAAATAAGGCACTGTTTAGAAAACTACTGGCCTTTTTTAAAGATGTTTGTATATGAAACATCTTTGTATAAGGAGATTTGTTTATTAACTTTAGTCCCAATTTAAGTGTATTCAGAGCTTTCAGTGAATGTAGGATCAATGTCTTGCCATATGGTTCTCCTGAACTTTATCATAAATCAGTATTTATGTAAAGGCCTTAGGGATTTTCATGCTAATACGTTTTTGAACCATGATTAATGCAAAATTGTAGTCCAGAGAGAAATGTAATTTAGGGAAGAAGGTAGGCACCATCCACTTAAGTCCCAATTAATAACAATATATCTGAGCTAAGAAGAATTTGAAAATGTTAAGTCATGTCTAATTAAAACCTGCAGAGGACAAATGAGACATTTACTCCTTTGGTTCCCAAGGGTTCTTAGAAAATGAAAGTAGTTTCTGAAAATCCTAATCTTTTGCCTGTAGTAACTTTCCCTTTTCCCTGTATAGACTCTGACAAAATAAAAGTGATACACCACCAAAGTATTTTGCTACAGCAGAAAGTAAGTTAAACTACAACGCTGCTGTGCCATTGTGTTCTTTAATACTCATTTTCTCTTCTGGATAATTGTTGCTATGCTAGTAAAATTTATGCAGAATTTCAGCTGCCTGTGCCTTCTAAGTGTTGATCATTGCTTGTTCCAAAAGCTGGAAAGGGGCTGTTTACAATAGCATGGAGTCATAGGGCAAGGAGGTGAGGGTTTAAACTGAAGGAGGGTGGGTCTAGATTAGATACCGGAAGGAAATTCCTCACTGTGAGGGTGGTGAGGCCCTGGAACAGGCTGCCTAGAGAAGCTGTGGCTGCCCCCTCCCTGGCAGTGTTCAAGGCCAGGTTGGATGGGACTTAAAGCAACCTGGTCTGGTGTAGGGCGTCCCTACCCATGGCAGGGGGTTGGAACTAGATGGCCTTGAGGTTCCTTCCAACCCAAACCATTCTATATTTCTGTCCTTTGCAAAGACAGTCACTACAGAATACTCTGAATTACAAGGGAACTGTTTGTATTGATAGTCAACACCTACAAAGAGAATAGATGTTGTCATGTGTTTAGACAAGGGCACAAGACACAAAAATGAAAGAAACCAGGTGACTGTACAGGGTATATCTACTACATGGTCTGAGAACCTTTTGTTTTCAAAACAGTATATTGATGTTCCTTGTTTCTGCTATCAAGCACTGTTTGCTTCCAATAGGTGTTAATGCTAGATGGAGTCCTCTGGAAGAACTGGAAAGGATATAAATGTGCAGTCTGATGGATTATATTCAATGTATAGGAATTACCTGGGAAGAAAGTACTGAAAGGCTTGTGATACCACATCATAGTATGTGGTATATAATAGCAGGCTATTGTTACTTGGCATGAACAGGTGAACTAATGCTAAGAATTTCGGTCTTTACCTTGAAAGTCATGTCTGAAAAATAAAATATGGACTATAATTTATGACTGATTGAGGTCTTTTTAAATACAACATTCTAGGGCAGTCTGTCTAACATTGGCTGGCTGCCATTATATAAAATGTATGTACAGACATGGTAAGACAACTTGTAATGGTTTGAGTTTTGTATGAGATAGACACAGAGAATTAGACCAAGTCAGTTTGTGTCTTACAAAGATTCCTTATGCTTGTATTCTGAATTACATTCTAAATTGAAGAGTGATACCTTGGCCTAGAGCTCACTGTGGAATGATAGAGAAGCTCAGGAAAATACTATGTACACAGTGTTAAATCTATTTCAAATAGATGAAGTTGGTAAATATACAACATCTCTGGCTAGGGAATAACTTTCATGAATATTACCTGGACTCCAATGGAATATTTTGATGACATTAAAAGTCAGGTGTTAATTATTTCATCAAGCAAGTTATTCAAGTAGTTAGAAACTGCCGTGGCTTACTATTTTCAGTTACATTTAATCTGCTAGATTTTTATGAGGAAATAAGTTGGAATATGGGTTCCAGTCATAAAGATAAGTACAGCAATACTTTAATATTTTTCAGACATGTTGAATTCCTAGATATACAATTTTTCATAGTTCCATATTTTTTCTGCAACCTTTCCATGTAGATCACACGTTTTAATGATTTCAAAGTATTGCAAATTCTGTTTTCAGAGTAGCACATGGGTGATGTGACTTGGCCACATCAATATTTTTGTGGGAATAGCTTATGAAACATGTTAGCAGATGTCTACTAAATTTTGTTACAGAAACATCTTAAAAAGAGCTAATGTTTTAAACATTTTTAAAAAATGATTTCTTTAAATGTAATGGAAAAAAATAGTAATGGTAAATACCACAGACTTCCTACACTTTAAAAAAGCTGTAGAGTATGTAAAATAAAAAAGGCCACTTTCCATCTCAGAACTAGAAACATTATATACAAAGTAGAGCTCTACTTCAGGGGTGATTGAAGGTAAGAATAAATGCAAGGAGACCTCTTAACTTTGACTTGTTAGAACATCAAAACATGGTGTGTGGGGACAGGCTTTGTGAGGATACAAATTTTACATGAGATTTAATGACACCAGAATAGTGTGGAATTTATGAATAGAAGCATTTTAATTGAATGACATCAAACTTTCATTTATTTAATTATTATTGACAATACAGCACAAACAATAGCCATCACTGTCATGGACTTAAAAGTCTCTCAGTCCTAATGTGATGTCCAATAATAATTCTGGGGTGTTTCAAGAGATTACTTAATGTAATTTTATTTTTTATTATCTTGTGGTATATGGAAATGCATTAACTTTTATCATCTTCATGGTGTAAAATTTTGCCCACCTACCCTTAGGTGTGTCTGTCCAGCAGATAGAGTTCGTATCATAGGACCCTGAAACACCAAGCTCAGCTGGTACCAAGGTGGCTGAATGATGCAACATAGTATGAGTGATTTCAAAGAACTCAGGGCTCTCTGTCGGTATAGTGAGCAGTGATGGGCTTGTTGCCTACTAGCCTCTCATAGAATACATATACTTCTTTGGCAACCACTTTTTTATGCTCTAATATTTTATTAGTCAGAAATACTCTGTGTTTCTTGATGTTTATCAGGAAATACTAAGTCCATTGCCAGAGTACCTGGATTATGAAGATTTACAGGCATAGGCAAAGTCTAGGTAGGTGACTATTCTGATTCATTTGGATCATAAAACTGGAACTTCTACATTTAGCTGAAATTATCTTCATTTTACTGCCTTCTGCTGGTGATTTCTAATTGTGCAAGTGGTTTAAAAGTTTAACATTGAGTGCAACTGTCATACAATTTTTTGGTTTTGTGAATGAAATTATAGCCTTCTAAGAAACACAGTTTTGGCCACCACAGTACCTCAACATGTAATACATTTAGTAAAACAAGTGAAATTTCATTAATTTGACCTTGGTATTTTTATACCACTTCAGTTTAGAACTCCACTTTTTTCATTCAATCATAGATTTGTTTGCATGATCTTTATTTCCCAGAAGGTGACTAGAGTTCAGTGACTCTTTGGCCCTGATTTCTTTCATGTCTCAGGCTCCTTGGTCAGAAAGAGCTCTGCTATAATCAGCTGCATCAAGAAAGTATTAAGTCTGTTTAAATGAAAGCAGATCAATCTCCTTCACTGTATCTTGAGTAAGATTGAAATGGTCTCCCAGTTACATGCAGTTTATGTCTACTGCAGAACTTACCGATTGATTGGCAGGCTTCTGAGAGCTCCATGAATTCACTCATGTTTGTGTCTCACATTTACGTGCCCACTCATACTGAACATGACTGTATGTGCTTGACACAGGCCTGTTCATTGATTCAAGGAAAGTTTCCAAAATGATCTTGTCATTGAAAAAAGGAGGTGGAGTGGAAATAAAGAAATGAAAGATAACTCTCAAGCCTCAAACAGATGTGAGATTATATCAGCATCAGACTTTTGAAAGAAAGAAGAGAGCCTAACCTGTGGTGGGAGGGGTTTGTGTTTCATTTAATCAGTGTGATGAAAAAATTATCTTCTGCTCTCTAGTAAGCTCATGTCACATGGGTATGAGGAAGTTAAGGATATCTTACTTTAAAGGTATCTTAGCTTTATTAGAAGATTTTAATTTCAACTTTGTATTAGGAGAAGGCATAAGGAGATAGAGACATATTCCAGGTAAATTTGCATCCGGGGGAGTGTAGCCAGCAGGTCGAAGGAGGTGATCCTCCCCCTCTACTCTGCCCTTGTCAGGCCCCACCTGGAGTATTGTGTCCAGTTCTGGGCTCCTTGGTTTAAAAAGGACAGGGATCTCCTGGAGAGAGTCCAGAGAAGGGCTACAAAGATGATTAGGGGCCTGGAGCATCTCCCCTATGAGGAAAGGCTGAGTAAGTTGGGACTCTTCAGCCTTGAGAAGACTAAGGGGGGACCTAATTAATGTCTGTAATTATCTGAAGCAGGAGATGCGGGGGGAATCAGCCAGCCCCTTTTCAGTGGTCTGTGGGGACAGGACAAGGGGCAATGGCCTCAAGTTGGAGCGCAGGAAGTTCCGCACCAACATGCGGAGGAACTTTTTCCCAGTGAGGGTGACAGAGCCCTGGCACAGGCTGCCCAGGGGGGTTGTGGAGTCTCCTTCTCTGGAGATATTCAAGACCCATCTGGATGCCTATCTGAGTGATATGTCCTAGGGAGCTGCTTTGGCAGGGGGGTTGGACCCGATGATCTCTCGAGGTCCCTTCCAACCCGTACAATTCTATGATTCTATGAAATTGCTTGTATTAGACACAATTGCAGTGGCAGCACTGTATATAATAAAATAACCAGAGAACAGTGTGCTGAAATCTGAGAAACTTTCACAAAACTGTGTTGGTGAAGAAAGAATTCACACCCACAGCAATAAAAAGGAACCACGTAACAGAAGTCTTGGGTGAAAATTCAGGCTTTAGTGAATGAGGGGTGAATAGATACCATTTCACTCCATGGACACTGTGAGGATATATGAAGTTATTTTCGTTATACTGCATCCTCACTGCAACTTCTAATTGCAGTCATGTTGGCATTGAGCGCTGGAATTGGCCGCCCAGGGAGGTGGTGGAGTCTCCTTCCCTGGAGATATCCAAGACCCGTCTGGACGCCTGTCTGTGCAGTATGAGCTGGGGAGCTGCTTTGGCAGGGGGTTGGACCCAATGATCTCTGGAGGCCCCTTCCAACCCCTATGATTCTATAATTCTATAATTCTATGGTTTGAAGCCCTTTACGCCACCAGCTATCAACCATAAAACTTTCAATAAAGCACAGAAATATCTTACCAAGCTAGTCAGTTTGTCTGACAAAGGCTGCCATAAGAACGTTTACTGAAACCCATCCACTGATGAAGCAGGTAAGATCACCAGTACACGCTTCCACAACATTAAGTGCACCATCTATTTTCTATCATCCCTATCTTTTCCATATAAATGTGCAGTATGAGCTAAGGAGCCTCCTTTGGCAGGGGTGTTGGACCCAATGATCTCTGGAGGTCCCTCCCAACCCCTACAATTCTGTGATTCTGTGAAATCACGGTGTGAAAAGGAGGCATGTTTTTTCCTGTTCCTCTGTTAAAAGCAGTACTGTAAAATAAAAAACGTGAGAGTTGTCTCTCCTGTCTGTTAAAAAAGCCTAGCTGACACTTATTTTAGTATCATCATGTTGAAAATTAGAAAATTTTTTTTTTATATTGCACAAATATATGGCAGTGAATTTAATAGAAATGTCTTTCTTTTCACTGTGTGGTTGTGACACGTGTCAACTAACAAAGGAGATTATAGAAAGTCAGAAGTAATGGTCCTTGACATTTCCACCATTGTTCAATCAATTCCCTTCACAGCAAAACCTTTGTAGTAACTGTAGTAGTTGCGAGTGGATTTGTCAGGCTTTGCCTCAGTCTGCTCACTGACTTCAGCGCTCCTCCTGCAAGGGGCTGGAGTGAACGGCGGCAGCCTCAGCATTCGGCACTCCTTCCCGTGAATTCACGCAGGGGCTGAAACAACGCTTACTCATCACCCAAGGTGGCCACAGAGAGATGGGAGCCATTTCCTCCGCTCCTGCCCAGGGCCAAAGGCCAGGTGGGCTGTTCCCTGGCAGCGTTAGCCATGAGCACACTTCCCTCACCGTTTTTCTGATAGGTGTTTTGGTTGCTGCAGCTGCCATCTGTCCACACCAGAGGGGAGAAATGAGAGGGGGAACAGGCTGGAGCATCACCTAGGCCATGTGGACTCGGGTCTGTACCCGAGCTTTTTGAGGCGAGAAGGAACGTTCCACCTGTAGCAGAAGCAGTGCGAGGTGAGGGGGTGGGCTGCCTGCACTGTAATGAAGTCCCTGGTTGTCACGGTCTGAATTGGGGTCTGCAGCTGCTTCTGGTGGCAGCTGATGTCTGTTTGCATATTCCAGTGCTTCTTTATCTTTGTTTGCACAAAATAGGTTTTTCGGCTTAAAATTGAAATGCTTCTGATAGGGATTCATCAGCAGTAATTTAAGGGTCTGCAGTTGTCTCTAATGAGATCTTTCTAAAGTAGGCTCTTCCAAAAGGTAATTTATCTGGCCTTTTTTATTTCGTTGACTAAAAGGGAAGCATCCACCCAGGGCGGATGGTGACACAGCCTTTAGGTGTCTCACAGCAAGTGATCGCTCTGTCTCATTGTCAGCAGACACTGGGATGTGTATGGAAAGTCTGCAGACACCCTGTATGCCAGCTTCTTTAACGCTTAGGGCATTAACTCATTTATGCTTTAATGAGTTTCTTCCATAATCATCCTAATTCAGAAGTTTGTCTTGAGCTATAAATTACAAAACTGTTGTTTATTGTGCCTTGTGACACGTTCTGCCTTTTTTTACAGTACTTTTAATCATTCCACCTTCAGCTAACAGGAAAGGAGTAATTACAAAATTAGTTTAATCCTTCTGATAAAAGATGGAAATATTGATTGAATTGTGGTGAAACACTGTCAGCTGGCTCACCAGCTTTTAGTAGCTTTTTCAAGGGAGTTTCTGCTGCGTTACAGACTGAGAACAGAAGATGGGAATTCTGAAATGACTGTGCTCTGTGAATTTAGTTACCTCCTGGCGTATAAATGAGTTAAGGATGAGGAAGCTGTGTTGTTTTCAAAGGTTGTGTAGTAAAACAGAGTATGTGGTTCCTCTCATCCTGTCTGGTTCCTCTCATCCTGTCCCAGTATGCTCTGACATGCTCATGATGCCCACTGGTGAAAGCTCAGACTCAGGATGTGCAAGTCACCAGTGGGAGTAAAAACTTTGACCTGGGGGGTGGGCAGAGCAGGGCCATAACCAGTGGAATCAGTGGCAAGGATGAGGAAATGGCGAGATGCTTTGATTAAACAGAATGTAATTATGTGGAGGGAAAAAAACAGACAAACTTTTTACCTGTGGTAGTGAAATGCTCAGAGAGCAAACAGGAAAAAGGCCCAGTTAACTTAAGATTTGAGTTTCCCCTTTGACCTTGCTTCTTGAGATTCTAAGATGAAAATTAATTGTCCTTATGAAAAATTATTTTACATACCTGTATTAACAAAATAGAATTCTGTACTATGCGTAATGCTATTGGAAACCTAGATATGCTGTTCTGTGCTGGGAAAAAGCGTATTACTTCAAATTGTCTTCAATTTCAGAAGTACTGGAGTATTTTTGGTGTTGGCAGCTGTGATTGATTGATAGTTTTAAATATTATTTCATAGCAAATGGCATTGATACCCATTATTTCAGTAGGACATTCAGACTGAAAAAGTTGATTCTTCTGTCTCACCCTTTCCTTGTGTTGTTGCTGTTTCATTGAGCGCAGATGTCCACTGCAAGGACATCTGTTCCCAGCCTACCGGGATCACGTTGATAGTGAAATGCCCCGATGCTGTTTCCAGTCACAGGAAATTAAAAAAAATTACAGCTGATTATCATGAGGAAAACAAATACAAAGTTGCCTGCAGCGTGCTGCTAGTTGGGTACTGCTGCCCGTGGGCCAGGGAAGGTTGGAGACCCTGGCACTGGAATTTACGCACCCGTTTCTATGGTGACTTGTGCCTGGTTCAGTTGGAGTGTTTATTACAGGAAAGTAATGACTCATATTACACAGTGGGGCTTTTTGCACCAGTTTTTGCATTAGACTATTAGAAAATCAAAAGCATTTAAATTACTTTGTGAATTTGCATAGGCAGTATTTCTAAAATAGAATTGGTGCTTTTTCTAAACAGTCTATGGGTTGTAGAAGTTTTTTGTGAGAAATAGTTTTTGAGCATGGATTGAAGTATGTGTTCATATAATACTTAGTGACTTACTGTGGTGATCAAAATTTAACCTTAAGGTTGTTAAGAAGAAGTATACAACATACTGGTTTTCAGATTGTGTTTAGAAATTGCTCTTTCAAGATCACAGAATCACATAGAATCACAGAGTTGTAGGGGTTGGAAGGGACCTCAAGGGATCATCGGGTCCACCCCCCCTGCCAAAACAGCTCCCTAGCTCATACTACACAGATAGGCATCCAGACAGGTCTTGAAAATCTCCAGAGAAGGAGACTCCACCACCTCCCTGGGCAGCCTGTGCCAGGGCTCTGTCACCCTCACTGGGAAAATGCTTTTCCATATGTTAGTGTGGAACTTCCTGTGCTCCAATTTGCAGCCATTGCCCCTTGTCCTGTCTCCACTGACCACTGAAAAGGTGCTCGCTACCTTGCCCTGCATCCCATGCTTAAGATAATGGTAAACACCAATTAGGTCTCCCCTTAATCTTCTATTCTCTAGACTGAACAGTCCCAGCTTATTCAGCCTCTCCTCACAGGGGAGATACAAACCAGTTAGAAGAATAAAACTTTACTTCTTGGTAGTATCAATTTTTTCCCTTTTCAATAGCACTTTCAAGAATTGCTGTAGTGTTTTTCTTGACAAAAGCAGCTATTATCGAGGGATATTTTTAATGTATTACTTCATGTCAGGATAAAATTACACATATACTGGCCCAGCTGTGAAATCAACATACTGGTTAACATGTTATGTGTTCGGGTAGGAAGAGAGGGAGCTTCATCCATAATGTGCTTTTCTATATTGAAACTGTTAGGTTTTGAAGGCAGTAAGCTGAATGTAAAATTTCATTTCAGAGTATTGTGTTCTTCCCCACAAATACAAATACTGCTTTATTACAGCTATACTAAGATGGTTATTTAATTAAACTTTGCCTGGCCTCTGTAGTATAAAATGGATTCTTGAGCTTTTAATAATGCTAATTTCCAAATAACAAAATCATCTTTCTGCAAAGTGCCACCTCCTTTCATCATTGTGGCTTTTTTTCTGTTGAAGAAGAGCTATGAATGATGATGATAAACCTGAGTTTTTTCATGTTAGATGAGACTCTTTGCCTATCAATCTCCCTATTCAGTCTCCAGGCAATATCTGATGCTCTGGAGTGAAAGCTTTCACCTTTGAAACATTTGGATCCAAATCCACCCATTGCATCCTCTGTAAACATTGGAGCTGGGGGAGGGCAGAATACTGCTGGATGAAGCACAGCAGCATTTTAAGACATGTCACCTCCTCAAGACTGCAGAGTACTTCCAAGCACGAGTAGAGGTCCGTGCATATGGAAGGAACCAAGTGTAGAACTGGAGTCACCCCACAAGGAACTGACAGGTTGAGGAGATCGTCTTAGATGCACACAACCAGAGAAAAGCCTGGGTTGTAAGAAACTGAAGGAGGTGGACTGGACCAACCTCTTACTCAAAGCAGGGACTTAATTTGGTTATCCAGGGTCCTATCAAGCTGAATCTTGAATATTTCCAGTAAGGGAGATGCCAGCACTTCTCTGGGCAACATGTTCCAATCTTTAATTGTTTTCACAGTGAAGATTTTTTTCCTGTGCACTTCCTGGAAGCAGTGAGTGCTGTTCCAGGTAGGGGGATCCTGGTAGTCCTCCTCCTGATAAGCCATTTTTAGGTTTGCTGAACCTTTAAGACATCCAAGGGAGCTAAGCCAGCTAGTAAGGCAATACTTATGGTGGTTAGCGCATGAACAGATGGAGAGGGAAATGAAACTCAGGCTTTCAGTGTGGTAACCCATAAAATCTCTCTGCAGGCCATGTTGGCACTCAGTTGCAGCAGTACAACAGTGTATCGAGAAAGCAGGAATGACATACACCAGCCAGGCTCCCTTCCCCACACATTCTGTAGCCATACCTATCAGTGGGTATTGATAAGAAGGTGTCAGCATCTGTCCACTGTTGATGACATATGAAGGCTGAATAGTGGGCAGTTGGATTTACTCGTCACTCAGCTGAACCGAGAAGCTGATACGGGAGGTGTTCTGAGGCACTCCTTTCGGTCGTTCCATGGAGATGCTTATTTATTGCCCTTCAGACTTCCTGTACTTGCAGAAAGGAGTGTTGTGTGATGTTTTCATGTTTGTTTCTGTTTTGCTTTTAAATTTTCCATGAGAGTTTTGGTTTAAAGCCCCATTTTTAGCTACTCCCAATTTTTCCCTTGTTTTACAGCAAACGGCGTTACAGGGTTTTTAGCAAGTACAGTGGTTCTTGTTTGTTTGAAAGTCTTTATTCTTGCTTCACAGCTGGGATAGTGTCTTTACTTACAGGCTTTTGGGTGTGAGTTTTTTTGGGTTTTTGGGGGGTTTTCCTGATCTGTTAGAAACAGCAGATGAGGTGGTGAATACTGTAGTTTAAAAACCTCCCAGTACAGTATGAAACACAAAGTGCTGTGTTTGGTGAAGTTAATTAAATACATTAACAAAAATCTAGTGTGCTTTAAAAATACATTTGAGACTGTTCTTTGATGAATGAAATAGCCTAAGCAATTTGAAAATCTCAACCAATTCACTTAATCTAAAATGTTTTAATTATTATAAATGACGAGATAGTGATTCTGCAGTGATTCTAGCTTTTTCATAATGATAGATTGGAACTCTGTACATTGTGTGTCTGTAACATGCTTGGAATCACCCTCTAATCCAAAGATCCTGAAAAGCTGTGCTTCATTTTTAAAATTATAAATACAGTAACTTTGTTTTGTGTACTGTAGAATCACAGAATCATAGGGGTTGGAAGGGACCTTGAGAGATCGTCGAATCCAAGCCCCCTGCCAAAGCAGGCTCCCTAGCTCATATTGGGAATCACATCAAGTGATATTTTTTCCCCAACAATTTTCTAGCATAGACTACAAGATGACTGTAAATATTATATTACATATTATGACTAAGATAAATTATGCACTATGTAATGTGTTACTTGGAAGCATCAGATGATGGAGCAGTTCAGCACAATACATCAGTAGTTAAAAATTGAACTTGTTTGACTCAGTGCTGATAAAGTGATAGCATACCCACTGTAACCGTTTAGAGTTGAGCTTCACACAGCAGTTCTAGTTCCATTGGTTGTTACAAATCAATTGCTGTTATGTGAATATATTTTAAATAAGCTCCTTCACTGTGAAGGAAGACAGTTCATGAGAAAACAAAGACATCTGAAATTCGAAATGAGAAACTGTGTCATTGTCCCCCTCCATATTGCTTTTGGGTTTTATTTTTCACAAATACAGATTATTTTTTTAAAGTTTTTTTAAAAAGTTGATTTATTTTCTAGTGATACTACCACTGTTTCTGAGGGCTAACTTGGAAGTGACCACCAGTTTTAAAATATGCCAGTCTTTCTTTGGTTATAAACATGGTCTTAGGTAAGCAATTCACAATTTCCTTCATTTCCTGCATGGGTCATCATTTTAGAGTTACATCTTTTGCATTAAAAAATGGCTGGTATATAATTTGCTGGCTGTTGCATAATAAAATGCTTCAGGTTGGATGTTTTTATGTCATAGAGAGTAGAAGATGGTAGGTAGTGGGGCTGAGAGGTCAGAGGTCCCACTTCAGTTGGTCCTCAGGACAGCTAAGGAAGAACTTGCAAACCACTGAATAAGAAGGGGGATGATGTTTGACACGTAAGAAGATTTGAGAAATAGATTTATTTTGGGGAGGACAGAAGAAGAAAAGTGAGAATAGAAGTCAGAGGCAGCTTTTCTTCTTGATTAGGCTCTATCTCTTCATTCTCTTTTCTGTGTGAGGAGTGTTGAAAGTATTTGATAGGTTAGGAGCTGGGCATGATTGTCCCCACCATTCTGCTACGAAGCAGACCCAGAAACTGCAGGTTTTTAAGGAAAGGGGTGAAAGTTTGATGTTGAGCCAGAACCACGGGCGATGCGTGTGTACGTGTGACAGGGTAGGAGATAGGTACCCGGTGTGTGTATGTGCATCTGCATGTGCTTCTGCTGGGAGGGAGAGAGGTGAGGCAAGGTGCTCCCTTTGAGCTCTGGTTTCGGTTTCCTGTCCCACTCCACCACTGCATCCAGCTGTGTTGGTGTGGAGTAAGGGAAAGGGGGAGGGAGAGCGAGTCTTGTTTTCCTAACTCAGCTGTCCGCACTCTCTTCCAGCTTGCTCTTACAAGCAGAGAGCACAGCAGAGGGGCAAAAATGATACTCACGAATCATGATCCCTCTATTCCTTCTGTTCCCTTCTGTGCATGTATGCTGCTCCTAAAATGCCAGCAAATGTCAGCCTCTCCTTAATGCTTATTTGTAGCGCTACACAAAGTAGCCCACAGGGTGACCTGAAGAACTTGCTAGAGTTGTTGATGTGCTTTATTTACAGCCACCCCATGCAGGATCCAGTGACCATGATAAAATAGCAAACGTAGCTGGTTGTTACTCAGCTTGCTGGTCTCTTCATGTTTGTACCATCTTTCAGCTATCCTGTTTATCAGAGACTGTGAGGAAAAGTGGGAGACTAAGGTTCAACTAATGACAGACCCAAGACTACAGGACTTCTTTCCATAGCAGTTGATGATAAATTTGATTATTATCAGAGCAAGTGTCATCTCACTTCTTTTGTTGAGTCTTCCCACAGATGCCAAAATTGCCGAGAGGGAAGGATTCAGACAGCAGCTTGTAGTCAGGGATGAGAGAGAAAAAGAAATTCCTGAAGGCAAGCAGGGAGGCAGAGGAGGCTTTTCACTTGCAGGAATTTGTTGTTCATCCTGAGTGGTTCCTGAGATGTTATGAGACAAGCAGGATAGAAGTGACCTAGGAGATGACAGTGTTACATCTAGCTAAGCTGTCTACTTTACCAATGACGTAACAAAATTAGCAGACATAATCAATCTTCTACCAGATTGCTTTATGTAATTCAGATGTTGGCTTTGTAGAGTATTTACCTGGAGTATTGTGTCCAGTTCTGGGCTCCCTGGTATAAAAAAGACAGGGACCTCCTTGAGAGAGTCCAGAGAAGGGCTACAAAGATGATTAAGGGCCTGGAATATCTATCCTATGAGGAAAGGCTGAGAGAGCTGGGGCTGTTCAGCCTGGAGAAAAGAAGACTGAGGGGGGACCTAATCAATGTTTATAAATATCTTAAGTATGGGATGCAGGGGGAATTGGCCAGCCCCTTTTCAGTGGTCAGTGGAGACAGGACAAGGAGCAATGGCTGCAAGTTGGAGCACAGGAAGTTCCACACAACATGTGGAGGAACTTTTTCCCAGTGAGGGTGCCAGAGCCCTGGCACAGGCTGCCCAGGGGGGTGGTGGAGTCTCCCTCCCTGGAGATACTCAAGACCTGTCTGGACATCTCCCTGTGCAGTATGAGCTGGGGAGCTGCTTTGGCAGGGGGGTTGGACCCGATGATCTCTGGAGGTCCCTTCCACCCCTACAATTCTGTGATTCTGTGATTCTGTGATTTTGTTTTCAGCAAGGTTGATAATGGAATAAACATTTATTAAAAAATTGCAATCTGGCTGGTCTTCCCTTCTGGAGTAGATTAAGCTGTAATCGTCTCATGGAATAGCTACCTCAGGTTTTATTGTTTCTCCCTGTGGTTTTGTCTGGATTTTGTATTGGCTCACAGTTCCAGTGAGGTAGGTCTTATAAAATTAATTTTTTTTTTCCTGTGTACTTGTGTAACAACTATTTAAGGCACCGGATACTGGCAATTGGTGCTTTGTCTTTAATGTGCTGGTTACAATTGAGAACGTGTATCTTCCAGCATCTCAGTGCTGTCACTGGGTTATTGCACGTGAAAATAAAAAATGAAGAAATGAGGTAATACATTGGGCTCTGTTAATATACTGGTGCTAAAATTAGGCAAAAACTGGGGAAATAAAGAAAATGTAGGGAGAAGGAAGGAGATTTATTTGTTGCTTCTATTTTCAAATAGGTAAAGAAAAATTAGTATCTTTATGCTCAGTTTGATGTATTCTTCCTTACCTGTGGCAGCGCTGACTTAGAAAATTAAGTTCTTATAGGTCAGAGGAGATTTTAATTCCAGACCTATATGTCAAGCTTATCTATTATTTTGGGATGTCAAAATTCAGATTGATTTAGATGAGTATCTCTAGAAGAGAGGCAGACTTTCTGTCCATTCTGTGTGTGTGGTTTACCAAGAAAGCCATTTTCATGGTTGTGTACTAACCCAAAAATGATGCTGACCTGTTGTAAATAAATACTGGTTATCATTGTGCAGAAGCCTCACAAAGGCTGTCCCAAGTCTGCAGTCATGGACTGCATAAGGGGAATGGCATCCAGGGCATTTTGTTGTGAAGATGGACTGAAAGTCACATTGCTGGAGAAGATTTACAGGACTTTGTTCCCCAGGGCTCAATCCTGATCCAGTTCTGGGCTCCAGTCTTGTTCAATACCTTTATCAATGACCTCGATGAAGGGATTGAATGCTCCCTCAGTAAGTTTGCAGATGACACTAAGCTGGGAGGACGTGTTGATCTGCCTGAGGTTAGGGAGGCTCTTCAGAGGGATCTGGACAGGCTGGCTGGATGGGCTGAGATCAATGGGATGATCGCCAATAAGGTCAAGTGCAGAGCCTTCTACTTGGGACATAACAACCCCATGCAGTGCTATAGGCCTACAGAACAGTGGCTAGAAAGCTGCCTGTCAGAGAAGGAGCTGGGGGTGTTGATTGAGTGCCAACTGAATATGAGCCAGCAGTGTGACCAGGTGGCCAGGAAGGCCAATGGTGTCTTGGCATGTCTCACATACAGCGTGGCCAGCAGGTCCAGGGATGTCCTGTACTTGGCATTGGTGAAGCCACACCTTGAGTACTGAGTTCAGTTTAGGGCCTATCACTAAAAGAAAGACATTGAGGTCCTGGACTGTGTCCAGAGAAGGGCAACCAGGCTGGTGAAGGGTCTGGAGAGCAAACTTTACAAGGAGGCTGAAGGAACTGGGGATGTTTAGCCTGGAGAAGAGGAGGCTGAGGAGGGGGGACCTTATCGCTGCCTACAACTACCTGAAAGGAGGCTGTACAGAGGTGGGTGTTGATCTCTTGACCCAAGCGACAGGTGATAGGACAAGGGGGAATGACCTCAAGCCAGGGCAGGTTCAGATTAGATGTTAGGAAAAAATTGTTCACTGAAAGGGTTATCAGGCATTGGAACAGGCTGCCCAGGGAGGTGGTTGAGTCACCGACCCTGGATGTATTTAAAAGACGGGTAGATGAGGTACTTAGGGATATGGTTTAGTAGAGGACAGGTATGGTTGGACTCAATGATCTCAAAGGTCTTTTCCAACCTGATGATTCTGTGATTCTGTGCACATTAAGGAATCCACTGTCCACTGTAGGCAAGAGGGAGTCAGCAACTTTAATGACTTTAAGATACTCAGATTAGTCTCAGCATGAGACTACAGTACTAATCCTTCATCTGTTGCAAATGCGTAGAACACGTTTCAAAGACAGAAAAATGACAGTGTGAATGGTCTGGGGTAGTGCATTCACACACACACACACAAAAGCTAAACCAAACCTTATCA
Organism: Laterallus jamaicensis coturniculus; assembly: GCA_022605575.1. Taxonomy (NCBI): domain Eukaryota; kingdom Metazoa; phylum Chordata; class Aves; order Gruiformes; family Rallidae; genus Laterallus; species Laterallus jamaicensis. Next base: position 3,494,148 of record JAKCOX010000062.1, read on the forward strand.
ATAATGCACAAATTTCAGCAGACATGATGAAAAAAGGGGTGAAGGATTGGGATATTGCGATACTTCAGCTATTTTAGGGAAGATGTCACCAGATGTATTTAAATTTCATGTCTCTATTCCTTTCCAAGTCTAAGAACAGGCTGCCATTGACCATGAGTGTGGACTTTAAGTCCAAGGCTTTCTTCAGATCACAGAATCATAGAATTGTAGGGGTTGGAAGGGACCTCGAGAGATCATCGGGTCCAACCCCCCTGCCAAAGCAGCTCCCTAGGACATATCACTCAGACAGGTGTCCAGACGGGTCTTGAATATCTCCAGAGAAGGAGACTCCACCACCTCCCTGGGCAGCCTGTGCCAGGGCTCTGTCACCCTCACTGTGACATGTTGGTGCGGAACTTCCTGTGCTCCAACTTGCAGCCATTGCCCCTTGTCCTAACCCCACAGACCACAGAAAAGGGGCTGGCTGATTCCCCCTGCATCCCCTGCTTAAGATATTTATAGACTTTAATTAGGTCCCCCCTTAGTCTTCTCAAGGCTGAAGAGTCCCAACTTACTCAGCCTATCCTCATAGGGGAGATGCTCCAGGCCCCTAATCATCTTCGTAGCCCTTCTCTGGACTCTCTCCAGGAGATCCCTGTCCTTTATAAACCAAGGAGCCCAGAACTGGACACAATACTCCACGTGGGGACTGACCAGGGCAGAGTAGAGGGGGAGGATCATCTCCTTAGACCTGCTGGCCACACTCTTCCTGATGCACCCCAGGATCCCATTGGCTCTCTTAGCCACCAGGGCACACTGCTGGCTCATGGCCAACCTGTCATCCACCAGGACCCCCAGGTCCTTCTCCACAGAGCTCTTCTCCAGCAGGTCATCCCCCAGCCTGTACTGATACATGCGGTTGTTCCTTCCCAGGTACAAGACTTTACACTTGCTTTTGTTGAACTTCATCTGGTTTCTAACTGCCCAGCTCTCCAGCGACTGAATGCAACTGAACTGTCAGATGCGACTGAAACTCCCTGTTTGTTGCTATGAATACGTGAGCACTGGCCTGTGTTTAGTGAGAATTAGATTTTTCATGGAAGTAGCACGAGAAGTCAGTATCAAGATTCATTCTGAAAAGTATATTCTGATTTTCACATTAGGCAGGATGGGTCCTGCCTTAGAAAACACCAAATAACATCCCATATGCCAGTGCACCATACAAATGCATTACAGATTCCCCACCACGTCCACTGCCAGCCAAATGACAAACACTAAAAAGATTTAGCCAAAGCCTCCCTACATGCAAAGCAGGAAGGGCCAGAACCTCCTCCAAAATAAGTAATTTCTAGAGAGGTAATTCAGTTGCCCTAAGCTTCTGTGGGTGCTCCACAGAAAGCCTCCCTGCCACAGAGGATGTGTCAGAGGAAGCTGGCCTGACCTGACTGTGAGAGAAGCGAGGTGGTGGAGCAGCCACTCCGGTGAAGAGACTGGAAAGGGTCGTGACATCTTCCTTTGTAAGAAGAAAGCAGCAGAGCTGCTTCAATCACGCCACACGTAGCATGGAGAGAAAAAGCAGCTTCTAAAAAAAGATTTGGCTTTTTCTGAGTACTTGATGGGTTATTCAGAGAAGTTTGAATACAGGAACTCCTGCAGGAGTTTGTGCTCAGAGCGGTACGGCACAATGGGAAAACTTTCTGCTTTAGACAAAGGGTGCTGAAGAGAAGCCAAGGACATTTCCGAATTCTTCAGCAGGAGAAAGACCAATCAGCATCTTTGTTCAGAGCCACAACTGAAGGACTCAAGTTTCATGTTGATACAAATCTAACCAGTGATTTGTTCACCAAGAGGGAATGGAGGAGAGGAGAGAGAAGGAAGAGATTTAGGGTGTTGGTAGCTGATCTCTGCAGAGAAATAACATGTATTTGCTTCACAGTTACTGAATATAACCACTGAAATGGCTGAGTTTGTTCAGCCATGTGAAGAGCTTCTGAAGGTCAGGTATAAGGTCCTGCACCTCAGGAGGAACAGCCCCTGGCACCAGTACAGGTGAGGGGTTGACCTGCTGGCTCTGCAGAGAAGAACCTGGGAGTTCTGGCGGGCAACAATCTCTCCATGAGCCAGCAGTGTGCCCTCATGGCCAAGAAGGCCAGGGGCATCCTGGAATGCATTAAGAGGATCCTGGCCAGCAGATCAAGGGAGGTTATCCTCCCCCTCTGCTCTGCCCTTGGGGAGGCCATGTCTGGGGCACTGTGTCCAGTTCTGAGCTCCCCAGTTCAAGAAAGACTGGGAAATACTGGAGAGAGTCCAGCGAGCGTGATGAAGGGACTGGAGAGTCTGTTGTATGAGGAAAGGCTGAGTGAGCTGGGTCTGTTTAGCCTGGAGGAGACCAAGAGGGGATCTGATTAATGCTTAAAAATACCTAAAGAGTGGGTATCAAGAGGAAGGGGCTGGACTCTTCTCAGTGGTGCCCATGGAGAGGACAAGGGCCAGTGGGCACAAACTGGGACACTTGAAGTTCCACCTGAATGTGAGAAAAAAACTTATTTACTGTGAGTCTGACAGATCCCTGGCACAGGCTCACCTGAGAGGTTGTGGAGTCTCCTTGTCTGGAAATACTCAAACCCACATGGACACAATCCTGTGCAACCAGCCGTACCAGGGGAATTTGGATTAGATGATCTCCAGAGGTCCCTTCCAAACCCTGTTCTGTGATTCTTTGTGATTCTGTAATTAGCTGAGACTTTGCTTAGGGAACTAAGTCTACTTTCTTTAGGAAAGACAGGTTAAAATTATGATGCAGAAGTTCCTGTTCTGTTGCTTTCCTGAACTGCCATCTTCCTCCTTGTCTTGAATTGAGAAGAACTTTAACAACCTTATGGATTAGAAAAATCTTCCTTCTGAAAGTCGTGTTGAAGTTCTCTGTCCCTTATTTCTGACTTGAAAATCATTTACTGTATTTTTGGTATATCCTCACTTTGTTCACTTCTGGCCCGAAGAATTTTTGCAACTGAAATAAAACTTTTTTTTAGAAAAACTTATTTTGCCTCTATTTACACAATATATCTTGCTGTCACCTACTGCAAGGAATGATAAATCATTTTTAGGACAGTGTATGTCATTGAAAATATTAGATTAAAACAAAACATCTTGTCTGCGCTTTTAGAACTAATGAAAATGCTGAGACATTTAAAAACAAGTACAAGTTGACTGAAATAACTGTCAGTGAGATAAGAAACAATGTGCATCCGGACAGGAATCAAATAACAGGCCAATGTCCAGTAATGCCTTCAAGATTCTTAAGACCTTACAATCATTTTTCCCCAATTATACCAGTGAAAAACATGTGCCAGGCACTGCACTTTGTATCTGGAAAGACACTAAAGAGAGAAAAGGAACCAGATAATGTGTAAGGCAGGGAGGTTGCATTCCATCTGTTGGGAGTAACCTCATTTTGGAAGAGGTATTCATGTGCCCTAAGATACACTGCCCACGCCTCTCCATGTTTTTACTGCTCTACAATGTGAAACTGGAATATCCGTTTTTCTTAGGTCTACTCTTCTCTAGTCTCCTTTTCAACAAGCTGCATCTATCTGTTTGCATTTGGTGCCCAACTTCGTCTACACTCCATCTGGTACATGAAACTCAGCCATAATCTGCCTAATAAATGTAATTTTTTTTCAGTGCAGTGGTTAAAGTGTGAGGCATTATCTGCCAACCAAAAAATGTTTTTAGAGCCCACAGTGGAGGGTTTATATTGCAATTCATTGAGAGACATGAGGATATCTAAGCATGCAAGCTGAAGCAATCTTGGGAATAGTATTTTGTATGGAGGGAGCTGAGCTTGGATACAGTCTTCTCCATGCTGCCTTTTAGGAGGCACCTTTTGGTGACTGGGTTATCAGCAGAACTATGATCAGGTTCTATCCTAGAGAGCTAGTAGAAGTCTAGAGCAGAGCCAGAAAACAGGTGAGAAGGTACGAGTATTATCAATGACCCAGTGCTCGGTTTTCTTCCCTGAATTTCTTTTAGTCAGTAGTGCAGAAGCATGCTCTGAGTCCTTCTGCCAGGCAATTAATTGAGTGCCAGTAATGTCAATGTTGAAAAGTTCACCATACCTATTATTAATGAAGTGTAAAGAATGAATTCTCATTTTGAGGTGGTAAAGAGCTGCTTAGGAAATGTTCAAAGAAACTTGAAAGCCTGCGCTGTGATGAGATGGTGGTTACTGTCTGTAGTGTTTTAGAAATGGCAAGACTTCTGTAGTCTGGGAAAAATGATTGAAAACTTAGGAAAATGAATGTAAAATGATACTGATTTAACTGAAGCTGTTGAAGTAATTGAACAGCATAATACTAGGTTGTTAGCGTTTTACACTTACCTTCCTGTGCGGGTATTTTGTAATGGGCAATACAGTGGAAAAGTGAGTCTGATGGTAATTATTTGTGTTTATTGATGTACATCAAAGTGTAAATAATAGGTCTCTTTATAAGTCCTTTTTAACACAAGATGAGAAGTACCACACAAGAATGAAGCTACCATTTATAAACCCAGAAGTTGTGTTTATATGTTTCCAGCATATTCTAGCCTAGATACTAGGCTTTTGGAGTCTTTAAAAAGTGGCATTTTAAAAACAGCACAGAGAATATTTTTCCTTCTTCCAAGAACTTTTGTTTATGATATTTGTAAATCCTAACAGTAAAAGAGCAACAATTAACCTCTTCACTTTTATCTCTCTTGTAGGGTGATAGCTCCTATGTAAAAGATCGTTGGTGTGTGTTTGATGGATTCATGGTCTTTTGTCTTTGGGTGTCACTGGTTTTGCAGGTAATTATTTTACTTACCTTTTTTCAATTAATAGTTTCTAAATTGGGAAAAACATGGCACAACCAAGTAATTACAACTTGTGGAAGTATAGATGAGCATGGGTCAGATTGTTTTAAAAAATCTCCGCTGAATTCAATAGCTCCATAATTGCACATTACAGCCTGTCTGCATTACTAGTTGAATTTATCTTGTTTATTTTTTCTTATCAAGAAGCTATACATTAATCTGAGGCTTGTTACAATAAATAGTCTGCATAGTCATAAGGAGAGGGATGGATCTTCAGGCAGCCATTTATCTCTTACTCCGTATGAGAGTTGTGCTCATCTCCTTCTGTTTGGTCTAGCAGGGTGCCATGGTGACTAGCTTAGGCAACTAAAGGGATGGTTATTCCAGTGGTAGACATTTGCCCCGTGGTAGGCATATTGATACAGAGGAGTTTCATGTAATACAGCCCGCACCTTACAAAACCTTTTCCAAAATTCAAGTTAAAGCACAATGGAAAAAATAATAATGAATACATCTGGAAACAATTTGATAAATTTTAATAAACAAGAGAACTTGGACATGTTGTAGAAAAGCATAGCTTGTTAAGGTCCAGGTTAAATTGTGTTCTACCGTGGTGGGTTGACCCTGGCTGGATGCCAGCTACCCACCAAAGCTGCTCTGTTATTACCCTCCTCAGCTGGACAGGGGAGGAAAGATGTATGAAAGGCTTGTAGGTTAGGATCAGAGCAAGGAGAGATCATTTGCTAATTCCCATCACAGGCAAAAAAGATTCAGCTTAGAAAAAATTAATTTATTAGCCAACCAAAACAGAGTAGAGCAATGACCTCCTCCCACTTATACCTTCTTCTCAGGCTTAACTTCTGATTTCTTTACTTCCTTCCCCAGAGCATCACAGGGGGACTAGGATCGGGGGTTGTAGTCAGTTCATCACATGTTGTCTCTGCCATTCCTTCCTCTTCAAGGAGAGGACTCGTCACACTCTTCCCTGGCTCCAGTGTGGGGGTCTCTCTCATGGGAGACATCAACTTCTCCAACATGAGTCCTTCCCATGGTCTGCAGTTCTTCAGTAACTGCCGCAGTGGGGGTCACTTCAACAGAGTGCATAGTAGTAACTGCTGTAGTGTGGTCCCCCACAAGGTTACAAGTTGTGACAGAAAACCTGCTCCAGCATGGGCTCCTCTCTCCATGGGCTGCAGGTCCTACCAGGAGCTTGCTCCAGCATGTGCTTCCCACAGGGTCATAGCCTGCTTCGGGTGCCTCCCCTTGCTCCAGCATGGGGTCTTTCATGGGCTGCAGATGGAATCTCTAGTCCCCATCATCCTTCATGGGCTGCAGGGGGACAACCTGCTCCACCATGGTCTTCTCCATGGGCTGCAGGGGAATCTGTGCTCTGGCACCTTGAGCATCGCCTGCCCCTCCTTTGTCACTGACCCCAGAGTCTGCAGAGATGTTTCTCATATCTTACTCCTCTGTCTGCAAAGCTGCCACTAAGTTTTGGGGTTTTTTCCTTCTTAACTGTGTTACCCCAGAAGCACTACCACTGTCGCTGACTGGCTTGGCCTTGGTCAGTGGTAGGTGTGGCCTTGAGTCCAGCTGGTATTGGCTCTGTCAGGCCTAGGGGAAGTTTTTAGTAGGTTCTTGCAGAGCCACCCCTGCAGCATGCCCCCCCCCAACCCTGCCCCCAAAACCTTACCACGCAAACCCAAAACACCTTCAAATCAATCACTCTTTACCCATAGCCAGTTTGTTGGGTATGAACAGACTGAAGACTGTGAGACAGGGCCTGTAGGAGGATTGCAAAAGTTGTGTAGTGATTGCTGTTAGGCCTAACTAATCCACTTCTGACAAATGTAAAAGACATTGTAATTTTCTGCTTTATACACATGGGAAACTTTGGTACATCATGTACACATTGAGAGTGAAGGCTGATCGTTAGAGATAAGCACTGCAGATTACCCGCTTTATGCGCTGCCAGGCTCCCCCCTCCATTTCCTTAGTACTTTAAGGGAATATTAAATTAAGCAGTTACTCTTAGAGAATGAGAGACAAGGATTAAACCAAAGCATTTTCACCTAATCATTAAGCTAAATAGTCTTTATGGAGTGCCTAACCTGTCACAGTTGGTATTAAGGAAATGGTTCCTTGTTCTGCGGCTTGGTTGTGTTGTTAAGTGGAGTCTAGGAAGAGAATTATGTACGGTTTTCTCATGCACTTTCAATTAAATGGAGAGTTTATAAGCATGTTGCAACTCATAAGGTGATCTACTTATATGTACTGCTACAACATATTGGTTTGCAATATTAGCAGATACTGATTTTCATATTTGGAAATTAAATCAATTTAGCGAAAGTTGTGGGAAACTTGTGGGGTAGGACCAGCACAGGAGCTGAGATAAACTTGCACAGTCTTCTCTGAGATAGAAGTATTAGGAACATAATAGTAGTGGAGTATATTTTTGGAATTTCATTTGGATAACTTAGATATGGATTAAAGGATTTGCTAGGACTTTTCTTTTGAAAAATACATGGCTAAAATGAACCATAAAATAAACCAAGAGAAAACTGAAAAGTAAAATTGTGTAGTATTCATAGTTCTGTAAATGAATACAGGAACAGAGCAGGATCATCAAGGAAAAAATCACAATTCTTTTGTTTGCAGGTGTTTGAAATTGCTGAAATAGTTGACCAGATGTCACCTTGGGGCATGTTACGGATTCCACGACCACTCATTATGATTCGAGCATTCCGAATATATTTTCGTTTTGAGCTGCCAAGAACTAGGATAACAAACATTTTGAAGTAAGTAAAGCTGTTTTCTGAAAAAAGAACTGGTAAAGTTTCAATTTTAACCAAGAAGACTGACTACCCAACTCACAGAATGAGCCTTCATGTTTAATGAACAATTTTTTTCCCTGAGCTTTAGTTCTGGACAAAAAATCCTTGCTATTTTCCATCTGCAAGGGATCATCAAATTTCCTAGATAATGATCAAAACTATCAGATATTTAAATAACTCTTAAAGCATTTTGATGATAACTGTAGCCAGCAATTTTCAACCATTGGCAGTAAATTTTATTCCATCAATATGGGCACTTAAAAATTAACATGAATACTCTTTAGTTGGGTAATATTAGCAAGTACAAATGCAAATACATGAGCACATAGAATCACAGAATCATAGAATCGTAGGGGTTGGAAGGGATCTTGAGAGATCATCGGGTCTAACCCCCCTGCCAAAGCAGGCTCCCTAGGACATATCACTCAGGTAGGCGTCCAGACAGGTCTTGAATATCTCCAGAGAAGGAGACTCCACCACCCCCCTGGGCAGCCTGTGCCAGGGCTCTGGCACCCTCACTGGGAAAAAGTTCTTCCGCATGTTGGTGCGGAACTTCCTGTGCTCCAGTTTGCAGCCATTGCCTCTTGTCCTGTCTCCACAGACCACTGAAAAGGGGCTGGCTGATTCCCCCTGCATCCCCTGCTTCAGATAATTATAGACTTCAATTAGGTCCCCCCTTAGTCTTCACTTCTCAAGGCTGAAGAGTCCCAACTTACTCAGCCTATCCTCATAAGGGAGATGCTCCAGGCCCCAAATCATCTTTGTAGCCCTACGAAAGCTTCGTAGCCCTACATGCTGTAACTGTCACAGTTACAAGTGTATATGTATTGATACATGTACAGAGATGCTTAAATGCAAGCAAACACGCATAAGTGTGTTTGGTACAGCATGTAATAGCAAAAGCCATGCTGTGGTAATGTGAAAGAGATTTTTTGTCTTTATTTGGTATCAACTTTATCTTTGTATCTCATCTGTAGAAATTATTAGATACTGTTTTTAAAAAGCTAGATTTTGATATTTTTGTTCATTTCGTTTCATCCTTTGTAGTTTACAGTGTGTTTAATTATCCAAACTTCAGGGTTTAGAAAAGATCATGTCTCCTTTTTCTATCTCAACACAGAGTGAGAGATCAGTTTTAAGGACAGCTTTTCTCCAAGATGAAGCATTTTCTCTTTGAGCATATTTTCTATTCTGAAAACTTTCAGAGGAGGCTTCACATTGCACGTGTTTTCAGTACCATATTTATCTTTTTGCCAGGCGTTCCGGAGAGCAAATCTGGAGTGTTTCAATTTTCCTTCTGTTCTTTCTCCTCCTGTATGGGATCCTGGGAGTGCAGATGTTTGGAACTTTTACATACCATTGCGTGACAGATGACACACAGCCAGGGTGAGTTAGCCTGCACAAGGCTTGATGTGGGGCTGCTTTTCCGTTGCATATGTATAATTGTAGTTTGCATCAGTGAGTGTAAAATGGATTTAGAAGTAATTAATCAAAATATACTAAGATAAATTGGGGAAGCAAAAATGGTAGGAATTACGAAAAATACAGATTTTAACTGTGACAGATTACAAATTATGGCATTGGGCTGCAGTCTGGTTGAGGCGGTGAGTGTTCATGTAGCAGGGAGAGTGCAGGAGGGCAGAGGAGGCTTCAAGAGGTGCATTGCCACTTGTGGATTATTCGGGTCACTGATGATTCATCGGCCTTTGGAAAATACTTATGATTAATGTTTTACACTGGTGATGAAGTAAACATCATGTTTTTGATTCAGCACATACTTAAACACAAGATTAACTTGACCTACAGCATGGTCTTTTGTCACTGGGATGGCTTATGAAATCACAGATAAGTATATGCTTACATGTGCTGTGAAATTGAGGACTTGGCTGTGTGCTCAATCACCATCACATTGTGAGCTTCTGTTACACCTGCTTCTTTGTTTTGTCCTTGTTTCTTTGGATGGGGAAATGTTAACTCTGGAAAGCTCTGGAGTTGTAGCCTTTGCTTTAGTCAAAATTCGATCATTTTATTGCTGTGTTGAATCTTATCAGAATATACAATAAATAGTTTAAGATAGCAAAACACCCCTTAATCTGCCACTGTGTTGAATAAAAAATCTGATTGTTACAAGACTCTATTAAAAGATTTTGTTTCTAACCCAAGGCCTATAAGCTTTCAAGTATAAAATGAGGTTATTGAACATATCAGATACACAACAGGTTACCAAATTATTTGAGAATATGCTAGACATTATATGGTGTTTTGTTAAATGAAAAAAAATTGACTTTTGGATATTTTCTTACTTATTTAATCAATACTGTAATAAAATATGGAGCTGATCTTCACCTCGACTGGAAATGAGATGCTTCATTCTGACTCTTCCTCTTCTTAAGGAGAAAATCTTTATAGCACAGATGTTTTTTACAGTTCCCCATAGACATGGGGGGAAAAACCTAACTTTGTGAAATTTTTTTTTGTGGTAATGAGAAGTTCCATGATTTTGTGATTTACCTATGTTGTTTGGAAGAAAAAGAGGTGGAATTGACAGCGCAGGGAAAATTTGGCATCATATAATTGCTTGTCACTGAATACAGCTTTTCTCTGAAATCAGCAGAAGAAGACAAAGTGGGACATAATGATGTTTGCAATATGGAAAGTTAAGTTTATAACTTTAAGGCTATCCATCAAAATTTTGTCTTAATTTCATCTGCATGGGTTGCTCTCTGAATACTGCATTATTTTAAAAAAATATAAATAAAAACTGTATGGAAACACCTCAATCTTCTGTTGTTAAATTACATAAATAAGGTAAAAGGGTAAAATACTCAGTAGATTAACCCATTTTAGACAGGTTTTTATTTTTAATTTGTCAGAAATCAAGCATGCAGAATTAAGGAAATTTTAGACTTGAGGTTGAACATCTAGCCTTAACTTCTTCTTTCAAGTACATGAAGTATATATATATTTAGCTGTTTAAAAAACAGAAATCTAATTTAACTTATAAGTACCCGGGATTGGCACCTTCAGAAAGCAATAATTTTTGCCATCTCCAAACCAGAATTGTAACTTCATATGGCTCCCACGTTTGTATACAATGACTACAGTTACACTGAAAGCAACTTTCCCCCTAGAGGTGCTGCCTTGTTTATTCTGACTAAGGAATTGCTCTCTCACAAAGAACAATTATTTTTTTTCTTTGATGCTTGGCATGTGGACTCACTGCTTATTCCTACTCTGAAAGCACTTATTCTTGCCTGTAACATTCATCCTTATACTTAGTGAACACACTGATCCTTTTTTAATTTTTGAGGAATGCAGTGCAGAAGCTCTGGGTGAAGTTAGGTTGTACCTTCTTTGTGTAGGTCAGGGAAGGCTCTGACCTTCCCAGGGCTGGCTGAAGAATTTATAAAAACCAGCCTGGGCTGGGAAATTAAATATAGAGAAAAAAATAACAGTTCTGGTGGTGCCAAAAGAGGACAGTTTAGAGGCAGACATTGGTCTAAAATATAGTTAGAAAGGAGGCAACATGCCACTTCTGAATCCATGAGAGTTTGTTAGCTGAGATGTCACAGAACACAAAAGCACAACAATTCCCTAGACAAATTTTACTTTTGTCTTTGAGGATCAATTTCTCAACTTTATGAAGAGTATTAAACATGCTTCTGAGAAGCAGAGTCTGGTTGGTTGGTTGTTGTTGCATGGTTCTGTTCTGGGCAATGGAGAGTGGCCAAAGTTGGTTTTACTTGGCCTTTAGTAACTTCAGAGTGTTTAATGAGGCCCAGTTGTAAGTGCATAGTGCATCTGTCAGCCAGGTCCCAGGCTCCCAAGTCAAGATCAGAAAGTGAAAAGCATCCAATTTGTGGCCACCTGAGAGAACTTGAATTTTAGGTGATATCCCAGGTATTATGCAGAATCCTATGGGAAGAGCCAAGGACGGAGTCTTATTATTGAGGTCAGGACTTCATCCATTTCCAAAATTTTAGAAATCACTCTTTTTAAGTCTACCATGATTATAAGGGAGGCAAGTGTCTATTGAAAAAGGCATCTTAAAATCTTGCTATTCTTTTTGTATTTGAAAGGACGTGCAGCCTCATCAGACACTCATTGCCTCTTTGACTGCTGCAAGTTCTTTTATCTTCCCATCCTTCTTGACGCCCACGCTGCCTGACCTCCCGTCTCTCCACCTCCTCAGTCATTTTCTGATGTTAATTCTGACAAACAGAAATACTGAAGTGAGCTAACTGCAGTCTGAGTTTTTCATTCCATCTGTGAAATCAGCAAAATCTGACTTCCTTCCAAAGGCTGAAAAGTTGGGGGTTTTTTTTGGTGGTTTCATGATAAATCCTTTTTTTTCCCCCCTTATTCTCACAATCTTCTTTATTTTGCCAGACTTTTTTCCCCTCCAGGGAACTTTTTTTTTTCCTAGACAGTTCTCTCACTCAGTATTCCCCTGTGATTGTTACTTATCTTTTTACAACCAGGCTGTCACAGCTTTTCTCCAACTGTAGTTTGGTTTTCTTTCTGCCAATAAGCAACATGTTACACAGATTTCCTTAGGATGGATCTTATTTAGTTGCTTGAAAGACACATACTATGGTTGAAAGACATATACTATGGGCACCACAGTATAAGAGGGACATAAAAATATTGGAGAGTGTCCAGAGGAGGACAGTGAGGATGATGAAGGGTCTAGAGGGGAAGCCCTATGAGGAGAGGCTGAAGTCCCTTGGTTTGTTCAGCCTGGAAAAGAAGAGGCTGAGGGAGACCTCATTGCAGTCTGTGGCTTCCTGATGAGGGGGAGCGAAGGGGCAGGTGCTGATCTCCTCTTTGGTGACCAGTGATAGAACCCAAGGGAACAGCATGAAGCTGTGACAGGGGAGGTTTAGGTTGGATGTTATGAAGAGGTTCTTTACTGAGAGGGTGGTCAGGCACTGGAACAGGCTCCCCAGGGAAGGGGTCACAGCACCCAGCTTGGCTGAGTTCAAGAAACATCTGGACAATTAATTCAGCCCTGTGCTCTGACTTGGCTAGCCCTGTGTGGAGCCAGGAGCTGGACTTGATGATCTTTATGGGTCCCTTCCAACTCATGGAAATGTACTGTATATATAATCCAATTATCTAGATGAGTTCATACATTATAAGCAGTTTGACAGGTTGTATCTGAGGTTAATTTAAAAGAGGTGAACAAAGATGAGGAAAACACGTTGTGTTCCTGAATCTACTGCAATTTACTCTTAGGCATCCCCAATATACAAAACATAATTCCACAAGAACAGGAGAGAGAAATCATTTGCCAAGCATTGTTTTGTCTCTGTTAGAGTGTTCTGTATTGATTGTATTCTGTATTCCATAAGTACTGACAACACAAGCATACTTTCATACTACATAAATAGATTATAATAATTTGCACCACTACATTTTCCTTCTGGAATTCTCAGCTAGGGGAAAAGAAACCCAACTTCATCAAAATGAAGAAAGTTGATGTAGCTAGCTGCCATAAATTGTAGTATTTATCTATTTATTCCCACAAAGTCATTCTTTAAGGGACTTTTTTTAATGCTCCCAGAAGGTACAGATTAAACCTGTCTGTAGGCCTGTCTGCCTTCTCACCCTAGCAGTCAATTTAAAATCCTTCCTTGCAAGGTTTCTTGTTTAAAGTAGATACTGCCCAGGAAAAAAAGATAAGAAAAATAATTACTGAGTAACAGAAAGATCTAAGAGGTTCTTGGTCATCTTTCCATCTGTCTATGGATAGGCCTTGAAAATGTCAGAAAACAGCTTCAAAGTCTCTGGATCTGAAAGTTCACCACAATATCTAATAGAGAAAATAAATGTGATTAAAAAGAACAAAAGGGATTTGAGATACTGTCTTACATCAGCAGTGGGAAGATATGAATGAGTAATTGGATTTCTGAGAAAGGGAAGAAATCAAAGACCAAACTTGAAAAATCAACGTAACAGGACTTCTTTAACAGGGCACATTAGCTTGTTGATGCTAGTTAACAACCAGCATTGCTTTAATACTGCCTTTGGGATTTATTCAGTCTCTCTTAATGGTGATATTCCTCAGGGAGAAGAGAAATAGAAGAAATCTTACTTTTTCAGGCCTGATTTTTTTTAGACCCCAACCAAAATCAAGAAAAATACAACATCAGACTAAAAGGGAAGTTATTAAATCTAAATGGGGTGCTATGAAAAGGATGGAAGAGATTTCTGAGGTGATGGCCAGTACTGGTGCCCAGGGGAAGCAGTCTTCAGGAATGAACTTCCCTCACTTTCAGAGGGCATGTGATTTCTGAGCAGAAATGCTGATTTTGTCCAGAACATATACAGTCATCCAAAGCAGTTGGGTTGTTGATTCATTTCACCCAGGCTTTACGGGTGTTTTGTTTGCCCAGCTCCATTTTGAGTGAGAAGGTGACCTTTTAATGAACATCTACAATAGACTGATTGAAACCAAATAACCTCAGTACTTTGTGTCTCAGCAATGACACATGCTTACCTCTGTTAAGATTTGGAGCCATTCATGTTTACACAGTTCTTTCTCCCAGTGCAAGCATCAAAGTTTATTAAACTTCTACTCACTCTGACAATCTTGAAGGAATTCCTGTCCTCTGGCTAGTAAATACTCCTTTTGAGTAAGCTGGGAGTGAATTTTATGGACTATGGTGAAATTGGTGACTATAAGTACAAGAATTTGAATAACATAACCACCACATCTCTACAACTCCAGAAAGTTCTATATTTATTCAGGAGATTTTTACCTTAGAATTGCTGTACAGAATTAGGACCTGGGAAGAATTTAACTTTCCATAGGAGACCTGCAGGAAGCCAGGATGTTGCAAGGTGGGATATCCTCCAGTATATCATAAAACTGAGGGAAATGACAGACATCACTAGAAAAACAGGATTGTAAGAGGGCTAGAGGAGAGTTGGGAAAGTTCTCTTTGTATTGCAAGAGGAGGCCAGGCAGCCAGTGGAGAAGTGTGAGGATGTCCTGACATTCACAGGTTAGACAGCAGCTACTGCTAAGCAGCACCTCTCCCTTAGCCTGGAAACGCTCTGAGGAAGAGTCACTTCTGGATATGCAAGCAGTTACAGGAAGTACTGAGAGAGAAGTTCTGAGAGAGACTTCAGCTCTGTTTGCATGAGTGTTCTATCCCATATGCTGCTTTGAAAACCAGGTGACTGGTCTCAGTTTTGTACTGTGTTCTGGAAACTGAATGGGATGTTTGAATTTGATTCCTGTCCCAGTCCTTTGGATTACTGTCATTTGAAAAGGTCTGGGAAATGCTGGAGTGTTCATCCTGAGATCCTTATGAGCAGACTAAAGCTATCATCTTGGCTATTTTATTATTTCCAAGAGCTTGTGGAGGGTGGGTGAGGAACTGGAAGGTACAAAACCAGCAGAATTTAAAAAGGAGGAAAGGATTAGAGACAGGACAGGAAAAGCCAGGTAAGCTTAACTTCTATCCCTGAAAGTATTCTGTAGTGAATAAACAAAAATTTGTAAGCAGCTGGTGGATAACAAGTGAGTGAGTAGCAGCTAATACAGATTTGTCAAGAGTAAACCATGTCAAACTAATATGATTAGCCATGTCAGGGTAACAACCATGTGAATTGGAGAGAAGAGTGGATGTCATAAATCTTTATTTTAGGACGGCTTTGTAACATTCTCACAGGACATTTTTGTAAGCTGGAAGAAGAAACATGGTTAGGGTGAAAATAAGCATAGAATAGGTGCAAAACTGCTTGGAGAACATGCTTAGTGAGTTGATATTAATGGCTCATTGTCAGAACAGAATGAGTGGGGATGCACAGAGGTCTGTCTTGTGCTGTTTGGAGTTCTCATCAACATCCTTGATGATGTCAGACAGAATATACTTATTGCACTGAGGATGATGACATGAGGTTGGGAGGCACTGCAGCATTTTAGAAGGCAATATGAGAATGAAAATGATCTTGACAAATTGAAGACACACTGAAAAAATTGAAACTCAGCAGGAACAATACACCACACTTAGAAAAAGGGAGCTGTATGCATACAGCATTGTGAAGGACTGCTTAGAAGGTAGTTCTTCATACAGTATTTGGGAGCATAATGGAGGAACAGAGATCAATAGAGTCTTGCTCTTGGAAAGGTGTATAATTTGTAGTGTCAAACATGTAGGCATCATTTGGAGAGAGCCCACAGGAGGTGAAATGGGCATGACCTTAGATCTATAGAGTTGAGCTGGAAATGAGCATTCAGCAGGTTTTTACCTTCACTGAAAGGCAGTAGTAGACACATGCCAGTTTTTGAGTGGTTAAAAACTTGCACAGAGAAAATTATTCTGGTCTTCTTCTGTACTACTACTAGGACAAGAAGTACTGGCATTAAATTTCAGGTTAGGTAGGAGATCAGGATAAAAGCTTGTAGTGATAGGGATGAGGCTGCACTGGAGTCCATTCTCTGGAGAGGTTCTGAATGGGGGTCTTTAAAACAGGCTGTGGGAACTTCTCTCAGGAGAGGTAGAAATAGTCTGGGGCGTATTTGATGTCCTGTTGAGGCTTCATATCCAGCCTTATTTTTCTGTGATTCTATGTGTTCCTTCTTGACAGAACAGAAGTAATGTATAATCACCTTCAGCATGCAAAGAGCTGTTTGCTACATCTCTTTCAAAGGGGCTGTACTGAAAGTGGGGAGGATTTGGTACAAAAATGGAACTGTGGGGTGTTAGGGCAGAGGTGAGAGCATGCCTTGCTGCATCCTTTTATTTTCTCTTTCTTTGTATACAACTAAACTTTGGGAGCATGTTCTTGAATGTTCCAACTTCAGTTTTCATCCACATGGCATATCCAGTTCTCTCACCAAGATGTATTTCTTACTATTAGAGGTGTTACTATTTGGTTTTGTTTTACAGTAATGTAAAATATATTTCTACTCAAACTCTATATGCAAACCCTTCCCCCACCACTGCTTTTCCAGCCTCTTACCTATTAAGCCCCTCAGTCCACTCACTGCCCTCTCCATCTCATATAAGATAGAAGAATTTTAAATAAATTTCCATAAAATTCCCCAAATCCAGCATTGCTATCACTTACTATCTCCTTAGCATAGAACAGGCTCATCAGTTGCCTTAATTCTTAGTGAACCATGCTGTATTCAACTCAGACACACCCCATTCCCTCTTTTTCCAGTGTCTAAAATACTGACCGACCTTCTGTCTCTGCTGTAACAGTCTCTCCTGACCTCACTGATGCCTGGTTTTCCCAGCTTCCTTCACAGATTCATAGTTTATTGCCAGTCTTCTCCCTTCAACCTCCTTGTCTTCATCCCTGCCCTCCTAGCTCATCTCAATTGTGTTGTCTCCTCACTCTCTCTCCTTATGTGGGGCACCTGCCAAGGCAGCAGTAACAGCTTGGTTTCTGTGCTGCCTGTCTCCTTCCTTGATTGACACAGCCATTGCTTAGGGGCAGTATTAAAAATTGTCTTGTTCCTTTGGCTAAGATAGGGTTAATTTTTTCAAGAAGCTGGGAAGGGATACAGCCAGGACAACAAACAAGCCAAAGGGATACTGCATATCATATGATGTCATCCTGCTCATTATTACAGAATTACAAGGTTGGAAAAGACCTTTAAAGATCATCGAGTTCAACCATTCCTGTCCTAAGCTAAACCATATCCCTAAGTACCTCATCTACCCTTTTTTTAAACACATCCAGGGGTGGTGACTCAACCCCCTCCCTGGGCAGCCTGTTCCAGGCCCTGACAACTCTTTCAGTGGAGAACTTTTTCCTAACATCTAATCTGGCCCTGCCCTGGTGCAGCTTTGTGCCATTTCCCCTTGTCCTGTCTCCTGTCACCTGGCTGAAGAGACCATCGCCCACCTCTACAGCCTCCTTTCAGGGGAAACGGGCCAGAGAGGAGGGATCACCACTTGCAGATAGGCTGGACATTGGCCTCTGGGTGATGAACAAATTGCATTGTGTATCACCCGCTGTGTGTATTCGAAGTATTGTTGTTATTTCCCTCTTCCTTTGCTGTCCTAGTAAAGTGTCCTTATCTCAAGCCACAAGTTTTACCTTTCCCTTCCAATTCTCCTCCCACAGTGGGGAGGGAGGGGTGGGCAAGCAGCCGTGTGGTGCTTAGTTGCTGGCTGTGGCAGAATCATGACAAACTATAATCCCAACCAACTTTTAGTACACCTTTTACCAGGCAGGTTAACAAGAAGGGCCCTTTCAGCTGGTATTTGTAGAAAAAGCTTTAGTTATAAACTCTCAGTGACTCATTTAATTTCTTCTCTTGAGCTGGATGTAGGCTCTAGGATTGATGGCTAGACCAATTTGGGATTTTACGTTCGGATTTCTTGAAGCCCTAGCAACACTTCAGATCTCTTCCTGACAAAATTATTTGACCTTGCTGGAGGTCTGCAGCTGCATATTTTAATGATACTCTTCTCTGTAATGCCCTGTCAGTGAAGCACTTTCACCAGATAGATAGTGATCCAGTTTTGGCAGTGATTCTTCCTGCCCACCACGTGTACCAGTCATGCTATAAAACAGAGAGATCAATCTGCTTTCTCCTAGGTAAAGTGGAAACTGGTGTAATAGCCAGTTCACCACATGGAACTTTGGTCAAATGGCCAGTCATCAAATGCTAAATAGTTTCCATTTTGAGGTAGCTGGATGATGTTGAAAATGTGCTCCTAGGTGCTCAGCAATAGCAGCCCCTTCCTTTTGCTATGCAAAAAGTTACATCTCCTGCCAGTTAGGGACTGGTCTGTGCAAATGCATTTGATGAAGGCATGCTGTATGGTCTTGTCACTTGGCAACACAAGCTTTAGGAAAGAATTTGTTTTTCATCTACTTCAGATTTGGATCCAGCACAGGATTCTTTTATTATCTTGAGGATTACCCTGTCTTGTATTTAAGCAGAGTTTGTGGAGATAAAACTGTGTAGTGCTGTGGTCCAAAGAGAGAGCTGGGGAACCTCTGCTGCTCACTAGCTGTAGCTAACTGCTGTTGTGCATGGCAGGTCCAAAACTGCTTTGAGCTTTGATGAAAGTGAATCCCAGATGAACTTCAGGCTTAGGATTTTCAAAACCTACAAGTGCACTTCAGTGACCTTGTGTTTTCTCTACAGTAGACAGACAGCTACTGAGAAGGTATTTTCCTATATTTTATCCAGGTTAGTCTGGTATGTAAACTTAGGTTTTTGAAGGCATCCTGAACATCCTTGAAAATCAAAAGCTCAAAAATCTCAGATTGTTTCATGCATTTAAGTTCATGTCTCTGCAATTTAAAAGGCAACTGAGGCATTTCTCCCTCTTTCTTTTACATCCTGTAAGGAAATAACTTTATTGGGTTGTAGTAAGTACTATAGGTATGAGACCACTTGAACTTGTAAATAAGTCTAATTTGAAGCACCTCAGTGAAATGCAGATTCATGCCAACTAGCTAAATTATTTGCTGTGTATTAGCACTTACAGTGACAGCCTCCTTACTGTGTGAATGCCATTAATTCCTGTTGTTTTCATTCCTGGGAAGCAAGTCTTGCATTAGCATACACATCTTACAGTCCCCATATGAATTCAGATTCTTCATGACTGGTTGTAGCAGTCACAAAAATGAGCTGTCATAGAGTCCTTATGCCATGTGGCATTTGATAAAACCCTAAAATAGTACTGTTGGAGTGTACCACTTCAAATCCCATCCAGACTGAGACTCCCTGTTATAAAAAAGACAGGGACCTCTTGGAGAGAGTCCAGAGAAGGGCTACAAAGATAATCAAGGGCCTGGAGCATCTCTCCTATGAGGAAAGGCTGAGTGAGCTGGGACTGTTCAGTCTAGAGAAAAGAAGACTGAGGGGGGACCTAATTAATGTTTATAAAATCTTAGGCATAGGATGCAGGGGGAATTGACCAGCCCCTTTTCAGTGGTCTGTGGAGACAGGACAAGGGGCAATGGCTGCAAATTGGAGCACAGGAAGTTCCGCACCAACATGTGGAGGAACGTTTTCCCAGTGAGGGTGCCAGAGCCCTGGCACAGGTTGCCCAGAGGGGTGGTGGAGTCTCCTTCCCTGGAGATATTCAAGACCCATCTGGACACCTATCTGTGCAGTATGAGCTGGGGAGCTGCTTTGGCAGGGGGGTTGGACCCCATGATCTCTTGAGGTCCCTTCCAACCCCTACGATTCTGTGATTCTGTGATTGTGTGATACTGGAACTTCTGAAACTTCTTTGGGATTTTCTTTGCAGTGCCTGGCTGTACATACTGGCACTGCCCATTGGAAACATTTCTTCTTTTACTCATTTTTCTGTGGTTTAGCTTGGTTGGCTCTGTTACTCTGAAGGATAATGACACAGTGACTTGAATTTCTTTTCCTCCAATGACAGGAGCTAGCATTCAAACCAATAGATTGTCAAAACTGTAAAGTAGCCACAACCATCCTGTTTTCATTCGGGCAGTGGCAGCATTGGCTTTGCATAACATGATACAGTTACCTGGTTCCAGTAGTAGCACCTGTCTTTGGAACCTAAATGCCTTGAATTCTCTCTCTGGCTCACAGAGAGAGGGGTGCCTCTGGAGTGTGGCTGAACCCATCCACCTTTGAAGTTCTGGAGATGTGTTTTTCTCATGGAATCCTGGCATGGAAGAAGTGAGGACTGCAGAGCTGCAGCTTTTTATTGTGCAACTCCTTCCCATGGTTCGGCTAAGAGAGTTCAGATTTTCACATCCTGTAGTGTGTGTGACATGAGGTCAGTGATTTGATTTGAATCTCTTCAAAATTCTTGCATAGTGCAGGGACTAGGAATAGATGGAACATCAAAGGCACATTTTCTAGCCCCTAACTTAGGTCATGTATGAATTGAAATAAAGCCACAGTCGAAAACAAATCAAACTTTACCTGCCTCCTGTGATAGCCAGTCTGATTTAGTAATGCTTATTTACTGAATATGGGTGGGAGGAGAAAGGGGAAAATACTAGTACTTTTCTTAATTTATTGAATAAACATATAAACAATTTTCTTCTTGAAAAATTGACCTGAAAAGTAAGAATCCATAAATTCTGTCCAGCAGGGCTCAAGCTTAGACATTACAGGACTGTGATGTGTCAGATATTGAAACCTGAAACCAAACATAATAATGAACAAAAGATCTCAACTTAATGATAAGATATACTAATGCACCTTGGGGCAAATATACTGAAAGACAGTATATTAGCTGTAATAAAATATTACAGTGTCTATCCATTGAATTTAGAGTCAAAGGAAACAATCAGATCATCTAGTCAGACTTCATCTTGCTTCCCCTGTATGAAATCTGACTCCAGTGTGTCTCCTGGACATTTATCTATTCCCAATTAGCAAAACATTCATAAGCAAGGAAACTTTTTAAACCTGTTTCACTCTTAAAAAGAATATGTTCTTAATTCATAATCTCAACTTGTCTGACTTCAGCTGTTAGCTTTGTATTCTGGTCGTACTTTTTTATGCTAGATTACACAGAACTTTAATTCCCAGTATTTTCTCTGTGGATCCATTTACAAACAACAATTGAGGAACCTTTCAGTATGCTTTTTTCTAAAGTAACATTCCTTAGCTCTTTAAGTCTGTTGCTGCAAAACATGTTCTCCAGTGTTTTCATGATTTTGTACAATTTCTCAATTTTTAAAAATAATCATAATTTTAATGTGTGTCATACAGAGATTGATATTAATTCATTATTATTCTGTTTGTACAGTCTGGGAAAACGCTGGTTTCTTTTTGCCATGATGTTATTGGGACAAATATGAGAGGATGCCCTATTATATCCCCTCATCTCAAACTCTCACATAGCATCTATATTCTATAATAGAGTATTTCCATCCTCTTTTATCCCTCTTATTCCATAGGCCATAATTTTTGCTTTCAGTGATCCTATTTTGATAACTCTGCATTTGGCTGTATTAAAGCACTTTTTGTTTTGCTGGATCCAGGTAACCTAATGATCCCCATAGCTTGTTAGGCTGCCATGTCCTCATTGTTATTCATGTTTCTTTCTGTATTCTTGATTTTATACCTGTTTCTCCCTCACTGATTACAGTAGATCATGATGATCTTTTCACTGGCAAGTATTTTTCTGATATGTCA
The DNA here is from genome assembly GCA_022605575.1 of Laterallus jamaicensis coturniculus. Taxonomy (NCBI): domain Eukaryota; kingdom Metazoa; phylum Chordata; class Aves; order Gruiformes; family Rallidae; genus Laterallus; species Laterallus jamaicensis. Next base: position 3,515,907 of record JAKCOX010000062.1, read on the forward strand.
GTTAATCAGGTTTCAGCCCATTTAGCATGTGTTTTATTGATATCATATAGTGCCAACTTCTTAACCAGTCATGTGTCATTGAATGAGTTACTTTACAAAGTCTAATCAAGTCAATTTTATTGTACAAATCTGTAATCTTATCAAAATCATGTTAGTAGAATGAGAATTATTTTTCTCCAAATCCATACTGCCTGCCATTAATTACGTTCATGTTCTTTACTCTTATCATTTAGACATTGTATCAGCTCTCTTTTCTTTTGTCACAGCTGAAGTCAGTCTAACCAGTCATGCTGCTTATTCTTTAAAAATTAATGGCACATTAGCATTCTTCCAGAATTTCCCTGCTATTTCAAGATTTATTAAAAATTAATAGGAAGAGATGAGAGATGCCCTCAGTTATTTGAGCCTGTTGTTTTGAATCTAATTACCCTCGGCAGATGCTGTCTGATATTCTCAGTTACTAATTCTTGAGGAGTGAAATCTGTGTTTGCCAAGTCAAAATGTAAAATATGGAACGTTGCCATAGCTTAAGCTTTGTGTTTGTAGTGTTTCTAAAGTCATGAGTCCATTAAGCATGCCCTATATTAGCTTTTAATTATACAAATAATAAACAGATATCAGAGACAATCTGTTACCAGGAAGAATTGAAAGCTTTATAGTGATAATTACAGCTATAATTATGAGAAACATTAAATATGGATTAAGTTTTCACACAGTTTAAAAGATAAAGCAGACTCAGTTCTCAGTTTAAAACTAGGAATCTGGTTCTGCAAGTTAAGTATGGTACAGGATGTCTTTACACCTAAGTTTATCTAGAAGCAAAACATAACGTTTAAAAACTACCCTCAGCAATGCTAAGATTATAAAATACCAGAGGAAGAATTGTGCCTAGACAGATCTGTAACCCTTAAGACAGAGAGGCAGAATCTCTGAAATTTCTTTAACTGCCACCTGTGATTTTGGATGGTGCTGTTACTGGATTACCTAGAACCTGCAATGACTCCAGCAGCAGCATTGCCCTAAGCTCCAATCTCTTTCTGCACGAACTAGAAGATCTGTCAGTAGAACTCAATTATGAAATCACTCCCTTTTACTGAAGATAATGGTTATGTATGTGTCTGACTTCAGTGACAGGAGAGATAGCTGTCAGTAAGTACACTTTGGAAAAAAAAAGCCTAAAATAATAGTAAACTACTGCTGCAAATTGTAGAAGTATCAATGTAACTGATTTATACAATAGTATCTTCCATGTTAAACTGAGATCGTAGTATGATAATATTTAGGCAAATGAACATTAGAAAACATCATGATAAGAACAAAATTCTTTATAAATATAATTCTTGTAACACAATATAATTCTAAGAATTGTGCTGGAAAGGCTGCTGTTATTTTTAGGTCTTTCTGTAAAAAGAGCAGTAGTGTAAGGAAGCCATTTACGAACCATCTGTTAATATCACTTGTCTGTTCAGAGTTTTCCACTGGAGAAAGTGGACTTGATTGGGTTAGCACAGTAAGAATTAAGATACAGATTTGGGAATAAAAGATGCATTTAAAAGGACAAATAAAAGGAAATTTGCCTAGGTGCTTAGATTGCTTTCACAGTCACCAGGCAACAAATACACTTTAACCCTTTTCCCTTTTATTCTTTTTACAAGGGGGCAGATAAAAAGCAAGCACTTTTCCATCTAGGCCTCCTATCTTTCAAATTCACAGAGGCTCTGAAAACTTGGAATATGAAAAGAAAATTTTAACTACCCAGTGATACTGGCAGCTGTGTAGTATAGAATCATAGAATGGTCAAGGCTAAAGGGACCTTGAAGATCATAAAGTTCCAACCACCCTGCCATGGGCAGGGGCACCTCTCACTAGACCAGGCTGTGCAAGGCCCCATCCAACCTGGCCTTGAACACCTCCTAGGAGGGAGCATCCACCAATTGGCACATCCAATATCTAAACATTTTTTTTCTTTCTGTGCTTGTTTATTGTTACTGTAGCTGCTTAAGAGCTTATGTAAACATTTTTACATAAATGGACAACCGGTTCCAGTGCTTCACCACCCTTGTAGCGAAACATTTTTTCCTAATATTCAATCTAAATCTACCCCCTTCCAATTTAAAACTATTCCCCCTCATCCTATCAGGCCATGCCCTTCTAAAAAGTCCCTCCCCAGCTTTTCTGTAGGCCCCTTCAGGTACTGGATGGCAGCTATAAGATCTCCCCAGAGCCTGCTCTACTCCAGGCTGAACAAGCACAACTCTCTCAGCCTGTCTTCATAGGAGAGGTGCTCCAGCCCTCTAAGCATCTTGATGGCCCTTCTTTGGACATGTTCCAGTAGTTCAATGTTCTTCTCAATGTTGAGAACTCCAGAAGTGGGCACAGGACTTGAGGTGGGGTCTCACGAGAGCAGAGCAGAGGGGCAGAATCACCTCTGCTGGCCACACTCCCTTTGCAGCCCAGGATACAATGGGCCTTCTGGGCTGTGAGCGCACATTATCAGCTCATGTCGAGCTTCTCATCCAGCAGCACCCCTGAGTCTTTCTCTGCAGGGCTGCTCTCTAGCACATCATCTCCCAGCCTGTACTGATGACAAGGATTTCCCTGACCCAGTTGCAGGACCTTGTTCTTGTTGAACCTCATGAAGTTCACATGGGCCCACTTCTCCAGCTTCTCCAGGTCCCTCTGTATGATATTCCATCCATCCAGTGTGTCAACTGCACCACTCAGCTTGGTGTCATCTGCAAACTTGCTGAGGATGCACTCAACCTCATCATCAGTGTCACTGATGAAGATATTAAATAATGCCAGTCCCAGTGCAGACCCCTGAGGGACACCACTTGTCACATGTCTCCATCTGGATATCAAGCCATTGACAACTACTCTCTGGGTGCGACCATCAACCAATTCCTTATCCACCAAACAGTCCAATCATCAAATCCCTATCTCTCCAGTTTTGAGAGAAGGATGTTGTGGGGTACTGCGTCAAAGGCTTTACAGAAGTCCAGACAGATTACATCCATTGCCCTTTCTGTGTCCACTGATACAGTCACCACATCATAGAAAGCCACCAGGTTGGTCAGGCAGGACCTGCCCCTGTTGAAGCCATGCTGGCTGTCATGAATCACCTCCCATTCTTCCATGTGCTTTAGCATAGCTTTTAGGAAGATCTGTTCCAGGATCTTCCCAGGCACAGAGGTGAGGCTCACTGGTCAGTAGTTCCCTGGGTCATCCTTTTTAAAAATGGGCACAACGTTGCCCTTCTTCCAGTCACCAGGGCCTTCCCCTGAGCACCGTAACGTTTCATATATAATGGTGAGTAGCTTTGCAACCACATCAACCAATTCCCTGAGGACTCCAGGATGCATTTCATCAGGTCCCATAGACTTAGATATGCTCAGGTTCTTCAGGTGGTCACACACCTGCTCTTCCCCTGCAGTCGGAGGGACTTTACCCCCTTGTGCCCCACCTTGCTGCTCACTGACCCAGGAGGGGTAAGGAGAGCTGTTTCTAGTGAAGACTGAGGCAAAGAAGTTGAGTACCTCAGTCTTCTCCTCATCCGTTAATATGAGATCACCATTTTTGTTCATCAGGGTGGGTATGCTTTCTTTCACCTTCCTCTTCCAGTTGACGTGACTGTAGAAGGCCTTCTTGCTATTCTTTGCATCCCTTGCCAAGTTCAGCTCCAGCTGGGCCCTGGTCTTCCTGACCCCGTCCCTACACAACTGGGCAGAATCCCTATATTCTTCCCAGGTTACCTGTCCCTGCTTGCACTGCTTGTGCAGTTGTCTCTTGCTCTTTAGTTTGACCAACAGGTCTTGACTCAAACACGCTGGGCTCTTCCCATCCCTGTCTGATTTCCTACATCTGGGAACTGAGAGCTCTTGTGCTCTATGGAAAGCATCTTTAAACATCTGCCAGCTCTGTTCTGCTCCCTCATCCCCAAGAACCATTTCCCAAGGGGTTGTACTGATTAACTCCCTGAAGAGCTGAAAGTCTTTCCTAAAATTGAGTGTCCTAACTACACTCCTCATCTGTCCCATATCCCTCCAGACCTTGAACTGTACTAATGTGTGATTGCTGCAGCCCAGGATGCCTCCAGTCTTGATATCACTGACAAGCTCACACACATTGGTGTCTAACAGGTCTAGGATTGCATCCCCTTGAGTAGGTGTGTCTGTTACCTGGACTAAGAAGTTATCTTCCATGCCTACAGCATGTTGTGCTAGTTTTCCAACAGATGTCAGGGTGGTTGAAGTCTCCCAGTGGAACAAGAGCTTGTGAGCCTGAAGCCTCCTGTAGCTGGAGTAAGAAGGCTTCATCTAAGGGCTCTGTTTAATCAGGTGGCCTGTGGTAGACACCAACCACAATGTTCTCTTTGTTGCCTCAGTCTCCTATTCTCCCCCATAGGCTTTCGACTTGCTCCTGGCTGTTCTTCAGGGACAGCTCTTCACACTCTATCCGTTTCCTAATGTAGAGGGCAACACCACCACCCCTCCTTCCCAGCCTGTCCCTTCTGAACAGCCTGTAGCCATTGATAGCCACACTCCAGTCATGGGATTTGTCCCACCAAGTTTCAGTAATGGCAGTGAGGTCACAGCTTCATAGCAGCATGGTAGTAGTTGGTGTGAGCTCTCTGAGCTTTCAACAGGACATCTTCTAAATAGGAGAGTTATTTCAAACTTCCCTTCTGCACAATGTTCCTGGCATAGTGTTGTCACAGGAACCTTAGTCTCAGATCTCCTGATTTTTATTGGTATAAAATTACATCCATTAATTATGGATATGCCAGGAGTATATTTTTTCTTCATTTTCTGTAAGTTTCCATCTTTAAGGAAAGTCTCACAATTAGAAAAAATTGTTCTGTGCTCTGAAATTGGACAGTAGTATAGGGAGGAAGCAAACTAAGGCTGATTATTTTGGCTTATTTACTGTAGGATCCATCTTTTTTTTTTAACTTGAAGGGCCTGATGCTGTCATCCTTGTGCAGGCATTTAGTGCTCCTTGAAATAACTGATATGTCCGAGATGCTCAGATATGACACGGGGCTCTCAGGTGTGGACCTACAGAGACCCATGACCTCTTAGATCAGCATCTAAAGGTCAAGAGGGCTGGTTACCATCAGGCATCCCAAATGGCACTAGTAATCTGAGCAAGGAAAGTCAAATTGAGTTATAAGTCTTGGGTATTTGCATGGACTCAGTTGCAGGAGGGAGATTTAAATCTACAATGCAAAGTGTTTGTCACTAAATAGAACTTTTTCTGCATTTGATGTGAAAAATCTGGTCTTTTGTACAACTGAATATATTAGTAAGAAATAAGTTAGCATTTGCTACCCTAGAAATTAGTACTTGCTGTTATCAGATCTGTGACCCAAGAGGTTCCACTGATCTGCCTGCCAGTCTATACAGATTTTGCATTTGTATTTTGGTGTTTCAAAGACAGCTCCAAAAACATTGTTAAAATTGGGATGCTCGTGACACAGCTGACCTTGTTTTTCCATTATGAATCCAGCTTGTAAATTACATCTCATTTCATAAAGTACTGATAACATACAGAATTTAAAGCTTAAAAAAATGTCTTGGGCTATTATAATTATCTAGAATGGTGCAGTGAAGGTGTTTCATGGAATGAGATCCCCCTGGTTTTCAGAATAAAGAAAAAATAATTAGATATCCACCTGTATAATGTAAGAGAGCAGTATTGATAATGCTCATGAGATAACTTGTCTAAAGTCAATGTAGAACCACAGTATTACTTCAGCAGAAAATGTTTATTAAGTGATCCTGGCCCATAATCAGTTTAATTTCAGCTTCAGGAACTTCTTCTCTGCAGCATGGAGCTCTGTGCACTCTTCCAGATTTATTTTAGGTTTATTCCTATATTCTCACTAGGTTGGTACTTTTGCCTTGTGCTCTGGCAATATGGCAAAACAGAAGTGTCTTAGAAAAATGTATAGGAATGGAATTTTTTTTTCTGGAGTTAGACATACAAATTCATATAGCAGAAGAGGAAACTATGAATTCTTGATATCTTAAAAGAGAAATCTATCTCATCAATCATCTGATTTAAGCTTATTTCTATCTTAGTACTTCCTATGCAGCAGCATCTCTTGTATTTAGGTTCTATCACTTTCTGAATTCATTACTTGACATTAAATCATGGTTATTGAGAGCAACCTTTAAGCTCTTCAGAACTACGGCATCTCTCAATTCATAGAATCATAGAATCACGTAATGGTCTGGGTTGGAAGGGACCCCAAGGATCATAGAGCTCCAACCCCCCTGCCACAGGCAGGGCCACCAACCTCAGGCCTGGATCTACACAAGGTTGCCCAGGGCCCCATCCAACCTGGCCTTGAACACTTCCAGGGACGGGGCATCCACCACCTCTCTGGGCAGCCTGTTCCAGCACCTCACCACTCTTTCTGTAAAAAACTTCTCCCTAATATCTCATCTAAACCTTCCCTCCTTTAGCTTTAATCCATTCCCCCTTGTCCTGCCATTGTCTGCCCTTTTAAAAAGTTGATTCCCCTCCTGTTTGTATGCTCCCTTCAGGTACAGGAAGGCTGCAATGAGGTCCCCCCGCAGCCTTCTCTTCTCCAGACTGAACAAGCCCAGCTCCCTCAGCCTCTCTTTGTAGGGCAGGTGCTCCAGCCCTCTAATCATCCTTGTGGCCCTCCTCTGAACCCTCTCCAACAGTTCTACATCTTTCTTGTATTGGGGGCCCCAGATCTGGACACAGCACTCCAGGTGGGGCCTCACGAGGGCAGAGTAGAGAGGGACAATCACCTCCCTGTCCCTGCTGGCCACCCCTCTTCTGATGGAGCCCAGGATCCCATTGGCCTTGCAAGCTGCAAGAGCACACTGCTGGCTCATGTTAAGTTTCCCATCCACCATGACACCCAGGTCCTTCTCAGCAGGGCTACTCTCAAGAAGCCCTGCTTCTCAAATGTTTCTGTCATCCTTCAGTGGGATTTTGATGAGGTGGGGCTCACACAGTCCCACAGGTCCCTAATAAAAATGGATAGCACAGAACCCAGTGCCAGTTCCTCTGGGGTCCCAGTTTATGTATTGCTGCCTGTTTGGAAGCTGTACAGTTGGTACTTACTTGCTTCATGATTCCCCAGACATTTTTATGTCTCCTGTAGTGTTTTTATCAATGCAGTAGCTCTTTAGTCAGCAGCTGTGCAGTATGTGGGTTTGGTGCAGAGGCGAACATAGGGTTCCTTTCAACTAACACAGAAAATCCTTCAGCTTCAACTAATTGATTTCTAGTTACTGACTTTACCTAACTGACCACTTGGAGTGCTTTTTAAAATACCTTATCAATAAGTAGCCATCTTCATTTGTTTCTGTAATTTTCTGGATCTAGAAAGTACATGAGTAAATCAGTAATTTTGGATAGCTTTCTGGTGATACCTTAGAAAATTAATAGAATACTAGAATAAATCTTAAAAATCCCATTTTTCTCTTCCATTTCTATTTTCAGCAGAGAAGGTCAGGCTAACAGAAAATAGGGAGTTAGGAGCTACCTCAGGTAATTTGCCTCTTTAAGTTGTCAAAACCTCTGAAGAATGGCCCTAATAAAGTGAGGGTGCTCAGAGAGATCATGATCACAGGATGTGTTGGTTTTGGCTGAGGCAGAGTTGATTTTCTTCACAGTACCAAGTATGTAGCTATGGTTTGGATTTGTGCTGTAAACAGTATGTTGATAAGACAGGGATGTTCTAGCTATTGCTGAGCAGCAGTTAAACAGAGCCAAGGCCTTTGTTGCTCCTCACCCCACCCCACCAGTGAGTAGTCTGGGGGTGCACAAGGAGTTGGGACACAGCCAGGACAGCTGACTCCAACTAGCCAAAGGGATATTCCATACCATATGACACCATGCTCAGCAGTAAAACTAGGGGAGGGCTGCTGCTCAGGGACTGGCTGGGCATTGGTCAGTTGGTGGTGAGCAATTGTTTCTGTTTGCATCACTTGTCTTTTATGGGGTTTATGTATTTTCTTTCTTATTTTCCTTTTCTTTATTATTATTAATAATAATAATAAAGAATAATTATTATACTACTACTGCTACTATTACTACTACTACTACTAAAAAAACCCCAAGCAAATTATTCTCTCAAACCACAATTCTTCTCACTTTTACCATCTAGTTCAATCCTCCCATCCTGCTGGAGGCATGGAGTGATCAAGTGGCTGTGTGGTGCTTTGGTGCTGATTTGAGTAGAACCATGACACATGAGCACATGGTGGTTGAAAGACTAGTTTTGCTACAGAAGCCATGGAAAACAGGCACATGTCCTACCAAGACACCAATTCTGCTTCTTCTTGTGGTGTACATATGTATGCATATATGTAGTCAAAATGTTTTTCAGGCAGTTAAAAATATGTCAGAGTAGCACTCCTATGTCTTTTGCAGCAGTCATTATTGAAGGATTCTTATCAAGTGATGTGGAGTCAGTCATCACCTTCTGCAACCTTTGCACTCCTGTGCAGAATGAATTTCTCAGTTTGCTTGCTGGGTTGATGCTGTGCTCCATATACATTGAATCCTCTGCATAGAAATACTTGGTTTGTTGATAGGGATGAATTATTTCTGTGATGATGTTGCATAATTTTATGAAGGCATCCTATTCAGCAAGATACTTAAGCACATTGCCTCATCAAACTTTTGAGATGCTTAAAATAAGTTATGTGCTGAATCAGCATCTTGGTACTTGATGTTGATCACAGAATCACAGAATCACAGAATCGTAGGGGTTGGAAGGGACCTCCAGAGATCATCGTGTCCAACCCCCCTGCCAAAGCAGCTCCCCAGCTCATACTGCACAGACAGGCGTCCAGACGGGTCTTGAATATCTCCAGAGAAGGAGACTCCACCACCCCCCTGGGCAGCCTGTGCCAGGGCTCTGCCACCCTCACTGGGAAAAAGTTCCTCCGCATGTTGGTGCGGAACTTCCTGTGCTCCAATTTGCAGCCATTGCCCCTTGTCCTGTCTCCATTAACCACTGAAAAGGGGCTGGTTAACTTGCCCTGCTTAAGATAATTGTAAACACCAATTAGGTCTCCCCTAAATCTTCTTTTCTCTAGACTGAACAGTCCCAGCTCATTCAGCCTCTCCTCATAGCGGAGATGCTCCAGGCCCTTAATCATTTTCGTAGCCCTTCTCTGGACTCTCTCAAGGAGGTCCCTGTCCTTTTTACACCAGGGAGCCCAGAACTGGACACAATATGGTTTTGTTCCTTCCTAGGAAGGAATAAAACAATCTCATATTGAAATTGTCAGGTGATATTCTAGATGCTTCTAGACTAGCTGTCTTATATTGTCTAGTCCATGTAGGCTAGTCTGTGCTTACTGACTCTCTTGAGGCAGAATGCAGGTTGCTTAGTGACGTTGGTCCTAAGGAAGCCTGTATCTGTAGAGACACAGGCACTATAAGCAGAGATTGTTCCCTTTTAGCCTAAATCATACTCAGTGCGTGGTGGCAGCTTTTCTTCTTCACAAGGAGGTTTGATGTAATACAAAAATGACCTAGGTATAAATGAAGCACTTGAAGTGAGTGCTTTGCATTGTAGTGATTGAGCTAGCAATACTTTTAATAATATGCCTTCACGCTGCTAGCCTCTTGGATCTGAGGGATATTCTAATACAAACCATAATGCAAAATTCATTAGCTACCAGTAGCTGGGGTTCTGAATCGGCTTGAGCCAATGAATTAATTTTCATTTCTGAAAATATTCATAAAATGTTGTCTCATAATGATCCTATATATTATAATTGCTTTTGGATGGCAGTATTATAAATCTAAGGTACTTAAAGCATACAACTGGGTGTGATTTAACATATTCTAGTATAAAGGAATTAAGATGCCTGGACGATTTTTTAAATCCTTGAGGGAGATGTGCTGAGCCTGTTTATAAAAAACGCAATGAGTACACCTATGCTTGTGTATCTGTCTGTCTAGTTACACACACAGAGCTAAATTTCAGGGTGTTGATATCTGTGTGAGCATCCATGCTCTCTGGCATCATGGAGAAATGACGACATGATGAGTGCATCTGCAGTTATTTCTCTGCATTTATAATTGCCTAGGGAAAATTGTGTAGGAAGCTTTGGTTTCACACTGACAGATTTAGACTAATCTAATGCTACTGAATGTAGTGCATAAAAGAAAGAAAAATAAAGTAATTAAAGCTTCTGTTCACCCAATTTAGTTGTCAAAATGCATCGGTGAGTTAGATGAAAAGAAGAGGACTTTGAGAATAACAATAAGATACTAATTACACTAAAGGGCAGGCTGAAAAGTTTCACCTTTTCTCTGGACAAGCAAGATTAATTAAAATGATTAATTTTAAGGCACTGATTTGAAGCCTCAGGATAACAGGGTGAATATTGCAAGATTTTCTTTGTAACTTTCAGCAGTTTGGTTTGGGTGTTCCTATATCAAAAGTCTGTGCTGTGACCAGGTGTGGCGTCCAGCAGGGAGCAACACACAAATCAATATATGAATTTTAGGTGAAGCCATGAAGCCAGCCAGCCATTTTATTAGGTGAAATCACACAGGTTTTATCCCTTTCTTACTGCAAACGTGGCAAGCTAAAAACCTGCTAATTGGTTACACACACTGTTCACATCATATTGATTGGTTAGTAATTATAAGGAGTTCTGATAAGCCTATCTTATAGCTAAACATCCTTAGTTTACCTTTAATACCTAAAAGTATCCTCACACCTGCTGTTTTTGACCATCTTGTTATGGTTGGTTCCTAATATGTTGCATTACTCCCAAATACCTCCCATAACTGCTTCTTAGTTTAGGGTAGCCTGTACCCCTGTCAGCAAGGCCACTGTGTTTTGAGAATGTGATTATTAGGATCCTCTCAGCATGAGTAACTTTTCTTCTCTCATGGGAACAGAAGAATATTGTCAGGGCCTAAATCTTGGGAGAAGAGAGCTAGGCCGCTAGCAGGCCTGCTGTCCTCCCTGACAACCAGAAAGTCAAAGTCAACCTGAACATGAATGGAAAAATGCTATCAACTGTTTTTTCTCAGTCCAGAACTCGCCATGATTAGCTTTTCAAGTCTGATTTGAAATTGCCCGAGGGCTGAACCAAAAATCAGGACTTTCATTTGCTGGTTGAGAGAATACAAGCGAGAAGAAAAGCTGCTGTTGCTTAGCTGTGTGCCTGCTCAGTCCGTTGGAGCTGTCATATTGTAACTTTTCTTCTCTGTGGTGTACCCTGCTGACTCACAGCACAAGTAACATGTACCCTCACTTCTGTGCTCTCATACTGAGCCATGTTGGTTCAAGACCCTATGAGGGACCTGCTCAGGATGGAGGGGGAGAGTTTGCTGAGGTTACCTCTCAACTAAACTACTTCTTGGGTAATGGGATGACCCATGTTTGGTATTGGCAAAAGATTATGCATTGTGATTATTAACGGAGTACTGTAAATGCTTAGGGGAAATCAACTGCCTGAGCTTCCCCTTACTGAAGTTTGGGAGTACTTGGATACCTGTCTTTATGTGTAAGTGCCACAGGCACATATTTAACAGGACAGGGCGGTACAAACTTGTCCTCTCTCCCCATTAGCTTCTGTGTCCCTTAGCACTGGACCTACCTGGATTCCTGTTGCGGTGTAGTGTGATAGAAGCCTCTTCAGCAGCTCAGCCCCAGGTCCCAGAGGAACTGGGAATATAAGTGATGCTCAGCCTCTGGCAACAGTAAAAAAACAGCCAACACACTGTGTTGCAGTGCTGTCCCTTGGCTCATGATCTTCCATTTTTCAGTGTTTAATTTACAAACATAAATCAATCTGAACCAGTTCAAACCAGTACCATTTTTTTTCACCAGTTCTACTTAATCATTGCTGGACTGACCTAAAAGTGAATCAGATGCTTCACTCACAGAAATACCTACATACTAATTGCACTAAACATGTAATGATTGGATGATGTGGCTGTGGCAGTGGCTGGCTGTGGTGGAAACCTGGCCTGAATATATAGTACAGGTGGCTGACAGGTCGTTCACGGTGATCCTTTTAAAGAGTGTCAAAGCTAGCTCAGGTAATGTCTGTGGAAGTCAAAGCCACAGTATTCATGGCAGTTGAACACACTCTCAGTATTTGGAAAGAAGCCTGAAGCAGGAAGAGTCCAAACTTCAATAAAGAGCAGTTGGTGGAGCTGTATGTTCACTCTGTGTCTTGGAGAGTCTCCATTTTTGACAGGGTCTACAGACATTAGCACGAAACTTCTGCTGTTAGTATTTGTATTGTGATTTCATGAGACTGAAGCCTGAGGAGACAGTTAGCTTGCCCTTTACAGGAAGTGCTTATTTAATGAAAATAACATATACCAAAGCACATCAGATGGAAAAAATAATAGCTGATGTACTTTTCACTTTAGTCCTCTTGCTTTCAAGTATTTATTTTCGCTGTGAGTTGAGTTTATGTAACACCTTAATTTTGTATTTTTCACAGAAATGTAACCTGGAATAATTTAGCTATCCCAGACACCCATTGTTCCAGAGAACTAGAAGAAGGTTACCAGTGCCCACCTGGATTTAAATGCATGGACCTTGAAGATCTGGGACTAAGCAGGCAAGAGCTGGGCTACAGTGGCTTTAATGAGATAGGTCTGTCCTACTGGTAACATCCATTTCAGTATCCATTTGAAAATGTTTATGAAATGAATAGAACAGATAGCTTATATCTGTGCTGAAAAGATATTGAGTGCAATCAGTATTCTGTTCAAGTAGAGCACATGCCAGAAAGAGAAGCTGTGCTATTTGCTTTGCAATGATGAAGTTATCATCTATTTTTACACCGCCTGGGATCCCAGGATTTAAATAACTTTAAAACAATGTCTTTATTTAAGAAGAGTCAACCGTTGATTATCACCAGTATGCAAATGTGATGACTAATTTCTGTGTTTTATTTTTCATTTTAGTGTATATAATTTAGCCTATTTGTCTAATTTTAGTAGTAATTCCCATGCAAAAATGAAAAAAAACCAACCAAAAGACCAACCGAACCCACCCGGAAATACTTTGATAATCATCTTGGTACTAAAGAGAAGGGGGAGAGAAAAATAAAACCATGTGTATCTGTGGAAATCTCAGTCCAAACTGGGTGAGTTAGACCATCACCCAGAAAACTGATTGAGAGTCAGGCAGATTTTACAATACAGGTCCTATTTGTGTTCAGTGAAAAACACTGCGGGGTCACCAGGAGAATACATTCTCTGCTGGCTGCAATGTGTCCTGCCATCCCCGTGGGGAAACGAGCAGAGAACAGTGATTCAGGAAAGGTGGCAAGACCATGGGCAGCTGTGGCGAGATCCATATCCAAATGGAAAATAGGCAGCTACCCTGGCAGAACATTGTGGTTATCTCACATTTATTTAACAGACAAAGGTCCAACAGGAGCCTGCAGCTGTAAATTTTCATTTCAGCACAGGTAGGGAAGTCCCTTCAAATGATAAAGCATGCCTGTAGGCCCTGGTCTTTCTGATGCATCTCTCTAACTCTGATAAGCTGCTTGCTTTTATTTTTTTTCATTTTTCCTGGCTTGAGCTCCAGACTGTTAACCTGGCCCCAGCTGAACTTGAAGGAAATAAAAAGGTTTAATGACTGAATGACTACAATCCAAAAAGTTTTTTTTGAATATTGAAAGCCTTTGCAGCTGAAATCACTTCACTTAGTTCCCATGGTTCTGCATATACACCATGAGCCAGAGAGTTACAAGAAATAGAATAAGAGTAGATTGGATATTAGGGGGAAGTTTTTTACAGAAAGAGTGGTGAGGTCCTGGAACAGGCTGCCCAGAGAGGTGGTGGATGCCCCATCCCTGGAAGTGTTCAAGGCCAGGTTGGATGTGGCCCTGGGCAACCTTGTGTAGATCCAGGCCTGAGGTTGGTGGCCCTGCCTGTGGCAGGGGGGTTGGAGCTCTATGATCCTTGGGGTCCCTTCCAACCCAGGCCATTCTATGATTCTATGATCAGAGTCCTGTTGCAACAAGTAATCCACAATACCAAATACTGTCTGAACAAAATCAGCTATTTGTGTCATTTATTTTTTTCTTGTGAAAAACACTGATTTCAGCCAAACTCCATTCTGGGACCTCTGGGAGTCTGAAGTGTACCTTTTGTGCCAGTACTGCTTACTGAATAGCACTACTGGTAGTACCTAGCTTTAATATACATTTTTTCTTTATCTTAAAGGATAACCCTGTTTGATCTCTCCCACAACCTTCAGATTCCTAAGTTAGTGGCATGCTGCCATGCCTGGGTGAACACGAGCTGAGTTCACACTAGGAACTAAAAACATTCACACACAGGTTCTCTAGTTGGAGATGGTTTGGCAGGGGAGCGTGGGATAGGTGTGTCACCAGAATTAATGCCTCAGATTGAAATCACCCTTCTCATCTTGACATGCAAAATTATTTGTGGCGTTGAAGGCTGTTATTCCAGCTGCCTACCTGGTCGCCAGGGAAAAGTAGCTGCAATGCCTTAGACAAGCATAAGTGGGTAGATGATTTGAACGAGGCTCAGAGTGCTTAATAAAGGAGGCCAGTATGCTTTTAATGATGGGAGCAGATTAGCAAAGACAGGTGAAAGAGTTTTATCTGAGGGTGCCTGCAAAGCTGGTTGAAATAACAGGGCTCCAACTCCCATCTCCTGAGTTGCTGTCCTGTATTAAAATGTCATTCAGAGTGTTGCATCTGAAAGATCAAATGTTGCTAATGGACTTAGGAGGCTTCTCATTGGTACACTGGTTTTGTTTAGAAATAATTAACCAGGACATAAAACCTCTTGGTACAGCAGCTAGAAGTTAAGTTGAATATCAATTGAAAGCTGATTAATAAGCATCAAAATACTGGGTAAGATACAGCAACTTCACCACAAGATGTTAAATAAGCTTCCTCAAATTAGGAATGTTATAAACAGAGTTAGAACCGTCAGGTTTATCAAAATTTTAAAGTCTCTATTTTGTCATTCACCTTTGTATATAGTTAACAGGTAAGTAATGCAGTAGATCTTTTCTGTGTAATTATACAGTTTCATTGTATACATTCATTGATATTTTACTTGCAGATATTATTATGCAGCCTGTCCTGTTGGTTCCTGAAATCTGT
The DNA here is from genome assembly GCA_022605575.1 of Laterallus jamaicensis coturniculus. Lineage (NCBI taxonomy): Eukaryota > Metazoa > Chordata > Aves > Gruiformes > Rallidae > Laterallus > Laterallus jamaicensis. Next base: position 3,531,038 of record JAKCOX010000062.1, read on the forward strand.
CATTACAAAAATTACAAGAGGATAGCAGTTTGGCAGCTACTGTCTCATTAGTACCATTTAATTTGCAGTATATAAATACATGCTATACATACTTGAATTTGATGGTTTATGTTATTTTTTTCTCCTTAAAGAAAAAGGGAGGGGATTTTACAGTTCTGTTATTGGGTGAAGACCAAACTGTCCTAATCAGATGAAAAATAGAGGGGTTTTTATACTGTGAGGGCTATGCCAAGTAGGTAGTTTCGTATTTGGAAAGTCACTTGATTTTGGCCATACCCTGCTCTCACTTTTATAAATGGCTTTGCCTTTAAAGGGATGCAGATTGGAAAGACAATGGTGTAAATTTGGTGCTTGGAAATACATTTATTTCCTATGTTTTCTGTTTTTAGTGTTGAGGTGTTCTGTTTATCTGCTTTATGTATACCTTTATGCAAGTATACATATGGAAGTTTTGTTTAAGGAAGAACATAGTTATAGGCTACTGATAAATATGACTTGAAGTCATCTTGTCAAGGTAATCTAGGCCATCCCCTTCCAATGTGAAGACTTCACAATCTTTCTGGGCAATCTGTTGCACTGCTTCATTGTCTGTATGCCTAGGAAGATTTTCCTAAATTATAACCTAAATCTTTCCTGTTTTTGCAATTCAAGACTGTAGTTACTTACCTTATTCCCTATTGACATAGAGGAAACTTTTTTTAAAAAAAGCTTTACTGAATCTTTCAGGACTATTATTATACCTCTTCTACCCTCTGGGGCCCTGCTGGGCCATATACCTCCAAATGTTTCAGTCTTTTGCTATAAGACTTATATGTTATACCTTAAATTATTCTTATTGTCCTCTAGATTTTCTCCAGCTGATTCACCTCTTTGTTGAAGTGTTGTACTGGCAGAGTACCCCAGTAGAGCCATTACTTTATGTGTTTTTAAGCTTTATTACAGTTTCTACATCCTAGTGAGATGTTTTCCATTTTCAGAACAGCATGTTGTGGGTGATTCATGTGTTTGTCGATTTGTTGCAGCCCTTGTGTCCTTTTGAAAGAGCTGCCATCACTGTTTCCCATCCTTTATTTGTTTACTTGATTATTTCTCTTTAAATGTATACCCTTGCCTTTGTCTCCTTTGAATAGCATAGCTTTTTTTTTCAGACTATTTCTGGAATTTTAATTCTTTCCTCCTGGGTACTTGCAGTGCTTCTTAGTTTACTTTTGTCTGAAATGTGATGAGTATAATTTATTTTCTATTAACCTGGTCAGGAGCAAAATAATAACTAGAACCAGATGAAGATCAGACTCTGTTGGAACCTTGTTTCTCAGTCTTCCTTTCTGAGAATGTTACATTAACAGCTGCTCATAAGGACACTTAACAAATGGCCATCACTACCCATCACAGAGTGGTTTCACCGAGCCATATTTCTGTATGTTGTCATGGTGAGACAGAGTTAAAAGCCTTTTAAAATCAAGATGTAGACCATCAAGTGCTTCTCTTCACAAAAACCTTCTTCATTCTGCAGTTGTACAGCAATAATACAGTAAGATTTGTGCCATAGGTTCTGCAGTTCCTGCATCCTTTCAATGTGCACTAATAAAATAATACTTTCACCTGATGTTATTGTAAGTAATTTTTCAGATGTGGGCCCCATCAGCTTATCTCTACAGCTAATAATTCTGTTATTTAACATACCTTTTCTAGATTGGGTGTAGAATGAAACTTAACATGAATTAGTTTTGCCTACTTTATGAGCATAAGCTGTAACGAGGATGAAATTAATAAATAACAGCCAGGGTAGCTGTGCCTGACTATACCTCTAGGATAGTTGTGAGCAACAGTCAGAGGGGTCTATCTTAGAACAGTTTGTGAAAAGTGAAGTGGAGAACCATAGAGCTAAGGTCTCAGTACCCCAAATCACTTTCTTTGTGAAGTTCAGGTTTCAGCCTGTGGGAGGCTACAAGAAGTTACTGCTTTCTTCTAGCAAGTTGTTCGTAAACTCACTATAAACCTGACTACTCTTTCCAACAGTTTGACATGGAACTTGACTTCTTAAGTAGGTATTGTTCTTATACAGTGGGAGCCTTCATATTAAATGAAGTCTTTTATCCATCAGGATGCTTGAAAGATTTTTTGAATACTACCTGTGGGGCTGAGTGGGAGTAAGAGAAAGGAGATGAATGAGAGGCTTGGCTGACTCTGTGGATGTGGGTGGCAAAGCTCCGTACTATTGACTATACCTGTATGGTACTGTCAAGCTCTTCTGTTTCTCAGACTTCTGAGCTGGTTTTAATTCAGGCTCCTATAAAAAGGTTGATGTTTCCTTCGTACTAGAACAGCCTTCAGCCTTGTCTCCCACTGAGAGCATGAGGTACATTCACAGTTGGCCTGTTTCTTCCTTCTGATTTTATTCCCTTCTCTGTTTTTCATAGCTGTGTTTAGTTCTGTAGGGTGTAGCTGATGGGATGACAGTACCACAAAGCGTGTGAAGGAATATTGTGCTAACTATTGAGAAAAATGACCTTTGTTTTGTAAATAAACCCCAGTAATTGTACAACTCATTAGGCATGTGATTGTATTTGCATAAGTGTTTTCATCTGATATATCTAAAAAGCATGAATATAATTGTTGAATTAATAACAGCATGCAAGACTTGGCAATTGGAGAACTATGACAAGAACTTCTGCCTTCTGTGTCACTGTTTATCTGAGTGTGCATCTACCTTTCATCAATAACCTGGCAGTAATTGCCATCAAGGCCACACAAAGGATGTTGGTAGAGCGCCTCTGGGGATGTTGCTGGAATGGGTGCTACACCCAAATGTGCCACAACCCCCTGCTGCTGCTGGATCTTGGGCTGGTTTCTTCCTTACCTGTACTTCTCACACAGTACAGATCCTTTTGCATTCAGATTTTTATAACATCTGGCTAGTAATCATTCGTCATGCCTCATGGGTGCAATCATCTGTAATCATCTACAGATGTACACTTGCAGCTAGGTTACTGATTTTACTCTTCATGTAATCCTAGAGAAGGTTTTCTTTGTGATTTACAGGGCTACATATTGCTTCAGATATTCTCAAAAGGAAGTTCAGCATCAGAGAGACTTAAAAGTTGAAAAAATATTCTACAAAATAAGGGCAAGAAGTTTTATGCCACGAAAGATCATTCTGAAAGGATAAGGAGATGTTATTCTATGCTGTATCATCAACCCATCTGTCATTTGCTAGGGCCAATACCCTATTAAATGACACTAATTATATCTTGTACCTGCACAGAGTACTTGACAAAGGCTACCATACTAATGCCCACTTTATGTATAGGAGACAAACACACACATTGTAATTTGGAGGCAAATAGTGACATTGCAGTGGTAAGGAGCACTTCAGAGTATGGATACAAAAACTACATCTGTATTAAAGCTCACTGCTCTACATTAGAAGGGAATGCTGTTCAGTGGCACGATGACCCAGCAAAAATCACCTCATTTCATGGGCTGTAAAACAGCAACAGGGCTGTAGGCCTCAGCATTTCCAACTTTTATTTTAAGGCCTTTCCCTTTATAATGTGTGACCCAGAATTTAAGTATCCTTAGCGTGCCTACAATTGAGTGATTTTTAAAAATTGATAATTAGAATAAAGTATTTTATATGTCTGCCATGATTAGATTAAAACTTAACGTTTGTTAAAAGAAACATCACTGTGGGGCCCAAGTCAACTTCCTCAATTCACTTACAGGTAATGTTTTAATAAAAGGCTTGTATAGGGATCAAAATAGTCTCTTTGTTTACCAATACACTGAAATTTTACCTACCAAATACAGGAGCTACATTGGTTCTTGTAGGAGTTCTTTTATGGTGGGGAAAAGATCTTTGAGTGTGCAACAGGTTTGAATTGCAAAGGTTGTCTTAGACTAGAAGATTGTGGTGGCGTTAGGTTCCTTGTTCAGAAGGGAGGAATGAAGGTTAAGGCAGTATGCTTTAAATCTGGATTTTGCCACAATCCATTAAGCACATTTTCCATTAAAGATTTCATGTTGCCTGGAGGTAGGGTACCTGTTGATAGGATTAGAATTCATAGGGCCCAAGTAGGGTGAGGTGTGATGGACACACGAAAGCCAAACAGCTGGAAAGGGTGGAGGGATGCTTACATCAGTCTGGAATAAAAGCTGAAGTCAGCCTAAATGTGATCCCCAATTAGGTACTGCTAGAAAAAGCAGGCATTCAGACCCACAAGTCCATTTGTTCATGTGGACACCTGTATAATGAATTTGGCTGCAGGAGGCTGGCATGCCTAAAGAAAAAAGTACAAGTGACTAAAGTAAAGGCCTAAAGAGAAAGTACAAGTGATCCACATTTTTATACTATAGTGCAGTGGTCCAAGTGAGAGACTTGTGTTTGGAAGGATGCCCTACTCACCCCTGGGCAGGTCCTGGTGCAGAGCACACCCCTTCCACCTCCCTCCCTCTTGAGTATGCAGCAACAGTGACCTGGTTTCAACTGAAATTTTCTTCTAGTAGCCAGTACAGTGTTTTGGATTTAGGATGAGAATCATGTTGAAAACACACTGATGTTTTCAGTTGTTGTAGCGCCTACGCTAAGCCAAGGACTTTTCAGCTTCTCACACCGTGCCCAGGTACACAAGGAGCTGGGAGAGCACAACCAGGACAGCTGACCCAGCCTGGCCAGAGGGATATTCCCTACCATACAGTATCATGCTCCACATAAAAGTGGAGAAGCTAGCAGGGAGGTGAGATCCTTGCTTGGAAACAGAATGGGCATCAGGGTGGGGGTTTTTTCTGTGTGTGGTGAGCAGTAGCATTTGTGCATTGCTTGTATTACTATTATTATTATTATTGTTATTATTTTCTTCCTTTGTTATCCTATTAAACTGTCTTTACTTCAACCCATGAGGTTGTTTTTTCATTCTCCCCCCATCTCCTTGCTGGGAGAATGAGTGAGCAGCTGTGTGGTGCTTAGCTGCTGGCTGGGGTTATACCATCACAGTCCTTTTAGGCTTCCAACGTGGGGTTTGAAGGGTTGAGATAACAACAGATCTAACATCAGTGTGCTAAAACATATTTTTTTATGAGCATTTATTATATCAGTTTAATTACCACTGGTCACAAAGTTGTTTTATTTGTCCACAGAGTTGTGTTATGTAACACCTTACATGCTGTATATACTGGTTACCAGTCCCTGTGTGTAGTTTGTTACTTCTAGACGTTGGCTTAAGGTTATTGCTTTGCTGTTCAGTGTACTACTGGCTTATGGCATGATAAAATCATTGATAGTCAGACAAGTTCTGTATTTGTATTCAGCAGCAGCTGAATCTGTATTCAGCAGTGTCAAAGAGACAGCTCCATGGCTGTACTTCAGGAACCATCTATCATAAATTACTAATAATTATACTTTTAACTTTTCCTGTGGGGGAGACACCTTCCTTCACCTTCCCCTTCTTCTTCGATCTAATTACAACAGCTCTTGAGAATGTTGAATACCCTAGGGATGCTCAGACCAGCATGTTTGTATTGCTAGGTCTCCTCAGTGTGGTTCAGGTCTTGTTTAGGGTTAAACAACTGTTTAAGAATGTCACCTGGAGGTAACCCCTGTGACAAGCACTGCAGCTACTCCAACCCCTTCAAACTCCAGCGGTAAGCACTGCATCTGAGCCAGAGAACCAAACCATGCTGGTATCAATTGCCCCTATACACAAGAAGAAATGGACATTAAAGTCTCCTTGCTTAGTAAAGGATGATGAAAAAGTGCCCTCACAAGAACAGGAGGAAGAGACCGAGGCAAAGATAACCACTCAATCCCTGTCCATTGAGTGAGCAGTCATTGATTAGGTGAGCCACTTGTCACCTGGCTGCTCTGATGCTGGAATAATAGGGTCAGTAGCCTGGAATTAGAAGATAGGGCTGTCAGACAGCTGGGATCCCTGTCTAGGGAAGGCAGGGCTCTGGAGGTGACTCATGGGGTAAGTTATTCCTTCAAAGAAGATGTTTTATGCCACCCAGGCAAGTGGACCACCATGGAGAGAGGTGTCTACTACCTGGGGGGTTTAGCTCTGTGGGAGATGCTTTTCTGTAGCCCAGAAAATGTGCAGTTACCCACAGATCCAGGGGAAGTCCAGTGAGTCTGACCCACGTGGTAGAGGTTTATACAGAGCATACCACCAGCATATGCCAAATCATTTGGCCTGACAACACCAAGAGGCACCAACAGTGAATGAAGTGGCTGGACAACTCCAGCAATACAAGGAAAATCTCTCTTCCCCTCTATGGGTCTGTGTCTCAGCTATTGAAAGTCTGTCTGAAAAATCCCAAAACCTGTTTGAGAAACTGACCTGGGAAGTCTAGCAAGGGAAAGAGTCCAATTTCCCATTTATATGGATCAGTATCTCAGCTTTTAGGAGTAAGTGCCCCTCTGCTCAAAAGAGGGATATGGTGGTTTGACCCTGGCTGGAGGCCAGACACCCACTAAAGCTGCTTTATCACTCCCCTTTTCAGCTGGACAGGGCAGAAAATATATGTTGAGAGGCTCAGGAGTCAAGATAAGGACAGAGAGAGATCATCCCACAATTAGCATCAGGGGCAAAACAGACACAACATGGAATAAAGGGAAGAAAACTCTCTAATTTATTACCCTGCACTGCACACCCAGTCACACCAGAGCCAGGTAATGAGAAGTGGGACCAGATCTGAAAGCACCTCCCCCCACCCCTCCCTTCTTAGCAGGCTTCACTTTAGTCATGATTTCGCTCCCTTCTTTTCCCCAACCCCAATCAGGGAATGGGGGGTTTCAGTCAGTTTCTCATGAGTTTTCCTTCTTAGCTGAAGGGGGCGGGGTGTTAAGGGGGTCATTCCTCACACTCTTCCCCTGCTGCACCGTGGGGTCCCACCCATGGGAGACAGTCCTCCCCAAACTTCTCCACCATGAGTACTCTCCCACCAGGCTTCAGCTCTTCACTAGCTGCCCCAGCGTGGGTCACTGCTATGGCAGGCAGTCATAAACCGGAGAATGTCTCTCAGGCCCACTCTGCTCCAGCCTGGTCCCCCACGGAGTCACAAGACCCCCCAGCAAACCTGCTGTGGTGCAATCACTCTCTGACTCATCTCTGTGTCTCTGTCTCTCTCCACGGGCTGCAAGTGCTGGCAGGGGCTTGCTCCAACAGGGGTCACAGCATCTCCTGTATGTCTCCACCTGTTCCAGCATGGGGCCTCTCCACAGGCTGCAGGTGGGGCCTTTTCCACGGGCTGTGGTGGGACACCCACTCCACTATGGGTTTCTCCATGGGCTGCAGGAGCATCTTTGGGACCTGGGGTGCCTCCTCCTTGCCGTTGACTGGCCTTGATGCCTGCACAGTTTCTTATATCTTCCCACTCCCTTCTCTGGTGGCAAAAAACAGCTGCTGGCATTTTTTTTTTTCTCCTAAACATGATTCCCAGAGGTGCTGTGACCGTCACTTGGTCAACAGCAGGTCCAGCCTTGAGCTGACTGGTGTTTGCTCTGTGGGGCCTGCAGAGAGCTTCTGGTTGCTTCCTGCAACAGCTTCCTGCAGCCCCCCTCCTCCACCAGAACCCAGCCATGCAACACTACAACAAAGGGATATAGAGGGTACACACCACAAGGGACTCTGTGGTTTCATCTACATGACCGTGAAGAGGACATGAAGAATTGGAATGAAAATCTACCTCGACTCTACAGACACAGGCATAGGGGTTCTTCCAGGAAGTTTGCTCCTCCGTTCACCAGTGGGCAGTTCCCAAGACAGAATAGGAAGACTCATCTTTCTTCCAATCTTATGGAGGGAGCTTCTCATTCATATTTACAAGAAGTGAGTAACAAGGATGAGATTCCAACCCACATGCACCACACAAATCCATTCGCTGGTAAAAAATACAATGACTAGGGCTAGAGGGGCCCTGCTTCCAGTCAGGTGGAGGAAAGGGACAACCAGGTTTACTGGACTGTGTGGATTCCTGGCCCTGGAGGAGAGTGAGCAACACAAGACTGGTGACTAGCAAGAGTACTATAAAGACCTGTTTGTTGTTCTTCCATGAAGTTATTTCCAGTTCTTCTCCATGTGCTACCTAACACACAAAAAAATTATAAAACCACCTTTGATGTTTAGGAAGCTGAATGTTAACAACATTTACCAAGCAAAAAGAAAACACTTTAAAATCCAACTTGCTCTTTGTGCTGCCACTGGATGAAGAAAAGAGCCTGTCACTGGTGGCAGAGAATTACTTTTCCATTTGCTCATTACTCCACACTCACCTGGCATGCTTTTTTCTTGGGGGCAGCATTAGCAGCCAGTTGGTCTTTCTAGGTCCCTGGCATGGGCACAAGAAGCAGGTGAATTATTACTGATTAGTTGTCCTAGGCAACTGCCCACTTTCCCAGCTGTGAGATTTCCAGGTCCACGAGGAACATTGAATTAGGAGTTGAGGAAGAGAATAAAAATTATATTTATGGGTTACTTGTTCAAAGTAGGAGATACAACTCATAGTGAAAGAGATTGCAAGGGTGTTTTCAGCCCCCTGTGGGCCTCCTTCCTCCCTCTACTGCCCTTTCAGACAGTCATCTCCACCTTAATGTAGCCAGTGCCCTTTTGCACAGGCATAGATGGCCAGAAATTCAGATCAGCATCAACACCACAGCCTGATTGCCTTGGCTCAGAGTTAGTTGGTATCTGGAATAAAAGGAAGCAGTGAGGGGATGTAGTTGTTAAGTCAGAGCCTCCATTTCATTGTGCCCATTGAAAGCTGAGAAATTGAGCTCTTTCAAAGGAAGCATTGGCTCACTCATGATTTCAACAACATTTGTGGTCAGACTCCGTAATTCTACACGATATACACACTTGATACACGTAACAAGTCGTAATACTCTGTTTATCCTAGCAAGTGCATCATAGTATTAAATACTTAGATAAATAGGTCTAATCTTATTTCACTTACGCAGCTCTTGGATTCAGACACTTGCATGCAAAGTGCCTAATAAAGAGGCCCTCATCCATGACTGCGGCCTGTGGAGTTATCACACGGTAACATGACAAGTGATAAGGATGTTAATGTGTGGAGGTGGCAGAATGTAATTAGGGAAACCATTCAGACTGCCTAGCGATAAAACTCATATTTTCTAAATGTGGGCCAAAATGACTAAAAGCATGCCTCATTAGTCCAGTGATTGAGAAACCAGTGAAAATCGTTATTTCAAAGATGGTGATAGATTTTAGGTTTCCTTGTTGGAATTCCTTCCTCGCAGGCCGAGAGCAACAGGGCCCTAGTCCCAGCTGAGGCACTGTCATGGGCAAAAGAGTCTCCCCACAGGGAATTTCACTTATTTGTTTTACTGCCAATTAGCATAAACTTCTAAACAACATAAATTGCTGCCAGTACCACCAAGCTTATGGTTTACTGCTACATGTACTTTAGTTCAGCCCTGAACAGAGGCGTCTTGTTTTGTTCAGGTGCAATGCAGTCAGAATGTTTGTGCTGCTGCTTTGTGTGGCTTGAAGACGTTCATACAGGATTGTTGCTTCTGCAGTTTGATTTGAAGACAGCATTTTCCTCATTAGCTGTGTTCTCCTCTAAGATTTAAGTTTATTTGAGGATTCATAAACTTTATAATCACCAATTTCTAGGCCGTTTACCAGGTTGACTGGAAAGCAGCTGACTGGTTTTAGAAATGCTGATATAGTCAGTATGGAGTTTTCTCCTGAGCAAACACTGAGTGATTGGTCCCTATTTCCTGATTTCCTTTGATCATAAATATACTGTTTATCTTTTCTAATTCACTCCTTCCTGTAGCCAGATAGGACAGGGTTTATAACCCTCTGTTAAATGTATAAGAAAGTCAATGTCCCTGTACATTGTAGTTTGAAAACACATTTCTTTTCTACAAAGTTGTACAGCAAGGTTTATAAAAAGCAGACAGATACCTGTGATTCACCATTTCTTTCTGATAAACCTGAGATATGACTGTTACCAAACCATTTTGGAGTGATAGTGTTTTTAGGATGAGTGACAGTTAGCTCAATTTAAGAAAAGTTCCGTGGCAAAATTATTAGTGCTACAGAAGGACTGAACATGCCTTTCAAATATGAGGTCTTGATTAGTCTTCCACTGAAGGGGTGTAGCCTGCCAAACATCTTCAGATTATTTCAGATTTGTTATTTAGTATCACAATTTTGTCTAAAGAAGCAGAATAATTTTTAAATAGAGGTTCTCTAACACAAGGCAGTGTTAGTAAGTTTTCACGGGCTGTGGATGTATGTGGAAAGGAGAAGACAGGTCATTTTTTTGGAACACAAAGCCAAAATGATCAGACTCCAGCAGGGAGTATGTTTCTTGAAAAGTTTCAGTATCTTCAAGCTCTCTGTATTTTTACTGTTGCTGAAGGGAGTCACACCTGCTGTGTCATTGTTGTGTGAGTGATGGACATTAAGTTTTACTGGAGGATGTATTAACAAAGAGCCTTTCACGAGAAAGATTCAACAGGTTAGAAATAACTCTGTCTTAAATACATTCTGTGAGGCTCTGAATTTTCAATGGAAAGCCGATGGGTTTTATCTAAAGGCTGTGCCTCACCTGGTGGACCTGCATGTCTGAGGTGCTGGTTTTGTATACCTTGTGTCGTGACCTTATGCCAGGGAGATGCTTCATTGCTCTTTGTTTACTCCTGATTGATTTCTGTGGGAGAAGGAACCCTGATAGACCAGAAGGAAGCTCCAGTCTCCTTTCCCAAGGGCTGGCACTCCACGGCGCACGCCAGCTGCTTAAACCGTCGGTACTACATGGGTCCCAGGGCATGACTGGGATGTAAAGATTGACTGGTGGTGACAATGAGCTCTTTGTGTTTCTGTGTTGGAAGAGACACAGAGATACCTTAACCCACAGAATTTCAAAAGAGGATGCCAAGACTGCTTCTGATTTTAGACAACTAAGTGGCCTGAATTTTAAAATAGTCATCATAATAATAAAAAAAATATATAGCAGATGCTCCAGTTAATGCCCTTAAATATTTGATGTTTCTGTGTGCTTGCCCCTTTTTCTCAGTGAGGCCATTTTAGAAGCCTAGGTAATTAAGATTTTTCTTTTTTTTTAAAGCAGTGGTTCAGAGACAAACAAAAATTGCTCAAACAATATCCATTGAATTAGTTGTTACACCAACAAAGGGTATGTGGGTAGTTGTAGTATTTTGGAAACTTAAGAGTAATTTCAGCAGCCCTTCAGAATTTTAATTTATTGCTGTGTTAATCCCAAAGTAATTGAGTCTTGCATTAAACCAGGCAATCAGGTGAAGCTAATGTGAATAGATTAGTACAGTTGTCTTATAGTGACAGTCAAGGAAAGCTTTACTGCTGCTAAGAGAATTCAGTGGAACATACCTTACCCTGCCATTTCAGGGCGCTCCTTGCATTAGCTCTTTCAGCAGCTAAATAGTTGGCTCTATAATGCTGGGGTGCATTAAAAGCAGCGTGGCCAGCAGGTCAAAGGAGGTGATCTTCCCACTCTACTGTGCCCTGCTCAGGCCCCACCTGGAGTATTGTGTCCAGTTCTGGGCTCCCCAGTACAAAAAAGACAGGGATCTCCTGGAGAGAGTCCAGAGAAGGGCTACGAAGTTGATCAAAGGCCTGGAGCATCTCCCCTATGAGGAAAGGCTGAATGAGCTGGGACTGTTCAGCCTTGAGAAAGAAGACTGAGAGGGGATCTTATTAATGTTTCTAAATATCTGAAGTGTGGGAGATAGAGGGGAATGGCCAGCCCCTTTTCAGTGGTCTGTGGGGACAGGACAAGGGGCAATGGCTGCAAGTTGGAGCACAGGAAGTTCCACACCAACATGCGGAGGAACTTTTTCCCAGTGAGGGTGCCAGAGCCCTGGCACAGGCTGCCCAGGGAGCTGGTGGAGTCTCCTTCTCTGGAGATATTCAAGAGCCATCTGGATGCCTGTCTGTGCAACCTGTCCTAGGGAACCTGCTTTGGCGGGGGGGTTGGACCCGATGATCTCTGGAGGTCCCTTCCAACCCCTACGATTCTGTGACTCTGTGATAACCAAATAAAACAACTTTCCTGAAAGCTTTACTTTTTCTTCTGTTTTCAGGTGGTTTTGTGGGGGGTTTTTTGTGTATCTTTCCTGGTGGCCACCCTTTTCTGTTATATGTAGTTTGATGTATCACTTCTGTCATTACAGTGTGCTGTACAGAATCTAGTGGCTGATGTCCAAGCTGTGCACTTTCTCCTCTCTCTCTTTTGTTCCTGTCTGTGCCTGGAAACACAGAAAGAACAGCTTGTATGCTGAACCAGTATGTTTTGGTTGGGTTTCATTTTGAAAGTATGTATTTTGATGTTTTCCTTCTAATATGCTTTCTGGTAAATATTTGCAGGGATGGCAATGTTAAAATAAAATGATGCTGATATTAAGTAAAAAGCCCATATTTTATCTTTGATCATCAGCTGAAGAGATGGAAGAGCAGAGTGTGACAGAAATGCTGTCTTAATTGAAGGCTATAAGAAAATGAAAGTTGAGGCAGGTCAAATGCAAGCTTTAATTGCATCTTGTTATGCTTTCTACCATAAGCTCTATCACCTCAGACATATTGATCCCTTATTGACATATAACTTCATGTACTATTTCTTAATTTATCTCAAGTAGCACAATCTTAATTTCTTTCTAAGTTCTCCCCAGTGATTAGTTGATCACACAAGCATAATAAGGAAAAAAAGGGAAAATTCAGTAGACCTCACTGGCATTGGCATAGCTGTTGGCTTCTTTATCAACCACTTTGATACCCTCTCCTCTTCCTTCCTACTTTGTGTCTCAAGAGGGCTTGTTTGCTCCAACATAGGGGTTTAAGGAGACCTGGAATGGAGTTTTCTGGGGACCATGTGACTGACTCTGCAGACCCAATCTCCTGGAGGATGCCCCTAGAAGGGAGAGCTTTCCACTCCCCCTGAGAGTCAGCAGGGTGTGGGTGCCTGTTCCTGCAGACTGCGAGTTCAATGTAGTGTAAGGACTGTTTCCACAGATGACCTCTTTACGCTTTCTTTCTGCTGCCCCTGCTCCAGCATAGCAAGGCCTCACAGCGTGATTTTGAGATGATAGGCACTCTGTAAAGGCAAGGGAGGAACTCTGCTCTTGTACTGCTGCTACTGTTTGCTTATGATTCCTGTGGGAAGTGTGAGTTAAACCACTGAGGTCTAATATCTGTTGTGATGTTTCTTTTTCCCCTGGCGGGGAATGCTAACCAAAGGGTCAGATAAACTTTGAGAGGCTTGGTGAAGCTGTCAGGGGACATGCATATGTGCTAGGAATGCCATGGTCAAAGGGAAATAAATGCACATTAAGACCATCTCTTTAATGAGGATTTACTAAGAAAATAAATAGAAAGAGCTGCTTCAACCACAACCAACCTCCCAGCCCCCCAGTTCGCACTCTGCATGAGAACTGAAGAAAGGCTTATGTCAAAGACAATAACTGTTTGTGTGGATAGCTACCCAGCAACTCCCAGCCTGACAAGGAACAGAGAAGAATATGAAAAAAACAGAAAGAGGAGTTAAAGGTGTGACAGTAGTGTGAGCAGCCCTGTAACAAAAGGTGTGACTAATTTTAGCCCCTAAGGAGCAGGAAGCTCTTAGCCAATAGGCAAAGCATGAAGTTAGGCAATTAGAAACCTGTCATTCCATACCAAGAAAATTAGATCCTATCGGTTTAATTATCAGTCAGTGCCATTAAGACAATATAGCTCTGCATAATGAAAGCTGCAGTTACTGGGTAATAGAGGTAATTGTTTTCACAGTGGAAGATTTTCACTTTCAGGCAAGAGCTTCAGTATTTGACCAGTTTACAGGCTTTGACCTTCAACACTTGCACAATGCATGGGGGATCTTGTTTTTACCTTGTCTCCTGAGATTTGCTTATTTTATCCTAAACAGCATTTTTGTAAAGTTGGTGGAAATGAGCAAAACCACCTGCTACAATCTACAATAGTCATGCAACATGCCCTCTGTTACTGTAATTAGAGCAGCTTACCAAATCATCTTTGATTTAAGACCTTTGATTTGATACCACAGGGCCAGCCTGCAGCTTGGCTTTCTCATTTCTGCTGGGGAATAAGGGGAAGTAATGCTATTCCAGAAAATCTAGACCACAGATGGCCACTCTAGAGGGGGGTAGCACACACAGAGCAGAAACTTAAATGTGTCTCTCCAGCACTTCGGCTCATCTGTGCTGACTGACTTCATACATGCTGCTACCCTTGCAGTACCCTGTGGCAAATGTGTAATGGCACACTCCTTCATTAAATAATTCACAGTCTCAGTTTATTATTCTGTTGCTCAAGTATTTAAATATTGAATGTTTCACAGAATCACAGAATTGTAGGGATTGGAAGGGACTTCTAGAGATCATCGGGTCCAACCCCCCTGCCAAAGCAGCTCCCCAGCTCATACTGCACAGACAGGCGTCCAGACGGGTCTTGAATATCTCCAGAGAAGGAGACTCCACCACCTCCCTGGGCAGCCTGTGCCAGGGCTCTGGCACCCTCACTGGGAAAAAGTTCTTCTGCATGTTGGTGCGGAACTTCCTGTGCTCCAACTAGAGGCCATTGCCCACAGACCACTGAAAAGAGGCTGGCCATTTCCCCATGTGTCCCACACTTCAGATACTTATAAACATTGATCAGATCCCCTCTCAGTCTTCTTTTCTCCAGGCTGAACAGTCCTAGCTCACTCAGCCTTTCCTCATAGGGGAGATGCTCCAGACCTTTAATCACCTTCGTAGCCCTTCTCTGGACTCTCTCCAGGAGATCCCTGTCTTTTTTTGTACTGGGGAGCCTGGAACTGAACGCAACACTCCAAGTGGGGCCTGACCAGGGCAGAGTAGAGGGGGAGGATCACCTCCTTCGACCTGCTGGCCACACTCCTCCTGATGCACCCCAGGATCCCATTGGCTCTCTTAGCCACCAGGGCACACTGCTGGCTCATGGCCAACCTGTCATCCACCAGGACCCCCAGGTCCTTCTCCACAGAGCTCTTCTCCAGCAGGTCATCCCCCAGCCTGTACTGATACAAGCGGTTGTTCCTCCCCAGGTGCAAGACTTTCCACTTGCTTTTGTTGAATTTCATCTGGTTTCTCCCTGCCCAGCTCTCCAGCCTGTCCAGGTCTCGCTGGATGGCTGCGCAGTGTTCCTGCGTGTCAGCCACCCCTCCCAGCTTTGTATCATCGGCACTTGCTGAGGGTGGATGCTATTCCCTTATCAAGATCGTTGATGAAGGTGTTAAAGACCAGACCCAACACCAACCCCTGTGGAACACAGCTAGTCACAGGTCTTCTTTTCCTAAGCACCTTTTCCCTACTGTTCCTAGGGACTTTTCAGTAGTTACTGTATTCTGGTGTAGGGCCAGTGTCATGGCATTGTCATGTGAAGAAATTCTTACACAGGATCTAGTGCACAGAGTGGTATTGGAAAAGCCCTGGGTTACAAGCTAAAAGAATAGTATTTTGGATTCCCTGTGAACTACTGAAATGCTTCTTCAAAATAATGCTGAGATTATTCACTTCTAGGTATTTCCTTTATCATAGCAACTGAGAAGGAATAGAAATTAATCAAGAGACTAAGAGTGTTATCTAAGAACCTTAAAAACCTAATGTATTCTTTACTCTGATCATAAATTTTGGTTGTGATCAAACTGGGTGCTGCATCTTGCAGTAGCAAGCAGGTAAGCTGAATAAATCTAACAAGGAGTGACCACTTATGTATTTTTCTGTTCTTGTGACACAGTGTTGGGAAACAGATTTTTATTTCTTTGCCACAGGGATATTTTCTTGTTCTATGAACTTTTTCAATATGCAAATAATGGCTGCTTTCCCTAAAATCACTACAGATACTTTCATTGGAGAGGCTCTCTAATGATACAAGCCACTTTGGAGATTCTTCTTAATAGTCAGCAGAATTTCTTTTTGAAGACATGCTATTCTGTCTCCAGGGAAGATGTGACTGGTCATCTTGGGCATTGTCAAGATACATCTTCTCCCATACAGCAGTCAGCATTTTCCACTGTGATCCAAAAACTCCTTTAGAAGGATATCCTCTGCTTTTCCAGGAAATCTGTACTACAGACATCTTGCAGTAGAGTGCCATAGTGATCAGTACTTTGCCTCATTTCAATAAGAGATTTTGACTATGGTTTAGGCCTCCTAAGATTAGGAAATTAACATGGACTCTCAGTTTAAGAGTTTCAGTTCACATCTGAAAAGGAGTAAACCACACGACAGTACCACCTTTTCCTTCCCACTTGTAAAGAGGTTTGCAGTAACTAAGCTCCCAATTTTGGCACTTAATTGAAACAGCTACAATGAGATAGGATGACTTTAAACCCCTGTTTCCAGCTAAGCTGTCCACCTTTTAAATTCACAATTCTAAAAGAGTTAGAAATTAATTTTATTGAATAAAATTCAGAGGTTAGCAGATTTTCTGTCGGTGGGCCTTGTCAGTTCCCAGTGGGACAGGGACACCGGGCCGTTCACAAATGTTGTGGTTCCGCCGGAGCCGGGGACCACGCGTTCAGATTTCCCCCGGAGCGGGGGGGGGGGGGGGGGAGAATACCAAAAACAGCCCGCAGGTTGGGATAAGGGTATTTTTACTGGAAATAACAGGGGAAGAACAGATAACAATGAACAATACAACCTTTTGCCGAGATGAGCAGTTCAGATCGCGCACTCCCCGTAACGGACACCGCGCCGCAGCCCGCGCAAACCCCAGCCGCGACACAAAGGACCCGAGCTCGCGCCGCGAGTAAACAAAGCCCCGAGCCGAGAGCACGCTCGCTCCCGGTCCCTGCTGTTCGCGCCCCAGCACTGCAACACCCCCTGCTTTTTATACTCGGCATGATGTAACTGGCATGGAATGATCCTATTGGTCAATTTGAGTTACTTGTCCCGAGCCCAGCAGGTTAGCCCCTTCCTGGCTGAAGCCCCTGGCTGAAACCAGGACAACAAAACATTGCTGCGCTCTGGTAATATAATACAAGATGAGAACTTTAGAAACCTGTTCTGTTTCTCAAGGAGCTGACTCAATGCATAGATGATTCATCTTGACAGAAGTTACCCAGAGGCTGACAAATTCAAATAATATAGATTAGTCACAACAGGACTTCTGTATGTCTATTCTGATAAACTGTGGTATTATTTTCTTCTGATTACCTGCCTGTGGCAGGTTTTACACGTGGGTTTTTTTTTTATATAATAGTTCATGTACTACTTGCATATAGAATCACAGAATGGTTTCAGTTGGAAAAGACCTTCAAGATCATCGAGTCCAACCATCTGTTCTTCTGTACTAGCAAGCTTTGCTATATTACATGAGTGTTTTTCTTACGTTGTTTTCCATCTCCTGTTTGCATTTTACTTAGAATTCTGAGGTTAAGTGACAATTAATTAAATATGTCTATCAATCACCACCTCTCAAACAAAAAAACTTTAGTTGTATTACTATTTCATCTTCCCCAGAACAAACCCTATATGTGCTTTCTTTTTTCCTATTTTGCTACTTTGCATTTTATGTAGAAACAGAGTTCTACATAAAATGTGGAATTTTTGTTTTCTTATTTTCTTTTTGTCCTCAACATGATAACAGAATTATGGAGCAATACAGAGGGGTAGGGGTAGTGAATGGAAATGGCATCCAGTAGAAGCCATTTTAAAAGTCAGCTTTCTAACATTATTATATCATAGCCACAAAGGCAGGTTTTGCTGACATTTCACATGCCAAGATGGTAAATGCCCTGGAAATAGGTGAGGATATTGACTGTGGACATTGGGGTAGTAAGAGATATTCTGAAGGAGAGGTTGGACAATGAGGGGAGAATAGAGCTTGTGACTAGTTGCTGTGGGAAGCTTGTAGGATTGATTTAATAGATACCTCTATGGTTATTACACAATCAGATGAGGTTTTGTAGTCTTTTAGCTGGTCATTTTATCCAGTGAAGAATTCTGCTTCTACTGGACATTTACTCAAACCATCGTTAACCTGCAGTACAATAATTTCACAAGTGTTTTAAACCTAATCAAAATAGACTATGTTAGTTGCTTCACACCTCTCTGTTTTCTGTCTGTTCTCCTCTCAAATATTTTGCCAGAGTTGTCAGATACAGTGCTTTATGTTATCATACCAAACTAGCTAGTCTCCAATCAGCTTGTCTTTCTCCAGATGCTTTTGATTTCATCCATTCCTTAGAAGTGCTATGAAATCTGTAACACACATGCTCTCAAGGATCTGCAGACTCTTGGTATCTCCAGGAGCTATGGCTTTAGGATGGTTTTTTTCCCTTTTTCTAAATGCATGTTACTTCCTTCTAGTCCTTAATCATTCCTTCATTTCAGTTAAATATTAGGGTCATCAGTAGATTTGACCCACTATGGTGACAGCAGTTTTTTAGGGTGTTTGGAGGGGAATCAACTTTTTAGAAGGGTAAACAATGGCAGGACAAGGGGGAATGGATTAAAGCTAAAGGAGGGAAGGTTTAGATTGGATATTAGGGGGAAGTTCTTTACAGAGAGAGTGGTGAGGTGCTGGAACAGGCTGCCTAGAGAGATGGTGGATGCCCCATCCCTGGAAGTGTTCAAGGCCAGGCTGGATGGGGCCCTGGGCAACCTTGTGTAGATCCAGGCCTGAGGTTGGTGGCCCTGCCTGTGGCAGGAGGGTTGGAGCTCTGTGATCCTTGGGGTCCCTTCCAACCCTTGCCATTCTATGATTCTATGAATACTTAGGGCTGCTGTAGTGAAGGTTTGTGAAGGAAGCGTGGGGACACTGTTAGTTTTCTGTGCCATTCGCTGCTGTGGGATGGCAGCGGTCCCCACAGCCGTGGCGGGCAGAACGGGGAAGGTGGGAGTTAGGAAGAGCTTTCGCTTGAGGATTTCAATGCAGTTCAGAGTAAGCAGATACTTTGTAACAAAACCAGACTCTGTACCAAAGAATGACTGTCCCCAGCTGCCCTGCAGAACTTTATGAAACCCACCACATTGCTGGGAACTTCCAGAACAGAGCCCAGTGTTAAGCCTTCCTGCGTAACTTCATTAGAAGCCTTAGAAATTTTTCCTGTCAGGCCAGTGAAAATAAATTAACTAATGTTTTCAATTGATGATTAAGCCTAATATTTAAAACAACTGGACTCCACTGGACATAGTAGGGGTTAGTTATGGGAATATATCATCAAATTTTCTTATGAAACCTTTTTTTTCAGTTGGAAGGAACCTCAGTGATACTCTTGTCTGCTCTTCCTTGTGACCATAGAGAACTGTGCCATATACGTTGTTCATAAAAGCCTGAAATCCCAACTTTAAAAACTTAGGAACAAAAGAGGCAAAACAAGATGAAAAACTCTTTAAGGACTTAATTTTCTAATGGTTAGAAAACCCTTAAAATCAGCCTATCTCATGTTCATCACCACTTGTTTCAGTACCAGTATTACCTTTTTCTTTCTCTATGGTTGGAGGCAAGTGCTTAGTGATATTTGCCCTCTATATTTTCTGGGTTTTTGGGAACCTGAACTTAGGAACCAGAGATTGTATTTGCACTTAGATATTTGTCTGTGTATCTTTCTGATGCATGGTGCCTCTGAGCCTAATACTGTGAAAACATGGGTGAACCAGAGGGTAATGGTGAGTCAGACATGGGACTTCTATTAATGAAATCCCCTGCTTGGCATTGATCTTTGGTCTGCAGACAGTGTGATACAGGTTGGCTTATGTGCACACTGCTCAAGCCTGGTCCCTTCTAGACCATAATGGTTGTGTATCCATACATACAATGGTTGCTTTTGTTCTCCACTGGACCCCAAGAGTCACTGCTCTGGCACCAAAACATAACTCAGAAATGTGGTGGTTTTCAGTCCAAAGCTCTCCTGAGTATTGTGTCACGTTTCTGGTGTCACAGCCCACCAGGGATGTGAATTTATAACCCAGGGTAGAAGGTATGCAGGGCATGAGGGCATGTCAGCCTGTGGAAGGTGTTTATAGTAGTACTGAAAGTGTGTATGGGTTGGAGGAAGCTACATTTGGTGCAGGCATGGGAGGATAACATCTGGGAACAGGAGCTACGATATTTGACTCTGTAAGTGCTCACAGAAGCACTGCTTTGCAGCAGACTCAGGCTGTGGTTTGACATGTGTTAAGACCTGCAGCAAAGGTGGCTCAGGAGATGAGGCTGGTTACCTGAACACGTTACTGTCAGAGTCACTGAGGAAGGCACACAATACTGATTTTAGACTGACTTAATGCCTTGGGGCCAAATTTATTCTGAACGTAGGAGAGCAGACAATGCCTACTGGGGCACAAGTTAGGGTGCAGGCAGACAATGCAAGTTGCACTGCATAACCTTTGGTTACAAAGGGAAGCCCTCGAAATAAAGGCATTTTTTAAGGGGCAGAGGGGGCTTCTAGCAAATCAGTACTTCGTGTCATGTGTCTAATGCTTTTAACATACAATCCAGAGCCTTACAGACAGAGTTAATTTGTCATCAAATCATGTCCTGAATGACATTTTATTTATTCAGTGTTACTTTCCATCTCTTACTTCACAGAAGTTAGATCTACATCTGACTCACAAATGCTTCTTTTATGGAAAAAAAAGAAAAAAAGGGCTTTTTGCTGAAGAACATGATTTAGCCACTTCAGAAGCAGTGTGTCTTGGCTCTGCACCACCACTCCTACTACAGTTTTCCAGGAAAAACCCTAATGCAAGGTGCTTTTTGCACTTTGAACTTTTGTTTCTTTGTAGTGTCCACGTGAAGCCCTTGGAAAAGGTGGTATCTGTGAGCAGCCTAAACAAACACAGACCACTTTGTGCATGTTAATACTGCTCTTTAATGCTCCAGAATTGGAGAAACCTAGTATGAGTCTCAAAAGGATGCCTGTTGGAAGGTCAAGGTCATTGCCTGGCCTCTCCAAGAATGAGTCACCTCTCCCAAGGTCATTCCCTACAGATGCTTCTCTGATGTATTTATAAGGTGTTCCAAGGAGACAAAGTCTACTGTCCCCTCAGTTATTCCAGTGTTTGCTGTTGCCTGCTAACAACCATTTCCCCTCTATTTCAGTTATTTCTGGCCTGAGCACATCAATCCAGATAGAAACATTTAGTTGGTACGTTTAAAAGTTCCCCAGGAAAGGCACTGTAAAGAGTTGGAATGCCAGGGCACCACAGATTTGCTTCACCATCAATTTTGGAAGCAGACATTTTTTAAAATTCTCTGGTGCTTTCGTCTTCATTCAGGAAGCTGATCTCCCAAGTGCTGGGACTAGAAACAGTTGTGCTTTCTTCTCTTCACTACATCTTCCTGTATCAATCTCACTTTATTTTGTACTGTGGCAGGCAGCTTAATAAGTGTTTTGAAAACAACATATTGATGAAATTATTTTTTTTCCCCAACATGTTTTATGTTTTGCAGGGACTTATGTAGCAGAATCTCAGAACCATAAATCTAAATCTGTTTCTACTAAAGGAATGATAAAACCCCCTTTGGATTCAAGCACTAGCATTCTGGCCAGGATTGAAAAGTCTGAACTTGTCTTCTTCAGCATCTCGGAGAATCAGACTCTATCTGGCTAGCTGAACATTAGATCACATGCCTGACTTTGGGCAGTGCAATTTTAAAATTGTGAACATAGTTTTCTCTTCAAAGATATTACATAAATGTGCTGGCAGAGCTTCCAAGCTAGGATCAGGATTTGTTTCCTGTTCTGAAAAACATGAGGACATAATGTAACTATCTAAAATTCTACACAAGCCATGGTAGGACCTGCAGACATGTTACTGAGGGTAACAAGATGTGTTTATAATGTCCAGCAGTAACTGTCCTTACGTAGGCTTTCATGCCTAAGTGATTAGAGGTGCCTTTGACTTCAGAGAAAGGAGTGGAGAGACTTCCAAAGGTCTTTTTTAAGGTAAAGAGTAGGCAAAGAGGTAGTCACTGTGAAGTTAATGGTAGGCAGAAAGTTGTCCCCAAATTTATGCATGTCACTTGTTTGTGCCTTCAGATTTAAAAGCCTTGGTTTAATTTCACTTCCTGAGAATCATTTTCATAGAGGCAGTGAGGTATGTTTAACATATCAGAGCCCTGGCACAGGCTACCCAGGGGGGTGGTGGAATCTCCTTCTCTGGAGATATTCAAGACCCGTCTGGACGCCTGTCTGTGCAGTATGAGCTGGGGAGCTGCTTTGGCAGGGGGGATGGACCTGATGATCTCTTGAGGTCCCTTCCAACCCCTACAGTTCTGTGATTCTGTGATCCTTTGATGAAAAAATTTCCAGGAGTAGATCTGATCTGTATTTCTTGGGAAACTACTTCACTGAGCAATGCCAGAACTTTTTTTTTCATGTGCAGGTCTTTTCCTTCAGACCACGTGTCCGTGTGGCTCAGTCCAAAATGCCACATTTTCCACTTTAGCAAAAAAGCTTTGAAGAAAAATAGATTAAATATCATAGGTCTGTAAGAAATTAAAGCAGCTTTGAGTCAAAGCACGGAGTTGACACACACCTACACAAAGAATAAACATCTTTGCAGGTAAACTTGATGCTGAGAAAAAGAGAGGGCATATGTGAGAAAAAAAAAACAACAACAAACAACAAAACCCACATTGATTTGACAGTGAGAAGTCCAGGAAATTTCTGTTAGGGGTGTGTGGGACTGTTTTCAGTAGTGCATAAAGATCAGAAAGGATTTCTGCAGAAGGAGATAATATTGAAAGCAAGTTTTAAACAGAATGTATTAAAACTTCAAATGTTCTCTGTCCCAAAAAAATACCTGGCAGTTTATGCAGCTTTTCTTGCCAAAGGTTTTGATTTTTGTCTCCAAATAAACCTGCCAGCTGCTTAGACTATTAGTGCTAGTCTTCCAAGAATTCTTTTGATAACCAGTAGATCTCCGCTCATGCGAACACTTTCTTGAAGACAGACAAGAATAAAAGAAGTCAGATGTTACAAGAAATAGTTTTCTTTTCAACTCAACCTTTCATTTGCTGAAGGAGAGGGTAAAAAAGTTGCCTGTTCTTGCTGACATCCATATATGTTTTTTCATTTAAGAAAAAAATCGGGTTCTTTCTCTTTTGACATCCAGCTAGAGAACAAAAATTTGGGATATTGTAACCCCTCTTTTAAAATCAGGACTCTGTAAGATAGTCCCCACCTTAGACATTGATTCTGCTCCTGTTTGAGGAAAGTCTCAGAGTCTCTAACTTAATACAGCCATCTCTGAAATGGAATTAATGATACACTTATCTCACAAAGGTTCAGTGGGGTTTAGTGAGCTATCAGCACGCTGAAGCGCTCCTCCCCATCTCTGCCTGCTCCCTTACTGCACATATTAGGCTGGTGGGCAAACCTCTCACATCAACAGAGTAGGCAAATTATTTTATTTCTAGGGTCACCTTACAGATACAGGGGAGTACTTAAATTATTAATAGCTAAGCAGGTTACTGAGTGAATGTCATTTGGTTTCCCCCGTAACAGTCAATCACAGAGCTCCTTTCTCCCATTTAGAAAAGGAAGGTTTTGTTTCTTCAGTTAGTCTCTTAAGATGCATTTGGCCCTGTATATTTGCTCCTCTTATTCACATGTGGGGAGGTTAATGAGATTTCTTTCTAACTAACATCTATCTGGTTTATACGTCTCCTTGGCTTTCAGGTTTCTTTGCAAGCTTTACTGTTGTCTTTTTTTACTTACATAAATGCTGTTGTATTTCTGGCCACTGAATACTCAGCAGGTCTTGCTAGTTGGGGTTTTCCACTGTTGTTCTTCCATGCAAAAAAAGAATGAAGGCTCATTCAGACATACACTGTAGCTGGGGTAAGTTAAATTAGACAGCTTTAGGGAGGGATTTTTAAAAACACATTATTTAAGATGACAGCAGCTTTACCACTGCTTGTGGGAGGGGTAAAATTTCATACAAGTGCTTTTGAAATGTTATGTGTGCAAGAGGAAGGGGCTGATCTCTTTGATTTAAGGGAGAGAGTACATCTTCAGAGAACTGCATACAAGTCACAAGTGATGCCCAGAGGAACTGAAAAATGTTCCTGAGCCACACAAAGTGGAGCTTTAGTTGATACCCTTGGAATTTCCTCCTTGAGTATCTTCCTGTGTTACTGGCATACCTTGCCTCCTGTAGCTCATCATCAGACAGGCCAACTGCTCCCCAGACACAGTCACCAGCATGGGTTCTTGTAGAGTGAACTTCAGGCTCCCTTTGGTCATCTTCTGTCTCTTACATCTCTTCTGGGAGCAAGGAGGTTATTTCCTTTGTTAAGTATTTGTGCTGTTGGGGTTTTTTTAATTGCTGATTGATTGGACTGTTTGAATCTTTAGGATGAAGGTGTTGCACTGCTACTGGAAATAAGGAATCACATTGTCATGGAGCTCAAATAAAATCTGTGTCAGCAGGTTTGAAAATCAGAGTGATTTGGGCTGGCACTCTCTGGATGTGATCTTTTTTCCTTTCTGGAGTGTGCTGGCCTATTTTTTCCTGTGAGGCATTTTGTCTTGAACTTCTCTGACTGTTCAATTCTTGCTAGTACAAGTATCATACTGGAAATGCTCTGTTTAGGCCATATTTCCCTATTTCCTAAACAAGCACACAATTTCAGGGGCTCTGTGCATCCCCAGCTCACCCCCCACCCCCCCAGCTATTCTTCTCTTCAGCTGAATCACTCATGCATGTTCTCAGTAGCTTCTACATAATTTCTTTTAGTGCATTTTTTTTCTGCCTCCACCCATTTTCATGCTTTCAAGACAGTTGCTGCTGGCTGACCAGACTGAAGACTTGCTGAAACACTCTCATGGTAAAGCTTATAGTCATGTTTCTTATTTAACTCTGCCTTGGAGTGAAGTAGATCATGGTCACTCTAGATGTGAAAACGTGGCTATGTTTTGTAGTTTCATTCTTTGATACTTCTTGAAAAGCAGATGTGTCTTTTATTAATTAAGCTAATTAGTTGATGCCGTGAGGCATGCTAGCTTTGCTTGTTTCATGACTAGACTTAAAATGAATTAGATTGATCTGTCTGTAAGTATTGGGGAAAAAAAGTTGATGCAACAAGTGATTAAGTGATGACTGACAGTGTATGAAAGTCTGTGCTGAATTTACATGCCTTGTGTCAAGGAAGATTTGCTCACTGTTTTCTCTCTAACAAAGGGATTCATCACTCCCTTGATTTTAATAGTTATTCCCAATGTTTAATATGTGGCTGAATGACAATCCAAATACATAATGTCTGTACTAAGAACATGCCTTAGATTTATCTGTTTAATATGATAACCCTTAAAATGCTCATTACATCTTAAATGTAAAAATATGTGTGAACTTCTGAATGTTTGATTTCTGGACTGTCACTTTTACTGTGAGTTTGAAAGGCATCCTTATACAGAATTATTGTAAAAGAAGTAAAAAGTCCTGTAAAAAGATGGCTCATTTTAAAAGGAATAAGTTAATATAAATTACAGTTTCTTCTGTTTAACGTTTTTATGTTACACAGTTTTGTCATAACATTTACTGTGGCAGTCATTTACTGTAACTGTACTTTAAATCAGAGATGTTTCAGTAGGAAGACTGAGGTGGTGGCAGGCCCATCTTCACAGAATTCATGAAACCTTAAAGCCTTAAAACCAAGCCCTAGGGATCTCTGTGTTCTTGGTTTCTAGATCTGGGAAGTGAGTATTACCACAGTTTGATTCCCTGATAGGGAAAGCAAAGCACAGCTATGGCAGCATCCTGCTTCCAGGCTCCAGCCTGATGATCTGCCTGTTCTCTTGAGGATGGGAGCGCAGGGATCTGAGAAAAGTTGTAGCACCTGTGAGTGTATATTAGCACTGCAGCTATATAATTGCAGAGAGGAAAAATCAGGCAGCATTTATGCACTTTAAGCCAACTTAGGAGCATTGCTGACACTTTGGAGCCTGGTTTGCTCAGTTATTTCTGAACATATAGCTAGGGAACATTTTAATTTTTAAATAAGTATCAAAGAAAAGAAAATACAAATGCTAGTCTGGCTAAATATCTATAAAAGTTCTCACCTCAAGAAATTTTGAAGAATGTGTAAATTTGGAAGGGACATTTAAAGGTCATCTAGTCCAATCCCCCTGCAGTGAGCAGGGACATCTTCACTAGATCAGGTCGCTCAGAGCCCCATCAAGCCTGACCTTGAATGTCTCCTGGGATGGGGCCTCCAGTACCTCTTTGGGCAACCTGTTCCAGTGATCTACTACCCTCATACTGAAGAACTTTCTCCTAATATCCAACCTAAATGTCCCCTTTTTGAGTTTAAAACCATTACCCCTCATCCTAGTGCTCCACATCCTCATGAACAGCTCTTCCCCAGCTTTCTTATAGGCACCTTTCAGGTACTGGAAGGCTGCTATAAGGTCCCCCCCAGAGCCTTCCCTTCTCCAGGCTGAACAAGCCCAACTCTCTCAGTCTGACTTCACAGGAGAGGTGCTCCCGCCCTCTGATCCTTTTTGTGGCCCTCCTCTGGACACACCCCAACGTGGAGCCAGTACGCTCACAAAACCACCTGGAGGAAGGTTACCTCCCCGTATCCTGCACATCGGGTAGAGTTAAATTTGACAGGAGCCCCTGCTAGCAAATGCTCAGTTGGGCCGGGAAGTGGGGAGATGGGCCCTTTTGCCAGCGCGGAGGGAGGTCACCGGCCTGCGCTGCCCCCGGGTCGGTACGGCCTCCCCGCCGGGCCTTCCAGATGTGCCCGAGGTGCACGGTCGCCATCTAGTGGCTCCCGTGGAGCACGGAAAGGAGCCTGTTCGGGAGTCGGAGGCCTTTTTCTGCGTGACAAGTAGTGGTTTAACCTTTTAATGACAACGGGGGGATTTTACGTGCCTGAATAATTCCTGATCGAAAAGATTTCCCCCCCCCTTTTCCCTTTCTTTTTTCTTTCTTTTCCTCTTTCCTCTTTCCCTTCTTTTCTTACCTCTTCTTTCTTTCTTTCTTTCTTTCTTTCTTTCTTTCTTTCTTTCTTTCTTTCTTTCTTTCTTTCTTTCTTTCTTTCTTTCTTTCTTTCTTTCTTTCTTTCTTTCTTTCTTTCTTTCTTTCTTTCTTTCTTTCTTTCTTTCTTTCTTTCTTTCTTTCTTTCTTTCTTTCTTTCTTTCTTTCTTTCTTTCTTTCTTTCTTTCTTTCTTTCTTTCTTTCTTTCTTTCTTTCTTTCCTTCCTTCCTTCCTTCCTTCCTTCCTTCCTTCCTTGTCCTTTCCTTTCCTTTCCTTTCCTTTCCTTTCCTTTCCTTTCCTTTCCTTTCCTTTCCTTTCCTTTCCTTTCCTTTCCTTTCCTTTCCTTTCCTTTCCTTTCCTTTCCTTTCCTTTCCTTTCCTTTCCTTTCCTTTCCTTTCCTTTCCTTTCCTTTCCTTTCCTTTCCTTTCCTTTCCTTTCCTTTCCTTTCCTTTCTTTTCCTTTCCTTTCCCCTCCCCTCCCCTCCCCTCCCCTCCCCTCCCCTCCCCTCCTCTCCTCTCCTCTCCTCTCCTCTCCTCTCCTCTCCTCTCCTCTCCTCTCTTCTCCTCTCCTCATGTTATCATTTGATTTTCTTCTTACATAAAGTTTCCTTCCTGTATATTTTCTTTCTCAGCAACTTCCCAGTGGGCACAGAATCACAAGGTTGGAACAGGAAAACCAAGAGAACTCTGATATGCTAAATTGAGGTAGTCAATAAAGATAGATTACACATACAGAAAATTCTGGAGTTAATGGCATACTTGAGCTCAGTTTTCATTTTTGTGTTTGTCACTTGGAGTGGCTACAAATTGTGTAGCACAAGGATATTAATTAAAACCAACACTTCGACATCATGCATCCCTTAATAATGTGGGATTCTGCATCTAGAAGCAAGAATGCAATGCAGACTTAGGTGGAAAGGGTTCTGTTTCCAGATTTACTGAATTTTCTGTGTGACCTTTTAGCTCTGCTCCTTTCATTCTGCAGTTATAAAATTACAGAGTTATTCAGTGCTCTCCATTTTTTATGATGTCTATTTACAGAATGAGCTGATTGTGGCAGAAGCTGCTGTCATAGAGCATGGTGGTGTAACTGAGGCATGGAAGCAAGCAGAAAATCCTCTGTGTTTACCAAACAGGCTGTTGTAGTTTTGCGTGGCAGGGTTCTGGTGGAGGAAGGGGGCTGCAGGGGTGGCTGCTGCAAGAAGCAGCCAGGAGCTCTCTGCAGTGATTCAGTAAAATGTAATAATGCTGAATAGATTGATGTAGATGTAGCTTGAGACAATTAATATAACTTTAATTTGTATATTTTAAGAATATATTTGGTTTGGATTTTAGAATATGGCTGTAACCGTGTGAGCTGTTTCGTGGAAGTGGCTACAAAACTCAGCCATAACAGTGCAACAGCCTTGCAGGGAAAGAAAGTGAAGATAGGAGAGGCATAAATAATTACACCAATGACCAGTTAAGAGACAGGGTATATCTTCTTTTCAGATAAAAGGGGTTCCTAACTAGTTTGTGCAGGAATGTGTTTTTGAGCTCAGGAATGTGTTTTGGTAACTATGGAGAAAACTGTAAAGAGCATGCTCTGAGAGAGAGGAAGACATCCAGCCTTCATCCCTGAAGACAACCAGAAGACCCCCTGAGTGTCACTGAGCATGCTCTATCTGTGAGGCACTAATGTAAATTACCTCCTGGAAATAATTTCCATAACCCTGCCTTTTCTTAGAAATTATAATGAATATGTATAGTTAATCTGTATAAATATGAGAAATTTAGTTTTAATTGGCGCACACATTCAGAGGAGCGATCCCCTGTGCGCCCAGCACTGCAATAAAGGATACCTGCTTAATACTCACCAAGGCTAGTGAGTTTTGATTCCAGCTTTGTGAGGCATCAGCAGGCCTGACAGAGCAAACACCAGCCAGCTCAAGGCTCAAGTCTTTGTTGATAAGGGAAGAGCCCATCAGTGACAGTCACAGAGCCTCTGGGAATCACATTTAGGAGAAAAAAACACCAGCAGCCACTTTTTGCTACCAGAGAAGGGAGTGAGAAGGTGTAAGAAACTGTGCAGGCACCAAGGTCAGTGAAGGGGGGAAGGAGGCGCTCCAGGTGCTGGAGACAAAGATGCCCCTGCAGCCTGTGGAGAAACCCATGGTGGAGCAGGTGTCCCCCCGCAGCCCATAGAAAAGGCTGAGACCCCACCTGCAGCCCATGGAGAAGCCCCACGCTGGAGCAGGTGGAGACATGCAGGAGATGCTGTGACCCACATTAGAGCAAGCCTCTGCCAGCACTTGCAGCCCGGAGAGATGAGCAAGAAAGACCCATGCCCAAGCAGGTTTGATGAGGGGACTTGTGACTCTGTGAGGGACCAGGCTGGAGCAGTCTGGGCCTGAGAGACTGAGAGACATTCTGTGATTTATTACTGCACCCCATAGCAGTGACCCATGCTGGGGCAGCTGGTAAAGAGCCCTGTGGGAAAGGACTCAACGTTGGAGAAGTTCGTGGAGGACTGTCTTCCATGGGTGGGACCCCACTGTGCAGCAGGGGAAGGGTGTGAGGAATGCCACCTGCCTGGCTAAGAAGGAAAACAACTCTTGAGGAACTGACTGAACCCCCCCATTCCTCCATTCCCTGCCACTCCCGTGCCACAATGGGGAGGAAAAAGGGAGCAAAATCATGACTAAAGTGAAGCCTGCTAAGAAGGGAGGGGTGGGGGGAGGTGCTTTAAGATCTGGTCCCACTTCTCATTACCCAACTCTGGTGTGACCGGGGTGTGCAGTGCAGGGTAACGAATTAGAGAGTTTTCTTTCCTTTATTCTGTGCTGAGTCTATTTTGCCCGTGATGCTGATTGCAGGATGATCTCTCCCTGTCCTTATCTCGACTCCCAAGCCTCTCAATAGATATTTTCTGCCCTGTCCATCTCAAAAGGGGAGTGATAAAGCAACTTTGGCAGGCATCTGGCCTCCAGCCAGGGTCAAACCACCACAAGCAGAAAATCCTGTGTGTTTGCCAAACAGGCATAAATATAAAACACTCTATAAAATAGCATCCTTGCGTAGTGACACTATTCTGTCAAGTCTGAGTCCTTTTTAAAAATAAATTCTATGTTCTTTAGGTAT
This sequence comes from Laterallus jamaicensis coturniculus, assembly GCA_022605575.1. NCBI lineage: Eukaryota > Metazoa > Chordata > Aves > Gruiformes > Rallidae > Laterallus > Laterallus jamaicensis. Next base: position 3,561,128 of record JAKCOX010000062.1, read on the forward strand.
TTAGAAGATAGGGTTTGGGCAGCATACATTTCTTCACTTCCCTATGGACAATCAATACGTATGTGCTCTTAAAATCCTTGTCTCCCCACAACTCTATTCATTCATATATCATGGAAGATCCAGGTGACCTTGCTCCCTGGAATGGCATAGAAACCTGAAGAATTTTCTTTCAGTACAACCATTTAGGTGTTAGAGCAACTTCTTCCTCTGTGCCCCTTCAGGGTATTTGTTGTAGGTGGAAGATCTGAAAGAAACAGATATCTTGAGGAAGGCATAAGGCCCCTGCATTTCTGTGGTGAATATCCATATATCTAAACAATCGTTACTAGTAGCAATGGAGTTTGCCTCTGATCATAGAATCATAGAATGTATTGGGTTAGAAGGGACCTTTAAAGGTCATCTAGTCCAATCTCCCTGCAATAAGCAGGGACATCTTCACTAGATCAGGTTGCTCAAAGCCCCATCAAGCCTGACCTTGAACACCTCCAGGGATGGGGCCTCCAGTACCTCTCTGGGCAACTTGTTCCAGTGATCTACTACCCTCATACTGAAGAACTTTTTCCTAATATCAATCCTAAATGTCCCCTTTTTGAGTTTAAAACCATTACCCCCTCATGAACATGCCTTTGTGAATTGTTCTTCCCTGGCTTTCTTATAGGCACCTTTCAGGTACTGGAAGGCCGCTCTAAGGTCCCCCCAGAGCCTTCTCTTCTCCAGGCTGAACAAGCTCTCTCAGCCTGTCTTCATAGGAGAGGTGATCCAGCCCTCTGATCATTTTTGTGGTCCTCCTCTGGATGTACCCCAACAGGTCCATGTCCTTCTTGTGTTGAGGGCTCCAAAGCTGGACACAGGACTCCAGGTGAGGCCTCACCAGAGCAGAGCAGAGGGGCAGAATCACCTCTCTTGTTTTGCTGGTCACACTTCTTTTGATGCAGCCCAGGATGCAGTTGACCTTCTGGGCTGCCGATGCACATTGGTCGCTCATGTCCAGCTTCTCATCCTCAAGTACCCCCAAATCCTTTTCCTCAGGGCTGTTTTCTCACATATCATCTCCTAACCTGTACTGATAATGAGGATTGTCCCAACCCAGTAGGAGGACCTTGATTTATACCTTTTTTCTATAAAGTATGAAGCAAGTGAAGATGTTGAGCATGGCTCAGTGTCTTTCTCCATACTTCACTAAATCTTTCATTTTCTGGACTTTTTTTTCCCATATAATATGATATGTTTTTTATAATCACCATGTGCAGTTATAAAACATTTCCAACGGAAGAAGTGTTCCTGGTTGCATAAAAGCAGTCTTTCAAAACAGATGCACATTGTGATATTGATTTATTTAGTTTCAATCTGTGTATTGAGAAATATTTTCCTTCCTTGTTTTGATTAACCATCAGCTTGGTTAAAGGAATTGTTTTATTGTAACATCAAAATATGGGATTTATTAGTCACGTTCAACAAAAGCACTGAAACAAAAAATGTAAGATTATATTCCTTTATTTTACTTCTCTTGTCATCAGGAAGTGTCTCCCAAATTACTTTAATCTTTCTTGCCACCAAGGTTTAGCCATCTACTGAAATAAAAATAGAAATACTATAGTTAATATTTTCTATATATTCTTATTTATTTACCAATTTCTAACAATCTTCTTGATACAGATGTTGAATCCTAGTTCCAATTTCAGCAAGTTACCCATGCCAACATGCCTAAACTGATGAGTAATGTCATTACAGTCATGTGTTTAACCATCATCATGGTTCAGAGCTTTTTCATGACTGAAATGTCTCGCTGATGCCTGTGGTTAGATTGCATGAACCTTGATCTGAACATTCAGGACAATGACAAGAGGTGACTACCTTCTGAAGTAAATGGGGCCTGTTGTGTGTCTGGATGTCCAGGCTCTGTGGGTTTCAAGCCCTCGTTCCTGCTGCCAGCCATATTCCTGTTTGATTTACACAAGTTCCTGTGCTCTCACATGCCCTGACCACGGGACTCCTAGCTCTGAGGTCAGGACTTAAGCCCTCTGAGCTAGTAGAAGAAGACACTATGTCACAGAACACTGACATTTTGCCATTAGACCTAAGGGGCTAGGATGTGTACATGGCAGCATCGACATGTCTGTGTTTTTGTGATGAGGACACACCATCACTTACAATTTTGAGACTTTCTCTCCTTCCATATGGCTTTGAACATGGTGAGAAAAACAGAGCATGCTGCCACGAAAGGAGAGTCTTGTTAACAGCTAGAGCTTTGGCTCTAGGAAGATGTAGTTGGGTATTAAAGAAATACTCAGAAAAAAATAGCATTAGTTGCTGATTGTCTTTAAATGTAACTTCTGAGAGAGCAAAACCGTGCAGTAAGGCAGATGTTAACTAAGAATTCCTCTTTCTTTCTGAAAGCAAAACATTCCATGGCGTTGGATCCCTTGCTGTCCTGCCTTTATTCGCTATCCAGTTGAAACAGTATTTACAGAGGTAGTTAACAGCACGGCTCCTGGCATCAGTAGCAAAAGCCTTATTGCTTTGTAGTCGCTTATGTTAAGTAAGAATGGGCATTGTAAGTGATGATTGCTTTCTAATAGCCTTAAGAACACCTGTACCAGTTACATTCAAGCTGTATTTCTGCTTCAGTGTCACAGATGAGCACTTATTGTTTTAATTGGGTTAATTGTGCATTTTTGTCCATTCACAGCATTGCTTTACTGTGGCAGATGGCCCAGCGTATGTGTTATAAATACTTTGCATGACATCCCCTCTATTTTACTAATCTTCACTGTGACTTTCCCATTGGTAATGACTAATTACAGTTTCCTAGCCAGCAACTTTTAATAGATTCCTTTTTTTTTTCCCTTAATCTCTGCCTGTCTTCAACAGCACCATTTTGTTCAATAATTTAATCAGTTCAGCAACAGTATAATATTAGATAATTGAACCATTACTTTATGAATTTTTGAAATGCAAAATACCCATGAAGTAATCACTGATGAATATTTCAGTATTGATAGAGACCACTCTTTTTTTTTTTTCTGAAGAAACAGAAAGGGGTTTGCTATCTATGCTTGAATGCTTTTTCTTTCCCTTTTTCTAAATATTATTTCTGCCCCTTGGTCCTAAGGACCATATGCAGCAAATAGAAAGGAATCCAATAACTAGAAAGGATTAACATTTTTGCCTACCCTCCATGACTATGTTAACTATTCAACATCTCCCTATTGAAGGAATGAGTTTATACAGGAAAAAGTCCATTCAACCCTGTCTCCTCTTATCTGTGAAGAGCTATCTTCAAAAGAGACTGCCTGAGGCAAAAACCACTTCCAGGTTCATCCCACCTGTGTTAGCAGACAAAAGGATGTAGATGCTGCAAATCCAACAGGGGAATCACAGCCCAAAGCTCCTTGTAGGCTGGTATGATTTTTTTGGAAACTCCTGGACTCAGAATTTCTTACTAGAACCCCTCCTTTTTCTGCAAACAGGATCAAATAGCCGGCTGGTTCATGTTTCCCGTCTGTATCTCCCTAGTATCTGCTGTGTTTTGCTTAAGGGCAGGGTACTCCTCATGCTCCCTCTTGTCTATCCAAGATGTTTTGTGAAAGGAAGCAGTCGTGGAGCAGAGCTAGCAGGTGGCTGTAGGACAATTCCAAGATTTCACAGCAGTTTGTGAGATTTCACAGTTTAATTTCACAGTTTAATTATGTTCCTTCTGGGAACAAAAAAAAAAAAAAGACTTCAAACAAGAGTGCCATACGAGCCCTCACCCCAGTCTGTATGTTGAAGCTCCCATTGCGGAGATAAGGAGGCAGAGGGGGCTGGCTGGAGCATATTCCCACTCAGACATTAGGACCAGTTTGGATTTTAAGTTTAAAATTAGTAACTTCATAGCTTCATAGCATTCAGAAATGGTTTCTGCACACATAAACCCCTCTAAACTTTTCTTTCAGCTCCTTCCCCCCTTCACCAGAGTAACATAGGAAGTTCAACTTAAAAATGCTTCAACGTTTCTTAGGGCAGTACATGTATGTTAATGCAGCCACCCTGGGAACCTGTCCAAACTTCTACACCTCTCAGTAGCTTGTTGTGGGTGCTTAACTGCACCTGCCAGTGTCAGGGACCTGCTGTGTGTAGTGCTGTGCATTCGGTGTCACTGACACTAATAGTGGTTCCTTTCACTGGCTGAATGTTTATCCCAATAGTTTTAATTAACTCAGTCATTTCTCATGGGTGCAGCTGAAGTCACCTGATGGGACAGATTCTGCCTCTGGAGAGATTTGCATGCTGCCAGTGAACCCATCGAAGGGGTTATGAATCTGTGTCCAGTCTGGTCTGACAGGAAACCAATTCCCATTCAATTGCAGAAGGCAAGAACCAGGGCAATGCACCTGGAAAAAACCCCTTCTCCTTGAAGGAGGAGAGGAGACTTGATTCCTTTTAGAAAAAAAGGAAAATAGAACAGATAAAAGATTATTGTTTTCTGATACTGAAAACTTTCAGGGAGGCTGAATGCCAAACATTTTCATTTTTCCTCTGACAGGCACGAGCATATTTACAGTTTATGAAGCTGCTTCCCAGGAAGGCTGGGTGTTCCTGATGTACCGAGCGATCGACAGTTTCCCCCGATGGCGTTCATACTTCTACTTCATCACCTTAATATTCTTCCTGGCCTGGCTTGTTAAGGTACTGAAAAATGTGGGCTTTAAACCTGTCTGAAATGTAGATTGTATAAGAATGAATTTCTTCTATTTTCTGCCTGCTGAGCTTTGTGTCAGCCATTCCTTCGTGTTCTCTTTTTCAGAACGTTTTCATCGCAGTCATCATTGAAACGTTTGCAGAAATCAGAGTGCAGTTCCAGCAGATGTGGGGGTCCAGGAGCAGTACTACTTCAACTGCCACCACCCAGGTGAAGCACTTCGAGATGCTGAGATTCTTTGGGGACTTGATTTGGATTAGGTTTTGAATTAATAATAAGCCAAAAATCAATGTTAATTATTATTTTGTCTGTTTTACTTCACTTATGTTGCTACGTGTATTTTATAACTGATAGATAAATTTTCATATAAAATGAAATTTCAGGTTATCTTACCCAGCTAGGCTTTCTTTAAAAAACACTAGAGAAGACTGAAATACAATTCTATATATATACATGGGTATGTTATCGTTATGTTCTTACTTTCATTTAATGAAGTACAATAATGCTTTTTTATCATGGCATTGGTGGTTTTAGAATTAAGGTGGCTCTTGAATGTCACTTTCTGTGCTAAGGAAGAAGAGCTGAACTTGCAAGCTGTAGCTGAAAGAGGAGAGGTCAGAGGGTAGCTGAAGTGTTTTGGGAAGCTGGTCCCGGAACTGAGAAGGGCACGTTGGGGGCAAGGATGAGGGAGATGCTGAGGCAGTGAAAGAGCCGTGTTAGTGTTTGAGGTAACTGCAGAAAGCAAGACCCTAAATGTGGCATAATGGGTGGGAAGAAGCCATGGTGGGAAGGGTGCAGCATGTGAGCTGGGTAGCATAGAAGACCCAGAATGAAAACTGAGTGCTAAAAGGCTGAGATTTAAGTTCTCCCACTCATTATCTTTACAATCCTATTATGTGTCAGGCTGTTCCAGGCTACTGCAGTTTGCCATCTATAAGAGACACCAGTACGGACTGTCTGCAGAAAGCCCTTAGGAAAGCAGATAGGAGAAACATGCCCATGAGGAAAGTTTTTCTAACCTCTGTAGCTAAAGATTATTTATTTTCTTAAGTCAGGGGACTTAAGTGTTTCAAAATCATTTATTAAATGTTTTCTGATATTCCTTTGGATATTCCTGTAATCCATATATAAATCTTGTCCTTTTTTTGCTTGCTGCTACATTTTTCACCTCAAATAGACTTTTGTGGCAGTAATTTTTACTCTACATAGGTCTTTGTCAAAGGAGACTTGATGATATCAAATTAAATTAACAAATAAAAAGGACTTTTCCACATGGCACATACATAGCCTGAGGAGTGTAATGTTCGTTTCATCACTGATGGGAGGACTTCCTGAGCCATACGGGCTTAACTGACATACCCTAGAAGCTACTGGAAGCTGGAACAGAGAGAACAGTGTAGGGAAATTCAAGAAGCAGCCAACATTTAGGGATTTCAAGGATAAAAGAAATTCCTGAAATAATGTCATCAGGCCAAAAAATATGAACATGTTGAATATAAATTGCATCATGTAAAATAAAACCAGCATGTTGGCTGCAGACAAGCAAATGGTTACTTTGTTCCTTGAGTCACTGGGACATAAAGGGAGTCCAGCTTACCCAACTACAAAAACAATATATCTTTTTCTGTATTAAGAGCAGAAAATTTCTCACAGGGCTTTTCGTTCAAGGCACCAGACAAAAGTTAAAAATCTTGCTTGTTTTGTGCATGAAATAACCTTGAGAAAAAGCAACAATATCTTCCTTCATTTCCCCACTTCATAAATCATTAAATTGGTCCCCAAAGCTAGTCCTAGAAAAAAGAAAATGAGTGTCCAAGAGGCAAAGTCAAGGAAGGGGTCTCTAGGGAAGGATAAAAGAAGGTTCTTGTAAAGCACTTGAGCACTGCACATTTAAGCATGGTACAAAGAGGACTAACTCTGCACTGATGTGAGCTGGCAACTCTTCCTGGTGCAGAGATGCTACATAAGGACTCAGCAGCATCACGGTGTCTTTGTGTGACTCTGTCTCCAGTCTAAGGAGTGCTTCTCTCAGGTTGGCTTTTAAGTTTCAACCACGCTGCTGTGGCTGAGTTCTTGAGATGACTTGTTTGGGTGCTGTGTCAAGGAAAAGGTGGGAGTGAGGTGGGAAGTTGGCCACACTTCATTGCATAGTAAATGCAGACTCTCAGGTGGCAATTCAAAATGCTAGAGCCATTCATTTTCTTTCAAGGGCATTTTCAAGGACAGTGTTAATCACTTCCAGACATGGTTTCTCACTGCTCCTTATGTCCAGCAGTCTGCACCTTTTTATGTCCTCATTTCTGAAGGGAAAAAAAAAACAAACAAAAAAAAGCCAGAATTCTTATCCCTACACTTCCAGAGGTTATATGTAAAATGTAAATACCACTGTGGTCAAGACAGCCTTTTCCACTGATGGCATTAAAGCTGGGGTATCATTCAGCTCTTTGCAGGAATTACAAGCTCTGTGTAATAGTACAGAAAGACTGCCCAGACTGTACAGCTGCTCACCACGTCCACCACTGGAACAAAAGTAAAGTCTGATCCTCAGAGTAAAATGCTTTTGCCAGTAAAATAGATGAGGCTGTCAATTATTTTCAAATGCACCATGAAACATATTTTTTTTTTGGCCACAATGTGTTAATGTTGTCTGAGGATAAGCTTCCTTAGTTAGGAATTTATTCTGAACAGGTACCACCACCTCATGATTCTGGTCAGAGGTTAATTGAATCAATTTCTACATTAGGACTAATAGAGACACATTGGGTTTGATGTTATCTCAGTAAAATTCAGAACCTATTCATAATGGAAAAAGAGCATGTTGCTTTTTTTCTGCAGCAGTAAGAACTTTAAACTAGCTATCATCAAAATGTATGCAGGTCCTTAAGGGGAATGTATTAGATTTCACTTGTATTTACTGGCTCATAAAACATTTCTGACAACAATTTTCCCTTTCAAGATGTTTCATGAAGATGCTGCTGGAGGTTGGCAGCTTGTGGCTGTTGATGTGAATAAACCCCAGGGCAGAGCTCCTGCATGTCTACAGGTATGACATTGCTTTTTAATAAATCAGTGTGTAACCAGCACCACTCAAATGTTGGCATAATGAGACTGGTGAGAAATAGCTACAATAGTTTTAGTCATAACTTTCTTTAAGTCTATTGCTTTCTGTAGTGTAGACTTGAGTGTAGGCTTGTTCATGAAAATCAGAGATCAACAACAAAGATAGACAATACCCAGAGAGGGGGGATGAGAAAAATGTATTATCCCTTAGAAAGGCTGTGTGCTCATGAGAGAAAGGTTTTATTTTTTAAAAAAATATCAAATAACGTCAGTAATCATCCTTTATCTCTCAGACCTTATATACAAACTGATTCCACTCCTAGGTTATTCACAACAGAAATGCTTGTTTATCAACAGCAAAATACAGTAGTATATGCCAAGAGGCATGGCTAATCATAATAAACACAGAAATACCTCAGTTCTCTTGTTCTGCCTTGAAAATAGGCTCCTGGAAGAAGGGGGAAGAGGCAGGTAGGTAGTAAGCCATACAGTGTTTGAAACTTGCAGATTTAATATTCTCACTTGGATATAGGTGAGTTTGTAAAACTCTATCCTCATTGTTTAAATAAATCCAGGCTAAGATAAGTTATATTTTGATAAATCCCTTTTTATTACAGCATAGTGTACAGGAGCTCAAATTTTCATTTGCAGGTTTAATAATGTCACTTCTGGATGAAACGAGCTTGCTTCCAATGAGAAAGCCAAATCTACTATACAATCTGATAGCATGATGTTTGCTGGCAGTTTTGGTTCTGTTTGGTTTAATGTGTAAACTAAAATACACATACTTTTTGGCAGCATGTACAGTGCTGAACTAAGCTGGCAAGCACCTTTCATCCCCTCCACAAGCTGTTCATTCTTGAATATCTCTGCTTTTTCAAACCACTGCCATATATTTAATTACAACATATGTCTTAACTGGTAATTACTCTTCTCATATTTAGTTCTTGATTTTGATAGGAACAGGAACATCACTTCTGGTGGTCTCAAGTGACAGTTTTTGGATAAACTGTAACTGAACTCACAATGAAAACTCCTCCAGATGAAATTTAAGATAGTAACTGACTTACCTGGTCTGGCTTTGTCCATAGTATTACATTCTTGCCCATTTTAGGAATCATGTGAATACACAGTAAATTGTGTTCCAGGGAACAAAGACCTCATGCATCAATGGGTGCTGCAACTTTCTGTAATTGCAACTCAACCAGGAGTTTTCTTCTTGTTCTTTATACCTTTGTGCATATCTGTAGGGTTCCAGTAATCTATGACCTTGTTGGATGTTAATCCAAGGAGAGCAATCCAAAGGAAAATATTATTTTATTAGGTTAGTGCCCTAAAATACATTCCAAAGAAAGTACAGTCTCAGTCTGGACAAAGATTCTGGACACACTCCCCTTCATTCATCTCCCCTTGAATTACTGTTTCAGTTCTGTCAATTCAAAGTAAAAAGAAAATAGACTTTCTAAAAAAATAAGGTATTTAAAGCCTTTACAAGATATGAAAGGCATTATTTGTGCATTAGGTGCCTAATGAGAGATGTGGTAGTTATGTTCTAAGGGTTTGGGTGGGTTTTGTTCCTTAATAGGAACATGGTGCAAAAATCTGAATCTAGGAAAGAGTTAATCTGACTGGAGAGTATATATCCTGCCTTTAGGACACATTCAATTAATATGCATTCTTTTGACCTTTATTAGCTAAGTATATTGTCATTCAATATCCTGTGAAGGATGGAGTTCTTAGAAAAAGGTACTGAAGACTCTCTATTGCCCTGTATCATTTTAATTAAATTTTGCAGCAAGTTTGGTTTTATGAATTCCTCTCAGGGCTCTGTAAATATTACTGCTCCAAATACAAAGGGGAACATTATTAAAAGTTCTGTTTCAATGTGGGTCTGGCTCTGTGCTTTGGTGAAACTGCACTTACTCAGTGTATTGAGTTATTCAGAATTTACTTCCTCAACAAACTATACCTGTGCATAAGGGAGAGGAAATATCCTAGTGGCTAAGGGAATGGAGAGAGACTCTGGAGATCTGGGTTCAATTTATTGGCCAAAGACAAATTTCCTGTAGACCATGAGAAAACTACTTAATAGGTATCTTTGCCTTAGTTCACATTCCTTTGGTTGGAAAAGTGTATCCATCCCAGGTACAGGTACTCTGGTGTGAAAGGCTACTAACTACTTTAGAGCTACCCCAGTAAGACAGAATTGTGCTATCTAAGTAGGCAAATAGGTACATCCAGCTCTCTAAAGCAGGGAGAGATGGAGGAAAGAATAATGTGATTTGTACAAAGAGGGGATTAGAAAGGAGTTTCAGAATCCCTTCCAGTGAGTATTCTGCCTCTGTATGTCTAAACTGCTGGGCAGGTGAGCACTACTGCCTTTCCCAGGGTACCCACTCTCGTCTCTCCTGAGAGCCCACCTGCTTTTCCAGAGGGCACACAGCATACCAGCAAAAGAGAGCCAGCATGTGCACACAGACCTGGGATCTGCAAGGGGCTCTTGTACACAGCAACATAGTGGTTAAAAGTGAGTAGGAATAAGGCTAAACCTTGAGAGGTGGGCAAGAAAGGTGGGCATTAATCTCATGGTTTTGAAGAACTTTAACTCACGTGCCTAAATAAGTTTTCTTTAGGTTTTTTAAGTTGCTGGAAATGGTAACATGAAAAACTTTGTATGGTTTCTGATTTTTTGACTTGCTAATCTATCCTAACGTTGGGCAAAGAGGCTTTTATTTCAGTATAATGGGTTCATATTTATTGAGGGTTTGAGTGTTCCCAAAGGTGCTTTGTGGTCTTTTGTTACTTATTCTCTGTTCCCCATGACTGGCATTGATTTTAACTATTGATTTTCTTTTGTCACTGAAAAATAATCTTTGTGTTTTCCATTTCAACATGAACCATTTGGCATGAATGCATGCTGAGGCTCCCACATTGCCACATTATTTTGCTGTTGTTGATATTACTTTAACACATTGTAGTGTGTTAGAACTTCCTGCCTACCGTGATTTACTCCTACGAGCACAGTAGGAAACTCTCAGTTCACAAATAAAGAAAAACTGAGCACCAGGTTCCAGAAAAAAAATCTTTAAGAAAACTCTTGGAGCATGTATTTACCACTTCAATCTCATGTTAAAGGCACACTGTGTTTCTTATCATTCCTTTCCTGTTAATTTTAGGGCTTGTTGATGTTTTTGTCACTCCTTCCTTCTCTTTGTCTTCCTGTCTGCAAAGACTTCTGAAGTACTCATGCTGATTTAAAGCTGAACTGGAAAGTTTTAACATGCATTTCTTCCATGAATCTGTGGTTGGTATTATAACAGCAAATAATGACATCTTCAGTCTTTTCAATATTTAGTTGTGTAAGGAACAGAGTAAGTCTGGAACTGTAGTTCCTGTGGGGAACAACAAGCCAGACAGCAGTTCCCTGTTCATGTGAATATTTTGGAGTCATCTGTCCAGCAGAAATGAAACACACAGCTGGAGATGGAGTGATGGTTAGAAAAACATTTGGGAACACGGTGTGTGAAGTGTCAGCATAAGCGGAAGTGGTAACCTACTCACAAGCTGTATGTGTACTCATACTCTAATGATAGAAGAATTTTCAACAGATGAAAAATACTTCTTTATTCACTTTGAATCATATGTGCTCCATTGTTGTGGTTTTGTGTGGCTGGATTCTGGTGGAGGAGGGGGCTGCAGGGGTGGCTGCTGCAAGAAGCAGCCAGAAGCTCTCTGCAGGCCCCACAGAGCAAACACCAGCCGGCTCAAGGCCGGACCTGCCACTGACCAAGGCTGAGCCCATCAGTGATGGTCACAGCACCCCTGGGAATCACATTTAGGAGAAAAAAATGCCAACAGCCACTTTTTGCCCCCAGAGAAGAGAGTGAGAAAATGTAAGAAGCTGTGCACGCACCAAGGTCAGTGAAAGGGCGAATGAGGTACCCCAGGTGCCAGAGAGAGAGATGCCCCTGCAGCTCATGGAGAAACCCATGGTGGAGCAGGTGTCCCCTCAAGCTCATGGAAGAAATAGAAGGTCACAAAGCTATGATCTGAGCAAGCAAATGACATTATTATGATTATAGTGCATTTGAACATATGATTAATGGCAGAAATTTAATCATATCCTTTTGCCTCAAAAAAACATTTACATGTTAGTGTCTGAATGCATACAATTACAGGATTTGAGAGAACCTTGGAGAGACAAGAAGATCAAAAGTCATGTCAAAAGACAGAAAACATATGGAAGGTGGAGGAGACATGGCCAGAGAAGCAGGAATTGATTAGTTTTAGCAGTTTCATAATGGATATATTCAATGAGAAAGAGAGAGAGAAATTACACAGAACAGTACTTAGGGATTTTCACTGCAGGAGTAGCAGAAGAGAGAAGAAGGGTTTTCACCTCTTCTCTTTCCTGGGAAGTAATTGGTGAACCAGAAGAGAGCGGTAGTCTATTTATATACTAATTTGGCCTTTAGTGTAACTTCAGAATCAAGCAGAAGGTATGCCTACTCAGTCCTATTCTCTTCTTACCTACAGTGGCTTTCACTAATTTAAATACATATAAAATACATTTCTTCCAATTAATTTTAATCCTGTCTTACAGTGAAAGAAAAATCTTCTCTTTCACTTTACTAAAATTAAGTTTTGATTTGACTGAGTTTATTATTTGAGTATGTTATGTGAGTTTATTCAGAAGCAGATTAAATTGATTCCAAATCCTAAAATTCATTTAAAAATTTTTCTTTTTTTTCTATACCCTGTTCTCATTTAGAAAGCCTAGAAATTGCATCAGTTAACAGAAGCTTGGGTAGTTCAGTGATGTATTTGGCACCAAAACAGGGCTAAAACCCAACCATATTAGTTTAACTGAGGAGACTGAGGAGCAGAATATACAAAGTCCAAATGTAAAAGCAAGCTGTTTAGTTTAAGTGAAGTAAAACAGTGAAAAAAATGAGGTGGAATGGAAGACTCTGCAGGGAAACTAAATATGTTGGCAATAGAAGAACATGCACAAATGAAGTTCAGCCCCAGCCAACCATCCTATCCTCAGCTGTATGTGGGAAGATAGTAAATCTTGGGTATTTTGAAGAGAAAAAAAAAGAAAGAAGAGACTTCCAGTATTTTCCACTTGTGCACAGAGTTCAGGAAGAAATTGTGAAAGTGGTGAATGGAGTAAAGGGCTAGAAACTCCAACCTCTGGCTAACTCTGATTAGGGATTCACAAAATGAGCTTTCATTAAAGATGTGCTCAGTTTCAGCTTTATGCTGTTTCAGATGAGGAGTGTAAAGCTGTTACCATCCTCAGCTGTCTGCTCACCCCCTTTTTTCAGCGTGCTTTAAAACAAAGGGCAGTGAGGTTACTCAGTTCCCTGTCTCATCTGGCAAAGTAAACTGGCATTCACTTCAGTTTATGATATTAAAAGAAGTTATGAATTCAGACAACTGGAGTTGCAGTTCATTTGGCTGGAGGAAGGAGAGAACAGGGACATATACATTTACTATAATGTAAATCTAAATGGTGAGAACCACTATCATTTTCTGTTACAAATTAAAAATTCATCATTTAATTCTCATTAAACTGAGGAACCAAACATATTTTGCTCATATACATCTTTTGCATACTTCAATTTGCCATTTTTTTTTACTGAAAGGGCCCTGAAAACCAGTGAGCTTCGTAATGTAGGTATTGGAGTGCTCATAAAACCAGCAGACAAACATTTGCCATGTGCCAGAAATAAGGACATAAAGATCATCCTTCTCTGAGCTCTTTAATACCCATGGATGCCCTCATTCTCTGTCTTGGACTCCAGCAATCATTCATGACTTTCTGAAGTGGATGTTAAATTTAGGTCATTATATTTAGTATCCATTGATTAATTTATCACCTATCAATTTATCTAGCCTTTTTTTCAACCCACTTATCATTTTGGTCTCCAGAACATCTTGCAGGAACAAATTACATAAAGTCACTACGAAGCATTTTAATTGATTACAATTGCAGGATTTATTCACTATTTGCTGATTTTTCTGAGATTACTCAAAATAACTGAAAGCTTTGTGCAAAGATCACCAGTTGCCATTTTGAGATACATGCTCATTTTCAATAAAAGGAAAGAATTTGTAACAGCAAAATGTGCCAGTCAGGATTACAGGCTGTTGTGATACACAGTCAGTAGCAAGAGGAGGGCAGAGATGAGCATCTGAGAACTATGGGCACCAGGTCTAGGGGGTGGTTGGTTTATGTTTGTGCTTCTGTGTCCAAATAGAATTGCCAGTGGTGAGGAAGCTTCAGAAAGGGAAATGGATGTGGAATATCAGGAAAGACTGTTAAAAAAAGGCATTAGTTTATTTGATGACAAGGCTGTCATTTGTAATCTCCCATAGGTAACACTCTGGCACTAACAAATATTAACTGAATTACTAGATTCTTACTGGAATTTTGTCTGTGCTTCTATTTCTCTGCTATTGCATATATGCATCTGAAAGAAAAGTCGTTTCAAGGGGGTACAGAACTGCACACATACATCCAGCTTGCAAGGCATACAAATCCTTTATCCCTTCACCCCTCCCTCTTGCCTGTCTTCCTTTATAGCCATTACACCACAGCACATACATTAACAATGAGTTAGAGATGTTTTTCTTTTACATTCATAGTTTCTTCTCCATAGTTTCCCATTTACTTGCTGAACTGTCTGTTCTTGTTCATTAAGAAGTAAATTACTCCCCACACTTTGTCTCAATCTAACCACAGAAACTAAACATAACAAAAGAAAAGATGTTACTGATTTCACTGATTTGCATTTGAACAAATTGATTTCATGGACATGACTTCCTCATCTTGAACATGTAATTTTCCTGCAGATTTAAAGTACCAGAACCCCCTTGCAAAGGTGTTAAACTATGATTAAGCTTACAAAAGGGTAGTGGCTTTCCTTGGCAATGTTCATTGTTAAAGGAGGGCCTGCTGCAGCAGAAAACATGGTCACATTTGGCCCTTGCCATCTCCTTGAGCAATTCAGGATGGAGTGTTCTGAATTTCTCTGAGGCAATACGTTTTCAAAAGTCTTTGTATGTCAGAATTATATGGAAGCCTTGCCTGACATTTACAGTCAGTCAAGATTTCTGAACTTCCCCTTATTTTTGGACAAGTTGAAAGGAGAGCCTTTTGTGTAAGCCCTGATTTTCAAATAGGGCCCCAGAGAAACTTTCTGCTCCACAAGTAATGAATTTCATGTAAGGATTTTTTATAAATCTTGACCTTCTTTTGCATTGACCTGTACAGGTCACCCATAAAGAGGCACTAAGTAGTGACATTCAGTTCTTACAACATCTTGGTCAAATTAATAAGCTAAAGGTCTCCCACAATAAAAATATGCAAGTAGTTGTTGTAATATATTTGCAGACTGCTTGAGCTATGTGGTTGGATTTTTTTAACCTCAGCCTTTTTGGTGTGATGTGAACAAGAAGAGTGGACCATATGTCTAGCATTCCCTTCAGCAGTGGACTTAAGTACTGCTTGTACTTGTAATTGGCACTTAGAAATGTTTTGGGCACATCATTGTCAGTGGATTATAGAAACTGGTTAGCAATGCCACAAAAATGGAATTCAGTTGAGTTTCCTTTTGAAAACTTTTATGTCTGGGGTTAAATATGTCCAGTGTTTCAAATCCCATCAAGCTGAAAACAGGTATTTAAATTGTCATGTAGCTTTTTTGTGTTTAGCACAATTATAGCAATCAAAGTGTTGGAAGCAGCAGCAGCAGGACTTCCTTTAGTGCTGTAACTCGGCTGACAAATCTGAGCATAGTGGAAGACTGCAGAGTTTTAGAATAAAACTAGCAGAGATTTTTTTTTTCTATCATGTGAGTTGTTTTCCCCTCAATATTTTCCATATTTCTAGTATTTCACAAAGAAAGGTCTCTTCTCTCTAGGACTCCAAAGAACATAACATACTACAGCTCTGTAGGGTATTAGACTGTTCTTTTTTAGATGTTCTTTTTAGATTCTTGAAACTTTAAAAAAAAAAAAATTACTTTTGATATCTGTTTATTACTCTTGGGGTCTCTAATCCTTTGGGTTCCTCAGTAGTCAGTGGAAAGAGTGTTTCCCATCATGAATCTGAAGATAAGTCACATGTTGGGGATGCTGAATTGCCTTTCACCTTGTCTGCATTTCTTCATTGTCATGGGGAGGCAATATAAATTACGTGGCCTTCTCAGAACCTCAGTGAACTACCTAAGAGTAAATGGGGTGAGTCTGAGCCAGTCAGTGTAAACAAACAGCTCTTACTAAATCCTGAGATTTTAAAGTGGCTAATTCCTACTCAAATTACAATTTTTACTTTCAATTATTCATGAATATATTTCAAAAAAAAAAATTATGAGAAAAAGTCTTTGCCTTATCTTACCATGTTCTTGGTATTCTGAACACTGATTCTAGTTCTTCTAAGGGTGACTGTGGTCCTGATTTATCTCATATGTCTTTAGGCCCTTAGCAGATGCCAGTGGTTGGCTCATAGTGGCCCAGAGGCAATAGGAAGAGATAGACATTGCCAGAAGGCATCTGAAGACCTGAATCTGGTCGTGCTCATCATGCTAGAGAGTGCATCAGAGTGTTTCCTCTCCTGTTTCAGGTGTCCCAGTTCTTCTGGAGTGAATCTCTAAACACAAACTCTGTACCTCCTCTCTCACCAGTAGGCTATAATAATCTATCATCTATATTTCTGATCTGCAGATTTAAAGCAATATTAAGTCCCACTTTAGGAAGTGTACATCCTCAATTTTTGTAAGTATTTTGCATTTATTAAATCCTACTGAAATCAGTAGAAAGTACCTAGAGTTTTGAGAATCCCATTTTTCTATGACTGATTTCATTGACATAAATGCAGTTGTTAGAGAAGTATTTGCACAGTCACGTCTCAGTCTACATCCTTTATGCTGTGTGAGTTCTTAAAGGGATGTCTAGAGAGAAACATCTTCAGCTGACCTCTGCATTTCAGTAAGTTGAAGGCTGCAGTGCAGTTTAGTAAATCCAGATCTTCAAGCTTCTTCCCTCATGATTTTCTTTCCCCTTCTTAGGTTTCCCTCTCCCTCTTACGCTTGCCTCAGATCTTTGAAAAGAGGGTCTCTGACATCTGACAGGAGCAAAGGAAAGCCAGTGATGTGGCATACAGAGGAAGGAAACTGATTTACTTTGTGTTTAATGCATGTGAACTGATCTAGCACATTTGCAACTCTCCTTTAGCATAGAGGTACTTTGATTTCTAGCCTGAGATTTTGTCTGATACTCAGTGAGTATTTTGCAGTTCAAGGTCTTTTTATGTCTGTTACTTTAATTCTTCCATCAAAAAAAAAAGTATATGTTCTCAGAGCTTTCAGACAACATACAAAAGTGAACTGTCACAGTAAGAGTGTTCATCCCCTTTTACAGACTCTCATTTCCAGCTAAAGATGGCCAGGATAGATACCTAGCCCTGAGGTCACCTGACAATGGACTGTGGCCTTGCACAATTCCTTCTCCAGAACAGATTGATCATGCCCACTTTACATAGGCCCTTTGCCTCTTCTGAGACCCTGTGGCATCTCTCTGTCCTCCAGGCACAATTATTTTTCTGTGTTTTCTTCATTTCTTAGCATCCAGAATAAAACAAGGCTTGTGTTGTGGCACATCAGGATAGTAGCTTTTTGGTCTGGCACTGAGATGATGCATTGCATGGTGCTCTCAGATTTGATATTGGGGAAGGTGAGGTTGTTCAAGGGTGCAAAGACTTTTGTGATGTTAGGGGAACGTACAGAGTGGAGGGAGCCATGCTTGGATGTTGTTTTAAGGAGAACTAACTGAAGAGGTCCAAACCACAGCTTATGCAGCCAGCTAGCAATTAAGCAGACTGGATATGGCCATTAGTTTTTGTAGCTGCTTCTTGGCCTTCATTCCTTTAACAGACTAGAAGGACCAGATGGTATCAGAGAATGAGCATTCCTCAGGTGAAAATTTTTCAACCAATTCTTTCATAGCACGGGGGCAAAAAGGATACAGCACTACACCTAGATACAGGAAACAAACGTGCCTCATTGTTAATGCTACATATTTTAATGGAGTGAGTGGAGGAGAGAAAACTAGGGTGGGGCAGAGCAGGGTGTCCGTTTTATGGTGCAAGCAAGTGTGAGTAAGACTAGTGGGGTAACACTAAGAAAGAGAGAATTCATGGCCAACAATGAGTGTTATAGATCTGTGGTAGAGTCTGTGTGCCAGCAGGGCAATGGTGTGGTGGCCCTCAAATTGCTGCAGCCATTGTCAGGCCAGGCTGGGTGAGAGCCTAGAATTCTGTGTTGGTAGGGCTAAGAGTGTGCTGGAGTAGATATTCTTTTACTCCTTCCTAAGATGAGAAAGGCAAAAATGAATCACAGCTGAAGAACTGGCACTCTGGTATGTTGAGTTCTTGCCTTTTCTCTACACAAGGAGTGTTGACCTTTCCACCTCAGCTCAGTGCAGAACTCTTACATGGCCACCTTCTTCTCAGGACAGTTGGCACAACACCAGCGTATCATTTCCTAGCCCACAGTAACAAGTTGCTCCTATGGGCAGGAACAGGCATTTAACTTACTTTAGGTATTTAAAATGTAGTTATCCAACTGAGGCACAGAGGGTTACACTTCATAGAGAGAAGCAAGCACCTTGAGCAGATACTTTATTTGCTAGCTGTGACATGCATTTTTTTTAATATAGTTATAGGCCTAGACCCACAACATGCTATTTCTTATTTAAGTTGCAGTGTTCCAGGATTTTTCATAATTGCTTCCCACAGCCAGTCTTTTTCATTTAATCTTCACCTCAACCTTTGAATAGTAGCTTGAGACATCCTACTTTAAGTACTATATATTATTTTGCCAATAATGCCACTGGGTGTATATAGTCTGTGTGGTGACATTTTATTAATTGCACAGTACCCGGAGTGTATATAAATAATTTCCTCTTCTCTATCATAAACTTTTCAGAAATGTTCAGCCAAGGAAAGCAGATATATACACTAGTGGGCTGGATTTTAGAAGGTGTTTTACTACAGACACTACTAATATAGCAGAGTTGGCAGTGTATGTGCTGTGCCCCTTTATTTCTGGCCTCTATTTCCCTCTGTAGGATCCTAGATAATTCAGAGGAGGAACTGGAGCACTAATTAGTGAAAACTGACAGTAGACTCAACTCCCTCCATCATGTTCTCTTTATCTGCCTACAGTTTTGCCATCCAGTCTGTTACAGTGTTGGCTCAGAACTATCATCTTGAATATCTTCTCAGTTTTCTTCAGTATCTTCTAAATCATTCATGGTTGTTTGCAAGAGAAGTCTTACTGTTTTTACCCTGGGCCATTCCATTTCATCCCCTGCCCAAAGTAAAATTGCTCAGGATTGCATAATTAGCAACCAGTAGATCCATCCCTTCCCCTTATGTTTTTTCTTTTCTCCCATCCAGCCCTTTCCTCTTCTTTCTGAGAGGAGGGGAGAGGAGAGGACATCTTGGCACAGAGGTAGAACCAGAGCTGTAGCATACCCCCATGCCCAACGCTGCTGTGCAAACAGGCTTACTGCCTGCTTTCCCCTCTCCCTCTTCCCTACCACTGCCTCTGTGTGTCACCTAAAAGTTGGAGGGTGCCAAGGTGGCTGAGAGTGGGCAGAGACCCACTGCATCACGAAAGGTGGCTGCCAACCCCACTTTATCCTGCTGGGGTATTAACAGGCCAACAAAAACCTGTTCCCCTCAAGCTTCAACATGCATCCAAGGGTACCCTTAACTCCAGCTGGTTGGGTCCTCCCTCCCTTCCTCCCTTCCTCCCTTCCTCCCTTCCTCCCTTCCTCCCTTCCTCCCTTCCTCCCTCCCTCCCTCCCTCCCTCCCTCCCTCCCTCCCTCCCTCCCTCCCTCCCTCCCTCCCTCCCTCCCTTCCTCCCTTCCTCCCTTCCTTCCTTCCTTCCTTCCTTCCTTCCTCCCTTCCTCCCTTCCTCCCTTCCTCCCTTCCTCCCTTCCTCCCTTCCTCCCTTCCTCCCTTCCTCCCTTCCTTCCTTCCCTCCTTCCTTCCTTCCTTCCCTCCTTCCTTCCCTCCTTCCTTCCCTCCTTCCTTCCCTCCTTCCTTCCCTCC
Source organism: Laterallus jamaicensis coturniculus (assembly GCA_022605575.1). Taxonomy (NCBI): domain Eukaryota; kingdom Metazoa; phylum Chordata; class Aves; order Gruiformes; family Rallidae; genus Laterallus; species Laterallus jamaicensis. The sequence continues at coordinate 3,580,997 of JAKCOX010000062.1, forward strand.
TTCCTTCCCTCCTTCCTTCCCTCCTTCCTTCCCTCCTTCCTTCCCTCCTTCCTTCCCTCCTTCCTTCCCTCCTTCCTTCCCTCCTTCCTTCCCTCCCTCCTTCCCTCCTTCCCTCCTTCCCTCCTTCCCTCCTTCCTTCCTTCCTTCCTTTTTACTTTAGTTGCTGCCACTCAATCAGAATTCATGATAAACATGCTTCTTCACCTTTATGCATGTATATATAAATCCTTTCTGCATATCAGTTACTGAAACAGGGTGGAAACTAAGCAAAAACTGTAAGAGCTCTCTGAGCAAGTTTGCTATGGGTGAGCAATCTCATGCTCTGTCTGGGAGATACCCTGAACCATTTCTTCTGATGGGGAAATGGTCTTGATTTTCTGCTAAATGCATGCCTGTTGTATGCTTTGTGGAGCCAGAATAGCTCTTGTCCTGTTCTTTCTGTGTAGATTAAATCTTTTCCTCTTAAAGCAATCAAAGTTTTTGCACTGCCAGGTATCAGGTAGTCTTCAGCCATACCTGCCCATAATGTCAGTGTTTTGCTGAGATCAGGGTATGGTGGTTTGGTTAGTATTGTTCCATCACACTCTCACAGTAATCATTCTACTAAGCATACTCAAAGATAAGCTCGTTTGAGAGGCAAAATTTTAGTAACCATATATTCTGCAAACCAACCCATTTTTCTCATCTTTGTGCAGTAACTCTTTTAAGGGAAGTTCCCATTTTTCTGTACATTGCTGTGGTGGTTTTGGCCCTAGCCAGAGGCCAAATACCCACCAAGCCGCTCGCTCACTCCCCCCTTCAGCCAAAAAGGGGAGAAAATAGATATTGGGAGGCTTAGGACCTGAGATAAGGACAGAGGGATCGCTCTCCAATCAGTGCAATGGGCAAAACAGATTCAGCACAGAATAAAGGAAAGAAAAGTGATTTATTACTGCTACAACTAATACACCCGGTGAACCAGAATGAGATAAGAAGCGGCCAGGTCTTAAAGCACCATCCCCCCACCCCTCCCTTCTTAGCACACTTAAAACTCATAATAATTTTACTCCTTCTTCCCCCCACAACATGGCGTGGGGAGGGGCAGGGAATGGGCAGCGGGGTTCCGGCGATTCCTCACAAGCTGCTTTTCTTCCCCAGATCTCACCTCTTCTACTTCCCCCCACCCCTCGCCTCTTCGCCTCTTCTTGACTTTAATCATAAATCTGCTCCCTTCATCCCTCCCTTTGCAGCACAGGGAGGGGCAGGGAATGGGGAGTGGGGGTTTCAGTCCTTTCCTCCCAAGTTGGCTTCCATCTCAGCTGGGGGGGGGAGGAGGGGGTCATTCCACACACACGCATACTTCCCTGGCTGCGCCGTGGGGTCCCACCCACGCGAGAGTCGTATCCACAACTTCTGCAGCGTGAGTCCTCTCTATCGGGGAGCCATCTCCTCACCACAGGCCTCTCAGCAGGACTCCTCTCCATGGGGCGCTGACATCCGGGTCCAGACCCCCCGGCCTGGTCCCTCACAAAGTCACAAATCCCCCAGCAAACCTGCTGAGGCATGGATCAATCTTCACAGGGCACAGGTGTCTCCGCTCCCTGTCCTCATCCATGGGGCTTCGAGGGGACACCCGTTTCACCATGGTCTCACCACAAGCTGCCAGGGAAACTCTCTTTTTTCGCATTCTTCACCCCCCCTTGCCACCTGTAGGCCTGGCCTAGGAGTCTGTGCAGCTTGTTACATCTTCTCACTCCCACTCCGGTGGCAAAGTGCACCTGCCAGCAGTTTTGTTTTCTCCTATATGTGATTCACAGAGGCGCTATGACCAGCTCTGATAGGCCCAGCCTTGAATTTGGCCTTGAGTTGCCCATGTTTTCAAAATATGGGGCTTGCAGAAAGCTGTAACTGCGGCTTACAAAAGCCTCCGAAGCAGCACAGCTACACAAAACTGCAACAATTGCACACTACCTTTAAAGTGACCTTGTTCAATACAAGTTTGAAATGCCAGTAGCACTGAATAAAAGTTAAAAAAAAAAAAAAGTAAAAAAAAAACCCCAAACCAGCAGCATATTCCTTTTCCAGCTGAGCACGATTCATGTGGAGATGGTTGCTGAGGATGTGGGTGAAGTCAAGCCAAGTGTAGCTGTTACAGCGTGAGGATCTTACAGCTTATGCCAGGAGATTTTGAGGTGGCAGTGAGTAGGCATCCTTCAAGAGGTGATAGGAGTACCTTCCCTGGGGGATAGAGCAAACTGAGCAGAGTCTATTCCAGCTGAGAATGGTCTTAACTAAACAAACCTGGAGGCATGATCTGCATGTAGGGATACTTGGGCACAGGAAGAGCTGCGTGTGATACAGAAACACCAACTTTGGCTTGCCAAGCCTGGGATAGGTTGTTACTCACTGAGTGAGCTGCAGAAGAGGATGATTCACAGCTCTCAGACTGGGTTTCTGAGAGAAAATGGATGGGGGATTCTCAGTGTTCTGCAGAGTTTAGAACCAAGTGCTGTTGCGTAGAGACCTTCTTCTACCTGTCCCTTGGAGAAGAAGTAAGAAGGAGAGGGCACGTGGCAAGCACAGTTTTTTAACCCTCCATTCCTCCAGATTCTTTGTTTGGGGGAAGTGCAGGAGGGAAACAACACTGGCACTGTCATACTCAGCAAGAGTTTTGCCACTGGCTGCACTGGAGAAGGACTAAATCTCTACTATTTTGAATGTAGAACTTTGCTTTTGCAGTCCTTAAAGATGGCAGATTGAAAAAAATCTTAACATCATACAGTCTTAATACAAATAAACCCACCATAAACCAATGAGGCAGAAGGGACATACTCTTGCATGTGTTCCTCCATAAAAGTGTTCCTCCATGTTCCTCCATAAAAACATGAAGATTTAAATGTGTGGGGGAGAAAATAGCTATTTATTTCTTCCAGCTATAAATACAATGAAAAAAAAATGCAGCTCCTAACAGTTCCTCTAGCTGTAAGGAATTCACTGCTTATGTTTAACATTGAACACATTCCTAGAACACTGCCTAGTTCTTGGCATTAGGGATGTGCTGTGCCTCAGCAGTTCTAAGAATTGTTTCCATTTCATTCCTTCATGAATGAAGAACTTACATGTCTTAATCCACTTGATTGCTTTGAAAATCTTGATGTCTGAGGTGTCTGTTCCACATGTGAGTGTGTTGTGCTTTCATAAACCAATAAGGAGCTTGTACTGAGACCGGTAAGGGTATGTACAAAACACATAGTGGGTGCTACAAATTTACTAATTTTTGTGGATTGTGATTATGCAAATTTATTCAACTAAAACTATTATGAATTGGCATCACCATTTAAATGAAAGGACAGTAATACCAGTGGGTATGTATGAACCAGTGTAGTTACTTTGCAGATCATTGGAAAATTGTAGCAATGCTAACACTGAAGTTCTTTTTTTTTTTTTTTCACATAAAACACTCCCACACTGTAAATCAAGCTACAGTTTATACTGTACACACCATTTCAGCTCAGCAGTAATCATGAATATATAACTTATAAGGTTAATCTTAAAGATTGTTTAAGAAGAATAGGATATTCCAGGTCCAGGAGCGACTCAAAGGAATGGATGCGCACAAATCCATGGGCCCGGATGGGATACACCCACATGTGCTGAGAGAGCTGGCAGAGGTGATTGCAGAGCCGCTCTCTATCATCTTTGATAGATCCTGGACTACAGGAGAAGTGCCTGAAGATTGGAGGATAGCCAATGTCACTCCAGTCTTTAAAAAAGGCAAGAAGGAGGATCCCAGTAACTATAGGCCAGTCAGCCTCACTTCTGTCCCTGGAAAGGTGATGGAACAGCTTGTTTTGGATGCCATCTCCAAACAACTGGAAGAGAAGAAGGTCATGAGGAATAGTCAGCATGGATTCACCAAGGGGAGATCGTGCTCGACCAATCTCATAGCCTTCTGTGATGTCATTACCAACTGGGTGGATGGAGGGAGAGCAGTGGATGTCATCTACCTTGACTTCAGCAAGGCTTTCGATACTGTCTCCCACAACATTCTGTTAGAGAAGCTAAGGAAACAAGGGATAGACGAGTGGACAGTGAGGTGGGTTGAGAACTGGCTGTCAGACCGGGCTCAGAGGGTCGTCATCAGTGGAGTAGAATCTGAATGGAGGCCTGTGACTAGTGGTGTTCCCCAGGGCTCGGTGTTGGGTCCAGTCCTGTTTAATATCTTCATTGACGACCTTGATGAGGGAATAGCATCCACCCTCAGCAAGTACACCGATGATACAAAGCTGGGAGGGGTGGCTGACACGCAGGAACACTGTGCTGCCATCCAGCGAGACCTGGACAGGCTGGAGAGCTGGGCTGGGAGAAATCTAATGAAATTCAACAAGTGCAAGTGTAAAGTCTTGCACCTGGGGAGGAATAACCAACTGTATCAGTACAGGCTGGGGGATGACCTGTTGGAAAAGAGCTCTGTGGAGAAGGACCTGGGGGTCCTGGTGGATGACAGGTTGGCTATGAGCCAACAGTGTGCCCTGGTGGCCAAGAGAGCCAATGGGATCCTGGGATGTGTCAGGAAGAGTGTGTCCAGCAGGTGAAAGGAAGTGATCCTCCCCCTCTGCTCTGCCCTGGTCAGGCCCCACCTGGAATACTGTGTCCAGTTCTGGGCTCCCTGGTATAAAAAAGACAGGGACTTTCTGGAGAGAGTCCAGAGAAGGGTGACAAAGTTGATTAAGGGCCTGGAACATCTCCCCTATGAGGAAAGGCTGAGTGAGCTGGGTCTGTTCAGCCTGGAAAAAAGAAGACTTAGGGGGGACCTAATTAGTGTTTACAAATACCTTAGACATGGGTGGCAGGGGGAATTGGCCAGCCCCTTTTCAGTGGTCTGTGGGGACAGGACTAGGGGCAATGGCTGTAAGCTGGAGCACAGGAAGTTCCGCACCAACATGCGGAAGAACTTTTTCACAGTGAGGGTGACAGAGCAGTGGAATAGGCTGCCCAGGGAGGTGGTGGAGTCTCCTTCTCTGGAGATATTCAAGTCTCGTCTGGACGCCTATCTATGTAATATGAGATAGGGAGCCTGCTTTGGCAGGGGGCTTGGACCTGATGATCTCTTGAGGTCCCTTCCAACCCCTAAGATTCTGTGATTCTGTGATTCTGTGATATGATATGATATACAAAGGTTGAATAATGGAATATAACTGTGGCTTAGAACAGGATGTGATGGATGCAATTTTAATTTAAATGATTTTATTCTTTGCACTGATAGGATAGCAACATTAACTAGAAATTATTTTTTTAATTACTTAGAAGCCTTAAGGGAGGGAATGAGGGCAGGGACAGACACTTATGCATAGGTGCGGTTGTGCAGACGTAGACACAGAAGGAATGGAATTCATTTGGCTGTCTGGCAATTAAATGTGCTGATAGGAGTTGATCACCTTAGGCACTTTATAATCAGAAGAAGGACATCAACAGGAGGTGATTTGTCTAATTTTAAGACAGTCATCGATGATAGCACAAATACTAGGTCATTTAAACATCCAGGACTCTAACTGCATTCACAATGCAAATGCTCAATCACATCTTCAGTAGACCCTACTCTTCAAGTGGGTGTAAAACCCATCATGATAATAATGAGAAGCATTTGGGGGGCACATTCTAGTTTATAGACACACTGAATTTCATCTGCTAAAAATAGAACTCTAGTTAGGCAAAACTGAAACTTGGACATTGAGATGTAAAGAGTTTCTGTCTCCTTGGTGTTTAGAATAGCACATTAGTTCAGTATACTGCAATAGAGCAGTGGCAAAGGTTCCCTTCAAAGAATTTGTACAGGACAAAAATAACTGGGAGTGGGTATCTCTTGATGTTTTACAAATAATTCAATTTTTGGATGTATTTCAGTGGCAATAAATAAAGAGATGCTTTTCAGTAAAGACAGAAAAAATTCTTCATACTTGATGTAATAGAAATCATGTAAATCTAAAGCTTACAAAATAGCAGGAATTCCTGTATTTTCCCATTTTTTCAGGGATGACTATAAATGGAAGTATTACTTCATGATACATATCAATGTGACCATTTTTAAGTGCTGTAGATCTTCCTTGGAAAAATAAAAGCAGCACAATGATTTTTAAATGAGAAAACATTAAATTTGCAGGACTTGCACCAATATTGTCAGACTTGTGTTATTAGTTTGTTTTATCATTTAATTACAGCATCCTTCTTCTTTCCTCCAGTTTTATGAGATACCTTATAATTCCATTGAGAATTATCAAATAAAAATTATATATGACAAATTTAGGACAACACCATTTTCCTATCAAAGGATATTTCTTTGTTGTTAAAAAAAATTAAAATGTTTGATGCTCACATTTTTAAAGGAATCCTTTGAAGTTCACTTCAATAGAAACTCTTACCATACAGACCAGAAGAGATTTAGTTTACTAATTAGCTGCTTCATTTTGATTTAGTATATAGCAAAATCAATTCACAATTCAAGGGGGGTTTTATTAATTAAACTTTTAAAACCAGCTGTGTATGTGCTGATGGCAAACTTTTAACCTGCCTTTTTCTTTCATTTTCTTTCTTCTTAATTCCCAACTTCATTTCCTGTTCTGTGCTTTTAGGCACTGCACTCACCAGTTGAAGAGCAGAAACCTGAAGTGAGGCTCATCTAAATCCTTCCCCTAGAATGAGTTTCACAGTCCATGAGTGGCAGTTCCCCAGTCATTGCCACCCACGGTTCTGTCGACTACTCTTGGTTGCTCACTGTGGTACAACCCCCTTTGTTCTCCATTAGGCCTGTTCTGCTTTTCTGCTGTTCCCCCACTCTGAAGATAAGATTTCTTAATTCCCACCCCATGTGCTTTCACATCAGTTAAGTGTTTCTGAAGTGAAAATGCAGAAAGGATATAGGGGAATAGTTTTTGAAAGGATGGATTATGGGAGGAAGAGTATCATAAGGCCTCTACCTTTATGTTAGGATGAAGCAGGAGCTGTGTCAGAAGTCATGCTGGAGCATGCCTGCAGCAGGGATGTGAGCAGGAGCTGCTTGCTTTTGTTCAGCTGGCAGTTTCCCTTTTTTGATGACCTGACTATATACTCACCTGTTACCTGATTATAATGCCCTGCCTGCCTCTGCCTGCAGAGTTTGGATCTCTGTGTCCAGTTCTGGGCTCCCTGTGTCCAGTTCTGGGCTCCTCACCATAAGAAGGACATTGAGGTCCTTGAATTGAGTCCAGAGAAGGGCAACCAGGCTGGGGAAGGGGCTGGAGAGCAGCAAAGCTTGCGAGGAGCTGCTGAGGGAGCTGGGGGTGTTGAGCCTGGAGAAGAGGAGGCTGAGGGAGACCTTCTCAGCGCCTCCACTGCCCTGACAGGAGGGTGCAGAGAGGTGGGCGATGGTCTCTTCAGCCAGGGGACAGGAGATGGGAGGAGGGGCAATGGGCTCAGGCTGTGCAAGGGCAGGGTCAGCTCAGATGGGAGGGCAAAGTTCTTCCCTGGCAGAGTTGTGGGGCTGTGGCACAGGCTGCCCAGGGAGGGGGCTGAGTCCCCACCCCAGGTGTGTTTAAAAAAAGGGTAGATGAGGTACTTAGGGATATGGTTTAGCTTAGGATGGGATTGGTTGGACTTGATGATCTTAAAGGTCTTTTCCAACCTTGTGATTCTGTGATATGTTAAGGATGTTGTGGGAAGGGAAAACTATGTATTTTCTTTCCTCTCCCTTGCTTAATCAACTTCTTTCTATGCATCTCACTTCTCAATATTGAGGCCATGCCCCAAAGTTTATCATTTTCTTTGATAATCACACATTACCGGGTGTGTCTTTACTGCTTGCTCAATCCCATTTATTTGCTGTAATCTCATCCACCCCTAGCAGCATTCAGTGAAGCAGGTCTTAATTAGGTGGTGTTGAAGCCATCAGTGTTGCAAATCAGCTCTACCTTCAGCTAAACTGCTGAAGCAGACAGACAGAGGCTGACACAGCTCTGGCAACCTGTGATGGTGAAAGGAGTCCAAAAAATTGAACTGTACCCCCTTAAAGACAATATGCCAGCCTCCAGGAGAAGACTTACTAGGACCCGTTGATTTGCCTGCTTGGATTTACGTCCTAATTATGACCACAGTTACGAACGCTTATATCTTTTTATATGGAATGTGCCTTTTTAACTCTTCTTATATAGAAAAACAGTCAAAAAGATGTTTGTGAAGAGGTGTGGTTGTGAAACTGAAGAGTTACTGTGTTGCTCCTTCAGTTTCCCAGCAACATCTTGTCAAGGTCCAGAACCTAGACAAGACTTCCGTTTGGCAGAGGCTAAAACCCCCTTGCGTTCCAACCGAACCTCAGATCGCTCTGGGTGGCTGGGGGTGGCTGGGCTTAACCCCTGAGTGATGTCCAATCACTGGGTGTTTTATCGGGATCAGTTCTTAATTAAACTCTCGGAGAACAAAATTGAGACTCGAAACGGAGTCAAGGTGAGGGTTGTTTTATTTCGAAAGAAATGTGCAGGGAAAGGGGGGGAAGAAAGAGAAAATGGGGGTGAAAAGGAGAGATAGAGAGAGAGAGAGAATGGAAAAAGGAAGAGGGGCGAGGGGAGGCTATATCTACCACCACGAGGCTACGGCATTCCGTCCCATGGCAGAGTATTCTCTGGGTCCGATGGGATGGGAGAGCGCTCCCTTCTTTGTCCCTCCATGATGAAGTATGAAGAAAAAGAGAGATTTCTCTCTTGTTGCACCCCTTTTTGTAGGGATACCGCTCCTTTGTCTCGCTACAAGCTTCACACCTGGCCTGTGGGAGCGCTTCAGGGTGGATGATGGAATGTCCAATGTGTGAATGGCTCCCGATGTGTGCTCCTGATAGTGGAACAATGGCTCCTGATGTGTGAATGGTTCCTGATGTCTCTCTTCTGGGTGGCTTGTTGAATAGTCATTAGATTCTCGGAAGCCTGGGCCTGACCAGTGGTGATGTAGTGTTTTAGGAATGAGGTTTTGTAAGGTGAGAGGAGAAGAGAGGGGGGTCGGTTCTGTTGGCAGTTGGTAAGGCATAATTCCGGTACCTTACACATCTGGGTTAGATACTCAACTAAATTTGGAAAAGTGAGCTTCAGATTAACCAGAGGGCTGCAGTCTTCTGTGTGCTGTGACTCCAGCTTCTCCAAGAGATTAAGCTTCCCATGTGGCCGAGTCCAAATCCAACCTTGATACCATGCCCTTTTTAGAATGTGGGGAAGTATTTTTTATGCTACCACCTGTGAGAGGAAAGCAATTAAGAATCTTTGACCTTAGAATCAACATCTTTTCATTCTGAAATGCTGCCATATTTCATCCAAACCACAGTAGTTTGAGTAGTCTTTCCATATCCCTTTGGCTAGACATGTCTACACTTCTGGTTCTACCTTAATGGAGGGAAGAGGCATATCACAGCTTGACTGCTGTAAAAGTAGTCCAGCTGGTGAAGTTGCAGAACAGATGCTTTGTAAGAAAAAGGGGAAGTGCATAGGTAATCACTGTCCCTTGCCCTCCAAATTAACAGCAATCACAGTCTCTGATTAGCTCTGCTATCCCCCTGCTCAAGGCAACGGAGCTTCTAAGTTTTCAGGAGTTTCCAGAGCTGTTTCATTTAGGACAAAATGCTCCAGTGATTCTCTTCTGTGTTACATATTGTTTGAATGGAAACTGCTTTACTAGAAAGGAGGTTTTGAGTCTTAGATGTAAAAAAAAAATCTTTTTTTTCCTTCTAATTATTCATCTGATCTGATTGCTTCTTTAATGGAACATTTGATTTATTTCAAAGTAAGCTCTGCTTTTATATGTAAATCACAATTATGGTAATTAAATTAAGGAAAATGCAAGGAAGAACTTTTCTAATCAAAAGGTGGAAATTCCATTAAAATATTGTAGAGTTATTTATATAGCCAAGTAACTCATTTTAGAAAGACATTTCATGAGATTTTTCCATAGTGTACCACTGTGGGTATGTTCCTTATGTTGCCCATCGCACACCTGACTCACTCTTTGTGCATGGTCTGAACCTTTTAGTATGAAGTGAAGTTTTTGTTGCCTCATTCAGGCACAGAAAAATGTAGAACTGATGAAGACCAGAAGCAAAAGCACTTTAAGGGAGGTTACTCTTGCTGGTCTGAACTGTATTGTACTCCCTGTTCCCACGGCAAGTACAGTACATGTGGTAACCAAGAAGATTGATGTACTCTGTTAAGCAAGGCATTGCAGTCAGAAACCAATAATCAATATAAATGGCCAGTCTGACCCAGGGAAAGGTTTTCATTAATTCTGGATAGAGTTGTCTTAATTGCCTAAAGCACACATTCAGCAGTTTTTAGTTTGGAAGGGAAGTTATAAAAGAAATGAAGTATTTTACTTCTTTCAATGCTTATCAAGTACTTCTGTAAGTTTTAAATAGCTCAACAATAAAAAAACCTGTGAAAAAGCACTGAAATTCAGCCTTCTAAAGAATTTCAAAGCACACATACTGTAATAATCATTGTACTGAGATAAAAAGCTGCAGTAAGAGAAGGTAAGGAACTCCAGTTGAGTGTAAAACTTTTCCAGAAAGGAGGGATTTTTTCTTACTATCTTTGGCTTGGAAATACAACAATAGTAAAAAGGAACCCCCACTAAAGATAATATTTCCTTCCTTGAGGAATTGATTTCTTAGAATCTCATTTTCCAAATTTCCATGCCCTTTGGAACTAGTGACAAGCAAGAAGATCTCTGAATAGAGGATTGAATGCTTCCATGCCTATGTTTTGTTGTTAGAAAATAAATTGGTTGGAGGGCCAGATCCTTCATGGTTTCCATGTGAGACAACCTTTGAAGCATTATATTTCAACTTTGGGTTTTTTCACTATCACTTCTTCAAAATTATGAAAATTCCTCCCCTCTTTTTATTTTTCTTTCCTTTTTTTGTTCTTTTCTGTTAAAACATAGAGCCCTCTAGGTGCTTTCTCAGTATGTAAGAAGTAGTTCGAGATGCAAAATGATCCTTCATGCATGTATAAGGTATTGATGGCAAATAAGCAGCTCAGTTTCTGTTTATTGGGGGCTGCTCTGTAGGTTGTTTTCTCATGAGCTTAAAGGAACGAGAAGATAAGCCCTAAAGTCTTCCAAACAACAGAATTTATGTTGCCAGTCTTTGAACTCATTCCGTGTAATGTCAGCTCTCCTCTGCCATCTGTCACTTTATTTGCTTGTGGTAGGTGGTGAGGAGGGGTGGGTTAAAGCACATGGGTACAGCCCTGAGCTTGGGTTCCCCCTGAAAAGCCCTTTCTTCCACAGAGTCTACGCAGAATTAGTAGATACCATCTTTGACATAGCAACACGGTCCGTGCTGAGACTGAATCCAAGCTGAATACTTGAGAAGGGGAGCAAAAAGGGAAGGGCAGGCAGTGTATGTAAATCCTAACTCAGCTGTACCTGTCTTGGTACGTGGGTAATGTATCCTGTAAGTAGTAACATGAATGCTGAAGGATTTCATGACCATCTTGAGTAAGGAGCAATTGAAGAATGTGGTGCAATACTTAATGTCTAGTGCCTTTTCAGCTTCTGAGCTGCTCATTATAAGAAGAGCAATTTTCCCCTTCATATTTATAAAGCAGCTAGTAAATTTTGGATGCTACTGCAATAACATGAAAATAAAAAGAGCAAATTTCTAATGAATTGAGAAATAAAAGGCTAAAGAAAAGGAGTACAGCAGAGATGGTGAGAATGGCCGATTCACATCTGGTTAATAAATGACATTTCAACGACAAGGATCTTGAATTGAGATGTAAGTAAAAGAGTTAGAGCCTATTGAAGTAATTTCAGGGAGGCATTCCAGGCCTTCAAAGACTTATAACTCAAGAAACCAGTACTAATGGGAAATTGCTGGCAGTGAGGATCTAAAATGTAAAAGTTATGGAAATTTTGAAGGCATGGAAAAAAATTACAATGCAGGAAGATTCCAAATTCCTTTTCTTCCTCACTCACCTTCTCTGCAATTTGGAAGAAAGTTGAAGCACATTTAATAATCAATTACTTGACAAAACTGTATCTAATGTGTTTCTAAAAGAGTGAGCAATATATTATTTCCCATAGCTCACACATGGTAGAGCTTTTGAAGAATAGCAAATAGGTTAAGTATGAGAGATGGGGCTGTCCTGCTGCACAGTAAGCATGACATTATGATGTTTCTTTCCTTTCATGGTTTTCAAAATAAAAATACACAAACATAGGAATTGTCAACATTGTTAACATATGAAATAGAAGATTATTTTATAGGTTTCAGAAATTATATGTAAATACAGGCAAAGTTATACTTCAGATACTGAAACAACTTGAATTTTCAGAAAAAAACTTAGAAAATGTGGATTGATGTCAAATAGATCCATTGTAATGTGGCTGGCAGAGTACAGTATCACAAATTATCTATAAATTCAGCCTACCCTCTAAGTGTGTACATACATATACATACACATACACATACGTGCAAACATTTTTTTTTTTTTTTTTTTTAAGTGTTCAAAGCCAGGTTGGATGGGACTTTGGGCAGCCTGGTCTAGTGTAGGGTGTTGCTGCCCATGACAGGGGAGTTGGAACTAGATGGTCTTTGAGGTCCCTTCCAGCCCAAACGATTCTGTGATTTGCTGATTCTGTGGATTTTTTATATATTTATGTATATACACAGTGTATAGTAGGTCTAGGTAGAAATGTTAAATTTTGTCTATACTTCTTCCCTTGCCTGAGATTAAATGTATTTATCACTGTGCTTTGAAACCAGAGACTTGGGTTGCTGCTAAGAGATCAGTGATAAATCTACAAGGAGAACTTGTAGACTTTCTTTTTTCAAAGTACTGTGGTGCAAGGGAGCACACTAATCCACATGGGACACCTTAAGAGGAAGAAGTCCACTTCAACCCTACAGCTTAGATGAAAAAAAATAAACCATAAATTAAATTGTTCTATTTCATTTCAGTTTTTTATACAGTAATTATGGTGTCTTGTAGTTTCTGAATTGAACTCGGTTGCAATGTTTAGGAAAAGAGTTAAATCTGTATTAGTATTATTTGGGTTCTATTTTGCATTTCATAGTTGGTAGCTTTAAGAAAATTGCTTCTGAGGTGATGATATACTTACTAACAATTCTAAAATCTGAGGGGAAGGTAAAGATCTCTATGCATTATTGTTACCACAAACAATTTAAGTAGTATTTTTAGGTTCCTTTTATGTTGCAGCTGCTGCTCTCCATTTCTCTAAGTCAGATTGCAGTCACTGAAAGGATGCTTACTTCCTCTATCTTTTTGCAAAGAAAATGACATATCTGTGCTAGCTGGTTTACAGAGTGACAAGGAGGAGGTTCATTTAGTTCCATTTTTTCATGGATTTTTAGGGCAGGAGAGTCACTATTTCTCTTTTTGTCTGTTCTTTTAGAGGTTTGTGGGAGGAGAAGAGTGGCTACTGTTAGTAAGAGGTGTACAGGAGCATACCCATACTATGCTTTATTCTGTTATTGCAACGTATGATTTAACAGGGTGCAGCTAGTCCAAAGGAGACATATGCAACACTTTAGCCCTATAGCAGAAGTAGGACTTGGCTGTAAAATCCAGGATGCAAGGAAAAAATACCCATTTTTTGACAGAATCTTTTTTGCCTTTAAAGTTTGTTTGCCTGGAAAAATGATCTTACAGGTGTTCATTTCTCTTCAGTAAGCTTTCTATCATTATTTCCACTCATTTACTTCCTAAGTGTGCATTTCCTCATTCTTCCTGTGTTACTGACTTGACTTAGTTCCTTCAGCCAGAACTAGGTTTGCCTTTTTGTAAGCAGTACTTCTTTTTAAATCCACACTTGCTATGCAGAAAGGTAGGGGAATCTTGTACAATATGACAGGCTCATGAATTGCTTGTATTTTTCAAATACTACAGAGACATTTAGACTATTGGAAGATAGGCCTTGGCAATTGCTGATTTCTGCATGATTTTAGCTATAAATAATCTGAAAACAGCATTTGCTTTAAAAAATTTATTTTGATGGCATGAAAGCAGGACCTTGCTTACATGCCATCACAGTGAGGGTGACAGAGCCCTGGCACAGGCTGCCCAGGGAGGTTATGGAGTCTCCTTCTCTGGAGATATCCAAGACCCATCTGGATGCCTACCTATGTGACCTGTCCTAGGGAGGCTGCTTTGGCAGGGGGATTGGACCCGATGATCACATGAGGTCTCTTCCAACCCCTACGATTCTGTGATTCTGTGACCAGAACCCCTGTTGGCATGTCCTGAAATGTTGTCATTATACAGTAACAGTCCCATTTCCAGCTTATCTTGAGGCTTTGTAACAGGAAGCCCTGCAAAAACACAGTTCATAGTAATCAGATGAGGTAGAAGGTGGAAGCAGAAGCCCAGTAAAGTGAAATGCATAGAGTATTTTTCAAGGCAGGACTGTTTACTGTCTGTGCTGCTTTTTCTGCTGGGTCAGTGTCACCACTGCTGCAGCCAGGTAACATTTATAGAAAGGTTTCCAATTGAAAAGTCTCAAACTTGCAAGAGTTATGATGTTTTGTGTTTGGGTGGGGGAGTTTCTGGGGGGTAGGTGTTACCCTGAATAATACTGTACCTTCTGCATTATCTCCTGCACCTCATAACAGTGGTTATCTGTGCTGAGGTGACCTTAAAGTTTCCAAGGAGGTTTTATATTGGACTATGGATCTTAGAGTCTTTACGTTCATCTCTACTACATCACTACCCCAAGTTCCTCTCCTGTCATAGAAAATGCTAAAGCAAGTCTCTATAGCCTAAATCAGTGAAGAATCACACAGTTCTCATTGCCCTGGGACAAGCAGCTGGTACTGGAAAGCCAAAACCATGTGCCATCACCAAAGATACCACTTGTTTTCTTTGCAGTGTCTAAATGCCACACCTTTCAGTGTCTTTCATTAAAAACTCACCCTTCACCTTGTTTCCCCCATGAAGCTGCATTGCTTGAATTTGGCTACATCTGGAAATTCCTCTCAGATACAGTAGATTTGCAATGGTTTTTTTAATGTCCCCCACATATATAACTGCATCAGTGTAAGATATTTAAAAGCCTGTTCCCTTGTGGTTAATCCTTAATAATTTTCAGAAATGTTCAGATTGCAGAGCATAAGAATAATTTGCTAAATTCTCTTTACAAGCATATCTTTGTCAGGCAGTCATAAAGTAAGTTGAAAGCAAAATGGTTTATAGAAAATTAGTTACACAGCTTGTAAAATGCTCTACAATGTTCTGCAAACAAAAGGGAAAATTTCCTGCAATTTCACAATTTTGTACTTGCTCAGATGGCCATTAACCAACAAGATGAAAATCAAATTTATCCTATTCATGCTATGAATTATCTATGATTAGCAGTGTATAGAATGTGATTTTCTAAAGCTCCTTTCATAGTCAAGGTATCTTCAAGCACTTTAAAAAAAAAAAAAAAAGGACAAAATAAACACCCCAAGTATACTAAACCTGTATAGGATGAAAATACTGCCCTTTTCTTGAGGCCAAGATTGAATCTGTGCTTCGTGACTCTTAGGAATCATGTCACATATAATCTGAATAGTCAAGGTTTCTTGGGTCTTTCAAGTGTTATTCCAGGACCAGTACCTTAGCATCATTTCTGAGGGATGTGATGTCTCTTGCTTTCAACATCAAGTCAAGATTGGCTAGTGCCTTGTCACTTTCTTAGTGGCATGAATTCTATGCGTACAGCTGAAACTGGCCCTGTTGTATAAAACCTGTGGTCCCTCTACAAGCACATAAAACCCCAAGCTCTGAAGCAAGTGCCAAAACATAAAGATACTTACATTTTCATCTTTTATTTTACTTACTGTATTTTGTGCTGTAGTAACTGAGTCATGCTTTGTTAGCTCTTCTGAACAAAGGTTCTGATACTTGTATAACCCCAGCTAATGGGGCTTTAAGAAATTATCAGGTACCATAAGAGTTGCAGTGCAGTTACAGAAGGTACCACCACAAGTCAAGGTGGTCCTGTGTGCTGAAATCAGCTGGGAGTCTTATTTGCCTTCATGCCACTGCAGTGGTATGATCTAGCCAGCAACAGGTCTGTGAGTAAAAAAGACTGGGTTAGCAGTAACATAACATTTTCAGACGTGAGAACTATTTGAAAATATCACCCAACTCTTCTGGACACATCCAAGCAACAACTTTAAAAAATCAAAATCTATTCTAGCTACCAGACAGGATGGTCTTCTTGCAGGCTTTAGTAGGCATGAGTACAAATAACCTACACTATCGTCATAGCTATAGGTACAAAATGAAGTACAGTAGTCATGTATGTCTTTCAGCAGCCATAGCTGGAAGCTCAGTGGGAATCTTTTAGCAAAACCTAGCTGCCTTGGGCAAATAGCAAAAGCAAATGAAGACAAAATGGGACTGAGAAGCTTGGCTGAGCTGTCCTGTTAAAACATGGGAGGAGACACTATTGTTTTATGAAGTGTTGAAGTTTATCTGAAATATAAAGAGATATGGATACAACTGTATTTTTCCTGCAGTTGTGTGTTGATGAATACACAATTCAACAGTATCAAAATTGGGAGAAAAGCTGCTTACTCATATAGCGACTATCAAAGTCGTTTAGTTAAATGATGTTTACACTGTTCATTAATTGGTTTGGTACTTTTGAGAGCTACCCTGCCAGTTTGACAATTAGGCACTCTAAGCTGTTCATACACTAAATGACCAGAATAAGCAGAGCTTTTCTGCATATCAAATCCTCACCATGCCTTGATCAGTACTAATAAGTTTGAGGACTTTGTTTGTAATTTTTTATTGTTCAAGCCCATTTCTCTTCTTCTTTTTTTTCCCCCTTAGACCATCACCAAGTGTGTTAAGTATTGTCAAATGCTGTCTGAATTTCTGTAGGTCTGAAGTAAAAACACTGAGCCTTTTGAAGACACCTCTTCAAGATTTCACATAGTAATACTGAAGATTACTAGCTTGGGCAGTTTTGAGCTAGTAATGTCAGGGTAACATGGTCTTTGTGCTTGTTTATTATTAATAAGTCAGTCATTCCCTAGAAATTTGCAATGCTTACCTGATTGCTTAGTAAACAGGATTTATGTAGCCTTGAAACAAAAATTCCAGTGTAAATGATGGTTGTATGAGGAATGACGTGATGTGCATATCAAGCCCCAGAAAGGGGATTAGTCTTAGGAAAACACAGTTCCATTTGCTTAGTGACTGCTTCCCTGAGCCGGCGTCTGTGTGACTCTGGCTGCCTAAGGTGGCTGCTGCTGTGGATTTTCTCCATGGCAGTGAGCTGGCAAAGGCTAGTTTGTGTCATTCATCCTCCCTCTACCATGCAGGAAGGTGGAGGAAGTATTAGAGCAGTGTACCCCATTCTGATACTCCCCCTGAGTGACAGAAGACTGCCTCAGGTCATGCATGGTAATGCTCCGTAAGGCTTAGTGACCCTCAAAGGCTCCTCCTGTCACCAGTTCCAGTGTCATTGCTTACTTGAGCTTTTGGGTTAACCCAGGATATTCCATACAATTCTTCACTTATTACTTCTCAGCTGTAACAAGCACATTCCTAATGTTAAATAAATTAGTGGTGGTATTTTAGAAGTCTTTTCTGCTTTCAGGAAATTCCCATCTAGGCACAAAGCAAATCATCAGCTCCGTTCTGCATTTCCAAACACTGAAAGAATTTGGATCGTTAACAGTTTGGTTTTTATGGCCATTGCATCTTTAATGCACTGTGCCATCCATGTTCTTCACAGTGTCCTGAACACTGAGAATCATCATCCTACATGAAGCCAGATACCCGTATTGGAAGTGATTCATAGTAAACGTAAGAAATTCTTCACTGTTGTAGTTGATTGATGGCAGCAACGGGAGATTTCACTTGGGACTGCTTCAACACAGCTAATGTTAAGTCCAATTTAATATTAGGCACGATTTTCCCATCATGCAGTTAGCTGACATCAACAGAGAACATTTCTTTCATCTTATTCCTACACAGTTTAAGAAACACACATCCAAGGGCTGAAAAAGGTCAGGAAATTAAACAAGAACAGAAACTGGCATTCTGTCTCTTCTTTCAAGTTTGCACAGAGAATTTTCCATGGCTGTGTGCTCTGAAAAGGGCTGTAATCCAAATGACACGCTGCTGATCCGGTGATCCAAAATGTTTTTTAAGGCTTGGGCAAGTGCTGTGGGCTAATTTCAGCTTTCTCTTAGACCTTCTTCCAAATACAAAAATGTGTAAAGAGACAGTGAACTCTCATGTCAAACATTACAGCAGAGGTGCAGTTGAACCATTTCATGGGTGCAAATCCAAATTAAAATTCTGTGATGCAGAAAGAACAAACTTAAGACAGATTAAAGTAGGGGGGAAGCTGGGCACAGTGGGTGTGTGGACTGAAGCACGGTGAATGGTCTCCTAAGGATATTGCAGTCTGTCCCTGAGAGGTCGATAGGAAAGCTGCTTATCATGTGTAGTGTTCCTGACAAGTGAGCAGAAGGAAAAGAATTCAGAAACACAGAGGCCAATCTGGCCTCCGTGAGCAGGCCAGTGCTGGGGTTTAAAAGTAATTAATTTCTTTTTTGGGTCTCCTCAGCATCATGGCTTTTTGCTGTGCATGTGAATATGCTCAGATACCTCCACCTTGCTGGCCCCACAGGCTCTCTGTCTTTCTGCCAGCAGCAAGCTGCTCTTCACATTGCCTGCCACAGCCACCTCCCAGTTGGCTGCCTCAGCCAGCTGTTCCTGCCTCTATGCAGTTAGTGCCTAGCTTCTACCTTGTCTGAACCTCCTCCCTTACTACCTTGGTGCTGAATTGTGTTATGCCAGCATAGTGCTCACTGTTAGCTAAATCATCAGCTTTCAGTTCAGTTGAGGTGGGAAGGTGACCTTTAGTAATTGACAGGAAGCTTGATTGAATTTTACTGAATCATACTGCAATTAAGGTATTATTTATGTTATTGTGATTTATTTTCCTGCACGAAATATACCACTGGAAAATCTTGTTATGAGTGTCCAAAGGGTATGGGCTGTATGAGAAAGTATGCATATATGTACATATATACCAGAAGGGTTTATACATCTTATTCTTGCTGTACCACCATTTTGTTTCCCCACTGGGGTTTTTCTGTGATGGAAGAGAGAAGTTCATTTTACAGCTTTGCTTACTAGTTCCTTTTAGCAAGGCCTTTTGCAATTGAGGCAGAATACTTGGTTATGATGAAAGGAATTTTGACACTATTAAAAATACAGTGTAAAATACGCAGAGAGACCAGCTATCTGTTAAGAATTTGTGTGAAATAGAAATGTAACAGATACAATGCTACCTGTTTTGAATCACACCAGTGACAAAAATGCATGATTGATGCCAGTAGCCCTATCTTTAATTATTGTATTCCTATAGCTTGCCTTGTGGATTAAAAATAAAAGCAAGACCTCATTTAGCCATTCTGTTCTGATGACTTCACTGCACTTCAGGCATTATTAGCCCAGGTCTGTTCTGTAAACTTCTGTCAGACTTTATCTCCTAGCCCACTGTTTCTAGATTGGAAGGGCTACGAAGATGATTAAGGGCCTGGAACATCTCCCCTACGAGGAAAGGCTGAGAGAGCTGGGGCTGTTCAGCCTGGAGAAAAGAAGACTGAGGGGGGACGTAATCAATATTTATAAATATCTTAAGTATGGGGTGCAGGGGGAATTGTCCAGCCCCTTTTCAGTGGTCTGTGGAGACAGGACAAGGGGCAATGGCTGCAAGTTGGAGCATAGGAAGTTCTGCACCAACATGCGGAGGAACTTTTTCCCAGTGAGGGTGCCAGAGCCCTGGCACAGGCTGCCCAGGGAGGTGGTGGAGTCTCCTTCTCTGGAGATATTCAAGACTCATCTGGACGCCTGTCTGTGCAGTATGAGCTGGGGAGCTGCTTTGGCAGGGGGGTCGGACCCGATGATCTCTTGAGGTCCCTTCCAACCCCTACGATTCTGTGATTCTGTGATTCTGTGAATATACAGCCATTTTATGGCCCTAGTGTCAAAAGGAATCCAGCTTGCATGAGGGGTGTTGAGCTGTCTTACTCTCAGCTTCAGTGTCAGCAGACTACCTTAAAACACCAGCAGAATTCAACAGGGCATGAATTGTCCTGTAAGCAGGTACAAGTCTTTGCTAAAAGCTTGAACAAGTCCTTGCAGGCTCCCATACACACCGTATTGTGCTCTAATTTGATCACCAAAAAACCCAGCAGTATGGAGAGTAGCTTGGGCAAGACCCTGAGCTCCGGGGGCAGGGTTATATGTAAAGTGGAAACAGACAATTCTTTATCAAGCCAACAACCTCAGCTCACTGAAGAGTGAGAGAGTATTTTGCAACTGTACATATGAATCTTCTAACATGTTAATATATTTCTGTGAATGTAAGAATGTGTGTTACTTAATTTTTGCATTCTTCTGCAACACGTTCACATTCACAGGCCCCAGTTCTCCTGGGCCGATGTGACCACTCTGATATCTGCTAGAAGGGCAACACAGCAGCAAAAACATCCAGATTTCTTGAGTGCAATAATACTAACTTTTTAACACATGTGAGCTGGTGAGGGCAGGTATTCTGGTTGGACCCCATACTTACAAGCAAGGAGGAACTGGTTACATTGTGAAGCTCAGGGCACTCTTGGTTGCAATGACCATGAGATCCTTACAGGATCCAGAACTCTAACAAAGCCAAAAGACTGGACCACAACCCAGGTGTTCAGGAGAGCAGACTTCTTCATGTTTGAGTATCTGTTTAGAAGAATCCTGTGAGTCTAGAGCCAGAGTGACTTCTCTGTGAACGAGGACTGCACATAAAGATGCCTGTTGAATCTGATGGAATGCACCAATGATGGCTAGGGGGGCTGACTGTTGTTATTGCAAGGTCACTCTTGATTCATCAATACCATCTTTAATGATCTGGGTGATGGCATAGAATGTACCTTCAACAAGTTTGCAAGTGATAGAAAACTGGTAGGAATGGCTGATACATTGGTTGTGCTGTGATTCAGAGGTATCTTAATAGGCTAGGGAACTGACCCCACAGGAGCTTTCTGATTTTCAGCAGAGGGAAAAGCAAAATCCTACAAAAGTAGGAATAGCTGCATGCACCAGTACAGGCTTGGCTCCAAGCAGCTGCAGTTTAGCAGGAAAGGCCCTGGGGATCCTGGTAGACAACAATTTGAACACGAGCCAGCCATATGCTCTTGAGACAAAGAAGGCCAACAACTCTCTGGAGAGAAAGAGGAAGAACATTTCCAGTAGACTGGGGGAGATGATTTCCCTCTACTCAGGGCTGGTGAGGCCATCTGGACTGTTGTGTCCAGCTTTGGGCTTCTCAGTACAAGAAAGATGGGGACATTCTGGACTGGACCATAATGGTGCATAACTTATGTTGTGTTTGCAAATAAGCATTAAAGACATAAACTGTATTACTTGTGAAAAACTGTAAAAAATACAGATATTAGTGACTGTTCATTCCAAGGTGATTAATGCAAAGTAGTACTGCATTCTGCCTGTTTGACTCTAGCTTCTACTGGAACAGCTGTGGCTGGCCCAGTGAGGGTAGTGGTTAAATTTACAGGGTAAGTCATAGGTCCATGCTCTTTGTTGTGGGGTCCTAGAAGTTCATTCTTTGAACTTCTGGCATACCTCTTATCATTACTGTTTTAGCAGCTCACGGAGTTTAACTCTGAGCCAGTGCTGCATGACTCCATTTCTCTTCTCTCCTGTGAGACTGCAGCAGCAGTGACACAAAGCATTATGTGCACAGATACATTAATTATCTCTGAATTACTTCACAGTTCATTGACCCAGATGTGTATATCTACTAAATGTAGATATGTTTTATACTTTTAAGGTAGTAGTTTGACATCAGATGAATCCCGTTTTACTTGTCTTTCTTGAGCAAAAGCAATGCAAAACATAGAATGGAAGTTGCTTGTTCCAGAGCAATAAGTCATTAAGATCTGCATGAATAAATCATAATGAAGGTGTATTAGCCAAGAGCAACTGCATAGTTAAAAGTACAGTTTATGTTTTTAAACACTAAGGCAATGAATATCATACTAAATTATATTCATTGTTTCAATGATTACATGAAAAGGAACTAGGGGTATTGGTTGATAACTGCTTAAATACAAGCCAGTAGTGTGCCCAGGTAGGCCAACAGCATCCTGTCTTGTGTCAGGAATAGTGCTGTCAGCAAGAGTAGGGAGGTGATTGTACCCCTGTACTCAGCATTGGGGATACTGCACCTTGAGTGCTGCGTTCAGTTTTGGGCCACTCACTACAAAAAGGACACTGAGGTGCTGGAGCAACAAAGCTGGTGAAGGGTCTGGAGAGCAGGGCTTATGAGGAACAGCTGAAGGAACTGGGTGTGTTTAGCCTGGAGGAGAGCAGTCTGAAAGGAGACCTTATCAGTCTCTACAACTGCCTGAAAGGGGGTGTGAGGTGCGTGTCAGTCTCTTCTCCAGGATAACAAGTGATAGGACAAGAAGAAGTGGCCTCAATTTGTGCCAGAGGAGGTTTAGATTGGATATTAGGAAAAATTTCTTCACCAACAGAGTTATCAAGTACTACAACAGGCTGTGCAGGGAAGTGGTTGAGTCAGGGGTGGACTTAGTAGTGTTAGGTTGGACTTGATGATCTTATAGGTCTTTTTCAGCCTAAATGATTCTGTGATTCTATAAATGTCAAAATTTCAGGAAGCAGTCAACTGGCAAATAAAGAACTGAAAATTTAAAAACAACCAGTTGAAATAATATTTTAGAATGTTTTAAAGAGCAATAAATTACAATAATGTAAAGGAGTTTTATAAAACCATATTATTATAACTGATTATGTTTTGACAGTGGAATAAAAATTAAAATATATGTGGTTTCACTAATTTTGATGATAACATTTTTTCTTTTGCAGAAAATGATGAGGTCATCCGTGTTTCATATGTTCATACTAAGCATGGTGGCTGTAGATGTGATTGTTGCTGCCAGTAATTACTACAAAGGAGAAAATTTTAAGAGACAATACGATGAATTTTACCTAGCTGAGGTGAGTATGTTGAAATGACTATCTGGATATTTTTCAAGATAAGCTAAAGTAGAAAATGTGAATGTCAAGCACATTTTAGTACGTAATTTCTTTATTCCCTTAAGCATTCCAAGAATTCTTTGCTAACTTGTTCAAGTTCCTCTGTCTGAGGCTGGCTGACAGCCCTATCTCACAACCTTTTGAAAGGTAATTTCCTCAAACAAAATGTCAGTGGTAATGAGCTGAGGCTTAAGTATAACATCTGCAGGCAATGCATGGCTGCTGAGTTGCTATCTTCCTCTAGCAGGAGTTAAGATCCAGAAGAATTTAACTTTAAAAAAAGATGACAAAACACTGTCTTTAAAGAATGTGGTGCTTCTTCCTAAATCATCTTTACTCAGCATATACTTAGCTGCAAGAAAGTCCTTAAGCATAGCTAAAATAGTGTTGCAACCTCAAGAGCACACTGGGAAAAAAATGAAAAAAAAAAAATTAGTCATAAATTGGGTGGAGGAGGAGATTGTGCTCCTGAACCAGTGAAGTGGAGGTAAAAAGTTCCTTTAGAAGTGACACTCTGGCAGGAAAAGTACTAAAGTCATTAGCTGGTCTAGGATTTTACTGTAGAGCATGCACCAGAGATCGTAGAACCTTGCCCATGTATCTTTTTAGTACTATTTAATTCTGTTAAAAAAAAATAAATACTTGAAGTCCTTGGTACTAATGTACAGTCATAGCATCAAATAGGTATTTGTTTTTTCAGAATCAAGAGTAAAATCAGTATTGGAACATTCTTTATTAAACGTACTGATTTCCATGGGCACTGTGAACTGTCACTTTGGCTGATTATAAAGCTGCCAGTGCTGGAATTGAGCGAGATCATTTCTCTGGAAGGGCTGATCACGGTTGCTTGGATTGGGCACATGTCTAGCTTTCTGGAGTGTGGTTTCTGTGGCTTCAACAATTACACAGTCCTTCTTTAGAGCCAGAGAGGATATTCTTAGACTGGAGCATATGACAGAAGTACATTCCTTGCAATTCCTCTGCCATTAGTGTTGCAGTTGGTCCAATACCAGTGGCAGAGGAATCACAAGTCAAAAAGTTTGATGATTTATACTCTTGGAGTTTTAAATGTCTAAGTACATTTGAGAGTGAGGCTCGAGTGCCCAACCTTAAACCCTTTAATCCATAACATCATCAACTTTATCTCCATTTTTAAAGGGAGGTTTCAGTTGATACCCACTTTTTAAAATTTATTTTAGTTTTAGAATTTGTATCTGGTCTCTTAAAATCTTGTGACGCCAAGACTTCACCAGTTCCAGGACAAAAATGAAAGAAAAGTTCAAGGTAGCACTGGAGTCCAAACCCTCAAAAAGGTGCAGATTGTAGAGACATCAGTGCTGTGTCGTGTTCTGTGGTCTCTCATGCTGCTGGAGATAGCTGTACTCTGTATGAGCATTGAGTAAATGTTGGCCCAGCCAGCAATTATAAGAGTAATTGTGAAATGTATTGTTATTTTATCTCAACTTCTGAGCATATTTGAAAAAACAACATGAACCTGAAAAAGGCTGATGCAGGGAATAAGATATAGGAATAAAACCAAAAAATGCTGGATTCTCTTATGACATCCCCCACAGATTTGAGGATAGCAGTGAGTAGATGGTTTAACCCTGGTATGCAGCTCAGTCCCCCAGAGCCACTCTCTCACTCTCTCCCAGTGGGATGGGGGAGAGAATCTCAGCAGTAAAAATGAGAAAACTCATCGGTTGAGATAGAGACAGTTTAATAGAAAAGCAAGAGCTGCACACATGAGCAAAGCAAGACAAGGAATTAATTTCCTACTTCACATGAACAGGCAGGTGTTCAGCCATCCCCAGGAAAGCAGGGCTCCATCACGTGTAACAGTGACTTGGGAAGACAGACACCATCACCTCAAATTTCTCCCCTTATTCCTCCTTCCCCCTGCTTTATGTGCTGAGTGTGATGCCATATGATATGGAATATCCTTTTAGTTGGGGTCAGCTGTCCCATCTGTGTTCTCTCCCAGCTCCTTGTGGACCCCCAGCCTGCTCGCTGGTGGGGTGGGGTGAGGAGCAGAAGAAACCTTGGCTGTGTGTAAGGGCTGCTCAGCAGTAATAAAAACATCCCTGTGTTATCAACAGTGTTTTCAGCGGAAATCCAGAAGAGCATCATACAAACTAGGTTGATGAAAATTAACCCTATCCCAGCCAAAACCAGTATAATATCCTAGTCCAGAAACAAATAATGAAGTCATCACTAAAGCCTGAGATCAAGAACTTTTGATGGTAGGCATTTTTGCTTTATGCCCAGGATACAGCAAGTGGAGCCTGGATTACAAACAAAATAATACTAATCCTATTTATATTCAAAATAGGAAACGCTGCATGTGCTATTTCTATTTTGGCACTGAACATATAGTATAATTATGCTTTTATTTATCAGTGCTAGAAACACTCTTTTCAACATCTATTTCAAGTGTAGGGTGTGGATTTTCTTTCAATGGAAATAGCATTTGGTAATTCAAGATGTCTGTGTCATGTAGACTAGTGTGTTATAATTCTGTCTTACAGTCAATGTCTTGTTTTCTTTAAAGATACATTTTTCTGTCTCTGCATAGCCCAGATTATTGATTTATTAGTAGAGAGGTTGTCAGAAAAATGCATTTGTTTACATTCTACATGTTTATATTTCTAAGGTAAACTGATCTGGAATAGACAAAGTGGTTTGTTGGGGGTTTTAAATTATTTTTACAGTATACTCTTTTGATGTCCATTTGTTTGTTTTTCTTTACTATTTTTTTTTGACCCTTGATGCTTTACTAGAGACACCATAAAGAAATCAAATGAGAATAAACCCCTAATGTCTTATGGGGAAGATAGAAAATACAGTATCAGAAGAGCAGAAGAGTACAAAAAGAATCCTAGGAGAGAGGAGAAATTGATAAATTGGGGTAATTTTCTACTCAGTTATTGCAAAACTTGTTCTTTGCAGCACAGGGTGTCAAAGAAATTGGGTTTTAGGAGCTGGATACTCAAACAATGCCGATTATTCCACAGTAGATGGCTTGTTCCTTGGTGAGAGAGACTGTTGGAGCAGGGTTCACCATTGTTGCTCCGTATTTTCCATTAGACTGGGCTGCAGAAAGCTTTCCTTTCAGGGGGAACTTACTTGAGCAGCCAGCAGTATTGGGGATTCCCATTGCTAAAGGAAATAGCCACACTGCAGCAAACATATCTGGCTTACTGATATATTTCCAGAAGTCATCTTGGTTGCTGCTGGCCTTAGAAGCAGACACAGTCTAATAAAATATCTCACTCAGTCCGTTCTATGGACCACATATTGTGGTGACCTAGAACTGTAGAAATACATACACTTCAATTTAGGAGACAAAATGAAGTTATTTAGATACCCAGTACCCAGAAAAAACGGACTGTTTTCTTTGTTGGAAAGAGACGTGAGACTTGAGACATAGGTTAGACTGAAAGATAAAAAATAAACATTAATTCTAAACCCAGATCTCACTGGTGGTTTAGCCCCAGCTGAGAGCTGAGCCCCACGCAGTCACTTGTTCTTTTAACAAAAAGAAACGGGGGGGGGGGGGGGGGGGGGGGGAAGGAGTTAGGGCAGCGGGAAGGGAAATGTAAAGAGGGAAAAGAAAACCAAACCAAAACCTAGAAAACCAAAACCCTGCAGGTTGGGATAAGGATAGTTTACTAAAATAGCAGAAAAAGAGAAAAAAAAAATACAACAATGATAACACGACTTCTGAGCACAAAATAGATGAAACTTGTGATACACAATGCTGTCTCTCACCGAACCACACAACTCAGGCTGTACAGCCTGGAGCCGTCCCAGAACCTGACCGTCCCAAAGAAACCACACATCCTGGAGTTGCCTCCTCCTCCTCCCAGTCCCCCCTTTATGCTGAGCATGATGTAATTGGCATGGAATATCCTCTTTGGCCAGTTCAGGTCACCTGTCCTGGCTGTGTCCCCTCCCGTTAGTTTAAAAAATGAAGAACTGAAAAAGTCCTTGATTGCTTGGCAACAGCTAGAAACATCAGGGTGCTCTCAGCAATGCTCCCATCCTAACTCCCAAACACAGCATTCCATCCACTGCTAAAAAGTAATTTAATTCCATCTTAGCTGAAACCAGGACAGGTGTATAACTTTGGATGCCCAGCAGTAAGAGGTCCTGATGAGCATTTCAACTTGACTATGTCAGCCTCGGAGATTAAGCAAACCCAGACTTTTAGCAGGATGACTCAAAACCCCAATGCAGTATCTGAGAACCTGGAAAGAGTAGAGCTTCAAAGTCTTTTTGGTAATTGTTACTGAGGATGTTTGGTTTGCCTGCTTGGTATCTAGGCAGAAGAGTGATGCTTGTTTTTGTATGCAACTGCCACATTGTCTTCGATCCAAAGAGGTTACAGACTAAAAGTCTCATTGGACATATGTGAAATTACTACAAGCACTGCTTTAAAGGGTCTGAAAACCAGAGTTTAAAACCAGGTGCTCCTATACACTTTTTCCTGGGTTCCTTTTACAGTCTGCCCCCTTGCACTGCTGCCTTTGTGTGGACTTTCCCCTTTCCCGGCTGAAGGAAAGGAAGCTCATAGAATCACAGAACAGACTGGGTTGGAAGGGACCTCAAAAATCACCGAGTTCCAACCCCCTGCCGTGGGCAGGGACACCCTCAACCTGACCAGGTGACCCAAAGCCCCCTCCAACCTGGCCTTCAACAATACCAGGGAGGGGGCAGCCACAGCTTCTCTAGGCAACCTAGGGTCTCACCTCCCTCATTGTAAAAAATGTATTCCTTATATCTAAACTAAACCTCCCCTCCTTCAGTTTAAACCCATTCCTCCTCACTGTATCATCGCATACCTTTGTAAACAGTCTCTCTCTGTCCTTCCTGGAAGGCTAGAATAAGACCTCCGTGGACCCTTCTCTTCTCCAGGCTGAACAAGCCTAACTCTCACAGCCTGTCTTCATAGGAGAGTTGCTTGAGCACCCTAATCATCAGTGTGGCCCTCTGGGCTCTTTCCAAAATTTGAGGTGTAACTGGGCCATAGTTACAAAGAAAAGTAACTGGGTCTGTCGCTGTTGGGTCTCAGCCAACAGCGACCTCTGTCTTTGCAAATAAACATTGAGAGGCTACTGATAAATTTAACATTGATGGAGGTGGCATTAATACCATAAAACATCCAGGTGAGTGAATGGGAGGAAGACCATTCCTGGCAGTTCCTCTTTGGCCTCCCCAAAGGAAAATTTGCAACCTGGTGGCAAGTGTCTCTTGTGTGTTACACCTGCTTTTTCTGTGTGGGTCTGTTCTGGTTTCTTACCAGAATTTTCCTTCCCCCTGTCTCTACAGTAATGAAAGGAGTGATTTCAGTTTTTTAAAAAGTCTATAAAATTGTATTACATTTCACACCAAACAAAAAGTTCTAGTCAGATATTTTGAATCTTCTTCTGTAATTAATTATAAGGAAGGGGGGAAAAATGCAAGCTCTGTCAGCAGGAAGACAGGTGTATAAATGTAATCAGATGTTATGCAAACCATTTGATACATTTTTGAGTACTAGTGGTTTGAATTCATTTGACAAGCATGTAAAATGCAAATGATCCCGCCCACACATTTTTAGAATAAATTAAAATACACTTAACATCATATTTGTTAGTCTTGTCCTAATAGGAAGCCTGTGTGCTCTGAAGAGTGTGTGTTTTTAAAAGGCATTGTTACGCTACCTGCTCTGAAGCTCAATTCTAGCTGCTTTCTACCCACTGTTCCAGTTTTTGTAATTTGTCCCCATTATTATTTCAGGACTCAATTAGAAGTTTCCTTCAAAAGTGAGCTTTCATTTCAGAATTTTTGATAAAACCTTATCCTTGTGGATCATGTAAAGGGCAGGTTTCTTCAAACTTGGCTAATTGTTCTCCTTGAACAGTTTGAGCTACTAGAAGAAGGGATGACAGTCTATCCAGATCTGTGCAGGAATGTGAGCCTAAAATCTCACAAGTATTTCCTAGTGGCATTTCTTTCCTAGTGAGGGCTCTGAAGCATTTCACCTTGATTTAGTCACTGAGAGGACATTTGAAGCCTGCTAACTATTTTTCATGCCTTGAGAAAGCCATATCATGTAGCTGGTGACTCATAAACATGTATGTGGAGTAGTGGAATAAACGTAGGCATAAACTTCAATATTTAATTTCCATCTCCACTACTGCTTGTGAGAAACCTGTGCACATAAAATGTGAGAAATTTTATTTAGCTATCACACAAACCCCCTCTTTTATGTTGATAAATATATTTTTGATGGACTGGAGAGTTGAAAATTTTGAATAACCTAAGTATTTTAGCCACCATCCAAGAGGTTGTCACTGTCAGATTCAAGATTAAAATCTTATTCTCTAACTTTGCTATCCCTGTTATCCCCTGCCAAAATCAGTAAACCTTATGGCCCACAGTCAATTAATCTCTCCCTCTTAAAAGACAAATCATGTTTTCACTCAGAGGAGGTTTGACCTGTATTTTGTTAATGTTTGCACAACACTTTGAAAATATTAGTTGTACATAGATGGCACCTAAAGTTATTTCAGTGTCCCTTTTAAGCCCCAAAGTGTGCAAAGGGTAAGAGGGGAAAGTTGCTGAGTCAAGGAATGTACAAGGAATGATACCGCGTCTATCAGTACAGGCTGGGGGATGACCTCCTGGAGAAGAGCTCTGTGGAGAAGTACCTGGGGGTCCTGGTGGATGACAGGCTGGCCATGAGCCAGCAGTGTGCCCTGGTGGCTAAGAGAGTCAATGGGATCCTGGGGTGCATCAGGAGGAGTGTGGCCAGCAGGTCCAAGGAGGTGATCCTCCCACTCTACTCTGCCCTGATCAGGCCCCACTTGGAGTATTGTGTCCAGTTCTGGGCTCCCTGGTATAAAAAGGACAGGGATCTCCTGGAGAGAGTCCAGAGAAGGGCTACGAAGATGATTAAGGGCCTGGAGCATCTCCCCTATGAGGAAAGGCTGGGTGAGCTGGGGCTGTTCAGCCTGGAGAAAAGAAGACTAAGGGGGGCCCTTATTAATGTCTATAAATATCTTAAGTATGGGATGCAGGGGGAATTGGCCAGCTCCTTTTCTGTGGTCTGTGGGGACAGGACAAGGGGCAATGGCTGCAAGTTGGAGCACAGGAAGTTCCGCACCAACATGCGGAGGAACTTTTTCCCAGTGAGGGTGCCAGAGCCCTGGGACAGGCTGCCCAGGGAGGTGGTGGAGTCTCCTTCCCTGGAGATATTCAAGACCCATCTGGACGCCTGTCTGTGCAGTATGAGCTGGGGAGCTGCTTTGGCAGGGGGGTTGGACCCGATGATCTCTCGAAGTCCCTTCCAACCCCTACAGCTCTGTGATTCTGTGAAAAAATGTTTTTCATTGGATTTTCCAGCTGCTGGGAAGTGAGGGAAAGAGTTTCGCAGTATATAGATGGAGTTAAATTAAGAAGACAAGCAAGGAAGGGTTTTCCATAGTGGGAGAAGAAAGAGAAAATAAATTTTGAAGATGTAAATCTATGCAAAATTGTCTCCCTTTTTTCAAGCTGTACATTATGCATTTTAGTGCATAAATATTTCAGGAGGAAGAATCCCATGTTCATCCAATACCTAAAATTAGATTTCGACCTACTCTCTTCAACTTCTCTTACACCATCTCTTTTGAAAATTGTGAAAATTTACCAATTCTTGACTGAATTTTAACTTTGGTTTTTTATCAATTTATTTAAATGCTTATGATCTCTCACCCAATTTTGCTGGTTTCAGCTGTTCTACTATGGATGTTTTAGAAAATTGAAGTAGCAATTTTCACACAAGAGATCTTTAAATTTTGCTTTTTTCCTTAGATCTCTTAAAATTCTTCAGAGAGTTCGTATGTGTGCCTTCATATTTTGAAGAAAATTCTCATTATTTTTTCTTCTTTTCATCTGAAAAGTGAAGAGATCCAACTGATGGTTTTAGTATTTCATGCCTTCCAAATTGTGGAATATACATGTCTGTGTTGAAACTTCAGAAATTTTTTATAAAATATGCATTTTAAGGAAGAGTATGAGCCAACTTGAGGAAATTATTGTTTATTGTTTGTTCTGTTTAAAGTATGAGAGGTTTTGTTTGATATTATGGAAATAATTTTTTTCCACACAAAACCTTGATAGACATAATGACTTACAAACTTGTTAATTTAACCTAGAGTTCTGAACACCTCTCTTTCAAATCTATTTTTCTAGGTTGCTTTTACAGTTCTATTTGACTTAGAAGCTCTCCTGAAGATCTGGTGTTTGGGTTTCACAGGATACATCAGCTCGTCTCTTCACAAGTTTGAGTTGCTGCTTGTAATTGGAACCACTCTACATATTTACCCAGACCTCTATCACTCTCAGTTTACATATTTTCAGGTATGATCACCTACTTTTACATTTTAATCTATATACCAATTAAAAACATTATATGTCAACATCAGCAGTACTCACTCATTTTGAGAATAACTTTGCGTTATCACATATGCCTATTTTTAACTATGTTTATTGAGTGATTTACCAAAATAGGCTCTTTCTAACTTTGATGAGAAGTCCCATCTGTTTTCAGTGACTCTCATTTCTTACCTGAACTTCTCTCTT
Organism: Laterallus jamaicensis coturniculus; assembly: GCA_022605575.1. Classification (NCBI taxonomy): domain Eukaryota; kingdom Metazoa; phylum Chordata; class Aves; order Gruiformes; family Rallidae; genus Laterallus; species Laterallus jamaicensis. Next base: position 3,612,700 of record JAKCOX010000062.1, read on the forward strand.
CAGTAGGTTCTGGATTACTTTACTCACTGTCCATCATTCAGCCTTGACCTGTTTAGAGCATCACCTTCCTGTAGTGTCCACCACTGCTTTCCTGGCTTCTGTGCCTAAGGCCTCAGTACTCATGCCGTTGCTTCTTCAAATCTTCATCTCTGTGGCAGTCACATGCCCAAGAGTCTCTGCTGCAGTTATTGGGGGTCTTCTGAGGTCATTCCTCCAGAATTATCACAGTGTTTGTTTTTATAGCTCTCCAACCATTTCTTATCTAGAGGGAAAGTATGTTTATTAAGGCTCTTCCTACATTTTCACTTTGGGGAAGAGCAGGAAGGAGAGACAATGAAAGACTGATTATTAATTCAGCCTTCTGATTCTTCCTCTGTCAGCCTGCCATGCATCCTCCCTGAAGTGCTTAGGGTTGCTCCAGTTGTGGGAGAAAGCATTGAGATCCAATATAATGTGTCATATTCTACAGTGCTAAAGAAAGGGATTTAAAAAAAAATGATTAAAGGATTCATATCTGTCCATTATTCAGCAATAGATTGGCATGTTGCGTAATGAATAATCAATAAAGGCAAATAATTTATCTTCAGCCAGATTCCTGTCAATAAATGTGATTAGATACAGTGACATATACTGTAATCAAGTGAGTAAAGTACGGGGGGAGCAGTGTCCCCAGGTGTGGGTTGAAATGTGATGGCCTTTTCAGACTTTTGCAAATGCCATCTGTTATTGTTTCTAAATGGTTGTACAAACCTGCTCAAGAAACCTTTCAGGATGACAGATTCTATTTTGCTTTCACCTGGTATCATTTGAAGGCTTTTAGATGATTACAGCTTTGATTTTGCTGTCCAAGTATGTAAAATATTGTTACTCAATGTGATATTTCTAACCCGCAAGAAAGGATGATCTATCAGGAGGGTCATTGCACTCTTTGGTGAAAAGCACACAGGGAATCTAGCTGGGAGCTCTCAGTTTAAGCAGGTAGCAACTTAGTTGGTCCATATTTATTAGGGCAGAGTCAACTTATATCTGGCGATTTTTTTTCTAGAAATTTTAAGTATAAATTACAAACATGTTGGATTAAATGGGTAACATCATCCCCAAGTCACAGGATGGAAAGTATAATTAAAATGTAGCCAGATATTGATAATAATATAATACGTCTTTTTCATGGATTTAACTAGTTTTGTGGGGTGGAGGTGGTGGTAGTTTGGTTTGGGTTTTGTTTTGTTTTGTTTTTTCAAGCGCCAGCATTTATGACAGAAAATGTCAGGATGTGATTTTTTCTTTTTTTTTTTTCCAAAAATGTATGAGAAAGACATCTATTTTACAAGCAGAAACACCTGCCACACTGAAAGATTTGGGTTGTATTTTGCAATCCAAATCCCCTAAGAGGCAAATGACAGTAAGGTTGGAAAATACCTTTGATGTCAGTGTGTAAGGGAGGAACGCACCGTGTTCCCCTGCAATTAAGCTTCTGGGCAAGCTAGATAACACATTTTCAAATCAACCAAGGTCAAAAAGTCTTTTTCACATGGATACGTTTTGACGTGAGGCAGATTTCCAGGCCTTTAGGTATTAATGATGACAGGTTAAATGTGTTCCTTGTCAGCCAACAAAACAGATTACTGAAAACAGAAGTTTTATTTGACACATTCCAGGATAGCAAGCAGAAATATCATTTGGCTTATCTAGCTTTCCTTAGCATGTATTTCAGTCTGCATTAGTCACTGGTCTTTATGATTACCTTTTGCCAACACATCATTCACTTTTAACCACGTTGGCTACTGTCCACCCTCCCACCTCCCTTTCTTGTGTTTGTTGTACATCCATTCAAAAGACTTTGCAAAGCCCTTTGTGAAACACCACAGCAAAGCCCCATTCCATGGCTGCAATCCACAGAACGTAAAATCAGTGGAGAAGTGACAGAATTTGCTTATTATTGCAGAGATCTGTAATCAGCGAGCATAAAAGGGAGAGATTTAAACAGAATACAACCTATACTTGGCTGAAGAGATGGTATTGTGTTTGTGCTTGGGGAAAATATTGCTGAGTCATTTTCTGAATAAATATCATCCCTTTTAGGAGATGCAATCATTCTTTGTTTCTCTTTTGTGTTTTTCATTTTTACTTGGTTTTTAACATTTGTTTGTATTTAATCCAAATAGTGCACCTTTTGCAGCTCTTAAATTTAATACAATTTGCTATTCAATTACATAGAATGCATAAATGTTCATTAGAGTGTACTTTTGCTGGATTCAATTTGTCACCTAATGAAAATAAATGAAAAAAAAAAAAAAAGCCCAAATAGTATCAATAAGATTAGTTTATTGCTTAAAGGTCAATGAAAGTTCCCCGAAGGAAGGAGAAAAATGTAAGGCACATAATGCAAGTTATCTACAACACAATTCAGAATATCAACTAGCATGAAGTCTTCACACTACTGGGGTCAATGTCAAAACTAGTATTAATGGGAAACCAGAGGTAGCATGTACACTGCAAGGAGATTTGTGACTGAGAAGGCACCATGTTTATATGTTGATAGCACGTGGAAATCTGTCTGTCACTCTCTTGGAAACCAGTTTCATAACCCAGATTATACGTAATGTGATCACGGTACCAATGGGAAAGAAAGGACCTTATCTCACCTTATTCTAATGTTGTGAAAGTTACGCTGCCTGGTGTAACCTCTCCATCTGGGATCTTTCCAAACTACTGAAGACAGTGAAGGTTCGTCCCATCTCACACAGTGGGTCTGGTGTGCGTCTTAAGTTGCTCTCCTGAGCTGACTTTCTCTCTCTCCCTCCTGTGACAGTACAGCCTACATGACTAGCATATTCTGCATCCTGATGGATAGCTAGGGAGATGAATTTCATGCAGAATGCAAAGTTGTACATTATTAGCAAGCTACATGGTACAGTGAAGCCTTTCTGCAAACAACTACCATATCCTTCTGTCAAATTTGTTTTCTCTCCAAAAGCCACACAGTAATTGTATTTGACTTGTATATCAGGCCAGCCTGTAATTGCACTGTAACTCCTGCCTTTCCGTTTCAATATGACTCTTGTTGAAATACTGGCAATACCTTGGGCTAGGGTTTCTTCTTCTTCTTCTTCACTAAGAACTGCAGAATCTCATTTGCCTCATATATTCCTGTCAGTTGTCTCCAACAACTTCTGTGGCTGTCACTGCCTCTTGCTGATACCAATGTTATGTCACTGTTTGTGCCACCATGAGTGGCAGAAATAGGAGGATCAGTGCTGTCAGCAGCTTTTCCAAGGTGGAGTCAGCAGTGCATGGGTCAGGAGTTCCACATATGATCACAGTTCTGCCTCCACTATAATACAGAGATGTGTCAATATGTCAGTGGCACACAATACCATTTCCTCTGACATTGAGAAATGCCACCCAAAATTCTGAAATAGCAAAATATGTTGGTTACCAAACTTCCTAGATCATGTGGTACACAATGCCAAGCAATGATGCCTTGGGTCACTGAAACAGAAAGATGACTTTTGGAAGAAAAGTCGACAGTTCTTTATGCAAAGATGTAATCTGGTGTAACAAAAACCAGAATCACAAAAAATCTAGGTTGGAGGTGGCCCCTCAAAGTCATGTCCTCTAGCCTGCTGATCAAGCAGGGCCTGTTCTTTAAAGATTGTTCTGGGGGCTGTCCATTTAGTATAAGTATGAATTTTTAACAATCATGAAAATCAAACTGGAGCAACTTCCCTAACACTGCAATAGAATCTTAGTTGCTAAAATCAGATTTATATATTTTGACTTTTGCCTGAAGCCATTCTAATGTTTGGTAACACACTATAAACCTTCATTGGTCTGTAATCCCACATTACATTCAGCTGGACTATCTGTGGTGTGTTTTGCCTATGTCTTTTTTCCCTTTGTTACCCCAAAACCAGATTTACCCAATGGTATTTCTGTCATGACTGTTGGTGATCAGTGAATTGATTATAGCCTCAAGTGGGCTTGAGGTGTTCTCTGGTGTGGGTATTCTCAGGGCCTCTGCTGCCATCCCATGCCTGTACATCCCAATGCTGCATGAAAAAGTCAGAGATAGCTCATTCTATGCAAAATTACAGCTTGTCATTGCTACATGTTCAGAAAAAGGAGGTACATGGCAATAATAAGCATTACACCACACAATTGTCAAAAGCTGAGCAAAAGACAAAGTAGGTTAAAAGTTGCCTGATAACTGCTAGATAACTGCTGTAAATAGCTGAAACAAAATTCCAGGGAGGCCACAATAAGTACAGACAAAGCCTAACAGATTCCAGGGCTTGTGTTCTTAACCTAACATACAACTTGTGGTCTGTAGCAGGTGGTGGCTGCATGATAATTTACTGGGCTACAAGGCTGCAAGTCTTGTGGAAAGTTGTTGATTAATTGGATAATTAATACTGATGTATTTTCCTTTGCAGGTTCTTAGAGTAGTTCGGCTTATAAAGATTTCTCCTGCTTTGGAGGACTTTGTGTACAAGATATTTGGACCAGGAAAGAAACTTGGGAGTTTGGTGGTATTTACTGCCAGCCTTTTAATCGTAATGTCAGCAATCAGTTTACAGATGTTTTGCTTTGTGGAAGAACTGGATAGATTTACAACCTTCCCACGGGCAAGTATAAAAAGCATTGATTACTTGCTGCTTGTTACTGTTTTCTTATCCTTAATATATCCTGTTGTTATATTAGGGGTCTTCCTTTGCTGCTGAGAAGCAGATTATCTCCATGTGTGTGGTTAAGAGAGTTGTGTTTTCTGGGTGTAACAGTCATCCCAGAATCCTTCAGTAGTGAATTTGGTCTTTCTTTAGGTTAGGTATTCTATTTGTGTTGTTGAGGCAACAGGCTGTCCAGGGAGGGGGTTGAGGCACCATGCCTGGATGTGTTTAAAAGGTGAGTAGATGAGATACTTAGGGATATGGTTTAGCATAGGATGGGAATGGTTGGACTTGATGATCTTAAAGGTCTTTTCTAACCCTGTGTTTCTGTGAATCTGAGGGAATGTAAAGAAATTTTAGGTATGCACCCTGCTGATGACACAGCAAAATACATGGCTTAGCAATACTCTTCTTGCATGTTACAGAAAGAGGATTCATGCACAACCATGAACCTTGTGTAGATCCAGGCCTGAGGTTGGTGGCCCTGCCTGTGGCAGAGGGGTTGGAGCTCTATGATCCTTGGGGTCCCTTCCAACCCAGACCATTCTATGATTCTATGATTCTATGAACATTAGCCACAAAATTTATATAAAGCATGTCTACCCATAACTGATATTTTCATGTTATGAAAGTGGTTGCTCTTGATTTGTACAGGAATGGGTTTTTTACATAGAGTTATAAAACTTGTGGGCATTGACAAAATAAGAGTTTGCCTTTTGGGTATAAGTAATGGATATTTATGGGCATTGAGTTAATTCAGAACAGAACATTGAAAATCAGTGGAAATTGGAGATAATGTATTTATTGTAGCACACTGTTCTGAATGAAAATACTGCCATTTCTTTAATAATGTATTAGACTGAGTGGATTGGTTCCAGTGATCATTTATTTGTTTCTGTCATTCCAGCTTGGTTATCCAATGTATCTATTTTAGTGAAAGTGCCTTGGTTGGTACAATTAAATAACAATGAATAAGGCAGCCTCAAGGGTCATGCATTTAGCAAACAAAATGGCTAGGCAACAATTTGTAATTATCAACCTGGACTTGATGTATGGGAAGCTGGCCATCAAATGTAAGACTAAAAATTTGTACCCACAGGGAAGAATGTAACACCAAGCTTTCAATTTCAAAAATGTGCTTAGAAAAGAAGCCAGTAGGATCATTAAGAATTCAGTATAATTCATTTTTTCAATGCTGAAGAAAGCAAAAAGGTTATAATCAAACTTTTCTAATTAAAAACTAAAGCTTAAACTTTTCTAACAGGCCTCTGTTTCTAAATAGAGTTATAGTAACACCTTACTCTAGGCCCAACCTATGTATAATTTCTGAAAAAGACCTTCCAACAGGTTTGAAATCATTGTGGAATTTGGGTTTACAATTGTTTATATCATTTAGGCAAAATGGCAATGACATTCCCGTTATTGTAGTATAATTAAGACAGATTTACCACCACCTGCACATTTTAACTAGATAAATTTGTGTAAGTACCTGAGAAAGATTGTCTTCCAGGAAAACATTGCCAAAATAGATCAAGATGTTAGCAAAGTTTTCAGTAATTTTATACATTTCCATCTGAGGCCATTTAGGCCTCAGGAAGAGGGATCATGTTGAACTTTAACAGATACATGTATATACCATTTGAAGAGTAAGAACATATTTACTCCATTAAATTATACAAATTTTACAAACAGAGAATACCCCAACTTCTTTTCTATTTTCTGACTTAAGTTTTGGAAAAACAGAAGACCTGCTGCCAGTAACAAAGGAGTGTTCCAGCAATACTTAATGGAAGCATTTTTAATACTTTTATGTGACAGTCAGAAACAAGAGTATCTCCTCCTTATTTTTTAGTGAATTTGTATACAAATATTCCTTCAATATTCACCTCATTATGAATGCTTCAGAAGTATGTGTCATAGCCTATGGTTTCTTTTGTAGTTTTCTAATGAAACATCTTTCATAGAATCATAGAATGGCATGGGTTGGAAGGGACCCCAAGGATCATTGAGCTCCAACCCCCCTGCCACAGGCAGGGCCACCAACCTCGGGCCTGGATCTGCACAAGGTTGCCCAGGGCCCCATCCAACCTGGCCTTGAACATCCCCAGGGACGGGGCATCCACCACCTCTCTGGGCAGCCTGTTCCAGCACCTCACCACTCTTTCTGTAAAAAGACTTCCCCCTAATATCCAATCTAAACCTTCCCTCCTTCAGCTTTAAACCATTCCCCCTTGTCCTGCCATTATCTGCCCTTTTAAAAAGTTGATTCCCCTCCTGTTTGTGTGCTCCCTTCAGGTACTGGAAGGCTGTAATGAGGTCCCCCTGCAGCCTTCTCTTCTCTAGGCTGAACAAGCCCGGCTCCCTCAGCCTCTCTTCGTAGAGGAGGTGCTGCAGCCCTCTAATCGTCATCTAATCATTCACAGGGTAATAGAGTCAGTGAAAATTTTGTACTCAGAAATCATGAGTGATGGTGTGAGTGATGGTGTCTGTCCAAAGGAGGCTAGGAGATTGCTGCTCATTTTCTCTGCTCTGAGTAAAGACTAATTAATTAGTTCACAAAAAAACAATTGTGAAATTATAAAATGTAAGAAACACTGTGATGTCTGTAACAGCAGAATTTTCTACAGTGAATTTTTGGGGGCTTTAGAACAACCCTAGAATTTCCAGGACTGTTGCTGTGGACTTTTTCTGTTCTAAATACAGGGAGTACAAGCACACGATCGAAAATGGTGACACTAGAGGCTAAATTTTGAGTTTGTACATTAAAGTGCCTTCTGCACAGAAACAGACAAAACCTAAAATCATTTTGAAACCATAAGTGCTTTATAAGAAAGCACAGTATGGGTTTTGGAACAAGTAGACCTCCTCCTTTCGCTAATGCCTCTAAATTGCATGTTTTCACATGGTTTCCTGACAACAGTCAATAGGCACAAGCTCAGTGTTACCATGGCTACAAATTTCACCCTTCTTTTGGCCATTGCAACTTCCCAAATGGACTGGCTTTCTCTAATGCTAACTATTAAAACATAGATGCTTGCTATACTGTTTTCAACACGTCCACCATCTCTGTTTTTTGCACATCTTCTGATGTGCTGCACATGCTGAGCCATGAGAAGGATGGGGGGCAGCTGGGGCCCCCACAGAAGGAATGGAGGGGGTGTCTGTTCAAAAGCATCAGTGTAAGATGGCCACTAAGAAATGTTAAAAAATGACTGTATGGAACACAAAAGATGCTGTTAGTGTCTCTCACTTCCACGTTTTTGGTTTCTCTTGGGGCGATGTGCTGACTACTCAGTGGAGCAAGGTACAAAGCTGGGAATACTGCCTTCCTTTTAAATGGGTCAGCATAAGATGAAAGCCAGGCCCAACTGCTCTCAGCAGTAAAAATGCCCCAGTCTTCAGCAAAAAAACAGGGCTTCACTCCTAGCTGTAGTCTTAATTGTCAGGTGCAGGTACAACCTCAGTGCGACTGCCACAGTTTTACAGGACGTGTGCTCTTCTCTCAGGGTGTTACTGAGTGGTCATGACAATGTGAGGAGAAGAGGGTAATTTTACAGAGATAGAACAGATTGCAAGCATTTCACACCACTGGCCTAAATCCTGTTAGCTTCATGTGCAAAAGTAGTCCCACTGACTGAAGGCCTGCTCCCATGAGCAAGGCCATTGGGGTTTGACCCGTAATACTTTATGGATGAGCTGCAGTTACAAGTCAGGTACATGACAACTGTAAGCTAGTGGTAATTTGTGTGGCACCACCCCTGTAATAGTTGGGCAAGATACCAGAACTGCCACTTTGGCTCATATGTTCCACCAAACCTTTGCTAATCTTCCACTATAAATAAAAAGGTAGTTTGACTTCCATCATCAAAACAGCTAATTAAGTAATAGGGCATAAATACTCAAAGAAATTGACAGTCTTTCTATAACACAAATTAATTCAGAAAATCACCATTTGCATAAATCTCTAAGTCTCATCTTCACAGATGTTGATTCTGTCAGCTAGTTGCATTTCAAATTAATTTTAAAATAAACAGTGGGAAGTATACCTTTCAGCTAAAAATAACTTGCTCCGAAGGAGGTTGCTGGGTGTGAAGCACATGCTCATTGTGCACTGCCTTATTTTCTAAAAACTAATGTTTTGTCATATGCTGGACTTTAATGTTACCATAAAATGTTTACATTAAATTGAAAGGCCACATATAACTATATGCTTTATGGAAAAAGTGTTTAGATGGAAGATGAGGCTTTTATGATGTTAAAAGACTGTCTTTTCCAAATGAATCTAGTGCTTGTGTTAATAAAGGGTGCACATTAATACACACTATTGGAGGTATCTTTATTCCCTGAAGAATTAATTAAAATTTATCTTTTTAAAAAGCAATACATTATAATTACTTTGTGTAATTCAGAAGGGATACTGCACTGGTTCAATTATCCAGTTCCTCAAGTGTTTTTTACAGACAGAAATGGGGTGTTTTACTTAACATAGTGACCACCTCATCTTTCAGCAAGGGGTGTCACACAAGTCAGGCATGACCAGGTTCCAGAGACATTCTGTGCTCAGGGAAACAGCAGCTGCCTGGTTTAGCTTCACTTCCCTCTCACTAATGGAAGCCAAGAATCTGTGCTGAGCACTGATGGGGTCTGGCTTCACCCTCACGTGCCACTGGCAGCTATAAAGGAGGTTGAATTTCCTGGTGCTTCATGCATGCTCCTCCAGCTACAGAAAGCCTCTCATAGCTCAAGATCCCGAGTGTTTCCTTCTCTGCATGTTTATCATGGGGAGGTATTTAGCCCCTTTTGTGGGGCAGTGATGTCAGGTGATGTGGAAACAGCCTGGGCTAACTCAGCTCACCTGGGCTGGCTGCTTGGGGAGGTCGACTCTGGCCTGGCCAGAACCAAGACAAGAAGGTCTAAGACATCTGGGTTCTAGGCTTATCTGGATTCATGTAGTGCTATCATCAAAGACAGGTGGTTGAAATATTTCCAGTATTCCCTCTATTGGTGACATGTACCCCTGGTCTGAAAAGATTTGAAAATGTTATGGGAACAGTTCCACAAAGAATGCCATTTCCAAAACGTAGAGGGGAATAATCTGACTGACTGAAAGGAGTGGAAGTTCTGGGACCTTGGCTTGTACTGGCTAGCACCTAGATTGCTTCTGCTATTAAGATAAAAATTTATAGTCACATTTTAGTTACAGCACTTCATTATAGGTATAAAGTGGCAACAGAAGAATAAGAAAAATCAAAATACCACAATGCAGTATAACATTCAAAACAATGATACCTGATTCCTCCTATTTTGTCAGCCCTGTAGGAAACCAAAAATCTCATCATGTGGGCTAATGGAGCTAGGACTATGGCAGATTACAGTTCAGTCAAAGGTTAAGCTATTTATTTCTCTGGAACAGCATTTCACCTAAAAATTGCAATTCATTTGTAATGGCTTCAAGCTGAAAGAGGGTAGGTTTAGATGAGATGTTAGGTAGAAATTCTTTACAATGAGGGTGGTGAGGCCCTGTCCCAGGTTGCCCAGAGAAGCTGTGGCTGCCCCCTCCCTGGCAGTGTTGAAGGCCAGGTTGGATGGGGCTTTGGGCAGCCTGGTCTACTGAAGGTGTCCTTGCCCATGGCAGGGGGTTAGAACTAGCTGATCTTTGGGGTCTCTTCCAACCTAAAGCATTCTTGATTAAAATTTAAAAACCAAACAAAAACAGATGTTCTGCTCTGTTAAATCAACTTGTGGAATGTCTCACTAAAGCCACATTAATATAATTTGTGAATTGATAATGTATGATTCTTTTTCTTGCAGGCATTCATGTCAATGTTTCAGATTCTCACACAGGAAGGATGGGTGGATGTCATGGATCAGACACTGAATGCTGTAGGACATATGTGGGCACCAGTAGTTGCTATTTATTTTATACTATATCATCTTTTTGCTACTCTGGTAAGTGTTCACTTGCAAATACGATGTGCTTTTCTGTGTTTTGAATTGTTCTTCGAGCTCTCCTATTAGTTTTCTCAGCTAGTTAAAACAAGCAATGCTCATTTCCAGCATAGAAGGCTTTAGGTTTAGTTCTTTGATGTGGTAGAATTTACCCTTCAGCCTGGTGGCATGGGGCCTTTGTTCTGGTGTGAGGTGTTGTTCTTTGGAAGATCCAAGTCAGGCTGCTAGACTAACAATGTAATTGTTAACTGTCTTGTACCTTCACAGTTCTAATGATTGCAGAGTTAAGCAAGTGCTTTTATTTGTCATGTAGAAATGGTCTCCCCGGCTTCCATTGCTTTCCCTTCGAAGCAGTAATTAAAGTGAGAAGTGGAAAGCCTCAGGATATAAAGTCTTAACTAGAAATCACTACTTTCCTGTTGCCTGATGCAAAATCAATGTGTGGAAATTATATTATATAGTATATCAAGCAGTGAAAGGATGGGAACTAATACAACAGTTCCTGCATGAGAATGGAAATTGGGATTGTATATAAAAAGGCATTTTTTCTGTGTGCATTTCAAATGGGATGGTCAGATTTTTTTTTAAATAGAGAAAGTGGTAAGGAAAGCAGCTTTTTTAGGTATCCTGTATCAATAAAGGCTTAGTACTGTATTTGGAATACCAACACAGAGAAAATACCACAATCAAGGAAATAACCATTTTATGAACCCTTAATTCACTCCCATTTTTGCTCATTTTGCCTTTTGCATTCACTGCAGTTTTTGATGTACTTGTTCCCATTTTCACTTTCTTCATTCCTTTTTCTTTCTTTGCTCAGTTATCTGCTTACTGTATTCACACAATCTCCATCAGTTTCCATCTACTTCTTTTACTGTACAGTATGTCCTGTTTCACTTCTGAAGTCTGAATGCTTTAACTGTAATCACGGGTGCAGTGGGTTCCATCTCATGGATGGAAATCTTGACTGCTTTATAAATGGCAGTGAAGTATAAGCCAAACAAATGTATATATTAGCAGATACACAGGACATGAATTGGGTTGCAAGGGTCAGAGGAGTCCTTGGGGTCTGGAAAGCAACTTTTCATGCTGAAGCAATCTCTAAATCTCCTTGGGAAGCAAAAAGGAAGTGGGGTTTGGCCATGGAGTTGAAAGCAATTACTGGTTAGAAAATCTTACTGCTGTTTTTTTTTCTGAACTGGAATCCATTTTTATCTCTTAGCTGAGCATTAAGGAAGTCCAAAAAGTAAATTTGTGTCAGGTAGCCTCTGTGCTAAAAATTCACATCTTAATTGAAAAGCACCTTAGCTGTAAGATCAATTTTAGTGTTCCTACATATGTTTCATGTTTTGAAACAGTCCCCTGAAACCTCTCCATTTGTTTACTCAAAACACTCATTTTGCTAGGACTGAAGTCACTTTTCTGTACACCATCCTCAGTCCTTTTACAGGACATTTGTATTGAGGTACCCTTCTTCTCATTCACCTGTTTTTCTTGTTCACCCAAATTTTACATGGATGAAGAAAGTCTGCTAAGACAACTTCACAGAATTACCTGGCCTTACCAAGTGGTTAGTTACAGGTTTGAGATCTTCCTCGGACCCTGGAAGAGTGGGACAGAGTTGTCTAGAAGCAAAAGAAGCTTAAAGGAAGAAAATAATATGGCATTGGTAAAGGATCACAAAAATGCTTGGGCTGCTACTAAAATCAAAAAGAAGAGTTCTAAGAATAAACAGCCATCAGTGAATAGCAGGAGCGGAGTCAAATGAAGAAATTACTTTCTCTAGCCAGAAGAGGGGGGAGGATTAGAATTGAGAAGTGATAATTGCAGGCATTTGGCAATACAGACTGTAGAGCCTTGGAAAGAAATGAATAGGTTTCACATTAGAAGGCAAAGAAAAGTTGAAGCTCAAAAAAACAAAACCTCACTTAGAAGCAAGGACTGTCATTAGTTGAGATGGCAGAGGAGGAAGTTAAACAAATAGCAAGTTTGCACTTAACTTTTCTTTTGTGGTACATAATTGTGGGTTCTTGTTGAAAAAAAAAGTGAAAAAGGACTTCATGAAAGTCTTGATGCCTTCAAAGGTGTCTGTGCATGAAGCATCAAGACTGTAAGCAGCAATATAGTTAATGAGTACTATACTTTTTACTCTGGAACTCCACTTTCTTCGTATGCTCTGAGCTGCAGATCCTCAGCTGCATCAGTGGAGCATCATAGACTGTATGAAGTATCTGAAGAAACAAATCACCACACTGGAAATTTCTGTCAGAATTAGTGCAAAACTGTTCATCACCAATTAGGGATCAAAGTAGTTTGTGGCAGGGATTAAGTATTTTATCCAAATTCTGTCTTCTTTGCTATTCTGAAGGCCATATTAACTTCCACTGTTTGTAGTAGTCAGATCATTGAAAACTGTGTAAAGTACTGTTGAAGGAGTTGGACTTGGTGATCCTTATGGGTCTCTTCCAGCTCTGTATGTTCTATGATTCAATGATGCATAATAGGTCTTCTCAGCTGCAGGAAATTCTACATATTGCTAAAGCCAGTTTACCATTAAAAGAGCATTTCTTTTCCTGAACACTAACATTTTAGAAATTTATGAGTGAGAGTCCTTCCTGTGTCTTCTGGACCTTTTATAGTCCATGGAGAGTAAAGGAATCTTGCTCTGGAACAAGGCCCAGACTGCTCAGGTGCAGTTTGAGTTCCCAACTTCTTGTCTGGTGTACTAAGACACTGAGATTTCGTCTTCCATATAGGTGGGGAATAATTTCCCAGTGTGATTGAATGACTGGTAAACATATACTTCATTTACAGCAGTGGTGGACAGACATGTCTGCTGGGGTAGTCACTCAGTGGTCCATGACCACAGAAATATTTTATGCCTGTAACTCCTTAAAAAGAGCTTAGATTCCTTCTTGTATCTCTAAGAAATTGGTGCTTGGCTGTAGGTGCTCTGTCTGTTTGAGGATATTTGCCTTGAACCTCAGAGACTAAAACCCTGGGATTTTTCCTCCTACAGGCATATCTACAGAATATTTAACGTATAGTAAATTAGAGTGCATGAGTTGCCTCTACTGTGGCTCCAGATGCATGCAAATAACAAGGCAGCTTACTTTTCCTTCGAAGTGGAGTTGGCTGCTTTGCACAGAGGCACCCTGAGCATTAAACAAGCTCTTAAAGTGAGTGAGCCCTAGGTGGCTTCTGTGCAAAAAATCATGCCTTAACTGAAAAGCACCTTGGCTTTATGAGCTGGTTTAGGATCCAGCTTTGTGTTTCTCTTTTTCTAATTATTTCTCATTAATTTAATTTTCTTCTCACGTGAAGTAGATTTTGATGGTACATTGTTACTATGTATGTTAATGCATAAAACGTAGAATTCAGAATTTTTAAGCTCACATAACTCCATGATAAGGTAAAAAATTATTTAGTGCTTGTAAAATGACTAGCAGACGTAGAGTAGTATGTGGTATTAGTTCAATGGATGTTAAAGGCAAGAGTCCCATTTGCATCAGTAGGGCCCTCATTTTTCCATTTCATTGTACTTTGAGAAAAATAAGACAAGGTTTAACAAATAATTTGCAATTGTTTCATAGATTCTACTCAGCTTGTTTGTTGCTGTCATTTTGGACAACCTGGAACTTGATGAAGACCTGAAGAAACTTAAACAAGTAAGACCATTTATTGTGCCTGGAAGTAGTTCCAATAAAGCATTGTTTTCCTGATGTGCTTTTTTTATGATAAAAGATGGGAAGCATCTTCATTAAAATGAACAAAACAGTAAGTGTTGAAGAGAGTAGCAGTATTTTGTCAGATAGTTGCCCATCCCACAATGTGAGATAGAAGTTAAGAGATTTTTAAAAGACATTTAGAAATTGTTTTAAATAGCTGATTCAGGTTCATTCAGATAATCGTGTAACTAAAATAATTTGGAATTCACAGCTAGGTGAACTTTTTTGCTTATAACCTAGTGAGAGATGTCCCTGCCCAAGGCAGGGGGGTTGGAGTAGATGACCTTTAAGGTCCCTTCCTACCCAAACCGTTCTGTGATTCTGTATGGTACGTTAGGAGCATGCTGTAGCCCCGCTGCGGGGGGGAGAGCACTGGCAAGGGTCCACAGACAGGAAGCAGTAGAATGGATGAGGTTGAACGTGTTAGGCAAGTGCTAGAGACATCCAGAAAAGTTAACTTGATTGATGAATTCTTCAGATTTGGGGATCAAAGTTACCAAAAAGCCATTTTCTCTTGCTCGAAACCCAAATGACAGTCACATGAAACAAACGTAGCTAGAGAGTTCATGTTGGCCATTGAGAGAGGTATCTGTAGCTTTTCCATAAATACAGAGCAGTGCTTTAGTTTGCATAAAGAGGAGGGAAATCATCAACATTTGCCTATTTCATGCATGAAATAGCAAATTGAGAGCTTAATACATGGGAACCTCTTTTGTAATATTTGGGTTATAGCCTTCTTTCACCCATCATTTGTTAGTCTTGTTCATCTTTCAGGTGCATCAGTAATTGTTGTAGAATTATGTTCTATTCTTGAAAAATAATCACCCAGACAATTTAGTTCTTTTACATTGAACCATAACATTGAAACTAACGTGCCAAAGAATCGCTCTCATTTTTCCTTGTATAATTTTTTTTTTTAGTTTTAAAACTAAAGTGGTATGTTTTGTCATTTATTTTGTTTGTATTCATTGAGTTTATTTTCTGCACACTTATCATTTGTGAATTTAGAGATTATATGTTTCATCTATCCTCACTGAGTACGCAGAATGTGTCAAGCTAATATTGCTTCCCAGTCTTCTGTTTCTTCAAGGCACTGACAAATGAGAACATTATATTGTTCCTTTAATTTTGTCTTTATAGAGTTCAATACAGAAATCAATATTGCTTTTGCTGCTGCACTGTTACATATCATTCTATATTGCAGACTTGAAATAAGTTAAAAGGATGGGTATTTTCTGCCATGGAGAAATATAAATACTGTATTTCATTTAATCAGCTCACATAACTGAAATGAGAGATCTTATAGATGATTTTCAGGTGGCCAGACAGTCTCAAGTATGCAAACTGCATAGACCAAATCAAGTTTATTCATTTTTCTCCTTTATCCGTCTCAAGAGGTAAAATGATCTGAAATGAAAATGTCTCAGATGTATGGTAAGCAATGTCATATCATACTGATAAGTTTACAGGAAAATTTTCATAATGTCTGTGTGAGATAGGTGCACAAATCAACTTTCTGAAGTGAAGAACTTAAGATGTAAAATCTTGTGGCTTTTCTGTGAAAATTAGCATCTTGGATTCATAAAGCACTTTAAAAGTCTACACCTTTGCTTATAAAATGGCAGCAGCATGGCTTTGTGTTTTAGCAATCCGCTTGGGAACTGATGAGCAGACAGCAACAATGAAAGGCCACCACTTGAAATGCTTGCTACTGTGTCAGTCTGGAACCTTGTCAGCCTGGTAGGAATCCTGTCTTCATAATAACAGTAGACAACACTCAAATAAAAGACAGAATTTAACTAGCCTAGAGGCTAGCAGAAGCATAACTACATGAGTGTTTTGCTAGGCCAGAGTAAACCACTGCCTAAGTCACCAGACCTTTCTGACTACCATGCAGTGTGGCACCACGATGACACTGATAGTCTGTTTCCATGACCTCGGTAAGTATTTAACCAGAGGACACCACTTTGCCATTGGACCAGTTTGGTTGACTGGCGTAATGTTATATGCGTTATACATCATTATGACATCTAAAGATGTCCAAGGTGGCTAATGCTGGTTCACTTGTATATATGCTTTTGAAATGTTGCTTTAAACAGGAGTCTCTTTTCAAAGACTATTACTCAGTACTACTGAATGTATTCCCTTCTGGTATTTTATCCAAACAAATTAAAGTGTTGCATGTTTCAAAAATGCCTAAGGTGAAAGGAGGTAAGAGGTCGGTTCTTGGAGCGGAATCGTGGACTCACTGGAATGATTGTACAACTGATTAAGTGTCTGGAACAGAAAAGGTTTCCTGTGGGATAAATGTGATGGTATCACAGGCTCAGTCTTGATAGTCACTGTGCACTATTATACTGAATTATTGGTTGCCTTATCTCAAAAGAAAAAGCAGAAAGAGTTCTTAGTTCAATGATATTTTGAATTATCATCTAAAAAATATGAACTGTAAGAAGAAGGAGGATTGTGAGATAACTGTTATGTTTTAATCAAGACCATATCTATAAAGAAATAGATCTGTTTTGCTGCACTGGAAAAATTTTGATATTTATAATTAAAAGCTGAGTGGTGTTCCAAGGAGAGAATCAAATCTTTCAAACTGTTATGTAAACGAAATTGGATGGTTGAAAACAGTGAAACTGTAATGCTCTCAAAAGTATCTCCATCCTCATGTTTGCATTTTTTCCCTGCCTTTAATGGCTTATAAGTTTGAGGCCTAGGGCATTTTCAGATGATGAAATAGGGAATGATTTTCAAGGAAGTAAGGTGAATATATTTAGGCCAGAAATCACACCTACTTAATAATCCCTTTTGGGATGTGGTCTTCTGACCTCATACCTTTTCTTGATAAGAAAAATAATATTACTTATCTTTCAGACTACTGGGGTGTAAAAGTTTGGCCCTGGCTGGAGGCCAGATGCCCACCACAGCCACTCTATCACTCCCCTTTTCAGCTGGACAGGGGAGAAAATATCTATTGAGAGGCTCAGGAGTCAAGATAAGGACAGGGAGAGATCATCCTGCAATCAGCATCACGGGCAAAACAGACTTAGCACAGAATAAAGGATAGAAAACTCTCTAATTTATTACCCTGCACTGCACACCCAGTCACACCAGAGTCGGATAATGAGAAGTAAAACCAGATCTTAAAGTACATCCCTCCCCCTCTCCCTTCTTAGCAGACTTCACTTTAGTCATGATTTCACTCCCTCCTTCGCCCCCATTGTGGCACGGGAGGGGCAGGGACTGGGGGTTTCAGTCAGTTCCTCACAAGTTGTTTTGGGAGCATTCCTCATACCCTTCCCCATTGCACTGTGGGGTCCCTCCCACAAGAGACAGTCCTCCATGAACTTCTCCACCATAAGTCCTTTCCCACAGGGCTTCAGCTTTTCACCAGCTGCCCTAGTCCCACAGGATCACTTCTGTGGGGTGCAGTTACAAATCAAAGAAGTCCTTCATGGGGTCACAAGCCTCCCCCCAGCAAACCTGCTCCAGTGTGGGTCCCTCTCTCTCTCATCTCTGTGTCTCTGTCCTTATCCATGGCTTGCCAGTGCTGGCAGAGGCTTGCTCCAATGCGGGTCACAGCATCTTCTGTATGTCTCCACCTGCTCCAGCATAGGGCCTCTCCACAGGCTGCAGGTGGGGTCTCGGCCTTTTTGTATGGGCTGGAGGAGGACATCTGCTCCACCATGGGTTTCTCCAATGGACTGCTGGGGCATCTTTCTCTCTCGCACCTGGGGCACCTCCTCCCCCCGCCTTGACAGACCTTGGTGCCTGCAGTTTCTTACACCTTCTCACTCCCTTCTCTGGGGGCAAAAAGTGTCCTCTTGCAGTTTTTTCCTCCTAAATGTGATTCCCAGAGGTGCTGTGACCGTCACTGATGGGCTCGGCCTTTATCAACAAAGACTGGAGCCTTGAGCCAGCTGGTGTTTGCTCTGTGAGGCCTGCAGAGACCTGGCTGCTTCTTGCAGCAGCCAGCCCTGCAGCCCCTCTCCCCCACCAGAGCCAAGCCACGCAAAACTACAACATGGGGAAGAACTAATTAGGTAATATTTGTAATGTACTCTAAATATAAAATGATATGTAAACACTTGGTATTCACGTTGGTGCAGTAAATGTGTTTAAATATGAATAAATCAAAGCAAAAATAAATTAAATTACTAGGAGATTATAAGTAAGATTGTGAAATAATGTGTTTAAAAGGTGGTAAACTTTCAGAATTAAATTTGCCAGTGCAAATTTAGTTAAGGATATACATCATGTTTCAGTTTTTAATTACATCATTATATAATATTCTTTCCAAAAGCATGGCCTCATTTAGTGCAAAGAGTAGATAGAGCTCATTTTAATAAGCCACTAGTCGATATTTTTTCTCTTTATTGTACCGTGTGTGATCTCTGAGCATTATTTATTCTACAGTATTCAAGCTTTGCTACAAAGACAAAACAATTAATCTCCTGCCTGACTTTTTTATGGTACTCCCCATAAGTATCCGGAACAAACATAAAACTTGTAAAAGACTAATTTAAATGATTTACTTAGCACCAAAGGCACATGTAGGAATGGAATCTCTTTTTCCAAGACACCATTCAGCTTTTTTAGCAATAGAATCATTCTTCGTGTTCTTACAACTCTGTTCATTTGCAATGCATCTCCCATCCTCTGCCGCATGCTTCATCCTCTCATCTATGTCTGCTATGATGGCTCAAGTCAAGTGAAAAGGGGTTGTACTATAGCTTATAGTCACTGTGTATCTGTGCCTAACATTCTCTACTTCTCTCCAGGTAGGAGATTGATCCTGCTCATCTTCCCACGAGGCCCCTTTCTGTAGTGTTTGGTGAATCAGTTATACAGATAATGTAGATCTTAGGCACAAGAAATCTATCAGCTTAACTTTCTTCTCTTTTATTCTTGTCTTCTCCACCCTCTCCATAAAATGTTGCCCCAAAGTTAAAAAGAAATTGAAAGGATTTCTTTGATTTCTTTTGCTTTTTGTGGTAAACTTTGGACTTTCTTTTTAGAATTTCAGCACTTAATGACTGTGAAGCATGTGTGCTGACTTTTCTCATTATATTTCCATGTATTTACTAATTTGTGTCTGCAGAGCTTCTTGCATCTTCTCACTTCCTTCTCTGGTGGCAAAAAGCAGCTGCTGGCATCTTTCTTTTCTCCTAAATGTGATTCACAGAGGTGCTATGACCGTTGCTGATGGGCTTGGGCTTGGTCAGCAGCAGGTCCGGCCCGAGCCTGCCGGTGTTTGCTCTCTTGGGACTGCAGAGAGCTTCTGGCTGTTTCTTGCAGCAGCCACCCCTGCAGCCCCTCTCCTTCTCCACCGGAAGGAACCTCGCCACGCAAAATCACAACACTATTGTTACTACATTTATAACAATCAGCCTAGATCTGAAGATAGACTGATTATTTTCTAGTTTTCAGTGCTGTATCATGAAGCCAAATTTTTAAAGTCAGTCACATTTGCCACTTTCCTTTCTCTAGCTACCAAGTTTATTTAGGTGACAAGTTATTCACCGCTAGTACGTCAGTGTTGTTATATCTGAGATCCTTCAGAAGTCTTGTGTGAGTGTTATCAGGTCTTCAAGAGTAACAAATTAACCTCATGTCAGTTATCTTCCAGAAGCTATTCTCCTGACATTTTTTGTTGGCGATTAGTCTTCAACATGGTTTAGGGTCTTCTCTGACCTCCTTTGCTTTCTTCCGCTGGTCTCAATTCATAGTCTGCTGATCTTTATGATTCTGTTGTTCTTTCTCCGTTCTGTATGTTCTTAAAAGCTTCATTATTAGATTTTTTTAATTGAAAAATTAGTCCCTCAAAATCTTTCATGATTCTTGTTTTATAAAAAAAAAAAACCCTTACAGAATTTATGCTTTTTTCTCTGTTTATTGCTTAGCATATGGTTTCCCTTTATAAAACGTATCTGTTTACTTTTAAAAGCCTTCTTCGCAGACCAGTTGATTATGACTTTTTGACCTTCTTGAAATTTTCCTATAGGCAGCAGATGTATTCTGTGCTTCTAAAACAGGATATTTAAAGTTATTTCGTACAACACTCCTCTCCCAGTCTGTGTCATTTGGCCATTCTTAGAAATTTCTTTTGAAAAGCTTTATGATTTTTTGTATTAATTTTTTTATTTAAATTCAATGTAATAGATGGTTTTGACCTTCTACTTGTGAAAAAAAAATCTGAATTTAAGAGCATTTTTATTAGTTACAGAATAGCTTTTTGATATTTATGTCCTGAACTAGATCTTGCTTAGTACTAAATTATGAGGTGCTTCTACCTTTACTTAGGTGTTCTCTCACTGTAGAGGTGAGTGAAGAACCACTTACAACTAAAAACCTATCCTCTCTTCTTCTACCCTTTCCTAAAAATACATGAGGGTAAACAAAGGCTTCCCACTATCCTGTTTGTTTACAGGCCTCTAGTACTACATTTCATATTGAAGTTACTTTCTAATCTTCATCTACAAGTATGCAGAATATTTCTTCCAGTTAGGCATGCAGTTTCAATGCAGAGGGATCCTATGCTGTTTGCATATGCACTTACTTTATTCACTTTATTTACTGAGGTTTTCTGCAATGAATAGCACCAATCTTTCACAGGTATAGTGTACTGTCAGTCTGTATAATACATTGCCTGGTTCAGCATATTCTCATTCTGTGGGATCCTACCGCCTGTTACTTCTACCAAGTTTCTGACATGGCTTTTGTCTCAATGTTGTGTGTTTTTTATAACAGGAATTTAATAATGTTAACCCTAAAAAGGGTCCTATTATCAGTATAAAAGCCTGTATATTGGTTGTATATGTATATGTGTTGTTCTTTAGTTTTTATGTCCCCTCCCTACAATAGAATAATGCAAGAGTTTGAGTTGGAAGGGACGCCAAAGACCATCTACTTCCAACCCCCCTGCCATGGGCAGGGACAGCCGCCACTAGACCAGGTTGCCCAGAGCCCCACCCAATCTGGCCTTCAATGCTGCCAGGGAGGGGGCAGCCACAGCGTCTCTGGGCAGCCTGTGCCAGGGCCTCACCACCCTCATTGTAAAAAATTGCTTCCTAATATGTAATCTAAATCTGCCCTCCCTCAGTTTAAAGCCATGTTCCCTTGTCCTGTGACTCCATGCCCTTGTAAACAGTCCCTCTCCAGCTTTCCTGTAGGCCCCTCCAAGTACTGGAAGGCTGCTATAAGGTCTCCATGGAGCCTTCTGCAAGCTGAACAAGACCAGCTCTCTCAGCCTGTCTTCATAGGAGAGGTGCTCTAGCCCTCTGGACATGCTCCAATAGATCCATGTCTTCCTTATGTTGGGGACCCCAGAGCTGGACACAGGACTCAAGGTGGGGCCTCACAAGAGCAGAGTAGAGGGGCAAAATCACCTCCCTCGACCTGCTGGTTTTGATGCACTACAGGATACAGTTGGCTTTCTGGGCTGCCAGTGTGAGTTGCTGGCTCATGTTGAGCTTTTCATCCACCAACACCCCCAAGTCCTTCTCAGGGCTGCTCTCAATCCATTCTCCACCCAACCTGTAGTTGCGCTTGGGATTTTCCTGACCCATGTGCAAGACCTAAGACCTTGCATTTGGCCTTGTTGATCTTACTGAGGTTCTCACAGGGCCATCTCTCCAGCTTGCCAAAGTCCCTCTGCATTGTATCCCTTCCCTTCAGCTTGTCAAATTTTGTAAATGATTAGTATTCCCATAGCCTCATCCCGTGTAGAGAAATTCACTTTTACCTTGTTTATTACTGCATTTTGGGCTTACTCTGCTGTTTTAATACCTGCTCCCTGAAATAGCTTTCATAGCCAATGAAGTTAATTTAAAATGTCATGGAGTTTTAAACACCTGGGTAGAATTCATCACACTTCCCTAATACATTACACAAAGTTTTAGGTGCAGTTTGAAATATTCATGCAGGTTTCCTTCTCTGGGAATTTGAAGCCAACCACGAGGTTATATTCAAGATGCCCAAGCTGTATGAATTATCTTTCCTTCATCTGCAGCATAGTTTGGGGCTTAGTAACACCTGTATGAAGTTTATATCAGTTTATATCCCTCCTTCCCTTGTACCATACAAAAAGGATCCCTTCTAAGCTTACACAATTTAAGAAGAAAGATTTTCCTGTGGAATAATAACTAAAAGAAAACAAAGGGTAGGGGTAAATGATTTATTTTCCTAATAAAGATACCAGTAAAATTCCTTGATGATCTTGCCTGAGATCTATGCTACTTAGTATTTAACTTATCTAGAAAATAGGGTGAATAATGAGGTGGCAGAGTTTGCTGATGGTGCAAAGTAAAGGCATGCAGAGGTAAAGCTGACTGAAGTATTAATATTTTGTGCCTGAGAAATAAAATATCAGATGAAACTTAATGTCAGTAAATACACAAGCAGCATACTAGACAATATGAATGTAGGCTTTAATTAAGCCATCACCAGTCCAGAAAGATTTTTTGAGTCATATGTACTCTCTGTCATGTCAGTTCAGTACTTACCAAAAGAGAAGGCAAACACATTGTTAAAAATTATTAGAGAAAATTTTAAAACAGAAGTGAAAACATTCCTGTTCTGTCATATACATCCACGATGTTTCCATGTCTTGAATACCGCATGCAGGTAAGATCACACAGTCTTTTAAAAAATAAAGATATAATAAGCCTAGAAAAGGTGCAGAAAAGGATAATAAGGAAGATCTTCAGCTTGTAAATTGAGGTGGTTGAGGAGAAGGTTAGGACAGAGTTGCATGAAGTTGCAAAATGTGTGAGAAGTTGCTTAGGAGAAGACTATTTTACTTCTTCCACAAAGAGAAAGTGACAGAACACTCAATGAAATCCAATTGGTTTGGTTTTAAGACAAATTGGTCTTTGTCAGAGACAGGGTGCTGGTGGGATGGACCTTTGATCTAATGCAGTGCACTCCTTCTTACACCCCTAATGTTCTGTAATCTGAATGGGATTTCAGAAGCAATTTGCAAACAGCCTAAGGATGAACTAAATTCATATAGCCCACAGGTGGCTGAAGCCATACATGCTGCCACTTTACTGAGCTGTATTTCCACAAGGGAAAGAGCAAGTTTCTCAGGCATCTCTGAGTATAAGCAGTGGCCCTAACTTCCTTGGCAATGTAATCATGCTTCTGTAAGCCCATTTCCTAGAATTCCACTGTTAAAATATGTATAATTTTATCAGTATTAAAATATAAAATGTTCTTGATTTCCCTTATGCCTATGATAACAACCCCAACTTACCTGATTAACTTTGGAGGGTTTATTTTACAGCTTACATCAGACAAGATTATTGTGTCCCTATTTTACTACTGGAGGATCAAAGCTGAAGAAGTGACATCTCTGGGTTCATACATAAATTCCTGGTCCAGTGAGGAATGGAACAAAGTCTGTTCTCATGCTCAGCCCCCTCAAGTCAGCCAGGAACGTCCATCCGCTTTCCACTGTTGAAATATCACATAAGGGATATTCCCTTCAGGAAGATCAGATTTCTGTCATATCCCACATCTGCTGCCTGTGCTCACTGCTGCACACTCACATGAGTACAGATGGCATTTGTTGCTAAAAATATTTTCCCAATACATACCTTACTACCTAGCAACAGAAACTCTTGGAGGAGTAAACAGGAGTATGCAGTGGGGACATTGTTCTTCTAATTTAATGAAATTCTCACTGTCACCAGTGAAGGTATTTGTCAGGTGTACGTGCTCTTTTCTCTCCAGTTCTGCTCCACACCATGAAATATATACAAGATTATATTTCTGCCTGAATCCATATCAAAGCAGCAAATGCAGGTGGCAGTAGATATATATGTATCTACTTTTCATATTCTTTTAAAGTCCTGCCTTTACAATTATACTGTTTTACCTATATGCTTTTAAAAGTAACAGTTATTTGCCAGGTTCATTTTTTCTTTTTTAAATCTTACTTTTACCTATTCAGTGTTGAAACCAGAAACTTTCATGAACAAAGAAGCTTGGAGAGAACAATATCTTCTTTGCTGGTTTTGTCTTTTGTGATAGATTCTTGTTTTTGACAGTGGCTAATGTCTGAAAGCTCCACTTGATGTCAGTGGTTCAGGGTCAGGTTTTGAAATGCTTGGAAGCTTTATAAAAAAGAGACAATTCAATAAATGTTACTGGTCTTGACAGGACTGTCACAGCAATAGCAGAGAAGGAAACCATTAGGGAATCTGTCTGATAAGAAGGAGTAATTGCAGCAGAAGAAAGTTAACTGGGAGTTGGGTGCCATTGAAAATGGAAAAACTATCATGGAATCTAGTTCCATAGTACTGGGTTGATTGGGTTATTTTGGTGGTGATGGTGGTGACAAGCGCATGGGGAGGTCTATACTGGGATCCACTACCCAGAACTACAGCAGCAGGGTACAGAGGTCTTTGAAAAGAATACTTAAAAAAAAGGAAAAAGTATGATTTTTTTAGGTGTTAATCCCTCTGGTCTTAAAATCTACATAGAATTTTTTTTCTTGTTTTGTTGTCAGGGAAACAGCAATTAACAGGTTTTTTTCTTGCTAAGCAATTGCTTTTGCTTCTTCATTACTCAGTATTTAACTTAGAAAATCCCTGATATCTAATGAAACTTTTGTTCTCCTACCATCTAAATGGAGACTATCTGATATTTTCTGAACATTGTGACACAAATATTCTAAATATGAGTTTGGCACTGCTCCCCTTCATTCAAGACTGCATAAGTGACATTTTGGTTAGTGTCAGGCAAGACAAAGCAAGTTAGTCTCTAAACAGATTGTGATGAGTTACTCTACATTTTTCTCTGAAATGGAATTTGAATAAAATATAAAAAATCAGGCATTTACATTAAGTAAAATAAAACATTTTCTCAGTGTTGCAGGACTCTGATCACCATAGCATCCTGTTGATTTTCAGAGGGTCATAAATACTCAGTTACCCGTAGAATTGACAAACAATTCATACTTAACATCCCAGGGCCAACATAAAGTTTCCTTTCTGTGATGTGTGTATTCTGTAGTATTGTGCAAGCTGGAGAGCAGCAGTGCAATTTGTAGATTTGATCTTAAATTCCTGTGCAATCAGTTGTTGATTATGCAATTATTTTGATGTGGTTAAAAAATAGTTCCAGTGTCTGTGCTTTTCATACGTAACTCAGAGCAATCTGATTCACATTTTAATGCCTGCAAAAAGGGATCTCCAAGAATAAAAAACTGTGCACTTGAAAAAATGCAGTTATTTTTAAGAAACAAGAAAGAATATCTTCTGACATACACTGAAATAAGTAAACCATGAGAATTCTGTGTGCTTACACAGTAACAGAATAACAAAGGTTTTAATGGTTTTATTGTTAATCCAACACTCAGAAGTTTAGAAGCAACTATCCTCAAGTTTTCATAGAATCATAGAATCATAGAATGGCCTGGGTTGGAAGGGATCCCAAGGATCATAGAGCTCCAACCTCCCTGCCACAGGCAGGGCCACCAACCTCAGGCCTGGATCTACACAAGGTTGCCCAGGACCCCATCCAACCTGGCCTTGAACACTTCCAGGGATGGGGCATCCACCACCTCCCTGGGCAGCCTGTTCCAGGACCTCACCACTCTTTCTGTAAAAAACTTCTCCCTAATATCCAATCTAAACCTTCCCTCCTTTAGCTTTAAACTATTTCCCCTTGTCCTGCCATTATCTGCCCTTTCAAAAAGTTGATTCCCCTCCTGTTTGTATGCTCCCTTCAGGTACTGGAGGCTGCAGTGAGGTCCCCCCGCAGCCTTCTCTTCTCCAGGCTGAACAAGCCCAGCTCCCTCAGCCTCTCCTTGTAGGGCAGGTGCTCCAGCCCTCTGATCATCTTTGTGGCCCTCCTCTGAACCCTCTCCAACAGTTCTACATCCTTCTTGTATTGGGGGCCCCAGATCTGGACACAGTACTCCACGTGGGGCCTCACGAGGGCAGAGTAGAGAGGGACAATCCCCTCCCTGTCCCTGCTGGCCACCCCTCTTCTGATGGAGCCCAGGATACCATTGGCCTTGCGAGCTGCAAGAGCACACTGCTGGCTCATGTTAAGTTTCTCATCCACCAGAATCCCCAGGTCCTTCTCAGCAGGGCTACTCTCAAGAAGCTCTTCTCCCAATCTGTATCTATGTCTGGGATTCTTCCGGCCCAAGTGCAACACCTGACTCTTGGCAGTGTTGAACCTCATTAGGTTCACCCGGGCCCATTTTTCCAGCCTGTCAAGATCCCTCTGGACGGCTTCCTTTTCTTCTAGGGTGTCAACCACACCACTCAGCTTGGTGTGACCTGCAGACTTGCTAAGGGTGCACTCAATTCCATCATCAATGTCATTGATAAAGATGTTAAAGAGAACCGGTCCCAAGACAGACCCCTGGGGGACACCGCTTGTCACCGGCTTTCACCTGGACATAGACCCATTGACCACCACCCTTTGGCTACGGTCTGTTAACCAGTTTCTTATCCACTGGATGGTCCACCCATCAAAAAAGTTTTGGAACAAGAAAAAAAAATCTCATTCTTTTAGATGAAGGCCAGAATTTTCTAAATTTGAAGGGGTAGGATTCATGTCACCTTGTTAGTCCTGCAAAAAGTTAGTTGTGTAGTCCAAAGCTAGTCATCCACACTTGCCTGTAGTCATAGTTACCCTCCAGGGAATGATTCATCTCATCCTAGTTGGGTGCTTTCTTTCTCTGTTACAGCAGGGATCTAGACAACTAATTAGGCAAACTGGCTGATTTACAATGGATAAAGTTAAATTACATGAATCGACAACTTTAATGAATTAGGAATCTGTGTTTCATTGACATTTAATCATATGGGTGCTTTTATATTACTGAGGCCCAAAATCACACTGTGTAACATTAGGCATCTTACTGAAGTTCCTAGGTTGGGATTCTAATTTAGGTTACGGACTTAGATGGTAATGGCAAGATAGAAGGATAAAAGTCAACAGTCAAAGCTGGTCATCTCTCTTCACTCACAGCAGAGAACAAATTCCTCATTTGTGAACTTAGATTCATAAAATAGCAAGTGCCTGGCATTGGCAATTCAGTAAGTTTTTGCACTGGTTTTGGCTGGGCTAGAATTCATTGTCTCCCTAATAACTGGCACAGTGGTGTGGTTTGGATTTGATAAGACAATAACGTTGATAACACCCTGCTGGTTTTATTTATAACCAAGCAGCCAGTGACTTTTCAGTTTCTAATATCTCCCTGACAACAAGAAGGTGAGGGGCATCAAGAATCTAGAAGGGGACACAGCCAGGCCAGCTGACCCAAACTGGCCAAAGGGATAGTCCATGCCATATGATACCATGCCTCATATACAACCAAGGCATGGCCCAGGAGATAGAGTGGTTTAGGAACTAGCTGAGCATAATCTCTGGGTGGTGAGCAATTGTGCTGTGCATCACTTGTTTGTTTGGGGGGTATTATCATCATCATTATCCTCTTCCTTTTTCTGTCCTATTAAACTGTGTTTATCTCAACCCACAAGTATTTTTCTTTTCAATTCTGTGACTTGTTCCACTGGTTGGGAGGAATGAGCAAACAGATTTGTGGTTGTTCTAGCTGCTGGCTGATTTATATCACAACAGTTTGCTGAAGGTGTGGTGTGAATCCAGTAAGATCTTTGTAGAGGTTCCCAGCTTCCACCAGATTGGTTTTGAAGGAAACACAGTCTGAATTATGTTGAGTATATCAGTCTTATATTCCCTGAATATAGCTATATAGAATATAATGTTCATACTATATTCCACTGTTAACCAGAGTTGTTGCATCAATACCAAGACATTGAGCATTTTGGTTTGGCTTGGGTTTTTTTTACAGTGGTGCCCCAGTAGTATTCTTGCCAATATGCTTGGCACCTTTCTCCCCTCATCCATCATCATTATGGTTCCCACTTTCTCAACTACTGGTGCTTTTTCTTTCGTATCCAGACACAGTTAGTGCAGTCTCTTGTTAACATTAGATCATACATTTGTTACTGCCTGCAGTCACTTCTCCACAATCTTTGTCAAAGGAGTTTAATCATCCTTCCATTGCTTGAAATTTTCAAAACAACCATCCATTTATTAAGAGACCCTCCCTAAATTCATGGATGCTGTGCTGGTTTCCTTGAAACGTTTCAAGGTGTCTCTCCTTTTTAAAGTGGGTTCTTGCTCTGGGAATGGTCACCTATCTCTTTGGACTAACGTGTCCTTCTAATAATTATCAGTGTTTCTGTGTCCCATGTGTATACTTATTGCTGAAATTTGTGGTGTGGAAGTCACCGCTATGGAAGTCACGCTGGCTAAAAGATAAAAATGAGTAGTACAGTGATCTTTCCTAGAACTAAATACAAAATTCAGGTCTGCAACTTAATCTTCCCTTAGTTTGTTGGTCTCGCTCACACATAGCATGTTCCTACTTTCAGTGCTGGGGATGGCTGCAAATTTTAATTCATTTTCAGGTTTGGGGGTATTTTGGTTGTCACTGTGTTGAAATCAGATGAACAAGAAGAAAAGGCCAAGGTTTTGCTATCAACCTCTTGAGTATACATTGTGGATGGACCTGTTGTAGAGCAGCGTACAGGAAAAGGGACCTGGGGGTCCAGGTGGGCAGCAGGATGACCATGAGTCAACAGCGTGCCCTCATGGCCAAGAAGGCCAGTGGCATCTTGGGTTGTATTAGAAGGGGTGTGGTTAGCAGGTTGAGAGAGGTTCTCCTCCCACTCTCCTCTGCCCTGATGAGACTGCATCTGGAATATTGTGTCCAGTTCTGGGGCCCCTCAGTTCAAGAAGGACATAGAACTCCTTGAAAGTGTCCAGCACAGGGCCATTAAGATGATTAAGGGAGTGGAACACCTTCCTTATGAGGAGAGGCTGACGGAGCTGGGTCTCTTTAGCCTAGAGGAGACTGAAGGGTGACTTAATTAATGTCTATAGATCTGTAAAGGGTGAGTGTCAAGAGGACAGAGCCAGGCTCTTCTCAGTGGTATCCAATGATAGGACAAGAGGCAGTGAGTACCAGCTGGAGCACAGGAGGTTCCATGTGAACATAAGGAAAAACCTTTTCACTGTGAGGGTGACAGAGCACTGGGACAGATGGCCAAGAGAGGCTGTGGAGTCACCTTCTCTGGAGACATTCAAACCCTGCCTGGACAAGTCCTTGTGTGACTTATTCTAGGTGATCCTGCTTTGTATGGGGGGTATGGAACAAGATGATCTCCAGAGGTCCCTTCCAACCCCTAGCATTCAGTGATTCTGTGATTCATGATGTTTGCAGAAGCAGTCTATCTGTATATTTATACCCTTACAGTTCTTTTTGCTTTTTTAACTGTTTCTAGATACTAAGCTATGAAATTTGTGTTCCATATGCTCTCGCCCTCCAGATATTCATCATCTCTCCAAGTAAAACAGTTTTAACAACTGAAACAGCTCACTGGTTTTCTAGCTAGTGAAAATACATGCTATTTTTATAGTTTTCTGCTAGACACTCCTGCTGCTGTCTTTCTTTATTATTGTCTGCAGAACATATGAAGAAAGCAACCTGATCTAAGTGTCCTGCTTATTTTTCTTTCATTTCATAGTGAGAACTTCTAAGAATACGTATTTCTGCATTGATCCTTACCTTTGTTTTGGTTAAGAAATTTTCATAATTAAACTCCTGATAGACCTTTGGATTGGTGAGGGCCAACAAAGTCATTTAGGCAGCAGAACTGGTCCTAGAGGGAAGATAAGTCCAAATCTGGCTGTCAGCAAAACTGAACCCCATGTGCTTCAATACAATGAGTAAGGCCAAGAAGTTGTACCCAAGTCTGGTTCCAGTAGGAGAAGGAAGCCTGCCTTGTCTGGTTTGAAGGATAATTGAAATGTGATGCCTGAAATATGTCAAAAATAAAATATTTTCCTTAATGTGGATTTGGGAATTGAGAAATTATAGTTGCAAACTATAAGATTGCTCTAAAAATTAATTCTTTTCATCTCACTTAAAATTAAAGCATATAGACTGCTAAGGCACTTCATGGCTTTTTTTCCCCATGAGGAGCCCTGGTTTCTCACAGAACATGTTCACATGGCACATAGCCAGTGGTCTGTGAACTGCTCACCACACTGTCGTGCATGACTTACTAAAAGCCAAGTCCTTTCCTTTTGGGAGGGAAATAACTCCTTGGAAAGCAAGCTGTGTGCTAGGAAAAAGAAAATAATGTGTTGAAAGTCCTTCATCCTCTCTTTCTCCCTGTTACCAAAACCAAACCATAAACAATTCAGGTTTTGGAGTAAAGTAGAGAGCTACACACTGATCTGCAGCCCAGACCATCTGTGATCCGATATTTAAAGTGCAAGAGCCTTCATTATTCTGAAACCAGAATAGCTGCAATAGCAAAGCTTTAAGCAGTTGGCACTTTACCAACATTAACACACACACACACACACACAAAAGGTTGCATTGGACAAGGTAACTATTCAATACTGTTTTAGAATGCTCCTTCTGTTAAGTATATGCCTAGTATATGAGATTTGGATGAGCTGAGAGAAAACAAGCTGCTTACAATAGCTGTAAGTAATTTTAAGACTTGCCAGAGCTACTCTAGGAACCAAAGCTGTTAATGCTGGCTGTCATTTTTAATCTTTAAATTGTGATATCAAAGGATCTACATAAAGTAATGCTGCTCTAAAAAGACTTTCCAGTGTCGAGTCTTACCCATTTACCACATCTTACAAAGATACCATAAAGCCATTCAAGAAGCAAGGGACAACAAATTTTCATGGGATTTATGCAGTGCTCTGTAGTATAAAACTGTACCTCAACTCTATGGCTCTGGACCAGCCTTCATCCTATTCCTCTTCTTCCTTCAATTCTGCTTAATGAATCTCTCAAAATTCTTAGAATATATTTATGTTTTAAATTATGAGAAGAAAATTATTTTCTGGTGTACTTGCAGGAGATGAAACTTGCCCAGTTCATTTACTGAGTCTGAAACTTATACACGAGCTCAGGACTTGTAATAAATTATTACTAGAAGATTTTTTTCCGTCCCTGCAATAATGTGTTCTTCATTTATATATCTTTGGCACCGTGTGCCAGGTTTTTTCCTTCAAAATGTGTCTGTCTGAACTGACTCAAAAGTCTGTAATGCCTGTAAGTAAAGTAGAGGAATATTTATGGAAACTTTTTGAAAGTTGTAAATTGTAAGAGATGCTCACAGTCTCAACAGATACATTTTTTTAACTGAAGGTGTTGCTGAGAATGCACGTTCTCATGCATATGTGTGGGCATTTTGCTGGCTCTTCCTAAGTGCCCAGCAACTTGGCAATTTGGACTAAGACTGAACAGGGGCTGGAAAAAGTTATAAGGTCATTCTCAATGAGATGGCCGTTGTTTTCTGTTTTCCAGTGTATAACAATTATATTTTCTTTGTCTTGTTAGTGTTACCTTGAAAAGAAATAACATGTAGCCTTGCTTTTTAGAATCCTGTTCTCAAACCTCCTCTGTGTTAGACATGCATAGGGGCACACATGGGCACACACGCACACACGTCTGCTGTAAAGTTTTCTGTCAAGGCCCCCACTAACTAAAACCCAGCTGGATCTGCTGCTGCAGAATGCTAAGGCTCACATCAGTGGAAGGGAGGTTGGCAGGAGCTTCAACATTAACTTCAACAGAACAAAGTTCCACAAAGCTAAGGTGGACAGCAGTAAAAACTACTTAATGATCATCCTCTCCGCTCAGTATCACCTTGTATAGAGATCAAACCTGTTAGTTCAAGGTCCTCTGTGGGCAGCTGAATGAATGTACTTCCAGACAGAGCTCCCTATAACCAGAGGAGGTGGAAGAACCAGAAGAACATTACGTAGCCATGGCAATACTTGGCTTGTGCTGGCCATCCCAGTGCCACGACAACGCATTGCTATTGGCATGGTGTTTCAGTAGAACTCTCACACAGTGACCAAGTAGTAGCTAAGATTTATGAATTATGTTACCAGCTATGCAGTCACTGACTTTTTATGACAAGCACAACATTAGGACAACGTTGCAACATCATTACCACTCCATCTTCCAGCTCTATCCTTTCTACATCATGCCCAACCGAGCAAACATGACCCCTTACATGATTTCAGGTAACAAGGATGACCCATAGGCCTGATGCAATCTTTTTATTTTTCCATGCTTCTCCCACTACATCTTTTCATTCCTGAGCTCCTAAAAGGCTTTGAATGCCCTTGTGAAATCTAGGGGGGGGAAGACTTTATTTTCTTGAGACTTGGTTTTGTTCATTTGGGCAGGTCACTAAGGACCAATCCTTATTTGGAGGGGGAGGGGGGAGAGGGATGATGACACTCTCACTATCATGCTAGGGCATAAAGCAAATTCAATATGAGTGCATGCTAGCCTTTAATGTCCCTATTTAGCAAACAGGGACAACAGTAATCCTTCAGTCTGACCTTCCCGTGTCTTGGTGAATTCAGACACTAACTCCATGAGGACAAAGGACACCTGTTTACAGTGTGTTGGTGCAATATGTGGACAATATGGCTTCCCAGACTGCTGAAATCCTTAACTACTACTATATGATCCACAAGAATGGTGACAGGTGGTGAGGGTGGTGACGTCTTTTGCTGGGAGATGAGAGAAGAGGGCTCCTCATGCTTTCTCCTTTTTCTTTATGAGAGTGCTTAGATCGTGATGATTGTGTCATACAGACACATGATGTTCACAGACTGAACTTTGCTCTCATATAAACCAGCTTCCCTAATTTCCATTTATGAGAACAGTTCCTTCCAAAGCAGAAGACAAAACACAGATCTCAGTTAATGTGTTTATGCTGCCAGTAGTTGGACAATGGCACTAACTCAGCATGGTAAAATAGCATTGGCTGTACGACTTGTATGCTATTCTAGAGACTTTTCAAGTGTTTGTTGGGGTTTTTTTCTTCATAAAAACATGAAGAAACTTGTTTCTGGTTTAAACTACTCCTGGTAGGCTAATCCTTAAAATAATTCAGTGGCGTATCTACTGGTAATGATTGAGCCAGTCCTTAAATTACTAGGAAAGCCATCATAAAATATCATACAGAATTTTACATTGCAGTTTGCACCTATTAATTTAAATGTTAAAGCCCTGATCTGCAAAAGCTCACTGACATGAACCTTGCAGGAGCTGACTTTATAGCTTGGGTTCATTCCCTCTACCTTCTGGCCTCAGCAGTATGGTGACCTCAGTTCTCTGAGTAGTGGATAGGAAGAGGCTTCTTCAAAGATAGGGTGAGATCATAGGAGGCCTAAACTGTCTCCTGCAGCTATCCCTGTCTCTTCCCCCCACTTCCTCCCTGCATTTCATTCTTGCCTGTGGCTGAACCCTGGGATACCTGTTTCACTAAGCTTGGTGCTTACAGAGAAATTAATTTTGTGTCAGGGTGAAACTTTTACTGGAGATGTAATTAAAAATTACAAGTCACATTAATTTCCTATCAAGCCCCTATGCATGGAAGCGGTCAGTCTGTAGAAGTGCAGCTATTAAATATGCAAACCAATACCAATTACTTTTTTACTTAGAGGTCAGAGATTTCTAGACATCAGGTTTAAAACTGGGATTGGAGGAGGAACACAGACTCATACAAGGAGCTTGTAGAAAAGGTATGCTTCCCCTCCTAACAGAACAAAGGGAGTAATTCTCATTTACATTGCTTCTGAAAAGAAATGTGTGGGCTTCAGTCACATTTATAATATTCCACACAGGTTTTTAAAAAAGAGAAAACCAAAAAAAAGAATCCTTGTATTTATGTTTTAAAACATAGAAAAAAAGTCTCTGAATCAGATATTTTTTGGTTATACCACCAGTGCCTTGAGGTGGTTAAAATGCCTGTGATGTGCTACATTCCACTCTGCACTAAAAATAAAATGTGAGTTCTGGGAGGATGAGGTACCCTCTAGGCAGTAGTATAAGCAATTATGTTCGGGGCAAAAAAGCACCCATCAAAATGTCAGGACAAGCTCTTCTTTTTGCAGTGGTTTTTATGTTACTTGAAAAGAGTAAAGGATGCAAAGACCTCATGAGTGTACTTGCAGATGCATATTTTTCTGTTCAAGGCATCTGATTATTGTATCCTAAATGTATATTTTGGGTCTGCTTTCCACCTCAACCATAAAAACATAACATATATTTTTTTTGCTTTCTAATACCAGCAGCTTATGTGATTTTTGAATCTACACAGACACACACACGCATAGGTGCAAAGCATTTCAGAATCATAAAAGTTTTCCTCCATTTCAGGTCCTGCAAATGCCTTTATTACACACCCATATGTGAATGCAGGTGTACACACACCCACACACACACAACCAACTTGTCAAATATGCAGAGTTTTTTTCAAAATGCCCTGATCTTTACAGGTTGTAGAACAACAACAGATCCCTTTTCAAATCAGGCCAATTTTATCTAAGTGCTGAATATATTCCCAAAGCTTGAAAATGTCTGTTCATGCCTTATAAGAATACTGTTCTTCAAAATAAAAATTAAAAAATCCTTAAATCCTTAACAGTTCCAGCAGTGCCTCTAATGAGCTTTCCTGTGTTTGGTATTTCTTCTGTTTTCCTCCACTGAGCACGCCTTAGTTCCACAAGAGTATTTTATCCATTGCCAGTAATGATGTGGAGTATCTGCATGTTCTGTTTCTAGTGACAGAGGACTGCCCTAAGAGAGCAAGTCCTACTAGAGACTTTGGTGACCCAAGTACAATGCGTTCAAATGTAAGTCTTTTCGGTCCTCTATCCTGAAATTAGGGCTAAGTATGATGCTGTTTGCTATGTGAGATGATGGGCACTGACATCAGAGGAAAGCCTTGTTCACTTCTTACCCCCAGAAACCCTAATTTCTGGTGTAAGGATAGCTTCTGGTATGTCTCCCTTCCAGCACTAGTTATATTGGTATTGAAATCACCTGAAAGTAGAACCAAGGCACTGACCATTGCTTAGCAGTTTCTTCTGACCAGTAATTGATGCAATTACACTATATATGTTTCTGCTGAACAGAAATCATGCCAATATTGTGCTTAGACATTTATTATGAGGCTTACTGAGGAAGAACCTGCAGGCTTGGAATATAACAGCTGTACTGGGTCAAAGCAAAGGTCCTCCTGGTTCAATTTCTAGTCTCTGAGGGTGGCCATTAAAAGATCTTTAGCAACTAGCATAAGGAAAGCACATAGCAGTATTTCATTATCCAGTGATATTTCATACTTGAGTGATAGTCACACTCCAGAGATTTGGAAACTTCCAGTTTCCAGTATGGTGTATCTTTGTCTAGTAGTTCATGATGGATTTTTTTTCTTGCATGGGTTGGTTAATTCTATTTTCAAATCTCTGTATATTCTCACATTTACTACTTGAGGCAAGGAAGATAAATTTAATGATGCACTATATTTCTTTTTCTACTTATGAATCTGCCATTTGATTGATTATTTCATTTGACATCCCCTAGCTCCTGGTGTACATTCATATCAAATGCTTCCTTCAGTGCTCTCTCCTTCCTACCGTGCCTGTTATTACTTCCACTGTATTCTGGCTTTGTGCACCAGCACGTGTAGCTTTAGAACCTGACCAAGGTTTCTTTTCACTAGGTAAGTCTATTTGAAGTGATCTGTATTTGCAAGCAAATTTGGCAGTTCAACTAACACATCTTAGAAAAAGTCATGTTTAATATTCATTACAAACCCTCACAGTTGTTGGGGTTTTTTTTCTAAATAAATAAGGCAGCATGTGGAATTACTAGGTTAGAATTTCTTTAACATCATTTCCTGGAAATTCTTTTCTGTTTAACAAGAATTCAAAATATCTAGTCCATAATAGGAAAAATATTAGCAAGGTAGTCTGAAGTAATCAGAAGTGCTGTCTCCCTGTATGCAGCTAGCTTGCTGATGCTTTACTGGTACTGTTCTCAGGGATTTCATCTTCAGAGCTCTTTTCCTCAGAGCTCTTTTCTGGTGAGGCAGCACAGTACTTGAAAGCAAGCTGTTTCTAGGGGAAGCCCAGGCCATTCAGATACAGTCATTACTCATTCCAGAGATAGTTTTGACCTTACTCCTATTAATACTAACAAGTTTCACTGTCCTGGCAATGCAAATGTTCTGGCAGGCCTATTAGCATCTCCTTTATTCAGTGAGAAGCAAAACTGTACTCATACTTTAGGACCCAATTATACTCTTCAGTGTGAAGGAGCTTTTCTTTCCCTGTCCCCACCTCCCATCCCCCCCCAGGATTCTCTGTAAGTGGAACCAAAGCGTATAGCTCTCTACTGCCTTTAATGGAGACTAGGGAGGGCAGTGGGTCTGGTGATTGATTTTGTCAGGTATCTGCCTCCAAAAGCTATGTGGGGTGATATCTAAGATACTCTCTGTCAGTAGAGAAGGAGGAAAAGGTAGGATTTGGAGACTTTGTACCTGTTGGACCTAAGTGTTTTTCCCTCTCTACTCTGCCCTCGTGAGGCCCCACGTGGAGTACTGTGTCCAGATCTGGGGCCCCCAATACAAGAAAGATGTGGAACTGTTGGGAGAGGGTTCAGAGGAGGGCCACAAGGATGATTAGAGGGCTGGAGCACCTGCCGTACAAGGAGAGGCTGAGGGAGCTGGGCTTGTTCAGCCTGGAGAAGAGAAGGCTGCGGGGGGACCTCATTGCAGCCTGCCAGTACCTGAAGGGAGCACACAAACAGGAGGGGAATCAACTTTTGAAAAGGGCAGATAATGGCAGGACAAGGGGGAATGGTTTAAAGCTGAAGGAGGGAAGGTTTAGATTGAATATTAGGGGGAAGTTTTTTACAGAATGAGTGGTGAGGTCCTGGAACAGGCTGCCCAGAGAGGTGGTGGATGCCCCATCCCTGGAAGTGTTCAAGGCCAGGTTGGATGGGGTCCTGGGCAACCTTGTGTAGATCCAGGCCTGAGGTTGGTGGCCCTGCCTGTGGCAGGGGGGTTGGAGCTCTATGATCCTTGCGGTCCCTTCCAACCCATGCCATTCTATGATTCTATGATATGTATAGGTGCACCAGGGTTTAACCCATGAGCAGAGCTGTGAAAAATCAAAGGCTTCATTAGGGTTATAGAGAAAATTTAGATACTTCTTTCCTTTTTAAAGGATTGCATTCTCATTTTCTTTTTTCATCTTGGTGATACTGATTAGTATTGCACAGTGAGGAGCTGCAAAGCCGAAACCTCATCTGGTCCTGACTGCCTTTCTGCAACCCATTCTGGGATGCTGAACACGCTGGGTCAGGACACATTGCTGGAGCCTTGTGCCTTTCACCCAGCACCTCCAGGCACTCAGCAGAGCTAAGAAGATGCCAATGACAATTTCAGCAGTAGCATCACTGCCAAATTTTGTGCGCTGAGGTTTCAGCATTAAAGTGGGAGTTTCAGCATGGGGATTTTTCATGAACATATTGTGTGAACAAGGTGTTATAATTGGTATATCTAATTTAAACACACTCAGTATAAAAAAAGTATATATATGTGAATGTGTGTGTGAAAATCAAGGAGCTTTTTGAAACCTAGTTAGATTTACTTGCCTCCAGAGTATTTTTATTCTGAGGACAGTGCTTGAGGTAATTCCAAGTGGGAAATAACTACAAAATAGAATGAAAATGAAAAATTACTTTTTTCATTATATCTGATCCCATGTAAATGGATTTTTAACAAGTGACAGGAAAGATAAGTGTCAAACACATTTTATTAACGAATGAAAAGTGCAATAATGGTTCCAAACTGAATTTTAAGTACTACATAAAATGCATGAAATCCTTATTTTCATCATAGAGGGAAGGTAGTAGAAAGTTCACAAAATTCAAGTTGGTCCTTCCTTTCCAGGCCATATGCAGAGCATTTAAAGTTGCACTACTTCAAAAGTAGCAAACTATAAAAAAAAGTGACCATTTCAAGACTGGAAGATATGGTCACCTGGAAAACTGCTTGTGCCAGACTCTTTCCTTTTTTAAAGGATTATTTTAATTTTTTTTTTTCATAAATAATAAAAGTTTTTAAAGCCTCCCAAAGGCTGTAGCCTCCACCTTTGTTTTTTTCCTACTTTTTACCTCATCTGTCATCTTTTTTAAGAACAGTATCAATGGATCACAAATTCTGCCTTATATATTCGATGCCCAATGGCGAAATAAACACCTAAGTATTAATTCAGAAGTTGCCAATCCCCAGTGTGTGCAATACGATATTATTTGTCAAGAAAACACATTAAATTGAAGAGGGGTTCTCTTGGAGGAAGGTTTTATTATATAAAACAGGGAATTTTGAAGCTTCCAGTCAAAGATCACATTCAAAGCACACACTTTTCAAGGAGGGGAGATGGGAGTCAGATTTGCTATGAATGTGTGAATAACAGTAACAAAAATATAAATGTAAGCTTGTGCTGCTTCATTTGTATCACCAGGGAAGAAAATGCTTACCTAGCTTTTATATCACCAGGAGTGTGTCTAATCTTTATTTTTGTTTTATTTGGTAGATACCTAAGAAGAATGCAAGTGCTTTTCAGGGCACATAGCTGATTCTAGATGCTACATCCTCTGAATTTAAGGATAGTCCTGTAGCTCTTTGGAAGTAAGGAGAGGGCTTGTGTGGCATTACTCATTATTTTAATGACAACTGTATCCTTGAAAATCCATGCTGTGTTTGCCTTTGGGTCTTTCTGTGTCACTCAGGTCTGCGTTGCCTTTTCTGAGCTGTGTCTTAGGCCCATAGGGGCCTGTGGATCTATGCACTTGTGTACTTATTGTACATAACCTTTGTAGGCACATAAAAAGTAGAACCCTGGCTTTTGCATGAGATCTAAGTCCTTGTTCAGTGATTTAAAAAAAAAAAACAAAACAGCTAGCTGCTTGGAAGGGTGAATTTAATATATTTTTACTGGGATTTTTAGGTACCTGAGTGGAAGTCACTCTCCACTTTGAGGACTTCTCTTTATAGTTCCTCATGAATGGATCAGGGCCTCTTTATAAAACATGACAGAACATGGGGAAGCCTACATGGTTTTACTGCACAATATCCAAAAAATGGGAGCACTATTTCAGAATGAAGGGAGAATCCTTACCCCCCCCCTCCCCCGTAAAGAGGCAACCCATCCCCACAAGAACATGAAGAGAATCATTCCCATCTCTTGTGAAAGGACACAATAGAGCCAGAAGTCTAGCCCTGGCTAAAATTTCATCAGCAAACTTCTGT
Source organism: Laterallus jamaicensis coturniculus (assembly GCA_022605575.1). Taxonomy (NCBI): domain Eukaryota; kingdom Metazoa; phylum Chordata; class Aves; order Gruiformes; family Rallidae; genus Laterallus; species Laterallus jamaicensis. The sequence goes on from JAKCOX010000062.1 coordinate 3,652,255, forward strand.
GGGAGAAAGGGCAGACAGTGACACCAAACTGCCTTTGTTTTCATCTAGTCCAGCCAAGAAGGTTTCTGAAATAATTTGGATCAGCCTCTGTGTCCTCCTAGTACCTAATACCAGAAAGAGATACCCCTTATAGACGTTAGCCTCTGCATGTTGTCTGACTAAATTAATGTTCTGTGTGAGTTTCTTTACTGGAGAAATACTGTAAAACTGCAATGAATCTAAAACTTGGTCCATCTACATCAAATCAGATGTACTGCCTCAGGATGCAAACAAAGAAACCAACCACGGAATGGCAAGGGGCAGCTTTGTGCAAAGGCAAGGTCGGTCCTGTTTGAAGACATACACTGGATTCCAGCCTCAGCTACAGCTATGCATTTTCTTGTAAAAAAAAAATTTAGATTCTCAGTGTTAAAGGATATTTGATTTTAGAAACTCTGTGGGTTGCAAATACTCACTCAAATCTAACATAACAATTACTTTCTCCCAGAGTCTAACAGAGCCCAGTGATGGTTTGAACGAAAGTACAAGTTACCAAGAGATGACGGATGCATCTACACACACCAGTGAAAGTGAAGAGCACAGATATCTGCCATCTTGCAGTTCATAGCTTCCACCAAATCATACAATCACAGAGAAGTCCAGGGACTTCTGGACACCACCTGTTTCAAGCTGTTGTTGAAAGCAAGCCATTAGATGAGGTTACCCAGAGTCCTGTAAGGCCAAGTCTTGAATATCTCCAGTGATAAAAATTCTACAGCTTCTCTGTGGAACTCATTCCAGTGATGGTCTTCATAGTGAAGAATTGCTTTGTTCTATCTAGACAGATTTTTTTTCATGAAGCAAATAGTGCTCTGTGCCTCCAGTCCTGTGACCAAGTCTTCTTGTGAAGAATGTGCCCCTATACTCTCTAGAACTATGTTATAGAGAGGATCTCTGTTGCCCCTCCACCAACCCTCTCCAATTTTCCAATCCCAAACAAGTTGATTACATGGAAATCAGATCAAGTGTACAGATTCATATATATTTAGCTGAATACATGTAATCAGACAAGAAAAAAAAAAGAAAGAAATTGCTGTGCACTGTGGTTGAGGTTTGCTTACCTTGTCCTTACTTGTGAATATGACCAAGAATAAGTGTTCATTATCACATTTGGAACTTAGGGCTTTTTAGGAAGATTTATCTGATGTCTAAGCTGAATTGCATTCCATGTTGCAGATGAAGTATTCTTGTCCTAGGTACAGTGATCATGAGTAGATTATCCTTTTTGTCTTTGTAAAGATCCTTTATATGTTAGAAGATACACTGATCTGTGCCAGCAGTGCATCCCGTTACAAGAATGTCCATAGATACTGCAGCACACCTAAAATGAAAACATACATTTGCATTGCTGCAGCCCATAGAAACAAGATGCAACCAGCTGCACAAGCACCTGCATCATGATCTGAGACAAATATCAACATTTGTGGCAAATATGTGCACCTAACTGCTTCCACCTCAAGCAGAACTCACAAGTTCATAGGGAGCACATAGGTTGGCTTCAGAGTCTGGAATTAGGATCCTATAGCATAGGTATGTTTCCTAGCATGCAGGTGAAACCGTGCAGTAAGTTAAGTTAGATATCCCTTCTATCCCTACCAGTTTAGTGGTGATCTGTCCTGTGTAATACCCTGGACAATGGGTATTACAGAGCAGCCATGGAATCGAGGCTTTGCATGTATAGGTCAAATTCCAGTTTTCCTATACTTTGGTATTAGGAGGAACTCGGTTAAAGTTATATGTCTTTATTAAACTATGAGCCAGGGAGACAGAGTCTTTGCAGATTGGGGCTTTTATCCCCTGTGACCTCACTGCTCTTCAGCATTTATATACATCTCTCTGTATCCTGATAGGAAGTGAAGATGATGACTTCCTTGGTCAATCACAGCCTGGTTCTCTCAATGTCTTCAGCTCTTTTTTAAGTAAACGGGAGCTGCCTGTGGTGAGAACCTTTGAAGGTCTGTCCACAATTATCATTTCCCAGGCTGGCTCTGTTTTTCTGCGAGCCCAGTGGGGCAGATGAAGTTGTGTGTCTCAGCTACATGTAGGTAAGCACTGTTTATGAAGCTGCCTCCAGGAATCATCCTTTGTGCAGGGTCTGGAATGGGCAAACAAACATTACGAGCCTCTGAATAGTCCTGCAATGGAACTCCCTTTGCTTCCTGTGCAGAAGCGAACATTCAGGTTGTAATGAATTTTATCCTGAGACCTGAAGGTGAACACGTTGTACCCAGTCAATACTGAATGACAGTGTTTGCACAAGGGCAGAATTCATGCGTCTTGTGGCTTTGTTCACTGAAAATATTTTAGTTGCTTATTGTTCATCAAATATACAACTCATAACAAATAATGATGCCTAGTTTAACTGGAGTCTCAAGCAGTTTCCTCTGGTGAAATGGAGCATGTAATGCATTTTTTTATTATAATGGATATTCTTTTGTGACTTGGTAACCTTTGTATGGAAACAAAAATATTTCTGCTACTTATCCCAAGAGAAAAAGAATGAATATGAAAACTGTAGAGCTGCATGTGTATGTGAAAAAGCTATTAAAAGAGTAGTTACACGTGTTAGCATTAGATTTATGTTTCATTTCCATTAGCTATTTTAAGCTATATGTTTGAAAATGGCACAATGGACAACCTGATTCCATATTCCAGTACCTTACTAGTATAGACGTAGCCTTCTACTGTCTCTGTTTAGTGAAGGAGTTACCCTAAAGTGATATTCCATCTTGCGTGTCTTACTTATATGTTAGTATGGGATGAGTCAATCTATCTAGAGATACCTTTTTCAGTTAAATATAAGAGGAGCCTAGATGATTATACGATGTATTCTACATTTGGACAGCTATAATTAACTGTGAGGAATACCATCATAGGTGCTGTGGCCTGGATTCATCCTGCTTAACACTGGGAATCATACATCTGATTTAAAGAACCTACTGGATTAAAGTTCCCTACTAGTCAATGGAAGACAATAAGCATGTCTGAAAGATACAGCCAGCCCAAGATCTGCGCTGATCTCTGCAAGTGCCTCTTCATTACTTTTGGCTACAGAGACTAAGACAACCATAATTTAATTAACTCTGTTAGGTACCTGAGTCTTAAGGCAAGAAGGTTGAATCTGGTCTGGTAAACACATTGCCAGGGCCCTGATTATGGATACTGACTCTGCAGAATCTCAGATCTGATGGTTTTTTAAATGGTCTAATTCTTACCACTGCACAGTGGAAAAAGATTTGGAAATATGGCTAAAGTGCAATCAGTGTAGCAGTGTTTGCCTGAATCTGTAGACAGAATGAAGTAATAGCTCTGAAAAATTCATCTTATTTATCTCTATTAGTGAAAGGGAAACTCTCTGACACGCTGGATTCCTGTCCCTCTATTAGATAAATGGACTAAATCTTAGCCAAATTTTGCTAGAGGAATTTTGTACCATTTGAATTGCAATCACATCTTGTCAGCAGCATTTGTTCCTGAAGAGCTGATAGGAGCTACAATTACTGGAAGGAAGTTATTAAAAAACCCGCATTTGTGAAACCTTACTCAGAATCTTATTAATTTGGAAGACGTCATGCAAAATTGAAGGAAAAGTTATTTAAATGAACAATTGGGAAATAGCAGTCACGGCACCAAATCGTACTACACACAGCATATAAAACCCTGTGACACAGAGAAGTGGTTTAGAAAGAAAACCAAATCTCATGTGTATGAGAAATATATGTATAATTGTGTTCCTCCACCTGCCAGGAACTTTTTCAGTTTATTTTAACCTTCTATTATTACCAGTGCAGTTTCTACTATGAATGCCAGCATCACTGTAATCATATTTTTTTGTACATTTCACTGAAAATTCCCCAAGGCAGCACAAAATCAATTTAGCTTCTGTTTTACAGTCCCTACATGGGGGAATTTTTTATTGCTTGCAATGTCCCCATTTGCTTAGGTGAGCCCAAAGGGCAAAATTCACAACTGGTACCATCTAGGCAGCTAAGTAAAAGAGAAGAGAGCAAGCTGAAGCACTAACCCCTTCTCTCTGCATGCTGCTTGCTGCTGCCTCTCTCCTCTAGCTACTTTCCCCCAGACAATACTTTGGTGCAGCTCAGGGTATATCTTAATTGAGAGGCTGCTTTCAAAGCAGGCACTGACAACGTCTGACTGGGTTGGACTGCAAGGTGCACAGGCCTGAGACGCTGTCCCACCTTCACCTGAACTCATAAGCTCTCCTCCCTCTCAAAGTAGGCAACACACAACTCAAATGTCACCCTGCAGAAGCGCTGCTGAGGGGAACTGCACATAAAAGCTCTCATAGTTATTTCAGATGGCTTGAAGAATTGCAAAACCTGTAAAAAAATAACACGTAATGATGTCTCAGGGCCACCGTGCAGGCCCAAGAGGAATCAAGAGCCAAGTGTCATGAACTATGGTTGAAGCCAGCGGGTAACACAGGACCTTGGGCAATGGGTTAGGCCCTTGGCAGTCTTTTATATAGCACTACAGACATACTAATAAGATCTCTATAGACATACTAATAAGATCTACACATCATAAATACTGGGTTTTAGCACTGCAAATGTTACTTTTACCCAGGTTCAATTTGACAGGTTTTTTAATCTTAATTTCCAGATTGCTTTTTGCCTTCCTTTTCTTAATGGCCTAGTTTCATCAAGTGAAATTGAGCTTTTTCTTCAATATTAATGGAATTGCAGGTGTAAATAATGGTAACTGAATAGGTGAATTGCGTTGAACTTTAAACCAAATGCAGGTACAGAAATGTTGGTACAAATTGATTCCAATGCTAAATGTGGGCAAGGAAAACTTAACCATATGCATCTTTTTTTAGTATATCTCTTTCAGGTTCAAAAATTTACCAGGTCTAGATCATTTCAGAATAATAACAGAAAGGAAAAAAGTGGCTCATTTGACCTGCCTTTCTGGTTTTTAATTGTTTAATTTACATGTAATTTAATGCTAACTACTTGGGTTTCATTCAAAGCTCCTTTTGACAAGTCAAAGGTGAGGGTATATCTGAGAATTTGGAATAGTAAAAAATTCTGGAAAACTGTTGTGTGGGTGCTAGTATCAGTTTGTAGTGTCTTTCATCCTCATGCACTTCTGTGCTCAGAGTGTTTGGTATAGGAACACTTAGAATATATTGCTAAGAGTGTAACACGGATATTATATAGTCCCTTCATTCTTCAAACACAGCCCCTAAAGGAGGTTTGCAATGAAAAATGTTGATGTATATTGCAGTGCACCATTAATATACCAAAGAATATTAATTTAAAACTATCCTGTAGTGAGACCCTCTGAACTTTCTTAAAAGGTTTGAACTTTTCAGTCACCATGAAATTATTCTGGGCGTCTGGCCAGTTCCTAAATAAACTGTGTGTACATCAGTGGCAGACCTTTTAATTTTGAACGTGATTGATCTCAGCCTGTTATGAAAACTGACAACTAAAATAAAAGTGCTAGAGCATTGCCGTAAATTTTTCATAATCATTTAATTTCATTGAAACTTTTAGAGTGTTTATGTGAATTTCAGATACTCTTTCCTCACGGGCCTTATGAAAACTGCATCTTATATGCTTTACATTTTGCACATTACTGGCACTTCTTCCATGATCAGAAGTAAATGAATAGGGAATAAAACAAAGAGTTCAGAAGTGTCTTAGCCCTTTGGCTTCAGTTAACTCTGTTTCTCCTTTGGCATGTTCTCACCGGTGTGCTAGTCTCTTAGAAACTCGATGACTGTGTTTAATTGGAGCTTTGGGTTTGCTTTGCCAAGAACATTACTTTCGAGGATGTTTCTGTCTCTAAATGCAAATTGGTGATATTAAGAGATACTCACTTTAGTTAGCCCTTTGAACCATTCAAGTGATCTTGTTCATATTACCAGAACCCAGAACACTTCCACGTTCCAGGCTGTCATCTCCCACCTGAGTCAATAATGAGACCTCTGCGTGTGCAGCTGCTTCAGCTGGAGGGGGGACAGGCTGGAGGGCAGGAGCGACAATGCCCTGCTCTCACATGAAGATCTGAAGTGTGCCATGGCACATCTCTTCTGGTGACCGCAGGGAGAGGCTGTGGGATTGCTGCTCTTCTTGTTGGCTTCTGTTGCTTGTCTCACTCCAGTGCTTTAATGCTTTTTCAGCAGCTCCAGTCACTGCTATAAAAGAAATTGCAGCATGCACTCTAAAAGAACTCGCCCTCATCACACTTGCAGTGATTAATATCTGGGTAACTATAGTACTGCAGTATTTTAAGATCAAAGGATTAAGAAACACCATTTATTGCCTTACTCTCCTCTTCAGGTTCTACGTGACACTGTGTGACTCAGGTATTGAAATACAGCATATTTTTATTATTATTATTTTTTAAATGTCAGCACTTTCTGAAGCACAGATGAGAAAGCTTTAGTAGTGACAGAGATGGGATGGTTTGTGAATAGTCTTGTGGTGTGGCTCAGCTCACCTGATGGGACCAGTGTGGGCTACATGGCAGCTGCCAGCTTCCTATCAAGACGGCTGTTACCTCCAGTGGGGCAGTGATTGCTTTTCGGACCATCCCAGCACAATTGTCTGACCACAGCCAGGGCACGTCTGTGTTAAAAAGCTAACCCTGCTCCTTGTTCTCAGTAGTCATTACCTGCTGTCTCCTTTATGCTTCCTGCTTCAACTCTGGTCTTCTAATTTCAGCACCACTCATGCTACCATGTGCATTTAGGACAACCACTTAGAAGTTCTCTTCAGTTTTAAGGGCTCAGAACTTAACTGTGTAAAAGCTGGGTGTAGCAATCACCTCTTTGTAAGGGAGCCTCAGACTCACAAAGAAATTTACAGCTGCAGCTGTATTAAGTAGTATGAATGAGGTCATACTGTGTTAATGCCTCAGCTGCGCCATGGTTGCAGATCAGTGCAATGGAGCAGTTGCTGCTACAGCTGCATTTACAGTACGTGTGGTTCAGAGGGGTTTGGTTCAGAGGAGATTCGGTCTCATGCTGGGCTGCCTGCTCCATCACATGTGGGTTTGAAGCCACCCTAAGGACCAGTCGTTGGTTCTTAAGCTTAAGTCACTCCAAGAAGAATATGTTTTGCTTACCAACGCAGCTCATAAACCAAAGCAACAAACAGCAAGTGCTGATGACTGTGGGATTCACTTAAAACTGCTCCAAAACAGATGGAGACATGGACATAATGCCTTTCTGGGAGGAAAAAAGACTCACAAATATGCTTTCTTCACCAGTAAGCTTGCCTTTCTCACAGCTGCCTTTTGTATTGATCTAAAACAATTATGTGAACAGACCGGGGAGAGCTTTGATTTCAGGGACCATCTGAATGTATTATTCAAGGTATCACTGGAATCCCAAATAAAAATTTCCCCTCTGCCAGTCCTCACCATTTATGTATTTTTTGTTCTCCTGATCTAGGTTCAGAGCAGACAGTTGTACTATATGTATCATGCCATTAAATCTGTCCCATTGACTCAAGCACCGTGGAAGAAGTGGAAATAGTCATCATTTCTTTCTGCAGCTTTACAGGAACCATTCTTGCAGTCACAGGAGAATTCAGCCAGGCCAGGCTGACAAAATGTTGGTGAACTGCTCCCCATAGGGTATTTGGAGCTGGAGATCAAGGCCCACACAGACCACATCTGAGTAGTGTGCATTTCCTTGCCAATAGTAGTAATAATAATAAATAAAAACAAATATCATGGATAAAAATTTTGGATATTTTATTTGCAGTTTAACTGTTACTCAAAACTCTCTGCATTGTCATTGCCACATTTCAACATAATCTTGTACCCTTAAAAATGCAAGTGTTTGTTACGTGATAAAGTTGAAATGTAAAGGGTTTAAGCCACAATACGAATTAGGATGTATGTCATGTGGAGCAACAATTACACCCTAAGTGCATAGTGAAGAACTCGGTGAAGCTAAATGCCTTGTACTCCCCAATATGTAATATTATCACAGCATGAGTAATTGGAGATATTCTGTGGCACTGCTTTGCCTTTAGGTTATTTTAAAGGCTACCTTGAATCATTCTCCTGTTTAAACGAGGGATACTGCTGTCCCTGTGCTTACCTTTTGAACTATGCAGCTTCCTGCTCCCAAGCTCTCCCTGATCTGTTCTGCACTGAGGCTTCAGACAACACCACTCTGTGTTCTGTAGAGACTGTTCACATGAACATTGTATGCTCTTTGTTCTATATAGACTGACTTCTGCAAGCAGGAGTTCGTACCTGTAAGAGACATTGTTTGTCCAAGCCAGAATCTCCATATTTAAGCAAAGGTTTCTTTTAAAAAACCAAACCAGCAGAAACTGGAATCAGTTTTTTCCCCTCTAAGAATTCCCCCTTCCCCAAGCTTTTCAACAGCACAGCATTGCAGAAAAGCCCTGTTAGATTTTCCAATTAATTTTATGTCAGTGAGAGATTTCTTTCTGCAGTACTCTGGCGTTTCAAGGGTTCTGTATAGTCTGAATTTGAAATGATAAGGCACTTCCCTCTGGAGACGTCTCTGAACACTCAGAGATTTCCCTGTAAGAATAGTAATCTTTATCCTCAGCCTAAGAATTCCCTTTCTTAATTTCATCCTGTCATTCCTATATTTGGGGTACTCTATTATAGTCTTGAAATAATTTGTTTTGAGATATTTCTTACATAAATTTACATCATCTCCCCTTAGGTTATCATCACTTATGGTAGATGTAGTATAAATATTGGCTTTCTCTCCCTTTTTCTCCCTTGCCCCAGCCGGTTTCTGTAGCTCTCCCCTGTTTTTCATGGCTCTCTTCTGCAGTATTGTGTCTTGTCAGTGTGAGACTGATAAAATCATATTTAGAAGTGAATTCATACCCAAGTTTTGTCTCTTCAAAGCAGCACAGACAGGAGCTGTGGACTTCTGTGCCATTTTCTAAAGCTGTGTAATGTCTAACCAACAGAGATCAGTGGTGAGTGTAGCCTTCGGCTGCTAATGTAGTTGGTGCCCAGACTGCCCTTAGGATGCTGTATTGAAGTACAAGCTCTTGTTTAGTTCCTCCTCTTATTCTTGCTCTAGAATTTTTTCAGCCTGTTATTTCCTGCTCCTGTGTCTAAATGTGTCCTTTTCCTTCTCTGCTCTGGTATTTGCAACTCTTCATATTTTAGTATCAAATGAATTTCATTAATGTCATAATTTCATCCTTTTAAGGATCATTAATGGAGAAATTAAACAGGGCTGGACATAACACAGATATATCCAAGCCATAACACAGATATATACCCCCTTTCTATTCTGACTCAGTGCTTCACCGTTAACCATTAGTCTTTGTGTGCAGGTCTTCAAAAACAGTTTTCAATCCACTTGACAACTTAGATCCAGCCAAATACGTACTGATTTTCAGTTTAAGCTGCCCTATGGCTGGTAGCAGTGATGTTGCTGATAGCATGACTGTGCAGCTGAGCAGTTGTTCTCTGGCATGCTGTGGGAGCAACGGGTTTCGCTAGGTGGTGGAAATGAAAACCTCCATCCCACTTCCTGGCCAGTCGCCCCTAGTAAAAATCTATTCCCTGCAGATGGTGATGGTGAAAATCTGTTTTAAAATGTAAGCTTCTAAGCCTGTGCTCACAAGCAGGTGAGAGGAGAACTGAAATAACCTTGGTTAGATGTATGCTTATTGAAACACATACTGTTTAAAAAAAGAAATGTAAAATCATTTCACTGATTCTTTTTGACCTGGTATTTTGTTGCAGTGGCACAACTGAATTACTCCATAAGGTTATCAGAACTCAGGAACCATATCTCTGTATCATATCTTTTCTATCTTCTACCATTAGATTTAGCCATCATCTGTCTGCATAGATAGATGTGTCTGCCTTTTCTCTACTTAGATATGTAATATTCCCTGGAATATCCGTGTTTGTGGATACTTACAGATGCAACGTTTTTCATGTGATTTGTGGCAGCATAGTATCAGAATTGCTGATCTAGGTGGATTCTTTTGAGTCCTTTGTTATTACTTATAATATGCATCCAAATGTATTTTTCCTGTTACTTTCGTGTTCTGAGAGATGGATTCCTTTAAAATTGCTCTGATTTAAAATGCTGGGTTCTATTTGGATATGGAAGAGCCGTCAGCATATACAGAAAGATGTGCCTAATAAGAAAAGATCATGGGTATTTACTTGCTTGATAAAGTGTTAGGGATCTGTGAAGAAAACATAGAAATAAGCATACTGAATAGGACACCAATATGTTTCGTATTTTAAAATTAAAATTATTAGCAACCCTCCCATTTTATGACTTCCAATTAAAGGCATGGTATTGTTAGGTTATTTGTCAGCTTCTAGCACAAGCAGACCAATAAACTCATGAGTATCAAATTTACCCTCTGTAGTTCTTTGCTGCCATCTTCTGTTTCTTTAAATGATTGCCATTCTTATTTGGATTCTGAAAGAAAAGCCTGGGATATTCCCATTCTGTCATTTTTTTTTTCTATTATTTTCAGCTAAAGCAAAGTGAAGCAAATGCAGATACAAAGGAGAAGCTTCCCTTGCGCCTACGCATCTTTGAAAAGTTTCCAAACCGGCCACAAATGGTGAAAATTTCCAAGCTTCCTTCAGACTTCACAGTTCCAAAAATAAGGTATTGAAATATTTCTTGTGCTAGCGTGCTGTAAACTTATCTGGTGCCACGTCAGACCCAAAGTATTTACCTGTTTTGATTGAGGATTAGTCAGATAGTTCTGACAATCTGAAACGAATCAGAATTAACATTGGTGCCAAAAGGATGGGACACTTTGGGTTTACCTTATTTTTTTCTTTTGAGAAGAGGAAAAAAATCCTACCACTCTTCATAAAGTACTCATGAAAGCAAATGGATTGAGCAGAACCCACTGAAGTAAGTGAGGTGTTGTTTTTCCACTCCCATTTGGATTTTAAATTCTTGGCTGACACAGACCACTTAGCAGTCTAATCAATCCTGATGTGGCTTTTTAAAGATAAGGTCAGCTGGCAGCAAATCATTAGAGAGGATAACTCAGGCTGTCCAGTGCTGCAGTGACCTTGTCCCCTCTTTGTATTTGCACAGCTACAATTTTCCTGGCAAACTCACCCTAACAAAGGATCAGACCCTCAGCTGGCCACTAGTGTACCGTTCTGATTAGTCTTGGTGTGGTCCCCAAAAACAGCTCACAGAAATCCAGTCTGCCCTGGCACGTACAGATGGAAACAGCACAGGCTGGCCAATCCGGTCCTCTAGCCATGCCTATGTCAGTCTCCCCACCAAGTGCATGAGACAGGATGGTGTGAAACCTGGCTGTCATTGTTCTGGCTCTCCTGAGGTTGTATTTCTTTTGATTAAACTCACAAGGGAGCTAAAGCAACTGGTTTGACCTGTTTGTATCATCTTAGCTGAATGAAGGGAGTAATGCTGGGCAGGAACCTCAGGAAGCAGCCATAGATGTTTTAGTTTTAGTATGACAGTACAACTTTTTCTTGGAGTTTACCCATCTTAGCACTAATGGATTGTGACATGTCATAAAGAAAACCAAGTATTAACACTTCCTGGGGCTGTAATCCACCAATATCTTCCACTTGTTCTTAAGGGAAAGTTTTATGAAGCAGTTTATTGATCGCCAGCAACAAGATACCAGCTGTCTGCTGCGAAGGCTTCCTTCAGCATCTTCTTCCTCATGTGACCACTCTAAAAGATCAGCAATTGAAGAAAACAAATATATTGATCAAAAGGTAAATCAAGAATATAGGGCTGTATATGTCTGTCTCTGAATGTTGTGAGGAAAGACTTCAAATTACTCAGTCTGTCACAGTACATAAAAGCAAACACAAGCTAGGATGACTGAACACAGGCAAAAATGCAATATTTAGTCAAAACCAGACATCACAGCAGATCCTCATTTGGTTTAAATTTTCCTGTCTTCTTTGACTTAAAAATTCAGAATTTGCTAGATAATTTTACTTAATGCATATGAAGCTGGGTTTTTGAGTAGTGTTGCTGTTAAATCGCTAAGTATCTAGTGGAAAATTAAAGTTTGTTAGTGTCACATCTGATATTTGAGTGCCTTGATGCAGTAACAAAGTTGAAAATGCTCTTCAGTGAAGCAAGGTCTCTGTGTAATCACTGGAGATGAGTAAAAATTTAAGAATTATTCTAGTTATTTAGAGGATATTAACCTCTTCTTAGGCCTGGGAACTGCTAGAAGACAGATGCTGAACACATATATTTGATAGCCATTGTGCTAAATGCCACAAATCTGTCATGGTTGGATTTGAAAAATATGATGATGATGCAGCAGCATAAGTAAATGTATGTCACCTCTGGCACCTTGCAAAAGTACAGGAGCAGAAAAAAACCTTCATGTGCACCATGGAAGAAACTGGTTTCGCAGATTTCAAGAGGCATCTACCTTCCTATCACTTCTTGAGCACTTGTAATATTGTATAGTTTATAAGTGACGTTTTAACAGACAAAAGAGAAGTCCTTTAAGTATTCCTGACAGGGTGCTTGTATTCTGTTTGTAAATACATTTTAACTTACAGAATCACAGACAAGGAAAAGAAAGTACATACTGTAGTTACACAGAGTAACTCTGGCTCTCCCAGTGTGCAGTTTATAACTACGACTCAGGACTGCATTTGCACAGGCAGGAAGCAGAGCTGGGGAGAACAGTACTCTTCTGATAATGAAGGAAAAGAAAGAATTTGTGAACTACTGTTCATTTGCATCCCTGTTTCAGTGCAGGAACCCATTCCTGTGAACAATGTATTCTACAGCATCAGTAAGCCAAAGCTAAAGGGCATGGCCTGAGAGGAGGTCTGTGGTAAAATGTTACTTAGCAGACAAGAAAGGCCACAAGAAGGAATCAAGCTGAAATGGGCATCATCTTCTCTAACAAGCACAGCACAAAAATTGGCTAAGTTATTAAATGGCAGGCCTAGGGGTCAGCAGAACTATGCCACTTATTGCTAATGAGTGATCCCAAACACTGTGCTGGGGAAATCAGAGCGTATTCCTGCCATGTAATGAAGAGAACAACAGAGACCTCAGACTTGTCGCAGCCACACAGATAAGTCCACACAGTAGGCAATGAAGTGCAGTGATTCAGTAGATCTGTTTACACTGACATAGTTTAGGTATATTAAATTGCAATCTTCATTCCTCCTGCCTGCTGTTCACAGAGGTGAATCGTTACTGTGCTGGAAGGCAGATGGCTGCACGGCACAGTTCATGCAGTGAGATCTTGCAATATGGAAACAGAATGCTGCATTCCTTACAGAATTCCACTCTTCTCCAAGAGCAAATATGCACGCTCAAGACTTTCATGTGTGAATTGAAATAAGTGTTTGCAAATTGGTTTTGCACTGTTCAGCCTGCTTTAAGCACATACTTTTGGATTCCCATGCCTTGAGGGTAGAGTCAGTGGTGAGTAATATTTCTGATAACTGTGGCTTAAAACAAGGTATTTACACATTCCTATTAAGAGGGAAAAAGCACTAGGAAGGATTTGGTGAAAGTAATTACTCTGGCTTTCTATAGTTACAGTTGCCAAGGCAACCTCACTTTTGTATGAACAAATCTTAAAAATATCTTAACCTTAAAACAAGCCTGAAATGACTGGTTGCACTTAAATATAAACCTTACATGCATACTTTACTTTTCTTTGTAAAAAAAGGAACCTGGCCAAATATTTTACTAATCCCACTACCTAGCAGGATGGGTTCCCACTGTTCCTGATAGCAGTGTGATGGCTTCAGAAACTTTTCACATCTTTTTTGCATTGTAGTTAATGAAAGAAACAGGGTAGAATCAGAAGGTGAGAACCTGCTGGCAGATTGCACTCTGTCCTTTCTTTGTTCTGACTGTACTGTGGGTAGTTTCCCCAGTTTCTCCTGGACTTGTATCAGTATTTCTGTTGTTCCACATCTCCTGAAGTGACAGGCATTACTTAATACATATGTCCTCTTCTTTCCACTTCAAGCAACACTCTTTTTTTGCTTTCTCTAATAATCTGCCACTAAATATATGGTGTTGGTTTTATGTTCAAAATAGTTTCTTATTATTGATTAAGCAAATTAACTTTTGTTCTCTTATATAACGAGTTTAGTAAGTCTTTTCAATATTACAATTACCCACTTCCTGAAAAAACATTTAAGTTGTAAAAGGGGAGTCAATTTTCATTGCATCCTTTCTTTTTTTAAGGAATGTTACCTTCTCAAAACAATGGAAAAAATATTTATTTGGGTATGTTACCATAACAATGGCAAATCAAAAGAACATCTTTGAAAAACAGCTTTCTCTGCTGCACTTCTTTTTTCTAATCAAGTCCATGAGTTCCAGAAGTTTTTCTGTCTTTTCCAAATTTCTAAACTATTATCAAAGTAATAAACTAACCAAATTACTTTTAGATAACTAAATGCCCTTTATCTTTCACACATCCCTCAATTTGTGGGGTCTGAGTGGGTGTGTGGAGACAGACAGCCATGGTCATTCTTCTACATCCAGTGCCAGCACCACCTTGGCTGTCTCAATGGCAGTTGCTTGACAGACAGCTTAGCAGAATGCTTTGGTTGAGTTGGTTATGATTGCCTGTAACTTCGTGTGTGAAACTGGGATTCTCTGAATCTAACACTGCTGGAATTGCAGAATGATCACCACATTTTGTTTTGCCCTCTGATTGACCTCTGGCTGTGCAAATTTTCTCAAATCCATTGATCTTGCCAAAGACCTCCTCTACTGCATGTTGAGCTAGTCTATCCTAATGTGATCTGCAGGCCATAAGTTGAGGAGCTTTTGGTCTAATTAGAGAAACCAGGACAGTTCATGTTGGTGAGGACATCCCTGTTATAGTTAAAAGTACCACGAAGAGACACTTTCAGGTGAAAGAAGGAAGACTGCTCTGAAGTGCAAGTATAAGGAGATGGTGCCATTATAAAATTCAAGGGGAAAGTACCTGAGGAAAGGGTTGAAAAAATTAAAAGAGTGAGTTGTGGTATTTAGTGAACATTTTAGATGTGGGAGAAGGGGAGTTTTAGAAACAGAGAGGGAAGTGTTCTTTTACACTCCCACATTTGTATGAAAATTGTTCACAGTATGCTGGGAATTTCCTTAGTTAGCCAATATTTCAGTAAATTTTTGGACAGGGGAACTGGATGGAATGTGAAAACATCATTTTTTGTGTGAGTTGGTGGATGAGAAGAAAATAAATTGACAGAAAATAAGGACATCTTCCTGTGGTGACTCTCACAAGAGCTGAGGGATAGTCACAGCAAGTTTCAGGGGACAAAGAACTGAATGACCTGTAACATTTATGACAAATCAGCTGTCCAGTAAACTGTACCTGAGTTGATCTTGGCTTCATTACTTCAAGACTAGAATCAGAGGAGCACAGAAGCACCTCAGAGTGCTTTTCTAAGAGACACACAACATTTCACAAGCCCAATGGAAAATTGTTGTGAGGAGGACATTCCTGAACTGGTTCCTTATCTTTAGCCACACAGCACAGCACATTGCTGTTAAATTAAAGATCAAAACTGATGGGCTTGTGAGGTGAACTTAGAAAGTGCCTTTGGTTTAATATGTGCAGATACCCACGTGCATGTTTACAGCAGTGACACACCAAGAGTGAATTACAAAACAAAGCAGGAGCACTTTAATATATCCAGGTACTTTATAGTTCAAACTTTGAGCGTTTCTCATTTAACTGCAAGAATATAAACATGCCACCTCCCTTATTTCTGTATTTATAAGGTTAGTTGGAATGCAGCAAATATCTTCTCATTTGTGTCCTCTTTATCATCCTGTTGCATTTCACATGAGTTTTGGTTTTAGCTCTGCAAGCAGTGAAATTAGTAGCCCTTCCTTCTTCCTGTGGGAGCCATATCCATCATGAAGGTCAAGCTGCTGTGACAGCTTGACCTCCCGTGCCGTACACTTCTCCTGTTGATTTCCTACTTAAAGCAGAATCTACCTGCATGATGGCAGGTCATCATCATCAGAGAGTGATGATCTCAGAGGTAGCCAGAGCCATTACCATGGGGGACTATCAATATTAAGCAGCAGACCTCACACTGGATTCTGTGTTCTTTGGGGAGTAAGAGCATCGAGGTGATATGTTCATGATGACCTGTGTTGCCTTCCAGGTGTGCTGCTGAGCTTTTCACCCACTTTTTTTAAGGCTATTTGCCTTAATTTCCAGATACAATTCTGCTGGTATCCATTAAAGTAAGATGGGATGGAACACAAGCATCAACCCAATTATAAGGCTCATTCTAAAAAGACCTCATTACTTCCTTGTGGATCAACAACATATGGTTTATGTAGAAATCATTATATATCGACACCTCACTGATAGTTGATGATTTTATCTGTTTACAATTTCACTCAGAAATTCAACACAGAAGATGGCCCACAACTTTTAATGCAAGCCTGGTTAACATCACAGATACTCCATTTGTGAGTTGCTGAGAGATGTTGTTTAACCTCACAGTTTGTTCCAGCATGTCTCTGATCTGTGCTCAACTTCTTTCATTAACTAGTCTTTTTCTTGCAAAAAAGAACCAAGGATATTCCAAGACAATTCTGAAAGGACTTTTCCTTGCAGAAATAGCATTTCAGCTTTCCTAAAGCATAGATTCTAATATTGAAGACTTAGTGCCCCAGGTGTACAGAAAGTCATCAGGTGTGAAGATGTACTACTAAACTTTATTTGTATTTTTTTCCTTCAGAGAAAAGAATCAAGGGTAGGATATTTATTCACAAATTGTCATTTCCAGAATTTCTGCTTCTTATCATAAATAATAAACTTCTGTCCCAAGCAAATCGACCTTTTCTGAACTTTATTTTGGGCATTCTGTTGTGGAAAGAAGAATCTCAGCACAAAAAGTACAATAGAATTCTGTAGTGTTCCTGATGATTCTTTGAGTAATTTGAAAGAATAATTTTATCACAGTGATTTTTTGAATGCAGCAGAAGCAAATGAAGTGTAATTACACATGAATTCCAAGTAGAAAAGATTATTTATTTTAAACACTAATAAATACTGCATTCTTTCTGAAGTAAATCTTGCAGAACTTTGTGCATAAGTATCAACAAAAATTGCTCAAGCTTGATCTTAATCTCCCATTACTGAGTATCTGAGTAGAACTCTGTTCTACAATTTCAGTTTCTATATACTGCTTGTTAATTAAGCACAGCCAAGTGCTTCAGTCTCACCTATTTGTGTCATTCACAGGATATTGCCAAAATCTATCTAGCTATAGCATTCAGAAAAGTCATTAAAACTTATCTACCTTCTGGAATGCCAATGGTTTATGAATCCAGCATTTTCTTGCTCATTACAGTCTTGATTTTCCAAGATTATTTTTGTCCTACGTCTGTTCTCATCAGATCTTTCTAATGAAGTTAATATATGCAAATACAGTGAAGTGTTTCAGGATTTCTGAAAATGAAATCAGGAGACCTTTTTGCATATTTTGCATTTTTTGACTATTTTATTTATATTCAGATAAAATGGATATGTAGCAACACCCCTTAACAATGCCCCTATGTCCCTTTGTCTATTCAGTTTACAGAAAGAGACACTTTCTCATTAAGTGTTCTACCACATACACATTTCAGCTGGTAATGTTTAACAATTCTGACCATGTTTGCCTTCAGAGCAGGGAAGACAGAACTGCATTAGCACCAAGATTCTGTTCTTGTTAAGGTCTGTCTCTGGCTTCTGATGATTTTAAATGACTTTGTCACTCTTGCCTCTGCATAGTATGTTCAAAATTCTGCCTGGAACTTTCAGTTACATTCTGAGACAAAGGAGGCAGGGGACTGGATACTTCTCCATTTTCAAAAAGTGTCCTAATTCAGTGCTTCTCTCTGGCATTAGCTTTCTACTTTCCCTTTCTAGAGCTGTTCACCCATGTGTCTGAGAGGGACTAGTAACAGAAAAGTCATTAAAAGTCCTTGGGTGTTTTAAGAGTATGCTAGTATTAGCCTTGTCCACATTCTCAGACTTCATTGAAAAAAGCTTCTCAGTTATGAAAGGACATGTAGATTTTTTTCAGGCCAGTAGTCAGCTAATTAGGAGAAGATGGCTTTCTTTAAGAGACAGGCAGCAATCAAGGGCTACAAAAGGAATCAAGGCTATTTCAGGTCAGTGACTCACAAGAGTTAAGGAGATTATGCCCACTTCTCATTCTAGATATCTGATCAAAAGGGACAACCTTTGACTCCTTGTGGGACTTATCTAATGCTAGACTACTTTCTTGACTGTTTAGCAAGCTTGTTTCTTATACAGGACAACCTCAACAAGGGCTAGATTTTCAAATTCCATATTAAAATAGTTCTACTTTGAGAGAGGGAGATGGATTAGGTGATCTCTAGAGATCCCTTGTAATTGCATCCTTTATGATTCTGTAGTCATTAAGCAAAAGAACTTAGGAAATTCCCCACTGATGTCTGTAGGATTTAGTCACTTAACCTGCTTAAATTCTTTTGAATATTTTGTTAGGCACCTACCCATAATTTGTAGTCTGGCCTTTCATCATTCTTCATGCTTTTGTCACCTTCATTTTGACAGATTCCAGTCTCTTCAAGACAAAGCTGCATAGGCAGAACCTTCTTGAACAAATGATAATGTTTGCATTTGAGAGGCTGCACAGGAAAACTCCTGTAGGCCAAAAATATCTGCTATTTAATGGAATGCCCAAGCTTTGAACAGATTCTGCCCAAATATTTCCACACTGTTTCTTAAAAATCCCTCTGATCTATTGCTTACTGTACTGACTCTTCGTATTTTCCCTAGAAGCTGTACATGTTTAAGCAACAATATAATACCTAACAATCTGTTCATTCTGCAAGTCTACATAAACCATCAGTTGGCATCCAACAAATTCCAAACTGAAACAGAAGCTTTTGGATGATTTTTCTTTTTTCCCTTGCTTGGAATTTCTGGCATGATACAGAAGCCTATTCCCATATGGTCCTGCAGTTGCCTGTAAAAGATTGCTGTCATCAACAGCACGAAGCTAAAATTCCTGGTTTTCATATAACACTTAAGAAATTGTATTAGAAAAATATACCCCATGCACTTTTATATTTTCCATTGTCAGCCAAACTTTTCAGACATTTATATCTCATCATTTTCTTCTGACCTTGTCTTGACTGGTGTTGTAGAACACCCACCAACATTTGTCTCCTCTGCCAGCTCCTCAGTGGTGTGATTCAAAAATAATACACTACATCACCAGAGTTTTTACCTGTTGATAGCATACAATTCTCTGTCAAATTCAAGTTGAAAACAATTGCTTTTTGCAGTGCCTGCTGGGGTTTGTGCACTGCAAACATGTTGCTAGCAAAATATATCAAAGCCTTGACAATAAATAGCATTTCTCAAAACTTGAAACCACTGAGCCGTGCCGTAGCTGTTAGAAACTGGCACAGATCCCCCTGAAGTCAGCAGTGCTTTGCCAGCACACCTGGGCTGTAGGACCTGTCCACAGTCAGTAGCTGTCGTCTACCAAACCTAGAGTCCAGGGTTGCTCTGCCTCTAATCTTATGCCAAAAAAATACTCTTTCCCAGGGTAGAAGGCTTGGATTTTTTAAATACACTACTAAGTATTGTCATTTTAAAAGTCTGCAGTACCTTTTCAAAGCAGCGGGTGGCACTTGCAGAGCAACAATGTTCTGTGATTTAGCTGCTTTTACAGGGGTTACGGTGGTTTATTGCTTTGTCCTCGTCCTTTTGGATAAATGGGATTTCATAGGATGTAGCATTCCAAATGAGTTCACACTGACTAGACTGAGTCCTTTCATGTGCCTGAAGTCTGTCCTGCCAACAGCAGCAGTGAAGGGTGCCAGCACTTGTGGGTAAAGCACTACTTGTGGATTCCCAAATTCCGTGGCCACGGGCAGGTCTGTGTCAATAAACCCAAAGGAAGGAGAAAACCAGGACGTGAGCTTTATTCGGGGTTTTGCAGGAGCACATCCTTTCTATCTGAAACCTTTTTGTCCAGGAAATATTATGGGTAATTTGCTGACCTGACAGTGCCATTCCTTATAGATTAAAGTAACCTGCAGGAGTTCTCTAAAACGTGTTGTTGGAGATATATTTAAGAGTAATCAGATGCCGTTAGGTGATTTCAGGACGGCCTCTTCTGCTAGAAAGTGATGCTCTATAGCAGAAATCTGTATGACACTGTTATTTCTGCACTGAGTGTACTTCTAGGCTGCATGAAGTAGTAAATAAATAAATAATGGCTAATAAAGATACACTGAGGGTGTCCTCACAGTACATCACAAACTGTAATAAAAAACCCAGCAGGCTAAACAGATATACCCTAAAATAACCTCAGTGGAGAATACTGTACTTATTTAATTCCGCATCATCTATTCAAGTAATGTCTTTTGTACATTAACATTGCTAATAATTTCCTCTGCAACGTTCAAGAACTCAGCAGGTATCACAAGTTTTAATTGCCAGCCTCCTTCTACAGCAGCATGCAGCATCCTAGACATTATTAAACAAAATCCTGATCATCACCCCCATTTTCTGTTTGCACAGTTCCACTGCATTTTGCCCAGTGTGCTATGCAAATTTCAAAGATGAAATGGGAAGCACTTTGGTTTATTTATCTAATAGAGGAATAAGGATCATAGAATCATAGAATCATAGAATGGCAAGGGTTGGAAAGGGACCCCAAGGATCATAAAGCTCCAACCCCCCTGCCACAGGCAGGGCCACCAACCTCAGGCCTGGATCTACACAAGGTTGCCCAGGGCCCCATCCAATCTTGCCTTGAACACTTCCAGGGATGGGGCATCCACCACCTCTCTGGGCAGCCTGTTCCAGCACCTCACCACTCTTTCCGTAAAAAACTTCTCCCTAATATTCAATCTAAACCTTCCCTCCTTCAGCTTTAAACCATTCCCCCTTGTCCTGCCATTATCTGCCCTTTCAAAAAGTTGATTCCCCTCCTGTTTGTATGCTCCCTTCAGGTACTGGCAGGCTGCAATGAGGTCCCCCCGCAGCCTTCTCTTCTCTGGGCTGAACAAGCCCAGCTCCCTCAGCCTCTCTTTGTAGGGCAGCTGCTCCAGCCCTCTGATCATCTTTGTGGCCCTCCTCTGAACCCTCTCCAACAGTTCCACATCTTTCTTGTATTGGGGGCCCCAGATCTGGACACAGCACTCCAGATGGGGCCTCATGAGGGCAGAGCAGAGAGGGACAATCACCTCCCTGTCCCTGCTGGCCACCCCTCTTCTGATGGAGCCCAGGATACCATTGGCCTTGCGAGCTGCAAGAGCACACTGCTGGCTCATGTTAAGTTTCTCATCCACGGTGACACCCAGGTCCTTCTCAGCAGGGCTACTCTCAAGAAGCTCTTCTCCCAGTCTGTATCTATGTCTGGGATTCTTCCGGCCCAAGTGCACATTTTAAAAGTTTATAGTGATGTTCAATTGTCTTCAACATGCATTTTGGCATATGCTTGTTGCTATTTGACTGATTCCTAACTTCTTTAAATATAAGAAACAGATCATTGTGCATACCTATAAATAGGTACTAGTATTGCTTCATCTGGATATTTCAAATTTAAGATAAATTCACCAAGATTCTGCTGAAGCAGGGACTCCAGAGTCCTAAAAAGCAATGAGGACCATCAACTTCAAAAGCTGCAATCCTTGGAAGTGCCTGGGTTGGATTATCAGTTCCATTTTGGACCACTGAAATCTCTAAGGCACCCACGTATAGGATCTTATGCATGTTGATGTATTTCTGCATTAAAGAAATGGATACCTGGCTCCAATCGTAATTCTGTCACTTTGCAGAGGCAGACAGGATGGTAATAAACCTTCAGAACTTCACCTAAGCCCCAGTCCATGCTTAGATCATGATCAGTGCCCAAAGAGGTATTGCCTCAGGTAAAAGTTTCACAGCTAGTCCTCCTGCAAAGAAATGCAAGAAAAGTACCCCTGTGACCTGTCCTAGGGAACCTGCTTCAGCAGGGGGTTGGATTCAATGATCTCTGGAGGTCCCTTCCCACCCCTACAGTTCTGTGATTCTGTAAATGCACTCTTTGGACAAATAATCTGGTGCAACACCCTGTAATCTGGTCCATTTCTCCATTTCCAGGATTTCTTTGTTTATTTGTTTAAGAATCACTGAATAAAATTAATGAACAGCTTCAGGAGTAGGACCTAGAACGCGGTCTTTTCTCTCCCATCTCAGTGACTCCAGACACAGGCTCCCTCTTGCTGCTTCACTTCACCTCACTGGCTCTGGGGACGTTCCACCTCTGGCTGTGCTATGGCCAAATACCAGAGTGTGCTGCTGTCCTTGCAGACCTCCAACAGACAAGAAGGGTGTTCACTGAAGGTACCTAAAAGAGAGGTGAAGCAATTTCCAGCTGAAGCACACAAGGGATTTAGCAGTATGCTTTTATGCAAAGCCTGTGCTGCTGCCTCCTTCTTTATAAGTCTTGCTATGCTACCTAGAGGGAGGATTCAGCAGGCCCTGATAGACAAACGTTCCAGGTGGCTTAGACACCCTTAGCTTAGACCTGCTAGCAGCTTTTTTGTGAGGTGCTCCTCTTCTTTGCTGGCACTAGATGGTTTAACACTTGCCTTGGGGAAGCACTAAGTGTACCAGGACAAGCATGCAGCCTCCCTGTGAAGTCTTTGCAAAGAAGTTAACTCCTCATTCCTGCTCTGCCAGGGCACATTCCCTTGCTGATGACCAGGGTGAATTTCCCTGCTTGGGTCACATGCTTAATGCCAAGGTGTTTTGACACCTATTTGGTAAAACTCCCAAGACTCAGATTGCTTCTGAATCACAGCAGTATGTCTTACTTTGGAGAAAAACAGAAGAGAAATGGTCTATGCCAGATACAGAGACGTAGACAATTTGGGATGGGGGGGGTGGGGGGATATTTTTTTTTTCAGGAAAAAATGGAAGTTTGGAAGGAAATCAATGCTTACAGTTTCTGAAATCTTTTCAGTTTCTAATATGTTAATAAGCAAAAAACTGTTATCAGAAAGAAATGGACATGAGACATTAGGAGGCAGCACCTTTTTTTTCCCCCTGATCATTCATCTTCCTGATCTTTTCCTGATCTTCTAAATCAATTATTTATAACAGGGAAAAACAACTGAAACAGAACAGCTACTTTGCCACTTTTGTCATTCCCATAAGTTTGATGTTCCTAGTTGAGCCTTAAAAAAATTATTAGCTTCTTGAACTGAATCCTTGCAAAAGGATTGATGCCCCTGTGGTTTGGAGGTTTCTTTCTGCAATCCTGATATGGGAAAAATATCAGTTATCTCAGATTCCACTGATAGTAATTTTACTGACATTAGAAGAAAGAATAAGGGAAATAGTTGCTATTGCTTTCACCATTGTCAGTTATAGCAAAATCCATAAGAAGGTACCATGCTGATAAATTCACTAAACCTGCATTGAGGTACTGCAAATGAGTTAAAACCTACAAAAATATATTTCAATATATGAAAAATTTATCCCTACACAATATTTAACATAATGGGATGTCTCATGCTGTGCCTTTCAGTTTATTTTTCACATTAACCATATTCAGGTAATGGAACAAATTTTTGGTTTATATTTAAAAACATAACAATTCTGTTACTCCTTTTTCAATCTTACCTGAAACTCCAGTAGATTATTTTCCAAAGTACATTCTAAAGTGTTGCATACTTTATTTGAGTTTTCAAGTTGCAGGGCTTTTTAAGGAACCCCATGAATCTCAAAATAGTGGTGTTTTCAACTTGTTTATGTTCTTATTTCCACAGGATCTACAGAGACAGGTTAGGACTTGAGAAAAGTTGGAGGGGCCACACTTGAAAAAGCAAGTATTAGGAAGGCGCTTGTAGCTTGCTGTGGTAGGCATGGCTTAAAAAGCAGTAGCCATTTCATTAAGGACAGTCAGTGTAATTAATGAGTTTTAAGGTATTTTCTAGGCTTCTGTTTTTCTCCAAAATAAGACATACTGCTGTGAATCAGAAGCTGTCTGAGTCTTGGGAGAAGTTTTACCAAAATTCTTTGTGTAGTGAGGTAGTGTTTTAGAAATCTATTATTTCTCTCCCAAGGTCAGACACAGATCAGTTGAACAAATCTGGTATTTATAATAAATAGTTTTAAAACCATGTGCTTAAAGTTTCCATTTCAGATAATCAAATACAGGGCACCTATTGCTAGGAGCTCACAAATCTTTGAACCATTTGCTTCAAGATAACAATCTCCAAACAGCTGACAGAATTAAGTCTCACAAGGTTTGTTACTAGCTAAAGAATTAAGTGCTTGTTTTTTCTCCTATCTCCATCCTTTCATTTAATGTCCAGGAAGCCTTGTTTGCAAGAATATGCCTAAAACACTATTCAGAACATGAGCACAATTCTTTAAAATTGAAGGGGGTAGATTTAGATTAGACACTAGGAAAAAATTCTTTACCATGAGGGTGGTGAGGCCCTGGAACAGGTTGCCCAGGGAGGTGCTCATTATCAGAATAAATGATGAGTCTGCCTTGGTTGATGAGGATTGGGTCAGGGATGAATTAAGCTGTCTGGACATCCATAAATCTATGGGTTCTGATGGGATGCACCTGAGGGAGCTGGCAGAAGTCATTGCTAGGCCACTATCCATCATCTTTGCTAAATCGTGGGATATTTGAGAGGTGCCTGAGGAGTGGAGGAAAGCAAATGTTACCCCAGTCTTCAGAAAGGGCAAGAAGGAGGACACAGGTAACTACAGACCAGTCAGCCTCACTTCCATCGCTGGAAGGGTGATGGAAAGACTTATGCTTGGTGCTGTCTCTAGGCACATCAAGGGTAAGAGGGTTGTTAGGAGCAGTCAACATGATTTTACCAAGGGAAAGACATGTCTGACTAATGTAATAGCCTTTTATGAGGATATAACCAGGTGGGTAGATGATGGTAGGGCAGTAGATGTGGTCTACCTTGACCTCAATAAAGCATTTGACACCATTTCCCACAGCATCCTCGTGGCTAAACTGAGGAAGTGTGGTCTGGAAGGTCGAGCTGTGAGGTGGACTGAGAGCTGGTTAAAGGGAAGAAGCCAGTGAGTTTTGATCAATGGGACAGAGTCTGGCTGGAGGCCTGTATCTAATGGAGTCCCTCAGGGGTTGGTGCTGGGACCTGTACAGTCCAATATATTCATTGATGACCTGGATGAGGGAATAGAGTGCAGTCAGCAAGTTTGCTGATGACACAAAACTGGGAGGGGTGGCTGACACACCAGAGGGTTGTGCTGCCATTCAGCAAGACTGGGCAGGCTGGAGAGCTGGGCAGAGAGAAGTTTAATGAGATTTAACTGGGGCAAGTGGAGGGTCTTGCATCTGGGGAAGAACAACCCCAGATACCAGTGTAGGTTGGGGACTGGCCTGTTGGAGAGCAGCGTAGGTGAGAGGGACCTGGGGGTCCTGGTGGGCAGCTGGATGACCATGAGCCAGCAATGTGCCCTCATGGCCAAGAAGGCCAATGGCATCTTGGGGGGTATTAGAAGAGGGGTGGTTAGTAGGGCAAGAGAGGTCCTTCTCCCCCTCTATTCTGCCCTGGTGAGACTGCACCTAGAATACTGTGTCCAGTCCTGGGCCACTCAGTTCAAGAAGGACATAGAACTTGAAAGAGTCCAGCACAGGGCCACCAAGATGATTGAAGGAGTGGAACACCTTCCTTATGAGGAGAGGCTGAGGGAGATGTACATCTTTAGTTTGGAGAAGAGGAGACTGAGTGGTGACCTTATTAATGTTTATAAATATGTAAAGGGTGAGAGTCAAGAGGACAGAGCCAGGCTCTTCTCAGTGATGGCCAGTGATAGGACAAGGGGCAGTGGGTGCAAACTGGAGCATAGGAGGTTCCATGTGAATGTAAAGAGGAACTTTTTCCCAGTGAGGGTGACGGAGCACTGGCACAGGCTGCCCAGAGAGGTTGTGGAGTCTCCTTCTCTGGAGACATTCAGAACCCACCTGGATGTGTTCCTGTGCAATTCAGTCTCAGTGATCCTGCTCTGGCAGGGGAGCTGGACTAGATGATCTTTCAAGGTCCCTTCCAACTCCTAATGTTCTGTGGTGGATAACCCCTCCCTGGAGTTGTTCAAGGCCAGGTTGGATAGGGCCTTGAGCAGCCTGGTCTAGTGAGAGAGAGGTGTCCCTGCCCATGGCAGGGGAGGGGTGGAATTTGATGATCTTTAAGGTCCCTTCCAGCTCTAACCATTCTATGATTCTGTAATTTTGTTCACAATATTTTTTTCTCTACATCAAGGCGGTGCAAAAGGAAGGGAAAAGGGGGTAGTGAAGGTAGCAAGGGCAAGAACAGGCAGGCAGGCCTGGTCTCAGGAGAAACAGGAAACCTGCTTCATGTCTCCTACCTCAAGGCACTGAAATGAGACACTCAAGCTTTGTTAGCTGGTTTGTCTGTATAGTCAGAGTAAGATCCAGCCTAGTCAAAATCCAAAGTGGAGGTGGAGTAGTAAAGATCAAGGCAAGGGTATGACTTGGTCAACTGGAGAAGAAATCTGTGATAAAGGGAATATTAGTGCTAGTCAACAAAACAGTCTTGCACCCAGAACTAGGTAAGAATTGGGATAGGGAGAATGAAAGCTTCAAGGTAAGGCTAGGATCTTTCATACTGCTCAAGGAATTAATTATGTGAGACCATTTTGATCTTTTCCACCACCCTTTTCCTGGAAATAGATGCCTATGCCATGAACTGTGAAAAAACAGCTTTATGAGAGAGAAGATTATGTGTTTAATTCTACATACACTCAGCATCATAATGTTTCACTGCTCTGTTAGATACACATGCCATATTTTACATTCATTAAAAGGTACACTGTCTTTTTCTTAATTTTGTAGCTCCGTAAATCAGTTTTCAGTATCAGAGCAAGAAACCTTCTGGAAAAAGAGACAGCAATCAATAAAATCCTAAGGTAAGGCTGAGCAGTGATTTGATACTGTTTTGACTGGCATCTGATTTCTCATAACTTTGTTCATCATTAATTTTGCTGTATGTGTAGTACTTGTCATAGTGTATCCTTTTGTAGGACCTCTGTTGCCTTCGCTTTCAAAGATAAATTGCTCTTTTTTCTCTATATGTGATATGCTTCAACAGCAACAAGAGAGAGATTGTTCTTCAATATGTATTTCAGTTCTTTGTCCAGTGGAAAGATCATTTTTTCAGATCTTTCTACTAAATTAACAGAAAAAGTGTCTTTATATAAATGGTGTAACTTTGTCTGAAGAATTCCGGCCTAGCTCCTGCATGTATATGCACATAAACATTCACAGGGGTTTTACAGCAGAAAGTGTAGGCTGCAGGTAATTATATCACAAGTAGGAAATGTACAGTCAAGATTTCAGAACTGTAACCTTCTGAAGAAGGTTTTTCTGAAGGTTTTAATACTGATCACTCATTTCAGGACACCCTATCAAATACATATACAGCACCGTAAGTAAAGGATGCACTCCTAAGTCCCCAAGACCTGTGTGTAAAGGTGTCATACAGGTATAACCATACTGCAGCTTTTTATGCCATTATTTGTTTTACATTAGAATGATTATCACTGATAATAAGGTACAGTAGCAATGCCAACAATTTATAGATCATTCTCTTTTTTTACACTTCCATTCTCACCAAAGCAGATGCATCTCCAGAATGACTGGTCCCAGGTAAATAAGCAGCGTATGCTGGAATAACTGATCTGAGAAGTACAGTTGTAGGATGGGATTAAGTATAATGATGTTTAATGAGGAACAGTGCACAGGAAGTTCAATGTGACTTCTGAATTGTGAACCTTTTTGAAAAGTGCCTGGTAATTACATGCCCTTTGAGAAATGTTGGAGCTCTTCTGTTCTTTTTAGTACTCCATAAGAATACAGCACAGGGAGAGCTGTAGAAATTAATGTGCAACTTTATCTGTCTTTAAATCCACGGTAATGAAAACAAGAACAATTAGCAATTCAACTGAATGCTCTTTGCCAAAATATTATTGAGAAACACAGCTACAAGACTGTAAGTGTTCTAACAAAACTCAGGGCTCTATGTGTAAGCATTTCTTTCAGTTATGTGAATGTACCTTGATTGTACAGGCATTACTGTTATAAACAGAATAAATAGATACATAGAAGTCTCTCTGTCCTAAGAAAAAACCTTTAAAAATATTGTGTGACATACAGGCTTAGTGACAGTAAAACATTTGTAATGAAATTCTGTCATATTACAACTGTGAAATGTTGTTGACACCTCTGGGGTTATGTGAGTGTCAGTTTATTGGGCATGTTTCTTATACTGTACCTCAGAGGAAACATGCAGCCAGAGAGAATACTGGGTTTTATTTCAAATATTTTACACACCTGTAACATCTGCAGGGGCTTCATCCTTTCTTCCACAGAAGACAAAATTAAGTTTTGCAAATTGAAATTGAGAATTCTGATTGATTCTATGAACTCCAAGCTTTCTCATTTTCAGGAGAAGTCTGAATCAGAGTGGGAGGAGAATCCAAGCAAAATACTGTTTGGACTTCACTAAATAGACAAAATCAGAATTCAGTCCTTCCAGTTTCAATCCTGCCGATTTCCACTTGGTCCTTCAGAGCATGGCTTCTGCCAAAGTTTTGTATCCTGAAGGACTTCTCAGCTTTTCACCTGTGAATTCCTCTGAAGAAATTTTTTACAGGTGGAAGAAGATAGTTTTCATTTACTAGTCTATTACTTTGTTTTAATCTACCCTTGTGGTGTGTTTCCATCTATTTTCTGGGTCATCGGTGATGAACTTTGAAGGCACAGAGAGAAAAGAGGGGAGCTTCTGTCAAGTAAGAAAAATGCAGTACCATGTAGCCTCTAATGCTTTCTCAGGATGCATCATTTTACAAGGAGGCAGTCCACTTCTCCTGAGAAAAAGGAACAAATCCTGTTTATTGTTCCTTATTATTACCTCATAATTTTAAAATAAGCTCTGGACTCTGACATCTCCAATACATAAGAAAATTGTGCTCATAGTACAATTGATGGGCATGCTGAAAGAGACCATTGCCACTGCTGAGCCTGCTGGTCCTGAGCTCTGCCAGTGTTTCAGCACTGATGCAGGGGAGTTTTACACACAGAGAAAGAACTGATAAGAAAGGCTGAAATTTACAGCCAAAACTTTGGTTTCAGCTTAGGGAACACAGGAAAACTCCAACTCAGACATGAATCTCAAGACAAGACATTTGTATTGTTGCTCTATTTGTAAATGTGGTCTACTCTTTAATAGAAGTAGGTGAGTCTCAGCTATTCAGAGTATCTAACAAAAGAAGAAATGGCATTTCTGCCAAGAACAAGAAGAGATAACTCAGAATGTCCCTTCTGAAAAGATTCCTTATAGCATCTTTTTAATTTTTGTCTACCTGAATTAAGGGGCATTTATCTAAAGCAATGCCTCTAGACAAGTAAAGCTGCCTCTGGGCAACTTCAACTTGATCAAATTGCTGTACTGAAAAGAGAATTTTAAGTCTGTCTTAGCTTAAGTTCACCTCTTACCTTTTCCTCCCTACTTTGTAAACCCTGTCAAACTGCATTCTAATCAAATTCTCAATGTTTCAACATAACCAACTGCACAGAAGGAATATGCATTACACACAGGTACCTTTATGGCTCTTGTGCATCTTCCTCTCTCCAAATCTTTTTTTCCCCTTTATATACTGACCTGCAACTTGACATCTTCTTCCCCAAAAGGAGGAAGATAGGCATAAATAGCCTTCAACCACGCAGAGACACAGTTCAAGACATTCAATCCTAGGTGTCTCACCTGCTCATCTAATGTTGCATTATGCAGCAAAACTGAGGTCTCAGGTCTCTTAATTTTCCTGCAACTTTCTTACTGTGCTCTGGGAGAACTTACCTGTTTTCTGAAGATCCTTGCTTGGAAACCAACATTCACCTCAAGCCCTTGAGGTCTTGGTGCACTTAGTCCTAAGAACAGAGTCAAGGAAGTAGATGTAGCAACTACTATCCTGGATAGTTTGAGCAGTGATTTGCAGAGCACAGACAGGCTTAACTCTTCACGTAAATCCATTCTGAGGTGGGGAGTTCACCCTTCCAAGGAAAATAAAACATGATAAAATTGAGTTACAGATAGGTAGAATAACTTTTTCAAAACACAATCACATTTAGTAGTGCTTCTGGATTGCAAACAGCTCCATTTCTTTCTGAAAATGATGGTGCATTTCCTTCAGCAGCTATAACCACTTCTAGCAAATTTAATTCCTCCTGCATATTTTCAGTGTTTCCCACTTTTGTCTCGTTCTATCTTACGTTGAGCACTGCTTTTCTTCTTAAGAGCTCATTTTATGTCTCTGGTTCTCCTGACCCTCATTCCTTGTGGGATCATTTTCTAAGAATGAGTGTCCCATCCTTTGTTAGTCCTCCTGGCTTTCTAAAGTAGAGAGGGTGGAGAAGGTCCAGTCAAAATGTTGTGTATAAACCAGTCCATTGACTCCAGTGGCAAGGATAAGTTGTAAGCAGCACAGAATGATTGGGAGACTGAGCAAATTAAAAGTAGTCTCATGTAATTCAAAATATAATCAAATTATCAGTAGTGCAGAATCTGATTCTGGTTTCTATTAGACCATTCTTCAGAGAACGGTTGAAGTTGGAAGGGACCTCTGGAGGTCACCTGGTCCAACCTCTCTGCTCAAGCAGGGCCACCCAAAGCCAGTTGCCCAGAGACAGTTTTTGAGTATCTTCAAGTGTGGACACTCTACAACCACTCTGGGCAAGCTGCGCGAGTGCTCAGTCACCCTCACATAAGAGTTTATGCCAGTAATTTTTAACATACAAGGAAAGACCTAAAAGTGCTCCGGTCTGCTGATAAAAAAATAAATCAAACTCACCAAAATAAAAAAAAAATCATTATATTATAAAGTACATGTTTTGACAGTATGGGAAACTTAACATTTTTTAAACGGGCAGCTTTTTATTTGCTTTTCTTTACAGCTGTTGCTATAGTCAAACCATAAACTGATGCTAGAGGTATGCAATAGCATTTCCACTGGTTTAGATAAGATTTTCTCTGGTGCATATACTTGGCCTGAGGGAATAACATAGTGTCCTGGTTCTGGCCAGGCCTGGGTTGACCTCCCCAATCAGCCAACACAGGTGAGTTGAGTCAGCCCAGGTGAGCTGAGTTAGCTGGAGCTGTTTTCCACACCACCTGACACCACTTGCCTATAAAAGCAGCTGGTTGGGGAAGGATGTGGGCTGGGTTTTCTGCCTCTAAGACAGTTGGAGTGTGGCTGGGATGTTGGTTCTTGCTGTCGGGCAGCCCTCTGTAAGCGTGGGTTCGGTAAGGTACTCTGTGTCAGCAGTGAATGTTTGTGTAACAAGCCATTATTGTTTTGTATTTATTTTGATATTTGGTAGTAAACTATCCTTATCCCAACCCATGGTGGCTCTGCCTGTTTCTCCTCTGGGAGTGAGCGAGCGGCTTGGTGGGCATTTGGCCTCCAGCCTGGGCCAAGCCACCACACATAGATCATGCTTAAGTGGAACGTTTAGTTTCATAAACAGCTTATTGAGTGAAGTGCATTTATCATATGTTTGAAACTGAGACTGCCATGAGTGCATCTTGGGGAAAAAAATGCTCGAATTAACTGTCCAGGTCTACTGATTTGCTAATATGTTATAAAACAATTCAGCCTGTGACTGCACAATTATTTCTGCAGAATATTTCTGCAGTGGTATTTTTTTCCCTGAATATTAGAATGAGTAGGAAATGAGCTTCCCTGTGCTGCTAGGAAAGTTATAAAGTGAATCTCTGTATAAATTCTCTCTGGACACTGATACACCACCTCTCATAAAAGAATGAGCAAAGTTTAATTATTTTTTTTTTTTTTAAAAATCATAGGAACATGGGCATTTTGGCCAGACAGGAACTTTGGAGGCTGTGTTGTCCAGCTGCCCACTTCAAGTAGGACTATTGCTAATCCTGGATTAAATCAGGTTTTTTGCATCTTTCACCTGTTCAGGTTCCAGCACAGCATTACCCTACCCTGGAGAGAGGGTGCCCACTATGAACCCTCCAAGCCACAATTTCTGGACATTGCTCACTGCTCTGTCATCTCACAGTAACAAGAGTTTAGCTCCATGCTTTAACCTCCTCTTCTCCAAAGTAAAAAGCCCTGATCTCAAGTCTCTGTGGAGGTCACGTGGAAGCTGCTGACTACTTGTACCTGCTCCTGGTGTTTCAGCATCCTTTTTGAAGTACCCAAATGTGTATCCCGGGTGCAGCCTCTCCAGCTCTGTGTAGAGGAGTGATAGTAGCATCCCTCAATCTGCTGGCTACTCTCCTCCTTAATATAATAATCAGCTTGCCTTGTTGATGTCAGGAACATTTTAATCCTGTTACCAGCCCGGTAACTCCTCCCATGCAAGCCCAGTGCACAATGCAACTCCCAGTTCCTTTTCCCCAGCCTGCAATGACACATGAAGCTATTCTGCACCAGGTGTGAAATGTTGCAAATTTCCTTGTCCAACTTCCTGAAGCTTCTGCTGACTCAGTCCCCAAGTTAATCGTGGTCCTTCTGGTTTAATGCTGTACTATTCAATGTTTCATACTGGGTTTTTTTGCTTGTTCACATAGCCAGTTGTTTCATCTCTGTGACGAAAGGTTTCAGTGTTTATGGGAGTAAAGGCCAAGAAGTCAGATAACATGATGGCAGTCTGCTGCAGACCACCTAGGATGAAGAGGTAGATAAAATATTCTGTAAGCAGGACTTCAGCTTACCAGATGTCTGCTGGAAATGCAAGACAGCAGAGAGGAAACAGTCTATGAGGTTCCTGGAGGTGAGTGAGCAACTAGGGAAAGCACCCCACTGGACCAGTTGTTTGCAAACAGAGAAGGACTTGTGGGTGATGTGGTGGTTGGAAGCTATCTTGGGCATAGCGATCAGGAAATTATAGTTTTTGATTCTTGGAGAGGTAAGGAGGGGCAGCAGCAGAACTGCTACCTTGAACTGAAAGACAGGAATGGGGAGCAGAATGAAGCCCACATAATCTAAGGGGAAATGGCTGGCAACCTGCCGCACCACTTGGACACTCAAAAGTCTATGAGGCTGGATGAGTTCCACACAGGATTACTGACAGAGCTGGCAGAAGTGCTCAGCAATCCTTTTCCCATCATTTATCAACAGTCCTGGCTAATCAGGATGGTCTCAGTTAACTGAAAGTTACCAAGTTCATCTACAATAAAAGGTCAGGAGGATGCAGGCGTGTCAGTCTGACCTTGGTGCAGGGGAAGGTTTTGGAGCAGATCATGTTGAGTGTCATCTTATGGCACGTACAGGAAAACCAAGTGATGAGGTCTGGTCATCATGGTTATATGTAAGGCAGGTCCTGCTTGACTAACCTGATCTCCTCCTATAACAAGGAGGCTGTGAACATTGTCTAACTGGAATTTAGTAATGCCTTTGACGCTGTTTCCCACAGCATTCTCCAGGAGAAACTGGCCACTCAGGGATTGGACAGATATATGATTCGCTGGGCTAAAAACTGGCTGGATGTCTGGGCCCAGAGAGTGAATGAATTGTTGAATGCCAAATGGAATCCATTTGGCAGCTGGGCTCAGTACTGGGGCCAGTTCTCTTCAATGTCTTTATTAGTGATCTGGACAAGGGGATAGAGCACACCCTCAGTAAGTTTGCAGATGACACCAAGTTGGGTGGGAGTGTTGATCTGCTGGAGGGTAGGAAGGTTCTACAGAGGGTCCTGGACAGATTGGCTGGATGGGCTGAGGCCACTGGTATGAGGCTCAGAAAGGCTCAGGGCCAGGTCCTGCACTTGGGTCACAACAACCTCATGCATTGCTACAGGCCTGGAGAAGAGAAGGCTGGAAGGCTGCCTGGCAGAAAGGGACCAGGGACAGACTGGTCAGCAACCAGCTGAATATGAGCCAGCAGTGTTCCCTGGTGACCAGGAACACCAACAGGCTTGTATCAGGAATAATATGGCCAGCAGGAGTAGGGAAGTAATTGTACTCAACACTGGTGAGGCTGTATCCCAAGTACTATATACATTTTTGGGCCCCTCCTACAAGAAAGGATTGAGTTGCTGGAGCATGTCTAAAGAGCAGTGAAGCTGGTGAAGGGTCTAGAAAACAAGTCTTATGAGGATTGGCTGGGAGAACTCAGGGTCTTTGGCTTGGAGAAGAGGAAGCTGAGAGGACACCAAGGTAGTTGTAGTGAGTTGAGTTGTGGTCTATTCTCCCAAGTAACAAGTGGTAGGATGAGAGGAAAGGGCTTCAAATTGTGCCAGGGGAAGTTTAGATTTGGTATTAGGAAAATTCCTTCAACAGCAGGGTTATTAAGTGCTGGAACAGGCTCCCAAGGGAAGTGGTTTAGTCACCATCCCTGATGGTATTTAAAAGACATGTAGATAGGGTGCTCTAGGGACATGGTTCAGTGGTGAATTTGGCAGTGGTAGGTTAACAGTTGGACTTGATGATCTTAAAGGTCTTTTCCAACCTAAATGATTCTGATTCCACAATTCTATGATCACCGAAGGCATGAATTTGTAATCCTTTATCAGAAATTTGCCTGCTTTGAATAACTGTCAGTTCTAAATCTTTTATAATTTTTTCTGTGTAAATTTCATGTTTTCTCTCCTAAGAGTATGATTTCTTTCTTCATAAATATGAGGCTTTGATAACCATGCATTTCTGAGCACAGGTATCATATTCAAGCTCAGTTGATGATTGTTGTCATCAGGAGCAAAATCCAGACCTTCTTAAATCTTCACAAGCGTATGACACCACTGGATTTCACCTGCCTCCTGCAAAGATAAACAGAAAGAACTACTGGAATGCACAGTAAGAAGTTACTCTGGTTACAGGTTTTGTGCCAAGTGACCACAATGTTATATATCACTGTAAAGCATTCTTGTGAAGTAGAGTTAATGGGCTGTGGAGTCTCAAACACTGCAGGTATGGAAAAAGAAGTTAGACAAGCATCAGCCTAGAAATCACCATGAATCTTAGTTTGTTACATTTAACCATATATTCCAAGTTAGATGGAAGTGTAATGAGAGCATAGAAAGACTTGGTATGGGTGGAGAGTCATGGTGAAAACATTGCTGGATGAGGCTGATTGATAGTTGAGTGTTCTACTGAGGTGAACCACGCTGTTAAGACCTCAGTGCAAGCATGTTTCAGAGAGAACAAGAACAAAATTACACAGTAATATGTGCAGTTGCTGCAGTTCTTGCTTAAGTATTCAGTCACTAAAACAATACCGAAAACCAACGAACCAGTGTTATACTCGAATGGAAGAAGATGAGGAAACACTTGTTGCAGAAAGGATCACCTCCCTAAAAAGCTTGAGCCATATGCATACCCTCTGCAAGAGACCTCAGAATATTCATTAAAGGTATAGTATTTTAAAGCATTGGTCAAAGCATTTAACATTTTACGTTAGATCAAAGAATGTTACTTAAACACTGTTCACTACTTGTTTTTCAGGGGCTGCAGTAACTGAAATTCTTTAGAGGACTTCAAAAGTTTGAACCTTGTAATTATTTGCAGGTAATGAAAACTATGTATTATCCCAATATCATATTGTTCTGTATGGTCTTCACCTTAGCCTGGCTTTCTGATAACCTAGCAAATCACATTTTCTTTTTCAGGGTATTTTATTGCATTTGTGTTTATCAAGGCAAATTTGAA
This sequence comes from Laterallus jamaicensis coturniculus, assembly GCA_022605575.1. NCBI lineage: Eukaryota > Metazoa > Chordata > Aves > Gruiformes > Rallidae > Laterallus > Laterallus jamaicensis. Next base: position 3,688,001 of record JAKCOX010000062.1, read on the forward strand.
GCATTTAGTTTTCAGCTGCTGGGCTACATTCAGAGTTCTGCACAGTACAAAGTCCAGAAGCTTGATGTGTTTCTTGTGTGTTCCTTGTTTCATACCTCCTCACTCCTACACAAGTGAACATGAACCTATCTGATATTTCATAGAGGTGCTATAGAAAAATAGAAAGCACAATTTTAGCTTTAAAAAGCTAATGCTGATGGCATTATTCAAAGTTCAAAAGATTCTGACCTGCTACAGTTAGTTGAAGATGTATCAAGCCAAACAGGTTTTTTTAGTCCAGTTTCCAAACCACATAGGACTAAAATTTTAATACTTTGGTACAGCAATTGTCCTGGCTGTGGGATTCACCTCCAGACTACCAGATCTGCCTGTAAGCTAAGTGATGAGCTCTACCATCTAGTTGACAGAGGTTTAATCTATAAAGGCCATGGAGCCTGGAGAAAAGAAGACTGAGGGGGGACCTAATCAATGTTTATAAATATCTTAAGTATGGGGTGCAGGGGGAATCAGCCAGCCCCTTTTCTGTGGTCTGTGGAGACAGGACAAGAGGCATTGGCTGCAAATTGGAGCACAGGAAGTTCCACACCAACATGCGGAGGAACTTTTTCACAGTGAGGGTGACAGAGCCCTGGCACAGGCTGCCCAGGGAGGTGGTGGAGTCTCCTTCTCTGGAGATATTCAAGACCCATCTGGATGCCTATCTGTGCAATATGAGCTGGGGAGGTGCTTTGGCAGGGGGCTTGGACCCAATGATCTCTCGAGGTCCCTTCCAACCCCTACAATTCTGTGATTCTGTGAGCCCAATGAGAGCTGACTGCTTTGTCTTTGGATGCTCATGTTATGATTACTTGAATAGTTTCCAGACATCATTAATTAAATTAGTTGACCAGCTATTCAATGAAGTTGCCCACATATGGACATCTAGTAATGTCTGAGATGTCCAAAACATCCTCTTGAGGATGGCAGGTAATGCAGAAATTTGTAGGAGACCCCATACCCTGCTGGAGCAGCAGCTGGAAGCAAGGCAAAATGCTCCAGGGCATGGCAGGGGGCACTCACCACCTCTGTACAACGAATGTGATTGAATTCTACATCTCCACTGATTATGAAGGAAGCCTGGACACGTGCATTACATGCGAGTAGCACATAAGTGAAGGTGTCTACAATGGGAAAACTAATCCTATTGGAGACTTTGAAATTGACAACTATGCAATTCTGGAAAGTTCCTGGCACCTGTCTTCTTTTTGGAATGTCCCCTAAGATCCACAACTCTAAGTCTCTAAACAGGTGAAAAATATCCAGATCCTGAGTTAAAAGAATAACAAAGTGTGGCTTTTACTAGGAGTTGATACGAGGAAGATTAAGGCACTAATTCCCATCAAGTGGAGAATGCTGAGAGAGAGGCTTTCAAAAGTAGCCACAGCCTTTTCAGCACAGCACCTTTTGCTCTGAAAATACAAAAGGTTTCTTTGCAGTTACTTGATAAAAATTCCTGATCTCTGTGCTATACAACTGGCTTTTCATTATTTCCCTGTTAACTTCAGTAGGAGCTGCAGGGCTGCCCGAGTTATTCAAAATGAGGCAATGGATATAAATTCCAGGTACAGAATGAGGGATCTGACATAGACAGAGATCATAGACAGTCCTAACAGTCTTTCCACTGGTATTACACTTTATGCATGCCCATTACATATAGTATATGAGTAAGTATATTTTATTACACCATTAATAATCAAATAAACCATCTTCTTCATTGGCCAGGTAAAGAATTTATTGTTCAAGCATTTAATATTCTCTTTTATTATGGACACTAAGAGTTTATGTAACTTGGTATTCAAGTAAGCTCCGTATAAGGACATGGAAAGTTTATGTGCAAGTCACTTTTTGATGTCAAGAAAATAATTTCTAGCTGTTACAAGCAGAGCATAAAAAATAGGGAAAAAATATGTAAGTTACCCCCTTTGTCACAGCAGGAAGCCTTTATAGAGAAGTCAGACTCCAGAACTGTCCATTGTCTCTGCTGGGAAAAAATAGATTGTCATTTTAATGGAGTGGGGGAGAATCTATTTCTGGAATATTTTTTCCCCCAGGAAAATTGCACAGGGATTCAAACAATATCTCTGTTTTCTTCTGAAATTGTTATGTAGTACCACCCTCCTTTTATGGGTTCTATTTTATGTTGAACATGCTATTTTATGTTGAAAATCCCTTGGTATTAAAATGTTCATGTAAAATGGCTAAGGTGAGCTGTGTTTTATAAGATGCACAGTGCTTTTCTTAAATGGCAGGATGCTTTGGTTCAGTGTAACATAACCAAATGCCTTCTACAACAAGTGTAGCACAATGCATTTTTCTAGCATGCTGGTAATGACTGGCAGTGATGACACCAGCAAACATTCTAAGCTTCTTATTTTATTTCCAGGTCTCACTTTGGATCCCTGCTCCTGTCTCTGTGTTTAGATCCAACAAGAAGGAGTAATAGTGGAGAAGAGTGAAAAACGAAGTTGCAGTGGGGAAAGAATGTACCTGGGACATCTTTTGTCAACAAGCATGATCATCCCATGCTGTCAAGGATAGCATTTATCTCAGCCTTACAGTAGAGAGGAGAATAGAGTGGTTACTCCAGTAATGTTCTAAAAAATATGGAGATTCTGTTCATTAAAAAGTATGAAATATTACCAGCTGGGTCTTGCTTTTCTCTGAGTGATTGCATGACACAAAATGAGCAATAAGTTGTGCCTTGTGTCAACTTAAAATTGCAGCATTCATGGAAAGTCAAACTATTTTTCAGTCTCAAAATTCCAGCAAATACTCATTTCTGCCAAAATGTGTCAAATATACTTGCCAAAATTCAGCAAAAGCAAAATGAAACAAATGAGGAAACAAGTGAAAAACCCCACAGAACCAAATGCTGTGAGTTCAGTACATTCCCAGAGAGCAGACATTTCATGTTACAGGATATCAGCAACAAGCAGCTTTTTGTCTCACGCCATATATGGTCTACATATCTGTGTAGAAGAATACTCAAGGGTATGCTGTAAGTCTTGAGTATGTACATCAATATTTTGCCACATACAGCCCTGAAAGACAGTTGTCCTAAAGTGACAGCTGTACTTGAATGGTTCCCTTCTTCATTGCTGACAAACTGTTTTTACCCATGGTTACTGCATTGCTTGACCATTTTCACACTTCTTGAAGACTTGAGGGACTATAAATTCTACAGCCAACTGAAAAAATCTCAAAGATGGCCCTTGATAAGGCATGGAGAAGCTTCATCAGATGACTGGTTATGTTGCAGAGGGGGGACCATTGCCTTCAAAACATGTTTTCATGTACAGTCCATTTTTGGTTTATTGTTACTGTCTGTTAAGCTGTGCACTTGCCTCCCGGAAAGTCAGGCTGGCTTTTCTGAACGTGCTATCTCAGAAATGATCATTTTTACTGAAAACTCTGTGTCATTGTCATTATCTTTCTTTGTAGGGCCTGCACCAGACAACGCATGCTGAGTGGATCCTTTGAGGGGCAGCCTGCAAAGGAAAGGTCAATACTTAGTGTCCAGCATCATATACGACAAGAACGCAGGTAAACATGGGAGAGAAAGGATGGTTTAAAAATACTCTTAAAATAAAAGTGATGGAAAGAATTAAATCTGAGCAATACCTAAAGTGAAAAACTGAAATTACTTACTTGTACAAAGAACTGAAGTCTACTTTCTTCATTGGAACCATAATGAAATTCATTGTACTGTATAAATGGAAAAAATGCCTTTTTATTTCAAATGTCATTTCCTTCACCGACTACAAAGCTATCAATTTAAAGATCAGAAGGAAAGAAATTAGCTTATGTTAGGCTGGATTGAAAACAATTGAAGAACATATAAGCTTTTGATGGGAGCGAGAGAAAAATGATAAGGATTTGAGATATTGGGTGGCTGGAGAGCAGTGCTTTGTAATGGCCATCCTGTAAAGGTCAAAATTTCATCTTGAGATATATCGTTAAATTGATTATGATTGTTTCAGGTCACTGAGACATGGTTCCAACAGCCAGAGAATCAGCAGAGGAAAATCTCTTGAAACGTTGACTCAAGATGTAAGTCCTCATAGAAATGATGGTTTCAGTTTGAGAATATAAGAACTAAATGTATGTACTATCTAATAAATGCTTGTGTAAGGCTAATTTCTACCTATGATTTGCTCACAGTTTGTATTTTGAAATCTTGAAGTCATACAACAAGTAGTGTAATTGCTGTAGAACTATGCTCAAAGTAATTGGTGTGATTATTTCAGTGATAGACTTGCTGGTTTTGCAGCACTTGCTGCGATAAGTTCACTGAAGCTGTAGATACTACATTAGGAAAATGACAGTTGCTACCCAGGATATCTCAAAAAGCCTTACTCTGGAATTACACAAATCACCCAGGCTGGTGAAGGAGCACTTCAAAATTTCCAGTAGAAGTTTAACAGTGTTTTTCAAACACAAGAAGAAAGGACAAAGACTAAAAGGGAGAAGAGTAATCATGGATTTCACTGTGCTGTAGTTTCGTGTGGTTAAATGCATCTCCACGTCTGCAAATTCTTGGTGGTATTTTGTTGATCTCTGTGAAGATTCAGAGGGTGATATTAGTCCCTCCAAACTGTGATAGTAGTTTTCTAGATGTGCTTTGTACTTTAAAACAGCTGCATAAGAAGTAATTCAGGAATTTCTCTGCCCTGTGATAGAAAGAAACTGTAGGTTACTAATCTTTTAAAGCAAATACGGCTTTGTTTGTGCCCAGTAGTAAGGGTAACACCCAGCATTACCCCTCCAGGAGTGCTCTGAAGAGTCACTTAATTCTTAATAGTAACACTGATTGTACCGTCTACTGGATGAGGTCAGGCCACCATTCTTCCTCCCTCTCCTCTCTCCCTGTCCTCCGCAGTCACTAACTGTATGTTCTGCACAACTTGCTACCTAGCAGCACATGAGGCAGGCTTGAGAAAGGGAAAGGCTGCCTAAAGCCTTTTCTTGCCCACTCTTTGCCCTTGGGAGCTTTGATGGTATTCATTCATGTTCAGACAGACTGGCTGAGCTTACAGGACCTTTGATTTTAAAGTTAAAAGTTGCATTGGATGGGACTTCACGCATGAAATTAAAACTGAAATTAACCTTGATGAAAATAAGCAGCCTTGTGCTGTAGGTAGAAAATACTGTACTGTACAGTACACTTGACTTGAGTCAATGTGCAGTGCATTTGGAAAGAAAGATTTTTCATTTCAATCTTCATATGTAAAATACCATATCTTGCTTTCATCTGACACGTTAGAAAACAGCAATCCACACACCTCATTTAAAAGGAATCGTTTTGCTTCTAGCACTCCAACACAGTGAGATACAGGAATGCACAGAGAGAAGACAGTGAGATAAAGATGATCCAAGAAAAAAAAGAACAAGCTGAAATGAAAAGGTATTTACAAATCAAAAGTCTTGAGTGCACACTTTGCTGTCTTAAGTATTCTCAGCATGAAGTTAAAGGTACTGAGAGCCATGGGGGGGAAAAAAAAGGAATGAAGTGTAAGGGTATTTTTTTCCAGGTATAAAGCACATGGCTTAATGATTGATTTCTGTGTTTCAAAAGGAAAGTCCAAGAGGAGGAGCTGAGAGAGAATCACCCCTACTTCGACAAACCCCTGTTCATAGTTGGCCGTGAGCACAGGTTCAGGAACTTCTGCCGAGTGGTGGTACGAGCACGCTTCAACGCGTAAGTTCTTTCCATGTCAACAGCTGGCTCAGGCAAGCCTTTGTGCCCATGTCCACAGGAATCTGGGGCTAACTTCAGTTTCAAAAGGGAAACTGCCTGTAAGGTTGTCACTACAGGGGATGCTCTCTTTTTTCTCAGTCTGTTGCCTATAGGGGTCTTGCCCTGGGAAGAAAACAAGCCTTAAACTGCTCTGTAAGGTCAGCCATGTTTGAGCAGTCTGCAGTGCTGAGATGGGACAAGACCACAGGGAAACTGCAGGTGTGAACTGGGAGGGTAACGTTTTATACCCCCACTTTTAGATTTTGGAGAATCGGCTTGCTATTCCCTTCCTGTTATTCCTCATTGGAAGGTGGGAAGTTTTTATCACAGAATCATAGAATTGTAGGGGTTGGAAGGGACCTCAAGAGATCATCGGGTCCAAACCCCCTGACAGAATAGGTTCCCTAGGACAGGTCACACAAGTAGACATCCAGATGGGTCTTGAATATCTCCAGAGAAAGAGACTCCACAACCCCACTGGGCAGCCTGTGCCAGGGCTCTGTCACCCTCACTGGGAAAAAGTTCTTCCAAATATTGATGTGGAACTTCCTATGTTCCAACTTGAGGTGATTACCCATTGTCCTGTCCCCACAGACCACTGAAAAGAGGCTGCCCATTTCCCCCTGTCCCCCACACTTGAGATATTTATAAACATTAATAAGATCCCCACTCAGTCTTCTTTTCTCAAGGCTGAACAGCCACAGTTCATTCAGCCTTTCCTCATAGGGGAGATGCCAAAGTCCTTTAATCATCTCCAAAGCCCTTATGTACCAACAGTTACTCAGAGAATAGAAACAGGTGCAAAGAAATTAACCCCACTGTGTACACCCAAAGGCTCCTTAGCCCAGAATTAGAAACCCAGAACAAGGTGGGGAGGTGTTCAGCTGTGGGACACAAAAGGAGAAAAGTTGAGATCAGGTAAAAACCAGGAAGTCTTGGTAACTAAACTGCAAGTATATGCAAGTGTGGCAAATACAGATCTATGTACAAGCAACTTGAGATAAAATCATCTTATAGTTCTTCTTTTAAACCTCTGTCTATGGCTGGCACCCTAACTCTGGAGGGTTGATGCATGTCACCTTGCCAACAGACAGCGTAAGACAGAAGATAGTTCAAGGCTGTGAGCCTGGCATTTGGAAGACCTGTTTTCAGTACCTGCTTTACTATTGATTTGCTGTGTGCCCTTCAATACATTACTTCTAGGCAGAACAGGAAGGTTAAATACCCATATTTAAGTGTTCTGCCATCTATGGAGAAGTGAGGTGCCTACTTTTCTATGCAACTGCTAACTTGATTGCAGTTCAGTGGTCCATGAAGCAACTGCAAATTAAAACAGCAAAACAAAACATACAAACATGCATTCCCATCTACTTGTCAAATGCATGTCTGTCCTCTTAACACTGTGGAGTGCCCAAGGGTTACAGGATATTTATATTATCAACAGTTTAATTAAAATGTTTGCAATTAGAATAGTAAACTGATTTTGTTAAACAGTCTTTTTGGTTTTTTTCATTTATTTGACTTCTACCTACTCATTGTCCCACCCAGCTCATCATGTAAGATATTCTGGAGATCTTTTCCAGACTGATAGGATACATATTTTATTCTGGTAAAAACGGCTGAGGAATATCCCAATATATGATGTGAGGAAGAGCTGTGAGCTTAAGAAGACACAGAAGGGTCAATGGGTTAAGTGGGAACGTATCAAAAGCAGTGTATTCTGTATATTGCCTGGTGTGTGGGGGTGAACCTGGCCTGTGGAAGATGCTTCTTGTTCTCTTTGCGCGCGTCTTGCGTCCTTGTTATTCCTAGCCATGAAATCTCTTCTGGTGGTAATGCCTCAAGTGAGGTCAGTCCATTTGTCACTTGAAGCTCAGCGAGGAAGTGATGGCAATTTCACATCCCAGTGGTTACAGCCCTCATATGGGATATAGACTGCCTTAGTGCAGATCCTGTCTCAGCGTGATTTGCTACAAGAATTTGAAAAATAGGTAAAAAAGTGCCTCTAACCAGCAGCGCAGGGGAGGCTCCTTGGATAGGATTCTTTTAGTTTCTTCTGATTAAGCCATTCTGCTTTGCATAAGAAGCCTAAGTAATCACTCAAGCAAGAACTTGTGTCACCTAGATATGTCCATATTACTTACAGAGCAGTTCTCACTCTCTCTGGCTGCCTAATGACTGTTTGGATATGGTAGGTGAAGCACAGCAATTTCATAAGAGAATTCAGGAAGGGAGAATCTAGAAATGTTCATCAGAAAATGATTGAAGAAGTAATAAAACAAATAGGGCTTGTGGAAAAATTTTTGTGTGTGTATGTGAACTGAAGATATGGTCCAAGAAGTTTTGAAGTAAAAAGAAAGAGCTCCAGAGGAAGCACTTTGGAACATAAAATTCAGCTTCAGGTTATCCACCCCCCATCCCCAGGCAAAATACAAAATTAAGTCTTTGCTTACAAAAGCAAGGCCCCAGAAAGTAGCAGTTTAACAGATCATTAGAGAATTACAGGTAGGCCATGAATTACAGTGATACTAGCCTTGTTGATAATAAGACTAAAATTAAATGAAACTTACACAGGCATTTCAAATTAAGCCAAGATAAAATGTAGCCTTGATTTTTGATATAAATTACGTTGAGGTGATGGATGCATGGGTATAATTATAATGCTGACTAAAATAAAATGTAAATGACTGTATCTTTTCTTCTTTTTATAGTTCTAAAACAGATCCTGTTACTGGAGCTGTGAAAAATACCAAATACCATCAGCTTTAGTAAGCACTGCAAAAGTAACTTTGCTTGGTCACATAAGCCTGCAGCATAAGTGTATGAGCACACACATGCATGTGTGGGTAGATATGTGCATGCACATGTACAGTTCTTTTTCTTTTCCCCCCCAAAAAAGGTTTTTCTTTCCATAGAGTTTGGGGAGGAGGATGAATAGGAAGAGGATATATATATTTATTTTTTTTTTTAATCAGACTTGTCTTCCTCACTTGCATGTAACTTCCCTAGTTTTACTATGCATTCCTGAAGTACTGAAATCTCTGACACTCCTCAGCTTTAATTTATTTTTCATAGGAAAGGACTTAACTGTGGTGTAGACACAAGTGACACAGCACTCTTGGTATTTCTACGATGGTTAATCCTTATGTATTGCTTGCAGTGACTTGCTGGGTTTGGTTACTTACCTGGACTGGGTCATGATCATTGTTACTATATGCTCCTGCATTTCCATGATGTTCGAATCCCCCTTTAGAAGAGTTATGCATGCTCCGACACTCCAGGTACTGTCACTGAATCATTTAATGAGGCACAGGCACCTTGGCTTTTCTCCACTGCCTGTTTCTAAATTGTGACTCTTCTCTGCTTTCATTTTCAGATTGCTGAATATGTTTTTGTAATATTCATGAGCATTGAGCTTAATCTGAAGATTATGGCAGATGGCTTATTTTTTACACCAACAGCTGTCATTAGGGACTTTGGAGGAGTTATGGACATATTTATATATCTTGTAAGTTTCTGTGTTCGTGGGGGGGGGTGTTCTATAGTGTTCTTAATTTTGATATCTTTGGGTATATAAATGTTTAGCAATGTTAAAAAGTTTGGCTCTGCACCCTGCTGGAAATTCAGTAGTGCAATTTGTGTACAGACACCAGTGTTTTCACGTACAGTCCTGTCAGGTATGTGTACAAATTCTTCTTCATACATGTAAAATTACACTGACATGTGATAACCACCTGGCAATTTAGTGTAGGGATATTGTGTTTCCCCTTTTAATTGTCTATTTGCTGATATGTTTCAAGTATCAGGCCTGATTTTGTTCCAGAGTAAGCTGAGATCTCTGACCTTACTTCAACATTTTTATGCAGGGGAATCTTTATTTTATCTATTTCTTACCCATTCATTGCTTCCTCTCCTCCAGACAGCTCTCCTGCTTTACAGAAGGTGTTTGAAAAGCTTCCACCGTTTGACAGAAGGGCACATCCTTGTTGCTGGCATTGCTATAGCAGAAAGAAAGCAAAGCAGCATCTTTCTATATTCCATAACTATCAGTAGTGGTTGTCTGAGGGAAAAAAAGAACCCAAAACTGTTCTACTGTTTTCTTTGTCCCCAGAAACTTCCCCCATTCCATTCAAATGTGAGAGAAGGGGTCAATTTGCTCTTCACATATGACAATAAACCCCATAGAACGTGTCAGAAACAGTGCTCAGTATAATGCAGTATGAAATACTTTCTAACTGAAGAAATTACTAAGGAAAAATGGCTTTGATGGATTTAGATTAAATCTTTCAGAGATTAATCCACCAGACAGATGTGCTGCATGAAATTTGTCACGATCAATTTGTATCAAAGGTTCCATTGTTAGCATAAATAAAAATATGCACAGTTATACAGAATTCCTCCCCTAGTATGCATAACCAGTATGTGTGCAGATTTCCTGTAATCTCTCTGAATCCCTCTGCTCATCCAAAGGAAAATTAAGGTAGTGTAGCTTGGCTATGCCAAGTGAGCCTTTGGTGGTCTTAGAAGAATATGAAAGCAAGTTGGAAGCACTGGCAAATCTTTTTCTTTTGGTGGGTCAGCTCTCTTCTACCACTGTTGTTTTTAACAAATTGTATTATCTTTTAAATCATATTGGTTGTATCAGCTTGATCCTCTATTTTTTGCATGCTTAGTAACACTTTGTAACACTCTCACCTCTGTCCCCCTATTATAAATACATTTTTAAAAATAATGAGTAATTAACAGACTTCATAATCAATAACCATCTGTCAGAGAGGGTTCAGGCTACAAGACACAACTATGCTGTTTAAAAACACTTTCAAATGCATAATGTTCATGTGATAAAACCACACGGTGACAAAACTACTTTTGTCAGTAACAAATTGGTGGGAAAACCTGGCAGAGAAAGAGTTCTCAGACTTCCCTGGTGTGGATATCTCTGTTTCAGGGCTGAATGTCTGCTTGAACTGAGAAGGGGGGAGAGACGTGGTGCTGCCTGCTCCAGGAATGTACTTCATGTCCCTGCTCTGAATCAGACAATTTGATGCCTTCATTTGGAACTGTTCCATCTGCTGAAAAGGATAAAATAGGTTTTGAGTCAAAGGGGAAGACAGAGGCTGAAGCTGATGCCCATTAGTTAGGACAGTCAGCCAGGGCACAGGAGACCCAAGTCCTCTTTCTAAATTAAGCTTTTTCTTTGCCTTAATCTTCCCTTTAATTTTAAGGAAGAGAAGTGTTTTATTGATCTTCTGTGCTGTGTCTGTGTCAAGACATTGTGAGCCTAATTCTTCTTTGCCTTTTCCTGCCCTCTCTCCTCAAGGTGAGCTTGATATTCCTGTGCTGGATGCCGCAGAACGTCCCTGCCAAATCCGGGGCTCAGCTCTTAATGGTGCTGCGCTGCCTCCGACCTCTGCGAATTTTCAAACTGGTCCCTCAGATGAGGAAAGTGGTGCGAGAGCTCTTCAGTGGCTTTAAGGAAATCTTTTTGGTATGTGCCAGGTATTTTGTTGTTAAAAAGAGAATATGAGAGTGATAAGATACCATTTTTCCATAACGTTTATGTTTTCTAATCTTTTATCCTTCGTTGTGTACACTTAGAAAAGCAAGTGTAGAGTCTTGCATCTGGGGAGGAATAACCGTTCATTTCAGTACAGGCTGGAGCACTATGGAGAAGGACCTGGGAGTCCTAGTGGATGACAGGATTGCTATGAGCCAGCAGTGTGCCCTGGTGGCTAAGAGGGCCAGTGGGATCCTGGGGTGCATCAGGAAGAGTGTGGCCAGCAGGTCCAAGGAGGTGATCCTCCCCCTCTGCTCTGCCCTGGTCAGGCCCCACCTGGAGTATTGTGTCCAGTTCTGGGCTCCCTGGTATAAAAAAGACAGGGGCCTCCTGGAGAGAGTCCAGAGAAGGGTGACAAAGTTGATTAAGGGCCTGGAGCATCTCCCCTATGAGGAAAGGCTGGATGAGCTGGGACTGTTCAGCCTGGAGAAGACTAAGGGGGGACCTAATTGATGTCTATAAATATCTTAAGTATGGGATGCAGGGGGAAATGGGACGCCTCTTTTCAGTGGTCTGTGGAGACAGGACAAGGGGCAATGGCTGCAAATTGGAGCACAGGAAGTTCCGCACCAACATGGAGAGGAACTTTTTCCCAGTGAGGGTGACAGAGCCCTGTGACAGGCTGCCCAGGGAGGTGGTGGAGTCTCCTTCTCTGGAGATATTCAAGACCTATCTGGATGCCTGTCTGTGCAGTATGAGCTGGGGAGCTGCTTTGGCAGGGGGGTTGGACCCAATGATCTCTTGAGGTCCCTTCCAACCCCTACGATTCTGTGATTCTGTGGCTGTGTACTAACTTTTCATTGTAGCTGTCACTGCAGATGACCACAGAACAGACTGAAAAATAGAAATATAAGTAATTCATTTAAATTTGTACTGAATAAAGCTGCTGTAATAATACTTTTATTATTATATTACTCATTCAGCATATATTTGGCCATAATTACATAACAGGGCTATTGAAATAAAATGTACCCCTTATTCACAGCTCTAGCTGGGGAAGGAAAAGTAGGGAACAGCAGCTCTGCAAGAACTGGGTTGCCAAGCTGAAGGTCTCCACCTCCAGATTTTTTGAGAGATAATACAATCATCACAGATCTGGATCTCGTTTTTATGTTGCTGTTGTCATTATCAGGATCATGATTAAGCACTTACAGTAATAACAACAATAATGGAGTTGATGATTGCTTGATCAGAACCTGATCTATTGTCCTGGGACCCTACTGTGATATTTGCCAGCCTAAATAACTGACATTTTACTCCTCAGCAGAACGCTGTGTTAGGTCAGGTTGTTAGAAAAAGTTAAACTGCAAAGTATTTGCAGACAGTAGCAGAGCAAGGGCAAGAAGTATGAAACTACTTAGCATTTCGTAGATACTGTATTCTATTCAAGGTATTTACATCGTAATTTGCTTATGCATATCTTTATTGTAGCTATCCTGGAATTAAATACCTAACAATGACTTTCTCAGATTAATTAGTAAAGCCTGATTCAGCAAAACAGAAGCAGCACATATCTAAGTCATTGATGTCTTCTCTTTAAAGGGAATGGCAATTCTTATCCATAGAGGGTTTAGCCAGGTGGTGCACTGAGTGCAGGAAAGCTTTGATCCTTATCTGCAATTCTTAGATGCTATGTTAATAATAATAATAATAATAACAACACTAATAATTACACAGCACCTGGCTACTGGATCTGAACCTAAAATAACATGTCTGTCATGAAAGCTGTATCCTCAGGTTTCTGCAACAAAACAATCCTCCCTGCAGTTCGTGGAAGGATCTGACCCCTTTTTTCAAGTCTGCAGGAAGAGAGCTTGACAAGTGTAACTTCATCTTTACAGGTTTCTATTCTTTTGCTGACATTAATGCTTGTTTTCGCAAGCTTTGGAGTGCAGCTGTTTGCTGGAAAACTGGCTAAGTGCAATGATCCACACATCATCTCTAGGGTAAGAACTGCTTTTCTGCTACAAAATAACAGTATGCGGTGCCATTTCTGCCTGCTGGGGAAAGGGAATGGGGCAATCAGACCTATCATATGAGAGATGGAGATCTCGGGCACTTTCCTGTTCAGAAGCAAGGTGATGGAGGGAGAAAGATGGTAAAGGAGTGAGGTGAATGAGGGGATGGATTGATTTTCATTTAAAATAGTAAATCAAGTCCAAGTATTTGGGGACTGACTGAAAAAGCTAGGAAATTCATGACATATTATCTGCAAAGGACTGGACATCACATGAAATTAACCACAGAAGATGACACCTTTACACTTCTAGGTCAGCACCTAAAAACCACGTCAGCCTGCTAGAGGTCAAAGGCACAAAAAGAATGCTCTGTATGTTACATGGAGAAAGTTATCTGTTTCTTACTCCATTTGGAGAAATACCACCTCAAGAGAGCAGTGATCTTTAGGAAAGAGGTGGAAGGCTAGATGGGGCTTTGAGCAGCCTGGTCTAGTGGAGGATGTCCCTGTCCATGGCAAGAGGGTTGGAACTAGATTGGTCTTTGAGGTCCCTTCTAACTTATACCATTCTACAGTAGATAGTCTTGCAAAATGAAAAGCACTCTTTGTCCTGGATTCTTAGAATCCTTCCTAAGATGCATTTTTCATTTGTGTAGAGATCCATGACTGTTAATCCCAGACCTGTCAATAACCTTTCATTTCCATTTACATTGCTTCCCCTTCTTAGCAAGTGTGCTGTCTGTACTGGCATTTTGACATCTCTCACAGGGCATTATTTAACCCCAGGCTGTGGTTTATTTCACTTTAGGAAGATTGTCATGGCATCTTCAGAATAAATGTAAGTGTTTCCAAAAATCTCAATTTAAAGTTAAGACCTGGAGAGAAGAAACCTGGATTTTGGGTGCCACGAGTCTGGTGAGTTGCTACACATTGGCCTGCCTTTCTTCAGAACCTCAGCTCTTGATGTAGGAAATGATAGAAATGATGAAGGGATTTTATTGTAAGTCAGTTAAATAATATTAAGGCTAAAAGTTCTGGTGTGTTTATTACAAAGCCAGATATGTGAAACTTTTCCAGACTTAACCAGCTCTTCTATGCATAAAGCAGAAAGGAAAAAAAATACCTGTAGGTACTGAACCAAGGTAGGAATTAGACATGATTATTATTACAGTGGGAGTTATTGACTTGAACTAAGATTATCACTTGATTGTTCTTTAGTACTATTATAAAAAGCCATACATCAACAACAGAATTTTAGAATACGTAGAAAAAGATGGGAAGAAACTGAAATCAACCTGTCTACAGCTACTAAGAAAAAAAATGTGCAAGTCATGCCTAAAGCCAGCTTTTCTCTTCTCTGCCCATCAGCCATGCCAGCTAGCAGTTTCTTTCCATTTCCAGTGTAGGGAATCGTTGTGGTCTCTCTGGTGCAATACTGCAGTAAAAAACATTTATGAGCTAATGTTATGTTTGTGATTAGTATTCTGTTAAAGTCCATTTAGTTTTTCCAACACCTGAACAGGCAAAAAATCCTCTTTTTAATTGTTTACATTTTTAAGTTGGTTGGCATTTTGCAAAATCAGCTTAACAGCCACAATTATTTTAATTGGCTGTGTGCATGGATAAAAAATGTACCAGCAGTGGTTCGATTCAGAGCCATCCTACACTAATGAAATAATATGCTGTGATTTGAGCAGTCAGTGAAACTCTGACATCTGCAGAAGTCTTTGTTTCTGTATGCTTCAGATAAATTCTTCCTCAAGTAAGCAAATTCAATCCTCTCCAGCTTGATCCAGAAATAAGCAAAAACCGTCTTGATCAGCATAACTGTAAACTTTGGGGAATGTTTTGCTATTGCAGAAGAATGTTTTACCTCAAAGACATTTCTACCACCTGTTGGTTGTGTCAGGCCAGACTTTCAAGAGCCAAATGTCAGTATAAGGACCATGTTCAAAAGAAATGTCTACGTCTGAGAACCCTCTTTTTCACTGAACGGTTGGGTTTTTCAGAAGCACCAAACACTTAATAATTCTTCTGGAATGCAACTACTTACCTTATAAATTGTTGAAAATTAATCAGGCTCCTTGAATTATCTATCCATCTCAGGCTGCAGAGACAGAGCAGTAGCCCAAAGAGGGTGCTTTTAATTTTCAGCTGGAAACATCATCTTGAATTTCAGCTCATACGGAAGGTCAGAGAATGTGGTATAGGAAAGCCAAGAAAATTTTATATCCTCTCAGTAAGTTTCACTTTAGACTATCAGTTCCTGATGATAATGAAATAAGGAACAGCATTTCTTAAACAACCTCACTGACTTTGGCATCTGTGTCATTTATGTGTGTTTGAGGCTGGTCTCCTTCAGGTAATTTTTTTTTAGAATCTGGCCAATGACATCAGATACATTTTTTTCAGGAATGCCATCTTTTGCTTATTTCATTGACAAAAGCAATAAAATGCAGCAACATTACAAGCTTTATTACTGTGAATCTTGATTCTGAAAAAGAATATAAAACATTCATAGGGATCCAAATCCATCGCTGTTGCTGTTGTTTTCCAATTCTTGAGACAGAACTTGGAATTACATATATCAGAGGCTTTTACACCAACTTTACAAGGTATTTAAATGTTAGCTAGACTATGAAAGGAAGTTCCACACCAACATGCGGAGGAACTTTTTCCCAGTGAGGGTGACAGAGCCCTGGCACAGGCTGCACAGGGAGGTGGTGGAGTCTCCTTCTCTGGAGATATTCAAGACCCGTCTGGATGCCTGTCTGTGCAGTATGAGCTGGGGAGCTGCTTTGGCAGGGGGGTTGGACCCAATGATCTCTGGAGGTCCCTTCCAACCCCTACAGTTCTGTGATTCTATGAAGAATCATGGTAATGAATAGAACAGATTTATTGCTGAAGTTACACTTGTTTGTGTGCTGCATTTCAGGGCAAATCCTCGGAATTTTAATTTTGACAACGTGGGGAATGCAATGCTGGCACTGTTTGAAGTCCTTTCATTAAAAGGCTGGGTGGAAGTCAGAGATGTTATTATTCATCGCGTCGGGCCGGTAAGGAAACACATCAGAGTCTTTGAATTCTACAACAAACCCTTTGATTTGTTTTCACTGTTCAACTTATTTTTGGCTGTTCAGATCCATGGAATCTACATCCACGTTTTTGTATTCCTTGGCTGCATGATTGGGCTGACTCTCTTTGTTGGAGTTGTCATCGCTAACTTCAATGAAAACAAGGTACTGAAATGAAATCAAATGGAGCAAGTAATGAAACAATGAAAACAAGCAGGTTATTGCATGTAACTGTGGCTCTGTAAGAAACCTGAAAATGATATGACCGTGTCTGTGTTACCTGGTAGGACTGCCTTTAAGACTGTCTCACCAATCTTACATTTTGCAAGCCTGCAGGTATGTCTTCATATACACCCACTCCATGTTAGCTACAGAGCTCAAACCTGGGATGATAGCAATCCATCACACACTCTTTCAAAGCTGACAGAATTTATTTACAATGCAGCCACATTGCCAGATAGAGATTGAACCTAAAGCAGAATGTATATACAGATGCTCTGCGTTCTGCTGTTTGAGTTTCATGGAGGCATACATGTGGTGGCAGGTAAGAAGACCTGTTTGTTATATTTGTGCTGGATACAACCAAGGTGTCTCATTAAAGCCCTACAATTGGGGTATTTCAGATCTGAAGTAAAGCTGTGTGGCTTTTTCCTAGCAAACAGCAGAGTACATTCTAAAATTAATTGCCTATCACTCAAAAAAAAGTGCCTGGTGTTCAAAGAAAAAAAAATGCAGCTCACAGGAGCTTTGCAGATTGCTCTGAAAAGTAGAAAACCCATCCCCAGGTGTTTTGTTACAGAGCAGCTCGTGTGTAGAGCTGTTAAAGATAGCATCCTCTGGGTGGGACTGCCACATGCACACTGCACAGCCCTCAATCTGACTTTCTTTTCTCTTGTGGAGCCCCTGTGGCACCAAGACATAGTTGTTGGGTTTTTTTTTCATCTTTCAGTTCAAAGTACAAAAATAATGAGATGTCTATGTTGCAGCCAGCTAGAGTGATATTTTTATCACTCCTGGCACAGGACAGAAAGGATGACTGCACACTCTGGGGCTTGGAGATACAAAACAACCTGGTGTGCTAGGGCTGGAGACAAAGTGGATGCTGGCCATGACCCTACTGTGGCCTTGACCTGAACTCTGTAGCATACACAGCCCTTGAGTTTGCCCTTCAAAGAAACCACTTGACTCCTTTTGGAAGGGAGCTGAGCAGCACGCTACTGTGTGTCCAATGTGGGCAAGCAAGGCATTGTGGAATGAAGTCAAAGAGATTGTGAGCCAAATAAATAGGCTAAAACCTCTGCTGTTCAGAAGGTATTTATATGTTTGTGTGACACCACTGTAATTTTGGTGAAATGAAGTACAGTTGTTCTTGTTAAAATACATCTGTTCTAAAAACAAGGAGCAGGGTGCTATTCATTTATTTTCTTATTCAATAAGTTTTGACTAGTGAATTAGCAAAGCTGAAATTTCTTTAGTGTGAGAATTCCACTGGAGTTTATATATATATATATATATATATATATTTGCCCCTTCCTCTTCATCTGTGCAATATTACTTTCCCTTCAAATGTGTCAACCTTCCACTGATGAATACAAAATACTTTTCAGCAAGTCTTGGAAAAAAACCCCAAAAAACCAACTAAGCCATTTTATTTACATTACGGTTATTAAAAGATTTTTTGGAATGTTAAAACTGTTATCCTGTTTCTTCCATAACCATGATCTACTTAGCTGTGTATGTTTCTGTCATGTACCCTGTGAAACTCTATTGAGATGTTACCTGGGATTTCCATCATGTAAATTGTTTCTTCATTTCCCTTTACACTTTCTACACAGGTCATTTTCCTCAAAAGCCTGTTCATAGGCACAAGTGTAGGTGAGAAGAAATGTTACATTACAGAGGTCGCTCTTAAATAGCTTTTGATCATGGCTGATGAAACATCTTTCCTTTACTCTCTTAAGGTGTGGTGTGTGTGATGTTGAGGAGTGAGGAAGTGCTGCGTTTCCCCTTTAGTTTTGCATGTGGTCTTATTGTGCCTGCCATGAATTCTGAGCCAGATCTGTGGGCAGTGGACAACCATCAAGAGCCACTTTCTTGCTCTAGGTTGCTTTGGTACAACTACAGGCATCTACTTTTGACCTTTGTCATAGAAAAAAGGGTACTAGAGGAGTTGGATCCTACCAGTATGACTTTTACTGTGACATTAGGCCCAAACTTTCTAAGTGCTGTTAATCTCCTAGACAGTATTTTCCCTCCTAGCTCCCACTCTTTTGGACCTGACACAAGTATTAGGCATCCGTTGCTTCTTCCACAGTGTGTTGGAAGGCACCTCCTCCTCCCAGGGTGTTGTTAGGGGACACAGCTCTGTAAAGAGATTATCTCTACTGAGAGGGAGGATTTCTGACCTTATCAGTCGCACAGCCAGCTGCAGTTCCAGTATCTGCACAAGCCAATGCCGAGGTGAGCCTCAAAGATGACACCAGCCCTCACCCAGCTCAGTGTGGCTCCGTGCTGACCAGGGGAGCAGCCAAGTGTCTGGGAGACAGGCTTGTGACATTTACCTTGAAAAGGTCTCCCTTGTTTTTGTATCTCCAGATGCCTTCTGCGAGATTTTACAGTTCTCTGAAGTGATGAGGACCTCATTTTGTTTTGAAGGTCATTTTAAATAACGTTGAATTCTGTTTGGGGTTTGCTTGTTTCTTCCTGTCTTGTGAAAACGCTTGCACACGTTGCCATGTACCACCTCCCACTTCAAGGGTGTATCTCCACCTCTCCTTCTGCTTCCTCTGTGGAGAGCTCTCGTAGATTCACAGCGTACTATTACTTTATTTCGATTACACCCCAAGCAGAAGAGCTGTGGAGAGCAGCAGGGGTCTCCTGGAGGGGCTGTTCCATGAGAAACTGCAGCAGCACTGATGAGCTGCAGGATTTTCTGCAGCAAAGTCCAGACACAATCGACCACTCTTTTCAAACAGTGCTTCCTGGCAAGGGATGTTCAGTCAAATGGAAGGCCTCCCGCAGCGTTCCGCCATCCACACCGGGCTGCTGCTACAAAGAGCAACAACTGTGCCTGCTGAGTCGAGTCCCAGAAACTCACAGCTAATGCATCCAGAAATCCTCTTGAGTAACAGCGGATACTTCAGACTCCTTTACCCAAACAGTGTGTTATTTAAGGGGAGCTGCGTATGTAACTTTATTTCAGGCACCAAAGAGAATGTTGTTTTCATGTTTACAGCATTAAATGTTCCAGCTTTCATATGACAAAAGCTTTCTACGCTTCTCTTTGTTTGTTAAGGGGACAGCTTTGCTGACTGTAGATCAGAGACGATGGGAAGATCTGAAAAGCAGACTGAAGATAGCACAACCTCTTCATCTCCCACCTCGGCCTGGTATCAAAGATATTTTGATTTTATTCATGTTGAGCCCCAGTGTTCATAATTCCCCAGGAGTCTGCGATTCAAATTAAAATTGTAATCGTGAGGCCACTAGGAGGTTGTGCATAAGTTAATGTGGAAACAGGCTCCAACCACAGATCTCTGCATAAGGCTATTAAAATCAACCCAAAAAAGGTTGTGCTTCGATGATTTTAGGATAAGCCTTAATGAAAAAACGAATTTCTAAATGAAAAATATTTGCGTTTGGCCGTTAATGATATGAATGGGATGTATTAACCTGACAGCAGTTGAATGATGCACTTGCCCTACAAGTACGAAAGGCTTCATGCAACACTGGTGTTCAGTATTTGAAATTACATGTTCAGAAGCCCTATTTGATATGGAAAATTGCAGCAGAAAATTAGAAATGTATTTTGAAACTGGTAAAGGATTATTTTCTTCACTAATGAACACAGAAAATATGTTCAAGAAATAGGGGGAAAAATACCACTGTGTATTTTAACTCTCCTCCTCCAACTCTTTCTTTTCAGATAACGATGGCTTTAGAGCTAAAATGTATGATATCACTCAGCATCCATTTTTTAAGAGGACTATTGCTGTACTCGTTCTGGCCCAGTCTGTGTTGTTATCAGTTAAGGTAATTGTGTTTCTTTCAAGTGTTTCATTACAATAGTACAGCATGTGTTGCCCTAATTAACAATCAGTTGGGCCATTACTGTGATGAATGTAGGGAAGCCTGATTTCTAGATACAGCAATCCCAGTTGGCACAGATCACTGTAGATAAATTGTATTTGTGGGTCTGAGTCAACCTCTGCCTTTTTTTGCAGTCTGTTCCACTATTTTAAATTTCCAGTTAAGCTATAAAGCTGTGTGTGAAGAATACATCGAGATGGCATTCCTGTCTGAATATGTTTTAAATCTAAATCTATTCATTAACATAACCTGCAAGAAAAGTTAAAGCAATGAGTAGACATTTAGTTCTGTTTAACAGCTACTCTTCTATGAGCACATTTTGTTTGCATTTCAGTGGGATGCTGCAGACCCGGTGACCGTGCCTTTAGCAACAATGTCTGTTGTTTTCACCTTCATTTTTGTCCTTGAGGTAAAAATATTTTATGACTACTTGAGATTAAGAGTGGTATGTTTTTGGGGAGTGGGAGGTGTGTTTGCTTTAGGGATGTTGTCTTGCTCTTCATGACACTTTTAATTTCTTAACATGTACATTTGGGGCTCTCCATGTCACTTACCTTTTAACATTTATGTTAGGAATAAACTTTCAGTTTGTTGTAGGCATACTTCTCTACCACCTTCAGCCTTGTGTCCTTTTATATATATATTCAAATCTGGGTGTTTCAACTTGTGTTTTAGTGAACCCAGTGAACTCTTTTCTTGCAGAACATCTCAGATTAAATTCACTCTATACAACAGCAGGTCTGTGTTGTATCACAGAAGTTCTGCTTGATTCATTTCTATTTTACCTGGTTCTTTGGAACAGGATGCATTAATCCCCACCACTCTGTAGCTGTGACATCATCAATCCTCTCTCAGTTTTGTTTGGCTTCGGGTTTTATTATTATTATCATCATGCTTCATTTTAATACTTTTTGATAAGCTATGTCAAAGTCTACTATTACCTATCTTTTGTTGTAAAGCTCTGGATTCTTTGTTGCAGTGGTTCTCTGTATTGGAGAAAATCGTCACCACAATCAACTATGCAAAGTAAAATTAGTTTGTTTTCATAAAATTGAAATAGAAGGACTTGAACACATTTTTTAAAGTGCTTTTTTTTTAATGTATATGGATATCTCCATAGTGTAACAAAGCATACATTTATGAATAGGTAAAAGAAGATATTCCTTTGTGGTTAGGTTAGTACATAATTCTTTTATAAAGTTTGTGGTTGAGTATTTTCCATCCCTTCTGAACAGCTGATACTGGCCACTATCAGAAACAGGATAGTAGGCTCCGTTTCCCACTGCTCTAATCCAATATGACAGCTCCTATGTTCCAGTGATAGGTTTTGCCAGCAGCAATGAATAAAACATGAAGTGAATACCTTGTAGCAGCTGTAGCTGGAGTATGTCCGTGTTGTGGCTTCTTTTTTTCCCTACCCAGGAGAAATCAATATCTCTTGAGAGACTGAGCAAACACAGAAAAGTTTGATTTGTATCATACAGAGACAGGTTTTAATTTACCTAGTAACTATGTCTTTAGAAATACTTTATTCTCTTATATTGCCAGGGGAAACAAATACACTTCTAGAATTTCAAAGGAACTTTGTCAGAGCCAAGAAAAATTTGTTGACTGTCTCAATAGGCAAGCTATCACACTGTGAGCACGCACAATTTATGGACAGAGCAAGCAGCTTCCTGCCCAGGATCTTCCCTGATGCAGCAGAGTCTGGTTACAGAGTCTGCTATGTACATGGTCTGCTACCACTAGCAGACACAGTCTACTAGGACGGCCAAAGCTAATGGCCCTATGTCCAGTCTGAGGACTCCTGATCTCCTAAACCTTTCCTGCTCACCTTGGTAAAGGTGGGATGGAAGAATAGGAAGAATTCAGAGATCTCACTTTTGTTACCACTCTGATGATTACAGAATAAAGGGAGATGAGGGGTTTTTTTTATTTGCGAGGTGTAGTGTTCAGTTCAAGATGAAAGACATCTGAGCTTGCCTGTCTAAAGTCTGCGTGCGAGGTAGGTGTTTAAGCTGTCACTGTGATCAAGGGAGATGTAGGGTGAGATTCAGTTGCCTAAGTAACTGAAGGTGTCAGAAGCTTTTTTGGGTACCCTAGCTGATCTCCCATTACCTCCACTAGATGCTACAGAAGGGCAGGGATGTTTGCAGGTCTTGTGTCATCCCTGCCAGCCCCATCTGTCTCAGATATTCTAGGGGGTCTCAGCTGACTGAACAGAGGTGAGGCAAAATACCTGCGGGTACTTCAAGTGATGATTAGAAGTTCAGAGACCATATTCTTTGTTTTGTAGTCAGGCTTCAGAAAACATTATACTGGAAACAATGAACTGGAAAATCAGACTTTTACCTCAAACCAGTGTCCCTTTAAATACAGTCACAGTTGCAAGGTGGGGTGGAAGAAATCCTGTAATGAGTGCCTGACAGTTACAGCCTTTATATAGTAACACTTTATGTGCTTTGAGGTTTAATATGAATTGTGTACCAGAAACACTCCTGTGTTCCCTCTCCATCACCCTACCTTGTTATCTGCTAGCTGTTGTGACTGTTTCTTATCAGTATCTATTCTTAAGCTTCCTACCTGCGCTTCTAGTATCTGTATTCGAAACGTCAAGCACTTTGCCCTTTTTAACCAGAAACAATGCAAAATGGACTGCCTGCACTGTTCTTAGCTTTCTTCCCTTGTATGCTGCTGAGTGCACATGGTGCTGAGTACAGATTATTCCTTAAAGCAAGAAATATTTGCAGTACAGGCATGCTTTTTAATTAATTTGAAATATGGGATCAACAGAACACAATTATATCCTTGAGTTCAAGTGTGCTTGTGTGATTTTAGCCTGCCTGTGGACAGCTAGATAGGGTACTCCTATCTCATTTAGCTACATATTATTGATACAGTAATTTTTAACTTCATAACTTGTTTAGCTGTTAGAAATCTTAAGCCCACATTCATCTCAGCAATGTATACATTAAACATTCAGTCTGAGGTGGTCAGCTGACACTTCTTCAGTACTTGATGGAGAGAGACACTTCCAGAATACTGTTCATCCCCTCATCTCAGTCATCCATGGTCTTCCATAAGTACCAGCTTTCTTCAGTCTAAGGAAAGCTTTTGTGATCCATTTATTCTAGCCACCTAACTTGTCCACATGGGAATGGTTAGCTGACATGAAGCCTGCCCTTGGCTGTTTGAAAACACTCATACAAATCAAATAAAACATTTTAGGGGGTTTTATGGTAAGAACTGACTGTTATTCAGTACAACTTAGAAATTGTTTTTATCCATAGGTCACAATGAAGATTATTGCCATGTCACCTTCTGGCTTCTGGCAAAGCAGAAGGAATCGGTACGATCTCTTGGTGACGTCTCTGGGAGTCATATGGGTGATACTTCACTTCGCCTTACTGGTAAGAGTTTGAAAACACAACTTCAGTGCTTAAACTGAAATAACTGTGGGTTTAATAAGGCTGAAATACGGCTTAGACATATTGAGATTGATGTGAAGAAGAAGGAATCTGTGTCTTGGGTAGCGATGAATTACAGACGTTGACTGATACGAGATGGAGTCTGCAGATGTGGTGAAAATATGAAGTCTTTGGAAGGGATGTGAGTGAGGAAAGGAAGGAGTCTGAAAAGAATGAGAGCTCTTGCCAACAGCAGTCTCATGAGCAGCAAGGAAGAAAGAGGTAATGCACAAAATCCAGACAGGAAAAGAGAACTGGAAGAAGGCATAGGTTCAAAATTGCTGAATAGTACAATCTGTCCCACTGGACCACTGGTTTTGATTAAGAGGCTCTTTTTAATCCAAGAAGGCATGGAGGAGAGAGGAGAAAATCAGCTCCCCCTCCATCTCGTTGTTTTTTTAAAAAAGTTGGGTACACCCCTGGTTCCCTTACTTAGGAGGGAAGAAGGGGAAGCTGACGCTTGTCACCAATCATGAATTGTGGAAGTTACCACCCTAAAACATCTGGGGGCTTCTCTCTTGCCTGCCCCAGACAATGTTTGGAAGAAAACCTGCCTTGTGTGGCCTCTCATTTTGCACTGACATCCACAGTTTACTCCCTGCTGCTGAGTAGCTTGGAAAGCCTGGGGAGTTTCTGTAAGTCAGCAGCTGCATAAGATAAGTAGATGGGGCTTGCTGGACATAATTACAGCCCAGCTATTAGAGGATTGACAGGGGTTTGGTTTGGTGCATGTGGAGGTTGGGTAACTGTTTTTGAAGTGGTAGAGCATCTTCTGTTTGTTTCTTACTGCTCTGCTGTTACTGAAATATTGGTGCTACTGGTTTATGATGTCTCTTGATTCATGTGCCAACTGCCCTACATAATTAAAAGACCAATTGTCCTGATCCTTCCATGAGATCCCTGGGGGATGATGTATTAAGTCTTCGTGTTTCTGTTTCAGAATGCCTACACATACATGATGGGGGCATGTGTAATTGTCTTCAGGTTTTTCTCAATTTGTGGGAAGCATGTAAGTACAAATTTGGAACTACAGCTGTTGCAGCACTCGTGTATAGGTTAAAGGACTAGTTCCTGTGCATCTCTAATGCATGTTCTGCAAGGCTTTCTTTTATATGCCAAAAAAAAAAAGGAACCTTCAAGCAGCAGTCTCCATTTTTACATGCTGTCTTTAAAATGTCAGGATTTTAGGTACTATGGATACTGGAAAAGCTGCATTTTTGGAAGGGGGAAAAAAAAGTGCAACTGCAATACCACAGAGATTTAAAAAATGCTCTCTGAAACTCTGAACATACATTGTGCTACTTTCAATCCTTGCCATTTCAGTGTGGCATGATGTGCATGACATTCATTTTCTCTGCAAGACTAACGTAGTGGTGGTTGATGCACTTGTTATGACAGTGCTCTCTTATAACAGTTTCTTCCTCCAGAGTCAGGTCTGTGTCTTGGGTCTACAATGTATGTGTCTTGTCTCTACAATGTATGTCTTATCACAGTAAAGGATTTATGTTCAATAAGAAATATTGGGCTGAGATATTCATCTGGACGCACTGAGGTGGTGATAAAGCAAGTAACTTCCAAAGTTTGTCTCTTTTGTTTGGATTTGCTCTGGTGTAATTGAGAGTAGGCTGGCAGAATAAGCAGAGGCAAAGAACAAACACATTTGTTTAGCAAGTGGTGACACTCTACATTGTCTTGCTGTAGAACTTTTTAGACTATCCAAACATTTTCTGTGAAGCCTGGCATATTAAAGTAAATGTAATAAAAAGACTGCTGTTCTGGGTTGCTGGGGTTAAGAACAGTAAGTCAGAGGGTTTGTTCAATAAAGATAAAAAGTTTTCCTTCAATCAAACTACACAGAACCTGTAGATCCTTGGAAGCCAAATGAAAAATCCTTGCTTCTCCTGTGCAGCCAGGGCACGTGATAGCCTTCAAAGCTTTCTGATTGATTCCAAAGTTTCTTCAAGATTTTAACCCACTCGTTTGTGCTTTTATGTTAGAAGCTGCATCAGTTTCACTAATTTAGCTGTTGTTATGCATTGTGATGGCTAAAAGTCACCAGGAGTTATTCGTTTGGCCTGATTCTAAAGGAAAGTGATACCCTCAGCCCCATAGAATCATAGAATAGAATCATCCATACTGAGTTAGAAGGGAGACCCATAAGGACCATCAAGTCCAACTCCTGGCTCCACACAGGGCCAGCCAAGTCAAAGCATGGGACTGAGCGCATTTGATTTGAGAAGCTTCTCAAATCAAGTCAAGCTCAGTGCTGTGACTGCTTCCCTGGGGAGCCTGTTCCAGTGCCTGACCACCCTCTCAGTGAAGAAGCTCTTCCTAATAATATCCAGCCTAAACCTCCCCCTGTCACAGCTTCATACTGTTCCCTTGGTATGAAGGGGAATGAATAAGGGTATGAATCCTTATCACTGGTCACCAAAGAGAGGAGATCAGCACCTGCCCCTTTACTCCCCCTCATCAGGAAGCCACAGACCACAATGAGGTCTTCCTTCAGTCTCCTCTTCTCCAGGCTGAACAAACCAAGGGACTTCAGCCTCTCCTCATAAGACTTCCCCTACAGACCCTTCACCATCCTTGTTGCCCTCCTCTGGACACTCTCCAATAGTTTTATGTCCCTTTTGTACTGTGGTGCCCAAAACTGCACACAGGTCTCGAGTTGAGACTGCACTAGTGCAGCGCAGAGTGGGACAGTTGCCTCCCTGGACCAGCCTCCTGGCTTCCTGGCCACACTGCTTTCCTGGCCCATGTGTAACTTGCTGTTAACCAAGACCCCAAAATCCCAAATTTCCTTAGCATCCAAAGAAGTTAAGGGTGTTAGGGCAACCTTGATAATAACTTTATCAAAAGTAAAATGTACAATATGCATGCATGGGAAAATAGGTTCTATTAGTTAGGCATAATGCCTATGTAATTTCCAAAGTTATTCTCTCTTCTTAAGCCCTTTGGCCAACTTGAATGAGAAAGTTTAAGCAAGCTGTGCTGATCTTAAGGAAATCTTCCCTATCCATCAACCCATTTCTTTAGGCAGGCTGCAGTATCTGTGTATTCTGCCTAACAGCATCACTTTCAGATGGGCCCAAAGTAGTGTACTGCTCCACTGTTCATGCAGTGCTGTTTGATACTTCTGGGTACACTGATCCTGTAGTATTATAATGAAGCTTATGCAGTATTATTGCTGCAATCTACACTTTATTATCCTATATATACTCTTTGAGGAGCAACGTCTTGACCTTGTAAATTAGGGGGATATCCTCATCTTTTTAACAGGTAACAAGCACTCTACATTTCAGAGAAGGACATAAAATGTTCAATTCCAATCAGATTGATAATGTACCATTTCATTGGGCTCAATTTGCTGTGAAAATGGCAAGTGCAGCATCTCTCTTTTCCCTTTTTTCTCTGCTTTCCTGAATGGCATCACGAATTACTTTTCCTTTGTCCTTCCAGGTGACCCTAAAAATGCTACTCCTGACAGTGGTTGTCAGCATGTACAAGAGTTTCTTCATCATAGTGGGGATGTTCTTACTGCTTCTTTGTTATGCTTTTGCTGGAGTGGTTTTATTTGGTACGGTGAAATATGGAGAGAACATTAACAGGTACAGTAAGTACTACCTCCTGGGGATGTTCTTTAAACAGCCCCCCAAAAAATGACATTCTGCTAGAGAGAAGTCTTTCCCTGGTAAAAAACAGACAAGCCCCCAGCTCTAGCTGAAGAGTTCTAAACAGAATTTCTGATTGGAGGCACTGAGCCATGTTTCCTGTCTTTGTGCATCAAACCACCCGATCCAGCCCAGAGAAGAGTGAGAACTGCTCTTCATTATGCCAACTGGGACGTGCTTCAAAGCAGCGCCGCGCTAGCCGCAAGCTGCTGAAGCACAGGGTACCTGTTGCACCTTGTCAGCATCACCCAGGAATAGGATCCCTATACCAGGCTGAAACAGAAAGGGTACAGTTCTGTGAACTGGGAGTTAATTGGAGATTTCCTAATCAATAAGCATCATCAGCCTTCAGGAAGAAAATGGAGAGACAGGAGGTAGGATTTCATAGAGTCATAGAATCACAGACTGGTTTGGGTTGGAGGGCACCTCAAAGACCATCTAGTTTCAGGCCCCCTGCCACAGGGAGGGACGTCCTCCACTACACCAGGTTTGTCCCTAGGTCTGCTGTTGCTCTTCGATAAAGTGAGCCAAAATAGTCAGACCTGTGTCTGAGCTAGACACAAGTTGTTATATCTTAAGTCATGGAATAAATAATTCAGTGAGCTCATTCAGATAATACCATAACTATTTGCAGTTTAAAGTAGTGGAATGGTAAATAATGGAAATTATTTGCATTTTTTTCCTCCTAATTTTTTTAGTTCTGGGATGTGAAATAACTGATACCTCTTTTTGTTTAAAACAGGCATGCAAATTTTTCATCAGCTGGCAAGGCTATTACTGTGCTCTTCAGAATAGTTACTGGAGAAGACTGGAACAAAATTATGCATGACTGCATGGTAAATACTGTACTGCCAAAGATAAAGCAGACAAGAAACAGGAGATACCCTTGCATCTCAGAGTGTTTCCAGTGTCTTGGCTTAGTACAAGGAATGTTGTGATTGCCTTTATCTTGTCAAGAGATACAATGTTCACTAAACCTCGGAATATGATGCAAATGTGCATCTTGTCACACACACACAACACAGTATTCCATGGGACTAGGCTACTACATAACGTAAAAGTAAAAAGATGGTTTTAAAACCAGAAGTGTAGTAACTCACTTTTCCCTGTTATCTCTGCTATGACTGTGGCAAGGTGATTTTTCAGATGAACACTGTCTTTGACACCTGCCCTTTGGCTCATTCCATGTGAATGGTAGTCTTTGTGACCTCAGAATTTGTCCTTGGATCATTTTATTTCGCCTAAGTAAATTTCTGTCTGTGGTTTCCATTGCAAAGAAAGTCATTGTTCCCTTCCTTTTTTAAATTAATGGGTAGGGAAGCATTTTGAAAACCCCTTGGCATAATGTACAATGTGCCTTGTGCGTGGCAATGAGATCCATGCCTCAGCCTCTCCCGTCATACCTCTCCGTGTTCTGATTTCAAACTGCTAAAGGAACAACGATGCCCACAGCATGATTTCCAAATTGTGAAGCTTTAAAAATTAATAGTCCTAAGTATGGTATTGATTGAGAAATTAAGAATCTCTTTCCATGACTGATTGACTGTGTCTTCTTTTGTTTGGAAGGTTCAGCCGCCATTTTGTACGCCAGATAACAGCACCTACTGGAAAACAGACTGTGGAAACTACGCTGGTGCTCTTATGTATTTCTGTTCATTTTATGTCATCATTGCATACATCATGTTAAATTTGCTTGTTGGTAAGTGAAAATATACATTAATAATAAGAAGGATTGACTTGGCAAGTAATAGTTTAGACTTGGATCTGTTATGATATTCAGGTTATGCGGTTACCTAGTACCTTAATTTGGACTAGATGATCTCCAGAGGTCCCTTCCTGTCGGGGAAGACAGCAGGCCTGCTAGTGGCCTAGCTCTCTTCTCCCAAGATTTAGGCCCTGACAGTATTCTTCTGTTCCCATGAGAGAGGAAAAGTTACTCATGCTGAGAGGATCTTAATAATCACATTCTCAAAACACAGCGGCCTTGTTCACAGGGCTACAGGCCACCCTAAACCAAGAAGCAGTTATGGGAAGGTATTTGGGAGTAACGGAACATGTTAGGAACCAACCATGACAAGATGGTCAAAACAGCAGGTGTGAGGATGCTTTTAGGTATTAAAGGTAAACTAAGGATGTTTAGCTATAAGATAGGTTTATCAGAACTCGTTATAGTTACTAACCAATCAATATGGTGTGAACAGTGTGTGTAACCAATTAGCAGTTTTTTAGCTTGCCACGTTTGCAGTAAGAAAGGTATAAAACCTGTGTGATTTCACCTAATAAAATGGCTGGCTGGCTTCCTGGCTTCCTGGCTTCACCTAAAATTCATGTATTGAATTGCGTGTTGCTCCCTGCTGGATGCCACACCTTCCAACCCCTGTCATTCTGTGGTTCTGTGATTCACTGTTGCCTTACATATACAGGATATTTTGATACATCTCTGGCATGGTGTATCATAAAACTCAGGAAGCTTGGGGGTTTCTTTGAACACAGCAATGTGTTGTATATGTAGTTACCCTAAGTAATATTCTAACATTGTTGGAATTCTCCTAATTCATTTTAGAAGATGTTAGATTGAGCATTTCACGAGCATTTAAGATAGATCTTTCAAAAAGTGAGGACAGTGAATATTGATGTAGCATGACAGTTCATTACCTATGAAAAAATCCTTGTCCGAACATACAGCTAAGCACATTTATTAGTGTGAAGTTTGCACAACAGAAGGTATATTCTGCTGCAATTCATTGTTGCTTATAGAGATTAACCAGTTAGAACATACATACAGACTCTCTTCACAGTGTACTTTGGTTTTGTGGTTTTCAGCTATCATTGTGGAGAATTTCTCATTGTTCTATTCAACTGAAGAAGACCAACTTTTAAGTTACAATGATCTTAGGCATTTTCAAATTATATGGAACATGGTTGATGACAAAAGAGAGGTAAGAAACTTGATAATAAGCACAGAAATCCAGTAAATTTACATTTTTCCTTTGAAAACACCTGAGGAAAATGAAGTGTGGTGACAAAACACGCTGAGCTGTTACTGTTCAGGTTGGGAAAGTTCAGTGAGCATGATCTAACATTGTTCATGGCACTTCAAGTACTAACCTGTATTCTTTACTATTTATAATAGCAGGATTTTTTTTAAAAATGTAGATCTTCATAGCATCAGTGCAATAGCATCTTTCCTCCCAGCTCCCTCAGAGTTGTTCCCTTGGAAATCTGCAAACTCACATCCATTTCTGTACCTGATCTTCAGAAGGGCTCTGCTGAGATTTCAGCACTGTCTCCCATAAGATGCTCATAAAGAGGCTGTTGAAGTATGGGCTGGAAGAGAAGACAATGAGGTCAACTGAACACTGGCTGAATGGACTGGCCCAGAGGTCAATGACACAAAGTCTGGTCAGAGACCAGTAACTAGTGGTGCACCCCGGGGATCAATATTGGGTCCAGTCCTGTTCAACGTCCTCATTACTGATCTGGATGATGGGGCAGAGCGTGCCCTCAGCATGTTTGCAGATACCACCAGACAGGGAGGAGTGGCTGATACAGCAGAGGGTCCTGCTGCCATCCAGAGGGACCTTAACAGTATGGAGAAATGGGATGACAGGAACCTCATGTTGTTCAGCAAGGGAAAGTGCAAAATCCTGCACCTGGGAAGAACAACTGCAGGCACCAGTACATGCTGGGGGGCCGACTGGCTGAAAAGCAGCTTGGCAGGAAAGGACCCAAGGCTTCTTCTGGACATCCCAGCTGAACATGAGTCAGCAATGTGCCGTTGGGTGGAGGAGGGCTAATGGTGTCCTGGGCTGTATTAGGCAAAGTAATGCCAGCAGGCCAAGGGAAAGGATCCTTTCCCTCTACTCTGCACTGGTGAGGCCATACCTGGAGTCCTGGGTCCAGCTCTGGGCTCCTCTGTATAAGAGAGACATAGACATAGTGGAGAGTATGATGAAGGGACTGAAGCATGTCTCCTGTGAGGAGAGGCTGAGAGAGCTGGGTCTCTTCAGCCTGAAGAAGAGAAGGCTCAGGGTGGATCTTAGCAATATACCTGAAGGTAGGGTGCAGAGGAGGGAGTAAGGCTTTGCTCAGCGGTGCCCAGTGCCAGGATCAGAGGCAATTGGCACAACCTGACACACAGGAGGTTCCCTCTGAACATCAGGAAATATTTCACATATTGAAAATGTGACCGAGCACTGGCACACATTGCCTAGAGGTTGTGGAGTCTCCATCCCTGGAGATACTCTGAAGCAATCTGGACATGGTCCTGGGTAACCGACTTTAGGAGGCCCTGCTTAAGCAGAGGGGTTCAGACAAGGTCACCTGCACAAGTCTCTTGCAACCTCACCCATTCTGTGGTTCTGGGATGAGAAGAGCATCTGGAAGACTGAGCTGTTCAGATGCTCACATTTGGCATCATCATTTGAGTGACTCATGACATTGCTAAGATTTGAATATGAGCAACATTATGATGAAAGAAGTTAGCTGTTTGTAGCTGGCACATGGCAGTGCTGGAGATGGAAGCCACAATCTGTACTGTTCTGTATCCATCATGCTCAGAACTGACAGTATCTCCCTCTGATGTGGAACAGCTCATTACAGCAAAAATACTTCCAGTCAGGTTCATTTAGCAGAACAAAATGTTTAAAGAGTATGGACACCACAGTTTCAGAGGGACATACGTTCAGCCCTAATTTTTTAACAGTGGATCAAAATTGTTGTCACAAGTGGAGCTTGTGCCAGGTTGACTCTCAGAGCAGGAGACCTTTTTAAAACTCCCAATGTTCTCCTGCCCAAAGGTGCATAGAGAAAGGGGGGACAGGTTTACAGCCAGGTACAGGCCTGGCTGTGAATGTTTGAATTGTGGTTTAATTTCAGTTTTTCAAAGGCAGTTCTTTGGGCATATAATTCTCATTAAAGACTAATGCAAATGGGGAAACTAAACCCCCAAGCAATTTTGAGCTTTTCTGCCAAAATTATCAGCACAGATTCTCCTTGTGTATCAGTCAAATAACAGTAGAGACTCCCATGAATGTGCTGAAGAGCTGGCTGCAGGTGATTATGCTTCAGTAATGTATTCACAGTGACTTAAATAGGCCAGGATTTGACACAGAACCTTTGGAGAAATAGTGTTTCTCTTACTTATCAACTTGAATATCTGAGGTGGTTGTTAAGTCGCGGTAATAATTTACCATCTGTTATGCAATTTCACCCAGGGAGTGATCCCTACCTTCAGAGTGAAATTTCTGCTGAGGCTTCTGCGGGGCAGGCTGGAGGTGGATCTTGACAAAGACAAGCTGCTGTTCAAGCACATGTGCTACGAAATGGAACGGCTCCATAATGGTGGTGATGTCACCTTCCATGACGTGCTCAGGTACTCTCAGACTTCCTCTGAATTTCCAGAACGGGTATAATGGCCTCTATTTCTCTCCAACCTTACAGCTACTCATGCAGCTTGGGAAAAAGGCAAGACTTGCAGCCACACAGACACTGCCATTTAAAATGTAATATAAAAATTAAGATTTCCCTTTTTTTACAGAAAAAATATTAGGGGTGGAAAACATGGGTCCTAGAGAATTTTAACATTTTCACTGGTGACAGACTGTCACAGTCAGCAGTTGTGTTGTTCTTGTATCCCAAGCAATGAAATGTTGTCCCCACTCCTACAGCGACATGACAGTGATTCTGATGAGTAAAATAGAAATAGGAACATTATACAAGCATAATAGGGGGAATTGGCCAGCCCGTTTTCTTTGGTCAGTGGGGACAGGACAAGGGGCAGTGGCTGCAAATTGGAGCTTTTTCCCAGTGAGGTTGACAGAGCCCTGGCGCAGGCTGCCCAGGGGGGTGGTGGAGTCTCCATCTCTGGAGATATTCAAGACCTGTCTGGACGCCTGTCTGTGCAGTATGAGCTGGGGAGCTGCTTTGGCAGGGGGGTTGGACCCGATGATCTCTCGAGGTCCCTTCCAACCCCTACAGTTCTGTGCTTACAGTTCAGCAGCTCCCCTATATTGGATAGCTAGATGTAGGTGGTAAGATATTCATTTGTTTTGAGGACCACAAGTCCCTTCTTGAATTATCTCATCATTTTTCAATTTTCAATGCAAATTTATCACAGACACCTGAGTTACATCATTTTGCACTAGGGTCTTAAGTATGAAGTTTGATTTTCTAAGTTAAAATGTAAGGTCACCAGCATTAAAAAAAAAACCCAAACCACATCCAAAACCTTGTTTCTTCCAGCATGCTTTCATATAGGTCTGTTGATATCAGAAAAAGTCTTCAACTGGAGGAGCTGCTTGCTAGGGAGCAACTGGAATACACCATAGAAGAAGAGGTGGCCAAGCAGACCATACGCATGTGGCTGAAGAAGTGCTTAAAGCGAATCAGAGCAGTAAGTCAAGCTAAACCAGGACCTAAATGGTTGTGGAAATTGTGCTGCTCAACAATGCTGTCACTTTGCTTCATTTACTCTGGAGTCACAATAATATTTATGTGAAGATGTAGCAGTTGCTAACTCTGCAAAAAAAAAGTATGTTGCAGCTCAGATGAAAGCACTACAAAAATAAGCATCTTTTGAAGGCAAACCCTGTCTTCCTGCCAAAAATTTATCTGTCTCTTCAATACAGCAGGAAGATGCTGTGTAGAGACCAAAGTCAAGAGAATAAAGAAAAAACAATGTAATTTGATGAAACCTCGTAGGTTTCATCATTCCTCACAGAATGTAATTGTATCATTTCCTTGCCTCTGCTGGCAAAAGATGCCATGAGCAGCCACCAGCAGATATGGAGTCTGTATCAAGATACATGATTTCAGTGAGCCGTTCGAGTGACTCTGAATGAGCAAAGCGTCCATGCAAATCAGGTGTATGAACCACGGCACACCGCAGCTGTGTCTGTGCTAGTAAATTTAGCAGCACCAAGGCATTGGCTCAGGGCTGGGATGGGGTAACCCGTACTCAATAGCTTGCTCCTCAGCACAGTCTTGACCTGGGCATACTCGTCCTCTCCCAGACCACTGCTGTAGGAGCATCGCTGCCATCTAGGCATGGGTCAGGGTGGAGACTGCTTCCAGTAGGCTGTGGCTGAAGCTGTCTTGTGTGGTAAAGAGAGATTAACCAGATCGTGTGAATCCTTCAGCACTGCAGGAAATCCCTGTCTGTTTAATTTACTAGCATACACCTAGCCAGTGCTTATGTAGTCTGTTTACACAGTGTTTCTGATCGTCAGAAACCTTCTTACCTTTGCTCAGGATAGAGAGAGTGTTCGCTGATCAAAGTTTGTCTCAGATGAAATCTATATTAAAAATTTTCAGGAAATTTGAATTGCATTTTGCAGTTATTCTCCTATTTTCTTCCAAACTAACTCTTCCCTTATATATAACATCGCAACCTGGTTGCCTTGATGACTAATTTTTCATTTACTGTAAGGCTGGGTCCTTCTGCTGCTTTTATTTTTTTATTTTTATAAATTCTTACTTCTTGCATGTAGAGGTTTTCCCTAGAGACTATGATGATGGGATCTGGCTTTTTCTGTTTGCAAATCTGTGAAAAAAACATAGCAGGACAGTTTGAACATAATGTACATTCCAGCTGAAACGTCAGTGTTCAAGGCATATTCAGATAGATAGTTTCATTTTGATCTCATCTCTGTAATAATGGCAGTAAATTTAATCCCAGCTCTGAATTCTGGGGTTGTTCAACTCTGTTGTTCATTTCATTATGAAATTGAATTACACTATGTTAAAGTAAATATGCTATTCATTTCTCTCTAATAATATGGTTCAGATCATTTCACATTATATGAACCTTTTATAAACCGAATGTGGTTATGGAAGTTAGTATATATTTTCAAATTCTCTTGTTAGTCTCTAAGTCTCTCTAGAGAGAGCATGTGAAAACTACCCAGGAAAGTGAAACCCTTCCTAAGGGCTATTTCTTTTAATTTTAAAAGCAAATTAGATTGTACTGTAAATCCATACTCAGTCCCAAAATTTCCACTACTGTTTTATTCAGGCTTCTTGTCAGCCTAATCTAAAGTCCATGAAAGAAATCAGATTTTTTTTTTCATTGCCTTCACATAATTCTTAGTGAATCTGCACGAATTTCCCAGTTTCTTTCTCTTTCCAAGAACTTTCAACTCATAAATTCAAAAATGTATATTATTTTCATCCTCTACTTCCTACATAAAAGTTAGCTGCATGCTGGAAGTCACTATCTTCAAATAGCGACCATCTGATAGATATGTTTGGTATCCACATCTGGCACTCACTGTTTGGTTAAATATTTAGAAGGCTTTAAAAAAAAAATCAAGCACTGTGCCACACCAGTGAGAACATTTATATTGTGACATATTATACCTTGATAGAAGCAACAGCAGTCGTGCAGCATTATCCACAGCCTGCGAGAGAGTCAGCAGCAGGAGCTGAGCCGGTTTCTGAATCCTCCCAGCATTGAGACCACACAGCCAAGTGAAGATATGAATGCTGTTAATCAGGATAACAGTGTGCAGCCAGAGGTATGTTAAACAGAAGACTGTCACCTACCCAGAACCAATTCAGAAAACTTCCATGTGTCTTTTCTGTTCTTTTTTTAAACATCATTTTTAACTGGAAAAGTTGAAAGCAGTATCATGTTTTGCTTCAGCATTTGCCTTCAGATGTAAAGGAAGATGGTCCAAGCTTAGTTACCTGCCTTGCTGGCACCATAAAGGGCAAATTTAGCTGTGCAGATTTGCAGCACCAACTCTCAGCTCTAGCATAAGCCGTGTACAGCCTCAAGGACTTGAAGTTTCCCTGGTCAAGCATTCTGAAGTAGCTTTTAGACAGAGAGTGATAACATTGGGCATGCTGGGTCCTGTGAGGAGGAGTCCTGGGCTCTTCCTGGGGAGGGAATGAAGATGGCACAACATAAGGATTCCACTGTAGAAAGCTGAGAACAATTTTGTACCCTTCAGTGAGACTGCATAATGGAATTGAGCCCAACTGGTCCTTTATTGTTTCTTACCTATTCATAGTACTGATCTGGGGCAGTAAAGAGTAGAAACCATGCTGTCGTGCTGCCTTAACAAATTGTTTGTACCCATCTATAAAGCTTGGGAATAGAATAGAATAGAATAGAATAGAATAGAATAGAATAGAATAGAATAGAATAGAATAGAATAGAACAGAAAGATAACCATTACAGAACAGAACAGAAAGATAACCATTCTTAAGATTATCCCCACAGAATGGGGAGCTATGACTGAGACTTTTTTCCTCTGTTCAGACGAGTAGCCAGCAGCAGCTCCTTAGCCCAACCCTTTCTGACAGAGGTGGCTATCGACAGGACTCTGCAGATGCTGGGAAACCCCAGCGGAAATTCGGACAGTGGCGTTTGCCATCAGGTAGGTGAGCAATGTGTCTCATTATAGTCCCCACGTGCCAGATCACTGTCATACAGTAACGAGGCCATGAGAGGCTTCATGATTCACAGTTCTACCTCCTGCCTGCTGCTTGCACCGATGTCAGGGTTTTCCTACCCCCATGCATGCTGAAACACAGCGATCTCTCCCTTCCTCCCGATTCTGAAAGTTTGGAAGACAGGCTCCAGCATTGCCCTGTGCAGTTTGTTGGGTTTTTTAACTTTTCCATACAATTACTTAGGCTTTTTGGGCTGGGGGCTGTGCTCTCCTGTGTGTTTAGATAGTCTCTCATGCATTATCGTGTTCTCATCATACAAAGCACAGTGAAACTGAACAAAGTTTTGCCTAACAACAGGAATAACTGCTGAGTGCTTTGTCTTACCTAGGCCTACCACCTATATGTTTTATACTTTACATCATAATGATACATTGTTACCTTTTCACCCAGAAATTGGCCTGGGTACAGTCAGTTTCCCATTTATTTTCTCACAAACAGGAAACATCCTCAAGTTATTCCTGTAACTGCAGTCTGCTAGAGGAGGAAGGCAGGAATGAGCCTTATAGGAGGGTGGGAGTGGTGCGTCAGTACAGCCTGAGGCCTTATGAAATCTTTATTTCAAGAGCACTCTCCACCACCTGAAATAGTCTCTCTTAAAGTGCATGTTGACCTCTGCTGCCTGCCACGCTTCTGAGGAGCAGGTTAGGTGTCTGCACATCAACCTGTTTTCAGCTGTCATCAGACAGTCCTGTTCTGAGTCACAGCGCTGCCTTCAAAGGCTGCTACTCAGACCCTAATCATACCTAGGTGGAAGTAGAAGAGACAGTCATCCTGTGGGTACCATTAGCCCTACTTTGGTGACCAGAGTATTGTCCAAGGAACAGAACAGCTTAATAGAGAGCTTTCAATCCATGTTTTCTACTTAAATGTCACCGAGCAGCAAGGATCAGCGCCTTGTCGGAACAGAGAGGAAGAGTAGCAGAGGGAGCATGCTGAGGAGGAATCATACTATTGTAGCCAACGGGGCAGGTTTTTCTAGTGAGAGTAAGTTCAGGGTTTCCTTTCTTAGCACTGAGTTTGGCCATGTCACTCTTGAATGTTCCTCAGCAGGCAGTCTCTAAAAAGGAGGGTCACCTTCATGCACAGTACAGGTCACAGCTCACAGCTCACAGTACAACTCTGCCCCCAATCCAGCAAAGACATGGATTTAAGACCATGGATAGCATCGTTAAGACCAATTGTGGTTTTCATACACTTACACATGTGTTTTAGTGCTTTCCTCAAGCTGTACCAGCACCTTGTACTGGCTTTCACCCCTAGGCCATAGTTAAATATCCCTTTCTAGGTGTAGCTGTCAACTCTACATGGATTTTTCCATTCATTTTTCTGACCCTTACCACTTGCAACATTTTGCCAGCAGGTCAGCTCATGCAATTCCTGCCCAAACCATTCAGGTTGCATTAGCTAGGTAAGAAGAGACCTATTGCACCAGCTATCCCAGCAGCAGGAAACGAGGCACTGCTCAGCCAAACTGCTCTGCCAGCAGATTAGTAGGAGCATGGTCAGCAGCTGGAGCTGGGAAAACAACCCAAACAACCATTAGAACAGAGCCCCACTCTTTCAGAACTAAATCAGTTTAAAGCTAGTCTGGTCCAGCTCATTCTGTACAACTGAATTCTAAGCAAAAACCTTCAAGAATCAGACCTATGCTAATACAGAGCTTTCTGTTTTAATTTCCTAGCCCCCAAGCCAATAAGCCATTCAGTGTCTTCAGTCAACCTCCGCTTTGGTGGACGCTCAACTATGAAGTCTGTTGTATGCAAAATGAACCCCATGTCTGATGCTGCTTCTTGTGGATCAGAAGTCAAGAAATGGTGGACAAGACAATTAACAGTGGAGAGTGATGAGAGTGGAGAGGACCTTCTTGATATCTGAGAAAATTTTAAGTCATGCTGCAGCAGTGACCACTTCAATCTAATTTCCAGTGTTTAGAATTGAAGACGCTGTGTGATGTAGGATTTCTTAAAAATCAATGTCATAAATGTTTTCAAACGCTTATCCTTCTGCCATACAAAGCATAACACACACTTATATGTTAGAATTCACCCCTGTAGGTACTAACTGTACTTTAAGGAAGCTGTGTACAATAGCATTGCCTTCAGCAGAGAGACTGTCGAGAGATTTCATATATTCTGTAGCTATATATTGAAGATGTATTTTGATATACACTCCTGTGTGGTTTTTCATCAACCTATATAATACTTTAAAGTGGCAACACTTTACAATACAGGGGCAATGTATTTCTTCTTTCTTGTGTTTTCCCTCAGTTTCTATTTAGTAACGTTTCTTTAGAAAGATTTTATTATTCACAAATGACCTGAAGAGGTCAGCACTGACTTCATGTTCAAGGGAAGTATTTTTACAAAGTACAGACTCTGAATTACAATCCTAAGCTTTTTCTGGACCTTTTTTTAAAATATGCAAGATACAGGATAGCTCATTTTAAAATCAGAAGGTGAAGGATTGGCTTTTAAAGTGTAAATATCTCTGGGTTTTGGTTAATTATGCAAAGAGCTTGATTTTCATAGAGAAAACAGGGAAGAAAAAAAAAAAGACATGAAAACTGTGCATTTAAGCATCTAGCAAAAGACCTCCATGTGGAAAACATGGTTTAAGCTTCATTTTCAGAATATACTGGTTACATATACGTGTGGTGTCGTCATTCCTCTGTAAACTGGATCCCGTTTCCTTCTGTGGTCCTAAGATAACTTTCTTCTTGTCTGTGTGATAAAAATCAGCATGTTGGGGGTTCTATTTACAGAGTAGCACTGTATGGCTTTTAAAATACAGATCAATTTTGCCTGTATAGGTAGAAGTGAATTTTACTTACCCATGTCACTACTATTCGTGCTACAGCCCTGCAAAGCTAGGGCATGACACAGTACTGTGGGTGAGTACCTTTGTCCCTTTTACCCTGATGGATTGTATTCTGACATGTTAGCCTTCTTTTATTTTATGAAGCAGCAAATAGTGCTACGTTACCCCTGGTGAAGAAGCAGCTATCCCTTTCATAAGTGTTTTCTCCAGTGAAAGGCCAATGCTATACAGAGATGGAGGTGGGAAAGAAAAGCCACAGTTTGTTAAGTTTCTGGATTGAAGGCTTTCAAAAACTTGTGGGGTAAAAATGTGCCCTTCCCTCAAGGAGGAAGTAAGAGGTTGCAGATTTTGTTGCTCGGCCCCTGCCTGGGTTTTTAAGCATAGCTGGGACCTTTCTGTTACCATTGTTTCCTATGGAAATGTTAGGTTGCTCTAACATGGCCTGATGTGAGATCTTGCAAGAGGCTCACACTTAACGTACATCACCACTTAAAAATGCATTCTTTTAAAAGCAGACAAAAGCCAGTGCTGTGGGATGTTTTCTGGCCAAAATATTCACCTAGAGTGGTCAGAATATGGCATTGTTTTCAAAGATGCCATCACCATAAATGCAAAATTAGTTTTGGCCACAACAGATGGTTTTCTTGGAATCTGTCAGTATTTATTTCCCTGTGTATGGTTGAATATGGCTTAGATTTATTTGTTTTCCAAAATAGTCTTACAGAACACATCTGTATTTTGTGGTTTCTTTACCTGGTTTGGGGGATATTTAATTTTAAATCTAGTGAACTGTAGCTCTGTAGTAACAGAACGTGGGCATTTTCTTGTTTACTAGATTATGAACCATCATCAAAACTTCCTCTGTAGTAACAGAACGTGGGCATTTTCTTGTTTACTAGATTTTGAACCATCATCAAAACTTCATCTGCAAATCCATTACTTTGTGTTCTGTTTTGTGCTTAAGTTGAGCTTTTGTATATATGACAAAAAGATAAATATTGGGTTTATAAAAGATAGTATCATTGAAAGTTCAATAATACATTGAACTGCAGATCTTTCTGAATCATTCTTGCTGCAAATCTTCTTTTTAAAAGATCTGGCAAACATTTTTTCCTTGCCTTACAGTACTCTGTCAATAAAAGTGAGTTGCTATAAGCAATATTCCTCCCCCTGGTTTTCCTTCTGACTGGGTTCGCTGTACCTGGCTCCT
Source organism: Laterallus jamaicensis coturniculus (assembly GCA_022605575.1). Classification (NCBI taxonomy): domain Eukaryota; kingdom Metazoa; phylum Chordata; class Aves; order Gruiformes; family Rallidae; genus Laterallus; species Laterallus jamaicensis. The sequence continues at coordinate 3,729,081 of JAKCOX010000062.1, forward strand.
CTGTGGTGATGCTGCGCAGTGGCTCGGTGTGGGGTTTGCACAGGCTTCTTTGAAGAGATGCTTTCAGATTCTTCTGATTGGAGGGCCTTTGGGTTTTTTGGTGAGAAGTCCAGCTGCTGACCTCACCAGTAGTGCCACAGAGGGGTCTCTTTCAAAAACACAGGACTAAAGAGGACTGTTTGGTATTTATTTTTACTTAACCCCCTTTCATTGTTTGCTTTAGAGCCTGGCTGTGAAGGTGTGCCCGCACGCACGTGTGTGGCAAGAGGAAATATGTGGTGCAGACTTTGTAATGGTTTCATAGACTGCCGTCCAGGATGTTGCAAAATACTGGAGACCCCTGGACCATTGTCTGGTCACCTACCTATGCAATATGAGCTAGGGAACCTACTTTGGCAGGGGAGTTGGACTTGATGATCTCTCGAGGTCTCTTCCAACCCCTATGATTCTGTGATTCTGTGAGCTCCTTTAACTGGCAAGCTGGCTCTGGGAAAGTAGTCCTCATCTGTTTATTCCTCCTTTTTACCTCTGCAAGAGGTACTTTCAGGGAAAGTACTTTTCACAGGGAGTGAAATGGAGTTACAAAGCTATGAAAATAGTACATATTAGAGCACTGGGCAACTAGAGGAAGGTGAAGGCCTCCTTAGTATGACACCCCCGACATAACTGAAGGGATAACCCGCTCTGCAGCAGAGCAGCCGATGCACATCTGCACATGAAGGTGAAGAAGCAGAGAGGAGAAGTGAAGAATGATGGAATTCCAAAAAGCCTGCAGGAACAAGGGAGAGAAACAAAGAGGAAACTGCATCAGGAAATCAGAGTCAGTCCAGACAGCCTGAGAAATGTTCAAACCAGATCAGACCCTAGACAAAGGTAAACAAAAAATCACCAAGGGAATATTACTACCCACAGTGCTCTTGCCTCCTGGAATTAAATATAGAGTTATCCTATACAAATGAAAAAAAGACAGTGTGTAGACTTTGATCTCTTTCATCCACTAAAGGAGCTGTGTTCCATGGGAAACAAGCTGTAAAACTCTCCCTGGCTTGAATCGGCAGAAAGTGTAGTGAATGTTGTCAGTGCTCAAATAAAAACCAGCTCATGGGAAGTCTGAGAACATGCAGCAAATGTGTATCTCAGTATCATTACAAAGTCAGCTCAGATTTCAGACTATCAATTCCATAAGGAAGAAATTAGTAACCTGAAACTGTTTGCTACTAGAATGTACCCAACAGAATTAAGAGCTAAAAACATAAAATACACTTTTATTTGGCAAGCTGAAAATGCCATCATTGTTTTAACTAATGAAGATCAATCAGGCTTAAACATCTTCAAAATAGCATTATGTTCAGTATTGTCTGCAATGGAAGAGGAGTATCACAGCTTCGAAGAAGCCAAAGAAGAGTTAGATGCCAAAAGCAAGTGAATGACTTTGTGAGAATAATCTTTTTTGTTCTCTCCTTTGTTTCACACAATGCCCACAGCTCTTGTTACTGTGCTGGGAAGGATGTCTGTGAATAGCTGAAGCAGGAGAAGAGTTCACACTGCTCTAACGGTACATTTGGAGCCCCAGCAAGCAAGATGTGTGCTAAACCTCCCATCCAAGAAAAGTGCACTCCTTCCTCTGCAACATTTCCACCAGTAAAAACAAACACTGGCCTGAGTTGTCAGTCAAAATTACCAGTACGATTATCTCAATGTCCTTGAATTTAGTTTTAGGAGGCTAGATGCATTCCTTCTATTGAAGGCAGTTTAGTCACACTGCAGATGAACTTGCCACAATGCATAGACTGATGCTGGGAAATTGGCAGCCCTGGTTTGTTCAATTGCTCTGCAACACAATGGGAGCCTCACTAGAATTCAATTAACCTTCCTCTTCATCCCAAGGGGCTAGTGTTGGACCCCATTAGCAGCTGTTGCCCATTGTTCTCAATGAAGAACCTCTAAGCACCAAGTTATTAACCCATCAGTGAGCAAAAAGTCCAGGCAGTAGCATTCTATTTTCTACAAGTTCCTGTCTCAGATACTTACTCCAGTACCCTTACTGGTTTCATACTTTTACCTGACTTGCATATCTGCCCTGGGAAATTTGGCTTGGGCACCTATAAAAGTGTGGTTCATAAATGGGAAGCTTACTGGAAAGGCAAGAAATGTCTAATTACAACTAGAAAAGGCCAAACACTACCCACCAGACTGAAGAGCTGTTGACATGAGCCTTGTCTTCTTGCTGAATTCAACCAGCACCCACCAGTGCCTCAAGCCTCCAGTGTCTCAATGAGCACTGCTTGCTTTCAGGAAAACTTTAGCTAAGGTTGGAAACAAATTGGTTAATACCAGGTAGATACCAGTGGGTCCAAGAGACTTGGGCAGTCAAGTTCTAACTGGATCACTCACATGATGGGAATCACTTTGGTGAGGTAAGTTTACCCCCCCCACACTTTCCCCAAAAGGTAAAAGAGAGTTTATCCTTGAGTCAATTGGTAGAGAAGCTGGATTCCACATCCCACCCCCCCCCCCCATGCTCTGTATTCTGGTTTTCTGAAACTGATTCAGCCAAAACATGGGTTTGCTGACATCACTGTGGGTCTTCCTCCCAAACACTTCAAATATTTAAAAAACTGATAACCAAGGGAAAAAACAAATCACTTTCCCCAGTTCCTCCTCAGCTGCCTGGCAAAACCTCCAGTGTTGCCAGACACGCAGTGGTGAGGTTTGCAGTGCCTCTCCAGGCACTGCTGGCCCCAGCTGCCCTGCTGTTTGGACACAACTACCCCACCTCCTCATCAAAGCTGGTAGACGCAATGCTAGTAGTGCCTGTGCTTCTGTCCTCCATAGCAAAACCTGCTGTTTCCACTGCACCTGCTGAGGAGGGGACTTAAAGCTCTGCTGAGGTCAGTGGAGGCTGTGCAGACACAGAGCCCCTCCAACTGCTTTGCTAGGATAGGGACATTTCCATCTCGGCAGTGTTTGGGCAGCAAGAGCAGCTGATGGGGGCAGCAAGGTTCATCTAACTTTTCTGCCAAAACTTTCAAATTCATGATCTTAAGCATGAAATTTATCCACTCCTGTGCTGTGGATGCTCCTAAGGACATGATCTGGTGAACTGTTCTAGCTGCTGTGAGGAAGGTCTCAAACACAGTTGCTCCTAGCCGGCTCCAGCTCTTCTCCCACTGGAAAGTACAGTGGTCTTTTTCTGAACTCTGTAAAATACTCCAGGTTTTAAAATCCAGGTGTTAAAACCTTCATCTTAATTGGATCAGCAACAGCAAGAACATTTCTCTGACCTTGGCCCAGAGATGTATTTCAGCTTTATATGCACGTGTCAATTCAGCATGTACCTGTAAGGGCTTATCTACAGGGGGACATTGCTGCAGCTTAAATTTAACCTGTTCTTGCAAATTGATTTCTCTAAATCAGTTTGAATACCTGTGGAAATACTTATTTCAGTTTAAAGATTTTTTCCTATTGATCCGTGTTAAAGCCCAAATAACCTTGGTTTTATTCTAATAGCAAGAGTGTTCCCACAGGTCTACATATCACCCGTCTTAATTGGTTTTAAAACGGCACTTTTAATTATATGGTTGTAACTCCTTTGCATAGAGGAGGCCTTTCTTACCGTGTCTGGGAGTAGCTGAGGTACTAAATAAAAGCTGCCTCAGGAATGGCTCATACCCTGCGCCCTGAGGAACCTGGTGCCTCCTGGAGCAAGCACAGCCCCAGCTCTGCTGTGGCCACTCCAACCATGTTGCCTCAAGACATTGCTGAGCAGTTTGGGGTAATTTACACCAGAAATTTACCCCCCAGAAGACATTTCAGATGAAACTCTGCAGGATATGGCTGTGTGCTGCCCTCAGACACTGTGTGAGCAGCTTTGCAGCCCATATATCCCCACAAGCACCCCACCATGCCACAGAGCGTGCAGCACATCCTCTTACTGCCAACACTATGGGCGGTGCAACACAACCCTTGCCTTATCCCAGGCATCTGAGCTGTACAAAACACACAAAGAGTATGATGATTAATTACCAGGCCCATAGAAGTACCACCAAAGGCCCAGGGTATGTCCTGCAGATGCCATGGCACTTCTGCAGAGGGTCTCACCCCATGCCATGTGGCCATACAGCTCCTGGAGATGCCCTCGGAGCTGGGGACACCCATGTCTCTCTCTTACTTCACTTCCACACAGAAACAGCCAGCTTGGGCTTGGACTGCTTTCATGAAGCCTTCCTCCTTTCAGGTACATCAGTGGCTTTCAGTAGGAAAAGGTCTGAGTCTGACCCACGGGATTGGTTTTCTGAGCCAATCTACCTACAGTGTTTTCTTTTAATACACACATGGCCATCCATAGTCATAATCCAATCACCCTGAGCCCAACAGCCAGAAGTGCCAGAGACAGCCCATTCCCACCATTACCAACTGCTGAGCCTCCTGGCGAGGTGTCACATGCACAACCACAGCAAATTTAAACTCTGTTTCAACACTAGAGGGCTGGCAGTACTTCAGATTGCCTTCCTGTGCACACAGTCAGTGCGGTGGACATCTTTGCCATAGAAATTTAATCTATTTTTTTTTCTTTGTAGACCATCTAGACACCCCAGTGATAAGAAATTTCTGGCATCATCACATAACAAGGGCCCTTTCATTAACCTTGTAGTACTTACCAAAAAAAAAATAAATAACCTACTTTGTTTGGGGAAGCATGACTTTTTGTGAAACTAAAGCTGGGAGGAGTGGCTGACACGCAGGAACACTGTGCTGCCATCCAGCAAGACCTGGACAGGCTGGAAAGCTGAGCAGGGAGAAACCTAATGAAGTTCAACAAAAGCAAGTGTAAAGTCTTGCATCTGGGGGGGAACAACCACATGTATCAGTACAGGCTGGGGGATGACCTGCTGGAGAAGAGCTCTGTGGAGAAGGACCTGGGGGACCTAGTGGATGACAGATTGGCCATGAGCCAGCAGTGTGCCCTGGTGGCTAAGAGAGCCAATGGGATCCTGGGGTGCATCAAGAGGAGTGTGGCCAGCAGGTCTAAGGAGGTGATCCTCCCCCTCTACTCTGCCCTGGTCAGGCCCCACCTGGAGTATTGTGTCCAGTTCTGGGCTCCCCGGTGTAAAAAGGACAGGGATCTCCTGGAGAGAGTCCAGAGAAGGACTACGAAGATGGTTATGGGCCTGGAACATCTACCCTATGAGGAGAGGGTGAGTGAGCTGGGACTGTTCAGTGTAGAGAAAAGAAGATTAAGGGGGGACCTAATTTATGTTTACAATTATCTTAAGCATTAGATGCACGGTGTATTAGCCAGCCCCTTTTCAGTGGTTAGCAGAAACAGAACAAGGGGCAATGGCTGCAAATTGGAGCACAGGAAGTTCCGCACCAACATGCGGAGGAACTTTTTCCCAGTGAGGGTGCCAGAGCCCTGGCACAGGCTGCCCAGGGAGGTGGTGGAGTTTCCTTCCCTGGAGATATTCAAGACCCATCTGGATGCCTGTCTGTGAAGTATGAGCTGGGGAGCTGCTTTGGCAGTGGGGTTGGACCCGATGATCTCTTGAGGTCCCTTCCAACCCCTACAGTTCTATGATTCTGTGATTCTGTTATGGCATCTGCATTCCCGGCTGGATATGATGTGCACAGAAGATTGAATTAGCCACAATGTTTCATTTTCTCCATCTCAAACGACAGCAGTATTTGCATGTCAGCTGGAGTGTAGCTGATATTTGCATTTCAATTCCCAAGAAAATTCAGGAGTTGCACCATTTACAGGATCTGGTACCTACAGTTGAAGAAACAAATAGTTAAGGATGTCAGAAATGCTATGCCACAGAATAAATGCATGCTTTATTTATTGGCCACAGAAATTATTTGACCCGTGACACCTGCTTTTCATTTCTGGGTTTTCTTTGCCTGACTGTAAACATCCACATACATTCATTTTCAAGCCATGGAGAGCTGGGAAATGCCATCACAGATGATATTTGTTGGTGGACTGTTAGTCATACTGAGAAATACTTGGAAAGTGCAGCTTGCTTCCTGTGCTTTAGCGTGTAAAATTGGGAAATGCTTGGGGTTATATTTTCAAAACAATTTTTACAGTAAGAGAAAGAAGAAAAAAACACAGGATGCTGCACAACGCCCACTGAAAGAAGCAGGAAGTTCCCCTTCCTCTGTGGTGAGCCCATGGTGTCCCTCCTTAATAGGCACTTTACATTAATGAGGTTTATTTCCACTTCAGCCTGGCTGCACACACCTGTACCGTACCCAGACGTGTGCAGTGATTTTTCTAGTGGTAGTTCACACATGCCCACGTCTTTACTTAACGTTGCTGGTTACGTGAGTTATTTTGGGGTTCCCCCTCAAGGGTTCAGCAAAGACAAACCACAAGACTTTATGCCATATTATGCTACTTGCCAGGCAAGCTGTCTCACCAAGGGATTAGTTGATTTGAATTGTGTATGAATCTCATTTAAAATCTTTAATGCACATCTGCACCTGAAATGTGCTGCAGATTCACTGCTAAGTGGTGTCTGGGAACTGGCACACAACCTGCAAGTAGTCATGGTGCTGTTGTGGCTATTGCATGTAGCAGCACGATTAAACACCTCCTGCACGGCTCAGCTTCTGTGTGCTAAGAAAAGGGGAAGGGGTGAGCAATTCTTTTATCCTGCATGCAGGGGGATACCGACGAGCAGAAAATGTCATCTGGAGCCCAAATCAGAGTAAAAACCTTCCGTCACTCTTCATGGGGTTTAACAAGAACAAGTGCAAGGTCCTGCACCTGGGTCAGGGCAATCCTCATCATCAATATAGCTGGGAGATGGAGTGATACAGAGCAGCCCTGCAGAGAAGGACTTAGGGGTGCTGGTGGATGAAAAGCTTGACATGAGCTGACAGTGCGCACTTGCAGCCCACAAGGCCTATTGTATCCTGGGCTGCATCAAAAGGAGCATGGCCAGCAAGCCAAGGGAAGTGATTCTGCCCCTCTGGTGAGACTCCACCTGGAGTAGAGTGTCCAGTTCTGGGGTCTCCAATATAGAGAGGACATGGAACTGTTGGAACGGGTCCAGAGGAGGGCCACAAAGATAACTGGAGGGCTGGAGCACCTCTTCTAAAAAGGCAGGCTGAGAGAGTTGTGCTTGTTCAGCCTGGAGAAGAGAAGGCTCTGGGAGAACTTAAAGCAGCCTTCCAGTACCTGAAGGGGCCTACAAGAGGTTGGGACTTTTTAGAAGGGCAAGGGTGAGTGGTAATGGTTTTAAAGGTTGCTTTGCTGGATGCTGGATTGCCACAGAAGCAAAACAGCCTTGAGGGTTTTCTAGCACCCGAAAAACAGAAAGTTCAGAAACTTGATTTCTCCTTCACTATGAGGGTGGTGAGACACTGGCACAGGTTGCCCTGTCAGTGTTCAAGGCCAGGTTGGAGGGGGCCTTGTGCAGCCTGGTCTGGTGAGAGGTGTCCCTACCATGGCAGGGGGTTGGGACTAAATGATCTTTGAGGTCCCTTCCAGCCCTGACCATTCTGATTCTATGATTTTCCATTTTTTCCTCCAACATACAGCTGGGGGAGCAGAGGAGCAGGAGCGGAGGAAATACTCGCAAATTCTGTGATCACCCAGTTGATAAATACAAGCAGGCTGCTGCGAAGTTAGATCTGTGCAGTGGGTAGAGGATCAGGGCAGCAAAAGCACAGTAGGAAGGAGGAAGGAGAGAAACATGACGTGTTTTGCTGAGCACCACACCTTGGGAGAGCCCTGCAACAGCTGTGAGTCCTGCTAATGCTGCGCACTGGCCAGCAGCGAGGGCAGAAGGTAAAGTGCACAGAATTGGTTTTCAGGAAATCTTTTCTGAGCTTCCCTGCAGATGTCAGTTTTCTGCATCTGAGGAAGTGAGTAGGCAGCAAATTTGCTGTCCTGCCGTCGCCGCTGGCTGCTAGTGAGCTGGCATGGGGCTAGGCCGCAAGGTGCCAGGGGCAGAGCAGGAACAGTGTGTGCAGTCGAGAAGAGGGTGCCCAATGCAAGAAGACTTAGGGTAGCAAGGGGCGGGGGTGGGTAGGGGCTATTTGCAAAGGATATGGGACCATACTGGGGACACCATCACTCACAGTGGAGAGGGTGGGTTCACCTCATCGGTGCAAGGCTGGGTGGGTTCACCACCTCAGTGGTGCAAGGCTGGGTAGTCAGGGACAATGGTTGTCTCAGATGCGTCTCCAGTAGCTTCTGCTCAAAGTGACAGAGTTCAGGAAGACAGGTTGTGCCACTGTTTAGCATGGTGCTGTCCTCAAAGCTGGCATGTGGAAATAGTAGGGAAACATATGTTCTCTGGGCAGGAGAAAAGCAACTTGCAAAGCTATATGATCTCCGTGCCAAGTTAGAGCTTTAATTGGCACAAAAATTATCTTTGCTAACACCTGCCAGTGAGTGTTTCATTGCAGAATTAGTAGTCAGAGGGAGAATGAATTCCTTAGAGCACAAAAGAAAAACATTTCCTCTTGTAGATTTTGGTGTAGCATGGTATCTTGGCTGCTCCAAAGCCAAGAGCATTAGTGAAACCAAGAGCCAGAACCATGACATCCTGCTATACTTCAGGTGTGAGCCTTGACAGTAAAAGCACTCTCCCTCAAACTGAGATGCCTGACTGAAGCTATACAGCTTTTCCCTGCTCAGCCCTGACAGTGGGAGCAAAAGAAGGATCTTCCACATCCTTAGCTGTTCCATAATCTGCTCTTTTGCAATTGTTCATGGATGATGCTAAGCACATTCCCACAGGTGAATCCTGTTGGGTCCTGCACTTGGGGAGGAAGAACCCCAGGCACAGGCTAAGGACTGACCTGCTGCAAAGCAGCTCTGTGGAAAAAGACCTAGGAGTCCTGGTTGACCATGAGCCAGCAGTGTGCCCTCATGGACAAGAAAGACAATAGCATCCTGGGGTTTATCAAGAAAAGTGTGGCCAGCAGGTTGAGGGAGGTTCTCCTCCCCCTCTGCTCTGCACTGGTGAGGTCTCATCTGGAATACTGTGTGCAGTTCTGGCTTCCCCGGTTCAAGGAAAACAGGGAGCTACTGGAGAAGGTAAAAAAGAGGGCTAAGAAGATTATTAGGGGACTGGAACGTCTGTTTTATGAAGAGAGACTTGGAATTTGGGACTAGAGAAGAGAAGACTGAGGGAGGATCTTATCAATGCTTACAAATACTTGAGGGGTGGGTGTCAAGAGGATGGGGTCAGTCTCTTATGAGTGGTGCCCAGTGACAGGACAAGAGGCAACAGGCATAAACTTGAATATAGGAAGTTCCACCTAAACATGAGGAGGAACTTTACTGTGAGGGTGACAGGCTGCCCAGAGAGGTTGTGGAGTCTCCATCTCTGGAGATATTCAAAACCCGCCTGGATGCTGTCCTGTGCAGCCTGCTGCAGGTCTTCTTGCTCTGACAGGGGAGGTTGGACTAGATGACTCCAGAGGTCTCTTCCAACCCTGATCATTCTGTGATTCTGTGAAATCAAGTTTCTGAACTTTCTGTTTTTCGGGTGCTAGAAAACCCTCAAGGCTGTTTTGCTTCTGTGGCAATCAGCATCCAGCAAAGCGACCTGGTGCTTGAGTGGTTACACAAGGCTTCTCACATGGGGATACAAGCAGGACATTAGCAGGTCTCAGCACAAAGGGGAGAACAGAAGAAAAAGGAATTGGGTCTATCAAATGTACTCTAGAAAGTAACATCTTTGACTTGAGGGAAGTGACAGTCATTCAGTCATTTAACACATTCATAAAGAAGGATGCTCAGTTCCTGGAAAACTATTTTAGTCACCCATAGGGAAGTGTATGTAGGCTTTTTTCTCTTTTTTCTGAAACACATACAAAATTACAGCTTTCCAGCAGTAAAAGGTACTGGGGGACTCCTGGAAATGCTTGTATTTTGGTTTCTTTGTGGGGTTTTTTTTTTCTTTTCCTTCATCCTGATGAACAACATCACAGGCCAGAGCACCTGTTCCAGTGGGCTTGAGATCGGCCATGCCAGTGGCTGGGGGCTCGGCACACACAGCAGCCCACCACCAGGGGAAGGGGATGAGTGGCAGGTCTGCTTTCCATGGGAGGGTGCCAGGCGGGATGTCTGCCCCTGGGACTGCTCCTCAGAGCCCTTTTCGGGAGCTGTCTGGACTCTGCCCAGCTCCAGCTGGCGCAGAATTACCAGGGACCTAATTACAACAACCTGGTGACAGCCCAGCAAGAGGAGTCCCTCATTAAACGTGATGGCCTGGGTGCCACGGCTGGTGCTGGAAGCCCTTAAACGGCTATTGCTGGAAGCAGTGCCTGCATACCAGGGGAAAGATCACTTTATAAATTCGCTAGCTCTTACATTCTTTCTCCAAGCATCTGTTACCACTCGCTGCCAAAGACAGGATATTGGATCCTTAGCTTGGCTCAGTGCAGCCAATCTTCTGGTTTTATGGCTGGGTCTGTAACAGCAGCTACAAGAAAAACTTTTAAATTCTTGAATGGAAAAAAAAATCCTTTACTAGTATTCATGCCTTTTTTCTTTTCTTTTTGGTGTGGGTTTTTTTTGGCTCCTGGGGTATTAAGCAATACAAGGGAGATGCATCAGTACCGATCAGCACAGTCCCACTGGTAGTATTTGTTTTCTATTTTCCATTATATTATAATAATGTTTCATAAAAGTAAAATTTTTATATATTGAAATATTACACAAAGTATAAGGCATTACATAAAGCAGAAGCCTTCTCTGCTACTGTGAGTTGTACTGTGGTGAACAATAGCTCTCGCATTATGCAGCACATCCTGGGAAAGCTTTTTGCCTTTTTACTTTGATGAGATGGAATAAAGAACAGGTCAAGCCAGCAGAAATCTGTCTGGTCTAAAAATAAAACAAAAGGCCTAAAAAAAGCCTGCACAGTACCCAGGGACCTCTGAGAGGGTCTATTCAGGGACTGAAGGCGTGGCCTCCCAATTTCATAAACAAGATTCTCCTTCTCTTGATTCATCTTGCTTTGCAAGTTTTAGAAGCCTTATCATGAAGCCAGCTTGGTGATTTGTGGGTGCCAATGGCTCATCGTTGGCCCAACAGAGGAGCAGCAATGAGTTTCTCCTTGCATTTGGTTGGGCTGTGAAGGCCTCAAATGTTTTCTGTCCGTTAGATACAGTAACTCCCTCCAGGCTACTGCCAACACAAATGGACCCTCATTCATTCTTCCCAAGCATCTTCATACCTGGTGTGTCCAGAGCTTATCCAAGCACATGCAGTTGGTTCCCTCTGGGTTGTATCCTTCCTCTGGCTTTAGTGTCCAAATCCTGCTCTCCTTCGACACACGCACTCATCTGGGGCACCCTTTCACTGATTACAACCTCGTGGGTGTGATGTTTCCCAGAAGCAGCAGAGTACATGATCGTAGGGATAATACATCTTGAGCTTCTCTGGCAGGAGCTCCTGCAGTTGTGGTGAGCTTTCACTACACTGACTTGCAATTAGCATTTCGTTCCTAGTGTCAAAAATAATAAAAAATGACCTGAAGTCACTCCAGCAGTTTTTTAATTGCTACTTTTCTCCTGGGAATCTCTGTTAGCAACAATAGACAAAACAACAATACAGCATAAAAGCAGATTTTTAATTTCATTTTTATTATTTCACAGTGCTGCTTCCTACTGATGTGGGGCACTGCAGGACATGTAAACATAGATGCAATATAAGCCACCAAACAAAGCCCCGACCACCTGTAATTTTGCTGGGACAAATGATGAAAAAGTCCAGTTAAAGCAAACTATAAAGTAGGTTTACTTTTAAATTACTCTGACTTTGCAGAGCCAAGCCTTTCAGGCTCCAAATAATTATTTCAGCATCTCCTTGTTTTCAGAGCAAGCCCTCCTCACCAAGAATAGTCTCTTTTTTTCTATATTTACCTGGGAGCAACATGAAAATAATGCTTTCTGTTTGAAGGCTCCCGCTAAGCTCAGGTCTCCTTGATGCTCAAAAAATATGCAGAAAGAGGCAATCTTTGCCTGAAGGACTTTAAGGCCCAGAATCTTTAAGGTCTTGTGAAGAAAAGCCTGGGGCCACACCTTTGTGGACATGGAGAGCCTCAACTCCAACAGGAACTGAGTATTTTGGAAAATGCTGTTGTAGGGACGTGCCCGGCCCTACATTGCCGTTGTGCATCCAAGCATTGGGGAAGGTACTTGTCAAAGATGCATGCATGAGGCAGCCTTGCCAGGTCTCCTGTGCTCATAACCAAGACTCCCAGCAACACCCACGCTCTGCTTGCGTGTGCCAGGCTCTAGGACTTCTTCAGCTGTCTCTTGGCACCCTGTGACTTAGGATCCCTCCAGGAACTGGAATTCAGGATACCTAAGGAGAGCTTGCCTTTTTTTCCCAAATGCCAGAAGTGTTCCTGCTCTATCAAAATGTGTGGTGACACTCCCAGCCCCTCAGACACCTTGCTCCTGTCCACTTCTACAGAAGACCCACTTTCAACTACATATTGCCTTCCCCATTAAGCAACAGTCCATGGGCAGACTTTCATCATGAGATCCAACGTGGAAGTATGACTCCACTGAGTAAATCCAGTCACGTGCAAACTATTCATAAACAACATGAGCCATCTTGTAAGATGTTCTTCAGTGAGATGCAGCAATGTGAAACATGAAAGCTTAAACAGCTCCTGAACTCCAGAAAGAAAACTGCTTTGCATCTATGCATAAAATCTTTCCTGTACATAAGATGACACTTCCAGCTGAAGTGGTCCATTCCTCAAAGATGAAGTCCTGTGTCCTGGCGTTGGATCTGAAATGGCAGGAGTCAGCCTTCAGCAGCAGTGCTTCCCAGTTTTGCTGCATGCATTTAAGTAAAACTATTTATCAGCTCACTTACCTTGCTCAAGCTGATAAATGATCCATATACATCTAAATCTATTTCCAGAGTTCTTCTCATTTTTTTTGATCTGTCTTCACATGTACGGGCAACTATTTTAATCTGCATTTTAAAAGCAGAACTTAAATTACAGAGGTTATTCATTTGCAGAACCTCCTGTCCCTGGGCAGTTTTATAAGGTCCCTGACTACCAACAGCAGCTTGCTCTCCGTTCTCGTTATGCTGACATGTAAGTTTGTTCAAAGACCCCTGAAGAACTGGAGGCTTGTTGCACTCATAAATTTCCCAGGATATTTGCCAGAGGCATAACACGTTCCCAACTATCTGAAAGTCATCAGTGAACTCTGAGAACACAATCTTTAAAACCAAAACTAACAACGAATGTTTGCACTTTATACAAATATAGTATAAAAAAAATTTCAGTCCTCAAAACAGTTTCTTGATGTGGTTTGGAAAGCTCATGATATGAAAACTATGGAAACAATTTTCTCCTTTTCCTCAGAGAGAGCAAGCAGGTTCACTAGCCTTAGGTAGAAAAACTGTTGAAGAATGCCTGCTTGTCAGGCAAACAAAGGCAAAACTGGGTTCTATATTCAGAAATTCAGGACACTTAAAAACTGGAAGTGAAAGCAGAAATCATCTCTGTGGAGGCATCTCCAGGCCTATGTTAGTTTGGAAGGAGCAGTAGCAGCCCCAGTACTTCTCTAGGACTGGCAATAGGAAACTGCAATTGAACATCAACATCTCACACAAAATTTTGGAGATACATGGACAAGGCAGTAACCCTAGTCTGGGGCAATAAATTCATGTCAAAAAAGCTACTAGCTTCAACATTGTTTGTGCCAGGGAAGCCTTTGCCCATAAGATTTAGCCACACACAAAGTGGAAGAAAATATCCTGACAGAAGCTGGAACTTGTGCTCTGGCCACACACTGAAAAACACCATTTTCATCAGCTGAGAATGGAGGAGCACCCTGAGAAAAGAGAGCTGGTAACCAGCCTCCATGGGAGTGTTGGTAGCCATCTTGAGGTTCTTGAAGTTTCTCAAGTGCCCCTGGTCAGAAGAAGGGGGCACAGCACTGGGGTGGAGGTTGTGTTCTGATGTAGGAGCTGGCTGGTAGCAGAGCTGCCGACCTCTCACCGCCTCTCAAGAGCACCACAAATGAGCACAACCAGTTCACAGATACAAGGCCACAAATCATTTCTTCACTTCTTGCACTTCCAGGAGCTGTCACGGAGGCTCTTCTGGGACAGGATGTTGACACTGGCAAAGTGTTACATGCTGAGTTAAGCATTCTTGCATGCAAGCTAATGCAAGCATCTTCTTTTCCTTTTGTTTAATAATATCTAAGTTAGTGTAGCTAAATCTCCATATGAAGACTCACCTTTCTTCTAGAGAGTTTCTTTCTTCCCTTGGAAGCCACCTTGCATCAGGTGTGGGAGACAGGATAATGGCCAAGGAAAATTTGGCTTCTACTTGCAAGCACAGATAACCTTATCTCACTGCATGTAAAAATCCCATATAATAGTACATTTATAGGTTTTCCTCCAGAAATCTTTTCTATTATTGCTAGCATTCCACTCCCCACTTTCCCCCCAGCTGGGAGTCCAGCTTCCATGCAGCTCTCTCACCACACTGTTTCCCTCATCCTTGAAGAATTCCTTGAAAAATGGATTTAGGATGCCCACAAGTCTGCCAAACTGTTGGGGCTTCCTACCAGGCCTCCGCTGCTGCAGCCTGTGAAACAGCTGCTATTCAGACTAATGAGCACTGCTCCTGCAAGCACCGGTGGGTGGAAAGTGGCCGTGAATACGCTGAGGATGGAAATTAGACAAGTATTTCTAAGCCGTGGAAGAGGGCAGTTAGTGGTAGCTAAATCCTGAGCTACATCAACTAAAAATAAGAAGTTCAAGCAGTTTATGTTCTATCTGCAAACAAAAGGCCAAACCAGCCTTTTCAAGCACCACGTGGCTGAGCCTGAGTGAAACCTCTTTTGGGAAGTGGTACCGCAGGCTGGGAGGAGCAGCAGGGCTACCAGTGGGGCAGGGTGTGCATCCAGGGGATTTTCTCAGTGATGGCCAGTGATAGGACAAGGGGCAATGGGTGCAAGCTGGAGCATAGGAAGTTCCATGTGAATGTGGAGATATTCAAGACCCGTCTGGACGCCTATCTGAGTGATATGTCCTAGGGAGCCTGCTTTGGCAGGGGGGGTGGACCTGATGATCTCTCGAGGTCCCTTCCAACCCCTACAATTCTATGATTCTATGATTCTATGTAAGGAGGAACTTTTTCACTGTGAGGGTGACAGAGCCCTTGCACGGGCTGCCCAGAGAGGTTGCGGAGTCTCCTTCTCTGGAGACATTCAAACCCTGCCTGGATGTGTTCCGGTGTGATTCACTCTAGGTGGTCCTGCTCTGGCAGGGGGTTGGACTAGATGATCTTTCAAGGTCCCTTCCAACTCCTAATGTTCTATGAGTTTCTGTGATTCTGTAATCCCCGCTGCCCAGGGGACCACATAACAATGTAGGATTAAAACATCCTGCCTTTCATTATAGAAGGCTCCCCAGAAATTCATAGGTATTCATTAACACTTTTTCAGTGTCTAGCACAGAGGTTTACCTGTTGCATTTGCCCTGAGCCTATGCTTCAGTGGTCACTCGTTACTTACATATCAGAAACAAGTAAATAATCCCCTTTGATCCAGGTCAGGGTCAAACAATGTGAACGGTGCAGTGTTTCCCTGTGACATGGCAGTTGAAATGATGGTCCCTACCTAGAAGAGTTTGCAAGGGATGGGTAAATCAGATGGAGACACGTGAGAGACCAGTGAACCGAAGTGATGCTGCTGGTCCCAGCATTAGGCAGAGGTCTCTGCTCAGCTGCAGTCTTACCACTGTCAGGTTTTGCTGCTGGCATTGCAGTTGAGGAGGGTTTTATGAAGGGATTAACCATCTTCCTTCTGCTTCCTTTTGTGCTTTTGTGTTTTCTCTGCTGGCTCAAAAGCAGCAGGTAAGTAGCCCGCATTATTGTCAGAGTTTTTCTTCCTGTTATTGATGATCTGCAGCAGCACAATGAGAGCAAGTGGAGCCTTGGAGAGTAAAGCTCCAAAGAAACAAAACTAAGAAAATCAATGTTTGCTAACGGAGAAAAGAAAATCATCTGCACTGAAAGGAACTGACTGATGGAATGGGGTCTGTGAGTCCCTGCCTCAGCTCCCATAGGCAATCGCCTCTTTTTAGACAGAGAAGGAAAGAGGGGAGAATGGTAAGATGCTGCTCTGTGAATTAGGGCAAATACTTCCATTCTTGGATGTTTCAGCTTTGCTTGCAGAGTCCTCAGAAGTCAAAGCAGTTAGTGGGATGTATTTTCATTTTTTACCTAAATAGCTGAATGTTACTTTCTCTGTCCTTTCAGGTGTGCAGTGACCACAAACTAACCTGTATTTAAAGCAGCACCAAGGGGAAGAAGTAAAATACTGTTCCTAATTTGTATCAATGGAGAAAAAAGATACTTCCTTCTTTTTTGTTTGTTTTTTTGGCATTTGGTGGTTTGGGTTTTTTTTGGGAGGGGTTGTTGTTGTTAGTAATGCATGGAGGTCCTGTGAATAGGCTAGCCAGAATGGGGTGCTTAGTTCTTATTCAGAAGTTTGCGCTATATGGGATTATTGATTTCCTTTCTGTTTGGAGATAAAACACAGAATAAGCAGGAAACAGTTTTCACACTTGACCTCATGCATGTTCAGTCCTGAATTGTGTCCTGGCAGATTCTCATGCATCCGTTTTTAACCTTTAGATACTGCTGTCTTTATGCACTCAGCAAGGACACTCCATGCACAGTTATCTCCTTCTAGCCATCAGCTAATTGGTCTTTCCAAAATACACCTAATTTAGCCCCAAATTATTAAATCAATGGCCATTTTTGAAGAAATCATTGATCATTTTATCTCTGCTTGTTTGCTTGATTTTGTCTGGTTTTCTACACCCTCCACTCACGTTCTACTAAGTAGCAGTTTAAATTATACTTATTTTTCCACCTTCTGTAATTAAAATAGGAGCAACTTCGGTGCTGACACAGACCCGGAAAAAGAGGAAAATGATTAATCAGAGCATACATCAATAATCACTTGGCTTCCTCTTACTTTAATGTAGCAGTAAAAGATTTAGCAACACTAGAAATAAAAGCCTATTAAATAAATTTCAGTTCCTTTTTATTGAGAAGAACACTTAAATGACTAATTTATTTTAAAAAACTAAAGTGTATTCACCTGCTCTTCAATTTCAAAATCAGTTATTCTATAAAAAAGCCATTTCCCTTGCTCACATGGTTGGTATACAACTATGTGTTATAGAGCGTGGAAGAGGATACGTAATTATTGTGGTAACTGGAGAGGTTGATTCAAGTATTTCTTCCAGGGTTTTTTGTAGGGATCAATTACTAGTTGCTTTCAGTATCAGGTGGACACAAGTAGCTTATACAAATTCTCAGGACATCGAACTACATATTTCTTGATTTATACACAAACATGTAAACACATGTGCACATGTTTTGTAGCCCACAATTGCTCACCCTCATGCTTAGAAGCTCTCAGTCAACCAGCCCTAATTGAGGTATGACAGTAACCACCAGCTTTACGCTGCCATCAAGAGATACCTAGGTCAAGGTCAATATATTCAAAAGTGGTTCTAAAGTGCTCTGCCATCATCCTTTCCACTGGCAGCAAACTTATTTTAAATGCTGAGAAAATCGAATCACAGAATGGTTTGAGTTGGAGGGGACATAAACAATTTAGTTCCACTCTGCTGCCACTAGCCCAGGGTGCCCAAAGCCCCATCCAGCCTGGCCTTCAACACTGCCAGGGAGGGGGCAGCCACAGCTTCTCTGTGCAGCCTGTGCCAGGGCTCACCGCCCTCACAGTAAAAAAGTTCTTCCTAATATCTAATTTAAAGCTCCCCTCCTTCAAGTTAAGACCATTACCACTTGTCCTGTCACTCCATGCCCTTGTAAACAGCCCCTCTCCAGCTTTCGTTTAAGCCTCTTTGGTACTGGAAGGCTGCTATAAGGTCTTCTCACAGCCTTCTCTATGCTGAATGAGCGCAACTCAGCCTGTCCTCATGGGAGAGGTGCTCCAGCCCTTTCATCTTTGTGGCCCTTCTCTAAACCTGCTCCAACAAGTCATAGAATCATAGAATCACTTGGGTTGGAAGAGACCTTCAAGATCATCAAGTCCAACCACAGCCTAACCCTGCCTAGTCGACCTCTAGACCATGTGCTCAAGCACAACATCTACACACCTTTTAAATACCTCCAGGGATGGTGACTCCACTGGTTCCCTGGGAAGCCTGTTCCAGTACTTGACTACCCTTTGAGTAAAGAAATTCTTCCTGATATCTAACCTAAATGTCCCCTGATGCAATTTGAAACCATTTCCTCTCATCCTTCTGCTTGTTACCTGAGAGAAGAAATCAACACCCTCCTTGCAGGTAGCTGTAGAGAGTGTTAAGGTCTCCCCTCAGCCTCCTTCTCTTAAGACTAAAAACCTCCATTCCTCATAGGACTTGTGCTCACGACCCTTCATCAGCTTCATCACCCTGTCCATGTCCTCCTTATGTTGAGGATGTTAGAGCTGGACACAGTACTCCAGGTGTGGCCTCATGAGAGCAGAATAGAGGCAGAATCACATCCCTCGACTTGGTGGTGATGCTTCTTTTGATGCAGCCCAGGCTATGGTCGGCTTTCTGGGCAGCAACATGCATTGTCAGATCATGTTGAGCTGTTTGTTCACCAACATCCCCAAGTCCTTCCCCTCAGGGTTAGTTTGTATCCATTCTCTGTCCACTTGTAGTTGTGCTTGAGAATGCCTCTGGCTGTGTCCAGGACCTTGCACTTGGCCTTGTTAAACTTCATGCCGTTTGCTTGGGCACACCTCTCAAGCCTGTCAAGGTCCCTCTGAACAGTATCCCTTATGTTATAACAACTCCCCAGTATGACAGGCACATCCCAGTGCCTCGCCTCATGCCCTCATATTTCTAACCTTCTTTGCGGAGAGGCAGCCTAGATTTATTATTTAGTTACTGATCACTTGTATCTCCATCTCCAAGGATATAATGGTGTTCCTAAGAAGGTCCTGTTTGCATTCCATTAAGGAGTAGTCTCAAAGCTAGAGTAAATCCTGTCTGGTTTCTAATTGTTTCAAGACAGAAGAAGAGTGAGGAAATTAAACGGGACAGAAATGTAATGTGAATCGTCGACTTTCAACTGCTTAGGAATCTTAAGTAAAATGTAAAGTGCTTTTTGAAAAGGTCATGTAGTAGAAACCATCAATTTTAATAAGACATTCCTCTCCTCTGTTGAGGCAAAAGCGTCAATATGCAACAACCTCCTACAAAAAGCACACAAGGCAAGAAACCTCTGGTGTATTTAAATACTATTGGAAATGATGAGAAAATATACTCTCATGGAGCATTCAATTTATTGCTTAAATAAAATCATAGATATGGAAGGTCACACACAGTCGTGGTGGGGCTGAATGATGACAATGAAAAAGAAGCTGACTTGTGTGGGCTGAATTTTCAGAGCAGCGCCGGGGCAACTCTTCTGTAGGACTCCACATCTTGCATGCAGAGAGAGAATACATCTCAGCAGCACATAGTGAAGCACCTGCAATCTGAATTTCTGGGCTTCTATTTACAATGGCGATCAGGTACCTGCACAAAGCTCATCATCAATTCAGTGGTCCCTGAAGAGTTGCATTAATTAGAAAAGCCTGGGCTCAGTCAGTATCAGCAGAGGTCACAGCTCCCATGCAGACTGCCCCACACTCTCCAAGGTTTAATTGATGAGTTTACACAGGCTCAACTGATTTTTGCTTATACCATTTAACTTGTTTTTCCTTCTCCCAGTCTATTTATTAACAGGGCTCTGTGTAGTAAATACAGCTACCCATTGTTTTTGAAGCCTGGCTTTCCTTACTACACACATTTACAAAAAAGACCCTAACTTCTGCAGGCATGGATGAAAGAAATAACTGGGTGTTTTTTGTGACTAGCTCTTGTTGATTTGTACAAAAAAAACCCTTATAGGAATAAATTGATGTCCCAGCAACCTAGAAAGTGGCTGTTTTACTCAATGTGTTTCTATTATTTATTGAAAAATCTGCAAAAGTCATTTAAATATGAAAGAGGAAGTGACTGTATGGGTTGATCAAGTCATTTGTCTCTGCTTGCAAACCTGGTTATTTAGCTCCAGCATGCTCCAAACGACACATAAACCCTCAATACACAACTGCTAGCAGTGCCAATAATAGAGCTAATATCCATTACCAATGTTATTGTGCTTCTTGAGCATCTGCTTGCACCTACTGCCATGCCACTGGTGACGAAGATGGAAGATTGAGAAGGCTTTTTTTCCAGCAGGACAGAGGAAGGAGGAAGGCTAATGTGATAAGAAATTGGCTTGGGTGTATAAAAAAAGCACAGAAGCTTTTTGAGGTTAGCTGAGATGACCCAAATATGACTGTTGGCCAACAGCCAAGTGAAGACAAGGCTTCTGCAGATTTCAATGGGTCCAGAGTTTCACTTCAGGAATGGAAACTCAATAAAAAAAAAAAACCCCAAAAAACCCTCCAGGATTTAAAAATAAGGCTGGCATGCAAAATGCAGCTAATGGCAACAGATGCCAAAATGCAGCTGCTTCTTTATGTTATTTAAAGAAAGATACAACTTCTCTCACTCTCCTATCTTTACTCCAGATCTTCTCAATGACAATAATTTTTGAAAGTATCTTCTATCTTTGGGTCCACCACACACAGACCCAAGTCACGTTGCAGAGCTGTGGTTCATGTTTTTAAGTGATTGCTTCATCACTTACAAAAGGAAGTATTATGGCCATTTTAGTCTTTATGTGCAATTTTTAAAGACCTTGTTTTACAGAAGCTGAGTGTGGGATCCCTGCAGGCTTAATGAACAAAATTAATTCTCAAGATTACATATTATTGCCATCATCCAGCTGTCACCTCACTGTCTATTTTGTATGTTCAGTCACTATTTTCTTTCTCTAATTCCTTGGATGGGGTGTTTTTCAATGTACCAGACAAGCGAAAACATCAGATTTCCCTCTGGCTAATGGGTAGCAAAACTAGCAGGGCACAGCAAGCCTCTGATTTTAAGGAGCAGAAAACATCCTATGGCTTGTCAATTGTGCTGTTACCGTACTCTGGTAAAAAGTGGACAGAAAAGTAGCAACAAGGCTGAGAAAGGGCTGGGAAAAAAATGCTTACAGCAACTGTCTTCTTTCAAATACTTTACAAATAATAAAGGGAGGAATAAAGACAGTGGTGGCTCCTTTGTTTAGAGTTTAAAGGTTCTCACGTCCAGCGTTTGCTGCGTTTGTGGTGGTTGCCCTGGAAGAGCTCTCTGCAGCCACGGTTGCAGCCCTGGACACCAGAAGATGCTTTCAAGAGCTGCGTGGTGTGGGAAGGGCTCAGATTCAAACCGGTTCATCCAAGATGTCAATTCTCTAGAAAAAGTTAATTTCTGAGAGTAAAAAGGAAACCAAAACCCTGCAGTGGAAATCAAGCTCTCTTCTCTGCTGGAGTGACAATTTTAAGAATAATTCTTGCCTGTTAGGGGATTTCTGATTCCCCGTGTCTATTCCTGAGAGTCTGTGCTACTGTACAATTAATCCAATTAACCAATCTTTCTCACAATAGCCTTATCTCATGGCTCTGTGTTTGTGGGTGGGGAGCTGTTATCTCAGCCTGCTGGGGCAGGTCCCCGAATTGCAGGGGAAAGAAAGAATTAGGTTTCTGCATCATTCACATCTCACCTGGGGCGTAACAAATGTGAGTCCTTATGATAACTGGTTGTCTGCCTCAACAAGAACAACATGTAAAAACAACCTTGCAGTTCTGCTGTTCATCTAAAATGTAGTAGAAATTGCTGCTAGCCCCCAGAGAAAATCCTCAGCTAACGAGGATCTGTAACAACTCTATCCTTGGCATTAATTTTTCCCTTCCCTTTGCAATATTTTTTCGTGGCTGACTGATTTCAAGCTGAGAGAATCCCTTCACTCTTTTGCTTTGAGTCAGTATACTCAACTTCTGGGATCTCACTTGAGTCAGGGGAGATGCCTGTTTTATCATTACAAAGAGGAGTAAAATTTCCCTGTATGTACGCTGGGAAGACTGGTGGACATTTCTTACGTGAAATATAGTGACCTTTAGAGCCACACTTGGGGACACAGAACATCTCTGCCTTCTGCGATACTAGAAGAACATAAATTGGCCTAAATGTGGTATCTCAGGAGTCCCTGGAGCAGAGGAATCCTTCTATAGCATGAGGGAAGTGTGGGGAAGACACCAGACCTCCATCTGCTGAGAAAAAGCAGCAGAGCCAGGCCAAACTGCTCTAATGATCTCAGCAAAATCTCGAACCTTCACCTGCTCAGGTCAGTTGTCCACACAAAACATCTACCACTGTCTCAGATACCAGTGGGTGCCAAAAATACACACATGGGGCTGACAGAAGCCCAGAACCTACGGAAATGTGAACCCTTTGGAAGAAAAGGGGAGATCTGTACAGGGACCCACAGCAACAAAAAAAGCAATCTGACTTCAGTGGTTTAAAATACACCCTTTCTGCCCTGAGTTTTTCCTTTTTCCCATTTCATCTGTGATCGTCGTGCTTAATGGTTTATCCATCTCTTGCCTACCTGAGACTAATCTACTGATTCTTCTACTGGAGTCTGATATCACTATTTGGTGCTTCAGCAAATGGCATTAGCATTTATTAGCATGTATTAGCCTTAATAAAAGGCAACAATGTATTTGCTGTTTTGTTCCTTCAGACGTGATCCAGTGGACTGAAACGATTTCCAAAACTCTCATAGCAAAACCATAATACAAAGGTCACACAATAGTGAGCAAATTAGAAGCATGCTCAACCTTTTACATAAAATGCATATGCAAAGAGCAGATATGTATCTTGCCATTGAAAACCCATAATTTGGTGTGCTTTTCTAATCATGCATTTGGGAATTTAGGAAGTGCAGTACAAATTCTGAAATACATCACTGAAGCTCAGACATACAAAGACAAAAAGTAATAATCTGGGAACTGAGCCAAAACCATCCCACTGTATGTGCAATCATTGCCTTTGATTTCTTCTTACATGAAGGAGAACGTCTCACCTTTGTTTGTGCAGGTGAGTAACGTCTGATAGTACAAATACCACTGGATGAAATAGCAGTGTGCGTTTTGAATTGTACATGTTGCAAATTTTAACAACCAAAGGTGGATTCTGTTCACAGAGTAAACCTGTTCAAGGTGCCAACTTGTGAGCAGGGTGTCTTAATTCCCAATATACCCCTTGGAAATCTAAACAATATGTCAGAAATAAGTTCATTTGCCCATGCTCTGGTGCATAGGCATTCCACCCTACATCCAGCCACAAATCCACACCATGACCTCAAGGCATGAGCCTCACAACAGTTGTGTCAGCCCAGTGCAGGTGTCTCAGGTACTTTAGGGCATCAGAGATGCATGAGATCCCTGTATTTAGAATCACTTAATAGACATCTCCTTACACTGTGTGTAGAGAGGGATTCATTTCCTCCAGACCAGACATCAGCTGAACAATTAAGGGGGTCAGGGAGGGGGGGTCCTGTAAAGGTCTGGTACTACTCAGGGATGGCCAAGAATATTCCAGGTACCTAGACAGGGTAGACAGGCATGACACAGGCTTACAGAAGACTGCTCTTTCTGAAACAGACTCTAGAGACTGAGTGGCATAAGATGACTCTATAGCCCTATGCTGAGACAAGTCAGTTCCTCCAGAGCTCATCATCACTTGACACCCAGTTTGTAAGTAGACACATAAGTGTAGACACTTCAAGTTACCATATACCACCTCCATGGTCAGTCCTCCAGAAGAAGTGAAACAACTTTTTTACAGGTCATGTTAAATACTCAAGGATCTTTTGTGATTATTGAATATATATATATATATATATATATATATATATATATATATATATATATATCTCAGACTTAATCATATTTTCAAGCCATGGCCCGCAGAAAGCCAGAAAATTATCTTGCCTACATGCCATGCCTTACACACACACACAAAAATTATCCTTCCTCCTTTAAAGACCTGAAGCCAAATACAGGGATAACTCAGAATCTTTCTATTCAATATGCAGAAAGCTGAGACAGATAAAATGGAGCAGGACACTTTCCTAGCCAGATCTTCCCTTGTCCAGAAAGAGAGAAAAAGAAGCATCATTCCTCCAAAAACATGTTCCATGAGTCCACTGAAGAGCAGCCTGCACACCCCATCCAGCATTGCTATCACTTTGGCTTCTACTACCACACTTTGATACAGAGTTTTTCTTCAAGTCCAAGATCATATTATTTCTGGTACTCTCAGCATTGATTAAAATAATTTAAAAACACAGGAGAGGACAGAAGATTACAAACAGAAAAGGGGAAGAGGGGAAGATAGGGAAGGGAAGGGAAGGGAAGGGAAGGGAAGGGAAGGGAAGGGAAGGGAAGGGAAGGGAAGGGAAGGGAAGGGAAGGGAAGGGAAGGGAAGGGAAGGGAAGGGAAGGGAAGGGAAGGGAAGGGAAGGGAAGGGAAGGGAAGGGAAGGGAAGGGAAGGGAAGGGAAGGGAAGGGAAGGGAAGGGAAGGGAAGGGAAGGGAAGGGAAGGGAAGGGAAGGGAAGGGAAGGGAAGGGAAGGGAAAGGAAGGGAAGTTGAAAGACAAGGTGGAATATCTGAGCTAACTTCCACAAAGGAATCCTTATGATAGTGACTCATCCAAACTAACAGCTCATAAAAGAGGAGGAAATAAAAAAGCTTTTTATTATTTACTTTCTTTTTCCCCCTTTAAAAGTTCTGGCCTCTAACTCAGTATCACTTATGGGAGTGTGATTTGTGAATTTGGGGTCACCTGTATTAAAACACGTGTGGATCAACATTAATGGAGGATGATCAGAACAGTGTAAGATGTCTTTGGGTTTTACATCTAATGAATTTCACTCAAAGAGAAAAACATTAGAGGGAACATCACTGGTAGTAAAAAGCTGAGCACTTGGATGCCTGCCATGCCCAATTCCCCATTGACACAAATGCCTGAGATAATGCAGAACAGTACCTAGCACGGTTTGCTTTAGTTCTCCTTCGCTGCATGTAAATGTTTCTCTTTCCTCCTATGGCAACCACTTAAAAAGCTGAGTGGTTATGTTACCCAAGTGTTTCAAATATAAAAACTTACTGTAAGGTTGGGAACTTACTATAAATATCTCCTGACTGTTTGCCCTGTTTAATGCTGAAAATGGATGCATAATTTCAATCCATTAATATGCAAAGCGGCACCTTCCTCTCTCAAAGACGAATAAATGGGAATGAAATCTGAACTAATGCCTCCCTTCTGACCAGAGGGAGGTGGAGGGCGATTCTCCCAGTCGCTGTGTGCAGAACATCAGAAGGGGACTACACCACCCTGAACAACGTTAATGTTCCTCTATGGGCTTGACACAGACTCTGTGACTACACCAGCAGTTGGGTAGGTGTTAACTCAGACTGCAGAGAGCAAGAAAGGTATTAGCAGCTGGGCAAGAGCCTCCAAGCTGTAATGTCTGAGGTTTGCAGAACATGAAGCTGTACTGCTCACCCATTTCCTCCCTCCTTAGCAATAGAAGAACTGCTAGGCAGGACCAGACTGATTGTCCATTAAATCCAAGCTATGATTTCCAGCCAAATCATTCCAGAGTCTTGAGCTCATCTCCTAGTCACACCTGGCAATGCTGCAATTTCACAGAGGAGGGAAGAGAAGTGCGTGCCTTGAAGTTGTCAGTTCAAGCATGACAGACTTGTTCCTGAAACCACGGGTCTCCCTTCGGGTGTATATAGATCAAATGGACTGATTGTCTCACAAAACAAGCAATTCTGAACTGATATATTACCTGTCTTCCCACTCTGGAGGGCTGATCATCTGCTTCTGCAGTTATGACCCCTTCTTGGATGAGTAACTTGTTCAGGTAATTGAATGGTTCATGTCATCAAATTTTAAGCACCATTGCTTAAAGGCATTCCACATTTTTAAATGACTTTACAGCAATTGCTCAAAAAAGACATGTGCACATTTGACAGTAAATAGCTGCTGTTTAAAGCAGAGAGCTTTTTCTCCTAGAAAACAATGAACTCCTGTTTCCAGGGGATGCAGTATTCTACAAGCCAATCACCTGTACAAGATGACCTAAAAATTAACTGTTGCCTAGGTAGCATGATCTGATTACATTTGTGTTGTACAAACAGACACAGCACCCATGGATGATGTGTAAACTTATGCCTTTAAAAACCAACTGTTTGCACAGCTGACTAATTTTAAATGTGTTTCTAGAATGCTCTAAAAGTTTGTGTAAATCTTATGGACAAAAAGTCCATTGCTTTTAAAAAAGGATTAAGCATTGCTACTGAATACAAATTTGAAACAAATCAATGTATAAATATTGCATGCTTAAAGAGTGGAGGAACAAGAATGCTGAAAAATATGCATAAAGACAGCAAACAATCAATACTTAAAAAGACACTAAAAGCCACTCAAAATACACTCAGAAGAAAACAAGCCTCCCTTCAGGTAAAGTAGATGCAGATGGCAAAGTGGAAAGTAACATTATAAAAATATCCAGTGTATATATTCATTCTATATTTTAAAACAGGCAAGAAGATGTACCCACCCTATTTGATGCTGATGGAGAATGTTACTACGACACCAAAAAAGGGTGATAAAGTTCACACTTGCTGTTGCGTGAGGAGGGAGAACCTTTATTTGAAAAGGAAGCAGGTGAGGAGCTTTCTGAAACCATCTGTTAATTTTTAACAGATACTGGAAAATGGTGACATCTTGCAGTGGCAGTGCAGAACACCGAAATGCAAGTCTGAAAGGTACACCACCATCCCCAAAAATATTGATAGCACTTCAAGAACTGGATACAAACTAGTGAAACTCCTGAACACAACCAGCATGATTCCAAGCATTAAATGAGCCCAAAGGGTTTACAAGCCTGTTTGTCTGATATAAATAACAAAGAAAATATGGCCCCATGCTAAACAACAGCTAACCCTGGACACTGCTAACAAGGAGTTAAAGGCTGAGGGAGAGAGGCAAAAAATTAAGAAAGACTTTAGGTGCCTACCTATCACACATGTCTAAGGCATGAGGCTTCTTTTCTTGATCAGAGCTCTGCCTGCTGCAGTCTTGGTTAAACTAATCTTTAGTTTAGAAGAAACCTGTGGTTTAATAACCTATAAAACTTGCTCCATCCATGGGGATAGAGAGTCTAGGGATAGAGATTAGAGATGGAGAAAATTATGACATCAAGACTAGGCATTCTCATACCTGAGTCAGAAAGAAGAGGTCCTTGCCAAGTATGGAAGCTACCTAAAACAGCTCAGAACATACAGCAGCAGTTGTCCTTGCCTCTTCCATGATTGACACATGGTTAGGACACTTCTTCAGGGAGCAGAACATGGGAGATCTGATTCCTTCTGCAGGATTGTTCATCCAGCCTACCTCCAGCCTGTCTTCTAGGCTATCAGGAACAGCAGGTCCTGAGAGGTTGAGGTGCTTGTGCATTGAGCACATGATAAACATTCAATGAAAAACAGCTTCCAATTGGAAGTATGTATGGTTTGCAAAAGCATCTGTCTGATGTATAATTTGCCAATTTTACATCATAACTGGCTTGTACCCCTCTCACCATTTCTTCCTAAAATCTTCACGCCTCTAGTTACTGAGCCAGGTCAAGGAGGGTAACAGGATGCAAGAGAGAAGTTTGTAAGATACTGAATGATTCGAAGGTCTGAAATCTAAGACACAGAACTTTGGACTGAAAATGCTGAAGTAGGGATCTAATTTTTGCCTATGAGGTCCTGGTTTAAATTACACTGTAATGCCCTACTCCCGACTGACTCCTCACTCAAGTTATCCAAAGTGGATGGTTTGCATCAGCTCTGCTCTCAATGAGAGTGCAATCGTTCTCTGAACCCCACTCCAGAAATTGCAGACTCTATCAGGAGATCAACAATTTATCTGTCACAGAAAACTGGCATCTTACTGCTAAAGGCAGGCTTGTCAGACCCATGCTGAAAAACCTGTCCAGCTGCCTCCCATGCTGCACCTGCTCTGGGGATAATGAGAGGACTTCAGGCTCCAGGACTGTCAGACTGACACCTTTGACAATCTCTAAATCCTAGGGCAGTGAGGGGAATTGTCTTTTTTTTTTCCCCCTTCTTTTTTTTTAAAAAAAACCCAAACACTTATGGCTACAATTGACTGCCTAGCCCCAGAGACAGTGTGTTGTCGTTATTTGTAACCTGGCTTTCTGCTCCTCAGAGTTGATGCAGACTTGCTGGGATGCCCTTGTACATGTCCTGGCTGTTTTGCCAACTTGCTTCCAGCGTTACAATCCCATGTCTCAGACAGTGCAACAGCTTTTGCTCCAGCAATGACAAGTGTCACCTTATGCTGTTGACATCCAGCCAGAACATCACCGCAAGGATTTTCTTCCTAAATTTGTGACTTCACTGCCTCACCCCATCCACATATCAGTTCAGCAAGGGCTGCTGTGTCAGGAAAAGGCCATGTGTGCCTTCCTTGTCTGCAGCTCCCTCTTCCTCCTCCCTCCCGGTAGTGGTTTGACCCTGACTGGGGGCCAGATGCCCACCAAACCTGCTCTATCACTCCCCTTTTCAATTGGACAGGGGAGAAAATATATATTGAGAGGCTTAGGAGTCGAGATTAAGAACAGGGAGAGATCATTCCGCAATCAGCATCACGGGCAAAACAGACTCAACATGGAGTTAAAAAAAATCTAATTTATTACATTACACTACACACATACATGAAAACAGAGTAGAATAATGAGAAGTGAAAACAAATCTGAAAACACCTCTTTCTTCTTTGTGGACTCAACTTTATTATGATTTCTCTCCCTTCCTCCCCGCCCAGGTGTCACAAGGGGAGATGGGGATGGGGGTTTCGGTCAGCTCCTCACAAGTTGTTTTCCTTCTTAGCGGGCGGAGTGGGAGGGTATTCCTCATACCCTTCCCCAGCTGCATGGTGGGCCCCATCCACAGAACACACTCCTCCAACATCAGTCCTTTCCCACAGGGCTTCAGCTCTTCACCAGCTGCCCCAGCATGGGTCACTTTATTGGGTCATATTCCAGTCACAGAATCACAGAATGTCTCTCAGTCTCAGGCTGCTCCAGCCTGATCCTAAACAGTCACAAGTCCCCCCAGGAATCCTGCCCGAGTGTGAGCCTCTCTCTTCACAGGCTGCAGATCCTGCCAGGAGCTTGCTCCAACGCAGGTCACAGCGTTTTCCACATGCCTCCATCTGCTCCAGCATGGGTCCCCTGCATGAGTTGCAGGTGGGACCTCCACTCCCCATCTTCTTCCATGGGCTGCAAGGGGACAACCTGCTCCACCATGGGTTTTTCCACAGGCTGCAGGGGTATCTCTCTCTCCGGTGTCTGGAGCACCTCCTCCCCCTGCCTCTTCATTGGCCTTAGTGCCTGCACAGTTTCTCACATCCCCTCACTCCCCTCTCCAGGGCAAAAAGCAGCTGGTGGTAGGGCTTTTTTTCTCCTAAATGTGATTGCCAGAGGTGCTGTGACTGTCACTGGTGGGCTTGGCCTTGATCAGCAATGACTCCAGCCTTGAGCCGGCTGGCGTTTGCTCTGTGGGTCCTGCAGAGACCTTCTGGCTGCTTATTGTAGAAGCCAGTCCTGTGGCCCCCCTCCTCTACCAGTACCCCCCCATACAAAACCACAGCACTCCCTCACCACAAGCAGGTCCTGGGGAGATGCTCAGCCAGCTACTTCTAACATACTCATCATTTTTGTTGTTTCTTTAAGGTCTCTTGTCTGAGGATATTAAGATTGCAGGTTGTGAGGAGAGGAATCATATCTTTGTTCTGTATAGATGTAACATGCAATGTCACTGAAAAGCCTCTTGTCCCTAGCTGCTTTGGTAATACAAATTTCAAAGAAGTGTAGTGACATAGCTGCCTAATTACCCTGTTTTCTTCTTTGTGTCAGCAACGGTTCCAATCAGTTGAATTTTGTAATGACAGTTAAGAGTGGGCACCATACCAAGTCTCTTCTTTTGCCCTCTGATGGCTCAGAGTTTCTGGGCATGGGTCCTTAAATAGCTAATAGCACTGTGAAAAGTCAAAAGCAAGAGTCACCTGCTCCTTCTCCAGAACCCAAGGTACCTGGGGAAGCTTCTCTTTTTCTTTGACTTATTTTCCCATGCTCAGGGCCAGTCTTGTTTTCCTGCTCCATCCCTCTGAAAGAAGGCTCTGGAGCTCTCCCTTTTTTGCTTTCCCACTGCAGGAGGCAGCTCCTGCTGGTGCCACCAACCATGTCCCAGGCAAAGTCCACTAATGTGTTGCATTCCTAACACCATCTGCACTGCCATGCTACAGCTATTAGATGTTCTGCCACATTACACTTTTAAAAATGTGCAGCTTTGGCTACGATCTTGGCAGCCTGACACAGTGATTTGAATGCCTCCTACCTCCTTTCCCGAGTGAACACTTCAGCATCACTGCTAAGAAGCACGGCTGGCTGACAGCTCTTTGGGAATCAGCCTCCTGAAACAAGTCCCAGGGAGAGAGAAATATGGCATGGTGCCCCCGCTTGCTTTGCAGATCTGAAATACAGAGTGGCTCCAGTGACTAATTCTTCAAAGTTTTGGTTTTTTGTAAATGGACAGCTTTCTAAACAGGGTAGGAGCCTTGCTGCCCGTTATTACCTGAAGAGCTTTTAGGTACCTTCCACCCACGACCATCTCTCCTGTGCCGTTGTTTTCTCTTTTTTTTGTGGTAGACGTTTGGGTTCAGGCAAAGCTCTGCGTAGCACCACAGGTGCAGCATGCCCATGGGGCTCCCTGGGGCAGCTCTCCTTAATGGGCTTTGAGAACTCTCTGTAATAAACTCAACAGCTCCCCAGATAAGAAGCTTGCACCAGTGCTGAACCAAGCAGCTAATCATCAATAGCCATCTATAATTCAGCTCGGAGCTTTATTGTAACCTAGACTGCCTTTGCAAAGGCACATTTAACCTTATTTTTTATTGCTGCTAGCTGAAACCTAAGAAAGAGCCCGTGAATCAGCAAACTAATTGTCTTTTGTATTAGCTGGGGATGTTTAGTATGAGTGCATAACTAAGTAAATATTGAGATTAGTGCTCTCAGGGGTATGAACTTTCTGCAGATGTTTTGGCTAGAACTTGAACCCGATATGATGGCAAGTAAAGGATGTTGAAGAGAAAGCATATGTAATACAAAGCAGACTGCACTTAAGGAGTTATTTTAAGTAAGAAACAAGAGCAGAAGGAGCTGAGTGCCACAAAAATAATTAATTCAAAGCTTGCTTTTCCCAGATTAAAATTATAGGATCTTGTGATATTAAGATATAATTTAAATAGTCCAGCCTGTTGTTCCTGATGAAATTTGCAGAATGATGTCAAAATGACTACAAAATTGATGTGGAAGCTGACGCAGAGTGGTAGGGAGCAGCAATACTGACTAGCTGTAAGGGCAGCTTCTTCCATAGGCTCAGAATAGAGAGACACCAAAGAGCATCCTTGAACCTTCAGCTGGGAATTTGACCTGCAAAGCAGAAAGTCCCTTTGTACTGACTGGTATATGAGAATTAACAGTGGTCTTGGCCCGCTGGCTTCCGTATGGCCTAATCTAACGAAAGCAGACACGTCGAGTGTGATCTGCATTTTCTACTGCAGTGAGCTTTGCCTCGGTGATCCCAGGTTCGGATACTAGCGTGGCAGTTTCACATAAAATTCAGGTTCTTAGAAATATAGGAATTGCTACACAGAACCAGACCAAAGTGTTGCTTTGTCCACTGTCTTGTCCCTGACAATGGCCAGCCAGTAATGCATCACTGGGAGGTATAAGTGCAGCATGATGTCTCTTACTAAGTCAGCAGGAACCTTTTTTTTGCACAAGCAGTCATTTAGCGCCTGATGAGGCTTTCTAGATACCTTTTTCAAGAAGCCTCCCCTGAATTGCAGCAATTTACCTGACTAGATTTATCATTATGTAGCTAACTTACTTTGCCATGCATGTGTGTGCGGTGTACATTTTAAAAGCTGCGTATTTTACAGCTACAGCTCATAATTTGACAAGGCTTATAGCTTGGTCAAATGAAACCAATTCCCTGCACAACAAGCATAGATGCTTCTTTTGAGCAGTTGCTGCTTGCCTGCCAAATTCCACTTACAGCCCCAAGCCTTTTCACTCATCTTGTATCATTTCATATACAGCTGCTTAAAACATGGGCCCTTTTAAATTCTTCCCAAACTCAAAAATGCCTGATCAGTTTAGCTTGTCTCTATTCCCCCACATCCTTAAGGCAGCAAAGATATATTTGACTCACCTGTCTGATTCTGTAGAGCAACACTTGCATAAGCCCATAGGAATGCTCCACTGGCTCCTCAAAGGGAGTTTCTAGACATGGAAGCTTCTGAAAGTTATCAGTAACAAAAAAAACAAGGACAAAATTAAAAGACTTCAGCAATTTTAACAGAAGAAGTTAACAACTCTCTCAATTGATGAAAGGACCCAGAGATGTTAATTGGAAGATAGACAAGTAAATGCTTGAGTGTGATCTGTTGTGGTTGGTTTCTATTCCTTAATGAAGACAAATCAATGCACCCTTTGTAATAGACAACTACATCCCTCACGTGATTCAGCCATTATTGTGCACCACTGGTCAATAGCTCTAGTTCTTGTTATTACAAGTTTGATTTGGTCAAAATAAAGGTGCATTGAAAGACAAGAAAATTAGACTAACTTTTGTTGTGATGTTGAATTCATTTGATTGGCAAAAATATGAAATTACATACCAAACTGATTTTCTCTAATTCTTTGTCAAAGAGCTATACTATAGACAGAAAGAGACAGCAGTGTCTGTGCCATAGACTTCCAGACCTTATCTAGGCCATAACTAAGCATGGTGGGTACTCACTATTTTTAAGGCAGAACAGTAAGTCAAGGAGAGCAGTCTTGATTTGAGTAAAACTTCCAGCCACTTCAACCTGAAATTGCTTAAATGAAATTTGCCAAATGCAGCACTTCGGCAAATCAATCTACTGACTACAGGGAAGTTAGAGAGCACAGGAAAAGCATGTGAGTCATAACAGCACAAGAACTGCTATTCTTAACTGCTTAATAGCTTTTTCCCACCAAGCAGATATTCTGCTACACAGCTAGGTGGGGAGGAACACTGATCATGCTGATTAGAATGCAAAATACTTGTATTTAGGCTGATTTCTACTGAAAAATATTCCTCTATGATGGCAAGAATTTAAGGCTCAGAGGGATGTATACAGCCTCTTGTTAGTTAGTTTAAAAGACATTACAGAAGCTGAGTAAGACTGGAGTTGGCATTTCTCTTCATTACTGGACACGGGCCTTTTGGGCTATGCTTAAAATTTATCAACAAAACAAGGGCAGGAAATTCATGGAATAATGTCCTGCTTCAGGTTCCTGTGACTGTAGACCCAGTTAGCTAATTTATGTATTAACCAAAGCACTTTTAATTTTTTCACTTTTTATTTAAAACTAAATGGAGATACAATTTTATATTCTCAATTTGACTGGGAGCTGAACAATGGCAGGCAGTGAAGGAGGTTAGATGGTGCATAGGCTTTTCTAGTGATCATTGACAAAGATGGCTTCTTGTTGGAGAAGGGAGACTCTGATCGCCATATGGTTCATCAGCAAGTCCCAATTTTTATTCAAGCAAGCCTTGGTTAAATACACTGCTTAATTAGCTCATGCATATTGCAAAAGTCAAGCTCACTATTGGTCAAGCAGATAAATGCCGGCCCGTCCCCTCTTTGTTCTGGTTCCACATTCCTGTAGTTTAAACATCCTTTTATCGCATCCTGCAGGTGTGCAAGCGCCAGCAATATCCAGTTACAGCTAGCTATTGGGTCAAGCTGACCTAGAGCTAACACTTCCCCTACTTACGCCATCTCAAGAAGATCCAGGCTGCTGTGTCCCTTCTCTGATAGCCAGCACTGAACCAGGCTCTCCACAGCTTCTCAAAATTTATTAAAAGAAGGCAGGGGACATAAATAAACAAAGACAAATGAACTGATAAGTTTTATCTTTCTTCAGAAGGTCTGTATGAGTTTGGGAAGCTCATGTAACACAGTACCACAGATGGAAGGTAAAATTCAAAGTGTGCCTCCACCAAAGTGAGAGGATTCTGGTTAAGCCAAGTCTTGCAGCCACAATGCCTCAGTGCCATCATGGTCTACAGTGGCTGCAGATCTGAACCACTGTCTCTATATCTTTCTTGCTGCGTAATTAACATTAATTTAACCTGATGGACCAGGAATGTAGCTTGAATAAAAACTTCTTTGAGCATTGTAATTCAATTCACTTTGGGGGGAGGGAGGGGGAAGGCAGTAAGGACACCGCTCTCTTAGAGAAAGAAACAGTTCTTCCTCTTACACAAAATTTTTCTAATCAAACACCTCATCTAGAAGAAATATGTGCTGACATTTTGTTCATAGCAGAAGCTTCCTGAAGAGCTGTCTCAAGAATGGAAATGATAGGTACTGTCCAACCATAGATAAAGCCGATGCCTGTGTGCAGGAAAACTACTGCGTGTGTCCTGCTGTCCAGGCCCAGTTCAAAGGACTGCTCCACCCATTGCAACATCCTTGCGAAGCTAAAAGCTGGATGAAAAGCAAGCTGGACTTCACTACTACTGAAGTTTCTTTGAAGGCGCTGAGGAACATTGAAGCTGAAAATTAGGCATCATGAGGTACAAAGTCTGTTCTTTTAGCCAAGAAAGCCAATGGCATCCTGGGGTTTAGCAAGAAAAGTGTGGCCAGCAGGTCGAGAGAGGTTCTCCTCCCCCTCTGCTCTGCACTGGAATGCCTCATCTGGAATATTGCATTCAGTTCTGGCCTCCTCAGTCCAAGAAAGACAGAGAGCCACTGGAGAAGGTACAAAAAAAAGGGCTAAGAAGATGATTAGGGGACTAGAATATCTCTCTTATGAAGACAAACTTGGAACTTTTTAGCCTAGAGAAGAGAAGAGAAGACTGAGAGAGGATCTTATCAATGCTTACAAATACTTGAGGGGTGGGCGTCAAGAGGATGGGGTCAGTCTTTTTTGAGTGATGCCCAGGACAAGAAGCAATGGGCACAAACTTGAATATAGGAAGTTCCACCTAAACATGAGGAGAAACTTCTTTACTGTGAGGGTGACAGAACACAGACACAGGAGAGATCTCCCTCTCTGGAGATATTCAAAACCCACCTGAATACTGTTCTGTGCAGCCTGCTCAAGGTGATCCTGCTCTGGCAGAGGCTTGGACTGGATCATCCCCAGAAGTCCCTACCAACCGTTACCCTTCTGTGATTCTCTGATTCTTTATACCAAACTTTATGGGGAAGTACAGCAGCTAGACAGAGAATGAAACCAGAGGGCACCTTCAGTCAGAGAAGATGGATGTACATTCAGAAAAGCCTTGCAATCAAATGTCAGCAAGTTGTACGTGACCCTCACTGATGTGTTGCATATCCAGCAGCACAACTGAAACTAACTGCTCCCAAAAGACCACACACTTTTTTCTTTTTTTATTAACTAATAAATGTATCTCAGCCCTACTGGGTTGCTAATCACAGCAAATTCTCTGCAAGCACCTGTCTAAAGAGCATCTGAATCTCAGTATCAAACAGGAAGATACAGAGGCACTGAAGAGAGGTAACTCACATCTTCCACAGCTGTCATGAGTACAGGAATGGTAGCTTTTTTATGCTGCGAATAGTCTTTGATGCTCTCTTTAAAAACAGAATGAACAAAACCCAGGGCTGGCCTAGTTAATAAAAAGCAGAAGTGTACCAAGCTTTTATGGGTTTTATAGGTTTGGTTCTTATCTTGGTTTTTGTTTCATTGAATGTATCATTGAATATGTGTGATTTTTAATTGCCTGGTGCTGGTGTTGATCTAAACATACACATTGCTTATTAACATTCAATTATTGAAAGTTTTTAAAAAAAGACATTCTTGAATAATTTTCTCACTTTCTTCATCCACTTCAGAGCACAGACACACAGATACACACACACACACACATATATATATATGAAGTAGCTGAAAGAGACTCAGAAAGGGAAACTGTCTTGCCTGCAGAAGGTAAGCATGTGTAACTGGGTCTGCGAGGCGGTAGAAACTACTTTAGTCAGCTTTATCACCAAAACAATCATAGCATCCAACCCCTCCTTCGTGTTAAAGCTTATAGTTAAAGTGATTAGACTGCTTCAACCTCCAAGTGAACTTGTCGCCAGATCAGAATAAAGACAAAGCAATGGAGAAATATAAAGGAGCTGGTTTTGTTTAAACTGCTCTTTTATTCCCAGGAAGGAACTGAAAAATGGATGTGTATTAATAACTATGCTGGAAGAAATGAACAAGAGAACCTGCCTTTTTAATTATAAAGTGTTTTTACCAATCATGGGGGTTTGTTAGTCACAGCTAAATTTGGTCGTGCCTTGTCAGGAGCATGGCAAATGCAACATGTTCCATTTCTGTTTGAAGAGGTACCTTGACATTGCTGGTCATTTGGCATCACTCAGACTGGTGAAATCTAAGTGAAAAGCCCAGATTGATGAAAGCTAAGTGTATTTTTTCTGAGCTGTGAAAAAGTGTCACAAAGGTGTTTTATCCTCGGTTTCAATGTTATTTTTGAGAAATAGATTAGTCTGTTTTGGACATGAGTGTGTACTGCAAATGTACCACTAACACATCTCTCACAGCAAGGATAACGCTGCAGGTAATTAAGTCCAAGAGTCACTTATTATACATGCTAATTGATAACCTCCCCTTCACTACTGACTTAATTCTGTGCTGCTGAAGTGAAGATGAAAGCCCAGTTGCAATATTAGGGCTTCAATTCACACTGCACCCTTGGTACCCTTCAACAAAGTCTAATTGAAGTTTTCAAATGTGTATTCCCCTCACACAGTAAATGCACTTTGTGTTGCTGTAGAGTTGACTCCAACATTTTTAAGTGCTCATTTGGACTAATGGAAGGAGAAACAATTATTTTCAGTTCCTGACCCATTTCAGTCTGGTTTTCTGGGGAAGCAGTCTTGCATGACCAGTCTGTATGGGATTCAACCTACCTAACTTCAGCTATCTGCAGTTGTTTACTTCTAGGTATTCCTAAACACAGATCTGTCTTAAAATTGGTTATAATCCTGTAACTATCCAAACTAAGGGAAAGGCTGCAGCTGAAGCTTCTCTGTTTGCAGACATCAGAGAAGCCACATAGATGTGATATGGCAAAAGTCCCAGGCAGGCAGAGGCAGTTAGTCCCCTAAACAGGGCCTCTGCCACAAATATAAATCTTTGATAACCAAGGTGAGAGTCTAGCTTGGCCTTGGATGCTGTAGCTTTATAGTATGGATGTCTGCACCTGAACTAATCCCTGTGACTCCTTTTTTCATGTAGAAAAATACATTCAGGGCCCTGTTCATCTGACCCATTTTAGATGTCTCAGTGAAGCTGACAATTGTACCCTGTCCATGGATAATAAAGGGGTTTAGGATGACTCTCTTAGATACTCATTTGGCATGATGAGTTCCTCCCTAATCTCTTAAAACTAATTCCAACCTCTCCTGTGTAAGTAATGGAAAGTGGAAGATGCTTTCAAAGGATTGGAGAGGAGAATAGCACCCACCTAAAGAGTCATTAATTACGTGACAACCTAAGGCATTTACTTCAAATGCACTGCCCCACAACTTGCCTAAATTTTAAGAACCAGGTTGATCTCTAAGTTAGGCAGACTAGATTTTACCACCAACTTCCTCAATTCCCCTTAGAAAAGAAGCTTATTCTTTTTCTATCCCTCAGGAAAAGTATAAGGAAAGGATGGTTCAGACACTGAATTCTCTACTCAGGATGGTCTCTACCTGAAGACAGCACTGTTATTCAAAATCTTACGGTATATTTGCTAGACATTATGAAACTAAAGAAGTGAATGAAACAAGAAAGACAATGAGAGAGACAAAGCTCATGCACAAGAGTATTTATTTTCATTTTCTTCCAGAAAAGCCTATTTATGTTTGCTAGTCATAGCTTCCCAAAAATACCTCTATCACTATTAACTATTTCTGGCAGCAAATATGACTGTAGTTTGGGTGTTTCTCTGCACAAGAAAAAAAAAAGCCAAATACTAAGAAAGCTCTGAAATAAATTATTCTTATTTTCCCAGTCCAAGGGATTCACCTCACCCAGCCTCACCTCCCTAAGCATTACCAAACTACAGAATAATTGGGGTTGAAAGGGACCTCTGGAGATCATCTAGTCCAACCCCTCTGCCAGAGCAGGATCACTTTGAGCAGGTTACACATTAGCTATCTACATTTCCTATAACTGCAGGAAAGAAATAGGAAAATCCAAACTGATGGTCATCCCAGCCATGGGAGGCTGAGGTCTAGATTAGAGGCACAAAAGCAGAGAAGGGCATATGAGCCTTCGCTTAAAAAAGTCTAAATCTCATAACTAGACTTTTTTCCTGCGTGACACATGCTGCTCATGTGGATCAAGTCTTTGACATTAGAGTTTTGCAATAGTTGCTGGCAGTCACACATAGAACCTGGAGTGGAGGGAGAAAGAAAAGTTAAGGAGAAAAGCTCCATTCATGTTTGGTTTGAGTTTTCTGCAAAATGTGTCTATAGAGAAACTTGACTAGCAGTTGCATAAATACTGACAGCAGATCAAGTAGGAGAGCCCTGGAAAAATAATGAATAAAATAAAGAAATTGCTTTGCTTTTTTTTCCTTACAGATAAAAGTGGAAACTGGACTAAAGCAGAAGAGAAAAGAGTAAATGCTGTAGTATAGGGCTGCATATATAGCCCTGTGAAATGCCTTTTATAGCTTTAATGACTACTGGCACTCTCCCATAATTTCTGACGGTTGACACATTAGTCATCAAATGAACAATTTCCACTAATAATTCATTTGGCTGTATTCCAAATAATAGTGAGTTGTGAGACATGAATGTGTTTTATATAAGACACAGGAATATTTTCATGGTTACTGACCAGTTCAGAAAACCCCTGAAGACATACTAAAAAACCCAAACCAAACAAAAAACAAACCCAAAAAGCAGAGGAATATATACAATGAAAATTTGCTAAAGAAAAGTATTTTCCACACACAGCTCAATACCTCTGTTTGCAATAAAGCAAGGACAGGTTTCAAAGAGATATTAAAGGAGAAATCTTACAAGTACATGGTATGACAGGCCAATATTTTTTTAAACTTGACTCTCATCAGACTTCTGAAACCAGTTCCAGCCACTTGGTTCTCAAAATTTCCCTCCTAGTCTACATATAGATTCAGAGATTAGCATTTGGACAGAAATCAACAACAGAAACCAAAAATAGACTACAAAATTGAATACTTTTGATTTATGGCATTCTGGGATGCAACATAAACCATTTCATATGACAATTCAAGTAAACCATGATCTGGGTCTACTCTACATTTACAGTCAGGCACTTCCTAACAGAATACATGGTTCAGAAATATATTGAAAAACAATAAGAGTCCTTAAGAACTCAAATACTACTCACATAATCTCTAATCTTAAGCATTCTCATGTCAATAGGAGAGCTGTTTCTCCAAACACAAGGTTTTATATTGTCTCAATTAAGCTATTTGCAACACTTGTGAGAGATACATACCTGTGGAGTTTTTTCACTACGTGCCTAGACTTGGGCAGCTAATTGCCTCAGCTTTAAAAACTCTTAACTGGGTAAAATTCACTTGAATCAAGACAAATAATGGTCTTACCAACAGTTCAAGTAGCAAAACCTATGTATTTTATAAGTTGATATATAAAGCTTATATGCTATCTTTGCCTGAAGAAACAAGCCTCTGAACTCACACAAGTTTGGGGGTTTCTGACAGTTAATTTATAAGTGACAGCTCAGAACAAGTAACTAAGACTTCAGGTCTCTCTGTGGCAAAAAGTAATTAGCTTGAACCTACATAAGCTCGCTAGCAGTTAAAGACAAACCGAGCTGTTTTATATACCCTGTAGAGCATTGTCCTTTCAACACTGTGCAAATGAGCTTTCTTTGCAGCCTTGCACAAGTCTATTGCTAACTAAGGCCAGATCCTGTCTCTGAAGAATTCAGTAAAATCCAGGGACAGAATTTGGCCTATACTTTTTAATCACCTGCAAAATTAAAAAATGCCATCTCTTCCAGGCACAAAATTGTCATCTCCTTTCAGATTGAGCATCTATAATAAGCCATAATGACACAGTAAATTATAATGAATATCACTAAAACCTAGCATTAATTAGACACATATATGAATTCTGATATAGCAGAGGTACAGAGGGGTTGGGATCTATGTAGCAAACAAATGTACAAATTAATGCAAGTTCTACCATCCCCACTGGTCTTTTTAACAATGCGTGGGCAGTTTGATAAAATGACAGGTCGATAAACTATCCCATTTTACTTCACAGCTGAATGAGTGCTTTAAGGAAGTCTCATAGACTGTAATGTTCCTAGCACATAATTAAAAAAGTGAAATTATGATATAAGTTTTACTTCAGCCTTTGACCTGTAAGGATGAACACTTTTGTTGCTCATATTCACCACCACTGAATCTCCGGATGGCATCTAGGTCATTCCTGCCAATTAAAACCCTGTGAACTCTGAAGGGCTTCACTGAGAAATGATGGGAGACTTACTTCTTTTTGAAGATACATAGAGAGAGAGCTCTTCAACAAGACCTTCCAAGTTTTTAGTCTCAGAGTTAGGACTAGGAAACAGTTTTCTCCCCTGGCTCTCACTGCTGTAGTATAATGGAAAACCGACGGGACAAACTTCTGAGCCGCGACTCATGACACAGAGCGACTATTTTCGTTGAATATAACACTTTCAAATCAAAGTGAAAAAGCGTGTGCAATTTCTACAGCAACATAGTTAGCAACTATAGTCTTCAATCAGTATGAAATGGCAGTCACTTGAAGCCATGCCAGTACAATAAAGAAATAATTAGGTCATTGCACTTTCCAATTTCTGACACAAAAACATTGAATAAAGGAAGAAAATCCGTTTCCATCAAATGCACTGCTGCTAATTTCACTCTGAAGACATTCTCCAGTGTTTCAGGCTCAGTGTCATTCCCTCTGCTCTCCTAGTCCCACAGCAGTGACAAATGGCCAGCCCTGCTTAACTGCAGCCCTATTTCAGTTTCTCATTTTCTCTAATCTCTCTCAGTGGAATAAAACCTACATAAAGAGTTGCCCAGCAATATTTCCTGAGAAATTTCATTCATAGATTATAGACCTGAAAAGAGAGATTGTGGTCAATTTTTTAAAATCCCACTTTTGTAACTCTCTCCAACTTCATAAGAGAGGAGGGTACATTTACTTAAAAACCAGAGACTTCAAGCTTGTGTATGTAGAACTTGCTTTTGAAAAGCAGACTCAAACATCAGTGCCTGTGCTTGGTTAAAGGCCTAGCTTTAGGCTGTGTTGCAAGTTTCAAAACCTTTGTGGAAATGCACAGAGATAAAATATGGGTTTTTTCTTTTTTAACAGAGGTTTCTTCTCTTCACAGCTTTATAAGTTCCTACAGTTTGCAGCGTAAAGCACATTTAAGCATACCCAGGTAAAGTGGGATCATCAAAGCTTGTATCTATCAAGGAGACAATCACATATTTTTCTTCTCTTTATCTCATATGTAGTAGCTGTTCTGAGGGCTACGGAGAGACATTTGATAATCAGTGACCTGATGATGATATTCCACAATCAGTTAGCAGAGAATCA
The DNA here is from genome assembly GCA_022605575.1 of Laterallus jamaicensis coturniculus. Classification (NCBI taxonomy): domain Eukaryota; kingdom Metazoa; phylum Chordata; class Aves; order Gruiformes; family Rallidae; genus Laterallus; species Laterallus jamaicensis. Next base: position 3,770,848 of record JAKCOX010000062.1, read on the forward strand.
TAGAATCATAGAATGTGTAAGGTTGGAAGGGAACTTTAGAGGTCATCCAGTCCAACTCCCCTGCAAGAAGTAGGGACATCTTCACTAGATCAGGTCGCTCCATCAAGCCTAACCTTGAATTTCTTCAGGGATGAGGCCTCCACTACCATTCTGGGCAACCTTTTCCAGTGATCCACCACCCTCACATTGTAGAACTTTTTCCTAATATCCAACCCAATTTTCCCCTTTTTGAGTTTAAAACCATAACCCCTCATCCTAGTGCTCCATGCCCTCATGAACAGTTCTTCCCCAGCTTTCTTATAGGCACCTTTCAGGTACTGGAAGGCAGCAGCCACAGTAAGGTCTCTTCAGAGCCTTCTCTTCTCCAAGCTGAACAACCCCAACTCTCTTTGCCTATCTTCACTGAAGAGGTGCTCTTGCTCAAGATCATATTTTGATGGTATCTCAGAGAAAAAAGGCACTTGTTAGTTACCGATTTACACAGAATCCACAGAAAAAGACCAGGATGAAATTTCTGTACTAGATAAACACAGTGTGATTCTCTGGTAGAGATGAGAGATGAAAGCCTGGGGATATAGCCTCCGTTGCTGCACATTCCAATCTCTCTTACCATTAATGGAATTACAGGCACTGAAATGCAAAAACACATCTCTGCCAATGTCTTAACAAGGAAATAAACTGTGTGTTTGTTACAGCAAGAGACGTTGTCAAAGTATGAGACAGACAAAGGATGAAATTCCTAAGGTTGCTCTTACAACAGCTGTCTTGTATTACCTTGATGGACTATCAGGGTTGTCAGGACCTTGAAGGAGGGACTGCACATCATTATTTATGGAAGCATCCCTTATTTGCATTAAGGGTCTAAAGGGTGCCTACACTGTAATTGACATTGACAACGAGATTAGGACTTGATTTTGCAAATACCAGGGAACGTTTGCACACAGCTATGGTGTCAGCTCTTACAAAGTCATTAAATATTTGAATATATTTAGTATTTTTTCCAAAGTGTTCAGTCTCTTGTATGTATAAAGTAATCAGAAGTCTATGAGAATATTGATTTGCATTTAGAAAACATAAGGTATTTTAACTTCTTGAAGTGGAAGGTTTGCTGTTTTAAGGTGTTTTGGATTGAATAGTCACTTGCTTGTTTGTTTTTAGATCTCCAACTAAGGTAAAGATTTATAGTCTTTCACTGTTAAACTGCTGAAGAGATGAAGAGCATGATTCAACTCACAGATTAAGTGTAGGAATCCAAATAGATGCATCTGAATTCCTGTTCCAATCAATGGAGATCTTGTTAATCCTGTCCAAGGAGCAAAGAAAGATATTCAGCTGATGAAAAGTGAACTGAATCACTCCTTAGAAGCCAATGACAATGTTGATTAAGGAGAAAATGCTGACAAAGCAAAGGCACTCAGTGTATTTGAGACACCACATGGCACCCTGCCTGGCCTTCCAGGATGTGGATCAACCCCCAAGTCCTGCATTGTGTCTGTTAACCCCATAGAATGGTAGAATAACAGGGTGGTTTGGGTTGGAAGGGACCTTTAAATACCATCTAGTCCAAACCCCTGACATGAGCAAGGACATCTTTCACTAGACCAGGCTGACCAAAGCCCCATGGAACCTGGCCTTGAGCACTTCGGGGGGGAGGGGGCATCCGCAGCTTCCCACAGCACTCTTCCAGTGTTTCACCACAGTCATCATAAAGACTTCATTGCTTATGTCCAATCTGAATCTACCCTCTTTCAGTTTAAAACCACTGCCCCTTGTTGTATCACTGCCTTCTTAGTGACAGTCTGCATCTTCTTTATAAGCCCTCTTTAAAAACTGAAAGGCCACAATAAGCTTTCCCCAGAGCCTTCCTTTCTCCACCTTGAACCATGTTTCAACCTGTCTTCAAAGGAGGCAGCCCTCTGACCATTTATGTGGCCCTCCTCTAGACCTGCTGTAACAGCTGTGTGTCTTGCTTTTACTGTGGACCCCAGAGCTGAACAAAGGACTGTAGGTGGGACCTCATGAGAGCACAGTAATGAAGAAGAATCACCTCACTGACCACTAACCACATGGGAGTTTTTCTGAAGTCCAGGATGCATTGGCTTTCTGGGCTGCAAGTGCACATTAATGGGTCATGTCAATTTGTTGTCCACCAGTATCTCCAAGTCCTTCTATGCAGGGCTGCCCTCAATCCATTCATCCTTCAGTGTACATTGATAGTGCACACCCCGCCCAGCAGGTGTCAAACTTTGCACTTGGTCTTGTTAAACCTTGTACAAATGTCTGGCAGACTATGGCTTCTCCAAAACTGTCCATCTGCAGGCAACCAAATCCATCTCTCTGCCTGCAATTGAGCTTCAGAGATTAGGTAGGTATCTGAAAGCATGTTTCTAAATGTTGGTGACCCAACAGGAGCTGGTGTTGCAGTGTCCCTTTTTCTCACTGGAGACTTATATTGACCAACGTGTCTTAGAAACATAGCTCATTCTAGATCCCTAAGAATGAAATCCTAAATACAGGTGTCCTAAACTATGGATGAATCTCATGCCCCAGATGCCACTTAACCCCCAACACAGTCCACTCTATCTTACATTCAGTAGCTCCTGCAGTCCTCCCTAGCAGAGAAGCAGTTACTGAATGCAACTGCGGGAAGAGGATGGTGCCATGACCAAAAGATATGACAGAGGACACAAAACGCAATGGTTGAAGGAAAAGACCCTCCTATCTAAAGAGGAAAAAACATGAGAGTCAAACTCAGGATGCAGAGCAGGTGAGATGGCAAGAAGTCAGTACAGGCAACACACAACACACACACTTGGTCTGGAAAAAGTTCTCCAGACCTGCTATCTGAGATTGGCAGATATGGTTATTTTATCTGTGTACAAAAGAATAATAAACATTGTAAATTCCAAAATCAACTCTGACTGGCTGCTTCCTTGGGGTGTGGGAGCAGGATACTGTGGAGACCTCAGGGATGAGTGCTGCTGGCAGAACTGGGGCCAATAATAGGACCAATAACAATTCATGACACCTTTGGGGAGTGTTAAGCTGAGGTTAACTTCTTCTAGCCTGGAAGAAGAAGCACAGCTATGTAACTGAGCACAGGCACTCCCATGGCATTGCTGGAGATGGGATGGGGCATGGCTGAGCCAAAATGGGTCCTGGAGTGCTGGATGGGTGGTTCTAGGTGAGTCCTATTGAGGAAAATAAGGCCTGGTGGTGACCATAAGGCCATGCACCAGATCTCAGAGGAAATCTTTAACAATGCTAGGAGTTTCCCTGTTGAACCCCTTTAGTGTCCAAGATCTCCTAGGGAGCCGAGTACAAATAAGCCAAGACATACACTAAAAATAGGCCACATACATTTTCCCACAAGCATGTTTAAACATCAACCTCCTTCTCTAACTACAGCTGAAGACTTGGCTACGAGTGAAGATCAGTTGGTCCACCTGGAAGTGACAGTACCTCTTACAGCCTGAATTATGCAAGCATTTTTAGGCCACAGATGTTTTCCTTTTCCACATCTAGCTCTAGAGGTGTTGACTACTCCTTGTCAGAAACCATTGCCCAACCTGACAGCAGAACAACGCCTTAATTCTTCTCAGGCAAATTCAGCCTGATTGTCTGAGACATTTTAAATCTTTGGTCAAAGAATACCTGGCTGATTTTGCCTATAGCAAATAGAGAAGCACATGTATGCATCACTTCGCAGATCCACAGGCCCAAACCTTGTTGTCGCTAACACAAATGCCTGCCTTGGCTGTTTAATGTAAAGCCTGCCAAATAGCTATGGATCTATATATATATAAAACGGATGCATCTGCTTCTATCTGTTAAAATGTGAAATAAGGTAGTGAATAATAAGGGGGTTCCCTGTTATTTCAGTTGCCTGTTTAGATTGCCGGTGTTAATGCTCGTTTTTAATTAACAGATGGTATTTGTTTTATTTCTGTATTCTCAGTTTTTGCTGTGCTCCTTGGCAAAGTTATGAAGCAAGTTGAATGGCAAGAGGTTTCTTGAGGTTGCAGGGGGTGGCGGAGAAGAGGGGCACAGACAGCAAAGAGCTGTCTAGGATTTTATACCCCCACCAGAAAGCCTGAGAATCTTTGGTGGGATCCAGAAAGCCAGTGACCAGGCCTGAGAGGGGATGGGAAGAGTTTCCCGGGGGTTGAAGGGACTGGGAAAGCTGTGGCTCACTCAGGTTTCCACACATACATTTAACAGCCTCAAAATTAAGTGTGTGGATCAGCATGCCCACAGCAAGAGAGGACTACCACATTCATCAAGCTATGCAACAAGGGCTAGAATTGAAGATGTATAAGCTCAGATCTTAGGAGTTGTTCAAACCCAACCAGGGTAATATCCACACACATAACAAAACAAAATAAAAACCAAAACCAAACACACACACACCCAAAAAATCACAAAAAGGCACCTCTAAATCCCTGATCATCAGAGAAAGGCAAAGAAACTGCCTACAGTGGTAATTCAGATAACTATGATATTGATTGCTCAGATCTCCTGATTAAATCAATCTCAGCTATGCCGGACATAGAGTTTGGGCTCCACTGAAGCCAAAGTGGTAAATTGGAACTTTTAATTAGGGATAACAGGTCTAGCAAGTCAGTAACCTCCAGCAGGATGGGATAAAGTGCATCCAGGGGATGCATCTTCTTTCATTGGCAGAGCTGTATCTGGAAACTGACTTTTGCTTATGCTCTGGGTCCAGAGGGAAGAAAAAACCCAACCCAACCAAAACAAAACAAAACAAAAAAAAAAAAAACAAACTCACCTCTACTGAAACAAAAGAGTACATCAAGTTTTTCAGATGGTATAATTATACTAGTTTAAATTCACATGCCTCAACAGAGTGATTGGTATGGAGTGGTAAAGGGGAGGAATTATGGGGGTCATCTGCAGCCTTCTGCATCCTGCAGAAAAGACAAATATCACAATACACCAAAAACTCTTTGTGGCAGGGATTTCACTATCTCTTCATTTTCTTCCTGATAATTTTTCAAAGTCTACTTTTGATGAATGTGAGCTTCTTTGTAGGAGTTCAGTTGTAGACAAAAAATTAAAATCACAGTCCGCTCACTGTCAGACATTCCTCAGAGCCAGAACTACACATGAGAGTGCTGTTGGCTTTCCTTCAGGTGCATTGCCAGTGCTAGACTGTTCTACATCTGCCTTGGTGTTTTGCAGCAGGAGATATGGCTGCTGTTCTCTCACTTCTGTGAATTTTCAATCCATCCACGGAGCTAATGAAAAAAGTGTCATACTCAGTATTTATTATTATTATTATTATTATTATTATTATTATTATTATTATTATTATTATTATTATTATTACGATACTGGCAGTGACTCAGCTTTTGTAAAAAAAGTTATGGTTGCATTCACTGCTATCACACTTCTTTTTCATCTCTGCAGTTTTCCTCTTGATGTGAAGCTGCATAATGGCTCTGTGCCCCATAAAGCTATCTCAACCAAAACCTGCTGCCACACTTATCTAATTAAGATCTATTACTAAGATGAGTCCTCCAACACCAATCCTTACTATGTTAACTAATATCAGCTGAAATGCTATAAATGATTAAAGGACTGGAGCATCTCCCCTACAAGGACAGGCTGAAAGAACTGGGGCTGTTCAGCCTGAGAAAAGAAGACTGAGAGGGGATCTGATCAATGATTATAAATATCTGAAGTATGGGATACAGTGGGAAATGGCCAGCCTCTTTCAGTGGTCAGTGGGGACAGGACAAGGGGCAATGGCTGCAAATTGGAGCACAGGAAGTTCCGCACCAACATGCGGAGGAACTTTTTCCCAGTGAGGGTGACAGAGCCCTGGCACAGGCTGCACAGGGGGGGTTGTAGAGTCTCCTTCTCTGGAGATATTCAAGACCCATCTGGATGCCTGTCTGTGCAATATGTCCTAGGGAACCTGCTTTGGCAGTGGGGTTGATCCTGATGATCTCTGGAGGTCCCTTCCAACCCCTACAATTCTGTGACTCTGTGAAATCTTGCCCACTGCCAGGTGATTTCTCTATTTTTGGTCCCTCAGGTAGAATTTTCAAATAATCTCCAAGCTGCACCTAAAGTGACCACAGCTTGCCTGCTGTTAGGCAACTTTGAGCCTGCTTTGATGACTGTTAGGACTAATTGAGAGGCACGTAATTTTCATAGATAATTGGGCCACAGGGACTACTAGATCTTGTCCATATACACATATATGTACATATACACATATATGTACATATATACACAGGCTGTTGAATTTAAAAATGTTACTTTTGCATTCAGCCCAGACAATATTTTTAAGCTGATCAAGGCTATATTCCTGGGCCCTTCAACAAGAGCAATGCCCTCCTTGGCCTGAGAGAAACAGCCTACCTATTTTGGAGCCCCAAGAGAAAGAGCAATGACCTTTGGATGCTCACCAGGCCACACATGTCACATGTATCACTGTGACATCAGTAAATCCATGGCAGTCTTTGCTGTCATGGAGGTCATCCATCATTTAGGCTCACACATACATCATTGTGGATTTAGGAGGAGAGATACAGCACTGGGCTCATCAACGTAACTGATGTCTGGATTGAGGTTTCTTTAAGACAGGTTTTGGATGATATAACCAAAGTGATCTAATTTAAACATCCTCCAGGGACTGACCAACATTATGAATGCTTATTGCACATGGGACACAGCAGAGGTGAATATAATCTTCTCACGTTCTGGAATGTCATCTTCAGCCTCCTGGGTCAGCCTAGCTTCCTCTCTCTGACCAGGTACACAAAATGTTATGAAAACACATATCTGCTTTGCTAGCAATGTGATCTTGTTAGCCCAGTGTATAGCAGCTATACTAAGTGGCAGAGCACAAGTAAACATCTCACCTCTGTCCTTCCCTCCTGCTGAATTTTGATGGACTTCAGCACGAATGGTGGGAAGGGAGGCAACTTGGCCTAGGAAGATTTGAGAACCGGGTGCATTTGCATAGCGTCACCTGTTCTGACAGTAACTTTGCACAGTCTTGGTGGCTATGTCGTTGTGTGTGACACAAGGGATCTGGTATTGCCAGATCTACCACCCTCAAAGGGAAATCATGTCCAATATATGTCTTCACATGGACTTAGGATTCTAGACTGACCTTCTTATTCCTGGATACCTTTCCTTTTAATTTGCTTTACCATCCATTATTACCCTGGAAGCTCAACCAACTAGTAGATCAGGATGTTCCCAGAGTGCTCTCTGTCCTCCTCCCGGTGAGAAAGACGTTGCATTTACAAATTGTAGTAGGTTGACCTTGGCTGGAAAGCAGATGACCCCCCTCTATCACTCCCCTCATCAGCTGGACAGGGGAAAGAATATACACCGAAAGGGTCACTGGTCGAGATAAGGACAGGGAGACATCACTCACCAATTACCATTGTGGGAAGAACAGACTCAACTTGGAAAAAATCCATCTAATTAATTACCAGGCCAATCAGAGTAAGATAATGGAAAAAAAAATAATGTTGAAACATCTCCCCCCACCATTCCCATCTTTTGGGGCTCAACCACCGTTGCTGATTGCTTGGCCTTGGCCAGCGGCGGGTCTGTCTTGGAGCCAGCTGATACTGGCTCAGACCTGGGGGAAGCCTCTAGCAGTTTCTCACAGAAGCCACCCCTGTATGCCTCCCACTCCCAAAACCTTGCCATGCAAACTCAAAACACCAATACAGCCCGCATGACGAGATCATGACACCTGCTCATTTCTGATGTCTTTAAGTTCACGAGTACTAATTTCATCCTGTGTGTTGACTCTGGATTTTTTCTGGATATTCTCACGTGCCAGTCAGTACTGTCCCACCAGACCTCTTTCCCCCATGGGATAAATATACAGGCCAGGTGCCAAAAAGTGTCAGGACATTCTCAAAGCTACTGAATAAAGAGTGGCAAGGTTTGAAGGGGAAGGACCCTTACTTGCAGAAAAGAGGTTTTGGTATGAAGTGAGCCCTAACAGCCAGCCTAGAATTGACACAGATTATTATTTTTTTTCTCCTTGGAGATCAAGAATCCATGCAGAGCCCACACATTGCCTTGTCCTTTTTTAGATGTCTAAGATTACTTAGATTTCATTTAAATAAAAGCCAGTTCCTCTCTTGACGCCCCAGGCAAAATATTCAAAGAAAGATGGGAAACATAAAACCAGGCTACCTTCTGGCTTTGCTTATTAGAAAATCAATCATTCTAGTGTGAATGGGATCTGTTCGACTTAGTTGATGCTAGTAGAAAGGAATACAAGCTCTCCCTCTGCCTTCACAGCCATTTTCTTCATTTATCTCTTAATTAACTTTTGAGAGCATGTCAAGAACAGAAAACAACCCATCTTGCCCTCCCGCTTCCGAATCTATTCTTTAATACTGCCTGTCAGAGGTTCAAGATTTGTTTAGCACTCTGCGGTTAAGAGAGGAAGAGCAAGGCAATTATCAGGGTGTATTAAAGAAATTTGAACTGTATCATAATCTTATAAAAAAATGTAACTGGAAATAAATTTTCATATAAGAAGTGAAAAAATAATGGAAACTCTTGGACTTCATAATGCTGCTCAGTACCTTACACATTGCCGGGGTGCCTTGTAGCCACAGCTCCTCACCCTGCCTTTTACTGCCAGCTCCACACACTCTCACTCCGGCTGCCAAGGCAGCATTTTCCAGAGCCACTGGGGCTGTGTTTTTCCTTTGTTGCTCTGATACTATTGCTCTCATGTTGTCATTCTCATAGCCTTGCACCTACAAACCCTGTTAGCGTCATTACAGTAGATTCTTGTTTTTACAGTGGTATGAGAATCACAGAATCATAGAATCGTAGGGGTTGGGAGGGACCTCAAGAGATCATCGAGTCCAACCCCCCTGCCAAGCAGGGTCCCTAGGACAGGTCACACAGGTAGGAGTCCAGACGGGTCTTGAATATCTCCAGAGAAGGAGACTCTACAACCCCCTGGGCAGCCTGTGCCAGGGCTATGTCACCCTCACTGGGAAAAAGTTCCTCTCCAAGTTGGTGTAGACCTTCTGTGCTCCAACTTGAGGCCATTGCCCCTTGTCCTGTCCCCAAAGACCACTGAAAAGGGGCTGCATATTTCCCCCTGTGTCCCACACTTCAGATATTTTAAACATTAATAAGATCCCCTCTCAGTTTTCTTTTCTCCAGGCTAAACAGCCCCAGCTCTCTCAGCCTTTCCCTGTAGGGTAGATGTTCCAGGCCCTTAATCATCTTTGTAGCCCTTCTCTGGACTCTCTCAAGGAGATCCCTGTCCTTTTCATACCAGGTTGCCCAGAACTGGACACAATACTCCAGGTGGGGCCTGACCAGGGCAGAGTAGAGGGGGAGGATCACCTCCTTTGACCTACTGGCTACACTCCTCCGGATGCACCCCAGGATCCCATTGGCTCTCTTAGCCACCAGGGCACACTGCTGGCTCATGGCCAGCCTGTCATCCACCAGGGCCCCCAAATCCCACCTTCCTTCTTTTTTTCCTATCCTTGCTTGTAGCTATTGGTTTATGTTATGGGGGCAAATAATATACATGCACAGAGCTTTACAACAAAGACTAGCACTACCCCTCACCAAAGCATGCTCCCATTAGTACCAACAGCACAGTAAGCAAGAACAGCAAGAGGGGGTTTCTACAGATCCTGACAAAGAGTATGCACAGGGACCCCCATCACTTCTTCTCCTGGGTGTCCCAGAGGAAAGCCTTTCAGCCTTTTCTTTTCACACTCTCTTTCTCTCCTCTCATTGTCGTTTTCCCAAAGTAACTTTCACAATTACAGAGAGTGTATGTTGGCAGCTATGGATGCTACTAAGAAATCTTTGAGCACATGAACCTGGCCCAACATCCTTTCCAGTGATAGAGGTGCAGTCTTGGTAGGCTCATGGAGTTCCCAAGTAGAATATAATGGGGATTAGATACAAGGGCAATTAGAAGAGCCAGAGCAGAGGAAACAGCCTTAGATCAGAATTGAAGGCTTGGAAGTAAAGTCATGACAACACAGAAGTTCACTGAACTATGAGATCATAAACAGTTAAGATGATATAGAGCTAGGACAAGACTTCCAGTTAAAAGTTTAAAAAATGCAGTCAGAGGCAGTTTGTAAAAAACAGCATGAAAATTGTTCAAAGGGTAGAAGCACAGACATTAGAAATGTTCAGTCTTCAGACAGCTTTTGTGGTTTTGAGAAGCAAAATCATTTTATGAAGGTCTGGAGACGTGGACTAACAATGCTGAAAAAGAAACAAAATGAAAGTGCTATAATCATCTATACTGCTGTTAGCAAGGCTTCATCTACAGTCAAGACTTCTGCAGGCAGGAAATCAGGAGGATTTGTTCTGTCAACTGTTTAAGATACAACTACATCCAAAAGGACAATAAAATTAATAGCAAGAAAATCAAGTTATTATTAGTAGTAATAAAGGTTTTATAGGGCTGAGTGTTTGTTTATTTTTGCAGAAAAAAGTTATAAACGGTGCTACAATGCTGTTTATTAAATTTGATGTAAGAGATAACAGATTACAATCTTACATTCCAGAAGAACTGAATGATCTCAAACACACTTTCTTCACATTCCATACAGCAATAATCTTGCCTGCCTGTGGAAGTGGTGTCAAACCCGTTTCAAATTTATCATTAGAGGCAAAGGAATTAAATTCAAACTGCTTTTAATTTGGCACCACTCTGTTATAGGGCAGTCCCTTCTTCCAGGGGACTTGTCAGATACAAAGCTTGGAATGTCACCTCCAAGATAAAAACAGACACCATGTAAATTCCTATAACCACCATGAAAAAGCAGAGAATGGGTTGGTTATGATCCAGGATGACATCACATCACCTTGGCAGGCCCTGTGAGGTGATCAGCAAGGAGTGGAGACCATGAGCTGATGCAGGAGGACGTTTGGCTCTTCCACATGAGGCAATGGAGCTCTGGGTGCAAGCAACCCTTTGACAGGGTAGCTCATTTCAAACTGAAATAGTAGGCTTTTAGCATGAGTTGCCACAGTCAGGCCAGAAAGGAGACATATGTGAGGCCTTTTACGTAGTTTTTTTTCCAAGTGTAGGTAGATTGACAGACATCTGGCTGCTCTTACAACATGACTAAACCAGTACTGACTAGTGACAACTCAAATTGAGTCACCACGACACGGCCTGGTCCTCCAGCCAGATTCTAACCACATCCTCAGTCATATATCCTTGACCCTACACATGATTTTATGAGGTCACTAGACCATGGCCATCCCACAACCTATCACCACAACCTGCTCTTTCTTCTCCTCCTGCTGTTTTCAGTTTATGAACCCACAGCAGTAACTGCTACAGGAATACTTGTTATTCTTCTTTAAATGCCTGAAGTTTTACTTCCTGCTATTAAATTTTGTCACAGCTCTAACCTGCTGGGTCATCTACTCTGTACATAATATTCTTGTTCTCTTTGATGTAATAGTGCCAGCCAGCTTCATGGCATAAGCACTTGAAAATTTATCTGTGGAATGACAACGCTTTTTGCCAAGATCATGAATGGAAATAACAGAGATTATTCCCAAGATTAATTCTTGAGGGGGAAAAACCCAAAATCAACTTTTTTTCTTCCTCTCCACTAACATTATCCCACTTCTATAAAGAACTTGGCTACCTGAAACACTGGCTCCTTGCTTGGAGCTGTTGACTGTTTCAAAACTTGTTCTATGAGTATCGTATAAATTATTCCTTGCAAAAGCATAAAATGAAATTTATAATGTATGAATTATTTCCCTCAGGTTAAGGAGGTTTTGTATATATGAGATAGAATTTTAAAGATCTTCTGGCCAAGTCATATCTGCAAAGACAAGTGCGCCAAGTGCCTTTATTTACTGTTGTAAGCCACATATTTATGTTAAATCTTTCACTTATAAGGTCTTAGAATCTCTAGAAACAAATATATAGAATTTTCTTTCAAATAGGTCAAAAAGAGCTAAGTCACATGCACTGGAAGATGAGCACTTGATTTTCTAGTATTTTTTACTTCCCTGTTTAGTTTTCTGATTTTTTTTTATATGTTTCTGTGGTGATTTGCTCTGTCTGGAGGCTGTGTGTCCACTAAAGCCCCTCTATCACTACCCTCCTCAGCTGGATAGGAGACAGAATATATAACAAAGGGATTGCAAGTCGAGAGAAGGACAGGGAGAGATCACTTACCAATTACCATCACCGGCAAAACAGACTCATCAAGGGATAAAATTCATCTAATGTGTTACCCTATCAAAACTGAGTAGGAAACCAAATCTTCAAACACCTCCCCCTGCACCATCTTCCTGGGCTTAACTTCATTCATGGTTTATCTACCTCCTCCCCATGAATGACACAGGGAGACAGGGAATGGGGGTTGCAGTCATTTCATCATGCATTGTCTCTGCTGCTCCTTCATCCTCAGGGGGAGGACTCCTCAAACTTCTCCCACTCCAGTATGGGGTCCCAGCCATGGGAGACTGTCTTCTGTGAACTTCTCTAACACAAGTCCTTCCCATGGACTGCTGTTCTTCACAAACTGCTCCAATGTGGGTCTCTTCCATGGGGTGCAGACCTTCAGGAGCAGACTGCTTTGTCTGTATTTATTTATTGCATGCAAGACTGCAAAGAAGCAACCTACAAAACGCACACTGTGCCACGTACCAGATACAACAGGACAGGTACACCCTGCTGCCCTGCTCTTTCCCTTCCACCAGTACTGCACAGCAAAGGCAGTGACACAGAGAAGTGCCAAGCTGGTACTCTCAGTCCTGGGGCAGCCCAAAGACAGGAACTGCCTTGGTTAGTGATCCCATCTCTCCCAAGTGCTAGCTGTAGTAGCCTACATGTCCCACACATGTTAGGTAATCAGCAAGCAGTGCTCCTCAATGAAACTTGTAATTCCCTTTTGCTCTTCTCTTTTAATTAAAACAAGCCCCTATCATCTCTTCTTGATTTGTATGAGGTGATAGCCTCACTTTTGCCTGTCAGCAAACAGCAGTAATTCCACAGCTATCTCTGGGAACCAAATGACACAAGTAAGGGAATAAATCCTGGATGTCAGAGGCTGTTGTCGATTTGTTCCACAGAGACTGACAGTCAATCTGATATAATTTCTGAGGTCAGAGTACAGAAATAGCAGCTTACACTGGGTTTTTTCCCTTCTGAGCCTGTATTTTGTATGGATTCATTTCCTGCAAATGGGTTCATAAAATGCCTTTGGAGAATGTTGGGAGATGAACATCGTAATGGGGCTTAGTGCTTTTCAGTTTCTGAGTTGTTTTCCTTTCACCGTAGCATCTGGTCTCTTTGGCAGCATGGGAACATGTCATTAGTAAATAATACTACTTAGAAGACTTTCACGATTCTGTCTGTCTGTCCCTTATGGCCCTCAATATAAAATAACTGACAAAAACAATATGGGCAGAAATTTTCTGAAAGGTTAAGTTTCTTTGGGGAAGCGTTGGGGGGGGGGATTTTGGGAGCAGTATTTCAGTACTGAAACGTATTTTTCACAATTCCTTTGCTCACACTTCATCAACGGTAACAGGAGAGCAGGGACACAGTCAAGTGTCTTTCCACATGTTCCAGTGCATGTAACTGAGGGCAAAAGTCTTGGTCACTAATGGGTTGGTCACAAATTATCAGATGGGTTTTCTGCCTGTGTTCAATACCTCTGGACCCTGGAGAAGTCCTCACTTTACTGTTAGCTTATTCAAAGTTGTCCAAAAATGCAGTCAAGCATGGAATGAGACTTTAGAGTTTGATTCCTCTGAGGAAGACTAGATTTCAGCTTACAAGCCTATTTGGAAGGTCTGACAAATAGGAAGTATAAAATTGCTCCGTTAATTTTTCACCGGAGAACTTACCTAGCTGGAAGATACTATGTGTTATTTTTCTTTCTAGATCAAAAAAGGACAAGAAGTGTAACCAAGGTATACTATTGGATGAATTACTCAGGTAATATGATGGAGAACATAGTATGTTTTGGTCAAAATGTTTTTTAGAGGAAAACAAAGAAACAAAGACTCACCTTGAGATTTAAGCAATACCTAAGGATTCAGGAGACAAAGGTTCATTTCCTGGACCTGATACTTTATAGCTGTGTGACCTTGAGTCTTTCATATATGGCTCAGTACTGCTCTCATGGAAGCTAGTGACAAATCTCTCAAAACTTTCAGTGGCAAAATAGCTAAAGTGGTAAAATATGAGGCCCTGAAGCACTGTAAGTTGTTTATTTGATGCAGATGTGTGAAGGGATGTCATAAAGCCAAATTGTGGTCTTAAACTCCATCTTGGCAAAAACTGCACATTGTTTATCTAGGAATTTACTCCTTTTCATATAGCTATTTACATTATAAAAAACAAAATACACAATGCAGTGCAAAGTAATGCAAAGCCAGATCAGATCCAATCAGATATTTGGAATAGAATAATAGCAATTGTAATATTTATCATAATATAACACAATGTAATCGTTAGATGTATAGCATACTTCTATAACTTCTAAAAATTATAAAACAAATTAAAATACATTTATATTACAGAAAATGTGATAAACAGCCATAATAAAGAGTAGGTACAAAAGATAAGTCCTAACTGAGCTGTGGGAGTCATTGTCCCAGGATGGTGCACTTAGTGAAACTTCAGCAGGACATTGTCACCGATAGTTACTAAATTCATGGTCACTGCAACCCACTCAAATTCTTCCCCCAAGCTGCTAAAAGTCAGAAGCTGGTTGAATATTCAGGAGGAGCATCGTGTACCTTGTCCTCTTCCTATACTGCACTTGGAAATACAGTTTTAGCCACCTTAGAGACAGGAAAGATAGCTGCACAGAACTGTGTGAAGGGAGTGAATCGACCCCTGTGGTCCCTTTATTCTTACAGAGGGAGCCTGTAACTCCAGACTGCCATGGAAAATTACTTGGGGGTGGAGGGGAGTTGATGCTGTAGACAACTTAGCACATGGTAAGTTTAATCACATGAATGATCCCTCTGAAATTAGGTGTTAAATCAATAGCATATTTACTACATTACAGAAAGCTCTGAAGCTCTGAGAATAAGCCTGGAAAGGAGGAACACTCCCTTTCTGCTGCAGACAAACCCTGATGCACGACCGCACTGACAGGCTGCAAGGGGATGGGGAAGGAGGCATTTGGGAGTTTTGTCTGGGGAGTAAGTGTGAGCAAAGTGCAAGATGACTAGGAATTCATGGTCACCATTCTGAACACAAAGTTACTAAAAACTGGCTGATGAAGCATCCGTGGCCTGAGGAGAAAGACCCAGGCTGGATGATGGACACCTCTGGAAACATGCCATGAACATCTTCATGCATGCATGGCTGGGGTGAAACCTACCACTAGGCATGTAGTGCTCCCATTTACACAGAGGAAAACCTTTTAAAGGCGTTAGGACTTACTGAGACTGGCATAACTAATCACACAGAAAGCATCAACTCTTAACTGAGAATAGTTATCTTGACTGATAGATTCACTTTTTTTTTTTTTAACTTCTGCCTGGAAATTTCCATTTTAATCTTGTTTTCTTTAGAAAGTGATCACAGAAACCTAAAGAAAGCTGAGAGATTGGTTGTTTCTTTAGTGCAAAGGCTGGTACAGAAGGGTCTCCTGCTTTTCAGGTGCACTTATTCAATGTATGGTTGGAGTACCAAAGCTCCACAAAAGCTTGGTTCAGAGACCAAGGTCCAAAAGTCTAATAGTGCTGCATTTTGCTCCTTGAGAGAAATAATGTTCACATTTGCCTTGAAAGCAGTACCGTATGGGGGAATTATAGAGCTTGTGTGCTGGCCGAGTTCAGCTGTAAGAAAATAATCTGCTCTGTCTGCCCTCAGGTCTGTTCTTGCCATTTGGTGTCAATTAGCCATAAATGAGAGCTATCACTGTGAATCATCAGATGACATTAGGGAGCCTAATCATCTAAGATATTATTTTAGAAGAAGAACCTTTACTGTGATTTTTCTCCTCAGATAAAATAACTTGTAATAAAGCAAAGGCCATAATTAAATTTCAAGATAAGATTTTCTCTCTTGTGTAACCTCTTGGACAATTAAAGGTTTTTTCACTTCATAGATCTGTAACGACAACTGACTCTCTGCAGAGATGCTTGCCTGTTGTAGGCTTAAGTAGGAATAATATTTTTGACTCGCTGAAAAAATTTGCTGTTTCTTTCAGTAAGGCAGGATTTCATTTCAAAAGGTGAATTTCAAGATGAAATGCAGTTCATTTATGAAAACTGTAACCAAAAAGAAGTGGATGTGTTGTGTGCAAAGACAACACACTTACTTCTGAATTGCTCCCAGGAGAAGACATGGCAATTCTACGCTGGCAGAATGTCACATGTTTATCAGGATGCCAGATGCATGCCATATCAGGACCTAAACCCATTATTGACTCAGGTGTGAGTTAAGAGAGATGTTGGGTTGGTACTGGGTTGCCCAAGTGGGTGAAAAGAGTTCACCATCTCTCTGTAATGTAAAAAAATAAAGAAAGATTTTTAAATCTCCTTCACAGGTCTTCACCTTTTCCACTGACATTTCCTCAAACAACATCTCTTCTTTATACAAAAGATGTAATAATTGTCTTGATGCGAGCTGATTTTTTTGTCTCAAGCTTACTGTTCATGTTAGTGGAGTATGAGTATGTTCATGACATCACTTGAAGACAGACTACCTGTACTTTTCTGCAGTCATGTTGATAAAGCATTCAATGAATAAATCACAGAACATGTCCTTCCTCCAAAGACAAAAGTAAATCTTTAGGATTTCAGAATATTTAACCAGTACTCTGCATTTCAGGAGGGATTTCAGTGAGAGCATGGCTAATGAACTTGTAAGGTATCTGTAGTAACTATAATAAACAGGACACGACTGTTTCATGTTCATCCTGTCACAGAGAACTGTAGTGAAGAATGAGCCCTGAGTTCGTTTAAAACCAGGTATCTTCTTTAAAATACAACTAATAGTTTTTTATTATTAACATTTTGACATTTTTACTGCATGATCAAGTAACTCTGAATCTCCAGGAAGTTTTCTGCCTCCATACAAGTGCCTTAAACATGAACTAAAACCTTCATAAAAATTGATTAAAACTGATGTCATGATCAATAGGCTAGTGTCTGCTATGAAATATAAGCTTGAAGACTGCATTGATTTCAGTGAAATAACCACGTGTCTTCTTGGCGCCTGAGAGTACAGAACAACCACCTGGGAATACATTGCGTTTGCAATGCTCAAAAAAGGTCTGGGGTTAGTGGCATCAGGCTGAATAACAGTCTGAGGGGTAGCCACAGATCACTTCTGTTTTTATGAACAATGAAGGGCATCCATCAGAGCATTGCTAACTGTTTTTGCCCATGTCTCCCAAAACAAAGGCAAGGTAATTTCCTTTTTGTTGCTGAAAAACTGACTTTATGATGTCTGTACTGAATTGGAGTCCAGAATAGAAAAGACTGTTTCAGTTGGGAAGGACCTACATTGATCATCTAGTCCAACTGCCTGCTAATTCAGGGCTGACCAGGAGTTAAATCCTGTTGTTAAGGGCATTGTCCAGTGCACAGGTTTTGTGCTTCGACCATCTCTCCTGTTCCAGTGTTTGACCAATCTCTCCATAAAGAAATGCTTCCTAATGCTCAGTCTGAACCTTCCCTGATGCAGCTTTGAACCATTTAGATGCATCCTGTCCCTGATCCCTGGGTAAAGAGCTCAGCACCTCCTTCCCTACTTCCTCTCCTCAGGAAGCTGCAGAGACCAATGAGGTCACCTCTCAGCTTCCTTTTCTCCAAACTTGGCAAGTCCAAAGCTCTCAGTCACTTCTCATAGAACATTCCTTCAAACCCTTTCACCATCTTGACTGCCCAGAACTGCACACAGTGCTCCAGGTGAGACCACACTGATGCCGCAGGGCAGCCAGGCTGCTCTCCAGCCACTTCTCTCCAAAAATGCACTTATACCTGGTATTACTGCATCCTAGGTGCAGTAACTGGCATTTCAACAGGTTAAATCTCATGCCATTGATGATTTCCCAGTGCTTCAATCTATCTAGATCCCTCTGCCAGGCCTCCTGTTCCTCAGGTGATTCAATAGTACCTCATAGTTTGGTATCATCAGCAAACTTTCTAATGGTGCATTCAACTCCTGCATCCAGATCATTATAAATACATTGAACAGAACTGAATTCGTCCCTGAGGAACACTGCCAGTGTCAGATCACCAGCCAGATATATCCCCTTACGCTACAACCCTTTGAGCTCTGCCCTTCAACCAGTTCTACAGCCAGCACACCATGAACTTGTTCGTCCCACATCTGGACAGCTTGTCCAGAAGGATGCTGTGAGGGACAATCTCAAAAGCTTTACTAAGATCCAGAAAAAACACACCCACCACCTTCACTAGCTGGGTGACCTTGCCATAGAAGGATATTGAATTAGTTAAACAAGACTTTCCCTTTGTGGGCCCATGTTGACAGTGCCTGATGATGGCATTATTCTTTAAATGCCTTTCCACAGTACTCAGTATAATCCTGTCTATAATTTTTCCAGCATCTGAGGTCAGACAGGCAGGTCTGTAGTTCCCTGGGTCTTCCCTCACACTTTTTTTGTAAATTGGAGTAACATTGGCTAGCTTCTGGACAGTGGGGACCTCCCTGGACTCCCAAGACCTTTGTTAGATAGTTGAGAGGGGTCTTCTGATAATATCTGCTCGCTCCTTTACTACTCTCATAAGGTCCCATGGACTCCGCTGATACAACTGGTTCCTTCTAATTTCAGTGTTCAAAGGTAGACAGTCACAGTTACCACAACCATGTACCTCCAACTCAAGGGACCAGACAGCCCAAGGTCCATCAGTTTTATTAAAAACTGAGGTAAAAAAAGCATTGAATGCCTCTGCTTTGTCTTCGTATTAGTCAGATGACCATCTTCAACAAGTATCTGTCCAGTGCTTTCTTTAGATCTCTTCTGCCTGTTAACATACTTTTAAAAAGTCCTTCTAATTTTCTGAAACAACACTGGCCATTTTCAACTCTAATTGAGCTTCAGCCTTTCATGTCTTCTACTTGCATATATGAACCACATCTCTGTACATTTCCTGCAAAGCCTGACCTCATTCAGAGACCATACAACTTCTTTTTCTTCTTGAGCTCCACAAGGTGTTCCCTGTTTGGCCAGGCTGATCTTCTGCCCCACTTCTTGACTGCAACACCATTGATTGCCTACTTACTGTGTTTCTAAAGGATGGTTCTTAAAATCTGAGTCCTAAACCCTCAAAAGAAGATTCCCTGGGTACTCTGCTAAAAGTTTCCTCTCCTGAAGTCCAGGGTAGCAACTCTGCCATGTTTTTTTCTTATTACACTAAAATTTTTAACACAACCATTTCACAATCACTGTGGCAAAGGCATCACATCCCCCATGAGTCCTTCTCTATTCACAAACAGCAAGTCTAGCGGGACATCTTTCCTAGTTTTCTCACTGAGTACTTGTGACAAGAATTTATCTCCTACAAACTTCAAGAATTTCCAAGACCTGCTCATCACAGCAGTATGATATTTCTGGCTGATGTCTGTGAAGTTGAAATCTCCAATAAAGACTGGGACTAGAAATCCAGAAATTTTTCAAATTGCCTGTAGAATAATTCACTAGTGTTATTGGAAGTAGACACACTCTTTGCCTTTTGGATCTCTCAGATGGAAAAAAACATCAGGTTGGCTCTGATAAAAACCCATACAAATATTTACAGTGTTTATATCAGCCCTTTGGGTTTTTCCCCCCAGTGGTTCCATAGTTGACTATTAACACAGCAGATCTACAAAATCATGTTGAGAGGTTTCTTTCAACTGCTACTTTTGCCTTTTCTAAGGAAATTTCACATGCTGGAATGTGCTTCTGTCATTTTTCCCTCTAAAGGTTCAGCTAAGATGGTCCAAATGCTTCCTCACAGATCCACTAAGCAACAGAGAGAAAGAGCTTCCTCTCCAGAGCAACTTATCCTACCTACTTGACACTTACCTGTAAACAGGAAAAATCACCTTCTAGAGCTGCCTCTTTCTCTTTATAGAAGCAGTGGACTCATGGAGGATTAATCTTAATCAGATGTTTCATTTTTGGAAGGGAACCAAAGGGAGGCAACAAGAAACCCTTCTAGACTATTTGAGTCCAGCTTCTCACCTGCTGGGAAAGTTTAAAAAACAGTCTTAAGATATTGTGTCAATATGTTACAGACCTATATCCCCACTGTGTTTAATGTTATCAAGAAGTTTAGAAGATCAACTGTAGAGAGGTTGTTGGTGCATTAATTCAATCAAGAAACACTAAGTGACAACCAATAGACAAAATACTATAGCCAATGTATTGATTTAGGCTAGGGAGACGAGGTGGAGGAGTTGCTCTTTATGTCAGAGAGCACCTAGAACGTATTGAGCTCCACCTGGGTAGGGATGAACCGTCTGTCGAGAGCTTGTGGGTAAGAATTAAAAGGCAGGCCAGTTTGGGCGACATAGTCGTGGGCGTGTACTACAGGCCCCCTGATCAAGAGGAGCGGTTTGATAATGCATTTTATAAGCAATTGGAAGTAGCCTCAAGATCGCAGGCGCTGGTCCTTATGGGGGACTTCAACTACCCAGATATTTGCTGGGCAAGCAATACGGCCAGTTGTATGCAGTCCAGACAATTTCTGCAGTATATGGAAGACAACTTCCTGATACAGATGGTGCAGGAACCTACAAGGGGAGGGCGGATGCTTGACCTTGTTTTTACTAACAAGGATGGGCCCGTTAGTGAAGTGAAGGTCGGGGGCTGCTTAGGACAAAGCGATCATGAAATGGTCGAGTTCAAGATCCTGAATGGAAGAGGCAAGCCAAAAAGTAGGATAGCTACCCTGAAGTTTGGTAGAGCTAACTTTGATCTCCTCCGAAATCAAATAGGGGCTATCCCATGGGCTGCGCTGTTTGAAGGAATGGGAGCCTGCGAGTGCTGGCTAACATTCAAACAGCACTTCTTTCAAGCACAGAATAGGTGCATCCCTTTGAGTAAGAAATCGGGTAAGAGAGGTAGAAGACCTGCGTGGATAAGCAGGGAACTTATGAGTAAACTCAAAGGGAAGCAGAAGACCTATAAACTGTGGAAACAGGGTCTGAGATCATGGGATGAATATAAGGATGTGGCCAGGGCCTGTAGGGATGCAACTAGGAGGGCTAAGGCCTGCTTAGAATTTAAGCTGGCAAGGGACATAAAGGACAATAAAAAGAGCTTTTTCAGGTATGTAAATAGTAAAAGGATGACCAGGGATAATGTAGGTCCCTCGTTGAATGAGGCGGGTGTCCTGGTAACGGGAGATGGTGAGAAGGTGGAGATACTTAATGCCTTCTTTGCCTCGGTCTTTACTCCGAAGGCTTCTCGGGACCCACAGATCCCAGATGAACGTAGGAGTGGTTGGGGAATGAATGGCTCACCTCTAGTAGAGGTAAGGGTGGTCCAGGAGCGACTCAAAGGAATGGATGCACACAAATCCATGGGCCCAGATGGGATACACCCACGTGTGCTGAGAGAGCTGGCGGAGGTGATTGCGGAGCCGCTCTCTATCATCTTTGACAGATCCTGGACTACAGGAGAAGTGCCTGAAGATTGGAGGATAGCCAATGTCACTCCAGTCTTTAAAAAAGGCAAGAAGGAGGATCCTAGTAACTATAGGCCAGTCAGCCTCACTTCTGTCCCTGGAAAGGTGATGGAACAGCTTGTTTTAGATGCCATCTCCAAACAACTGGAAGAGAAGAAGGTCATGAGGAATAGTCAGCATGGATTCACCAAGGGGAGATTGTGCTCGACCAATCTCATAGCCTTCTATGATGTCATTACCAACTGGGTGGATGGAGGGAGAGCAGTGGATGTCATCTACCTTGACTTCAGCAAGGCTTTCGATACTGTCTCCCACAACATCCTGATAGAAAAGCTGAGGGCACAAGGGATAGACGAGTGGACAGTGAGGTGGGTCGAGAACTGGCTGTCAGACTGGGCTCAGAGGGTCGTGATCAGTGGAGCAGAATCTGTCTGGAGGCCTGTGACTAGTGGTGTTCCCCAGGGCTCGGTGTTGGGTCCAGTCCTGTTCAGTATCTTCATTGACGACCTTGATGAGGGAATAGCATCCACCCTCAGCAAGTGCCAATGATACAAAGCTGGGAGGGGTGGCTGACACGCAGGAACACTGCGCTGCCATTCAGCGAGACCTGGACAGGCTGGAGAGCTGGGCTGGGAGAAATCTGATGAAATTCAACAAGTGCAAGTGTAAAGTCTTGCACCTGGGGAGGAATAACCGAATGTATCAGTACAGGCTGGGGGATGACCTGTTGGAAAAGAGCTCTGTGGAGTAGGACCTGGGGGTCCTGGTTGATGACAGGTTGGCTATGAGCCAGCAGTGTGCCCTGGTGGCCAAGAGAGCCAATGGGATCCTGGGATGCATCAGGAAGAGTGTGTCCAGCAGGTCGAAGGAAGTGATCCTCCCCCTCTACTCTGCCCTGGTCAGGCCCCACCTGGAATACTGTGTCCAGTTCTGGGCTCCCTGGTATAAAAAAGACAGGGACCTTCTGGAGAGAGTCCAGAGAAGGGCGACAAAGATGATTAGGGGTCTGGAACATCTCCCCTATGAGGAAAGGCTGAGTGAGCTGGGTCTGTTCAGCCTAGAAAAAAGAAGACTTAGGGGGGACCTAATTAGTGTTTACAAATACCTTAGACATGGGTGGCAGGGGGAATTGGCCAGCCCCTTTTCAGTGGTCTTTGGGGACAGGACTAGGGGCAATGGCTGTAAGCTCGAGCATAGGAAGCACCAACATGCGGAAGAACTTTTTCACAGTGAGGGTGACAGAGCCCTGGCACAGGCTGCCCAGGGGGGTTGTGGAGTCTCCTTCTCTGGAGATATTCAAGTCTCGTCTGGACGCCTATCTATGTAATATGAGATAGGGAGCCTGCTTTGGCAGGGGGGTTGGACCCGATGATCTCTTGAGGTCCCTTCCAACCCCTAAGATTCTGTGATTCTGTGATTCTGTGATTTACTGTGTTTTCAATGCAGTTAATGGGTTCCCTTCTGAAACAGTGTGTAAAAAGCTATTTAGAGTACACTATTATAAACATTCCTTCTGGAATGCAGGATGAAGGTGTCATTTGCTCCAAAAGACCCAGAAATGAATTGCAAAGAAAAGATTGTGGAGTTGGTTTTCTGTATATTAAACATAGAAGCAGATGTCAGGTGTTTGTTTCTTCCTTTTTACATGAGGAAATGGGGAAATAAAAAGGAAAAAAAAAAAGTTCAAATGTTCTTTGCATTTTCATGGCAAGTTAGGTAGTGCTGGCTCAATTCAATTAAAAAAAAAAAAAAAAGAATACAGGACCCTGATGTATCTTTGTTGACTTCCATTGTAAAGGACATTTGGATGCCTCTTCAGCACAATAGAAATATATTCTTTCCAAGCTGTCTCAATGATATAACGATGCTGAGTATAATTATTTTATCATGTTATATTTTGGGGGGGTTGGTTTTAAACAGCATCTTCTAGAATGAAGGGCGTTACTTGCTTTTTAAGAAAAGGTAATTTTCTCAACACTACAAACACAATGGTCCTTTTATTAAGAAGCAAGAAGCTATCTCTTATAAATCAGTGAAACTTGAACCTTTGCTCTCTTTTACTATGAAAATATACTGCAAACATCAGGTAAAATATAAATTAGAGAAAACTTAGCTAATCCAGAAGACAGAAAAAGCTATTGACACAAATAATGAAAAAAAAAACCAAACTAAGTTAACAGAAAGTTAGTTTGAACTTTCACATTGAGGGACAGGATAGGACAGGACAGGAAACTAGTTTAATTTGAGAAACCTATTAAATTCATATTCTAATTAAGCTTTCAGGATTCAGTATTTACAAAATCTGACATCTGGGTATGGTGGTTATACCTTTTTCAGTATTAGCAACAGTCAACTATGACAGATGGCTACTGCAAAAGCACAGAAAACCTTTGTTTACAAAAGATTATTTTTTTCCCCTTCTATTGCCTAAGTCCTGTGGTCTTAAATGTAGTTATTTGATGGAGGCAGAGGCAGCAATGTATTTCCTTAGAAAATTAAGGCAACTTTCCAAAAATTTGAACTGTTTTTTCAGCATAGTAGCACTGTAAATATTTACATTTTATTGTCGATCAAGATTTCATTTCAATTCTCATGGTTTACTGGTTTGCTCTGCTTGTTTTAAAAGGTTTAGGACATGTCCAGTATCTTTATCACAGGGTTGGGATTTATTTAGCTTGAGAACTGCAAGGTTTGTATCACCTATAAAAAAAATATTCTTTTTCTTATAAAAAAAGAAACAATCACGATTTGTTTATTTCTCCTACCACTACTGCAGTTTTCTGTTTGATAAATATCAGCTCAAATATGCAAATACCTACTCAGCCTTAATATCTGCAAGTAATCTCAGAGGAATTGACAAGGAGGATTTACAGGATATTCAGTGGCATCACAGCAATCTTCCTACTGACTTAAAAGACATCCAGGTCAGTCATCGTAAGATTTGTGAATTTCTTACAAGTTCTGTGTAAAATCCAGCTTTGCAGAAAGGAAAACGATACCTGTAAATGAAGCTTTCTTTGAAAGGCAGCCTGGGGCCACTAATTACTCGTTTGAAATTCTGTTTTTCAGCATGGTATTGAATTTTACATGGTCTGTTATTGTTTGGAATACAGTTTTAAGAGCCACTGTTGCTGGTATAATTGAGGCTAGAATGACTGTCCATTCTTATTTTTGTCCACCACTTCAGTGATGATCACATAACAGCCCCAATTCAACTACAGTAAATTCTTACACAGGAATGTTATATGGAAAAAAACAAGGGTTTTTTTGCCTTTTTATAGAGGAAAAAAGATAGTGAGCATGATGCAGCTGTCATCCTCCTCACATCACTTTTACTTACTACCAAGCCAGCACTGCATTGCCAGTGTTCAGCATATTGACTCACAAAACGACCCCAGGCTGAGAAAGAAGCTTCACTGAGCACCTCTGAACCATCTCTTCATTGCTGGAAAAGAGCCACAGCCAGCCCGTGCTGCCTCAGACCAAAACACTCCTCCTGAAGAGGAACCTCATCTTTTTTGTTGACACATCCAATTGTCTGCTGATCCTCGAAGAAGTTGGTATTGATTCAACCTGCTGTCAGCCTAACATCCAGCTTCTCGGTCCTAAGGAAGCAGAAACAGAAACGAGCCAAAGGCTAACTACACCCTCAGTGTAAGTTATAACCTGAAAACCGTCAGTTGTGGATGTAGACTACAAGGGATAATGGGAACAGCTACAGCACTGCCTGTGATTGATCGGCTGCTGTCAATCCTGCTCCCATCTGCTGGGATGTCTCTGCAGTATTTGGCAGTCTCAAGTATGAGCTATAGTGATGCCAGCTGAAAGTAGGGCTCAAGAAGTTTGCTAAAACAGTTCAAATCTGTCCTGAAGAATAGCAAAATGAGATTCCACCTCTCTTTATGATGCCTGTCAGTGTTTACTTGTACAACTTTTCATATTCAGCATTTACTTACAACTACCAACCAAACAAGCAAGTTAACAGAAAAGCAAAGAAAGTTGATGGAAAAGGAAAAGGAGAACATTCTTGATTTGCAGGCAGGGAGATTCATGTCCACAGAGGTAAATTCAAGCCCTCCACCCTGTTTTCTTTACTGACACAAGGCTCTCCCGTATTACCATAGTAGCATTCCAGAGTAATCAAATAGTTAGGAGACTGCATCCTTTCTTCTGCCTATTGATTTTTCCTTTCATATACATATATATATATGCCTTTATCACTTGCACATGGACAAAAGCAATGAGATAGCCTAAATTTCAATTAGTACAGAATATTCAGCATGAATCTTCAGCAAAACAGCATCCTAGAAACACAAAAATTAGTTTCTCTGCTTTCTGCATTGGCTTTCCAGAAAATACCAAGTAAGGCTCAAAATCTTGCACTTCTTTAAGGCTTTGCCTCTTTATGTCTGCTGCAGGCTGACTACATAGTTGACAATTCTGTTCTGCTGGCATAATGTGCTTTTCTGTTATAAGTATATAGCTTTCCTCTTTCAGACAAGCAGCTTTCTCAAGGGACTGAATGATGCAGGACTATAGGCTGAACTTATGTGGAAACCAAGGACTATCTCAAAACTCAGCAGCTTTTGCTGCTTGGATGTTTTCTGCTGCTTGGATGTCTCTTTCTTTAGTACAAATAGAGGGTGACTTGCACAGCAAAAGAAAATCTCCACAAGTTTCTCACCCAGCATAAACATGAACACTGCTCATTTGATTCTTCTCCCAGACAGAAGGTACAAGAAAAAATAATGTCAGTATGACAGATGTTAAGTATGTTTGTTAATACATTCCTGAAAAAATGCTGGACCTTTCTGGTGGTGAGGCTGGTATAAAGAATAGGACAGGACAGGATAGAACAAGACTAGACTAGACAAGATGAGACCCCCTCTAGCCAAGGAACTTGGTAGTTGAGGTAGTTCAGGATGTCACTTCAACATTGATCTTTACCGCATTGGTTCTTAGTGTGGAAATAAGAGCACCTGTACTCACTAGAAGAATCCTAATTCTGTACTGTCTTGCAGTCATGAATGCAAAGTGAGTTCGGATGTCATGGTGACAGGTGGTTTTTTAACAGCCTTGGAACTCTCTTTGCTAAAGAGGAACTGATTGCACAAAGGGAAAGGCTATGAAGATCCAGGTCTCGGTGGTGCTGGGGAAATGGCTTTGTCATCTCGGTTACATAAAGCAGTTCTAAGTTTGCCTGTGCCTGTCAGTTCAGGTAGGTCTCATGACTCAGCTGTTTTACTAGAATAGCAAGAGGAATGTGGGCTGATGTTTAAACATTTCTACAGGTAAAGAAAATTCTCATTAAAGAAGTGTAACTAAACAGTTGTTACATAAATGGAAAATGATTAATCAAGTGTCGGATCCAATATGTGTCCCTGTAACTCTTGTGAGCACTACATAAACATAGATTCATTCTTGGGAGTTCAAACTCTACAGGACTGAAAACCTGTGACATTTTAGGATTCTCTAATTTTGTTGTTTAGCTACATTTCAGCTTAAAATAGTAGTGGGTTTTATTCAGTGAATAAAGAAAATATTTGAAACAGAATCACAGAATGTTAGGGGTTGAAAGGACCTTGAAAGATCACCTAGTCCAACTCCCCTGCCAGAGCGGGGGGGGGGGGTCTTATCTCTTATCTCTTTACCAAACTAGAGGGTGTGCCTCTACTATAAATCAAATTTTGCCAGAATTGGTTAAAAAAAAAAAAAGTCCTAAACATAGAAATTAAGCATTGTTTATAAAAACCCAGCCAGTTGTTTTTATCTATCTCATTAGCTGATCGTGGCTCACCTGAAATACAGAAGGTCAATACACAGTTTGACAGGCTGTGTTACATTACCTGCATTAATAGCAGGCATCCTGATGTAGAGATACTGCTGCAGATAATTCTATGCTGGACTAAAATACAGGTCCTTTACAAATGTGCAAGAAACAAGCCTGTAGCTGCTGCCATAAGCATCTCAGGACTCCAGGCAGAGCGCGGGATATGGGACCACTTCCAAGCTTGATGAAACACCAGTTGTGTCCAAACCATACAAGAATAAACTGGGATCTGTATCATCAACCTCTGCGCTTTGCTCTTGTTTTCAGTAGGAAGGCATTTTAGTAGGCAGTCAGGGATGGAGCTGTTGTGTACCCTGATAGATGTCCCAGTCTGACAGCTGGGGCACCAGGATCCCAGGGAGCACTATGCAGAACCGCAATCTGCATCTCACAACGCCATAATGACTGATGAGTATTATAAAATGCTCAGCTCCTCTTTAAGGGCTGTTACCATTAGCAGTCACTGGCATTTTCGGGCAGTACAAGAAAATTGAGCTGCCTGGCCTTTTGAGAGCCCAGCCCTGCTCTCACAGGCAGCCAAATTGTCTATGGATGCTGTAACACACCATGTTGTGTAACTTCTAAGCACTACGCGTGCATTACGCTAGATAAATTTTAACTAGCTAATGTTAAATTTGTCATTAGAGAAAATGAGTAACAGAGTTTTGAGATAGGAGAGCTCTTCAAAGCAAGCAATTTTGGAGAGTGATTTTGCCTCTTACCAAAATGTGTTGAAATACTAAT
Organism: Laterallus jamaicensis coturniculus; assembly: GCA_022605575.1. Lineage (NCBI taxonomy): Eukaryota > Metazoa > Chordata > Aves > Gruiformes > Rallidae > Laterallus > Laterallus jamaicensis. The sequence goes on from JAKCOX010000062.1 coordinate 3,799,067, forward strand.
CAACATACTCCAATTAGAGATTGGCATTGCTGTAAGAATTTGGAGAGCTATAAAAAGTAGAGTTAAACTCTTCCTCATTTATTGGGCTACTTTATCCTTTGGCAGTATAATATTATATACTATATATAGATATTATATTATAAGTATATATAAGAGTTTAATAAAAAGAATTGTAATTGCATGTATACTGTGAAGCCCAGCAGAATTTGACTACCTTAAACCTCACATCATACGTTAAAGGAATATCAGAGGAATTACTGTAAGGAAAATATCCATCATATTTAGTTCTCAGGCACGTGGGTTCCCCATTGAGCACAGGGCTTACTGGACATCATCATGGTTTAGAGTTCAGACATTCACACTATGAAATGTTTCCAAATGCAACCTTAGCCCCAGCTGAATGTTCCTTTTTTTATCATTTCCTTTTTATTTATGATTCACCACATTTATTAAGATAAAAGCTTGCACGGCAGAAACAGTCTAAAGTATACCCCCTACATACAAACTGATCTCCAGATTACTAGCAAAATTGCTGCCTTTGTATACTTATGGGCTGACGTGATAACTGAAAATAACTTCCATTAGCACTATAAAAACTCCAGCTGATACCAAATGAATTTCATTTGATACCAGCAGAGAAAAATATTGGCTACTGAGATATTCTTTGTTCATGGTTATTTACAGTTAGCTAGAATCCATGTACCATTCAGGAATCGTAAGTCTCCAGATGTTTTTTCTTTACATCAGGTTCTTAAACACAAGCTTTCCCCTCTAGGACTACCTAACATTCATATATTTATATTAAATTCTTCTCTCCTGGTCAATATGGCCTCCATGCCTTTGATTCACTGCAAAAAGCCCACTTCTTGTAAAGAGGCTATAGGAGCTTGATTACCACCTAGTCTGATTTTATCTTATTTCTGCAGAATTTACTGATGAGATTGTTCCTTGGATTCACGGAAGGCGGAGGCAGCCAGTGCTCCAAGCTATGGTTAAATTTTTCCTGGTATCTTGCTAAGCTATATTTATTGCACATGCAGAACCAGGGCACTTTTGTACCACGACAAGACCAAGATGCTATCCAAATGTTTAATGTCACTATGAACAATCTTGTACACCATCTACTGATGGGCAAGTCACAGAGATTCTGTTAGAGAATTTCAAACAATAAGCTAAAGGGCAGGGGGAGCAGGTGGCAGAAGTTGAATGCTCTGGTCTTGTTGGATAGTTCCAGTTGCTTTCTTCTAAAGTGCAGGGACAGTTTTTCTTTATCATGATAATACCACTGTGAAATAAATAAATGCTGCTCAGATCCAGCTGCAGATTGCTTTGAATTTGTCTTCGCTGTGCAGTAATTGATTCAGATCTAAAGAAAACAAAACCAAAACAAAACCCAAAACCCCCCAAAAAACCCAAGCAAAACAACAGCAAAAAAAAAAAACCCACACAAAAGAAAAAAACCTCACTCAAAACTATAATCCAAAACAATAGTTAAAATTTGCTGGTTATCTATTTCTTTATGCAAGACTAGAGTCATAAAGGGCGAGGTCAGTGGATTGCTTAAATGTAAGGTTCTTGTTTGCTGAATGCATGCTCTAAAAATAGTTCCATTTTAGCAATTCAGTTAGTGCTTCTCAACTTCATTTTTAAATGTAAGTATAATTACAACCTGAATTTCTAAAAAGATCCTTTACATGGGGTTCATTTTGCTTAACTATCTTGTGCTTCTGCACTCCTTATTTTCTACATGATTATATATTTTCCAGGTTCCTTATTTTTTTATCTATCTACAACTGGTAAAAAGCAGGCTGCCTTGTAATAAGAAAAGAAATAAAGACCCTTTCCTATGTAAAGGTAGGTACCTAAAACACAGAGCACAAGGAGTCCTCTTGAAGGTCTGTCTTTACTGGCTAGAGCATGGGTATAAATGCTTAGCATTTGGCAGCCATCTGACTTTTCTATGGCTCCTGGTGGGTGAGATTATTCAACATGTGATGCTGTTTTATGGTTTTTACCAACAGCCCTAGTGATGCTTAAAATTATATCCTTTAAGCTTAGTTGCCCAAACGTAAACATGTGTCGTGGACTGGTGTTTATGGACATGTCTGCTAGTTCCTTAAGAGTTAGCGTTCCTATTTATAGATCCAATAGATCTGAAATTGTAGATTTATTGTCTCTTCTAGTCTTTCATATAGTTTTGTTTTTCTTGAAAAGAATGCTAGAAACAAAAACATAACAAAGGGGTAATGGCTTTAAGATAAAGGAAGGTATATTTATAGATGTAAGGAAGACATTCTTCCCTGTGAGGGTGGTGAGGCCCTGGCACAGGTTGCCCAGAGAAGCTGTGGCTTCCCCCTCCCTGGCAGTGTTGAAGGCCAGGTTGGATGGGGCTTTGGGCAGCCTGGTCTAGTGGCATGGGGGATGGAACTGGATGGTCTTTAAAGACTCTTCCAACCCAAACCATTCTATGATTGTATGATTCTGTGATCTACGTCTGAATAATCTTGATCCCGCTCCTAGAGGCTTTCTGGGGACATAGCAGAAATTTTATAATATGGCTGCTGTCAGCACAGGTGCTTTACTACTGTGGAGGAAAATAATATCACTTAGGTCCCAAGAAGGGAACACAGTGAGGTCCAGCTAGCACCAGGCCTCTTAACCATTGCAGTGCTCGGGTATAAAGATGGCTGACTGGAAGTCAGCTGAAGGTCTTGTTCACCACAGCATGGTGAGCTGTGCAAATATGCTCTTAGATGTTCAAATGCATTTCTGGTCCTAAGTAAATTTCTGCTAATTCCATCTCAGATGTACTGGGTGCTGCTAGGTACAACTTCAAACAGGTAAGGACAGTAGGTTTATGTTCCTTGGTCAGCTTTAGTAACAAGTATGGAAGGAGAAATCTCAATCATTGGAAATGGTTGCTTTGCTGAAAAAAATATATGGAAACATCAGCTAATTTTATATGTGTATGCCCAGTACTTCTTACTATTTTAGGACAAATATGTCTGAGATAAAATTGTAAACTCATACAATTATAATCAATATTTTTAACTCGGCATTTATAAATGTTACCTTAAGGACATTAGATAGACAACTTACTATTGTCTTTGTTTAAACTCTTTCTAGAGGAATTTTCAAAACTTTTTCATCTGTCTCATTCATTGTGATACTTTTCCAAATGAGTTTTTCCAGTGGCTTTTACTTTAAAATCTTCATAGCTATTAAATATTTGTGGTTTGGCTTTGTTTTGGGGTTATAGGATAATCTTTCCAGTATAAACGTCTTGACCACCCAGAAATAACAGATGGATTCCTTATACCAAATTCAGAAAATAAACAAATTCTTCCATTTCTTTACTTTTAGGAATATTGCTAGTATATTTATTTCTCCAGGCTTCCCACTTAGATCTACCAAGGCAAATACTTGCTCTAGGCCTTTCTGCTGAAACATCAATTGCATGCAGTTTTAATCTTCAAAAGGAGTTGGGTATTTTTTTTTTATTATTATTATTATTATTATTATTATTATTATTATTATTATTTGTTTCCTGCACACACAAAAAAAGACTAAAACGGTGGAACAAATGAAAGTAGGCAGCTTGAATATTTGCAAGTTTTTAGGTTTGTTTCAACTGGTACGATTTAAGAAATGAGATTTTCTTTCTGTCAGTAAGCAACTCAGTAGTCTGCTACCTCATAGAGCTTTACCTACTAGTTTGTCAGAAAATTGATTGTAAGAATGGCAACTTAAGATCTTGTAACCTATCTCATTGCCACTAATTTTTCTTCGACAGTGTTCAGGGAACTGGATCCAGTGATGTTTTCCTATCAGAGGTTTGTTATGGAAAACTGTGCTAGTAAAAAGAGAATAGCATATCAGTGTGGCTAACACTGGTGAAATAAGGAACAGGCATTGAGAATAATGTGATGAAGTCCAAAAAATAAAACCAGGCAGGGCTGTCTTAGCCTAGAAGATAGAATGACGAAGTCAAAATTCATTGAGCTACTTTAGCATTGAAAATGAACCTTGTAGAAATGAGATGAGGCATAAATTATAATTAAGGATATATAATCTTTGGTTTACGTGTAAACCTAAATGTAGCAGGATTTTCATGATCACAAAGGTGGAATGAGATTCATCCCTGACACATATTTTCTCCAGTCTGTCAACATTTGTGTCGACAGATCCTCTGTATGGAGCCACTCGTGACCTTCAAAGTGCCTGGTATCAAGGTCCATTCAGCTGACAACTGGACAATTTTCAAAGGTAATGGCAATGGAGAAGTAGGAATGCATATATTGTCTGTAAGGCAGCTTAAGCTATACTTACTGCCGAATAAGTGTTTTGTTTCTATGGAAAAAAACAGAATGTGAGTCCTTTAAGCTCAGATCAGATTGACAGATTGGAAACATAATGCTGAAAGATTGCTTACCCAGCAGCTAAGCCTGTATTTTTAAAATGAGGTTATACACCGAAAAGTGACTGAATAAATGGCCCAATTTTTACTTTTTTTATTTATTTGGATTTATGAGTATATAAAAAATGGGTAAACTGTGTTTTGACATTTTAAAACCCCCACAAATCAAACTACAAAGGGAAAACCAGCAGCAAATACCATTATGTACCAGGGAACAGTGAGGAGGCAAACCTCATAAAAGATTGCCCAGTATCTTTTTTTCTGGCTTTTCCAGTCTGAATCAGTCTTGAAACCTGAGGAAAAAATCATTAGTTCCGTGGCACACTATGAGGATAAGACTAGTTACTTATGGACCTAGAGTACATTCACAGTTGCTCCCCTTTCCTGCCTTTGCCACTGTCTCTGCTGATAGCAACTGTAGAATTGGTTTCCACATTTTTCTGTCAATACAGAAACAGCTGGTACCGGTTTTGCTCACTGTTAAAATTCCATTCAGATCTTCCCAGGCAAGCCAGACCCTTTCTAACTTGTGCAGCCACAGCAAGACAAACATTACAAAGCACAGTAGGTGATGCTGGAAATTAATTAATCATTCTGGTGAAGATGGACATGCCCTGGGGGACATGAGCTCCCGCTCACATGCTTTCCTTGGTTCTGCAGAGCTAACAGTATCAGCATGCTCTTGGTTAACCCAAGAGAAAAGGAAGTAGGTATGAACAGCCTCATTTCTTACCACCACTGCTCTCCAGAGAATTATCTTCTCCCCAATAAAACCTAATCAACACTCAGCTACACAGGTCTCCAAGGGAGAATTCAAATTGATCAGAATTTTATGGATTGCCAACTTCAGTTTTGGGCATTCCTCGTTTACCAGGAAAACAGAGATCTCAACCTTGTACAGAGCAACATCCCCTTTCTAGGTCATTCCTCAATCCAGATTTCTTCCAGTCATGGGTGATCTGCATCTCTCATCCACCTCTTGAACTTTGCACAATAGCAATTACACCATTGCTGAAGATCATTATTTAACTGCCAGGTAATTCGGTATCTACACTGGGATAACTATCTAAACAGTGGAGGGGACAAGCACCTTCAGAGGCCAGGCCTTCTCCCTTATCTCAGGCATTTTCAGTATTGATCTTGCCCAAGATGAATACTGCTCTGGAAGTGCATGTGTGCTTGTGTCTCTCTCTCCAGAAACTATCATAGAATGACAGAATGGTTTGGGTTGGATAGACACCCAAAGACCATCTAGTTCGACTCTCCTTCCACAGACAGGGACACCTTCCACTAGAGCAGGTACCCTTCAGGTATTGGAAAGTTGCAATAAGGTCTCCCCAGAGCCTTCTCTTCTCCAGGCTGAACAAGCCCAACTGTCTCAGTCTGTCTTCACCGGAGAGGTATTCCAGCCCTCCGGTCATCTTTGTGGCCCTCCTCTGGACTCACTCCAACAGGTCCAAATCTTTCTTGTACTGGGGACCACAGAGCTGTGTGCAACACTCCAGGTCAGGTCTCACCAGAGCGGAGTAGTCAGTGAGAATCACCTCCCTTGAGCATCTGTCACACTGTCACACTGTTTCTGATGCAGTCCAGACTACGGTTGGCTTTCTGGGCTCCAAGCATGCATTGCTGGCTCGTGTTGAGCTCTCATCAATACTCTCAAGTCCTTCTCAGGGCTGGTCTGAATTCATTCTCTGCCCAGCCTGTAGTTGTGCTTAGGACTGCGCTGACATGAAGCTCTCTATGAAGAGAGACAAGTGGTTTAGTCGACACCTTATCCTTGGACAGATAAGGTGATTTTAGCATGACCCCAACCCTATTAATTTAACAACTCTAGCAAGCCAATTTATTTACTCAGACAGTTGGTAGATATACTTGTTCTCATGCCAGGATTAAATTGCTATAATATCAATACACTGGAACAGGCTTCTCTAGTATCTGCTTCTAGAGACCTCTGCTTTTAATCCATTCAATTATTGATTGGTGGATGCTCACAAGGGGCCACTGAAGTCAATGAAAAGTCTCATCAGCAGGCTCACATAAAGCCTTACACAGCTGCGCCTTACATTGCCCACATACAATAAAACTTCAGTCTTACATATAGTCTGAGTTCTAACATATCCTGATTCCAATGCTAAAGAATGCAGAAGATATTATTTAGCTGGTCAGAAAGACTCTTATGTCTGTTCTTGTTTCTGGGAGCCTCCTATTTAGGGTGAGTTCTATAAAACAGCAAGTTCTGTAATATACATATCCCTCTATGCTCATGGATTTTGCAGTGGAAGAAATATGCAGGTCTATAGGATATATCCATTCAGGTACAGCACGTGGGTATGAAAACTCCAGAACTATTGACTGGCTTCAAAAATAGCCCAAAAATAGTTCAAAACTAAATTTACTATTTATTTGATTTGGCTTGTCTGCTTGGGAAAAAGACCCTTTACTTTTGTATATGTCATGAAAGCTGGACTCCCTCGGGGTTCAACAGCATTTCCTCAGGATAGCAGTCCCATAGAGATTAGCAAACCCTACTGCATTTGCTGGAGTTTGGAAGAGAATTTGTGGGTTAAGTGATTTTTCTAAAATTTTGAGTGCTGTTGTTTGAAAGTTCACGTAACATAAGTATCCATTTTGCCTCCTTGTTTTGCTGCATTCAATTTTCTGGATGTCTGGTGTTCTCTTTGGAGGAAATCTCTTCATGTCTTTGTCACATCTACCTCTTTCTGCCATCAGGTTCAGCTCTTCAGCTTTCTTTGAAGCATAGCCAGCCTCTGCCACCTTCTGTATCCTACTTGCTCATCACACTCCGCTCCCCTTATTCTGCCCTTCTCAAGCCACCACCTCTGCTCTCTTTTCACTCAGAGCACAGTGTCCTCTTGAAACAGGAAGGCAGTCCAGGGACATCACTGTAAAATCTAAAAATAGGTGCCTAGTTTCAATGAGGGCAAACTCACCATCTCTCTCCATCACTTTCTCTGTGTACAGGCTGTTTGCCCTGAACACAAAATACCCTGGATCCTCGCAGAATAATATGATGTCTGCATATTACTTGGGAAGTCCCTGACTTCAGTCACACAGCAACAGTTGATGGACACAGGCAGACATGTAATGTAAGACCTGGGCTCCTTGCTGATGCAACAGAGAAAAAAGAACACAATTTCCCACAGTCTTCTTATTTTTGGTGCCTGACTTGGGTATGGCTCAGAAGTCGCTAAGGCTCAATAGTGCTCAGTGAGAGGGGATGCTCTTTCTACCTGGCATAGCTGTCAAAACACTTGGAAAGCACCTCTTGTGCATTTCTCACAGGAGGAAATGAAGCAATTGAATTCCATTTCTGATAAATATTTCATGCTTCCATTGAGACTATGAGAAAATAACAGTATTACTGAGCTTCTCGATGAGGTCACGGCTGTGTCCACTTGTGCCCCTCCAAAGCATCGGCATCTACCAGTGCTGCACTGGGATAATCTGAGCGACAGCTGGCCATTTTACAGCCAGGGATGCAGGAGACACAAGGCTAGACAAAGACCAAGGACAATGTCAGCAGCAAACCACCTCCTCACCCAGCTGTCTGTCCACCCTGGTGATGGCTGGAAAGGGGCATGTCCTCAGTTGAGCTTGCTTTGGGACTCTTGATCTCTGGTTTTGAGTTTCCCCCATTCTGGAGCAGCCCCAGGTGCTAGAGCCTTGTGCACAGGGTGAGAGGTGTTCTGGCACAGGTTATGCTGCACCTGAATGTAACCAGCCTTTTGTCATTGTCCAGGAATTTAAGAAAATGACTGCCCAAAAATTAAAAGATACATAATTTTAGGAAAAAACTAGGTACCCATCTCCAAAAAAAAAGTAATTTCAGGGTGATTGTTCACAGGCAATTAATAAACACTGGAGGAGCTTTCAAATTAAGTAAGGAGGTATCTGGAGAACTGAGGTGCATAAAAAGTGTCAAGAGTGATGGGACCGGGTTTCTCTCTCGATCTAGGATGTGTTTTAATCACTGATAGTGGGTATTGTTTCTTCCAAGGTCAAAAATACCAGGACATAGTTGTGTTTATGCCTGCCTCCCACATCAAAGATGAACATATCTGCATATCATTTCCAAACACAGATCCTGCTGCCTTGACTATTTGCTGTTTGCTGTGACTTCAGTAAAACAAGGTGGATTCAGGTACTGAGAGGGAAATAGGCTTTTGGAGGAAGAAGGATTATGTTGCTAGTAGACAGAAAATATCATTTTCCTAAAAACTCTTTGTTCCTGTCCCAAAGCTGATCAACAGACTCATTGGCAGCACATCACAAATGTTGCCTTAACTCTAACATATTGATGCAAAAATGAGTTTACTTTGCAATGTCAGGACATTAAACTACAGAACCTCAACTTATTTAAATCTGTATACACCAACGCAAAGATATGGCAGAAATGTGCTCTGCAAGATAGTAACAGCATATTTAAAGGCCAGATATTGTACCAGACAATTCTGTTTTCCTTTCCATGCAAGTTCTTTTCATTGTTTGCATGTTAGTGGCTTTTGTTTCTAAGTTGAAAAAAGGCTAATCTCTTCTAATGAAACCCCATTAGTGCTGTGAGATATACAGCAGTGCAGCACCCTGGCTCTGCTACAGCACAGCACCAAATGAAGCCACAATGGAATTAGGTTTTTCCATACAGAGAGAAGCAGACATGCTTTGTTCACTGTCCTACGCCCAAAACTCACATGGGGAGAGGAGGCAGTTCTCACCATGTGGAAACTGTTAAGAGGATGTGAAAACAAATGTTTTTAATTGAAATTGTCTTTGCTGAGCCAGGCTGCTGTCTGGGGTATCTTGCTGAAAAGTGACAGCAGCAGCAGGGAAACAATGTAAGAAGATTGTAAAACCGGTTTCCATTCTGCACTAATTCAGGGACCACATATGGGACGCTATCATGTTGTTTATTTTAAGACCTAACACTAAGGGTGGAAAGCCTCTTGGTGGTGTGAGAGCTGAGAGTTGGGGAGGAGGCACAATCCGGGTCAGACACCAGAGATCTGCACCCCTCCACTGCTGACCTGCTGAGCTGGCTTGTGCCGCTCATGTCATCCTCCCTGCCTGTCTCCTCTACAGCTCTGTGATTATTCTGTCTGTTAGCATCATCACTTCACTGGGGACAGGGGCAACATTTTGTAACACACTCTTAAGTATTAAATGTGAATAATAACAAATAACAGTTCACAGCAGCACATACTGGCTGTAGTAGGTCTCGCTTCCCTCCAGCCCAGCTCTCCAAACCCACAGCAAGAGAGTCCAACAGAGACTCGTCAATCCTGGAACAATTCTTTGTAAAGACTAATATCTCTTTAGCTTATATTCAAAAGATTCCTCTATATATCAGCTCTATTTTACTCAGTGAAATCTTAAAAGCTTGAGAGTTTTGCTCGCACGGACCTGGGCACTGCGCTTGTGTGTTATCACCTAACACATGCATCATCAAAGTGTCTCCAGCGGGTCAGTACCCAGGCACAGAGTCAAGCTGTCTTCCTAGCACACCCAGAGAAGGTCAAAGCTGTGACACATCAGCCCTACCTCTTTCTCTCACAGGAATATTTATAGCTCAACCATGTTCTGTAAGAACGAGTATCTGAAGCTGATCCTGGTTATCTGGCTGTCGAGCACAAAGCTCTGTGTGTGCCTGCTCTCCCATTCAACTCCTGCTTCGGGCTTCAAAGCACCCATGAAATGCAATGTCATCTGGTTCCCTTCTGCTTTTGCTCAAATTTACCCAGCAAAGGGTGAAGAGGGATGAATCCCAGGATGAGAATCATTTTGATTTTCCACTTCTATGATGAGACAGAAAAGCTGTACCTCTCTTGCAGGAGGCAGGAAAAGCAACTCTTGCTAAGCCGGGCTGATCTTTCTGAACTCGGAGGGCACAGTATTGCCAGTTCTGTCCAAATGGCCTCAGTTACACGAATAAAGCTGATAATATATTCAGGCAGGCCCAAACTGTCTTCAAAAAGCTTCTACATCAACTCACAGCATGAACAAGCTACAAGCAAGCCTTTTCTTTTTCAGACAAAGTGGAACCAAAATCAAAGAATTAGTGCGATTTCATATTCTGATTCAAAGAATTATATAATGCTCATACTACCACCAAATCCATAAATAGCCTCACTCCTGCATGCTCTCGCCTCCCTGGTTCTTGAAATATTAAAACATTTTTGATAGCATCCTTTGGATTCTCAGTTTAAACACTGCATGAGCAAATTAAGTTTGTATATATGCATAATGCAATGTTCATGTGAGGCATCTCTTCATTTTGTGTATATACACCTTTGATATGGTAATGGGAGAGCTTTGGGCATGCACCATCCTGCAAACCATTCCAGACTCGGGCACCTATGGCAAGGAACCAAGTGATGCACCTTCCTCCCAGGATGGGGAAGCATATTTCCTTGCCCTGCTCAAGGTATGCACTCTGGGCACACTCCACACTGCAGGTTGCAACCAAAACCCCAGTAAACACCATCTGTCCTGTCCTCGTGCATGGTGTCTACAGGAAGGGAAGCTGCCCACCCCAAGAACAGAAAGGGTTACAAGCAGCTTTCCCAGCCTGGCTGACTGGGAAAACAGGAGATGCTGCAGCTCACCCTTGCACTGCTGTTCAGCATTGCCCCCATTCCCTCAGAAGGGTCTAGACTTGATTCCCTAAACAGTCTCTTCTATCCTTGTCCCTCAAGTTACATTTTAAGCACACACCCCTCCGCCTTCCGAGGACGCTCCCAATTCTAATTCAAAAGCCATGTCCCTTTGGCACAGATTTGTGTCTCCACAGTTCTGTGATGGAAAATTATGAGCTGAAATAAATAATCATGAGCCTGTGGTAGCAGAAAGAATGATGTCCCCTAAAGGAAGGAATCCTCAGCAATTTCAGTTGTCTGCATAATTAATTTTTTTTGTGTCCCTCATTTGGAGTCTCTGTCACACTTTGCAAATCCACACCAGGGCATTGCAGCTATTGCTTTAGGGCACAAGCCATTTATTATTCTCCAAGTGCCATTTTGGAAGCCTCAGTCCCACTAAGTAGATATTATACATTCAAGGAATCTCACTGATACCAAAATGACTAACCGTGTGAGTGCAACTCACAGCATCAATAAGCTACGTGACCTACTAGACAAATAAGTATCTCTGTGCAAATGCATTGCAACGTAATGCAAAGGCTGTGGAACACCTTGCAGAAGGAATGGGTTGAATCACCCAAAAGCTTTGCCTTATAGCTGGCTGAGGTGGGGGATGAGGGACTGTTTTGGTTTACTTTTTCCTAAAAGGGTTGTATGGTTCAAACAGAAAACATGAACTTTTTGGGGAATGTTAAACAAAGGTCTGAGTGTTAGAAGCTGGACCGAATAATCATGAAACAAGTAAATGTCAAGCAGATGTGATCTTCACATAGCTGTTCTCACCTCTCTGGTTCATGTGCATATTACTATGAATATTAATCTCGGTGTAAAACTCAGCACCAGACATGGAATGCTAAGCATGCCACAAAAATGGTACATTTTGTTGGTCAAACTCAGACTCACACCTAAAGACACCTCTCAGCTTTTCCCCCTGCTTCCACAAGTGTCTGTAGTATCTTGATTATTCACATATTCCTTTATGCTGCTCCCTACTCTCTGAGAGTTCATAGGCTGACATTTTTTTTCATTACTTATAGCCGCCTCAGAAATAGCTCAGATTATTTTGAACTATATTTTCTACGACCTCAATGACTTTGTGAGTTCCTATCTATAAAGTTGTGTCATTTTTGCTACAACCCTTGCATGATATCTCTCATCTTTTTCCACAGCAGCTGCTGTACATAAAGCGTGAAGAAATTGGTTTGGTTTTGTTTTCACTTGATTTGTTTTGTATTGTTGCTTCCATTCTTTTTTTGAAGTCAGAACAGGCAATGTGCATTTTGGTCGGGGTGATAACTGTTCTCGCCCTTCCTCTGAACCAAAGTTTATTAACCTAGACCCTTCTCTGAATTTAATTTTAGTTTCCCTAAAGCTGCTCCTCTACCATACCTCCTTTCAGACTGCCTTCGCTGAACACAGCTGCCGTTTCTTATGCATTATCCTCTACTGGAGCTCAGACTCATTTAAACAATGGAACGAAATCACTGCCTCTACCTTTCTTCCCTTGAGATGACACTCTGTTCCATAATTATGAATAATCCCCCTAAGATGGCTGATGTAACTGTGTAAGCAACTGAACTATTGAGGGAAGATAACCTGGGTTGATTAAAAAACTAATAATAATAGTTTAATAGATTTAAGGCCATTGGGGCTGCTGTGATTATATGGGTTAAATTCCTAGAAAACAGTAGGCTAATTCCTGGCTGAGTTAAATAATATATTTTTGAAGCCAATTCAGTTTTGAATTAAAGATACATCCCTTGGTAAATTGCTCCAATGATTAATTACCTTTACTCTTTAAAATTGCAAACCTCCATTGAAATGTCAAGCTTCAGTTGGCAGTCCGAACACATACATGAGCTCTTGCTTCTTCCACGGGGTTAACAACTTCTCTAGTGTCAGATACTCCCACCTTCTCTCAGGGTGTTCAAAGGCTGCTCTCAGCTCACATCAGGATTTTCTCTTTTTCTGACAGGCTAAGAGAGCTGCTTCTACAAGAGCCCTATGGCAGAGTATATTTTCCATACTTGTAGTCGTTGTTGTTTCTTTCTAAAAATCCCTTTAGATTTCTAAAACCATCCTTTCTACAATCTCTCCAGTTTTCATCATCTCTTCCCACCCTGCCCCAAGCCTGGCAGTAGGATGGGGCACAGCATTCTGCAAACAATCCTGCCAGTGCTGTATAGGGAGGCAATGCAACCTCCTGCCCGCTCCTGCCTGACACCCTGCTGCTTACACCTCCTTGGCTCTCATCCACACTCTCAGCCAGCACATCTCAGCAGGAGCTCATGTTCAGTTTGTTAACCAATGAGACTGGCAAAAAAAAAGAGAAAAAGAAGAAAATAAAAACCCACAACAACAAAAAAAATCCCACCTTAAAATGTAACTGGTTTTCAACAGAATTTGTTAAGATTTCTTTTCCTGATCTCTCTCACTCTCACATATATAAAAGACCCAACAAATAAAATGGACCCAACAAATAAGACTTGTTGCTGTAATGCCCATTGGGTATGACGGCTTGCTTTCTCCCTCGTGCCCTCAGTGGGTGAGGCTCCCCAGTCAGGTGAAGAGCTGAGAAATGGAGATAGAAGCAGCAATGGGAACTAGAACCCCAAGGGACAGAGCCTCTGCCCAGCAAGGCACCGATGCTGTGCTTCTGCCATGGGCATGTCCCAGTGCCAAGAGGCCTGGCGGCAGCACAGCCTGGCACTGTCGGACCTTGTGTACATGGTTGCTCTGCAGCCTAAGTCATCCAAAACTCAAATGCCATGGTCCTCCACAGCCAGGTCTGAGTACTGGACTTCTCCTTTTTAAATCACAGTAGTTTGTGTTGTCCAGAGTCAGATAGTCCCACCAAAACCTTCCCCAAATCATCAACAGGTCTACCACTGCACCTTGAAAATCTCATTTCCCAGGGTGTCATCCCTTCCTTCTCCATCCATCAGGCACATACAACCCTTCTGAGATGTGGTTACAGATTTGGAAAGAAGTGTTTGAACCAGGCACACGAAAAGGTGGGCACCAGACTCCTTCAGACTGCCAAGAGCTGTCACTCCACCTGACCCTCCCATGTACCTCTGCACCAGGAAGGAGTACAGAGTGGCACCAACCCTTCCTCCCCAGTCATCCTTGGGGCTTGGCCTTGCACCCTTCTGAAAGAGGATTATTGCACCACGGACAGCCTTAAGAGCTATCCAGACAATTAGTACTCTCTTCTCAGAGTTTAGTGTCCACACTTCAAAGACTCTTTAATTTGCTGTCCTGTAGCAGTCTTTTCTCTGACAGAAAGGCTGCTACAGGGACATCTGAAGGCTCCCAGCCTCAACTCTGGATTCCACTATCACTTTCTCCCCCTCCTGCTTTCTTTATCTTAGCTGAGCTAACATTTTTATCCCAATATGCTCACTTCCAAATTGACCAGTTGCCTATTCTTTGTTTCTCTTGGTTGGTTTTTTCATACCCTTCCTTCACAGTTCCTCATGTCACTCATGAGAATAAATACTTGTCTTTATGTCCAGTATGAGTTAAGAAGAAAACCAACCAAATGGCTGTTGATTCATCTCAAGTCAGCCATGTTGCACTGAGTCAGTATGCATACACCATGCAAACTTAGAGGAATCTCTTGCTACATTGATTATAAGACACCACCTTTCTGATTGTCATATTCTGGAGGGTAGGGTATGGAAAGTAAACTTTCAGAGGAAACTGAGAACAAATGGCAGGTCAGTAGAGTTTCAGGTAAAATTTCCCTGGTTTTATTCCTCTCAGTATAACTTGTCAGGATCTGATATATGTATTATTATGGTTTTTATTTCATTTTTTAAAAATTTAATTTTTGTTATCATAGATTTGCATTTTGCCAGTTAGATAGATGTATTCAAAGAAAAAAATTTTTTTTAAAAAGCCAGGCAATTATGTCTGCCTCTAACACCTAAATATCAATCTATGTGCCACCTTGCCTTGTGATTCACTATAGCCCTGACTCAGCAAAGTTCTCAGACACACACTTAACTGTAAGCCTGCAAATAGTCTCATTGACTTTGCTTAGCCATATGTTCAAGTTTGACTAAATAGAGCCCTCTAACAGATGTAGTTTTGTTAAATGCAACACTGAGTAAAACAAGGTTTCTTGCTTTCTGAATAGTCCAAAAATCAGGCAGGAGCATTAGGAAGCCTACTCATATTTGTGAGGTTTAACATGGAGATCATTCAAATAGCCATTGACTTTTTCTTCTCAAGCACTCCTCTCCCTTCCTGACCCAGACATTCCTATCTTGCATAACTGCAAATCCAGGTTCATACTATTCATACTATTGCAAAAGCTGAGTAAAGAGGTTTTGTGAAATCAAAACTATAGTAAGCATAGTCTGGCTGCTGCAGTGTGTCTGCAACAGCATGGTAGAACTAAGCTTGGACTCTGTAACTTCGATGCCTTCAATCCCCATCCCTTGCCATTAGCTTTTGCTCATAGCCTGTCTCAGGGCCACCCCACACTTTTCACAATTATGTCTCCAGAGGTTTGATTTCAGTGGAGGACTCCAGGCATTTGCTTGTCATTCCTCCCTTATTCACCCTTTCGATAAAATGAGAAGGGTCCTTTTCAGCTAGAACCACATCCAGCTCCACTTCCTAGAAGGAAAGCAAATATGGTGCATGGACATCAAGAATGCAAAGGGGCAGAAGAACAGAGATCTTCACCAAAATGAGTTATCTTCTTAAAAAGTAGCTGATTTTTTTTGGTTTGTGGCTCTGATTCTTATGAGGCTACAGGAAGAATGAAAATAATAAAGCAAGAACTGTGAAATCAGAGCACCATGTTTTGTACTGCTTTATACCCCTGTTCATCTGACCTGACCTGACACCGGTTGGAAAGCCAGTTCAGAAAGAGAAGACCAGGGAGCATTTCATCACTTGAACCTGGAACAGTGGGCTGTCTGCCTGTGGCATTTTAAACAACCTCTAATTTCATAATTAAAGTTCAAGGGTGGCCAAAATAAAGAGAATTACATCAATCAGCAGCTGCTAATGGGCACCAGTGAATCTTCCATTTCAGGGAAACCACAACTTCATAAAGATTAATTGTGTTGCACGGCAGAGGGTTACAGTTGCATAATTATTGGAAGTATTGCCTGGCAATGGTGAAAGCAGCAAGACCTGGAGATTGTTCCATACCCAGGATTTTGGGAGTAATTGGAGCAGGGAGAGGCACAAGAGAGCCTGCTGAGCACCAGCAGTGATCTCAGGGGAGATTCCTCAGTGTACATGGGATGAGCACGTTCATGCAACGGATTGAGTTCCTCTTCAGCTGAGCCAGTGATGTCATTTTGAGGTTCTGTGAGGTATCCTGTTGTTGTAGTTTTGGGTGGCTGGGTTCTGGTGGAGGAGGGGGGCTGCAGGGGTGGCTGCAAGAAGCAGCCAGAAGCTCTCTGCACGCCCCACAGAGCAAACACCAGACAGCTCAAGGCCAGAGTCGTTGCTGACCAAGGCCGAGCCCATCAGTGATGGTCACAGCGCCTCTGGGAATCACATTTAGGAGAAAAAACCCACAAGAAGCAGCTTTTTGCCACCAGAGAAGGGAGTGAGAACGTGTAAAAAACTGTGCAGACACCAAGGTCAGTGAAGAAGGAGGGGTATGAGGTACCCCAGGTGCCAGAGAGACATTCCCCTACAGCCTATGGAGAAGACTATGATGGAGCAGGTATCCCCCTGCAGCCCATGGATCATGATGGGGAGCAGAGACCCCACCTGTAGGCAATGGAGAGGCTCCATACTGGAGCAGGTAGAGACATACGGAAGACACTGTGACCTGTATTGGAGTAAGCTTCTAGCAGCACTTGCAGCCCGTGGAGAGAGATAGAGACACAGAGATGAGTGAGAGAGAGATCCACACCAGTGCAGGTGTGCTGGGGGACTTGTGAGTTTGTGGAGGACCAGGCTGGAGCAGTCTGGGCCTGAGAGACTGAGAGACATTTTATGACCGTACCCCATAGCAGTGACCCATGCTGGGGCAGCTGATGAAGAGCTGAAGCTCCATGGGAGAGGACTCACGTTGGAGAAGTTCTTGGAGGACTGAATCCTCTGGGTAGGATCCCACAGTGCAGCAGGAGAAGGGAGTGAGGAATGCCCCCCCCCCGCCCCGCTAAGGAGGAAAACATATGTATTTTCTTCCTTGCCCAGCTGAAAAGGGGAGTGATAGAGCCGCTTTGGTGGGCATCTGGCCTCCAGCCAGGGTCAGACCACTACACCTGTTTGTCACTGAGCAGGCTCACAGGATGCAGTAAGTTGTATGGCACACCTGATAATCTACAAAGAGGTATCTTGGATAACCTGTGGGATCTCGAAAGCACTAATCCCCTACACAAAGGCATCTAGCCTCCTCCTAGACATCCACTAACAGCAGTGGTACTCATAGCTCAAATGCAGATACTGACATACAGACATCTGATTTTGGGTGACTACTGTTGACCTGAATCCCATTCCTGCTGATGCAGTAACTTTAAGCTGTCATGTCCAGTAAAAGATCAGTGCTTACTGGCTTTTCTTACTTTTGTTAGGGCAATTCAGATTCAGCATACTCATGAAGTTGCTTGCAACTCCTTTAATTTTCCTTTTTTTTCCCCTCTGTCCTCCAGTCCCCATGCTTCACCAGTTACTTCAACCTCTTTCATCCATTGCCACATTTTTTCTCCACTGGCCTCTGTACACAGAGTGTCCATCCTCCTTCAGCCCTTGTGTGCTGAATCGTGTCACAGTCTTCTAGAAATGACAAGGCTGCCTGGTCTCTGCGACAACAATGTACCCCATCAAGGACCACTGGAGAGAACACCTACCACAGTGCTGAGGTCCTTGTGTATTGCCAAGTGTGTGGTATAGGTTTGACATTCCCCTGGTTGAGGAACACCCTCAACTTTTGACCAGTGCTAAACCTGACCAGGTTAAGCTCTGGTCAAATGTACTAAACAAGGTGCCAAGCAAGATAAAAAGTAGCAGCCAAGATTCTGAAGAACAATGAAATTCAGAAATCCCTGCTCTTAACATTTCCTGTCAGCTAATTCTGGGTGCTCCTCACTCTCTGTGCCAGCTGTTTCTGATGCCATTTGGAGGCCCTGAATGTGGAAATGTTCATTTGGGATGATACCATGTTGTGAAGGTATCCAAGCAATCTTTCAGCCAGGTAGTCTACGTGCATGACTGTAATTCTCTTCTGAGGTAGCCAGACCTGCTGTGTAAAAAAACCCACACAGAAGCACTGCAATATGTGTTTAAAAAGGTATAGGTAAGTGGTGAATATCTAATTCTGATCTTCCAGGAATTTCTGCTTTCCGTGGATAAGCTATGTAAGGCTACGTATGGATTTGGAGGAGGGAACATTTCCTGGTTCTTAGGTGCATGTCCCAGCAGTATCCCAGCTCCGGAAAGGCCAAGAGCCACAGGAAGGAAACGAGCAGCTGTGCATTGGAAAGGATATACACAGCCCAGACAGGAGTGTGCGGGGATACTGGGTGCACACAGCCAGTAATCCAGATTTGCACTGTGGCTACTAAACCTTTGGATTGTGCCTGATTTTTAATCCCTGATATCAAAAGCTCTTGCAGGCAGAAAGCACACTGCTTTGAGTGCACAGCACAGAGCAAGCTGTCAGTGCTGAGTAAATAATACATAACAAGTTTTATAACCAGGACTTAAAGTGCCTAACAGTTCTCTCATGGCAGCTGCGTGTTTGCTTACTGTGGGAGCTGAATGACACTTGAACACACATATCCAGGTCTGGGGAGCTATGTCATCCTTCCCACCAGCTCCTGGCTGTAGCATCTGATTCATGACATAGGGGTGATGTTTTGTCCCAGCTCCAAGAAAATCACAACAGAGGCTAAGATTTGCCTCTTCAGAGGGATTTCTACCGGTGTAGGAGAAGCTGCTTTTCTGAAGCTTTAATGGCTCTGAATACACCAAATGTGCTGATGCACCATTGTCCTAGGGGCAGCAGCATTCCTTTGCCAGGCTTGGTGAGCATGGAGAGGGGAGAAGAAGCTTTCCTGCCCCTGAATCCACCTCTCTGGAACTGGAAAGAGTTACAAAAATAGGGGTAATATGTGCATTTTGAACCAGTTCTCATTCGTAGTTCTCATTGTGATTATCCAGTTTAAGTCATACTGGAGAAAATAGGCAAGGTCAAATAGTTCACTTGGTTTTGTTTCTTTTTAAAGAGAGAAAAGAAAAAGCCATTTTAGTAGAGACCTGGAATGAATGTCCTACACCATCAAATCCTGTTTCCTGCTGCCTCTTTCAATCATGACACTTCATCCCTTTCTTCATCTGATCACCCTCTACCTCACATCTACTCAGGCTTTCTTGCAGCCCCTGTTCCTGTCAGGAAGCAGCTCCAGAGCCTCATTCTTCCTCTGCTCAGAAACCTATTCATTTGCAGATGATGTATAGTGCTAGCCCGTTTATATTACTCAGTTTTGCTCTCTGCCTTGTCTTCTGCCTTACAGAGTCCTGTTTCCCTGAGGTGCTCTGAGGGAGCAATCAGGCCCTGTTGCACTTGGCTAAACAAGCTGAGCCCTAGTTTCTTGTTTATCTCATCTTCAGCAAAATCACTTCCAACCAAAAACTGTCCAGGCAATTCTGCTCCATTCCCTTTGGGAGTTTGTATCTGGGGAGGAAAGCTGCCTTTTTGCAGGTCCATCCCACACTTATCTTTCTATCCTTTTCACCATGGCTCTACTCTCATTCTCTCTCTTTCATCTCATTGCCTATCTAGAAGTGTCAATTGCATTTGGGGTAACTGTGGAGATGGTCCCATGCATCAGTCAGTATTCCCATAGACACCAAACCAACTCTTTCTGCTTGAAGCCCCAAGGAGAACAGTCCCTCTGCTTCTCCTGCTCTGTAAGGGTTTGTGTGATGCCCGCCCTTTGCACAAGACTCTGAAATGAGTAGGTTTTCCCTTCCACCCTCTCCATCTGCACACTAATCAGTGGGAGCCCTTGTAGGCTTTAGCATGTGATTAGACTAGCACAGAGTACTAACACTGTAATATGAACTCTTCTGCTGCAGGTTTTAACCTTGTATTTTTCAACATACAGACAGAATCTCTCTCTGGATTTAGTGTTCATCATAAGGGCATGACAGCCAAAGCTTCCTTCTCCAAGAAAAATACAATTATGACTTATTTTAGAATGCTTTTCCTAATGGGTTGTCACAGATATGATCAAACCATAGGAGGCTGTTAAAAATACATGTCACTCTAGACACTTCAACCTACACCATGTTTTCAACAATTCATGTTCTGGCTGGAAAGTTACCTTTGCAACGATCATTATGAGTTGCCCTTTATAAACCTGAACAGGTTTATTCTACATCCTTACCTGGAAGTTGTTAGGGTTTCACTTCTCTTGCAATTAAATCTTTGTTTTTTTCTGAGTGTTTTTGGGTTGGGTTTCTTCCAAGCAGGTACAGCACAACTGCTGGGGGGGGGGGGAAGATCCACTTACTCATAGGTGATAAAAATTCACAGTAAAGCCACAGATGTAGCAGAGTGAGAATTACTGAAGCAGCAGGAACAGAAGATAAAAGAGGATTACATACGATGAAATGTAGTAATTGACTAGAAGTCACTGAAAAATACCAGATGGATGTCACTATTCCACACAGCTCTAATATGCCTGTGGACTTTATTGAGCTTCACTTGAGCTTTGCTTTTAGTATTTTCCTGAGTGTAATTGAGGTTTATTGATAAGCTATTATGGGCCAGTTTATATGTGACCATAAAAAAAATACAGTCTGAGTCCCCTGTATAACCAGGAACACTGTACTATTCTGCTTAGCTAAAGACAGTCACATTAATGACTGCAATAAGATAAATTCCTGTTTCCTCCCTTAGACCTTTGCATAGAGTATGAACAGTAAATGCTTCACGCAGCATTTAAATTGCAGGAGCATTTCCAGTGAGGGATTGCTGCATAAAAAGATCAGGCACGCAATTTCAGATACTGCCAAAAGAAGCTTATATGGGATTTTGATTCTGGTTTTGTGTATAAAGAAAACAAATCTACATACTATAATGACTTGCCATAGCCAGTTTGTGGCTCTGCTTAGTTATCAAGAATTTATTTTTCTATTTATTTTAGCGCTAAGGGCAGGGGAGGAAGGAAATATTTGAATTTTGCTCTTCTTTATCTCCCTCCTCCTGGCAGGAGCTGAAATAAAAGCAAGTGAAGGAAAGTTAGCTCTCTCTCTTCTGAGTTAGACAGTTCTGCTACTTTCCCAATTTGGCTGGCAAGATGGTGCCTCAGTGGCCAGGAATTTGCTTTTAGTGGGATTTGCTGGTACCTAACTCAAAATTTTCTGCCTTCACTGGCAAAGGATTAGAGCATCATGTAGGAGAAGAAAGGATGCCTCAAATGAGAGATCCCCCATGGCTGGATTTTCACAAGGACTGTGGGGTTTTGGGGTAGGTGAAACCAAGTCTTAAATCTGCACCTTCTGCAATCTTCCACCACAGGGTGGGATGACCCATTTTGCCTTATCTATCCCAAAAAAGCTTTTGGGGAGAGAAGAGCATCTAAATAAGGGATTTGCACAGACTGGACAGGGAGGCAGCTAAGCCAGCAGGGAAGTAGAACAGCCCCAATATAGCACCTCCGAAATATCAAATCGTGGGGAGGTCTCAGGCGCTGGTCACAAGCTGAGCCAGGAGCTCACTCCAAGCTGACTCCAAGCAGAGCTATAGGCTTGGGGCAGAGTGGCTGAAAAGCTGCCTGGCAGAGAGGGACCTGAGGTTGTTGACAGCCGGCTGAACATGAGCCAGCAGTGTGCCCAGGTGGTCAAGAAGGCCAACAGCATGTTGGTTTGTATCAGGAACAGTGCGGCCAGCAGGGCCAGGGAAGTGATTGTCCCACTGTACTCAGCTCTGGTGAGACCATAGCATGGGTATTGTGTCCAGTTTTGGGTCCCTCACTACAGAAAAGACATTGAGGTGCTGGAGTGTGCCCAGAGGCTGGTGAGTGGACTGGAAGACAAATGTTATGAGAAGGCCTTAGGGAACTAGGGCTGTTTAGTCTGGAGAAGAGGTTGAGGGGAGACCTAATTGTCTCTTCAACTGCCTGAAGGGAGGTTGTGGAGAGGTGGGGGCTGAGGTCTTCTCTGTAGCGACAAGAGGTAGGACAATAGGAAATAGCCTCAAGTTGCACCAAGGAAGGTTTAGATTGGATGTTAGGAAAATTTCCTCACAGAGAGGGTTGTTAGGCATTGGAACAGGTTGCCCAGGGAAGTGGTGGAGTCTCCATCCTCAGAGATGGGTAGATGCAGTGCTCAGGGACATGGGTTAGTGGTGATTTTTGATGGTTGGACTTGATCATCTGAAAGGTCCCTTCCAACCAAGACAATTCTATGATTCATATCAGAGGAAATGCAGCTCCTGTGAAAACACTGGTGTGTCACCTCAAGGGTAGTCGTGAGGCAGCCCAAGGAAATCAGCCCAGAGCACCCCAGTGCTGGGATGCCAGATCAGGAGGTCCTAGCTGACCAGCCAGAGACAAGTCCCTTCCTCCATTCAGGATGGTCAACTGTGAGCCCTCTCCTGAGGGTCAGCTTGTCCACTGTCCACTGGGTCAAGTGTCCCAGGGAACGCTCTCTCCTCCTTATCCTCATCCTCACCATCCATTTCTCTATCTCATGTTGCATTTGCAGCTTCTCCACCTGTGCCCCTTTGCACAAGCATTGTGATGCTAGCTCAGAGGCATATGAGTTTAACAAGAAAAATCTTGGGAGTGCCAGCCCTCCAGGCAGTCCTGCGTTGCCCAGAAGCAGAGTAGTCATCCTATGGCTGCCTGTGGAGCTGTGGCATGGGCAGGAGGTGGTACCAACAGGCTGGCATGGGAGTCAGCAGGCAGTGTGCAGGGCAAGCAGTCTCAGGCATCTGCAGTCCAGGGTTTGGGGAGCAGCAGTATCAGCACTGCCGGACATGCTGTCAAACCCTGCCACAGCTACAGATGTTTGTCTCCTTCTGTCTGTGATTCATTCCTCTAAACCACTGAACTGTCATCACTTGATAGCTCTCCCCTCCTGACACAGAGGTTTCGATGTGTGCTCTGCCTCCACGCAGTTTTCATCCGAAAGAGCAAAAGGGAGGCACTTCCCACCCTCTTGCAACCTGTTTGAAATGTTTCTTCTTAACACCTTCGTGTAAATTCTGCTTTGACTGTCAGACATTATGTTGGCCAATTTACTCCCAGAGGAAAGAAAGCACAATTGCTTCAATTTAACTCTCAGAGAGGAGTGGCCAGCAGGGACAGGGAGGTGATTGTCCCTCTCTACTCTGTCCTTGTGAGGCCCCACCTGGAGTACTGTGTCCAGATCTGGGGCCCCCAATACAAGAAAGATGTGGAACTGTTGGAGAGGGTTCAGAGGACGGCCAAGAAGATGATTAGAGGGCTGGAGCAGCTCCCCTGCACAGAAAGGATGAGGGAGCTGGGCTTGTTCAGCATGGAGAAGAGAAGGCTGAGGGGGGACCTCATTGCAGCCTGCCAGTCCCTGAAGGGAGCATACAAACAGGAGGGGAATCAACTTTTTAAAAGGGTAGACAATGGTAGGACAAAGGAGATTGGATTGAAGCTAAAGGAGCTAAGGTTTAGATTAGATAGTAAGGGGAAGCTCTTTACAGAAAGAGTGATGAGGTGCTGGAACAGGCTGCCCAGAGAGGTGGTGGATGCCCCATCCCTGGGCAATACCTGGAGGTGTTCAAGTCCAGGTTGGATGGGGCCCTGGGCAACCTTGTGTAGATCTAGGCCTGGAGGTTGGTGGCCCTGCCTGTGTCAGGGGGTTGGAACTCTATGGTCTTTGGGGTCCCTTCCAACCCAGACCATTCTATGATTCTATGATATTGGCTTGCTTTCATCCTTGTAAAGACTCTCCCTCCATTTGAACCCTGGTAGAGAAGACACGAGCAGCATAGCCTGCTCTGCCATGTATGCTACATGCTCATAATCCCATGTGCCTGACATTTCCCTTCCCTCCCCCCTGCCAAAGCACCTACATTTCCAACAATTACCACACTATTTGATTTATTTTTCCCCTTCTCTACACCCAGTCAGCAGGGTCACTTTGAAATACATGAAGATCTGTAGTGACAGTTGACTACTCTGACAAGTAGTCACACCCAACAAGTCACTGACCAAATCAGGGCACATCGTGGCTGTGGCCACAATGCATTGAGTCCCTAATGAAAATGCTTATTTGTGGAGAAGATGATGTGCTCATTTTTTTTAATAAAAAAATGTAGTTCTTCCCTTTTAAAACATCTTTAATGAGAATTAGATCATAGTGAGTAAGAGTATGGTAAATCAGTACTTGTTTGGTTTTAGGAATTAAATTGCAGGAGGCTGTCACAGATACTTGCCCTTAAACCTATTTGAATAAAGTTTTATTTATATAATGTAAAATAATTATACTGCACTAGGACACATGTAATTTTCATTTATGTAAATGGGATTTTTATAGGAAAAATGTGTTGTTCTAGCTGTGACATTGTCCAGACTGCACATGTTGCCACTGGATACCCTTTGTGGTATAAATGCATCATAGTATTTGGATTTTGTTTCCACTACAGATATTTTTGTATAGCATATGGACAGAAATGCTATTCTACAAAACAGTAAAAAGGAATTTACATGTACATATTTTCAAGTAACAATTTTTAAAATATTTTTAGCAAGTCAAAAATAAATTTTGCTGAAAGCAAATGCATTTTTAATTATTTCTGCTTGGAGGTCTTAATTCACCTCTAGAAAATTAAACCGGTGCAATTTTCTAAACAAAGTACATTTAAAATGCATAAAGCCAAATACTGTTCTTTAAAATAAGAAAAACATTTATATTATTTATATTATTCATATTTTATGTTGTCAGATGTTTTTGAAGCAAATTTCTTGCTCACAGTGAAGTGCTCTTATAAAGTAGTTCGATGATGTAGAATATACACCACAACTTCAGAGGGGACACTCCTACTTAAAGGAGAACCGTGCTGCAAATCACCTTTGCTCTCTGCAATTTTCACATTCAACAAAATGCCCACAGCATTTTTCCCCTGAACAAGCTTCAACCTTGCCTTTTGGTCTTCAGCATTTACTTCTTTCACACATACAACTACTTACTTATAGTTCTTCTAACTTTAGTTAGCTGTTCAAGAGGACACCTATTGTCTACATATTTGAGAAAACACAATTTGCATTACTGGTAATAAATTAAAAGCTGTCGCAGGAATACATAATAAATAGATTAAATGCATAGTTCAACATTTGAAGATGGAACTGTAAGCACCAGCAAGTTGTCACCTTGACATGTGCTTGCATTCATCTAGAAGCTGATTTCAATATCTTTGACTTTGTTTCAGTATAATGCCACTGCCTTTCTCCAGAAGGATAGATTTTAAAAAAACTTATAAAAAGAGAGAGAAAAAGAAAAAACAAACAAACAAACCCAAACAGAAACTCCCCCGTATTTGCCATCCCCATTGTAAATGCTGAATTATATCCAGAAGAAACCCATGCAAAGTAGTATAAGAAGCCTAGAAAAACACCACTTTGGAAGGGATAAAGGGCAGAACCAGAGCAGCATGAATACCTCAGGTGTTCACTGCTTCAGCTCTGAAAGAATATTTAGTCATGTTTCTTGAACCTCAGGTGTATGTGTGTTCCTACAAACTCAAGCAGAACCGTACACAGCCTGATGGACCACGAGTGGGCATGTGGCACCACCATTCATTATTCCCCAATGACAGCCTCAGGTATTTGCTCATTAGCATGCCGCCCTACTGCCAAAGGACAGATGAGATGAAAACAGTCAGGAGAGAAGAGATAAAAGGAAAGGAATGGGGGGAAAGGCCTTTTAACTGTCTATCTCTCTTCTCTCTGAGGATCTCCCTCCCAAAATACCTTAAGTAGATGACATATGGGTTGTAGTGCTGCTAGAGATGCAGTAGATCTGTCTTGAGTGCAGTTATGTGGCACATTTAGTGTTCTCTTTGCCTTCCACAATGGCGACAAGAAGTCAGATTATTTCAAGTACCCCCACGATTACAGCAGTGAGAATGTGCCTTCTTGCTAATAATAGAAATAATATTTTTTCCAAGCTCTGCATTTTATTAAGAGCCATTTCTCTCAATTTTAATAGCATCCCATTTTCAAAAATGAATATAATTAGCTTTTTCTTGGCCCTAGTAAAATAAGCAAAATCATTCCCTCATTGATCAAAAAGAAGTCAGTGAAAAGAAGGCTGATTACAATGCGCACATGGTAACACATAATCTAATATTCCACTTTATGAGGGAGAGAAGAATCAGACATGAAGTTTATATCATAATCATATCAAATAAATACTTTCCTACTGTCTTGTCTGTAGTGCTGCAGCTGAATTGGGATGACAGATCCAGTATTTATGAAGTCTGACAGAGGAGCACGGCTCAAGGGGTTGTGATATATACTGTCACAAATATGTCCTTTTTATTTTATTTTGCTGCTTAGATCAGACAGAAATTTATCACTCTGATTAGTAAGTATTTATGTCGGTAAATTCATAACGTTATAAAGAATTTCTCTTCCAACTTTCCCAGCTTCACAGCTTTGGAGATTTGTAGGGAAAGAGGGGAGAGACAGGAGTATACCTCTATTTCACAGCAGACATGATTTTCGACAAGAATTGTAGGCAAAAATCCAAGTTGCAAGCTAGTAACCACCATTTCAATAGGTTTGGAGCTCATTTAGGGAAGCTAAGAGTCTTTTATTTCAAATTGTAATCATAAATAACTCACTACATGGTAACATGATTTTGCCTACATGCCTCACCGTGGGAATAATAGAGGGGCTGCTTCTTTATGGAACTCTCTCCAAGCAATTGTGGGTCTCCACGTAGAAAAAGATAGCTTCAGAGCACTCATTGCTCACAGAAATGGCCAGTTCCCATCCTGAGCACAATCAAATCTTCTAATAAATACCAGTAGAATGCCACTGCTTGGGAGATATTTACGGGGAGATCATCTAAAGGATTTCATCCTCCTGATGTATGGTGGCATAAACAACCCATCTGTAAATTGCATCATTTGAGCATCAATCCTTATAATTATATACAGCAGACAGAGGAGCAACAGAACAGTGACATTTCCCAGTTCGGGACATGCCAGTTGTTCCCCCTTGTTTTTAAACCCACTGTTAGCAATGCAGGGGCCCCTTATTTTACACCTCACTCTAATTTTGGCCTGCCTAGTATTTTCAGCACTGAGCAGATCATGTTACTGGTATAGCACTTCTGTTAAGAAACCTTTCCCTGGGCCTACAATTTAACTCACAGCTTCACGGACTAGAGATGAACTGATAAATACGTGTTTTCTAATGCTGGCTGCAAAGTGGCCTTTCACTCAGGCAGAATGAGTAATTCCACGAGCATCAGATGTGACAAAGCCCCCATTCCTTGCCATTTGTGTCCTCTGATATTATCTTTGTTTGCCAAATTACACAGCAACTTTCCATTAACGCCACAAATGCACGCAGTGCCTTCCCACAGAATATATTGGCACTGATCCTTGGGCTGGCACGTTCAGCGATGCCAATAAGCCAGAGGGATCAGACATAAGCCAGGGGTGAGTTTGCAAGTGTTCATACTCCCATTTCTCATCTACCCAACTGCCTGCTTTTGTAAAACTGGTAAAAACATAATTACTTTTGAGATCTCTGCCTCTGTCAAAACTGGCTGGAAACAGCTACCGAGCTCAAGAGTTATTAAGAGTGAGGAGAGAGACCCACAAACTGAAAAGAGGATCATCCCAGGCTTGTTTCCATGGGAAATCAAGATACAAATGTTCAGGAAAAAAGTGGGTTTTAGCACAGTCCACAGCCTGCTTGAGAAGAGCTGGGAGCAAGCCAGCCTCACTCCAATGGGGAAAGCTGTCAAGGCTGCTAAGGAAGGGAATGGCACAGGGTCAGCCAGGGGAAGGAGAGCTGCTGGAGTTCCCGAAAGAGGGTCAGCTATTTGCAGCTGAACTCTGCTACTCTGTCCCGACTAATAAAAACCCTTCACACCGGTTGCTGGTGAGGCAGAGATAGGCTCCAAAACCTTCTGGCTTGGCCCAGCTGCTGGCTGCAGAAGCCCTGGAAATGAGCCGTGCTCAGTAATGCGCTCTCCATCCCGCTAGGGGCAGCAGCTCCTGCACCATCCTCCTCTTGCTCAGTGATTCCCCAAGCACTTGGTAGCCTTACCATTGATCTTCTGAAAGACTTTTGCCTGTGTAGTTTTGCAGATACCCTCCACAGGGCATCGACAGATGCTTCCTCAGAGGCAGGGTTTCTCTTCATGTGCAGTTTGTGGCCTTCAAGAAAGTGGAAGCTCTAACCAAAGCTTATTCTTCTCTTAGGGGTCTTAACAGACATCTCTCCCTTGCAGTGCCTCAGGTATCCAGTAACAGGAGGCATTATGCCAAAGCTTTCTTTTAGAGAAAACTCAGGAACTATTTTCGAGGCTTCATACTAGGTTGGGCTCAGGCACGCACAGCTTACACAGACCTTGATTTTTTAGAAAGTAAAGCTAAAACCCATAGAAACCTCTGATTTAGGTAGTTTTATAGTCATTCTCCTGATGCTTCCTACTAAAAGCCTGACAAATTTCAGACAGCTAGTCTGCTTTCAGAATAAGCCTGTACAAGTCAGAATGCACAATCATCTGCCTGAGTTTTTGTTTATAATGGCTTGATTTTTAATTTGATATTTTGGGGAAGGATTTTGCAAGGCAAAAATTGTTTTTAAAAAAAGTGTTTCCATGCCTGACTTCTCACAGTTAATAACTCCTGCATTAACAAAGACTGTGGGGTATATTTGCAGAACGATTCAACAGTTTGAATCTGCTATATTTCTGCTAATTAAAACCATTAATCCAAAAAGATTATTATGGACAGTAAATCTTTTCTACATGAATATGTTTGTTTGATAATGAATTGCCTGTTACCTGAAAACCTATGCTGTGCTGGTCTATTTTTCAGCTCGGTACAGCAGCTTGAATACTGCATCCACTTTTTCTAATTAATTGTCCCTACAGAACGCATTTTCCCCTGGTCTTTTAGAAGTTCCTCTGTCAACTTTGGCCCCTCTGCCTGGATCGAGCCTTTGACAAGGCTGCGAACTGCCCCCTGAATGTGTTCATTACACTGCAAGGGGAACTGCAGGCAAGATAAATCCAGATTGGAAACAGCATACTTTTGTATCACATCTGTCACAGCACCATTTAGGAGTAAAGCAGGAAAAATGCAGTGCAGCCTGTAGGATGTCAGTGTTTAGGCATTCATTCCACCCATGGTACAACTTACTGGTTGTCTGCTCTTGAATATCCTTTCATCTTTGTCTCTCCTGCCTAGTGACGTGTGCTGAGAGACTTAATCAGTTCCATCCAGATGGATGCTAATGAAGGAGACATTATACAAAACACTATTATAAATTCTTATTCACATCTCATTTTCTTTTGTCTCTATTTTTAGAGCTGATTTCTGGAGGTGCAATTACAAACCCAATATTTATCAAGCAGGCAACATCTGAAGGTGCTATTTCATGTCCACCCACTCCGATTTTTATCTGCCAACAGCTGATGAACAAGTCCTACACATTTTATTCATCTGTCCCATAATAATATTGACCTCGTGTGACATTTATATAATAAATAGTACCAAAACCACACAATGTTTTAAGGTACATGAAGAAGATTTCTTTTTACCTGTATATTAGGGCAGCCATTTTTTACAGAGACTACTCAAATGTACACATGGGCAGCAGCAGCACATAAATATTCAGAACAGCGACTGGAAAATATTTCAGGTTCCAATTTCAGGAGACGTTAGGAAGGAACAAGTGGTTCTGTGAGATGCTAATAAAGTCTGATTACTGTCAGACTTGAATATTGTAGCTGACTGACTTTGGTCCCTAAGAAGCTGCAAGCACCAGTGAAACTATTGTCAGAACTGGGACATCTACGGTTCAGCTCTCCTGTTGAATTTTTATGGTGTCAGTAAAGGACAATGTCATACTGTCAGGGCCTCAACAGGACTTCTCTCACCAACACCCACACTCACAAGGTTCAAAGAAATGCAATGACCTTTGGGATGTCTATCCTTTTGCAAAGTGACTGACGCTGTCAAGGGTGTCCAGAAATAATTAATGGGGCAAACAATTATGGGCAACCAAACGGGCTCACACACAAAGATTTGACAGCCTTGTATAACACTGTGAAACTGTGGCAAAGTGTGCCTAAGGCAGGTCACACTGAGAGTACTTCCCAACAGCATACTTGTGCTTCTTTACCAAACGCAACTGTTTACACTTTGGTTTTGCTTTTGATTCAAAAGATGACATTTTGCACTAAAGAAAGCTTGCTCTTCTCATGCTGCGATCTCTCTTTGCTGCTGGCTTAGAAGTAGATACACCTCTGGAGAAAGGCAAAAAATTGTATTTTGCGATGATCAGGAGCCACTGCTATGATCAGGGGGGACATGAAGAAAGAGGGCTGGGTCTGATGACTGCTGTGCCCCTGTAACTGTAAGAAAAAAAGACTTGCTTGTTTTCCAGAAGAAACGACCTCTGATATTCTGAGGAAAGAGAAATGTGACTACAGGCAATGCTGGTAGCAAAACCTTGAGCCAAGGCTTCCCAATAATTTTTCATTCACACACACAATTGGGTTGCTTAAAACTTTGCCAGACTCAAACTTTTTGGGCTGGTCTTTTTTGCTATGCAACGTCTACTTCTGTTGACGTACCATCATGCCCCATGCAGTGGCCATCAACCCTATCTGTCTCTTGAGCCAGGTGGACAGAAAGGATGACACCACCCCTAACTTGTGGTTGTGGCACTGTGGGTGTGTGGTGCCCCACGCCCCAGAAGAGTGTTTGGTGTGATCAGGGAAATCACCTTGCTGGGAGTGACGTGACATTTGTGCCCTCTGAAAACTGTCCCATATTTGGCCATGTAATGAGTAGAGAAATCTTGTCTTGCTTTGATGATTCCCTTGAAACAGACTTATGCTCCCCTCAAACCTCAAGGGATGCCCCTCTTTGTAGTTTGGTGTAACTATTTGTTAGCCACTGGCCCCACTGATTTAGTGTTACTATTTCCTCCCAATGTTTGTGCTCCACTGGGTGCTGAACAAGCACAGACAACAGCCAACCCCCTCCCTGGAAGAGCTGCCAGCCTGACAAGTACAAGAAGGCAACCAGACTAACTAATTTCAGGCCTGGGAATGGCTCTCTTGCAACCTTTAAATTATTCACAAGCTCTCTTTGTAAATTATTAAGTTCCCATTTCTTAGATTTAGCTCTTTGAGTTTACAGGATACGTTTTCAGATGCTCACATCTATAGCTGGCTGCCGTTCATCTCGCTCAGAGGATGGCAGCGCAGCCCTTCAGAGTTAAGCATCCTAGTTTTGCTTTCTTGTTATAATTTTCTTCTTGCTTCTCTGCTTTTCAGCAGGACAGCTACCAAAGGCAGGCAAGGGAAAAAGGGAAAAAGAGGACAAAATACTTACATCAGCACTTAACCATGCCTCAGACCACTTGGATTCTTTCACTCATCCCAAAGGTCTGCTCAATCCTCTACTGCTAAATAACAATGCTTTCAGTAGCTCCAGTGCAAATAAAAAAAATTAAAAAAAAAAAATCATATTTGGCTCTTACTGGGGACTCAGCCCCATGATGGGATACTTTCACCATCCTGAGCATGGCATCTGTTAACCCAGATAAGAACCTGTGACATGTTCCTGTCCATTATCGTCTTTTCCTCAACCACCAGTGATGTCTGTCCTCAGCCCCATCCCAGTGACTGCTGCCCTAAATGCAGATGTTAATCAGTAAATAGCAAAAATTTGGGGTACTGCATATCTACATTCCTTAGTACTGCAATTCACCTAAAAAGTCACTGAGGATTATTGTCCCTGTTGGGAGACACCAACAGACTCATGCCAGCATTTAAAATGTAGTCATCACAAGTCACATCATACTTCATTGAAATTATATTTTGGACTCTCTTACTGCTGGTAAGGGAAGGGTAACATTGTCATCCATCTGACAGCACCGAAGGAGAGTTTATCCTCTGCCAGCTCCCCAAATCTCAAGTCTCCTTTTAAAGCATCCAGTGCTGACAATAATGAAATGTACCACAGTGAGTTAGGTGGATTGCAGGTCTGACCTTACTTGGCATTTTCTTTCCTGTTGCTCTTCCACAGCTGCTGAGTATCCACAGTATCCATGAATGTATCCAGAATTTTCTCATGCTGGCCACAGGGACACATGTGATGCAACACAAGAAAGCAGGAAGAAGTATCTTGAATGAGACCCTGAAACCCAGCAAACCACTGCCTAAAACTGGGCCGTGATGCCTCTGTTTTCAGAATAAGCTAGCACTTGAGAGAAGTGTCACAGCTGTACGATGGACTCTCCCCTGACTGTGAAAATAATGTCTTTTCCTTCTCCCATTGTCATTCTCTATTGGGTACTGTCTGTCCTTGGCATGTTTATGCTCTCATATGTCTCCCTGTGTGCTATGGATTTACTCCTGGTGTACCTGAAACTTGTTGCCTGACATGGGCTTACCTCTATCTGCCTCTGGATGTACATACCTTCCCTGGTGGGCCTGGCTTTGCCTTCTCATAGTTACTCTAGCAGATGTTTCCTACCCTTCAACAGGACTTGAAAGTTTGTCCTCACCACTCAAACTCATCCTACATGTCCTTTATATTCCTTTTTACGCATGTCATATGGTTCAACTTACTTTATAAACTGTGATAAGAAGGATTTGGAAACCCGCTGTGAAAAGTTATTAACCCAGCCCCAGAGCTTCCAAACTGAAACTTTGGCTATACTGCTGTGTTATCTTCCTTATCTCTGCAGTGCATTAATGTCAGGAACAGGTTTCTTTCCTACTTGTTTCAGACATCTGAAAAATCCACCCCACTATCCACAGCTAGAAGCTGGATCCCTGTAGCTATGGCTGGCCTAAAAGACACAGACAGAGTTCATACCCAAGCAACTTCAGCAAGGCTGACTTCCATCCTGAAGGAGCTGAGGAGCAATATGAAGGATCTGGTAAACTTTTGGAGCCAAACGAGTTCCTTATTTCTGGGACATCCTTCTCCAGTATTTTCAAATAGATTTTGTGGGTTGTTCCCCCCACAAGGGACAGAAATCTTCATTCTGGAATGCTAGAAATATTTCCCCTGAGCCACCAGAGGGGTCTGCGTCTATCTGTGGATACATCCTCAGCAGGTCCCATCTGGGCTGAGTGAAGAGCTCACCTTCTGTCTCATACTGGTCTTATGAGGAGAGGCTGAGGGAGCTGGAGCTCTTCAGCCTGGAGAAGAGGAAGCTTAGAGGAGACCTTATCACTCTCTACAGCTACCCGAAAGGAGGTTTTAGTGAGACGGGTGTTGGTCTGTTCTCCCTAGTAACTGGTGACAGGACAAGAGGGAATGGGTTCAAGTTGCACCAGGGGAGGTTCAGATTGGATATTAGGAAAAAACTCTTCACCAAAAGAGTGGTAAAGCATTGGAAGAGGCTGCCCAGGGAGGTGGTGGAATCACCATCCCTGGAGCTGTTCAAAAAAATGTAGATGTGGCACTTCAGGAGATGCTTTAGATGTTATGGTGGTGTAGCGCTTACGGTTGTACTTGATGATCTTGAAGGTCTTTTCCAACCATGATGATTCTATGATTCTTGCTCACAGTTGCTTGTCATTAATCTATAAGGGAGGATGACCTGCTCATCAGGTAGCCAGGTGAGCCAAATTACTCCCTGTCAAAATATGAGATGGGCTAGCAGAGACCTAGGAGTTAATTTCATTTTAGGATGAATTAGGGACCAAGTAGGTGCGGAGTGCAGCAGGACAATCAGAGGAAGATTGAAGGACCCTCCACCTCATGGGTAGGTGGTGACAAGGAGCTCTCCACTTCCTGGGAATGACCATGTCTCCAGTAACATTGCTGATACAAGATGTGTGTCCCCACCCTCAGCAGTGCTGCATCATGCAGAGTCAAAGCTTTGGAACTAACCCACTGTTTCATTGCCAGTCTTCTTTAAAAAGCTAAAGGCTACAGAAAAAAAAGACAGGCAGTGGCATGCATTTGCAAGGAGGCTGCTGTCCTCCCAATCTTCCAATGAACTGAGAGTTCTGTTTGTGCAACAGTAAACAATCTAAAAACCAGAAACCAACATTTTCATATCAGTCAAAAGCTGGCATCAACAAACTGGTTGCCCACATCTAAACAAAGCCTTTTTAGGGCCCCACTGAATTTTATTTCTCTTTTGTTGGTTTTTGTTTATTTCCCACAGTTTTCCTTTTTTCAGACAGCAGCAGAAGTACAAAAAAAATAGAAGAAAATGCATATTCATAATGTTCATAATATTTTCACAGTTTTCATCTTTGAAAGTAGCAAAAGACAGGAAGGACATGCTTCTGAAAATGCCTCATTTCAGGTTTTCACACACAGGCATTTTGGACATGAATTAGTAACTGTCAGACCATAATCTGAAACACCTCTTATTACCTATATTGTCAGAAGAGATTAGGAACAATCAGAAGCCCAGTGATCCCAGCACAAAAACACTTGGATTACTAAACCATCTCATGTCCACTCATTCATATTTGTGTCATGATCTCATTTTACAAAATCCTCAGCTTCCCCAGCCCCTGTTGAAATTGTGAAGCAATACAGTGGGTGCACACATCACCTCAAAGAGCAAAGCCTTTCACTTTTCTCACTTCTGAAGGTGCATTGTTTGTTATTTGGCGCGGGAATCCTTTGCAGAGCTGTGAATTGATCCCACTCAGACACTGACCTTCACTTTGCTCAGACAGAAACCAGGAAGAGGAATGAATCTACAGGAGAAACATAAACTAAATTAGTTTTGTTTTCTTCTGGGTGACATAGTTCATAGATATCATTTATGTCCTCCTTCAGGCTACACAGAAAGGCATTGCTAGGCGGGCAGCTACAGAGGCTGTGTGCTGACTAGCTGAAAAGCATCCAGGGGAGATGCCCTTAGGTGTCCTAAGACATTCACTCCACTGTGATAAGTCTGGAGAAAAGAAGACTGAGGGGGGACCTTATTAATGTCTATAAATATCTTAAGTATGGGATGCAGGGGGAATTAGCCAGCCCCTTTTCAGTGGTCAGTGCAGACAGGACAAGGGGCAATGGCTGCAAGTTGGAGCACAGGGAGTTCTGCACCAACATGCGGAAGAACTTCTTCCCAGTGAGGGTGACAGAGCCCTGGCACAGGCTGCCCAGGGAGGTGGTGGAGTCTCCTCCTCTGGAGAAATTCAAGACTCATTTGGACACTTATCTGTGCAATATGAGCTAGGGAGCTGCTTTGGCAGGGGGGTTGGACCTGATGATCTCTTGAGGTCCCTTCCAACCCCTACGATTCTGTGATTCTATGAAGTAAGCAGCTGTATTCCCAAAAGAAGAGTAGAAAATAACTTGCTGGTCTTCAGACCGACTTTACATCTCCAGGCTGACCAGACAGGGTCAACCAGGGGAACCATGGTTTGTCCTACAGCAGAGAGTATGCCAGAGACCAGTTTATGTGCAAGACAGTGTGCTAAAGTGAAAACAGAATGAAAGATAGCAAATGGACACAGGAGGTCGAGGTAATCCTGCAAACTTCGAAGTGATTCTGGCTCAAGACTCATTTTGTGGTGCGAACTTGGAAAGGAGTAGATAACGGAAAGGCCGGTTCCTCCACACTTTCACATCATTTCCTCAGCAGGACAGGGAAGAGACCTGGTAACAACCTGGTACAACCAGTACATTTTCTTCAATTTGCAACCGTTCAACTTAACTGGCAGAGCCAAAAAAAAAAGTCATCCCCCAGGGTCTTGCAGAGCACCTTGAAGTGACAGGAAGAAAACCCCAACAAACCCATATGTCAACGAGCTTGAAAGCTGTGAATTCAGTCACAGCTTTAAGGATCGTGCCTCTCTGCCACCTGATGCTGTAAGTACTTGCAGGCTGGTTTAGGACACAGTGCTGCCTCATTTCATAACCAAGGGCTTTCAGTACACACCTGAGGGGATATCAGTGGGTTATATATGGCCACTGTAAATCAAACTAGGAGGGAATATCACTGCAGACCTATGCGGAAAGGGAGAGAGTATGAGAGAGCTCATAAGGGTCTCTCAAGAGAGCTTGGGATTAGGAATTCCACTATTGCTACAGTTAGCTGGAAATGAGATACCTCTGCAAGAAAGCCTTTCTTGGGTTTCTGATGTCAGCTTCTAGGAACAGAAAAAGTTTAAGACAAAGTGACCCTTAAAGAGGGAAACTTTGAAAGAATATCTGCTTGTCTTTATACAGCCGAGTAACAGAGGCTGGGTAAAATCTCCTCATCTTTTGTCTCCTAGCAGATGAAAAACAGGAATTCATTAGTGGCACT
The DNA here is from genome assembly GCA_022605575.1 of Laterallus jamaicensis coturniculus. Lineage (NCBI taxonomy): Eukaryota > Metazoa > Chordata > Aves > Gruiformes > Rallidae > Laterallus > Laterallus jamaicensis. Next base: position 3,835,600 of record JAKCOX010000062.1, read on the forward strand.
GGCAGAAGACCAGAGTGGCTGCAGACTGACACTTCTTTTGACTTTTCTTTTCGTTATTACTGAATTTAGACATGATTTTAAAGGAAAAAAATATCAAGCAGAAACAATCGGTTCATTCAACCTTTTCTTCTGTGGTCTGATATTTTTTCTGTTTCAGGCTTCTATTTACTTTAAAAGATAGGGACATTTGGACCATTAGCTAAAAAATACCAATGTGCTGAGAAAACTGAGGAAGGGATCATGATGCTGTGGCAAACATATCTCTGTGTGTCTGAGCTTGTGGAGACATATGGTTTTGACTAGTCCTTTCTTTTCTTACTAGGTATACCACAGCTTCTTCATCTTCTGCTACTTGGCCTCTTTCTTTACTTAAGCTACTAATTTTACAGACTGGAAAAAAATAATTTCCTAGTGACATTACCTTCTTTGGGGGGAAAAAAAGCCCCTAAAAATGTTTTTAATGGGTGCATTATTTCGTTCTTATAGGAAAAAAAAAATCAATCAACATAGTTATCTTAAAGCCTGAAATTTTGTCAAGAAAACCTCAAGCCATCCATCCTCACACAGTTATAGCAGTGGAGAGTAATGGCTCTACCATTGCTACCTGGCCAGTGGCAATTGTGATTACTGGTGACAGCATGCTTCTGCTAACTGTCAGTTTGAGTGACTACAACATATCATTCACCGTAGCTTGGGAGAATAGTAAAGTGTATTTATTGCAAAGACAGCAAGATTACAGATTATTTTCAAGTTGAATGTCTGTCTTTTTCTTTCTTTTCTGTGCAGCAAAAGTCCTATTTATAATATTCCATAATAAGGAAAGCAAAGTGCCTACAAGTGCTTTTTATGTTTCTGTATTAATCTTCCTGGTCATTCAGACACATTACTTAGTGAGAGTCCCAGATGTTGTGTATGGCCCAGACGCCAGATTCAAAGCTTCCAGTTTTGTGAGGTAATTAAATGTTAATGTAATGGATAATCCTATTTTTGCAAGCTACAGAGGAAGACTGGTCATAGATGGTAGTTTGAGAACAACTCCAAAAATAAGTTGAGTGAGGAAGTTCACAAAGGAGGTTTTTAGGACAGATAGTTCACAAAATTTACAGACAAGAGAATCCTCTGGAAGTATTTTCATGAAAGTGAGTGGAGTCATCTGCAGTAATAATGCCCAGGGTTGAGTAAAAATATGCACTTTGGGTAACACTGAGAAACACAAAAGGAAACATATCAGCATAAAGTTGCTTGAGAAACAGGATGAGAAAAGGCTCATTTCCTAATTCTCCTCCAAATGCAAACAAAAACCCTACATATATGGAAACATCTCTCCTCTTGCCTGTCTCTCACTGATTCCACTGTTTGTATTTTGCAGTCTTATCTGCCTTTCTTGCAGAAGAGTCTGTGTACTAAAATTCAATGTTTTATAAACAAAAATATGTAAAAGGCAGAAGATGCTGCAATAATGGCAATGAAATGAAAAGACAAAAGTTATCAGCGTGGTAGATCATCAGGCTTGGGCTAATCCAAGCAGATAGGCTTGCTTCACTGAGACTTGTAATGAACATTGTTTTCAATTGTGCTTACCAGAAGATAAGAAGAATAAAAACCCCAGAGATACTCAGCTGGCATCTGGGTATCTTGCTTGCTTGCTTGCCTGCTTGCTTTTTATTCTGGGGAAAGAAGAGACATTTAAAGTGAAGAAAACCTGAGGAAAATAACTCCAAAAGCCACACACATTCTTTTCTTGACTTAAACAAGGGGCAGCTAATCATCAACATGTCTGTTCGGAATTGAAAAAGAAGTGGGAGAAATGAATGGCTTTCCTAGCCATAGCATGGTGGTTCAAGGGTGGGTCACATCTAAAGTGAACTGAAATTTCAGCAAAGAGAGAAGGGGACTCCACTCACATTCTATACCTGGACACTGCAAGGCACTTTACTGAATACCATTAGATAAATAGGACTGATAAGCCAACTCTACATGTTTGGTATCAGCAGGGAAAAAAAAGTAATGAATGTGCCAACATGGAGATAGAAAGAGCAACTATGCTGACTGTATTAGTCACATGTAGGCAGGGTACAGTGCCAGGACTCATAGCGTCAAAATCACCTACCCTTCTTATCATAATGGCTGTGGACAGTTCAGTGTGCATACTCCTTGCCATTTCCAAACTAGCCAGCCATTCTTCATGAAGTAGACCTTGAGCTTTTGGTTAGATCTAACTGACACAAACCCCACAAGTCCATTCTGCCCAATACAATACCAAACACGGACAGAAAAAGTAGAATCCGGTCCTTATTAAATTCACAAGGGCAGAGTGCCCCATTTGCAATGACAGTGGAACTTGATTTTACTGTAGGCCTTGGGCTACCTGTACAGGCCAGCCAGATGATTAGTCCACCTTTAGCTCTGAACCCAGTGGTGCCCTCTACGCTCTGAAAACTATCATTAAGAAGGATAAAATGATTAAATTTACCAACCACGTTGAAATGTTAATCAATGCCAGAGACTTACTTGGAAGGTGTTCTTTCACCAGCTAGGTAAAGTAAAAAAAGTGTTCTGATCTCCTCTGGTTGGACTATGCAATTTGCTAGTTCTGTAATTCATGCTCTCCTGGACTACTCCTTCTTCTCTGACAGTAAGAGCAATCATATTTATTCTACAGATCACTGCCAAGCACTACCAAGGCGGTTCCCCTCTTGCAGTAGCGGGTGCTGAAGCTGACTTCAATGACCTTGGTTACCGGGCTGAGCCTCCTTCTTGTTTTGCAGAATTAGGGATATCTGAGTCTTAACGCTGTGAGTCTTTCTCAAGAAAAGGACTCACATCAATAGTTAAATCACTATTGGGCTTATTTTTTTCTGCCAAACAATGGGAATGGTTTCTCACCATGGTAAAGGATTTGCTGGTAGCTCTTGAAAGGAGAGAAAATGGGCTTGAATCCCACCTTAGCATGTCTTTGGCGTAGTGTCAAGGGATGTTGAGATAGATACATAGGTGCCCAAAGTTTTATTTGTGGGGTCTTTGGCAACTCAAATACACTGACCTCAAGGTTGCCATCAAGAACAAAAAATGTTGCTGATAATTTCTAGCCAGGCTTTTCCCATAAGCCTGGATACTTTTCATCAGGACCTCTCATGATTGTTCCCACTATTAGCACTGACTGGAGAACATTCTGATCAGCTGCGGGTTCTGCCCAATCATCTGTTGTCAATCTTTGTGCATGCACATCATTGAGTAATACTTATTGGCTGTTTAAATTATTATTATCTACATGGTTATTCACCAAGTCTTGTTTTTCCTCTGCTGCAAACTAAAAGCTTAAAAATAAAGACTAGGATAACGTGGGTAACAATGCTAATTCCATGCATGTGGCAATTGCTTCACATGAGAAACAGGACATAACAATAACATTGGGGTTTGCAGGTGTAAGGTGGTGAGAATGACACCACCACAACAACAGCATGAGAACTACAATGGAAAAAGACAGACTGCAGTGCTGCAAATACAGGACTAAGCATTTCAAAGGTTAAGGCAATGAGCTAGGATGGTATTCATTACCAGAGCAAGGTGGACTTTATAAGTGCTGATTGTCTTACTTGTTACACAACTGAGAAGTTTGAGAATGGCAAACATTAGGAAACCTCTCCCACCAGTTTGCCAGTCACTTCGGTTTGGTTTAGCTATTCTACACAGAATCAACTTACAAAGCATTAAAAGGTGTTCTCCTGGGGCACTTGAAGAAATGGCATCCTACTATTATCTAAGCTGTTCTTCTCAGAGTTGGAAATGCTGCTCTGCAACTACAGAAGGTAAGTGTGGAGTTGAATGGCTTTGAATCCCTGAAGTTTATCAGTGAGTTAGAGAATATACTGGAACCAGAATGTTGGTTCTTGTCACACAAAAAAAACCCCATTTTGCTCAGTAAAGACACAATAAGAAAGGCTACAGACTGATCAGAACACTGTGCACTGGCACTACAGCAAGCCATGAATGTGAAAGAAAGTGAAAAATAACCTTCCTTTCCTGCCTCCAAAGCTCATTCTCCCTGTAGCAGATGGCTGAGTACATGCACCATTGGACTGGCACTTTCTAATCATTTTCCTCTCCATCCAGTTTATAGCAAATGGTGGTTATTTCAGCCCTTAAAACATGTCTGGTTTTGCAGAAGAAAGTGCTCCAAGCTATATTTACAGAGATCCTTGATGGTTTTAATAAACCAAGTGAAAAAGTGTTTTCAATGGTTTTTTGGGGCCATTGCCAGAATTGTCAAAGACTTCAAGAGCAAGGACAAACGTGGTGTGGAATTTGTGAAGACTGCCAGAGTTTCAACCCTTCTCAGCTGATGTGAAGCACAAGGCAGAGTGATGTGTTTAGTAAGTGTTGTTAAAGCCTTAAGGCACTAGGAAAAGTGCATATGTCTGTGCAAGCAGAATAAAAATAGAAGCCAATTCTGATTCTGTGAAAAACTGCAAACATGCTTTAGAAGAACAACAACTAATTCAGTCATTTCATCCTTCCAGAATCTGGCTTTTCCATTTGCATTTCTGCCAGATACCCCAGCAACAAGCACTAATAACAGTAGTTGCCACCCAACACAGTAAGACAACCAACCAAATCCACCTATTCATGCTAACCCTGAACAGAACAAAGAAAATAGTAGTCTTGCTCCCACAAAGACAAAAGTGAATCCTATAAGGTTGAATGCAAACCATATACAGTTTGTACCACCCAAACTTTTTGCTACTGAATGAGGTGTAGCTAAAATTGATGGAATTATAGTAGCATGAAATAAGCACAAAAGTAATATCAAGCCTTAAGTGTGTAATCTATAATACATTAAAGATTACATTACTATATAGGATTACAGGCTACATAACTATATAGCATCACATATTAACGTGGTAACATTCACAGATGTGGTTGGTGCCACGTGTTGGTAAGTCAAAAGTAGAACAACTTTTTTCATCACACTACTCTCTTACAAAGAGATGCTGAGGGAGCTGGGCTTGTTCAGCCTGGAGAAGAGAAGGCTGTGGAGAGACCTCACTGCAGCCTTCCAGTACCTGAAGGGAGCATACAAACAGGAGGGGAATGAACTTTTTGAAAGGGTAGACAATGGCAGGACAAGGGGGAATGGATTGAAGCTGAAGGAAGGAATGTTTAAATTGGATATTAGGGGGAAGTTTTTTACAGAGAGAGTGGTGAGGTGCTGGACCAGGCTGCCCAGAGGCAGGGACACCCTCCACTAAACCAGGTTGCCCAAAGTCCCATCCAACCTGGCCTTCAGCACTGCCAGGGAGGGGGCAGCCACAGTTTCTCTGGGCAGCCTGTGCCAGGGTGTTGTGGTTCCGCCGGAGCCGGGGACCACGCGTTCAGATTTCCCCGGAGCGGGGGGGGGGGGAGAAAACCAAAAACAGCCCGCAGGTTGGGATAAGGGTATTTTTACTGGAAATAACAGGGGAAGAACAGATAACAATGAACAATACAACCTTTTGCTGAGATGAGCAGTTCAGATCGCGCACTCCCCGTAACGGACACCGCGCCGCAGCCCGCGCAAACCCCAGCCGCAACACACAGGACCCGAGCTCGCGCCGCGAGTAAACAAAGCCCCGAGCCCCGAGCACACACTCGCCCGGTCCCTGCTGTTCGCGCCGCAACACTGCAACACCCCCTGCTTCTTATACTCGGCATGATGTAACTGGCATGGAATGATCCTATTGGTCAATTTGAGTTACTTGTCCCGAGCCCAGCAGGTTAGCCCCTTCCTGGCTGAAGCCCCTGGCTGAAACCAGGACATCATCCACCCCTCATTCCATGCCATTTACGTCATAACCAAAACCAACAAAATCTTTTATACAACATATAACAATTATAATTATGGCAGTAATGAATATACAGCAACAAGTTATTTTACAGTCATTATACTACAATTTCTACTTAGTAATTATATTGGTTATTCTCCCCCAAAATCAAATCCCGTTGAGGTACACATCGCACTTCTCCATCTCTCTGCATTACCCACCAGGTACAACCAGGTCCTTGTGCAAAAACAACTCCAGATATGGGCTTGCCTTTGCCCGAAGCAGGGATGACCCAAACTGTCTTTCCCAGTATGCTCTTCAGATGCACTACTGGGACTCTATTTCCTTCTACAGTATGTGGAAACTTTGTTTGGACAGGGCCATCCCGATTGGTAGATCCTCTGGAGTTGACTAACCAGGTGGCTTCGGCTAGGTGTGTGTCCCAATGCTTGAATGTTCCACCCCCCATTGCTTTCAATGTAGCTTTTAAAAGTCCATTATATCGCTCAATTTTCCCAGAAGCTGGTGCATGGTACGGAATATGGTACACCCACTCAATGCCATGCTCTTTGGCCCAGGTGTCTATTAGGGTGTTCCGGAAGTGAGTCCCGTTGTCAGATTCAATTCTTTCAGGGGTACCATGTCGCCACAGGATTTGCCTTTCAAGGCCCAGGATTGTATTCCGGGCAGTAGCATGGGGCACAGGGTATGTCTCTAGCCAGCCAGTTGTTGCCTCCACCATTGTAAGTACATAATGCTTTCCCTGGCGGGTTTGTGGGAGAGTGATGTAATCAATCTGCCAGGCCTCCCCATATTTATATTTCATCCACCGCCCTCCATACCAAAGGGGCTTTAACCGCTTGGCTTGTTTAATTACAGCACATGTCTCACATTCATGGATGACTTGTGCAATAGCATCCATGGTCAAATCCACCCCTCGATCGCGTGCCCATCTATATGTCGCATCTCTCCCCTGATGACCTGAAGTATCATGAGCCCATCGAGCTATGAATAGCTCACCCTTACGTTGCCAGTCTAGATCTACCTGAGCTGCTCCAATCCTAGCAGCCTTATCCACCTGATGGTTGTTTTGATGTTCTTCTGTGGCCCGACTCTTAGGTACATGGGCATCAACATGACGTACCTTTACGACAAGCTTCTCTACCCGAGCAGCAATGTCTTGCCATAGATCAGCAGCCCATATGGGTTTGCCTCTCCGCTGCCAGTTGTTCTTCTTCCATTGCTGCAGCCACCCCCACAGGGCATTGGCCACCATCCATGAATCAGTGTAGAGATAGAGCATTGGCCACTTCTCTCTTTCAGCAATGTCCAGGGCTAACTGAATAGCCTTAACCTCAGCGAACTGGCTTGATTCACCTTTTCCTTCAGTAGCTTCTGCTACTCGTCTTGTTGGACTCCATACAGCAGCTTTCCACATGCGATTCTTTCCCACAAGGCGACAGGAACCATCAGTGAAAAGAGCATATTGCTTCTCATTTTCTGGCAGTGTGTTGTAAGGTGGGGCTTCTTCAGCACGTGTTACCTCCTCATCCTCTGGTGACATTCCAAAATCCTTGCCTTCTGGCCAGTCTGTGATTACTTCCACAATTCCGGGGCGATTGGGATTTCCTATTCGAGCTCGCTGTGTAATTAATGCAACCCACTTGCTCCATGTAGCATCAGTGGCATGATGCGTAGAAGGGACCTTCCCTTTGAACATCCAGCCCAGCACTGGCAGTCGGGGTGCCAGGAGGAGCTGGGCTTCAGTTCCAATGACCTCTGAAGCAGCTCGAACTCCTTCATAGGCGGCCAATATTTCTTTTTCTGTTGGAGTGTAATTGGCCTCTGATCCTTTGTAGCCCCGACTCCAAAAACCCAGCGGTCGACCCCGAGTCTCCCCTTGTGCTTTCTGCCAGAGGCTCCAAGTAGGGCCATTCTCCCCCGCTGCAGTGTAGAGCACGTTTTTAATATCTGTCCCTGTCCGGACAGGTCCAAGGGCTACTGCGTGGACTATCTCACGTTTAATCTGCTCAAAGGCTTGCTGCTGCTCAGGGCCCCATTGGAAGTCATTCTTCTTTCGAGTCACATGGTAGAGTGGGCTCACAATAAAACTGTAGTTTGGCACATGCATTCGCCAAAAACCTATAACGCCCAAGAAAGCCTGTGTTTCCTTTTTATTGTTTGGTGGAGACATGGCTGCTATTTTATTGATAATGTCCATGGGGATCTGACGACGTCCATCCTGCCATTTTATTCCTAAAAACTGGATCTCTTGTGCAGGACCCTTGACTTTACTTTGTTTTATGGCAAGGCCAGCCTTTAAGAGGATTTGAATTATCTTTTCTCCTTTCTTAAACACTTCTTCTGCTGTGTCGCCCCATACAATGATGTCGTCAATGTACTGTAAATGCTCTGGTGCTTCACCCTTTTCCAAAGTGGTCTGGACTAGTCCATGGCAGATGGTGGGACTGTGTTTCCACCCCTGGGGCAGACGATTCCACGTATATTGTGTACCTCTCCAGGTGAAAGCGAATTGTGGCCTGCACTCTGGCGCCAGTGGGATTGAGAAGAAGGCATTGGCAATGTCAATCGTGGCATACCACTTAGCTGCTTTCGATTCCAATTCATATTGGAGTTCCAGCATGTCCGGCACAGCAGCACTCATACCTGGAGTGACTTCATTTAGGCCACGATAATCTACTGTCAGCCTCCACTCTCCATTGGACTTCCGCACTGGCCATATGGGACTATTAAAGGGTGAGCGAGTCCGGCTGATCACTCCTTGACTCTCCAGTTGACGAATCAGGTTGTGGATGGGGATCAGAGAATCTCGGTTGGTTCGGTACTGTCGTCTGTGTACTGTTGTTGTAGCAACTGGCACTTGCTGTTCTTCAACTTTCAACAACCCCACAACAGAAGGATCCTCTGAGAGTCCAGGCAAGTTACACAACTGTTCAATTTCGTCTGTCTCCACAGCAGCTATTCCAAAAGCCCACCGGTACCCTTTTGGGTCTTTGAAATACCCTCTACGGAGATAGTCTATACCTAGAATGCATGGAGCTTCTGGGCCAGTCACAATGGGGTGTTTCTCCCAGTCCTTTCCAGTCAGGCTTACCTCAGCCTCTAATACAGTCAATTGTTGGGACCCCCCTGTGACTCCAGAAATGCAAACAGGTTCTGTGCCTTTATAATTTGACGGCATTAAAGTACACTGGGCACCAGTATCCACTAGAGCCTTGTACTCTTGTGGGTCTGACGTGCCAGGCCATCGAATCCACACCGTCCAGTAAACTCTGTTATCCCTCTCCTCCACCTGGCTGAAGGCAGGGCCCCTCTATTGCTGCTGATCATACTTGCCGTTCATTGAGTGCATGAAGGACTTGGAGGTTCCCTCAAGAGGATCAGACATATCAGGAGTGTAGATAGGCCTTCTGCTTGGTCGAGGGTTCTGTTCGGTGGTAACTGGTGCAGCGTTCCTCCTGGTGAAATCTCGACGTGCGATTGTTTTACCTTGCAGCTCGTTCACTCGTGCTCGAAGGGCTGAAGTGGGCTGCATATCCCACTTCCTCATGTCCTCCCCTTGGTCAACCAGGTAAAACCACAGTTTACCTCGTGGTGAGTACCCTCGGTTTTCTCCCACTCGGGATGATGGACGCCTTCTTCCAAAAGCTGCCACACTGCTCTGCAAGGGTCGGGAGCTGTACACATTGTTGTCAAGGCGCTGGACCAGTTTCTCTACCGCTGCGATGACAGAGAGGGAAATATTGTCTTGGTATTTGCGGAGCCTATAAGACACATCGGCTACAGTTGGTAGATCAGTATCACTCCAGTCTATTGCTGCCAGTGAATTGACGTGCCCTGATGGTACACTTTGTACAACCTTTCGCCACATGCCTGGGGTGCACGGGACTTCATCAGGATCGGCAGGGAGTTGTGAATTGTTCAAGTCATAACTAATTATCTCCCGTACAGCTAATTCTCTAAGGTACTGGACAACTCTTTCCATATTGTCGCACTTGGGCATACGGCATGTAATGTATTCTTTTATGGGGTACCTTTCCTTCACACTTAACAGTAACCGTTTCCAGAGGCTGAGGATTCCTGACCTTTTTCCAAGGGCTTTATCAATGCCTCCTTCTCTGGCAAGGGATCCCAACTGCTTGGCCTCCCTGCCATCTAACTCCAAGCTATTAGCCCCATGATCCCAGCACCGAAGCAACCAGGTGACAATGGGCTCACTAGGTTGGCGGCTAAAATCCTTTCTAACCTCACGAAGCTCACTCAGGGACAGGGATCGGGTGACAACCTCTGGTTCTGCCTCATCTTGATATCCCCCTGATGAGCCCGGTTGATCATCATCATCAGCTGTTGTACGAACTGATTTTTTTGTGTATTTTCTCTTTTGAACCGGGGCGACAGACACTGGTGGGGATTGTTTCTTTTGATCATCAGTGGTGTCTGCTGTGGGGATTGCAGTAACTGCAGTGCCAGTTACAGGGGTTGCAGTAGCTGCAGTGCCAATTACGGGGGTTGCCGCAGCTGCAGTGCCAATTACAGGGGTTGCCGCAGCTGCAGTGCCAATTACGGGGGTTGCCGCAGCTGCAGTGCCAATTACGGGGGTTGCCGCAGCTGCAGTGCCAATTACGGGGGTTGCCGCAGCTGCAGTGCCAATTACAGGGGTTGCTGCAGTATCTGACAATCTGTTTTCTTCCCCTCCCCCCTGACAGTACGGGCAATGCAGACAGCGCTGTCTGATATCAAGCAGTGTTTGAGCCGTACTTAGGTAATGGCCTATGTTCTGCCCCTCGTGGTTGTCCTGCCCCTTGTGGTTATCCTGCCTTTGGGAAACCTCTTGAGCAGTATTCATAAACCTGCTCTTAATATATGATGAAAGCAGGATCAAGTGCAGAAGAACTTCTAGCACTGTGGCCATAGTTTCCATGTCAAGGTGATGGTGAAAGTTTTCAAAAACTCTCATAAGAGCTGTTATGTTTAGCCCAGAAAGGAAAAAACCAGTGTAGTTCTCTCCCTCTGTGCTCTCACCAAAATGGCCACCACCACCAGCCCCTCTCAGCCCAGGGACTAGACAGGACCGCAAAACCTCATACACTTTCCAGATTAAACTCATAGTCACTAATATAACTGCATCATAAAACATTGTCATAAAGCACACTAGAGCAAAGTATGGGAACAAGCAGGGAAGCTGCAGCCCCGAGATGATACAACATCCTGCCAGGACTGCAAACAGCCTGCTGAGGTTTTTTTTCCACAGCCAGGACCACACCTTTATAAATAATACCCACAGCATCTTAAACAGCATCCTTACAACTTTTACCGTAATTGCAACCGGGTCAGAGTCAGATCTACCGTTATCCCAACCTTTATTGCCCCACGTTCAGGCGCCAAAATATGTTGTGGTTCCGACGGAGCCGGGGACCACACGTTCAGATTTCCCCGGAGCGGGGGGGGGGGGAGAAAACCAAAAACAGCCCGCAGGTTGGGATAAGGGTATTTTTACTGGAAATAACAGGGGAAGAACAGATAACAATGAACAATACAACCTTTTGCTGAGATGAGCAGTTCAGATCGCGCACTCCCCGTAACGGACACCGCGCCGCAGCCCGCGCAACCCCAGCCGCAACACACAGGACCCGAGCTCGCGCCGCGAGTAAACAAAGCCCCGAGCCCCGAGCACACACTCGCCCGGTCCCTGCTGTTCGCGCCGCAACACTGCAACACCCCCTGCTTCTTATACTCGGCATGATGTAACTGGCATGGAATGATCCTATTGGTCAATTTGAGTTACTTGTCCCGAGCCCAGCAGGTTAGCCCCTTCCTGGCTGAAGCCCCTGGCTGAAACCAGGACACAGGGCCTCACGACTCTCATCGGAGAAAAAAAAATTATGTAATGTAAATCTACCCTCTTTAATTTTAAAGCCACTGCCCCTCATCCTATCACTCCATACCCTTTTAAACAGCCCCTCTCCAGCTTTCCTGTCAGCCCCTTCAGGTACTGGAAGACTGCAGAAGATCTTCCCAGAGCCTTCTCTTCTCCAGGCTGAACAAGCCCAACTCTCTCAGCCTGTCTTCACAGGAGAGGTGCTTCAGCCCTCTGATCATCTTGTGGCCCTCCTCTGGACTCACTCCAACAGCTCCATGTCTTTCTTGCACTGGGGACCCCAGAGCTGGACACAGGACTCTGGGTGGGGTCTCACCAGACCTGCTCCCCTTTTACCTGGTGGTTACACTTCTTTGGATGCAACCCAGGATACAGTAGAACTTCTGGACTGAAGTCACACATTGAGGAGTCAGACTCCTCTTATTTATTTCCCATGTTATGTGTGTTTGCACAGAGGAATTTGTGTCCTTGATGAAGATGTAGTGGTTTAACCCAGGAGTTTGGTTTAGCTGCCATGGCTGTGTCCCTTCCAGCTTCTCCTGCACCTCCTGCAGAAGGCTCATGCCCCCTCACTGGCACAGCCTGAGAAGCTGAAAAGTCCTCAACTTAATTGTAAACTCTGCTTAACCACAACTAAAACATTAGTGTGTTATCAACATTATTTTCATATTAAACCCAAAATGGAGCACTCTACAGCTGAAACCAAGACAGCAGGAATAGGAAAACTGAGACACAGATGTATAATGAGTTGTGCAACCAAGGTCACCCTGGGTCACTGAAAATACCCATAGCATAAGCAGCTGAACCTCAGGAGAATAGAAGTGCAGAGCTCTTTCAATAAAAGGTTAATACTACTTTTATGTGATCGGATTTGGATTTGAAGTTGTTTGTTTTCTACACATCACTGAAATAGAGCCTAGTTCCTCACTCTGGCTGTAGTGCTCACAAGACCATGCCTTTTCAAAGCCTCTTCATGAGTGGAAATACTTATTAAAGTCTCTATTTTGGCAAGTTGAAGACCATTCTCCTTCTGTCAGTTATTTGCCTGTGTTGTGACCACTCTGTAAAACTGATTAAGCCCTTCCCTATGGTGTATTTCACAGGAGTGGCACAAAAATTGCTGCACTGCATTTAAAATATTTAGATATTTGTTCAGAGCTGTGAAACTGAAAGATAAATTCCTAATATTATAGAAAGAACTCACTAGCATGGTCTCACTGCTGCTGAATCTGCAGTAGCAGAGTCCTGATGAGATCAAAGTGACCTGGCCATTCCATGCCATGGCACTGAAGAACACAAATGCTTGTTATCTTCTCCAGCTTCCCAAGGATGTAAAGTTTAACACTTTCAGACACTCATATTTCCCATATAAATGGATGAAGAGATTAAGAAATCACTCCACGTACTTATTTCCCAAGTGCTCAGCTCATTAAAAGTAGCTCCCTTAAGAAGAGCCAGATGTGAGAGGCTCACCAGAACATCTGGGGCCAACAGGCTGCCTTCCTAGAACCGATGGGAAAGAGAAATGATAAGGAGGAGGAGGAACACATGGTCCACTGAGGTCCTTTAACATTCATTCTCCTAAGTTTACATTCTGAACGGGCAGCAAACAATACTGTAATTGTCCATCAATACTCAACCTGGAATGCTGACTTGTGTCCTCTTGTTTTGTAGGTTTGCACAGCCTGAGAAGTATTTGGAGTGGATTTCAAATGACAGCAGGGAATTCAGGAAAAACAGTTACAATCCTGTGCAAGCATCTTGGTTTTAATTGCTCACCTCAGGACTATGGTTTTGGGGATCCAGCAGCACTGAGATCATGCTGAGAAGGGCAGAAGAGAATTCACTTTTTCACAAAGTTCACTGACATTTCCCAAAAAAAACCCCTACTGCATGACATCTTGAATTATGCCTAAATGGAGGGCTCTCTCAAAACTGGAAGGGAGAACACACAGCAAACAGCCTTCATTTGAAAACAGTGGAGGATTTGAATGGTTTTCAATATTCTGCATGACCATAATTTCCAGCACATGCAAATTAGTAGTGCTTTACAACATTTTTATTTGAATTTGTTGTTGTTGTTGTTTGCTTTGGGTTTGTTTTTACAATAAACGGTAGCACAAAATTTATACCACATGCACACTCCCAGGAATTTTTCTCCTCACTAGTTGGAGAATTTTCTGTTTCTATGCATGTTGAGCAACACCTGAGAAGATTATTTGACTTTTTACACCAGGTCAAGGGATATTTCAGAAGCCCAAAAGCTTCCTTAGGGAGAATTGCCAGGAAATCTATAGGTGACCGAAAAATCATTTTCTCTCCTTTCAAGAGCTACCCAGCAAATCCTTTACCATGCTGAGAAACCATTCCCATTGTTTGGCAGAAAAAAATAATGCTTAATTCAAAAAGTCTTGATTTGATTTCCTTCACCTCAGGAGCTTAACACCACGAATGTAAACAAGAATGGGGGAAACAAATTGTTATGCTACTCTCCCTTTTCTACTGTTGCAGTCCTTCTAAATACTCCTTCCCCATACAGACATCTTAAATATTACCACTTGAGAAATCTTTTTTAAACACCTTCTTCCTCATTCTGAAAATTGATGGCAGAATGAAATATTAGACCATAGTATATATGAGTTATGAGAACATAAAAAACATTAAATTTCAGTTGTCCTTATTGCAAATGTTGACTGCACATTCCAGTTTATGAAAACCAACTTGGTAGAAATGGATTTGTCTCAGCATGGTAGGCAATGACTGAAAGCAGCTCCTTCCCTTTCACATCTAAATATTACCTATACTTGCCTAAGAGTACACAAAATGATCAAAACATATTTGTTTCAACTATGGTGTCCGCTCCTACAGTTGTATGCAATCCATATTCTCATGGTAAATAAATTATACCAGACCAATTATGTATACTCTCCTGTTCCTCTGCTGCAGCACAGTTAAGAGCTACAGCTTTGGAATTATTTTTTTTCTCTTCAACTGATTTTGCCAAAAAAGGTTTAGGGGTTGTTTTTTTTTCCCTGAGCAATTCATCCTGGAATTTGGCTTGAATTGCCAGACAGTTTTGGTTTTAAATGTCAAGAGAGAGACAAATCAGGAGCGAAAGAAAGAGAACAAGAACAAAAAGGCAGAAGGGAATGCTCTTCTCCAGCTTCCTTATCAGCACTCCTGACTAGTGAGTGAGCAGTTTGAAAAAGGTCCATCGCTTTCTTTACCACTATCTTGTTTCTGCCCTGCTCTTCTGTGTCCTGCACCTTCAGACAATGCTTCATTTATATTGTTCTCTTGTTTTTAGAGATTCACAAAATTAGCACAAAATAAAAATCTATTGAGCAGATAAATCTGAACATTGAGGGTGGAAGGAAGACATGGATGGTTTTTCTTCTGCTTTTTCCACCTTTTTTCTTTAATCAATATGGCTTACCATTCTTGTACATTCCCAAAGACATTGTTTTCCTTTTTATGTTCATCCTTGGAAACAGGCTCTCTAAGTGCATCATCTATTCCACAGATTACATCTTGACCTTCATTTTTATAAAACTTGAAATGAAATGTCTTGAATAGAAAGTCTTCAATTGTTTAATTCTAACAGTCATCACCCCCCATTTCAGGCATTTAACCTTCATTTCAGGCAGGTATATAACCTCTTCTCTATGTCATACATTAATTGTACAAAGTCAAGGAACAATTCAATCATAAGCAGCCTGTGAACTGTGAAAAGAATGAGTGTAAAACCCTAAAAGAAAGAGGGGAGCCAAGATCTCAATAGAGCAGAAGTGGAGAAGTTGCAGAAAGGCTGCTGGGATATACCCATAGTAATGCAAAAATCTGTAGCCACTTTAGTGACTCGAAGTCTGGTCTTCAAGCAATAGTTATGACCTGCCATTTTTTCTTTGGCTCAGTTTTTTGCTCCTCACCCTCAGAAACACAGTTCTCCAGTCATGGCGTTCCTCATATAACCACTGAGGTGAAAGCAGCACCATGCAGCCTCCTCCAGCAAGCTCAGTTTTATTTTGCTTAGGAGAAATGCAGGAAAATGAACAATATCATGAACCACTGCCTTTTAGATGGCTATTTTAACACATCCAGAATCGCAGAAGACTTCATGTTCACAAAGTGAAGCATATCCAGGTCTGGCATTATAATCTAAATTCCATACTACTGGATATATCTCTATACTGAAATTATGATAATCATATTTTAAAATATATCTAGAAAGCTCAAATGTCTCCATCCCAATCCCATTTTACCAGGCTTCCAGCCTCATTGCACAAATTTGAGATTATCAGATAGTTTAGAAAATACCTGAAAACACAAAAAGCTTAAAAACTACATGACAAAAGGGAGTTCATAGCTTAAAACCTTTAGTAAGGAAGCTTAAAACCTTGAATTAGTAAGAACAACCGTAAAGAAAATCATGAGACCTACAGAGCTAGAAGTCAGGTTCATGCCTGCTGAACTCAGGCATCTTCATAGTTCAGGATACTATTTTCTGGGTCCTGAGCAATGCAGTTTAAGGATGATCCTTAGGAAGCCTTTCTCAGATTTCAGAAAAGTTTCATCACATCTCTTCTGAAATCTAGACAAAGCTATCAACCCTTACCTCCAAATCCCATAGCCGAATCACAGAATCATAGAGTTGTAGGGGTTGGAAGGGACGGACCTCGAGAGATCATCGGGTCCAACCCCCCCTGCCAAAGCAGCTCCCCAGCTCATACTGCACAGATAGGCGTCCAGACAGGTCTTGAATATCTCCAGAGAAGGAGACTCCACCACCTCCCTGGGCAGCCTGTGCCAGGGCTCTGGCACCCTCACTGGGAAAAAGTTCCTCCGCATGTTGGTGTGGAACTTCCTGTGCTCCAACTTGCAGCCATTGCCCCTTGTCCTGTCTCCACTGACCACTGAAAAGGGGCTGGCCAATTCCCCCTGCACCCCATACTTAAGATATTTATAAACATTGATTAGGTCCCCCTTCAGTCTTCTTTTCTCCAGGCTGAACAGCCTCAGCTCTCTCAGCCTTTCCTCATAGGATAGATGTTTTCTGATTGAAAATCCTTTCAGAAAGCCCTTGAAAGGGCTAAGGTGAGGGTTGTTTGCACATGTTGGGAGAGGGTGGCAGGGAGTAACTCCAAAACTGAAGGCAAGTGCCTATCTTGTACTTATAACTCCCTAGCTTACAAATTCATGCAGGGGTTTTGCATCATGTACTGGCAAGTGAGTATGAACGTTAAATGCTATATACCATGGGGTTTGTTTGGGTTTGGGGTTTTTTTTAATTATAATGGTTATAGCAACTTTTTTTTTGGTGATAAACAATTGTGTGTTCCCAGTGGAGGTTTTTCAGTGATCTTTCAGCAAGTCTATCTCAGTCCGGTCTCTAGTCTGAGCCTACCTGCTTAGGAAACTCAGGCTTAGGGAGGAAGCAGCCAGCATTACAAATTTTTAAATCCACAAACAGCAGCCCGAACTGAGTATGAAGTGCTTTGGTGTATAAAGAAGTAGACAGATATCTGCTCCCAGCCCATGAAATAGAGTTTGACATACATGTAGCGTGGCAAATATACTTTTCAAAGTCTGTATCTTTAAATACAAGGTAGCCTTAGAAGTAATTAACTGTTTATCACACAGCAACAAGGGTTATTATAGAACACCAGTTCTACCATAAGCATACATACATGTTTCCTGAAATCTCAGCTTGTAGCACACACAAAACAGAAGGTGACCTTGAGGTCAGAAGCAAATTGCTATTATACATCACCAAGGACAGCATGTCAAGTACCATATTTATGTGTGAAGTGGAAAGGAATTAATGAACACAAGTAGAATTCAGACAGTGTATGTTCTCTGGAGCAATACAAATGAATGATGTCTTGCAAGAATTATTGAGCCAGATCTATTTAGATAGGAATTACCCCCATATTAGCATGTTAATTGATCTGTTAACCATCATGACTATAAAGTGCATAACAAAAAGTTTGCATTATTTTCCTCGGTTTGAAAAAGCTTTTCATTTTGCAAATAAACAACTTGATTGCCAAGAGGTTGCTTGACTATCGTGGCCATTAAACACAGTGCTTAAACTTTGGACTGATGATGCAGTATCTAATTTTACACAACATGTACCTGAGTATTGTGCATGAGGCTGTGATAAATCATTAATTCCTGAATGTTCAGTCAATAGTACTTGGGACACCCAGTCATTAGTGTCTGATTTGTTCAACAATCAGATTTTTTTCTTCTGAATAACCTGTTCTTTACAGCAGGACAGATTTTGTCACTCTTACCCATGCTAATAGAAGTTTCTACACAGATAAGCCTAATTAGTATCAGTGGTGAACAAGGAAAATTCATCAGAAGACAAGAAAAAGAAGAAACTACCTTAACAGGAATAAACACTGCAAAAAACCCTCCTGGCGAACTCTTGACACTGAACTATCTTAAAATTTGGAAAAGAACCATTTATAGATTTAGGAACCTACTTTCAAAATACATAGTAGAGGGTCTTCTCTCTAGCACTACCTCAAGGAGAAAAGAATGTGTTTTATCAACAGAAAAAAAAATACTATGCAGTTCTATGGAGGTGTAGACAAAGTACAAACTGATTTGGGGATTATTTTTTTTTGGGGGGGGGTCCACTGGGAAGGGAGAACTTTTAGCCAAAATTAAATTTCCAGTCATTCCCAGAGCAAGCAATCAGGAGAGGAGAAAGCTTTGTGATAAAAGTGCAGTGGTGGGTACTATGTAATACCAAGCAATTTGTGCAGATGTTATTACAGTGTCGGTCTGTCTCTCTATTTCCTCAACTGCAACTGTTCATTTAAGATAAACATGTGGCATTGATGTTTATGCTAAGATAAATAAAAAACTATGCTGTGCATTAGTGAAATGATGTGTATGGGAAAATTCAAAAGTCCAAGTTTGCAGAGCAGCTTCATATGAAGCAAATGTGAGATTGGTATTTCATGTCATCAAGGAGCCAGGTATAAAAAACCCACAAAAATAGTAGAACAGATTTCCTCAAGAACAATGGAGCAGTAGATGTTTTGCAAGTAAAGAATATAGTGGGGTTTTTGACACTCCAGTGAACACAAGTTGAGACTGAAGCCATTCACACATGAGAAAACATAATCACATATTGTGTCGACACCTCCCACCTCTCAAAACAGTGTCTGAGACAAACTGCTCCAGCCAACCTGAACTTTTTGTGCAGTTCTGGGAATATCTGTGCATTATGTGAGGAGTTTATGAGAAAGAGAGGGATTCTGGAATAAAATAGTGCCTGCCTTAACTTCCAGAGATTTGCCTTCATGCATCACCGAGGTAATGAAGCGTGAGTTCAAAAGGTTAGATTTCATACAAGTCAGCATGGAAGCCAAGAGGGAAACTTCACATTTTAAGTTGTATTTTTTTTTACAACTGTTTTTATATGAATGGTTCCAAAAACAATAAACAAAAAAAAAACCCCCAACTTAATAGTGTTGTGAAGGTTATAAACAATCACTGCACCTGAAGATGTAGCAAACACAGTTCACTTGCATGCACTGTCAAGTATAAGCCTTACTTCTGGTGGTTACCTGATTATTTCATCCCCTGGTTATATGTACAAATACCACTTTCAGGTGGGAAAAAAAAAAAAAAGGACATAGAAAAGTGAGAATCTGCAAAAAAAAACCCCAACAATCCTCAATAAATCTGATGCTTATTTATGGAGCTGTAAAAGGACTAAATAAACTGTAATATTTTTCCTGACGTATTCATGACTTCCATGAGTCTTAAAGCACAGGGCTGCATGTGCATAGATGGAAGTATTCTGCCAACAAAAATTCCCCTAATAATGGAGAACTTTTCCAAAGATTCAAATGCTTTTTGTCCTCTCAGGAATTACTTTATTTGCTCAGCAATGTTTCCTCCCAGCTTTCATGAAGTGTTCATTCTTTCTGTAATATTAGTAGGATCCTTCTGTGTCTTCTTTGCAAAAACTGGAAAGTAAGAGCAATTCTACCCTAACCTTTTGGCACCTGAACATTTAATTAAAAATCTTTCGTATCTCTCAACAAAACATTAGCTTTGGCAAGTATCCCAGCACAGTCAGGAAATCATAAAGAAAATATCCTACTGCAGACCTCTGTTTACTAGAACAACAGGGGCACACCTCACAACCTTGATTATTCTTGGTTTTCAGTGTTTTTCACTCTTTACACTGCTGCAAAATAGGAATCTGAGCTGTTGTGTGTGACTAGGTTACACATTTCCCCAGCTGCCATAAACAGAGCACATACAGTTGATAATTTGATGGAAGTGGAATCATCCTCTGATCTCGTCCCCTCAGTGATCAGTATCATCAATGAACCTGAATAAAGCCCTGGAGCCTGAGTGGTTATTAAGTTCTGTGACTGCCGATGCATTGCTGAACGGTCTTGGGAGACGGGCTCTGCTGTCAGTTTTAACTTCATGTTTACTCTTGCTTCACACATCCTGAAATGGATGGCTGCCAACTACCATGGAAGACAGTGGACAGATTATTACTATGATGATTATGGTTTTGGTTGGTAGTAAGTTCTATTTGAGTCAACAATTTTCCCTGGTTGGTCAAAAGGGCCAAACACTGAGTGCAAAGTAGCTAGCCAGTCGAAAGAAGTGAATGTCTCAATGCTGAGTGGTCTTACCACGAGTACTCCATGCAGTTTTAGGCTCTACTATATAGGAAGCATATAGAAGTATTGGAATGTGTCCAAAGGAAAGCAAGGACAATGGTGAAACGACTAGAGGGCATGACTTAGGAAATTGAGGATTCTTGGTTTGGTCAGCTTAGAAGAGAGGAGATGACCCCTTATAAACATCATCTTAGAAAAGAGGGGTGACCTCATTCCTGTCTACATCTTCCTCATGAGGAGGGTGGAGAGGGAGGTCCTGAACTCTTCTCTCTTGTGTCCAGTGACAGGAAGCAAGGGAATGACTTAAAACTGCAGCAAGGGTAGTTCAGATTGGATATTGGTAAAAAGATTTTTACTGAGAGGGTGATCAAGCACTGAAACAAGGTCCCCAGGAAGTGGTAATGGTCCCAAGCCTGGCAGCATTCAAGAAGTCTTTGTGCAACACTCTTACATGCTTGGTTTAATTCCTAGGTTGTCCTGTCTGGATACGGGAGTTGGACTCAGTGATCCTCGTGGTCACTTCCAAAGGTGGATTTCAGTGATATCTTTGGTTTGATCATAGAATCACAGAATCGTAGGGGTTGGGACGGACCTCAAGAGATCATCGGGTCCAATCCCCCCGCCAAAGCAGCTCCCTAGGACATATCACTCAGACAGGCGTCCAGATGGGTCTTGAATATCTCCAGAGAAGGAGACTCCACAACCCCCGGGGCAGCCTGTGCAAGGGCTCTGTCACCCTCACTGGGAAAAAGTTCCTCCCCATGTTGGTGCGGAACTTCCTGTGCTCCAATTTACAGCCATTGCCCCTTGTTCTGTCCCCACAGACCACTGAAAAGTGGCTGGCCATTTCCCCCTGCATCCCACACTTAAGATATTTATAAACATTGATTAGGTCCCTCCTCAGTCTTCTTTTCTCCAGGCTGAACAGTCCCAGCTCACTCAGCCTTTCTTCGTAGGGGAGATGCTCCAGGCTTTTTAATTATCTTTGTAGCCCTTCTCTGGACTCTCTCAAGGAGATCCCTGTCGTTTTTATACCAGGAAGCCCAGAACTGGATACAATACTCAAGGTGGGGCCTGACCAGGGCAGAGTAGAGGGGCAGGATCACCTCCTTAGACCTGCTGGCCACACTCCTCCTGATGCACCCCAGGATCCCATTGGCTCTCTTAGCCACCAGGGCACACTGCTGGCTCATGGCCAATCTGTCATGCACCAGGACCCCCAGGTCCTTCTCCATAGAGTTCTTCTCCAGCAGGTCAACCCCCAGCCTGTACTGATACAGACGGTTATTCCTTCCCAGGTGCAAGACTTTACACTTGTTTTTGTTAAACTTCA
The DNA here is from genome assembly GCA_022605575.1 of Laterallus jamaicensis coturniculus. NCBI lineage: Eukaryota > Metazoa > Chordata > Aves > Gruiformes > Rallidae > Laterallus > Laterallus jamaicensis. Next base: position 3,857,299 of record JAKCOX010000062.1, read on the forward strand.
TTAGATTTCTCCCTGCCCAGCTCTCCAGCCTGTCCAGGTCTCGCTGGATGGCAGTGCAGTGTTCCTGCGTGTCAGCCACCCCTCCCAGCTTTGTATCATTGGCACTTGCTGAGGGTGGATGCTATTCCCTCATCAAGGTCGTCAATGAAGATACTGAACAGGACTGGACCCAACACTGAGCCCTGGGGAACACCGCTAGTCACAGGTCTCTAGTCAGATTCTACTCCACTGATACGACTCTCTGAGCTCGGTCCAACAGGCAGTTCTCGACCCATCTCACTGTCCACTCATCTATCCCATACTCTCTCAGCTTTGCTATCAGGGTGTCATGGGAGACAGTATCGAAAGCCTTGCTGAAGTCAAGGTAGATGACATCCACTGCTCTCCCTCCATCCACCCAGCTGGTGATGAGATCATAGAAGGCTATGAGATTGGTCGAGAACAATCTCGATGATGGTGTAGTGATGGCAAAATCTCAGCTAAAATTGCTTCTCCTTCTGAACTAATCACAAAGTTCTCTCCATTTCTGTTACAAAATTAAGAAGAATAAGTGAACCCATGAAATTATCTTCATATTATCTTTTTATACAATGGGGTCTGTCACCCTGCTTGAATTATTGTGGTACTTAGGCACATGGTTTAGTGGTGGTTGGCAGGTTAGTGTGATGGTTGGACTTGATGATCTAAAGGGTCCCTTCCAACCAAGACAATTCTATGACTTTAACTTGTGCACTATTGTAAATTATCACTGACAGCTACACCGGTGTAGCACAGCCTGCCCCACTGCAATTAGAAATATGTTTAAACTCAGTAGAAAAACTACTCTGAAGAGATCTGACTACCCTTTGTGCGTTTCCTCTGACAGCAAATGGGAATGAGTATCATTCTTCTAGAATGGCCTGTGAGAAAGTCCCATTTTCAGAAGGAGCAAGTTTAGTGGCAGGCTGGTTTCAAGACTCTTACAGCAGGATAGATACTTCCAGACGTCAGTTGATGTTTCACTAGAACAATTTTTCCTTTGTTGTACAAGGAAGCGTGACATGTAAGGAATTAAATTATTTTGCACCCCAAGTTCTTACCTAACTTTTTAAAAAGTTTTTGAACTGCACATATGAATTTTCCATTACACTGTCTTTCCTACAAAAAAGACTTAAGCTAAATAACAAAAGAAGGCTCAAGGGAGAGCAGTTCCTATGGACTAATCATAACCTCAGGGAATTGGCATATCTATCTTACATTTTGCTATGCCCCACAGATGCAATTATCTCACTCCAGCTGCACATTTTATTGTGACTGTTAATGAAGGACTAATATATGTGCAGAATTACACAGTTGAATCCAGAAGCAGAATCACATACAATATAAGAGCAACAACATTTACAGATAATTATTGAACTAATCAAAATATATTATTCTGTAGACCTGGAGACTTCACATATGCAATGAATTATTATACCTTTATAATGTTACTTGTATAAAAAAGGTTACAGGATCAGGTCCTGACTAACCAACTTGAAGCACCAACTCTAACAGTGTGCAGAAGTTGGAATTTAATGAAGTGTCAGTTATAAACTGCCAATTTTAAATGGATTAGATAGTCAGATTCACAATAAAAATTCCCTCTGGGGAGAACCCTGGCCTATTTAATTCAGAGGCATGAAGATAATCTCATTGTAAAATAACTTTACATGGAGAATCCATTGGATAAATTATTTCTGAACTGTTTTCCACAACATATTAAAATTTTAATTTATTTAAATTGTTACATAATTACAAGACCTGAAAAAATTCCAAAATATGGTTGTATAAAATAAAAAATAGTTAAAGATAAATACCTAGCTTTTTTAATTAAATAAAAGTATGTGGTAACCATGAGCATTACTGCCACTGCCTTCTCTACCTCCTACGCTTCCCCCGGCTTTCCAATTTCCTTGGTCCACTTCTGCTGCCACATTCTTCTCCTGTCTTCCACTCCTCCAGTGATGACCTACATGGTTCCCTACAACATCCATACCTTTTCTGCAATACTGAAGTTAATTAAGTAAATATGATTCTTTTTTGTCCCACTCATTGGTGAGATGAGAAAAAATAAATTAACTCAATGTACTAACTCTAGTCTGCATAAACTGGCACATACACATATACATGCTCAAGTATTCATATATGAACTGAGAACTTCAAAGCCAGGAAATTGATTCAAAAAATCAGTGGGACCTGAAATGTCAGTTATGTTGCTTTGGCACTTGGATGTTTCAAATACCTCTAATGGGAAGAAAAAGAATAAAATATATTTAAAAGCCTAAACTGTTCCTTATGTTAATGAATACTTCCAAAAGTCAACATCTGCTTTTGTTAACAGTCAAACAAAATATCTTGGAGCTCATAGTTTACCTGAAAAATGAGCAGAGTCAATTTACTCAAATTAATTATCCCAGTGTGCAAAAACAGAAGGAATTTGTTACATAATAAATAAAAACTCAGTAATGTCAAACTGCCGCAACTTCTTTCTTCTTTCTTTTTTTTTGGGGGGTGGAGGGGGTTGTTGACATGTGTCATTTATCATAAACTTCTGGTCTGTAATAGGTTTCATGGACTGCAGTTGTAGACTTGCCAGACTTCAAGACTATCATAGCCTACATGGCATGAGATTCAACAGGAACAAACTTCTATGACAAATTCTATGGCATTTGATGTTTTTCACTTCAGACCATCCTTCATCCCAGAAATGAATGCAGATAGATGTCAACAGTCCTTCACAACATGATATTCAAATAGAACCCTAAAAGCATATGCATTTTGAGTGGATCCTCCATAGGTAGAAATTGCCATATGTAATCTTTCAGTGACTTACCTGGTTCACTTGCCCAACACACGTGCGCAGTCCTCACTTGCAGCAAAAATCTATGGATGCTTGCTGAATTAAGACACAATATTGTTCAAGGCTGGAGTCATCCAGAAGACAACAGCATCCTCTACAAAGTTGATACCCAGGAAACCCATATATGAACAGGTACATGTGTAAATTTATTCTTTTTGAAAAGACACCAAAGGTAGTAGATTGAAGGGCATCTTTTTAGACCCTTTTTTTTAAAATAAGGTAAGGTAAAAAGAAAAACAAGGTTCATCTATGGCACTAATTTGCAAATTGTCTGCCTTTTGGGGGCAGTTACTTAGCATATGAAATACACAGGCTCACACTCATCCTCCTCTTGAACAGAGAGACTCCATATATCTTCAACAGAGGAACTCCATATGTCTTATCCCCAAGATTCCATCCAAAGTACTATAGATTACTTTGAGTTGAGGAAATATGTAGCAAAAATTCCCTATTTCTACCATGGAAGGTTTTCCAGTGTTTAGAAAAAACCCTTGAATTTAGCAGGAGAAGAAGAGAGAAAAAGTGAGCATAATTCTCAGATGCAGTTAACAAATTCTGGTCTCCAGTTTCTGCTTCACATACTGGTTTATTTGTCTGATTCAGTGGTTTCTTTGAGTAAACTACAAAACTGGTTCACTGACTCGGAACATCATTGTTGGGCTTCCATTGTTTTATTGTAGGCAGATCTGGCCTCAGTAACACCCTCATAGGTCATGTTGGCTAAAATTCACTTTTGTTAAATATATCAGTTTGCTCACCCAACTGTAAAAAAAATTGAAAAGCCAAAGCTATACTAAAAGATGTTATTGAAATGAATGAGAAAGAAAGCGATACAATGAAGTTTCATTTCAGACCATCTCCAACTAACCAGAAATACAATTACATCAGAATCTACATTTGAGATGTCAATGCTTTAGCTGCAAAACCTGTATGACTTACCAGTAGTTAAAAACTCTGTGAACACTGACAGCTCCTGACTCTGGTGGTTTAAAACCTAATTACAACAAATAATGAAAAGCTCCTCTGGAATCCAACACAACACGTTACAAACAGTTGTGCAGCTTCACAAGCCAGAAAGGAGAAGTTACAAAGAATTGCATAAGCCAGAAAGAAATTATACCTGCCAAATGCAAAGTAATGTTGATGGAAGCTGATGGTTTGTCATTGCAAAAGAATGTCTGTCCAGGCATATAAATTCCTAATGCCTACAAAATTTTCAACCTGTAGCCCTTTGCCAGTACTTTCTGCAGAAGTCTTCATGCATGGTACCCTCTGTTTTATGTGTTGAAAGGCAAGGGAAAAAATTGTTGCCTAATGTTATCTTGCCTAAGCCTTTCTAGAATGGATTTCAAGAAGAATATCTTGCAGCTTTGTAATTCTAGTCTTTCCCATCTTTGAAAAACAGGTAGCCACAAGTATAGAGGAGAAGCAACGGATGTCATCTATCTGGACTTCTGTAAAGCCTTTGACACGGTCCCCCACAACATCCTTCTCTCTAAACTGGAGAGATATGGATTTGATGGGTGGATTGTTTGGTGGATAAGGTTGCTGGAAGGACAGAATGTCATACAGAGGGACCTGGAGAAGCTGGAGAAGTGGGACCATGTGAACCTCATGAGGTTCAACAAGGACAAGTGCAAGGTCCTGCACCTGGGTCAGGGCAATCCTCATCATCAGTACAAGCTGGGAGATGAAGTGATAGAGAGCAGCCCTGCAGAGAAGGACTCAGGGTGCTGGTGGATGAGAAGCTCGGCATGAGCCAACAATGCACACTTACTGCCCAGAAGGCCAGTTGTATCCTGGGCTGCATCAAAGGGAGTGTGGTCAGCAGGTCAAGGGAGGTGATTCTGCCCCTTTACTCTGCTCTGGTGAAACCCCACCTGGACTACTGTGTCCAGTTCTGGACTTCCCAACATAATGAGGATATGGAACTGTTGGAACAGGTCCAGAGGAGGGCCACAAAGATGACTGGAGTGCTGGAGCACCTCTCATATGAAAATAGGCTAAGAGAGTTGGGCTTGTTCAGCCAGGAGAAGAGAAGGCTCAGGGGTAATCTTACAGCGGCCTTCCAGTACCTGAAAAGGGTCTACAAGGAAGCTGGGAAGGGACTTTTTGGAAGGGCATGTAGGGGAAAAGGTTTTAAATTGGAAGGGGCTAGATTTAGATTGGATATTAGGAAGAAATTATTCACTACAAGAGTGGTGAGACACTTGAACAGGTTGCTCAGGGAGGTGGTGGCTGCCCCCTCCCTGGAGGTGTTCAAGGCCTTGCACAGCCTGGTGTAGTGAGAGGTGTCCCTGCCCATGGCAGGGGGTTGGAACTTGATGATCTTTTGTGTCCCTTCCAACCCAAACCATTCTGTGATACCGTGATTCTATGGTTCTGTGATTCCACGACTCTGTGAAGAAGTTCTCATTTGCAGTACTTAGTGTTTGAACACTAAAGTCACAGAAATCCACAAACACACTCATATTTGTCAGGCTGACAAATAACTTGCCAGTCCAAGCTGGCCAAACTCGAGGTGACACAAGGCTGTCAGAACTGGTTTCAGTCAACATGAGAAGTCTGCATCTTATACAGCAGGTCCTGATCCATGAATAAAATAAGTGGGTTCAAAAGTAGGGCAGGATTTATGACATAGGATCACACAGGAAACATGACAGGCAATGCATCCACACAGTGAAACAGAGCACAGTGAAGAGATACATGAACTAGCAAAGGCCTTGCAACAGCAAGTGGCAACTTTACAACTGAACATCTTGCCAATGTTAACAGAGATCTGGACACATATTCACTAGCATCTCAGTAGTGGGATGTATTCAACTGCAGGTAGTGCTGCAGAGTTGGATTCACTGCCTCAGATCTCCATTAGCTCAAGTATTCCCATTTCATGTGTAGACACAGGTGGAGAGATTAAATAACTATCAATTTAGACTTGCCTTCAGATGTACAACTCTTGTTTCTTTTATGAAACTGTGAGAAGAATAGTAAAACAAACTAATTCAGAGGAAAGAAAATTGCTCAGAGGAATAATTATAGAAACTTTCACCTCAACAGCTAGGTCAGTGGTTCAAAATCATTCAAATCACTTGTGACTGAAAATCATTACTAGTTGACTCCACTCAATGAGCTTGTGCTTCAGGTCAGAGTAATAATTACTGCAGGACTAAAACCACCATTAGTGGCTCCATTAGCGAGAGAGAGAAAAGAAGTAGCAGTCTCAGTCTCATTAATGCTTCTTTCTAGTCAAGGATGGGAGGACAAAATAGTTTGAGGTGGCCTGTTTTGTTGAGGCCTGTTTTGCTGTTCAAAGTGCAACGTCAGAATATGCCATCTGGTCTGCAGCTGCATTTCCAAAAGAACATAGGTCTCCCTTGGGTTTTACTTGTCACATCTGCAAGTGCCATGTAGATATGTTAAATAGCCTATGTCACAGAAACATAGAATCATAGAATTGTCTTGGTTGGAAGGAACCCTTTAGATCAAGTCCAGCCATCACCCTAACCTGCCAACCACCACTAAACCACGTCCTTCAGCACTACATCTAACTGTCTTTTAAATACCTCCAGGGATGGAGACTCCACCACTTCCCTGGGCAGCCCATTCCAATGCCTAAAAACCCTCTCTGTGAAGAAGACATCTTGGGTCTAGCTCTAGATGTGAACTGGGAACAGCCAAGTCCAGCCTTTTCCAGTCCAACCTCCCTCCAACACTTCCAAATAGAAACTCCAGTCTCAAGGCTACTGACTTATCAATAACCTTCCTAATTAAAGCCTTCCTTTTCCCCATTTCTGTCTTTGTCATGTCAACCAACAAAACCCACACAGTTGTTGGGAAATGTTGTAAGGAAATTTGTGTATATAAATGATGAAAATTAGGTACCCAGCAGACATACATCTGGAGACCTATTTCTCAGGAGATTCCTTATAGCCTGAATTCTGCCACACTTTATATCACCAGCAATTTGCCTACATTTGGGGTAGTGGTTTTTTTTAATAGAAAAAATATCTGAACATTTCAATATCATAGAAATAAATTGAAGAAGCTGAGTTGAGGACCCATCCTAGGAAGAGCTGCCAGGCTAGGAGTAAGATTTACAACAGCTCTATGTGGCTGGACATGCTGACGGCTCTCTGGTACATGTACTACAGCGTAATACAGCTGAGCTAGGATGTTAAACCCACTTCTCTGTCAAGTGAATAACAGACACAGATGAGACCAGGTGAAAAAAATATGGATTTACTTGCATCAGGTGAAAGGAAATTCATGGTGGAAAACAAAGCTTTTAAGAGAAGATGTGTTTCTCATGTTTTCCAAAGGAACCTTGTGAAAATGTCAAATATTAATGCCCATGAATGCAGAGGGCTGTGAAGGGAAAGCACTGTTTTTTAAATGGTGACAAATGCATGAATACTGTGTTAAAGATTTGTTACAAAGCAACCTCTTCCTAACAGTTTCTGGTAGTTTTAAAAAATACTTTTTCTTATGTGACTGGATTCTTTATACGAAGATACACTCACAATAGTATGTACTCATAATAATAGTAGGGAATTACTAGCATTCCATATTTAAAAGATCAGCTGACATGTTCAATTAGGTATTTTAACATTGTAACAATTTTCCTAATGGTTGCTAGTTTAATTTGTCTGTCTCTTTTAAAATATCTCTCTCTTAAATATTTATCTCTCCCTTTAAGCAGAGTGTTTTAATCCAACACCAACTTTTTTAGTTTTTTAAGAGAAGGTTATTGCAACACATGAAACATATGGTCTCACTTCAGCTTCCAGTACACATAAAATTAGTCAAAACAAAACACTACCTAATCACTACTAAAACATGTGGTTCAGTCGGTAATTTTTGCTCAGAAGCATCTTGGGACTAATTTAGCATGAACAATGCAAATTTTTTTCTCACCCCGCTCTTATCTCTGTAGGTCACACAGCAGCAGAAGGCAGAATTGCAAGATGAAGTTCACCCTCTCTGCCTTGCTCTGTCCCTCACTTATATTTCATTCAAGGTTGTCTCCACTTGCAAGATAACAATTGCTTTCAGGGACTGGGAAATCCATTTTCAGAATTTATATTGCCTTTTGGAATTACAGAAACATATAAATCTCGACACAGTGGTGGAAGCAAAAACTTCAAAGCAATATATACATGCTATTGGAAACCTGAGATAATTTCAGGGTCTTCCTCACAATAAAGTTTTTGGGTTTTTTTTTTCTGTTTCTAGATGAGAAGGAGAAAAATGCCCATGGGAGCATCTAAGTTTACTCCTTGGCCTTCTGTTAGGAAAGAGAGCACATCTGCTCTTCCAAGGAGTGAATTTAAGCACTGAGCTTGGGACCATCAGCGCCTCCCTCTCCCAGTGGCTGCTTTGGGACACTGGGAAATCACCACCTTCAAGACAATGCCCAGGCACATTTAAAAGGATAATTTTTTTCACAGGACAGAATCACAGAATCACAGAATTGTAGGGGTTGGAAGGGACCTCAAGAGATCATCGGGTCCAACTCCCCTGCCAAAGCAGCTCCCTAGCTCATACTGCAAAACAGCACAACATAGATATAAAGGATATAGGAGATATATATATAGATCTAGATAGATCTAGATCTAGATCTAGATCTAGATCTAGCTATAGATCTAGCTATAGATCTAGATATAGATATAGATATAGATATAGGACAGCACAACATAGATATAAAGATTACGTATATTGGTATTACCATCTTCTGTTCAATGTAGCCTTCCATCACTATGGATCTTGCATCCTCAAGATCCTTATGCCACATCCCAGGGCAGACAAAATATACCCTTAGCTCCATCCTGCAAAAATACCACACTGAGGAGCTGCAGTTCAGTCCTCATGGTGCTTCAGTTCCTTTGCACCAGAAAAAGCAGACCAAATCATTATTGCCTTTGAGGGTCACAGGAGAATCCTACTAAATCCAAGGGACTCCTGCACCCAAGTGCAACACAGGGGGTAAGCAGCTGCCTAGGCTAGGGGGAGCTTTCTGAGCAGTGGGCTGGCATGGGAATGATCCCCACCCGGTCACCTTCAGCAGCACGAGCACAGCCAAGGAGAGAAGGCAGAGCTCTGCCTCAGGATCTTTACCTCCTTGTTTAGAGTGACCGCTGCTGCAGCAGAGGCCTCCAGCAGCACCATAAATAAGTGTTGCTCTTTGGGCTACCAGTCCCTCAGTCACACTGACAGATACTAAAGGCAGACAATCCAAGTATTATTAATGATCTAGTTAGCATGATGAACACCAGCATAATTGTAAAACAGAATTGTCCCATTCACAGCATTTGGGCCTGACTTTGACAAGGGTGCAAGGCCCACGGATCCCATCTTATGCCCAGAACCACGAAAGGACATGCCACAGCACAAGCAGATGCAAGATGAAGATGTGATTCACCATTAACATGTGCAATGCATGTAATAGCTGTCAGAGGTTTCAGGCCAGGAAGCAGGCATAAACAGAGGTTTTAAATATAGGGATACTACTAAAACCTTCATGGGTTTAGGAGTATAATTCCTGATTAACATAAATCCAGAGGAGTAAAACTTTACAGAGTAAAACTGTAAAGGAAGATTGAAAGTAACCTATGACGTTCCTGATGTAAGTCAGGAACTGTAGTGTGAAAATGATACAAGAAAACCAAAGCAAAGACGAGTCCTAGCATGGCTGGTTTTAAAAGAAAAGCATTTTTTCATACACACATGTGATATTCTATTTACTCATATATTTTTCACAAGATTTTCTGAGTAAAAAGAATCCAAGGATGTGTTGCTGGGGAAACTAAAATAATGGTGTAATCTTCTGAGAAAGTGTGAAACGTAGAATTAACACTACTGAATTGAATTTAATAACACTGTGAAACATCAGACCTACCCTTAAATCAATACTTAATTTTCTCAGTCATCTTACAGATTAGTTGAAGCCATTATATCTCCAGGGAACACCAACCACCCCATGGAGGGTCAGCCTACCAAAGTAATTTTTTGCAGGGTCTTTTAGTGGACAGATCTCAAAATATTCTTTAGGAGTGTATAACTTCAGCTTCCATAAATACTTTTCTGTATATTCTGGAGATGTCCCTCTGTAGTAAACATTACAGTTGGTTTTACCCAATTAAACTCAGTGATACTTATGACACATTACACCTATTATTTCTAAACCTAGACTAATTGTAACCCACTTTTGGAAGGCAACAAAAACAAGAATCACCAATGTGACTGAATAAACATAAACTTCTACAACCACTGCTTTCCCAGAAAACTAATTTTGAATGGAAGTCAGAGGTGCATTTTAGATCACATATAGCAAAATTTTGCTGCTTGAAGTTTTTCTGTACCCTATTTCAATCTAGTACTTACCTGGAAGTATCTCACAATCATGAGCAAAATGAAATTAAGAAATTGGATGCACCACAAGATGCACTTTCACCCTTGCCATAAAAAAAAAAAATCTTTGTGAAAAGGCTTTGCCACAGCAGCAGAGATGCCACTCCTTGGATGATATTGTCCTGCTGCAGTGTGCAGGCATGGCAGAGAGCACTGTAGCATACCAGAGGATCAGTAGATCACACCAGGTTGGATAGCACTGGCAGATGCTCATTCAAGATTGCTGCCAGACCTGGTACCCATCAATTAACTGCATCAAGCAGATATAGTCTGTGAGCTAAGAAGTAGTAGTTTGATGCTACAGCAAACATCAAAACATGATGAGCACATCATTTTGTTCACAAGTGTGTGTGAAGATTGTCTGGGCTCTGGCCCAATGCACAAGTCATGTTCCCACACAATAAAGAGAGCTGTGCTGGACCAAACGTGCCAGTGCTGAACACAGTCTAGTGGATACCACCCTGGCCAAGATGAACCCTGCAGCATCTGCAGTTAAGCATCTTAGCTCTGGAAGTGGAATTTGCACTGCCTACAGCCCTTTCTGAAGCTGAACAAGGCTGCTTCTTCTTGAGGGATTCACGGGTTTGCTAGTGTTCTTACATAGGCAAACACACACAAACACTTGTGCAGAATAAGTGCTTGCTGCTGGAAGAAGCAATGATTTCACTCAACAAATAACATTGCAAACTGATGGAAATAAGAATATAGAATTAGGTTACATTGTGGTAGAAGAAAAATTTTGTCTTTTTGCCTTTGCCAGTAGACTGACTTTGTACATGGAACAAATTCACAGTTTAGTGTACTCTGTAAAAGATAAGTCAAGTCATAGAATTACAGAATAATGTTGGGAAAGACCACCAAGATCATCAAGTCCAACCATTTGTTCAATACCACCATGTCAACTAAACCATGTCCTGGAGTGCCATGGCTACATGTGTTTTGAACCCCCTCCAGGGATAGCGACTCCACCACCTCTCTGAGCAGCCCGTTCCAATGCCTGACCACTCTTTCTGTGAATAATTTTTTTCCTAATATCCAATCTAAACCTTCTCCAACTCAACTTGAGACCATGTCATCTCATCCAGCTGAGGGGCCTGGATGCCTTGGGTACAACTGATCTGGCAAATAAAGACTGAGGTAAGGGCAGCATTAAGTACCTCAGCCTTTTCCTCATCCGTGGTGGCCATGTTCCCTTCCATATTCAATAAGGGATCGAGATTCTTCTTAGCAATCTTTTTTCTGTTAATGTATTTATAAACCCACTTTTTGTTATACCTTAAAACAGTGGCCAGATTGATTTCTAGCTGGGCTTTTGCATTTCTAATTTTATTTCTGCAAGACCTAACCAGATCCCTGTCTTCTTTTGCCTGACCTTAGAATCATAGCATCATAGAATGGCAAGGGTTGGAAGGGACCCCAAGGATCATAAAGCTCCAACCCCCCTGCCATAGGCAGGGCTGCCAACCTCAGGCCTGGATCTACACATGGTTGTCCAGGGCCCCATCCAAACCGGCCTTGAACACTTCCAGGGATGGGGCATCCACCACCTCTCTGGGCAGCCTGTTCCAGCACCTCACCACTCTTTCCGTAAAAAACTTCCCCCTAATATTCAATCTAAACCTTCCCTCCTTCAGCTTTATTCCATTCCCCCTTGTCCTGCCATTGTCTGCCCTTTTAAAAAGTTGATTCCCCTCCTGTTTGTATGCTCCCTTCAGGTACTGGAAGGCTGCAGTAAGGTCCCCCCACAGCCTTCTCTTCTCCAGGCTGAACAAGCCCAGCTCCCTCAGCCTCTCTTTGTAGGGCAGGTGCTCCAGCCCTCTAATCATCTTTGTGGCCCTCCTCTGAACCCTCTCCAACAGTTGTACATCCTTCTTGTATTGGGGGCCCCAGATCTGGACACAGCACTCCAGATGGGGCCTCACGAGGGCAGAGTAGAGAGGGACAATCACCTCCCTGTCACTGCTGGCCACCCCTCTTCTGATGGAGCCCAGGATACCGTTGGCCTTGCAAGCTTCAAGAGCACACTGCTGGCTCATGTTAAGTTTCTCATCCACTATGATACCCAGGTCCTTCTCAGCAGGGCTACTCTCAAGAAGCTCTTCTCCCAGTCTGTATCTATGTCTGGGATTCTTCCGGCCCAAGTGCAAGACCTTACACTTGGCAGTGTTGAACCTCATTAGGTTCACCCGGGCCCATTTTTCCAGACGTTCTTCCAAGAGTGGTTAGAGTCTCCTTTTTTTTCCAGAGTTCCATCAAAAGCTCCCTGTTTCACCAGGCCAGTTGTCTTCCCTATCAGTTAGACTTATAGTGCATGGGGATGGCTTGCTCCTATGCCTTTAAGACATCTTCCTTTAAGAAAGCCCAGCCTTCTTGGACCCCCTTGTTGTTCAGGACCAGCTTCCAAGGGAGTGTCTCAGCCAGTGTCCTGAGCAGACCAAAGTCTGCCCTTCAAAAGTACACGGAAGTGGTCTTGCTGACTCCCCTCCTTACTTCATCATGTATCCAAAACTCTATCATGAAGAAGCCTGCTAGGAAATTAACACCTACGATACAGGTTGGGCCAACAGCAACCAACCAGCAGCAAATTCTTAGGAAAATATTTAAGAAAGTATGTCAAAGAAGGATCCTTCCCTTTTTATGTTATACTTAAGTTCTAACAATCATTGATATATGCAACGCTTGATAGAGATGTTTAGACTTCAAACTTAACATGTACTAACGGATACGTATGGTTCCTGAACCCAAAATCAGGGATATAACAGAATGCTGCAGTGATCGTTAATGGACTTGCATACAGAGATGCACTGGTCTATCTGTCATTGTTGGACAGGGAGTTTAGTCCCTTATTTGCATGAGTTATAAAATTACCCTTTAAAAAAAGTATTCCAAATTGTCAACATAAAAAGATCTTGGTCCTCCATCAGCTTGGCAAGAAAAGGAAGAGAAAAATAACAAAAGAGCAGATGGTAGAAGGGATACATCAACATATTGTATGCAACAATGAAGAAAAATGGGACTCTTGTAGGACCAAAATATCCTTTATTTTCTTAAAAATTATAGGCAAAGGAGTTCTGTAGTTTCGATACATGAGACAATGTGAGCATCCAAAACTGAGAAATACACAGATATTTTTATGAGTTTCCTTTTACTATTGAAAATAGTGAAAAACAATCTGTAGAATTTACTGCCTTTGACTGCAAGAAGTTATTTCAATTACTCACGCTACATTTATCTTTTGATGTTCAATATTTAGCAAGCAATATTTGAGTAACCCTGAGAGTAGCTGGTGATATTGTTGCAACAGAGTCCAAAAATTGGAAGGGTTCCTTTAGCCTCAGGAGGCAGACACCAGTCCTGGAAAAGAACTATGGATAATGCACGTAAGTGTGCAGGGAAAAGTTCTAAAGACTAGGATGAAGCATATTATGTGCAAGTACTCACATCCAGGTAGGTCTGAGCTGAGAGATCTTTTTATTTCATGTGCATGGAAGGTTATATCCAAAGTCATTTTAATGTTGGCAACAGTATAGCCTTGATGGAAACCAGTCCTCATTTACTGTATTTAAATATTGTAGCTAAGGGATTTTTCTTAAATATTCATTGTTTACTCAACCAAAACACTATTTACAGAATTTATTGGGAGAGTTGTGACTTTAAGAATTTGCTTTTTTCCCAGCTATACTGCATTGTATCATGTGTGAAGTGAATGAATATTCTGTAAATCTTCAATCTCAAACAATTAAACATTTTAAAGGAACTTAAAATCGCACAGCCCCACTATCATCCTGATCTTAGGAGTCAAGATGATATTTGAGTAAAAGGGGGATAACAATGGGTGTAGGTTCCCAGTGAGATTTGCCGAGTTCTCACACTGACATATGGAAGGGGATCAACGTACATCTTGCAGTGCCTGGGACTATTGGTTAACAGCAGTAACCTTGGGTAAAAAAGAACTGAGATTGTATCCTGTTGTGCAATAAAAGAAAAAAATTTTAAAAAGAAAAAAAGAAAGCTTCCTAATGTGTTTTAATTATGTTTGAATATTCAGGTAATTTCTTTTTTACTTGTCTTCATTACATTTTTAGAGCCTAGAAACAAATAGGACTGCAGAGGAGAAGCAATTTCACGGTACTCTGTACTTACGACACTAAGTTGTTATAAGTAAATATTCTTCCTGGGTAATGGGGATTAAATGTAGATTTATTATTTGAAAACATATTGCAAACTGCTTGAATAAAGGATAGCCAAAATTCATCTGTTCAACAGCAGATATGACTGGAAAAGTGCCAGCCTTGACCAAGACATTGAGGCCGATGAAGATTGTAGTTAATATATGAACTCATCACTAGTTAAAAATATCAGAAATAAATCACTTTAAGACAAGGGATTTTATCACGCTTTCAGGCCCATACTAAATAATGAGATAGGCAAGCAAAAGAGAGAAAAAGTGTCTAAGTGTTCATTATGTTTCATTCATAGGACTCACAGAATGGTTTGGGAAGGGACCTCAAACATCATCTAGTTCCAACCCCCTGCCATGGGCAGAGACACCCTCCACTAGACCAGGTTGCTCAAAATACAGTACACTAATCCCAAACTCAGTATACTAAACTCAAACCCCTAAGACTATGCCAATCCAAACACACAAAAGTATACCTGACCATTACTCAGAGAAATAGTGCCAGCACAAATCACACCTTCATAGTTCAGCTTTTTGACTGAAATGAAAGTTCTCTGATACCTTTGAAAACAAACACTCAACTCTCTTATGTGAACATCTGAAAACAATGTACACAAACAAAATATCCACCTGGGTGTTTTTCTATTGAAAGGCCCTAATTGGATCACTCATTCTGACTTATTTTACTGCTTTTTGTTTTAGCTGAACACATTCCTGTTAGTTTTTCCATAGTGGAAATTAAGAACTCAGGAACCTGGATATAGTAAGAACTTGAGGGTGTCTTTTGTTTATAAGGTAGTATGTATCATCTGGATTAATAGATTCCATGGCTGAAGGCCAAGGACTTTATTAGCCCAGGATATGGTTATTACAGGTGATTATTCTCAATGTTTAATTAAATATTTGAAACTTAAAAGACAGAAGTGGGAGGAAAATTGCTTTCTTCCTTTATGCTCCTTTAGTTTCCTGAGGTACTTTCTTCTTTTTACACCACATCCATTTTACATTACTATCTGACCTTCTGAGTGCAGTTTCCTTTCATTTCCACAGATTTTGGTTACAACTGAATAAGGAGTTTAGATTTTATGTTTCAAAGTGAAAAAGACTTTGGAAACTCTTAAGTTTTCACCAGAACATGTAGATACTAACAGACAATTAAGGTACCTGCATATTCACAATAAAATTACTGTAGAAAAATAATTATGTTATTAGAAGAACTCAAGCATGGAGAGAAGTAGGTTTGTCACTGAAGGTAGATAACAGAAATCACCTAGTGCCAGTCCTTGCTCGTGAAGATACAAAATATAACTAGGTCTGACTGCAAGCCTAATTTTTAGAGGCTGTCATTAGGCGAGATGAACCCCATTCTTGATAAGTGTTCATTCCTGGCCTCTATTTTCTCAAGCTGTAATAAACTGTAGTTTTGTGTGGCTGGGTTCTGGTGGAGGAGGGGGCTGCAGGGGTGGCTGCTGCAAGAAGCAGCCAGGAGCTCTCTGCAGGCCCCACAGAGCAAACACCAGCCGGCTCAAGGCCGGAGTCATTGCTGACCAAGGCCAAGCCCATCCATGAACATAACAGCACCTCTGGGAATCACATTTAGGAGAAAGAAAAAAACCACAAGGCCACTTTTTGCCACCAGAGAAGGGAGTGAGAAGGTGTAAGGAACTGTGCAGGCACCAAGGTCAGTGAAGGGGGGGAGGAGGCGTCCCAGGTGCCAGAGAGAAAGATTCCCCTGCAGCCTGTGGAGAAGGCCATGGTGAAACAGGCTGTCCCCCTTCAGCCCCATAGATAATGACAGGGAGCAGAGATCCCATCTACAGCCTGTGAAGAAATTCCACTCTGGAGCGGGTGGAGACATACAGAAGATGCTGTGACCCACATTGGAGCAAGCCTCTGCCAGCACTTGCAGTCTGTGGAGAGGGACAGAGACACAGATGAGTGAGAGACCCACACCTGAGCAAGTTTGCTGGCAGGGGAAGCTTGTGACCCCACTGAGGACCAGACTGGAGCAGTCTGGGCTTGAGAGACTGAGAAACATTCTATGATTTATGACTGCCTGCCAAAGAAGTGACCCACACTGGGGCAGGTGGTGAAGAGCTGAAACCCTGTGGGAAACTTCTCACATTGAAGAAGTTCGTGGAGGACTGTCTCCTGCCAGTGGGACCTTATGGTGCAGCAGGGGAAGGGTGTGAGGAATGTCCCCCCCCAGCTAAGAAGGAAAACAACTTGTGAGGAACTGACTGAAATCCCTACTCCCCGATTCCCTGCCCCTCCCTGTGCCACAGGTCGGGGGAAGAAGGGAGCAAAATCATTCCACAATTAGCATCACAATCTCTCCCTGTCCATATCTCGAATCCTAAACCTCTCAATATATATTTTCTCCCTCGATCAGCTAAAAAAGGGGAGTGATAGAGTGACTTTTGTGGGTGTCTGTCCTCCAGCCAGGGTCAAACCATCACACCAATACAGTCTCAATTTCTCCCATAATATACAGTCAACGAAATGTGGGTGACTCAACTGTGTCTGTTTAGCAGAATAGTCCATGGGGTAAATATATTCAAAGCAGCTTAGGGAAGTGTAATCAAGCATGAGAGAGCACGGGTAATTTCAGGTGGGTATATATGAAGTATATATATTGATTGAATGTGGATGGTGACAGCTGATGAAAGAGTTGAAAGTCAGCTAGCAATTGTCCTCCTGATGATCAAGTTAGCGTGTCTTCCTATTTGTTATAAGGCCACAAGCAGCATGACAAGGATGATGACAAAGAATCCAGCAAAATAATGGGAGGAAATGTTAAACAATAGCACCAAGATGCCTATCATAAACACTTCTGTCACTGTTATGCTCACCAGCAGTATCTGAGGAGTAAAAATCTAGCACAAAACCCCATTTAGAACCATAGTCTGTGATCTTTCTCCACATGTTGGAGTGCCAATAGTTCCATGTGAATCAGAAAGTGAGTTCCTGTCCTACCCTGCCAGTGACTTGTAGACTTTCCAAGCTGAAAAATATTTTTGTATTCCTGTGACCCTCTGAGCACATGCTGATATCCAGCTCAAAATTCTGGCAGCTGCAGAGGTTTAATATCTGGCAAGATAGTAGTTTGTTGTCAACAAATTCAGTAATTTATTAAAGGAAGAGATGCTTCATAAATACCATGGAAAGCTGCATATTAAAAGGAGTTATGTTTTAAAATCATTTCCAAGTTGGAGCTAATTTACTAAAATAACAAATAAAGAAGCAACTGCAAAGTAAGGCAGAAAGTGGATTTCAGCTTACCTTCAGGGACTCACACTCTGAAGTCTCTCACACCCTGATCTGAGAGAAACCACTCAAATACAACTACAGCATTTGGGTAACACCTCATGAATGGGAATCTGAAGTAATATGAATATCAGCAACAGAACCTCGAAAATTATACAAATTTCACATTTTGAAATGGTGAAGGGCCACGTGGTGCATCACCATGACATTCGTGTAGATGTTCTCTGGGAGATATGAGGAAAGCACACAGGAGCAAGCACCAAACAGGATGCAACATGTCTTTGTCTGTCTTTATCTCAACACACAGGTTTTACTTTTTTCTCTCCCCCATCCCAGCTTCGGGTAGGGGGAGAGCAGGCAAATGTCTGTGTGGCTGTTTTAGCTGCCTGACAGATTAAACCACTACAGATTTGCAAATGAAATTTTAGATTGATTCTAAAGCAGAGGTTAAGTGGAGATACAAGAGAGATGGAGAGGGACTTAGGAGGCAAGGTTTCTGTCACAAAAGCTGGAGTAAGTTATAGCTTTAAGAGCTGGGAAAATGATACTTTAAGTTCATAAGTGATCACTAAAAGGAATATTTTTACCAGCTAGAAACTTTCCTAGTTTATCTAAGGTTGTGGTGAATTTTAACAACCTACTCAGCTCCTAAACTTTATTATCATTCCATGGCAGATTTGGCCCCTAGCCAACTCAGTTTGTAGGTAGGGTAGATTTTCCTTTTCTCTTCTTTGCTTTCCCTGTTTCACTTGCAGTACATCTGTATCCAGATTTATTCTACAACTCTTCCTCCACTTTCAGAGGGCTGAAAAGCACTCTGCAACCAATGTTACTTACTCTACACATATACCTTGACAGGTGAGCTGTAAAGTAAAACCATCTTGGCAGAAATCATCCCAGTTACCCACAGCTGTCACACGTGTGTGCAAGCCTGGCCTTTTATAGTTTCCTCTCTGTTTTGAGTGAGGAGCCTTATTCTGAACGGAGCACTTTCCTTTCTGCCTGACCCAGATTCACCCACGCAGAGCTGCAAAGTGTATAATATCCTACCAAAATACATGGGCAACAGCAGTGGAGTCACCGTAGTTTTGTCTACCTGTCACTCTAACCCCAGTAGTTTCCTGCTTCTCATTTTCCCTCTGGGTTTTCCACTTCTCCAAAGCACCGCTACTCGACCCATGACACTAACAGTGACAAGCGGGCTCCGCTCGGCGATCTGCGTGCTCCCTGGGAAACTTGAAGTGAGGCAGCCAAACCTCCGTCAGGGAGCCAGGGTTGTAAGGAAAAAGGCAGTTGCCAAGGCATTGGGATGATTTATATTTTTTTTAGTTTCAACACACACATGTAATTCAAAGTCTGCTCGCTGGGTATTTGACCACCCGGGCAAGTATTTGTGCAAAAAGAGACTATCAATTCTATTGTTCATAAATTCTACTTGAGTGATTCTCAGAGCTCAAGCTGAGGGCCAGCTCATGTGCCTGGCAGCCAAAGACATTTAACTTCTGGCAGTGGAGCCGTTATTTGTCTACCAAATCAATAATTTATAGGGGAAAGAAAGAGAGGCTGCATAAAACTAAGAGTAAAAGAAAAACCATAAAATCTCTAAAATACAAATGCAGGAAATAAATCACTCTTTCTTTTTTCTATAATAGAAATTTAATTCAAAGATTCTTACTTCCAGTAGTCAGGTTAATTGAAATAAACCACCAAGATTATAATTCTCCAAAGCATGCAAGTTCTGAGGTCTTATCCAATTGTCTCGGCAAGCAGCTGTTCTGCAGGGGCAAAGAAGTAGGTGAATAAGGAGTTTTTAAGAACAAAGAATACTTGGAGGCTAAGTGATCTAATCTATATTTTCCTTGCCTTCAGCTGACCCTATCAGTATCTCCATAGGAGACCTCTGATTTATTCACTGCAATCTTATTTGGTTAGGTCAAACAACTTTCCCACTCAAAGCTCACAGATAACAGCAAAGCAGCTTGGTTTCAGGAAAGAAAGGCAAGGTGCCAGGAAATCAGTACTGATGCCCAAGTTTCAGCATGGAAACCTGTGTAGACCTCATGGACAGCTTGATTTGTGGAGCCCAGATATCATAAGGGCAATGCAAAGGTTTGCCCCAGCCTACATCTCAGTGGAATAAAATAGCAGAAGTGCCATGTGTGAAAACTTGCCCTGTTTCTTCCCTGTTTCAGAAGATTTTTTTTCTTCATATAAACAATGATCCAGCTCAGAGCTATTAATACAGACAATTTGATTTTCAGAGTCTCATGTTCTGTTTGAAATTGCTTTGTCCAAAATAATATGAAATTAAATAACTTGAAAAATGAACAATTTAGCAAAACTGCAGGTGCATAAAATACTGGCAGGTTGTGAACTAATGATCTAGGTTTCAGACAGCAAAAATCTTAACAATTGCCTCCAGGAGGATCCATGGAGGGAAGGGAAAGAATATAGTCAATGGCAGATACTTGGATTATGCCTTATGCAGTCCCAGGTGTCAGCAGAAGAGAAAAGCGGAGGATACAAGTAATAAGAAAGGCTAGGATATTCCTACATGATTTTTGCCCTAGATCTAATTTCTTGACCCTTATTTTCTTCTCAAGCTGCCTTAAGATAGCTTAGTTATTCAAATGCAATATAACCTCTAAAGTCAGTAAAAAACATAAAAGCTTTTCAAATTCACATGAAAATTGTCTTGAGGTCTACTTACCATACCAAAATGCCCTACAAAAATATCAGCCATACTGACAGATACATAACATTTTTACAAGTTCATACAAAATGAAATGAGGTGCAGGTTAGGCTACACAGAAGAGGTCAGGAAATGCCAAAGTTAAGAGCTGACAAGCAACAGACAAAATATGATATAAAGGTAACATCTCACCTGAGCTTACCATCTTTTCTCACAAGATGCACTGCTCTAACCTGGTAAGTATAAAACATAACCACAGAATGAGCCAAAACCAACTGTCTTAAGTCACACAAGCAATCCCAGGCATCACCATTTGCTATGCTGCCAGGTGGCAGTGCTTCACAGTGACACAATGTTAGCTTCTGCAGCATCCTGACCAGGTAAAGCATCACCCCCAATGGGTGAGACTCATACCCCAGTATTTGTATGTGCTTGGGCATGTTCGTGCGAGCTGGTTGCTGTGCACTGAGACCGAAACAAAGAGAAACCCATCCATTTCAGAGGAACTGCTGCTGTGGGTATAGTGGGGAGACATCTTTATGTCTGAAGAGTCTTCTGTTTGCAGTAAGACAATTATGGTGCCACCAATGGGCTAGGCACTAAGCAGTATAAAACCAAAGGCACATAAAAGCTCACAGTTCAAAGAGAAAAAGGATGAAAGATAATTTTACACAGAGACTTAGGTCTTGGTCATGGCCTGTGTTCTGGCTCCAAGGGTGTGGGTGCAGAAGAGGGCTACGAAACATCTGTCTCTATTTCTGCAAGTGGAAGCTATTTCTTGGTGAACCAGCTTTTGTCCACCAGTTCTGCTCAGATCTCACTCATGTGCTCTAACAAAGGGTGGCCTGGCAGTGAGGCATATAGCAGCAAGGAAAGGATTGTGGTCAACCCAATCTGTGCTATAGCCTGGGCTGCAAAAAAGACCTCGTAATCCCTAGCATTGTTCCAGCTTTTCCTAACCCTGCATTGGCTCCTGACAGCACCAAAGCCTTACAGGCACAAAAATAGTCCAAGATCATCCTCAACCTCTTCTGGCAAAATTTGTAATCAAAACTGAAACAGAGAAGAGAGGGACACACCATCAATATCTACAGCACCCAGGTGACGACTAGCCCCGTTTTGATGGTGCAGTGTTTAAATAACCTTTTATTTCTAATGAAATATGTAAAGCTTATCCGAATAATTCATTAGGCAGACCATTAATTCTGTTCCTCTACTCCCCTTAGAGAAAGCCACCTGATGCCAGCTATTAAGTTACATATAGGAGAAAGAGCGTTCTTAAGTTACCTAGTAAATGTCAGTGTATGAGGTAGATTTTCAGCAGCAAAGTATGATTACCTTGCAGTTAATGCAGGTTTATAGGAATCTGCTTTATTTGTCTGAAAATACAAAAATTGCAGCTGCATGAGTGAGTCAACATAAATATTCAAACTGTTAATGCGTTAACAGAAGTGACAGTACCAGATTGCAAAGCTTAGCATAAAATCACAAATAACTAAATATGGTGTAGAGTGTTGCTTCTCCAAGCAATCAAAAACCTTGCATAATATTATAGTGCAGCTGGTTAGTAGCTCATGCCATGTAATTTAAGTTTCTTTAATGGAGCAGAACAACTTTGAAGCAGTCTCTAATGAAATATCACTTAGGTCCCAACAGTATCCTGCATAAGTTGTCTCTCAGCTTTTCCCTGTTTCCAAGCATATTTATGACAGTCAAAGTAATGGCTTCTGTACATTATTATATGCATTTTGACTTTTATCATACAATGTGAAAAAGAGGAGTTATGCCATGCCCTCATACAGCTGTGCAGTGCATATTTTAGAAAGGCAAACACTGGACAGTATGTGAATATTCTCACCAGCAAATAAATAGCTTATGCACACAAAGCAATGCAAAAGAAAAGTACAATAAAAGTTTTTCCATCATGGCACTTGGACAACACTAGTACACTTGGCTTGTTGTAAGAGGTGATACTGGCCTGGAAACAACCTTATTGCTTGTCATGTTGAGATCCAGAACCATAAAACTCTCATCTCCCCTTGTAATTTCTGACATGCTCAATAGCCCTGGTAATTGAACTACACTCCTAGGACTTCCTTAGCATGCTGAGATACCTTACCAGCTAACTACTGGCAATTAAAATCTGTAATGTGAATAGAAAAAACCCCATTAATTAATCAGCAGTATATTAGATACTTAACAAATAACAAAAATAGTGCTTTGGTCCAGAAGCCAGAATTTCAATAGAGAAAGTGCCATACAATGTAGGCTAAAAATAGGGTGTAAAGAGCATTCTTAAAACTGGACTGTGGAATGTGTTGCCATACAGAAAATAAATCATGTGCATCTTCCTAGCATTCAGATGTGAAAAAACTGCCCAGAGCTATGACAGCATCTGAATGCTTCATTCTGTGAAGAATTAATATTTTCAGCAGCAGTAACCAGCACATTATGGAGATCAGATCAATCACTGCAATAAATATGAGCTACAGAAGAACAGACAGTGTGTTTTCTTAATTTATTCATCCATCTATTCATAATATATATTGATGCATTGATGTTAAGATACATACATCATTAAAAGAAACAGACAGGTGTCTGGGGCTGTAGAGCTTTTCTTTTGTTTTGAACATTAATTTCTAGCAAGATATCAAGGATTAAATTATTCAATCCCATTTACAAAAATATGATATGAAAACACTCTGTTCTGGAATGAAACAGAAATAGTAAATTAATTGCCTCACCAAACCATTGTGTAGCCTCTTCAAAAAAACATGTTGAAGACATACACTATTCATAGAGTACCCTGGAGATCAATATGTTATGCTTAAACTGTAATGAATTTTATGCTGGCCACTGCATTACCAGTCAGTTAAGTATTTTCTTAGTTAGACCCCTGAGAATTTAACAAGTAATTAATGATGATGAGAAATGAGAAGATTCACCAGAGGTAACACGCATTTATCCTAGATATGTCATTATCCAGGTTTGCCATAGAGCAGCATCTATTATATTAAATCCTAGTGCACTAAGGACTATAGGCTTGGGAAATGAAATTCCAGGGGGGGCTGGAACTCTAAAACACAAAGTGCCATAGCACCCACATTTCACAAGCCCATGACAGCCTTGAGTTAGTCTGTCTATGCACAGGTGCTGTCAGAGGAGCTCTCATAGAAGAGCAAGCTGCCTAAAAACAGGAAACAAACAGGATTACACATAGAAATCCAAATTAATTACAAGAGGTGCTGAAGAGGATAATGGACATAACCATCCTCAACAATACCCTAAACAGAAATTAGAGCAAAGGGCTGGAATAAAGGTCTGAGTGCATGTTACAAACTGGAGCCACTACAACAGAAGAAACCAAATCTTGTCCCTACGCTGCCACACAGGATGTGGCTCTGAGTACAAATTCAGTCTCTCCATATTTACCTAACGCTATCCTCCACTCACCTCACCTCTCCTTGTCAAAACATTACGCGATCATATTAGGTAGACAAGATAGCTGGCACACTTCCTACAAGTGCCCCAATGTCACATCCCCAAGTTCAGAATACTCACATGGGAGATGTGAACACCATGTAGCAAGAAGATAAGGACATATCACAGCCTTCTCCTTTCCTCCTTCCTTTGAAATAAGCCACTCTGATTTTATAACTCAGGAACTTAAGAGGCACGTTTATTGGTTATATGATGCTATTATTCTTACATTTTATACTGTTTTGGTACACACACACTGAAAAAAACAAATAAAAAAAAAACCAAACCCCAAAATGAATTGGTTACAATCCAAAAAAACTGCTTTATCGCATTACAAGTGAGTAAACAAAAAAAATATTGAAAATCCAAGAAAAGGAAGTAAAATATTATAGGCAGCTGCTGTTTTCTTAAAATCAGCTGACCTCTCCAGAGGGTTGAAAAGATAATAATCCACAAAATACTATTGGTTTAGATGGTAATGTCTCCCATACATACAAAGCCACATAAAATGAAAGTTGGTAGTGCAAGTAAAAGACTGTTTTCATTCAGGGAAATGACCCTTGGAGAATTACATTCATTGCTTCCTCTGCTGCTGTCATGCTGACTCTTAAAAATCTGAACCATCGTTCAACCTACAGGTTCTGCTGCACTGTTTCATACAAAATCCCTCAGTTCAGTGAGACCTGATGCAGTTTTAATCAAGTGGCAGGGAGTGGCTGACAAAGAATAATTAATTTCTGAGCTCCTTGTCTCCTGTTTGGTCCTTTTGAAGAAGATTATACAATAAAAGTGATGCTTAGTAAAAACAGCATCTAAGAAATCAGCTCAGTGTAGAAAACTCATTCATGTTGCGCTTCAGTTATACCAAAGAACTACAGGCATGGAGCTAATAACTGTCACCTTCACATAACCACCCAGATAGTCTGACTCAATCATGAGCCCCTTTCTCTAAAGAGATGAAAATATATTCCCATGAAAATCAAGGTACTGATTTGAACCCTGTAACGGGTCTAGACGTTGCATGTTTGGTTGATGACCCAGGCACAAACTTACAAAGATCAATAATAACCACCAGGAAACACATGCCAAGCATCTCAGCTGATGTGCTCATAATACTCTGACTATACTCACAAGCTGCTATGCATTGACTGGCAGAATGTGGTCTTCCCAGGAGAGCTCACTCAGATAATGGTCTGTGTTCCTACAGGCAGCATCACTGACATAAAACATGCCTGGACCAAGGGACAACATGCTATGCCATAAATAAAGAGTCTTAAAGCCACTCTTGAGAAGGGTGATCAGGGAGCATCAGTACAGGTGGAGGCTGAGCCAGGAACTGAGAGGACCTTATTGATGCCCATGCCCCATCTGATGGGCACCATCCCACTGAGTCTCAGAATGGAGCATGGTGCCAGGCTGTCAGTAAAGGGATCCATGGACAGACAAGGGCACGCGATGAAGCAGGACTAGGATCTGGATGGGGTGTCCCGTCAGGAGTGGCAGAAAACAAAGCTAAGCTGGGTGCTCAGGGCTGAGCTGAAATGGGGCTCCTGGGCCATGGGAAAGGTGTGCATAGGTTGGGATATCAGGTGAGGGTTGCTCAGAACAGTTAGGACCTACGGGTGCACTCATGCACCTGACGAGAACTATTCCTGATGTCACATGGAACAGTTAATTTTCTTGCTGGCTTCTAGGTTTCTGCTGCTTCTTGCTAAAAGGCCAACAGAATTACTGGAAATCTATATAAGGCATTAAAATTAAAATAAGACTTGTGTGCTCCTGTAAAATCTGATAAATAAAGAACAAGAGTTGATTCATTGCTTTTTTACCTCCTTAATGCCATACTGTCGCAGTTTTGCGAGGTTGGGTGCTGGAAAAGAACAGGGGGTGCAGAAAATGGCTGCTGTGAGGCGCTGCTAGAATTCTCTGGAGCTCCAAAATGTAAACAATCCAAGGTCAGAATCAATGTTGACCAGGGCCAAGTCAATGAGGGATAGTCATAGTGCCTCTGAGAGTCACATATAGGAGAAAACAACCTGGAAGCAGCTGCATTTTGCCACCAGAGAAGGGAGTGAGCAGATGTAACGTGCTGCGCAGACACCAAGGCCGGGGAGGGCGGAGGAGGAGGCACCCCAGGTGCCGGAGAGAAAGATGCCCCTGAAGCCCGTGGGAGAAACCCCATGGAAAAGGCCGAGACCCCACCTGCAGCCTGTGGAGGGGCTCCACGCTGGATGGATCAGGTGGAGACACAGAGAAGATCCTGTGACCCTATGTTGGGATAAGCCCCTACCATCACTTGCAGCCCATGAAGAGAATCAGAGACACAGAGATGAGCGAGAGAGAGTGTTGCACCAGAACAGGTTTGCTGGGGGGGGCTGGTGACCCCGTGGAGGATTGGGACTGAGAGACATTGTGATTTACTACTGCCTGCTATAGCAGTGACCCACGGTGGAGCAGCTGATGAAGAGATAAAGCCCTGGGCGAAGAGACTCATGGAGAAAGTTCACGGAGGACTGTCTCTCATGGGTGGGACCCCATGGTGTAGCAGGGGGAGGGTGTGTGGAGTGAATGCGCCCCCCAGCCAAGAAGGAAGCCAACTTGCAAGGAACTGACCAAAGCCCCCATCTCCCAGTCCCTGCCCCCCTGCGCTGTGATGGGGGGAGGAAGGGAGTGAAATCATGACTAGAGTGAAGTCTGCTAAGAAGGGAGTGGGGGGGGGGGGGGGGGGGGTAAAGGTGTTTTTTTAAGATCTGGAAAAGGAAAACAGCCCATGAAGAAGTAACCAAGAACCCCATTATTGTTCCTAGTCCCTGCCCCTCCCTGTACTGCGAGCAGGGGGGCGATGAAGGGAGTAAAATCATGGCTAAAGGGACGTCTGCTTAGCATGGAAGGGCAAGGGGAAGGTGCTACTGAGAACCCCATTTTTCCCCAGTCCCTGCCCCACCTGTACTGCGAACGGGAGGGAAGAAGGGAGCAGGATTCTAATTAAAGTCTGCTAAGAAGGGAGCGCTGGGGAGAATGTGTTTTAAGATCTGGTTGCATTTGTGTTGAGATTCAGTCATGCTCCCAACTCCGGTTTTCTCTGTTCTTTTTAGTGTAGTGTAATAAATTAGAATAGTTCTTTCCTGCACTGGGTTGAGTCTGTTTCGCCCATATTGTTACTGATAAAATGATCTCTCCTTGTCCTTATCTTGACTCCTAAGTCTCTTAATGTATCTTTTCTCTCCTGTCCAACTTAGAAGGGGAGTAATAGGCTGGCTTTGGTGGGCATCTGGCCTCCAGGCAGGGTTAAACCACCACACATACATATTATGAAAATGTACATACAGAAAACTTAGGAAATTCTACCACTAATTTTCATAAACCAGTTTATATATGCTTGTATTTTTTATAGTTAAATGTACCTTTGGTGCAAGATGTTTAAAAAGTGACAAAGGTTTTAGAAGAAACCAGGATCTAAGCAAAAATGTTGATTAAACAGTTGGTCCAGGGCAGAGCATGGACACTAGAAGGAAGGTTTTGTTAGAGACTCGAGGTGACCCATTCAATCTTTCCTTTACCTACTTCTAAGAATCATTCTTACCTATAAGGGGATAAAATGACTCTTTTAACATTTCATGTTTACTGGCTTCCTGAAAGAAAATGGTACACATGATGTTTCTGTTTTGTCTTGTCTACTGCTCTGGAATAGAGGCAACAGATTGCCCAGCTGCCCTCTATGTGTCACTTACCGTGAAATTTTGCTTACCCTTTGCTGCCTGAAATAATTACAGCCTTTCTCTGGGAGAAAAATGTATGTATCTACAAAGACCCTTCCTATCTTGTCAAAACCACTACAGCTAGATCCATCTTACAGCCCCGGTTCTGACCCATAAACCTCTGCCAGGGCACCTAGGTAGAAGAGAGGCCACACAGACAGGAGGCTCTTCACCACCATCTACTCTGTCAAATGTATTTTGTTATTTCCAGTCTGACAAGATGTATTCATAAACTTCTTGTTTAGATTTGTTTACAGCCTTTTTGATCAATAACTATATACCACGCGGGTACTCAATGCCAGCCAGATATGGGATAGATTAGAAGAGAGACTGAAAGTACCTCTAATAAATGGCCTTGAGAACAGGAGTAATCTTGGGAACAGCAGTAGGAAACCATTTCCTTCTGTTTCCAGAAAATGTACCCTGTGTTACATGTCAGAAGGGGAAAAATGTGAAACAGCACAAAGTCATACATTTAAACTATAATTTCATTAAAAGAAATTACAAGAGGGCATAGGCCACGAAAGGAGATTAGAACAAGTGATTTGTGAAAAATGAATTCTTTTCATCATCCTGTAGCTACATGAAGCAATATATTCTAATTGACTGGATCTGAGAACCTAGCTTTCTTCTCCTTTCCTACTCCTCTTTTAACTGCAACGTTAGCCTCCTTTTATGAGGCCAAAGATGGCAAGGTACCAGCACGGCTATGAAAGAAATACCTTACCTTACATGTACTGTGAACAGGGTTCAGCCACTGCTGGGGGGCTGCCTCTCACAGGAATGAAAGGGAGAGGGCGGAAAAATACTCCTGTATTCCAGGTAGTCCAGTCAGAATTCTCACCCACAATATTCACGAATAAGCACCGCAGGGGCCATTGTGAGGGCACAGGATACCTAAAATAAGCCAAAGTGAAAGCATAGCAAGTTACAGATGCCTTAAGGAAAGAATTCAAGAAGCGAGAAAAAACACTCGGGGGGAGGCAGGGAGGGGGGGTGTCAGGGACTGCTCCACCAACTGAAACTAAAACCACAACCTCCCCTTCTTCAAAACCAAGAAGTGGAAAGGCATGGAAACAAATATACTTCAAGCCAATCAGGCAAGCGTATCTTGGGAAGGGGTCCCTACCGTGAGGAAAGCTTAACCTCTGATCCACAGCAAGGATCCTGATTTTTGTGTCGAAAGTGGAGAGAGACAAAGAATATCCCGAGTCCTGGCAACTCCAATTAGATTGAATAAAAGTTTGACATGAATAATGTTATCTTCAGTTGTCCCCAAACTCTTTATTTTGGGAACTGCAAAAGCAGTATGTTTCTGGATTAATATAATGTCCCTGCAGGGACTTGCAGAGGAAACACCAGAACAAAGGAGTTGCATTTTTCAGAATCTCCATTTTACACTTTAAGCCAAACCAGTGCTGAAATTTTCTTGCAAAAATACCGTTCACCCAAGAAATGCTCCCTGCCTACACTCACGACAGGCTGGAGAGAGGGAGCTCTGCTGAGCCTTACAGGTGGTAGCAGGTGACATCAAGGTCCCTATGAGCTCCTTCTATGTTAGATGCCAGAACAGGCTGCTCAGAGAGGTGGTGGATGCCCCAAGCCTGGAGGTGTTCAAGGCCAGGTTGGATGGGGCCCTGGGCAACCTTGTGTAGATCATGCCTGGAGGTTGGTGGCCCTGCCTGTGGCAGGGGAGTTGGAACTTTGTGATCCTTGGGGTCCCTTCCAACCCAGAACATTCTATGAACAGGGAAAAGTGAAGCAATTTAGTTCCAGAGGAGGTCTGTGCTGGAGGATCTACATACACATGCAAGTTTGTGTGCATGAGCACGTGCATGCTTGCATGTGCATATCACGCATGCACACACATACTTCCTTACACATGCATGAGTGCTATTTCTTTAGCCTTACTCACAGGCAAGAGCATGACAGAGGAATACAGTGCCAGGAAACATAGTGATATCTGAGAATAAATCCTCTCTACTACCAATAGGCACAGCAGAAGTAGATTATCTTGCATGAGTTTCCATGGTAAACTACATTAATGAAAAACGCCTCATTTCTGAATTGCATCACAAGAGAGCAATTGTAATGGAAGTAACAATGAGATATGAAGGTGATAATATTCTTCCTCCTCAGTGTAGCAGAATGTGAGGAACATATCCCTGTTGTGCAGTAAATGCCAATAGGTGAAGCCAAAGTGTTTATTGTTCTGAAGTCCTCAGGAAATTTGGGTGAAAACTAAAGCCAATTTTTCTATTGGATCATTTAGTGAAATGAATGTTCATTATAACACAGAGAAATGAAACAGTGTAAGGCCATTTTAAATTTAAATATATTTTAGCAACTAGAGCAAGGACGGCCACATTATTCTCTCGGTAGGGTGTGAGCTGCTGTATCAGTTAGCATCTGTTCTTTGCAATTCCTCCAGTCAGAATGCAATGATTTAGTAAATACGCCAAAAAAAAAGTACTTCTGCAAATTATCATTTTTCCTGAGGTGTTTGTTTCCAGTTTGTATACAGTAGATGGCACTGGTGGAATAAGAAGTTATGATACGTGGCAACTGGTAGAAGCTCTACGGCCTCCATCGTTTCCACCATCTTTCAGTGGGGAGATGCCATTGCTCAGTATTCCTGTTCTTGGTCTCTCTTTTGCACGGGACCTAAAGGAACAGTAAACATATGACAATTTTTTATTCAAAACTTTAATCAGAGTGATTGTAGTGGGAGAAATCTCCCAGTTCACAGAATTACAAAAGGCTTGAGGTCAGAGCAGCCTTCTGGAGATCACCTAGCCAAATATCCCTGAGAGCAGGGTCAATTAGAACAGGTTACTCAGCACTATGTCCAGCCAAGTTGTGAATGTCTGCAGGGATGGATACTCCACAGCCTACCTGGACAATTCCCCTTATTTCAATTTTTGCTCATTGTCTCTCATCCTGTCACTGGACGCCATTAAAAAGAGTTTGGCTTCCCCCTTTTGTGCACCCTACCTTCAAGTATTTATACACTTTGATAAGATACTGCCTGCCCAGCCTTCCCTTGTCCAGGCTGAACAGTCCTAGTTCTGAGCTGCTTCTTACATCAGACACTCCAACCCCATAATCATCTTTGAAGTCTTTTGCTGGACTAGCTCCAGTATATCCACATGAGTCTTGCACTGAGGAGCCCTGAATGGGACCTAGCACTCCAGATGCTGCCTAGAGGGAAGGATTACTTCCTTCCCTATGCTGGCAACAATTCTCTTAATGTAGCCCAGGGAGCTTTCTTTGCTACAGGAGCACAAGTTCTTTTCTGCAAAGTTGCTTCTGAAGCACTTGATCTGCAGCTTATATTGGTACATGGGATGATTCCTTCCTAGGTGTAGAACTTTGCATTTGCCTTTGCTGTACTTCAGGAGATTCCTGTTTACCCATTTCACCATTCCAAGGCAGAGCTCCATTCACCCCTGATGCTCTCACATAAAGGTCAACTGCCCTTCCTTGCCATCCTGGCCTTTCTATTTCAAAAAGCCTCCATCTATCCGCTGCATCCACAGCATCCGATCATGTGAGCCATTCCACCACATCTCCACAATCCAGATGAGGTTGTGGCCCTGGCAAGTGCACACAGACCTCAAATACTTCCCATTTGTTCCCCATGCCACTTGCATGTAGAGGCATTTGGTGGTGCTGATATGCCAGCAGAAGCGTGAGAGGCTGCCCCCTTCCCCCTGCTGACACTGTGGAGAGGTTGTCAGACACCTCTGCAAGCACAGCTGCTTTTAAGCTGAGGCTGAACCCTGCCTGAGCTGCATCATGCTGCATCAGTCATGCCCCTGCCTGGCCTCAGGCCCCACCAGTCAGAACCTGAACCCTGATCTGTGGCCTGACTTGTCAGCTTGACCTTACACCTGCCTCATCCTGGCAGCCCCACAGGCTACCCTGCTTCCAGCCTGGGGAGGTAGGACATGCCGGTTTCATGGGGATCCTCTCTCAGTTTCCCAGTCCTCAATCCCCAAGGAGCCACCAGCCCACATGGCACCCTAACAGACCAAAGAACAGATTTTCATACAGCCTGCACTGGGTAAAATGAATTAGGCCTTTCTTCTGAATTAACGCAGACACCCCCTCCATTCCCACTTAGACACAACATCTCAAAAAGAAAATAAAGCATGTTTCTTTGGTTTTAACATTTTTCTCCTTTCACTGTACATGAAGCACAACATATTTACTGCAGGAATGTTCAGATATTTTTACACTACTGAGAGATTGCTGGGGCAACCTGACACAGCTCCAAGTGATCACAGCTGGGAGAAACATGACGTGTATTTTAGAAGAAACCTCTTATGGCAGCTTCAGAACCACTGTGCTTTGTCAGGTGAGCATGTGGGCTTCCTACCACTAGCCAAAGGCTACAAGGACAAGACTACAAAAATCAAGAGAAAAATCCCTTGACTGAAGCCCAAACCAACTGCTGAGTAAAAATGTGTGCCCAGTGCTCTCACAAGGAAAAATATGAAGTCATTTAAGGAACTGAGACAAAAGAAAGTACAGGGATAGGGAATTTCCTTTAACATCACTCTGAAGCTAGAAGACTTTCTTTGGTGTTTCCAAAGTACAATGGAGATCTCAGATTTTATTTTATTTATTTGACTTCTATTGAAAGGGGTTTTTTTTTTTCTTTAGAAGACAAGGTAAATCCCTGGGGCTGCTACATAAGGTTAGCTGCTGCTTGGAAACTTCTGCAGTGCTCAACCTGGCCATTAAATCCTAGATCTGAATTTTCCAGCTTTTATTCACACTTTAAATATTACAGCTCAACCAATTTGTTTTTTATTCCAGTTTTAGGTTTAGCAGTGGTGTTAAAAAAGTGAGGCTGAATGGAACCTTTTTGCTTCCAAGTACACTTTAAAAGCATTCTTTTGATAGAAGAAGATCTTAAATGAGTTACAGCTTTCGATTCTGACACGCCATGCGTGAACAAAAGAAGAGTCAGAGCGATTTCCTAGCTACCTGGGTAAAATGCAGTTGTGATTGTCAGGTGTTCTGAAGAGTGAGAAGTTAGGTGGTCAGCCTAGGGAAGGGGGAGAGGGCACTCTTCTGTTCCAGTGGACAATTAGTAATTCTCATGCATACAGTAAGTCTTTGAGGGCTTTTTGCATGCATTATACATGCCTCACACTAGCTTGGAATAATTTCCATTCAGCTTTTGCACAGGATGCATGGTTGACAGGTCTGGGAAATCATTCCTAGGTCTTCATTCTCTGCTGGACTTTGGGACTGCACAGTCTTATCTTCCACTTCATTGCGTTGAGTGAGGAAGTGGGCAACCTACTGGTTTCCCTAATACTCTCGTGCCAAGTAACACACATGTATTGTTTCCCCAAAAACTGTTTTGGCAGTTACTTCATGAACATCTGCTGCCCACAGCCAGGAACAACCTAGCTTCCCCTGCAGCTGATGGTAGCAGCAGGCAGCTTGTATCTTCACCTTCTTCCGAAAGTTCAGCTCTATCAGCTTGAGGTCTATAGCTTAGGGCAGTGAAGAGCAACTACCACAGAAAAGGTGAGAGCTGAGCAGTTTTGGGCAGTGTAGCAGTGTAAAATGAAAAATGATGTTTCAGTGACCTTCTCCAATGCTTCAGTCCATTCTCCTGGAGAGAGCCCAAATTTTCAGAATTCATGGGAATAGCTGGCAATGCAAGAAGCCTGATAGGAGTAACAAAGTGTGTTAAATTTTTTACTTAAGCCTTGCTGAAAATCTGATGAGTTCTGAGAAGGAAAGAAAATGGCAAATGATGGTGGAGAAAATAAAAGGAATTTAATGATTTCTATTGTAACATACCACAAAAGGTGGCTAGCTTCTCTGCACTCTGGTGTAGCAGTGCCAGGAGTGATGAGGAGTTAAAAAGAACAAGAAAATGGCATTAAATATAATCTATTCCTATTCTTACAGCGATAGCTGGCCCCCATCCAAGGCATTCACACAGAGCTGCAGAATCCCCTCCTCCTCAGAACCAAAACACACAGTAGGGATGTTTGGTGATATAGATGAGAAGTGAGCAAAAGAAGGAAAATAGCTTGAGGTATTCTAAATTCTCCTCCAAAATATATACCCAGCAGGAATGAATATGAATCATCAGTCAGAAAGGAACATAAATGATCATCCTCCCAGTGCTGGTTTTGTTTCACTTGCTTTTAAATTTGTTGAAGGATTGTTGTTTTGTTTTGTTTTGTTTTGTTTTGTTTTAAACACCAGAGCCATCATTTTCACTATGCTCACTTCTTGGGTTACATTCAGCCTTCAGAATTTTCCCAAATACAAGCCATATGAAACAAGTCCTTCTTTGTTCACCCTCATAAATCATCATACATCAAATCATTGCCCCAACTGCCTTCAGGTGACTGGTGGAAAAAAATTACTTCTGATGCTGAAAAGATTATGACAAAGCATAGGGCACTAAAATGTTCTGCCTAAGAAAACAGAGCCTGATGTGGAAAAAGGAAAGGTTAGTTTCCTCCCAATTAACTTTTAGAGCACAGAACACTAGCTCATCAATTTGAAGCTGATACTTCATGTCACCTATTTATAAATTAAAGTGGGACTCCTCTTTTCTGAAAGGCAGCAATGAGAGTTTTACAGAGGATCTGAGAGGCAGATGTGTGCACTCTTTCCTCTACTCCACATACAGAGTAGGATGCCATGTCAGAGTCATACAGAGTAATCACCATCTGTTGTGTGTTGAACTCTCACCAGGACTGAGTTTTTAGCTACTGGGATCCCTGTATTTCAAAAGTGCTGGGACATCCTGATAGCTCATTTGTCTTAAGTGATGTGATATTCTACACTCCATCTTCTAGAAGCTATCCATAAAATTTAAGAATGAGCTCTAAAATGCTGACTCAGGCACCTGCAGTCTGTGGAAAAGGAGTATTAGTTAAATGAGGTTTGCAACATCCAATCCAGTGACTGGAGCAATATCTACACTGTACTGTGAGCAAATGCCAAGCAAGATGAACAGGAAATTTTACAGAGCTCAGGTTCAAGCTCTGTAAAATGATCATGATCATTTGATCATGAGGGTACCATGATCCAATGTGAAGTGGATTCAGAGCAGAAAATGGCTTTTGGACTGACCTACCTAAGTTACACACACGCAGAACTGTAACGTCTCACCTATACAACCTGCATCTTGATGAGATAGCTAGGCTTAAAAGAGAGAAATAAGCACTCCCAGAAAGATTGATTTCTCTACCTTCAGGTATCCATCTTGGGATGAAACAAGTGACAAATCACATTACAAGCATTTCTGTAGATAGTTCCTAGATAACTATTTAGACATAGACTTCTGTATTCATAAAATCAGAGAGAGATTTAGGTTGGAAGGGACCTTTAAAGGTCATCTAGTTCAACCTCCCTGCAGTGAGCAGGAACATCTTCAACTAGACTAGGTTGCCAGTCCTACCTGACATTGAATGTTTCCAAGGCTGGGGCACCTACCACCTCTCTGAGCACCATTTCAACAGATGATTCTCATTGCCATTGGCTTATCAGATTGAAAAGATGGCCATGAAACAATATGTCTGACTTCAGGAATAGATTGATTACTAGAACATTTACCAGATCAATAGGACGCTTGATTTTCATTTTTCCCACAGCAGCCAGGGTTCAGGCTTGTAACTGCCTATCAGCAGAAGGGAAATATGACCCCTCATCTCTGAGCATAGGTGGGCCACTGTTCAAGCAAGTAACAGGCAATAATGAAGCAGCAATCCTACTGAACTGTAATCATAGTCATTTGGGTCCCTGTCAGCACTTCACTGAGTGAAGCAGCCACAGAATCCCAGAAGGGGATGGAAGGGACTTTTGGAGATCATCTTGTCCAATCCTGCTGCTAAAGCAGGATCATGTAGAGCAGGGTGCACAGGATTGCATCCAGGTGGGTCTTGATTTTCTCCAGAGAAACTCCACGCACTCTCTGGGCAGCCTGTGCCAGTGCTCTGCCACCCTCACAGTAAAGAAGGGTTTTTGTCATATTCATGTGGAACTTTCTGTGTTCCAGTTTGTGCCCGTTGCCCCTTGTCCTGTCACTGGGCACCATTGAAAAGTCCTGCCCCAACCTCTTGACATCCACCCTTCAGATATTTTTAAGCATTTATCAGATCTCCTCTCAGTCTTCTTTTCTCCAAGCTAAACAGAGCCAGTTCTCTCAGTTTTTCCTTCCTACGAGAAATACTCCAGTCCCTTCACCATCCTCGTAGCCCTCCACTGAACTCTCCAGTAGTTTGTTGTCTTTCTTGTACTGGGGAGCCCAGAACTGGAAAAGGTACTCCAGCTATACCACTGTACAACAGAGGGCAATCATAACCTCCCTCAACCTTCTGGCATTCCTCTTAATGCACCCCAGGATACCAGTGGCCTTCTGGGCTATGAAGGTACATTGCTGGCTCATGGAGAGCCTGTTGTCCTTCTTTGCAGGTCCTTCTCTGCAGAGCTGCTTCCCACTAGGTGGGAAGCACCTGTACGGGTGCTTGGGGTTATTCCTCCTTAGGTGGAGGACCCTACACTTGCCTTTGTTGAACTTCAGTATGTTCCTCTCCACCCAACTCTCCAGCCTGTCCAGGTCTCACTGAATGGCAGCGCAGCCTCTTCTGTGTTGGCCACTCCTCCCAGTTCTGTGTAATCAGCAAACTTGCTGAGGGTATCCTCAGTCCCTTCATCCAAGCCATTGATGAATATGTTGAATAATACTGGACCCAGTCTCTGATTCTTGGGGCACATCACTGGCTACAGGAGCAAGACTCTGTGCTACTTATCAGAACCCTCTGAGCTCTGCCATTCAGCCTGTTCTCAACCCACATCGCTGTGCACTTATCTAATCCACACTTCCTAAGCTTTCCTAAGAAGACATTACAGGAGACGGTGTCAAAAGCCTTGCTGAGGTCAAGGTAGACAACATACACTGCTCTCCTCATACCTATGCAGTCAGTCATGCCATCAGAGAATACTATCAGATTGGTCAAGCATGACTCCCCTTTGGTGAATCCATGTTGACCCCTCCTGTTAGCCTCTTTTTCTCCTTCTCCATGCTTAAAGATGACATCCAGAATGAGCTGCTCCATCACCTCTCCAGGGATGGAGGTGAGGCTGACTGACCTGTAGTTTCCCCAGACCTCCTTCTTGCCCTTTTTGAAGATTGGAGATACACTGGCTTTCCTTCGGTCATTAGGCATCTCTCTTGTCCTCCATGACCTTTCAAAGATGATGGAGAGGTAGAGAGTAGCTTAGCAATAACATCTGCCAGCTCCCTCAGCACTCTCAGGTGCACTCAAGATTTGTGGATTTGTCGATGTCATGTTTGCTCATATGTTCTCTAACCTGATCCTCCTCAATCAAGGTAAAGTCTTCCTTTCGTAAGACTTTCTCTCCTACCTCCAGGGTCTGGGATTCCTAAAGGCTGCTGGCCTTAGCAGTAAAGACTGAAGCAAAGAAAGCATTCAGTAACTCCATCTACCCTGTCACCAAGGCACCCGCCTCATCCAGCAGCAGGCCTGCATCTTTCCGAGGCTTCTTTTCACTGCTGAGGTACTTGAAAAAGCCTCTCTTCTTTTCCTTGACATCCCTTGTCAGATTCAATTCCAAGTGGGCCTTAGTCTCCCACATTGCATCCCTGCATACTCTGAAAATGTTCCTCTATTCCTCCCAAGTGTCCAGTCCCTTTCCCCATATTCTGTAAGCTTCCTTCTTCCATCTGAGTTCTTCGAGAAGCTCCTTGCTCATCCACGCAAGTCTCCTGTCTCTTTTGCTTTTATTTCTTACTCATAGAGATGAACCAGTCTTGAGATTGGAGGAAGTGGTGCTTGAATATCAACCAGCTCTCTTGGACCTCCTTACCTTCTAGACTCCAAACCCATGTGACTCTCTCAAGTATGTCTTTGAAGAGGCCAAACTTAGGTCTCCTGATATCCAGGATTGCAATCCTACTTATTGCCCTGCTTCTTCCACACAGGATCTTGAACTCTACCATCTCATGGTCATGCAGCCAAGGTGTCTCCCAACCTTTACATCTCCAGCAAGTCCTTTGTTTGTCAGTACAAGGTCCAGCAGCAGACCTCTGTTCATTGACTCCTCTACCACCTGTGTCAAAAATTTATCATCAATGCTCTGCAAAAAACTCCTGGACTGTGTGTTCCTGGCTGTGTTGCCTTTCCAGCAAATATCAGGGTGGTTGGAGTCTCCCATGAGAACCAGGGCCTGTAATCATGAGGCTACTTCCAGCTGTATGTAGAAGGGTTCATCAACTTCCTCTTCTTGATCAGGTAGTTTGCAGTAAACATTCACAACAATTTCACCCTTATTAGCCTTACCCTTAACCCTTACCCATAAGCTCTGGACTCATTCTTCACTCAGCCTGAGTCAGAACTTGCTACATTCCAGATGTTCCCGCCACATAAAGACCATCTTTCCTAAAAAGGATGCAGCCATCCATGACAACATTCCAGTCATGCAAGCTATCCCACTGTGTCTCTGTAACTGCAATGAGATCATGGCACTGCAACCTCACACAGATCTCTACTTCTTCCTGTTTACTCCCCATGCTGCCTGTTTCGGTGTACCGTCATTTCAGAGAGGTAATCAAGCATGCAGGTTTCCCTGGAGGGGTCCATCATAGCCATACACACCCTTCAGGTGGTTGGCTTTCTGGTTCTCATCTTGGGAGGCAGCTAAGGAACATTTGTAGCTGCTCTGGTTGGCCTCGCTTATTCCCCAGTTGTATGTGATGGCATCGGCATTGCTGGTTTGGATCCCACCTCGCTGAGTTTAAAGCCCACTTCACTGAGTTGGCCAACATGCTGCCAAAGATTCCCTTGCCTCTTCTAGACAGGTGGATCCCGTCCCTCTGTAACAGGTGGCAGTCATCAAATAATGTCACAAAAGCCAAAACATTCGCAACGCCACCAGCCCCATAACCAGAAGTTGATACACATTATACATCTCTTTATGGATTCCCCTTTCTTCCACCTGCTAGAATGGAAGAAAATATAACTTGGGCATCAATATTCATCACTTGCACCACCCCATGGCTTTGTAGTCTTCCTTGATTCTGCTCAGGTACTGTCTTGTGGTGTCATTCATGCCCACATGAAAAAATAACAGTGTGCTGCATGACAAGTAGCACACCAGGCTGATGAAGGGGCTGGAGGGCAAATCATATGAGGAACGGCTGAGGGAGATGGGGCTGTTTAGCTTGGAGAAGAGGAGGCTGATGGGAGACCTTATCAGCACCTACAACTGCCTGAAGGGAGGTTGTGGAGAGGTGGGTGATGGTCTCTTCAGCCAGGTGACAGGAGATAGGACAAGGGGAAATGGCACAAAGCTGTGCCAGGGCAGGTTTAGATTAGACATTAGAAAAAAATTTTTTACTAAAAGAGTTGTCAGGGCCTGGAACAGGCTGCCCAGGGAGGGGGTTGAGTCACTTTCCCTGGATGTGTTTAAAAAAAGGGTAGATGAGGTACTTAGGGATATGGTTTAGCTTAGGATGGGATTGATTGGACTTGATGATCTTCAAAGGTCTTTTCCAACCTTGTGATTCTGTGATTCTGTGAAGTAGGGACACCCTTTGGCAGTGTCTCAGATCTTAGCTCCCAGAAGGCAGCAAATCTCTCATGACTCCCTTTCAGGTCAGCAGATGGATGCCTCAGTGTCCTTTAGCAGAGGGTCACCCACTATGAGCACTCGCCA
Organism: Laterallus jamaicensis coturniculus; assembly: GCA_022605575.1. Taxonomy (NCBI): domain Eukaryota; kingdom Metazoa; phylum Chordata; class Aves; order Gruiformes; family Rallidae; genus Laterallus; species Laterallus jamaicensis. The sequence continues at coordinate 3,896,685 of JAKCOX010000062.1, forward strand.
TTTCTTTTTTTGGTATCCACTGTGTGCTGATGGTACAGTTTCTCCTTCTACACCTTGCTTGTGGGCATCTACAGCTGTTAAAGCTTCATTTGCCTGCTTTGGCAGGGGGGTTGGACCCGAAGATCTCTTGAGGTCCCTTCCAACCCCTAAGATTCTGTGATATCTGGTTTTGGTTATGACGCTGGAAGGTGGAGACTGGAGTCCTGCAGACCGGGGTCCAAGGGGGTTTGTTCTCCATGGTGTCTACTGCAGGAATACTGTTATGAAACCCCCTATCTCAACCTTTGCCCCTTTAATACTGCATGCACATCCTTTTAATTGTTTCCTACAACTCAGCCACCTGATGTAACAGCTCACCAACCTGTGCACACCTTTTCACCAGGAGAAGGGTCTGGGCACTCGTCACAAGCTACTGATTTACTGAAGTCTCCTTCCTTACCAATTCTGTCTGGGTAGATGGGTCTGAACATCCACAGGGATGATCTCTGTAGGAACATGGGTTTTACCTCTGAAGTGAGTGCCCATTATTCTAGCAGAGACCTAGAGCACTTGCCTGGGCTGTGGACCTACAAGCAGGTTTCAGGGCTCTCCCATGCAAACTGCCATGCAAACCACTGTGCTACATTATTTGCCTACCCTGACCACAGCTCATTTAAGTCTCCAGTGGTTGCCCCTGGCCTCAGGAACACCCCTGTTCATCTCGGTCGCGATTAAACAAGAGCAATAAAGCTTAAAACCCAGTTTAGGTCCTCTGTTTCCTTGGCAAAAAAACAGTGCTGGCAAGTGAGAGACTCCTAGCATACTCTTTTGGCCTCACTGACGCCTAAATTCTTTGCTGCCTCTGAAGAATGAAGACTGCTTTTCTCATAACCAGATGGTTAAGTTCAGCATGGGTTGGGGTGCATAACTCCCAGGCATGTGAGAAACAATGTCATTGGCCAGAAAATAGGCTTTTCTATTTTGATTCTACCTGATGACTTTGAAATGTGGCAATACTGACTGTTAATTTGTTAGGCACAACTCAAAAATGCTTAGAAAGACTGCAGTCTTCAGGGACCTTACACTGTCACTCCCAAAGAAGCCCAGGGAGGGAACAAGTTCCTGAATGTTCAGTTCAGCTACAGTACCAGTACTCTTAGCTATGCAGAACAGAAAAACTTTAGGCACATAATTTATTTTCAGTAGAAAACTGGTGGATCTATTGCTTTTTAGGGACACAGTTGATTGAAGAGTTTTTTGGTTTTTTTTAAATTAGACATCTATGTTCTTTCAAAATACATTTTAGACATCTAGGCAATATTTTTTACCTTTACTGCAGTACTTCTACTCTGTTGTATTAAATTTTGTCTCATTCCCACTGTTCTGTCCTCAAGGTTATCTAATTTTCCTGTGTGACATCCTAGTTCTCTTCTGTATTGACAGCGCGACCCAGTTCCATATCAGAGATCATTAGTTCAAGCCTGCTTCTCATGCCAAAATCATTAAAGAAAATACTAAGATCCACTCCAAGGCTGATTCATGAAAAATGCTTTTAGTAGTTCCCTTCAACTCATTACATCTTTTTTCAACGTTGCCCATTTTCATCTTCACTTTAAACAGCTCCCTAACTAACTTAAAGTTCATACCTCTGTCTTAGTAATGAGCACTTTCCTGAGGGCATCATTTTAGATGCTTTACTCATAAATTAGTCTGTCTCAGTGGGATTGCTCCCATTTAACTTCAGATGCCTTTAGGGTGGTCATCTACAGCTGAGCTAGTCACCCCTGGCTAACTTTACAGTCAACGGAGAGAAATAAGCACTTGTGATTCATCTGACTTATTTTAGACATTTACTTTAGGATGGGATGAATCATACCCTAAAAGGAACTCTTTTTTGGTTTTGCTAAAAAGGGAGCATGGGGTGACTAGTTTAGAAATAGATGTCTCCAGAGCAGACACGTGCATTTAGTCAGATCAATCCCATCATTCGTTACCAAACAAATTAGACCTTTCATATATCTCTGCTTTATAAAGTCTGAAAAAAAAATGAATCCAGTCATTCTGGCATAATCTTCCTTTGGCAAAGCTTACTGAATCTCATAGCATTTTAATTTGCCTTTCTGTCATGAATTGTCCTTTCCATCATAATTTGATCTTGCACAAATCATAAAGCGTTGATGTGACACTTGTAGGGCTGCTGTTGTTCAGTACTTTCACCCTGAGTAAATTAACCTCCCGTGTTTCACTCCTATCTGAAAAGTGGTTATTTCCATTTTCTCTGCATTCATTCTGATCTTTATTCATTTTTATTTATGATTATATGTTTATTTATATATGATTGCATGCTATATAATATTGATTTTCTTCTCTTTATGCTTATGTTTTACATCTGTAAACATGGAAGGGGTAGTATGTAAAATTACTTAGTAACCCCTGACACTGCAGCACTAAGCAATCTCCACTACCCGACTCCTCTTTAACATGAAACCTCTTTGCAAACAGAGGCACTTGAAAATGCTCTCCCTGATGCTTAGTAAATTAATTTCAATTTGACTTTATTAATACCAAATAGGTATCCTTATTAACAACATGTATTATGAATGTGTAAATATCAAAACACTGCCATGTTTGTCAGAAATACTGAACTGCAAACATTTAGCATAGCATTAAAATCATTAATGAATGTGGTGAGTTGAGCTTGCCTGAACCCACGTGCCCACCAAGCCGCTCTGTCACTCCCCTCCCCAGCAGGATGGGAGGGGCAGAAAATAAGATGGAAAGAAAGCAAAGTCTCATGGGGATTTTTTGGGTTTGTTTTTAAATTGCTTGGAAGCAGTGGTGCTGAGGTACTGATGGGCTGACTCCTGTTCTTACCTCTGCCCTCAGAGTGTTTATCAATCAGGTGATATCTGGTGACGGGAGACAGGACAAGGGGAAATGGCACAAAGCTGTGCCAGGGCAGGATCAGATTAGATGTTAGGAAAAAATTCTTCACTTAAAGAGTTGTCAGGGCCGAGAACAGGCTGCCCAGGGAGGTGGCAGAGTCACCATCCTTAGATGTGTTTAAAAAAGGGGTAGAATGGGTACTTAGGGGTATGGTTTAGCATAGGACAGGAATGGTTGCACTTGATGATCTTAAAGGTCTTTTCCAACCTTGTAATTCTGAAATACAGTGACAGGGGCTTTATAGATATAAATACATTCATATACATATATATAAAACAAGGTAGTTTAATAAAGTAAAAGCAAAGGTAGTGTATGGAAGCAAAGGAAAACAAAATATTTATTCTCTACTTCCCTTCAGCAGGCAATTATCTGCCCTTTTTAAAAGGGCAGATAATGGCAGGACAAGGGGGAATGGTTTAAAGCTGAAGGAGGGAAGATTTAGATTGAATATTAGGGGGAAGTTTTTTACAGAAAGAGTGGTGAGGTCCTGGAACAGGCTGCCCAGAGAGGTGGTGGATGCCCCATCCCTGGAAGTGTTCAAGGCCAGGTTGGATGGGGCCCTGGACAACCTTGTGTAGATCCAGGCCTGAGGCTGGTGTCCCTGCCTGTGGCAGGGGGGTTGGAGCTCTATGATCCTTGGGGTCCCTTCCAACCCTTGCCATTCTATGATTCTATGATTCTATGATAATTAGGGCTCCAGCACGTATAGTGGCTACCGCAGAAGACAGATGTCTTATGTAACAAATGCTCCACTTCCTCCTCTTTTCTCCTAATTGTTATTGGTTTTATTTTAGCAGACACAATCTATTATGGGAATATCCCTTTGGTCAGTTGGGGCCAGCTATCTTGGCTGTGTCTCCTCACAAGATCTTGCCCACCCCCATCCGTTTGGGGGTTGGGGAGGTGGGTGGAACGTAGGAGAGACAGCCTCAGTGCTGTGCCAGCGCTTCTCAGCAGCAGCCAAAACGCCAGTGCGTTACCAACCCCTCACTCCCTGTGGGTCCACAGCACAGCGCTGGGAGGGCTGCTAGGAGGAAAATGAACGCCGCCTCAGCCAGGCCGGCTGCAGAAGGGTGGGCTTTGTCATACTGCGAACAGTCAAGAATCATGCATAATGTAACAGGGTATTTTGCAGCTGGTAACAGCAGGCGGCATCGCAGGAGATATTTTAAATGTGTTTTTATTAACAAGAGAAAAAGGTCTTTCAACTGATCTGAAACAATTTCTGAGAGAAAAGCCGAAGAGGCTATCATTATGAAATGTAATGGCAAATGGAGAATCCTGGCGGAGAATGTCCTAGGAAACTATTTTCCCCTGTATTTGATCCATATTTACTGAGGACCTGTTCCAAAGCTCATTTGAAAGGCAGCTGAAAAGCCCCCGCTGAAGCCAATGGATTTTGGACCAGTGTTGGAGTGCAAGAATAAGGTAGTTGAAATTATCCACAGGGGTTTGGACTTGAGATGAGAAGTAAATGATGTTCAAGATCACATATATATAACTGGTGTTAAAATGAGAGATGAGACTGAACTGCAAATTTTGATACTTTGTGGAGCTCTTTTTAATTTCTTCCCACTTTCAACCACCCCCAATGGCCCTCGAGGCTTTGGATCTGCAGTTTGATTCAGAAGCATTACAGAAATAGATGGCAAGTATGAAGGCTGGAGGCTTCTGTAGACCCACCAATAAATCTTAATTCATATATCAGACCCTATTTTATTAAATACTATGGATTAATAATGTAAGTAGCTCTTTAACAATACATGGATAAAAAATGTATGCAGGAAATCAGATGACCAGAAAGCATCGGGAATGAGAACATTCACACCCAAAAAATGTATCAGAGCTTCCTATGGGCAAAACCAGGGAAACCAGCTCATTCACAAATGGGCTTTTAAACATTTAGCTCCTGTAAGAGCGAAACAGTTTTGTGTTATCAGTAGATTGATTCATCTACCTTACATAAAGTAATATTATTTAATACTGATAATATATTATTTTATATATATTAAGCTGATGTTATATCAGAGTTAAAATAATAACAGAAGAATTATGCTTTGCAGCTGTTCTTCTTCACTGCTGAATCAGTGCTCGTGCTGTGGTTTGCATCTGCAGACTTTCCCAAGCCATTCTTTAAACTTTTTCATCGTTAAACTGAGGCAAATTAGGCAAGATTCACCCATGATAGTTTAGATATCTAATAATGATATGTTGGGTAAAAAGTACATTTTTAATTCAAATTTTTGTTCTCTCCCTTTCATTTGTTTTTCTCCCTCAGTTATTGTCATAGTTAGTGCATTTCATATTATTGAAGATATGAATTCTTAATGTACTGTCTGTGTTGTATTATTCTTTATATGCTTATAGTATTCTGTATTTAAGATTTTAAGTAAAAAATTTTTAAAATCCATTACACTGAGAGGCTCCTGGAACTCTCTCTGTGAGAGAGAACTGAAGTTTCTAGTGTCAAAGGAGACAGACTTTGTTAGATTAGGATTCAGCTTCTATTAATGTAAATCTTTAAAACAGGGGATGCCTATTTTTCTACCTGTTTTCTGTGAAGAAGCTCAGAATGAGTAGCTCGGATGTAAAGACTTAATGCGAGTTCAGTTTCATGAACACCACGTCAAGTGATGTAAATTTACCACTGTCTGTTGTCTGATGGTCTTCCTGGCAGAGATGATGTAAATCCCATTCAGAACTCTACTCCACATCTTCAGGAGCAGTTCCATCAGAGAGGAAAACAGGACACTTCGTGCACTGCAGTTCTACCAACCTGAAAAGATACCAATATTTCCAGAGTGACATTGCTGGCCTTGAGAAATTAAATCCTGAGACAATCAGGATAACGTTTTTAAGTGGGAATTTCCTAAAGGCGTCCAATCTTTGCCAAAGTAAGGCACACTGAACAAGACACTCGCTCTGCACGCCTGTCAATAGTCAGAAAACTCCCTGGAGCTTGAGAACGGGTATGAAAAGAGTAGCAGGCAGCAAGCTGTCAAACAAAGTATGTTTGCGGTGTAGGAGCAATGCTTGTGAGCATGGTATATTCTTTGGTCATAACAACCCCAGGCAACGCTACAGGCTTGGGGCAGGGTGGTTAGGAAGCTGCACAGAGGAAAAGGATCTGGGTGTGTTGATGGATGCTCACCTGAACATAAGCCAGCAGTGTGTCCAGGTGGCCAAGAAGGCCAACGGCATCCTGGCTTGCATCAGGAATAGTGTGGCCAGCAGGACCAGGGAGGTGATCATCCCCCTGTACTCAGCTCTGGTCAGGCCACACCTCAAATACTGTGTTCAGTTTTGGGCCCCTCACTACAAGAAAGACATTGAGGTCCTGGAGTGTGTCCAGAGAAGGGCAATGAAGCTGGTAAGGGTCTGGAACACAAGTCTTATGAGGAGCTGCTGAGGGAAGTGGGACTGTCGAGTCTGGAGAAGAAGAGGCTCAAGGGAGACATTATTGCTCTCTACAACTACCTGAAAGGAGGTTGTGGTGAGCTGTGGGTTAGCCACTTCTCAGATAACTGGTGACAGGACAAGAGGAAATTGCTGTAAGTTGTGCCAGGCGACGTTCAGGTTAGAAATTAAGAGAAATTTCTTCTCAAAAAGAGTGGTTGGGCATTGGAATAGGTTGCCCAGGGAGGTGGTGGAGTCACCATCCCTTGGGGTGTTTAAGGAAAGCTGGATGAGGTACTCAGGGACATGGTTTAGTTAGTAATATTGGTGGTAGGGGGACGGTTGTACTAGATGACCTTGGAGGTCTTTTCTGACCTTAATGATTCTGTTGAAAGTCCACCATGGTTCTTGCTCACCCAATCCAGCAGACAACACCGACAAAATAGTGTTTCTGTTGCTGGTATGAAAAAACCAAACACTTGTCCTTTCTCCCTTCCCCTGCCCACTTCCCTATCCCTTTTTTTTTTTCTTTTTATTTTTTTTAGGGGGAGGGACTGCACTTTAATTTACAGTACAAAAAAGGACTTGGACAACATTTGCTGCGATTAAGGGCCTGGAGCATCTCCCCTATGAGGAGAGGCTGAATAAGCTGGGACTGTTCAGTCTAGAGAAAAGAAGATTAAGGGGAGACCTAAATGGTGTTTATAATTATCTTAAGCATGGGATGCAGGGCAAGGTAGCCAGCCCCTTTTCAGTGGTCAGTAGAGACAGGACAAGGGGCAATGGCTGCAAGTTGGAGCACAGGGAGTTCCGCACCAATATGCGGAAAAGCTTTTTCCCAGTGAGAGTGACAGAGCCCTGGCACAGGCTGCCCAGGGGGGTGGTGGAGTCTCCTTCTCTGGAGATATTCAAGACCCGTCTGGACGCCTGTCTGTGCAGTATGAGCTGGGGAGCTGCTTTGGCAGGGGGGTTGGACCCAATGATCTCTTGAGGTTCCTTCCAACCCCTACAATTCTGTGATTCTTTGTGATTCTGTGATTTTCTGGATAGCTGTTAATGCAAGAGTGGCACTGAGAGTTAGTTATAACCTTTGTGACTTTAACCAGCCATTGTGATTGAAGAAGAGACCTTCCTAATTTATTCTTCATCATCCTATAGATGTTTTTGTTTTACCTAATTATTTGTGACTGCAGGTGCCAGTCTTTCTTAATGTACTTGAATTGTGTTCTAGGAAAAACATTGCAAGAGCTTTGAATGTAAGGTGTTCCAGACAGGCAATCTATAGAGCCTTTTATTTGCTTGCCCTGTGTATCACTGGTGGTTTAAAAGCTATATAAAGAAATATATTTTTTTTTTTTTAAATCAAACGTGGTTATTTCTGGGTATCTTTGGTGCTAAAAGGCCTGAAAAGGAAGATAAGGACACTCTGTTAGCATCCGTTGTGTAGCAAGGTAGTTAAATAGAAGAAATCATTTAGCAGACCAAATTTACATGGCAGCTATTACTGGAAGGGTTTTCAAGTAAAAAGAACCATACTCATGTATTTGCAGATACAAATACAGTGTCCACACTACTGAGAATGTCAGGATGTGCCATAATACAGGGGATGAGCTACCATCCAGCTTAAAGATGCTGCTTGCAACATGGGACTGAAGAAGACAGGACAGTGCTCTACCCAGCATCCTGTAATGGGGTAAGTGATGAAATGACGCTCAGCTCCAAAATGTCTTGTGTGGATGGCAGGAGGGCAATATCCTTCTTTACTATTAGTCCCTCACCAGGGAGATGAGCACTCAGTCTGCTTTGTAGGTATCTGAAGTGTAGTCAGAAGAATCCTCCCCTCCTCCTTACGTCATCTCCCATTGCTCTTTCTCCAATGTGCTCCCCTTTCTTTCATAATTAAACTCACTTATTTGATTAATCACTTGATACTGAGAAAGTACAACTCTTAGAGAGCTTGCTTTTCCACATTTCTTGGAGCATTGAGGAAATTTTACATATTTGTAAAGACACCTCAAAGTTTACTGTGGTTATTTCTGTCGAATCAAAATCTGGGAACCCTAAGCAAACATTTTAAGGTTAAGGCAAAAGTGCTGTCAAGTACAATATATTTCTTCATATTTATTTACCAGAGTATGTATTTTATTCTTCCTGGAGAATACAGCAAGAAAATATTTCACCAATGCACAACCTTTCCCTTAAACTATATGAGACTGATTTGGCCTCTGTCAGCACCCACAGCAGCCAGTCCTCACCAAATGCAACATCAGATACTCTGCTGCCTGGGCAGCTTTTGTATGCTGATCTGTTATTTATCACCCACATACCATCTTGGTGGGGGATCCCTGTTCTATTTATAAGTGAAAGCAAAATTCTGCTGTTAAATTCTGCTGATCCCTCAGCCCTCCTGTGTTCACAAACAGGCGATCAAATCCATCAGTGATTTATACAAATTAGCCTTTTGCCATAGATGTTTGTATAACATACATGGAACAGCAGAATCCTTTTGTGGTATCTGTCTTGTTTCTATAACAGGGCATGCAGTTGGTAAAGGTGCTTTCTGTGCTCAGCATTACCATTTTGGAAGTCAGCCACAGCCTGCTTACGACTTCCCTTACTTTCTCCTGGAGAGAGTCCAGCTGAGGGCTACGAAGATGATCAAAGGCCTGGAGCATCTCTCCTACAAGTAAAGGCTTAATGAGCTGGGGCTGTTCAAGCCTTGAGAAAAGAAGACTGAGAGGGGATCTTATTAATGTTTATAAATATCTGAAGTGTGGGACACATGGGGAAATGGCCAGCCCCTTTTCAGTGGTCTGTGGAGACAGGACAAGGGGCAATGGCCTCAAGTTGGGGCATAGGAAGTTCTGCACCAACACACAGAAGATGCCTGTCTGTGTGACCTGTCCTAGGGAACCTGCTTTGGCAGGGAAGTTGGACTCAATGACCTCTTGAGGTCCCTTCCAACCCCTACGATTCTGTGATTCTGTGATAGTAGCTCCATAGCAAGAAATGAAGAACCTCATGTTCTAGATCTGATACACGTGATGCTTTCCAGCAAAGAGTGAGCTGGGTTCATTGCTGACAGTGTTGCTCTGTATCCATGAGGGTCCTCACCTGCCCCACTACCAAAGGGAATTAAGGAAAGGCAGCACAGGTCAGTGAGAGGGAGGACACAGTCAGCCACTTCAGCTGTCACACAGTGTTTGTTTCGCTGTTGTAACTCACCTGCATCACTCTTCTGTCTTAGGAACAAGAAGCATTTGCTGCTACGTGTGGTCCATTTTTCTGAAGATATCAGTGCACTTTTGTAACTCTTTAACAGAGCTACTGCTGGAAACTACTTCTGTTGCTGGGGTGCTGCAGTACCGTTTGTACCATTTAGCACCCCCCACTCACACAACCCAACTATTTTTTTCTTGCCTCTCTACAGCATGGCTAACTGGGCAAGTCTATTGTCCTAGACCCCCTTTGCAAAGACCTTCCTACTATTCACAAGGATTAGCTCTAATGTCTTCTATGGGGGAGAATCTGGTGGCAGATTAATCTGATTCTGCTGTTAAGAAGATAACACATACCCTGCTGTAAACACAATTTTACCTAACTATGCTCCTTGCCACCATCTAGTGGGTGGCTGGACATTTTGTTTATCCCCATAAATGACTGGGTTGTCTTTTGGGAAAAGACACAGAAATACTTTGCATGTGTGCCATCCTTACAGGCATTTGTCAAAAAATAGCTTCACTGGTAGCTGGTTCAATAATGGGTATGTATGTATATATATGTATATATATATGCAACATGTTTTCATCATAAGTATACTGCTAAAAGTCAGATATGATAAATCTTTGCTCTGCATTTAGTTTATCAAAGCTGTCTTTGGAAACCTCAGTCCCTTGAAAGCCCATAGTAATGTATGCACTGTTTTAAGATGGAGCAGGACTTGCCTCAACTTTGACTTTTACAACAAAGCATGTTGCACGTGAACCAAACATATGTGTATGTATATACAAAAAGAAACCAAGCCATGATGCCTTACTCAAATCTACTTCTGACCACAGTCAGTCAAAGCTGTTCTCTGTTGTTTCATACATTCATGCACAAGTTCCCCTATGGCCCTTCTGGACTTCCAGAAAACTGAAAGCTTATGAAGACAGAAGAATAAATAGATGTAGTCTTATGAATGTACCATACAAGTAAGTGTTTTGTTCTGCTGTCCAGCCACAGTTCTGTTTTCCTGTTATACCAACAAGCACTGTCCATACTGCAGAAGATCTTTGGCTGGGTCTAGCAACACAACTCCAGTCCTCTGAAATCACGGTCAGTTGTGTAATAGACATGGAGTTTTGGGAGCCACAAAACTCCTGCAATGAAGAAGCTTAAATTCTCTCATGTTAAAATACCAAAGTCACAAAATCTGCAGTGCAGTATATAGCAGAAAAACATACCAGTATGGTCAATGCTCAAAAATAGCTCTGAGGCTATCAGAAGATGGTCCAAAAGCTCTGCTTTTACTGCCCTCCAAGCAGTAAAAGGCTTTCCAGAGGTGTTTTCAGCAGTCATTACAGTCACATGCATGCATAAAAATGTAGATATGTCTGTATATATAAAAAATGCGTATGTGTATAGATATTTATATGGATATATGTGTATGCATGTGTGTGTATAAATATGTCTACACACATACAAACGTTTACATAAACTTCATCTGCTACTAGCTACTCTGCCTACTTGGAGTCTCCACCTCTGGAGATGTTCAAGAGCCATCTGGACACCTACGTGTGCAATCTGTCCTAAGGAACCTGCTTTGGCAGGGGGCTTGGAGTCGATGATCTCTTGAGGTCCCTTCCAACCCCTATGATTCTGTGACTCTGTACCTTACACCTGAGCTACTGTCCCCCTCTAATAAGCTATATCTTCTCCCCTTCTTCTCAGCCTTGTGAAAAGGGTACAGGTAGGGACTATTCTGTTCCTGTCATACATTAATATAGCTCCATAACAATAAATTAACTGATGGGACTTTTTCAGCCTTATTTTTATGTCTATAATCATTGCCGATTTGGGACTTTTTTTTTGACTGGCACCCTGCTCTGTGGCACATTGAAATAATTGACAGAATTAACTTCAGGGAATATGAGAATGACAGTAAATCTGCTTTTAAATGGTATTTTTAAATACCTAAATCTCCCAATTTTGAGCACGGATTCCTTGACCATTCTTATTCATACTGATAGGGTTTTCCTCAATATTCCAGTTGACATACTTTCTCCAGTGAGTGCACACCATCACCAGCTTAAGCAGCCCTTGGAGACCTCCTATGAGAACCCTTTTCTTGCTAAGACATGACTTAATTATTACCAGTAGCACACAGTGTTAAACAATGCTGAATAAACTCACAGCAATTAGGCTTTTGCATGTTTAAAAATCAAAAATATACAGTTCACTGCAGTTTTTAGCAGGTGTCCTATCTCCAAAACCTGAGAATCACCAAAACCCAAGATAAAGCTGGCATATTCATCTAAAGCAGGCAATTTTCAACCTCTAGATCTTTCTCGAACCAAAACTTGTGCAAAGTGACAGCGATGCACCCTTGGGAGGAACCAAGAAAGACTAAATGGAACACAGGTCTGCCTGCAAGATCACAGAATCATAGGGGTCGGAAGGGGCCTCCAGAGATCATCAAGTCCAACCCCCCTGCCAAAGAAGGTTCCCTAGGACAGGTCACACAGGAAGGCATCCAGACAGGTCTTGAATATCTCCAGAGAAGGATACTCCACAACCCCCCTGGGCAGCCTGTGCCAGGGCTCTGTCACCCTCAGTGTGAAACAATTCTTCTGCATGTTGGTGCAGAACTTCCTGTGCCCCAACTTGAGGCCACTGAGATCTAGAGTTACCTGCAGAAACTAGCCCCTCAGCTAGCTGATTTTGTAACAAACTGTTACTGTCACTTCCATGTTAAAAATTTTAGAAAATAACTGGTTGTAATTATATTAATTTATGTGTAATTGTTTTGTTTGCTGCTTGTAGGAGAAATAGGTCTAAGAAATGAATAGTATGAAGTGCACTTTATATAGGTATTTTCTTTATTTAGGCAGTTAAATTATCTAAGCCAAAGATTAAAAAACAATTAGTTTCATGGAAGACAACAACAACTGAGTCTTGATAATTCCACTAATTCTATAAAACACAAATATTTTTGCATAAATAGAGCAAGAACCAAATGGTTTGCACACTGAATTATTGCAGGTTGGCCTCTCTTCACTGAAATTTTGAGAGACAAAAATGTTAAACTTTGTAAAGGTTAAACTTTGCTAAAAGAAGTATGTTCACCCAAGCTCTTAATCCTGATTTTCTATCAGGTTGAAGGTGAGAGCTGGATCTTTCAAGAAACGGGTGCACAGAGAGTAACTTATCTAGCATTAGCATATTTTGGCTGAGGGCTGTTACCTTGTTCCAGAATAAGCCACCCCACAATTTCAATATAGTAAAGAAACAAGAAAAAGGAGTGACACTGTTACGACCGATGATATAACGCCATTGACGTGACAACATGCAGAGAAGATCCATTCTGTGAGAAACACACCTTTTGAATTAGAGAGATGGCTTAATGTGAGATCTCAACATGCCTTCAAGAGTAAAACAAACTAAAACAAAGGTGATAATAAAAGTAGAGAGCCTAGAGGTGCATTATTCGCACGGGATTCAGAAAATGAGTTTTGATTTTGTGGTGGGAATTCACAGTGGCCTAATAGTCTGTACTTGTAGCCAGTGGAGCCACACAGGGGAATTTAGAGCGAGAGGAAAGTTAGCCACTGGGAAAACCTCCTCCCTTCCCCACGTTCCTTTTTCTTTCCTCATTAGAGAATCAAGACCATAAGCAGGAAGAGGTAATGCTGCACTGATAAAAATCAAGCTGAAACTAGGGAGCTCATCTCTCAGCTTTAAGATGGATGCAATGATGTGTGAAGGCAGTGCACATGAACACTGCCAACAGCTTCACTGCTCAAGAAGCTGAAATCCCTTTTCCAAAACTATTGAGTGTACAACCACATGGGAAGCCACTGCTATAATTATATCGATATGTTTTGACCCTACACAATCTTAACAAATCCTTTTCTATCTACCATTCAGAAGAAGTTTGCAGCCTTTAAAAAAATATTTGAGAAATTCTTTCTCAAAACTTGGATTTCATTATTTCCAAGATGGATAAATACTTAAAATAAATCTTATCCTTAAATCTTTACCTTCCTACTTAAAGGATCTGATAGAGATTATGATGCACCTTTCCAGAATGAGGCTTGGTGAACCTAAACATAAAATAATGGTTCCTGAAGGAATTATAAAATCAATGGCATGAGCACAAGTGAGTTGCACAAAAAAAAAATTGTTATTATTGCAGTCAGCAGCTATTAGTCTTTTGCGACATATTTAGGGGACCACAACTGCATGAAAGAAAATGTTTAAAAATTCATGTTATAGAACTTTTTGGGACGATATAATTGGAATTATTGCCTGCTATAATTATTGCCTTGGGTGTTAATTTTTTTTCTCCTTATCTTCTTTTTCCCTTCTCTCTCATTCTGCTAAATAGAAGAGACGTCACTCTCATTCACATTTCAGTATCCCATTTGTTGACTACTGCTCACTATTTCAGCCAATATGATATGCTAATAAAAGACAGAAATAAAGTATTATACTTTAATATATATTTTCAAAGTGTGGAGTTCCTGTGCCAGTTCTCATGAAATCCAGAATTTAAAAGTAGTAATACAGCTAAATCCCCATCTTAGTGTTTTGCATCAGACAGGTTTAGCAGTATTATTAGGCTCTTTGTCTGCATTTCTTTCTGTCATTAGTGAGCACCATGATAGTCTTGGAGGAACAGAAAACTCCTTTGGGATTAATTTTCTCCTTTGGAACTGCTCATTCTCTCAAGCTACACAAGCATATATTCCAACATCTCTCTATAGTGTTGCACCAAGTGATAATTTATCCGAGCGAGTATAGAACTGCATCCTGGTGACGTGCCAGACTGTTGGTGTTTGAGGTCAGGGATATGGCATTGCCAAGGCTCGATCCTGTGAAACACAGCAAACTCACTCAAGGATAGCTGATACCTTGCAAAATGGTTTCCAAACTAATTGCACTTGGGAAATGAAGCTTTAGAAAATAATGGGAATGACTGTAGGTACCACCAGCTAGGTCTGCAGTTCTGCCTGGTTCCTATTGTCCTCACTGAAGTGTTGATCTGTTTTAATACAACTATCACCACTGAAGACAACAGACACAAGAGCACTTGGCGCTTCTCAGAACCAGGTCCTCAAGCAGACACTGAAAAAACATACAAATGCTCCAAATACATGTGAGTTGTCAAGGGCTCTTTGAAGACTTATTTATTTCTTAAAAATAACCAATGCCTGGACTATGTCAGATCATTTCCTAGCATGCAGGCCACTGCATCTGTAGAAGAATTTCTTGAAGTTTCTGACTTGCTTGGAAGGGAATAGATACAAAAGTAAGGAACAAGAGCAGAAATGTCCTTCCACCAAGATGAAGTCAAGAAATCTCTTATGTCTTTGGATTCTGCCTGAAGGGTCCTACACAAAGTTCAAAGAGGCAAACTTGCTGAAAGCTCTCTATATATTTGCCTCAGGGAGTAGGACTGGAGTGCATTGTTAATATCTTTACTTCCAGCTAGCAGACTGGAGCCATTTCTTCTTCTTTTTGTCTCTCTCTCGTTTTTTTTCTTTCTTTTTTTTTTTTTTGACATTCATTTACCTTCTCTTTTTCTGATGTGCTAAAAAAATAAGTGAGAAAAAAAGACAGTAAGATTTTTTTTCTTTCTTTTTCTATCTCAGTAAATCAAACTGAATAATTGCAAGAGGTGCTTATTATTAGGCAGGCCTTGATTTGCGATGCACTGAGCCATCTATCTTTTGCCGTGGTTACAAGAACAACATGCTATGGGTAAGCCAACATATGATGCTGTCATCAACTCTTTTGCACTCCCTGCCTGCATACACGTTGCTACTCTGACGTACCCTGGAGTAGATGCAAGCAAGCTTACCCTTCAGTGAAGTTATTTTTCCTTTATTATCCCGTTGCAGCATCTATCACAGCCCAACAATTCCACAATTGATTTGCTGGCAGCCGAGCCCTGGGGCTTGGAATGTAAATAAGACTCGAAATGAAAGTGATGTGCACTGCAGCAGCCCACACTGAGTGCAGGTACTTCATCAATTGACCTGATTTCTGGAAAATCTGCTTGCAACCTTGAAACTTACTTGCAATTACAATCTTTGCAATAAAATATTAGTCTCCATGGTAATGAGAAGTGCTTTCCTAACTTATTTAGGGAAAAAAAAAAGTGAGGAGATGACAATATCTCTGAGAAAATGAAATTTTCACTATCATTTCACAGTTGGACAGCTTCCTGCAGACTTGTCAACAGATTAATAGCATTCTGCCCATTTTATACATGGAAAAACTGAGTAATTAATAGCCCTCAGGCCTTCCTTGCAAAAAGAAGATTTAATGAGCTCTTTAGCAATATCAGAACAGAAAGGCACATAAATACTTTGCCTGTGACCATGCAAAAGACTACCACCAATGGAAGGATGCCCCTGCTTTACTCCTCACAAGATCTACTGAATGTTATTAAACAAATGCTGCTCTACCTGTTTAAATGTTGCGAAACTGTGGGTACAAATGACGTCTCCGTGGCAGGAATTCTGACTTTCGTATGTTAGTCCGTAGTATGCATCACATTGGCAGTCTGACCCATGTGCCATAGTTTACCAGGGAAAAAAAGTAACAATTAAGGCCTAGTAGGCAACAGAAGAACAATGTGACAGGCTCTGTACAAGGTCAGGTGCCCAACAGACAAAATATTATTCGGACCAACTTAGGAATAAGGGGGTGGTTTAGGAGCCACGTGAATAGGGTTGTAAAGCTGGCTGCAAAATCTTTCGGAATAATTTCCTCACAGGAAACAATCAAAAAAATGGACAAAAAACTTCAAGGCCAGGAACCACAGAACTGAAGTTAGGGCGGGGAGAGAGAAAAGAACCGTCTTTCTTCTCCCTAGCTAGAGAGCCAGAGAGAGCCACAGAATTCAGACTACGGCAGCCAGCCCAGGGGTGTCCCATCAACTCTACTTCTCAGGGGACAAAAAGCCTTTCAGAAGATAAATGGTTAGCTGAAAAACTCACTCCTGTGTCTTCTGAGATAGAGCTCTTTTGGATGGAAGGGAGGAGAGGGCAGTTTGTGTCCTATGAAAATGTCGGGGGTTTACTTTTCTTCTGTCAGCTCAGCAGAAGTTTTTCCAAAACCTCAGAATTCCTCACAGGAAGGAAAACATCACGTTATAAGCAGCTCTGTTCCATTCAGTTTCTTGGTCTTGCCACTGAATTACTGTGCAATCATGGATAAACAACTTTATCTCATTATTCCTCAGGTTTTCCACCTCTAAAATGAGATGCTTTCCTTTTCCAAGCACTCTAGACGAAAAAAAAAGAAAAAAAAAAAAGAAGATAAAATATTCCTTCTTAAATTTCTTATACAGCCATAATTACCCCTGAGCAAGAAGGGAAAGAAAAATGTTATTTACCCATCACAGCTGGAAATTGTCTAAAAGCAGCTACTCTACACTCCACAACAAGTCATATGTCTTACATTTCTCAGTGCCTTCTTGGGTAGACACTAAAATGCAAGGATCACTGTATGAGCTCATGCTTACAGCTACACTCATGTATGAAACAAAACGATTTTACTAAGAATAACAATTTCATTTCACAAATACCAGTAACAAGAAAAATTTAAAACAGCTTCTGCATTTTATGGCACTGTCACTCTCTGATGTCCTGGTCTGCAGGCTGATGTTCTCTCATGGCTGCCTGTTGGATCATGCTGCTTGCCAGCTTTGCCTCAAACTCTAATGCAGTTTAAAGATCTTGCAATGCAGATTCTGATTTATGAGTTATAAACTGGGTTCATATGAATCGTCCACTGTTAGGTCCTCACTTTGCTTCACTACATTACGGAGTGTTTCATTGTATGCATTTCCCCAGAGTTCTCTTATAACTTTTAGGGTCAGCTTCAAAGATCCATTTTTCCCCTCCTACTTTTTAAATTTAGGTCTTGGTCAGGGAGTTCTTACACGTGGAAGAACTTTCAGGATTTTATGGAGCGCATTGTTAGGTAAGTAGGTCTGTGAAAATGGAATAAAAGGCAAGGTTAGGCACGTAGCTGAAAAGCTAAAAATAGCTGGAGAGGGAACCTTCACACAGAAAAAGATACAGGCCCCCACTCATTGTTTCTTGCACCTCACATCTTCAGTTTATACTACCCGGTACAAAATTACATCATCTGACTGACCCGCTTCAGCACTTGTATTTCACTGAGGCAAAAGACTATCTGAGCCCAAACCAAAAGTCCTATTTGCAACATTATGCAGTACAAGGAAAGGCAAATAATTTGTCTGGTTCTCTAACTGTGGTTGTAAATGCATTTCAAGTAAAACTACTTTAGATGCTGTGGGGTTTTTCCAGTAGATTATAATTTCCCTAATCTTCTAACGTATTGCCCAATAGAATTTTATATAGTGTGCAATAAAGTTCCAATCAATTTAACCCTGACAGATACAGCAGTCTTTAAAAGTGCCTGTATTTGTATGTGTGTGTGTAGATAAAAGACTATTAAACCAGAGGACAAAAGTAATGAATTACAAATCGATTCTGACAGCAGAGAGGCTTGTACAGCCCTTTGATTAGGACAATACAATTTTTAAATGCAAAACCTGGAAATATTCTTAAATCATATAATGTTAGCACATGCAATCATTCTGACTACATGTCTCAAATCTTTTCCTCTCGAAATAATTTTCGGAAAGAAATTTGAATACCTTTGAAAATGATTTAAGAGTTCCACTTTCCATTTAAATTTTCTTTTTTATCTTCTGCTTCTTTGTGCCAAGTGCAGACAGTTATTTTCATTTCAGCAGCTGGCAAAGAGAGGGTGGAGGGAAAAAAAAAACTTACCACAGTTAAGAGGAAACTTTGTATTTTCTCTAACATAACAAAAGCCAGGCAGAGGCACAGAGTAAAGTAGTTCAGGCTCAGTGCTGAACTTTTAATGACTTGGCATAACTACACCAGTACTTTCCCTGAAAGGCTTAGGTTGATTATTGATAGACAGTTCTTTATTTTTCCCATAAAAGCTCAAGTATATCATGTACTATGTCTAAAGAACTGTAGCATAGCCTGGCAATGAGGATTCTTATGGTTCAGGAAACAACAGAATAGCAGCATGTTTGTTATTCACCAGTATTTGACCTGCTACAATATTTTCATTTTATATCGACAAGAACACATTTCACAACCACCTGTATAGCAGAGAGTAATTCTCACTTTCAGAATTACCTACTATTTTTAAAAGGTATTTCTTAGCTACCTGTTTGGGGGGAAGGAGAGTGTGTGTTTAAATACGTACTTTAATGTGATTTAAGACTGTAAGCCATAATCCTACAAACCTACCCTTAAACATGATAGAGAGCAGCAAACAAGTCTCCAATGGATCAGCTCATTCTCTACCAGCGAGCAAGGATGTGTCTACAGTAGCAGGGCTGAAGGATCCAGCAGTTGACTGGAAGCCCCGGTTCTAAAGAAAACTGAAGTTGTGGGGTCTTTTTGTCAATCCTCTGCTAATAACTCTTGTCTCCCTCTTAATCCAGAGTTAGGAAAAGACAGGGGCCTCAAGCATGTTCAGTTCATACATGCTGCATAACAATGGCTGCGTAAATCACAGCGACCCTACAGACACTCTCCCAGAGATAGACAGCTATCGCTAATTGCATGTGGTGGCTGGCTAATGAGGAGCCTGGGCAGGCCATTCACCAGGGAACACACTTGTAGCTCTGGTCAGTCATAGAGTAAAGGGAATCTGGAATGGGTGGCAAGCCAAAAGGCAAAGTGAGAAATATATATATATATATAAAATATATCCTAACAAAGATGATTTTCATGGGTCATGAGGGGAGTTGCCGTTACTAAAGCAAGGAGGTGTAGGAATACCAGGCAGAAAAGCAGAAAGGAAGGCTCCATTCATTCCACTCCTCTTCCAACAACCTCAACCTCATTTATCTTGTTTTATTTGTGTGTTGGTTATATGACTTATGGCTGGTCAAGACTGCAGCTGTAACAGGTATGAGCTTGCCTGTGTTTACATACGTATATGTACATACACACACATGTCTACAAAACATGATGTACAAAACAAGCTAGCTAAGACCTCCTGCTACTTAAAACACCTTGTAGCAGAACAAATACTCAGGATACAAGCTGCCTACAGAAAGAGACCATCGAGGTGCTAGTAACAATAGTAGTGTCAACATACATATCTGCAAATATTTGCATATATAATGATTCTTGATGCCCCAACCGTGCAATAGGTACTGGGCAACTGATTACCTACAGTTAGGTGGAGCTGTGCTCAATGGCTACACCTGAAAGAGTTGTCAGGGCCTGGAACAGGCTGCCCAGGGAGGGGGTTGAGTCACCATTCCTGTGTGTGTTTTAAAAAAGTGTAGATCAGCTACTTAGGGATAAGGTTTAGCATAGGACAGGAACAGTTGGACTTGATGATCTTAAAAGTCTTTTCCAACCTTGTAATTCTCTGATTCTGTATTTAAGATGGCAAAACCCAGCCCATGGAGAAGATGCAGCTGTTTCAGTAACAACTCTGGGGCAGACTGACGGTCTTTTTAAGCTTCTGAAACATTTTGGTTGAATCTCTCGTTACCATAGTCCCTGACATCTTATTCTCTAGCCTGCAAAGTCACCGCAATGCTCCCAGATGCTGATCCCTTGAAACACGATGTCTTTTGCATGCTCCTTTCTTACAAAAGAAAGATTGGCCTTTGTGCAGATCTGCGATGGCAGGCTGCTAAAAATAAGGATGCAATAGCCACTTAGGTAGATCAATTTAGCATGCTGAAAGAACTACAGAGCGAGGAGATGCTTGCTTCATACACATACCCTCCCAGAAATTGAAGATTAAATATATATATATAAAAATAGTGTTTTATTTAGGAACTGTTTTAAATTGAAGTGCTATAATAACCCTCCAAAGAAGCAGACTGGAGATAAATTATGCAACTGTAGCTGATTTGAATCAGATTTTGAGGGAACTAGGGAACTCTCCAGAACAGGTATTTGCTCTGCAGTTCTTCACATGAATTAAACCAGAACAGAAGGCCATCGTAAAAGCTGATACATTATAAAAAGCAAAACAATAAACCCCCAAGAAATAGACATCTTTCAAAAGGTAAAATAAAGGGAAGGAGGGACTTCTGTATATGTTCTCCAGTCCATAAGGAAATGGTAACCAGTATTGTTGTATTGACATAAGTGGTGATGAGGTGATTTATACCATCTGTGCATCTGGCTGTGTGGATATATATAAATTTGACCAGAAGTGATGATATCAGCAGACTTACACTGAACAAATGAAATCCCGGTTATAGAGCATAGATCAAGGATGTGCAGATGGGTAAGAAGTGTGAGCAAAGGAGCTACTAAGATGAGTGTCTGATGTGAATGGTTCGTTGGGAGAAATAGTTACATCAGCAAATATGCTAAAGCCAAACCCTCTGCATAGCAGAGAAACGTGACAGTGACTCAACTCATGTAAAGTCTGGTGATCATCACAGTTAGTCCAGAGAGGCAAATCTCCACCTTGATGTACTTACATATGCTTAAGTTAAATTCTTACATACGCACAAATTTAAGCATGAACTGAAATTTCATTTACTTCATTGGCATTTATAGAAGATTAAAAAACTTTAAAAGACTGCTTGACTGAACTAAAGACCTTTTTTTTTTTTCCAAATTGGGCCCCTCTCTTCTGAGTTGCAGCCCTTCTATTAGTAAACATAAACTAAAACATTTGTAATCTTGAAATCTCAGGAAGATCGTTGGATTTGGAAAGACCAGAAAATTAGCGAAGAAGATTTTGACTTGATAATATATATTTGGGGTAGTTGGTTGGTTGGTTGTTTTTTTTTGGGGGGGGCGGGGCGGTGTAAGTTGAAACAGTAAGGAAATGCAACACTCATCAACCAACACCTCCTCATCGTAAATTAATGTGGCAAACCAACCATTTTTAGGAAGTTGTCTAAATCTCAGTGCTTTGCATTTTAGGATCAGAAAACCTAGAAGGCATGCTGTCCAGATTATCTCACATATTACCTTGCACTAAGATACAAAGCTTACTGATCATACCCACCTATATCACTTAGGGACGAGGGCAGACAGGCAACATCATTTTAAAAGAACAAGGAACAGTTTATTGGTTTGCAAGCCACGGTCTTTGTGTATTTATTTTAGCTCTTGTAACAAAGCCTCCAGAAGCTTATGACTGGTAAAAAGAGGTGTGCGTGTTTGGTAACAGCAGGTCGCCAGCTCTCCACCGCTTCCCAGTCCAGAAGCACCTCAGATATCTCGTGGTTGCTGTTGAACCAGCGTAAGACATGAGCTAACATCTTAAAAGCAGGAGCTTCATATATACTTGAATAATACACTAGCCTGGGAAGGGTGCTGGTTCAGCTGCTGCCTGACAAGCAGCTGAGCTGTCCGTGTCATGGCAGCAGATGTTTCAAAGCAGGTGTCAAGCAGACAGTCCTGGGTGGCGACCAGTGAAGCTCGCCCAGAGCAGCGTTTTCACTCGGGAGTTGAAAGCCTCAAAGGGGCTATAAAACAACCTTGTTAATTTGACAGTCGATAACGCAAACATCTCAAAAAAACCCCCACCAACCCCTACTCCGAACTGTATGTCTCTGCCTGGCTCGCAGCCAGGATTTCTCATCCCATTTCGGTAGATAAAGCTCGTATTGTTTTTTAGGGAAGCTTCAGCCGATGGCTCGGCGGTACCGCTCGGCATCTAACCACGCTTTCTTACGGGGGAACCGCAACGATGAAGCGCGCGAATAAAGTACGCCTGACAAAAGCCTCTTTCATTGCTCCCTGACGGTGCCTGTCCTGCGGGGAACGCAGGCTGGGCAGGAGCGGGGCCTTAGCGAGGGAGGCAGGAGCTGGGGTCAGGACGGCGCTCCGCTAACGCGCCCGGGAGCTGCAGCGCCAGGCTCGCCCCGAAGCCAGCCGCGGGCACCCCAGGCTCTCGCCAGAGGTGGCGAGCCGCCCCCTGCCCGCGCTGCCGCCCTCAGGGCTTTGTACCCTGTCCTCTCTGCTTTTTTCGGGGGGGAGAAGGGTGTGCGTGTGGGGGGGAGGATTTTTCGCTTCGCCTAAACCCGGCCCCCGAAGATAAAGGGGGCTCAGGGCACGGAAACGCGCGCTTCCCGCACCCGCGGGGACCCCCGCGGTCAGGCGAGCCCCCCGCGCTGGGAAACCCCTCCCGCACGCCGCGGCGCTACCCGCCGGCAGCGGTCGTGTTAACGGTCGCGGCGGCGCGCGAGGGCAGGGCGAGCGAGACCGGTCTACCCGCCGCCGCCGCTCCCTCCCTCCCTCCCCCCGCCCCTCGGCCAGCCAGGTGCGCGGGACAACGACCGTCACGGGAAGCAGGGGCAGCGGCGGGCGGGCCCGCGCTGGGAACGCGGAGCTGGCCGCGGGCAGCGCCCGGCTCCCGCCTCCGGGCGAGGCAGAGAGGAGCGGAGTTTGGGGCGGAGGCGGAACGACTCGCACCGGCTCAGCGGCCGCTGCAAGTGATCTCCTCGCTCCGCTTCCTCGGCCCGGCCTGCCGCGCGTCATCGCCGCCGCTGCCAATGGGCGCTCGGAGCTACCCCGGAGGGGCGGGGAGAAGGAGGGGTGGGGCGGCGAGGCAACCAATGGGCTCAGAGAATGTTTCCCGGAGGCGAAGCCGCCGCGGCCCCTCCCCCGCCGGCCGCTCCGGCTGGGGGCTCGCCGGGCGGGAGAGTTTCGCACCCGGGTGGGAGATGCTGCGCGGGCTCCTTCTCCTCGCAGGTAACGCTGCGCGGGGCCCCCCGGTGCGGAGGGGGGCTGCCTTTGCCCCTGCCCCGCTTGTTGGCGGGAGCGCGGGCGGAACTGGCCCGGACAGCGCGGGGAGGCGGGTGCGGTGGGGGGGCTGTGCGAGGGCCGGGGCGGAATGGGACACCCCCCGCGGCGGGGCCGGCGCCGCCGCCGCCGGGACAAAAGGGGAGCGGCGAGTGGGGCAGGGGCGCCGCCAAACTCTCGGCGGGGCTCACCCGCCCCGCAGCCTCGCCCTGCCCGCCCGCCGCTGCTTCCCCAGGCGGGCTCCTTCTCCGGGACCGCCCGGCGGGCGCTCGGGACGCCCTCAAGTTCGCGGGGCTGCGCGCACGGCCGTTGTGACCGCCTGTCGAGCCTCCCCGCCGCGCCGGTGTCTCCGGCGGGACACGGCGACGGAGCCGTGCCTCCCCCTCCCCACCACCCTTTCCCGGCCCTCCGCCGCGGTGGGTCGGTGCCCGGCGGGTGTGTTTCGGGGGGAGTGCGCCCTGCCGGGCCGGGCTCGGCTTTGCCCGGCGAGGGCGGCGGGGCTGTGGCGGTCGTGGGGGGGAGGCGCCTTCCCCGCCGCCGCTGGGCAGGCAGGCAGGCAGTCGCGGGTGGGCCGGCCGGCAAGGGGAGAGAGAACCCTTCGGGCCGCCGCTCGGGGGGGCGGCCGCGGCGGCGGGAGGTGGCGGTCCCTGGTGGGTGCGGTTACGGCGCTGCCCCGCTTGAGGAACCCCCACGGGCTGGCCTGGTCGTGGGCACCGCGGGGAGGGGGCTGGCAGCTGGTGTCCGACGGGGTGGCTGGAGCGAGCACAATGGGGGAAACTTTAGAGGGCACAACGGGTTTTGAGTAGGTTAACTGTTCTGTTCGGGTGGCGGGCACTGATGCTGTACCTGAGCTGCTCCCCTGGGGCTAACAGCCGCGGTTTCAGTCTTCGGTTTTGTCCAGCTAAGAGCGCAAGGGCGAATCACTGTGGGCAAAGGGTTTGTTCTGAGGGGTTTTGCTCTGCTGAGGAGCTCCCTTCTCCCCTCAGGTTGCCCAGCTCCGTGTTACTACTGACTTTATCCGGATTTGGGAGCGCTGCGGTACCGTCCCCAAAGCGAGAAGGGGCACTGCTGTGGCGGGGAGCACCGCCTGCGCGTGTGCGCGCACAGAGGTTGGGAATAAGTGGAGGCTGGAATTCAGCATTGCAAACAGAAGGCTACAGAGCTACTGCCTTAGCAGCTCCAATGGTCACATCTGTTCAGGAAGGCAGATGTCCGCAGCTCTTTCCTAGATAGTCTGAAGATGTTAAGTGCAGCAGTTGATTTTAAAAGCTGGTAAAGAATAAAGGCAATAAGCCAAGCTTTTGACCTTAGAAGTTGTGTAGTTGGGCTACTACATCTGCCTGTCATTCTTGGGGCTTAGAAATAAAACCTTTTTATTCTGCCCTGCTTTTACTGCAGTTTTCCAGTTGTAATCTCTTTCCCCCCCACACACTTGATAGTAAGACCACTCACAATACTGTCGGAGCACCGGAGCAGCAGAGGCAGAAAGCTGGCCAGGCAGAGGACTGGCTTTGCAGCATCAAAAGAGACCCTTCCAAGTAAAGGTGGCTCATGGATAAACTTTTTCAGCCTTAGTACCTACACAGTGGTTTATCACTCAGTGCTGTTGGTCTGCATGGTCTGTTTCATCTGTTTCAGCAACCTCTTCAGTCCCTGAATACAGCAGTGGAATTTAGCCTATACCAGACTTGAGTGTGCAGTGAAGGGAGTGCTGCTTTGGCCTTAACTGTGTGTGTTTTCTTGTCTCATTTGAATTGTTGAGATTTAGGGCCTAGTCCATTAAGTGCTCTCTGTGTAGGGTCTGCCTGTGGTGTTTGCATGAGTTCCCTATACGGGCTATATGTAAGACTAGATACTTCAATTAACAGAGGAGAATTGAGCTCTTTCTTGCAATTGATGATGTTTGGTTTTCACACTCGGAAGGAAATTACAGTGTTTATCATTCTCTTAAGTATTTTAAAAATACTCCACAGTCCCTGAGATGCCCCTGTTTGCTTTACTTGAAAAGAGTAGCAGGAAACAGAAAAACAGAAACTTGCTCAAGGATTTACCTGTGCTAGAGCTTGAATTTAGGATGTAAGAATTTCTTGGCTTTATCTATGTGCTCTATGAGGAATTATGCTTTTCTTCAACATAGGAAGTCCAAAATTATGCTCTGATACTTATGAAACACTGAGAGAAAAATGTTAGGTCATAGGAAACATCTTTCTCCTCTCCCAACCCATCCCTCCAATTTTAAATTCTTTTTTAATGAAATGCAACTACAACTGTGCAATTGTTTGTGCTTCTTTCAGATTTGCAACCAACATAATGCTGGAGCACCCAACTTGGAACAAGTATTTCACAGAATGGCACAAACAGAACCTAATCTGGACCATGATGTATCATGGTTCCTCCTTCCATCATACTGGGCTAAAATGGTTGTGGCGTTAATTTCCTTCCTCTGTTTTGCTAACAGCTATGATGGAGATTTTGTCTTTGATGATTCTGAAGCCATCATCAATAATAAGGTGTGTGTCTCTTCTTCCCCCCTGCACCCTTTGACATAAGTGGTAACAGGAAAAGAAACAATGATAACAGTTGAGCTAAGTAAGGTAAAAATATTCATCCTAGTAAATATTCCTTTTTTTGAACTTCATTTTTCTGTTTTATTTTGTGGGGTTGACAGAAAGCTGTGCAGCAGTGCTCTCCCAAAAAGCTGGAAGCATATGTATGCCTAATAAAGTCTTACTCCTAAAGCTATTTGAATAACATGGCTTGGTTTCTGATGCATAAATAAGAAAGCAAACAAATTAAACAGCTGCTTTTTTATTTTTCTCCCTTGGAATGTGTCCCCTTTCATTCTTCTGCAGGTGAGATGATCTACTTAACAAATGGTGATACCTGGTCGAGGGGAAGGGTTCTCTTTTTGCTATACCAAATGGACTTTGTCTGCTTGTCATCTAAGAAAGCATTATCTAATTTGGATGTGATGTTTAGTAACATTTATTCACAGGGTACCTGTACATCAAGACTGCCTTAGATCTAATTTTATGCTCGTTTCTAAGTCAGTGAGAGTATGCAGGAGCTTTTTCTAATAGCCGTTGATGTTCATAGGAGTTCTTTCATTAGCTTTTTCAGGGTGGCAGATGAGTAAGCCAATGAATAAACTTGCAAGACACATCACTACATGCGATTGTAGGGTGCAGGGGTTCTCCAGCAGGTTTATACCATAAAATGTTACAGGAGCAGGGAAAGCTTCTTTTTTCTACATTTTTTTCCCCACTTAAAAGTTATCTGACAGCAGTATTTGTTTTGAAACCAGAGTATTCTTCTGCTCTATTTTAAAACTGATCATACATGCAATGAACAGTCCTTGAAATACTTAGAAATTAACTTGTGACTCGAACAAGCTTCTAGCTGAGGTTCTTTTGACTTTGAGGAGTTGAGTGTTTGCAGTTGCTGAGACTCTTGATAGGATGACACGTAGCAGTTAGTGAGCCTTGTGCTCATGGGTGGGCCTTGGTGTTACAGCTCTTGGGCTGTTCTGGGAGGTATTTGTTAAATGTTTGGAAAGAGAAGCACGGGGTAAAAAGAATAGCCCTCATCTGTTGGCTGTGTTTTCCTAAAGCCATGGGGATATGTGGAAGAAAACTTGGTGACTGATGCCACTAGAAAAACACAATTCAAAATTTTTTGACTTGCCCAAGATTTAGAGGCAACTTATCACATTGTGCCTTTTAGAATCCCAGAGAATTACTGTTTCCTTAGACAAATTTGTATTATGCTCGTGTAAGTCATCGTACCTTGAGTTATAAATGTATGAGGGAAAAATACATCTGCCAAACTGGAAATAAATCTCAGAGCTTCTAAGAGAACGCTATAGACAAATTAAGAACCTACAGTGACTTAATTTTTTTTTTTCATTTATTTTTTGGAGAGGTTTTATATTTTAAATTACAGTGCTCCTGGCAATGTTTCATTCTCCAGCGTTTTATTTGGGGCACAATTATAATATTTTCATTTCCTGAAATAAAGGAAAAAAAAACCCTGATGTTGAAACAAGGCAGGTTGTTTAGTGCATTTGTAATCTTTCTCCATTTCTTTCAGTTTTTGCTTTCAAAATGTTTCAATTTATCTATGCAACACAACAACCTGCACCAGGATTATAGCTGCTGGCAATACTGTGAAATTCAACCAACTGCTTAAATAGATTAATTCATACCTAGTCTGTATGTTTGAAAACCTGTGAGGCTTATTCTGTTTTTCACATCAAAATCCTCTGTTATTCCCTAGAAATTAAATGAGGTTTCTGTGGCAGTATCATTTTAACACAGGGGTCATCTGAATATATGGAAATATAAAATCCAAAAGAAAAATGCAGAGACGATTAGTTTACCAGTTTAATGGGGAGGGAAGGCATCTAGCAAAGGCACAGCTTATTAAACAAGGTATAATGTATTTTATTCCTATTCAATAGGAGAGACAGCAGGTGAAGTAATTTGGTACATTTACTGAACATTACTTAACCAGTATTTTCTTAGGTACCACACAGTGACCTTTTTGTTAATTTACTAGCTACCACCACCACCCCAATCTTTCAATTATTTTTTAGTGAAAGAAAACACTCTTCACTGACCCAGTGCCTACCATATTGTGGAATGTTCTGGTATGAGATTTTATTGGGGTTCAAGGCTGTTTTCCAGATGCTCGCTTGTCATTCTAAGCAGCATTTTAACTGGTACACAGCAGTGACTTTTGTCTTTATTTATTTACTAGCTTGGCAAGACAAACAGTTGGATTAGGAGGAGTTTCATACACAATGTGTCATTTCCATAAGCCTTTATATAGAAGAACTGACCTTTTTTCAAGTATTGAACTCTGCTGTCTGTAAGCTGCTGCTAATCAAATATTTAGAGATTCTTTGATATCTACTTTCAGTTCTTGTAGAGAAAATCATACACAAGTTTTAACCAGCTGTGTCTCTTCAAGCAAATCTATTTTAGGGTAGGTCCACCAAGTAGGTAAATTAATCTAAGTGGCTTTCTCCACAGAATGTGAGTACAAGACTAAAGATTCCTAGGTCACATGGAAGTGCATTATGATCACCAAGTAATTCCATGTATTCAGCTTTTCCTGCATTCTTCCTACGGAAGACAAAAGAACGATTCTGGAGGAAAAGGAAATCCAGCCTTGCACATCTCAAACATGTTTCCCATCTCAACTTGGTGAAGATCCTCTGTGACATAAAGGAATACTTTTAAAATTTTAATACAAAAAAAAAAAAAAAAGAAGTCTTTCATTGTCCTTTTTTTGTTTGATTTGGTAAATGTGCATGAAGCGTGATGGTGTGTGTTGAAAAAGGAGCCTGAGGACCACACTGCCTGCTGACAACTGTGCCCCTGCAGAATAAAAAACCCTCAGTATATGTTGGTGCATAATCCAGTCCCAACGTGCCCCTGGAAAAGCAGGCCATACCCATTGATTTAGCGGGCTGCTGGCTGAGTGCACTCCTGCTCTGAGAGTCAAATTAGGATGGTTAGGGTTTGTGCACACCAGTGAGGAATGGAACAGGAATTTAGGTGCCTGAGGACAAAATTGCAATCCTGGGAGAAGGAAGAAATTTGTGAGTGGTGCTTGGCAGTAGAAATATTGTGAAAGGGTGAAGAAATTTTGCACCTTGATAATTCTTAAGCCTGAACAGGATCCTCTCTGAGTCTTAAGATTTTCTCTGAGAATGCCTTAATTCACAGCTGCAGTCTGTGACTTTTCAAACACCACTATGTTAGACTTGGTCTCTTTTCTGATAGTAACCTACTAGAGAATGCTTCGCTTCATTTGACAGCTTGCTAGGATTTTTAGCCTACTTCCCCCTTCATAATTATTTTAACCAGTTGTCTAATAATGGACAAAATTGATCAAGTGATAGAAAGAAATCTTCCAGTTTGTTTTTTTTGGTTGTGGGGTTATTTGGGGTTTTTTTGGGGTGGAAAGTCAGAACATGTTAAGAGAGAATCAAGATGTTCAGTTTAGCAGCAGCCACTCAGTGAGTCCCAGACGCTTGTCTGCACCTTGGGACTAGGAGTGGTGTGTGTTATCTCTTGCCTTCTTGTCAGGCCAAAAATGCTAGCTAAGGATGAGATGGAAGGTACTGGAGACCTCAGGAGGTGCTCAAGATACTATAGAAGCAAGTGAAATGATAGCAGCATTTGAGAAGAACTGAAATTAGTGAACCAGGGGTATTGCAGTGTGGGAATCTTCTAAGTAGAGATGTAGGAGGAATAAGACATAGGCTATCAGGCTTTGTAATACCTCTCATGGGTTTAGCAACCTAGTTAGTCTGCTTGCTTATGTTTTAGTCGCTTGCTAATCTATTTTGGTTTCTTGGTGTCTTGAACAATTTCAGGGGAGAAGATGGGTGTAGACTATCTTGGGGTTGATTAAAGGTGTAGTACCAGCACTCACACAAAAGCTGTTCATTGCTCGTACAATCTTGTTCTTAGGTTCTGTCTTTAAGTGTATTTTAACCTGCACATGTGCTATAGCATAAATTGGTATTTAATTGCCCAAGGGAAGCAGAAGAGGGGCAAGTAGCAGATAAATATATTAGATGGAGTTTTCCACTTTATCCGCACAGAAAACAGGCAGATGCTACCAAGGTCCATTATTTTTTCCTCTTCAAAGTATATGTTTTCTATTCAGTAGTCCAGGTTATTTGGGTTTCTTTTTCATTATCAGCATGACTTTAAGATAAAAGGAAAGAGTAGATGTTTTCTTTGCAGTGTTTTTGATGTGTTTTTTTACTCGTACGCTACCCCACCCCAAATTAAAATAATTCATTACTTTTTTGTCTTCTGCTATTAATCTTTTAGACTAGTATATAGAGATCTAAGATTATTTTTTTAAAAATTTATTTGAATAGTGTCCTGTTCAAAGTAAGCCTTCAAAAAGAGCTAATTGTTCTTTTCTGTCTTTAGTGTCCTTGCTTTCATACTTTCATTAGTAGTTTTGCTACTGACACTGTTAGGAAAATAGCTATTTGCAGCAGTTTGGATCTGACCTCCATCACAAGTTTCTAGACCTAAAATCAAAGTCTTTTTACTGAATTATAAGGCAAAGGACTATTTCATGTGTTTCCTATTTCAGCTACTGACCACCTTAAAACTGATACAAGTACTCATAGCTCTACTACATTTTGTGTACTTATGCCTACTTAGAGAATCCAAGCATCTTGGCCTTTATGATGACAGGCATTCAAGATGTGACCTTCACTGCAAACATGTCTGCCTTGTAAAATGTCAGTAGTGAGCCAACAAAACACTTGCTATGTCAGTGTTAGCTTGAAGCTTGTATTACTTACAACTTGTTTGTGTTCTAGCTGCTTTGAACAAAATAGAAATACTAAGAATCTGGTAATTTATGATGTTTCCTTTCAGGACCTCAGGGCAGAAACCCCACTTGGTGACCTGTGGCATCATGACTTTTGGGGTAGCAAACTCAGCAGCAATACCAGTCATAAGTCATATCGACCGCTCACTGTCCTGACTTTCAGGTGAGACTTGCCTTTCTGCTTGAGGTCTGAATTTGTTTAATGTATAATGACTCAATCGATTATAGGCAAGAGGCAACACAAAAGTGGGGAGACAAAGTGTCCAGGGGCAAGTTGGATACCTTTCCTGAATATGATTTTGCTGTTCACTGTCTTAATCTCAAATTGAGTTGTAATTTTCAAATTGTTTCTTTTCCACAGTATACATTATTTTGACATTCTGTATCTCAATGTACCTTTCAGAGGTTGCATCTTATGCTTTTACATACCTTAGTACTAGGGGCAGTATGGTTCAGTATGTAGGTCACATCATCAAAGAGCTACAAGGTGTGTATTCCTTTCACTTAGCCATGCTGCCACTTATACTGCTATTGTAGTTTCTGTTCTCTGCTTTCCTGGTGACCTGTCCAATGATTTTTTTATAAGTAACATCAATCTACTGTGGCCTTTTGCCACTAGGTCACTGAATAGTCTTCCCACTTCTTCCCCTCCTGATACTCTTAACTTCAGGTGAGTGTTTGTGCCTGAAAATCCTAGAGAGAGGTGTCTGTCTGTATGTCTATATAAACGTGCTGACTTTCTCAAATAACTAAAGGTTTATGAGGATTACTTCTCTAGATGCTTATCTCATGGTTTTTGCACCAAGGTTTGAATGAGCAGTAGACCATGTAGTAACTTTGCACATTAATGCAGACAATCTTTGGGGGTTTTAAGTTTTCTGTGTTTTTCCCCATGCAGCTCAGTATTGTTGATGGGGATCTGGCACTGGTTCTGCAGTTGTCTGGTCTAAGCCAGGGACTAAGTGATTGCAGAAGTACTCCCACTCCTAGTCTTCATATTCAAGCAGAAAGTTTTACTCTTGAGTGCAGTGTCAGTGTATTAAGTAGGTTTCACTCTCTGTTGGGGTTACTTCACATTTTAATCAAGGAAAATATGCAACGGAATAGAATGTGTCAGTCTTGAAGCTATTAAAGCTTTGAGTGCATTACACGGCACATGCTTTCCTTTCTTTTCAAGGTCTCTGTGGTATATTCCATCTCTAGTAACATCCTGGTTAGTTTAAAGAGCAAGCTGGGATACAGTAATTACTATATCTGAAAATACAGATGAGCATGTGGAGATGGCCCATAAAATGCTATTTTCACAAGTAAGAAATTGGTTTTCTTAATTTCTCTAAGCTCCAACTTTATGTGTATCACATTTATAATAGGCTAGGGTGTTGGGGTTTTTTTAATAAAAAGCTGGATGCAGACTGACCAAATGAACTATATAAGATCCCCTAACCAAGCTTAGTTTTTGTATATCTCATGTATTGATGGAAGTATACAAATAGTAACAAGATGTTTCTCTTTTCTTCTCCCTCTCCGTTTTACCACAGATTTCCTATCTTGAACAGGGTTTTAGACTGATTTTTTACTTACACTTCCTTCTGGTTTTAATACTTGCATGAAACCTCTCTCTAACCAGTCTCACAAATTAGTTGCTAAGATGTGCAAACTGACTACTTTCTGGATTGATACTGATTGTACCCAGCTGGTTTCCACATCATCAGTCCAAATGGTAGGGCTTCTTTTCAGCTAGAATGTCAGTGGAAATCATAGTCTCAGTGCATATTACTTTCCTCAGTGTGTGGGTTTAGTTTCTCTTAAGCCCACGGGTATCTGCCCAGTAGGCTGGGTTGTTTATCTGCTGGGCACTCCTGCCATGCAGCATTGAAATTACATTGCTGACCAAAACCCAGTTCTAAGTTACCATAGGGATGATTAGCATAATAGCATTAACAGATGTCTTTGGAGAGGATAGGTATTATGCTGAATATGTTATTCCATGTCAATACCTTTGAGTAAAGACCAGGACATTGTTTCTAGCTGACTATAGTGCCTAAGAGATAATGCTGTGCATGCTGGGGTTTGCTGCTCTTTTTCAGCACACACGCCCCCCCTCTTTTTTTTTTTTTGTATGTGTGTCTCATATGATCTTGCTGTGGGGTTGTTTAGGTTTTCTATTTGCTTATCTCTAGCCATTGATGTGTAATTCCCAGCCTTAATGTTTTTGTTTCTATGTAGAATTAATTACCTTTTTGCTGGAGGCTTCTACCCCGTTGGTTTCCATGTCATCAATATAATACTCCATTGTACTATCTCAGTGTTGATGGTTGATGTGTTCTCAATATTATTGGGTG
This sequence comes from Laterallus jamaicensis coturniculus, assembly GCA_022605575.1. Taxonomy (NCBI): domain Eukaryota; kingdom Metazoa; phylum Chordata; class Aves; order Gruiformes; family Rallidae; genus Laterallus; species Laterallus jamaicensis. Next base: position 3,929,737 of record JAKCOX010000062.1, read on the forward strand.
GACTGCAATTCACTAATAAAGGAAGAAGGCTAAACCTGGCTCCAAAGACATCTCTTATAGCTGCTTTGCTGTTTGCTGTACATCCAGTGCACACTGAATGTGTAAGTACTGAATAATTAGCTCTAACGATTTATATCTTGGAAGTTCTTGATCATCTTGACTAATTAATTCTGACATAGCCTTATAGTCTGCACATTGCTTTTATATATTCTTAACGCTTCTCTTGGCACATGTCTTATGAGAGCAATCAAATACTATGGTTAGAATGGCCAAAAGCTTGTAATTCCACAGGGCTGGACCTTATTAGGGAAGATAAATTAAATCATTTAAGTACAATAACTAAAGAAGGATAGCCCTAAACTACAGAGTTTCCCTAATTACCGGATTAAGAATTCATTACTAGAAACATTAGCTCATGAGCAGCCAAGGAGAGTGGAAGATAAACTGAATGCAAACACACCTAACCACGTTTCGTTCCCATTTGCTTTTGGTAAGACAAAAAACCCCACAACACTAAAACAGGGAGTTGAAAAATGTGAGTAGGGGCTTTATAGGGACTCTGTATTCGATGGTATTAGAATGCTGCATCCAGTTTTTGAACTGCAAGGAGGACACTGGGAAAAATTGAGAGGACTCAGAAGAGCCATGAAAATTATTAAAGGCCTGGAAATCGTCCCATGTCATGAGAGATCGAACTCAATGGGTTTATATTTTTAACATGAAGGAGAAGATTAAAGGATTTATTTTTTTTTTATCACAGCCCTTAATTATGTACATGGGGAACACAAATTTGATGATGGTGGGCCCTTCAATAGTGCTGACAAAAGCATAACACTGGCTGGAAGTTTAAGCTGTAAAGATGCAGAATAAAAACACAGCACATGCATAGCAACCAATTAAAATGCCAAAGCAAAGATCAAAGTCCTTGTGTGGAAATTCTAGTGAAGAGATTATTTTCCTCTCCTTTTTTTTTCCCCCCCTCTCCTTTCTTTTTTGTTTCTCCCCCTCCTCCCCTTTCCTCCACTCGTAGCAAAGAAAATCTTATGGCCTGATGCCAGTGGGCTTGTTGGATGTGGTCCTCCCTGATTGCTTGATCTTGTAATAATGACTGAATAAAATATAATCACAATGCAGAAATAATTTTTTTTTTAGAGTTTGGAAGGACTGAGCTACTGAAAAAAACACTAGCTTCAACTTTGATTTTTGTGCTGGTAATGAACACAGTTCTCAGTGCATCTTATTCTATGTGTGTGGCACTGATTTTTCATTTTTTCACAATGTGCCCTGGTTTTGGCTTTTTTTATTTGCTTTGCACATGATTGATGGGAAAAAGGTTATGGAGAGCTATGCCTCTCAGCTGACTGGGGCCCCTGCACATATATGAAACGTAGAGATGGTGCAAAGTTATGTACAAGTAATTTGGCACCTTTTTTGGCAGTCTGGCTAAAACATCCTGCCAATCATTTTCTAGTGTTTGCTTGCCTGCAGAATAACTTCTCAGTGAGAGCATATTGTGCTAGTGTTGGAAGGGTCTCTGATATTTGTTCCCCAAGCCCAGTTCTAGATATCAAAATGAAGTAAAACAAGTCTTCAGTGCTTTTGTTGTTCTGACACACAAATAGATATCTCACTTGAGTCTTCACTTTGCAATAGACCTACTATTGAGTCCTTTATCAATATCTATAATTCTATTCTTCATTCAATTTGACTCTAAAATATATTTAAATCAGCAGGCAAATGTTAATAAGACCTTGGTCGTGCCAAATAAATTGCAAGTGAGGTGGTCAGCTTGCATATGCAAGGTTTGAAGACTTGTATATGCTTTGGACAAATATTGGAAGCAGAAGAAAAAACTAGCATGCTTACATACCATGTCTCTTCCATGATCCAGGAGGGAATAAAGGCTTCTAATCATTTGCACAGTGAATAATAAATCTTGCAGCATCGAAGCAGTCATGATACTGCTATGGTTCTAGCGTGAGTGTCAGGCAATAGCTCATTAAAAAGCATTTCTCATTATTTTAAAGCTGGGAGTTTTAAGTATCATGACATCCTGGTTTTGAAACGAGATGACATATTTTGACATAAAATTGTGAAGAATCTGTCTGTTTGCAGCTTTGGATTTTGGTACATACAGCACAAAACAAACTGTCATGTAAAACAGATATTGAAAGATTTTATGCTTTCAATACCTATGTAAGAAAAACACCTCTCATTTTTCTACCTACAAGTAAACACTCCTCTCCTAAAAAATGTTTATAACACTTGAGTGATGAAATATTAGAGAGTGACATAAGAATATATCCGATGCTAATTAAAAACTCTATAGGCCTGATCCTGCCTATGAGATAACATTTGTACTGTTGGAGTTATCTGAGGCCATATATGTATCACTGGACCCTTAATCTCTTTGTTGTAACAAGTTGGCATTTGTTTTCAAAATTGTGTCAGTTCACCTTACTTTTATCTCCTTACCTGAGAGCAGCTTCTGAAACAGAATGACACTTCATTATTTTCACCTTTCAAAGCACTCCACAGCTATTGAGTTAATTTTCATACTTCCTTTATAAGATAGGAAAGTTTGATGCATGGGTTTGGATAAATCAAGCTATTTTTCTGAACTGAACTTAGGTTTCCAACAGTTTCTCTTTTAACAATGCTGAAGTGAAGCTGAGGGTAAAGTGAGAGAGAGTCTCTTCAGTGGATTCAGTCCTACTGTCATGCCTCTACACTTCTCTGTCTCTGATATTATTTAGAAATAGTTGTTCGGTCATGTCAGGCTGACACAAAAAAATGCCCTTTTTCTAAGAGAGGGTTAGTAGGTGCCTTTAAACAAAATGAAGATACAATTTATCTTTTTACTTTCCTCTTTCTGTTCCACTCACAGAATGGGACAATTGGTATACTACACAAAGCTGCTGCTTTTGTCCCTGAACCATCACCTCAAAAAGCAGATGAAACAAAACCCACTTTGTAGCCCTTCTGCCCTGCTTCAGAAAAAGCCTCTGCACACATCTTCCCGTGGAACCATGGAACCCAGCACTCCAGACAGAAATGCTAAACATAAAACAAAGGGCTGTTTCTATGATCCTTGCCCTGGGTGTATGTTCTAGTGAGGTCCCAACATCAGAGCTGCTGCCAGCCCCCTGTGTCCTGATTTCCGCGAAAAATTCATGGTGCATCCTGACACTTCTGTAATTGAGGAGTGAAGATCCAAGAACACATCGTGCTGTGTCTCAGCAATTTGCTGTAAATACAGTTTAAGGGCTTGAACCAAAACTTGCCCTGAGAATGCTCTTGACTTAAATAGGTCTGGAGTACAGAGGTCCCAGAATGCGCTTCTCATTTTGTTTTGCATTAGTACAGCTTCTGTTACAAGATAGAGTTGGAGGTAGCTCTAATGCAGTCAATTAATATAACATTAAAAACTGCTGGAGTGGGGATTTTTTACAGGGTTTTTTTTTTTTTTTGATTCTGCAGCCTGGAACCTCTTTGTCCTTTCTGAGCATTCAGACTGCAATTTGAGGGCTGGCTTGTCTTCTGACAGTGGCCAGTCTTGATTTGCATTTCAGCAGAGCTGCGAATTTTGTTGGGGTTCAAGATGTTTGCTAGGAGTTCTCCTGAAAGGCAGCCTGATGCATAAAACAGATGGGATAGGGCAGAGTCTACATTTTCCTCAGTGAGATCCTTCTTTGTTTCTTAGAACAGCAGTGTTTTCCAAAATTAATGCCAAATCAATTACCTAATTGATACTAAGCAACAGCTAATCAAAATTAGCCTGGTATAATACCACATTGGTATAATACCATGTAATATTGGTATAATACTATATACCATATAATACCATATGGTATAACATGGTATAATATGGTATAATACCATATACCAGGTTAAACATATTGCTACAGCAATATTCTTTTACTCAGTTTTATACATTTATTCTTTGATACTTTATATATGTGCGTGTACCTTTAACTCAGGTTTTGTAAGGAAAGAAAATATCTGGTAATCTGAAACTTTTTTTACTTCTTTTTTTTTTTCAAGGTTGCTGGGATTGTTGGCAGAGCAGACCTCCTGTGTGCCCTGTTCTTCTTGTTGTCATTCCTTGGCTACTGCAAAGCGTTTAGAGAAAGTAAGCGTTCCGTTTGCCTCTCTCATTTTATAGTGTGTACATTTTCTGCATTCATACATATCTGTGAAGTATAGCAAAACTAAAAATGTCAGCTTGATGGGGTTTGAATTTATTAATGTTTATACCCTCATAAAATATTAAAAAAAAAAAAAATCCACTTTAGTAGGTATTTATTGTTCGGAGAGCTGGAATTGTTGCTGTCCCCAATTCCTGTTAAACACTACCAATTTATTTTAAGAAAAGTCTATTTCGTAATAGGCTTATTTGTTAAATGTTTTATTGTTTATAAGCATAAAGAAATATTTCAGTAAGTATCTGAGAAATAAATCAAACCTATAAATGTATAGTCTTAAATATTTTAGTACGTTTTGTGCCATTATGTTGAGATGACTTAAATGGGAACAAACTTTAGGAACCTTACTTGTATTTTTAATGAATTGTAAAGAATTATTCATATGAGTAAGCCCTCTGAATTCCTGCAATATGCAAGTGCTGGCATACACATCCTGAATAAAATGTTACTCATAAAGTTTTTGTAAGACAGCTGTATTTAACATGAGTAATTCCTTCATAGATTATTTTTTTTCAAGTGAGCTTTTAGATCCATTGTATTATTTGATCTGATTGCAAGTTGTCAGTTCAAATACAGTTGTAGAGAAATTTTCTTAGGGCTCTGTGAAATAAACACATGAGAATGTATCAATTCAGGACTATGAAAAACTATGCAGGGCATGCAGTCCAGTATCTGAATGTATCCCACCACAGGAAGTATGGAATTGTTTGGTGAACCCCTGGAGAGCTGTGTTGTGAAGAGCTTAACGAGTGTCTGTATTATCAGTTCAGTGGGCATGGCCTGTAACGTTTCACCAGAGCTGATGGTGTACCTGAGCTGGCTTTGAATGACCTAGCTTAACAACATAGTCTGAGTTTAGTGTGGGCTAAGGGGTGGGGAGAGTTAGTCATGGTGTGCTCTGAGATGCTGTGAATAGCTTCTGCTAACTGACTTTTTAGAACTGCTAACTGATTATTTAGAACTATTTTGAGTATTTCTACAGCTTATATAAAGAATTTAACCTAATCTTTGCCATTTCAAACAACATTTATGCTGATTTCTGTTAACTTTTTTATTTCTCCCCTTTGAGCAGGCTTCATTTCTTTCAACCAAACTAGCACTTTATTGATGAAAGTTGGCATGGGGATCTTGGTTGTTCATTTACTCTTTTCTCACCTATTTTGCTGGATGTGGTTGCTCTTTGATGTTTCTTTTGTTAGTGCCAGAATAAATTAGGCAAATCAAAATATTTGCCATGTGCTTTCCAGTTTGTTGGTACAGGTAGACCTGTATGGCAGGGGTAATCTTTGTCTGAAGAAGAGCCACATTCTTAGGATGAGCATTAGAGACTTTTATGTAGGACTGTGTATTTCTTTTGATATTGAAGGACATCTCAGGAATGCTTAAGAATGTGATGTGTGCCTTGGTTAGGAATACTCTGAGTGCTTGTACAATTTATGAAGGCCGGTTTGATAGCTTGTAGAAGTCAATGTCATTTTAATGGTATTCTGGTACTGAAGCTCTTGTCATTGTGACATAAGAAAGATATTGTTAAACAGGACTTTCCCTTTGTGGGCCCATGTTGACTGTGCCTGATGATTGTATTATTCTTTAAATGCCTTTCAGCAGTACTCAGTATAATCCTATCTATAATTTTTCCAGCATCTGAGGTTAGACAAGCAGATCTGTAGTTCCCTGGGTCTTCCCTCACACTTTTTTTGTAAATTGGGGTAACACTGGCTAGCTTCTGGACAGTGGGGACCTCCCCGGACTCCCGAGACTTTTGGTAGATGATGAAGAGATGTCATGCCATAACGTCTCCTATCTCCTTCAGTACTCTGAGAAGCTTCCCAGTTTTTCTCCACAATCAGTATCCCTACAAATTTGATCTATGGCCTCATACAGCTGTGTTTTACCTTGTGTTTATTATATATGTGGTGTTCTCAGGCTTTACTGGCTGAACCTTCAGGAGTTTTCTGTACTTTATCACCTGAAGCACATAACTTGGACACGCAACTTAAAAGCCTTTTCTCCCTGTCCCTTCTGTTTGGTCCGTGGAAAGAGACAGAGTCCTTTTGATGGCCAGACAGAGGAATAGCTTATCTTAAGCACTTGCAGTCATCTTCTAGAAGTACCAGAATCACTCAGTTGTGAGGAAGCTTAGGAAGATGAGGTTTGTAACTTAGGGTGCCATTCCATTGTCACTTCAATTGTGAAGAAGTGCAGGTGACTGCTAAAATAAAGCAATCTAGTTTCCTTTTATCACAGATCATACAGTGAATTAAGTCAGAAGGAAACTCTGGAGATTACCTTTAGTCCAACAATTTAAAGCAGAATTAACTTTATAGATCAGATTGCTCAGGGCCTTGGCCAAGTGAGTTGCAAAAATCTTCAAGGGTAGTAGGGGGGAGCAACAAATGAGCGGTTTGCCTCAGCCTCTTTTCCTGTGTTCTGTTTGTTGGTCTCTTAACCATCTTAGTGGACTCTACTGGACTTGGAGGTTGTTTCTTGTGTTGGACACCACACTGAACACAGTACTCCTGATGTGGCCTCCTAAGGGTTGGATAGAGAGGAGTAACTGTTTTCCCTGGCCTGCTGGGTATGCTATAGCTAGTACAGCTACTATAGCTAGTACAGCCCAGTGTGTGTTTAACCTTCTTAATTGCTGCTGCTAAGGCACGTTACAGACTCATCTTCAATTTGTCAGCCACAACCTCCAGATCCTCTTGTGCAGAGCTGGTGCCAGGCCGGTCCCCAGCCTGGAGCGTTGCATGGTGTTGTGTTTGCATGTTGTTGTTTCATGAAGCTTCTGTCAGCACATTCCTCCAACTTGTCATGGACCCTCCAAACAGCAGTTCTATTCTCCACTGTACCCATGTATCCTCTAGCTGAACCCTACCAACCAGCACAACCAATTTTACTTTCTGCCTTTGCTATAATCTTCTTCCTTTGGGAGGCAAAGTTGGTCCAACCCATCAGGTAGCTGTTTGAACATTGATGCCTGCATAAGGAAAAGATAGTATCTGTATTGGAAAGGGCAGCTGCAAAGAAGACAGAGGCCCTTTCTTCACAAGGAACCATTCAGAGAAGACAAGAGCCAGTGAGTACAAGTTGCACTGGGAGACGTTTCACTTTGATTTAAGAAAGAATTTTTTTACAGGGAGAAATACCAATCGCTGGAGCAACCTCTCCAGAGATGTGGCAGGGCCCCATCACTGGAGGTTTTCAACATGGCAATTGGACAGGGTGCTAGGTAATCTCATCTGGGCTCTCTTCCCCACAGAAAGTTGGACCAGATGATCTTTGGAGACTCCTTCCAGTCCAAGCTGTTCTGTGATTCTACGTTTGTACAAAAGGCTTTAGGAGAAGGTGAACAAATGCAGGGAAGTGGCTGTAGTACAGTGTGACTCTTCAGTGGGTTTGTTACACTGAGGTAAATACAAAATTTCATCCTTGGGTGCCTCCATTTGGGTGGTAGCAATTTCCTTCTTTTGCCAACAGTTCTTCTGGCTGTTCAGGAGTAATGGGATAAATAAGGAGTAGAGCTCTTTATCTCAGTTTAGCTGAGCTTGATTCTGTATACATAGAGGGAGTCAAAGACAGCAAAAACTGTCTTAGTCCCAGGTAGAAGCTGATTTCACTCTGAATATAAGTAAAGACCATTCATTTTAAAAATATCAACGTATAGTTTAAACCACAGACTTAAATGATGTCTGCTAAGCAGCAAAGAAGAAATACCCTTTCTTCTCTCAGAATGTTTTCCTTCTGCTGGCAAATCCACAGGATCCAGAAAGTCTATGATGCCACCACCAGTACACATTGCTAATTCCCAGTCCCAGTTAAGAGTTGGTATTGCATCACTTTCTAGGTCAGACCAAGATTGTAATTTATCTTTGTAGAATAGGGTTTGTTAATAAGAAAGAGGGGGAGAAAACAACCAAAACCAACTCTGTGCATTCTGTGGCATCAGGCTTATGTTTCTAATCAATTATAGCTGGTTTCTGATGATCTTACAGAAAAGTGGGATCTATCAATTTGTTCTAACTTCCTGTTTTCTTTAGTCCTGCTGCAATTTTGTGTATTAAAGGCAAGCATGACCCTAAACCCTCGGTCAGCTGCATGTGTCCTTGTTTCTGGATTTGGACATCACATGTATAACATTTACCTTATCAACTTTTTACAAGCAGTAGGAGAAGAACTATTAAAGGTGGACTTTAAAAATTGTTATTAATAGATATATATGGTAGTGTGACTCTTTTGGAGTACTTAAGAGAGGGTACAACCCTAAACTATTCAGGATTTGTGGACTGCCTTTGTATTGTGTTTCTAATAGTTACCAAACCGTATTTGATGCCACTTTGCTTTCACTGATCAACTTTGAGTGAGTGTCAGAGTAAAACAAGCATTGGAAAGTCTGAGTTGATGCTACTGATACGGTTGTGTCCTCAGTAACATAAACAGTTTTGTCACCAGCAGTGATCCTTATCAGACAGATAAGTTATATAAAGTTTCATGAAGAACTCAGCTATTCTTGCAGCAAGGGAATGTGAGATTTGTGTACAGCTGAATTCCAGAAATCTGTGTTTCACTGGCATAGATGTAGTTGTTGAACTGTCACTCTTGGCCTTCTCTAAAGGAGGCAGAGGTTGTAGAAGAGAGTCTGAGTAGCACTTGTTTCCACCTGGTGTCTAAGTGAATGAATGTAGGAATTTTTTTTACTTTTCTTTTAATTTTTTTGAAATTTTTTTTGAATTTTTTTTTCTTGGGAGTAAGGACTCATAAAATGTCTGAGGAGGGTTTGGGGATACTGTGGAGAAAGTATGTATGGTACTGAAAACCATCAGGAAGTCAGAAAAATCCATGTCCAACTGGAAAACTTGCAAAGGAAAATAATGGGGTTTGTGAAGCTCAACATACACTGCAGCTTGTTTGCCTGATGTGGTTTCTTTGTGGTTTTGGTGGATTTTTTTAGGCAGACACTTTCTTTTAGCCAAAATCTGTAGCTTTAATTTTGTTTTAAAAGTAAAAGCATTTAACACACTATGTGGGCTGTAATTATGTCTTGCTCAAGTTCTACAAATCTTTGACTTTTTCCCAATATACATTTTTTGATGTTACCATCTTTGATAGGATAACATTTATATTTGCAAGGAACTAATCTGTTGTTCTCATTCTGTCCTGCTGTTTTAAAACACAACTGTGGGGACAAATCCACTGCATAGGCTTTGGAGACAGCAAGAGCTGACAACCATTTAGGTATGTTCTGAAGGGAATTGTGGGTTATTAACTTTGTTGAATTGTAATGCAGCTTCTCTGGAATTCATAAGGCATTTTAAAACTGCTGTAGCATTCATTTTGCCTTCAGCTTTGACAGTGATCCAGTTGCATGTATTTGCCATTTGCACTGGTGATCTCTGAGTGATGTAAAACAATGCTCTCACATGATTTGCTTCATGTGAATAATCCTGGCCTGGGTGTCAAGTAGGGGATCAGCTGTTTGCTCAAATGCTGTGACTTCTAACAATGATTTTGTTCTGGTTGTGTGTTTGTGTTTTGTTCTGTTCTATGTAGTTGCCCGTTAATCCTCTAGTAGTTCATTGCTCATTTGTTAAAACATGTGAAGCAGGCTGTAGTGATGATTTTGGTGAATATTGGAGCTTTACATTGTGGAGGTTTTCCTATAGATTGGAAATGTTGAAGTCTCCTCAGTGAAAGAGTTCATTGGGAAGGTCTGGGGAATTTGTTGGCTATCTTACAGTTGGCCAAGAGATATTTACTATTATTAAACATGGACACTAATTTTTCAACTGTGTGTCCTACTGCTCACATCTGAACACATTGGGAGGGGGTAGTTGTATGTGGAAAAGCCAGCTATTTTACAATTTTAGTGAGTGGAGGAGAAACTAACATTTTTCTGTCAAATTAGTGCTACATTTTGTTTATTCAAGATGGTGTCATTCAGAAATAGATGGTCCCTCTGCTGTAGCCTGTATGTAATAAGGTTGAGATGCTTGGATATGTTCAGGAATGGCATGTGCTATTATAACTTCATTATTAAGGAAAATGCAGCTGAACTGCAGTGACGTGTATGTATATTTGAGGCTTAAGATCTCAGGTTTAAGTTAATTCTAAGGGTGGATTCTTATGTGATCTTTTAAGACAAGATAATTCTTACCTCTCTGCTTAGAAATTCATGATCAGGGAAATCTTAGGACCTTGGCTAGATGAGTATTTGTAGTAATTTAGTTGGAAGATACCATCCCTGCAGGCGAGGCACATCAAAGGAATATATAAGCACTTGTGATGTATTTCAGTTAAAAATTAAAATTTCCTGCAGGAGCTCAACATAACTTACTTTGCTTCAATTTTCAAAGGAGTAGGTGCTTTCACAGAACCAGTTACTGGGTTTCACCTGAAGATGGTGACTTCTTAAAGTGCTCCAACCTTTTACCTTGCTGAGCCCTAAATTACTCACTTAGCTTTGAAGAAGGAGGTGCCAGGTGCCTAAATGTCTGAATTGGTAATATCCAAAATTGGTTTGGGATATTGTTAGTTTGACTTTAAAGTAAGGCTATGTTTGGTATTCTAAATGTGATATTTTCTCCATATCCTTAACTTCTGTCCTAAGGGACCTGCTCTGGCAGAAGGGTTGGGCTCGACCTCTTGAGGTCCCTTCCAATCCCTATAATTCTCTGATTCTGAGGAATTTGGTTTTGTTGACTTGTGGATTTAGGACACTGCAAAACAGGGTCTCTTGAAAGAAACAGGATTAGCATTTAGGAAGACAGAGTTGAGGTGTATCATCAATGCACTGCTCACAAAATTCGGATCAGTCAGTTCCATGCCATGAAGGACTTTGTGTAAGCATGCAGGCTCTAGGAATGCTTATTCTTAGTCTAGCAGTCTAAATGGAGAAGCCTTCATGGCTTGTGCATGGTTTATATAGGTATTTTCTTGGAGCCCTTCAACTTGCAGACTTACCGTACTCCTAAAGAGTGACCATCAGAGCATCCCTTTTTGGTTTTGTATAGAAACACTATATTTCTCTAGCTTAAAAAAAAAACAAAACAACACTCTTTCTCTTTGGCATGCTTACAGTTTTGTCCATCTGTTGGAGTGGCAGGATGCCCACTCGCAATATGGTCCACCAGTGTCAAACAGGCCCAGGTGCCAGCGAAGGATCGGTTTCGTTTCCTGACACAAGATCTTCCTGGTTGGAAGCAGTGCCATATTAAGGGAATGTGCTTTGTTAGACTCATTACTTCTGTCAGCATTTGTGTATCTCATAATAATAATTAGCACTTATGCAGTGCTTTACATTTTCAAATCACTGTTAAAAAAGGAAATGATTGAAGGCATTGCAGAATGCTGGTCTCTTGTATCTGTTTTTCCAGCTTAGTTTATTGGGATTTCTGCAGTGGGGGTGGGAGTTGTGTGTTTTGACCCAGGAACAAGTACAAGATAAAATGTTTGTTAATTGAAATTCTTTCTCTTTGAAGTTTAATCACTGATGAATTTTCATAATATTACAATTCTGTATATGACTGTATTGATGTTTTGAGGCTGCAAAAGAAAGCAAAGGAAAAGAGATTATAATTTTTGGAAGGAGATCTTGATGACAGGTTTGCAGAGTGGTTGAGTTTGGAAGGGAACTCTGGGAGTCACCTGAGCTGCCATCTCAAGCATGTCACCTAGAGACTGTTTGCCAGGACTGTGTCCAGGTGTTTTCTGATTATATCCAAGGAGGGAAACTCCACAGCCTCCCTGGGAAACCTGTGCCAGGGCTTGGTCACCCTCACAGTGAAAAAATTTCCTGATGTTCAGAGGAAACCTCCTGTGTGTCAGGTTGTGCCCATTGCCTCTGGTCCTGGCCCTGGGCACTGCTGAGCAGAGCCTGGCTGTGTCCCCTTTGCACGTTCCCTTTGGGTATTTATGTACACTGGTGGGATCCCCCTGAGCCTACTGTTCTCCAGGCTGAGCAGTCCCAGCTCTCTCAATCCTTTCCTCATGGGAGAGATGTTTCATCCTGTTATTGGCCCATTGTTGAACTTGCTCCGATATGTCCAAGGCTCTTGTGTACTGGGAAGCCCAGAACTCGACACAGTACTCCTGGTGTGGCCTCATCAGTGCAGAGAAGAGGAGAAGGTTCCTCTCCCTTGGCTTGCTGGCAATATTCTGTCGAATGCAGGCCAAGATGCCACTAGCCCTCTTTCCTGCCAGGGCACACTGCTGGCTCATGTCCACCAGGACCCTCAGGTGCTTTTCTGCCAAGCTGCTTTCCACCTGGGTGGCCCCCAGCATGTCCCAGTGCCTGGGGTTGTTCTTCACCAGGTGCAGGATTTTGCTATTCACCTTGTTGAACTTGATGAGTTTTCTACCAGTCCATTTCTTCAGCCTGGCAAGGTCCCTTTGGGTGGCATTGTGACCCTCTGGCCTACCAAGACACTCCTCCCAGTTTTGCACTCTCAGCAAAATTGCAGATGACACATTCTGCCTCATCACCCAGGTCATTAAAGAGGATGGTCAACAGGATTGATGCCAGTATTGACCCCTGGGGTACACTGGTAGGTACTGGCCTCCATTTAGACTTTGTGCCACTGATCACCACCGTCTGTGCCCGGCCGTGCAGCCAGCTTTCAGTCCATCTCACCGTCTGCACATCCAGCCTGTACATCAGCAGCTTCTCTACGAGAACCCGTGACCTCATCGTGGATCCTTCATTATGCCTTTCCTGCTGGGTGCTTTTACCATCTTGGTTGGCCACACTTCACATGCTGAGACTTTCCTGGCATCTGAGATGTAGGATGTTCACAAGAAGACAAATCTGGTTTTGTATAACTTCGAATGTGTGCCTATAGAATTGGCATTCAGTTACCATGGTTTTTTTGCTAGATCATTTCTCCACTTTGTCAATAGAATTCTGATTTCTCCTTAATATCCCTCCTGACCATTGCAGCCTGGTAGCACCTCTCAGCTTAATCATCATATTCCTTATTCCATCCACATTTTTAAGCTATCTATTAGAGCCAGAAAAAGGAGAGACTCACTCCAGAATGTATCTTGACATTTTTCACCATGAGCTACACTCTTAGTGTAGATTTCCAGCTGTTGTTTGTACCCATTCTATAGCAATTTCATGCAGCCCGTATTTTTTTCTGGTGTATTTTACAGTGTTTCCAGTGGTATCCTCTTGCCTTCATGAAGTCAAGGTACAAGAGGCCTTTTTTTTCTGCTGTCCAAGTCAGAAATTATTCTTAGTTGCATATAAATGGTTAAATTATGTCTTTGTGGGAAAAAAAAATCATACTTTCTGATGTTTCAGAGGATCACCTAGAAAATATTTTGTCTAAGTGTGGGTTTTTTTCTGGGCAGTTTCAGCCAGTCAGCTTAGTGTGGTTTCTTTAGCTTAGCCTAGCATATCTCTTTTCCTCTCTAAACTCAGGCATGTAGGTATTGTTTTCATTTGATTTCAAGCTTTTGGATTCTCACATGTTTTTCATTTCTCGGAGGTAACAGTTGAGATTACTCTGACTTGTATAGGACCTGCTGGAGTAAATTTAGTCAATCAGTGTAATTTAAAACAGATTAACTTCTCTGTACATTCCATGTCTTGTAGTTCACTGTTTTTGCTTTTGCTCCTGCTCCCTTTCTGCTAGTTTTTGTGCCTGCCATCTGATTGCAGCTGACCTCTTTTTGTAAAGAAAGAAGCAAAAAGGTACACAATGCTTCTGTTTTCTTGGCATTGTCCATTTTCTTTCCCACTGACCATTGGAAAAACTCCTTCCTTGCTGCCTTTCTAATTAATATGTCTATGGAACTGTGGGGTTAGGTCTTCACATACATTACCTCTTCTCTTTTTGTGGCGTGACTTCTCTGAGTGTGTTTCTGTATGAGTGTGCTGCTGTTACACTTGTCCTTAATAATTTGACCTAGTTTCTTTTTTTTCCTATTAGTTCCTAAGTTTTGAATCATCAAAGCATTTGTGACTCACCAGCTGGTCTGTTACTATATCTACTTCCCACCATCTTCTATGTTAAGGTAGTTTGTATTTGTGTGCTAACTATTGCTTCTCTGAGGTTTTCTGAGGTTTTCTCTTAGGTGTTCTGACATCTTTCTGCCAGAAATTTGATTCTAGAAGAAAAAAAGTATCTCAGTTGAAGGAAGTATGTGTCAGCAGACTCAGTGAAATCCACTGGCTTCGTTCACAGTTCTCCCTTTCACACTCATGAAGAATTACTGTCACTTTGTGAACAGTCACTTACTGTGTCTTCCATCTTTACATTCTCTCATCTAGTTTATTCCTACATTTAAAAACAAAGCAAAACTGAATTTTGAGAACTGGCTGAACAATCTGTTGTATTGCAGAGGCTGAAGAGTTGAAGAGCTCCTTCAAGGGATGTATTTAGGGCAGATTCCTTTTAATCTTAGAAAACAAATTCATGAAGCATCTTCCTCCATGAATTGCAACCCTTAGTTGTTGTTCTGTATAATTGATATGAGTTGGAGTTTCCTTGTTGCTTTGTTGTTTTGTTTTTTAGTTACAATGTTTCTTTAGTCATTATGTATTTTGTATTTCCACGTCTTGTTTTGGTATTTTGAGATTTTTATGGCTTCTTTCATTCAGAAGGCTTTCTTTTAACATCTGCACCTCTTATGGTAAGTCTTAGTTCACCCGTGAGGACATAATTTGGAGTGGGGGCAGAAGGAACAAATGCCTACTAGGTATTGCAGTGGGGAATCTCACACATCTTAATATTCAATCTGTTGAAGCTTCAAGCCTTAAGTAAGAAAAGAGTTCTAGAAGCAACTTCCAAACCTGTTCTTCCACATCTTTTTTGAAAATTCTTGCTCTCTGCCACCAAAGCAATAGTCTGCTTCAAAATGAGAAAGAAGGCCAATGTCAGCAGATCCTTTTCACACTCATTACGGTTTGTATCTGACCCTGATAACAATATCTGAGCTAGTATACTAGTTTCCTTTATAATCAGTGAAGAGAAACAACTACTCACAAAGGTGGATGACTGCATTTAATTAGCTAAATTAATCCCTAAAGGTGTCCCCTTCTCTCAACTAGTTAGAAAGGAAGCCTAGTATACTAGCTCAGGTACTTCTGGTGAAATTAATCATAATTCTGCCATTTACCTTTTCCATAGACCATTATTACAGTTCTGGGTTAAGTGTTGAGGGTCAAACCTGCATTAGCAGTAGCAAAGAACTACTGTAGAGATGAAGGAAAATAAGAAAGAGATTCAGCCAATGAATACAGCGTTCAACTTTGTTTTTTCACGTGGCAAGGCAAAGGTTGATTCTTGTGATGCCTGTAGAGCCCAAGCTGCTTAAATTGAGAAGCTGCTTCTGAGTGAGCTGAGTGCTTCCCTCTGTTGCTTGCACCTGTGGAGTGGAGGTTGTGACAGACATGTTTTTATGTGAAGTACCCATGTACCGTGCGGCTGAAGGAGGGCTTTTTATTACATTAATCTCAGAAATGCCTGCTTGTAGTACCCAAAATAAGCTACATGGTGCAATCTTGAAAGACTCTTTCTTTGCCTAGAAGCTGTAGTTACTCTTGATCTCTTAACCCCAGAGTTCCTCACCCTGCTGTAAAACTGCTTCCTGAGTGCAAGAACTAACTGCTGCTCTGTTCAGATGCTGAAATTTTTGAGCTCCATGGCATTCCATTGCAGTGCTAATGAAATGACATGAGGTACTTGCTAAATGCAGCAGCCCTGGAGAAGCAGCTCCTTGTGCCTTTGTAGATTAGACTACAGTTAAAACAGTTTGCGTGTGTGACGCTTCGTGTGTAACCATTAGAAAGAACCTTCTTCTGGTAGGTAGTTTGGAAGAGAGTGGCTACTAACGATACAGCTCTAGCTAAGGATGATAGATGTGTCTAAATGTTGGGAATTAACCTTTGCAGATGATGAATTGTGGAAACTATGTGAAGCTTCTGCCATTCTAATTAGTCTGGCTAAAACATCTAGCAAACAGGGAGATTTCTCATGTCTCTGAGAATAGAAAATGACTGCAATAAAGGGACAAATGCCAGCATATTGCAGGAGGTGCCCTATGCTTTTTAAGTCTTAAGTATCTTGACTGATAGAAAAGATTGTGAGATTAAATGCTGTGTGTTTTTAAAATTCTGATTTTAATTTAGATTGCTAACTTTACCTCTAAGTGTATGGACCTAATTTTATTGCCTGCTTTATTTTGACAGATAAGGAAGGACATAATTTTTCTATATTCTGGGTGCTGGTGAGTGTTATCCTAGGTGCAATAGCAATGCTGTGCAAAGAACAAGGAATTACAATACTGGTAAGAATCATTTTATTGACTGAATTTTTACCTCAGCATTTGTCAGCTGCAGTGGTAAAGCCTACAAAAATGAATCTTCTCCACAGCTCATCACACGCACGCCTTTTTGTTCTGCTCAGAAAACTAGTTAATGCTGACAAAAAAGCAGCATTCTAGTAGATCTGTCCTGATTGCATGCCTGCTGATCTGTTGGAATTCCTTAGTTTTATCATTTGTAAGCAGGTTGCATATAGCCATTAATCACTTGCAAAACTTAAAAGATTTGCGGTGTTAGTTTCAACACGTATTGTGTTTGTTGGCTTTGGTTTTGAATGTAATTGTCAAGATGCAGAGCTCCAGCCCTCTTGTTGAAGGCTTGTGAACAAAGACATAACTGGAGGAGAGCATTTTTAAAAGCTCCACCCTCTTGCTTTTGTGAACAGTGTAATTAGAAGTAGGGCCATTCAGTATGCATTTCCAATACTGAATCTCTTCCTTCTGTCTCAGATTTAAGGATCTGTCTATGCAAACAGATACAGTTAACTGTGCGTGTTCATTGAGCTCTTGGTTATTGTTGCTTCACTGAAGACATTCTATTTTGGATGACCAAACCAGCCACCTGAAATGCTACATCTGTGACTTTTTCCTTTTCTATGGCCATATGTCTTTACATATGATTTGTAACTTAAACTGACATAGATAAAGCAACAGTATCACAAGAATTCTTTGCTGCAAGGACCCTCTTTTCCTTGCTAGGAAAAAAAAAAGGGGGGGGGGGAGAAGGAATTACAGAAAACTTACTTTAGGACATTATTTTTGGATAGGTGTTTGTAGAGTGGTGTGGGTTTTTTTAAAGGTGTCTGTAAGGAAAACATAAGGAATTATCTTAAAACATGGTGTGATTATTTCCTTTAGTGTTACGAAGTAATTTTTTGAGTTAGCAGACAGAATTGTTACTGGATCTGGGGTTTTTAATTTTTTTGCTGTTGCTGTATTTGTTAGGATGATTTATACATAGAGGGACACAGCTCAGAGGGAGGAATGGATAAATCACAAATGTAAACGTCTGCTTGTAGTCTGAATGCATTTTTCAGCAGGATTCTTGCCTTCCTATTGCCATGCAAGTGAGCCAAAAGCCTTCTAAATGCCAGGTGGCCTTATTTATGTAGAACCACAGCACTCTTTAACCTATGTTCTGTGATCTTCATTTGACTGTTAGAAAGAGACTTGTGGCTTCCCAGTGTCCTAACTCTTTGCTTCACCTAGTACTATTTGTATGGTCATTTTTTCTGTTCAGTCTTTAGAACATTTGAGGTCATTTTTAGAGTTACTAGGATGTAGGCTAAATATTCAAGGGTTGTCATGGGTGGTGAAATATTGCTGAAATATTGATTGGGAAAATGTTATAGTTGGATTTTTCTCATTACTTCAACAGAATTACCCCAGGATTTATTTTGGTTGCGTGCTTGGATGTATGTGTAAGCCATTGGAACAGGTTGCTCAGAGCAGCTGTGGCTGCCCCCTCCCTGGCAGTGTTGAAGGCCAGGTTGGATGGGGCTCTGGGCAACCTGGTCTAGTGGCGGGTGTCCCTGCCCAGGGCAGGGGGGTTGGAACTACATGATCTTTGAGATCCCTTCCAACCCAACCCAGTCTGTCAGTCTGTGAGTCTTAAGTGTAATCCTGCAAAGCACTGAATATGCTCTAGTTTTATGTGTAGTGTCTGATGTTGCATAGAACCTAGCACTTTTTTTCAGCAACTTCCACTGTGTATGTTGGTATCAGCAAGCCTGATACCTCACTTAAATCTGTCTGAGCCTTTGTTTGTTATGACAATTTATGTACCCTTTAAAATTAGTATTTCTGAAACCTGACAGTCAAAAGATAACCATGCTGCACAGCAAAAAATAATTAGGAAACTTAAACAAACTGCACCTTACTGACAGAAGCCTTACCTTTTGACTGCAGCATTTATACTGTGGAACACTTGGGAAGGAAGACAGAAAGCAGAAGGCTGTTGTAACCATCCATATAGGGTCTAGCTTATTGGTACATGAGATTCCCTAAAGGGTTATTCCATAAAGCAGGAGAATCCTCATTGCAGTAACACAATAGCTCGGGTTCTTAAATTACCATTCTGTCAACATTGCTACCAACGTATCTCTCTACTTGTTTGGAATCAGAATTAAGAGGCAAATAACTCATGGTAGAAGTGGAATTTAAGATGTATTTTTTTAAAAGTTTGTGATTAGCTGCTCCATTTTATGCTCTTATTTTTCTCTTGACTGCTTAGGGTTTGAATGCAGTGTTTGATGCACTGGTAATTAACAAGCTAAATGTTTTGGAGCTTATTCAAAAGTTACTACACAAGGACAAGTCATTGGAGGTGAGTCCTTAGAATTTTTGTTCATTCTGGCCAGTCATGTATTAAAAGATGAAAGATAGAACTTCTGACAGTTTTGTTGTTATTGAGAATTAAAAAACCCCAGACCCATGTATTTTCAGTCAGCCTAGTAAGACAATGCGCTGTGACATCTTGCATCAACGTGAGCAATAACAGGGTAGCATTAGACTTGCTTTGGATATAGAAACCCATTCCACACTTCTCAGCAGTGTATTAAAAATACAGAGCAGAAGGGGCTGACTGCTTGATGCAGCAGTTTCTCCAGGATCAGGAGCTGTACACTTGAAATGGTGGTTTAACAGTTTGTTGAGAGTAAAGAGAGATGCTTATGGACATTCTCAAATGAGAGAGTTGGACATTTGAAAAAGTACATAAAAATTATGATGTCTGCTTTGCTAATCCCACTGAAGCATTACACTGTTACACAAATTACCAGACAGGAGACAGCTCCTAGTAGCTTGGGAGTTTGAAAAAAAAATATAAATGTGCACTAATATATGCTAAGGATCAAACTTTCACTGGTATGACTTTATTTAGTGTTGGCTCAAGTGAAATCCGGCACCTTGTACTTGCCCTGGCAAGCAAATCACAAAAACAATTAGCATCAGGTGAATGAATGATTTGCAGCCAAATAGACCAACAGCCTACCAGAACACCACTGCCATTGCACAGATAAATCATTTGCCTCTCTCATGCAAGGTTCAGTAAGGCAAAGGAATATTCATTGTATTTTGCACTGATCAGTGGTCTTGCTCATGTTTCTGAGTATCAGGTCTTCACAGGGCATTTAAATTCCTTCACAGAGTGAAATGAGGAGCTTCAGGGGAAATCAGTAAAATTGGGATCTGTAGAACTGAAACAATGGATTTGACTAATAATTGCTAAGTGAGTGGTACAGGAGTATTTCAGGCAGCAAATAGGAAAGCTGGAGAATGTGGTTGTATAATGAGAATAATGTCAGTTAACATATGGCAGGAAAAGAGTCTAGAGCTGTTGGGGACTAAAGTGGAGCCAGTTCAGATTTGAAGTGATGGAAATAAAAGGTAGTAAGGAGAACCCTGGGAACTACTGGCTAGTCAGCCTCGCGTCAGTTCCTTCAAAGGTCATGGATCTTCCAGGAAGTTATGTCAAAATATACAGAAGACAGGGATGTGATTAGAGACAGCCAAACATGGCTTTATCAAGGGCAGATTGTGCCTAACTAATCTTGTGGCTTTCTATGATAGAATGGTGGCATCACTATACAAGAAAAGAGCTATTGATGTCATCTACCTGGATTTCTGCCAGGCCTTGCTGCTAAAATGCAGGAGAGATGGGTTTGACTGATGGTCTGTTAGATGGATAAGGAATTGCCTGGATGGCTGCATCCAACGAATTACAGTGAAAACCTTTATGTCCAAGTGGAAACCATAACGAGTGGTGTCCCTCAAGGGTCCATACTTGTACCAATGCTATTTAATATTGACATTGATGACATAGCAGAACTGAGTGAACCTTCAGCATGTTTGCAGATGGCACCAATTTATGTGATGCAGCGGATACTCTTAAGGGGAGGGGATGCCATCCGTAGGGCAAGATCGAGAAACGCAACCTTGTGAACCACATGAAGTTCAACAAGACCAGTTCCAAGGTCCTGCACATGGGTCAGGGCAATCCCCACTATCAATACAGGCTGGAGGATGAATGGACTGAGAGCAGCTCTGCAGAGGAGGACTTGGGGGTACTGATGCCTGAAAAATTGGATATGAGTCTGCAATGTGTACTTGCAGCCCAGAAAGTGGATCATATCCTGGGTTCCATAAAAAGAAGTGTGGGCAGCAGGTGGAAGGAAGTGATTCTTCCCCTCTACTCCACTCTCATGAGACCCCACCTGGAGTACTGCACCCAGCTGTGGAGTGGATAAAAAGGACATTGACCTGTTTGAGCAGGTCCAGAGGGTGATGAAATAATTGGAGGGTTGGAACACGTCTCCTGTAAAGAAGGGCTGAGAGGGAGTTGTTTTGCCTGGAGAAGGATCTGAAGAGACCTTATGGTGGCCATTCAATATGTAAAAGGGGCTTAGAAGACAAAGACATTTTACCAGAGCCTGAATTAAGAGGACAAAGGGCAATGGTTTTAAACTGAAAAAGAGTTTAGGTTGGACATAAGGGCGGTGAGCCCTGGCACAGGTTGCCCAGAGAAGCTGTGGCTGCCCCCTCCCTGGCAGTGTTGAAGGCCAGGTTGGATGGGGCTTTGGGCAGCCGGGTCTAGTGGAGGGTGTCCCTGCCCACAGCAGGAGGGTTGGAAGTAAGTGATCTTTGAGGTCCCTTCCAACTTAAAACCATCCTGTGATTCCATGAAATGTCAGAGTCGAACCTTTTTGGAGGATTACTCGCTAACCACAAAGAGCTCAAAGTGTTAGGCTTCTGTTTTCTGACTTATAAACAGTTCTGTCTGAGTGAAGAAAACATCAAATGTGCCTTTTCTTCTTCGTCTCTTAATAGAGGGAATTAATTTTAGCTCCTGCCACCTACAAAAATCTGTTCTGCTCTTTTCATGGAAGTGTATCTAAGATGGTTTTGGTTTGGTTTGTTCAAAGGCAGATCTTAAATTCTCTTACTGGCAGGTGGTTTTTTTTTCTCAAGACAGGTTTCAGTTTCAGCCAGATTTTAGTTAACTCTAAATGAAAGATGATGTGATAATACTTATTCCACTTTTTAAATTCTGCCTACAAAGAGATTTTGTAGTGATTTGTGAAACCTGGCCTTTAAGAAACTCTGCGTACTGACAAATGAAATAAAGCCTGGGATGAGAGGTTTTGTGTAATTACTCTGTCATAAAGTAGTTATAAATTGTCACTCTGTGGTTTTCCTTCATAGCACTATTCTCTTTAAAAGCCAGTTTTCAGGAATGTTTCTTCTGTAATTCTCATTGTAGTGACTTGTTTACTGAGACTTATAAATTGGGAGTAACTCTTTGAGCACAAAGGCTAACTTACCTCAGGGCCACATCAAAAATTTCTTTATCCTTAGGCATTCAACTAAATCATAGAGTCAGTAAGGTTGGAAAAGACCTTCAAGATCATGTAGCCCAACCGTCCCCCCTACCCACCTATATTACTAACTAAACCATGTCCTTAAATACCTCATCCAGCCTTTCCTTAAACATGTCGAGGGACAGTGACTCCACCACCTCCCTGGGCAACCTGTTCCAATGCCTAACCAGTATTATGTCATGACTCCATTGTCGTATTAAAACCTCATCTGAATATTGTTTTTAAACTTTTGTATCATTTTAGAGAATAAGCATCTTCAGCCAGGGCACTGTTGGATGCCTGCCTTTGTGCAGTAAGCTTAAGTTTTGTTTTGGTTTTTGTCATAAGAAATAACTAATATTGATCTCCTAAGCAATTATGCAGGTGCTTGCTAATCAGCATGTTGTAATAATAGGTAATGATAAGCAGTGTGCCAGCTCCTGTGGAGGACACAGAACTGATAATGTATAACTATGAGGTAGTTCTGTAAAGGTAATAAGGCGTAACAGACTAAGGGAGGAAGGTAGGAATAAAGGAAAACTAACACTGGAGATCATACGACCATGATTTCTAGAATTGTCAACTTTTCCACGTAAAAATCCATAGCTTACTGACACTTCCATCTCCAGATGTGTAGAATGAAATAGGCTGCCCAGGGAGGTGGTGGAGTCTCCTTCCCTGGAGATATTCAAGACCTGTCTGGACGCCTGTCTGTGCAGTATGAGCTGGGGAGCTGCTTTGGCAGGGGGGTTGGACCCGATGATCTCTTGAGGTCCCTTCCAACCCCTACGATTCTGTGATTCTGTGAAGTGTGGCATCTGGCAGAAAGCAACACGCAGTTCGATATGAATTTTAGGTGAAGCCATTTTATTAGGTGAAAACACACAGATTATATACCTTTCTTACTGCAAACACAGCAAGCTAAAAAACTGCTAATTGGCTACATACACTGTTCACACCATATTGATTGGTTAGTAATTATAATGAGTTCTGATAAACCTATCTTATAGCTAAATATCCTTAGTTTACCTTTAATACCTAAAAGCATCCGCACACCTGCTGTTTTGACCCTCTTGTTATGGTTGGTTCCTAACATGTTCTGCTACTCCCAAATACCTTCCCATAACTGCTTCTTGGTTTAGGGCAGCCTGTACCCCTATCAGCAAGGCTGCTGTGTTTTGAGAATGTGATTATTATGATCATCTCAGCATGAGGAAATTTTCCTCTCTCATGGGAACAGAAGAATACTGTCAGGACCTAAATCTTGGGAGAAGAGAGCTAGGCCACTAGCAGGCCTGCTGTCTTCCTCGACAGAGAAGTGGCCCAAATGATCATTGATTTCAGAGAAATTCTTGTCTTCAGTCTTTTGCAATGACTTGTTGAGGCTGTGAAGAATCATTTCAGCCATCAGGTTGCAGACAACTCTACAGCAGGTCTGCTAATAGAGGGTGTCAGAGAGAAGCTATGTCTCTCATTTCCTATCTGAGTCACCATTTGCTAGCTGGATATTGGATTTGAATCTCAAAGCTGGGACAGGGATATCATTATAGTTACCAGTAATTCTATTTCCAGTCTCTGCTGTTGAAGTTTCAAGAACCTCTACAGTATACAGTGTATATTTGTACTCATATATGAAACTGGTATCTGCTTGGAGAAAGTATATTATGCTTAATGGGGGGAAAAAATGGGCAGGTGTGTCAGATTTAGCTTCTGTGACATCAATTCTCTACGTTTTTTGTGAATTGTCTTCTTATGCCCCAAAGTGTATATTATACAGGATGTAAATCAACTGAGTTAATGTAGATAAACCACAGTTTTTTGTAGATCTTGAGTAATTTTAGCCTGACTTGTCTGTCATTAGCTTTTTAATCATGATCGTGATTGTGAAAGTTTTAATTCAGTTTCTTACTCCTCTCAGTTTCTAACTATGCAGTTTTCTTGTATGTGGACATGTAATTTTGCCTCTAAAATACTTAAGTGCACAAAAGCTTTCAGTGATAAATGTTCACCAAAGTTCACAAAGTAACCACCCTTCTTTTAAAAAAAATGGATCAGTTTAATATGCCATATACTAAAGGCTGTATTCTGCTCCTATCAGAAATTGCTGTGTAAAAGTACATCAGCTATATTTTCTCAATTAAAATGTCTTCTGGTTGAGAAAGAAATTAAAATGTTTGCAAAATGTAGTTTGAAAGTAGTCAATGAAAGTGTAGGGAAGTTTGAGAGCTTTCTAGAAATGCAAAAATAAGAAAAATGTCAACTCCTCTAATAGCAAAACTGCACAGCCTCATCTGTCTAGGGTGGTGGCAAAAAAGAGGTGAATGTAGTGGGGAAGAGAACAAAATAACGTTTTGCTATGAGGGGTTTTTTTTTTTTTTTCTTTCCTGTAGAATGCTGGGCTGTTAAGAAAGGGGCTGCTTTTCAGGATAACTCTTCTGATGTCTGGAGGAGCCACTATACTTTATATACGCTGGAGGATTATGGGCACGGGGCCACCAGCTTTCACTGAAGTAGACAACCCAGCTTCATTTGCAGACAGTCTGTTTGTAAGAGTAAGTTTTGAAGTTGTTTGGGGGGTTTTTTTCAGGCCAGCTCAGAACATTTGTCTTTTGTCATCAAATTGAATTTCCTTTTCTGTACCTCAAAGAAACAATAAAGTGGGCATTCTTTACATTTCAAGATATGTAATGAGTAACCTTCTCTTGTGCTGCTGAGTTGGATTTTCTGCAATTTTTCATAGTAGTATACTTTGTATATTCTTTGCATTCAATTTAGCATGGACTTCACACATTGAGCTATGCTTCCATTTACTCATTTATTTTCCCATGCATGCAAGGATTTCACTTTTGCTGGGTTTCCTCTCTTTTCCACATACTGTGTTTGACTCTTCATCTGTTCTTTCCCAAATTAAAAAAACCATGATGAAGTTCTGGTCTGGTGCATACATTTGGAGTATGTCTTGGCTTTATACTTCTGACTACATTAAGGCCCCTTCAGGATATGGAGAATGAAGGACAAAGACAGAGGGTGCTGCCTTTTAACATTTTCTCCTCTTGTAGGAGGGCTTTTTAACAGGTGGATATCAGTTGGACAGCACAGAATTGCATTACCCTGCTCTGAATAGGAAAGCCACCTAGCTAGATTTAAAAAAAAAAGCTGTTAGAATAAATGGATACGCAACAGTATAATATATATAATATATATAAATATATATAAATAAATAGCTGTAAAATATATGGATATGCAACAGTATTTAAGGTCTCTATTGTATAAGATATATTTTGCTATAAGGGAAATGATAGCCAAGAGAAGAATTAAAGTAGTTGTTCCCACCCCCCCAAGTTTAGTATCAAATAAATGTTTGTTTTCTTTTTGACTGACAGGCTATAAACTATAATTACTACTATTCCTTGAATGCATGGTTGCTGTTGTGTCCCTGGTGGCTGTGTTTTGATTGGTCAATGGGCTGCATACCCCTCATTAAATCTGTCAGCGACTGGAGGATAATTGCACTAGCAGCACTTTGGTTCTGCCTAATTGGTCTGATATGCCAAGCTCTGTGCTCCGAAGACAGCCATAAGAGAAGGTAAGAGACAGTGATGAATTTTAAATGCCTGACCAACTTGAGTACAGTATTATTTTGTTAAATCCACTACTGATAATGTTAACAATTCACTGGAACCACTGTCTAGCAAATGCAGTTCAAATAAATATTTATAGCTGTCATTACAGTTTTGTCCCAATTTGAGCCCATCACTGTACACTGACTAGTGGGAAACAGAGTTGGAGGAGGATGGTATGGATGGCTGCTTTATTTTTCTTCTAAAATGGCACGTTGAGATCCTGAGCACCATAGGTGGTAAAAAGTAATCTGTGCTCAGAACAGAGTAGGAATTGGTGTATGTTGTTGCCCCTGCTTCTTACAAGCCATCATCTCCTCTAATCTTCTAATAACGAAAGAGAGATGTCCCTTGAAAGGAGGTAGAAATGCTGCCCATGGCCATACAATTTAAAGCATAAACTGGTGATCCATACTATCTACTGAAGAAGCAACTTGTACTTTACCCAGAGGAACTCAAGAAAATTGTTAACTATTCTGTGTCAATAAGGGCTTCTGTTTAACTTTTCAGCATCTGTTCCCATGGATTTTATGTGTAATTAATTTCTCAGTTCTTTAAAAAACTTCAACAGCTCAATCACAAGGTCATTCTGTTGTTCAACATGCTGAATAATTTTCTTTTCTGTGGTATTCTGTAATTTCCTCTCTTCCCCCTCGTCCCCTCAAATATTAACATCCCACCTGCCTTTCTTTCTGCTGTTCCCATACTCATTTGCACAGATAGCAAGAATTCCACCCCTCTCCAAAATTACTCTACAAGTGATGTCATACTGTCTAGTAAAAGTGCACTAAGCCTATATTGCTGTACAGTTCTCTAGTAAAAAGTAAAGACAAAAGGTCTAGTGAAGGCCTAAGACTCTTGCAGGTGTCTCCTCTTACTCTTTTCACATCCCCATTTCAGTACAAAGATTTACTTGTAATATATTAGAGTAGAAAACTTCTATTTCTGTGGTCTTTATAGCAAATTCCTGACACAGACCTGGGATTTGGCTCTGTAAAATCAAGGTGCCTAGTCTCAGTTGTCTAAGCTCTGTATAGTCCAGTGACCTGCTGAGGATTACTCATCCTAACACAGATACCTAAGACAAACTGCCCTTGAGAAGTGCCTCGCTCTCCTAACAGTAGAAAGGGTGTAGATGACTAACTTTCAGATGGTTAAGCACAATGGATTCTACTATTGATGTATTTGTTAGAAAAGAAAATGCTCTCTCAGTAGGACATGTCCCTAAGTTTCTTCTTTAATAATGACCTATATTTTTTCCCCTGTTACTTACTAGTTACAAAAATAGACAGGTAGTTTTTACCATTACTTTTCCTGCCTGTGTGTTTTAAGTAGGAATTATGTAATTAATGTGTAATGGGGCTATTTTCTGGTGTTGAAGCATGAACATTGCTTTTCTGGGAATTACAGCTAGGGTTTTAAAAGTGCTTGATGGAGTGAAGTGTCAAAACCTCACCAAAACTTAATTTGATTTTGTTATGTAGCTCCCAAAGGCTGCTTTTGAATGCCTGGTTCCATATGCACATCCTTCTACAACGTGCAAATAAACTGTAGAAGTGGAAGATTTACTTTTGTTCAGACTTGTGGTTAATTTGAGCATCTCTTTCTCTTTTTTTTTTTTTCCAGAATTCTTACACTGGG